>CM036905.1:98328950-100828950 GCA_020800305.1 Porphyrio hochstetteri | reverse complement strand
ATCTAAGCAGGGCAGGCACTCACAAAAGCACGTATGATGTATTTTTCCTATAGCTTAGCATTTTGCAACCTTGAAAGTCTTTTCTCTTTGTCTATTGAAGGCTACACTAGCACATTCAGGTGCTCTATGGAAAACTATCTGGTCCTGAGATGTTGACTCCTGGTTTGTGGAAAGCTAAGTATTATTCTTCTGATATTATTTTGCTATATAAACACCACTGCAATTGTCACAGTGGTGATAGTCACTTGCTACTGGGAATTAAAAACAGGCAGGAAGAAGGTATCCAAAAAAGTTTCATGTTATATAGTATCATGAAAACCTACAACCCAAATCATTCAAATAACCTATGTAAAGCCATATTCATTTATATGAATAGAAAGACAGCAAATAAATGCATCACACAGTAGATGAGTAGAGATGATGTGGATATAGTCTTGCTCTTGAAACTTTCATCTGAAAGCTATAAAACATCCTTTCAGGAACTGGCAGTGGAGTAATTTCTTGAGCAACAAGAAATGCTTCAATCTTTGTAGAAACTTTTGCAGTTCAGGCCTGGGGAGATAAAAAAAAAGGAGTAAAAGCCACAAAAAAAGACAAAAAAGCAGTTTATGCTTACCTATAAACTATGTGTCAGTACCTTAGTTATTATGAAACAGGTTTATTCATTCTTTGCTTCATAGTGACTCCTTTCTCTATACTACACAATACTTTTTTTTACTATAGTCTAATCAGAAGACTCTGTGTGTGTGTCTGTATTTTTTAGGATCTGTGGTTATCCAAAGGGTTATGCAACCCTTTGGGAAAACTTAAGATATACAGCCTGTTTGTAATAAACAATCCCACAGCTTGATTTATTCATTCTGTGCTCTTGCTTTAAAGATCTGAATAGAGCCTCACATGCAGTAAACTTCTGTTTCACTCTTTGCCTCTTACAGGAGATGAATGGTGTATTCAGAAGAGGATTTAGACTTCATTTAGACCCTGCTTCATGGTCAGTGGTTATAATTGTCTGAAAAAGTAGCAGTGGGCATTAACTAGAATCTTACTGATATGGCAAGTAGCCAAGTATGTTCTTTCTTTGAGCTTGTCACTGCACTCATACACAGTGTATAACAAAAGTGTTTGGTTAAACTGATCTAGTTACAATTATACATCATTCAAGAAAATGTCTTTTTTCATGTTTTCCACACAGGGTTTTATCAGTATTTCAGACCTTATTTCCCATTTACTACCCAGCAGGGGGGAAAAAAAAATCTTTCTGAGATAAGCTCTAGTTAAAACTTTCAGAGGGATGTAATTTGCATGTTTTCTGGATCTTACTTCATTTTGGTTCCAGACATCCAAGACATTTTGATATAAATGTGGAAAGGAAAAAAAAAATCAGGGCTAGAAAAGCATTGTAAGACATGATCAAGTGCTGGTAAAGGTAACTTGAAAATGAGCATCTGATATTCATCAAATGTAAATATAGTAAAAGTAATTAAAAGAAGTACATAAAACTGAAAGAGGAGAGGCAGATCATATCCCTTGGAATAGTTGGTATTTTTAATGGTCTGTTTTCCTCCAGGTTTGAGAAACTGTCATTGTGAAAGGTTCGTGTCTGTCCTAAACACTCTGCTCTAACCTGCACTTCATTGCACGATCCATATTCTGATCTGCTCTCAGTCTGCAGTGCGTCTATGTGTGAGTGCTTCATACAACAAGGCTGTAGCCAGATCTGTAACAGTATGTAGCGTTGAAAGATGAGTCTATTTGTTTGCCTAAAAATTCAGTCAAGTGCTTTGTGAGATTGACCTAGAGCACCTCTGCCTGTAATTCCCTCTGATATAAATTATACAGCTCCAAAAGAATGTGAAAAACCAAACCAAAGAAACAAACAAAAACCCCACAAAAAAACCCAAACAACCCACAAAACCCAAAACCAACACACACACCCCCAGAAAAACCCAAACTCTAATAAACAAGCCCAGGCCTTTCCAAACACCTGCATGCAAAGATGAACATACTCACTATCTTTAAGTATTCAATCTATTGGTCTTCAAGTATATAAATACCAGAAGGGAAGGTGCAAAGAACCAGGGTATTTTCAGTGGTCACCAGTGACAGGACGAGAGGCAACAGGCATATATACTCAAACACAGGAGGTTCCCTCTGAACATCAGGAAACCTGTGACAGTGTCTGCAGTTGCCCAGAGAGATGATGGAATCTTCCTATATGGAGATATTCAGAAGCCATCTGGACATGATGCTGGACAATTGGCTGTAGGTGAACCTGCTTGAAAAGGGCAGGGTTGGACCAGATGACCTGCAGAGGTCCTTTCCAACCTCAACCAATCTGTGATTCTAAAAGTTTGAAATTTTAGAAATGTATGCTTTTAGTTCTGGTGGTTCCTCTATCAATTTAGAGTTTAGTGAGTGAACCAAAGCAAACAGCTTGGAAGCAAAGCTACTGATGCTCTTTGAGCCTGCTCTCCACAGCATCACTGATTCTTGTAAGGTTCAGGACAGGTTAAAAAACTCTAAGGAATTATTTCTTTGCCTACTTGGTGAGATCCCTCACCAATATTGGCAGAAAAACTCTTTTGCAGAGAAACTTTCGAGAATAACTGTATTCTTTTATCCTTCTAATTGTTTGCTTATGTGTGTCAGTACAATATAGCATGGACAGAAATTTTCACTGCCTCTTACCTTTTCCTCTTCAAAAAGCAAGCTAGACTCTTGATCTCTGGCACAGGTTCTGCAATATCTCCATTCAGTTCTTTGCCAAAGACTTCCTGCATGACATAGATTATGTTGCTTTATTCAAGCAATAATCCACCAAGCTCCCACTGGTTTCAATGCATCTGAGGAGTTTTAGGCTTTAACTTTTGTGTCTCATTTCCTTATTTGTGAAATATAGCTAAAAATGTCTGCTTTTTATGCAGCTAGAAAGTAATCTCTTTGTGGTAGACACAGTCTTGTGTTATATGTTTGATGATGTCTAGCACAATAAGTCATTCATCTTGGCTGGGAAGCCTCTGAGAGCTATCGCTGCCCAACAGCGGCAGTAGGGAGAAACACCATATACACCTCTGGGTTTTCTTTTATGAAACTTAGAGTATTTCATCCAGAACTACAGCAGATCAAAATTCAAATAGTATATTTATTTTGAGGGAATAGAAATCTGCACATATTTCATCCTGAGGTTTGTGGGTCTGGGCAAGGATTTGCATTTTTGAAAAATCAAAGCTTAGAGAAAAATGGACTGGCCTCAACAAATAACAGTAATACTAGAAAGTGTAACAATTAACAAGACTGACAGCTGAAATGGCACGTTCTTTTTTTTGCAATATAGGCCTGCAATGTTACAAACTATCTCCAAACCCAGATCTTGCACATAATGGTGGAATCTAACACTGCTCCGCAGCAGTTTGTCACAAATTCCGGAGGAATGCTGTCTGCACTCAGCCTGATATTTTGCACTGCTTGGTGAAAGCAATTTCCTCAAAGAGCAAAGGAAAAAGAAAATGAGCAGCGGGTCCCACAACTCATCTCAAGTTTCCTTTGGTGACTGTCTTCCATTTCTTTTTCATGAAGTCTTTGACAAGTAGCGGCAGCAGTTATAAGTTTTTCATTTCCTGGAACACTTCTTGCCAGGCTAAAAGCTAAGGGTTCTTTTTTCCCTTTTTTTCCTTTATTTTAAGATAGATGTACAGCATGACTGAAGGAGAGATTCATGACCTACTTTTCCCAAACTGAATGTTGAGCTTGGTGTACTCCCTGATATTCAGTAGGGAGTTCTTCCCATTGGAAATCTCTTTGGGCCAGTTTCTGTTAGCCTTCCCACGGCGGAACAACAAGGCAAGGTTCAACTCAGGTTGAGGAGGAAATCCTAACGTCGTCCTGGAAGAGTAAGAGATTGCTGAGTTTCAGTGAACAGGTATCTGTGCTTTCACTAAGCAAATAAAATCCAAATTAAAACAAAGAGACAGCCTCCTTTGCTGAAGGGAGTCCACATGCGTTGCTCAATCAGGACTAAGAAAACAAGGTTTAGACAGTAGAACGTGTTAAAAATTGGGAGTTGTGGGAAAAGGTCACATGAATCCACTCCACATTAGAGACAGTTAGGACAGTTAGACACCGAGACTAAACACTCTATGTACCACTGACTAACTCTCCTTGCCTTCAGTAGCATTTCATCACTTGCAATCCAAGGGGATGCCTGACAGAGACCACAGCATCCCAACAATTTGGCCGTGCCGTTTAAGAACATCCCCCAACCAGAGCCGTCCATCAGATTGCTGGGCGGCAGCAGTGACATTTCGGTAGACATGTTTAATTACGTGGGTGAAGTAGACCCATCATCAATAGTGCTGACATTTCGAAGAGCTATCACCTCAGGATAAGCCAGCTCTAAAACTAATCTCTTTTCTGTCCTTCTCCATCTGCCCTGACAAATAAAGCTGCATGAGTCAGATTTTTAAACAGAGGTAGAACCTAAAGAGAGGTGCAGAGCACAGAGAAGTCCATTTAAGAGCCCATAAGCAGCCTATTCCCACTGAAACCCTCGGTGGCCTGAACATTTCTTTAAGAGCCTAACTTCACCTGTGGTTGCCCAGATACCTTCAGGAATCACAAGGGGAAAAGAGAAAGGATGGTCCCATAGTGGAAAATGCTCAAATCTCCTTTTGTTAGCCAGCAGACAACCGTTAACCCAGACAAATACAGTTACACTGGCCAGGAAGAGGTGTAAGTTTTATCTTGCATGCCCTGTCTGGTAACCCCACTTGCTCAGCAGCCCAACACATGGCTGCTGAGACTCATGCCTGTGCTTTTCCACTGCTGCAGACTCAGACCAGTGCCGTAAGCCAAAGTGAAAAGAATCAACAAATGTGGAAATGGGAGTTACTGTAAGGAAATAATGCAAAAGTAGACACAGCAGCATGCTAGGGATTTGCAGATGCAGGAAGGAGCTGTCATTGCTTCAAATGCAGAGCAACTCAGATAGCAACGTTGTACAGGATGTAAGTGGGATTCGGCCATTTCTCATGAGGCAATGGAAAGCATTTACTTGTCTTATTTAACATTTTTATTCTTCTTTACTGTTGTGTTTACATGGCATACAATATCTCAGAACAGAAAGGGATTTTTTTGTCTTTCCTGCTTGAACACAGAAGACAGAGGTAATATGCAGGATCTGATCCCCACAGGATCTCAGGTCCACCAGCGCTCTGCTCATGGTTGTATCACAAGTGAAAAGAGGGGCATAGAAAAAGGAAGCACCAAAAACATTGCCTCTCAGCCATGGTACAAACAGGAGCAGGCCAGAGATTCTGCAGCCTGTGCCAGCAGAGCACATCCCTTCTGTGGAATCCATAAATAACAGGGGATCTCCACGCTACAGCAGGGCCCTAGCCACTCCATGACACATCTCATAGCCTGCTCACTGGGACAAGCACCAGGAACTGATGTCACTTCACATTTTTTCTTGCTTGATTGCTTCCCAATTGCTCTTCTTTGGTGCCAGTGGTGGCTATAAACAAGGTAGCAGACAAAGCTCAGGAGTTAGGCCCAGTTTTGTCCTCCTCTGCTGTCTCCACCAGAGATTTTGCTGGCTGCTGAATCTTTATTTTGTGCCTTGTAAACCTTCCATTAGATGTTTGAACCAATATTTTGAAAGATGAAAATCATAACATTGTGTCTGAGAGATACTGAAATAGAATGGTGCACTGTCAAAAAAACCAAACCACAAAACCTCTTACATTGTCTTCTGCCAAATGTTGCCTGAGGCATCAAGTAATTCTTTAGTAATTAAAATAAATTCTTAATAATTAAAGCAATCTGGCAAAAGCTATGGTTTTGGTTTTAAAAAAAACTACAAAACCAAAACAAACACCTACATGATGTTTATTTTGTTCACCGTAGCAGGCAGTTCCATTTAAGGGAATTATTCTTCTCTGTTAAAGCTGTTCCCATAGGGTAAATCTTTTCAGGACTACACCCTGCAAGCTGAGGGCATATTTCCTGTTTATGGCCATACAAAACCAAAAAGGATTTTCTGTAGTGGTCCCAGGGCAGTTCTCCCAAGCTGAACCGCTGCAAGTATGTTTTTCAAACAATTCAACATGCCACTTTAACTACAACCTGGAAATCAATTTTATTTTTTATTTATTTTGAGGGAGATGAAGAAAGTACTTATGTCTAGCCACTGGACCCGACTCGTGCTCATCTAAACGGCCTCTCAGCTCCTGTCCTCTGCTGCTGGCTCAGTGCATGGGAAGCGGAGACCCCAGCAGCCAGGTGGGGTGGAACAGGCTTCTGACAGTGAACGTGCACTGCCAGCTCACACAAGCACTCATGCATCTACTTAATGAAAATGTACTCAGGGTAAGTTTCCTACAGCCATTTGTCATTCTTATGTTGCTTCTGTCCACGCTGACTCCATGCCAAATTCAACTAACAGCTTTCAATTGCTTTTAAGTGCTCCTTTTGAATCTAAAACGTTGGGTGGAAATAGCTACTAATTTTGAGACTTATAACATCTAGCTGAGTGTTATAAGTACATTTCTAAATGCTTTTTATATCACCCTTGAGGCCTGTCATTTCTCCTTTTTTTTTTCCATTCCAGAACCACAACTGACTGGCTGAAGTATAAAAATTGCTGAAGGGCATTTTCTATCACACCTTAGGCAGCTGCACACAAAATTGATGGAAAATTAACTTTCCAAGTTGAGCTGAGTTTAATTCCTAATTTGCTGGAAAGGAGGAAATATTTAAGCCACTTTGGCCTTGAAGAGCTTGGAAGGAACTTGTAAGAGGACAAGAAATTTTCTGACAAACTTCACAGTAACAAGCTTCCCTGCTTGTTCAGTACATTAATAATGTTTTTGATCCTCTTTGAAAAGTGAACAGAAATATATGAACATCAACACTTTTTCAAAAATTATGTTAGAAACCAAAATTATATTGCTGAGGACTTTTCACGCAGGACAATTTTACCACACTGTGTTTTGATTAGGTGAGATGTGCCCTGACGAGCACCATGATTTGTTTAGATATTTGTAGATGATTTGTTGACAGTGACAAGCTTAGCTGGTAAGAAGGGAAGGAAATCTGGGGAATCGAGTCCAAGGAGAAAGACTGGGCAGACTGAGCATAGCATAGTTTGGCCATTGAGTCTCTCAAGTTGCTAAGGACACTCATTCACCTTTCTGCTCTTCCCCTGCTTTCCCAGCTCCTGATGTGATATACTACAGAAGGACCTGCTCATATCCTAGAAACATAGCTGCTTTGTTTTCCCAGTGTCTCTTTAAGCCTCTAGAGGGGACTTTTGAATTGAGAGATGTCTTCAAAGTTCCTAACATCACAATATTACTTTTGAACATTATTGTTGCCACATTGCTAATTTCTCCTGTCAATTTCACTCTCAGATCAATTCTCTTCTCTTTCAGCCACCTTCAGTGACATCTCCTGCCTTCCCTCATACTCCTGATCTCTTCCTATCTGGGTATAAAGTACAGAAGTTTAGGATGGAAGTTGGATTTTTTTCCTCCACCTACACGTCTTGCTTTCTAATTTATCCCAGGCTACATCTAGAGGATTTATCAAGAGTTGATCTACATTAAACCTTCATTAAGAAAAATGATGATCAGAGGGGTTGCTGCCTGACAAGCATCAAACATATTGTCTGTACTTTATACTGTTTATTCTAACTCTTTGCTGGTAAATGCAGTGCCGACTTCTTCAGGTATAAAGGTAAGTACTGCATTCACACAGGACGTCTGTCCATCTCATGGGCTCATGAGATATCATGAGCGTTTATCTTATGGATATTATGGCTTCAGCATTAAGTCCCCTCATTCAAGCTTTTACTTCAGGTCCTGATGGGTTTTGCAAACCCAAACCGTTTGCCACTGACTTTGTTTTTATGCTGGGTGACTTACGTTCTCAGTACATCCCTTAAATTTTAGGGCAACACAGTGTTTATCATAGTGAATAAATGATTTAAATCACTGTTGACACTGTCACTTTTACATCATTATAAATACCTTGGCACCAAAGGATTCAGGCCGTGTGATGAATTTCAATAAATCTCTTCCTTAACATTGTCAGGGCTTGGAATGGAAATGTCTGCAGTAAGGAGAAGACAGAATTGTTGAGGTGTCATCCTTATCTCTCTGAAATAAATGGCGAGTTTTTTAATCTTTGCCATCAGGAATGATAAACGTTTCAGCAGTTGGTTATTGTAGCGCTGCACCGGGGGCCGCACGGAGTCTCTCTTCGGTTGCACAGAATTATTAGGGTAGGCCAATGAGGGGTAGTTTGTATTTTGATATACAGAGTTAGTATCTGTGGTAAATAAATCTGTGTTTGCCCTGCCCTTAGTGCCCTGAGTCTCCACAAGAGTAGAGGAAGGTTCTCACTCAAACCAAGACCACTTCTTATTACACTGGCAGGGAAAAAAAGTGTCCTTAAAGTAGGATTAAATTATATCTAAACTCCCTCTGACCGGTGTGGGGTGGGGGAGGGTTAATACTCTGAAATGGCATAAGATGGCCTCAGTGTTAGTGAGGATCAGATTCAAAGAAATACGGTGTCAATAAAAAGAAATACTGTTTTTCATTTTTCTGTGGATGTTCGTGCCTTTCCATACAGTGTTTTAGTATTTGTGAAGGATTTTTAGTAGAAATCAATGAACATTAGTAACGACAAAGTAATATAAGAAGCTGCATTCCACAGGATCATTTTTATGGGCAAAATATCAATGTGTTGGCTTACAGGATTCACAGTGCAGGGCAGCACTATGGAGGAAAGAATCTATAAACCATTCAACTTCACTCATCTCATGTAATCTACACAGAAATCTAAGCGCAGACCACTGACAGCTTTAAAATGGAGCAAAACACCTTCAGCAGTCTCACAAAACTGAGGGAAATGTCACATCTGAACCAAAGCCATAAAAAAAGAAATAAAGCACAAAAGAAACTGGGGATCTGGTGGGTATTTTAATAGCAGGATAGAAAAGATGAGAGCTAGGCGGTATTTTACATCAGCTTAGCAAGGCAGGGGGACATGAAATGGCACTGGATCCCAGCCCCCTGCCATGGGAGAAGGACCTCCAGGGACCCCCAGCACCATCCCCATGGGCATCTTGCCTTTGCACAGAGAGGGGTGGCTTCGTCCCTTTCAGCCCCTCAGACAGGCTTTCTCATGTGTTTCTCACCTTGCCAAAGCTTCCCTCTGTAAGGGAATTTGAGACACAAGGCTCCCTGGGGCAAGCATCAAGTCTGTCATCTGCCTTTTTTTCTAAGAGAAGATATATTAACCAGGGCTCGCTAAACCCTGCGTCTAAACACCAGCTAGGACTAACAGAAAGTGTGGGTCTCATAGCAGTGGCATATTGCTTGGAACTCTAACAGGCCCATTTTCGCTGCCTGGTGTTCATAACCTGTATTTTGTAGTCAAAGATACCACCATGGCAACCTGATCCGACCTTCCACAGAACACAGGCCCGAGAGGCCAATTAGGAGAGATGTTTGAACTGCCATTCCTTACAGGAGTGCGGTGCAAATCCTACACCATGCACACTGAAAATTCATTGTCTAAGGGAGTGAAGAGTCATAACTAGGCCTGGAATTCAAACACCTCGCCTTTACCACCCCTGTGCCGATGAGCCCAACCCTGGAAGCCAGCACTTTTGCCAGAAACTTCTCTGTGTATTAAGCCAGGTAACGGAGGAAACAGTGGAAAGTTGCATTCAAGAATATATAATCCTAGGGAATTTTGTACCAGTAAAACACACTACAAAAGGCTGCTTCGATGCAAGTTCACCAAGCCCTTGACACCACAGTCAGCTTCCAGATTAATTGCCGCCTCCTTCAGCAGTTCCTTGGTGCAATTAGGAGACAATTCTGGCTTCCACCTTGGCTCACCCCTTACTCCAGCAGTATTTCCAAAGCAGTTAGTGCAGACTGCTACCATAATCCTTCACATGAACAAGGTACATTAGTACCTTGCTATACTGCAAGGAAATATTTCATTACAAGCATGTAAAATATTCTTCCAAATCGTTTCATTATGTAAAGTCTATTAAGAAAAATACCCCAAACCTCAAAACAAGACTTTAGAATAAATATGAAATGTAGCTTAGAAAAGAAAATAGAGGAGGAGAGGGGAAATTAAATGTTACTGACTTTATTGAATGTCTCTATTCAAATATCTTGCATACTTGCATAAGCAGACATGTCACTTTAATCAGATAAAACCCACCAGGGAAGGTGGTAATTATTTGTATTACTACTTGACAGCTATAAAAAGCTAAAATGTTACTGTGCAAATTCTGTCTGAACTATTTAAACAATTGAAAAATGTGATTTAACAGCTAAACCAAACTTGATTCGGGCCGATCTCGCATCAACGTGTGAGATGAACTCAGCCGGCTTTTCGCACAGGGAATAGAAATTAACTGCACAGTGACCTCACCTAGCGTGGTTAAAATCTGGTAGGAAATAAACACCTCAGAAGACCTTGTATTACCACAATATAAACAGTAGGTGATGGCCATTTCCATACCAAAACATGTGTTAGCACAGATCACCCTAAAACCTCAGGTGAGACAGTAGCTAGGTGTGAGGTTTTGACTTGGACATTCCCAGGGCTTTTGCAGTGAGGCAGCACTGCCAGGACCAGTGGATGAGTTTGCCTTGGACAGGTAGAGGACGCAAGGAAAGTCAGGAATGAGGTTTTGCCTTGCCAGGTCTGCTCCAAAAAAAAAAAGCCCGGCACGCCAAGGAGCAAGGTTTGAAGGTTGTAAAACTCCAGCACAGGTGGTAGGCCCTAGGTTGGGGGCCCCCAGCCATGGATCTGGCTTGCTGGTGCACCCACAATGTCAGCGTGGGAGGGGCTCTGAAAACCTAACTCTAGGTTTTCAACCACCAAGTGAGTTTCCAAGGCAAGCAGGTGTCCTGGGTTTGGCAGAGTTAATTTTTGTTCTAGCAGCTGTTGCAGTGCCGTGTTTAGGAGTCAGGGTGGAAGCAGTGCTGGTAACACCCTGAATTTTTTAGCTGTTGCCAAGCAGTCACAGACTTCTCAGTTGTTAATACTGAGAAGGCAGGGAGCCCTAGAAGCTGGGAGGGGACACAGCCAGGACAGGTGACCCAAACTGGCCAAAGGGGTATGCCATGCCAATGTCATCATGCTCAGCATAAAGGGGGATTGGTGGGGCAGGAGTGCACAGCTCTAGAATGCACAGGTTGGGGATGGTCCAGTTTTGGGATGGCTCTGAGCTGTACGGCCTGAGCTGTACAGTTCGGTGAGAAACTTCATTTGTGTATCACCAGTTTTGTGTCTTTTGCTATAAAGTCCTGTTATTGTTCTCTCTCCCTCTCTCTGCTGCCCCAGTAAGCTGGCCTTGTCCCAACCCGTGAGGTTTGCTTTTGTCTTCCCTTTTTTTTCCCCTCTCTCCTCCCTTCCCCCCTCCCCCACTCCAGGGTAAGGGTCTGGGGGTGGGGTGGTGGGGAGCGGTGGGCAGGAAGGGAACCAGCGAGCAGCTGCACGGTGCTTAGCTGCCGGCTGGGGCTAAACCACAGCAGCGGGTTAGAAGATTCAATCCAGTCCACCTCTAAGGAAAGCCCTAGGCTAGCTCTCACACACAAGAAACCCCAGCATTAAGGCACTTTTTTTTCTGAAGTACTAGTCTACCTTAGGCCTTTGGTACGTGAGTTGAGCATTAGGGCAATGCCAGGAAGCACGGGTATTTTCTGACAACAAAATTTGCGTGGCCAGCATGGAAATGGCACAGTGCTCTTCTCAGAAATCTGGTTCTGCTGGTAGGTTGCAGTGTTGATAAACTACCACCATGTAGATCATGTTAAGGAATTCTTCCCTCTTTCTACATGTTCAGTCTCTGCTGTGCCCTTCCCTGCTTTGTCTCTATAAGGATACCATAGAGAGCTGATTCCAGTTTTGCTGCTCTTAGATACCCCAGACTTGCCTCAAAACCTCCAAACACTAGGGACTGCCTTTAAAAATTCTAAGTATCTGAAAACTGAAATAAGAAATGAGTCGCTCCACAGGAAATGGGATTAATAAAGCCTGGCTCCCTAAAAATTTGTCTTCTTTCCCATTAGGCTCTTGCTTCCACCAATAATTCAGGTTCCCACCTGTCCCTTATATGATTCCCACAGAAAAAGGGACAGCCTGAAAACACTAGCTGCACAGCTGAGACTACCTGCTTTGCTACTAGATCAGGAGCTCCATTTCAATATCTATGTCTCTCTTTTCAGACATCCCTTCATCCTCACCAGGGCTAGAAATACATCTTGAACAAACACAAGAACTTTGATTTCCTACTTGCTTCCACCTACCTGTAATGACTGCAATATCAAAAGGGTCAGGAAGTAACTGCAAAACATTTTGGAAGCCAATCTTCAGCTGCAAAGCAGCTCTGTCACTGCTGAACTGAGGGCCTAAAACTTTGTTCCTGTAACCTAAACTCAGCAGCACAGGAGAGTATTCTTTGCAAGGATACCATCCTCCCCACACCCCCACTTTAGGTGAAACATTGAGGTTTATTCACCTTTCTCACAGCCAGTGGTCTACTGTAACTGCTTGGTCCTGAAAGATGCTCACCAAAGACATGGAAGAGCCACAGAGAGGAAAAGAAGCAGCCAAGGCTATTTCAAATTGACATAAGCAAGCAGCTTTTGTATAGGCATACAAAGAGAAAAGAGATCCTGGAGTAAGCCTCATGCATCAGACACTTACCAGAAGAGAGGTAAGCCCACTAAAACACTCAGTTTCCCCACAATTAACAGAGGCTTAGTGTTCTTGTAAGACCAGCAGCTTGACTAGGAGGTGCATCAGCAAGTAAATGCTTCTGCTTGCCTGGAGAAGGCCTACGAGTATCTGGGCAGGGTTGAGGTTAAGGATACTGGGGCTGATTGGCCTATCTGTAGAAAACTGAAGCATTGGAGGGTTGTGGGGTTTTTTCTGCCTGCTGTAAAATGTTATCTTTAAATATCTTTAAATTCCTGCTGACAATCAGCCTGGTGCAACAGGGACAGATACTGTGTCAAGTTCCATCAGTGCACTGCAATGAACCTGGCTTATTTTGGAAGTTTTCATAATTTTTTTCATGTTGCAGCCTCCAGCCAGATGCTTGCAACTGACACCCTCCTACCCACCCTCCACCACCTTCATGTGTATTAGATCTGTGCTTTTTGATGTGGTATCTATTTCCTGTAAATGTTCCAGTACGTTTGCTCCTTCTAATGACTTGCTTTTCTCCTTTGAACAACTTCTTCCTCGTGTTGATTTCCTGGAGTACTTATCATTTATTGATGGATAGTTAATTATCACCGGGCAATAGATCTTGCTCAGCTCCCTGAAAGCAGCAGCTGACATTTCGTGTACCTCACTACCAATATCTTTCACAGTCACAGATACTCTTTGCAGCAGATAATACACGAACCTGCATTTAATCACACCGAATGAGTCAAGGATTCTTCCTTGTCTTTGGTTAAATCTCTGCCTATCTGCGGACACCCTGATCAGCTTCCAGGCTTGTCGCTGTTCAGCGAGTGACTGATTGCAGGTACTGGCTCCCCTCTACTGACAAAAAACATTTTTACCATCCCCATCATCTCACTGGCCAGAGTTTACTCTTGCTGGGTGGTGACAGCCATTCACAGCAATTATCTATTGCCCCCTCCTGGAGGCATAAACATCAAATGCACTTCCCCTTCTCTTCCAATGTCTTCACTTTCCATGTATCGCACTGCTGCCTCTTCTCCATGTGCAAGTCCATGGCCAAAGTCAACCTCAGACTTTGTGCCCAGCCCAAAGTGTGCTGTAGCAATGGTAGTCTGGGGATGCAGTGGGTGATCTCAGGGCCTTTTTAAGACCGCTGATGCAGCCCTGCAGCCGTGGGGAATTCCTTCTGTCTCTGCTCCCCGCCTGCAAAACCCAGGCCACCCCCTCACGTACATGGTGTTTTCCAGGAGATCCACATTTACCCAGATTTCTGCGCTGTGCGGCACCTCCCCAAAGGTCTGAGGGGGCTTCCCTGACCCTCACCATGAAGCAGAGCCCTCTGACATGGCAGTGAGCGATGGCTCTCTTCAGTCTGGTTCTGCCATGTGCTCAAAATCACAGATGAATTTGAGCCACCCCAGACAGAGCCATGGGTGGTGAGTAGGCAGAGTTTGCTTCTTAGTTGAGACAAACGCATGCAGGCAACCATACAGCCTGCCCCCTCCACCCATGGCACACAGGCACACACAAGTCATATGACATGAAGCTACCTTTGCCACTCCTACGATTTATCTGGATCTGTCCTTCCGCAGAGGTCCTTGCTCTGACATCAAAATGCAAGGTAAGATGTCGAAGTGATAGACTCCAAAATGGTAGAAGTTGAACACCTTCCAAAGCCAGACACAAGCCTCTGTCAAAACGTATTTTGCAGTTAAAGATGATCACCATCAATTTATGGAACCTACTGTGAGCATGAGAAACAAGATGGGAATATTGACACTGATGTCTGCTTGTTCATAAAGCAGCATCCAAGTTTGGCTGCCATTCCACAGTTGCTGTGTGTGATGGAAGAGCTTATCAAACCAAATCTGAGGTCATCAGGAGCAATGCCATCATTCTGATATCGGCTCAGTAACTGTGGTTTTAAAACACAGTGAAAGTTCCCTGAGTGAATCAACTGATAACAGATAGGACATTACTCATAGTTTTACACTTGGCAATCGAACTGGTGTTTCGTACGCTGTATATTTGATTCACTCCTCTTCGCTGGTGTCCTGACTAAATTCAGAGCACAGGACATTTTTTTCCAATGAGAATTTGTCCTATGACTTTGCAGCACTGCTTCTTTCCAATGCAAGATTGATATTACCAAGGGAAGTATATATATAGCTTCAGATTGATGATCCTAGGGCTATTGCACTGAGAAAGCAGGAGTGGATATACAAAACTTCTGGCTGTTAATGAATGGGGAAAGTTTGGCTAATCCTAAGAAGGTGTTGTTTCGACTTACTGATTTACATTTTTTTTTCTTTCTCTGTTACAGCGTTGATAACAGCATGGCTACTTCACTTGATCTATCACTTGGAGTCTCTGCTGCTCAGTGTTGTATCTATGCATTTGTACTTGCAGCAGCTAGGTGCTACCACATGAGACTAGTCCTATATTTTGTTCTTACTACAGGTGGATGTGACCATCAAGTCACACATTAAGTTTTTATCCCTCAACACACGGCCTCAGTCTGTGCCCATCAAACTTGCCTTCTGCTGGATCTAAAGGCTTTCCTTAGAATAACAGCAGCAGGGCTGGCAGCCAGTTCTCTCCCCTCTCCTAATTAAAGTGTTCATTCACACCTCAGGTTTCATGCGCTAACGGATGTTAAGGAGATTGAGTCAAGCTTTTACTCTCTATTTCATCTTTAACTCAGCCCTCTCCTTTGATCTGTATGTCCATGTGGAATCTGGGTCTTTCTGTCTCTCTCTGTTCATCTTTGTACCTAACCTGCTTGCTTTTGTCCAAGCCTTTGCAACCCTTCAACTTGATTATCAGAGCCACCTCCCCCTCTGACTTTTACAGCAACAACCCAGACTCCCTGAGGTTCACATAACATGCTGCTAAGATTGCCGTAAGACTTGTTCCTGTGACAATATTGCCCCTGCATTGGCTCCCATTCTGCAGACACAGTCATGGAAAAGGAGCCTTTAAAGGTTGCCCAACCTCTTTCTGCCATGTTTGTGCCAGTCCTCCCCTGCCATGAGCCACACTGCTCTGCCACCTTCAGCGCCTCCCTCGTCTATGCCCAGCATCAGTATCCACATTTTGTCTCCTGCCTACCCTGTTCTTCTCAGTCAGTACCTGCCATTGCTACCTCAGGTCCTTCAGCTCCCTTTTAAAAACACAAGTATTTTAATGGACAGTGAAAAACCCTACTTATGTACTAAAAAGGTGCTTTGAAGGGATCTCAAGCCATAGACAGAACTCATTGACCTCCCATTGACCTCCCCTGGCCAGCCAGGGTCACACTCCAGGATCTGCCACAGCCAGTGGAGAAGAAGGGGAATTGATTTCTTGTTGAAAACGTCTCTTTTAGGCACCTGTCAGAGAATGGTGAGATGAATTATCCTCCACAGCATTGCCTGTTGGTTGTGCTGGTTACAACTATCTTAAGCTAAATACTTGGCTTTTAGAGGTCTGGAACCACAATTCATCTTCACCCTACTTCCTTGCTAATGTGCTCTACATGCCCATGATGGTTTTTGGAGGCCCTTCCTGAAGTGAGCACCACCACTCACCTTTCTTTTCATGCTTGCTGGGATCAGGGGTGTCAGCAGGAGGAGAGCCACAGGCTGTACACCTCTGAACATGGAGTAAGGTCCTGGACCAGTGCCCATCTGTGAGCTTGGTGAAAGCGGGACCCTTGGCAGCTGGCAATCAGCACTGGATAAACAAGTGGGGTCATTTTTACCTCCTGCTTAGAAACCCGTACCCTCAATCCCACACCAGTGAGGGGAAATTAGCATCTGTGGGACAGCAGGGTCAACGATGCCCTCCTCTCCCTTGTGCATGGGGAAAATCGCAGAAGGAAGAGGACTGGAGGAGGAGCAGTGACTTTCTGATATACAGCTCTCCCTCTGGGTCACCCTGCCTGACCCAGAACAGCTACATGGAGCAGACTGCTCAAAGGCTGTATAACCTACAGGGTACGTACATTTGACTCTACATCACTGCATCCTGTCAGTGGTGGATTTTAAAGCAAGCACAATGTACTGGTTTTCCCTTAAGATTGAAAGGTGCTGACCTCATTGGTCAAGGAAGGGAAGCAAAATTAGTTCACATCATAGTCCCAGATTAAGGGATAAAAATAACTTGAGAGGCCTTTTCATGAATTTCACTACAACCTTTTATACAGATTATGCTTTTTTTTCTCCTGCAAACCAAAGGATAATTCTCTAGACAGAGGAATAAAACTCTTGCAAAAAAACCCAAAAAAGATCACTCTGGAAAAACAGTTCTGATGCTTTAGAAGAAAATAACTTCAAATCCTGTCCTTCATAAGCAGTAGGGCGGCAGAGTTGCTAGAGAGGATTTCTTCTGTCACGCATTTCATCAGTCAAGAGCATGTGTAGTATCACTTGTGATCAAAAGATTTCTGGACAAACCTAAACTTTTGGGTTTGACTGGAATTTTTGATGGACAAAAAATAATAGGGTTTTGTAATAAAATAAATATATATATGCAGAGACATATACAAACGAAATCTATAAAAATGTACACACATTTATCTCTGAAATCCAGACTAAATCCCATCTGAAGGTTTGTAATTTATTTTACAGAGGAAATGAATCACAAAAAGTAAGCTTATGCATAGAATATGATATTTGCAAAGAACATGAAAGCTGCAATCCTTATCTAGCTAAACAGTTAAAGATGTGCTTAAATGCCACATGGAATGGGGACCTCTGTAAGGATCAGTTTAGACATGGAAGTTTTTTGTTCACTTTTAAAACTTTAGACAGAGCTCTTGCACAGGAAAATCTTCAAGTTTTAAAGAAAAGCCTTTTGTGTCCTTCAACACCACACGCAGATGATGCACAGGTTTGCTATGTGGCCTGTAGAAGATGGTCTTGCTGCAGTAACCTTTATGGCAGAACAGGGTATTTGTCCTCCAGGCCATTTGCACCAGTGCAGGTTTTTGGTTGGTTGGGTGGGTGGGTTTTGGTTTTTTTTCTTTTAATCACTGAAATATAAAAGAAAGCCTTTCATTTAAAAAAAAAATTGTAAAAATTGGATGTGCTTCATAGTATACCGACCTAAGAGCTTCTCTCCACTAAAGATCATGTTTTCTCTCCACTAAAGATCATGTTTTCTCTCCACTAAAGATCATGTTTTCTGAGTTTTTTCACCCACTGAGTCTCTCCAACTATTTTCCACATACACTCCTTCACCCTTAGACTGTCACCCACTGAACAATTACATATCGTCTTCCTAAAAAGTATATATAAAGAAAATAACAATGAATGGAATCATTTAAAATCCAGTTCCTATTTTCTATCAACACTGGCATAAAACAACTGTCAGTCTTAAGCATCTCCTATTTCCACAAATAATTTTGGCATTGAACTCATAGCAAAACCCTCACTGGATTTCAGACTCCTGTTCTTCTCAAATGCAGATTATGACTGAGTCCTCGTTAACCAGATCCATCACTAATCAGTTTGTAGATTTCTGGGATCCTCCCTCAGCAATTTTGGAAACAGTTTGACTTGCCAGGCCCTCCTTGCCCACCTCCACTTCTGTGTTTCTTTCATGGATACCACAGTTACCACTTTTTCCCCAAAGTGTCCAATGCACTTGTTTGGGTGCCTCTAGGTACATGGTTGCCCGAGTAATTTTTAAGTTAAATTCAGTTCTCTTGGCAGGACAGTGCTCTTCAACAGTGTGCACCAGCCCCAGTAATGTGAAACTGAGGTTTGAGAAGCGGGGAAGTTCACTAAGGGTATGACCTTGAAGACTGGGAAAATTGTTTGCTTGCAGGCTGCTCCTCACCTCATGTGATTGTGCCACACCAAGGTGGGCACCGTGCACGCTCTGACCTCACAATCACCACCCTGAAGAACTGCCACCACACTCGCTGAAAGATGAGAGACACACACGTGGCCTGACAAACCATCAACGTGACTGATAAGCTGATCTCGCCTGCCCATTTCTTTCACTCAGCTTTTATCACACTTTCTGCTACAGGAAAAGAGCTGTTACAATAATAAATCAGAACAAATAAAACTCCTCAGCCATGAAACCCAGACTGGACCCTTGTGCTAAAATTTACTAGGGATGATTTAGGAATAACAAAATTCGGTCTTGTCCTGACGCAGGAGGCATGTACAAGACAATCCAGTATAGATCCCTTCAAACAAACCAGACCGAGATTTATGCATCAAGTTTTGAGGGCTCCTGTCTCAAGATATTAAAGGATGATCCCCTCCACAGTTTAGAAATTACTTCTTTATGTGACAGCAAGAGCTGTCCCTGAAATTTCAATCTTCATTCCAAAAACTGCCCTTTCCAAATGTGTACAGCACACTGGAGGAAGTCATGAATTTATTTGAAATCCAAGTTACAGATGAAAAAACAAGATCCTGTCTGTTCACGGTGATTAAAGAGAGCATGATATACTTTTTCAGATGTAGACTGTTACCCTCAATGTCCTGGCTAAATAAGTAATTATATTCTGTCCACCTGTCTTCCCTGTAGGGCTTCAAATTAAAACAATACTTAATTTCCTCCAAGGTGTTAGGCAGTATGCCTGAGTTCCAGGCAAGAGACTTTACATTTCTGCAGTGGATGAACTAATTACCGTTATCCTCAGCGCCTGCATAATCTGAAGTAAAAATATCTCTGCTTGTCCTGTGTCTGCACCTTCTGGGGTCCCAGAAGGAAACAATATTTCTTAACTCAAAAAAAGGCTTTCAAGTCCTATCACACTGAAATTCTTCACTTTCACTTTTCCCTCACTCCTAGTTTTCCAGCAGGCTTTCTAACTATTTTATTGTTTATTTGAAGAAAGATATTTTAAAAGGCGGAGAGCTAGCAGAATGGCTTTCTCTATGATCCCTTGATTGCCTCCATCATACAGAAGTCTCGACGAGGGGCTGCAGCCACCCTCATGCCTCTCCCCTCTGTGAGGAGCAAGGTGGAGAAGGTACCTGTGGCTTTTGGTTTCACAGAAAGCCTGTGACCTTCTTCAGCAACACAACTATGAGGTGAAGGTTGATGTCAGTGCAGTGCAGCTGTAGACCAAATGCTGTTGTTTTAAAGGGTTTATTGCTCAGAAAACTCATCCATGATCAGAAGAAAATGTTGTTGGTTTGTTCCAGGATCACATGCAGAGGGCCAGGAGAATGATTTTGTCCTCAGAAGCATGCCTTGTCCCTTACAGGAATTAACGTTCCTCCACATCACAGCTGTAGGATTAGTTACCCTTTTTTCTGGTCTCTGCATATACACTCTCAAGAACAGCCTTATGTTTATGCTATCCATGCCTAATTGCCTAATTGCATAATTCCTCTCCTCTTAAATGAGGATCCAATTACAACTCTCCATGTATGCCAACTGCTCTTACCCCTTGGCAAATTTGGCAGTGTCCCTTTGAGAATCAGCAACCAGTAGTACACAGTGGCCAGCCAAAGCCATCGAAACAAACAGTATTTATTATTCATGCAGCAGCAGGAACACGATGCTAAAGAAGAAAACAGTTCCAAGTAGTAGCAGTTTACATGCAAGTCCAACTCAGCCAAAGCCCAGACATCAGCATTGGCAACTGAGAAATTCCCACCTTAACCAGCTACCCCAGGGTGCCTCTGACTCTGTCTCCGATGTACAGAGGGACCTAAGTGCCCAAGCATCCAAGTAACTCTTGAACACAGGACTCAGACATACCCACATCACCAGGAAATAATTCTACCCGGCTGCAAAACAGGCTAATGATTTATGCCTTTAACGAAGGCACAGAGTACGTGCGCGCTTGTGTACCCTCCCTTATGTACTTACTCTGCCTGATCAAAGGCAACATAAAGTTTAAATAACTTTGTCCTCTTTTAATTAGTGATTTCATCCTTGATTGGGTGGTTCCAGGCTGGAGCTTTCTCTTTCAAAACAGGCTAACCTACAGAGCTCTGATTCAGTTGTCCTTGCTTCTGCCGTATTAACAGAAAAGAGATATTTTTATCCCCATAAATAATGCAGTTTTGTCCCAGAAGACACTGCTTTGACACTGCATTGACAAAAACTTCCCTATGCCATTTTGAGACTGTTAGCAGCCCCTGACTGCAGCACCGCACTGAGCTGTCTTTCTGTCAGTCATTTTTCTACTACCCCCGTGCCTCGGTGTTGGCGCAAGTTTTTTTTCCCCGGTATTGCAAATTGTTGGACCTTAAAAAAATTAATTGCATATACACTGGTGATCACTCCCATAGATGGGGCCTGAGGCAAAACACACAGATGAAATACTATGCATCTTCTTCTGACATTTTCTGGCAAATGCTATCCATGAAATTACAAATAAAATCACCGGGACCAGCTGCTCATTTTATCTGTGCCCTTCCAATCAGACCACCTATTAAAGTCTCCTCACTCAAAAGTTCTCTCAGTTCAGACAGAATCTCTGCAGAGCTGAGTTATTCAAATAATATTAACAATTATTCCATTACTGTTGCAAGTAATATATATTCTATACCCCTCTGTGTGTATTATATAGTATAAGTATTATATACAAAATCTAGTGTACAGAAAAATATAATTACTACACACAGGTACACAATATATATCGTATACAATTACATGTTATATATATAGTATATATGTTATATGCATGTATATAATCTATACACAGGTAACTAGGGTAGTCTTCCTTTTTGCTGCTCAACTGCCACCACATTTGTGTTCAGTGGCTTTTGCTTTTTCATGTACACACCCTTAGAAGATGATGTAGAAACATCTGCAAATGTGGTAGGGGCTCAAGCGGTACCTCTGTGTGCTACAGAGATTCCCCCCAGCTCTTGAACGGAGATGTAGGAAGGGTGCAGCTCTGTTGCCATTGGAAAAGAAAGTAAAGATCTTTGGTCATCAAGATTCAAAGAATACAAGCAGAATAACTTTTCACTCCAGTCGACTTTAATGTCTGAAACTCCTGCCCATTCGTAATGAAATAGTTCTCCTGAAGAATAATCCAAACTACTGGTGGGGAAACCTAGATCTGATATCTGACCTGTCAGAACTGAACAGGAAACAGTGTTTAGCAAAGAAAGTGAAGTACCTCAGCTAGACCAATACAGAGTAGGGCAAAATCATAAACCAGACATCCTACCCTGCCAAGAGCTAGCCTAATACCTCAAAATACAAGATTTAATTCATCACCTTGCATAATATTGGACCCATAATGCATAATAAGGGATCTGTATTAGATGTTATTTTTTGCCCAAATCCATATATTTTTCATCAATACTGCTGGTAGGAAGGTTCATAGGAAGAGATGGATTCCATGTGAAGGAAAAATATCATGTTCTTTCTGTAGCAGTGAGCTGCATTCGTATCTCACTGTTCCCCACTAAAATAATATTCACTGAAAACCTGAGTGTAAAGGTCATTGTGAAATGTTTATTGAGAAAGAACATATCCTACCTGTAATTTCTAAAGCAAAATGAGTAGGCTGGTTTAAAGCATTTTGAAAACAAGTATGAAAAGTTAACCTCATATGCCACATCTGAACTGTTCCTGTGCTATTCCACTTGAGATAATTTACAAAACAAGTATTTGCAACGGGAGACTGCAGCCTGATATTAACTCATGTGAATGCATTATAATAGCCAAGTATTTAATCACTTTTCAATTCTTGTAAAACAAAGAACATTTTCCAGCATTGTCTGAACTGCACTCACTGTAGTCAATGGGTGTTCAACTTCTTTACACGGGAGAATTGAGTTCACCACCCTGGGTAATGAAGACCTACTGTATTTTAGACTATAACTCAGCAGGTGATTGAATATTATCTGCTTCACAGAAAAATACAAGTAAAATGAGCTCTTCAGCTGTAAATAATTCGATCATAAAAGAGAAAGCTAATGTATTTTTTAGGTAAGAGTCTCAGCTCTGTTGCATGGTGCACTGATTCTCCCTCGCCGGTTCTGGATTTCATACCATCACCCGTCCCAAAAAGGGAATGTTAGTGAGGATTTTTGTGAAAAGTCTCTTTACTAAACTGAGCATGGAAATTCACATGAAGAGTTTGGTGCAGAACACGGCCTGACAGTATTTTCTTCTCCCCAGCACAATGGGAAGAAAAGCAGTACTGGAATAATCTTCTTTGTCATTTAGAAATAGCTCTTCTTCTTTCTGTCTCCCCATCCCCACCTCCCAAGTTTAATCCATGTGGTTTGACAGCCCTGCAAATGCTCTCACAGGCTTTATCAGACTGGCTTATATTTATAACACAAAATTAAGGTTTTAGATTATGTTTTGGTTTTAGAATATCCATAATATAAAAAAGCACCAGACATCAAAGCAATCAAGTAATCCCTTTATCCCAAGCCATTCAGATCAATCATTGAAAGACCATGAGGTTCTGACAGATGCCACCATGACAGATTTCTTTCCTCCCATGCTGTTTTCATTGCCATAGGTTTTCTGATTTGGGTCATAATTGCATTTGGGCTTTCCATGGCATGTAGTCAAACTACCTCATTTTGAATGTTAATTTCCTGAAAATAATTGAAAACCAATCCATATTTTTAATCTGTGGCAGGTGCTTGGCTACGGCAGCCTCCTTTTGTTATTGTTGCCATTGACATACAATACGTGACCCAGGAAAACGTCTGGTTCCCATGGCTATCTGCCCAACACTGGCCTCAGCAAGTAACTGCTATCACCTAGTCTGATTTTGAATGTTTGTAGTCATTTATTTCTAATGCCACTTATTGCCTGCCACTATTTCACCAGGCAGTGCTTCGGCATTTTCAGCCTTCCTATGTGCTAATCGGCCTGTAGATGGCCCACCCCACGGTGTGTCACATCGTGGTGAAGCTTCCCCAAAACCTTTCATAAAGCACATCAAATAGCATGGGCCACGTCAGTGCTGCCACGTGCCCCAAGCACCATCCCAACACAGAATCACAGAATCATGGAATCACAGGCTGCTTTGGGTTGGAAGGGAACTCAAAGATCATCCAGTCCCAACCCCCCTGCCATGAGCAGGGACACCCTCCACCAAACCAGGCTGCTCAAAGCCCCATCCAACCCAGCCTTGAGCAATGCCAGGGAGGGAGGAGCCACAGATTCTCTGGGCAGCCTGTGCCAGGGCCTCACCATCCTCAGAGGGAAGGATTTCTTCCTTTTACCTCTTCTAAATCTACCTCCTTCAACTTAAAACCACTACCCCCTGTCCTATCACTACCTGCCCTTTAAGCCATCCTGCATTAAAGTTTGGTATGTACTTAAATGCTTTCTTGGGCTATTTAAAAAGCTTTTGCTCTACCCCACCTTTTAAAAGCAGACCACAATAATCCTGGGGATGGGAGAAGACACTGTTTTAAACCACTTTACAAACACTCTACCTGTCTGATGGAAATTTTGAAATTATTGCTGCCAGCCTGTTTCTCACAGGTGAGGAGTAAAAATGCTTTTGCTTAGCATCTTTCTCCTCTTTTTCTGGCCCATCTCCCATCCCATGTCCCCAGGATTTCTTCCTCATTGCTAATAGGCAGCTGCAATTAAAGTCCTTTAAAAAAACCTGCTTTCACACCAGTTGACAGCAAGGTCTACAGCAGTCTCACAACCTTTCATTTTTGTTCCTAAGGACATGCGATTTTTCAAGCACTTTGAATATATTTGATCTCTTCAGTTTTTAAAGGGCCATCAGAAGGACTGATTGTTCCATCTAATTGCATCAAGAGAAAGGAGGAGGGGAAGCTGTTTCTTAGTAATAGAAAAATGCCCTGATGTCTAGACAGACTTCAGTCATGATGGTGCACAAGGTTTGGATTCTGATTCAGCATGTCTGATCCAGTATCAAGAGACTGTACAGAGTCCAACACTAAGGCAAAGTCTCAGTGCTCAGTGCTGTCTTTACAGGCTGTTCAAAAAGAGGTCCAGTTCTCAGGGTATGCTTCAAGATCTCCCAGAGAGGGCGTCACCACCATTGGAGACAACTTCTGAGAGCGCAGACCCTCCTATGGGTACACCCAGACCACAGCTCTGCTAGAAGCCACAGAACAGCCACCAGCTGTACCCGGAGTTGGGGTTTGCTCTTGCAAGGTCACAGCCTCATGTGCCTTCTCTGCTTGCGCTGTTAGCACAAGGGGCAGTCTCTGGGAGGGGTTGCCACTTTCATTTTGGGGAAATGATGGACACGACTTTCTGTGCAAAGCCAACAGGATGGTCTAGGAATAAGAACAGAGGATTTCTTTGACATACTTTCAGGCCTGTCATCCAGAGCAGGAGTGAAAAATGCTGTTTAAGAGGTGCAAGATGAAGCAGCTGTCTCTTTTTCCACCTCTGCTTCACCAGGTATGTGAAACAGCTTCTCTGACCAGGTGAAGCTGTGTTTAAAGTGGGAATAAACCTTGAGCCGTGTGCTGTGTGCACGCTGCATGCCTGCTTCCCCTCCTGCTCCATAGGGCCATCACAGAGGTCAACATCTTCTTAAACTGATTCTTGAGCTGGGACCAAAATGATCATGTTTATTTAATATGCAAATATTAGTATGTAATAGTGACCGGAGTATTGTAAGTGACCCGATTGGTGGGGTGAAGTTACTGTCCAACAAGAGAAAGTTATTGCTTTGCAGTATGAACGTGCTGATCTGACTTAGTAGAGAGCCATGGGAAAGATGGACAAGGACTGCACCATAAATCTTGAGGAGGTGCTGCAAGCTCATAAGAAAACATGTGATCTATTAGCTTAGAGGAGTCTGCAGAAACAGCAAGGAAGACAAGTTTTTCTCAGAGACTGGAGCTTGGACATTAAAAAAAAAAAAGAGCCAGAGAGCTTCTAAAGGGAACTTTCCATAAAATGTTGTGGGACAAATAATTTGAGCTAATGGTACTGACCTTGTCAGCCCAACTGCAGGACTGAGAGGCAGCTTAGCCCACTCAGGAAGGCCCTGCTGTCTGGTTGAAACACAAACCAGAACAGAACTCCTACCTGATAAATTTTGCATAGTATTTAAATAATACATTTGCTTTGTAGTTTTAAGACCCATCGACTGGGCAGCTGTGGACCAATATTGGGCCAGTCATTAAAAGAAAGACTTCCTTCCCTAGGCCTGGGACACTGGTCAAAGCCTATGGTCTGGCTATAACTGACGTGGGAGGACCAGCAGTGTAAAAACCTCCATAACCTGTAGCTTGTGCCAGTCAGCAGAGCAATGACAACCATGCCAGTAGTATACTGAGGTCTGACTCATGTCTCTGTCCTCTTCAGACAGAGCGAGTGCTCCTGAGGTGTCTGGGTGCAGGCTGGCATGGTTCTTGTTTGACTTCAGGTATCACCTTGGCTTTGTCCACCAGACAGCCCCAGCACCAACTTCTTTAGCAGCGCTCTCCTGAAGCCTTGCTGTGCTATCTATTAGAGACTTCTAAATTACACAGTAAGAATAAAACAAATAAGGGGAGAGAGGAAAACAGACTTGGAACAATACATATTATCTATGTACCTTTTTTGCCATTTAGAGATCCTGGAAATTGGATTTTGCTGCACTTTTTTTTTTTTTTTTAAGGCTTCCTTAGATGGTAAGAGTTTCCCTCAGGAAAAGAATATAATTGTCCACAGGACTGTATCACTGTTAAGCTGCTAAAAGGTATAGCTCTAAGTAAACAAGGCCTTGGGGTAGATTTGATTTTGTCTTCAGCTTCCTGAAAGGTTTTCTTTTGGTTTCATTTTAAAGGAACCCACCTGGTATATCTGAGCTCAGGAGAGGCAGGAGACTAGCAAACTCCTCTGCAGTTCTGAGCTTGGCAAAATGGGTTTGTGATCTGCAGATGTTCATCCTCTATCTCTTGCAGGATCTTAAAGATGTGGCTCACTGAGCTCTGCCACTTGCCCCTGCATTTTCCTCTCATGCTCCCCCTCAGCTTATTTTCACTTCATTCAATAACTATTAACATAATGCTGCTGTTAGAAGCCACCAGGGGCTCGTTGCTGCTCTCCTGCTGCCGCTCACTACCCTGGTACAGTCACCTGCCTGTGGAAATTGAGCTAATAAGGAAAAGGCAGTTTCCAGGACACAAAGATTTCAGCAACCAGGTTTGTACCTGGGGGTTTTCCAGCAGTGACTGGTTCAGCCCAGATGAGAAGCTGTTGGGTAGGAGATTACAAAGACCTGAAGGCAATTAGTCCTTATTTCTTTTTGCCTTTCCTTGCAGCACCCCCAGAGCTGCCACCCACTCAAACATCTGGGCACAGACCTACCACAAAAAGATAACCTTGTCCAGCTGTGCCTTGTTTTCTTCAGTAGCACAGGCTCAGCTCTGGCTCTCAGGGGTGGCTCTTCTCATACTTGCCAAGTAGCCTTGACCCTTGAGGGGTTGTGCTGGGCCATGAAGAGAGTTTCACATGACCCTGACATTAAATGTCTTCTGGAACACTAATTACTTAAACCTAATGCTTAAGCCCCAGTTCAGCAGATGAGAAATACACATGATTAATTTTTAAACACAATGATTCATTAGGACTGCAACAAAACCTATACTGAGGTGTTTCTTTTGATTTTGATTCCTGCTTTAGTGAGCCAAAAGGTCTTGGGCATCAAAATAAACAAACAAACAAAAAAAAAAACCAAAAAACCCCAAACAAAGGAAACCTCCGTGTTAACATCAGCAGAGACCAAATTCTACATTTCACTTTTGGGGCTGTAGTGCTGCAAGTTAGGCTGACTGGGACTACAGCTGGGTATTAAATGGTTGTGACAGGCAGATGATATTGTGGTACAAGCAAGTGATTCAGCATCACATTTCCAAGGCCAGCCATGCCACGTGAGCAAGGAAGGTGGGCCAAATTCATCTGCTGTGCAATTCATGGCCTTTTTGTCTCCAGATTTTCCATTTATTTTTTATATCTGCCAAGAGGGTAGTTTAGAGAACATTACACTGTCATAACATTGTATTCCACTGGCAATATTCCTTAATTGTAGTAATAATACATAATCAGCCATATATGTAGGCATTAATATATTAGCTGCATAGATTCAGCACTAACTTATGTTACACCCAACAACAGTCATGCTCAGCTGCCTCATTCATTACCTGAGCTTGAAGATGGGAATTTCTTTCCCTTACATGCTTGGGGTATATGTTGTTTTTACAATAGGAGCCATTGATGTTTCTTTTAGAAAGCTGTGGGGTTTTATTGCACAGATTATAATTTTAGTAAAATGAGATTTCCAGAGGACCTAACAGTACAGTACAGCATCACAGTGCGTTGATGGGCTGGCAAAGAGTGAACTCCTGGCACACTCACCAACACAGAAGTTTAGGGACAGCTGAAACAGCCTCTGTCTCTGCCTCTAGCTGAGTGTGATCAGGGTGTCACAGAATACACCCTTGCTTTTGAGGCTTTGCTGAAGATTTTGCTGTGACATCTTTTCCCAAGGGTAGTTGTTGGACCCTGTGGGAACAGAGATTGCTCCCTAAGCAGGGGGGAGCAGCTATTGAGTGGGAAGGAAGGACACAAAAAGAGATAGAATTGTTAATTTTTTATTTCTTTTTAAATAAAACCATTGGTCTGCTGTGATGGTTAGGCAACAACTAAAAGCCAAGGCAGGGAGCTTCTCAGCTGGCCTGGGGCAAGGCAGCTTCAGCTTATCCCAGCTGCTGATGCGCATGTGTGTGATTTCACACAGTGTTCCACATCTCACCATTCATTTACTGTCCCCCTCGCAGGCTGGGATGGGCTTTTGAGCACAGGCCTATGGGAACTGAACCTCAGGCCACAGACCCAGCAACTGGGGTTACAACCTTGCCTCTGATGCCACTGTGAGCCAGCTGAGGAGAGGCCAGTGGGGTCTGTGAAAGGTAAAAAGTGGTACAAAGAAAAGCACACTGTGATGCACACTCGTGCTAGAAGGGCACAACCCCAGGGGAGGTAACAACAATGCTAGAGGATCATAAACAACAGAGAAGACCAACAACTTTTGTCCATCTCTACGAAAGTCTTGAATGCCACCTGCTGAATGACAGTGTGATTCCGTTTGCAAAGTCTTGAAACAAATAGCTACAGGTGACACACAGAAAAAGTGGATGGTTTTTCGCTGTGTTTTGCAAAGGTGAAACGTGGGACCATGGAAGGGGGTGACATTGGTGAAGGGACTAACTTTGAAATGATAAAGAAAAATGAACAGGGGAGGAAAAGTGAAGGAATTGGAAGAAATGGAGCAAGAAGAACATTATTTTGTGTAAATTAAATTTAAATAAAAAAGGATGACACCAGCTCTGATCTTGTCATGCTGAAGTATTTTAAGGCCAACAGTAATAAGAAAATTATATATAACATGAGTACCCCATGAGTGCCAGGTCCACCTTTTTGCTTTTCTCATAAGGAAGCTGCTGATGCACATTTGTCAAGAAGATAAATAAACACCCTTTGTATTGAGAAAAAATGGTAGCCTTAGCCACTTAACATTTTCAGAGTTCACCTGCATCAAGGTGAGGAATGGTGAAATCTACTGAAACAAAGCAAGAAAATGCCTCAGAAATGTTAGGTTGCTGTTCAACCTGTCTTTCGACCCTCCTTAAATAGCTGGGCACATCAGAGGGTCCTTTTCTGTGCCCTGCTGTTTTCAGACTGAGGTAGAAGTTGATTTCTTCCACTCCAATCTGACCACCTCAATGAGAGCTGCAGAGAAACTCCATCTAAAGAGCAACCACCATACAGGAAAACTGTGAGCCCCCTCTGTCTAGAAGGTTGTCGTGGGTGCTGGCATAGGCACAGAAGGTGGGTTCCTCCTAAGGGCTGTCAGGCTTTGTCACCTAAGAAAGGGAAGAAAGAACACAGGAATATTGAATCACATGCATAAAATCCAGCAGCGTTAAAAGAATGATTCCCGCTATTCACTCACTCATGTTTATCAGTAGGCGAGGCCCAAATTTCATCTGATGCTGTCACATGCCAGAACCTACCAAAGCAAAGATGTTTACCTACTCTGGGCAACTGCACGGAGGCATGTGGGATGCATGGGCCACTGACACAGTCAGTCACAGGGCAGATGTGAGGCAAGACAGGCAGCAGCCACAGAGGCAGCTGGTTTGTAGAATGGAAGACTGGCAAATTCTCACACAGGCTGGCTAAGCAGCCTTCAAAGAAGAAAGAGCAATAAATTAGTACCTTTCTGGAATAAGAGGACAGCGGTTAAAGGACGACTTGTGACTCTAAGAAAAACTGTACAACTGTCTGCCACAGTAAGTTGAACTCAGTGGTACATATTTGTTCAAAAACATTTAGAGTCCTTCATTTACACTCGGTTATTATTAGGCATGACAGTTTGCATGTAACTGCCCTGCCAGAAAGTGCCTGAACATTGTCAGATGTTCCTTATCAGACGTGAGCCATTCATACTGGCCCTTTCCCTTACACACTTTCCCTGTGAACTGTCGGTTGGACAACTTCAGCACGGGGACACTGGGCTAGATGAAGCTCTGGTCTGGAAAGGCCTCCTGTGGCCTTTCTCCTGTTTTCATGAGGGCAAATCCACACGGCATACCAAAGGTGGAAAATGGCTGTGTGGCAGCATATATTCACTGTGGTAAATGCCATGCTAATGTATGTACCCAGATGCTGAGAGGTAGCTGCCCTTCAGCTCTCCTGGAGCCTGAGCAGAGAAAATCTGTCAGCCCTGAAGACCGTACTGGCACGTCCTCAGACAAACAGATCCTTATCACAGAGGCAAAGTTATTAGTTGTTCCCTTGTCTGCCCTTGAGGGAGCGTAGTTATAGCTCATCACTTACTGTGTGAGCCCCCAGTCCCTCAAAGCCTCCCCTGTCTTCTTAGCTCCAAGTAGTGCAGACAGCCCTACTGAACATCAATCAGGCAACTCACGGTGCGTAACATTAACAGAGCAAGATTTTCTAAGTCCAGGGCTTAAAGCTGCAGTCTAGCTCAAGCAAGCATTTACTTGTACTCTATGATTTCTAACAACACCTTTTCCTACAGGAGTAGCACTGACTTTTGACTAGTATGTGCAATGATAAGGCGGTTATACTCACAATTGATTTTCCCATTCCAGAGGGGCAGCTGCACATGTAAGCAAATACTTTTTCAATACCACCCAAAAGGAAGAGAAGGATATTTGTATCACAAACTGTTTCTAGACAAATTTAAGTATTTGACTGAAAATTGAACAGAAGCAGCAGTCTTCAGTATGGGTTAAACTGCAGGCAGAGCTCCTTTCAACTCTTTTCCTCTTTGGGGAGCCCCCTGTATTTTCCAGTGGATGCCTGCATGGATGGATTGAATCTAAGTCTTCTGGCAGTCAGCTTGCTGGGTTTTGTTATCTTCTATGGGACCCCAGATGTAGTCCTAGGACCACTGATCCATGACCACAAGTCTGGGAATCATTACTGTCATTCTTCAAAATTTGTGAGCACCTTGATGTGCTAAGAGAGTAGCAGTATAATCGTAATATTGCATTATGAATCTCTCCATAAATTCCTACCCCAGGCCTAGTACCACACACAACCCTTTCCTTCTGCACCGCACGAACAGGGATCGATGAAGTGGAAGTCCTCCTCCTTTGCCAGGCAAAGGTGGAAAGTGGAGTGCAGAGGGTGGCCTCGTTTAGGGACCGTGCCCAAATCTGGATCAGACTGTCAGGGTTCTCCCCGGGGAAACACTAAATGAACCAAGATGCTGAGTTAAACAGGGGGTTGCTAACAAGACCGGGGAAAGGAGGGCCCAAGGGCTAAACGCCACCCCACCCGCATGAGAAGAGGCCATGGCAGAGCAGAGCCTGCCGCCCCTGGGAGGCAGAGGGCTTCGCTTCGGACGGACTGCATCCCCCCTGCCCGGGACGTGCGGCTGCGGTGTGCGGGGGTGGAAGGGGAGGCTGCGCCGCTGCCTTTGCGGGGCCTAACACTGACACCTAGCGATCCGCGCCGCGGCCCAGACCGGAGAGACCGGCCGGCAGCACCCGCCAGGCCTGCCCCTTCCTCCGCTCGCCCCCCGAGGGGCTCCAAAGAGCAGTCTCTTTATGTCTTTTTTTTGTTATTATTATTCGTCCTTCTTCCCTGCCCCTCCCCGCCGCTGCCGGAGCCTCAGCGTCGGCCTGCGGGAGCCAAGCCCCTGTGCAGGCACACGGCCGTCAGAGAGGTTTTTCTCTGTCCCCAGCAAGTTGCAGTTCCAAGACTTCGTTGGGAAAAGCGGGTGGGTCTGTTTTCTAACAGCCCACAACAGTCATTTCTGGAATCGCTTTCTGAGTCCGTGTCAAGCTTATGCACCATCACTGCCCTGGGGCACTGAGAAGCTCCTTGGCAGATTCTCTAGACGGGGGTAAAGCAGGACTCTTTTCAGTCAATTTTGAACCTGACACCAGCCTAGTTGCACCCAATGAACCCGCTAGCTGCAAGGCAAATATCAAAGCCTTTCTTGAACTGTTTCTTGCAATCTGTTTGCTCTCAGGCAAAGGTTTGGGGAGAGACACATAGACTTGTGCCCTCGGTGGCTGCTGGAGGCAGCCTCATTCGCTGATCAAAGGTGGAAGTTTGGAAGCAGGAGAAGCAGATGGTAGATGCAGATGCTCAAAGAGGAGGGGAGAGAGGAATAGGAAAGGGAAGCAAAATAAAGCCAGAGTGAGTCCTATTGCCCACTGTCAATGCATCTAGTAGTTAAGCACCAGGCAGGCAGAACTGTGTGACGTGATGGACAAAGCTGATACAAACAGGTACACCCTGCCTATGTGATCAACCTTAGGCTGCCAGTCAGAAGGTTTCCAGTCATGAGAAGCATGAAGCTTGGGCTGCAGCTCAGGCAAGTCTTTGAAAGGAAAAGCAGGGACAAAATTTAAGGTCAATCTCCACAGTTACGGTGGAGATAGATTGGATTATGCGGGGCATATCATGGTAGCCAGTAGTCACAGCAGACACTTTCTTGGTACCTACACACAAGACCTTTTACAGACTCTTGTGTTGTTACAAAACAGATGAATCCATGAACCTGGCTACAACCAAAGGATTGCAGTTGATCAGAGCAGAAGCTTCCATCAAAAACATGCAGTCAGGAAAACATCTGCTGCTGCAAGACAAGTTCTTTGATGTTATGCCATATCTGAGATATGAGGGGGGGTTTCAAGATGTGTGAGGGGAACCCAGAACCTGGCAGCTTCCAAAATAAGCTGCAGTCTTCCCGGCACAAGTGTCTGTTCCGCCACCGAATCTCTGATGCTGGAAAAAGCTTGTAGCAAAACAGCATAAATGCAATATGGGTCAGTGGCATAGGTGTTGCTTTTGTTTATTAGAACGTGAAATGAGTTGAATAATTTTCTGACTGTTATGATTATTTATGTGTGTGGGTGGAAACATGCATTTGCTTGAACTTTCTGGCTAGGCTGTTATTGCTCAAGCCCAGCCACACATTTAGCAAACTAAGCACACAAGGTCAGTGGAGCAGCAACTAGACAGGTAAAGTGGGGGTTTGATGTGAGTCTACAGTCGCATTACAAGTAAGAAAGCACAACATGAGATGTTGAGACTTGCCTGAGCTGCAGCCAGAATGAAACTGCAGGCAGGAAGCCTACAAGGACAGACCTGCCTCCTGGCAGGGAGGGCAAAGCAGTCCTGGAAGTAACTGTCACCAAATGTACATGGAATTGTTTGCACAGGTTTGGTCCGTTAAGAACACAACAACAAACTTCTAAGCTGACAGCACTGACAAGTGGGCTGCTGCTGTCTGGGCCTTCTGGAAACAGAAAATCTCACACTTGAACTTACATTTAAGGGTAACAGGGACCGATCCCCAAATTGTCTGAGCTACTCAGTAAGAAATGATCATTCTTACTTACATCCAACGCTGTATTTAGGGGTGGTCCTCATCATCCTCCAAATGTGGTCCTTTCTCTGAGGAGCACAGATCCATTGGTTGCAGCAGAGTAAACTGGGGACCACAGTTTGGCTGTGTTGATTTCACTTCTGCAAGTGTATTTTTGTAGCTTCCTCAAAGAGTGGTAGGAAGGCATCATGATGGTATAACAACCTCAAGTTGTCCCATATGAAGCCATCATTTTCCTTTTTTTTTTTATCATAACTTAGCACTTTTGTTATAAAGCACATGTACCATAGTTGTATGTTTTTAATCATTCACCCTGTCTCTTCCATGCTTCCAGGCAGCTTTTCCCCCACCTCATCCTAGCAGCTCTCTTGCACTACATACTCATTTAGAAAGTCTTTGGAATGGGTTCTTAAACCATTTGACAGAGCATTGTTATCACTCAGGAAGCACTTCAGAAACAATTTTTCGAAGCTTACTTCTTGAGATGAAAAGCCAGGGAGTGAGCCACTTATCCGTGACTCCTTCAGTCATTTTAGTAACTTCTCGTTGTAATATAATTTGAGTGAGGTGATGGGAGATTAGCAAAGGCCACCAGCTATACTCAGAGTTAAAAAATAATTCAAGTAATAAACTGTATTATAAGGTATATCCAAGTCTGATCACAATATAGGGGCAAGGGCAGCTATTAAGAGAGATATCAGGCTTTGAGGTTAAAATACTTGAAAAGAGGTAAAACAACATGTCTCTGGCCACATCTACACCACCTCCTGGTGATGGCCACCGGTGAGATGCAGAAAGTCTGGGGGGAAGGGAATTGGGGGGCTGGGGCAGCTGCCCTGAAGGCACACCTGTCTCAGTCTCCATCCTCAACAAGCAGGAGCCATCCTTCCTACACGGGTTCTGTCCTTCCCTCTCTGGGGAAAAGTGCCTGGGAAGTGCTTGGCCAGGGATGGACTCCTGTGGGAGGTTTTACTGGGAAATGTCGTGCTAAAGAGCAGCAGGTGGATACCCGTGTGCCTCGGGAAAGGCTATGGCAGTGCAAGCCTTTTGGGGGAGGGGGACTTGTTGAAGGACCGATTGTGCCATAGGTTCTGTGCTTCCTGATGAGCACTGGGGCTGAGAGGAGAGTGAGTAGGTTCCTTAGCACCTTTTGGGGCTGGAGGGAATCCCAACCAGATGACAGGGAGCAAAGGCATCCCTAGGCAGCAGGGGATCTCCTTCCGGTGGGCAGGCAAGTTGCCAAGCTGTGGCCAAGCACCCACAGACCTGGCTGAGCGGCTTATGGGCCCTAGTTTGTAACCCCTGGTGCCTCAGGGTGCCCCACTAGCCCTGCAAGGGTTGCTCAGGGCTCTCTGCCCCACCATCACCTTTCCCTCTCCCTCTGCCTCAGCTAGCTGCGGCTGTGCACACCACGTGGATTTGGGGACTATGGGGCTGTGCATCTTACTGGCCTCCTTAGGAAAAGTGATTAGAGTGTGCAGAAAACCATCTCCTTGCTACAGCACACCCTGGGTCTGTCCCAATTACTGCTGCTGGCATGCCCACTCCAGGCCGCTCTCCTGTTTTGAGCAGATGTGAAAGGAATCGAAAGACGAAGGCTGCTGCTTCATTTTCATCTTCTCTTCACTTGCAGTTTGGGTTCTCCTTCCATTAAAGAGCAGGTAGGGATGCATGAAAAATTAAAATGTGTTATTACTTATTCCCCGTTTGAACCACTTCCTTCCCTGAGGGTTATCTGCTTCTTAACTCTACCTGGTGACAGGGGCACATTGTGCATTGCTTTCATTAATCTCTATCCTACACAAACCTCGCTGCTCGGGGAGGTTATCAAAATTAAAATATCAGGCTTTTGTCTGAAAACGTTTCCTTACCCATTATCACACCAAGGATTATGAGAATTGAAAGAAAGGGGGAGATCGGTGAGGGGTGGGGAAGGGAGGGACAAGAATTTTTACGCAGGAAGAGTGGAAGAGAATTTTTTTTAATTGGAAAATGTGGTGATAAAAATCACAAAATTAATGAAGTGAGAGAGCTCAAGGTCAATGCAGTACCTGAAGCTGCTCCAAGTACATTTTCTAGCTTGGTTTCTTATGAAAACAAGCGAGTCTGTGCACATCTGTGCCGTGGCTTAGTCCCAGCCAGCAACGAAGCACCACGCAGCCGCTCACTCAGTTCTCCCCCCTAGATGGGATGGGGAGATGAGTCGGAAGGCAAAGGTAAAACCCGTGGGTTGGGTTAAGGACAGTTAACTAAGACTGCAAGGGAAGAGGAAAATAACAACAGCAATACTAAGAAAAGACTATAAAAAGCAGGTAATCCACAATCCAATTTGCTCACCACCCAGAACCCCATACCTAGCCCATCCCAAAGCAGTGAGCCCTCCTCCCCAGCCAGCTCCCCCTTTATATAACCTGAGCGTGCCATGATACGGTATGGAATATCCCTTTGGCTGGTTTGGGTCAGTTGTCCTGGCCGCATCCCCTCCCAGCCTCTGATGAAAACCAACTCTATCCCACCCAAAAAACAGCACAAGTCTGTTTGCTTTGCCATCTCCCCATGATTTTCAAACCGGCAAGCGGATTTCTATCGTATCTGAGAGACAGGTGGAGGAGGGGCTTCCTAAATAAATTCATTACTCCCTTTTTTCCTAAAATGGCCACTGACAGAGATGTGGGACCAGGGCCAAGCAATCACATGTTTCTCAACCCGCTTTCAATGTCCTCAGCTCTAACTTTTAAATCATGCACAGAACCCTGTGCATCACCACCAAAACCCTGTGTGGGAGGAGGGCTGTGAGGAAGAAGAGCAGGGCTGGTTTTTAACTAATGGGGTTGCTTATAGCTAAAGGAGCGATTAATAGCTGAAGGGGAACTACTGCCTTGTAGTTCAGTTTAAAAACTCGCTCAAGCAACAGAAACAAATCCACTGGAAACTTGGTTTCATTACTTCTGCAGCTCCTCCAGCTTTTTTAACATAATAACACACTGAGCTAACAACAGCCTCGTAAATGGCCTGAAGAATTGAGCTCGGAAATGGGGAGCTCCTGCCCTGTGAACGGCTCCAGGAAAATGAAATCTCCTTGTCTGCATTTTTGCCTCATGTTTTTTCTTGCAGAGGGGTCGCCAGCGAAGGGCAGGCGGGTCGGAGTGGGAACCTCGCAGGCACCCCGGGGGCAGGCTGGGCTTGCTGCACACCGCTCTGCTCTGCTCCTGGGGACGCTGGGAGCTGGGGAGGTTGTCTTCAGGTCCCCAGACTACTGGCAAGTGCAGTGCCAAAGGCACAACGCCTTCCCAAGGGGAAACGCTCCGCCCTCCGAACAGTGCCTTTGCCGGGGCAAGGCCACCGCTTAGCAAAAGAAAGCGCTTGCATGACAGATCATGAATAATTGATTCCGGTGACAGAGATTCACAGATGCTACATCACTGTTGGGTGCATTAGGATGCTGAGCATCCTTTGGGGGATATTTGGAATTAGATGACCCAGGGAACTCAAAGATATTAATGCATAATTTATTTTACAGGGGAAATAAGAAACTAGAGTAGTCCATAAAATTGTGATCGTATCCCATTTCTTTTGTTGTGTCTCCCTCAAAAGTGTGTTCCAGTGGAGACATTATATATTCTTACTCTTATATAAAAATACCAACTCCCCACAGGGAACTTTTTTCCAAAGCCATTGTGCCTTAAATTAAAAGCTAAGTCTTTCTTAATTATGACAGCTCACTGAAGCAGGAGTCCAAAAATAACAGGTAAGTCAAAAAAGAGAACCCCAAAAGGCAAAACAGGCCACTGAGCTTCATTCAGTAACTGGAAAACAGCTTGAATCCTGGTGCTCAAAGAATCCCTCTGAAGTTCAGTCTTGTAAAATCACGCTCTCTCCTAACCCCTACACCAGTAGCATGTCCTGCAAGAGTATCTCTCTCTGTAGAGGGGATTTGGTGGGGATATCACCTGCAGTGCCTGGCTGCTGGATGCTTTCTGAGGCTCAAAACCTCTTTTGATGCCAGCCTTTCTCTCCTTTTTAGTGGATATTCTTTGCTCTCCTTTTTTGAGTGAGTTTCTTTTGTTCCTCCTTTTTTTCCCCTCTGGTTTTGTTCCTCTCCTTTCTCCCCTAAATTGCACAGCTTTCTAGCAGCTTTTATCCTCCCTTTCTTTTTTTTTTCTTACAGATTTGGAGTGAAAATGAAGAAGGCACCTCTTGAGGGAGCAGGTTGCATGAAAAGTTTTCATTCTGCAATTGGATTAACTCTTTGACTGTCAGATATCCCTCTATATAGCAGCTGGGGTAATAGGAATCACAAATTCTCTTTGCCATTACTTAGGACCATCCGGTTTGGTAGACACACTTCAAAGTTTCTTCTCAACAGAGCATTTTCTCAAGGATACATCCATAGAAGTATTGCACTAAGGCTTTAATCATAGATTATATACAATAAGGATCCTCTGGTATTTTATGGGACTTCAATAGCTTTATTGTTAGTTGCTGCCTGACTAGAAGCTTCTTTCTGGTAAGAGCCCCTTGTGACTGTCCTTGTTTTAACATTTATTTGGTAAACTGTGTAAAACTCCCTTAAGCCTCCATTCAAAGCACAATTCTGCCAGACTTTTGTCTTATGCGTGGTGCAGGAAACATTCCTCCTCCAACCTCTGTCCAAAGGAAGGTTATTCAGATGGCACCTTCAACAGACTGGAAAGGCTGGCGCTAAGGCCAGCCACGTAAACTAAATTCAGCCCTCCCATCCATTACTCTGCGGTCACTGAGTCTGTGGTCACCCACGGGGCTGGGGGAAGAAGCAGGAACTGGCAGGGCAACCGGGTCTTTGGAGTTCTTCAGCAGAAGCTGCAGGAGCCCCAGAGATTGGGGCAGCACCCAGCAGGACAAGGAAAGGCAGTCTCACTAAAGCTATGTACACCCTCCTGCCGACCGGTGTGTCAGGAGTAGCTACACGGTTTCGGACAAGTATCTATTCATATCGGTGGAGCATTAGCTGCTATATAGTGAGTGAGAAAGAGGAGATGGCTGTATTTCAGAGCTCCAAGAGCACGGGTATTTAGCTTGTAGGCTTTTCTTCTTTCCTGAAATACAACTCACAAAGACTATGAGCCAACATAACGCAGAAGCGCAATCTGTAGAGATATATCTGTGTACACATTATTAAGCATTAAAGGTAAAGTTAGATTAGCTATAACCCAAATAAAATGTATTGTGATTGAATCATTAATTTAAATAATAATAATAATGAGTACAATAATTTTGATTTCCTTTTCCTTTCACAAACCTCTTATTATTCAGTGTGAGAATGATCAGAGAACTAGAAAACATGACCTGCAACAAAAGATTTAACTAATTGGTTCTGTGCAATCTATGGAAGAGAAAATGAAGTAGAGACATGGTAACAGTTTTCAAATATATAAAAGGTTGCCGCAAAGAAGGGAACTTTCTGTTTGCCACATCCAAAGTATATTAATAATACGTCAAGTACCTCAGGACTATGCAGCAATTCAAGCACTTGCTGACAAGAGGTATTTTATTTGAACCCAGTACCACATCTCCTGTTGGTAACATCAGGGATCAGGATCAAACGTGTAATCATATTTTATGAAAAACACATTACACGCATTTGTAGAGTTTCCCTGCTACCAAAGAGTGACCTGGGGGTTCAAGCAAAAGCAGCGTCCCATACTGTGGGGTGCAACAGAAGTCTAGTAGACTTCTGCAACGTCACACAATGGCTTTATGCAAGGAAGTTGAGAGAAATGGCATGATCAGATAAAGTGCAAGGGGAATTATGAACCACGGAGGACAGCTGGTATATTCACATCAGGTATTTTAAAATTTCCTAGACATTTAATTTCGAAGCTCTGAACTTTTCCTCAAGGGACCTAGTGTTCCTTTGAAGACTCTAAGTGACTTGGGTATCCAAATCAGCTCCCAATTTATATGGTATGAGAACCTTCTTGAGTAATTATCCTGGTATTTGTCTGCAATGCTGTGTTCATCATCCCAACTGATGAGCAACAATTTCCTGAAACCAGAAGTGATGATCCTTGAACTTCAGAGAAAGTTGCATCCATTAGATTTCAGTGATGTGGCTCACAGGCAGTTTCTGGTCAGATCAGCATGACCTCTACCTAAAAGTATCTAGAGGCACAATCTTGGTATCTTGCAGTCCAGTGACAGCTTCTTGTTGGGAGATCCTTGAGAAAGTAATATTCACTAGTTATAAAACCTGACTCCTCCTGCCCAGGATCGAATCCCTTGCATTTAGTGTTTCTCATATGCCTGGGTTATGTGGTACATAAATGCGTGTTGCAGTTTTGTGTAGCTGTGTGCTGGTAGAGAAGGCAGGGGCTGCAGAGATGGGTGCTGCAAGAAGCAGCTAGAAGATCTCTGCAGGCCCCAGGGAGTAAACATCGGCTGATTCAAGGCCAGAGTTGCTGCTGACCAAGGCCGAGACCATCAGTGACGGTCACAGCGCCTCTGGGACGGGGAGCAGAGACCATCTACGGCCTGTGGAGAGACCGACCCGTGCCACAACAGGTTTGCCAGGAGACTTGTGACTCTGTGGGGGACCAGGCTGGAGCAGTCTGGGCCGGAAGGTCAGCACCCCGTGGAAGGGAGCTGTGCTGAGGCGGTTGGTGAGGAGATGACGCCCCGATAGAAAGGACTCGTGTTTGATCTACCTGTTACATAGTATGCACCTAGTTTGTACCACAGTGGTACTACTCGACACACAAGTTGCTTAGGGACCAGTTAATGGCCAACTGACTCATAGGCAGGGCGGCTGTAAATCCTTGTTTCTCAAAAGAACAGTATTCGAAGAAAGAAGAGGCGACTGAGTTTCACACATCGCCTACCTAGGAAAGCCATATGTGAGCTTGATAAACTGGGAAATCTGGAAGTACAATGAGCCCTTGAAATGATTCATCTCTCTTTTAACATGATGGGTAATGAAATGCCATGGTGGGATAACAGTCCAAGAGCCTGTTCGGAGCAAATTCTTTTGGCAGTGATTCTTTGCAGAGTCAACACCGTGTAAGAGCCCAACAGGCAGAAATCAGTATGTGATCACTTGCTGATTTACAGCACTTCACAGTCATTCTAGCAGAGACATCCAGAGATTCAATTTCTTAAATATTTAGGCAGGAGAACTTCCCAGGCAGAAATTTCCACCCCAAGGTTTCAAACACATCATAAGCCCATGTCTGCTCCACATGGATGTGAGAGTGAGGTTCCCTCAGAAAAAGGGCTTTGAAAGCTAGGATCCAGGATTTAGGCAGAAATATAAGCTGGTGTTCAAAGTACTTAGAATTTATTTTTTTTTTTTAATGCTACATCAAGGCCTGATCCACAGTCCTGCAAGGTGGATGGAAGACTCCTACTGGTTTTGGTGGGCTCTCAATGACACCCTCTCTTGTGCTTTATCTTTAGTCATGACAACATTCGTTTTAATCCTTTTAAATTGTGTCTGTGCCAACCCTTACTTTCATTTTCTACTACCTCTCTGATTGATCTACATGGGGATTCGCTTTCACCTGTGGGTAACTGATGGACCTTGCAATAAATTATATTCCTTGGCTCTTAACTGTCAAGAAGCTTTATTCTCCCCCCTCATTATTTGAAGGGTTTCCAATTCAGGCAACAAAGTAATTAAGGGCACTGGATTTAACATTGACTATAACGGGACTATCCATCCAAATTTGACTTGCATTACCTAATTTTGATTTTTCCCTGCAGAACATTTACAAGGCCAGGCAGGTGTATTATCTCTGCATACCATTCATTATCAAGCATGACTGGAACAGGTGGCAACATACTGATATGTGTTTAATGGAACAGACGTTCGAATGCATATTTCAAAACCAGGCAAATTATTTCCTTTGTAACGCTGTCAGATCATGAGCAGTGACAATTTCAGGAATATGCTATCTCATCCCAAACTGTGTCCCACTTTCGTGTCAAGCATCTGCTGACTGGTATTTTATTTTTCAGATTTTTGCAGTCTTCACTGATTCCTGCTGTCCATGCTTGGAAAGATGGCATGAGTAGTCTCAGTGTGTAAATTACATCCTTTGAACAAACAGCACATGGCCCTGCAGGGACCAAATTACCCCTGTGTGAGTACGACCTTAGCTTCTGGACCTTTCGGTCCACTGGCATTTGAAACTGGTGGTGGTTTGCATTTATCTGCCATGCTCGGCCTCTGACCTGGAAGTCAGCCTCATGCCAACATGCTTCTGCATGCCTGGGGGGACTGCCTGTTTTCAGAGCCAGTCCAGATGGCTCTAGCTGAAAATGGGAACATCACTGTGTCATTTCTCCTAACTGGGGACACACTCAGTTCCCATGTGTCCTCTTCTGAAAGGTGGCATTCTCCTAGCTGCACACCTGCCTTGTCCTGGGACAAACATGGAAAAGAACAGAGGTTTGCACAAGAAGGGGAGGCTTATTAACACTGTTAACATTAGATGTGTTTGATATTTAACCCGAGTGCTAAACAGGGAGGGATGCACAACAGCCTGCACACCTGATGGAGATCATGCTGAAGCCAATGACTGCCTGTCTGCCTCAGCGTTACGGCCAACCACAAGTCTCTGTCTGACTTGAAACCACACATAAGGTGTTTTATTATCACCATTTCAGAGGCATAAGGTATTTTTTATTTAACTGAAAACCAAAAATATGTGAAATTGTGAGTATTATATAAGTCCATTTTCATAACTGCAACATTCATAATTGTTTAAATGAGCCAAGGTATTTGTAGTAACTGACCTAATTCTTGAAACCAGGGGATATTTCTAAAAAGAAAGTGTAACTAAATGTAGCTAGAAGATGTATATTTTACCAATATCTTCTATTTCAGAAATAGAGTTATTTGTAATTCTTCTTTTCAAGTACTTCTTGATTTCTTTGAACTTTATTGTCAAATTGACATAGGAAGTCAATTAAGTGATTTCCTTCAGAATCAGGTCACAGAGCGAGTTAAAACTATAAATTTTATAACACAATATTCACAGACATAAACTCATTACAGCTCTGAAATCTTAATGCCATCAAATATTGGCGATACTTTCAACTATATTCAAACCTTCCTTTCCCTTGTGACTTTCATTTTGCCTAATCATGCTTCTACCCTACCAGCACAGTCACTAGATGTATTTGCAAGCTGGCAGGTGTCAAAAGAAATGTCAAAACACAGTAGAAATTTATCTTAGCCCACCAGAAACTGATGGAGTGGCAACATGAGGCATTTTGAGCAGTATGGGCAAGAGAAAAGGACTGATTCTCCAGAAGACTCAGTGGCCATTGTGCAAGTTGGGTAACACATGGACCAAACACTCCAAACACATAAAGGAAAAGGCTCTGAATGATGGAGATTTTATTAAACTCTAATGAAGACAGCCCTTTATTTCTTTATTTTGCTTTTGTAAGCTGGAAATGAGTAAAGATAAAAGAGATTTTTGTTCAGTGTTCACACTGAATAACATTTTCATGTGGGTGCACTACTATTTCCAGCTAGCTATATCTGCCTGAAGGAGCCTAATCTGGGCAGGCTGACAGCGTTTAGCACCTATTTCCTCTACAGCTGTCACTCATCAAAACTTCTGATCTTTAACTTCATGTCGAAGCACAAGTGCTCTCAGCTGGTTCACGACATTCAGCTCTCATGCTTTGGAGTAGTTTCAAAAATGGTCATAAATAGACAAAGAAACAAACAAATGCAGCAGAACACTAACCTAGAAAGAGAAATGTTTGGTCAGATCCCCTTTTTTACACCCTGCATGTCCAACAGAATGGCAGCTGCTTCCTTGAATTTCTTCTGGTCTGGGGAGTGGTTCAGAGATGATTTTATCATGAGAAGCAAATAGCTAAAAAGGTTTGGAGGCATATGGAAAAACCTTTGTATAATTGTTTGTGCCAGCTTCAACATTAATAAGGAAACTGACCAATTAATAAATGTCAATCAACTTTAATCATCTGACTGGTGACTTAAGTGATCTTGTTATTCACAGATATGAAAAAGAAAAAAGTGAGAGGTTGAGAGTTAATGAGCTACTTCTGTGCAGATTCTCAATAATCTTTGGAAACTCGGAAGCAATTGGAAGAAAAAACTTCTGGTTCATTTCTTTCTCTTTGCAGTTACTCGGAGATGCTCTGGACACGGTCAGTACGTGGGTGATGTCCTCACCTCAAGCTTCATACAGATGATAAAGCCTCTCTTTAGAAAACTCATCTATCTTTTAGACACTTGTCTTTCCTCTAGCTTTTGTGGACTTTGCTCAAGGAAAATTCTCCATTTTGCCTAACAAGGACTGGACTGATGACTACCAATTACTGGAAATTTATTCAGCAAACCAAATTATGTCAGCAAACACCCATGTAACATTTCTTTAATCCCAACTCAGTCATTTTCTTCTCTGGGAAGGTCACAATTATAAGTGGTTGACTGTAATTTGTGTGGTTTATTTTCTCCATGGCTAATTCATTAGCTAAGATGCCCACCTTTATTTACTGCACTTCAAATGAGCTGGGGATTAGTTGGAGTTGGTTCCTGGTAAGTGCAGGTCTGACCCTATACACAGAACATCAGGCTCTCGCAGATGATTTGTTGCATTGCTGGCTGCCCAAGTGTTGCTGGCAGCTTGCTTACTGCAAGTTGTTTGTCTCAGTTACTTGCTCACAATGTACCTGCCAGGTGATAAACTGATTTAAATGGGCACATTGCATGACTCTGCAATATCTGCAAGAGTGTCTTCAGGAAAAATTAAATACATAACACAGCACCTCTCACCCACAAGAAGAAGACCCAAGCAGACCCAAAAGGCCCAACAGCCAAAAGACAAATTCAGCCATGAAGGACCCGCCAAAAACGGCACAAGATGAGAACTGTTGACCCACCTCAAGCTGTAAATCCCACAGCAAGGATGTATCATACTGACTGACAGTCTGCCTTGAATTTCATTGCCCATATGGCACAGCGAAAAATCTTTGTGCTTGCCCTATCTTATTTTTGAGCAAATAGGAATGCATGGGCTCTCAAGTGGTTCTGTACACTAAGTAATTTATAAGGAGGGGTAGGAGTATATATCAAAAAAATCTGTCTGATGCAAAATGGGGGGTCTGGACTGTCTGGTCCAGAAGGTCATATAAAACAAAAATAATAAATCTTGGTTCTCTGTGGCAATATAATTGTCTGTGAAGCATTGTCACTTGGCCTCAAAGATCCTAGGTTCACTCAGAAACACTGTCTTCATAAGGGTCATGTTTGGTGTGAGGTACAAGTAGGTGCTTCTGGTGAAGGGTAACAGTGCCATGCTGAATGGTGGGTGGAGCATCCCCTCCACTGCCTTGCCGTCACCCAAGGCCTGTGCTGTCTAGCTTAGAACCTCGGCAAACAGGACCACTTCTCCCAGGCTTTGCTGCTTCCCTTACAAACAGGGGCCATAAATACTAGGAGCATTCAGCTCACATAGATAAAACCTGAATTCAAAAAGCAAAGTCTGTCAGACTGAATAAAACCAGAGGCTGTCTCAGCGCAGAAGAGCAGCTGTACCTTTGCCCAATTTACAGTACATTTTGAAATGTACTTAAATAACAGTCTTTTTCACTGCAGTCAGTTATAATGGTCATTAGAGTACTCTGCATCAGCTTTCCTTGATGCTCTCATGAGCCTGAATAGTAGCAATTTATTACCCACAGGGCCATGGAGCTTCAATCTCCAGTGGCACAATGAGATTTCTTTCATTACTGCGGAGCCGCTCTGGTATGTTCATTCACCTTCCCCGAAGACAGCGAGGCGGCCCCAGAGAGAATTTCGTACACAGATGCTTCACGCCATACCATACACCTACCAAATTTTCCCCTGCTATTTTGCAGGATTTAGAAGCAGAACAAACCATTTTCTGAAACCTGGCAGTTTTTGCAAGGGCTGATCTGTACCTTCACTGCTCCTCTGTGCCCCCCACCAGCTGGGTAACGTGAAGGACTCTTCGGTTACGTCTTTCCTAGTCAAACTGGACCCAAAAGCACAAACCTCTTACATTCTCTGAGTGACACAAGGGTCAGAACAGTTTCTCACCCAAGCTATACACGTCTTTTGACATCGTTGGTGACTCAGGCCTCCTTAAAAGCAATGCTAGGTGGTCTATGCAGTCTCACAGGCAAACTGAATGCTGGTATGACATATCTTTCTGAGTCATCCGCTTTCCTTTGAAAACCCTGCCTACATTTGAACTGTGTGTTTAGGACATATCCTGACTGTAGACAAAATGTAAACAAATTTATTTTTCTTTAGGCAGTCTGTTCCACAGTCAAAATCTTCTTCCTCCACTTTTAAGCCTTTCAAGCAAAACAGGGAGAATATGGGAGGTTCACCAGTAGTATTCCCAAAGATTCCCAGATTCTTCCAACAAATCAGTGAATACCCAAGTGATTTATAAAAAGGAGAAATGCTATTATTAAACCATTGCAACTCATTGGAGTTTTATTCTTTAGGACTGAGAGGTGACTGGATAATGAGTCAGTCATAAAGTTTGTGGCCTGTGCTAAAATCAGACAGGGATGAGTTGCCTGTTCTAATGTACTCATTAGGGACAGAGTAAGTACATCCCGGTATGCTTGAATAGAACAATTATTTTCTGCTGCAATTGAAATGAATTATCAAATGCCAAGTGAAAAGCTCTGTTCTGAGTCATCATTCATCAGGAAAGATTTGTTCACAGCATTACAAAAGTTTGCAAGATCAAACATTCGTATAGAAATGCCTTCTTGTGCCAGCAATCAACACTTGCAGCTCTTTCACACAGCTGAATGTTTACTTTCATCTTTTCTCCCAGCACTTGGAATATACTTCAAATTTTCCTTTGCAAGATCTAAGTATGGTACTGTTGCATTCACTAGTATTTGCTTCACCTTTTTTTGAATTTTCCTAGGTGGCAACATTATGCAAAGCCAATGGATTTTGCAGTGTGTAGCTGCTGGGAACCTCAACCAGCACATCTTGAGGAGCTCAGAAGAAAACCCATGGGCAAGAGACCATCCACAGCCAACTGCAGACAAATGGCAGTGAGGTTTCTGCTCCTGCTTTAAAGGCCATAGTGGAAGCTGCAGCATGTGTGGCATCAGAAAACAAAATTAAAACTCACCCTACTACAGGGCACTTATTTTCAGAGGACAATAAGAAACAACAAAAGCAAGCTAAAAATGAATCATATCAAATTCATCATAGCTCTACTGGATTCCTTCTTGTTTAGCTAAAGACAGAGCTGATATTACTGCTGAACTTACAAGCTTGACTAACTAAACTACACTGGAAGATAAGCAGCTATGGAAAGTAAAATATAAAAAAGAGGACTATGTTATACTGATGGAATTAAAGCCTGGGATTTAACATGCACAGCTTAAAATTTTATCAAGTACAAATAATCAGACTTATTAATTCATTTAACCAAAATTATCTCCTTGGTACACAGCATGTGCCCTACCAGAACCAAAATGGTGGATCACTTTGCACCATTCCTTACATGTGAGGCATGCACACAGGTCCATCAAGGTCATGGGTTTGCACTCCCTACAAAACAGCTCTTTCAATGCTTAGTAAATAAACCCTATACTAAAAGCACATGACCTACAGGTCTGCCACTAATGCTTTCAAATCACATACACAATGGTTAACTGCTTTGGGTAACACCAGACAGGTATTTGGGAGCCATCTAGTGATCCGGCCCAGAACTTAAATGGCCTCTTTGTACCTTCCATGTCTTGGCACCTCATGGTCAACCCATGAGCCTCAGCCCTCTCCCGTAAGCCTCTGCCTCCACCTCTCTCAGGGCCCTGTGAGTCTTCTTCTTGCTCTCTGAGGCTCAGCCTGGATTTCCCACCACAATGCGGCCGCCCATGTGCACGCCTTGCTGTGCGCTGCCTCGAGTGCTGCTGGGGTGGCTGGTTCACGCTCACTGCTGCAGCGCCACGCCTGCCCCAGAATTTTACTTGGAAATGAAAGACTCTATTACCAGGCACTACTTTGTTGCTACAAATCTTCATTCAGGGAAAAAGCCGGGGGGGGGGGGGGGGAGCGGCATGTCTTCAGTCTATTCTCCATAGCTATGGGTCCCCCACTTAGCAGGCTTGGCGTGCTCCCCCCAAGGAGTTCTCACAGCTCTGCTCAAACATGATGAAATGAGGGAGAGCATAAGGAGGAGAAGAAAAGCAAGGCATAGGGTGTCTTGCAATGATTTTCTTGACGCCCTACCTCTCATTCTAGGACTAGGTCTCATCAGAAAAGTCTGAATCATAGAACCGCAGAATCTCCTGAGTTGGAAGGGACCCATAAGGATCATGGAGTCCAACTCCTGGCTCCACACAGGGCCACCCAAGTCAGAGCATGTGCCTCCTCCAGGCGCTTTTTGAACTCAGCCAAGCTGGGTGCTGTGACCACTTCCCTGGGGAGCCTGTTTCAGTGCCTGACCACCTTCTTAGTAAAGAACCTCTTCCTAATATCCTAAACCTCCCCTCTCTCAGCTTCTATTATTGATTTGAATGCTTGAAATCACCCTGGAATTTAAAGAAGATAATGAGTAATAATATATATTTTTTTATATATATGCACAATATATATATAAATGTTAAAGGTGCAAAGGCAGTTTGGGAATTTTGGGGGAGAAAATAAAAGGGAGTAAGGGGGCCAGGGACTAAGGAAGCGCTTCCCCGAAAAACATTTCCCTGTCCTGCTTATGCCTCAGACTGAGGTTTAATACCTCAACAGCTGATAAGCTAATAAATTACACACTCAAAAGAAAGCTGCTACACGCCACTTCAAAGCAACTCCGATCAGATTCGGGGCAGTTGCCGGGTACTAAAAACCAGAATCATTTCCTTGAAACTGGCTTTTAACTCTGTGTAGGGCAGAGCGGGGCATCTGAATCCAGCGACAGCGCTCTCTCGGCAGCTCTCTAAATCCGAGGCGAGCCCATATGTAAGATAATGTTACCATCTGCTGGGCTCGGGGAGGAATGCAGCAGAGCTGGGCGAACCCCACCAGCTCCGGCTTTAGGGAGCAGCAAGTGTCCTGCCAGTACCCCTTGCTGTGCCCAGTGCCTCCCCAGGAGCATGGATGGGCAGCTCGGTCCCCAGCGGTCACCCTGCAGTGGTCACGCGCTGGGGAGGGGGATCCTGGCCGTGGTATCAGGTACTTTTTTTGGACTGAGATCTGGCCTATAAGGCTAGGAGGCATTTACTGGAGGCTCATTTGGGAGCCCAAGGTGAAGATCACTGCTGGGAGCATCCCTGATATGGAGAAGAGCCAAATCTGCACCCCCCATGCTCCAGTTTGGTCCTTACCCCCAAAGGGGCTCTGTCACCATGTCCCCTGCCCTGCTACACTTTTTTATGAGCAAAGGAAATCCTATAACACCACCTTAATTAAAACCAAACAGCAAAAACAGTCTGGTCAGGGCTTTGTCCATCCCTAACACCTTGGCTCCATCTCCAGCCACCTGTAAAAAGGGTGATGGGCAGCTGGGGACTGTGAGTGCCCACAGCTCACCTGCCTCAGCCCTACAAAGAGATGAGAGATGGTCAGAGGCTTGGGGAGGGGCAGGGAGGGCATCCAAACCACCCTGCAGCACACCAAGCCTGCCCAGAGACAGGATGGTGGCTTAGAGAAGCATGTGATGAAAAGGAGGAAGACTTCAGCATGTGTTTAAAGCCTTAGCAAAGGCTCAAGTGCTCTCTCTGGATGAGGGCCAGCACAAGAAAGCACACCAGCATGAGTTCCTGGTGCCTAAAAACACTGTAATGCTCCCTGTGCTGTCCACAGCAGGAGCTGGGTTTTTGCTCGGGATCTTCGACGCTTAAGAAAAACTGAGAGGAACATTTAACACGTTTTTTGTTTCCAATTGGAATTTAAAAATGACAGAGAGTAATTGCTAGCTGGAACAAATGACAATTTTGTAATCTCTCCCAGTTGTCGGGGGAGGAAGAGCAATACAGCACTGCTCAACATTTTTACAGCTGGAAGAAAAATTAAGAAGTTCCTTTAAGCTGATAGGTAGAGCGCTGCGCACAGCGAGCCGCCGCATTTCAGCTAACTAGCATGTGCCCCTGTGCACCACAATCCCTTTGACAAACAATGCTTCTTGGGGACTGACTGCAATATACCTCACTTCATCACAACCGCCAGCACACCCGTCCGTACTCCTCAGAACAAGCAAAAAAGCTCAAGGACTGTATATATTATGTTAAGCAGATTAATATTGGATATAAAACAGTGGCGCTGGTGCTGGGGAAACAACTGCAGCCTGTTTGAAGAGCAATACCAGCTAAGGGAGGTCACGGGCAATTGAGGAGTGGGGGAGAATTTAATATTTAACTTTCTCTCCCATCTGCAGTATTTAATCACTTGATATAATATAAAAACCCTTGATCTTTGATATTTGGAGTACCATGGGAGTTGTCAGATTTTCTGAAGCATCCTTTTCCATCCAAAGGACCATTAGGTAGAAAGGATCAGTCAGTAATGCTCTGGCTGATTGAAAAGCTAGGCAGAAAAAAAAAATCAAATAAAATAACAAAAATAAGCTACATAATATAGCTGTTGTCTAATTTTCAGACTCCAGGCACTTACGTATGCTTATACCACTCCTCTTAGGCCATTCAAGGTAAGTCTGCAGAATAAAGACCCGATACTCAAAATCAGCACCTTCTGTGTATTTGCTAGAGATGCTAAAATTAAAAAACCACGGGACACATCTTCAGCACCACCATCTAACTAGACCCTACAAGATTTATGTTTTCATCAGTTTGTTGAGTTAGAGGGAGATGTGTTTTCATGACAGATACAGATTTATTTAGAGGAAACAGTGTTGTGGTTTAACCCCAGCTGGCAACTCAGCCCCATGCAGCTGCTCACTCACTCTCCTCCCCAGGTGGGATGGGGGAGAGAATTGGAAGGGTAAAAATGAGAAAACTCATGGGTTAGGATTAAAGACAGTTGAACAGGTACAGCAAAATCCATGCATGCAAGCAAAGCAAACCCAGGAATTCATTCAGCACTCCCCATTGGCCAGCAGGGATTCAGACATCCCTAGGAAAGCTGGGCTCCATCATGTGTGACTGTCTTCCAGAGTAACTAGCACCATCACACCAACCATCCCCCACTTCCTCCTTCCCCCATGCTGGGCATGATATCATAAAAAACACCAAGAGGCAAAACCACCGAGAGGCCTGCATGGATGAACAAGCTGCTCCTGGGCAAACTCAAAAAAAAGAAAGCTTACTGAGGGTGGAAAGAGGGGCAGGCAGCCTGGGGGGAGTACAGGGAGACTGTCCAAGCAGCCAGGGATCAGGTTGGAAAAGCCGAACACCTGATGGAACTAATCTGGACAGGGAAGATGTAAAGGGCAACAAGAAACGTTTTCACAGGTGTATCAATGAGAAAAGGCTGATGCAGGAAAATGTGGGTCCTCTCTGGAATGAAACAGGGGACTTGTTTTCCCAGGATATGGAGAAGGCTGAGATACTTAACGACATTTTTGCCTCAGTCTTCAGTGGCAAGAGCTCTAGGCATACCGCCCAAGTCATGGAGGGCAAAGGCAGGGTATGGAAGCATGAGGGACTGCCCACTGTAGCAGAAGATCAGGTTCGAGAACACCTAAGGAAACTGAAGGTGCACAAGCCCATGGGACCTGATGAGGTGCATCCGTGTGTCCTGAGGGAACTGGTGGATGACGTGGCCAAGCCACTCTCCATCATATTTTAAAGGCCCTGGCAGTCTGGTGCAGTCCCCACTGACTGGAAAAGGGGAAACATAACCCCCATTTTTAAAAAGAGGAATAAGGAAGACCCAGGGAACTACAGGCTGGTCAGTCTCACTTCTGTGCCTGGTAAGATCATGGAGACTATGCTTAGGCAAATGGAGAATAAGGAGGTGATTGGTGACAGACAACATGCCTTCATTAAGGGCAAATTGTGCCTGATAAGTCTGGTGGCCTTCTATGATGGAGTAATAGAGATGGTGGACAAGGGAAGGATGACAGATACCATCTTCCTGGACTTGTGCAAGGCATTAGACACTGTCCTGCATGACATCCTTGTCTCTAAATTGGAGAGACATGGGTTTGACAGATGGACCACTCAGTGGATAAGGAACTGGCTGGATGGTCTCACTCAAAGAGTTATGGTCAATGGCTCAATGTCCACGTGGAGGTCTGTGACAAGTGGTGTTCCTCAGGGGTCAGTACTGGGACTGGCACTGTTCAACATCTTTGTCAGTGACATGGACAGTGGAATAAAGTGCACCCCCAGCAAGTTTGCTGATGACACCAAGCTGTGTGGTGAGGTCGACACACTGGAGGAAAGGGCTGCAATCCAGAGGGACCTTGACAGGCTGGAGAGATGCGCCCATGTGAACTGCATGAAGTTCAACAAGGCCAAGTGCAAGGTCCTGCATGTGTGTCACTGCAATCCCAAGCACAGTTACAGGCTGAGTGGAGAATGGATTGAGAGCAGCCCTGAGGAGAAGGACTTGGGGGTGCTGTGTCCAGCTCTAGGGTCCCTAGTACAGGAAAGACATGGAGCTGTTGCAGCGAGTCCAGAGGAGAGCCACGAAGATGATCAGGGGGCTGGAGCACCTCTCCTATGAAGACAGGCTGAGAGAGTTGGGCTTGTTCAGCCTGGAGAAGAGAACGCTCCAGGGACACCTAATTGCGGCCTACCAATACTTAAGGGGGGCCTACAGGAAAGTGGGAGAGTGACTGTTCATCAAGGAGTGCAGTGATAGGACAAGAGGGAATAGCTTCAAACTGAAAGAGAGCAGATTTAAATTAGACATCTAGAAGAAATTCTTTACTATGAGGGTGGTGAGGTCCTGGCACAGGTTGCACAGAGTTGTTGTGGAAGCTCCATCCTTGGAAGTGTTTAAGGCCAGGTTGGATGAGGCTTTGGGCAACCTGATCTAGTGGAGGGTGTCCCTACCCATAGCAGGGGGGTTGGAACTAGATGATCTTTGAGGTCCTTGCAACTCAAAGCACTCTATGATAAGATATGAACTATCCCTTTGGTCAGGTGTGATCAGCTGTCCTGGTTGTGTTTCCTCCCAACTCCTTGTGCACCCCCATCCTCCTTGCTGGTGGGGTGGGGTGAGAAACAGCAGAGGCCTTGGCTCAGAAGCACTGCTTAGCAGCAATGAAAACATCCCTGTGTTACCAGCATTGTTTTGGTCACAAATCCAAAGCACAGCACCGCAGGAGCTACTATGAAGAAAATTAACTCTATCCCAGGCAAAACCAGCACAAATGGACACCTGAATTGTCAAGCTATTTATGTACCTTGCTCTTTTCCAAGAGCTATTCAGCTGCTTTTTTTTTTTTTCACCCCAGGGCATATTTTTGCACCAACCCAACCTCTGATTCCTCACTTTAATCTAGGGTTGAGATAGAGATAGATCACAGACCCTCATTCCCAGCAGTTACATGCATCCCTGAACCAAGGGGACTTAAATACATGTTACAGTGCTTAGAAGACTCATGTCCTGTTCTCCTGCCTGTGCCAGGACATACCCACAGAAAGGAACAAGTAATAGTAATGAAAAGCTGGGGTAGGGGACAGGAGCCCACTTCCCTCATTGTGCAGTATAACCCAGCAAATACAAGGGGCACAGGGCTGCTATTCCTGTTTCTCTTGAGACAGGGAGCTGTCTGTTCCTGAGAAGGAGGGCATGGATACTCTCTAACCTAAGGGCTAGAAAAGGAAAGCTCTTTCTCATTCAACCAAAAGTCCATGCAGATCAGATAAATGGTAGTTTTTCACATCCCAGTTCCTAGTCTGGATCAACAGTCACAACCAATCTCCTTGGCATGGCCATTTCTGGGGTACCAGCAGCAGCACATTGGAGCAAGGAGGCTCAGTGGTCAGGGTTATAGAGAACAAGTTATGAAGTCCCCACTGAGTGCAGTGCAGGCTTGAGGGATGAAATCCCACAAGCATCAGCAGGACAGGCAGAAGGACAAGCAGAGCTCAGCTCGGGACATGCTGCTGCCCAGAAATGCCTGTCTGATTAATCCAGTTGCAATTGTTTTAGGCATGAAGGCACCCCACTGTTATCCCATTACCACTTTTCTGACATTTTCTTTCCTATATATACTCTTTGGTTTTCCAGTTGTCTTTGCCTCAGTAACTTCCTTAAACAATTTGTAGATAGCTTTCCTACAGTCACAGATCAGGCCCATTGCTCAGCCCTGGCATTAGCAGGACATTCAAAAGTTACTGCTTATCGTCTGGACCTTCCCCATACAGAGCTGACCCTGCTCAAGGGGAGGGGGACGAACTGTATGATTCTTGGTTTACTTGCTTCTTGGTACTCTGTGTCCCACAAGACTTTGCAGCACAGCGGCACAGCAACATTTCCATCAGATGAAAGGCGCTAAGTGGCTCCCTGCCGAAATGCGTAAGGCAAATTGCAGATTGTAGGGACACTAGGTTCCTAGTCAAAGACTTGCAGAACCAGACCCCATTGTGTTTCAGGGGAAGGAGAAATCCTTAAAACCAATTGAGGAATTACAAGAAATTCTTCTCCCAGTGCCACGCCGTTCCTCAGCCTTTTCACCCAAGGCTTGATTTGCTTCAGGTTAGTCATACATGGGGTACGAACATCTGAACACCTTTTCCAGGAAGAGAATGAAATGTGCAAACTCATAACTACAATAATAAGAATGCCTAGCTCAACTATTGTGCAGATAAGAAAGCAGGCATCAGTGAAAGTGCATTTCATTCAGATAATTAGATCCTGCTGACATTTTCTGTGGGAGTAAGTTAAGGAGAGCCAGTGATTCTAGCTGTTGTTCAGATACCAAGAAGAAATATGAAGTAATTGTAGCTTACCATAAATAAAGCTGACATGGAGCAACGTTTATTTTAGTCATGACTTTATTTTCAACAAGGCTGTGAAGATTAACTTTATCACTGGGTAAAATCACTCTTAAGTTAACCTGATGATTTTTCGGGGCCTTGTTGTTGAACTCGTAATCTAGTCACATGACCCACCAGGCCCAGGTCCTGACAAAATTCTGTAAGTGGGTGGGGAATTGGGACCCAAGTGGTGCTAAGGGGCAGGTTAAGCTGGCTGAAAGAGCAGGGGGTTCCTCGGGGAGCGCTGGGTATGTTTGACAGTGGGCCACATCTTCACAAGACATGTTTCCCCACACATGCTTTGCCTGCGACACACAGAAGTCAAGAGGAGTTTTCCTACAGCTTCAACCAGTGCAGCCTACAGTGATGTGTCTCCAGGGACAAAATGACACTGGGAAAGCTGCTTTTGCAGACTTCATTTTCTATATGACTGGCATATGGTCTAGTTGTTACTGTGTACAACTGATTGCCAGGACTCCTGGCCCCCAGGCTCGTCCATCGCTCACTAGCTTGCCACATGGATTTCTCAATTCTCCTGCTTCCTTTCTACAGGGAAAGGTTGCAAAAGGTTGTGAAAGTTGGTACTTGAGAGCCATATGCAACGGCCCTCTGCAGACTAACCAAGGCCTCAATCAGATGGTGTAAAGATGGTTCATGTTAAACATGTTTGGAGTTGGAGCTTTCAGCAGAAGGAATCTGCTGGGAGTCTTTGCTAATCTGTGTAAGTACAATGCACAGATTGTAGCTGGTAAATTGGGAAATAGCTGTATTTCTTAAATGTAGATGCTAACAAAAGTATGCCACGTCTCTCCCAGATGCAACACCATTCATCTTTGTAACTATATTCCAACAGCATAGTTGTGGCACAAAACTTTTTCTCTTTTCCATCTACAGATTAGAGAGCTGGCAAGAAACAAATGTGTTGAGATGGCAATATAGAATCATAGAACGGTTCCAGGTGGAAAAGACCTTCAAGATCATTGAGTCCAGCCATCTATCCAGCCCTGCTAGGTCAAATACTAGACCATGTCATGAAGTACAACATCTACTCTTCTTTCAAACACGTCCAGGGATGGTGACTTAACCTCCTCCCTGGGCAGCCTGTTCCATATCTGACAACCCTTTCAGTAAAGAAATTTTTCCTAATATTCAACCTAAACTTCCCCTGACACAACATCAGACCATTTCCCCTTGTCCTGTCACTAGCTACTAGAAGAGACTGACCCTCACCTCACTACAGCCACCTTTTAGGTAGTTGTTGAGAGCAATGAGGTCTCCCCACAGTCTCCTTTTCTCTAGTCTAAACAATCCCAACTCACACAAAGCTTCACACAAAGAACAAGGAAACATGGAAAGTGAGAGGAAGAAGGCACTAGCAAGGATACTCTTGGACTTTTCCATGCCAGAGCAACAGAGCTGCTACTGGCCTAGCCTCAAGCCCAGCCAGAGCTGAGCTGGGAGGCCTCCAGAGCTCAGGAACAGACCTGGACACCCCAGAAGGATCCTGGGCTGTCTCATATTAGCTAATCTTCAGCCCAGAGACAGCACCAAGGTGGTGAGAAAGCAGAGGCAGAAATACACTTTTGTGCTTTATTGTTCTTATCATTTCTATATTCTATTTATTGCACTGCTAAATAAAGAACAATTGGCATCTAGGAAACTCCATCCCCTCCCAATGAGAATACAATACAGGTTACCCAGCATAAACTGGGGACAAGTTTAAAATGTGTCTGATCCCTTTTTATGTCTCAGGCCCCAAGTCCTCAGTTGGACACACTTGAATAGCAGCATGACTTTTTGAAGTACTGAGCACACTTCTTTACATTATGGCACTTCCCAGCTGCCTTAAATGTCGTACATGCAAATGGAAGAACCTCTTGAAAACTTTAACTGAGTATTCTTGCTGTTCAATCCTTTCGAGAGATCACTTCGTTATAGTGCTGGTTCTTTTATACAAGAACACTGACTGTGCTTCTGCATAATCTTTAACTGGCTTTATTTGCAGCATTAAATTACTGAAGGGAAACTAAATACAGAAAGAAAAATCTGTGTACACAGCATCCTAAGGCATGTCTGCAACAGAAAACATTTCAGGTCCATCTGCCTGTGAAGTTTTGAGGGAGAAATATGACTCTTAGACCTCTGAAAACCTGTATGTTTCAACACTTTACTTTCACAGATGCAATAAATTGTTTCTAAAAGATTCACCGTCACCCACACATTAACTCATCACCTTGAATAATAAAGTTCACAAACATCATTTCATTCTTTCCTCGCTAAGTTGCCTGAATAAAACAAAAGCACATCACATTCCTTTGATTTGTAGCTTGTATACTTGGTAAACAGCTTTGCCACAAACAATCCGACAACATTAAGGTAATGGGACGTTCTTTTCAAAGTCCCCACGCTCACAGTCCTCGTTATTATTTACACCTATCAGCACTGAAATATTGCAATTAGTGGGATGAAGTTTGGGGGAATGTATCCAGAGGAACAATCAAGGCTGATTGTCTCAGAAGATGCAGAAGCTATTAGTGATCCCGTGAAGTATTAGGAATGTTGATCCTGCTTCACTTAACAGCTTGGCATTTCCAGCTCTTGCCTTTCACCGACAAGGCTATCAGAAGTGGCACATTTGTCACACATAATTGAAAAATGGCTATCTGCCTTCTCACAACTTGGTTTCATTTAGGTTTGCTGTGAGATATGCAAAGCGTATTTATGCCTGGCACATTGGAATGTTAAATTCAATTTTCTAATGTCTGCCACTAGCTTGGGGTAAAATAACGCACAGGTTCTTTCATGCACCCTGGGGACCATCTAGGTAAAACAACAGTTCCAGAAACCACTTGTGCTGCTGTGTTTTCAGGGCACGGAGGTTAAGAAGAATCTGTAACTGAAAAAAAATCAAAAAACCCCAATTACAAACACACTTTGAGAGAGTCAGCTCCTGTAAATGCTTTAAAAGACAGTTGCATGAATTTTCAAAGGCAGATGTATGCAGATACTTTACATGCACCTCCTGTATTTACCTCAGGTGTAAGTCATGGCCACAGAGTTTCAGCTGTCTGGAAAAACTAACTTCTGATGTGCTGCATCAGATCAGCAGATGCAAACATGGGCATCCATAAGGGATGTGAGACTCTGAGACCCTGTGATCAGTGTGGCCCCAAATCCCTACCCCAAGCCGTCACAAGACACGCGCAGGAAGGACCAGTTTTATTTCCATCACTCACCACTTCACCCTACCGCATCAGTGGGACTGGTTTCAAGTTCAGGACAAAAAGAAAAGAGGACCAGAGTCCCATGGAAATAACCACATTTGTGATCCAAGTGCCAAGCTGATTCATTGGCTCAGTTTGTGGGGATTTTCACAACATGAAGGTAGCTCTGATGTGGCTGTGATAGAGCATTATGGTGCTGAGCCACAGATCCCAGGCATTGCTCTTCATCATCCCTGCAGAAGGGCTCTCACAGCTCTCCAGGTGGAGATGAGCTTTCTGTCTGTGAGTACACCATCTTCCCTAAAGAGTCAGGCAGAGGAGTGAGTGTCCCTTGTTGTGCTTGAGAGACTGTGATTCACCACAGGGGGAAGGCAGGAGATGCTGCCTGTTCAGCATTGTAGGCTCATTTGCAGGGAAGGAAGGAAAAACTGGGATTATAAGGGGTTAAATAAAACAGCTTTCCTCCGCGATGAATTCATCCCCTCTGCATGTCTACTGTCACCATATATACCCAACCAAAACTCATTGTCATCCCTTTCACGACAATAGTGTGAGGCAGAACATGAAGTGACCAAAGCCATTTCAGCAGGTCAGCAGCCCACAGCGTTGGTGAGGAGACAGCTGTGTGTGTCCTTGTGCTCTGAGGGCCCTTGGGGAGATTGGGCTGCCCTTGTCTTTGGTCTTCATCTCTTGTCTCTCCCCACCCAGCCCATGTCTTGATGGTTAGCAGCTGGGAAATAGCACTAGAGGGTGATAGAAGTTGGTCGTGTGACAGACCCCTTCAGATGAAGATATTGAAAAGAAAACATTCTGCTGCTTTTTCAAAAACTTTTTTGAGCTGCCAGGACAATTTGTTAATGTACTTGGCATCTTTGAGGATGAGAAATTTAAGAAAACAGCTGCTCCTACTGGTGTGAATGATAGCAAATCTCTGTGGATGAAAACAGCACACTAGTTAGGCTCACTAGAGGGGCAAGTTCATCAAGTGCTAGGCTTTTGGGGGACATTTTTGTCCTCTGAACCATTCTGCTTTAATGCACTGCAAGCCCCCACACCATCACAGACACACGAGTCTCCCTGCCTCCGACTTTACCTTATTTCTTGCTGTGCACCTTCCTCTCTGTGTGCTCACACTCATCCAGGTACTTAAATCCAGAGAGATCCACATGAGCTACACACCCGTCCCACTGGGCATTCAAGCGGCCTGAAACTCTGACCCAGCTGAGGAACAACCTCTACTGCACTCAAAGCCAGACCCATTATCTGCTTGTACTACCTCAGAGAGAGCCATAACACGGGCCCTTACGGGGCCAGGCAGCACTACTGTGTGCAACAGACACAACGGTTGTGAGGTGGAAAGTTGTAAAGCCTCGCCAACCCAACAGGCATCTAGCCCTGGGCTTTTCCACTTCACCCTTTCCCCCCATATTGCATAGCACATACTGTAGCAGAATCAATTAAGGTATGAAAAAACATTGCTAAGTGGAGTACAGATCTGATGATCAGCATCATCAGATGTTGAGATACCTTTTTTTTAAAAAAAGAAACCCCAAAAACCCAAACACGCTTTAAGGTTCTTTAGAACTCTCAGAAATCTTTTCCTGGTTTTTATCCCGATGCAAAGATGATGCCAAATGGCTTGTTACTGTGCAGTGATGTTGAGCAGGATTCTGTCTGTACCCCAGAGTATCCTGAGTGGAGACAGCAAAAAAAAACAGCACAAAGGGAAATGCAAGTTTCCAACTTAGTAGTTAGAACATTGAGATGACCAGGGAGAGGACTGCTCGCTTGGTTTTGCTCCCAAAACAGCCTCTGTAGCTCACACAACTATTGAATAAGTGCAAAAGCCATTTCTGGAGCCTGGATCACACAACTGATAACAGACTGCAACATCACCCTCTTGGGCTTCCTCCTATAAAGCTTCAACTCTTCCTACTCAGTCGGACTCATGCATGTTCTTCCACCACTGTCTTCATAGCTACCACTGAAAGGTGGTGAGTGAGCCCCACATCATCCCAGGTGCCTGTGACCCAACAGCCCCAAACTCACATGCTGCTCTGCTAAATGGACTTGCTTATTTTTCTTTAACAGTCCTATTTATCAAGAAAGGGGCTCAAGGGGAGGGTCTGGTCTATCAAGCTTGATTGGGAAATGAGCTAACCCTGCAATCACACCACCCAATCAAGGCAGAAACCAAACTGGGTTGCCCCAGGTAACTGTGATAAAAGAGTAGTGAGCATCAAAGGATTGATGATGGTTAGTGGTTCTTCCTAGGATGGGGTAAAATGTAGCTAAAGATATAGTAAAATACAGTCCAAAAGAATTTAGGTTTCTCTTTTGTCTTCTTGATTTCTTTCAAGGAGAATTTAAAGTGGTGTGTTTGAAGGAACCAGAGATTGTGCAATAGGCTGAGTTTAGGGAATGTGACTCGATGAATAATGAAGTGGGGAAAGAGATCCTTTCTTAAACAGAGGAGAGGTTTGAGATTATGAGCAAATGGTATAGTGACACACAGGACTAGCCAGCAGGAGGCAGGACAGGGGGAGATGTGAGAAGAAGTTGTCTGCACTTGAGGTCATCTCTGCTTCTTCAAAAATGGGCCATGTGGACCACTGCTTCTGGGTTCCCAAGTCTAGGGATTTCACCTTTTTCCTTAGTTTAAGAGGCCACTCTATCTGTCAAACTGAGATCTCCAGCTCATCTGACTCGTTGCACACCACCATTTCCTTTCTGTGAAGTACCAAACTGGTTACAGATGGTGGGTTTGGTTTAAAAGGTAATTAAGACTCTCTTCTTTGCTTTACACATTGCTAACAACTGCGGTAGCCTAATTCTACTATGTTACCACCTTATTATCTTCTACATCATCGAAAATATATGGTTGATCCTTTCCAAACATGCCCAATAGCACCCTAAAGAAGAATGAAAGATCCTGATTATTTTTTTCTCCTCTGGTTACAAGTCTTGCTGATAGGTTTATCTCCTGTACTTCTGCATACCCCCCCTTCAAATCCAGCAATGAAGCAGAATCCGCCTGTGCTCCCCTTCCTTCAGCACCCACATCCACGTGCCAGGCCTAACGCTAAACAAGAGGTGGGGGATGTATGTTCCCTCAAGAGATCCAGACTCACATTTATCAAAGGAGAGCTCTCCCTTTTGCAGGGAAGGAGGGCAAAAGTGTCATTTCAAACTACATGGGAGGATAAGATGGGCTTAGCAGGCCACAAGAACCTTCAGTAATTATGTCAGCCACCTGACACGGACTTCTCACACTAGCACAGGAAAGCTTTTGCAGGATATAAAGAAAATTGCTTGCCTGTACCGATGGCTTTTGCTGTACCAAGATAACCAACCCGCTGGGCCTCTGCAAACCTCAATGCCATCACAAAAGTCTCGCCTGTGCACAGAACTGACTTAACAGCTTCAGCTGGTTTAATGATCTCGCAGGAAAGGAAGGGCTTTGGCTAATAAAGGTGGGACAAAAGACTTCAAAGGTGTTGAAGAGGAAGAAAGTAGCAGGGCTCACTCTGTACTGGTCCCATTTCCAGTGAGAAAAATATGCCCTTTATAAAAAAAACACTTAGTAAACGATTTCTTTCAGAAATTAGGAGAACACACAAACTTCTACTTGACATTTTACACGGAGAAAGGTATGTGTTTGCATGAAGGTACATGTAACATATGGGCTATACCAATAAAAGCAAAAGTATTGTTCAGCTTAATGAAGAGCAGAATAAAATAAAAGAATAAACACCTGTTCACTCACGATTCCCTGCCCTGGAGAGGCCATGGCTGCAGACAGTTTCACTGCTGTCTATTACATATTACAAAGGGGTGATTTGCAACCTAGAAACAGGTATTATGAGTGAAGAGACAAGATACACTGAAAAGCTGTGTCTGGACTTCAGTTTCATTTTATGAAACAGCTCTTTGTGCTTCACACTTCCAGGTGAAAAGTTGAAGAGCTTTTGTGCCAAGCTATGAAAGAAGAGATTTCCTACTGAAAAGCAACGAAGCATATAAGGTACCATGTCTGAATCATACAAATGAAGCATGCCAAATGAATTAGCTTCTTGTCAAACCAAGACCACGGAGGTATAGAGTCATAGAATCTCCTTAGATGGAAGGGACCCATAGGGATCATCGAGTCCAGCTCCTGGCTCCACACAGGGCCAGCCAAGTCAGAGCATGTGACTGAGCGTGTAGTCCTACGCTTCTTGAACTCAGCCAAGATGGGTGGTGCGACCACTTCTCTGGGAAGCCTGTGCCTGACCACCCATAGAATCCTATGATTCTATTTATTGATTTGTGTGGAGAGAGAACACTTCCAAACCTATGGGTGTTCCCACAGAAAGGACCCTTATACTCACCCCATGAAAAAACAGTATTTTATGACAATCTGGCATCTCACCACCATGACACCGAACGACTTGGCAATGACCAAGCTTCAATTTTCACTGAACATTTTGGACTGTACAGGGAGTTCTCATGCAGAAGCCACCCCTGCAGCCCCCCATTCTCCACCAGGACCCAGCCACACAGAACTACTACACCCACACATACCCTTACCAGGCCCCTCAGACATCCACGTCATCAGCTGTTTGACATAACACTTAGGTCCAGGCACAAAAGTTAGAGTCATTCCTGTAAGACCCCCCCAAGTTAATGCACTTTATGGATGAAGCTTCCATGCCACCACCTCCACAGCTGCCTGTCACAGAAGAACACAACACAAAAACACACAGCAACACTTACACCAATGAATACAAGTTCTAGTTCTGGCACAAGGCACATTTTCTTCTTTTCTCCTCAAGGAAATGGCACCATTAGGAAATGAGTAAGGATTTTTCTCACTGGAAATGGGACCTGTAAAGGACAAGGGCAATGGTCTCAGATTAGAGCAGTGGAGGTTTAGATTAGGCATTAGGAAGAAGTTCTTAACTATGAGGGTGATGAGAGACTGGAACAGGTTGCCCAGAGCCCTGTGGGAGGCGCCATCCCTGCAGATATTCAAGGTCAGGCTTGACGAAGCTCTGAGCAACCTGATCTAGTTAAAGGTGTCCCTGCTTACTGCAGGGGGTTGGACTAGATGACGTTTAAAGGTCCCTTCCAACCTAACACATTCTGTGATTTTATGATTCCTTCAGAACACATGTAGCAGCTCTCAGAAAGCATGGTAGCATCTCTCACCAGTTATTTGACCTCACAAATGGTTGCTCTCCATAAGTATTGGGCAGCTCAGACACAAGTGCTTCTTTTAAACCAGATATTCACTGCCACATCTGAATGACTGTTTTATGGTTTTACTCATGTCTGCCACAACCTCATTCAATAACCATACAAAGAATCTCTCATGTTTTGTTTTTGGGGGGTTTTTTGGGGTTTTGTTTGGGTTTTTTTTTGGATGGGGGTATTTTATTTGCTTAGGGGACAGGGACGTTGGAAGCAAAGCTGATTCTTTATATGAAAGATTATGCACACAGTCCATCAATCTTCTAAAAATGCTTTTTGGTTTTGGGCTGAGGTTTTCCCAGTCACTTATTTTAGTCTCACTCTACTAACAGTGGTTTGATGTGATCAGTCTCTGTCATGTTTCTGGACAGGCTGACTCAGCTTCCTCAGTGGAAATAAGCACTTTAAGGAAGCAGGGAAGGAAGACCATCTACTCTGTCTCTGTCTGCACATCTGAAGATGCAGAACAGGCTCTGCAATTATTGTTGATGCCAGTTTCTGATGCAGTGGCACATTTTTGAGATGGACTGATAATAAATTTTGAAGCCAGGTTCCAATTCTTATCATTAGAAGTAGTATCTTCTCCCTGTTATCCTCTCAGGGTTTGCTCTTACTTTTAGCTAGTGTTGACCACAGTCAGAAGCAGGACACATGAATAAAAGGGTTATCATTAAAATCCAGGAGAATATTTGTTACAATTGAGGCAGCAAAAATAAACCAAGAACAGCTAATGACTGTGCTTCAGCAGCGTTGTTTTTCCACACAGAGCTTTTATTTATCCAGAGATATTTTCAAATACCAAAGGAGATTTTAATTTCATTTTCCAACCCTGTCCATCAGCTACCAGTCCCGTGCCACTATCACTGCCCAGAGCTGTGGTTTCCAATGCACACTTACTGCTGAGCCTGTGAGGAGGCTGAGCTGGAATGTCCCTCTCTCGCTGCTTTCATACCAGCTTTGGTGATTATGCTATTGGTAGAAAAGTATCTGATGCATCTGAGAAGCTGCCTTTGCTCATCCATTCGTCGCTGGATGCTTCAGCATCATTTGGGTTCCCGAGTCCATGTTTCCAATTTATCTTAGTTTCCAGAGCAACCAAGTCTCATTCTTAGTGCTTCTTCTCAGCTGATTCGGTTATGTCTCTGCTTCCTGCATATTCTGATTCCTCTGTGGTGCCAAAGACTGCTGTCACAGGTTTGGAGGGGGGGAGGTGGGGGGAAGTAAAAAAAAAAAAAGCCCCGGAGCACTTTTTTCTTAATTTTTAAATAGACATTACATTTTTGGCTGTTCTTCCTTCGATATTTGCCACACTTAATGGTATGTTTAAGGACTGGCACAGCATTTTTCCCATTAGATATCCCTTTTATCAGAGTTCCTCTTATCTTATTGCACTAACCCACCAGAACAACCTCTTTTACTAGTATTTGGGGATTATGTCAATGAAAAGATGCCATTGTTGGAAGTGGCACTGCACATACCTTTCCATTTTCTGACACAAACATTTCTGTTGCTGCTGTTGTCCTTTGCACGTAAAAGCCTCATAGGATTTTTTCTAAAACGTTAATTTTCTGGCTATCCAGTCCTTCCATGCTTTTCCCTGTGAAGCCAGTTGCATTGGGTCCCTGCCAACACCTGTCTCTCCCTTCCTTTGATCTTCTCCACTCTGGTCTCTTCATGCATTTTGCAGTACAGTCAAAGCCATCAGACACCCAAAGTTATCTGTGCAACCCAGGGAGCCAGGGGTTCCCAGGGGTGATGTGGTGTGTATCCAGGCCATGTGGCGTGCAGTGCATCCAGCATTTCGGACTCAGTCAGCTTCAGGGAAAAACGACAAGATCAGCTTGCTCAGAGGTGATTCAGCACAATTTTATGTTCATCCTCTCAGCACTCCTATGTTCATTTCCTGAAAGCTCAGACCATGGGCTCTAAATTAGATTTTAAACTCAAAACTCTTTTTGATGCTTAGTATGTTCAAGCCCTCAGTGCCCACACAGATCCATTGTGAAATGGGGAGGAAAAAATGGCCAAGGGGTCTTTACCACTTCTGTAGTTATAAAAAATAAGCGTAAAGCTGGAGGGCTTCAGAGCAACTTAAGTGGAGCCTTACAGTGAAGTGGCATTACAAGTCTGTCAACAAAAAATGTTTTTTCCTCCTACCCTAAATCCATCCTTTCCAAACAGCTAAAGTTCAGTTTCAGTGGAGTCTAAAGCTGTCCCCTCTCCTCTCCCCTGCTCCCAGGTCCTTTAAAAAAATCTACACCTTTAAAAATGAAATGACAAATGCATGGACACCAAGGACATTACTTGCCCCTGTGCTGCTGCTCCCCTGTCAGCTCCTGACGAGGCAGGTAACCCTCCCTCGTAATATTTTCTCCCACATTTGCCCTATTCCAGGCAGCAGATACATCTGTGTATCTTCTCTTTCATTTTTTCCCGAATCTAGTCTCTCCATACAGTAGCATTTATAGGCAGAGAAAAATTAACTCAGGGCAATTAGCTGAGCTGCACAGGAACGCAAGGCTGAGCTGGCAAGCACCAAAACACTGCCACCCCAAGCCCAGGCTGCTGCCACACCAGCATCCCACGTATCCTTTACACCAGCCAGACTTTGCTCAAATGGTCTCACTGCAGTTCAACACCTTCAGCCCAACAGGTACTGGCTTCCCATTTCCTTTCTGGTTCACTCCATGCTTCCTGGCTCTGACAATTAGTTATTTCCCAACCAGGTCACCAACCCAGCTTGCTGGAGCTCCAACCCCTCTGATCAGCCCAGGAACTCCCTGTGTTCCACTGCCAGAAAGAGAACCCTTTCTGCAAGCTGGGGGGCAGTGGTGGAGGTGAGGGGGGAGGTGGATTTAGATCATTTTGGGTTAGGAGTCCCAGCAGGCAGGAGTGGTGGGCTCAATTGCCTGTCCAGAGCCCTGCATCCTGTGGCCATTCCTCCTCCTCTTTTCCAGGTGGCCTCAGGAAGCCCCTCGTCCCACCATAGGGAGAACAAGCTGGTTTGGTGTAAGGTGAAAGTGGGTAAATTCTGCTTTGCTTTAGAAAGGGAGTCATAAACCCTCCGTGAAGCAACGTCACGCGTCCCTGCCTGGGCTGCTGAGGAGCATTCCGGGTGTTTGTAGCAAGGGGGCAAACTCATACCAAATGATGCCCGACAGCAAAGCAAGGCTGTACAAAGTACCGAGGTTTGATGTAAAAGAGGCAAAACTTGGAAAGACAGGCTGTTTCAATAGAGCAGCCCGAACCATCTGAGAAGGAGGATGAAATGCCTTTAAAATTCAGGGTGAGTAATTTATAAACAACTTGACGATGGCTGGAAAGCTGAGTGGAAAAGAGACAAAGAGCTTAAATCTCTTAAAGATCAGATGATTTTTTTTCTGGAAGTGTGGGGTGAAACATTTCCTGTCAAGGTCAGGCAGGAATGCAAGGCTTGAAAGAGCACTGAGCAATCTGGTGAGCAATCTGGAGAAACAAAAGTTTTGCTTTTGGAGAGGCTCGTAAGGAAGAACATGTCAGCCAGACAGAGTACTTTTAATTTAAAATCAAGTTCAGCTAGGAAAGCAAAGCTGTAGTGTAGTTCATCCCCTGTTAGATTTGAAGGACAAGCCTGGGACAATGGGGTCTTGCAACAGCAATGGTGTTGGTCCCTGCATGCAGCCCCTCGTGCCCGTGTCTGTACCACGGCAGAGCCCCGAAGGGGACAAACACTCATTATCAAAGGTGGGTGAAGCAGCTAATATCCGAACGTCTGTTATTCAATGTATAAGTATGTTTCCATACACACAGAGAATTAAATGAAGATGCCAGAAGATTTTGGGTTTACTTTCCCTCTTTGATTACTTTTTTTTTCTTTTTGACAGGTGAGGTGAGCCTAATTATTCCCAAGGTACTGACAAAGATACACATGTTCCCCTCCAAAGTGAGTCGCAATAGTGACTCCACACACCCACTCCCGACAGGACGTTACATCTGGATTTTTCAATCATTAATTCTTCAGATGCAGTAGGCTTCCACCATCAAGACATGGCCTTGCGTTTTGTAAAAGGCCAGATACACCATCCCCCCCACCACCCCCACCACCCCACCCCCTGCTGAGAGGCACCCTGCTTCCATTTCAGCCCACCCTTCGTCGTCATTTTACCCCTCTCGGACAGGCTTGGGCCCGCCTGGCCTGACGAAGGGCCCTCAGTCACGTTTGACACGGGATGGCTTTACTGGCTTTGCTGCTTCTTTTGGACGATTGCTTTTTTGGGGGGAGGCATCCAGGGAACTGCTGCGGGGAGGGAGGACGGGAGGGCCGGCAGCGGGCTCTGCGCTGGCGGTGTGACAGCAGGGGGCAAGAGCGCACCAAAAATGCTCTGCGGCCGCCTGAGGACCGAGCAGGAGCTGCCGCGGCTCCGGGGAGGCGGGCGAGGAGGGGGAACCCGCGGCGGTGCCTCCCCCGCGCCCCGGGTCAGGGCTGCGGGGTCCCGCCGGGACCCGGGCATCGCCGCGGAGGGGGCAGCGCGCAGGTGCGGGGCAGGGGAGGGCCCGGGAACCGGCGGCAGAGACCCGGGGAGAGGATCTTTTGATAATTTTTTTTCCCTGTGTTGGGGGAGAGGCGGGGAGGGGAGGGGGGAGGATGGGGAACGTCCTCTTTTGTTTTGTCTCCACTCCTTGTCATGCAGTTTGCCTCTCCGCCTTGCCGTTCCCTCTGATACCGTTCTGTCACTCAGGCTCTCGCAGCCGTGCATGAGGCGTGAGGTGGCTGTTGGAAATGCCTGTGACACTGGGCGTGAGCTGTGGCATCCTGGCTGCCTGCGGGAAAGCCCTTCTGTGTGTGCGCGGTTTTCAGACTGTCGGTGGTACTGGTCCCTTCCAAAAGCAGACAGGCCAGCCCCTGACTGAATGTACCCATCCTCAGGTTGCCTGCTGCTAGAATCGGCTGGGCAGTAAGGGATACCGTTAATAAATGTCTTCAGATGTTCGTTATAAAACTGGCCCTTTAAAACCACCGTGCAGTACACCTTCCATGAAAGCACAGCCCATCTCTCCATCAGTGAGACTCTTTCCATGCTGTAAATTACTGGAACATTGCCTTCTCTTTTTGCTAGGTTTCTCTTCATGGTTTAGTTTGAAAAGCCTTTAATATTTATTTTTGAGGGAAGGTTCAGATTAGATTTTAAGGGGAAGTTTTTTACAGAGAGAGTGGTAAGGTGCTGGAATAGGCTGCCCAGAGAGGTGGTGGATGCCCCATCCCTGGAGGTGTTCAAGGCCAGGTTGGATGGGGCCCTGGGCAACCTTGTGTAGATCCAGGCCTGGAGGTTGGTGGCCCTGCCTGTGTCAGGGGGGCTGGAACTCTATGATCCTTGGGGTCCCTTCCAACCCAGACCATTCTATGATTTTTTTTTCCTAGCAAGTGTTTTCATCAATAAATCATCTTTCAACTTTTTTTTTCTTTCTCCTTTGAAGCTTCTCTTTAATGGAGGAAATTTGGGAAGGGAATCAGAATGACATATTTGTTCTGTCTGAAGCACAGCAGAATCTTGCTTTGTTTGGATTTGTAAACTGGAATTTTACAGACAGGTCCCATTTTCTTACGTGCTGTCATTTAGGAAATAAATACACAGGGAACTTGGGGAAAAGTTTGGGTAAACGAAGGCAAGAGGGGAGGGCACTGCACTGGCCCTGTCCAGATCTCACTACTGATGGAGAGAATAATTCCTCACTTACTAGACGCGTACACATTGTTTACCTGAAGGACATGGAAATTCATATTTATCATATACATCACCTGTTATTGTTCTTATTTCCTGACTGGATAACTGAAAAAGGAAATTAAGCTGTGCTGAATGACACACATTATCGATGGCGCAGAAAAAGGACAAACTTCACAAAGAGAGCCTAAACTTTATAGGCCTCTGCTGCTTAAAGGTAACTATTTCTGTAGCAGAACTGTGCCTTTAGCTGTGATCAAAGTCCAAGGATAGAAAAAAGGCAAGGTTGGTAGGGAGAGGAAACATGCTGTGTCCGATTAACTCTTACATTTTGGGCTCACAGGTACTTGGGCTTTACAAAGAGTCTATAACCATGTGTTTACTTTCACTATGGGAGGTGCCATGTACAGACCACATCCTTCGAACCAACTTTGCTTTCTGTACCATTGACATTGCAACAACACAGTGGCTGGTGGCATGACTTGCAGGGATGCCCACCACAGTGGAAAGTGGGAGCTCCCAGGTTGCTCCAGCTTACTGGAGATGTTTCTGCAGCTGGGTTTGGCCGACTGCAGGCTTTCCCCACCTCATCATGGATATGTGCACCTCCGAACACTGTCAACCAGACCCCAAGCTCTTTGCCTTCAACCAGTATTGCTCATAGCAAGGCCTGAAGGCAATTCATGCTCCCAACACCTGCATCCAGCTTGGGTTACTCTGCTGAAGGTTCAAGAACAGCAGTTGCACCTTTTGGGGGCTTTTAGAAATGTACTCTGTTAATATTTTTGCAACTACAACTTTGTCATCCATTTGGATTTGGATTTATGTTACCGGGAAGTGGCTTTAATTTTTTTGCACTCCAATGCACAAACCTATTTCTGGCAGATTCATCAAATTGACTGAGGAAAGAAAAAGGAGGGAAAGCACATAGACATCACCCAGTGCTCAAAGAGGACAAGCGGCTATTTTTATTTGAAGGAATTGTATAATTCTTCTTGTATGATCCCTGTTCAGTTGTCTTTGAAGTCAACAGTGTTCTTTTAATCAAATTTTATGACTTTGTAGGCTTTTAAAAAGAAACTCCACACGTTAGTGTAGACTCCTCTTTTCCAGGCTAATGTGCTGAATGTATCTCCACTTTACATTAGTAAAGGCGTATGGGAAGCGAGGAAAGCCACCTCCCTGGTTCATGCTAGGAGTTGTGACATTTGGAGGCTGCACGTACAAGCAGCTAGCTCCTCTAGGAAGCCTGCCGCTGCTTCTCCTAACTGTGGGAAAAAAATTTGAGGCCATAAGTTGATTCTATTTTTGTCCAAACAAACTGTGGAGAGAAAACAGAGTTTCCTGTGAGAACACACTGAACCTGCCAGGGACTGTGGCGCAGTGTCACACAGCCGGCCTCTCTCGCTAGCTGCGTGCCCATGGTCCTTGGGCAAGGATGACAAGGGTGGGCAGCAGCTCTTGTGTGCTGGCTGATGTTGTGAGGCTTTGCATAGGTGAATAGTCACATTCCTTAGGGACCTGCTTCTCACACAGGCTCATTAAGGACGACTAGCAGGCACGAGGGGGACATTTATAGCTTAGTATGTCAGCAGGAGCCAACGAGGAGGAAGGCCCCGATGCCTGTTGTTGCGTGCTCACTGCTCATCAGTCAGCAAGTGTTCCCTGAGCAAAAGTGTTCGGACTTGTTTCATTAAAATGCTTTTCCCTGAAATGGCCAGTTAGTTGCCAGGGTGGTTTTGTAGCCTGACTGTAATCCTGGAATCCCCTGTAGCATGCAGACACTTCCAGACCAAGAAGCTACAGCTAAAGCAGCCCCTCATTTTCAGTCAAAGTTGTAGGTCAGAAACAATTTTATTCAAGTAAATTTCCTGGCCTTAAATTCATGGACTGCCCTGTACCTGTCAAGGTGAGATTCTGAGCTGCTGATTGTCCTTGCTCAAAACAAGCACAGGAGCAAGACCCGACAACTGCCTCCTGACTAAGTGGACAGACATTTGTCCAACTATCCCATGAGAGGTTATGCAATGCGATTGCTGGACGTGGTCTGGAGTGTCATTACTTGACATCTTCCTTCACTTTCGTTAACCACTTTCCCGTTCCTCTAAATGACAGTTCTGAGGAACAGCAGTCAGTCATGTTACTTCTGCCCTGGCACCTACTGGTCAGACCTCAGCAGCACATGGGCAAAATGAGAATGATCTCATAAGGGAAATACACACAGGGCTTCAAACTAGCACTTCAAACTAGCACTTCTCACCACCGGGTTGCCTCTCCACATTACAAGCGTGACCATACCTCATGAAGTCCCACTTGTCTTGTAGGGCCTCAGAAGTCTGTGGGGTTTCTTTTCAGTCCACAGCTTTTATCAGCTGGAGACACTGTAATGTTTTGACACACCACAGAGAATGAGTAGCAAAGGGCTCAAGACAAGCAGCCTTGAGCAGCCAGCATTATCTTCACAGTACATGGCAGTAGAAATCAAAGGAACTTAGGTATCTTCCAGTTCCAGGACTAGGCATAGCTGTGGATTGCAGATACCTACTTGTCCTCATGCCAGCATTGCTCCTCAGCTTAAATGGCACTTTTCCTTTTTCCTTCCTCTATGCATTGCAGACAGCAACCATGCTCTCCCACATCCCTTTGCTAAAGCAGCCAAGTCCTCTGTCCCACTTCCTACCTGCAAAAGAGATAACATCATTCTTGTCTGAGGCAGTGGCCACAAGTTACATTTTGGCTCCACCTTTCCTAAGATTCTGGGGTTTAAAGCCAGAGAGTCTTATGAAAGGTACACCTGCAGCGGACTCGAGGACAGTGCTTCCTGACCAGAGACAGTTAATCATCAACAGTATCCAGATGGTTTGTGACTGAGCTTAGTGATGATGCATAGACTTGGGCAATTTCCAAGTTTTGTTCATGATTCATTCAGCTTTGACTTCCCTGGCTGAAAAAGGGAAGATCTCACAAAACATAGTAGTATTCTGCGTTAAGAGAGCGCTTCACACGCAGCTTTGCACCAACTGAGCTGGAGAGCTTGCAATGACTCCTTCATGGGGATGTCATGGTGTTACGTCATGAGGTTGGATCTTTATCAGTTTTCCTCTTCCATGGTGTGCAAGCACAGGCTTGCAGGAACCTTTTCTAAGATTTGGTTTATCTGTCTACAAGGCCATTTAGTGCTGCAATGGGAGATGGCTCAGCTTTCCTTCCAGTCTGCCATTTTGCTTGTATCTCTGCTTTCATAATGACAGTAATGCAAACTGTCACTCTCCTTTTATTCCAAAGGTAGCTGAGTTTTTCAACCTGACACCAGGCTTGCATCTTAGAATACAACTGCAGTCATTCAAATGAGCGATAAGAAATGCAGCAGAGCATCCTTTTGGCACCAGGAACATATGCACCTACTCTTGACGCTTCAGTGATAATGCGATGCACCTTATCAGTGCCTTGTGTGAGCATCTGCAACATCCTTCAGACGTTGGTCCCACTTCAGCTAACCTTCAGGTCCCGTTTCATCTAACTGCCAGGAGTATATTGTAGTCAGAGGGAGTTTCAAGGTCAAATTGTGCTTATTGCTCACAGTCGTTGAGCACAATGTTTTCCGGAGAATTTTTGTGTAACAGGTTGGGATTAATTCTCCTCCTATGGAGCAGAAACTTGCAGAAACTCACAGGGTGTCACTTACTATGGAGGTCCTCAATTATGTCAATGTTGCAGCATTGCTAGGAGCCACCCACAGTTATCACAGGCTGGTACCCCCCATGTGCTTTCTTCTGGTGCCATCACCACACTCACCCTCCCTGCCTTTCAATACAGGCTGGTGGGCTGCTTTAACCCCCAGAAGCTCCTGTCCTTCAGGGCATGCTGTGCTTTCATGGGGACAGGGAACATGGTCACTAGTGGGTCCAGTGTGCTGTGTCCCTCCCAGCACCTGCAAGCATCCCAGCTGTAGGCTGCACATCCTGCTCTCTACCTGGACCTGCAAGCATGGTCAGCTCATAGGTGCCTGCACCTCAGGGGCAGCACGGAGGCCTCCTGGGACCTGTAGTACAGCGTGTCTTCTTCCCAGTGATAGTACACTGTTGCACGTCCTTTCTGGGGAAAACCCCATAACTGATGAATATTATTCCCTATCATTTAGTCTCTCCTTTGATACTCTGCTGGAAAGGCAAAGTCCTTGAGACACCTGAGCTGTCATCACTTCCACTGCCCCCTGCATCCACTGGTCCTCCAGCCCTGCTCACCCTCCATCTGACAGTCTCCATGGCTTGCCCCCTGCTGCCACAGGCAAAGGGGAGACCCATTTCTCCACTGTGCCGTTCCCCTTCTTTTGCCAATGACTCAGCCTTGCTGTGCTTCCTTCAAGCAGCAAGTTAATACCATCAATCCAAAAAAGAAAAAAAAAAAAAGAAAAAGAAAGAAGGGAAACAAACCAAAGCATTCTCAGCTGCTCAGCCATTTCCTTTTCATTTTGATCTGGAGGCTCTCCGAGGCACCTCGTTCTGTGTGCTGAGCCACATCGAGCACTGATGCTGCTTCCCCAGTGACAGGAATGCTCTGTTCCATTGGCCAGCAGTGCCTCTGCACATGGGGACATAAAATATTCTGCAGGATACTTCATCCATGTCCCTGGAGGCTCCAGGGGAAAAGACTCATGCAGGTAAGCAGAGCCAAAAGGTTATTGGTCCTCCCTGTGCCACAGCACAGGCAAAAATCCACCTCTCAACAGCAGAGGCAGAAAACAAGTGGGGCAGAGGAGCTGCCCCACCTCATGGGACCAGTGCAGCCCATCAATATTGATGACAAAGTGGTTTGCAGATGCTGTGTGAGCTGTTTCATTGTTTTTGTCTATTCCTCTCGCTGGGGGAAAAAAAAAAAGGCAAATTGGAGGGAGCCTAGAACAGAAATAAATGCTCCTGCTTTTCCAGAAAAATGGTAATGGCTCCACCATGCTCTGTTCTTGTATCATAACCTTCCCCAAAAGACTGCTAGAGAGGACAGTGTGCAATCTCAAAGTGCCCCCTCCCCCAGTTTCGTTGCCTTTGCTTCATGTGGTCATGGTCCCCCTAAGGTGCCCCAGCTACACCTTTTGTGAAGTAGTGGCCTACCAAATGTCTGAGAAAGGCCATTTTTGCCTTCAGTACAGCAATCTAACCCAGTACTTCTCTTTTTGAAAATAAAGCAGGTCAATGTTGATAGTTTGTCACCACATGCAGTTCGTAGAACACAGGAAATAACAGAAAACCTCTTCTACCTACCATGCCTGTTTTATTCCATACCATTCTGACTGCAGCAGAGAAATATATCTTCCTGTTATCACATCCAGTTTATTTTTACTAGTCTTGTGTAAGCTTTAACTTCTGTCATACACAGCTTAGTTTCTTTTGAGTTTCAAAGACAGAGGTAAAAGAAAGAAGGAAGAACATCTGAAGAACATCTGAAGAACATCTCCCACTTTATCACTGTACCTGGTATCCCCCCCTCCCCACCATCATTTGGGCTGTCAGATGAAACCAACTGCTCTTCTTTAGGCTTCTCTGTTCAGCAAGCAGGTTGTGCAGCACTGAGGGGACCTCCTGGGGGAGAAGGCTGAAGGCTTGAGTTTTATCCTGTGGGCTGGTGCAGACCAGTCATGTTTTACTGGGTTAGGTTCTCATCTGTCCCAAACTTCTAAAGGCAGCACAGGCAGCAAAAGGAGCAAGCCCCTGCTCTCACAGTCCCTTGATGAGACATAAATCTGACAGGCTGAGTGTCTGTCTCACGTGCTGATGGACAGTTACGCTGCTCCCAGTTTCTTTCTGGATTTTGCATGTGTTCCCAGTACTTCAAAGCCCTTGGTGGTTGGTGCATCTCCACAGGACCTCCAGCCCCAGCAGTTCCCCTGGTCTGAAGAGCAGCTGAGCCAGACTCACCACCCAAATTCAGTGCTTCCACTGCCTCTCTTGTGACAGTCTCACACCCAATTTGCAAAGCCACATCTGCAGTATTTGCATGGCGTGCAATGACTGCCTAGAAATCATTTGCATGCTGCCCCTTCCCTCTCCTTCCCTTGCCTCCCCTCACCCTGCTTTCTTCTTGTTGGCTTCTGTCCTGAAATACCTCTCACAAAATGTCTTTAAATCTGCAGTGGTCGCTATTTATCACCTGTCCCTTCCTAGAGCTGATCTACCTTCGTTGCCACCCTGCGTAACTTGCAATGGCAGACAACTCAGTAAGAGAGTATTGTATTATAAACACTTAAAACCTTTGTTTTAAATTGAAAGATCCAATTTTAAGTCCAATATTTCCTCATCGCTTCTAAAATCACTGCTTCTCCTTGGAAGATAAACGGGCCATGAGAAGTGGTTCTCCTCTTGCTGCAGAGGATGTGATGCTCCCCTGGCCTATATGAGGTGAAGTTATTTACCCCTCTGTAGCCCAAAAAGAAAATGGGTGGTGTGCAACGTGCTATGAAAGGTGTGGTATTGTGAGTGTAAGTTCTATAGGAAGACTGTCTTTATTTCTACGTGGTATTAGCCTTTCACCCAAACAGGGGAGAATTGGTGCGTCGCCTTTTTCTCTACGCCAGGTTTATGCTTTTCTATTAAAACTACGTCTGAACAGGCAGCAGTGAGATCAAATGGTGGTGTGGAGCAAAAGTGGAGGCTCTGAGAAGAGCAGCTTCAGGGTTAAGTCAGCACAACCCCCACCGAGAGCTCTTGGGACTGAGTGAAGATGCGCATTTGGGGGGGTGCAGGCACAGTAGTGCAGGAGCGTGCGGGTGCAGTAGGAGCAGCCGGGCACAGTGTCACGGGTTTGCTGTGAGACCCTGAGTGTACCTACGCAGACCCTGGTCCTCCAGAGGGTGGCAGGTGCCTGAGCACAGCCCCACAAGATCCCCCAGCGGCTGCTCCAGGCCCTGCCACAGCCAACCCATCGGGCACAGGGCTGAGAGCAGCGCCTAGAGATGGGAGGGTGTCAGTCCCATTGACTCCTCGGGCAGTAAGGTACCAGCATAAATGCAGTGGTAATTATCTCCGTCCTCACGGAGGCAAGACAAGGATTGATGTTATGAAGCACTATCAGGCTCTCAGATACTGGAAAAAGAGAGAGTTGATGCACACAGCAAGATAAGGACTGTGTGTAGATGGCATGTAAATCCAGTCTTTTCCGGACTAACGAATGCAAATAGGGTAAAAATTGGCAAGCAGTCAGAGATGTGAGCACACCTTACTTCTCCATCAGCCTGCAAACTTGCCCTTGCTTACAATTTTAGACCATCCCTGCTGCAATCCTGCCACCGATCTATATAGAAATTAATTTGCATCGGTGCAGTATCCTGTGGGTGATTCAAAGAAATACATGGCAGCAAGGACACAGTTGTGGTTTAAGCACTCCAGAGATGCAGGTTAATTTCTTTACAGCATCCTGCATGTTGCAGTGTCTGCTGCTGAGCGATGCAGTTCCCTGGTTTGTAAGATAAAGAGCCTCTTTCGTAGATGTGATGTTGGAATGTTGTGGTGATTTGACATTTTGTGAGTTTTTAAAATGTGTCCTTTGGATTTAATTCTCCATATTGATATCAAGCCACAGACCCAGATAAGAAAGAGATTTGATGTAAGAAAAACAAGGTGGAGCGTATCAGAAGTTGAGACCAATTCACACAAGCCTTATGCCATAAAAATACCAACCCCACATTTCCTTGAATTTTGTGATGAATCTGTGAAGAATTTTAAGACATGAAGGACTCGCTGTCAAACTTCTGACACTTCAGAGATTACTTTTCATGACATGACAAACTTCTTGTACAGCCTGCTTACAGTGTCACGGTGAGGGCACCTTCAAGTAGAGGGAAGTAGGAAAGTTGGTACTTTGACTTTGGAGCCTTTCTGAAGTTTCTGGGGATTCCAAGAAAGCGATGATCAAGCAGTTCCCCACACCAGAGTAGCCTTGGCCACCTGGAATACATCCTGTAGCAGCGCGACATTGTTCCAGGTCACTTCAGTAATCCAATAAATGTGAATTCAGCCCTGGGGAAAAAGAACTGTGCAAAAAATGTAATTATAGGCTTATAAAAATCATACTTTCCTAATATTGCTTTGCTTTCATGAGAGAAGCATATTACCCCAGGGACTGGAACGGGTGTGTACTTGCTGCTTCCATCATTACAAGACTTATAATCCACTGCCACTTCTACCTGCAAGTACCAGATGATGGACTCTGTGGTCCCCTCACTATAGCAACCCTGGTGAAATAAGAGTACTTACATCAAACAAAATCCACTGGGTTTAGATAGGAATCAGAGGCATTAAAACAACTTTTATTTTTGTGTTATTCCTGCTCTTTACCTTGCACACAGGTGCACACTTCACCTTTCCATAGAGATGTGTTGGCTGCAGTGGACATAGACCAATTTTCACTCGCTAAGGACAAGAATATGTGTGTTTAAAGCTGCCAGAAAGTCCCTGAGCAGAACATGTCAGCAGGAATGTGTTTTCAGGGGGTAAGAACTGTACTTCACCCTTCCAGCAAAGAAATTAAAATCAAAATTATTCAATCACCTTGTGTTTTGGGTTTGCATGGCAAGGTTTTGGTAGAGGGAGAGGGGCTGCAGGGGTGGCTTCTGCAAGAAGCTGGTAGAAGCTTCCCCTAGGTCAAACAGAGCCAATACCAGCTGGCTCAAGGACGGACATGTCACTGACCAAGTCCTAGCCAATCATATGGTCATAGCACTTCTGCAAAAACATATTTAAGAAGGGAAAAAACCCACAAGCAGCAGCTCTTTGTGGCCATAGAAAGGAGTGAGAAGATGTAAGAAACTCTGCAGACACCAAGGTCAGTGAGGAAGGGGAGGTGAGGAGGCACTCCAGGAGCCAGAGAGAAAGATTCCCCTGCAGCCTGTGGAGAAGACCATGGAAAAGCAGGTTTTCCCCCTGCAGCCCAGGGAAGATGATGGGGAGCAGAGATCTCACCTGCAGCCTGTGGAGGACCCCATGCTGGAGCAGGTGGAGACACATGAAGGACACTGTGACCCAGTGGGAAGCCTGCACTGTAGCAAACTCCTGTAAGGACCTGCAGCCGGTGGAGAGAGGTGCCCACACTGGAGCAGGTTTGCTGGGGTCACTTGTGACCATGTGGGAGACCATGCTGGAGCAGTCTGGTCCTGAAGGTCTGCACCCCATGGAAGAACCCACACTGGGGCAGCTGGTAAAAAGCTGAAGCCCTGTGGGACAGGACTCACATTGCAGAAGTTCGTGGAGGACTGTCTCCCATGGGTGGGACCCCACGGTGCAGCAGGGGATGAGCTGCTTCCCCCTGAGAAGGAAGGGCCAGCAGAGACAACTTGTGATAAACTGACCAAAACCCCCATTCCCCATCCCCCTGTGCTTCCTGGGAGGGAGAGGGAGAGCATTTGGGAACAAAGTTAAGCCCACGAGGAAGGGAGGGGTGGGGGGAGGTGTTTTAAGATTTGGTTTTATTTCTCATTATCCTACTCTATTTTGATTGGGTAATAAATCAGATGCCTTTTATTCCTTGTTGAGTCTGTTGCTCATGACCTGAACTGCTGAATAATCTCTCCCTGTCCTTATCTTGACCCGTGAACCTTTCATTATATCTTTTCTACCCTCTGCAGCTGAGGAGGTCAATGACAGAACAGCTTTGGTGGGCATCTGGCCTCCAGCCAGGGTCAACCCACCACACCCTGAGAAGCCAAATGACTGCCATCATCCTTGTTGCTTATAGGTAGACCTTGATATCAAAGAGGCACTCTTGTTTCATGATGGCATTTCCTTGCCCTACCCTTCAGTGGCAGATGAAGATCAGCAACCTTCCCCAGTGGGAACTGCTATGGGGATTCCTCCAAAAATAGGCTTGGCTGAAAAACGGATCAGGATTTTTTAACAGAGATTTTTTTTTTCTGGAAAGTGTTGACATTTTAGTATTGGTGACCCACAGTTAGAAGAAAAGCAATCCTGCCTCCACTGCCTAACAATCCAAGCCTAGGTAGTCTGCGGGTTAAGATGCCAGAGTAGGTACTCCCCCAAAAACTGCAGCCAAGTCAGACCCATGTCAGAGGATGGAAAAAGGGAAGGGCACTAGAAGAAAAGAGTAAGAAACAGCAAGTAGCTGAAAGAAAACATTGTACCTTTACCCAAACACCCGTACTGCCCATCGCCTCACCAAGGGGACTGAGTGCAAACTGCAGTGACAACAAGAGGGGTAGAGGCCAGGAAGGGGAGAGGAGAGGTGGCTGGGGTGAAGCTGAGCCTGGGAAAGCAGAGGGAAAGATTTTTCCCAAAGTATCGAAATGTTTGTCATCTTCATTTCCCAATACCTGAATCAGCAATTAAATGTTTATGTTAATTGGCAATAAATTAATTCCCCAAGCCCTGCTTGTTTTATCTGTAATGCTAATTCCAGGCAGCAGTAAGCAATCTACCTGTCTTTACCTCATCTCTTACATTTTCTCATTCTCTCCCCTTCCTGCTGGGGATGGTGAGTGAGTGGCAGCTCCATTGTTTGTCTGGGGTTAACCCACCACATCCCCCAAACATTTGTCGCATGAGAAAACAATTTCCTTTTCTCTCCAAGTGGTGGAGTAACTGTGGGGATCATGAAGATCTGCCCAAAACAGCTATGAAGTCTCACCATCAGGTTTTTAAGGATCCGTGAGTGAACTACCTGCTAGGAATGACATTGTAACCTTGGTGAGGTAGGGAAGTAGACAAGGTGATCCTATTTCCATGAGGCTTAGACTCCCATGTGTCTGTCGTGGTTTTGCCCCAGCCGAGGGCCGCACCCCACACAGTCGCTTGTACTTTTAAAAGGAAGGGGGAAGGAAAGTTGGGGGAGGGGGAAAAGGGAAGGAAGAAAGGAGGAAAAGAAACCACAACCTAGAAACCAGAACCACGCAGGTTGGGATAAGGATAGTTTACTAAACAATAACAGAAAACTAGATATAACAATAACAGGAGTTTATAGCACAAAATAGATGAAACCGGTGATACACAATGCAGTTTCTCACCAAACCACACAACTCAGGCCGCACAGCTTAGAGCCATCCCGGAACCCGACCGTCCCCAGAAACTGCACGTCCTGGCCTTGTCTCCTCCTCTTCCCCCCAGTCCCCCTTTATACTGAGCATGACGTAACTGGCATGGAATATCCTCTTTGGCCAATTCGGGTCACCTGTCCTGGCTGCGTCCCCTCCTTTCTCATTAGTAAGGAAGTATGAAGAACTGAGAAAGGTCCTTGATTGCCCGGCAACAACCAGAAACATCAGGGTGCTATCAGCACTGTTCTCATCCTAACACCCAAACATGGCATTCCATCCACTGCTAAAAATAATTAACTCCATCGTAGCTGAAACCAGGACAGTGTCCCACGCTCCAGCTACCACACATCTGATCATTCAGAAATGGCAAATGACAGTGATCTACCTTCATGTTTATGACCAGCCACAAATGGATTGTTTTGCTTTTATCGTGAAGAAACTCCTTCAAAAACTGTTTTTTCAAATAATGTCATGTTTATTTCATTATGCCTCAAATAAGAAGACTTCAAAGGTGCTTTTTCCTCAGTATTAAATAGCAGTGGAACACAATAATCTCCCAGGAATATCGGCACGTATCTTACCCCACCGCTCCATCAGCAGCCATGCAGGTGCCACATGGGTGAGTGCTTCCTCACAGTGCCAGCAGGAGCTACCCAGACCAGGGGGATTCAGGCAGAAGTCCAAGGATGATACTGAGGAAAGCAAAATGACAACTTTGCCCCAGTTTTTCTTTGTTTAGTTTTGTTTTAGTTTTTTAGGTTGTTTGTTCTGGTTATTCCTAAAGGTGGGAAATTGGCCATCCAAGAGAAGAGGATTGTTGGTTGTTGTTCTTCCCATTACGGCTAGCCAGAATACTCTGGACTTTTACTCCATGCCAGCAAGAATGAGGCAACTTAGCTTCTGAAAATCTCTTTCCACACGTGGCCTCCTGGCATAGTCTCTTGCTCCTTGTGGCTTGGACCGCACTGTCAGAGTGAAGTCGCTCCAGACCCAATGTGCTGTGGTCCTGATGTGTGAGTGTAACTGTGCGGTGCTAAAAACAACAAGTAACGATCTTGAGAGAGAATAACTTGTTGTCTTTTGCCAAATAAGCAGAGGAAAAAACCAAAAATCAGTGCAAAATGAAAAAGACTACGCTTGGAGTTTGCCTGTCAGCAACCATTCTCAGAAATGTCCACTGGAGGAGGCAGAAGGATAGGAAGTGCTCAGGAATTATTTTTTTTGGTCTACCATATTTTTTATGACAAAACATCATGCAAGTTTATCAGTGGTGTATCCTCATGCAGAGAGAGCATCAGCCAGTCATCGGTAACTGATGCTACTCCTCAGAGTCCTAAACACAAGGGGGATTGCAGCTGGGGAACTGGTGATAGGTCCATCACAGATGAACCTGTCATCTTATCATTGAGAGCATTTCTCCATACTGTGTAAGTTCTTAAGCCTCTTAGGGCTCAGGGTCTGTTGGGGTTTTTTTGTTGGATTTTTTTTTTCCCCCCACAAAAATCATTATCTTAAAATGTTCCTGCCTCATTTAACAGCAATTACTGCTGATATATTTCCATGGTGCAATATTGTAATGTAAATGTAGCTTGACTGCATGACGATGTGGGGATTTGCAAGCGCGGCTGAAAGTGCTGCTGTGGGAATTCACATTAAGCTGTGAAAGGAAGATCCTACACTTAGTCTGTAATAAAGCACAAGGGCTCCTGAGACCTTCCACCTTATCCTCCAGCCATATCCAGCCTCATAAAGCCTGGCTAACCCACAGCGTGTACCTGAATTGGTCAAAAATGGCATTCTGGCTGCCAAGCAGTGGCAGGACTATTGGAGGCAGCACCTATAATTCTGACAAAAAGATCCAATGTATAAAGTAGAGAGAAAGTACTGCTGTCCATCAAGTGGTGTGCTGACCTGTTGGTTTAGGATATTTGCATACTAATAAAGCCCAGCATATTTCTGGAAGGATGGGGGGGGAAGTATCTTTGACACCATTTCAGCTCACAACTCAACTTTTTTTCTTTTCTCCCATCCCAAACGGCCTCCCCATACCCTGTCCTGTGACTGCAAGCACCCTCCCTGAAGGATGCAAATAAGCACACCCCAGCCAGATCTGCCACGCCGCGGGTGTGGTATGTGGCTGCTGCACACACAGGCCCCTGGCCCTGCAAGGAAGTGTGCTGGTAACAACTGGCTGGCCCTGTGTGGAGCCAGGAGTTGGACTCGATGATTCCTATCTGTCCCTTCCAACTCAAGAGATCCTGTGATTCTATGACAAGCACAAACACAAGGGATGGCCGGGCCTCTCAGCCCTGCTGAGGTGCCAGGCTGGCACTGTGTGCCCCTGTCCAATGCAGGGATGGGGCTGGCCAAGCCCAGCCTGCTGTGACCATAGGGGTACCCCGGCTTTGTCACTGGCTGCAAGCACACTGGCAGGGAGGAAAACACCCTACATGTTCTCTTTTTCAAAGGAGAATTGCTGTAAAAAGCACGACACAAGAGAGGAAGGCAGAGGAGGCGAAAGGAGTGTGTCTTATCACTGTGTTGTCACCCCCCATGACATCAGGGAAACTGCTGCTTTGCCTTTTCTTCCCTGCCATTGCCCAGGTGCACTTCAAGGGAAGGGGTGGAAGCAGCAGTTAGGCAGAGCTTCAGTGCCAGACAGGCTGCAAGGGATGGGAAACCCCACTGAAGCAAAGGGAGGCTTCTCGCCCATATCATTGATGTATGTAATGCCCGGACATTAGGCTACCCTGGTCTCTCCTAAGAAAAAACATGAGTTCAAGGAAAGCAGATTGTCTTGGCTGTCAGTTCCTGATTTAGCCCCTATTCAGTATTTTCTATTTGAATTTGGCTACCCTAGCCAAACCCTGTTTGGATGATTGACATTTTTATAAGAGACTAGCAAATAGCAGATGACAAATGATTTACATCTCCTGCAGATTTATGAAGCTTCAGATTTATAAACATTTTCATGACTATGCCACAGCTATCTAAGTGTTTCCAAACAAAGAGAAACAGAAGCTCCCAAGGAGTGAAGACCTCAGCATTAATTGGTTATTCCAGAAACTGGAGCTCTGGTATTGGAAACATCTCTGACACTTGACCCTTTACTCCATCTCTTTCACTTCCATTGCCCACTTCTCCCTGTATATCCTCTTGCTTGCCTGTGTGTTTTCACGCTTACAAGTTTTAATTCAAGTGTGTTGAGGTTTTTCATGTTATGTTGATTTCTAAGACATTCAGAAAGCTTAAAGATACTGGTTTTGAAAAGCCTTAAATATGAAAGCAACCTTAAGATCTTTACAGGCCTTAAGCTAAAGGAGGGCAGGGTTAGATTAGACATTAGGAAGAAATTCTTCCCTCGAGGGTGGTGAGGCCCTGGCACAGGCTGCCCAGAGAAGCTGTGGCTGCCCCGCCAGTAGTGCTCAAGGCCAGGTTGGATGGGGCTTTGGGCAACCTGGGCTAGTGGAGGGTGTCCCTGCCTATGGCAGGGGGGTTGGGACTAGATGGGCTTTGAAGTCCCTTCCAGCCCAAAGCAGCCTGTGATTCTATGAAATGCAGGTACTTCCCTTTCCATGGGACAGCCTGTTGTACCCATTCTCTCCTCCCCATGCTTTACTAATAACCATGTGCTCACACAGCAAAAAAATGGAATAACTCTACTAAATTGCACCGATGTGACAGTAGTGCTCAGTATCTGCAGTCCTGAAAACCCCTTCTGCAGCAACTACTTGAACACTGCCAGGTTTTGCCAAGTCACCACCCCCACCCAGGGCTCCCCATCACACAGCTCAATATTCTCCTTGCCAAGTCCATTACATGTCCAACATCCTTGGCAAGCAAGGTCTGAGTTTTGGACAAGCAGGTAGGCTCAGTGTGGTGGTACAAAAGCTAACAGCTGAGGTTGACTCTTCTGAATGTAAAGCCTTAAGCATGGGACTGCAGCAGGAGTCATGACCTATTTCCATTGAACACCAACCTCCATTAACCTTCTGTTTGGAAGTTCCTTGTTCACTTAATTCACCGTAAGTTTCTCTTTTCATATCACCTTGTCCCTCTGTTAATCTGTCCTCGAAACAAGGTGGTTAGCATCAACACGAAATTCATGAGTGAACTTTTAATCTCATTTAGGGGTCCAAATGGGAAACCAGCATGGAAATTCTCAAATCCTGGTATAATGCTGTTGCAGCTCGTTGCTCAGTTGTAGAAAGCATCAGGGTATGTTATGAGGTGCCCCTAAGGCATACCAGCCTTTTCTGCCCCAGGATTATGCCCTCACTAAGCTCCTAAAGATCTGTGCTCCCAGTACAGGTGTTAAGACTGAGTGTTTTCACTTGCTTTGTTGTAGGATCCTATGCTTAGAGTCACCCAAATCAGAGTAAGATCTCAGATTAACATCTGGTGGGAGCTTCTTGCACCATGCTACCTTTGTGGAAATATACTTCCACAAAAAGCAAATCAATCCCCCTTCAGACAGCTTCGAGGTTGCTTGGAAGCAGGCTGTGGGGTGAAGAAGGGGTTGAAATTGGTAGTCATCTTTTTAATCTGGGTGCACAATTCTGTATCACCTTCTCTCCCTGGCTGCCACTGAGAACTGCTTTCTCACTCAGCCAAGACCTGAGGAGGGCTGCTGCAAGAGAGGTAAAGCTTTTGTCCCACGTCAAGTGAAAGGAATCACCAGGGACCTTGTTCCTGGAGCCTAATCTGCCCACTGATGTCGTTATAGAGTTTCCCTGTTCAGCTGTGAGTGAGCATCCTGATGCTGAGGAAATCTAAATCCAGGCACATCAGTGAGTGCCACATTAGCAGCAATGTCTGCTCAGAGCTCCCCATTGTCTCCTCAATTAAATATTCAGATTGGCACCAGCTAAAATAAGCTTCTCAGAAGGTCTTCTCCAGAGAGAGAAATACCTTTCCTTCAGAGCTGTTCTTTTCCATGCATACACGGTAGGAGCAGGCAGTGAGTTGCTGAAGTGCATATGTGTACTGTGCACATATGCATGCACATATACATGCACCATAAAGAGACTTTGTTTTGAAACAGCAGTAAGGCACATTTGCCAACACATAAATTAAAGGCAAAGAGCTGTATCAGGCAGGAGAACCAGAAGAGAGACCTGCAGGGAAACATCGGTCTCTCATTTGACTAAGAAAGAGTCTGCTGATCGCTGAATGCAGCTTTCTCGCTCTTTCTCTTCTAACACAACATCTTCTGTCTTTAAAGGCAAGTTGTTCCCCACAAGGATTTGCTAAAAGGGCAAAACTGCAAGGGGAGCATTCTTCCTGCAGGAATGCTGCTGGAGCCTTAACCAGCCTTAGGTGTCTCCATGCTCCAGCTCTGTACCTCCTCTTAGCTCATTCTGCAAGAGCTACTTAACCTACTTACAGAGGTGTCCTGGTTTCTGCTGGGATAGAGTTCCTGTTCTTCCTAGCAGCTGCTATAGTGCTGTGTTCTGGATTTAGGATGAGAATAATGTTGATAACACACTGATGTATTAGTTGTTGTTAAGCAATGCTTACATTAAGTCAAGAACTTTTCATCTTCTCTTACTGGCCTGCCAACAAGGAGGGGGGTACCCAAGAAGCTGGGAGGGGACACAGCCAGGACAGCTGACCCAAACTGGCCACAGGGATATTCCATACCATATGACATCATGCTTAGCATATAAACTAGGGGGAAAGCAGTCCAGGGGGGCCATTGCTCAGGGACCAGCTGGGCATTGGTAGGTGGGTGGTCAGCAATTGCATTGTGCATAACTTGGTTTGTATAGTCTTTTATCATTATTGCTGCGATTATTATTTATTATTATTATTACTACTACTACTACTACTACTATTTTCCCTTTTCTGTCCTATTAAACCGTCTATATCTCAACCTACTCATTTACCCTTTTTTTCCCCAATTCTCTTCCCCATGCTATGTTTGGTGGGGGGGTGTGGTGAGAGAACGGTAGTGTGGTATTTAGCTGCCAGCCAGGTTAAACCACAAGAGCTGAAGACACCTCAAGGCTCTGGCAGGCGAGGCAGTGGGGGAGGGTGGACAACACAGGCTTTCCTCATGTGTCCTCATGCAGGGTTTGTACAGTTCTCTCCTCCCCTAAAAAAGGACAAGCTCCACCTATGCAAGCACAGGAGAGACAAGCAGGGAAACCCCATGCGCTGCCGCGCAGCCGGGCTGCGCTTCCCAGCAGGCTGAGCTCCCGCATCGCCCAGGGCCCTGGCAAACCGCACCGATGCCGGGCGCTGCGGTGTCTGTCCCACGCTGGGGACATACTATGTGGCACATGTAGATCTGCCTCTGCAGGGACCGAACCGTCCCCCGCTGCTCCTTACGGTGGAGTATTGAGGGAAGCTGTGAACACGAGTAGAAGGTCACTGTGGATTTCCTGTGTGGAGATCTCAGTGGCAGTAGGGCTGATGAGCTGGAGGCAAAGCGACAGCTGTGGAAAGCAGTAAATGGTTACAAGGAGTGCGAGCGGTTTCGTCTTTAATCCCTGCAACAGCAAAACAGGAGGGCATCTGTGAAATGAGCCTGGCCAAGTTTCTTTTCACGATTGTTTTTATATTTGAGTGGTCGGTGTAATGGCATGAGAGCTGAAGGTGGGATGAAATAAAAGTGTTTCAGTAGTGCCTTAGAAAACTCTTGCTATATGTAAGGGGAAAAAAAATACACTAAAGAGGCAAATCCTTCCTTAGGTCATATACATGCCTGTAACCTGCAGTAATTGAAAAGAAACTTCTTCAAATGGCACCTTAAGCTAAAGAAAAATTTCTCCACAGAAGATTTTGACACCTTTTTCTGAAATGCTTATTTTAGTCATTCTGGGGAAAATATCATAAACAGAGGGGCAGTAAGAGTCAGGGTGACAATAGCATTGTTTCAGACATGTCTGAAAGCAGATCATCAATAGACAGTAGAAAACACAATCAGTGGGGTATAAGCCAGGCTGCCAGGCTGCCTTCTGACAAGGTGCATACGTGTCATTTGCATTCCTGCCTTTTCCAGAGAAGTATGGTGAATGACTTCAGCCACTGCTGCACCCGGCTTTGAGGGTTACAGGAAGAGAGAGCATCTGGGGGTTTTTCTGGGGGAAGACAGAGGGGATCCTCCCACAGGCTTCTTCCCAGCCCTTGTGCAAGGAGAGCTGCAAATAGAGTTTTCACAGTGGCAGGCGGAGCAGTTCAGCAGCAAAAATCATGCCAGTTTGCCAGGTAGAGAGCAGCCATGCAGGACTCAGTGGGAGCAACAGTGCTGCTCTCCCACCCTTTTGCCACGCTGCCTCAGGTTGCCAGCACGGCGGGGAAGGCGGGCTTACCCTTCCTCCGCACCTCGCCTGGTGCAACAAGCTCCAGAGATCACTGGGGACAGGATAAGGACATGACAGCTCTCCAGGTTGGCACACATTCTCACTTGGAGCCGATCCAAACCTTTATTTGCAAAATGGGTGCTTTTCAGCATAGTTGTTTTCGGAACAAACACCTTTGCTTTGCGGCTGAAATGCTGGGTGCCACCTCCCACGCAATCTCCTCTCACCCCAGGCAGTCCTGCCCGGGCAGCCTCACACATGGTACAACTCTTCCCGCTGAAACCTGGATGACACCACAACATGCTGCACAGGCAAGAGACTTTGGCTTCAATAAACCCACGAACGGTGGCACGTTTGCATTTCACCCAAAAAAAAGTCCTAGCTAGCTGTAACCCTGAGCTGTAACCCTGACCTTCAGGCACGGTACAGTACAAATAATAAAGACAACAGCTTGTCTGATGGCTGTACGACAGAGAGTGGGAAAGACAGCTAGAGCGAATGAGTTAATAACATGAGTCCTGGCCACACCAGCAAGTGCCTAATGAGGAGATTTGACCACATTCCTGAAAAATTGCAAAGCAATGCCTATAGGAAGCTTTACAGTAATTCCCCTGGGACAGTATCTCTTCCACAACAGCTGCTTTTCAGGTGTGGCTCATTCCTGACCTCCAGATGAAGCGTGTAAATCACCAAACATGCAGAACATGATTTTGGAAGCAAGCAGTTAGCAGCAGGTTTGGCCAGGGATGAATTTAATTCTATCCTATCTCTTCCGAGCTGAGCTGATCCTACAGGCATGAAAGCAGATCTGGGAGGTCCCCAAGGTTTTGGCACAGCACTTTTGTCACTCACCCTCCCTGACATCAGCAGTGCCACAGATGCGGGGACATCTCTGTGGGGTGGGAGGTCAGGAAAAGGAGTGGACTCTGAAATGTCGTAGCAGCAGGAAAAAGACTGACATAAAGGGAAAAGTCTGTTGCCTGCTTGGTTTCTCAGTGTAGATACAGAAACACTCTAAGCATGCACCATTGAGGGAACTGCATTCTGTGTGCAATTTTGGGTGCCACAGTACAAGAGGGACATACAAATATTGGAGTGTCCCCAGAGGAGGGCAATGAGGATGGTAAAGGGTCTGGAGGGGAAGTCTCATGAGGAGACGCTGAAGTCCCTTGGTTTGTTCATCCTGGAGAAGGGGAGGCTGAAGGGAGACTGCATCGTGGTCTGTGGCTTCCTGACAAGGGAGTGAAGGGGCAGGCACCAATCTCCTCTCTTTGGTGACCAGTGATAGAACCCACGGGAATGGCGTGAAGCTGAGACAGGGGAGGTTTACGTTGGACATTAGGAAGAGGTTCTTTACAGAGAAGGTGGTCAGGCACTGGAACAGGCTCCCCAGGGAAGGGGTCACAACACCCAGCTTGACTGAGGACGATGCACTCAGTCACATGCTCTGACTTGGGTGGCCCTGTGTGGAGCCAGGAGTTGGACTCAATGATCCTTATGGGTCCCTTCCAACTCAGGAGATTCTATGATTCTGTGATTCTAACTAGCACCATCCATGTAAGATTTGCTACTGGTAAATACAACCTGCCATCCATGTGCCTTGAGACTCCCTCCTTCAGAGAGGCAGAAAACGTACAGACCTGTTCATACAGCTCAAACTCCAAAATGTGGCCTCTGTGGCTCCAGAGATGCCCCAGCACGTAACCCTCAGGGTCTCATGCTGTGCTTTTCATCTGAGCGTCTTACTGCAACCCCCTGAAACACTGCCTGCTCTTTAAGCATGGCCGCTTCAGGGCGGGGTGCGAGAAAGCCCCGACCGTATTTATGATTCGGAGCATGGCATAAATCGGTAGAGGGGGGAGGGATTTTCCGCCTGGGTGCGTGGAAAGGCAGCATCCTGCCAAAACTGCCCCCACCGCGTCTCGCATCTCCTTCCTCCCCCACTTCCCCGGCGCCGTGTGCGCACCCGTCGCAGACGTTCTGACCTCTGGTGGCAACAGGGGAGAAATACAGAGGGCCGAAAGGGCCCCAGAAAGGGAAACGTCGCGCCTGTTCTTGGATATTATTATTATTATTATTGTTGTTGTTATTGTTATTAATTTATTATTTATTATTATTTACGTTGCCTCCGTTGGTTCTGAACATCTATGGGGAATTATCTGAAAGGACAACTTGAGGGTTTTTCCTAGTTTTGTCGAGGGACAGTGTCCTGATCCAGACTGGAAATGCTCTGGATGATTCTACATCTGCTTAAAAAACCCTCACTTTTGCCCAAAAAACGTTTCATCAGCTTTCAGAGAGCAGCCCAACAGGCACGCTTCGCACAAGCAAGTGCTGGTTAGGCAGGAAGGCATCTGTAGGGCTGCTTGTTAACCTTGTTCTATAGGAAAAAGCTACCCCAGAGGAAGTAAGCTCTGCCCGCCCATCCCGCCTTCCATACGATTGCATTCAATACTACATGTGAGGTGAAATTATTAAGAACAATAGACTGGAGAGTAACTAATAAAGACCTAAGGATAAGGGGAATATGCTTGAAAAGTGCTGAGAAGCTTGGCTGCTTCGGGAGCACAGCACTGGAAAAGGAGAGGACCTCTGTGGGGAGAAGTGTACTCATCCTTCCCAAAAGAAAAGAGCTTTTTCCATGATTTATGTAAATGCTTTTGAAATATCCTGAGCTCCGGACTCAAAAATATCTGCATGCCAGGCTGATCTACAGGTTGCTGACATGAATATATAATGATTACCTTGGATCGAGTGAGCTCTTAATTTGATGGAGCAGGCCCACCCACTGAAACAGATAGGCATAGTGGACTGACAAGAAACAGCTGAATTTTCAATATTGTGTCTAGTGGACCTAAATGTAGGTTTCTGTGAGAGTTTCCAGAGAATTTCAAGCAATTCAATTGATGACACTTTATTAAAATCATTAACCAACAATTTCTGCTTATCAAAAATGTAAGGTAAAAATGCTTGAGACACTATCTCAATTTTAGAATCAATCTGTAAGGCTAAGGATTTTTCTGGCACTGTTAAATAATACCAAAAATGTCAAAAGCAGTGATTTACTTTTGTGAAAAGTCACAGTTATAAAGCAAGGTTACTTTTCACTGGAAACCATTAATTGCCTCCAAGTAAATGGAAGACACCCCTCTGCACACTCTCTCCAAATCTTTTGGTAACGTACTTACCTTTGTGATATTTTCCTTTGTTCAGCTAAGCTGGAAATCTCTACACGATTCAAACTATTTGTGTTATTTATGTAAATGTAAGTAACGAAGACCTTGGCAGAAATGACAGGGACACTTTGGAGCAAAGGCCTCTCAGCTTCCAGCTTACTCGTGGGAGTGTCCTCCAACTTCCCTGAACTGCCAAAATTCTGGCAAGTCTGTCCCATAAATGTCTAATAATTAAACAACACCTCCTCCCTTCCCTCCACCCCCCCCCCATTTTGTCAACAGAAAGACACCCTTGGCTTTTAAGAAGTCTGCCAGGCCACACTTGGCTGTGCAGAGGAAACCGAGCAAATAGCGCATTTATTATACGCAGTTTCCTTTGATTCCTCGTGCTTGAATAAATGAATTATTATTTTTCCTCAGAGGGAGGAACAAAAAACTGTGTAAGAGGCAAGTGGAGGTGCTTCCTTGGTAATCAAGCCCTCCTTTTGTCCTTTTAAGAGGAGTTTTATTTGCAAATGCCCGTTCTGCACAAGCTTTAAAAGGCCTCGGCTTCCAACAATGCCGTGTCCTCATTGAGGCTGACCTGGAGCGGACCTCTATTTACGAAATATAAAGATGCTAATTATTTTGTGTATAGGCCTTAACGTGATTACAGTGAGCATGGACACTGGTTGTTGTTATAGCAATCTGAATTAAATTATGCTTGTGCCAGCATAATTAGGATTCCCCCCATGAGTTTATCGGGCTGGTATTTAACGTGGCATCACAGCAGCTTGGTAAAAATAACGCCAATTTCACTTTTGTGCTGGCTGAAGCACACAGGGCTGAGAAAAAGAGGAAATTTCTTGAGCAAACCCTGAGGAGGAAGGTCTGGGCTTTATGCAAATCCCAGAGATGGCTTTCCCACCCCTCTGAGCTTTTCAATAAAAGCTCATTAAAAAACCAAAAAGGATCTGGAGTTATAAAAACTCAACTTAGCCCAGGCCTTCCTTGTTAAATTAATGCTTTCGCACAGTGGAAACAATCGTAGTATTCAAGTCCTGCAACACAAACAAGGTAATGAAGTTATTAGGCCAGGGACTGGCATGCACGTCGTGGGGCACGAGCCACCCAGGGTGCCAGGCGGGGCCAGCCGAGGGGCCTTCCAGAAAGCCAGGCGGGGAGACCATGCAGTGAGGCAGGGGTGTGAATCAGTGCTGCTGGCTAGTCCTGGTCCAGGCCACAGCCATGGAGCCATGGAGCCTAGGGCCCATCACAGGAGGCAGGACATCCACCAAACCTGGGCAAACCGCAGTCTCCCGGCAGCACCTCTCAGCAGCGCCTGCCCTGCAGCAAGACGCTGCCTACGGGTCTCTTAGTCGTTATCAGTGCTGTGGCCATGCAACTGTCCCTCTGTCTCTATCCTGGGGAGAAACACTGCATCAGCTACAGCTTTACTACACAGCTTTGGGAACAACTAGAGGTGAAAGAGAGCCTTCTCTCTCCTCTCTGCTGTTTTGGAGGACATTTTGTCAGAAGCTTCCCAAGGTCCAGGCGGTTGGCACGTCCAATGGAGGAGGAGCTGCATCTGCATGACATTCATGGCTGGCTCTGCTCCCAGTGAGATGTGTCCCAGGATAGGAGCAAGGAGGGCATCCCTGGGGCTTCCTTGCTGTGGAGAGGGCTCACATGAGCCCCACACCTGGGAGAGGGGGGTCACCCAGTCCCAGAGCACACCCTGAGAAGCAATGGTAGGGGAGCAACGCACAGAGCTGTAATAACGATATGCACCCATCCAAATCATAAATACTTGAATACATTGGGACTGCAGTCAGGAGGGAAAAGGTATTAGGTTCTCACAGGAACTCCAGCATGATTAACTCTGACATGCGGTTCAGCTTCTAAAAGAGATGTTAGTCCATCAGAAGTGTGAGTCTCCTGGTGGCAGCAGTGATGCAAGTGATGGGTTTAAAGCCTGTGTGGTCAGTACTACAGGGATCTCGCTGCAGCAGAAAATCGCTGCGTCCAATACTTGGTGGGATGCTTAGCTTCCAGAAACACACAAAAAGAATGAACAGAAACCTAAGCAAATGTGTTGCAGCCGATGGGATGGCACACACACTGAATTATGCAGGTGCTTGAGGAATTTGTGAAACTAGGAATTGTAGTTTGCTTTCATTGCCAGCATAATTTGTTTTTCGGTATACAGTGTGAAGTCAGAAACAAGCTGTAAGGTCAAGTCTACTGTAGAGACAAGAACTGCACATCTACCACGTACTTTGGAGGAAGTCACTCGAAAAGTTTCTGAATATATGACCTTGTTAGCCAGGGCTTACATTCTCTGGGATCACAGTGAGCCACGAATGTGAAAGAGGCAGGGAGGTAACCAGTTCATGGGGGAATTCCCATGCAGCAGAGTTTAGCCCTCTGAATGGCCCAAGACTCTGTCTTTGAAACTGTGAAAGGCAGCAATAACAGCAGAGCAGCAAACACAGCTTCCCAGGTTCTCACTATATCGCACCAACCCCATAAGCATGAGGAAACATTGCCTTGAAGGCTGGTACTTTCAAGCAGATATTTACATCATCATATATTTACATCATCAAGAATATATTTACATCATCAGAATATGAGTCAGCAGTGTGCCCAGGTGGCAAGGAAGGCCAATGGCATCCTGGCTTTTATCAAAAATAGTGTGGCCAGTAGGTCTGGGAAGGTGATTGTGCCCCTGTACTCGGCACTGGTGAGGCCACACCCCAAGTGCTGTGTCCAGTTCTGGGCTCCTCACCACAAGAAGGACATGGAGGTCCTGGAGCGAGTCCAGAGAAGGGCAACCAGGCTGGTGAAGGGGCTGGAGGGCAAATCCTATGAGGAGCGGCTGAGGGAGCTGGGGCTGTTTAGCCTAGAGAAGAGGAGGCTGAGGGGAGACCTTATCACTGCCTGCAACTACCTGAAGGGAGGTTGTAGAGAGGTAGGTGATGGTCTGTTCAGCCAGGTGACAGGAGATAGGACAAGGGGGAATGGCACAAAGCTGTGCCAGGGAAGGTTCAGATTAGATGTTAGGAAAAAATGCTTCACTGAAAGAATTGTGAGGGCCTGGAACAGGCTGCCCAGGGAGGTTATTGAGTCACCTTCCCTGGATGTGTTTAAAAAAAGAGTAGATGAGGTACTTAGGGATATGGTTTAGCATAGGACGGGAATGGTTGGACTTAGTGATCTTAAAGGTCTTTTCCAACCTTGTGATTCTGTCATTCTGTGATCATACGGTTGCCATATAACCAGCAGCATTAATTGCCGTAAGAATCAAATGTTGTGGGAAGAAAAGTAAGTAGTATTTACAGTTAGGCTTGTTGGGGGGGTTAGGTAGGCTTACTCAAGTCTCATCATAACTGACCACCTGATGACTTGCGACAGATTTTGCTCCAACCAACCACGTGGCAGTGGTGGGACAATGCCAGTGGGGTAACGCTCCAGGGCCAACTTCAAACCCTGCATGGCTGCAGGGTTTGTTGAAAATTAGCATTGGGGAAGACTTTTTTTCATGGATATGTGGTCACCACCCAAATGGACTCATGCTTTCTGCTGCCAACAGGCATCCTGCTTCATTCTGCTCCAGCTGTTTCTCCAAGGTGATCGGTCCCTGTCTTGCTATGGGACACATCTGTTGCTGGTTGGAGTGTCAGACCTCTCATGGGAGGCTGCTTCATCACACAGGGGAGCCCACACACCCTAGCAGAGCCTCAGCAGTGCCAACAAAACATTGCCCACCACTCTATGTGAGTGATGTTACTCTCCTAGCAGTACAAGGAAAGTTCCTCCTTGGTCCATCTAGACTTCCAAGGCTTTGTCTTCTCTGGATGATGCGTGTTCTCCAGCTCCAAGTGACACCCGCTTTTGGCAGGTGACATAACACCTGTTTCATCGTGCACCTGTGCTTGAAGGAGCCAGTTCAGAGGTGCTGCCCAGCCTCCTGCACAGGAGCAGGGAGGAAGAAGGGTGATGGAAATGGAGTGATGCACATTGTGGGCCTGGTTTAACACTGGCAGCAAAGCCATGGCTGCCCCTTTTTTAAGGCAACAACCCCAGCTTGCGGCCCAGGCCAGCGGTGAACTCCAACTGCAGGACCCTGCCATGAAAGCTGATGAAGCATCTTAGTGATCACAGCAACTGGAGGGGAAAGAGTAATTATTCACACAAATAAATTTTAGTGGATGTTTTTTTCCTTGTGGCACTGGGACAGGAGCGTCTTCCTTCCCTCCCTCGCAGCAGCAGCAGTGTTTCCCCCATACGCCTGCACTCAAGGCGAGGCAGTTGGGTCACGGATTCATCTGCAAGGGGTGTCTCAGCACAGCGAGGCAGGGGGGATCTTGCTGTCAGCAGTCTTGGTGACTGCGTTTTATCTAGATTCAATCTATGGATCTTAATATAGATCTTTGTTATGCGAGATTGAGTACTGTTCCTGTGAAAGCACTGCCTTTTGGAACAACATTCCAATGAGTATTATAAAAGCACTCATCAAATGGGGGCAGGGAGGGGGGGGACACACAAGCTATTTTAGGAATTAAAAATGAGCTCATTATATTTAGCATCGAGCAGTCTTACAGGCACCTCCAGACTTAACAAAAAGAAACAAAAGTAAAGAATCAGGCTTCCATAAAGACAAAGGCAATCCTTTACGTGACGTGTGTGTCGGTTCTCTGTGGCCCATAAAGACAACTCAGCGCAAACCCAGCCGCATGAACTTGTGAAGCCGCTCTTACAGTCTCAGCTGATGCTATAGCATGTGGACGAAACGCAGCTGAAGAGTTGATGGCAGTAATGTGGCGCAGAGGACAGCCTGGCTTCCTTTTCGCACCGGCGGGGCGGCTCCTCTGAACTGAGGGAACAAACCCGGCTCATTGTTTCCGCAGACGTCTCCTGACACCGGTGCGGCCTCAACGCCATTAGCGTTGGTTCCGCTGAAGGTTTTGCAGGGACTGGGCCTTTCCTGCTCCTTCCTGAAGTTGAGAAGAAATATTTAGCTGTAACTCCGGTGCTGCCAGCACAGGCAGATGCTGCCGGGGGGAGGCAGAGCCTGGAGAACAGGAACGGGAGCTTCCCTCGGCTATATTAACTTCTCTCCCCACTAGATGGCCCATATCTCTACCCGTGAGCCGGGGAGAGGAGGGTTTCTTCCCCGCACGTATTTCTGCTCCACGGAGCGATACCACACCAAGCAGGCAGGCTCTGCAGGCTGACAGCCCCGTGCAGGGAAACCTGCTCCCCGCTGCCCTACCTCCGGCGTCGCCGAGGGCTCTGTTTTGGAAATCCCATCCTCTGTATCTAGGTAGAGAAACACAGCCCTACGATACGAGCCCTTTCACATACAACTACCCACCGGAGAAACCAGTGCCAATTCTGATGGTGTTTTTCCAGAAAATTGTCTTTGGAAACTCGTATCCTGAATTTAAAGGCGACTCCCTTGTTTTTACAGCGTGCGGATATTTCAGCCCTGCATTGCTATTCCTCTTGCCGCTGCACAGAGACGTTCATGCAGCATTAAGCAGGGCTGACACTGCCCAACAGAAAGCAGGGTGCATCCTGTTTCATATCTATATAGATACACACTTAGGTACTTAACTCCCTCCCCACAATGAAGAGGAAAAACCTACCCCTCAAAAAAAAAAAAACATTTAAAAAAAATCTCTAGCTACATTAATGTGTGAAGATAACAATATGATATGCAAGTTCCTCTTTGTGCCCCAACCAAGACAGGAAAAAAGCAACCCACTGTAACCATATTTACTAACTGTTAGAGAGCAGGAAGGACTGGACTATTTTAGAGACAAAAATATAATCTGTTCAGGAGTGAGGAGCTCCTGTGCAGGGAGCAAAAATGGGAGCAAACCAGCATGGCAGAAAAATCAATGGGTTTGGGTTTTTTTTTTTTTAGCTTGAGGAACTTGGATCCTGATAAATTAGCAAACCTCACATTCCCACTCCAAAACCAGAGGCTTCATGCTAAGATAGGAATCAGACACACAATGAGGAAAAAATCTCCTCTGTAACAGCTTCTGTGACATGCCCATCTCCTTGCATTACATCTGCACTACTCTCAACTATACGTCAAAATCATATAGCCTAAGGAATCCATGTCCTGATGGCAAAGGCATAAAATATGCATACACATTATTAAAGTTGCATTAGTTTTGTTCAATCTGCAACACAAGACCTTGGAGGCACTGTTGCCTTGAAAAGAAAACATCAGTTTGGGTAGTTATGGAGCATAAATACCGACTCCTTCCCTGATGCTCACCTAGCTTGAGACTTCAGCTATGTCACTTATGCTGCCGTTCCCTTACTTGCCAGGTAATGGGGAAACAGCGGTGTGTTTGCCTTGCAAGGGAATCCAGCTGTGAACGGCTGAACTCTGCTTTGAATGCACAAGGTGCTGCTGCTGAATGGCCCTGTGTTTTTAAAACTCACTTTTTTTTCAAGAAGTCAGTGTCTTTTTAGGGGTTCATGTGGTTTTTTCCTCTTCATCCTTGTGACAGACTGTGGAGCTATTCCCAGAGGAAAGGGGTATCGAATGGCAGAGCATGCTGCCTTTCAGGAGGACATCACAGCTACTCATGTAGAACAGACCAGTGAGGCATCAAGCCCAGTGCGCATCACCCACAGTGGCCCCTGCTGTAAGCTCTGGAGGTAACAGTAAGTATTCCCCCTTAATTCAACGTGTCAGGTGGTCAATATTGTACGAGGGGGACAAGCTGTGCATTCCTGACCTCCTCTGCCGCTCATGTCAGGAAAGAGGATTAATGGCCTCTGTAAGGACCAGAATAGAAACGGTACTAGCAAGTATCAATCTGCTGCCTTTCCACACTATCCAGACCCGTACTTCAGCACAGGCCAAGCCTGTTTTCTGAAGATTCCCAGAGGTCCTAGTCAAAAGCACCCAAATCCTCATGCCAGTCTGCATGAGGATATTGTGTTCCCATCTCGCCTCCAATGCTCTTGGAAAGCTCTGTTCGCCCTTCCTCTCGGGCTGGTTAACATGCCAACACCTTGCCTGCCTCCCGCATCCTGGCAGACCCAACACTACTGTACCACATGACTCTCAGGGAAGGAGTACAGCCATTTCTGGCCACCCCACACCCATAGCAATTTACACTGGCCATTGTGATAGAGTCTCTGTCTGTCAGGCTAATGAAGACATGAACATTCCAGGTCCAGCTAAGACAGGCAGCCAGAGGTTGATGTGACCAGTCATGACTGTTCTGCAGAAAGGCTCAAGATCCTTGGCTTCAGGAATAAATGGTTTTGCTAGCTTGATAGGCAACATAAAAATGTGAGCAGTCTGCTGTTGACCAGAGCACAGGAGGGCTGAACAAAGGGTAACTGAGTTTTTGTATAACCTTGGTGGAACTGTTGTAGGACCACGGCCTTTCCCCCTCTCCAACATATGTGGCAGAGACCAATTTTCTTCTTCAGTAATTAGAAGTAAGGCCTCAGAATAAAAAGCAATCAGTAAAATACAGCTGTAGTACTGATGTCAGATGTCCATAACCCAGAAGGTGGAGAAAGAAAGCAAGAGCACATTGCATACAAATAATATCAGGTCTCCATGAAGTCCTGTGACCAGTCAGTTGGTGGAGTAACAATTTTAGCAGCTTTTTTTTTTTGCCCACCCTGGGAAAAAAACCCTCTGTAATGGAGTCCTTCATATAAAATAATGCATTGAACTATAACTGCAATATTAATTTTTGCAATGCCTCTCACACAGCAAGCGATCCTTTGAGCCACCAGAATTTGGTCACTGGAGAATACAATGTCTAAGATAATACAAGTGCATTCATCAGGGTGAATGACAGACAGAATTGTCTTCCACATTTCCATGATGCTAGGCTGTTGAAATTTGGTATATTCATACATTAGGAATGGAGCTGCATATAAGCACCTGGCAGAGAAGGAAATTCCATTTTTGATCTTTCTTTCTCAGATATCCAGAAGGTCAGCTTTTTTGTTAAGACTGGTCTGAAACACTGACATTCCATTTAAACCAAGATTTTAACATTCATTCTGGTCCTCTGATTATGGGGGAAAAAAAACCCCCAACAAACTAACTTCAAGATGTAGTATTTCTGTCACTAAAAGGTCATCGCTCTAATATTTTATCATTCTATTTCATTTTACATCTGTGGGACATGTAGGATATTAAACTTCTACTTTGGAGAAATTAAGTAATTTGAGGGCATTACTTCAGTCTCTTGAGCTTTAAGCAAGACACCTCTCAAAAGTAGCAAGCACATTGTAGACATTGATGCTGATTGTCACTATGACCTAACAGGTCACCTGCAGTCAATTAATAAAACCTTGAAGTCCATACAAAGAGGATCCTCATTTTGGATGACTCTCAGCGCACATACACAGGAGCTTCCACAGTAAATAACAGTTTGACAGTTATGTTACTGTTTCATATTATGTTCCTCCTTAATAACACTAATTCAGCAACATGCTAGGATCCAGAACCTGAAAATCATTTAGCTGTCTAATGAAGATTAAAATCATTGGAAGAAAAGTGTCTTAAAGCACCACAGAAGACGCTTTAGGTTTCACGTTTCCATAGAAATTTCAACTTGCTGAATATCACATTACTGACAACTCTTTCTCTCTGAAAAGCACTTCACAATCTTTTCCAAGCCTTCTTCTAAGAAGAGTTTCCATGTTCAGAAGCAAGAATCTCATGGAGTTTGTGAGGAGTTCTGCTATTGCTAATAACTTCCCAGAGCAGGTGCTCAGAGCCTGTGGCAGGTGGTTATGAGCCTGTGCTTTGGCATAAGTACTTAAGTCTCTACTGTAGTTGTCTCATCCTAAGCAAACCTGTGATACGCCAACCAGAGGACAAGTCAGAGCTAAGGAAATGTCTCTGATATGCTGAGGAACAGAGCAGTGATTGTGAAGGCAGTTTAGGTCAATGATTATGAAATTCTGCACCTAAAAGGACATACAGATAATCTATATAAATCTTTAAAGCCCTCACAGGATTAAATTTAAAATGATCTAATATCAGGCTAATGCTTCTCTCTCAAAGAAGAGAGCACACCACATCTGAGCAGGAGCTGGAGGCAAGCCTCAGATCATCTCTTTCCAGCCAGTCACCGAACAAAGCTTTTGTCCCCTTTCCTCAAGTGTCCACACAACCAAAGGCTATTTCCAGGACAGAGAAACTGAAAGACCAGAGGAATGTAAGGGACCAACATCTCCCATGCTCTGCAAGTTCTTGGGCAGAAGTCTGACATGTGCCTAAACCCCTCTAAGAAACCAGGACATGACTCAAAAGCCTGAGAGACTGAGAAATGTAACTCAGGTGACCTATCCTCAGTACACCTTCACAGAAATTTGTTGCTCCCTCTTACCTACTACGTTAGTGCTGAGCAGGAGCCAGATTGGCACAGGTTGGAAAAACAACAGGTGTTGAAGAAAAAGGTGTAAGGCCAAACATCCTCTTCATCAGAAACTGTGAAGTACTTTTCTAATCCTAGGGGACATTGTCTGTAGGGGTCTTAAAATATTTCCTGCCAAAAGATCAAAATTCTACGTGTTTGCTCTTGCAGCAGCTACTCCACAAAGGACAACATATTGCCTGACTTTCCTCTAAATTCTCTGTATGTGCCTGTCCTTTGACTGTGAGTTTCTCTCATCAGAGAGTGCTTGGCACATATCTAACATGTACTTGTGATTAATTAATTGTAATCAGAGAGAGACCTGTAGGTAGAGACAGATTGCTTGCCTCCTTGGAGAAAACATTGCCTTTCTGATGTCCAATATCTGAAATTGAAACAGGATCCCCAAACACCACCCTTTGTCATCAGTCTGTTGGAAAATTTGGATTCAGGGGCTAAACAATATGAGAGGCAGTGATATGTCCCACCCAAGAGCTCTGAGTAAACTTCCACCCCCTTCTCTGTTTCCAACCATGAGTGAGGCCATTTGGATGCAGAGAAGACATCCATCTCTGATCTATTGGAGATGAATCCTGGTGAGTTACTTGCCATCTGTGGGCAGTAGAAACCTTGTGCTCCCTAGGAATAACCAAGAGCCTTACGACAGCAATTTCTCCACCTTGAGCAACCCCCTGCAACCAAAACACTCCCTTCCCTAAAAACCTCTCAACATATAAAGCAAAAGAAACCCAAACCCAAAAGTCTAAAAGCAAGGAACAAAAGAAAGGAGGCTGAGGGTATGAGTCCAGAGGAGACGGCTCCACACACCCATTTCATGACTTACGTTAGCTCACCACTCATCGCAGGAGAAACTTACCCTGGGAAGGAAACTCGCCAAATACTGCCTCGTATCGGAAGGTTTTTGGTGCAAGGGTGCAGTCTGACCCAATGCTTCTGTTCCTCAGAAACCTCCTTGTTCAGAGGCAAATCAACACACAAAAGAGCCATCCTCCTGCCTGTTGCAGCAAGGGTTTTGACATGACAGCAGGTGTAAGTAGCTACTCACGGGAAAACAGTAACAACTGATCTGTGACCAAAACCAGCCTGCATGACTTGGCCATGCAGGACAGCAAAGCATGTTAATATGACACATTCCTGTGAGCCTTCTCTGCCCTTTGTGAGTGCAGAGTGTAACTGAGGATGTTTTCAACAACACAGAAAATAAAAACCCTTCCAGAAGAAGCTGTATTAACATGCAGGAAGGGTGATGACTAATGCTGGACAAATTAATTTTGTTGCAACATTTGTTTTATGAAAAGCCTCAAATGAACCTGTTTAGTTTCTCTCCAGAAAGCGCTGCTCTTTACCCATGACTGGCTGTTACTGATGGCTTTCTTAGAAACCCCCAAATGATCAGTTTGGGGGTTGTCAGTGTGGTTATTTGCGGGTGATGAAGAAAGGAAGTAAATAAAGATATGGTTTGACATTTCATTAGTAATGCCAGAGATGGCTGTGCACAGAAGCAGAGGCGATGAATATTGCACCTGCTGGAGTGCAAGCAATAAAGGCAAATGCATAGCCTGCTCTGACCTCTAGCCTTCATTACACAGAACAATATGCCATTCCCTGTATCCGAAATCATACTATGCTTCTGATAGCAGCAACCAGTGGCTGGATTTACATCTACCCAGCCGGAGTTAAATTGCTATGATTCAGCTACCTCCTTCCTTTCTCTCTTGAACATAACCTGTCTTCTAGCTAGACTGCTGCCTTTCCAGTTGGGAATAAGCCACTGTTTTAAAGAAAAAGAACTGTGTGGGTGGAATGAAATGCTTGGAGGATATATGCTCTGCCATTTACATTTTTTTTTCCCCCTAATAAAGTAAGGGTGCAAAAAATGATGCCAGAATCCAAAGCACAAACCCGAGTATGCAACTGCATGTTTCAGCTTCTTTCTTGGTCATTTAGATGACTGAATAAAAAAGAGAGAAAGCATGGTTCAGATGTCCAGACTAACTCCAAATCATGACTGGTCCCAACATTTTAATGGTAAGAGAGATCAACATTAAAGTGATATTCTCCTGTAAAGAATACAGCAATTCACATGCTTTACAGTGGTATAAATAAGATCAGACTTTGACCCTGTATGAGCATATAATCAATCAGTGAGCTACCCTGTGAACAAAAAGCCATTTCCCAGTACCTGATACTTGCAGAGATTATGAGAAAATGATATGCTTTGTATAAAACACAGTGCACAGGCTTGTGCCACTGCAGCGTGAAGGAAAGGTTACATTCACAACCCATTATTAATAAGAACCTTATTTTTCTCCTGGTCATCTAGTTCTTTACTTAAAAATATGAGCATCTAGAAAACACTCTGTTGGATTTCCATCTGGTGTGGGTCGTTACAATGATTTCCCAGCTCCAGTCTTGGACAAGACACCCATGTTTGGCTCTAACAGGGCCAGTGCTCAGTCTCAATGAGAAGTGCCCTGGGAAAAGCCAGCACTTGGAGTTGCCTGACAGTCAACCCCTCTGGTGTCTTCTGGCAGAGAGTGTTAAACTCCTCCAAGTAACATGGTCTCCCTGCTGCGGTCCAGATTTTGGTCCAGTCCACGCACCACAGCAGCTGGGTGCACCATGATGGAAAGCCTAAAGGTGTTCCTGGTATGGCTGAGTTTGTGTAACAGGTCTGAGCTTATCTCAACTGAGGAAATTAGCTTTATGTATGTGTAAATCTAGAGAGAAAGACAGATACACAGTGCAAGATACACACTTATCTAAGTATAAATACAAAGAAGGATAGATACAGGCATAATGATATAAAATACATAGAAATATGGTACATCCTTCTTTACAGATGGGCTACAAAATATTTTTTGTTTCCAGCAATTCCTGCCTCCCTTTGAAGATCTGGCCAGTCTCTGCTACTTGATGGGTTAACCACCTCTCTCTTCCTCTTTCTCATCTCCCTCCAAAGAACAATTACCTCATACTTCTTTATACCTGAGTTAATTACTGTGGTATTCCAGAGTGGATGGAAATCAATTCTGTCATTGACTTGACTGCTTACACGCATGCAGGCCTTTCCAGGACGCATTTCAACGGCACCCAGGAAACTCAGATTAAGGCATGAACTGATGGCAGTGGTGAGAAAAGCTCGTGAGCGCTAACTGTGCTGGTAGAAACATCATCTGGGTGCTGCACAAGATGCAGAGCCCTTCCTAGAGACTCAGAAGATATACAAAGCTTTAGGCACAAGCTTTTGTACCCAGCCATGAATTCAAATTCCTAGTAATTCTATAGGTACTCTTCATTAAGTGTAATCTTGCTCTCTAGTTCAGAGGAGTGCTTCAGGCAGCGAGGAACAGAGCTTCCAGCAGTTATCAACAAGGCTGCATCTTAGGGTACCCAGTACAATTTCATTTGGTGTTCATCAAATATGTGGAAGTCACAAGCAAATTTGCTGAGGTACAAATAGTTGAACCACCATCCTTGTAGGCAGATATGACCTGTGGCTGTATCGAGCTCAAAGCTGTGACAGCAACTGTCCCACCTCTGCGTGACAAAGGCTCAGGTAGAGATGTTCATTAAAAATGGGTTTGATAGTAAATAAAACACACCTACAGAAAAAAAAATTGCTCATCTCTACTCCTGTATCACTTGGTCTTTCTCTGAAAATATTGGCCTAACCCAACAGAAAACCTTCAGCAGGTTCCAGTATAAAAAAGAAACAGAAAAAAAATGTAAAGGAAATTAAGCCTTCCCAATAGCATAATGATTTACTGTTTACTTTTGGAGTGTAAAGGGCAGGTGGAGCATCTGAATCTTGTTGATATTCAGCAGTAATCAGAATTTCTGGGGCCTTTTGCAAATTTCCCTCATAATTTCTACAAAGATCCTAGACAGTGCGAAAGGAGGAAGTGTCACAGCTATCTGCTTAAGTGAGCTGAACACTCCATCTCACTCTGGCATCTCCACAGGAATTAGTCTGAGAAGGCTGGTTTGTTGCCCCTTGTGAATCACACCTTTGCTCTACAAGGCAGTAATAGAGACAGTACCTAGTCTTATGTATTGCTTACAATCCACAGCACTGGAAGTACGGGACTAATCCTTCGAATGACCAACTCAAATAAGGAGTCAGGAGTTTGCAATGTGTTCTCAAAAGGGGAAGGGAAAGGGAAGTAGCAGAGATGTTCTTGTTTTGTCCAGTGAAAAATCAAACCTTTCTGTTACACCAAATAAGCCAAGAACCATAGGGTTAGGCCACAACGTCGACCGAAATATGGTCAAGGTGGCAACTCCAAGTCTGGCGACTGCACATAAGCACATGTTTAAAACCAAAAACTCACCTTTCACTGCTACAGTGTCCAACACCTCTGAAGCACTTCTTCAAACCATGGTATCTGGATCTGGACTACGAGAGAAACAAATTCCTGGCTCCAGTGTGCTTTGCAACCTGCCTTCAGGTGTATAAATCAAAAGGCACCTCATCTAATTACAGTTTCAAGAGCAAAATATCGGAGGAAGTATTTTTAAAAAAACCCCTGTTGCCATCGCTTCTGCCACATAGATATTTATGATCTCATCTCTGTCTGCAGGGTCAATACTTCCACCTAGAGGTGATTTTCCATAAGAATGTCAAATTTATGTTGACACTTTTGTAGAGCCGTTCTGCAGAAATGAATGGGCTGGAGACTGGGGAAAGCTCATGTCTGCAGCCAATTATTCCTGTTTGGCAGGACTCCTTCCTTCTGTTTTTAAGTTGTGGCCTATCATTTCCCTGTGATTCACTCACACTTCAATGCTAAACCCGTGTAGAGACCCAGAGCAAAGCTTAGATGCAGTCAGAAGGCTCCAGTGGGTTGCCTGGAGAGGCCAGTTGGCAATTTAGAGGAGGCAAAACTCTGGCCTGTTTACCTTTAAAATCACACCCTGTTTGTTCTGGCTTGCTGGAGGAAAGCTAGAAACAACGTAAAGGGAGCTTTCTCACCCTTTCTTTGATGATCCCTGCTGAAGGCTCTGCTTGAATGAAATCCCCCCTCCAGCTCAGTAAGAGACATCCGCAAAACTTCATCCTTAAAGCGTTGCGTAGGGCCCTCTGCACAGAGGTGAGTTTTAGAGAGCAGTGACACACCGACTCCTTTAGCACACACATGTCATCCCTGAAAATCCAGCCCTCTGTTCTCCCGACTTCAGAAATGAACATTTAGCCTAACAGTTTCGCACTCGGTGGCCCTGGTTCTGTTCTCTGGCACTCTGACACAGCTTTAAGCATACTCAGGTACAGTTGCAGTAGTGGCTGGCAGCAGAAGACCTCGAATGGCTCGCATTTATTTCATAATTGGGACTTAATGCAGAGGTAAGTGGTGACTGTATTTGTTTGGAGAAAAAAAATCAAATTATTTTCAGCTTTAAACTTTCCTTTTGATTTTTGGACCACAGTTGGCATTGTACTATTCTGAATTGTGAAAACCCTCAACAGTTACACTGTTCTTGGACTACCAGGAAAGGCAAGTCCATCAAAAGCCAGGGTGCTGCCTTCCAGGCTGCGAATGAAATCCTGATCCCATTGAAATCAGTCGAACAATTTAATGTGACTTCAGGGAAGCCAAAACCCTATTACCAACCACGACTACTCAGAAACTGGATGCGCTACCTTGGTGGGGGCTTCTTACAGAGCTTGGGGCCCGAGCTTTGCAGAATTTAACTGAATAGCAAGGTTTCTGGTGAGTCTTGATGAGAAACGTGCTGCTCTGGCCTCCCCGCCTTTGAACTGCCGCCCTTTTTTTTCTCTGCCTGCCTTTCACGGCACAAGCCGGGCTCCCGAAATTCTGTGTGCGCGCTTGAAATAAACAGCTTGCTGGGTGTTTTCGGGTCTTTGGCAGAAGTGCTGATCAGCCGGCAGCTCTGTGCCGAGCGTCACGACAGCAGAGCTGCAGCCTGCGAAGCTGCTCCCGGCCGGCTGGTGCCTTATGCCCGGCCCGGCCCCGGAGAAGGCGAAGGTCTCTGCCTGCCTACCCCCCTGCGATGCTCCTCGCAGCCCCCCGCCGCGAAACCGCGGGGCCGGACCCCACCCGACCCTCTCCTTCTCCCCCTACCTTCCCTTGCTCCCTCCCAACCCCCTCGGAGGCAGCAGGGGGGCGACCCTGCCCCGCGGAGCCGCCAGAGGGGGAACACGCACCGCAGAGCCGCTTCCCCCCGGCCGGAACCCCGCCGCCGAGCACAGCCCCCGGGCTTCGTAGAAGGATCCCCTCAGCCTTCCCGCGCCGGGCTTCAAAGATCAGGGCGCCCGTCTTGCTGCTGCTTCTGGTTTCTTGAAGGAACGCGGCCTCTCAGCGTCCCGATGTCTTAGCTGCAAAATGGGAGCCCTGCGCTGCTGTCGCCGCCGCTGCTATCGCCTCACAGAAACCCCAGGAAGGTGGAGTGGGGCTGCTGAAGTCAGGCTGAGGTCTGAAACTCAGACGCGCAGCATCCAGAAACGCCTTGTTCCTTCCCCTTCTGCCCGCTGGGCACCTTCTGGTAATAGAAGAAGATGGCACGCAGGACCATGGGTTTCTCACAGGTTTTGATAAGGCTTCACCTGGGAGGGGGGCGAGGCAAAGTCTGCTCTTTTTTATTACTATTACTTTATAGTTTAGGAATAGGGACTGTGGGGGATATGTGTGAAAGCCTTTTCTGCCTCATTTGCTCACTGTCCCAATAGCTGTTGTGATTAAAGCAAAGCAGCTCTACAAAGTATGGCCCCTCAACTTGGCCTAAAGCTGGTCCCTTAGAGGGAAAGAGCTGCATTGATGAAACCACCTCTTCACTGTCACACCTTGACAGCTACCAGTACAACCACACTAAAATCTACATTCTGAGGCAGTACTTTGACCTCACACATCTATCAGTAGAAATGCACAGTGAAGCTGTGTGTGGAGAATCCTTTTTCATATACAAAGATGCTACACAAACCTATCCATTACCAGACAAGTAATGGCCAAACTTTTGCCTCAGCAAGCAACGGGGCTTTTCCAGCAGCAGCAGAAGTCCTTCTGCTCAACCCTTGTCACCCCAACGCTGCAAGACGCTGCCAGCAGCAAAGGTCTTTGCCATGCCCGGAGTCAACACCATGCACACACAAGCTGCTGCGAGAAGGGGGCTGAAAGCCTGACATTTCTGGGCAGCCTCTAACTGGTTGATAGGCCATTGACTGAGCATCCCAGCATCGGACAAAATCCAAAGCTTTGTCAGTGCCTTGGCAATTTAACCTGTCATCACCGACCTCAGCAATAAGAAATAAAGCTCTCCACGCTAATTCCTGGTGAAATCCAAGGAGAAATCCTGAAAAACTTTTAAGCATACCTGATACTGCCTTTTGAGCCTGTTGGTGATTTGTCACTCCTCAGCCATTAGACCTTGCCCCAAACCAGAATGGCACCAAACAGCAGTGGCTATGGCAGAGGACCATACTGTTGCACTGAGCACTGAGGGGTACCACAGCCAAGCCAGACCAGCCTTACAGATAGTAAGGGTGAATCTAAGTACAACAAGCAAGATCGTTATCAAAGAAATTAGGTACTTAGGTTGCTCTCTGAGGCCAGTACTATGACAACTGAGGACCAAAAACCTTGAAGAGATGGGGCCACCACCCTGGGCTTAAATTTCTATAGGAGGGAAGGGAGAACCTTCTTACTCAAGATTGCTGACTGGGTAATCTGACTCAGGAAGAAAAGCATGATCCCATAGGGAAAAAAGTTGCCACTATTGCTGTTGTTTTTTTTTTTAATATTCTGTTATGCACAGAGTAAGTTAATAGTTAACCAGCTAGGCCCACATGGTATGTGTGATAGTAGGGAGGGTGTGAATGAGGAAGATTAAGGGTTGTAGAAACACAGTCGTGTAACTATTCAGCTGATTTTTATGAATGTCCTGGTGGGTTTACCCGTGCTTCTTCCTTTTTATTTCTTTTTTTTTAAGAAAACATGTTGGATGCAATCCTGGTCTCTCTGAGATGAATGGAAAAGAACATTGACTCACTTTGTGTGGGCACTGTGGAAGAAAGTGGTGGGTTTTTTTCAGGGGGAACTTAAATAACAGGCTGGATGGACCAGCGTAGTGAAAGACGACCGAGACTGCCGTGCAAAAGTGGTTGGCGGTGTTGTGATTATTTTTTTTTTTTAAAGAAACTAGGGCAGAAAAAAGATCGTAGGTGGCTTGTTACTTCATTGGGAGGGGTGGGGGATGGTGGGGTGAGACCAGCCATTTTGGAAAGCTGAGTAAATTGGACAGAGTGTCCTTGAGTAGCTGAGCTGAGGACACAGGGAGCTACATTTTATTCACACTTTTAATTGTAATTAAAGGTTCATGCCAGGCAAACTGTTTCAAATGTGCTGCCTTCTCCCGGCCCCTTCTCCATGTCTGTCCCTCAGGATTGTCCTGCAGGGCAAAGCAACTTTTTTTACTCCATGTTTCTCAAAGTATGTTTTAGCTGGAAAGCCCTGAATTGTTTTAGACCCACTCTTCCTCCCTCTTGCCATCATTCAGGTGAGCTTGTGCCTTCTGGATCACACCACACCACACGGACGCTGGGGCATTCACCTCCCTGCCCAATGGTGTAGCTCTACCCACAGCAGTGCATGCACCATGCATGCAGGGACCCTGGCTTCACTCCTGGCCACGCTGACTTGGAGAAGTCCTCAACAATCATCTGGAGCAAGGCTTTGTACTCGCACTTTTGGCAAAGTTATCTGATGTATTAGCTGTCCAGCTCCAGTACCCTCCCGCTGTAATGCAAACAGTAAATAACCAATAGAAATGGCAGGCATTCACTATGACTAAATGTTATCCAGGCCATAAAACTCAAACAGAAACAACAAAGAAATGTTCTGCTGCATAATTACAACTGGAAATATTTTAGGCGTTTACTAGTGTAAAGTAACGTCAATAAGAAGGGAAAGTGCACTCAGGGCACTAAAAATAAATAAATATTTATTTGGAAACTGATAATTGAGTAAATTATGGTCACAGCCTCTTCAAAAAAGGCTGAGTATTTACTGGTAAAGCCAGGGATCCGTGACTTGGCTGAGCCATTGGCAAAGCTGCTGAGTAGGTGATGTGCTGCAGGCAATTTATGCTTTGCCCTTAGGCCCAGTTCTAAGGCACGATGCTGCTCACAAGCCATGGCCCGAGATCCACTTCTTTGCACCAACTTTGTGCAACCTTTTGACCGCAACAGTCCATACCTGCATCCTCCATGAATCCAGAAATCTCTGTCTTATGTTATTGATCCCATGCTTTCCCAACATTTGAGGGCTATGCCATATGTCCCATCAAACAACTTGACACACCTCCACCCTTAACCATACAAATAAGGGGGCATATCTGCTATGGTGACAAAACACGTATGCACGCTGTTGGTGCAATCAGACAATGTGGGGTCCCTAAGAAAGGGGATAGCAAGAAGCACACTGAGCTGGGAACATTGTTTGCTCCCTGTTCCTCTGACAGGCCTCAGAAAAAACAAGGAGCAAGCAGTGGACTGGAGTAAATCTTGTGATGGGGTGAACTCTGCCTACTGGAAATAACTACATTTTTTGCAATATATGCTATGGCAATTTATTGGTACCCTGTCCTGGATCCATGCATTTTGCATGGCCACAGTAGCAGTAACAAACTTGTCATTGTTTATCAGCATATAAAAAACCCAAAGCTATCCATCCCTGAGTGACACTGACACAGTCTTGCCAGCTTAACTGCATCAGCATCAGAGACCTCTTTCATTGGTTAGGTCAGCAATTGCGTTTTTTCAACTCCCAGCATACCCTAGGGTATGCTCCATTCATCCAGGATCCAGCAAGTCGTCTTCCCAGGAATAGTAGATTTTTATTATCTCAAGGAGAAGAAATGTAATTCCTTTATTAAAACAAAAAAACAAACAAACAAAAATCCCTAAAAAATAGGGAGGCCTGTGTCTTAGAGATTACTGCTGTGATGAACTCGACACTTTGATATGAACTAAATAACTATGTTAATTCTAAAAACAAATAAATATGATGTGGGAAAAGTTCCTTAGCAGTTTTAGAGTACTGTAGCTCTACTGATTTCAGTGGAACTACATTAATTTACATGAAAAGTAGGTCCAGCCCTGCATCCTTCTCAGAGTATAGAAAACACAAGAAGAGGTAACTCTGTAGATACAGTCCCTCAAACTGAGTATTAGTCAAGGTTACAGAGACAAGAAACAGAGTAAAATCCTGGTTTTATTTCTAATGGTGTATATTATTTTCTTGGGATCATTTTTGGCTTTCCCAGTTTGGGTCAGGCACAGGCGCTTAGGATCTAGAATATATCTTTTAACGGTCCCTCTGATTCAATATCTAATAGTGCTTATCAGTTGCTGATTTAAAAGGGGCAGAAGTCATTGGGTAATTGATGCCTTATCTGCAAAAAATAATTCTCTTGATAGAAGTCTCCGAGCAACACAAAGCCGATTATTATTTCCAGGAACTTTTAACTAAAGCAAAATGCATCCTTGAGAAATAGTAATCTAATTCCTAGTGGTAAAACCTCATAACTCAACTATTTTATTCACTTCTAATAGCTTACAGTCTGTTCCCTGGAAAAGGCTATGTGAGGTGATCAGAGTGGTCATCAAATGAGATAAGGTCAACTTCCTGATACTCTTAATTAATGGTCCTGTTGCCAACAGTTAAGCATCACCCAGTGGGATGGGGAGGAGAATCAGAAGACAAAGGTAAAATGTGTGTTTTGGGATAAGGACAGTTTGCTGGGACAGCAAAGGGAGAGAGAAATAACAACCACGGTACATAGAATGCTTGAAGTGGTGATACACAATCCAGTTTGCTCCGAGCGGATAGACCCAGCCCATCCTCAAGCAGCATCTCCTCCCTGGCCAGCTTTCCCCTTTATATACTGAGCATGACATCATATAGAATATCCCTTTGGCTGGTTTGGGTCAGCTGTTTTGGCTGTGTCCTCTCCCAGCTTCTGATGAAAATTAACTGTATTCCAGCCAAAACCAGGATACTTGTGCCCATTGGTCTGTGCCTAATAAGAGCTTGTGGTGTCTTCATGAACTAAGGTGTCAAAAGAGTATAAAAAAATCATTTTTCCTAACAGCTGATTAATCTAGCCTGTTTTCTGAAGCTATTCTTCACCCCTGAAGAGTCAGACCTGATTTCCTGGCTTCCAGCTAGAGGTCTGACACTGAGAAACAGAGAATGGAGAGCCATTCTGTGGACATCAAACCCCATCCAATGTAGTTACAGGCAGCCATCTGTCCATCGTCACTGCCTGCTTATCCCACTTCCTCAATAAGCCTGGCTTTTCCATCTTACCTACTGGAAAACTTTGATGATGCTCTAGGAGATGCCCAAGGTTTGACAGTGTCATTTCTGTAGTTCAGTGGTGAATCTGAGAAAAGACCAGTATGAAATAATTTTTGACTGAAGGATACAGCACCATTTTTTGTAAGAAGCTCTGGGAAGGTAACATGTTGGGTGACTGCCCTTGCCCATCTTCCCAGAATTCTCAATAGTGACAGCCATAAACCAGGAAAAGCAATGCCAGGGAGGTGGCGGTTCCACTTCTCCTCTTTCTCTCCTTGAGAGTAAGCAACACCAGGTCAGACTTGCCTTTTCCTAGAGAGGTGAACGGGATGATTTCATGTGCAAATGAGGAGCCTTGGCAGTCTAAATGAAAGTTATAGCAGTTAATGTTTGAGGAAGTCAACCAAATGGACTAGTCTCACTGTCAATAAAAATAAATGATCTAAAACAGTAGCTAAATCATGAAGAAAAGAGTCCTATGAGCAAATGGGTCTCAATAAAAAAAGCCCTTTTGGAAATGTGAAATTCCTCAAGCGGTTTTGTAGCAAATAACACATCAAAAACACAGCCATCAGTCCAAACATAAACACAAAACTGAGTTAATTATTTTCTCAAAGAAAATCTATTGTGAGTTCATTTATTTATAGGGGAAAACTTAGTTACATCTCAAGATAAATTCAAGTTTTGCTGTACGTGCATGCTATATGACATCTCTGCAGATTGTTTGAAGTTAATTTAAAAGAGATTCAGTAGTTTGCATTAATATTTGCAAAATCCTGCTATGGTTATTTTCTATGAGACAGTAAATTGCAGGACAGCTCCCTAATAGCCACCCTTATTTTTATTTTTTTTTTCCCAGACTTGGGGACAATTCCAGTGGTTCAGTCTATGGTTGTGTCATGCACCCATCAACAGCTTCCCTTTGATCTCCCTTAGGGAGATAGCTCTCTGGTGTCACCACCCTCGGAGAAGCAAAACCATGTCTGGAGAACAAATGACAAGAGAACCAATGACCAGGCAAAAACTGACCACAGGGGATTTGCATGGGGCAAAACTGTACTTCCATGGACATCCGGATGTTTTACATCCATCTAGACCTGGGGTGGTTTACCTGACATTAGATCAGCAGAAAACACTGTGTGGATTCAGTGGGGCTGCAAAAAATTTGATCCAAAAGATCAATTTTGAACTCCAGTTAATTCTTGTCACTAATAACAAGGTAAAAGCGTGGCTTCAGGTATGAAGGGACGTATGGATGAATGTACATTGAATCAGGGAGATGCCTGCTTTGACACCTTTTGCTAGAGCTGCTCTTCTGTCTCCTTAGTGTGTCCATCACATTCTTTTTGTTCAGCCAGATGCTACAAGCTTTTAACACCTCACAATGTATGCAATTACGATTTTTTTTGGACTGATTTCTGACCAACCTGTTAAAGTCTTCAGTTACCTGTCCTAAAACCTCTCATGCCCATATTTGATTGCTTTTCTTGCCCCTGGATTTTCTCTCTGAAACTCCTTGTATCAGAGCAGTGCCAGTCTGAACTGACATCCACTTCATGTACCTTCAGAAGCCTACAAGGTATCTATACCTACATCTAGGCTACTGTTTCCTTACAGCCAGTGGAGGGAATCAGGCACTTATAGGACATGATTCATATGACCTATTTTAGACTTACTTTAGATGGAATGAATCACAGCCTAGACATGCCTATTTTTCCTTCCACGGACTCAAAGGCAGCCTAGAGTGGCTCGTTCAGCTGTGGATCTTTGCAGTTGAGATGCCCAACCATGGATGGATCCTACCTTTGATTGATAACCTTGTTGTAATAGCAGCTTAGCTTTCCAGCAACACAAGAATTTCTGTTTGCTGAAGGCATCAAAACCATTGAATTTGTCTTGCTTGGTATTCATGCCCAAATGTTCTTCACCATTAAAAAGAAAGTGCCTGTATCTTTTGATTTTGTGTGTGTGCGTGCAATTGCCTCTTACATGTTCTTTTCCTTTTTTCCTTCTTTTGTTCTTTCTCTCAGGAATGCTGCTAATAATAAACATGGAATTAAAACGAAAGAGCAAAAGCAAATCTTTGTCTTCTACCAAGCATCTGATGAGGTTAGTCAGAGAGCTGCTGGCTTGGATTTGTGCATTAGGTGTAAGAAATTTATACTGAAGTGTTGACTTTCCATTCTAAAATGCAATTGTTCTTTAACAATCCTGAGCCTCTTGAGAACAAGAGGGCCAGGCTATCCATGTTTTCTTATGGTTTGCCACTTCCTGAATCCTGAACTTCTCGTGAGGATAAGGCACACCCTAATGTAGCAGATCTTTCTCTCTAACTGTAGCCTCATAGCAGTTTGTAATGTATCAGGTTTCTCTCTATATCTGTAGCCTTATAACAGCTTGTTGGACCAGAGTTCACATAGTCACCTATATAGCTCCACCCTCTGGAGCTCAATACTTGTGTTTTACAGTACCTGAGCTGCACTGATGACGGAGCCCAAAGAGCCTGCAAAGAAGATGGGAGGAGAGCTCAGGAACATGGCAAGCTGAATAGCCAGTTGTTTCAGAGAGCAGATACTTGTCCCCTTGTGGCTCAGGCATGCTACTAGAAGGCAGAAAGAATACAAGAAGTAAATCCAATCATTGGCATTCAGATGCCAAGGAAATATCCAGAGGAACAAGCAACAAGGGAAATTCGTCTGCTTAAAGAGGATTTGGACTTTTTCTAGGTCTACAGATGTGCAGCAGATATTCCTACATATGCCCAATGCAAAAGCTATCTCTATCTCAACACAGAACAGTGAGAGTCAGAAATCCACCAAAGGCGTAGGCAGAGATCAAATACCTCCTGAAACAAATTTCTTGGGAAAATTCTGTGTATTAGATATATTGAATTCATAACAAATGTCATAGCAGAGAGCTCCACAGGCTCTTAGGTCATCCAGAGGAAAAGGGGAGGGATATATCTGGATGGTGCACTCAGAATGAATCTGAAGCATCTCTCCTGGCAGCAGGATCTCCGGGTTAGCTGCAGAAGCCCTCTGCCAAACAGCACATAAAGAAAACTAAGGCATTTAACCACCAAGAGGACACACAGAGGACAGACGAGGGCAGACAGGGATGCTGGTTCCATGCTTATATTGTGGTGGTGGAGGAAGGACACTGATTCAGCCTGAGAAAATCATAGTCAGAGAGCAGGCTGGAAATCATGGCAATTCCAAACTCCTACAACATCTCCCTTTTGTCACCTCCCATAGATGTCTAAGCAGTCCCTGCATATCATGAAAAAGCTGCCCAGGCAGCTTGTAAAAAAAACATTACAGAAGACTAAGAGACTACAAGGTCCTAAATGTGGTGGGTTTCTATCTTATCTTCTTACAATTTTTTCTGTGCACTCTCTTCAGTCTTGTTTGAAGTTCTGTTGTGAAATGACTGTCTCCACGGACTTTCCCCCCCCTCAGCACTCCTACTCACAGGAGTACTGCAAATAATAAGAATTATTAACACTGCCAATTTTAAGTATTGCTTCAAACCTCTTAGCAAATGTTAAATAATTAGCACAGGCTAAAACCTGTGTCCAAGCACAGGTGTAGTCTCATTCACTACCATAGATCTACTCTGGACCTATGGCATCTGAGAGAATCAGGAGCAGAACTGTGAGGGAACAGAATTTCTTGTCTATCAAAGCATTCAGGATTTCAAGACCTATTCATGACAAACCAGAATGAACTCAAAGGAACTTGACATTTTCTGCAAAACCAGAATTTCACGGGGGGGGAATTTTGCTGGGTGAAAGGGGGGGGTGTCATGCAAATTTCCCTAACAATTGCTCCGTAATTGGTATTTTTTAAAACAAAAGGTGGTTTCAAAATGCATTTTCCCAATAAAACATTAAAAGGCAGGATATTCTCTCAGTGAATGTCTGTTGTTTAAAAAAAAAAAAATTGTTTCTGATAAAAGTATTTTGCCAGAAAAATACTGAAGTGGGTCTAGCCAGGAGAAGTTTTTATAACTGTGAAACAAACTTGAATGAATATAAATTTTGCCAAGAGTCACTACATAGTTTTGTATCTTACTTAAGCCATTTAAACAGTATACAGCTAGAGATAAGGGAAGTAGAAGGAAGTTCTTTTCTTTTCTTCCCCCCACAGCTCCCCCCGTGTTCATTAGATTAATGTGTTATAAAGCTTCTCTTACTGGGAATAGAAAATATGGGCTTGTGGGGGGTGTACACTCAGAGATACGTAAAACTTAGGAGTGTGTTTAACCTAAAGGACAATGCTGGCACAGAAACAGATGGTCCCAAACTAGCTATGAATAAGTTGACGCCAGACAGCTTCTACCTCCTGCATCAGAGAGGCTCTGGAGCAACCTTCCAGAAGGAAGGGGAGGAAACCTATCTAGTAAAGTGATACTTTTATAAGATGTTTTGACCTGTTTGCCTGTGATAGAAGAGAGCTCAACTCAAGGATTTTTACACAAAGCATCAGTTAAACCCAAATGATGGCTTTTGTTTATTACAGCCTTTGGAGTCCTTTTCCCGTTATCTATCGCTGATTCCAGCAAATCCTTGTAAAAAAAAAATTAGCTCAGACATATTAAATGTGGGAGGAGAGGAAAAGATGGCGCAGGGTGGTGGTGGCGGTGGGGAAACGCACACACGTTCTGACTGAACGCTGCGCTCATAGTGCCAAACCACCTGAAGGAAAAGAAAAAGCAAAAGAAAAGAAAAAAGAAAGAACCTGTTAAAGTGGCAGCCATGAGCATGGGGTAGAGTGCTGGCCTAGCTCCAAGGAGAGCAGGGTGCAGCTCTGGTCTTGGCGTGCTGGACGACCTTCACTGAATCCCTTTATCTCCTGAGGTTCCCCATCAGCAGTGAGCGTCAGTGTTGATGATTACAACCCCTTTCCTCAAGGGCTTTGAGATCCACACATTTAAATTAATGTATGAAATAGCTATTATTACTTTGCCACAGATTCAGTGATGGGAGATTTCATTGTAAACTTTAGCCAGTACGATACTGTATATTCTTTACATCTGCGTGGACAACAGGATCTTGCGGGATGTTTTTTTTTAAAGTACTTCAGAAGTAAACACTTCAAATGCCTTTTTAAATGTCAGCTGTGGCAATCTAAAGAAAAATAAAGGGGAAAAAAGAATAAATTGTTATCTAAAATACAGCAAAATTTCTCAGGGTTTGTGAAGCTAAGTGTAAACAGATGTTCACAGCAAAATGTCAAAATAATTTGCCTAACATTTTTAGGTCACTACAGATTTGCTCCAAATATGTTTGAGGCTGTGCTGGCCAGCACTGGACCACCCCTCCTAGAATAAAGGAAGCTTTAATTTCAGTGGACTCTGCTCTGATTTAGCACCCAGCAGAAAGCTCATGATCACAGTTCACCTTACTTCAGTTTTCTTTCGTGTGCTACCGAGAGCACAGAGCTAAACACAAAACCAAACGCTAAGATTTGTAGGCTGACATTACGTGTCACTCTGTACAGACATGATACTAACACTTCCAATCTCTGGGCATTTCCTTTGGACATTTTCTCTCTTAATCTTGCCCAAGTACCCTCACCCCAGACTGAGAGTAAGGTGTAGCTCCCTTGCCAGAGTTAGGAAACAGCTTGCACAGAGAAGAACTACGGGGCTACTCACACTACCCAGGGAAAGCCTGCAAACTGCCTGATGTCGTAAAGGCCACGTTGATGGCCGGGATTATTGCTCTTTACGTGGTTTACCTTACCATTTAGCTTACCTTTTTTGCCACACATTTAGGGGTGAGACTGCACTCCCTGCAGTGGGTCTTGTTTTCTAGGAACGCAAGGGCTCTGTTACTAAAAATAAAACTGACCTGGCACTACTGGTGAGCATATTAATCACCAAAATTTGCTTTGGCACATCCTTTGCTTTTGAGATGAGGGAAGCACGGTGTGAGTTTGACTTTGTTTCACCGCATTACCGAATGAGTGCATTGCCTTTTGGTAGGTTCTATTTCACCAAATTCTTTTCTCCAAATTGCTTTTATTTCGGAGATGCTTTCATTTTCTTGAAGAAAAACCAAAATGATTCAAAGAAACCCTCAAACCCAGAGTAAAATGTTTCAAGTGAGGTCACATGAAACGTATTTTTAATACAGCTCCCTTTGAAGTTGCTTTTTTTAAAAATTGTTTTGAATGACGAATGAATCCGGCAGCAGTCAGTCCTAAGAATCTCCTCCCACTGTCTGCATGGTGCTGCGGACGGATGCCATCAGACGTGCAGCATTTTATACCTGCTTCTGTTTGAACAAGCTCAATTAAAGTGCAAAGTAAGATACAAGGCGGTGGCGTTATCAGGCCTTTTGTCTTTAAGGGCGATACCTGCGCGCTGCCTATAAGAGTTTAGGCAGGAGTCCAGCGGCCGGGAGTTGACACAGCTGGCCTCTAGAGGTAGTCTTGCTTTTCCGTAGTGTAAACTGCGATAAGGCCTATATGGCTAAACCTGTGCGGAGGCCGAAACAGATTATCGGCGAGTATTTGGGAATTATAACCGACATCAGCGTAACTCCTGCTATTTGCTGCACTGAGTAGATTTAGATACAGCCGGGAACACAGCCCGGCATTATTTCCTGCCTGGGAATTTCCTATTTGTTTGTCTCTTTTATAGCCTCAGAGAGAGCCTAGAGCATAAGAGGTTTAATAGACACCACTGATAACAGATTACATTTGCAATAGTCTACAGGTTCTGAACAGGGTTCTGCCAATAAATTCCATCAATTGGTCCTAATGCCCTAAAGCAAAACTCATGGCCTAAAACACAATGTTTAATTTTTTTTTGTTGTGCTCGTAGTGGACTTGTTTCAACTTCTGGCCCTAGCTTTTTAAAAAGAGAAGGTGTGTGTGGTGGAAAATGCACCAGAGGACTTCAGTTGACAGGAAAGAGCTGCATCATCTCGAGGTGCAGGCATGCAACTTCATTCGTAAAATGCATGAGTAATTATGTGGCATAATTACATGGTCTGTCCAGGTAATTGCATGTGAAATTGAGGGTGGTGTCATGTGCTAATGAGGTTTACAGCTACACTTAAATTTTTTTGTGTATGAATGCATTGATGAAGATATTTTAAATCTGTTCTTAATAGTAAGGGTTATTCAATTGTCTGGTCTAAACTACTCCCAGCCAGGTGAAAGTCTACTGTCGCAGAAGTTGAGCCTTTTCATCACCAATATTTTTCAAGCAGAAATTAAATGTGAGCTCTTTCCTCTCCCACTGTTGGTCCAGTTACTGTGTAAAAAGCTCCCTAGTAATGATCCATTTCTTTTCTGACAGTGGAAATCAGGAATAAACAGGAGAAATCAGGAAAATCGCTGAGGTCTTGCTACTGCTGTCATGTGTCAATAGGCTGTGTACAGAATGGTAGATAAAGCATGTCATGTACAAGCTGGGTGTTTAGTGCTGACATGTCAGAGTGGTATACAGATGGTTATCCTATTGCCTCAGGGAGGGAGTGGGAGGAAGGCCTAGGAGACCTGCCCGGGTATAGAATCATAGAATCATAGAATGGTATGAGTTGGAAGGGACCCCAAGGATCACAGAACTCCAACCTCCCTGCCACAGGCAGGGCCACCAACCTCAGGCCTGGATCTACACTAGGTTGCCCAGGGCCCCATCCAACCTGGCCTTGAACACTTCCAGGGATGGGGCATCCACTACCTCTCTGGGCAGCCTGTTCCAGTATGGTGATATCCCAGACCCTCTCAGAAAACTGTTTCCTGTGTTATTTCAGGATGTTGCGGAGCCCTCACAGATCATTTTGAGGCATAAACCTGCAGGAGCCACTGTCCCCACAGACCCTGCAGAGTACACTGCTTCTGGTGGTAGGACCAACTTGTAACAACCACCAGGCCCCAGGGGCCTGCTCCGCTACAACAGTGCCCAGGCATGAGCTGCACCACTACCCCTGGCCAGCAGCAGTCCTCCTCCACGCTCTCTTCCCTCCTGTCTTCTGTATACTCGGTTATCACGCACTGGAAAGCAGGGGAGGGTCCACAATAGCTGGACAAGTGACCTTTCTGCCCTAGGTATTACACCTGTGATCCCATCATCATCATCATCGCTGTCTGTGGATGTGGCTAAGACTGAATAGTCCAGGAGAGCATGCAGAGGGTGGTGTGCCTGGCCAAGGAAATTAGAGACGTATTAAACACTCATTTACAAAGGAAGGTGAGATCATACCGGAACACAGCACCTGGCCTTTCTTGCACGTTTATAATACTGACACCTGCTAACATTTAAAAAATACCCCATTAGGAAAATTATTTCACCCACACTGTCTTGCAGTTGTCTTTCCTTTCACTGGAAAGGATATATTAGCACCAAAATCTTCTGCTGCTGCTTTCCCACTGGCTACAGTAATACTGGAATCAAGCCTAAATGTGAACATAATTGAGAACTCTTTTCAATAAAATTATCTCATTCAGACATTCTGGTTATAGGAAGTCAGGCTAATGCAATCATTACAGCAGGAGTCTAGAAGTCCAGGACTGCTTACTTCTTTGTACCCCTGATTTGCCTACTGACTAGTTTTATGACTTTAGAAAAAAACTTTTCTGTGATTCATCCCCTTCACCTGGAAGATGGATATGATAATGTTTGTTTATTTCAATTAAGACTTGAGTGGTTTAAAAAGGATTAATTAACCTACATCAGACAACTTTGAAAGGTACTAATGCATAGTGTTAATAATAGTACGATAACTCTAAAAGTGAGGCGAGGGGGAGGATGTTTAGAAGTTGCAGAGCTTTAAGCTTAAAGGCCATGTAAATAGGAAGGACAGCCAGTATTTTCATGAGTAGGAATAGAGAAGGTGCTGAGCCATACTGAGTCCATTCTTGAGCAAGGCAAGTTAGATTTTGTGTATTTATTTATCAGTGAACCGCGTGTCTTCTAATTCCTCCTTGGGTGCTATTTCATTGCACCTGGTTGGGAATATTTATATATATCTGCTGTCATAAAATCCCATTCATACCCCTCACTATTTCAAATCAATTAGCCTGGCTCAAACTTCAGTATACCTTCTAGAGTCAATCCTTTCAGAAGTACCTTACACTGTTAATACATCCAATACCCAGTGCCTGAGATCATACCCCCTTGCCCAAAAAGACCGTTAGATTTGCAGCCTACTCCCAGCCAGCACAAATTTGCATATTTGGGGCTGAAAGCCTGAGTTTATATTCTAAGTGACCTCGTGTAAATCACCACAATTTCTCTGAAGACAACTGAAACAGACTGATCCACAATAGCTGAGGCTCTGGCCTTGCCATAGTAATTAAAAGCCATGTCTGTGTTAGAAAAAAAGTACAGTCAGAATCTGTAATTATATGTGTATTTTTAATCAAAGAATTTGATGCTAAACTCAGTCCTCGTGTACAACTGCAAATAAGAACCCGAGGGCAGAGTTGATTTGTGCTGTCATGAATGTCACCAGTCTTTCTCTAGCTTCCAGCGGAAAGCATAAACCTGAGGAACTTCCCGTGAGTGGGTTGAGAGTGAATGATTCTCTGAAGGTTGAGTTTGCGAGTGTTGGGGGGTGTGTGTTGCCAAATTATCATTTAAATTTGTTAGTGCTTTCTGAAGACATTAAGGTGAATATGTCACTGCGCTTACAGGTTGTACCTATAATTAATAGAGCCTGGAATTAGTCCTGTTTAGAACAGTCACAAAGACACAGGTGGACTGAAAATGAACATCATTCTGTATGCAGCTGACCACTTCCATCCCCACATCATCAGTAAGTTAAGTATCACTAGATCCAAAGCACTCCTGAGAGTCAGCTCACTTATCAGTCCTCTTCAACCCTCTGTTGATAGTATGGAACATCTTCTATATAATAGCTTCTTCCTCTGTGGAGGAGCTATTCCTCTCCAAATATTCGTTGATTTTAATTAGACTATATAGGTCCCTTGGTACATCACTAGGCCTCATCCCTATGCAGCTTCCACAGTCTTCCTTGGTGGATTTATTATAAATGCAATATTAGTGGTATTTTAGTCTTTGCAGTAAGTGGCTGTTTCTAAGTATTGCTCCTAAGGAACTTGAGGTAATGCTCTCAAAATCACCTAAGAGCCCAAGTTGCACTTTCAGTGGTGAGCCAGGTGCCCACACCTCCAGCCAGAGCGGCACACAGGCAGCCAGGCGGCCATTTCAGTGCAGGATAGGCAGTGGCTGCAGCCCAGCATTACAGAGGAGCAGGTGTTTCCTTTCTGTTGGTCACACTGGGCTGCTGAAGAGCAACTCATGCTCATAGAGCCTCCTAGATATCTCCTGCCTCATCTGCATTTGTTCGGTATCCCTATGGCAACTACAGCAATTGCTCACTTGGAGTAGTCATCTTAGGATAGTACTATATCATTTCTTCTTCTAAGTGATACAGTGATTGAAAAATAAAAGAAAACAGTAAAGCAGCATCAATGACCCAATAGCTCCATGGAGACAATGTACAACTGCTTAACAGGACCGGGAGATGTCCAAGGACTGCTGTTTGAGTGGAACAACCAGACTCAGCAGAAAGCTACAGCTGCCTTCTTGGGCAGCTCAGCACTTTTCCTTGGCACTAATTAGAATGGGGAGAGGGGGAAATAGCCCTTAAATCAGAAAGAAACCTCAAAAGTTACATTTAGGGAAGGAGTAGCTTTTATTTAGGTCAGTGCTTCTGAGGTCTCTAATTTCTAGCATCGCTCTCTCGAAAGGGCTTCGCATCTGTGAACTGAAATTCTTTATCAGGGGCTCTAAATGGCAATGGAAATTACACAGTGAAGGGCTCAGCCAGTCTTGGGATATGTTTCTTTTCTCCATCTGATTATCGCTTAGACTCCATATCAATGTGGTGGTTTTGGTTTCATCCAACTAATGCAAGAGCATTATACTAACTGCACATCAATAAAGCTTGGATCGGTATTGAGGTGTTTTTCTTGTCTCCATCCACAGCCATCTCATGGAAAATGTCTTAAAATTCTCAGGTCTTCATGGTTTGCAGAGGTTTATGGTGTTTCACTTTGAAGATCCACAGCTCAGTCCCCAGTGTCAGCAAAGGTGAACTCAATCGGACCATTTCAAGGCCTCTACACCACTTTAAATCCAATTTAATAAGGTAGAGAGGTTATAGTGACATATAATACTTGTGTTGGGCCTTCTTTCATGCTTTAAGAGCAGATATAAAAAATACTCACATGTTTTGAAGTCACTTTCCCCTAGGTTACTCTATGATTCTGACTTTGTTTAAGACACAATTTTCCAAATTGGTCTTACTTGGATTGGTATATTTGAATTGCACTCACCTCCAGTCTGTTCAGCTTTGACGCTGACTACGGTGCAATGTGTAAATGTGCAACAGGTCACAAAACTGTAAGCTAAGCTTAAAGGTTGGGAGAATTTTAAATAGCAATATATTTATGCTTGAGAAATTGTGGCTTTATGAAACACATTGATCTCTGTAAGACTTGCTACGAATTTTGGTCCTATGTAAAATACTGCTGCGGGACTAAGAAATGAATTAAAATGTCTGTGTCAGAGGGGTGTGTGAAAACATAACATCACACACGGATGAGGCAGTGGTCCTGACAACACAGAGGGAGACAGGCTGATAAAACCCTTTCTTTAATGAAAAAAGTTTTTGCCATATAGATAAGAGCAAACAAGCTAAAATTTCATTGCAAGTTATTTCTGTATTTTAAAAACAACCCACCCAACCAAATATCTTTGAGCATTTTCACTATCATGTTTTCTCCCATAATAACATGAGTAGAGGAACCTCTGCATGTGCTTTCATATACACCTAGTCCCACAAATATTTTAAAACATTACTGAAATCAAACATTTGGTGATGAAATATGTCCTCTTTGAAACCAGTGGCTTCAAACCACCAATCCCAAGGTGTCCATCCTTACTGGCAATTATGTCTCGAGATTGAAACCCTTACATTCATCAGGCTAACTGGAAAAGCTTAATTTGCTGTCAGTGGAACCAGTCTCTGCTTTCCTGGGTTATTATGGATGGTTTTCCCCATGAAATTATGAGCAAGAGGAGTGTAAAAGGCAGGAATAGGAATAATATTTTCTATTGATACACGGGAAATCTGACATTCAGCTATACTGAGATGAAAATCTAAGGATACAAAATTGGACTGAGATTACTGGAAATATAAAGTAGTTCAGAATTAAGAATTGTTGAGAATTTTAACAATTTCACATGTGAACTTTCATTACTTCCTTAGTTATATGTAAACATCAAAAGTTACAAAATAAAAAATACTTTCTTTTGCAAGTTTATTATTCAGAATGTATTACTGCTAATGAATTTCCTTTTTCATATATTTTTAAACTTTGCGTTTCCATATGACTCACAAAAATAAATCAGAAAAAGAGAAAAGAAATGTCTATAGATATGTACATACTTTTAAAATCAACATATGTTCAATTAAATTGTATTTTGCAATGAGGTCAGCCTCCTGCTTCAGAAGCTTTCCTGAAAAATGTATTTGTGTAGATGAATCATTTTAAGACTCAACAGTCAATGGAAGTTGACAAAGGCTTTTCATATGAAATATTACACAACCTTATGAGCATCAAAATTATATGGCAGGAACTGTTCTGTTGAGCACTACAGTCACTTTCCCAGGATCAGATCAATACATTTTCTGTCAAAGAACAAAATCTGCTAAAACAACCAGGAAATTTTTGCAAGAAAATGTTCTTTTTAATATAGCTAACCACGTAATTCTTGAGCAATACAGACAGGCTTTTAAACACACTTTCTTACTGAAGTAAACCGAGAGGGTACTACACAGGTTTCCTAGTGCATTTTCACAAGCTGGGACCCATCCTGCAGAAGCTTATGGACATGCTCAGCTTTTCACAGAGGTGCATTTATCTCAATCGGATAGCTCTGCCTGCAAAGTAAGCATTACATTAAATCTTCTCTCAAAATCGGGGTCTTTGGTTCTGATCATGTAGGCAACTGCATAAGCTGATCCCTGTAACTTGGCTAAATCCCATTTACAACATGTGCCAGGGTTGTCTTTGCAAACAGCTCTCAAGGTACAGCCAAACTCTGGTTACATTCTGCATGTGCGTAACTTTTCAGGGGAGATATAATTAAAGACTTTACTCGCTCCCAGTGGATCTCGTCATGGCTGAGGAACTGTTTTTAAAGACTTCTTAAGGTTCAGCTGCAGCTCTTTACGTACACCTCATGCCAAAGCTTCTAAGTTGCTCTCAAAGAGTGTCAAGACTTCTTTCTGTATATGAGACACAAAGATAAAATAAGGGATTGATATTTCTTTGCTTTTAAAGAAGTTAGAGGTACCATTTGAAGGACCAGGCACCATACAGTCTCTTTGGCTTGGTAGACTTTTACTCCCATTCTCTAGCAGTCAGTATCCCACTGGAGATAAAGAGTTAATCAGTAAAAGTAAATGGTTTCCTGCATTGGATTAAAAACAGTGGCATCATATTGATGGCTGCAATGATTGCAATGGGGTGAAGAGATAAAACAGTTGTTGAATTGTGTTGAACAACATGTTTGAACTGTATGAACTTTTTTATTTGAGGCAGGGATCCCTGGATGCTTAGTTTAAATCTGGTAGAGAGAAAAAGAGCAATTTTTAGGTTCTCTGTTCTTCTAAATCTTCATACAGGAAAGCTAAGTGGATTTGTGACACCATCTAATTTCAGGCACCCAAGTACCTCTGCCAAAAGACAATCTCCTCAGATTCTGTTTATAGACAGTGATGGGAGCTGAGCAACCACTGAAAGATATCCAGAGTGAATTGAGGTCCAAGGGCAGCCTGAATGTCTCTTCACCACTCACAGGAGGAGCCTAAGGAGTTCTAGCCTAAACTGAATCCCCACCTAATTTTACTTGTTCTAGGCCTCATCATCTATTGCTTGCATATTCAAAGGATCCACTCACATAACAAAAAGACAGCTACAATAGAACCTAATCTCCCCATTCACAAACTCTTTGGTTATGAGCCTGTGTCCAGGCCCAGTTAGTGATTCATAGAGTCTCCTTGAAAAACATGCCCAAAGTTTTGCTTTGGCCTCCAAATTAAAGCACATAAGTGGATAACAATGCCTTTGTTTGGCCTTCACCACTTGCAAGAGGCTTAACATGCCTCAAGGCTGTCTCTCTGAACAGACACTCAGGGAGAGTAATGGAATGAGGGCTGCAGGACACTTTGTGAAGTAACCACAGAAGAGGGCAGTAGCTCCAGTATCTGGTGTCTGAAGGGGGTTTCTCACACAAAGCTATGGCCTTAGCTTCCAATGCCCACCTCCACCTCAGTCCTGCTTACAGGAACAATGAGGTTCTGAGAAGGTGCTCTCCTATTGCCTGATGAGCTGTCATCAACCGTATCACTTTCCATCACGTAAACCCAGTATGGGTGTCTGCTGTTGTCAGTATCTGAATACCAGCTTGCTCCTCTGGCTAGGAGTAAACTTCTCTGGTAGGATAGACCACCTGTTTTGACACAAAGCAGTTTGGGGTTGTTTTGGGGTTTTTTTAACTTCTACCAGTGCCAGAAATCAATCTATAAATTCTTAGCTACCATGCAGACTCCCTAAATGTTGGGAAAGGTCCATCCCCATCCGAGGTTGTAGTCATACATTCCTTCAGTAATGTCAAGGTCATCTACAAAACCCATTTTAGAGATGGGGTGAGTCAGGTCATGGTGTGAGAGACTCAATACCCCTCTGGCTCACACTTCTCCTTTGATTACTGCAAGAGATAAAATAAACCAAGCCCTGGACTTTGCCCTCTCCAGGGACATCAAGAAAGCCATAGTTCACCTCAAGCATTCTTGGACAAGTCGCACCCATCAAGCTGCAGTATCACTGAATTTCAGCCCACCTACAATTCAGGACTGGCTCTGGTAGAGGCAATTATCCCTGCACTGAGGATTTAAGCAGTCCTGTGCTTGGTCCTGGAGAGCTAACAACAGTGAGTGTTGGTGCTAAATCGCAATTCAAATTCTCTTCAACCGTTTCTTTCTGCAGAACTGTGAGGCATCAAGTTTTCATTGTCTCCAGCCAAGAGAGAATGTAAAATGGCCCCAACAGGTGCAGCGAAGCAGCACTTCAGAATCCACTCATAACTCAACAGACACCAAATAAATGTATTCAATAAATATTTTATTTTGACACATAGTACATACTCGTACTTAAAGCAAATACTATAGCCAAAGGGATGCTTACAAAGAGATTGACACAAAAGAAATAGCAAAGCATAAAATTATCATCTTCCTGAACAGAGATTTTTGTACTTGGAAGACTTTTTTATATTATTCATTGAGTACCATTCATGTGCTCCATACTGCTGAGAACGTATAGCCAGCCCTGGGATAAATATTTTCAGAGTCATCCAAGTGATTTGGAAACTAAGACCCACTGACTGTCAGTAGTTATTAGGTGCTTTTGATGGTGCTACCCATCTGGTGCAGTCCACAGGGCTCACTATCTAAACCCTCGAGGTCATTAAAGAGACTTTTCATTTGCTTCAAAGGTTTTGTGTCAGGCCTGTGAGGTGCTGTGAGCTCTCTACGAGGAGTGCAGAACCCTTCTGGAACAACAGATTGCTTTCGACTAAGAGAGACCGTTTACTGAGGATAACAGGAGGTATTTTTAAGTAGGTGACACTCACTACTGAAAGGCAAAGAGCTGAAGGAGTGGCACTATGGTAGTACTGCACGTGCATTTCACCCTTCCCAGTGGATTAAGAATAAAACCTATGAAAACAGCATCCCAGTTTGATTCAGACTGCTGCAGTCTTCACTCGCCCCTCAGCCAGGGAAAACCCAAGTAATCTTTGGCAAACCTGCAGCATCCCATCAAGATTAGCAAGGATTTAAAAAAAAAAAAAAAAGAAAGAATAAAAAGAGACTCACCTTGCTCTCTGTCTACTCAAATTTAAAAGAACCAGGGACACCTTTTGTTATGAAACCCAACCTTGTGTGGATTCCAAACTGATGAGCATGAGTGCCTGAAAATACCAGAAAACTGTGGCTTAGCAAGAGAAATAGGGAGTGAGAGGAGGAGCCATCCTGTTGATTTTGGAAGGAGTGGCAAAAGTTCCACTGACTTCAGCTGGGCACGAGCCAGGCCCACTGGGCATAAAACTCCATTTGGCATCTCTTCCATCTTCCACACACAATACTGACAGGGGTCCTACAGACAAAATTTAATTGATTGTGGCACTCAGACATCACCCAGAAATTGTTTCTTTGTGGTAGAGTTTACCCGTGTGTAAAGAGTCAGCACAAACAGGACTATGAGGGACTTGGATGGTATATAAACCTTGTTTTGTTCCTCTGCATAATTGAATTCCACCCTTGGAGAATAAGCAAGGAAGTCTGCTTCTTAATGGTTAGTTTTCTGTTACAACACATGATGGATGACTGTTTTAAAAATATTTGTAAAGGCATGTATGAATTACACTAAAGAAAGGTGCTAGTTTGATGGTGCAGGGGAATGAAGCCCTGGATTTACTTGATAAGAAATAACCCTTTAATACTTTCATAAAATCTCCGATTGAAACAAAGATGCAGCAGCATCCTGTGACTTCATCAGTCTCCAGCACCACAACTGTTTCCTAACAGCCTTTCACACAGCTTAATACAGAGGACAAAGATCAACAGGATGCTATTATCAAGCACCATGTGCTGCAAAAGGGTAAATGCTGAAGCAGTCTGTGCTAGCATCCTTGTTGTATTATCTCTGCAACCATGGATAGTGAGAAAATGAGGACTTGTAAAAGTTAATTCACCTGGAGGATTTGACCATCATCTTATTACTATTATGCTAAAACACCACTGTGCCATACATAAAGGAGTCCCGAAGTGGCCTAGGACAACTGCCATACTGAAATCCTTGGATTTTGTAGGGTGCTGTTCTCCTTTGAGTTTCGTACATACACACACACAGACGCCTGTTCAGTGTCCAAACCGACTAGCTAGCAATCTACACCATTTCTCCAAGAACACAGAAGTTCTGCAGAATAAAGCAATGAGTTCCAGTGGCAACACATGTGCTCGGTTACTGCCACAAGAAAGTGGGCTACCCCTACACATCTCAGTGCAGGGACAGCAACCTGAGCAAAATCACGCCCTGGACTTCAGTGTCACTGGAAAAGCTCTGAGCAAAGCTGGAGAACAAAGGAAGTGAAAACAATACTTCAAATGATATTTGGTATTCTGACAAAAACAGCAACACAATTTCACCAACTGGGTCATTTCTTGGGAAGATGTTGAATGGTCTTAATAGGGAAGGTAGCAGCCACACAATTTTCTTGGTGTTACAGATTAGCCAAAATCAAGTAACACCCTTGGAGAAAGTGCATTCTTATTCATGGTAACAGGGCAATACCTAAAAGTATTTGGGACCTTGCATTAAACCACTGCAGCTGATTACATAAAATCTACTTTTGAGGAAGGATTCTGTGTCTATTACTGGCCCTAAACCATAAAGGAGTATAGATGTGAATGAACTCATTTTTCCTTGGTTAAAAGTGCTACTGCAGTTGTGTTCAGCTTAAGGAGAGATTCTGAAATAAGAAAAGCAGCAAAATAAACTAGCAGAAAAAAAACAGTAGGGACAACACCCACCCGAGTGTGAGCAGAGTGAAAAACCAATGCAAGGAGAGAAAGAGAAGCAAAGGTGGTGGAGAAAATACTTTAGAATGTGCCCCATATTTCTACCTGAATGTGCCTGGGAGAACAAGGGGCGTTCCAGCCTTTCCTACAGTGACGGAACAACTCAGCAGAAAACACAACACAGAAACAGTGAGACCTTCTCCCTCGGGGGCAATGCTTATAATCAGAAATTAAACCAAGTTAATACAGAGGCAACACTGTCAAAAGAATAGCTATTAAAATAATCCTTGGTGTAGAATCACCTACTTCAAAACCAGTTTCGATGTATGGTGTCATCCTTGTACTCTCATTTTCCTAGAAGATACCTTCCTAAAGGACTACAGACAGATTAGACATAGCCTGAGCACTTAAGGAGAGGTGCTTACTCTCTAGCAATTCTCCTAGCAAGAGCCCTGCAAGTTCCCAGCCTCCCAAACACACGCTGTGTCTAACTGTTGAATGATTTAGAGGCACTGACGTTCAAAGGAGCTCACTCAGGCCCCTGTGAAACCAGGCTCTTCCATCCAGCACCAGTTTGAGGCCATTGCTGCTTCCTCATTTGGATGGGCAATACTTTGGAGAATTCATTACTGAAAAACATCTCAAATTACTGAACTAGCAGATAGCTAAGGTGATTCTTGTCCTAGCTCCCAGCAATTTATATTTTTTGCAATCACAATTGATATCCAATAGTTTCAGTCCACATTTCATGTTCGCGTACACCGATCTTAAGGATGTCTTTGTTTTCCCCATCCTGCTTCAGAAACAGGATAAACCATTCTAGAAACGGCTTTGCCAATTAAATGCTCAAATCCATAAGGCATATATATTACCCATGCTGTTTCCTATACTGAAAGGCACTAAAAAACAACCACAAACTGCTGCATCATGGGCATGTTCATCCCTGTGTGCATGGGGTGACCATCAGAAACAAATTGGGTGAATGTACGTTTTGCCTAAGTGCATGTATCCCCAGCAGTAACCTCTATTCAGACTTGCATGCTTGCCCCATCTCCACGTATTCAGCTGTTTCTGCTAACAAACTTCTGTGTGTAATGAAGCTCAGTCCAGTATTCACTCTTTTAAGTAAATTAACAGGTAGGTGGAACTGTGGAGACCTTATTCATGTTGGTGGGCATTTACTTAGGTCATTGTACCTGCTGAGAAAGCACTTGCCAGCAAGTATTACAGCTCCACAATCTAGCCTCACATAATCAGATTCTGCCTGTATGCAGTTAGAGGCCTCCACAATGAAGCATTTCTGTTCCCTGAAAAGGAGAGCTGCATGTGGAATCAAGCAAGCTGGTATTTTTGCCCATGCAATTTTCCTCTTGCCAGGAAGCTGGTTGGGTTTTATTTGGGTTTTATTTGTTTGTATGTTTGTTTGTTTGTTTTTATGAGAATGTCCATAGGGAAATGTCATATCCATTTAATTATTTTTTTTTAATAATAACTGCAAAGAATTCAATGAAGATAGATGCTCTACTCGGTCCATGTTGTACGAGAAACATGAAAAATTTCTAATGAAACAAACATATTCATTTGAAATCAGAAGGTGAAGGGGTTCCTGTCAACTATAATGTGAAAGACTAGGAGGATTTGTCCTTAAGGAAGTAACACTTCCCACATCAGTTAACACTCTATGTGGTAAGGAAAGGAAACAGGAGAGGGTGCATGGTCACAGCTTCCCCTTCACTCATCCACACACACCTGTTACACCTGTGTGTGTGGATGCAAAGATGCCAAACTCTAAATTGTACCAATCCCATCGCAACAGCAGCTTTGCGACCCTCCCCCCCACCCCACCCCTACACTGACTGACACAAACGTGATCCTTTCCAGTAACTGTGGCAGGGTTTGGTACAGACCTCTTCTGAGAATGGCGTCACACAGCATCACTAACTCGGTGTAGCCACTTGTGAGAGAAGTCAGGGAGAGACTTCACTTCTTCGGACAAGTCAGCACCTTACTTCATGATTACCCACGAAATAATCCATGCACAGGGTGCCTTAAAAGGACATTTAAAAACCGTATTTTCAACTCCTTCCACCTGACTGGGCAGCTGCACTGGTGCAGGGCCGAACCATGAGTGTGAACATACAAGACTCAATGTCTATTGGAGCACAGGTTCAGGTATAACACAACAGGGAGGCCAGAAAACCGACAGCCACACGAATATTATAAAAACAGTTGTGATGACTGACGTTGGGGGACCCCCGAGGCAGTTAACAGGGTGCCCACAGACACAGGGGTGGTTCTGGGTGTATGTCTATAACTTCAGGCTGGAGACAACTCAGTTTAATCTCCTGTTTGGCCACCACCTCCCACTGTAGCTTGGAAAGAGCCATTGTTCCTCATTTTCCTGTCTGTAAAAGACAAAGTAATACCTAATTTCTTATCATTTGGAAATCCAACAATGCCCAAAGTTCAGAGGTCATACAGTAAATGTGATACAGGACTGGACTACCCCAAAACTATAAGTACCAGGAGTATTTTCTCATTACTGAAGTATGTGGAGACTGGCTTTGATGCAGACGTGTCAGTGAGGGGTGATTTTTGTTTGGATTTCCATCCTTTGCATGCCCACTCAGAAGAACAATGAAAAAATAAATAAATTTTCATAAACTTAAAAGCCAAACAAAATATGTGGTTACAGCAAGTGGTTCCCTCAACTCTTTCCAAGAACAAAAATTTAGGATGCAGCGCCGGCTGATGGAGAAATCTCAGACCTGGTCTTCAGTCTAGCTGTTGCCATCTGTACTGCAAAATAAGAGATCCTGACAAGTACTCATAGCTGATGACAGCGGGACAATATCCCACTGCTGTCAACAAGAGTCACTGCTTTTCATACTCTCAGGATTTCACTCACCAATTGTAAAGTTTTGGAGCAAGAAATGCACCTCAACCCAAAGCTCCAGCTTCTCAAGACAGGGAAGTGACAGACCTTGTAAGCAAGCCATGGCCACTTGTTTCGAAGCAGGTCTTTGAAATAACCAAGATCCCACACATTTAACCTTACGTGCACAAACATGTCCCTAAAAGTCGCTGGATGAGTATATAAATCTTCCTGTGACTGAGACCTAAGTTTGTGTATAAGGCACTCTAGTACTTTTTAAAAAAAGGTTTTTGTTTGGGCAGGAAAAGTAGAGTGGAAGCAAGTCAGCCTGGAAATTAAAGAATGAAGGGAAATAATTATTAACTTAATCTGAGCACTGCTGAGCATGCACGACTTGAGTTCTTCTCAGCATGACTTCAAGAGAGTCACAGATTTAAGGTTTCTTTATGAACACCCAGTTCATCACAGACCATAAATCTCACCATAGATCTCTGCATGGCTTCCACAACTTCCATCTGAAAAAAATGCAGACATGGTTATGCAAACCACTGATTTTTCAAATGGCATGAAGTCACACACACACACAAAAAAAACCCCCAAAAAACAACAGATCACTTGTGTTAACCTGGATTGATTATTTTTCAAAAACTTACATTGAAGCAAACTGACACTGAAGGCCAGGAAAGTGCACCCAAGATGCTACGTTTCAGATTTGATAATTTTAAGGATTTGTTTTTCCTAACTGAAACATGAAAATGTTTCATTTCAAAGGCATTAAAAAATTTAAGCTGTGGCATGTGAACACAGGTACTTTAACTGCCCTGCCCTCCACATACATAAATATAATTCCCCAAACCGAAAACTGACAAAACCCATCCTTTGAAAAAAAAGGCCTGATATTGTCAAACTGATCTTTTGTTGATAGATACTTAAAATATGGAGCTGCTGCTCCACTTACGTTCTATAAAATTATAAGGAGGGAGAGTGCATTGCTACCAGAGAGGGCTGTAACTTCTAGTGATGCAGAGATCGCAGCACAAATAAATGCTTCAACGAGAGCTGCAGACAGTCAGAATAAAGGAAACACACATTCACCATGGGTGTTTGAGGGCTAAAACAAGCAAGGTTGGCAGGCAGACTCCAGTGTGGAATTTGACCACTTTATAGAGGAAAATACCGCCCCTGCTTCCGCACTGGCAGTAGGGAAAGAGAACTTGCCCACTTCAGGGAGAAGCACATGAAGAGGGCACGCGGGAAGGCACACTATGTATTTCTAAAAGGGCTAGTTCTTACAGGCTGGCCTGCCAACGATTCTCATATTGGAGCAGGGAGAAGCAGGAGAAAGTGCCCTTCTTAAGTTTCACCTTCTTCTCCATCTTAACCCAGTGGGACAGAAACAATGCAATGTTCTGATTTAATTTCCTCTCGTGAGGCCTCTCACCTGGATGTACTGAGGCAGTGTGTAGCCTTGCTCCTGCAAGAATGTTTATAGTGGGTTGCACTAGTCCAAGACAAAAGTTATTTTCTTCTTCCTTTCCTCTTTTCTTTTTTTTTTTTTTCTTGGAAGGTCTCAAGATCCATCTATTCTTGTTCCCCACCCTACATCCTCCTTTAAAGCTGATAATTTTAATTCCAAAATCAGTTCCCCAGAAAGGGAAGGCTAGATGTGGTTCTCGGCCTCTGGGCTCCACTGGACTGAATGCTTCTTCCCTCTTTGCTAGGAGCTGAGCCAGAGCTCCTCCACCGTGTCCCTACATGACTACCTGGAGAAATTCTGCTCTCTGCTTCTTTGAAACCTCTCCCTTCCAGAGATGAACACGGCCACTAATACTAGGTCTGCGGGGCTCCCTAGTTCCCTAGATATAACCAGAGTCAAATACTATGTCTTTGAGTTGTCCAGTGACTAATGCACCCTCTTGTTTTTAGGGTCAAATGGTCACTTGCTTTGTTTACTTTACAAATGGTGACAGCTCAGTGCAGCCAAAGAAGTGTGCTGTGGTCTCAAAATGGACACAAATATGGGCACGGGAGCGGGGTGATGAGACGCGCATCGGGGAAGCTCACCACGCTGTAAGAATTCATGCTCAGGCTTAGTGGGTGCTGCTCTGTCACTTGAGTCACTGCAGGGACTTGCTACTTGTCAAGCACAGACTCAGTGACATCCTCCTCACTTAGGCAGTGGACTTCACCGGCTAAAAAAGTTTTGCTCCTTGATTGTCCTTGTTCTTTTAGGCAGAAGTGGTTATTTATTTGTGAGGTAGCTCTGAAGTCGCTGGTGGTATACTGGAGGTTGGAGGAGAACACTAAAGCAGAGTTGCAGTTTCTTTAAAGCACCATGAACATTTACAGAAAAGGGGGAACAAGCAAACAAACAAATGGAGGAGGGAGAGAGCTACTTGATAGCACTGAAATGTAATAAGGGGCAAATGATCTAAAATTGAAAAATGAGTTCCAATTACATTTTATGCTTAAAGCAGTTAAATATTATTCAGTTTACATGAGAGTTAAAGCAGTAACTGTAAAAATCAAAAGTGGACCGGATACACTTATTTTGTGCAATGCAGTGTACTTGTATAGGGACAAGGAAAAATCTACTGAGTTTAGAGCTTAGCAGGCAACTGCTTAATTGCTGCAGACACTGCATATTTCACATACACTAACACGTTAAGCAGTTAAAATATATTAGTTTAGCATATACCTATATGTATTGCAGAATCAGAGGCAGCTTTTACAGAGGTGACAGATTCAAATGGCTCTGGCTAACCTATTACTCAATTCTTCTGAAACAGAAAAGAAATGGTAAACAGCTCCTCAAGGTGTAATAATATTTCTCCGAAAAGGGAAGGTGCTATGAAAGAGCAGTCTCCAAAAAACAGGGCAAGAAATCTACAGAGCAATGTGCTGCAAGTTAGAAGCCCAGATTTGATTCCTGACTTTGCTGCTTCCATACTGTGAGATTACAGGCAAGTTAATTTCACTTGTCTATTCCCCTTCCTCCTCTTGCCTAGCTTGTCAAATGAAACTGCTAGCAGCTTAGGCCAGCGGTTGCTTTAGGATCCAACACTCCTTGTGGCTGGCTCTGTCAGAGGGTTGCAGTTGTTAATGCTCCACTAGTGAAAAGGGCCATAAAAATAAATAAGAAACGAGTTAACGGGAAGCAGTGGGAATTAGATGCACAGGTGCAGAAAGAGAAGGTTTAAAAGCAATGCCTCAAAGTCATGCAGAAGAAATTATCCTGGTTATTTTAATGTTGTGAAATAACAGAAGTGAGGAATGGGAGCAGAGAAATAGCCAGAGTTTAACTGCGCCCTCCTATAGAGAAACCAACAGAACAAGTTGGCCATTTCTTTGACTTCTACAAACTTCTGTTGAGTTCTCAAGAAACTGAAAGTGTTCCTAAAAGGGGGTGAGGTGGGAACAATAACTTCCTAAAAGTGTGATTCTTGAAGAACGGCTGTCCTGCACTGATCCTGTAGCTCTGTTCCTACTCTAAAGTGGATATTCTGCAGCTTTAGTTCAGATAAAACGCCTCCTCCCTCCAGTGCTTGCACATAAATTGCTATTAATGTTACCATGTTATACAAGTGCATTGGAGAGGAAAATAGGTCCACTAATGCATTGTCCTGCTCCAGTGTTTTTTAACCTGGAGGATGCCACACTGTTCCATGGACTGTGGGTGGGCACAAGCCACGGGAAAAAAGCAACAGAGGTGGGACAGGCTCCATAAGGCTGCATCTGCCTCACCCTTTCTTCCCCGCGCTTCTCCCCAGGCTGTGTGCAAAGCTTAACGCTGATAAAGCATATGCTCCCAGAGTTGCCTTATGGCCTTCCTTCCCTGCTCACATGACAACCGTCACTTGTAGTCAGCCATGGTAGCAGCTCAAAGGGATCCAGGGCCTGCAGGCTCAGGCTGCAGCTGGCTAGTCCAAGCTTCCTTTTTATTATCCGAATGCATTTAAAATGGCCATGGAAGCATGTGTCTATCTCAGCCCGGGAGAGCTACCAGTGGTCAGCTTGGTTCCACAGGCAGCAGGTAGTTTCTGCCGTGGGCAGGAGGAGGAGAGGAAATGGTAATCAAGGACCAAATTTGCCCCCCTGCCCCGATGTTAGTGAACTCCATGGCAGACCCCAAAGGAAGGGAACAGAACAAATCTTGATTACTAATATTTATATCAGCATTATTACTTATCCTGTTATTATTAAACTACAACAAAGTTTTCTTAAGAAATACTTTTTTCCCCCTTTTGACAGTTCACAGGCACACCGCTACATGTGTGTCTTATGGCACACCACAGATTAACTGCGAGGAGACACATGGTTGGGAAGAAGCACATGGTTGGGAAGGAGATACTCCACAGTCAGCTGAGTGCAAAGCAGGTGAACCCTGATCAACGCAAATGAATGCCACAAATGTACAATTTCCAAGCTCCAAACCCTGCTGCATCTCCATCTGAGCAGGCTGCTTTATCTGTGCATCAACTCCCGTGTGCAGTCCACAAGGTAGGGTCAGGGCATCATTCCTTTAAAAACTAGTACTAATTACCCAGAAGCGACAGAAAAGTACCATCTGGCAGCACAGGTTTCTGCAGAAAAATCCAGTGATGAAACTTGTGTGTAGTTTTAAAACCACTAATAATCAGCAAGCGACTTTAAAAGTTTTAGCACTAGCTGTTCCTTGAAAAATCCCTCACAGTCTCTGGATAGCACCTTGTAACTCTTGGCCAAAGCCAAGAAACATCTCCAAGTAGGTACGCAAAGGGATTAATTTGCTTAAATTCGTATACAGAGAAACAGCAATCCAGAAATACTTTGTATCCTCGCCCTCCATCCCTCACAACCTGTTTGCAGAAGGTCCTGGTTTGATAGCCCAAGAAAACAGAGTCCTCTCTTTCCCTATGGACACAGTAAATCAAGGGCAGTGGAAACTCCAGCATTTTATGTTCTGACCGTAACAGTGGACCTTCGCTTACTCATCTCTCTTAAAGGGTGACAAAACACTTCTGCTTCCACAGGCCTAATAGGTGGCTGCCTTGCAACTCATGAAGCCATTTGTAATTGCACAAAGTGGACACAAACCCCCAATTGTTCTAATTAGCAGCACTGTATATCCATTCTGCACAGCTGTAAACTGCGTTACACGCAAGGTGTCCCTATCTTGATGTCTCTTCTGAAATGGCCAGTAAAGGCATTGAGTGTAATAGAGAGTCCTGTTGAGAAGAAATTGAAGCATCCTGTAAAATGAACTTCATGTATACTACCGAGCATTTACATCACTTCTATTGCTCTGCAATTACCTGCTTTGGCAGGATTTTAGCAATGAAGAGGCACAAGAGGCTCCGCAGTGCACCGTTATTAACACAGGGAAAAGAATCCCAGAAACAAGGCACTAATACTGAGAAGTAAGAAACTGTACCATATTAAGTTTTAGCTGTCTGGCTCAGGCCTCTTACTAGTGGCAACTGCTTATGCATGCTGAAAAGATGCTGCTTACCTACAATCGCAAAGCACTTCACAGTCTACACATCATCGGAGGAGGCTCTGCCTAAAAAATTAGGCCAACCTTTTCAAATGTGACTAAGGAAATTTGTGTGCCTTCACTTGCCAGTGTCCCAGCCTGTGACACCTGACATGCACCTGACTTCTAGTGGATAGAGGGTCAGCTCACCTGTCTTGGCCCTGATAACGAAAAAATGAGGTAAGATGCCATTAACTACAGAGTAGATTTACCCTGATATTTTTATGTTATTGAGGCACTAACCAACCCAGCCCTGCTTAGAACAGGAAGGGTGGTGGGGCATTTAGAATACTTTTCTCACATCTAAATAAAAAAAAAATGTGCAGGGCTATTTAACATGACTTCTCAGAAACATGGATACAATTTAATTTTCTAAAATCAGCCTGCATTTTACCCCACCGCTTGATTCAGACGTAAGGAATATTATTTCACAGTCATTTAACGTAATTACGCCGACAAGAAAAATGGGGGTGGGAATGAAGGAAGAGTAGGCAAGTGAAGGGAAGACGCGGGAATCGACTATACATGAGGGGAAAAATGCTCAGGACAGAGAACCTAGAGAATAAGCTCTGGAACATCCTCGCTGTGCCGAGTAAGTAAAGTTGTTGTGAAGCGCAAACATTGCTCTTCTACTGTAAAAAATGGGTGCACCTCAGCTTCCATCACTGTTACTGCTATCCCCGTGTTGGGTTTTCTTAATACACCGATTGCTGACCAGGTCAGAGTCCCACCCGGCGACAGCGCCGCGCAAAGAACTAGTGCTGCCTAACTGCAGGAATAAAGGCCACTTGCCTGCTCCTTAAAGGGCATGCAGGGCTCGCCTTGTGTATGCTCTGACACTCGGGAGCATTTAACACGTGGGGTCAGCGCACACCGAGGGCTTTCACGCTCTGTCTGATTCCTGCCGGAGAAAGGAACTTTTCCCAACAAAGTTGGAAGACTACAATGCCGCAGGGCTCCTCCAGCACCCACCCGTCGGTGCCCATCGCCCTGCCATCACCCGAAAGCCGCTCTGTCCCTATGAGCCTGACGCCCGTTCTCGGGCAAGCATCACGCCCGCCTGGCTGGCAGCGTGCGAGGCGCAGGGCCGGGAAGCGGGCAGGACGCTCTGCCAGCCCCGCCAAGTGCGTGCCCGCCGCCCCTGCGGAACGCTGGTGCGAAGGCTGCCCTGCTGCCGGCGCTGGGCCGGCGAGGCCCTCTCCGCCACGCTAGGGCGAGGATTATTACCAAGGCGGCAGGCACCACCCGGCGCCTCGCCGCATCCCCGCGCGGCGCCGCTGCCTACAGCCCTCGCGGTCACACCAGGGGCCACCGCCGGCCCCGGCCCGGCTGCCGCCCGGTGCCGCGGGGCTTGGCTTCCCGTGTTTACTCTCCGAGCGGGGGCTGCGCGGATGCACCGCTGCCTCCCTGAACTTCTCCGCTCGCCGTGCTTTGGCCTCTGAATGAAACCCGCCCAACTCGACCGAGTAAGTTATCGGGGGCAGCGCGGGGGCCGGCCGGGGCTGGGGCTGGGGCCGGGCCGTGCCCGCACCCCGCCGCGGCCGCTACCCCGCGGCGCTGCCCAGGGCAGGCGTAGTTTACTCTCACAGTCTTTCACGGGCGGCCAATGGACAGCGGCTGTCGGCGCTGTGGCCGGCGCGGTTGCACGCTCCTCTCGGGGCCGGCGGCCGGCAGCCCCTGCTACCTGCCCCACTCCGCCGCCGCCACCACCACCGGCTCCTCAAACATTGCGAAGAGCTACGCGATGATCTTTGTGTGAGTGTGTGTGGAGAGTGTGTGCGCCAGCGGCTCCCTCGCGGGCGGCGGGTGTAACGGCGCCGCTGAATGGCTAACCTACCCATCCCTCAGCGCGCCGGCCAATGACGGGCCGCCTTATATCCCGGAGAGTGTTGTGGCGCTGCCCGGGTTGCATGGCTCAGTGTAGAGCCGCGTTCCGCGGGCGCTGAGGCGGAGGGGCTCCGCTTAGCGCCGCGCCTCGCTACGGCCCAGCGGCGCGCTGCCCGGTCGCCCGCCGGCCCAGCCGAGGTGAGTGCGCGCTGTTCGCCGCCCCTTACCGGGAGGCAGGGGGACGAGCCAGTGGCAAGCAGGGAGACGGGTGCCTTCGCCCCACTCTTTCCCCTCCGCGCCCCAGCGGCGGGGCAGCCCCCCGGCCCCCCTCCTCCCGGCTCCCGCGGCGGCCGGGAGGGAGGCGCGGAGCTTCCCCTGCTCTGCGCGGCGGCTGCTGCGGCTCCCGGTCACTTTTCGCCCCTCTCGTCAGCCCTGCCTTCGTTTGAAAGTTTGGGCAGGGGAGGACGGGTGGGTTGGTGCTGCGAGCCCTCTGCCCGGCCGGGAAGGCAGGGGTGACCGGGGCTGTTTTACTGGGAGGGGGGAGGAGGGGCGAGGTGAATTGCATTGCAGTGCATTTAAAAAACAAAACCAAACCCCAACAACAGACCCAGAAGAAGGAGGCAGGGGTAGGCCAGCCAGTGCCAGGCTGCGTTTGAAACCAGGCACCTCTCGCCGCCACAGAGAGAGAGGCAAGAGCAGCGGCGGCCGCGGCGGAGGGAGGAAGGGGAAGGAGGGCGAAGAGGAGGAGGAGGAGGGATAGCCATCGGCCGCCGCTCGGTGTGTACCTCCGGGGGGGACTTGACAGGGAAATCGCGGCGGGCAGAAACGAAACTTCATCCCGAGGGGCGGCGAGGCGAGGCGCGGGGGAGAGTGCGCGGATCGGTATCGGCTGCCGCCGGCCTGGGGGGGCCGCGCCGCCGCCGCCGGGAAACGGGGTGATATAAGCCCGGAGAGGGCGAAGGAGCCGATCCGGCGGCCAACCGGGGCGCGGGTAGCTGGGGTGGGGGGGGAAGGCGGGCGGGAGGAAAAACCCCGGCGCCGACCCCGACAACAACAGCGGCCGGGCTCGGCCGGAGAGTTGGGCTGTGCGTTTTCCGGTAGTCATCGGCGATGCACCCGGGGCGGCGGCAGCGGCCCCGGTGGGCAGCTGGGGGGCGGGGGCGGGCGGCCCTGCCGGGGTTTCGCGTGGATGTGGGATTATGTTGTGTCAATAAGTTTAAGGTGGAGAGGGAGAAAGGGAGGCGGGCGGGGGCCGGGGGGGAGACGGCGGCAGGCCTCGGCCGCGCGAAGTCCTATTTCTGAAGGTAAGTTGTGACATTGGGTGGTCGCGATGACAGAAAACTTGGCGGGGGGCGCCCCGGGGAGGGGTCGGCCGCCTCAGGGGGGGCTCTCTCAGCCGCCGGGAGCCGGATGGGTGCTCGGCTGTTATTTGCTGCTGCGAGATCGGGTCGCTGGTAAATTACAGAAAGCAGCCCTCCTCCTCCTCCTTCCCCCCACCTCCCCCACCTCCCCCCCCTCCCCGCCAGCCGCTTCGCTCTTCCTCCTCTCGGGTTTATTTGCAATGTATGAAACTTGCATGGCTGTGAGGAGAGCCGATCCAGTGTAGGTTTGCGAGGAGGAGGAGGACGGGGAAGGAAGGGTTGGAGGCAGGGGAAGGGAGGCGGTCGCGTTAATCCCGGGCGCCGCACGGCAGCAGGTTTGCGTTAGAAATATCGGTGGCAGCCCGCCGCCGCTGAATGAGGAAGGTAAAACGAAGCGATGCGAGAGCCGCTGAGGCGACATGTACGGCAGCGGGGCGAGAGGCACCGGCAGGCGGCTGCCCGCCCCCTCCCTGCCTGCCTCCTCCCTCCCTCCCTCCCTCCCTCCCCGCCGGGGCGGGGAAGGACCGTACCCGGGTCTCCCCCGCTCGCCGCCAGCCGAGCCGGGGGGCCGCGGGGCTTTAACTGTGTGCGGGGCGGATTCGCCACTTTTTCCGGGGGAGGCCCGTGGTTAAAAGTTTTTTTCCGGAGGTGAGTGTGTGCGGGGAGGCCGGGGCGCCGCCAGGCCGGCGGTGGTCACTCGGGCCTGGGGCGCCGAAACCATTGCCCGTCCTGCTGGTGACACGTCCAAGTCCTGCAGCCCGGCGGGGCGGCGGAGGGGTTCGGCCCGGCCGCCGGGGCAGGGACGGGGTGCCGGTCTCCATGTGGCTCTCCCGGTGGCGGCACCTCCTCCCCGGTGGCAGCGGCGGCGGCAGCAGCGGGATCATCGCCCGGGCCCGCGGGGAGGAGGAGGGGAGCAGCAGGGAGGTGTTTGCTGCCAGCCTGCCTCGCCAGATCCCGCCGGGGAGGGCAGCTGGGAGGGCCGGGGAGCCCCCCGCGCCCCCTCCCCGCGCCGCCGCCCCTTCCCTGCCCGCCCGCCCGCCCCCAAAGGTGTTGTGCAGACTTTTCCCCCGGGAGGGTGAGATTTATGCGCTGCATTATTGCTCCTCTCCTCCCCCCTCAAAGCAAGATGGACTCTCTCTTCTCTCTCTCTCTCTCTCACTCACTCACACTCTCTCTCTCTTTCTCTCCCCCTCTCCCTGTGTCTTGTCAGCCTTCAAGATCGACATTTTGTAACTAAGATGCAAACTTGATGGTGACCGGGGGCGGGGGGCCGCGGGGGTGTCGGGGGGGAAGACGGGAAAACCCTGGGTCACGGCGGTCTTTCTCCATATTTAATACCTTTTCTTTCCACCCCACCCCGGAGCCCGGATTCCGGTGGCCCTACACTTTGCACGGGCGGGGGTGGGCGGCGGGCGGGGGCTGCAAACGCCGCTCCCCCCGCGGCGGCGACCGGGGGTCTCGCCGCTCTCCCTGCGGGCTGCGGTGGTGGAGGGGCTGGCTGGGCGGTCGCAGGACTCCGGGCAGCTCGGTTGGGCTTTGCCGGGAGGGGAACGGGCATTACCTGAAACTGTGTTACAGCGTTGCAGCCTTCCGTCCGTCCCTCTGTCTGTCTCTCTCTCTCCCCGGGTGGATCTCGTACCTGCAGTCTGGCGGCTTATTCTTGTTAATTTTGCGTTGTTTGGCTTATCCACGCGTGTGGATTGATCGCTCACTTGTGTAAGTTCCCGGGGGTTATTGTTATGTATGCCTCCTTGCAGATGGTGGTCAACTTTCTGCCTTTTATTTTGATAATGCATGCACGTTTGTGTGTGCATGTGAATAATTACGTGATGCATCCCCGTGTGTACGTACGTATGTCTATGTACGCACATAAACATGCATCCGTGTGTACGAGAGACACGGAGGAAAAATAACCCACCCTGCTGATGCACACTCAGACGATTTGCTCCATTTGCCCAGTCCTAATGCCCTTTAAAGACACGGTGCATCTTTTGTTTGCTCCTTACGGTTTTCTGCGACTGTCATCTTGTTGTAATGGCAACTTAGCTGGGGTGGGGGCGAGGAGGAAGCAAGTTTGAAGTTTTGGGATCTCTTCTCTTGTTGGCATTGTGGTGAGTTGCAATATTGTAAAATCATGGTGTGCTGATGATGTGCCTTTATTTGATACTTTATAGGTCACTATCACATGACAAAGGCTTTGAGACAGCTTCATCTTCGTCTGTCTGTAATTTCCATTTGCCTTTCTGGGTAAGTATGTAAACTGTACACACAGAAAAAGAACTCGGTGGTTGTCTGTAAGATAGAGGTCCTCGTGCTGCCACTTTTTACGTGGAAGATGCTTGTTCAGGTTTTAGCGCGTCAGAAAACATGTCTTCTCCGGGTGTTCATAGCAACTGCTAGATTACAAAGTTTGTATGTAGGGGTGGGTCTGAATAATCTAGGAAGGAAAAAAGGCTGTGCGTATTTAGATCTCTCTTCACTTATTTTTTTCTAGTTTTTTTTTCCTTAAACCTGGTTTTGTAAAGATAACTAGCTGATTGATGTAGGGCAAAAGTTTTAAACCAAAGTAACATTAGAATGCAACGTGCAGCACATGGGTTGAAAACTTAATGAGAATGAAGCATCCTTTTAAAATTCAGTGGTAGGAAAAATATGAAAATATAAACAGGATGGGTAATTGGAAATCTCTGGAAGTCAAGAATCAGTGAGTTTAGTGGGACTGTAATACTACTGCAACAGGAGTTGGTTCAGTTTCAGTACAAACTCAGAGCTAATTAGAATTCTGTCCGTGTTCTTTCTGTGTTACTGTTTTTTTCTTTTGGCATTGATTAATGCAGGTACCTATCAATTTGAAAGATAAATCTTAGTGACTAATTTACTAGTATTCCTAAGCTTCCAGGTGCACAATGGTTTTTATCTGTATGATGGGAAAAGTTTTGACACCTTTTGAAGGGTTTGATGTCTTTGGGCTGGAGTGGTAGTTTAGAGAAGATGTTCTAAACTCCTGGGGTCATATTGATAGGTGACATAAAATGACTGGCACTTGGAGCGCTTCTCACACTGTCGCCCATGGTGGGACTGAGCTGCATTTGGCCCAAAATGGGGAAGCGGGAGGTAATTTTTTTTTTATGGTACTATTGTGTGCATAATTAAAAGCAAGACAATACATGTATTTAGGGTTAGTGCTCATAAATGTGAATGATTAATAACATACTCTTGACCTTTTCCATGCAGTGTATAGCAGACATAGGATAAGCGATGTTCCCAAACACGCTGTCTCAAAGGGGGTTGTTGGAAGCAGCTGTTCTGGTGTGATACTATGACCACAAAACTAGTCTCAAGGCTAGGCTAACCACTGTGGGGAGATGGTTCAGAGGGAGGGTTCTGCCTGTTCTCCAGTTCTTGTAGAATTACACCCAAATTTCAGTTTTTCAGATTTTGTGGGCAGTGAGGTTGGTGTGTGTAGGTCTGAGAGTGTAAACACCAAATTAAATTACTGAAGTACTTAATGACATACTAGTTGAATAGAAGAATATTGCTTTGAGTTTTACAGCATTACTGACAGGGATCATGCTCTGTGTAGAGTAACTGGGGTAATAGTTTTTACAAAGTAAAAATAATGTTGTGAAATTTTAAAAATCTGGTGGATAGGGTTGGGACTGTTGTTCAGTGCTGAATACAAATGCATTGATTTCTGAACTAAATTTTCTGTGTTTTCACGTAAGAGTCAGATTAGAGTGCTGTAAATGCCACGGACTTTTTATTTATTTGGAGTAATAGTAAAGGGTACAGAACAAGAATAGCTTGGGGACTTTGCTTCAGGTAGTATGTTCAGTCATCATCTGGTTTTAGTTTTATGTGATGAAGTCTTTTGGATGCATGGAAGTTTGATCCTAGAAATTAGGTGGTGATCATCATCTCCCTGCAACTTTAAGCAGAGTGGACCTCTGTTTTGTTCATAGTCTTAAATGTAGGTCTTGCCTGGTGTTGAACTGGTGTGAAGAAACGGCAAAGAAGGGTAAAGTATCTCTGTGACAAAAAAAAGTCATACTAGAAGCTTTAGAGGAAGCAGAGAAATAAATTTCCTCATAGCTTTAAAAAAAAGCAATAAAAGTAATGTGCCTAGTTAGGGGAGAACAGAGATTTTGTTAGATTTGTCCATGACAGGAAACTTCTGTTTACCTCAGGGAACTTTGTATTTTGGTAAAAGCGAAGATTTATTTTGTTATACAGTTCTCAGTAAAGGAACAGTTCCACGAATGGAGTTTAGTAATTCAGTCTTGAGGTCCAGGAGAGACACCTGGGCTCTAGTCTTGATTAACCAGTGCTGGGTGCAGTGCTGGTGCATCACAAGCTACAAGCAAGGAGCTACTTAGCAAGGGGCTTTGTGAATGCTCCAGAAATAGGCCCAGGGTCTCAAAAGTTTGTTGCATACTTCTCTCCTTTTTGGCAAAGCAAGCTGATGGACCATTTCACGCAGACACATAATTTAGCAGAAACATAACCGATTTCTGCATCGGGGTAAAATCAGAATATTTAAGATGCTTGTCCTCAATGAGGTTTTGGGGGCTGCTGGCCATAAACCCGTCACCTGCAAAGCTTCCAGTGGTTTCAGCAGGAGGTTTACTTGGGAAAGGAGTGTAGGAGTGGTGGTGAGAGGAATTTGTCCATGTTTATTTTCCTGTTCAGGGAAGAAAACCTTTCTCCTTCATAGCTGTTGTTTGAATAATTAAAGATACTAAATGTCAGTTTTACACATAAAATATCAGAGGTAATTGTGCAGTTATTTTATAGCTAACACTTTTCTTTATCATCAAGAGTGATCTTAATATGCTTTGTTTGTAAATCAGTGGTTCCGTAACTTGCGATCCTGTAAGCATGTGAGTATCTTTAAGCAGATGACAAGTCTTGTTAAATTCACTGATACGATTGCTCCCGTTCAGAGCTTACAGTTATTCCAGGTTCCTGCTGCTGTTTGTGGTCTGTGGGCTAAGGATGTGTAGTGTGTCTGAAGCTTGATCACCACGGTGTTAGGCAGAGCAGTGTTGTGGCCCAGAGCTGGTAGCAGAGCAGTACGAAGAGAGGAAACTTGGGTTGAGTTGGCTGGGTGGAGTTACTCTAACACTGTGCGTAGTGGTGGGGAAGGGGCAGGTGAGGTAGATGGGACCTGCCATGTACGGGGCTTTGCTGTTACGGGAAGGTTATGAACACACCAGCAGCGAAATCTGGGTGCTTGTGAGATGAAACGCTCCCTCTCTTTTGGTGTTAACGCAGCCTGCGTAGTGTCCAGGCCTCCTTTTTTATCTGAAGGCAGTTCCTCTGGGGAGGAAGGTAATATAAATTACAGTTGGAACTGAACTGAAACTCCGGTTTTAATTTCTGAGTGTGGTGCAGGCTCTCTCTGTGAGCTCTGGCAAGTGATGTAGTTAAAACCACAGGCCACTTTACAAACTTCTGACCCAAAAGTTGAGTCAACTGTTTTCTGCTGCATTAGCCAACTGGGGGACTCAGCAGCACTGCTGTGTCCCACCGGTGCCTTCCAGGGTTAGAGTTTATTCTTCGAAGCACAGCCATATGTCCCTTTGTTACCTGCAAATGGAGGCTAACGACACTTGCCAGTATCCTTAAATTATATGGTGCCCATATATTGGGACAGATTCACAACTCAATTAAGTTTGTTTTAAAGCAGTATGGATGGATATTCTTTTACCTTACTGAAATGTTAGTTGTCTATATTTCGTTTATCACTCATTTATTTTTTAAAGGTGGATTGAAAGAATAGTCATATGTATTTCAAAATACTCTGGAGAAGCAACAGGAAAAAGTAAAATTAATTTCTTTTCCTTCAGCCGTGTTTGCCCCCTTTCCTGGGGTATCACCATCAGAAGGTTTTTCATTCTGTTTTATGTCAAAAGATTATTAGGATGTACTTCCTTTTTATTACTTTATTTGTATTAAATCAGTAATGGTACAGTGTTTCTGTCTGAGAGCAATGTGGTGAGCCTGATACTACTAGTGGACATGGAATTTCGCAAAGGCTGTCAACATTCTTGACAATTTCAGAAGAAATAAGACCTGAACCAGCATGAGGATTACTTTAAGAATGGCTTGATGGGCTGCTGTTGGATTGCTTTGCTTGGAAAATAAAAAAGAACACACACATTATTCTCTCTAACAATATTACTAATAATTGGCAGTTGCAGGCATTACCTTGTTCGTGTGCTTCTGTCCTGTCTGACGGAGTATGTAAGGCGTGCAGTAATTGCACACCTCAAAGCAAGGAACGCTCCTTCTTATCCCAGTTCTAGGCATCTGAGATAGAGCAGTGAAGGAGCGAAGGCTTGCCTGCAGACACTTAGCAGGTTAGCATTAGCAGGGAATGGACTACAATCCAGATCAGACTCCTTCGTTTTGTGTCCTTTCCTTTGGTGTATATTATGGCTCTGAAGCTTTTCTGGTAAATGCCTGTCTTGACATGTGAGTAATCTCACTGAATTCTGTGCCAGTTGGGCATCTTCTGTTAATATTCAACTTTAATTCAACTTTCATTCATGTTGCTGCTTTAAAAAAAAAATCAACAACCCACCTCCATAGTAGTGTGAAGTTAGTGACTTTGAATTCAGTTAGATTTATGGACAGGAAAGTCCCAAAGTAGGAGACTTACTTAAGAGTTTTTGCCACTAAACATGGTATTTAAGCTCCTGTGTGTGTTACAAGTAAGTTAGTAAATAGTGTATTAACTTTTTCAAGTAAGATACTAGTTTTCATAGTGAAGTATTTAAAGTATGTATTCATGTGAAATAATTCTTTATAAATCAGGTTATTTTTCATATTCATAATCTGAAATCATAACTAACTTGCTTCTGAAACACGGAATTGACAGAACCAGCTACTTTGGCATTCTGGCAGTATTGTGATAAATAGGGTAACTTACTAATTTGAACTTTTAATTTATAGACTTATGAAGCATCGTGTAAGATTTTCAGACTTGCTGATTACTAATGTTTTGTTACTGAGAACATGAGTTGCCTTTGATTTTTAAAAAAAGAGCTGTATTTGAGGAGTAAAGCATACTTTACTTTACTCCTGAGTGTAGACCTAATTGTAGCAGTCTCACAATAATAGCAGCATTTTATTATTTTTAATATTTACACATTTGGTTACATAAAAGATGAATCAACAAAGAGGAAAAGCATTATTTTGACACTTTCTAGTGTTCATGCCTTTTTCTTTATAGCACACAAACGCATAATGTACTAGCAAGTCCTTATGAGCATGGACAATTCAGCATGTGAAAATAAACTAGCTTCAGGCGTATCTGAGTACAAAGAGAGCTAGTACAACAAAACCTCATTTTTTTCAGCGAGGGGAAGGAAAGTTAACAGGATTTTGTAAGTCTACACTAAGAAAATCAGTTGCTTAGGAAGCATGGAATTTTTATTGTCAGAAATCTTCCAGGTGGGTGTTTTGATATGAGAGATTTTACAAAATGTGCTGAAAATAAGAAGCAGCATTTTAGTGACCCTTAATGTCACAGAGAGCCTCGTTCAGCAAAGATAAAAATAATTCAGTGGACTTGGACATCATGGGATCTATGGAATATTTCAAGTGGAATCTCTTCTGACAAGAAGTTTAACAAGTTCTGTCTGCACCTTCCTTTGCTGAGGGGAAGTGGGAAGGTGTGTCTTCCCTCTGCCTGTTTGGGTTTCTTTGACTGGGTTTTTTGGTTGGGTGTTTTTGTTAATTATTTTTTTCTATCTGAAAGGCACTAGTTATATATAAGCAAATTGTTGAGGAAGCTGCTTTGAGATATTGTGAGACCCCATTAACTGTACCCAGCTGAGGGGTTACTCTCCCCTTATGCACGTGTAGTGACAGGAAGATTTCTGCCATCCACAGTTTCAGGAGGGTTTTCATCCTGCTTTTCTGAAATCCAGAGTTCCCCATTGCAGGGCTGGGTGCAAGTGTTAAAGGCCTGCTCTTTGGTGCTGTTGAGAGCAGAACTGGCCTTAGGCAGGATTCAAGTGTGAAGAAAGCTGAAACCTGGTCCTGGACCTTTAGTGGGCTGGGTCATGGATTGATGACTAAGCTGTACTGCTGGGTGTGCTGGGCAGTACTTTATCGCTGTTGGGCTGACAATTTTCAGCATATACCTTTTTGCCTTTTTTTTTCCCCAGTATGCTTTTTTCTGCCAGCTACTTAAAGGCTTTTAAACATGGGTGTTGTCAGAAAGCTGTCTTGTCCTTTTCTTTGTTTCTTTGATGGGTGTTTTGTGGGTTTTTTGTTTGGTTGGTTTTGGGTGTTTTGTTTTATTTTGTTTTTCATTTTCACCCATGTCCCACACAATCAGGAGCTAGCCAGCAGTTGCAGTTGGTAAGGCATGTCACGAAATAATGATTAGGGTTGTAGCTCTGGTGGTGGAATAGTCATTCTTTACTCTTCAGCATGTGTGTTCTTTTATCAAGCAAATAATCCTAGGTTTCTGTTTGTGTATGAGACAATGCATTATTTTGTGGCTGTCAAAGCAATATTTAAGAGAAAGACATCATGAGAGATTTGGAGATGAAACTGGGTAAAGAAAACCTTGGGAGAGAAGGGGTGAGGGAGAACTTGATTTCTTACCTTCGGCCTCTTCAGTGCGAAATTAACTCCACAACACTTCAGCTCTGCTGGCTTTAATGATGTCCTGCATTAAAATCTGTCTGTAAAAGTTGGGAGGAAGTTGCACTTTTTTGGCAGGTTAATGAAAAAGGCATTTTGTGGTTGGCCATGTTTTGATTTGCTTTCCACAAGTGGTCTTTGAGCCACATCAGACCTACAGTCATCTGCAGTTAGCACCATCATGCTGACTTCTTTTTTTTTTTTTTCCCCCCTGTGATGGGGTGAAGTACAGGAACGTCAGTGTATCCTGTCCTAACTATCGAAGAGCTCAGTCCTGCAGCTACAGCTGTGCAGTTGGGGTCCTGAACACAGAGCCAGAACCTGAGCTGCATCAGCAGCGTGCACCTCTTTGCAGATCTGCTGCGTGAAGTTGCTGTTGGCCTGTAATTCCTCGGGAAAGCTGCAGATTCCACATTATTCTTAATTATTGATGCACAGATTGTCCTGCCAAGGTCACGCAGCCCTTGCGCTCGGTGATCGGTGCACAAGCTTGTAGGCATCCCTGACCTGATGGCGAGCAACGCAGGAAGGGCTAGAAATAGAGACGGTGCTGAAATGCACATAGTTCCCATAAATGAGCAGAGGGTGGAAGAGCATGAAGTGTGAGTGCGAGTCAGTAGATGACAAGTCTTGTGGCAACTGTGCCATTTTGTTAAAGAATATATTGCTTCCCAAGTTGGTTATGTGGCTAGGCAGGAAGGTGTTGCAATGTACTGCAGATCGGTGGTTGGGGAGGATAGAGTTGGGAAGAAGTAACAGCATCTCCACTCCACTGGTAAGTTTGGCTTCAGATGTGCTTTCTCTCTGCAAAAGGTTTCTTTATACCCATGTTGAATAGTGCAAACTTCCTGTCTCAGTTCTATTAAGTGAGTGCTCCCTACCACAAACTTTTGAGTTTGAGGGTTTACCTGTTGTTGGAATATGCCTTTCCTTTTTTTCTTATTTAACTAAAGTGTCTTTTATTTGTATTTCTTCCCTCTAATTTGTTTGAGATACTTTCATACATTGTGTTAAACATCAGTCATCAAGTGCTCATAATATAGTTTGAAACAAGTACGCAAAATTGCAGCATGATCCAGCACTGATTACAGAGCTATGGCATACAAATTAATAAGAAAATAAAAATAGCATCATTAATTTTCAGCTGCTTTTGGAGAAACAGAGGTGTTTATGGAGAAAATTTGGTGCCTGCAAATGAAGAATGACAAAACTGGTAACAAAAATATTAATACAAGTAACTATTCACAGTTTGCTGCTTCTGTTCTATTGATTAAAAAAGGGTTCCAGTGTTGAAAGAGTAAGCAGAAGCTCCATTGCCATTCTTTAGAACTATTGCACTAAATAGAGAGCAAAAGTGTCAGAACTAGAGCAAGAGGAGGAAGTTTTTAACTTTATTTCTTGGTATGGAATATCTTAAATAAGGGAAGTAAATTAGGAATATAGCTAAGTGTAACGATTGGTTGAATGTGTCCATTTCCCATTAATATGAGAGAGAATTGCATGTGCAAGGGGAAAGCTCTCCCTCCTTTCAGTGTTACCCTCAGTAGTAAATCAGTATTTTTCCTTACATCTCTTGTATGTGCTTGTTTGTGCTTACTTGTCTTGCCTCAGCGTTGTGTACCAAAGCAGCAGAAGATAAATAAAGTCTACCATTAAAGGTGACCCAGGGTTTTACACTGTGGGGGCCCTCACTGCAGTTTGTACCTTTGGCTTCCTTTGGAGGAAGCTGTCCATGGGATCCAGATGCTCAGTTCCAGGCTGTGAGATCTCCGCTTAGTTTGCTCTTACTCATGGCTGGGCTGTGTTCAGGTGGGAGCTCCAAACAGAGCTGTGGGCCTGTGTGCCTGCAAAGTCTTCCTGGTTATTAATCAGCAGGGGAAGATCCTGCCCACCTGAGAGATGTGTCTAGAGGAAACGGGTTACTCTCAAGGATGTCCCTGTCAAGCTTTCTGTTTGGCTGTGTGGTGATAGGGCCAAAGTGGGTGAGAGGATGGTGGAGTGTGGGGAGGAAAGCACCTGAGCAAACTGCCCAGATACTGTGTTTTGTCAAAGAATTGTTCTGCTGGTTTCTGTGGGTGATCTAGTTTCTGTGTGCAGTCTTGCTTTCCTGGACGGACCCACAAGGCTGCATTTGAAGTTTACTGTTATTCTTCACTTATGGGGACAGAAAGAGAGAACTAAAACAGGAGGTGAGGCAGTCATCACAAACATCCCCATGCCATCGGTCACAGGAGAGAAGGGCACAGCTCAGGTCTTCCAGTGAGGACAGTACATATTCTCTTATGCAAGGATTGTAGAGGGGAAAAAAAAGTATCTTTGAGTGGGGGATGGTGTTTTGTGGAGCACTAACAGGCTTTGTAGGGATTGAGCAGGGCTGAAGGAGAGGGTGGGGATACAGTGAAAGCAGGGAGGTTTTTGCCCCTCGTATTTCTGGCCTTCGTGAGCCTTTATGTAGCTACACTTACGTGTCTGCCTTGATGTTTCAGTTACACCTATTGAACAGATTTAAATAATAATTTTGTTCAATAAACACTTGGTTTAAATTGGTGCTTTTAATCTCATTTTGCTTTTGCATTTTTGTATTTGTTTTCTCAGAAGCAATCTCTATTGGTAGACGACCGTTAAAATATGTTGCTAAATATAGCCTTTGCACTAAATTTGGCACTACGTTTTTGTTAGTTCAGAGAATGCACTGTATGCCTCCATACTTTCTAAGTGATTACATGGCTTGCATGCATTTATTTAGACTACAACTGTTAAACTTTTGATTCAGGATGTGACAAATTATGCTTTTTTTTAAATTGTGTCCTTAAAGCATGTGCTGTTTACTAAAGCCACCCTCACGCACGTAGACGCAAGGTAACGCAGAGAGTTTGCACTTAGGGTATATGTATTAGCCCTAATAAGGTAACCGTAACAGAGTGCAAGCTTTTGGAACTAGAAGAACTCAAACTTCTCTGCTTTGCTTTCTCAGATGAGGAGGAAAACATGTGATCTTGCTTTTTCAATTCCCAGTTACTTTCTCAACTTTGCACCAAACTCCACTAAATGACTTATGGAGCAAAGATATTTTCTCCACAAATGCAGTGGAAGTTACTGCTTTCAGGTAACTTAATTCTAAACCTAGTACTTGTTCTTGGTCCTTTGATGAAGACTTACCTGTTCAGTATTTGAACTTTATTTACAGTTTTGACATCAAAAATTTGCAATTTATTTTGATATAAATTAAGTTATATAAATTGCAGTAGAATTGAAAATTGTTTTCTCATAACTTAAAGGTAAATTACAGCAGGTAATTTTTTATTAAAATGTGTTTAGCATCAATAATATTGGAAATTTTGGATCTGATTTCTTTCTTCAGAAGGGATTAATTTGTAACTGTATCTGTTAAATGGAATATATTTTTTCAGACAACTTCAGTTTCTGTTATCCAGAGTTTCTCTTTGTAATAACAGATGCCTTGAGCAGTATCTCACACCATTAAGGAACACAGAGTAGCCCACTAGGTGACACTAATGCCATATTAAGTCTCTCTTTTGTGGGACCTAGACCCTGCTGTAGCTTCTGGTAGATACAGCTTAACAGATGTTTACATCTGTACATGTCTGTTTACACAGATATGTACTTAACATTTAAAAAAGAGAAATAATTGAAGTGATTACTTTAAAGTTGTTGTTGCAAGCTTTCCACTAGACTGGCATGTGACTGACCTCACTGGTTGAGGGGGCTTTATAACTTCCAGGAATAAATCTAGCACCACTGCTGTCCAGAAACCAAAGAGTGGAACCAAGTTGATGACTAGATGCTGAATGCATTACTAATGTATTGGATGGAAAAAAAGAGAAAGAGAAATATATTTTTTTAAAAGGTAAATATGTCAGAGCAACTCCGTGTGCTAACACGGGTAAAGAATTCTAACCCCCACCCTACCAAAATATTAATAGCATCTGAACAGAGTCAGAGAGCTTGATAACACCTATTGACTCTGCAGCTCCATGCGGCTTTTCTGCAGCAGAGGAACCGTGCAGCAGTATCTGTGACCAGTAAGGAATGTAGAGTCAGACCTCAGGTAATGGAAGGGCTATGCTCAGAAATGTAGAGTGTGCCTGAGGCCTGGTAGCACAGTTACACAAACTACTCATGTGTAGCAATTTTTCCCCCACTCCCCCCCCCGCCAAAGGAGGAGTTACACACTTCAAGAAGTGCTTTTAATGGCCTTCTCTTCCCAGCGCAAACATAAGCTTTGTGATCTCTTCTTTGTCCTGTTTTTACATATTCTTTCATATCAATGTATAGGGTATTCAAAGTTTCAACAGTTACTGTGGTCTTGTATAACTAAATATAAAAAGATAAGATTAGAAAGCCAAATAGAAGAACATCGAAGCAAAGGTCAGAATGCTATTGTAGGCCACAAATGTTTAAAAAGTCAATTTTTTAAAAGAAAACCTCCTTTAAAAATTGAAATGGGAAAATGACTGAGTATTGCCTACTCTTAAGAAGAGAACAGGCCAAAGTAAGATGAATCACTCATCCTGAAAGGGTCGTCATTTTCACATAAATTTGGTACAAGATCAGTAAGGAAATAAAGTAGTTGCATATTTGGGCAACTTTTCTGATGGAAGCTATTTATTGCTGAAGCATTTATGTTTTATGAAGCTGCCCTAAAACAATTAGCTCCTGTTTACCGAAGTATTTAAACAGAATGTTTTACTAATGTGGCTGATTTTATAGTTATCGCATTTCTATAGGATTGAATTATTCTTGTTGTAACTTGCTTCCCCTCTGCCCCCTTAGACATGTGAAATGTTGAGGCTTTCCCCTTTTAGAAAAAAGTATTTGAGACAGGATTTTTCTCAGGAGAATTGGTATCTTTTAAGTGTGTTCAGTTTGAGATGCCTCAGAGAAGGCTGTTACTCAGCATGTGCTTAGCAGTGTTTTCCTGGTAGGTTACACTGAAATGTTCTACTGGTTAGGCCAAAAAATCTGGATGTAAAATTCACTTTGGTCTGAATTCAGAGTTGGTGTGAGTTTGTGCAATTCCACCAAGGCTGCTGAACAGTATTTGGCTGTGTTAGTCATGGGGATTGTGGCAAAACCAGCTAGGAGCAGTGTGTTTAAAATACTGCTGTAGCTACATCAGTAACACATGATGGGAAGAATGGGACACCCTCACTCCTTTTTGTTTGTTTTTAATTTGTGGAGGGAGGGGGTTTGGTCCAATCATTGCAAGCAAAGCATACTTTTCACTTTGCTTTGGAGAGTGAATCAGACAGTTCAACTTAGTGAAATAATGCTGTCAACAGTCCATGTTTAGATGGCAGTCTTTCTTGAAACAGTTTTATACTTGGGAACTTCCAGAAAATCGTATCTTCACGACCCAGAAACGTTTCTGCTAGTGCTGAACTAAACCAGTGTTGCTGCCAAGCAGTCTGCTTTCATGATGGCAGCTGGTAGCCAAGCATGGAGGGAGTGGAAAGGCAGGTGCACTCTTAACCCAAGCACTCCAGGTTTGTATAAGGTGAGCTGCAGGGGAACTGTCCTTTGCAATCTATCATACCTATTATTCATTGTCTGCAAAATAGAGCCTGTCACTTTCCCAGGCACTTCTCCCTCCATGCCCCCAAAAGTGACTGGCAGCTAACCATATGTGTCATTTCCCCCTTCTCCTGTGCAAAAAGGGGCTACCCTGTTACCCAGGAGCTGTGCCCCATTAGGTCTAATCGCTCTCACACTGAGTCGAGTGAGAACTTTGCTACTGACTTCAGTGGAAGTAAATTCTGACTTATAAGAAAACCTTCATGAATCTCACTGAGGTTTCTTATGATACTGGTGATTGGTGTGAATTTTACTGTTGTGCAAATGTGGGTGAGAGTATGAGCGTGAATGCTGTAACTTAGGATAAAGGTAACTTTTTCAGCTGTAGAGACAAAAACATTAAAATACCTTTCACAGAGGTGTGCTTGTGTTTCTGTAAGTTTGCTTCTTTGCCCTTTAGGGTATGTTGGCGCACTAACAGGTGTGGAAGTGAAGCACACACATGCAAAAAATACCTTGCTAGGTATAGACTAGTATCCTGGTGCCATAGTACATGTTCCAGTTGTGTTCTGGCGTAGCTGAAAGACGACTGTTTCCTAAGGTAGGCAAATTCATAGAATAATGCATAAATTGTACTCTGATAGTGCTACGGGTGAAGAAGAGTGGTCTTGGAGTGAGTTTCTAGTAAAATGTCTCCCAGACACTGAATGAACTGCTTGAAATATGACCTGGGACATGTGTAATAATGCATGTGCAATAGTTTACTGCTTAAGTTTACTGCTTAAGCTTAACAGTGCACTGATTAAGCTCAAATGTGTTTTCACCCATCCCTCTGAATGTATTCCAACTCTGCACGTTTATTTTAGCAAGCAGATGGAAGGTTGGCACTTCCTCCAAGAGTTACAGCAAAGGGTGAAGATTGTGCTGGATGAACAGGAGAAAACACCACTGGCTGGTGTTGTCCTTACTTGCTTCATGAGCTCAGGCTTGCTTCCTGTTTCTTTCTCTTTCTGTTTCTCTGTTTATAAACTCGGGATGGTGATGCTTTCCTCCTTTCTAAAGTGGTGTACAATCTTTGGAAGAAAAGTTTGGTATTGAACAGCGGGGCAGAAAGTTGAGCTCTCCAGCTTTGAGGTTTTTTTTGTTCTGGATTTTTTTTAATAACCATGTGTTGGCCCTGTCATAGGGTAAGTTTGAAGCACAGGAAGTTCTGCGCAAATATGTGGAAGAACTTTTTCACAGTGAGGGTGACAGCCCTGGGACAGGCTGCCCAGGGGGTTGTACAGTCTCCTTCTCTGGAGATATTCAAGACCCGTCCGGACGCCTCCCTGTGCGACCTGTCCCAGGGAACCTGCTTTGGCAGGGGGGTTGGACTCAATGATCTCTGGAGGTCCCTTCCAACCCCTACGATTCTGTAGTTCTAAAATAGCAGTTGCATTAATAGTGATGCTGTTATAATACTTGGGGAAAATTTTACAATGAGGGTCAGTTTTGTTAAATGTTTGTGAAGATCTAGAAAAAGTGCCTGTTTCTTTCTCTAGATGGATGGACCTCAGGTCGGCTTCTAGCATTTCATCCTAGGAGAGAATCAAAGCAATTCACTTTCTAAACAGGTATATAAATAAAGTCTTTTAAGGGTGTGTACTGTAGAACACAGATGGTGGTGTCATTCATACGTTACCTATTTTGTTGAATAGCACATTATTAGGTGTAATAAAATTTGCTTTCCCATTGTGTGCTTTTACAGGCAGGCATCAACTAACTGCACTTTACAAACATTTCAGAGCTGGTGTTACCACCCCTGTTTTGCAGATTGCAGAGTAGACCCAGGGATGTTCGGGTAAGACCAGATGGCTGGTGACAGAAACAAGTACACAACTCCTGAACTTCTTCAAGTTTTTTAATCACTGGTCAATTATTACACCAGCTACCTCTTTGTTACTAAAACATCTGCCCTGTCTATATGCTTTTCCGTATCAGTAAGTAAAGAGAACGAGAGTGAACTGGCACTTACGAATTTCAGTTCTTCTGGTTAAGCATTTGTGAACTTCCCAGATCTGTTAGCATCCAAGTTCAATCCATAATTCTTTATATAGAGAGTTTGTGCTGCATGATAGAAATATAATCTTTTAGGTCAGAACTTCTGGACCTGGTGTTTGTTCTTTGAACCCAGGGTCTCCTCTTAACTCAGTGCTGTGTGAATATTGCTCTCCCATTCTTCCTACTGCACTGAAAATGACTTCTGCAGAGATGCACAAGTGTGTTCCGTGGTTCAAAATGTGGGAAGGTGATAGAAACGTCTTTATGCTGGTTCCAGGCATGAGCTAGAATGTTCTAGGACTTTTTAGACCAAGCTTGGTGTGTACTTAGGTATTCAGTGTGTTCAGTGCAGCTCTCTAGCCTGAGCTTCTTGCCCTAAGGATTGGCATAAGTGGTCTTGAGGGAAGTTTGTACTGTGGCAGTGTGGGGTTTTGCAGGGCACTTAATAGTTTGGGTCCCAAGTTTAAACATCTAGTTCAATAGTAAGTCAGTGACAAGGAAACCTAATGTCTGTCTTTTAAAGCACAGCAGACTGAGAATCCCTGGATCTTGTGCTTTCTTAGGCTAGTACTGTTCAGAGCTGTGGACTTCTGTGCTGACCTAGGGTTTTAAGCATGTTCCACTTTCTCAGGTGGCACACAGTCTTGAGCATACGAGAACTCCACAGAAAACTTTTAATACCTTGTTCACCTCTGATTTCAAATCTTGTCCATCTGTGTGCTATACTGAGAAATAAAGTGATAGAAGGCTAAGAAGATAATTGGTAAAAATCAGTAAATCCCAAGGGAGTCCCCTGTCCTTGCTTTACAGTTCCAGGCAGCACTATCAGGTCTTTTAACTGCTGACCTTTTTAAAAATACTGCCAGACCTGCATCGGTTAGACTGAGATTTTCCTATGCTGGATTTATCTTTAAGACAAGAGCCATGTAGGTTTTTCATCTGAGGGGGGGTGGGAAAGAACAACTAGAATACAAATACTATGTAAAATACTATCTTTAAAAAAACCCCAAAAAACAACAAACAACTCTATAAAAACCCAACAAAACAAAAACTGGGAAAATAGCCTATAGATCTTAAGCTTGGCCTGAAGGATGCTGGTCCTGCTTGCTGTCCAAAGAATTGATTTTTATTTCACAAATACAAAAGTTTTTTGTTTGGTTGTTTTTAAGAATTGTGCTTCAGTTGTGGAGAAGACAAAGATCTTTATATACTTGATTATTTTAGGGCCCAGTCCTGCAATGCCTCTGTCATAGCAGTCTCCCTGAGCTGTTGTAGTTGCAGGATTGGAACCCTACATGCAGATAATCTTACAGGGACCTGATCCTGCTCTTGAGACATTTTGGCACAGATCCTTGGGCACGTGCACAGCTCTGGGTAAGCTGTTGTGGCTTGGCATCAATGAAACAATTGGTGAAGATGGATCTGATTTTGGATTCTGGTTTATGAAGCAGTGAGGATCCTTTTGAAATCTGATAAGACTTGTTACATCCAAAATTTTTTAAATTCTGTAACCTGAGTGTTTTTAGAGGTGATTTTCAAGAAACAGAGACAATTGCATTCAGAGCTTTCCTCTTTTCTCCTTAAAATGTAAGACCGAACAGTTGGCTGCAAAGGGAGCTCAATAAGGATATCTGTAAAATAAAAAGATGTGGCCCATTAATATGGGCCACCTCTCCCTCCAGTTCATACTCAAATAAATACTTAATTTATGTAAATGATTGGAAAGTTCCCTCAACAAAAGTTTGCAAAAGTCAAATACTGTTTTTGCATAAAAATAAATACTCTGAGGAAAAAGTAAAACAACTCTTCCCCTGACAGCTAAGGAGTAGTGCTTCAGATGGGAACCAGCCTGAAGCCATGCAGTGATGCTTTCTTGACCTGGACCAGCCGCTTCTGTGTCCTTGGAGAACTCAGAACTCTATGCAGTGCTGTTCAGTTTCTGCTGCTGGGGAAAACAGCTTGGGACTAGGGTTGTTGTTATAACCAACTTGGTTACACTCACCGAGAGCAGGACCTCTCAGGGTATGAGAAGCATGTCTGGACTGCCACCAGTTTCAAACCATCCTGAAGAATAAGGCAGTAGCTCAGCTCCCTGGTACTGTGCTTAGACTGCTGTGAGGCAAGTAGAAAGTTAGCTCGGGGATCTTCCTGCTGCATTGGTAGTACTGCAGAATATAGGACTAGTAGAGAAATAAAATGGAAGTAAGAGGTTATGGCAGGATATGATTCAGTTGCATCAAAGTGGGATTTCTTGTAGGGTCCTAGTATTTTCCTCTCGTGCTTTATGGCGTTTTTGAGACCTGCAGTGGGTGTGGGATTGACCCATTCTAGTGCTAGGGCATGGTATTTCTTTTTCTCTGTAGCCAAGGAGTGAAGGTGGCTCTTAGATAAATGTCTGCAGTTACAGCGAGAATGACTTAACAGCATTGGTGCTCCAGAGCAGGGAAAAGGCTGAATAGCTTATGACAAGGAGATGTGTCTCTTACTCTTACCTCACTCTGGGTATTAGTAGAGTGGTACCTGGGCTGTCCTTGCAAGATGCTAGCTGTATGTGGGGTGAGTAGGGTATGATCTGCAGATCTGATTCCCTGATCAGCCATATGGAGGGCTCTCTTCTAGAGCTCCCTGCTATCAGAGACAACCCCAGTTGTGAAGTTACCAAGGAAGCTTGTGAGATTGTAAAACCTTTTATTCAAGAACACAGAATTTCTGTCCCTCAGGTGTACTGTGTCAGCTTGATTTGTTGCCTGACATTTTGTCATTGTTTCACTCTAGCAAACATGCATTTTGCTTATGGATAAAAGAGGACATTCCTGCTATATTTCCTTTGGCTGTGAATCTGTAATTATTGTTCTTGAGTTTATTTATGGGCTACTAGGGCCTAGAGATGATTTGCTTGTGATGTCAGGAAGAGCTGTTCCTGTTTTAGTCTGAGTTTTTCCTTTACCAGAAGGAAGTTCCAAGGGCTACAGTTGCCATCAAGTACACAGCACAGTAGATCTCTACCAGGTTCAGTGAACCACTTGCAGGATGATGAGGGGGAAGAGGTGCTCTCTTAACTGTTCTTGTATTTCTGTGCATCTGTAACAAATTATATAGCTCTGAGAATAGAAAAGAGCACGGTTCATTCAGGCTGTTGATCAGGTTCATGGAGTCATATCAATACTCTCTCTTTTTTTTTTTTATTTCATTTTTAAGATCTGGAGTAGCAAAGGTTTTGCTTAAATAAGAGAACCTGATCTCTTATCAGTTGTTTGTAGCTGCTGGTTTTTGCACACAAAGTAGGTGTAATGGGTTACTTGTCAAGGGGCAGTAGACAACACGTAAGATGGGAGGATGGAGATCCATGGATCTTCACCTGCTTGTTATTATGGTCAAAAAGTTCTCCCATTCCAGTATTCTCGTTCTTTGGAGAACTTCACTCATTGTCTGCTATGTATGGTAGGGGTGGAGGGGAAAAACATTACAGAGAAAGTCAAATTGCATTTTAAAAGTAATCACATGGAATCAGATATTTTGGGAGAACTGGACATGTATTATCACCATATTAAAAGGTAAGCACATGCATAATTCCTTACAAAACTGAGATTGTTATTGGGTTTCAAAATTGCATGAGAATGCAAGGATTTTCAGCCTAAATTAGTGTTATTTCTGCGTGGCATCTATTTCAAATATGTGAAATTTACTGCTGCTGACAAGTATTTGATCATAGTGTTATTTTAAACTTAGCTGTATCAGCTTCCAAAAGTTAAGATTTTTGACAAATATTTAAATATTTAAAATACCCTCCATTTCAACTACATAAACAGTGCAAGGAATAATGAGCCAGAAAATATTGAAAATGGTATACTCTCTCCATAAATATTTCTCTCTTATTTTAATATTCACTGAGATGAAACACAAGGAAAGGAACTCACAAATGTTTATTTGTTTTAACTAACTAGCTTGCTGCTGAAACAAGCTTTCAGGGAAATCCATGGAGTCCCACAAGGTGGCAGGAGCTAACTGCTCTAAACTAGAGCCGTGGTCTGAAGGAAAGAAAAGGTAATAAACTGATTTTGCTAGTTGCATGCATTCAAATAATAAGCAAATTAGACCAAAATTTCAGAATCCCCACTTGTGTAGGTATTTCTGACTTCTGAATAATTTGGGTTAATGAGTGAGATTCTACCCTCAGGAATCTTCAAAAGAGGAAGTTCAGCCTTTTGTACTTTGTCAGTAACAAGGACCTTTGTTGTCTGATACGTTCTCTTTTTGCTTGTAATGTGCATCGTTGCTGTGAATGGAGAGCAGGGATGAAGCCATGTGAGAATGTGCTGGCATATGAAGTTCAGGTTGGCACTGAGCATCTCTGACTTGCAAACTCACCTTGATGTCATGGGGATGGTGATGAGGAGGTGGGAAACAGCCACGTCTGAGGGACTGCAGGATCAAAGTAGTCAGCAGCTTCAGTGAAGCTGTAGTGTTTCCTTTGGAAACTCTGAAGCATCAGAACATCGTTAAAAGTATCCAAGTTTGGAGATTACTGGAAGTCTTCACAATAGCTCATCCTAGCTAGTGAGACTGTGTTAGTGTACAGTGTGTGAGGCTGAAATGTATCCTTTCTCTTCCCAGCGTCCTGATCTTTCTTTAGGATGCTGGAGTTCTTGTTTCAGGCTGTCTTGCTTTTGTTTCCACTTACCTGTTGATGGTCAGTGCTCTCCTGAGACATTCTGTGATCAGGGTCACTACAAAAGAACAAAGGAGTTAAACAAGTATGTCTCATTGCAGGCATGATTTGAGACCTGTGGTTATGTATGCATGCTTGCTTAACCTCGTGCTTGGAGTTCTAGGTCTCTCCTTTTAGTAAAATGTCTCTGGCCTGCCGTAGAGGAAACCTGCAGACGTTAAGGTGTCAATTGGCAGCAGTAACGCTGAACAAAACAGTAGTGAGATGAAGTGATTTGCCCTGATTCGCCGGACCACAAAAGCGCTGGTTTAAAGACTTGGGAATCTCTTGATCTGTGGTAAGGGATTTGGGGTTTTTTTTTAAGTAGTAAATGTCCATTTTTATTTTTTTTTTAATGAGAGGATAGGTCTGTATGTTAGCCAGGTGTCTTTGGGAATTTGGACAGCCCTGTTCATATGGACAGACAATGCAGTTCAGTAGGACTAATGTGAAATTAAGAGTAGGTAACTTTGTTAAACAGTAGACAGATATTAAGAGTAAAAATAATGCAACTCTTAAACAAAATTTCAGTTTCTCCTTTCCCACGGAGTGTTAATTGCTTGTTACTGTGCTGTAGGGAAAGAATTTAAGCATTTGTGGTGGGGATATCTGGAATAGTCATATGAGGTGAATTGAGTGAAAATTCTTCTATGTTCTTTCTGAAGTACTGTTGATTCTTTTTCTAGCAATGATGGAAGGAACCTAAATGAAGAACACTTAAACTCATTTCTGTAGTAACTTAGAAGTCTCATGTGCTAGCATACAATGTCCAGTAAAACACACCTTGCTTTACTGATGGGCGACAGGATGTAGAGGTGAACATTTTTCAGCAGCTGCCATAAAGGAGTAGCATGTGCACATTGTATTTCCAAAATACAGGAGCTTCAGAAGCATTTATTTTCATACCCCTATTTGCAGGAATGCATTAAATTCAGGGAAATCTTTGTTGTTAGGGTAGACCTAAATAGTTTTAGTGGATGCAGCTAGAGGATAATTATAATTTCAAAGTGAAAATTTTGTGATTTCCAATGGTTACACCTTTCACTTGCCTCTAATTTGAAAAACATTTTAGTTCTTACATAAACATTCTAAAGTAATGATTGGGGGGTAAATAACAAAGCAAGGGTTTGGCATTTGATAAGCACACTGCTGAAATCCATTGTATGCCATTGAAAAGGCACATGATTTACAGAGTTAAGTACCAATAGGATTGGACTGACAATCCGTTAGAGTTTAAATTAAATTACTGTCAGCCGTGAATTATTAAGCAGTTGGTGTTTATTGAAGCAAATTTAGCTATATCTGTCATTACTTCTGTTTGAAATTTTCAGCCATGCAAGTGAGAGGTGTCTCGTTCCCATCGCAACCCAGTGAGAAGCAACAGGTCACTTACACTGACTTGAAATAGTCACCCCCCCCAACACCACCTCTGTGTACCTATGATGAAAGAAATCAGTTTTAAACTTAGAGAGATAAGATACTACCAAGGTGTGCTTGCTCACCAGTGTAGTCCCTGTATGCTGGAAACACATGGACCTTGGTGTGGTCTGTGGAGAGTTTGCTACTGCCATGTATTGAGACTAAAATAGCAAGGTGAAGTTTGAGCCTTAATTTTTTTTTTATTCACGAAAGTCAGCGATTGTGATAATACCAGAAGTAGAAAGAGTTGTGCAAGCAGTTTGCTTTAATTTATCCACAAAGTCAATACAGAAGAAGGTCCCAGAGTGTGTAGTGACATATGTCTTATTGGGCGGAGCGGTAGCTTTCCAGAGAACGGTGGATATGTTGTGTTTCTCAGCAGTGCTAAGTAATGATTATGAGACATTTCTGCTTTGTGGTGTGCTTAAAATTATTACAGTGAACTGTGAGACCTAGTAAAAATTACTTGAATAGTTAGGCAATTTGATGGCACTTGCTGTATGACTCCAAATTAATCACTATATTACTAGGAGAAATAGAGATGGGGAAGACTACACAGTGCCTCTCCAGTATATATTATCTTCTGGGAAACCCAGGGTCTTCTCTCCATATCTGCCAAACCCTGTATTTTAATGTCTCAGCTATTCTGTTGATTTTAGTTAATTCAGGGACAATTGGAGTTGTCCTATCCACCAGATCCCCTACTGACATGCTGAGTGTTTTGTCTTCTCTGTGACCTCCATGGAAATGCCGGGCGTCACTGGCCTCTGGTAAATACCCCACAGAGCTAAGGGGTTCCGCCAGACCAACAAGCAGATATACTGCCTGTTTATTAACAAAGCTGAGAGTTGTCTGCGTCCTTTCCAAGTCTGTTTTGCAGTTGGATTCAATGGATTTTGAGATCTAGAGAGTTAGCTGTGCAGTTTGCGGGATGCTAAAAACAAACAAAAAACCCTCAGCAGAGTCTTTACCACCAGCTTTTTGGAAACACCTTGTTAAAATGTAGCATTTTAAAATCCAACCTATCAATAAAACCTGGCATAATCTCAAACCTTAAGGGTATGTCTGGGTATGTCTGCATTGTAGACTACTGTGCCTTGTAGTTACCTGAGTGTGCTTTCAATGAGGTAGAACAAGTATCAGAAGTGGTTTGGCAGTGATAGCATGGAGCTCTATGCACACTAATTAAACTTGTGTTGAGTAAGGGTAAATTAGCTCATGCAGAGCTGGGCCCGGCTGCTGTAGTTAAGAGTTTGTTGTGCTCAGTTAGCTGGTTTAAATCAGGTTTCTGTGTCTAGGAGCATAGGGCTGCAGAAACTATCTGGAAGCTTTGGAGCCAGTCACTGACTGGTTGGTGCCGTATGCAGTGAGGGCACGTCCTGGACCTTCCATCAAGATGCAAAACCTGGCTAGGCTGCAGTAACAACTCTTCCTGCACTAGGAAGTTGCAAATACTGTTTATGGATTTCTTTTTCTAGCACTGAATGTTGAAAACAGTACTTTCTCTTGGGAAATTATTATTCAATTACCTTGGTATTTATTTTGGTATTACACTCTGTTGAAAGTGAAAACTAGTTGTGGATGAGATCTGCTTATTAGAGGGCTTGATCTTGGATTTTACAGGAATGGGGGAGACAGGGGAGGATGAGCATATTGCCTTTGGTACTCAGGGTAGAATTTTTGCTCCGCTCTTTTGCCTTTTCCTTAAAGAAGCTGTAATTGAAAACTTGAGTCCTTGGGAACATATGTAAAATACAGAAGCCAAGTTAGCTGTGTTCATCTAAAGTATCAAGTGCACACCAGTTGATTTACTATCTTTTTAGTACTGTTGCTTAAATAGATCAAGCTGGTCCTTTAGTAACTTCAAGGAAGTCAGGTATGTCCAAGCTAAAAGAAACTGTGATGACTGACTAGTTAGTGCTCCAGTTACTGGGCCAAGTCTTGCACTCTTAGACCAGCATAATTATTCAAAGACATACTTAATATTCTACCCTATCCTCCCTCCACTCTCCTATAGAAAAAGTAAAATGTTTTTTTTAAAGAAAGGCTAATAGTCAATACTTAGTGTGCTGAAGATTTCAGTAAGTGTCCACTGACAGTGAATTACTGTGTCAGTGTGGTTTGTAGGCTGCGTTGCTCTACACATGATGCAGTTAGGTCACAACCCACACCTATGCCCAAGTCAGAAGATCGAATTATAGCAGTGGAATCGCTTTGACAGAAAGGCAAAAGTTGGGGAAGACGTTGAACATGTACGAAGGCGTTGCTGTAACTAGAGGAGTGCACTTCCTGAGGTCTTTAAAGCACCAAAGCTGGCCGTTGCTTTTGCTTTCCTCCTTTCTCTGAGGCTGTACCAGGGAGGGGAGAGTCCCAGAGGGCAGCAGTGGTGGTCAGCTAGGTGAGAGATACAGGGACGCAGCCGATGTCTTCTCTAAAGCTTAACAGGAGCATCTGTAAGTTTTACTGCTTCCTGTGGGCCATCGTGCCTTCCTGTGGCAGTTTAAAATGCATCTGTAGCATAAGTAGCAGTGGGTCAGCTCTGCAGCCACCACATTTCACAGCGTGAGGTTTTCACCTAAATAGCTGCTGTTGTTAACCTGTGTTTAACTTCAGGAGTACAGTGCAGATGCAAGAATAGGAGAACTTCTGTTACTGGCAATCCAGTGTGGTACCCTGGAGAGTCTGTTGCTCTTCTGCACAGACCAGGGACATAGTTTGGATCTATAAAGCATTGCATCCTTTGGTAATGCATCACCTAGCTTAAACCTTTTCCTCTTGTCAATTAAGAACAAGACAAAAATCCCAACCGAAAGAACCTGCTTATATGTTACAGAAGGACCAATATATTAATGCTGTTACTGTGCCTATAGAGGCAGGTAGCTAATGTAGATCGGCACCTTGTTCCTTGTATTCACGCTGGAGTGGCAGGAAGTGACCCGCCTCCTTCTTGTAGTTCCCCACGGGTGGGTTTTAGACTTGAATGCAAGCAATCCATATGATTTTCCTCGATAAAGAGTTTCACTGTATTTAGATGGGCACCAATCAGTACTTCACATAGTGCATTGGGTTTTGGTTTTCTGGGTGGCTGGACCTAGAATGTAAAAAAAAAAAAAACAAAAAAAAACCCAAAAAAAACCCAAAAAACCCCCCAAAAAAAACCCCAGTGTTTTTTTGGGGGGGACATTGCACATTTGAAGTCAAGTGTCAATTTTGAATGTTGGTAATCTGCTTTGTGTTCTTTTATGGTAAAGTGAAGTGTTGCATTATAAGAATGTTGTTTAGCTTCAGAGTCCCGTACAGTGGGGAGAAAACCACAGATCAGAGAAGAAAGTGTCCTTTTTTTCTTTTATTGAATGAGAAAAGTGAGTCAGTTTCAGATAGTGTGCTGACAAAACATAGTAGAGGAGACTGTGGTAACCACAGATTCACATGTCCAGTGCTGGTATCAGGTCTTTGGATAAGAGAGATTACAGCACGTTTTGCTCTGGTGTATGAAACCCAAAGCAATACTTATTACTGGAGATGAAATGATATGTTTTTTCAAAAGTGAGTTAGTTTGCAATTAGCTGAGGCTAATTAATGGTTTTGGAGATGCACCTTGAGTTCAATTTGTTCACAATCACTCAGAGGAAGTAGTTGTTTGTAAAACAAAAGAGCAGCCTAAGATGGGGTGACTTATCTCACTAATCCACAGGGATGGCTGAAAATTTTGCTTTCATTTGCTGGACTTTCATGTTGGGTGCTGTATTTAAGTGGCTGCTTCTTGCTGACATACCCCCTTCCCTTCCCCCCCTTTATGTTTCCAGGGAGGAGTCCTCTGTCCTTGCTCACAGCTGCAAAAGCCTTGGCTGGGGCCAGCCATCCTCCTAGCAGCTCTGCTTCCCAGGCATGGCTGTGCCAGGCCCGGCTGTTGCCAAGGCCATAGTGTGTGCTCATGCACCCCTGCTGTGGGACGGGCACCCTAGGTTTGGGTGGGGTGCCTGGGCCCCTTCTGCTGGAGGGCAGGGGTGGGAGGGGGGGCAGTGGAGGTGTGGGAGGAGCTGTGGGTTAAAACAGTGCAAGGACAGGTAAAAGTCAGGCTGGGTTTGCTCTTAAGTAAAACTGAACAAAAATTGTTTCCCTGCCACTTTTTCTGGCCTGGTTGCCTTTCTGGAAAGCACTTTTATGGAGGAAAATGCAACCTGGATATGTCAGGAACGGGATGGCAGCCCACCTGCGGGGACCTGACCTCTCCTCTCTGTGCTCGCTCCCTTTCTTGCTTGGTGCTGCCACAGAGGCTGATCTCGTCTCCTGCTGTGGCTGGCACAGCTGCCGGCTGTCCACAGATGTGGACAAACCCCATCTCTTGGTCACTTGCCTGTTTTGTAAATCTTTCCCTTTTACTCCCCGACTCCTTCCAGTGTCTTTGGGATTTTTGGCCCTTAAAATCTAAAAGATTGCAGATTATAGCCCAAAACAAAGCTAAATTTCAGGATTTTGACAAATGTGGTATCAGCGGGACCAAGCCCCAAAAATCTGAGTGGAAGTCTTATATTGTACTTAATCACTATCTTAATATTTAATATTCAAATGATTGCCAAACTTAGGCTTTCTAGTGTGCAAGCTAATACTGTAACCTAAGGAAAATCACAAGTGTATCCTGAATGCAGAACCTAGGCTGCCATAGTGGTTTTCCAGCATTCCATTAAAATAAATTAAATTTGGAAGATTTATATGTATCAAGATTTGAATTAAATGAAGTACTTAGTGGATGAGATGTGAAGCTGGAGGAATTTTTTTTTTTCTGAAAAGATGATAAAATTTGGCCCTGACACAAAAGGATTCTGTAAAAACAATTACACATACTCTAAAGGAAATCGTTCACATAAATAGTTGTGTGTAGTGGCTGTTTTTAATTGGGCTTGATGTTTTATCTCAGTTAGTTTTCCATTTAGGAGGGAGGATAGAAACCATAAAGCATGATGCAAATTAGCGAAGTGCAATAGCTTTCTTTGCAACTGCTCTTTGAACCTTTGTATCTCTCTTAAGAATATGCTTACAGAATATTGCAACAGTATATCTAGGAGGTAGTTTTAAAAAATAGAAGTATTGCTCTTTCTAAAAACTGTTTCTGATAGGAGAACTAGAAAACAGAAAGGATTATAGTAATGAAGTTTTCTCTTAAAGTCTGTTTTGCATTTTAATCTAGTGGAGAACAGCTCTCACTGTTCTTAAAGCAGAAACTAGACAAAACCTGCCTAATTTTTAAGAAATTTTGATTTGGAGATGTGGTGGACTCATTGTGCTACAGGTAATACATGATCTTAATATCATGGGAAGAAAACTTCAGCATCTCTAACCTTACCAGTATCTTGCTCTGGTAACACAGCTAAGAAGAGTGCAACAGGGTTAGGATTTTCTTCTGCAACATTGTACCTGAGGGCATTTCCCCTATAGCAACAGAGAAGAACTGGGATTTAACTTCTCAGGATAACGGTGTGGGGGAGGGATAAGCAGGGACAGTGGGCTGCTTGTGGTAGGATTTTCTTGCTTGGGTATTTTGCACGTTATTTATGTATGACTCTTGTACCTGAAGTTGTTCTGATACTTGTGGGGTGCGTGTGTGTAGTAGATAACAGGGCAGTGGCTGTCTGGTGCTGGGAGTCTGCTGTTGTGCTCTGTCAGTGGACTGGGTAGCTCAGGAAGCTTTTGTGTGGACATGTGCATTTATGAAAATATTTGAAGTTAGAAATGCTGAGATCCAGAAATCATTAACCTGGTGATTCTGCTGTTTCTGAATATACATGTTTTTGTTGGTGCTTTCTGGAATGTTTTATGAATTAAATTAGCTGTTTAGTGTTATGTTAACTGTGGTGGTGTGGAGTTATGCATGTGTCGGACTGGGAGATGGTATCCATTTTGAGCTGAGTAATGACTTTGTTTAGATTTAGTGATTAATACTGAATTTCTTCGTGGGATTGGAATAAAATCTCATGGAGCTTCAGTGGACATCATGGTTTAATGATACTGCTGTAAACTCTGTGTGTGAGCACCATCCTCTTGTGAATTTTGCAGGAGGCGAAATTGCAGCAGTAGGTTGCTGTTGCAAATTGGGTTGGTTGAGGAATTGTTTGGTTGTCTTCACTGACAGTCACTTCCAGGTTAAGTTATGCTTCCTTGCTGGTTAGCAGGAGAAAGCTTTCAAGTGTGCAACATTCATCAGTGTTACTTTTCCCCTTTGTATCTTCTTTCACTGGGTCTTTCCCAATCTCTGTCACTTTCTAAGTAATTTTAATTCTCATAGTACCAGATTAACAAGCCTGGAGAAGCTATCCTGTTATGTCAGTTCAGGGGAAGATGGATTACTGTTGGTATATTTGCGAGCAAACTCTCCAGGTTGGCTTGTTTTAAATAAATATAGGGACAACTTGGTGAGTAATATCCACCTGCCTTTAATGTAGGGGATTAGAGGTCAGAAACTGTCACAGAGAAATTAATTGACAACTGTAGTTTAAGCAATACAAAAATTTCAACTTAATCATAAAACCATACAGAGTAACTACTTGATTGGGAGTGCTTCGACTTCTAGGAGTGTGTGAATGAATTTGAGTTTAAAGCACAGGAGTGGCTACACTTGTAGGTGCTTGCTGCGTCCTACTTCATGCCTTCTTCCTGAGGTAGGTTTTATCTCCTGTAGCAGCTACAGATGATTATATGTTAGATGATCCATTTTGTGACCACTTCAAAGCTTTCAAAAAATTTGTATTCTCTCTGCAAGAAAAAAGTTGACACAACTTAAAGTAGTGGGGTTTCAAAAATTCCTTAAAAACCCCGAAAAAGTGATAGGGATGCCTGAAAAACTGGGTGTTCGCCTACCAACAGTGGACTAACATTCTTAGTTACTTTTGCAGACCCGTAGGAAATAACAACTGTAGTGTAAAAACTGCTGATCTAACGCTGTATCTAGGCTGAAATGGGAGACCTCTGAACAGGGTAATAACACTAGCCAGCAAAGATAATGACAGAAGTCTAAGTGTTTGTTAATGTTAAGCACAAACTGTTTCACTTTGAGAAGAGTGGTTGCCTAATAATGATTTTCACAGCTCTGCCCCTGAAATCCTAAAAATGGCAAACTTTTATTTTAAAACAAACTTGTTATTTTGATTACCTCAGCCAAGGTAACTTGGGAGGGGCAAAGAAGCAGTGAATAATTATTGGAAGTACAAGGAGATGCTTCTCTAATTTCTTAAGGAAGCTTCTTGGGCAGAAAGGTGGGGCTAAAGAAATGGAGCTTTTTGTACTTTAGCCAGTGTGTCTCAGACTTTTTCTGCATGTGACCGTCATCTTAAGGATGAAGTGTTTTCAGTAGTAAAACACTGAAGTAGGCTGATGGAGGGCAGTTGTTCAGAACACTTAGAAAAATTGTTTGCAAAATAAATAATAGCACATTACTTAAACATGTATGAGAATGTTTTAGTTTGTTACGATGTCAAGATAGACTGAAGTTGAAGATGTGCCTTGTTCAACTTAAAGTTGCGCCTTAAATGATTTGTTAGTCAACTTCATAAATTGCTTAATGATTTTTATTTACTAACCAAGAATATTGTTTTTAAGTGCTTCTGGTGTTTTATAGGTTGCTGGAATAAATTGTCTTTCGCTGTCACGTCAAGACTGCCAGAGATTGCACTCTGTATCTAGTGAAATACTCTCACTGCTGTGAAATACTCTCACTACTGTATATGTCTACTTGAACTGAAGAGGTAGGCTACTACACTGTAGCAACAGCATACCTGGCTGGTATTTGTGAGAACTGAGAAGTGCCCTTTCAAAACTGAATATCAATTTGAATAGCAGGGGAAAAACAGTAGTCAGTTCTGTAGAAACTCTCTTCTATAAAGCAGATAGGAAACAGCTTCTTGAAAATACATAGAATAACTTTGGATTTGGAGGTGGGCTCATGAGCTTGCTTGTTTCTGGCATGGTGGACTCCTGTGAGTGATGCTGTACAGGTGTGTCGTCTTTGAAGAGAAGCCCAGGTTTGGGAGCATCCTTGCTGTTTCTCTTAAGTTGAGCTCTTACTTGTATTTTAAAGTTGCCTGTTTGCCCACATACCACTGCTGGCACAATATCCCGTGCAGGTTTTGTGGATTTTTCAGTTTAATACTCACTAAATCTGTTCCACTGAGTGTATAAATTACATTCCCAGTTCCGATGTAGTTCTGGCTTTAAACTGTGTGTTTTCTAGTAAGGAAGCAACTCTATGTCACTACAGTGCTAATAGTTTCCCCAAAAGACCCAAGTAAGGTGTCCTGAGAGTGGAACTAGAGTGTCTCAGTATAAAGGTGCCAAACTGCACAGACCCTAGTGCAGAAGGGGCACTGAGGTCAAGGTGGATGGGATCGGCTGTGTTGCCTCTCATGCACTGGCCAGCCTAGCCTGCGTGCTGAGGTCTGAGTCACCTTCAGGCTCCTTGCGGCCCTGCTGATGTTGCTGCAGCACCTGAAGGTACTGCTGCAATGAGGCTTTGCATCCACTCTGTCATAGCAGACTACTCCATCGGAGTAGCTGTAGGTAGGGATGTGTGTCTGCATCAGTGACCTTCGACTTACAGCCTGAGGAGTTTAATCTAACTGCAGTCACCAAAGGTGAAGGCAGCCTCTGAACTGGGAAGGCTGAAGGCGAAAAGCACAGGTCATGTCTGTCCACTCTTGGAAGTGAAGGCTGCTGGCTCTGGAGAGATCTGTGATTAGGTTTCCAGTTGAGTCTGGATGGGCTGCAGATTCAGAATAGGGCATGCTTTGTTTCAAAAAGTGAACAAGTCACAGGGAATTTCAGAGGAGTCCTTAAACATTTTGTTAAACAGTTGCCGGGATTCATGATCTTCTGGAATGGGATCTTCCAAATGTACCTTAAAAACAGGCTACAGCTCCTTACGCTGAAAGAAGAGATAAAGGTGAAATCAGTTGGCTACCTTGCTTCTCTTTTCTTCTGTTGGTACTAGTGCAGGGGACACGAGGCAAGATTTTCAGAAGTGTAACAACTTGGCATAAATTAATTTACTGCTTTGGTTTTGTTCCTTTCCACATCCCTGCCCCACCCCTCACCCTCCCTTGCCTTGTATCTTCTTGGCTTTACTTTGACACTTTGATTTCCAAGCTCACATTTACTTAGAAAGTTATATATCCCCCTGGTTTATGTGGGGTTTTGTAATGCCATCTTAATGATACGAACAAACCTTCATCCTCCTGAGGAATGTGGGGACAGCAAGGCGAGTGGCAAGTGCAGCCTGACTCATTTAGATACTGCAGGGACAAGCAAGGGCATCCTGTGCTCTGGGAGCAGATTTGTCCCTCCTGAGGGGAGCCAGCTCCCATGGCCTGCTGTACTCTGAGGAGGAGGGCCTTGGTGGGGCTAGCATATGATTTTGGAAGAGAAGGCTCACACAGGGTGGGAGGTGCTGTTAGCAAGCTAAGGCCCTGCTCGCTGTCAGTCTGAATTTCAGCCTGAAAAGCCTCACAGTTCTTGAAGCTGTTTTCCTGAAGAATCTCCCCCCACCCCCTTTTTAAAAAAAAAAAAAAACTTCATCAGAATAAGTGAATTATGTACAAAACAGGGCAGATTGGTCTATTAGATGATGCCATCATTTGTTGGTTTTAATGTACAGTAGGAGTTTCCTCCAGTTGCAAGAGCAGGAGCAGGATGTGCCTTTTCAGACCGGCCCATGGGCTCGGTGGTGCGGTGCCTCTGGGCAGCCCTCGGCCGCGCTGGCGTGAGCAGGGAGCGTTCTGGGGCCGGGGACCGGTGGCGCCAGTGGGGAAGGGCGGCCACTTGTGCAGGGCCGGCTACCTGTGCGGTGCGTGCCGCTGCGCGGGGTGCGTGCTGCCACTGACGTCGGCCCACGCGGTGGGGGGGGGCATCATCCAGGCTTGGCGGGGGGCGGGGGGGGTTGTTGGCCTCTGTGTAGCTGTAACGCTGGTATTTCAGTAATGCGGTGGCGTTTGGCTATACTGCCAAAACCAAGCTATAAGGAGTGAGTCTTTGCTCCACTTTTCCTCGCTCCGTTCCTCTGCTCCGCCCCGTCCGTGATCCCCGCGCTGCTGAGATCAGCTTCCTGCTTTTCATTTTCCTGAGAAGGCTGGTACTCCTCCGCTGAAAGAGTTATTTTCATCGGTCTAGAGTTAATTTTCATGGGTGGCTGCGGGCTCTTTTTTTCTGACAGGCTAACACGCCGAGCTGGAAAGCGGTATCATGGTGATTTTGTTCTGTTGCAGCGAACCAGAGCTGTAGGCAGAATGGTAGACTGCTGCACCGAAAACATTTCTGTGGCAGCTCTCTGACCGTGGAAGGCGAAGGAGGTGAGTGCCGGCTTTACATCGCGCAGGGTCCAGGGAGTTGTTGAAGATGGAACCAGGAGTCACAACCCACACCAGCTCAGTAACGAGAAATGAGCAATTAACGTTGTTATGCGCTCTGATTAGATGCTTTTGCTCCTACTAATACTGTAATGGAGTATACTCAGGAAATGATGGATTTTGCTGTAGCAGAGAACTGTAGTCAGTGACAGCTTACAGGGTGTAAATTTGCTTTTCTTTAATTGAAAAGTGTAGATAGATGTGGCACAAATACAGCCATAAAGGACAGCTGATGAAGGTAAGGTGCACTCCAAACTACTTAGGATAGAAAAAACAGTTTCAGAACTTTTAGGTGGATTGAGTAATACCAGAAAGAAACTTTACAGTGATTTACTAATAACTCTGGCTCTAGCATAATGTCATGCATATGAGGGAATGGCATGATTTTATAATGTGTGGAAATAAAATTATAGATGGGAAAAACAAAAGGGAAAAAAGGAAAAAACTTTTTATGTTTGTGAGGCTTCTGTTGCTTGAGAGAAAGCAGATCATTTGGAAGAATATTTCAGGTGCAACAAATGGTCAACTTGTATAGAAATATGTCTTCTTACACTGTTGCAATTTTTTAAAAAATTATATATTTTAATTATTTTTCTTTGAGTGAAGAATGTAAATAACCACAGGGTCACTAACTAACTTTAAGCTTTTTAAACAGGTATCATTCTCTATATACCTTCTAACAGAGCTCTAAAATCATGAATATCTAACTGGTAGCAAGTTGCTACTTACTTTGCATTGCAGTATCCTTTTGCTGCCTTCTCGTTACTTCCTGTTAACAGTCAGGTTAATGGGACAACTTTGCTCATTCTCACTGAGATGCCCTGAGTGATGTTTTTGCAGAGGGCTTTTCATAGGAGGTCACTCATAAAGCGTAGCTGTGTTGGGCTGGCTGGGTGTTGGATGTGGCAGTCACAGCCACAGGGCACCGCTGCAGTTTGAGCTGCTCCCCAGGTGACAAGGAACAATAGGAAGAAATCAAGGATCTTGTCCAGGATCATGGGAGACATGATGTGTTCTGAGGTCTGACCAGAATTGCTTGTGTTCTTGATTCAGACCAGAGTGCATGCTTGGATTTACTGTTTTTTGTGATGCTGAGTTGAATTTATTGGTTCAGCTATAAAGCGAAAAAAATTCGGTCTTTGGTCAGTTGCAGGAGTGGGGAATACTTCTCTTACAGAGAAGATCCATAGTACCTGTGCTGCAAACAGTTCTGGGGAAACTTAGATTTCAAAGTTTGATGCATTTTGATGGAAAGTGAGAGAGGTATGGTTAATTAGAAACAGGGGTTTGATTTGTGGTAACGTTTTTGGGCATGACTGACTTGCCTTTTTTCCTTGGTGGAAATCAGCACTGCTTCCTTGAAGTTACGGGGCAAGTAGGAGTGTATCATCTTAAGAGTGTGTTGTACTACTGGGCCACACTTACTGGCTGTAATTGAACAGCTTTGTAGATAAATGCTTAAGGCCAAAAGAAAAACTATAAACTACCACTGCTTCTAGACTTGTGCTCAAGAAATTCACGCCGTGTTGTGTCATTCATTACTTTGAGGGGTAAAACTGTGGTTAAGATGTTCTGTGCTGTCCATATCAGCACGTTAGAAAGAAGATGCATGCTGTTTGCCTCTGTGTGTTGATTCTAAAGATAATTATGAATCCTGATGTTTCTTCAAGAAGTGTGTGGGAATTGTGCTTATTCTGTAGATGCAAGTGTATTTCCCACGTAGGCCCAAGTACACAACTCTTATTTGCCAAGGTTAATACCTTTGTATTTGCGTTCTGACAGTAGAGAAACTCTGCAGCACTGAGAACACACATGTGACATTAAGCATCAAGGCCAACAGCTGCTGGACTTCTGGGATGTTTTACTCATTTTGTACTTACTTTCAAAATCTTCATCCCAATTGATAGGAGGCTGCTGTAAAAAAAAAAAAAAAATCCAGCCTGTATCAGTGGAGTCAAGGGTTTACCCTAGAATGTATGATACATCATTTGAACTACAGCTCCCTGACAAAGAAGGAAATAAGAATTATTTGACAGAGGTAATCATGAAAAACCATGTTTAAATGGCAGTACTGTCACTGGAGGAAAACGGTCCCAGCCTCCGACGCTTCCATCCTGCATGTGTTTGCAGTTGTGTAATGAACTGGACTGGAGGACTGATCATGGCTCTTCCCATCTGCTAAAGATAAACTGACCACCGTTGGGTGGATGATATATATTGCATCACATTCAGGGTTCTAGTCTGATTCATCTCTGTCCTGGAAAAGGGCTCCAGAAGTATGAAGAATAGAAGCAGGACAGGGGATAAGACTGCTTTTGGCTTCAGACCTGGCTTGTGCTTGTCAAGCTAGAGCCTTAAGGGCAGGCAAGTAAAATGCAAGAGAAGGAGGCCATATATCCAGAAATAGACCGTTGTTGTCAATATTCCTTCTACTGGGAACTTATATGCATCTTTTCAATCTGATTTTGCAGTCTGAATAGTTTCCAGTGCAGATAGCATCAGTTACTTACTGATGCTGAAGGTAACGTGTCTTAATTTTGATGTTGCTTTTATCTTTCTCCTGTGATCCTTTCTGAAGTAGGTGCTGTGCTGCCTTGCATCGCTTGCCTTCATGTGAGCCAGCATGGCATGCTACTTTTTGGGCTTTTGTTAGAAGTTGCACGGGACTTCCAGTGAGGGTGTTCATAGATGATTTTTACAAGGTGGCTCTGCCTGGATGGGATACACCAGTTCACTGTAGGTTCCAGGCGCCGGTTAAATTTGTAGAGTCCAGAGTTGTTGCTGTAAATTGTTCATATGATCAGTTACTCTGATACTTTGACTAGAGGTGGAATACTTCAAAAAGAGAAGGTAGCTTCTCCTCCAGTGGCTTTGTAAGAAGAGTATGTGCATCTGTGGCCAGTACTTTAATAATTTTTTTGTTTGTTTTTTAAATAGCAGAGTAATTGTTGCTTGTGTGGGACTTGTGGAGTTCAGGAAGTTTTTGTTAGTGGTTTTCAAGCTTTTGTTATGTGTTTGTTGCTGCTTTTTGCCAGCACCTAATATTTCTACATTAATTCCCTGGGGTTGTGTTATGGCTAGGGTAGTTGGATGTTGTACCCCAAGATAAAGATCCTATTTTGAGATTTGCTGGTGTAGACTGGCACATTTGTTCGGGGCCTTGTTACCCTCTGTGAGACTCCGTGTGAGTACAAGAATCTGTGCTGGTGGATTTTGAGAAGGGATTAAAGGATCAATGTTTGCTTTGCTTGGAAGTTGTTCAGATAGTAGAGTTAAGAGTTGAAAATATCTCTACTCCTTCCCTTGCTGTACCAAAGTAAATTGAAAACCCATAGCAAAATGTGTCACACCAACTCTTCAGACCTTTGAGTAATATTGTGGTGTACCTTAAGCAACAAAGATGCTGTCCAGTGAAAACATTGTACAAAACAATTAGATTTGTGGGAAAGGAACAAAAGGAATGATAGATTCAGGATGGGTAAGAAAACTTATTTAAATGTTCCTATCAGGCTTGCACAGCATGAAGTTCAGTTGCCTTTTATAAAGCCAGGAGGATTGAAAGGACTACCTAGAATCTCAAGCCTAAAAAAAATAAATAAAATTTTTAGTTTGGTTTTGTTTTTACCTTTCTTTTGGAGGAAAAAAAATAAGCCTCTCCTCTTCCTGCACTTTGAGAAGCTACTTAATAAGCATAAATAGCAAAAATAATGTGGGTTAGAAAAAGTATAGCAAAATACAAGGGGCCTAAAACCTTGCGAGTTGATGCAGCTGGGCTGTGGCCATGGTTTTGTAAGTACACAGCTTCTACTAGTGAGGACGTAGTTCCTGCTCCTGTTGCAGCACCTTCTAACAGTGTGGTGTGCCCACCCACTGCACAGACATCGTGTAATGGCAGCAGAGTTCTCCATGGACTAATGTCTGGGGTTATTCTGTGAGGGTGTCTCTGGGAAGCAGTGTCACAGCTGTGGAGGGATGGTGCAGGGAGCCAGCATGGTGTGCTGTCTCAGGACATAGTCTTTCCTGGTGGTGGTCTAACCTGACCTGAAACCCTGGGAACATCTGAGATTTTTCAGATGTGAAACTTGAGCATGGCAGGACCTGTTTTTTGAAACGAGGGCTAATGATCGACAGGGGGCACTTCTACTTTTCAAAAGCAGTCCCAAAAGATGCTACCAGGAAAAACTTACATGTTTCAACTGAAGATGAGCAGGATCAGCTGCAGAGGAAACCTACTCAAAATGGATCCCTCTCCTTTCATTTGTTAGGTCACCACTGTAAGAAAGTGGGCTTCATGATACCAGGAGGTTAAAATATTTTCAAATTGAAGGGATAGCTTTATGCAGATGTTCAAGCAAAATGTTTGTTTCTCAAACTAATTCAAAAGTGAAACTGTCTGTAAGAGAAGTGAAAATAATTGAATTGAATTTTCCTGTTCCCAGCTGGCTGCAAGAATGTATGGGGTTTTCTAAATTTAAAGTGATAGTAGTGTAGCTGTAAAGGTTCTCCACTTGGTTAAATTACTTTGGGTTTATGACTGATGGTGCCTGTTCAGGCTTATTGGTGTATGGAGTAACTCAGAAATAGTGATTGGTGTGTAAACACCTGGAAGTTTTTTGGGTAGAAGCATAAGCAAATTTCATGTGGGCCTCTGCATTGACAAAGTGTCAGTCAGGAGTACTGTCTCCCATGTTGGTGGAACTCACTCCAGAAGCAGGTTCTTGCTAGTCAGGGCCAATAAAGAGTTACAAGATTTAAGCAATTTCCTCCCCCTTCAAGGCTGCAAGAAGGCAGACAGCTAGCCAGCCCCCCCCATTTGAAAAAGACTGTGGCATGTTCTACCAACACAACTGAGGCCTTCCCATCTCTGTTGTTTTTCATGGTGTACTCAGAAAAACTGCAGGAATAAGACTAGTAGAGGCTTTCTGAGTTAGATGCTGGGCTTTCACTGAGCATCTGACTCTGAGGCTGTGGCACTTTCCACTGAGCTCTGTGAATCTCCACCTGGAAACATTTGCTGCAGGAATGGACATCTCCTCCCTGGTGGAGCTCTAGTGAGACAAGGAATCCAATTGCTGTGTTGAGGTGGCTGTTAGGCTGAGGAAAGAGAGGTACTTTCCAGCTGAGCTTTCAGAATAAGTGAATATATTTGAAATATTATCAGCAATTTATACTTTTGCTTCTAATGAAATTTCCTGCCCTATGGGTTGACAGATGTGTGTAAAAGCAGATAAATCTTTGGTTCATGGCAGTTCTGAGAGGGATATTTCAGCTTGTCCATCAGGTCAGCAAGCTGAGGAATGATAGGAGGGCAGGGCCCTTAGAGAAAAGCATCTTCAGGTGACTGATACTGTTTAGCTGACTTCTGCTGAGTAATTAAGGTAGAAAATGAGGCTGTGTTGAGATGACTAGGCCTCCTTGAATTATACCTAGAAATAATTCTGTAAAATTGTATCATGCCTTGAAAATGAGTATAGTCTGCTCCCTTTTGTGAAACACCTCTGCGTGGTGGGCAGCTACCCAGCTAGCCAAATCTAAAGGTCTTGCCACAGGCTGCCTGGGAGGAAAGACAAGTTATGGCTGTCTTCTGGGGTCAAGCCTGATCAATGTAATAAACCTTTTATCAAAAGGAAGTCTCTCAACCCTGGTATTTGCAGCACTAACAAAATACAACCATGCTTTGGCTCATCTGCATATTAAGAAGTGGCAGAAGCTGCAGAAGGAGCTTCCTGTTTTATTTCCAATGCACAAAGGTGGGTAGATAGTTTAAGAGTGGCTGTGGTATCTTGCAATTTCTTATCCTTTTTATTCTACTCTGCTGCTGTTTTTCTTCTGCATAGCTATTTCACAAACCAACTTACTGCATGGTGTTTGGCTTTGTCTTGCTTGTACCTGCAAAGAAAAGTATAGATACATGCACACATGTTTATGTATGTATATATGCGTAATATAAAAAAAAAATCTGCATCTTTCTTCTAACAGTGGGAAGGAGTGGGCTTGAGTCATTGTTACTGCTCCTCATTCGCTCTTTGGGGTTTACCAAAAGTGTGATGTGAGACCAGACAGTGCATTGGCTTAACACAGTATAAATCTGTGGTTCTCTACTGCTGTCTGCTACTCGTAGTATTTTGATGTGCTGTTTTAGGCCTGTAGTGAACCCACTTTCGTTCACTTTCCAAAGGGGATCTTATATGCAAAACACATAAATATAATTAGAATGGGTTGAATTTGTGTGAATGTCTTAACAGTATAGTGGCTTTACCTTTCATACAGTGATAGCCAGTTAAGACTCCAGAATATCAGTGTGACTTTTTTATTGACAATACAAATGAGGCCTGTTTTTTTAAAACTAGAAAAATAGATCTAGGTTGTGCCCATGCAAGTGTCTAACTGCTGCAGGACTGTTTTCTAACTTCTGGGCACCTCCATGTTTGGGTCCTTGAGCATTGAGTGGCCAGAAACAGCTCTTGGTGCTTTACTGACCTAAAATTGTAAGGTGTCCCCCACTGTACAGACATAAATGTGCTTTAGACCTAGTTTAAGTCCTTCATGTAAGGATGAGACCAATACTTAATGAGCTAGAGCTCTGAACAAACAAGGTAGAGCTGTTGCCTGCAAAGGTCAGAGGGTGGCTGAGCTAAATACGAGCTTTAAACATCACTTATCTGCTGCTCATGCCATGCCATTTTGAAGGAGCCTTCTCTATTTAGTTCTGCCATTAAGGCTTACAGGGGTTGGCTTGCTTTCTTTTGTTCACTGGTTGGTACAGTTGTGGTAGCACTGCCTCACCTTCAGCTGCAGCTTGAAATGGGTCAGGGCTCCTTAACAATACCAGAATAATAATTTGCACTTTTATAGCACTTTTCACTTGAATTACCCAAGTCATTTATAGGATTGATGAAGAAAGCTGGGTGACAGCTTTCTGACTGAGGTGATTATGGGAGATAGAGGCTCTGAGTTACGGGGAGTATGAATTTCAGGAAGTCTTCTGGCTTGTCTGTGAGAGGCTTGAATATTCTGTACTTCCTGATTTTTGGGTAGCTACTGCTACCAAGACTGAGTTATAAGATATTTACGTTGCATAGGTAGTGTGTGTATTTCAAAAATTGTAGTGGTGGATATTTAAGACCTGATGCTAACTGTATTAGATTAATCTCTGAGCAAGAGTGTAAGCATTTCAAAAGGGAAAAAATAAACAACCAACCATAAATAGCAATCTCTCTGTGTTGTGAAGGGAGAGTAGCGGCAGCTTTTTCCAGAGCCCAGCATCAGTGTTGCAACAAAGTTGACTTCCAGAAACAAACCAAAAACAGTCTTGCTCTTTTGATAAGGTGCCTGCAGTTCTGTCACTCAACAGGTGACACAAATTACCCCACAGCAAGAAAAAGGGATCAGAATCTGAGCTGTTTTCAAACTAAGGTTTGTGGAAAAAACAAAAAAAATCAGCACTGATTTTTTTTTTTTTAAATTTCTTTTTATTTCAAACATAGCTGAAATGACAACTCAGTCTGCGGGATGGATATTTGAAGTTTTCCAATAAAATTATACTGCCTTAAATTTCTGGAGCTCGCTTGACTGGAGGCATTGAACAGAGATCTGATAAAGGATTACAAACTTTTATGAAGCTTAGTCAGATTTTTACAGATACTAGTATTGTTTATCAGTGTTATTTTAAATCATCCTTTGACTGACTCTTTAACATATTATGGTTCTTACTGAGTCTTCTGTGTTGTTAGAATCTTCTGTGACAGAGGTGCCTTGCCTAAATACTTAGGTCCTTTGTCCAAACCTGCACAGTGAGTTTGTGTTGGAGGAGAGGTGGCAAGAGTAAGAGTGGTTAGCTTGCCGTGCTGCTGCTCTGCTGTTCAGTCATTGGGCAGGATGGTAACTTGAACTGATGCTTTGCATGTGTAGTGACGTTACTCAGAAAACCCTCTGCCTCGCCCAGAAGAGGAACAGTGAGCTACACGCTGGTTAGAAGCAACACAGGCAGGTCTACTCCCAAGCAAGCCTAACAAAAGGACAAAACCTCACTTTGGGCTTAATGGGGACAGAAGTGGAAAGCTAATTCTTAGGATATGATGGGGACCATGAACAAAGAACATCGTGAGCATGGCTGCTGGGACCGTGTTGCAGCTCAGATCCTGGGCCTTCAGCCGAAGCCCCACCAGCAGATGCTTATCATCAGTACTGCATGTGCTTTAAGAGTTCAGAACACTTGTGTCTTGCCTGACAGCCAGACTGCAGAAGCTGGTGAGGCTGCAAGAATTGTCTGTGGCCACTAGATGACTCCTTCAGCTTGCTGGTAGGTAAACTTGGAGCCGAAGACAGCTGTGGAGACCAAGAGCTGGTGCCAGAGGGAGAGGGCTGGTTTTGGTTTGTACCGAAGGAGATGCACCAAAATAAGCCAGTTATGTATCCTGCAACTGAAGGAAGTGTTAAGATGGTTTTTAGTTTAAGTAGTTACAGGATAACATACCTATACAAATCACTAATTTGTGAGGTTCTAGTGATACCCACTTTGAAAGCATTTGTAAAACCAAGGTCCAGATCTCTGTAAGGTCAGTGTGGTTTTACTGAGGCAAGGAAGGTGTGAAGGAGCCAATTTTTCAAGTTGTACTACTTGTTAACTAGACTACAAGAGATACTTTGTTTAGTGTTGAGCTCTGCTGTTACAACTGGTATTTTGCAAGCTTTCTAAAACAGAAAACCCACAAAAAACCCCCACCCAAAGCAGCAGCTCTATAACGGCCTCTTTGCCTCTTTGTCTTGTAGATGGCTGGATGAATCCAGTTAGGCTGGAAAAAATTTAACAGACTATATTGAAATTAGGCTCTGTCAGAATTTCCACAAACTTCCAGCAGTTCCCACTGCATAATCAGAGGGTCCACTCACTCTATGATGCTTGGGATTAAATAGTCTTCCTGTCATTTAGAGACAATATAAGCGAGGCTTTGGTTTCATAAACATGTATTTGCCAATGTCTGTATTAAGCATGGAGTAGTTGCTTTATCAGGGTAATTAGATGATGAGGAGCATAGTTGCTGCATGTGTTTCTTTAGCATCCGTGTTTATTTCTGAGGTGTAAGAATGAATCATTAGTTGCCATTAAATATGACCAGTTCCTGGTGCAAAGTATGTGCTGGGTAAATCAGTTGTGCACACGACTGATTGAATTTATTTTTTCAGAATTATTTTTGCCAGCCAATAATCCTACAGAGGAGAGACTTGGCCCCGAACTGTGGCTTGAGGTGTGAAGGTTATATATTGTTCTTTGAAGTTGTAATGTTAGAGTGCTTCAGGGTTCATGGTAAGCATAGTGCTAGTCCTGTTTTTAAACTTAATAAACAGTAAACATACATGTTTACTTTTAAGTAAGGGTGAGGTTTCTGCTTCTGACCTGTTTGAAAGTTCTAGTCAGAATCAGTTTCCATTTTCTCTCTTAATGACTTAAGACCTGTTGATAAGTCCAAAACCCCTTCTGAATTAGCTTCCAAGTAGACAATTGTGGATTGAGTCTTTGCAAACCAGGACCAGATTTTTTTTGACCCAAACCAGTGTCCCTTTTGAGGGTTATGTTTGCCCAGCAGCGTGTTGGATTTCAGATCTTTGGTTGTGGTGAAGACATGATATAAAAGCAGTTCTTACATGGGATTTTCAGTTACTTTGTATTTAAGCATATAGGAAGTGTGCCTATGCATACAGTCCTCTGTGTGTGTGTGTGTGCGCGCACGCAATTGTCTCCTACCTCTTGCTTGCTTGCTCTCTCACATTCAAAATGTGCATACCTTGGCATACATGCATAGGCATCACTTCCCTTCCTACGTTCTTCTTGCACCAAGGCCCCATCCTTTGGGATTTATAAGTTTAAAAGCCATCCTGTAGCAGTTCTGTGCTGGTCTAAAGGGAAACTGTCTGACCCTTAATTTAAAACTAGACTAATGATTTGTAAGAGAAGCATGTTAAAACTGAGGAGAAATATTGAAACAAAGAAACTTGTTTTCAGAATTTTCTTAAACTATCTCCATCCTCCTACTGCTTCATTATTTTATTTCTTACACTGAATGTTCTGTTTAACTTGCTTTCAAGTATTTCCATAGTTTTATCTATTTACTTAAAAGCTGTAGTCCTGAGGAGATCCCTTGCCTTGCTTCATTGAAAGATGATGGAGGAGGCTTCAGGACAAGACTAGGGAGGAAGCTGATCATCTGTTTAAACTTACTTGATTTGGATGAAATCAGTGCTTTAATCTCTTATATGCAGGAAGAGAAAGAAAATTTTTAGTAGCAATTGTGATGCTGGATATTAATTTTAGTAATTTTTTTTTAAAGGGGGGAGAGAAAAAAGCCTAATTCCGTAGTTTCCATTAACTTCTCTTTCTTCAAAATTTTTGCATTGTTGGATTTATGTGACTTTTGTGCTGCTGTCAGTGATGGTTATAGATATGAATAAAAGGCAGAATGTAGCATGGATCAAAGTGAGGTGAATGACATGAATTAGAATTTACCATGCTTGAGCTAATCTGGCAGTGGAAATGACATGAGGGGCTTAATTTTATTTAGAACTAAACAAATGGTGAGGCATTCCCCTGTGTGTGCATGTGTGCAGGTCCTGTCTCCCTCAGCCTCTGCCAGGTCCCTCTACTTGTTCTCCTGGGCCCTGAGTGACATGCTGGGATGTGTACAGGTTATCAGCTGTGAGGGCATCTGGCATTTCAGGAATTAGTTGGGTGCCTGTGGCACTTGGGAGCACGAGTGTCGGTGGTGTATTTGATGTTCAGCTTCCTCTCTCAAGTGGCTGAATCGAATTGAGCAGCCTAGAAGCAGAGCAAGGTACCATCATCCTTCTGCAGACCTCTAGCTCATGGGACTCTGTGCTTGCCTACCTACCTTTCTGCTTCTTCATTGTTCATGGCCTTCGTGTGGTGATAAGTAGCCAGGCTCTTTGATATTTATTTGTTCCAACCCTTAGTATAGTAAAACTTCAGAATTGGTGTACTTTGTAGCGTTGTATCTTGTGTACAGACCCCGAGATGGCAGTATTGAGGATGGTTGGGCTGAGACAGGTAATGAGGTAACGAGCATTGCATTACAAACCAGACTCCTTTGGACTCTGAGAAACGTTTCTGAATGAGGAGGAGAACTTGTTTGAGACAAGGTTGTACAGCAGGTTTACTTATACAAGTTGTTTGATTTAGGATTAAGAAATAAAGCTTTAGATACTTCTTACTTTTAACAGTTTTCCCCTCAACTACAACTATTTGATTGTGAAGTAAGATTTTTAATTGTAAACTTGAAATCCTGTTGAGGACTGTTTGCAGATGTCTTTGAAGAAGTTGGCCTTTTTCATCTATATATATTGGATTAGGTAACTGTAAGCTAAACATGTCTGAAAACAAGAGCTCCTGAAACCTTTCAGGTGGTCCTGCAAAAACCCAGGATATTGTTGTGCCTTAACCTTGTATTTTGCAAAAGTCTGTACCTGTATTACTGTCAGCTGAAGCACAGGTAATGTTGCACTAGCGCTTTCCTGAAGTTTCTGACAACTGGAGTCTTTCCCAGCATCTGCTTTAGAAGTCAGGTTTGGTTTCCTGCTGCCAATATTGACACAGTTCTGAGATGGGTGTATGGAGCGTTTCCTCTGAAGAGGGTACGTTCTTTGATGTGCCTCCAGAAAATTGTTTTGGTGTGGGTGGGATTTCTATTGTACATGGGCACAGGGGTTCCCCCTAGGATTAGATTTCCTCATCCTTCCAAAGCTGTTTTAAGGTGAATGCTTTTTGTGCTGCTTAGAATTGGATTTGCTATAACAGCCAGTTCCAGCACGTTGTGTAGCAACTGCCTGGGCTACCCTGTGGTGCACCAGAAGTCCTCCCCAGCCAGGGTGACCAAACTCAGACCATCTTCTTTACCCTTACTGGCCTTCAGAACAGGAAACCTGTGGGAAAAGTGCTGAAATACCTAAATACCTGTTCTTAGTACTAATGCCTCACTTTAGGATTATACTGGTGCTAATTTCACTGGTTTATCGAGAATCCCCTGAAGTCAGCCATAAGCTGGCTGTCTTCTTTCCAGCATAGTATTTCCAGGTAACTTGCAACTAAATATTTTAAGTTATGCCAATACATCATGCTGGACAAGACACATTTGTTTTCTGCATGTGCAGTAAGGAGGATAAAGAATCTGTGTGTATTTAATAAATTCCCTAAGTGAGGTTACAGCAGAAACTCTGTGTAAGGTTGTGCTAGAGACCTCAAAGTAACACCTTACGCTGGCCAAGCTGTTAGCCAGGAGTCTTTTCTCAAGCAACTGGAAGTTGTAGACTGAGTTTCCAAACAGATGAACTGTTTGTAGCCTGGCTTTTACAGCCTGAGGTGGGCTGTTGCAGATCCTGTGTGGGAGTCCTGATGGTAACTAGTTGATACGTATTCTGAATTTCTAAATGGCTTCTGTTACTCCCTCTCAAATGTAAAACAGACTTCAAATACAGTGACTGATGTTTATTTGAATATAATAGTCACTACATCTGTGTGATTGACTGATTATCTTAATTTATCTCGTGGTATATTTCTACATCAGTTATTTAAAGTTGGTAGAAGTCTATAACGTCTCAGTTTGTGATAGAAGGCAGAGTAAGTTCCATGGATAGCATTGCACAAACCTGTTAAGTGTTACTCATTTAAGAAAACCAAAAAAACAAACAAACCAAACCCAAACAAAAACACCCAACCCTAGATTCAGTAGGCATAACTTTGTGTATACAACAGTTCCACTGTAGTCATTCTTGGCATTCTGCTGTTGACTATCTGTACCGTTAGAATGGGTAATAAAATACTGAATGGAGTTCTCTACACTAGATTGTTGTTTGGGTTTTTCTACAACAGTTGAATCTTACTGCAAATGGTTTACAAATATGTTAACAATACACTCATTATGGAAGGAACAACTAAATTGATTCTGTGAACTCTGCAGCTCTTGATAAAGAGCCCACAAATGCTCAGTACAGTGCCATGGTGTGGCAGCAAATCCTTGATTTACCACTTCCTTGATTTTACCACTTCTTAAATCACATTTATACTGTGTTGGAGACTCAAAGTATGTTGGTTGGGTTGTTTTTTTTTTCCTAATAGACATGTACATGTACAGGTGAGGCATACTAAGGAAATCCAGCTGGAAGCTTGAAGAGTAGTCTTGATACCACTTTTTCCTATGTTGATATAGACACAAGGACTGGAACTGGAGATTTGAGGGGTTTTGTCCAGAAAGCATGAAAATTAGCAGTCCCATGTTCATTCATTTTTGTCTCGTCTCAGAGTTCTGTAAAAAAAGACATTTTCTTATGAAAAAAAGTTTAAATAATAACAAGGTATCTGTGGCCTTTCCTCCCACCGCTGCAAAAGCAGTTTTAGTTGAGCACTGTGATAAGGTCTATAACGGCACGATTGCATAGGATTGTGGTATGAAGGAACATGCTAAGCTGTTCAGCAAACACAGTCTACAGATACAGGTTAATGGTTAACTACACTTAAGGCTGGAAATGATCGTACAGTAATTACAGTTAATTTTGAGACAATACAAGTGCATTGCCATGCAGCGTCCTAAGAAGACCCTGTCACTTCAAAATGTGCTGTTAGGAAGAGGACAGGAATATAACTCTGTCATCTTAAGACAGAAATGTTATTCTTCAGTATAAAATCACAAAAAAGTCTTAGTGGCACTAAGTCTGGTCTTAACATGCAGTCTTGTCTCATTCAGTGAAGGTTTCATATATGTACCTCCTAAAGAAAAAATAATCTGCTCCCATTATAACTGCAGTGATAAAACAGCTGTGCAGTTTGCTGCCTGTACTTGCTCCCACAGCAGCGTGAGGAGCAAAGGCAGCTTCTCCTGATATATTTTTGGAACTGCTTGGGAGCTTGTCCCTCCTAGAGTTGCCTTTGGTCAGCTCCTAGCATGCTATGTTTTGGCTTGTGCATCTCTTGGCTACACTCCAAGATGTCATGTTTAAGAGTATGCTGTGGTCTGTTTCTGGCCCTTCTTTTCTAGGGCAGCCTGTGTGAAACAAGGATTTTTATAGCCAGTTTTCCTTGCCTTTCTGCCCTCAAATAAGGGTCTGTGGCACAACTAAGAATTGGTTCTTCTGATGATTTGGTTTTTTAAAGACAAAAATAATCTGTTCTTCATCCCATCATTTTTATCCTTTTTATAATACCACTTGTAATTCTTATTATTACTGGTTTGCACCTTCTGTGGAAAGAAAGCTAAATTTTTTTTTCACAGAATCTGTATGACAAGGACTACCCTTGTTGCCAAAATTTCACAAGGTCAACAAGAGTGCTGCAACGAGTGAGGGCTCAAAGGCCACTGCTATTAAGTCTTGACCTTGAGAATATTTACACCTAGGCATAATTTCACCAAAGCTCCTTTCTGTTGATCTCAGGGATTACTTGTGTATTTGAAACAGAGCTTGCAAATTGGTGACCACAGAAGGGGTAGGCAGGGTGGAAATGCACTGCTGCAAAGGGTGTTGTTCATTTTCTTGCCCCCAGACTGTCAGTTGGCCATCCAGGTGGTCTGCCTGGCCTCCAGCATCTGCTCTCCAGGAGGGCTGTCATCTTCTGGGAGACCGCTGGTATATCTGCCAGGCCCTGGGGAGGTCTCAGGTACTTCTCATGTGCTCTCAGGCACTGAAGGTCTGTTTTTAGGCAACAGCATCCCATCCTAAGTAGCTTGACTTTAGTCAGAGTAATTAAATCTTTACTGAACAGGCAAAATTGAGATAAAGGTACTGCCTTACAGCCTTTCAAAAAATAACTTTCCTGAAACTTAACAAAAATGCAATAATTACTGAAATTGTTGTCAGGGTCATGACCGACTGCTGCATCATCTCCCAAGGCAGCAGTCGTGGTTATCCTGGGCAGGTTTCTTTAATATGCTGGGAATGCTCACAGTGGTAGAAGGTGTGCTGAGGAGGAGGTGCTGGATTCTGGATGACAGTGGTTGAGTTGGTCTATGTGTGGTGTTGATGGAAAGGGAGAAAACAATGTTCTTCAGCTGGTTCAGGTTGCTTCCGTTCCCTGTCAGCCTCCCAGTTAATAAATTTGTTTAAGGAAGCAGCTTTGTGGTATCTGTAAATGCCTTTTATGAGGAGGGGAAAAAGTACTTTTTATAGATGCTTTCTGTAATTCCATACTGAAATACTTGTATCTCTGAGTGCACAAAGCAATTAAGGACCAGCATTTCTTAAAAAAAAAAATCCAAAAACCCCCTCAAAACTGTGGGTTGTTTGGTTTGGGGTGTTTTTCCATCCTTTATAAGTTTGAATTGTTTTTCAGGTTATTTATAACTGACCACTCACTGTTACAGTGAAACCAATTTTGAGTAACTAATCATCATGGAATTTGTTGCATCATAAAAGGCAGTTAATTTAAAGCTGCTTTCTATTGTATAGTACAGAAACAATTATGTGATTTGGCAATGGAGAACAGTAATCCCTGGCTGACACCTAATGCTCCTTATTACTGCCTTACTGGGACTCTTCACAGAGGAGTAACCCCGTGTTGTCCCTTGTTTTCCATAAAGCTGGAATAGGATGGATGTCCTGGGTTGCCAGCTAAATAGATATGGAAATAGAGCCCCCTCAACACCTCCAGGGACGTGTCCATTCTTACCTGGCCTCTCAGTTCCTACAGTAGTGCCAAAGATGACTGACAGCACTAGACGTAACAAATGATCCTAATTAAGATCTAGAATTTGGGACAGACTGTGCAGTGCTGCCTGTTGAGAAGGGACGCTCCCTTGAGGATTCCTGTGTAGAAGGTTTTCCTCATACAGCTGGCTCCTCAAAGGGGTGGGTGCCATCGCTAAGCAGCATCCAAGCAGGTCCATCTCCATGGATCTAAACAGGAAAAGCTTTTCAGAGAAGCACGAGGCCCTATGTTGGCATATGGGCTGTCTGGCTTCTTGCCTGCAGAGCTCCACTCGAGCTCCCAGCACACCTCCCTTTACTGCACCCAAATCTATGTGAGGGCTGCCTTGAAAGTTGATATTTTACCTCTTCTGCTTAAGTTCCGTGGGCCTGAAGAAGACAAAGACTGAAAGTGTAACTGAAGGCACGCTTTGAAAATTACTGAAGGTCGCAGAGCATCACAAATCATAAATGTCATTTTTATAACTACTTTATATAATCTGTGTGTAAAGCTTGGCACTGTGGTGTGGTTTTAATGTTGTATTCTTGAGATAAAACAGCAAAGGCAACTAGGATTATTTTCTGCCTCTTAAAAAAAAAAAACCCACCAGCTTTGTAAGTCTGTTTTTAAATACATCTTTGTGGACTTGTAATCATCTTTAGAGTATTTTTATTTCCTCAGTTTAAATCCAGTGCCTCCTGTTTTGAGACAAAATCAGACTAGAGAGGGGTTGTGAAGAGGGCAGCCTCACTGTGAGAGCCCCTACTTGCCGTTAAATTAGTTTGGATGAGAAATCTCACTTAGGTGGTGGTGTTTAGTAAGACCACTGTCTCTGTCAGAGCTGATATACTGGAAACGTCTATGGATACAAGCATATCAGGGATATTTGGAAAAGGATCTTTTCTTTTCCTGCCATTTACCTTGATTGTAACCTTTCTGTATGTGGGTTAATCTTACTGCTCCCAGTGTGTCTAGCTACTGGCTGCAATAGAAAGCCTTACGCAGGGTATGCACTGTCGTCTACATCTACACAGCGATGCGGGTGCATGTAGAGCTCGTGAAAAACAAGCCTTGTCTAAACTGACCAGGAAAAATGTTGTTCCTGCGATTTATTTGGTACATATTTCTGTGCTGCTTCCAATTCTCACGAGTACCCAGCATCTAAGTTTTTCACCTTTTTTTCCCACTTAGGGCTTCTGTGGGAAGTCTATCCAATAAAACTTTAAGATAACTGTTAGGGTTATCTTCTGAGATTATGTTTACTTTTGTTCACCAGGAAGTAAGAGACTGCAAACCTGTTGGTTTATGCTGGAACAGCATGCCGGGAGCAAAACAATTTCTCTATGCTAAATTGCAGGGGTGTGTGTGTATATATATTTAATATCTGGGCCCATTATTTAGACCATCTTTTATAATCTGCTTAATTGCAAGGTGTGAAAATCAAAGTTGCCACTCCAGTTGATATTTTTTTTTTCTTTTACTGACAACTGCAATGTAGAAAAAAGTATTTCAGTGTTGAATATTTTGCTACTCTATGATTTTTTTAGGGTGCAGTGGGGTTTTTTTGTTGTTTGGGGGGGGGTGTTTTGGTGGTTTTGTTTAATTTTCGTTCAAGATTTTGTGAGAATTCAACAAAAATTTTTGATACTACTTCTTTTCTCTCATGCGTCATCATTTTCAGTATTTAAGTATTCTGTAGGATTAAAAAGAATTAATGATGATACCTTTTCACTGTACTGTTTTCCAGTCTCCTGTAAAAGAGCTCTGATTTTTAAACACTGGAGTCTGTCAGATGATTTAAAAACAAAACAGTAGAGAAGATTTTATCATTACTTTAATTTCTTCCTTTCTGTTATGAGGGCGTGTTCATGCTTTTCTAATTTATTTTTGGTATTAAAAGAGAACTGAATAAGGATAAGGATGCCATTGAGCTGAACATAGTGCAAATGAGCCTCGAAAGAGAGATTGTACTCCTGAGCGCTAACTGTCCAGTCACAGTTACTTCAGCTGATTAAATGGCATGGTCATAGTTCCAGTTGTAGGACCACTGCAGTGATTTTGCACTCCTACCTGTCTGTCCATCCGTTCCACCAGAATGCTTCTGCAAAGCTAGTCCTAGTGTGGCTTGAAGGTGGCCGGTGTGCCAACTACCTCAGGAAGCGAGCCCGTGGGAGATGGAGGAGTGGGCTCAGGACCTGCCAGTAAATTCAGCACTACATCGGGGGGAAAAAAAAAAGCTCATGAGGCTGCGGGCTGGTTGTAGGGCTTCTGTGACAAATCTGCTGAATGCAGAAGCTGGAAGAACGACAGGAATGTGTGGTGTTTGTCCTGCCCAGTGCAGCTTGGGGTAGCCGAGTTAATTGGGTTCTTCCTGGGCTTTTACCATGCCCGATAAAGTTAATCTTAGGCCTGATCCCGTCTTGTCTGGCGCTCTGTTACCCCGTTGGGCTGAGTGTGGGAGAACGTGACCCGTTTCCCCTGTGCAGAAACTGGTCTTGCAGACAAAACCTGGTGGGTAGCCCTGGTGACGCAGAGCTGAGGCTGCGATCTGCTTACCCGCTTGCCGTTCTGTCGGCTCGGCAATAGGTGGTAATAGGACTAAGAACTAATACAACTCTTTCTGTCATTAAAGTGAGCGCTGGCAGGGAGATTATCTGCTGAGTCAGAATATGTCGGTTTTGCATCCCTACTCTTAGGAGCCGGTACTTGCAGGGAGGGGATTTACCTCTAGCGCAGTTTTGTGCATTTGTACTTCCTCCATTTTGTATAGTAAATAGCAGTTTGGAGGTGCAATGGTTTTTGTTTGGGACAGTCCACTTAAAATGTCTGTAGTTAAAGAAATCCATGCGAGATTTTTAAGTTAGTATCATTCTAAATAATAAAGGGGTATATACACGTCTGTGCTGGCGTTAGTGTCCCCTGTTAATACTGTTTGCAGAATTGGAGACATCAGTATGTGTATTGTAATTACTTAAAAATAACATGTAGGTTGCTGTTGCAGACAGGAGGATGGGAAGATGTAACAAAGAAAAGTGTATTGAACATAAAGTCACAGTATAGCAAATTTGACAGCTTAAATTTCCTTCTTTTGCAGTCTCCTGTTTGTTCAGGTTACGTGTATGTGTATGTATAAAATAACTAAATTTATATACTAAACAGGAGGCTTGAATATTCTCCCTCTTCCCCCAGGTTCTGAGGGTATAGAAATTAAACCTGAGCCCATCCCAGTGGGTTTTTTTCTAAATATCTTCATGGTTCCATCAAACTGGCCAGGAAGCTTGCTTCATGCCTCACACTTCACTACAGACAGGAATTTCCACGTCATCCGTTGATATGTGCTCATCCTTCCTCAGCAGATGAGAGGGAAGGCAGTTTGAACTGCCTAGATAATGTTATTAAGAATGGGTTGGAGCATGGTAATGAACAGGGCTTGTAAGCTGTATTATCCTAAACTCTGAAGGCCACAGCGATACAGCGGGCGGATGAACCTTCTGGTTCTAGCACAGGGCCAACTCCAGCCATCTGGGCAGAGAAACAAACATAGTAGCAATGGTTGGTTACTGATGTGTCCTTTTTAAATGAAGTTGGACAAGGATGCTTTTTCAACTTAGTGGGGTTTAGTTCCCATGCACCTGACTTAGTTTTTAAACATTCCTCTGCAACTATGAGCTTTGTCATCTTTTCCTCTGGAGGAAAGCAGAAACCACTGGATTTCAAACTCTGCAGCGTGCTAATGGGATAATCATGCCAACAAACTTTCCCTATCTGTAGGCCTGAGTTGAACATAAAATATGATGTGGAGGTATGAAAGACTATTTCTCTAGATAGCCCACAGCCTGCTGTAAAGTTGCCTAACTTGACAGCATGGGTGGTGGTGTTGCTGTTTCCATTCCCAGGGAAGGCTTTTGAGCCGACCAAGTGTATTCTGTTGCATGAGGAGAGTCTTTAAGAGGATCAGGGTTCAGGAACCGTTTCCTCAATACTTTCCTGCAGGACACCTAAGAAATCACTCACCCAATAGTGCTTTAACGTTCCTGGCTTTAGCCTGGAACTTTGGGATGCCAAATGTTTGCTTTTGCTAGTGCATAGTTCTAATTTGTCAGTAGGTCATTTCTTCTTCCCCAGTTGATTCAACCTCAAAGCAAACACGATCTCCCTTTAAAACCCCAGTTCCTCTCATCTTCTTTTTTGGTGGTATGTTTCCTTTTGGATCCTAAAAAAGAGTACATCCCACTGGCAAGTTGGTGGGGCTTATTTATGGGTTTTCCATATGTGTGTGTATGTTTGGGGGGGTTGTTTGGGGTTTGGTTTTGTTTGGTTGGGTTTTTGTGGGGTTTAGCTTTGGGTATTGGTTTTGTGTTTCTTGGTTACAGCCTCTGTCTCACCTAGAGCAGTTTGCGTGCCTTCAGCACGCTATGTGGCCCAAGACCACCACCTCCCCGCAAGCTTCAGGGGTTTTGTTTGTTGCCTTCTCTAGCAAACCAAGTGGCTTCTGTAGTGCCAAAGAGATCTTGATCTTGTTATTGATGAGAGTGAGTTTAATAAACTCCACTGGCCAACTTACCTTAATGGGGTGAATGCAACCTTCTTACATGCTTTTTCCTGCCCCACCTTCTCTTACAAGCGAGAAACACCAGGATTGAAATGTTTTATCACTGAAAGGGAAGTAGGGGCAGGGGGAGATACTACTTTACTGTCAGTCAGGTTGTGTAATGTAGTCACTAGAGGGCAGACTTGTACTTCTTGGAATAAATTAGTAACTGCAAAGTAATAATTCATTAGCTCCAAATAAGTAGAAATAGCTCCCTAATGAAAATAAACATTTTGATGCGGTTTTTTTATTTTAAAAAAAATAATCAGGAGAAAGGCAAATAGAGAAATTACTATTTTCACTTTAGTTAAAGATGCTTCATTAGGGATTTCATTGTTGCTGTGTTTTCTGAAATGCTTCAGTGCTCTGAAATTTGCTTCCTCTGATTTATTTGAAATAATGCTGACAGGATTGGTGGGCAGGCTTGATTCTCTTCTGTCTCCCACTTTGTACATAACATTACCTCATAGAAACTGTGTGCATGCATGTGTGCTGTGCTCAAAGTCTACTGGGTCCACTAAATTTTCCTTTCAGTGAACTAACAAAAAATATTGCAGATAGAAATAAGGCACCTGATATATGGGGCCAAAATCACCATTATTGCACTATATCTCCATAATTCTTTTCCCAGTATGAAGTTTGAAGACTCTTTTGCAGGTGGGAAGAATTTTGCACTGTATGAGAGATGATGAGAGGTGACATACACCAACAGAGAATAAAGCCAAGTTTTGCCTTTTTAAGGAGCACTTGTGAAATACCTTACAAATAAAGTGGGAGATAACTTACAATTAATGGATTCAGTAATTTTGTTGTAAATGATGTTGAGATTCATAAAAAGCAACCCTCCCCCAATCTTAGAATTTCATGCCCACTTGCTTGTCTGGGCTGTGCATTCACTTTTTTATCCCCCAATAGGAGGTAAATTGACAAAATATAGTGACAGGATTGATTTGCTCAACACTTGTCTTGTGGATCATAAACGTAACTGTTTTGTTGCTTGTTATCTCAGATTTTTTTTCTCTCAAGTGAGAGAACCCCTGGGTTGTGCCTGTAGTGTAGTAAAACATTCATTTAGCAATGGTGTTAGCAGTTTGATTAGAAGATAGAGATGTTAAATGTGCTGATACCTGGCATAAGAATGCTGGAGGAGGGGAATTATCAGTTATTCGTGTTAAAATTCCTTTTCATTAACACAAGAATTTATAAAAATAGTCTTCAAAGAAATGTTGCTGTTGGCATCTTCTCTTTTTGTGAGTTTCGTGGTATATGATGACTGTTCTAAAGGTTCAGCTATTAAAACTGTGTTCACTTACATTGTTGATTTAAAATTCCTGACTCTTAAGGTAACCCCCTGATGATCCTACTTAAAAACCGGAATAATCTTGCAAGTGCTTGATGCTTCAGAGTTAGACACAAAACTACAGTGTACATAATGACTTTTATTTGAAATTACAGAATTGTTGACTTGGTCCTGTTTACCTGGAATCTCCTCTGGTGTTAAGACGCTTCTCTCTGTAAGACTGTATCTTATGCTTACCTTATGATAGTGTAAGCATCTTGATAGATAAGAGGAACACCACCAAAAGGGCCTCTTCTCATCTTCCCATCTCTCTTCTTACCTGAGCCTGCTCTCTGTGGTGTGTTTCCACGCCTCTCCCTTCAGCAAAGACCTGTGGGGAGTTGCAGTGTTGGACAGAGCTGAAGTGAAGGGACATGCACGTTGTCCACATTTAAGTTTTAAAATGCAGTAGGATTTTTTTTAGTGTAAAGAACTCTTTCAACATCCTCTGTTTTCTGCCCTTGTTTCTCAGCTGACTAATTCCTGCAGCTTGGGTTGAATGGACCCCAAATTTGGGTGGCTCATTGACAAGGTCTAAAATGTGAGACGAGTAACAGTAAGGAAGAACATATGCAAATGGGAGATATTTTCCCACCTCTTCTCACTTGCAAGTGTGGTACCAGTTGCCTGTAACAACAGCAGGTACAGCACAGTCAGGTTGAAATTATGAAATTATTGAAGGTGATGCTGGACTGCAGCATTGTGCTTGGCTGATGAGAGCTGCCGTGGCAGCCTCCAAAAAGTGTGTGCTGAAGAGGCTGGCTGCACATCATGAAGATACCTTCATTTGAATAAACACTCAAGAAGTCACAAAGGCTTTTGAAGACTAACTGACACTTGTATTTCAGCTTCTCTTTTCTGTATCTCCTTGTCTCCCTTTCTAACTCTGCCCCCCACCTTCCTTTCTTTTTTATTTTTCCTGGCTTGTGGTTCCCTGGACTGCTCAGTGCTTCTTTTTCTGATGCTTCTGTTCACTTGTGTTGCTCAGACTGCCTTCTCTGCAGCTACAAGAAGCTGGATGGATGCTCCTCTCCTTCTCACTAAAGGCTTGGGTTTAATTTAATTTCTTTTTCTAGTTTTCCTGAAAGTTTCTAAGGAATGATGAAACACAGCAATCAGGACTGAAAATGAAAGAAGTTTCTTATCTTACCTATTTAATGCACTTTTTGGAAGTGGCCCTCAGGGAAGCAAGCAATGTCATTACATTCAGGTGTTGTAGTATCATCAAATGATAAACCTTTGTTTGCACTAAGCATTTCATGCTCTAGGTAAACATTTTTTTCATTGGAAATGCTGATAGGCTACGGATTATGCTTATGACCTACTGCTTCTGCAATGGATGCCTTTCTGGGAACACTTGGAAAATTAAGAGAATTGGTTAAATGGAATTAAAATTTGCCTTATTCTGGCTGAGAGTTATTTGTTTATGTGTTCCAGAAGCTTTTCATTGAACAGTAATATAACTTATATGCAGTTCTAAGTAAATATCAGGTACAGCCTTTCTTACCAAGGTTATAAAGATATTTTAGAGTAGGGAAGACATTACAATGAATGTGTTAGGTGTGTTGGAATCACTGACACGCTCCTCAGGACCTGTCCTCTCATGCTTCAGATGTCTGTGCACAGGTGTCTCCCTGGTCTCAGTAACTTCCCTGACACTATGCAGGTGCTTGATTCATGGTCACGTTGTTCACGTGGGTAGCTGGGAGCTCTTGCTGTTCCCTGTCAGATGCTGCACGGCAGTAGCATGCAGAACAGTTACATGGCTCTGTGCCCAATTCACAGGGAAATGAACCTGTGTGCTGCCAACCACCTCCTTTCCTGCGCTGAGTACCCCTGTGTCTCTGGGAGCAGGTCCCATGTGCTGGCTTGGAAAACAGTGTCAAGGTGAAGAGGCTGGTCCCTGGTAGTTAGTGGTCTGAAGGAGCCCAGGAGCACACATAAAGAAATACCACTGTGTTTTCAACTGTCTTCTCACAGATGTGTTTGCAAACTTGTCCAAGCCTTGTAAACATTCAAGTGAAAGTAACTTCTGCTCATATGGATAATGTTAGGAATCGTTACGCTTTATGCCAAGCTTTGTCTTAATTAGAAATTCCGTTGCATGACTTTATCTGGGGGCATAAGCTGAACTAACCCATGAAAATTATGGTTTTCTTTTTGAAATTGCTTAACAGTTGGATATGGTTGGATCAGGCCTTTTATCACTCACCTTATTTTCCCTAAAGGGAAAGCTGTGGAGGAAGGGAAAAGGAAAATTGATTTTGAAACTCAAGATAAACCCATTCTCACTCCTGTATCCCTCTCTTCACCTAGCGTAAAGCAGGTAGCATCAACGTGTCCCAGCTCTGGTGTATACATGGGCATATGAGTAGGTGTTTGGATGAGAAGCCTCTGTATTATATTCTTTCTTGCTTGTTATTTGTTTTTTTAATTTTGTTTTTGTTCAGCCTCTTAGAATTAAAATCTCCTACGAGTTGCCAGGCAAGACTTGGAATTCATTGGGAGGTGATGGTGCAGAGTGCTTTCCATGCTTGTATTGCCCTCTGACTTTCCAGATGAGGTTGATGTGGATAAGCTCTTGATGGGTTTCTGCCTTCTGGTATTCTGAACTGTACCCAGGATCAAAATATGTGCTGTGCTTAGCTGGGATAGTTTCTCAGCTCTCAGAGAAGGTTCCTTATGGTTTGGTGTAGCTTTCTGTATCAGGCACATATCAGATGCTCTAAGTTCTGAGGCCTTTAGGCCAAGGGTTGTGTTGCTGGAGTGTTTGGAAAAGGCAGGGTATGAAATGCAGAGAGTTTTGGTATCTCACAACCAGCTCATGAAGAAGCTTGGTAGTAGGGCTGACTTTCATGTATCGGTGGCTCTTAGTGAGCTGGTAAAGGAGATCAAGCCACTGCTGCGAAGCCTACTGACTGTTCCAGGCTGCAGGGACTTGCTTGCAGTTTCTGCTTGCTTGATGGCAACTTGATCCCTTCAAATGGAGAGTATTTGGAAACAATAGCAAGTGCCTTCATCACTTCCATGCTCAGCAAACAGGGAAGGGGCATCCTGATGAGCCTTGGGTGTGGCGATTCAGTGGGGCATCTGCTTCCCATGGAGATGATGCCAACCTGGGTCTTGGGGTGCTCCTGAGCTCGTGTGCCTGGCTCAGGTAGGCACCCACAGCCTGCAGTGCTTCCACACGGTAACATCTTCACTGGGAATAATTTCTTCACTAGAAATCAGGTGAATAGTTAAAAAATTAGTAGTGTTTCTTCTCTCTAGTTGACAGTTTCCATGGCAGTTGCTGTTCATCCAGGATGGGAAGAAGGTGGGTAAATTACTCCTGTCAAACCAGAGGTAATGGCCTGTAGAGCTCAGGGGGGCACAAGGAGTTCATTGATAACGTGGGTCAGATCCTGTAGGTACAATGAATCGGTGTAGTCAGCCAAAGAATGTGACCTTGCTGAGGCTGTGACTTGTGACTTAAAATAGGTAACAAGAATCAAGAACATGGGGATTAGTTGTGGCATCTATTACTGCCTCACTGTTGAGGAAGATACCTGTTTCCCTGTTTTCCTCTTAACTCAAGCTGCTATTTATACCTTTAATATTGTCTTGGATTAAGCCTTAGCAAATTCACTACCGTGCTGTTTCCTTCATGCAGAATTGAGGAGTGTGGGACACACGCTTAAGCTCCAGACAATCCTTGTTTGCTTTTGACTCTGGGCAGCAGCTTTGTTGGGTTAGGGTGAGTTGAATAATCACAGTCTGGCCAACATCTGATTCTGTGTCTGAGCCTTTTGACAGTGTGTTCATTTGTGAATAAACAGTTTGGGCAGTGTCACTGATCTGCAAATGTGTACCTCAAACTTTGGCTGTAGTAGGCTGGCTTGCCATGACTGTAGTGCTGTCTCCACCTTTATATTATGAGAGGTGTGTTTAAGAGCTGGCCATTATGTGTTGGGTATGTGTGTGGTGGGGCATTCTGTGCACATTGTTTTCACTTCTTATGGTCACAGTGCTCTGTGGAGTGTGGACACCTGGTGGGGGTTGGAGTGTGCACCACACCGGTCTGGTGCTCTGGTAGGATGGACCTTGCAGCGGACCGCTGGTTGAGGATACACTTTGGCAGAAAGTTTTGTTAACAGTATCTGCAGCTTCCACTGGGAATATTCTTGGTGAGGTAAAGTAGGTGAGCTCCAAAAATCTCCTTTCATTGAATTTTCTTCATTCAAGTCTCCAATCATTTGACTTTCCTAAGCCAAAAATGTGCTTGACCTGACAGTGCCATAGGCTGAAGTGTGCGTCTGTGGTCAGCTACACAGCTCAGCTACTCAAATTGCAGCAGCTTAGTCCTGTTTCTAAGCTCATAAATCTGTTTAACCTAAATCAGAGTAGTGAACTTTCAAAATTATTTGTCTTGTAAGGTTTCAGCTTTGTGGCTTCTTCCCTCAGAAGTCATCGGTCTGGTTTTTGTGGTACACTGGCAGTCGTGCATGTCACGGCTGTGAACTCCGTTTGGTGCAGCTTTATTCCCCAGCATCCTTTGAGCTTTGGGGTAGCGAGGAACCAGCCCAAGCTAACTGAGAGTCAACGACTCTTAGACTGAAATAGGAACTGGAAGCATCTGAGTTGGTTTTAATTTATAAATGTGATTTCCTGCCTGTGTAAATAAGGGCTTATTCTGGTCTATGTAGTGTAACTTCCATAGTATAAATAAGTAGGAAATTTTAGAAGCCTTGTTTGCTGGTTTTGAAATTCCTTCATGGCCTGTGAAAAGTTACATGACACAGGTAATCTGGAGAAAGCAAAATGTCAAATACCACTCACTGGGTGATGTAGCTGGCTTCTAATTAGATGTAAAGCTTGCTTCAGTGCATCTTGTCACTGAGCTCTAGCAGGCTGCAGAATAAATGGTCTTCCGAGATGCATCTTGCTAGGTGTTAATGCTATGAAGCAGCTCAGAAATTCATCTGAATTATCTCTCTCTGAGGTTAAGAGTCCCCTTTCCTGGTTTTTGTAAATATAAATACAGTAAAATAAACAAGTTTGATAGAGCCACAAAAACCAGAAGTTGTCCATGTCGAACTGTATTTCAACTATTTAAATTTAGACATTATTTCACCATAGGTATAATACAACAGACTTGAAGGTCTGATTTCTGACAAATTACATACTGTTTACTTTCTCCAGTGAGACCACTTTAAAACACTCTGTGTATTCTGTTATGCTTTTATTGTGCAAAACAATAAAAGCTGCATTAGAACTTTATCAGGTAGGAGTTAAAAAAACCAGTGGAAGTCATTTTTTCCTCAGTAAGTACCCATTCAAGATGGTAACAATGCAGACAGGATGCCCAGTTATATTGTACTGTCTACAAAATATGAAATTACAAACCTGAATGTATTTATCTTATCCTATCTATCTTTGACTTTGCTGGGGACTCTATATGGTGAAGAGATGAACCAGAATAACATCATAGGCTGGTGCAGGAGCGGTATTCAAGTGTCATATAACCTGTCAGTTTGTTTCCACCCTTTCAGGGTCTTTCTCCTTCAGTGAGATTTGATTTCCATAGCCTGGTTGTAGGTATTGTAGGTCATTATCCAGAGTGTAAAAGCTGCATTTCCATGCGACAGGGAAGGTACAATCTCAGATTATTCAAGGATGACTAAGAAAACCCTTTGAATACAAGGATGTCAGTAGATCAGTAATGGTCTGTCTATATTTCTGTCTCATGCGTGCTGATTTAAATTACTTTTGATTCAAAGCTTCTTGTAACCTTACATATTTTTATGGGTTTTTTCTGATAACACAATAGAGACTTTAGAGTTTCCCTAGCAAAACAAGACAGGCACGGGGGAAAAAACAAAAAACCAAACCAACCAAACAAAAAAACCTCAAAAACCAAAACCCTGAGGTGGTGTTTTGGTTTGATTGTTTTGATCCCTTATCTCTTCTATAGATAGAGGTCTCTGTGGGGTTGTTAGGGTTTTTGCATGTGACGGTTATTGCAGACACAGCTTGTTTATGAGGATAGTGTTCTCTCTTAATCAGTGTCAAGGAAAAAAATGAATTAGGTCTATGTGCAGTCATTGTCTGACTTTGGTGACGTGGGAAGATCATTGAGGTCTGTAAGGGTGACAGAGCTCTGGGACAGGCTGCCCAGGGGGGTTGCAGAGTCTCCTTCTCTGGAGATATTCAGGACCCATCTGGATGCCTCCCTGTGCGATATGTTGTAGGGTGCCTGCTTTGGCAGGGGGGTTGGACCTGATGATCTCTCAAAGTCCCTTCTAACCCCTGTGAAGTGAGGAAGGCAGTCCGCAGTGTAAAGAACCACAGCACCTAGAGGTTAATCCTGTAGCTGGGAGCACTTGTCAGCACACCCACACCGGGTGTCATCCCCAAGCATCAGAGGGAGGCCCACACTCGCCTTCCTGCAGCCCCTCGCATGCAGCAAGCAGGGCCCAAGCAGCTGTTCAGTGGCCGTGGTGGCTCTAACACCGCATGCTGCCCTGCGGTAGCTGCAGGCAGGGATGCTGTGGCCGAAGCCACGGGGTAGGGTGATTAAAGGAATGCAGTGAGACAGTGACTGCTGCATTGACCTGGGTGTTTCCAAAGCAAGCTGTGTTTGTGCTGACACAGCAGGAGTAAGGAAGGCTTGGTGGGTATAGTTTGGGTGCAGTGTGAGGTGTTCAGTGTTCTTCCCTCATCGCCACTGGATGGTCAGTGTCCTGTCCTCTCTGCTTCTGCTCCCCTCTGTTCTAGGAGACGGTTGAATGTTCTGGGCAAGGCAAAGGTTGGGGGGAGGTGGATGGGCATGTAGTTTTCCTGCTACAATAAGCCAGTTTACTGCAGGAAGGTGAGAAGGTGGAGGGTAGCTGCTATTGTTCTGCTCTGTTGGGTAAAACTACCTGCTTTGGTTCCTAATGCAAACAGAAAACGAGTTTGATTGGCTCTGGAGAAAAACTAAAGGCAGATCTGAGTAAATCAAAACTACAGCAAATAGGAAATATTCCATGATCTGTGATTTCATTGTATCACTTACAATTACTTTGATATAATTAATTCTTTAACTCTTAATTGACCCTGCAGGAAATGGTTATTAAAAGGGCAAACCTTGATGTCACTGCTGCGCCATTCCACAGAGAAAACAGGAAATTTCTCCTCCACTCAAAGAGATCTGGTCCTTAACCCTAGCAGGAGGGGCTTCATCAGCAGTTGTTTCCTTCCCAGGAGTAGTTTTGTATTGATAGCTTCATTTCAATAAACTATATTTTGATCTATCTGCTGGCACAGCTGCAGTTTCCCCTTGGCTGGTAGCGAAGTAGCTAGTTATAAAACCTTGAGTTTATGACCCAACCTGTATACACAGTTAGATGTATATATATCTTGTCTAAATGTATATCTATATTTACATCTATGCATATCTGCATAGGCATAATACATTTTATAAAGCTCATAAATACTTTGGAGGCATTTACAAAACCCCAATTTTACACGTGTTAATCAGAAAGATCCCAAGCAATGATCAAAAGACCTGTGAAAAACAATATTCTCATCTTTATTTCTCTGTGGTCATAAAGCTATGAAGATAAAAACCATAATGTCTACCTGTAATCTTAACTATCCAATCTTGTTTGAGGTGTGGCTTACTTGTGAAGTGGCTTTTTTATGTTGGCTGGAGGCTTATTGTTTTGTTGGTGTTTCTTTTCTGCTGGAGAACAACAGAAGAAGCAGTTTTCTCCATCCAACTGGAGCCAGGCTGTTGAAGTATTTTTCATGAAGCCACTTCTTTGACTGTTGGTTAAGGAATGTGAGTTTTAAATAGGTGATAATGTAAACAAAATGAGAACCCAAAGTTTAAATAGTCTATTTTACTAAGAGGACTTCTCCTTTCAGTTTTTATGGGCCTCTGGTGCTTTCTTGGTGGTTCTCCAGAAAACCTTGCCAAAAGCAGATATGATGCAACGGTGCAGGCTGAGATCCTCTGCTTGTGGCAGCACTGGGTTTTGACTCCAGCTCTTCCAATGTGTAATTCTATTCCATATTTTTGATCTGTACAAGACAGTATCAAAAATTAATAGCTTACAAGAACAAAATCCTAAATGTTTTCTGTGCTTTTTATATTCATAATGAGCAGAAAGAGCTGAATCCCAGGCCACAGGACTTGGCAGCAGAGGGAAACCTGTGTTTTATGTGTGTTTTGCCAGACTTCAGTGTTAGTTAAGAGTGCCAAAGTCAGGTGTTTTCCTACAGGTTTTTTGGGTTGTTTTGTTTTGGTTTACTTTTTTTTCTTTAAATCAGCTTTCTGGCAGATTGCATTGCTGCTGGAAGTTGCTGTTGATAGCATGGGTGGTCTTGAGGCATCCTTCTTTCCAAGCAGATATTCAGTGAGTAATGGTCTACCAAGCACTTTCTCTTTACATTTGTGCTCTCTGGTTGGTTTGGTTTGGGTTTGGGTTTTTTCCTTCAGTGGTAGGCCTGTGCAGTGGAAGTACAAATTAAAGATAATTGATTTTGGAAGTGGTGTACTTTTTTCCTCTGAGCTGACTTTGCCCTTGTACTAAGAATATTTACAATTACAAGAACTCATTTGCTCTTCCTAAGCTTTATCCAAATGTTTGACTTGTCATAATTTAACTGTGATAGAAGGCAAACTGAGATATTTAATGCCAGTGTCAGGAAGAATTACCATGAGACAGTTTTCACAAATCCAGTTTTGGTCTCTAAGACTGGGACAAGTCACTTAATCTGACACTATCAAAACAGCAAAGCAGGAAAAACATTGAAGCACGAAGGTGTCAGTTCATCTTCTACTTTCCATGTTCCAGAGAATGCCTTTCCAATAGGGAGAAAGTTGTTAAGCTGCTTGCAGTGTAACTTCATGAAGATGCTCCCAAAGAGCAGGAGTTCAGGACTGTCTTACTCTTGGGTGGAGAAAAAGTTGTTGTTCTTAGTCCACTGAACTGCAGGAGTCCCCATACTGCATGAAGAAGGTAGGATTGATCAAACAACCTGGCCCGTCTCCACAGTTAAGTACATTCCTTTCCTTTATCATACTGTTGCTGTTTAAATCAGCAGAGGAACTCAAATGATGGGCAATGAGCATAGCATAGGTGGTAGCATGTCCTTTCAACAGAAGCACAAGGAACAGTAAGCTGCATAATGAGTATTTGCTTGTCCACAGCAGCCTGCTGTTCCTGATACCCAAAATGTTCAGGAGAAACCCATCTGTTTTCCCAGGCTTTTGAACGCTTTGGATCCACATGGGGATGACTTTGAGTGTGGAAGCCTAAATGAGTTGTGGCTTGTTGGCTGGCACTTTGAGGGTCTTTTTTCTTTAACTAAGTTGTGGGGGTTTTTTTAAGATCTCCGTTTACTAAAAAGTGTCCAGCTTTCAGTTGTATCACATTTTGAATGGGCCTCAGAAGATAAAGGCAAAGGACCACTCAGTGTTTCAAAGGTGAGGGGTTTTGAGTTACTGGTTCATGAACAGTATGAGTTTGCATTCACATAGACGTAGAATCCACCCATTCTGAGAGGGCTTCGTTAAGAGCCCAGCACTTAATAAGTAAGGATCCACAGCCAAGTTTGAGGGGGTTTTTGTGTTCCAAAGTACCCCTTCATTTAAAATCTTCTAAAAAGAAAAGAAAACCCCTTTCCTACATCCTGAGGAAGTTTCACGTGTGTCTGGATTACTCATAGAAGGAAATGTTTCAGTTGATTAAGCGTTTGGTTCTTTGGTGGGCTGACTCTTGCAGTGACATCCTTTGTGTCACATCCTAAGCCTTGTGAAAGGTCCATGTATCACAGACACTGCTGCGGAATTAATGCATCCTATAGCACTTCTAGAGTATTTAAAAGACCTTCCACCTGTTTTATCCCAAGCTCCAAACAGTGGCCAAGCAAGGAAGTTCTTTTTGAAACAAGAATTGGAAGCTCTGTCCAAGCTTACTGAAGTCCTTGGGCACCTTCGCTGTTCCCGGTGAGCTTTTGATCATGCAGGGTTGCCTGACCACTTGCTTACCAGCTCATCAGGGATATGGTTTAGTTTAGGATGAGAATGGTTGGACTTGATGATCTTCAAAGGTCTTTTCCAACCTTGTGTGATTCTGTGATTCTGCCCTAGACTTTCAGGGAAGGCTTGTTAGCATTCAGGCTCTTGGGCATAGAGTAACAGACTTCTGAACTCGCCTGCCCACAGCAGGTCTTTGAGGATGTTTAAACATCTGGATTTCAGAAGGAATATGTTTATTGGGGTGCCAGGAGCTCTTATTCTTAAATGACACACATTACTTCACCGGGAAGCTCACGTGCTTCCTGAGTTTTTTAGGGCTTTCCTCAGAATCATGGTAACTTCATGCTCTTTCCCCTATGGAAAAAGAAAACTTAAAATTCAAAATATGTAGGAAAGCTTGGGCAAAATTAGACTCAGGTATCTAAATACAATGAAAGCACCATGCTATCTTTAAATTCTTTTTTTTTTTTTTTTTTTGAGTAGTAGAGAGGTGTTTGCAAAGTTGGATTTGTAATATTGGGTAGTACCCTGAAGAAACAGGGGAAGGGCTAAGCCAGACAAGCTGTGCTACCTGTTCTCCAGCTACCTGTATTTCCAGCTCTTCTGCATTTAGAATTGCTGGCAAACATGGTAATGTGGCTGTAATCTCAGGTTACTGCAGGTCAAGTGAAACTGTGTCATCATTCTCATGGATCATGGAAGAGGAAGAAATCAGAGCCTGAGGTGTTTAATTGTGCTCCAAGGCACAAAGAAACATCTGGGAGACAGCAGGCTGGCTGACTTCTGCTTAGTCCCTGGGGAGACTGTGGCACTGCTCTTCATGGAAGCCATTTCCAGGCACACAAAGGACAAGGAGGTGACCGGGAGCAACAGCCAAGCGTGGATTTGCCATGGGCAAATCGGTGATCAGTGTGATGAAGTGATGGAGACAAGGTGCTTTGGGCAAGGGGAGAGCAGAGGGCCTTGCTTGCTTTGATGGTACCATGGTTTCTGACGCTTCTGTGAGCATCCCTGGAGCCAAATTGGGGGCAAGCTGGACGGATGGTTGGATGGATTACACAGGGCATGAAAAATTGGTTCAGCATTGAACTGGCAGGGAGTTCCTTGTGTTATTTCTTGGGGGGCTGATGCTGTTGCCAGTCTTGTTTAATATTTTCATTAATGATATAAGTTATGGGATGGAGTACACCCTCGGCAATTAAAAGGTGACACCAGATTGGTGGAAGTAGTGGATATGCAGGAAGGCAGACCTGCCATTCAGAGGGACTTCAGAAAGTCGGAGTGGGCTAGCAGGATCTGCATGAAATCAAACAAAAAGAGAGGCAGAAAACAGTTCTGCAGAGAAGAGCAGGGGATCCTAATGGGCAGCGTGACCTTCTAGCCACAAAACCAAACTGAAGGCTGGGCTGTGTGAACAGGTGCATAGCCAGCAGGTTGAGAGAAAGGGGTTTCCTGCTGTGGTCTGAGACTGGAGACCCCCATGCAAGAGACCAGAGAACTGGAGAGAGCACAGTTGAGGATCACTGAGGTGGTTGGGTCCGGAGCACGTGATGTAGCAGGAAAGGCTGTGAGAGCTGGTTGTGTTTCAGCTGAGGATAGAAGGATGAGGAAGGCTCCAGTTGCCTCCAACTATCTGTAGGACAATTATGCAAAAGATGGATCTCAACTCCTTGCAGAGGTGTCCACTGAAAGGACAGGCAAAAGACAGTAGTTGCAAGTTGTGGCAGGGGAAATTCTGATTGAGTATAAGGAAACTTACCCTCTGTTGTGAGGATGATGGGGGCAGGTGCCAAAAGAGGTGGTGGGTTCTCCATCCTTGTGTAGGCTCCTGAGCAGCATGACCTAGCTTTGAAGCTAGAAACCCCGAGGTACTATCCATGTAGCCTTTAATATTAATTTTCCTGTTCTTGAAATAAAGGTTTGTTAGTGCATGAAAAATAATTACACTGTCTAGTTTTAAGGATGCAAAAAATCCTGGCCCGAAGTCCTTCACGTGCAGCTCATGTCGAATTCCTAGCTGTAGGTTTTTTGAAGTGGCCATTGCTGAATCACGTGATTGTCTTTGCATGAATTAAAAATAAAACAAGTCTCTTTCTCCTTAAAAGAGACTGTTATTTTCAGCAGAACTCGAGGTGGTGATGCATTTTTGCAACATCAGTGATCATGCATATGGCTTCAGAATGGGAGCATTGTCTACAGCCCTGCTTACTTTCGATGGTTTAGTCTGAAGCATATTTGAGAGAGAGATCTTTAGGGTAGAACTCTGAAAACTCTGCCTTCTGGCATAAAGCTACCTCCCTGACAAAACCCAGGGCTTCTTGGTAGTTTACATGCTTGCAAGAGTTTAAGACATTCGTGTCCATTTGGAGCTTCAGGAGAGTGTGGCTGTAACACTACAGGGATATGCCAACCTCTTAAGTATTGGTGCATTCAGTTACTTATGATCTTCATGTATATTGCTTACCATTATACAGGATTTTCTAATTCATACCCATATTCATGTAGCTCTCAATTGAATTTTCAAAATTATTGCATTAAAACTACTTTTTTTCCTCCTTCTTAATTTGCTTTAGACTCTTCCATCCAATGAGGTAGCTTAAGCCTGCTACAGAACTTTGGCTGACGTTTGACCTGCAGCTGCATCTTGCCTGCCAAACAAGCAGGAAAATGCTTTGCTAACTTGGCTCAAGTTGTTCTGATGCATGGGCTGCGAGTGGGTGCACACCTTGGAGCATACACAAGATAATCCTACCCTGAAAAGGGCTAGCAGCCCTGTAGGGTGAAACTTCCGTGCCTTCCAAATTAAGTGCACGTTTTTGTGTGACTGATTAATGGAATTGTGAAGTGCAACAGTTCAGGCAATGTGGTGTGCAACCGTGGGAATTAAAATGATTTTGATTATTTTGATAGCTGCTAAAAAGAGAGCTGAGGCTGCCTCTTTGAGACTAGACATGCAGTAAGAAAATATTCTTCCTTCTGAGGGTTTAAGTAATGCAGTTTATTCCTTTTTTTAAGTCTGCAAATTAAGAAATTTTACTGTTTCTGGCATTTTCTGGCCCTGTTCTTGTATTCAGGGGCAGCTTTGGGATTTCATTTCTTTGCATTGCGCTGCCCTATAAATTCTCCCGGACCTGTGTGTGGGTCGCTCATTATGCTGAGGATGTTGGTTAAGCCTCAGATCAGATAGACACGTTCCACGGAGCGATGCAGGGCTGCTCTGCACTACAAATGGGGGGCAGCACTCGGATCTAAAGCGAGGTGCGTACAGGTTTGTCCGTGTAGTATTTTGTTGGCACAAGCAATTTGGGTTGCCCAGCGAACTCCTCGCTGCTGGTGTGGTGGTGGGGTGATGTACCTGCTTTGCTCAGACTCTGCCAGCAAAGTGTAGTGGTCACCTCATGGGGGGATGGTTAGCATGGGCTGTTGGATGCAGAGACAGTGGCATGTGCCTGCAACTTCATCTGAATTCTGCAGCTCCATGGAGGCCTGCCTGGAGGTGGAGCTGAGGCCTGTCTTGCTGGGGATGTTCAATGTCTCTCTAGTTACCCATGTAACAAGCACACAAAAAGATTTGCTGACTGTGAAGACTTTCTTTTCAGTTTCTTCATCTTATCCCTTCTGAAGGGAGACATGGCAGAAGGGAGCAAGGACTGGGATCAGAGTTACAAACTCCAGTTTCACTATGAATTTGTTTCTGACCTTTTTTGGAGAGGCTTCATCTCTCTCAACCTCTTGTTTCCTAACTGGAAAAGTTGGGAAGATATCAGTGTTCCCACCTCTTACTGAAGTGCTATGAAATACGGATCCAAGACAGAATGAATGAGCTAAGCATTTTTTAATTAATTTTTCCCCCCCAATGGATTTGATTCTGCTACAGCAGGGTAGCTAACAAGTCTTCAGAAAAACAATAGTTTTTAACTTTGGCTCTGCCTGTATCCTAGCACTTTCTCTGTAGAGATGAACAGACACAAATTCATGCATATATTACTGTAGCTGTATCAAAGTATGTTACAGAAGTAGAATGTCCACTTCCTTTTAGGCTTGGAGAGGTCCGTTGTAAAGAAGCCCAGATACTTCCACTGGTTGGCTACCTGGCACTGACTTCCGTGGCTGTCTGGGGCTTCCAGATGGAGATATAAGCACCTCTGTGTCTTTGCATACACCTTTAATCTGGGGTTTGATATGTTCTGCAGGTTTTGCACAGGTTTGATGCCTTCATGGGCACACTGTATTGCATGTGCACGTTTAGCCCTTTTTTTGGGATACCTTGTCAGTCCAATTCCTTTTACTTGAAGAGTAAGAGGGTATCTTAGCTGGGAGACAGAGACCTGAAATAACTGCTCCTGTTATGAGACTAATACATTAAATCCCCAAACTTAGCTGATTATCAAAGCTCTGGACCTGTGTAGGATCATAGCCTGAGTTGAGTGTAAAAGAGAAACCTCTTGAGGTGGCACTGTGGATTTTTTGCTCTACCTGGTGTGAGGAATGCTTAGAATGTGCCTTATTGTCCAGGATGTTCTCATAACATTCAGTTGAGGCCCTAATTACTTACGGACTTCATATCAGAATTTTCTCATGGAAGAGGTCATCAAGTTGTACTGAAAAAGCTCTAAATAGGGAACTGATAGTTGTGCCTTGTTTTAGTTTTATAAGATTCCATTTTGCCTTTTAATTCCTTAGTCCTGAAATCAGCTGCCTCCTGGCCCACATTCAGTCCATCAGAATGCTTAAACTTAGGTTTAATTTAAGCCTCTGCTTACCACTGCAGGACCAAGAGTTGCATAATGAAATAACAGTAAGTGACAGAAGTAACAAACTTCTTTAAAAAATGTAAAAAGCAGGGAAAGTTATTTTTCCATACGAAATTGAAGCAAAAATGAAAACAACCACTAGATGGCACTTGAAAATTGTGTATTGAGATAGCATGCCTGCTTCCAAAGGCATGACAAAATTTGGTAGACCCAAAAGGATTTAATGTAGATCTGCCTAGTTCTGAGAGATGGTGTTGTTTCCAAAACCAGAGTCAGAGTTTCTTCAGCTGTATCTCCTCCTGTGATCAGATTAAAACACTGCACTAAGGAATCTAGTCTGCCTGAAAAGCTCATTCCTGACTCTTCCAGTGCTGCCTTTAGAAAGAAGAGAAATACATGTGTAACTGATGAACATGTAAAAGTTTGTTTTCCACTTCTTTATATCCGGATTTTTAACAAAATTCTGCTCTGCCTGGCATTGTTTTCCTCCCTGGCCTATACCAAATTTGAGAGACAATGTGTTTTGACAAAGTGTTGCTGCTTTAATGTTTCTTTTAATATTACTTTAGGCCAATTTCTTGGAAGTTAGTCCAACAGTCTCACGGGGGCGGGGGGGAAGAGTCAGGCAGGGAACAGACTCCAAGGGTTCACTTTTCACTAATTATTTTTGCTTTACCCATTTTATCTCTTGGTAGAGGGAAAGGATGGAAAGAGATTGTGACAATTTCTTTCTGCAGAAAATACAAATAGTAGCAAGAATTTATTATCAAGTCAATCTTGTGGTATTTCTGCCAGTGATCATTGCCCAAGCCTGTTTTATTTGAAATTTTCATGTAGCCTCTTTATTGTTGCTTGAGATGCATAAGAGTTACTGTGATTTATGAGCTAATAATATTGAAGATGTGCAGAGCTGAGTAAATACGTTTTGGAGCCATCGATTTCATTCTTCTTCTGTAGGAGCAGAGTGTAGTAGCTGTTTTGAGGGGTTGTTTGGAGCACTGGCCTTAGCCTATTGTGCTTAAGTTGCAGAGAGAGAAAGTAGGCAAACTGTAACACTGGGTTGTACAAGGATATTTTATGGCCTATTAAATATGTATTAAGGGAGTAATTCTTTCATTTGCTCATACAGCTGTATATGGTTCCCCTGACACTGGTAGTAATTATGACTGAATTTTATTATGAAAGCTTCGTTACGCACATGGTAAACCTTAGAATGGATTACAGTAGGGGTGGACACAGCCTCATTGTCCCAGCCTTGGAGAAGATGCTAGTGCACAATCAACAAGAGTTGAGAAGGAGAGTCAAACAATCTTCCCATTCAGCCGTGCTCACCCTGCGATGTCTGCTGCAGGGACGTCTCCTCTTTTGTGCGGCTCCGCGCTGCGCAAAAGCACTTGGCTGTGTTTCTGCCATGACTGGACCCTACAGCAATCTGTGTGCCTACCAATCAAAGATAAAAAGGACGCTTTGGGAGTAGCAAGTCAAAAAGACTGACTCTTTCTTTCTTTTTTTTGGCTCTTCCGAGGATCTCATCCTCTGAAGGCTGTGAGCAGAGCTCCAGGCCATCCCTCTTGTTAACATAAAATTTCAATTTGACTTTGAGTTCTTACCCGACAGGCCCTTCAGCGAGGAAGCCGTTGCTGAACTGCACATGCCCTCGTGGAAAGGAGCTGAGGGGAGCAGCCATGCACTGAAATTCATTAAGCATTTCCCATGGCCATCTTACCTGTGACTGCACTGGCTCTAAAGCTCTTTACCCGAAGATTAACTGTTAGTGACTTGCAAAAGCTAGAGGGAACCCCTGGTGATCCAGCTAACAAATCACAAAGGCTTTCATTTTAGGACAGCATTAAAATAACAGTAAAACACGGGCATGATGGCTGTCTTTCTAGAAAAGCTGCTCTCCGTGCAGGCTCAGGTAGTCTTGATCACACAGGAGCACAAAGCAAACTTTTCTGCATGTGTGAATGTTCTCAGGTCTGGACCCACGTTTTCACTGCTGTTGGACAACTAGTCTGTGAGTCTGTCTCCTGCTCTGGCTTGCTAGAAGTCAGTGGCTTTTGGGTTGTGCTGGTGCTGTGCTCTGTAGACAAGCACTTGTCTCCTGTCTGAGAGGTGGTTGCACTTCAGTCTGCTCCGTGTTCCTAGAGGAGAGTGCGCTATTGATAAATTGCTCTGGCGTCAGCAGAGGGCTTTTGCAGCTCTGGGTGGGAGGAAGCATTGCAAAGTGGGCTGGGTTCTGCTGCCTCTGTGTTTCGAATTTCAGGGATTTATTCTGCTCACCTGCTGAGGTTTGTTGGTGCTCTGGCCTGTTGTGGCAGCAGATGTAGGAGCAAAAAATGCTGGTTTGAAGAAAAAACATGCCAAAGCTTTCTGGCTGGGTGGGTCACGTCTCCTTCACCATGGAGCGGGGCTAGGTTCAGTAGTGCAGATGTCCCAGTGCATCTGTCCCCTGGGTGACTGACCTCACCTACATGTGCAGGAGGCCTGGCGCTGGTCCCCACTGCCTGGTTTCCTTATGTTTGTGCTGCATGGAGCATGCAGGGAGGGGAAACCCCTGCCTGCTCTCCAGGAGCTACAGGCAAAAGAAGCTGAGGTGCATGGCTGTGGGCAGACCTGCTGTGGGGTCATTTTGCACACAGGGTGGTTAGTGCCTGGTATCCGCAAAGCCAGCTCTCACCCTGACAAGTGCTGGTCTGCTGCACTTTGTGACCCAGAAATTTTGGCTAGTGGAGCGCATCACTGGAGTCTTGTTAATGCTTCAGTTAAGTAAGTGTAGCTGTGGCCTGTGACTTGCTGTGTTTCTTGGTTTGTTTCTGCCTCTGCAGCTGCTGAAGGCTGGAATGAATCCTGCAATAGCAAATGTGCAACTGTAACAATTCAACAGTGTCATTCAAAGAAAAAACCCCAAACCCCAAAAGGCCTGAGTCCTCAGGTAACTGCTTTTATTTCCAAGTGCTGCGAAGAAAGCCACACCATCTAAAAAAATTTTAAAAGTTGATACAGAAGGGCTATGGCTGACTACTTCCAATGTTTAAATTGCATCCTTCTGTGAAGCCTCCTGCTCGGAGGCATTAATGCGTCTGAAGGAAGATGCTAGTGATTTACACCCCCAAACCTGTTTGTACAAGGCGCTCTCTTCCATCGAAGCCAGGCACTGCGTGGCGCAGGGGAGGTGAGCGGTGTTCCCCTCCGCTGCATCAGCGAGCCGCTCCGCAGGGGTGTCTGCCTGCAAATCCTTCGGGTGGGCTGGCTGGTGCTTGGCTTCCGTCGTTGCTGCTTGTTGGTTTCGTTTGGCTTGGGGTGTTTTTTACTTTGGTGGTGGTTGTTGTTGCTGTATAAGTTTACTGTTAAAAGGGCAAGCGCGTTAGGGTCCGACCTTCCCTGCCCATTCGCCGTTTCCTCCCCGCTCCCTTCTCCCCTCCCCCCCTCCGGCCGTTTGGAACGCTCGCGGCTGGGGTCCGTTCGGGACCTAGCATAGCAACAGCGATTCAGAAACAAACACTAAACGTCGGTTCGGAACTGGTCAACCGCTTCACCCGCTGTCCGGGCTCGGCGTCTGCTCGGCATCCTCCAGCCAGAGCTCCAACCGAAAGGCTCCAGCGCCGCGTTGGTGTACCTCTGGGCCCTCCAAGGTCTCCGGGCGGGGCATCGGTCGGCGGAGCTGCTAAGTGCCGGCATGGCCCGGCCTCTTCTCTGCCGCAGGTACTTTCCGCCTGCCCCTCTTCCCAAAATACCGGGACGGGGGCGGGGCTTGATATGACTGGAGAGTTGACGGGAGCCCTAAAGCAGCCCAGCCCCTTGCCTGGGGCTTCGGCGCAGTGGGAGCGGTGCCTGCCCGGCCGGCGGCACCCGTCCCGCCTTGCGCGGCCGCGGCTGGGCGCCCATCCACCCGCCCCCCCGGCCGTGCCCCGGGGGTGGTGCCGCCGCAGCGGGGGCAGGGTTTGTCCCGGCCCATCCTCCCCTCCCCGGCGCGTCGGTCCCTCCTGTCCCCGCATTGCCGGGCCGTTTGGGCCGGCATGTTTCGCGTGCCCGCCCCGCGCCCCCCCAACCTTCTGCGGGATTTAAAGCTCCTCTTGCGGGACGGGCCTTGGGTTTGCGGGCGTGGGTTGTCCTCCGAGCGTGTTCTGCCAAACAGGCAGCTGCGTGGCCCCCGCGGAGCAAGTGTTTTCCCCTTGGGCGGGCGGCCCGCCGCTCCACCAGCGAGGCCGTGTGGTTGGTGGGGCTTTGGGGTTTTCTTCATTAAAAGCCTGGTCCAAAACACAGCCGAACCTGTCGCACCTGGTCCCTGCAAGTCGGTGTGGAAAGGGTTGGTCGCTTTGTTTCGTTTTTGTTTTTTTAAGGAAATAATGAACGTATGAAGTCCTGACTCTTCTGAGAGATTAGATTTAGGGTAAAGTGTAGTAGCTTTAGGAAATGATCATGCATTTATTTGATTTCTCACCCTATAAAAGATTCGTTTTGTAGGCCCAGGAGTCCCATGTACCTGGCAGTAAGTACCTTCCAGCACTGAGAAGTTCTGAGATAAAGGTACTGATGTACTGACCTGGTTTTACCTAATAAGCTGCTATTACCTGCCATTCAGATGGGGTGGGGGGGTAGATGCAGACAGACCAAAATAATGACAGACTTTAGAAAACTGAGGGGTCCTCGCTTTTACAGACACTGTCCAAACTCTCCTCCAGCCATACCACTCACATTCTGTGTGTTCTCAGTGCATTCTAAAGTACTTCATATTTCAGTTGCATGTTTCAAATACCACGTGCCCCTTAGTTTTCATAACTAGATTTATTTTTTTTTTTAAACTTTGGGTACAGGATGAGGGGGATGGCACATGACAACTGGGGTGGTTTGCTCAGCAGTGCCGTTGGCCTGCGGTCCCCAGGGCACTGGGTGATCCCCTCCTGGCAGACCACCGCTCTGCTGCTGCTCCTGCTGCCAGCCATGGATCCCTCTCTGGGGCTTGGCCTCCTTGGTCCTTCCTGTCAGCAGAGGCCACCCACTTGCGCTCTGCATTGTGGATGTGGGAAACAGATTATTTGCTCATGTCTTTTTATGTATTCAGCGCCTGTTGTTTTGCCATGTCACGCTAAACTGTGCTAGTTTTCACTGAGCATTTTCATTATTCTCTGGTCATTCTTCTTCCTGCCTCCCCTCCTCGGCTTTTGCCTCCCCTCCTCGGCTTTCCACTGTGTGTTCCCTCTTTTTTTAATGTATTTTCTAGATGCTGACTGCTGAGCTGTAGTTTGTCCCACTGACTACAAACACTCGCTGGCAGTCTAACCGTGATAGACCCTTAACTTGGTTTTCCAGTACCGTAGCTAATGTTGCACTCCCAAGTTTGGGCTGCAGGCTGGATTTCAGACCAAGCGTAGGTTGAAATACTCAGCTGAATGGGGTCTGGTCAGCTGTGTGTGTTCTCTGGTGGGGGTGTAAGGAAAACCCAGCAGTCGAGATCAGTGTTAAGTTTTGTCTTTTTAATTTCCTAATCAGTTTACTGATGCGCTGTTATGAAAAGGTCCGGTTCTTAAGTGTGTCGTTTGAGGGCAGTTTTGTAGCAGGCCAGGGTTTGCCCCTCTTTATTTTAATGAGGATATTCCTAAAGGCTGTTTATTGAATACGTGAAGTTTTCTTCTTTAGTGTGAGGTTTGTTTATGCTGTCCTGTGCACTTGCTGTCTGTGTGGCTTCCAGTTTAAAAGTAGATTTGGGGAGAGGTAGCACTTGAAATGCCGTTACAGCCATTCTCACCAATATGACACTAATGACCAAACGCAAAACTAAATGAAATGCACGTAAAAAAAGGCAAGTGAACACTAGTAACAAATTTGTTCTTAACCCCCTCTTTTTAAAATTGCTTTTAATTTGAAGCATCCTGGTAGTGTGCTAATGGTGCATACAGTTTTTCAACATAAATCGCTTTGCATACTAGGCAAAACCTGGTTGACTTCTTTGCGTTAAAATCCCCCAGAGAGCATCTTAGTTTTTGTGCATGTGTGTGAATGAGCAGAGAAGAGAGTAGAGCTGAAGCTTAAAATCTGGTGACTTTTATTGCGTGCTTTTACTCCTCTCTGGTAGACATGAAAAATTCACTTTAAAAAAAAAAAAACAAACAGCAACAACCCACACCCAAAATTCAGAAAAAGTACTGTCAGCCTTCTTTTGATGATCTTGGGGTTTAACTTTATGTATTAGAGAACAAAGAAAGCAAGGAACTCAGATCTGACTTTAAGAGAATGAGGAATAGTTTAAAATCATTTGTGAAGATGGAAGAGCGTGTCATTAAAAATTAAGTAAGACTTGTTGCTGTGTTGCTAAGCGTTTCTTGTGGTGACAGCCTATCCCAGACCTCTGCTAGCAAACAGAACTCCATTGAGTCTCAGCATGACCCCCATTAAACCGTCACATCTCCAAAAATTAGAAAGCTCATTAATGGCTTTCCGCTGTGAGACAATAAAGAGTATATTCACTGACTGGTCAGTAATTAATGCCAACCAGGTTTTGTCCCTTGTTATGGAAATACTCTGGTTCAGTTATTCCAGAGCTAAAAGAAATGGATTTTTAAAAAAATAAACTTTTTTATTTAATTTGTGTAGGTGTATTTTACTGACAGCAATCTCCTTTTGCTTTTATTTGAGCATTCCAGTACCTCTTAAGCCCACTAGACCTCTGAGAACATGATCTCATTGCCCAGTCTCCTGCTGCTTTGTTGAAGCAGCTCACGTCACTGACTCGGCAGCCCCCAGTGCACCAAGCTATTAGTGTCATAGTTCGGTCCTCTTTTCTCTGCTTGCTATTTGCTTTTTATAAAGCAGTAGAGAATCTAGACAGAGCAGAAAGTGTGGAAAATCCACTTGAAACTTTATCTTTGCTCCTTTCTATGAGTAATCTGCATGGAGTTAGCTGAGGGCCCAGCTGGACTCCAAGAAATGTAATTTTAACATTAACAGAACAGAAATGAGTTTCCACTGTCCTCATGGGAATAACACGAGTGTTGCGAAAGTTCAGGCATTCTTTTGTGGAGAACCTTCCAATAGGTTCTACACCATAGTCACAATTAGTATCTGGGAGGTTTTGCTTTAGGCAGGTCCTTGATGTTTTTCTAGCCTACATCACGTGTTCCTTACAGCACTTGGTTACTTCTAAAGGGTTTTGGTGGTTGTGGGTGTAGTTTGGGGAATGCCCGGTGAGCACAGCTTGTTCAGCACAAGCACTAGCAATGTCCTTGCTGACAGGTCAGTTGTGGGGTGAGATAGGCCCAAAATTAGGACCACAGAAGTCAGTCACCGGTCTGTATCAGGTTTTGTAAATAACAGAAGAAGCTAGGAGGAAAACCAAACTTAATATTAATCAAGGTAATCAAACACTTCTTGTTAATGAACGCTGAAAAACTGAAGACTTGCATACAGTTGTGTAATGGGAATAGCAAGGTATGCCATAAAAAGCTAAGCAGTTGCTCTTCTCCCATCCACTATCCAATTTCTCTTAAAGAACCTTTTTTTTTTTTTGGTAGGTCAGGGTGTAGGCAAACTTGAATAATCAAAAATGAGGGAAAAGGATTTGGAAACATAGAAGTATTAAAAATTAGGGCCTGAAGTAGTTATGAATGCCCCCCTGTTTTGTAGGAAGAGACGAGAGTGCATAGAGGATAGAGTCTGTAGCTTGTCATACTTAAAGCTTCCAGGACATGCTGTCAAAGTCAAGTTTTAAGTCAGTCTGTGGCCCCCATCCTTCCATCAGTGGTGGTACTATTGTCAACTGATGCAGAGATTTACTCTGAAGTGGAAGCAAAGAGTGACTGTGTGTCTTTCTGTAGTAAATGGTGCCTGACTGACAGCCAGGATCTGACCTTCTCTCTGTCTTGGATCTCCTAAATGCTTATTCAGCAGATAGGGTGGCAACCCCTTGCTAAAAAGCCTCTTTATAGTAGAACAGTTGCTTCAGGGTGACGAGTAAAATGGTTGAGAGCTTAAGAAAAGCATGTAATGAATATTGCTGGAGTTCCTGGAGCTCAGGATATGTTTCTATCTTGACACTAAGGTGAAGTGAGCTTTAATTAATTCACTGTGGCGGTAACTGAGTATTTAATACCTAGCTTTCATGCAGGGGAAGCAAAAATCATTTGGTGAGCCGGTTGGTGGCAAAGAGATGCAACATTCTGAGAGCCCTGTTGTGATTTGCAACGTGAGCGGTGCCTAGGGTCTGTGCTGCCTTGCCAGAGAGATGGAGAATGCATGTGTGTAAAATAACACTGTGGGGTAAATCCTGTGAAGTTTTCTCTTGCTCATCATTAGGAGGGCAGGAGGCAGAGACCTGCTGGCTAAAGGTGTTGCTGTTGTTGAAATAGTACCAAGACTTAAGCTGAGCTTTGTAAGGGGGGATCATGGAGCACTTTTCAGGCATTAGTTTAGTTTCCCATTAGCAAGGTAGGAGGCCACCAGTAATATTTATCTTACTTGGGACTGACCATGGGTGGAAGCCATGCAATCAGCTCACCTAGACAAGTATGTGGTAAGTACCTGACTCTCTGCCATGCTTGTAGAACACAGCCTATTTCTGACCAGGGTAAGTGTTTTACTGACTACAGCAATAGGCAGATCTCTCTGATTTCACACACTCTGAGACTTAGCAGATCTCTGCTACCCACAGGAGCTGAAGTGCCTGCTCTAACAGTAACTCAGCTAGTTGTTTGGTTTGTGTCTGAAAATACCCCAAACAAAAGCAAATGGTGCTTCAGCACTTTAGGAAGAGACAGATGGGGAGCACGGTGCAGTGTGATACGTGGCTGAGGTCATGGTGGGACAGAATCAGTTTTGGACTTGGATTTTGTGATGCTGTATTGCAGCTTGATTTTCCACACTTTAATGTTCTTTCAAAGCCAAAGGTGGTTGTTCCTGTTTGGATCCGATTTGCAAGTCACAGACACAGATTTAGGTGTAGTGATGTGTGATTACACACTGTATAATGCTCCCTGAAAAGACAGGAGATGGTTACAGGGAATGAACAGAGGAGCGGGTGCTGTGGAATCAAAGTTTAAACATGCTCCAGGTAGAAGCGCTCTGAAGGGAGCAGCAAAGTATGGAGCTTAATGCCAAGCTGCTATGAAGTTACAGGGCATCCTTAACTGCTGGGCCCAGGCTCTGCTGACGAGCAGGGAGGAACTAAGAAAATGTAACACACATCCTGGAAAATGCCATTTTTAAACATATGTTAAAATTTCTGAGCCTGTTTCCTTCAGGGTTGAGTTGTTCCCTCCAGCAAGTAGTGTCTGAAGGTCCCTCAGCTTTCTGCGCTGTTGAACTCTGGTGGGAGGGAAGCAGCTGCTTATGCACATTCCTAGTGGAAACAGGGGCATATTGCCTAAACACCAGTGAGTTAACCAACGAGAAACACACATGGAAGAGGTCACCCAAAGCCAGAGTTAGTGATGACTAAATGAGTGAGATATGTAGGAGTGTGGCACAGCTCTCCTTTCTGCTGCTGTAGGCTGAAACATCAGCGCTCTGGGAGGCATCTTTCAGGAATCAGCAACCTAAAATGCTATGTGGCTTTGCACTCACAAGGCTCCACCTCTTTTCATGCCCTTCTCCTGAGAGCCAACAACAGAGTGCCTGGCTCTGTCTATGGGACCAGGACTTAGCCCATCTTCCTTAGCCTGCTGACAAGAAGACTTCATCAATTTTTGTCAGCTTCGTAAAGCTCTAGCTGGCTAATCGCTCTCCAGGTTTGGTTTGTTTTGATGTTTGTGGTGTTTTCTTGGAAAGCCAGCCTTGTTCCTGTCAGGATTATCATTGACATTACACAGTATAAACAGAAGGCTACCAGGAACCAGACTGTGTGCCGGCAGTGCTTGCTTCCTGTGGCCTTTGGTACTCCGATGCAGTGTGCTGGGTTTGTTTACATACTAATTTATCCCCTTACTTGTGTAGCAGATATCTCAAGCCATCCCTTACATTAGTAGTTAGGATGTGTTAGGTGTGTATTTTTACTGAGAAGTAGCTCTGAGGTGCTCTTTAGATGAGGACACGCAAAATAGATGTGTGAGTGTTGTTTAGCTTCTGCATGCACTTGATGCAGCGGGTGGTTTATTTTGTTTGCTGTGCAGGGGGTCCTGTTGATAAGTACTTTGGAAGTGTCAGAGTAACTACTTCTGGTTGTTTGGTTCAAATTCACGTATTAAAATTCACTTCTCTTAGGCAGGGAGTCAGATTTCCCTATTGCACCGTTTAATGGGAAATCCTAGCTCGTAGAGTCATGGGGTTTTGCATCGACATTGCAATATGTAAGTGCGTGATTAATAGACAAGTGGCTGGTGATATGTTCCACTGCTAAAGAGGACATTTTCAGAGGTAAAATAGGAAAGACTACAGTGGACATAGGTGTGGAAGAGCTGTGCAGTCTCTCACTCACTTGGCCAGTGAAGTGTGAAAGCTTTTCTGCTATCCTTCGGACAGGAGCACGTTCAAGAGCTGGACTGGCTAGTGTACTTGCTTCGTGTTCTTAAATTATATGTTGCTAATTAATCTGGGCATTAGGTGGAAACATTTAGGATTGGAAGGGATAACTGCATTCCGTTGTTTACAATTGGAATAAATGTCTGTCTGTTGCCATGACAAACTTCTGAGAGTCTTCAGAGTGCTCTATTTGTCACTGGTTTAAGTATCTATATGATGGTGATTTACACTTAAGGGTTTGTTGCACACTTACAACTATCTTTGCATGACAGGTCACAGTAATGAAAGGCAGTAGTAGGAATAAGGATCATTCGACAGAAGGAGAAGGAACTGGGAAGCGACCAAAAAGAAAGTGTCTTCAGTGGCATCCCCTGCTTGCCAAGAAACTCCTTGACTTCTCTGAAGAGGAGGAGGAAGAAGAAGAGGAGGAAGATATTGATAAGGTAGACTTCATTGGATGCTTTGTCTGTAGAAAGTTAATGGTGGGTCAGATTCTCCCTAGCTGTGGGGTTTTTTTGTTTGCTTCTTGCTGCTCTCTTCTGTGAAGAAACGCCACTAATTCATAGAAGGGAAGCTGAGCCCATCAGGCTATAAAGGTAATTAGCAAATAACACAGAGTGAGTTGCCAACAGTGTGTTTAAAATCTTGGGCAAAACCCCCTCTGGTTTTTAGAGCTAGACTATCTTTGCATGTGAAGTTCAACTTACGCCCTGGCATATTGAGAGCAGAGATAGAATAATCTTTCTTGCCTGATGCTTGGTATTTTGGCATTGTTAAATGATGCTGGCCTTACCCTTTTTTTTGTAAGGACCTCACAGTGTGGGACCTCCCAAATGTACAGTTAGACTCTTCTGCTGTAAGACGAGGTGGGAATGGGAAATGATAGGTTTTGGAGATGTGATGTTTCCATCATGGGGATAATGTTCATATCTGCACCTCCTTCCTGCTGAGGCAGGAAAGGAGAGACGAGTGCTGAGGAGGCTGCCTTGAGCCACATACTGATAAGGAAGAGTCACCTTGGCAGGGATAAGGAGCAGCAAGGAAGAGCCTGATACTGTGACAGTGCTTTCCGTTGAGCTTACAGGTTGTGTGCCAAAATGCAGCATAAAACAGCCATGTTGTGGTTAAGTAGGAAATGGTTTTCTGTCTCGTACATTAATAAGCTTTGTATGGTAAGAACTAGTCTTCTGTAGTTTGTGCTCTCCATGGGTGATGGGCTGGTCTGTGACCGGAGAGGGCATCGTTTGGCAGCAGATTCTGTCGAGATTTGCCCCCTGGCCTCCCACTGGGCAGCTCTGTAGTGGCCACGCTGAAGCACAGCTCACAGGCTCAGTGATGAGTGTCAGGAGATGGGGGAGCAGCTTTGCTTCCTGTGAACTTTGTAGTTGCAAACACTAGGGATTGAGGTCCAAGCTTGCCTCATCCCACCAAGATGATTTCTAGCTTGTTGGAAGAGGATAGGGAGGATCTTCTCTTCACAGCTCCTTTAGGACTGTTACTAGGGGCTGGTCCTCAGCTTAGAAATTGTCTCCACTTGCAAGTCAGAGTTTAAGTCTTGCAGAGCATGAGCAAGCCTTGGATCTTCAGGTGAGGAGGTTTGTAAAACTCTGTCTTCTGGGCGGGACACAGCCTTTGGAGGTAGCTGCGCATTGCCATGAGCATCTCGTTTGTTGACACCCGGTGTACACAGACTCAGTCTCCATGAGCAGCATGGAAAGCTGAGTTTACACCCCTTCCCTTTCGGTTCTGTTAGGTGCCGCTTCTTGGTGCTGATGGTTTAGAGCAGGATGCTGATGAAACTGAAGACGACGAGTCCTCCGAGCAGCGAGCTCGCCGACCAATGAATGCGTTTCTCTTGTTCTGCAAACGCCATCGCTCTCTCGTGCGAAAGGAGCACCCTCGCCTTGATAACCGTGGCGCAACTAAGATTTTGGCAGACTGGTGGGCTGTTCTAGATCCAAAAGAGAAGCAGAAATACACTGACATGGCCAAGGAGGTATGTACTGTCTGGTGGTGTCAAGGCAGTTCATTACACTTTTGCCTATTTTCTGTTTCTCCATGTATTAAATATTTTCTGTGGGGTCTTTCTCTTTGCTGAGTTCCGCAGCTTCCCCAGTGGGGTTGTGATGCCCAGAGCTGCTGTTGTTCTTGCTTTGATTCACTTGGTCCTTTGGACCAGGATGAAAAGAAACTGGTCTGTATCCACAAACCAATCTGCCTCTAGTAGTCATCTGAACAAATATGTGCACTTTGTGGTATCACCCGATTAATTCCTGTGGTACCACTATTAACACGTGGATAGAGTGTGGCCATTGAGAACAGCAATTCATATGGTTGGGTGTCAGCTGATGCTAGTGATACTTCATCCAGCTGTGCATTCGCCATCAATAACACAGGCTGCTGGTAGTTATAATACAGGTGGACCAAACCAAAAGCACAGAGAACAAATGCAGTCCCTTTTTACCTTTAGTAAAGTTAAAATTCTTTATCATCAGTGTTTCATGACATACTCTCCCTCTGTATTGCTACAGATTTCTGATTGCCTCACCAAAGGTTGCTTGGAGTTTGACACCCAAATCAGAGAGCAATACACAGTCAGAGTCCCTTAACTGGGAGCAAGGAAGAGAGATGCATGCCCATATTTCACAAAACTTTGTGTCACTTTATTATTTAAATGAGACTTCTTAGGAAATAGCTTACGTGATAAGCTGGCCCCAAGTAGATGGCAGATATTGATAGTGGATAGTGAAAGACAAAGGAAGCTACTTAGGCCGATAACATCACCCCAAATCAGATCACTGTAAGTACCTGTGTGATGGAGAAGGCGGGTAGCTAGTGAATTAAATCTTAGAAAAAAATAATGGGGGGCAGGTGAGAAGGAAGAACATCTCTCATTCATTGAGGACTGCTGGTGTACTGAAAGTACAGGTAGCTGTGAAACCACTGGGGAAACCGTTACCTGTACCTGTCCTGTCACCTGGCGTTGTCTGCTGCTGTTAGTGCTTGTCTGTAACAGCCGGCTGTTCAGTAGTTGTGTGAGCATGGAAAGGCCCACAGTGACAATGAAGCATTCTGCAGGGCAGGTCCTTTTTGAAGCAGGGCATATAGTACCTCTGTAGTCCCTCACCTGCAACAGTGTTGAAATACTTGAGTCTCAGCTTTATCTACCCCTTCCCAATTTGTTCTGTGTTCCCACTTAAAAGTTAGCCACGCTTCTTGAAATGTGTGGGAAAAGGGCAATTAGGAGATCCAGTACTGATACAGAGGAAGAAAAGATGAAACAAAGAAATCATTTTAGGAGGGAAAAAACCCAACCTGATATGACTATTTCTTAGCCTTTTGTATGGCTGAAGAAAGCTCATTCATTAAGAAGGGAAATAATTGCAGAACTTCTGTATGAAGTGACAGATTAATTGTATTGTTGTAGAAATCATTGTTCCTGTAGTGATTTATTTATTTTTCTTGGCATGAAGAGCAAATTGCATATTCAGTGTCAAAGAGAAACAATAAATCTAAGTAGTTTATATCATTACAACTAGTTCCAAGAATGTGTAGAAGAGAGATAGCATGTAATTTTTATTCTTCAAACGGTTGTATGTTACAACAATCATTAGCAGCTATGAAGTGCCATTAAATGTATTTGGGCCTCCTTCACCAGCAGACCTAATCCCTGTGTGTGGATTGCTTGTTTGTTTTAACTCTCACTTTTACAGTGAGGTCCACTGCTGAGACTGTCAAAAATATGTTAATGTCAACTCTAGTTGGAACCATTTATTGGTATTTTTCTTTTTCCTAAGGAGAGGCCAAAGTCAAAGAGGTAAATGCCTTTGAAAGACATAAAATTACCATTGTATTACTAACGTTCTATTACTAACATTCTATTTGTGTACCTATAGGTATAAGCTCATTCAGGTTTAAAATACAGTGGATGCGCTTCCATTATTTAAATGTAGCTTTTGAGTGCTCTTTGGCTTGCAGTTTTCACCACACAGCTTCTAACCACTGCCCTGGCAGGGCACACATCACCCAGAGGACCCACCCAGTGTCATATCTGCTGTTCCCCCAACATGTCTTGTGTGCCCTGAGCATCTGAATCACTTCCAGACATCAACCAGACCTGATAGAAGTGGTCCCTACTGCAATGACTACAGCCCAGGTTGTTTCAGTCTCAAGAATGCTTCTATTACTTGAAGCCAGAGTTTACAAAGTCAGCTAGCTCAGATGAAGCAAGCGGCTCCCAGTTTCTCACCTGCTTTGTACCTGCAAGGAACTGAGAATGCCTCAGCAGCGGGCAGACCGAGGTGTTGGCGTGGTCACACGTATCTAGCTGTATGCAAAATCTAGGATCTGGGAAGGTAGTGAGGCACCCGAATGTTTTGCCAAGTGGACTTTGGGAAGTTTTCTATTGAGTTGGACAATACCTACAGAGAGGATAATTGGGTCTAAGGCTCATGCACTTTTGGAAAATCCCATTATGTTCTTGTCTGTACCTTGGGGTGCCTTCATTTCCTAGAAGAACTGTCCCTGTGCTCCCTCTATTTTCAGCCTCATGGTTTATGGTTTCTTGTAGCAACACCTGCCCCAAAGATCTCATACTGTGCCTGCAGAGCTCAGTGCCAGCTTCTGGTGTTCTCTTTAGGAGCAGGCTTTGTATTTGTCTCTTACAGACTTTCTAGATCAACTTAACTTTGAAAATGTTGTTTTAGAGGATTTCAGCCGAGTACCTGATAAATACTCGCAAGTGGAACCACAAGTGTTCCTGCTGTTTGTTAGCATTTTCCCTTCACTGAGAGGAAAATGAATTCTGGCCACTCAAATATGCTCCAGCATTTTTAGTTACTGTAATAATAGGGGTAGTGTTCTGTTAACTCTTACTGGGCTTACTGGGAATACTTGACTTCCTTGGAAAATATCTTGTGAGATTATTATTGTCCAAACCCTGGTTCCCTTGCTAGAAAACACTTCACTTTTAAATATGTCTTTGCATTTGCCAGATCCAGACAGTCAGGGTTGTTTCTCATAGGGAGAGGCCAGTTAAATCCAGGCTGCAGCCATTCAGTTGCAGAGCTGAACGTTTCTCCTGGCAAGTGCTCAGCCAGTGGTTTCACAGGTACAGCCACCCTGGCTGGGAGGTTTCTGTTCTTGCTCTGCCCCTGCTTTGGCAGCTGCCCTGGGGAAGGAGGGGACAAATGCTCTGGCTTCCCAGCTGGAGTCTGGCAAATTCACTGGGTGACATATTGACCATAATGTGTAATGTGAACCCTGCGTTCCGCAGGAGTGAAAAATGGAGTGTAATATTTTCTGGGCTTGTTTTTTGTGCTTTGGTGGGTTTTTGTGTTGGGTTTTTTCAGATCTGTGGGATTCGTGTGACACGAATAGCCAGCTGGTGGGATTTAAGCATACATTTAATGTTAAGCACGTGCGAAGTGCTACCGTGAGGTATAGCAACAATCCACTTGTGAGCTCCTGGTTCCACCACGATGGAGAAAGCAAATATTTTTTATTTATTTGGTGTTGTCAAGCTCTGCCAGGCTGTTCCTACCACTCCCCTGTGGAAACCAAGGTGGTTTCTTTGTGTTCTGGTTAAGGACCTAACTGGGCTTTTTTCAAGCAACTCCAGACGTGTCCTTAGACTGGCTGTGTTAAGTTGCTTTGCTGCGCAGTCGGTCACGTGGAGGGAAAGAGCCAGCTCCGCTATTGCCTTTGGCGTTTTCTCATTACTGTGTAGCTCATTGAAGTTATCTTCCCATGACCTGGCAAGCAGAATCTATCATTTCATTTTAGGCCTTGGTCTAATAGTCACAAAAATCAATACCGGAAATCTTTCTGAGATTTGGGTCAGGCCCCCGCGTGCATTTTATGAACTACTTCTTGGCTGTTTAACTTCTTATGTGTTTATCGCCAGTGTTAAGGCTGTGAAAGGAGCCGATGAGTTGTCCTCCCTCACTTTGCTCCCTCCCCTTCGGAGAGCGCAGTTAATGTTCACTTCTTGGCTTTGGAGAGGAAAAAACCCATTAATACGCCACCTCCCTTGAGTTGCTCTTGTTGGAACTGATTAAAAGCTTACTGCTGCCTCGCCTCGCAAATGGCACGCATTCTGGTTCTCGCTTGATGGGCAGCCTGTCAGCTTGTCAAATTACTCCACAGAATAATTCAATTACTCAAAGTAGCAGCACTGATATGAAGAGCTTGTGTCCCTCACTGCCAGTGAGTCTGTGCTTTTCGCCCTGCGGGCTGGAAACGGGATTCGGGAGTGGGCTGTGGCTTTAATGATGGATGGTAAAGCCACTTCCCTCTGCATTTGCTTTCTGCCTCTTCCCTGGCCCCCTCCTCCTTGCTGTTTTTGCGTTACACTGAGCTCCCAAACCAAACTAATGGAAAGGGGTGAGGTGAGAGGTGTCGTGTTCCCTAGTTTGCAGATTGAATGCCTAACACCCTATTCAGTAAAATGCAGTGTGTATGTGGGTCAGCGGTCCCTGCAGATTTTTATTATTTATAGCCATTTCTATAAATACAGGACTTCACAGGGTGGGTTCACACGGTGCTGGGCTTCTGGTAAACTGAATTGTTTGTATCCTTGCTACAGTCTGGAGGTAGCAAGTGCCAGCTGGTAGGTTAAAATGGAAATGAAAGCAAGTGATACATATGCGATGGTGATCCTGCCACAAGTCTTGCCAGTTGCTGATCTGGGGAAACACTGCAGAGACTCAACCAGAGGACGAGGTTTTTGGCGCCATTTCCCTATTTGCTACCCAAGGGAATTTTTTTTGCCCTCTGTGTGTGTTTCTGTACCGCTGTGTGCATGCAATGTAAGTGCTTCTCTGTGCCCTAACTGGGCCTGATAGCAGCTGGGTGGGTGGGAACATGTGTTACCACAGAAGGAACTCCCAGCAGCTGCCCTGCCATGTACTTCATGATAAAACTGCTCTCTTGGTCATTTGCTGTCACCACGGTCTACATAGTGCATGAGGAGGTGTTGGTTCCTTCTCCCTGCAGTCAGCACTGGTTCTTACTGGGTAGGGTCCCACAACAGCCAGTGCTGTGCACCCTATCAGTTGTTAGGCAAACATTTGCAGCTGGAATGTGTGGCATGTTCCTCTGCTTTGCCCATTCTCCACTTGGCATAGCGACACATTTAAAATACTGAACTGTACCCCTTTTATTGCCATGAACATTCAGAAAAATCTTGGTTTGATCTCACCATCAGGATACTTGGAAAACATCACTGTTGCATTTTGTGAATAAAATAGGTCCCTGTCCTTCCCCCTACCTCCCAAATTCAGACCTTTTCCTCCCTGCCACCCCCCCCGTGTGTAGTCTGTCCTGGTTTGTTTTGCTGCCTGATACCAAAAATACAGCAAACAACTGAGATGTGTGCTGCGTGCTCAAGGCCAAAGAAAGTTTTGAATGCTCCCAGTTTACTTTATTCAGCCACATAGCGTGGCATGTTTTTGAAGGAACGCTGGGGTGCTGTGTGAGAAGTTACTGAACAGGGAATGATACTGGTAATGTTGCTTTCGGTGCCTGGTTTGTGAAAGCGTATGCTCAGGTGTTCTAAAAATAACTTGGGGAAAAAACAAGTGCAAGGTAAGAAGCATCGTGCTGCATTTATTGCTAATTGTGTATTTTAATTTCATTCAGATTAGAAAGTAAACAAAGATTGTGCCTGCAGAAGAATTCAAATAGCTGTCTCTGTTTCCTAGAGAGAGCGTAGAAGAAGCACTGGGGAACAGTTTATATGGTCAGAACTTCAGCCTGCTCTGGGTGGTAAACCCTCAGGGAGGAAAGAGAAATCCTCCTTTTTTGCATACAGATCTACTTATCTTAATATTTCTTCTTAATAGACTGTGTTGGCAGTCAACTACTAAGCATGTGATTAAACTGTTAAAAAAATCAAGATATTTAAGGATTATTTACTGTATTAAATCCTCTTACATGCAGTGCACTTTATTGCCCAGTAGATAGTGTAATGTCATGACTGCCGTGACTGGTAATTTTCCTTTTTTTTTCTAGTATAAAGATGCATTTATGAAGGCAAACCCAGGATACAAGTGGTGCCCTGCAACAAACAAACCTGTGAAAACACAGGTGTCTGTTACGAGCAGGAAGAAGATATGGGCCTTCCCATCAGACTCTGCAAAGGATCTACCGAGCCCAAGGAAAGCCACGAAAAGCGAAGAAACACCACAGCTTAACTTCGGGATGGCAGGTGGGGTTCCTGTCCGTGTTACTCGGACATGGCATCCTGGTTTTGTTAGAGGATGTGGCCTTGAAATCCAAGTGCGGTGACAGTTTTCTTTACTGCACGTGGTACCTCAGTGCAAAGAACTTGCATGTCCCAAATTCAGTTGCCAAGACCCTGGTTAAACCTCTTCATAACAACTTCCTAAATTTTCCTTAGTGTGTGTTTGCTTTCAAGAGTTGTGTCCAGATATGTTGCATCATAACCCACGCCTGTTTGGGGTCCAGGTTTGATTGATTTTTCGTTCTGTCTTACGTGCTATTAGAGACTTCAATTTTCTAGTCAAAAAGGAAAAAGGCAATTGTGTGCATTTTTCTCTCCTTTATAGTGTTGTACTATGTTTAGTAATTTGCTGTTTACAAAAACTATTTATAGGTGTCTATGAAGTGTTCTTGTGGTTGAATGTACTGCTGGAGTTAACTTCTTAGATTTAAATTGAGAGGAATTGAATTTCACTTAAATTTTACTTTTATGCCCATTCTAACTTTTTGAATATTTAGAAAAAAAAAGAGAAATAAAATCCTGGAGTAAGTGCAGATAGAGTGCCTGAACTAGTGAAAGGCAGATAATCTCTCTCTGATATCCACAAATAGGAGAACTGTTGCAATAATGACCTTGAAATACAGAGACATTAATGTTAACTTCTGGCAGCTTAAGAACCAAACAGTCGAGGTAGAAAATAATCTTCCCCCAACACCCTTTCTTTCTTTTTCTGATTTAAAGATTCTCACATTATAAATACATCAGTATTTGAAACCTTGTCATATCCTATCCAGTTTATGACGTGAGCTGGAGAGTGGAAAATGGTTTTATGCAACAAGTGTAAAAGGGCAAAAAGGCACATACACCTTTTTGCCCGTACAGTGTTGGGAAAATTCCTGTAACAAAACTCCTTCTGGCTGTGAAGGAACCATGAAATGTGATCAAAATGAAGTTTTTCATACCACATAGTTATGATATACGGGAGACCAGTTCTAAAAATCCCAAGCCTCTTCATCCCATTCTGCTGTTACTCTCAGAGGAGTAGCTTCTATGCTCCTCAAAGGTTTTTCTGACTTAACACAAAAGAACAGGTAATAAGCCTTGGTCTACATGTTTGCCATCTGCCACCACGTCTGCTGGGCTGTCCAAATGTAGAGTTTCTGAGTACAGAGAGATCCTGAATCGACACCTGTCAGGGCAGAGGGGACAGGACTTAAGAATTGATTCGAAATTAATCTCAGCCTTTGTTTTATCTATAGAGCCATTCATTTGTGAAGAAGGCCCTTTTGTGGTACATGTGATTTAATTTTTTTTTTTTTACTGCAGACTGAGTCAATGAGCATCGTAATTCATAGGGGTCTCACTCCTGTCCTTGTGCCCACAAAGGCTGGCTATTTCTTGAGTATAACAATAGCTCATAAAATAACTGACAGAGTTGTTAGCAGCATCCAAATCATTACAAGTCTGCCATGCCAAATAGATTACTGTGTTGTCAACTATATATCAGTTTGTACTAAATATGTTTTCTTGTGTTCTTCTCTCCTTGACTTTGTGACGTTCATGGTTCAGTTCAACTCTTGACTCTTCTATCCAGCACAACCCCTTTTAAAATCCAGCTGATGAACCACCTACTGAACCACCTCAGAAACACTTTTACTTTTGAAATACCACTGACTGTCTTGCATCTTCAAGGCAAATAGCTTCCTTAGGACAGGGATTATATGATTCCAGAATCATTCCAGGAAATCTGTTTTACTTGGTGGTGGTTGTTAATCCTGTCTTGATTGCTTTTCCCATAACACATTTATTTCATTTTGGAAAATGCAATATAGAGTAAGATCTTCCTTTCTCTTGCCATTGCCACAATAACCATCCCACATCTGAGCCTCTTGAGCTGACCTGGAACTGGGTCAAGAACCTGAAGTGTGTGGCACCAGCATTGGGCTTCTGACCTGCGGACCCTCTAGTGGTGTCATGGCTCATCCTGCCTGGAAGATGTAATTGAGCATGAGTTTCTCATGACATGGCTCACCTGTGATCTGCTGTAGGACACAGGCAGAGACAACAGCTGTTCCCAGGTAAACATGACCCTTGCAGCATCTGCACTCACAGCTACAGATCTAAACAAGCAAAAGTTTTGCTATATAAGCGTGCAAGATTCCCAGTACCTTCATGTTTCCGCGTGAGAAGAAAGCCATCAGGAGCCAAAAAGCTTTTTAGTGAAGCAGAGGGTGGAAAAAAGATGCTTCCTGGAGTAGGCAGTATACTGATAGAGATGCAATTCTTGATGTTTGGAATGAAACTTAATTCCGCACCCAGGTGAAAGTTAGTTGAAGCTAGTACCTGCTGGCCTTCTTCCTCTTTAGTTCTTCATCATTTCTTTCTTTCCTCTGATGGAAAAATTGTGACAGTGAGCAAGCCAGTCTGCTGAGTTTCTAACCAGACCAATACTAACAAAGTATGTTGTTCCCAGATAGAGAGGTGGTAATAAGGTTCATCAATATTAAAAGCCATTTAAAAAAATCACGAATTGCCTCCCGTTCTGCACGTCAAACGTATGTGCTGTTTTCTCACTGCTGCTGGTTTCACTGTAAATGGCTTTAAAATAGCACTTAATTCTTAATCTTTCATACCAGTAAGTTCTCAGTGCCATAAGAGAAGTGTTGTGCTGAGAAGGCAGTATAAACACATGTCAGTGTTTGCATATGTACTTTTTGTCTTCCTTTAGATCAAGTTATTTCGTAATTTGAAACCTTAGTGGAAGGAATTTTTGTTTTAGCATGATCAGATGTCTAAGTGCCAGCTGCAGTGTAAGTATTCAAGTTGTTTGAACACCAAATTACTTTCACTTTCCACTTAGCTGTCATTTTTTTCCTTCCTCTTAATTTTTATATTTAAATAAACAGCTTAAGTATTTGCTTACTTGGGGAAGAAACAGTTCAGTCCTTGTCCTGTTATGATAAGCTACTTGTATGAAAGCCAGAAAGCTAAGACCACTGAGAATACATTTAGAAGGGGAGAAATTTTAGAGCCATAACCTGGATGTTCTCCAGTTGGCCAAAACTGAGGAGCGGGGACAAGACTAAAGTGAAGCACAGCTCATGTGAGATGGTTGCTCTCCTGGTCATTCATATACAAGGAAGATGAACTCCATCTGGAGTATCTGGAGAGGAGAGCTGTAAGGACTGCTGAGATGTGGGAGATGGACATATTTGATGACATCAGGAGGTCTTGATGAATAGGGTGACTCTTGTACATGCAGAACAAGGAAATACCATCTAGTGAGAACAGGTACTTAATTCTAAAGATGTGGACACCACAAAAAGTTTGTCCCACCTGGTTGTGAATAAGTTTAAGCTGAAAACTGGAAGAAAGGTCTTAATGCTTACCAGATCTGGGTTCTGCAACAGCCTTCCCATGGGAATAAAATAGCAAGCTACCAGCCAAGCCTTTACTTGTTAATGTGGAGCTCACTAAGTTTATGGTGGGCCTGGAGATCTCTTCCCGTCTGTCTCTCCTCCAAATTAACTACCTGCTCAGGCATTGTTTTTCAAGATATGATTCACTTGTCACTTGCTAATGGCTCTGATGTCCTCTCGTTTGAAGGACTGAACACTTTCTGATCAAGTATTTTGATGGCAATAAGTGCCACTTACGAATTGTGCTTAGATACTTGCTGGCCCTTCCTCTCTTCTGTCTCCGTTTCTTCAACCACTTCTTGGCACTAGATTCTACACTTCTGATAATGCCTTGTCTTTTTGTAGAAACTTAGCAGCTCTTGTTCCCTTTTTATTTTAAAGTAAGTTTAAGCACAAACAGCTCCCAAGCAACCTACACACCTTCTACCTGTTTATGTTAAAGGAAGCAATTAATTCCAGTTGAACATCGGGGTTTGAAGCCAGATGCTATTTAGGCTGTTGTCTTGATCTGTAGCACTAAATCATTTGGAGGGTTACAGGTACAGGTTTGGCCCCTGTCAGCTGAAAACATCAACAGATTCCTCTGCACAGCTCATCAGTGAGAACTGGCCAGAGGATTTCCCAGCGGGCATTTTTGATGCAGCTCTTCTACATAACAAAATGCCACCAAATGGACAAGGGTAATTGTGCCAGTTGGGCAGCATTCCAGGGAATGGTCCCAGGTGTAACTTGTTGTTGTAGAGAGAGTTTTTATGTAGGTTAGTGAAACTGGGAAATATGAGTGCACGCTTAGTGAAACCTGGGGAAAGTTGCTTATCTTTGATGTCTCATCATTACTGAAGTTGGTGTCTCAGCAATATGGCAAGGATAATGCTTCCCTGTCTCACATTGTGGATGTTGTGTGAGACTTTTGAACCACAGACTGTCTCCCTCTCTCTACATGGCAAGTCTGTCAAATTATGCCCCTGCATTGCTTTCAAGGCACTCCCCCAAAATCAGACAATCAGCCTTCATAATGATGAAGAGCAATCACTGTTCTGAGTAGAAAAGCTACTCCATGAGTAATGCAGTGCCAGTGTTCACTGCTTTCACTTCTTGTTGTTTTCTGAGCTCCTGAGGTGCAGGAAGGCTGGAGGCAAGAAGCTATCAGCATCAAATACTTGGAGAAAGAACATTTATGCTGCCATTTTACTTTCCTCAATTATACATTGTATTAGCAGGGCAACAAGTAGGCAGGCAGCTTGCCTGGCCAGTGCCGGCACTGTTCTGGCACAGAGTATCAAGTGCTTAATGCTTCAGAGCTGTCAGGCTGCCACTTTTCACCACTAAATGCAGCTCTGAATTAAAGCTGAGTGAAAATAGAAATTTTGCTTCAGAGCTTGGTCGTGGAATTATGCTCCATCCTTTTACTTGCCTAGTGGCTAAGGGAGGGAACTGCTCCCTTGGTAGGAGCATCCATTGAGTTATAAACGTGTGTGATATTAGAGCATCTTTGTGTATATTTATGTATGAGATCATTACAGTTGCTGTTTTAAAGATATCCATCTCTGTAGTACATAAAACCTTTGGCAGTAAAATTGTAAATCCACGCAATGGGGTGCTAAGCACACAAATCCAATTAAATCCTTCAAACAGCTTTGAAAGCCTCTCCCAGAGGGTACAGAAATGGTGATTTGTGATTCTCTTGAACTGCCTTTTATGGCAGCTTGCTTAGAGTGTCTGCGACAAGTAGTCTTCTGGGGGTTTAGCACTGCAAATGGTAGATTATTTAAACAAGCAAATGAATAAAGTTAAGTCTTGGTTTTATTTTTTTTAACAGATCCAACACAAATGGGAGGCCTAAGTATGCTGCTTCTAGCAGGGGAGCATGCCCTGACTGCACCAGAGGTAAGGAACTCCCTTCTGTCCCTTAGCATGAGCCCTTAGTTTGAAAGGAGCTCTGAAGAGGAAATATTTGACCAGCAGGAAATGGAGTTTAAGATACATCTTGGGTAACCTCAGGTGGTACTGAAGTGTGAGCCCTGTGAGCTGAATCTTGTATCCCAACAGTGAATGCAGCAGTTGCGTCCAGTTCTTACAGTGCTCAATATTAACTCTGCTGACTGGTTAATAACTCTGCTGACTGGGTTGATATATTCCTTGATCAGATCAGGGAAGCCTGCTGCATGGGAGAATATTGTCACAAGCAGAAGGGTTGAAATAGTGACTGTGTTAGCAGGTGGTTCGCAGGGTTTTCATGTGCTTGTGCAATAGGGCTCACACAGACGTGGCCTTGGCACTAATAGCAGAACAGATACCTAATCATTTCCATGCAGTCAGTGTCATTGCGTATGCATTCTGAAACCATGCAAGTGCTAACAGGAAAGTATTACAGAGTACTCCTATTCGCTAAGTCTTTATGTCCAAAAAGAAGTTTGTGGCTCAGATGCCATCCACAAACACTTTGTTTTTACGAGGGACTCAAATAAGCGATTGTGCATATCTCCAGTAGTGCAGAGACCTCTGTTCTTTCTTTAGACTGAGTATTGTTTATGAACATTTTTTGGGTTTTGAAAATTGTTCCAAAGGTGGCTCATCTGTTGGGTGAATCTCCAAATCTCTAGCCTGGAAAGAAGAGCAGTGGAAGTGAGGAGAGTTTCTTTTTCTTTTTTTCTTTCTATTTTTTTCTTTTTTTTTTCTTTCTTTTTTCTTTGTTGCTATTTGAGGAAAAGCAATGATTTGTACTGTATTTGAGATGGATTGATTCTGTACTGCTGAGACCGAGCTAAGACTTCTTGGTGTTTTGCACACCAGTTTGAGCGGTGTAAGCCTGCATGCCAATTTGTGTAGTTGTGAGTACTGGCTTTCTGTGCTGCAGCATGAAAAAGAAGAAACACCTAGGGTAAGGTGGGCAGGGTAGTGAAAAGAAAACATGAAAGGACAGAGGCAGGGTCATTATTAACAGAATACTCTAAATGATAACACGTAGTCTTCGTTATCATTAAAATGCGTGTGTGTGTACATGCAAGATACACATGCATATATATATATATGTATATATGGTTCATAAACTGGGGCACTGCTAGACATAGATTACCTGTCAACATGTGGCTTGACAGCTTGTGCATGTGATTATGCAGATTTGGGTGGCCTTGTAAGCGTAGGTCTTCAATACAGTTATCATCCTAGAAGTTCTTAATAGAAAGAAGGGACATGCTGGCATAGTTTGCTCAGAACTTGGGAGAAGATGAGGGAAATCACACTGAGAGGTCTGCTAGTCCCACAGCATGTTCGTTGCCCGCTGATGTTCTGTCAGGTCTGTGTTAGATGGATGCACAGGGACTTTTGAAGTCTGGCGTTTTACCTTGGAGTTGTCAGAAGCCCGGATGCCCAGTATCAAAGTCAGCAAGCACCAGCAGAAGGGTGGAAAGAGGCACAACAGTGATACTTGCAAAATCTCTTTGAGGCTTTGGTCACCAAATCTGTACGTGGCTGGTCACATTCCTATTTTTGTAACTTTTTTCCAGTAGACCAGAGAGTTTTTCTTCTGATAACAGAATTCAGTGTTGGCACACGCTTTCCAGGCAGTGGCTGGGGTCAGATAGCAGATAGGCAGAAGCTGCAGACCTTATCAGGAAGCAAAAGGCTTGGTTTGATATGCAGTGAGCTTCCACCTGGCTTTGGGGTCCTCTTATCAGTTACGCAAGACTGTCGTGCGTATACGAGCATATTTCCTCGAGCAGAAACACCAGGGGCCTGTGCTCCAGCTTCCCCCACGTTGTGCCAGGCAAAGCCTGGGCCTCAGGGCGGCTTTACTAGCAGAAAGGCTGAAGCTGAGCGAGGAGCGCGCCTTCCTTGCCTGCTCGCCTGCCTCCCTGCCCGCCTCCCTGCCGCCACACCTCCCTTGCTTACCCGCCAGGCCCTTTGCTTGCCTTACAGCAGCACCTAGTGGCCTCTCTCTAAACTTACAGCGCAGAAACGACTGGACTCGCGTAGTCTGAAACCTGGCCCTCTTAGGAACCCTTGACGGAGCCCTGCGGCTCAGGAGGAGGGTGTTAGGGCCTCGTGTCCGTTAGCGTGGAAGGTGACCTGGGGGGGAGGCCTAGTCCTTCGCTCCTTCGGTGTGATCCGTTTTAGAGCACGTTACGGTAACCTGCAGGGAAAGGCAGGCTCTGGAGGTGTTATCTTTGCAGTTTCCTTCCCTTTGAGAACAAAAGGTTGTCTTGAACGTGATGCTGGGTCTGTGCAGGGTGGTGTTGCCCAGGGTGTAAATCAGAAGTGAAGAATCTCCTGGTGGAGCTGAGGGTAAGCTGGGAGGAGGAAATTAAGAGATGTTGAGGATTTTTATTACGGCAGGAAATGAGACACATGCAAAGGCACTGTATCAGTGCATCCATTCCCTCCGGTGATTATTTTAATGTTTTTTTTAGCCTGGCAGAGGTTAGAAGTCCTGGAGATAATAAATTTCCTACAAGTCAGGAGTGTTTGAGGGGCAACAGAGGAGAAGAAACAAGCTCAAATTAGTGCTTCTGTCAAGCAAAGGCAACAGCATTAACTTTAAGATAACAGAAATTGATAGAACAGTACGGTAGTTCTAACCACAAAGTCACCCCTGAGTTACTGGAAGCTAACAATCTGTCCTTCACTGACAAAGCTGCAGGGAACTGGGCTTCACACCTTCCACAGTTTGTAGTTCCTGTACCACAAGGTGAAGAAGCTGTGCCTGATGACCAGCACATGGCTTCAGAGGCAACGAGAAGATTCATCCTCTCTTTGTGTGCCAGCCTGGGAAGTGAGTGCCTTAGAGCACCTGTATTGAGCTGTAATAGCTGCCTTTGGGAGAGCTTCTCTGCTTCAGCGTGGTGCTCCTGGCATCACACGAGTCAGTGGTTCCCAGCTCGGAGCTAGTTTGTGTGGACACATTCATGTGGATGTTCCCCTAGATAGGCAGGGGAAGCTACAAAGCCAAAGTCTCGTGCATGGCCTTGAAGTGCCGGCCTTGGGGAGCAGAGAGGTTTCACGGTTTCACACACCTTCCTTGTTCACATCACTTCTGCAAAGCAAAGTACTGCCTTTTTGTATGGGGTATTGAATAGGGGTCCAAACTGATTCAGAAGATACTACAAACTAAGCTGTCCAAGACAGCTTGTTGAATTGCAGAAAATGTAAGTTATGTAGGGATTTGAATCCTCAATTTGGTTACTCCCAGGAGAATCTAACCAGCAAAGTGTGCTGGAATAATGAAATGAGTGCTCAGACATCCAAACAGCATCCTTCCGTATTTCACACCGGTGCAGAGACTCAGACTTTCAGAGTCACACAACAGGTATGCATGCCTGGTAAAATCCACACCACTACTGAGCCACAGACATCTTAAGCAGATCATACAGAAACATGAGGAAAGCAGCAATATGCATTACCTCAATGGAAACAGTAACACAAGCTGTTGAAAAAGGAAAAGACAGGCACCAAAACTAAATATGCTACTGGGTTTGTATATTCCCATAGTACACTGATAAAACATCCTACTTGATTTTTAATAAATATAATGGAAGCATAGATCACAGGAGGCACTATTAACTGCTTGGCCTGTCGGCAGGGAAGAAACAAATTTGACTGTGTACATAAGCAAACTGTCGTGTGGTAATAGCTCCCCTTGGCCTGTGGGCTGCTACGTTTGGATCTGGTGTTTTCAGGGGAGTATGGGCAGCAGATTCCTGAAACAAAATGCCACCAGTGCTATTGCAGCGCAGAAGCATCTCTGACAAACAGCAGCAGGAGCAGCAGTACAAACTGCACATGCTCTAGGCCTGGCTGTTCCCTGGTGCTTTGTGCTTACAGGCAGCAGATGCAGTTGCTAGCTAAATCTCATGTGTGCATTCACTAATAAATGCTACTGACATAGTTGTTTTGGTAATTAATAAATATGAAAAAATATGCAGTTGAGTTGAAATGTTCTAAATAACCTGAAATTTAATCAAAATTTAAAAATTGTTAGGGGGGAAAAGTCCATCCTGTTACTTATCTTCCTCGCATCCCTTAAAGGGGGGATTGCTCTCGTTTCCTGTAAGCCATGTCACGTACTTTATTTTATACTAACAGTACCTCATGCTTCTATAGGAATTACACATGTAAAACTCTTATATTCAAATTTGGTATTTAACGAATGTATCATTTGATACTATTCCTCTATAGAATGATGCTGGATTAGTACATTTCTGGCTAATAAGAATAGTATGGCTAAGCTCTGTGTTCATTTGAATAAGGCTGTTGTTTTTGAACAGTCATTTATTTGTATTCTGATTTCAGCAGTTACGATTCTTTCTTGCACCGTTTTTTCATAAGCACCCCAAAATAGATGTTTAGGTGCATCATTTGAGCAATTTTAGGCTTGTGGTATTCTTAACTGCTTATTTTCATGCTGTTAGGCAATGGGGACTATTTTTCTAATAAATACTTCCGTCACTTAGCAACGCTTAGTGTCTCCAAAAAAAAATTTTTTTAGCTTCCAAGTAATTTTCATACTCAGAGTGGTGGTACAGATTAGAGATACAGCAGTGTTGATAGCATCACCAATAGAAGGTAGCTGGGCGTGTAGCCCAATATTGTCAGTTTAGTATTCTGGTGCATAAATCTTTTTTCAAAGTTTGGAATTATGAAAGAAAAAAAAATCCCTGGTATTTTTGTGGTCTGCTGTTTTAGGTGCATTAAAAGACATTTTCATAAGCATTGAGGGCTAAACTATGTTGTCACCTATAAATTTGATTTAACCTGTCCAGGGCTGTGAAACATTAGATTACCCACCTTCTCTTAAGCAGTGCTGCTTGTTACTGCTGCCTGGTGTTTCATTGTGCTCACTGTTGTTCTTAGCTGAAAGAAGCACCTTTGAGGTCTTACTCTACACACTCCTTGTTTCAGGTTTCCTCAAATACTTGCCAGTCTGATGCAGCTAATTCTACAGAAGCCTGTCAGAAATCGTCGTTGTTTCAGTTTGCAGAGGTGAGTTTCTCTAAAAAGGGTTGTCTTACACAGTGTTTCTTTTTGAGGCATACGATGCTCAGCTGACAGTGAAATCAAAAATCTTTAGCTGAAATTCATGCTTTTACTCATTCTTTCTTTTTGGGTTTATGGTTCTGGATCATTTTATCATTATCAGGTAGATAGGTCAGATTTGAAGTGCAGGAGTGCTTAGGAACATGGTGGATAACCTAGTGCAATCAAGCTGCGGTTTAAGCAGTAATTTAGAAATGTGTCATCCCTGCACTTAATTAGTAAGACTCTAGTTTAAAACTAAAGTTCTAACTTGTACATTTAGATTATTTAGATGTTACATTATGTCCTTTATCTATTTTGGTTGCTTTAGTCATTGACTCCAAGAATAACTGTAGTTTTGGAGTTTCCAAAATTTTCTCCTATAACTACCAAATAGCTGTATGCAACTATGCTTTAGTTTTGCAACGTACACCATTTTGGTCAACATATTTCCAGTTACTGCTGGAAATGCAGCTCTGTTGGGTTTTTTAGTGGGGTGGGGTTTTTGCTTGTTTTTTAAAGTACATACTATTTCACCAAAGTTTTAATGTACTTCATTGACATAAATAACGGGGCAAGAATGAGGTTACAAGGAATGCTGCTCCTCTGCAAGTCCCACTTGTTTATATCTTTCCAACTTCTGAAGTGGTCATAATTAAGTGACATGAAAATTGAGCTGTGTAAATACTGATTGTATGCAGTATGCTTGGTGGTGCTTGAATATGCACGTACCGAAAGAAACTTTCTTTTTATTGCCTGTTCTCATACCAGCCGTGAATCTGAATCCAGTGTCTTTAATATTCATTGCTGTGTGCACCTTCATGCTCCTCCTTAAACATAACCACTTACAGAGCAGATACATCACAGTCCTAGTACACAGAAAACATGGGGTTTGTTCTGTTTGGTTGGTTTAACATCAACCCAAAAGACTTTGAGTTTCCGACTCAAGTAGTAGCAGGCAGGAGCTGTGTTGTGTGCTGCAAGATAGGCTCTTGCTAAGGGCTTGTGACCGGTGGCTTTCCCTTATCCACCAAAGAACAGCTTCAGTGGCTACAAGAAAACAAGTTCATCTGCACCCCATATACATGCATTTTAGAAGTAGCTCACTGATGATCAGTAATTAGAAATGTATATTAGCTAGTCTTAATTTTCAAGAATGTTAAACAGCCTGTAGTGACGCTGCACCTAACCAATGTACGTTAGGTACATGTCTCAATAGTAAGTAATTAGTACATGTACCAAGGTCTAACATTAATCAGAGGTGTCTTTTGAAAGAAAAATAACTAACACAAGTCAAACAGTATAAAATGCAGTTCTCTTGGTGTATGAGATGAGTCTCTTCTTAAAGTACCTGCATGTCTTGTGTCTCTGTCCATACTCAGCTAGCATTTGGTGCTCTTATCACCACTATTCTGCAGTCTCAGGTCTTTCACTGAACTGTGGAATACAATATAGTGTTCAGTTTTTGCTGCTAACCCTCTTTTGACATACCAGTGGGCAAATAAAAGTCCCTCAAAAAAAATCTTAGCCTGTTCTGTTGACCCAGGGAAAGATTTTCCTTGTGAAAAGTAACTGAAAATCACCATTTCAAGATCACCCATTTATGTGTTTCCTGGAAAGCAGATATTGTTCTTTGTACAGGTGTGCTGGGGCTTGTTTGCCTGCTCTTAGGTACCAGGAATTTGATAGATCAGAAATTCAGCATGTTGAAGTTTGACATTTAAACTGAAGAGTTAGGTAATACAAACATAATTGTTTTCCTGACAGATCTCTTCAAGCACATCCCACCCTGGTGCCCCAGGAGCTGTAAAACCAACGGAGGAGTCTGCGTTGTTTCAGTTTGCTGAGGTATAATGGCTGAAGTGTGGGGGGGGAGGATGGGAGGAAGCACAGAACCAGTAAGAGTTGTCACTGAATGGCTAAGTACCCTGTCTCATAAGGGAATCCCATCAGTAGGTGTTTATCATCATGACAGCATTGTGTTAAGAAAATCATGGGGGGAATAACCAGTGATTTGAAGAGATGTTTGGCCAGTTCTACCAGCTGTAGCACACACAAAAGATACTGAGCTTGCGAACATGACCTGGCCTTTTGTACCAAAAGACTGCTGCAGGTGGGTTTTTATCCAAATGGCCTTTTAATTTACATGTAGGAAAAAACTATTCACCGATTCAGGTGCCATAAAATACCTGACTACAAAACACCCCTATAAAAGATACCATAGAGTTACTATGCCTAATCATGAATGTTTTCATACTTGCCACCTTTTTTTAAAGTTACGAGTTAATTTGGAAAGTTCTTTTGAGAAAATTCACGGGGATGAACAGGATGAAGCCATGTGCCAAAGCCAATCTTTTAAATAAAGTGAAAGATAGAATCTGGAGAAGACTTCTTGTGAATTTTACTGCAAAATATTGCATAAGTGAATCTGCTAACTTAGTTTCAAAAACCTTAGACATCTTGGATTTTAATTAAACAGTTTTAGATGTCTGCAGAGTTGAATGGGGTATGAATTGCATTTCCAAATTATGGTGTAAAACCTGACTTAGCCATATTTTTTAAAATTTCACATAACCTAAATAGTTTCCTCTCCTAATTGGACAAACAACAAAATGAGAAACATGAAAAGTGGCATATGGATGTGACAGTGCATCGAGTTGCATACCACTATGCTGAGCCAGCTCATTTGGCACACTGGAGTGCATGTATGAGTCATCAAATGTTAGGTAGAAGAGGTGCTTAGAAAGCTAATTAGAAACTGGAGAGGACGGTTTTAAAGTCAGGGTTAATCTTCTTGTAAAAATAGTAAATTGTGTGTACAGTCTGGAGGGATTGTATTTTTGGGGTTTTTTTTAAATGCCTGGAAATAAGGCACAAATCTGGAAAAGAAAGAAAAACAACAAACCAACAACCCAGCAACTAATGAAACCAAACTTGTTGCCCATGATTATTCCTCCTGTGTTACACTGTTGTTGTGAAACCTTAATGGCAGTGACTAACATCATGTTTCATCTATAGCAATAGAGAAATGGCGTTTTTTTAAGATTGTGGCAGCCTGATTTCATTTAGGTTGTTCCAGGGGAAAGTACTGAGCATGTTACAGAACCTCTTTAAGCTTTTTCCCCCCGCTATTAAAGCTGCTTGTGGCCTTTCAAATGTAAGGGCTTTCATTTGCACAGGGTGTCTTTGTCAAGTTTGGCAAAAATCCCGTTCCTTACTGTGCCACTCTACTGGGTCCTGTCTATATGAACACATTACTGTTTTTAGGGGGCTAAATTATGGTAAGCAATTTTCAGTAGACTGCTGTCAGCAATGCACAGTGCTACAAAAGAAAAAAGAGAAGGAGAGAAAGTAGTTATTTAGGCAGTAGCCAAGTAGACCTGTGAAGAAATGTGAAGTGTGCTGTGGTCTGATGTGCCTGGAGACTTTTGGCAGCCGTCCCAGCTCAGTTTTGGTTCTGGCTGGGTGTTCTTCATATGTTCCCTTTCTCTTCGCCGCCTTTGCAGCAGGGTGAGTAAGAGTGCCTCTTTGTGAAGACAGCGATCCCATTGAGTAGATGTGTCATTTAAAATGGACACCTTTACCCCAGGAGTACAAGTCCCCTGTCATTCAGAAACAGCTCGTTAAATGTAGGCATGGCATGGGATTCTTTTCGTCTTTACAGCCTCAGTTAGCCTTTCATCTGGTTGTCTGTCCCAAGTGCGAGAGCCTTCAATTAACGCCGCTGAGGATACGGCTAATGAGGCCTGCCCAGTGAAAATCCCAGGAGTAAGGCTTCATTGGGCCCTGCAGGTGTGCAGGCAAGCGCCTTGGGGGGCTTCGAAGGTGATGTGACGTCCTCATAAGAGTTTTTGAAATTTGGAGTGTTGCCAAGTTAAGCTGTCTCATTTCCCTCAGATCTTGGAAATACTTGGCCCTACTTCGTGCTCCTGATTGGTACCTTTGTAGCAAGCCATTAAATAGGCCAGCGATCTCTCTGAGCAGTGGGCTACGTTCCTTAGCGCGGTGGCTGTTCGCAAGCTGTCTGCTCACATGGGCTGGTGGCTGTCATCCTCCTTGCCATGTGAGGGAAGCAGAGCAGATGGGACCCCTTGCTCCCTTGGTCTTGCTGGATGTGTGTTTGGCAAACGCGAACAGATGGTGATGACTGCTTCATAGAGACGAAACACAAGTACCTCTCAGATTTAGCTAACTAAACTCTCATCCATTATTAAACAAAGAAAATGCTTCCTGAGAGTGGAAGCCACAGAACTGCTAGCTTGCCCATCTAAAAAACAAAATTAAGCCAAAACCCACAAATGCTTTTGCTTCCAGCTGCTTTTCAGAAGTTTTTCTCTAGATGATTTTATCAAAAAAGCAATCGCATGCGACAAGGGGAAATTCCCTTTGCTAGTCCAGCAGGACTAGCATTAAAAAAAACATGCTTTTGAATTTTTTTTTTCCCTCTGCTGCATTCTCACATACTCACTTGTAGGCAACCCTTTCTGCTTAGTTCTGTGCTAAACAGAAGGTTTGAATCCAAAACTTTTGATCAAAATGCCTTGAAATTGGGAGTGTGGGAGCTAGTTAATACCGTCTCTTCTAGGCTTCCCCTGGGTAAAGCTGTAATCTTCCCAGGTAAAGCCATTCCATAAAATAGATGAGCTTATTTGCTGTTTGTCTATATACTGAAATTATTAAATATTGGTGTTAAAGTGAGGAGAAGGACTTGGGGAGTGTTGGGGAATGTGAAGCTACTATGAGCCAGCAGTCTGCACTTGCAGCCCAGAAAACCAAGTATTCTGGGCTGCATCAAAAAAAGTGTGACCAACAGGTTGAGGGAGGTGATTCTCCCCCTCTGCTCTGGTGAGACCCCTCATGGAACACTGACTATGTCCACCTCTGGACCTCCCACCATAAGAAGGACATGGAGCTGTTGGAGTGAATCCAGAGGATGCTGTGAAGATGCTCAGACAGCTGTAGCACATCTCTTAAGAAGACAGGCTGAAGAGAGTTGGGATTGTTTAGCTTGTAGAAGGGGGTCCTACAGGAAAGCTGGAGAGGAACACTTTTATCAGGAAGCGTAGTGATAGGACAAGGGGTAAGGGTCTTAGGCTGAAACAGGGAAGATTTAGAAGAGATATAATGAAGAAATTCTTCCTTGTGAGGGTGGTGAGGGCCTGGCATGGGTTTCCCAGAGAAGCTGTGGCTGCCCCCTCCCTGGAAGTGTTCACCGCCAGGCTGGATGGGGCTTTGGGCAGCCTGGGCTAGTGGAGGGTGTCCCTGCCCATGGCAGGGCGGGGTGGAACTAGGTGATCTTTGAGGTCCCTTCCAACCCAAAGCAGCCTGTGATTCTATGAAATGCCTGTTTTAGGTGGGAAATGAAAAAGTGTTACCATGGCACATGCTTCTTATGCAAACTAGAATGCAATATAGTACTAAAATGCTGACCTACATTGTAATAAAAAATAATAGCATGATCCTCATGTTAAACCTCTACATAAGGGGCTATTTGTGGTTGTGGTACTGCAGGTTCTTAATAGTCTAATTAAAACTGTAAGATGGTGTTAAGACAGGGAATGAGATCTGTAACTGACTGAGAGCTGATTGATCAGCCATCCTCTTGCTTACGATGTTTGGCCAGCAACTTCAGCAGAATGAATTATAAATCTTTGTCTCTCTTTCTCAACTATTAAGAGACTTCTTTTTTTCTCTGAAGTGAAATGTTGACTTCCTCTCTTTCTATTAGTGCTACAAGGATCTCACTTACATTTTGTTATGAGCACCCATTCTCTTGTCAAAACAAAATTCTTTACTCTTTCCTCACATTGTGTATCATGAGACCTGCATGTTCTCAGGTTATACTTAAGTGTGTGGGTGTTGTTTCTGTCCCTCTTCTGCCACTCACATTGCACTGAAAAAATCATTAAGAGCTGAAAATTCGTAATGGTAGAAAGATAGAGTCAAAGCACTCTTCATGCCAAGTGCAGTGCATGAGATCACTTAATCCAGTGGAGCCCTGAGCATGTATGCTTCATCTCAAAGCAAAACTAGGATTTTCAGTTAGTTTAATGTTAAAGTTGCTATTAACACACATTCAAGTATTACTCTGTTTTAAATAGCTTGCAGTAAAATGAATGCTCTGGATTTTCATGGGATATGGGGTTGTAATGGGTCTCTTTGGCAGCTGAAAAGTAAACTCTTTAAATAATCTAGTTCAAAATTAATTCAATATTAAGAGAAATTCTAAGATAATGACTTTTACCTGTGAAAAATCATGGTCATAAACATGACTTTTGTGGTGAGGTGGTTGCCACAGAAACACTGGAGGTCTTGCCCTTAAGGGTTTTCAAGGCTTCTAGGTCAAATATTGTCATGTAATGTCATGCAAAAAAAATCAAATATAAGAAATAATGTTTAATTAATGCACTGTTGAACTGGTAACACTACACTTGGAAGCAGGTCATAAAAAATTTGGCTGCAAAAGAAATTCCCTGAACTGCAGTGGTGGTTACTTACCCAGTGCTGGTTCTGGCATACCAACATCTAATTAGAAGTCTAGATTTGATCTCCAATGTGAGGTTTTACTTTTTTTTTCCTAACTGAAGCGAAACAAGCAGTGTCTGTAAGGACAAATGGTGCTCTTCTCTATCTAACCAAATGGGAAATGCTGCCCAGGCTTTCTGCAAGAATTTTATCGACCACCACAGTTCATGTTTTTTAGCAACAGGCTACCTCTTGTTCACTTGGTCACATAAAGCACATGGCATGAGAGTACGTTAGCTGTAGACAGTACAAACATAGAAGAGAATCCATGAGCTTGGTCTAAGGGAGAAATTCTGTATTTGCTTGTATCCTGCTGACTTCTACATGTCTGTTAAGTGTTCCTTGGATGGGATTGCCTGGATGAAGTACGGCCTTCTGCCTGAAAGATCTAAAAGTAACTGATATAACTAACTCCTTATCTTTAAAATTCGTTTTCTCCCTTTCTTTCTGTCTTCCCTGTGTGCCGCTGAAATGTTTTCTCCTCTGTTCATTTAAAACCTAGATTTCATCAAATACTTCCCAGCTGTCAAGTCCTGAGCCACTAAAGCACTGTGGGAAGTCAGCACTCTTCCAGTTGGCAGAGGTAAAGTTACACCCGTTAGCATCACAATGGGCAGACGTGTATATCTCTTCCCCAAAAAAAGTGTGAATTGTGTAAGTGTGAATTTGTGTAATCAAATTTAGTACTTCCAGAAGCACAAATCAGTAATTAATGGAATAATAAGGGAATTAGGCAGTTGCAGTAGCCCCAAGGACCTAGCTTCTCTTTATACGCTTGTTAATGTGTGTAGTTTCTTGGAGCCCACACAGGAAAAAGTTAGGCCTCTTTTTAGGAAAAACAGCCTTACAACTAAAATAAAAACAATGCTCAGGACAACAACAAAGACAAGAGTTAACAGCTTTTTTTTCTTAGTGAGGAGATGAATACCAGGTATAAGAACTGGAAAGTGAATTGCTGAATGTCGACAAAGAATGAGAAGAGAAATGTTGACTTTGAGATCATCAGCAATCTGCATGAAGGGCTGGAAGTTGAAGGACTGTTTTAAGTTCTGAAATTGGCAGCTGTCAGCAGTAATCATGAATACTAGGTGGGGTTTTCCAACAGTCCTAGAAACTCTCCGAGTATTAAATGTACCTTGTAGCAGTCTCCCCTTGGATATGTATGAATCGCTCAAAAACCTTTGAGTTTGGCATGCACATGTTACTCTTGATGATTGGAAGATGAATATATATGCTATATTCCAGGTAAATAACAGAGGACACTATCACCTCGCTAGTAAACCCTTTTTTTTATTATTATTTAAAATAATTTCCTGTTTCCATGAGGAAAATGATTCTCTGGATCCCATCTAGTGGCGTCTAGCCGTGTACTCTTCCTAGTGAGGTTAATCCCTCCAAGGGAAAAGAAGTCAGAGATTGGAAGCACTGAAATACAAAGCATTTCATGCCTTGTTCTATGAATAGCCATGCTACTATCTGACTTTATAAGAACTTAGTGAGTGGAAGAAAGCCTGCTTTGCCCTACAGGCAGGCCCTGACAGCAGTAGAGTTTGTGGATGTGTGCTACTGTGTCAGCAGTGCCTGTGAAAGGGCGATTACACCTCGCTGTGATCAGTGATCCACAAGGGCATTTGGGACAGCAGAAAGACTAGTAACACTTAATCAAGGACACCAGAAGTTTTTGAGGTGTCCTCTGTTACAGGACAGCAGCAGGCTGCAGTAGCAGTTCCAGCCTGACTTTTTAAAACGTTTGCCATTAAGAGTTATGATGTGACTATGAAGTCTGTGAAGCCCTAATGTGGGAGAAGGACAGGCACTTTTCCACAGGAGTATGGGGTTTGTGCTGCCACTGGAAGAAAAAGCAAAGCTGAGCCTGGCAGTGTGATGTTTGTGTCTTGGGCAGGTTTCCGTGACCCTCAGTGATTGCTCAGATGGATTCCTAGGAGCATAACTTGGAACAAAAAAATGACTGTTAAAGGCTCTGATGGAAAAAAAAAAGGATGGCAGAAGTGCTAAGCATCCCCCTTATCTGTAGGACATTAGCACTAGTGATGATTTTTTTTCCCAATTTTTGAGGTTGCTGTAATGCTGGATTGAAATTGGATAAATCAGAGTTTCAGCTTGACTTGTCAGGCAGCGGTTCAGGACCCGGTTTGGAGTGTCCCAAATAAACTGTGCTCATTACCTCCTCCAGGGTGGCCTAGGTTTGCAGGTTCAGTTGGCAGACATCAGCGCCGTGCCGCTGTAATTCCAAACCACAGGTGCTGTGCACTGGAAGGGACTGGTCTGCTGTCTCCATGTAGCTGGCATGGCTGGGGCCTGGCATGTGGGAGCCTGTCTGCTTCAGCAAGCCACACTGCTCTGCTCCTCCTTCATCTCTGCTATGTGGATTAACCAATTTTATCTCCCCTCCCTTTCCCTGTGCCTTCCTTTTTGAGACGTCACAGTATTTCACAGATGGTGATAAAATAAAATGCAGGATTTGGTTAAACTATTTTCTAAAACATTCTGAGAATTTCAAAGTTTTTAAAAAAACAGTTGGAGCAGCTGCTCTGCAGTCTGAAGCCTGGGAGGCTGTTGCTGATCAGCTCTGCTGAGTCTCTTCCTGAGCGTGCCTTGTCTGCAGCCTTGAGTGCGGAGGCAGGAGAGTGAGGGGCTGCAGGGGTGAGAGCGTGCATCACACCCACAAGGCAAGGACAAGGAGGCCACTTCTGCTGCAGAGGGCCACCAGCACTAAGAACGATTGGCTGTAAGCCGTGTTTGGAGACCTGAGCTGTAATGGTTACAGCTTGGGAGGTGCTGTGAAGAGCTGCAGCTTCCAGGAGACATAGATACAGCATTGTTAATCTTTTTTGTTTATTTCCCTTGTGTCAGTGGTGGGTTGATTTGTGTAAAAATGGTTTTGTGGGCCCATGTTGGTTGAGGTTGTAAACAGGTTGTAAACACTTCAGTTCCCAGGTCCTTAGAACTTCCCCTCTTTCTCAGGAAGCAAGTATAAGATGCTTGCAGGCCTGATCAGAGATTGAGATATGTCTTTAAAAATAGAATATTTTCTTCTTCATAGTAATGAACAATCCTGAGACTGATCCCTTTTAAAAACTTGTTTAGAAAAAGATACTTTCTTTGCACCTATCTCAGAACTGGAACAAAACACTCTATGGTATTGAAGAGGGTCACAATCTGATGCAGAAAAAAGATTCTGGAGAATAATGAGCTATCTGTGTGCCAGACAACCCTCTGTACTCCTTAGGAGTAGTAAAGGTTACTAAAGGCCGGAGGGCTCCTACTTCACTTTGGTTTCATGGCATCTCTTTTATGAGACCTATAGCCCACCAACAGGAAGTGTCATAGCCTGACAGGAGCAACCTTAAGATAAGACAGTGAAATGAGTTTGCAATCCAATGTCCAGCTAAGCCTTCAGAAACACCACCAGCTGGGTTGCATGCTGGTGTAGATTGGTGCTTAGCTGCTGGAGTCTGCTTGTGTGTAAGAGACCATGTGCTTCAGTTAGTCCTACTCTTCAAAGGGAGTCCTGACAAGAAGAGCCCCAAATCTGGAAATAGCTTGTAGCATCCAGTGAGATCATCCACGGGAGCAGTGGTGGAGCAGGGCTTTACTTTTAAAGTGGCACGCAGGTCTGCGCTGCTTTTTCACTGTATAATCTTATAAAATGTATTTTAGGAAGAGGGCAGAAATAATCCATTCAAAAGCTGTCTGGTAAACATTAAGGAATTGTGCTAGTAGTGTCTGTCTTTTTTTCTCCTCTATTTTTTCTTTAGATTTCTTCAAGTCCATCGCTTTCATGTCCTTCTGATTTAACAAAACCTTGTGGAACATCAGCATTATTTCAGCTGGCAGAGGTAATACTAAAATACTGGTGACTAATTACCACAGATGCAGTGGGCAGGGAAGTTAATGAAGTTGATTGCTGGAGCCTGGAAGGTAGAACAGTGCTACACTTGTAATTACACTGTTGCTTATAGAAACATAAATTACCAGTGCTTAGGTGCCACAAGTCAAGATTTCCCCAGACTAGCCATCGATTTGGAGGTTTCTAAGAGTCTGTGCTGCAGCTGACAAGTGCCACCAGTCCCTGGTGGCAGAGGGACTTTCCAATCACCGTTGAAATTTCTTGTTTCAATTCCTTGTTTTAATGTTTGGGGGTTTAACTGCTTTGGCCAGGGAGGCACAAGGAGTTGAGAGGGAGGGCTGGATTAGTCTGTTGCTCAGATGAGGACGTTGCTGTTACAAATACCTGTTAAAGGTCATCAGTTGCTTTCATTTATTTTTGCTTTTCATACCTGCTGTTTTTGAAGTGAGGAATAAACTGGTCAATAATTTCTACAGAAGCTCTGCTGTGATGCTCTCAGCAGATCCTCCTTCTGGGAACAGTTAAAACCAATGGCCTCTTACTGAAATGTTGGCATTTTTATATTTCTGAGCAGTTTTTTTTTTTTTTAAAGCTTTCTCAATCTTAAAGACTGTGAATTTCAAGTTTTAGAGCTCACAAAACAGAAGTTGCTTTATCATAGTCATATCTATAAGTCTTCTGTATTATTTGCTACTGCAGAAGCAGCAAAGTTATAAAGAAAAAGAAATGCATTGGCACAGGAGGGGTGTGTGTGTTTAATTGGCAAAATCCTATTACTCACCAGTAAGTTGCATTTTAAAGATTGATCTTTAGCTTTTGAATCACAGGCTGTGTTTAAATTGCAGTGCAGCAAGAAGTCAGGTCACAGAAGACCAAGAACCCACCTCAGCATAGCTGTGGGGTTCTCCCCTGCATAATTTAACCTGCTCCTAACAGACAGTGTGCTGCCTGAGCTCCGCTGCTTCCGTTGCTCAATGTAGCTTGACCTGAGCCAGATCAGGAGTTTCCAGCCTGTGCAGGAAGAATTTTGGAAGTTTATTACAAAGAGTATTATCATTGATGTTAGGCTCATACATGTAAGAGAGATTTATAGTTTGCAAGGAAAAATACCTTGAGAAAATTAAAATTGGCCTAAAGAGCACCAAAGATCCATACTGACCACATGGCCCCTGGGTTGAGCAATGGGCAGGACAGGGAAAATCCTGATGTGGGCTCCAAAGCAAGCCTCTTCCATCATTTTTGCTACGGGTGACTCTTTGGTTGACATTTGTTTTCAAACCAAAAAAACCCACTGAGAATTCAGCTTGAGGGCTTTGAGAGGGAGAGAAAGACGAAAGCATGTCTTTCCCAGGGCAACTGCTGGGTGCTTTGAAGGGCTACCCTCTGTGACAGTGTTTATGTAGCTTACAGGTGATCCAAAACCAAGATCTCCCAAGTCAGTGCTGCAGGAACACGGTAGTTTGTGGACCTTTTTACATCTCTCTTCTTCAAATATCGCTGCTGTTCCTTAGACAGTATGAGGGGTTTGGTTTCCATTAATGTTATCTCCAGGAGGAGATAACCATGGCAACCACTGCTGCTTTGCAGTTCTTTGCAAAATAAGTCTGTGACATAGGAGATAGATTTGGAAGGCTTTTTTTTCTACCTTCCAAAAAATTTTGCACATTCAAGTATGAGAAAATAATCTCAATTACCAAGATGATTCAATTAATATCTCTTCCCCCCTTCGGGGCCATTTGGAAAATGGAGGAAAGAATTGTACAGAGGGACATTTGAGGGGGTGGATGTGAGATTTCAAGTAACTTGTCGGTGGCAATAGTGAGAGATACTGTATTGTTCCGTTGCACATGGTGTCTTATGAAAATCAGTTTAGCAGTGGGCTTCCAGGTTGTATAAAAGGCACTTCAAGGATCATGGAAACATCACTGAGATCAGCAGAGAATAGAACCCACCAGCCTTAGTCTAGCAGGTAGCAGCATCACATCACATCAGTTTCAGTGGGGCTGCAGCATATTTTTCAGCACCGTCCTTTAGCTTAGCTTGCTTTCCTGAACTGAGCTGCCAGAGAGATCCCCTGTGTACCGCTCCTATTAATATAGGTAAGCAGTATTAATAGCTGGTGTTTTTTTCATGGGACTCTTTTTAAACTTTGTTTTAGATGTGCCTTGCTTCAGAAGGAGTAAAAATGAAAGAACCTGGGAAAACAAAAGTGGAAGCACCAGAAGATGTGGAAGGGGAAGTTCCAGAGGATATGGAAGTAGAAGAACTGGAGAAAACAACAATAAAAGACTCCTGTAAAGGAAAAGTAGAACAATTGGACATATTGAAAGCGCAAAACTGGGTTGAGACAAAAGCTGAGGAATCAGAAACTGCAAAATGCAGAGATTTTACTAGTCTTGCGTTGGAGAGCAGTCCTTTTGAGAGAAATGATAACCCAAATGATCACATGTGCTGTTCTCCTGAGCTTTCAGTGGGTGACATGAACATCCTGGGGCTAAAGCCGGAAAAAATAAAGAAGAAAAAGAAAAAAAATAAGTTGGACCGGCACACAAATGAAAAATCTACCCCTAAGAAACCTTGTAAGAAGAGGCAGTCCTCAGAGTCGGACATGGAAAGCCTCATGTATACAATTGAAGCCGTTGCAAAGGGGGACTGGGGTGCTGGACTCATGGAAACTCCCCGCAAGAAAAACCGCCCCGTTTCAAATGTGAAGGGAAGCGTGTTGGATACAAAATCACCAAAGAAAAAAGTGAAATCGAAAGAGAAGAAAACATCAAAGGAGAAACCCCCAGAGACCACCAAAGAATCAAAGCCTCCCGATTTCCTTAACATTGCACCCAGCAAGGAAGTACCCTGTGAGGCTTCTGATAACATTAAAGTGGAACCACTGACCCCAACGGAGGAGGTGGTACCCCAAAGCTTACCAGGACAGGTCAAAACTGAGGACAGTGACTGTGTTAAAAAGATAGAAACCTGTGGCTCCAGGAAATCAGAGAGATCTTGCAAAGGTGCTCTTTATAAAACTCTGGTGTCAGAGGGCATGCTTACATCTCTGCGCGCTAACGTGGACAGAGGTGGGTGGCTTTGAGTGTTTCATTTACAGCATGGACCACAAAAGCCTGCCTGAAGTGGGAGCACAAGTCCATGTTTAATCTGGTGTTTGAGCAGTGTGTGATGGGAATGCTGTGCCTGGTCACCTGAGGTGCTGGGGGCAGGTGGAGGGGATGGACTCCATGGTCCAGGGCAGGTCTTCCCAAGTCCTGTGGTCTGTACTCATGTTTGCCCTCACAAGCTCTTAACATCTCCCTTTTTGTCTTTCATTATCTGAAATTTAGCTCTTTGACCAAGGTGTTTGCTGGTTAATTTGTCAGCCTGCTGATAGATGCACACAGGACTTGGGTTGTATGTAACCCTGAACAGTTAGCTGCTTTCTGTGCAAACAGCTCTTGGGGCTGTGAGCACAGTTCTCAGTCCTGCAAGAGGCAAATGTGTTGCACATTTGTTTCAGTTGTTAGTTTTGCTGTAGGTGGTGAGCAAACCATTTGCTTTATGGGAGGATAAATTTGAGATTACTTCTGGAAGCTTTTGGTGAGAAGTTTTAACATGTATTTTTCTGATTAGTAGATTTATATGTATAATTAGAACAGTCAAAAAATAAAAAGATGTGGGTAATAGATGGAAACTTATTACTGAACATCTACTCATATGTCACTCTTCTCTCTCTTCCTTTATACCCTGAGAGATCCTGACTTCTTAGAGCTAGTATAAAAACAGGGCAGGACGGGGGGATAGTTGCCAATATGATCATTATCCACTTCAAAGTAAATGTTTTGTAACCCACTGAAGAAGGTCAAGCATTGTAAGTTGCAGTACTGAATGGGTACAGAAGTTCCTTCTGCGCCCACTTTGTTTTGGCACATTGTTCTAAAGATGGGAAACCATTTTTCTGCCTTCATCCCAGGAAAAAGAAGCTCAGGAAAAGGCAACTCATCAGATCATGAAGGATGCTGGAATGAAGAAAACTGGGCTTTTTCTCAAAGTGGGACAAGTGGGAACAAAAAACTGAAAAAGACTAAGCCAAAGGAGGATTTTGTTTTTGGGTAAGTTGCGGCTTAACACTGCTGATAGCTTTAGGTACGTCAGTCTGGTGACTTAAGAGAGTCCTCCTAGTTAAAGCTAAGTGAACTGCATCCAAATAATCACAATTAGAATTTCTGAAAATTACAAACCCTGCTGGGCTGTCATGCTCTAGGTACCCGTGGTTTATATACGAGCGTAATTCCTTCGAGATCTTTCCTGGTTTACGCTACTGTAAAAAGATTTTTAATGTCGTCATTTGCTCACTTCTAAAAAATCCTCACAATATTTACCCACTCAAGGTGGTGAGGGGGGGTTACTTATATTTTCAGAGCACTGCAGAAGCAGTATTTAAAGTGCTGTATAGGCATTCAATCATCATAAACAGTATTAGGCTAGAAGGAATACAGGCTACAGGCTTGGGGGAGACTGTCTGGAGAGCTGTCAGGCAGAGAAGGACCTGGGGGTGTTGGTTGACCGCAGACTGAATATGAGTCAGCAGTGTGCTCAGGCGGCCAAGAAGGCCAATGGCATCTTGGCTTGTATCAAAACCAGTGTGGCCAGTAGGTCTAGGGAGGTGATTGTGCCACTGTACTCCGCATTGGGGAGGCCACACCTCGAGTACTGTGTCCAGTTCTGGGCTCCTCACCACAAGAAGGACATGGAGGTCCTGGAGCGAGTCCAGAGAAGGGCAACCAGGCTGGGGAAGGGGTTGGAGGGCAAATCCTATGAGGAGCGGCTGAGGGAGCTGGGGATGTTTAGCCTGGAGAAGAGGAGGCTGAGGGGAGACCTTATCACCACCTACAACTACCTGAAGGGAGGTTATAGAGAGGTAGGTGATGGTCTCTTCAGCCAGGTGACAGGTGATAGGACAAGGGGGAATGGCATGAAGCTGTGCCAGGGCAGGTTTAGATTGGATGTTAGGAAAAAATTTTTTACTGAGAGAGTTGTGAGGGCCTGGAACAGGCTGCCCAGGGAGGGGGCTGAGTCACCTTCCCTAGATGTGTTTAAAAAAAGAGTAGATGAAGTACTTAGGGATATGGTTTAGTTTAGGATGTGAATGGTTGGACTTGATGATCTTAAAGGTCTTTTCCAACCTTATTATTCTGTGATTCTGTATGAATAGATCTCCTTGCCTGCGTGGAGAGATTGTTTACAGAGGAAGAGTAAACAGTGCTCTAATATTGGCAAACAATGGAGAGAAATACATCGTTTTCCCCTTGTACAGACAAGATGTTTAAACTGTTCATGTACACCATGAAGTCATTAAATAGATCAGAAGAATAATTAATGATTTCAAATGCATTGAAATTTAGCAAGGCCACACAGAATTACTTTTCTAGGGTATGAAGACCAATTTGTGTCAGAGTATTAACAGATTTATTTAACTGCAGGCGTAGTTGTTAAATCTGCTTAGCCATTCATACTTACTTGCAAATTCCTGAAGACTTCCAATTATCTGAATTCAGAGGGTGAAAATGAATTTTAAAAGGAGTAGATTTTCCACACTTCCTGCTAAAAAATGTAATGTGCTGCTTTTTGTGCAGGCTTTCAGTAGCCTTTTTCTTTATAACCTAGTCTGTGTGAAATTTAGCTGCAGCTCACTTTACAGTGAATAAGATATCAAATGGATGGAAATCTGCAAGTCTTACTTGCCTTGGCATAGTCAAGAAAAAGTCATGGAACATTTTTAATGCATTGCGTGTAAGTTTATTAAATGTTTTTTAAATTTAAATTGAAAGATTGAAAATTTTTCACACCCAGTGGTGTGAAAACTGACTGCATCCCCTAGCAATAACCCCAAGCAGCAGTTACAAATTACTTATTCAAAGCAGCGAGGAGAATTGTGTAAATAACTAATTCATTTGACAAATCCTGTCCTGCCATCATTAGCTGGCTGGCTGGGAATAATACGTATGTGCCAATCTTGCCTCTTGATTCAGTCGTGTCATTAGTGTATTAATTAGTGAACTCATAAAGGCAGAGTCTGTAGCCCATGGAGCATAAGTGCTGGAGAAGGTATCGATTATCCCTGTTCATTGCTCTACCTGATCTTCTGGCTACTTGAAGAGCTGGTTTTACCTCTTCCTGCTCCTCCTAACTCTTTGCTCCCTTCAGCATCACCTTTCAGCCTCATCTTTTGTGTGTGTGTGTGTGTGTGTCTGTGTGTGTTGGTAGGAGGGTCCTTCACCCCTCTGGAATTAGGTCGTTCTCCCTGTGTCATCCTACCTTCTTCTCCATCAGTAGTTGTCCCCCCTTCCCCGATGGTCCCTGTCGAGCCCTTTGTCTGCGGGCAGCCCCCTCCTTCGCTGAGCAGTGCTCTGCCCACGTGTGTCTCCTGGCAGGACTAGGCTTGTACGGTGTGAAGGCCTCAGCTCAGCTATGTGTGTCTATCTGGAGTCGTGAGATGCTCTGAAAATTCATGACAATGGATGATTTTTAAAAAATAATTAGTCGCTGACATAGTGATAGCATTCTCTGCTGCCTCCCTGTCGCACAAGCTGTAAATTACTAGTCAGGGTGGCAGCTCATCTGCTTTCATGGTAGGACCTTCCTAATTAGAGCTGCAGCCTCTCGTATGCCCTTGGGGTGAGAGAGGAGGCAGGTGGCAACAGGCAGCGGGAGAGGAGCTGGGGCAGAGGATGGAACTGCATGAGCTGTCAGAGCAGAAAATCATCTTGTTTTGCGGCTGTCGGGGAACGTCCACGTGGAACGGAAAGGTAGCAGGGCACCACTGATGTCAGACATCATTGTGGTGTAAATGCAGCACAAAACATGCAAAGAGAAACCCAAACCAAAGAAACAAGCCCAGCCACGCACAACATCTGCCAAGACTCAAGGCTGTGTTTTAAGATGGAAGGTTGCTTTAGCAAAAGAAGTAATGATGACAGGGATAAAATGCAGTATCATTCTGTGTACCAAAGCTCTCAGAATGCTATTTGCTTGAAATGCTGCTTCAGAGAGCACAGAGAAAGGTCATATTTCTTGTGGTACTTCCAAGTGTACAGCATGTAAGGGCCATCCCTCCAACAGTCATGCCAACTTTTGTCAAGTTCAGGTTTTCCATAGCAAACAGAACTGAAGACGAGTAGAAAATGTCATTGTTCCCCTGTCATTGATGGGGCTATTTATAATCTGCCTAGCTGTGCGCATTGCCTTTCATTAGAATACAATTCCTTCCTCTGCTCCTGCCTGGCTGCAAAAATTCGCTGGAACAGAGCGCTTAGACAAGACACAGCGTAGTCATCACAGCCAGAAATGCCATGCCATCTCATCCTGTTGAGTGGTTTGTTTTCATCTGGCTATTATGAACAACAATGCCGTGTCTGTGGATTTCTTGAGCTGTAGGTAAAGCTAATTACAGCCGTTCAGGTTGGGCTGAAGCGTGAGGGATGTTGCGTTTATTGAAAGCGTGAGCTCGTTGTGGTTTTCTTTTTGCAACAAATGAAGTATGAGGGGAGGAAATTTAATCCCTCAGAACAAATACAAAGTTAATTACCCTCCCAAAGCATCAGGCTTTAGAATATCCCCAGAAGACTGAATAGTTTTGACATATTTCTTCTAGTTTGAATTGTTGTTTTCATTCTAGTGCAGGGACTTTTATGTGAAGTTACTTTATTGGTTTGTTTATTGGTTTTACTGTGTCTTTTTCATTCCCCTCACAGAACAGACAGATCTCCTGTACAGATCTATGCAGCAAACAGAGCTAAATGTCACCAGCGTGGCATTGATCCCCCTCCCAGCCCAATTTTGATACATGCAGCTACTGTGATCATATTGTACTGAGTTTTATAAATGCAGAGGCTGGAGTGTATGTACTCATCCCAAAGTTGGTTTATTGTATATCAGTTTGATGCTTACAGTGTGTGTTGCGCTTACCTCTTCCCGTACCACCCCCCGTGTAAATAGGTATGCACACGTGCTCCTAAACAACAGACTTTTCTCTCCAGAAACGGAGTTACGTTTAATTTGATTGATTTTTTTTCCTATTTAGCTTAGCAAAGTTGGAAGAAGAATTTGAAAAGAAATTCAACAGCCTCCCTCAATACAGTCCTATTACCTTTGACAGGAGAAATTCATCTGTTCCAAGGAAAAAGCGAAAGGTTGGAAGTGGGTCATCAGAACAATCAAGATCCAACAAAGGTAAATGACCATGTGCAATATGTTCTTAAGCAACAAGAATGCTACAGCAAGCTCAGGAATATTTTTTCATGTTACTGGTAAATGTGAGAAGCGTACAGTCAAAGAAAACGTTTTTCTAGTACATCAGTAGGTTCTCACCTGGGTTAGTTTTCAGGCTGTAATCTTGACTTCTGATTTCCATGCTGAGTAGAACTGGTTAGTTTGTACTAACCAGTGTAGGTATATTCCTCATAGCAAGAAAATTTATCAAAAACATGAGTGTTTCTGAGGTAAGTGAATTTGACCAAATTTCCTAGGAGAAAACGGGGAGGAAAGCTTACATTTTGACTTTTTTCAAAATGTAGTTTTATTCCTGTTTGCATTTCACTGTCATTTTAGGCTCTGTAAATTAAAACATAAGATACCAGTCATGTCTGAATGAAACATTTGGATTTAAGGTTCTTTCTCTCTCGTAAGTTTGGAGCAAAAATGTCCTAACTTGACAAAAAATGTTTAAAGGATAGGAAAACCAATTCCATAGCCAGCTCCTCTGCTGAGCCTCTTGGAGAGAGAAACTTGTGACACATCTGGGTATTCTGTATGCAGGCGACCTGTGACACAGAGGTGGTAGAGAAGTGAGAGCAAGGTTGGGAAAACTACTGTTGGACTGATGCGTGCATACAATACAGGAGCATCACAAACCGAAGGAGTGATGTACCAGTAATTCTGCAAGACAAACAGATGCTCGGGAGAGCCCTCGCTATGCACAGTTCACAATGTGAAGCCAGCTGCTTTCTCTGCCACTGTGGTAGTTCTGCTGACTGACAGGCTTTCAGATCTAATATGGCTATTTTAGCCAGGTGACCCTGGATTAGATCTATGTCTTTTGAATGCTTCACAAATAATCACATTACAGTATGCAGGATGGAGCAGCTGTTCTTTTCTAGTGCATGCCAATTTTGGTATTGATTTTTGTGTTTATGTAATTACGCAAAAGCTACTGTTCCACATCTAATTAGACTTATGCTAATACCAAGTGAGTTGGGGCTTCAAGTACCTTTCATTTTTTTTTATGGTATGTATTTGACTGAACTTCTTCAATGAGCACGTATGAATTGCTTTACAGTACGATAATGCAATGGTTAATTAAGCAACATCTGTTGGGAATGAGATATCCTCATCCACCGTGATCTGGCAGCTGCAGCTGTGATAGCAGCTCCTTGGATTTCTTGCTACAGTATTCACCTGTTCAAGTGTCTGTCTGTCTAGAAATTTTGCAGGCCCTGCACTGTTTTGGAATGGCATACTGTAACAGTCAGGGAGCCCAGAACTGTGCTTGGTTAGGTTCATAGCTTCGTTGTTTTTATCCTTGTTTGCCTCACTTGGAAAGCTTAGGAGTAGATTCAGTCAGGTCTTAAGGGAAGGTCAGAGGCGTGACTGCAGGCAGGTTACAAGCCTGATGTAGATGGTGTCCGCGCAGCCCTGAGGAGGCGGCCGCGGAGCATCTGCCTCTAGGTGACAATAAGGGCTCTTTAAAGTAAGCCAGCCAACTGCACGGCAGCAGATGGTAAACAGTCACATGAACTTGTCCAACTGAGATGTGGGGTTGCAATAAGCAGCCCCGGGGCAGGAATATCTGATTGTGACACTGCTGTTTCTGTAGTGAACATCTCACTGAAGACCCAAACTAGGTCCAGACAGAGGTAGTGATATCTGCTACTGATTTCAATGAATGGTGAATTCACTCAGGCTAGCAGGGCAAGCTCTGTCATTCCAGCTCCCTGGAGAGGGAAGTTCAGCTCTCAAGAGGTAGCAGAAAAACTTTCAGACAAACCATTCTTCTTTTGGAAAATAAAGATTGCTAAAACGCAAATATTTCATGGCAAACGGTCAATTTTAATTTGCTTTATTTTGTTAGGAATCATAAAATTAGGATGTGATTTGTGGATTTGAAACAACCTGAACCAAATGGCATGCAAGCAAGCTTAGTAGGGAAACTGTTCCAGCAGAGCCAAATGTTCGTTAAGCTGAATCCCCAATTTGATTTGTGTGTGCTGACAGCTCTTTCAGCCTCATCGTGGTGCTGGCTTGCCTGTGAACTGTGACAAGTCCAACGATGGTTAGATGACACTGACCTCCGAAGGTGTTAAGCGTGCAGGTCTGCAAACCAGGCTCCTGCAAGTGTTGCAGGAAATGAAAATGCCTGTGTTGCAGAAGGGTGGAGCTTGGTTCGGAATGGTTCTGGGGTTTATGAGTTACCAAGTTTTTTCACACCATCAGAATTAAACAAAAGTAGCATCTTGTGATGTAATGAGCAGGAACTCTGAAGAGTCAGGATGGCCTTACAGGTGTGACACTGTGGGGATGTAGGAGTCCTTAACTTTGCTGTGCTGTACTCTGTGTTAACTGTGTTGTCTGATGCTATTTCTGCTGCTTTGCTCTTCCTTGGGGTAATTAAGAGACATGTCCAGCACAAATTATATCTACAAGTGTTTGGGGCCTCTGGGTGTTTCCAAACAGCAGATAATAATCACTAGGGTTAGGTTTAGTAAACACCTTTTAAAATCATGCTCTGAATGAGTGTGTGCAGGATCGTAAATTTCCTGGGCATTGTTGGCCCTCAGATAAGTAATGTTTGCAGTCTGCAGCTCAGTGCCCACTAAATTACTTGTAAAATTTGGAAAATAGGGTGGAGTGCTGCACATTAAAACTTCCCCAAGTTGTTAGGTGAGTAAAAATGGTGAAATGTTTTTGTTTGTTGGTTTTGGGATGTTTTCCCCCTCCCCCCATAACTAGGGCTTTATGCCTTAGGATGTTTTGTTTTGGACTAAATGGTGCCAGATAGATTTTCTGTCAAATGTCATTAACCTATACCTCCAGGAGGCCTGGTCTCCTACCTAACCCAAACAGCCAGCATCGTCAGGCTGTTTTCCTGAGTGGAAAATGAGTGGGTGCCCACTGACTTGTTCCATTGTGCTTGTCGTGTCCAGTCCTCAGTTCAGCCAGTTCTTTTCATACCAAAACACCTGAGAAACCCTGTGGCGTGCAAACTGTTTCAAATCCAGGTGTAGAAGAGAAAATTTGGACTTTCTTAATTGAGAGGCAATTTTTTTCCCCCCATGGCTTTCCAAATTGCCCCGATTCTGCTCTCACTGAAATTAATGGGGGGTCTTTCTTCACCAGGAGTGGGACTGAACAAGCCATAACGCTTTGGCAAACTCTCCCTCCAGCATTTTGAGCTGGGAGTGTGCTTATACAGTAATAATGTCACAAAATGGCTGAAAAATACAGCTATACTGAAGCTGTGCAGATGGCCTGCTCCGACATTTGCTGGAGCTGTGAGTGATTTCTGGTTTTTTTAGGGTTTTTTTTTTTTTCTTCTTTCCAATGGCATATGTGCCAAAACATCCCACCACACAGAAGTCAGCAGTCTGCAGTGAGTCACTAATCTGCTTGTATGCAAAAATGAGCAACAGGCGGAGTCATTATTTCTGCCTTGTGCTGTGAAGAAATGCTCACTTATGCCCTAAGCACTTCACTGAAGCTTTAATTTGGGGAAAGGCAGAGAGAGGAATACATGGTGTGCTTTCATTTGGGAAAAGGGATTGTCTACAACTTTGGGTTGGGGTTTTTTTTTGTGGCCTCTAGGACTAGAAATAAAGCATCAGCTTAAAATGGATGCTTCTTTGTGGCATTCCTCTTGGTCTTAGCTCAGGGATTTATTTTTTTTTGGCTTGGTTCAAAGCGTTCAGCTGCCTGGAGATTGCATGCTGTAGTGTTCAGAGATTGTGACCTAAAAATACATCACCTTCCTCCTGAGAGGTGCAGAAATGAAGAGACAAATCTGTTTGTAAGAAAACCAGGACAACCACGTTGAAGTGCTCTCTGTTTGATCAGGCCCTTTAAAAATAGGAACTTTGAGAGCAGAGGGGGCATACGCCCAGAAATGCGGGGGAGATGCAGTTATGGTGGGTTACGTGTGGTGGGTTCATTTCCTCACCTGCTGCTTCCCCAAGCAGCTGCTGTTTGTGGCCATGGTGAGTGTTCCCAGGAGGAAACCCCTGCTGCCCTCGGTGAGTGCGATGGATGAGCCAGGGATTAGCAGGTGGTTAAATCCTGTGGCAACTGCTGAAGCACTAGGGAGAGGAAGAGCCATGTAGAGTGTTGCCAGTAGTGAATGAGGAGCAGGGGAAAGGGACTGACTTTACATTGCAGGTGGCTGTATAACAGCAGCAAGTCAGCTAGTGGTTTTCTTCAGCTTTCTATAGGATGTCACACCCAAGGTCCCCTGCCTAACAGCAGGCCTTTTAGGTTAGTTTTTTCAGATGTGGATTTTCTCTGGACTGAATGTTGACAAGTGGCATTTGTTTGAAGTCTCAGGAGTACTTTCCTGCTGTACTCAGAAACAGGTGTAGCCCAGCCAGCCACCCTGTAAACTCTGTGCCCCTGGGACACCTGCTAGTGACAGCTTGAAGAGATACTAATTCTGTCCCAGCCAAAACCAGCACACGGTCTCAGGAATGCACCCTTGTTCAGCCTTTACTACATGCAGATATCCTCTCCAGTCCAGACTCTATTTTGCCTTCTGCATAGTAGTTTGGTTTGGTTCAGTTAAATTCTATTAAAAGAAAAGCTCTGCTTTCTGCACCTGAATATAACATGCAAAGATCCTGTATTTGGCAGTTCCTTGACATAGACCTTAATCTAAAGACAGGGTGGGATGTGTCCATTTTTGAAGAACCACCAGATAGTCTATTCAGTAATTACTTGACAATTTGTATGTGGGAGTGATTGTAATGTGACTTTTCAGAGGATGGTGACCATATCCTCTAGTTCACTCTAAGTGGTCCAGGCAGGGAGTGTGGATGAGGTTTCTCCTGGTGTCAGAAGTTATTCTCAGGTCTAAGTATGACATGTTGCTGTTTAGCTGTTAGTCCATCTTCTCTTTGACTTCATTCGTGGCCAAAGAGTATCCAAATATCAACAGGCACCATCTCACAGGAGTAACAGCTGAAAAGGTAGAAATGGGAAGTTTCTTTATGAAAAGGCAGCTTCTCTTTTGATCCTGCTGAAGTCGGTGTCTTTGGATTTTCCTTTTGGGAACAAAATTTTACATACAAGTAGAGTGTGCTTTGGAGTACTCTACATGTCATAGGCACAGGCTTATGACAAAGGTGCCTTGGATGGTAGAAAAGACAGACACAGGCTTCCTTCTTCGTGCGGTGCTTGTCATCTTGTGAGTTTTTCATCTCAGTTATTCTGCATACAGTGGCTGGCACTGGCTGGCAGTCTCCGATACTGGTTGAAGTGGTCCATAAGGGTGTAGGTTGAGGTGTAGAAATGGAGACCTGTATGATACTATGTAATGTGGTGCTCGTTCCAAGCACCTGCAACAATCACTAACTTGCTAATTTTAAAAAAATCTAATAAAGAACTCTTTAAGAATCGTGTAGTTATGGACCTCTGCCTGTGTCGTGTTGTCTCTGTTGATGTGAGTGAAGTGTTTGTAGTCTTCAGAAAAGCTCAGCTTTTCCACTTAGGCTTTCCCTTCGACCTGCCTGAGCTTTTTCATTCCTTGTTTTGTGTTTTTATTGCACTGACACCAGCATGCTTACCCAACTCTGTGCCACTCAGGAAGCTGTTGTAAAATTTTGCAAAATGACATTTGAATAAGTTTAGGTGAATATGGCCTCCTCTGTTGAATTTTCTGGTATTTTCTATGCAAGTTCTCGTGAAGCTATTCAGGTTCAAGCTGATGTTGCCAAAGATGGTGTCTCACTTGGACTTTCCTTTGTTGCTGAACTTCTAGATTTTTGGGAGATTATTATCTTTTCCCTAAGGTTTGATTTCTTCAGTAGCAAACAAAAAGCAATGCGCCCCAAAGCCAACATGTACAAAACTTTAGGGTTTCTACACCTGTTTCTGTCTGGATGTTAGCTTTCCCAGTAATGTTCAACATTACTCAAACGGCCTAGTGTCTATGGATGGGTTTACCCTGATAAGACTAGATCCTTCTTTCTTGTGCTACACACTTTCCTCCTCTTTTCCCTGCATATAGAGTCAGTAATGGCAACTTGTAGATGCATAATATAGCCTTACCTTGATGGTGTGCTGCTACATGGTTGCAGCTGTGTCTGCCAGTGGGTTTGGTTCCTTTTGAGGGTGAGGAGGAGCAGAGGAGGCCAGTATTTGTGGAGGGTGGAAAGGACACCCTCTTGTTAGGCTGCAAGCTGTCTTGTCATCTGCAGTGCATCTTGTTGCTGTTTGGGCAGGTCTGCTCTGAGCTAACATGAAGATTTGCTTGCCTGCTCTGTCTTTGGAAGTAATATTTTAAAGTGCACTTTCTGGAAAGGAACTCCACAGAGGTGGCTTTGCAGTGTGGAGATGGTGCATCTGTTTTATCTTTGGTCTGTTTTGCCTTTGTGTTGCTGCTGTATTGCTGTTTACTCCATTAATGAGACAAAGGATGGCTTCTTGATGACCTGTGCTAGTGGCATCCTTTGTGATATGTCACATAAGCTGTCTTCTGACTACTATGGGCAAACACTCTGCTATCAAAGTGGGATTGATACCATGAGCTGAGCATAACCTCACCTTCCCCTGGGAGCTCTTGCTTCTGCCCTTAGTATAAACTCATTTCTGGTCACCAAAAAGGAAGAGGTAACTTGCATGCATCCTGTGATGGATTGGCCCTTGCTGGTAGGTAAGTCCCACCCCTGTCGCTTCCTTGCTGTCCCCCAGTGGGATGGGGAGAGAATTGGAAGGGCAAAAGCAAGGGGAAAAACCTCATGGATCCGGGTAAAGATGCATTAATAAGTAAAGGAGGGGGGTGGGGGAGAAATAAGCAATGCAAAAACCAGCACTCGCCACCAGCAAACTGATGCACAGCCAGTCCCTGAGCAGTGACCACTCTGGCAGAAAACCTCTCCCCAGTTCTATTGCTGAACACCACAATTTATGGTATGCAATACCTCTTGGTCAGCGCGAGTCAGCTGTCCCAACTGTGTCCCCTCCCAACCTCTTGCAGACCCCCAGCCTATTCGCTGGGGTGAGGGAGGGAGAAATGAGCGATTTTGATACTTTGTAAACACGGTTCAGCTGTAACTAAAACTTTGACATGTTACCAACACCGGTTTGGTCACGGGCCTAAAACACAACACGAACCAGACAGCCATGAGGCAAGTTTACTCCACTGCAGCCAAACCCAGCACACATCCAAAAGAGCATGTCTTTAAACAAGCAAGGCCTTTTTCTTGTATGGCTAAGCTTTAAGGTCATCGTTCTCCAAAATGCTTTGTATGCATTTAAGCTTTGGGAGCTGATGGGTTGAAGTACAGCCTGCTGAGACCCTCCAGAGTCTGTTCTGGGCAGAAGGTCAAGTTTTGTGCTTCCCCATGAAATGGCTTCCAGTATTAGTGGATGGGGAGGTTATATAGTACATACTGTGACTGTTGTACTCTTTTCAAAACTGCTAATTAAAAGTGTGTATTATTAATGTTGTCTGTAGGTTCATTCCAGTCTCAGAAAAAGACCTTATTCTACAAAATTGTCAGCAAATGTAAGCACAGAAGGAAGCTTAATGTTCCGGACACAGGTACTGGTGCATTACTTAGTTAAGGTTTTGGGCCGCCTTCTCTCTGAATTCAGTCTCGGGGAAATACTTGTAGACAAAGGCTACTCAGCTCACTAGTCTTTGATTGCTTCAGTCCCTTATTTCCCTGTCTGCTTTGATTCCATTACCTCCTGGCTCCAGTTGATCATATTACCATATTCCAGTATGATGCTGTTTTGTTTTTTTTTTAATTGGCACCTCCCTTAATTGCAGTTTCCGTGCTCCAGACACCATGCAGCATTGCTGACAAAGCAAGGACAATTCTGCAGGTGGCCCTCAACTCTTTATCTTCCACAGCTCATAGCTCTGTAGTCTTTCAGTTACTGTTCTCTCCATCCCTTCTGTATCAGAGACCATATTATTTATCCCTCTGCTAGAGTATTTATCCATGTCTTGATCTCTTCTCTATGATTCCTCTGTGTAGAACTTTGCAGCCTGCAGCTGGTCAGGATATAAGAGCTTGTTTCTGCGCCAGATCTCAGAAATACCCAGTCCAACCATCCCTCTGTAGAAATCTTAACCAGCTGTTTGCCTTGGATTGAAGATAATTTATTTTAAGATGCCCTGGACTTGCTTTATCCACTGTCCTGCTGGTAGCTGTCCAGAGTCATCATCTTGTTAGAGTACTGTGGTTCTGCATACCTATGTGCTCACAGCTCTGAGGGAGATTTTCTAATATATGCAGGATTATAGCTTAGCTGGCTTCCCCGGGGTCTTTTTGTTTATTTGTCTTTGTTGTTGGGTTTTGTTCTTTTGTTTGTTTTTTGTTTGTTTGCTGGGTTTTTTCCCCTTTTGTAGTTACGTTTCCTACACTATCCAAATCATGCCCAGGCTGTTACTTAGCCTTTCCACAATGGAGCTCTCCCTCATCACCCCTGTCCTGTAGAAGGGCTTCTCTGGTTCTGCTTGCTTTGGTAGCTCCATGAATGTCTTCCATTTTTTCCCTCCATCCATATCTGTCTCTTTTCAGATAAGTGGAGGTGAGGATAGTAGTTTTATTTTTCCAGCTACCTTTATGGTTAATATCTTTCCCTTAGTCTTGGCTATGTCACTTTCTCTCCTTTCCTGATGCTGCATGTTTTGTCCTCTGTAGCACGTGTATTATTTCCCACATAAGCTTTGCCAGCTCTGCTGCATTTAACAGTGCAAATATTTTGAAATCCCTTGCTCTGTTACATTGTACCTGTACAACAAACATGCTGTGGGAGTCGCTCATGAGAAGTAAGGCTCTTGCTTCCGTGCCCATGTGAAAAAAGCATCATACATTAACATAACTTTTACTGGGTGCCATTCACGTTTTTGTCTCTGGATTATTAATAGACCATGTAGGCAAATTAGTAAGAAAAATGGGTGTTGAAATTCTCCCGTGGGAAAAGAAACAGAAAGCATTTAATATATGATAGAGTAAAAAAAACCATAAATATCTTAAAATCTGCAGATATAAAATGTGACTAAACAAAACACCGAAACCTCCATTGGATTAAAAGAAAGCAGCCTGTTTTGATAGCAAGTGGAGTGTCTGCTATGATCAAAGATTCAAACCTGGCAAGTGTTGAGTTACCCTGGCCTCATTCCAGCACACACAGAGGCATGTCCTTGGAAGTTAAGTATGTGAATAATGTCATCATGTCTAAACATTAAAGATGTGTCTCTGCATTTGCTGGAGTAGGGCCAGTTTGCTACGTTATTCCCAAGACTGAAGACATGAGGAATTTACCAGTCTTACACAGCCCCCATAGAAGCCACCAAAGGAAAGACAGTGGATATATTTACGGGTGGGGAACAGCATTTTCTCTGAATTACAAAGGGTAAAAAAACCTTTGGGACTCTCATACTTTTAAAGCATGCCACACAGCGACCCTGAAAGCCAGGTGTTCCTCAACACCTGCAGCATGGGTATGGCCTTGCAGGGCCATACAGCCTCGCTGTCATGCACTGCCCACGTAACCTCAGCCTTCCATGTGTTCCTAGGCAGCCTGGCTCTAAACTCTTCAACTCCCCTGTCCCATATTCTGCAGCGTTCAATCTGGGAATCCCAACATCTTCAATTCAGATAGACAAGGATTTAGTGAATCAAACACTAATTGAAAACTTAAACTCCTTTTCGTGGTTAGTCTACACTTGTGGTGAGTCACAAGTCTGTAAGGTGTGGGTTTGGTTTCTATGGAGTTAATTTTACTGGAAGAAGCTTGAATATTCTTACAGCTGGAGAGGAGATACTTGGAAGGGTTGCTGTCAGCAGAGGTCACGCTGGATTCAGGTTTGATATTGAAGAGTATGTGCATCTGTGTGTTGAATGAAGAAGAGTAAGTGCAGTGACAACACATTTTGATGTGACTGGATCATGTTATCCGGGTCTGTCTCTGAGTATCCAAGTGAATTTTGAGTCCAGATGACCACATCAAACAGCATCACTGCTGTAAATCACTGTGTTACTAGTTTGCAGGTGTTTAGATGCATCCCAGTAAAATACCAGCAGACATGCCACAACCCCTGCTCCTCCTAGCAGGGGAGCATGCAGTAACACAACTGAATATGGCAAGATATATGTCACTTCCTGACAAGGAGAGCTGGACCCATCCCTGTTTGGGGAGGCTGAACAACACTCAGCTGAGAGATTTCTTCTCTGCCACACTGTCAGTGCTTTCTGGTGGGAGGCAATACTTCACTTAACAAGGGATAAGTTACAGCCGTTAACTCCTTGCAGGTGTGTTTAGTGAGCTGTGCCCCGGGGCCCTCATGTGGTTTGTGTAACAGCCAGATGCAATGCTGGCCTTTGTGCCAGAAGGTGAGGAGATGAATCTACACACCAACCAGTCATAGCACTAACTGATGTGTGAGGGAGCCCTGTCTCCTGTAGCTGGTAGAGCTCAGTACTTGCTGCTGAGCATCCATCAGCTCTCCCACACACACATCAGTCTCTGCAGCCTTAGCACATATGCTTGAGAAAGAACAGAAAGTACAAAAAATTAGCAGATTCACCTTTTTTTTTTTTTTTTTTCCTCTCTCCTTTCTGCTGAGAAAGCTGCTGTGTGAGCCCTGCAGCCCAGAGGGAGCCAGCAGCTCTGTGCCACTGTGCTGTTTGCATCCATCCAGGTGGGAAGAGGGCTGGGTCAGCATAGGCTCATGCAGCAGAACTTCCATGCAGACAGCTGTTCTGTACACCTGGCTTGACTATTTGCTGCCTTGTCACTCTGCTTGTTAGTCTCCAGCCTTTACTGCAGCTCCTTGTGCTGTCCACCCCCATGAACAGTATCGCAGCAGAATCCCGCTGTCAGAAGAGCTGGAGTTTCTAGCAGGGTGTAGGTCAGAGTGTCCTTGGTGTCACTTCCGTGATGAAGCGGTCCTCCAGGCACTGGTGTCTTCAAGCTTTGCTCTGCCTTACTAGGCTAAAACACCTTTAACTTCATAAAGGCCGTTAAAGCATTACAGCCCACCTTTCCTTCTTGCTACCAGTGTACTTGCACCCACTGAATGTGGTTAAACTTCTTCAGGTCACATAACGGGCATCGCTGAAGACATTCTTTTAAATCTGCCCGTGTCTTGCTGGGTTCATTCTGAAAAGCTGGTCCTCCTTTGTGGTTTGCTAAGTCAGTCCAATTGACATCATTTTCTTGCTTACAAAGATGGGAGGAAATAAAACTGCGTGTATTCTGTATGCCTGCAGAGCAGGGTAAACTGCCCATGCTGTCTTTTAACAAATCTACTCAGGAAACCATCTGGCACAGAGCTTGAGACTTCTCTCTCTCAAAAGTCGTTGTTGTGACTGTGGTGTAAGTGTGCCAGAAGGCCCACATCTTCATATCATGTGCTCCACTCAGCTTGCAAAAATAGCCCTCTGGTTCTGCTTGCACTGCTGTCATGTGGAAAATGAAGCTTGTAAATATCTGTTTGCAGGACTGCACAGTAGCTGCAGAGCCTCATTTCATTTCTAGACAGCATTCTCCTGGAAATTAGCTGAGCTCTACATGGGACAGCTCTTGAACACCGGACTCTGTGGAAACAGAAGGGATGTGAAATGGATTACAGAAATTACTGAAGAAAAATACAGGGGACTACACTTGATTAGCCCTGCTCAGAGCAGAACCAAGTTCTGGTATATATCTGTACGGATGTACCTTTGTCAGTTGAAGCAGTGCAGTGCTGTTCCTTTTGAAGGAGGTGCAGGAGGACCCCTGTTGTACCCAGCGTAGCTACATGGTGGTTGAGATGTTGCCTACTCTTCTCCAGAGTTCAGTGCAAAGGGTCTTGTGAGTGAAGCCTTTGTGTGGTTTCCTCCAAGTCAGGTTTTATGTTTGCATGAATAACAATCTGTGAAGAAGCCAATGAAATGGTTTCTTTGTGTCCAAGGAGACTGCCAGAGAAGAATAAAGCTCTTCCCTTCCACACTTAGACTCCATACACACAGAAATTCATTGTTCACCTTTAATCCTTCCTTCTTCAAAGCTGCATGGCATCAATGTTACGATAAAGTGGTAACAGCTTACTTTAGAGCTAGAGGAGAAAAACAAGTAGACAACTCTCAAGTTTCATTTCCAGGATTGAAAAACCTTTAAACATGGAGAGGAAATAAGACTTGCTGCATTCTGAGTTCATCAGCACCTCCTGCTATATCTTAGAAAATATGTCAGCGTTGTAAATTCCTTCTTATGTCTTTAGTAACTGTAAATTTTTTTTTTTTTGAGGTTTTGTCTTTAATTTCTTGAGTGTTTTCATGCACACAGTACAAGAGAGAAAATAAATGTCTCCTGTGTTGACAAGTCAAGTTAATTTCTAGTGACCTGGCATGGCTTGTACTATACAACACATCTTAATTAAAAGCAGGTTTCTTGCTATTGTATGCTATTTTTTGAAATCATGTCTTAATATTTCTATTAAATATAAAATTCAAAACAAGTGACTTGTATCACTAACGTCAAAGCCATTATAAGCTCCATCCAGCTAAACAGCACTGTCAGAGTACTATCTAATTAGAGCAAATCCCCAAATCAGAATGAACAAATAATGTTGGACTACACCCACACCATTGCATTAATACATAATCAAGAAATCCAGAGAGAAAGCTGCCCATTTAATTGTACATTCCAATTAAGATTCTGATCCCAGTGCAGTAAGCTTATCTGAGCATATGGCTGGCAGCCCAGTTGAGTTACCTGAAAGTCACATTTACAGTCATTGGTGCTTCTGCTTAATTGGGACTGCTAAGGGCCAGATCTTTTCTCAGGATTTCTTTTGATGCCTCTACAAAAAATAAATTCTACAGCATAGCTCTTCTCTGGAAAGTTTGGCATCTATAACTAAACACTGAGAATAGCTAATTGAAGCTGTGTGGCTTTTTTTTTCCCCCCAAAACAAAAGAGCATGCACAAGTACAGAAATGTTTTACAAGAGAAGATAGGAAGATGAATTAAGAACATAAACACATTAAGGTTTGGAACATTTCCAAATGTTTTTACACATAAGCACTAGATCTCACTGTATTCTTATGCCATAAAACATTAAAATGTGCCCACTTAAAAGAGCAAAGGGCAATAGCTAGCAATATGAAATGTGTTACAACTGTTCTCTTCACCCAGTCCACATCACACAGTTAACACTAGCAAAAGGTAGAGGTTATATGGCAAAGGAGTTGGAACTTGATGATCTTCGAGGTCCCTTCTAACCCAAACTTAAGTCTATATTATCTTTAAACAGGAAGCTCATTAAATCTAAAAAAACAAACAATAACTGGTAAATACATACTGAAATGAAAGAGGACAAAGTCTGTGCAGGCTGCTTGTTTGCTGCACGTGGTTTGTGGGGTTGGGTGCTCCTGTGTGACACAGCCAGTGTAGGAGAGGATGTTGGTCTTGTTCAGTGCTTCTACTGAAAGAGCAGCTGTTTCCACTTCAGCTTGAGTAATTCTTGCTAGTCCTGCCACCCAGAGTGCCACCCAGAAATTTGCCTTAAATGTATCTTTAAAATGTGAAGAAAAGTTGAAATACATGATGGGGAAAAGAAAAAATACATGGTAACAGCTGTGAAAAGTGTAGAGGACTGATGCAAAGAGATAGGGTGTAACCTGAAAGTAAGGATTTGAACACGTAGCAGAGGAGATGAGGTGCAGGGATTAGGAAAATATGTGTAATAGCTCAGAATGGCAGTGCACTGGGAAAAGATACTCAGGGACTTGATGCAGGTACCATGAGTGTTCCCAACTGCAAAAGGGGTTAGACAGACATCTGTAAGAAATGACTTGGGCATTCATTCCCTTTGCTACCTGTAGTCTCTTTCTAACCCTAGCTTATGGCGATCACAGGTAGGGTAGGCCTCATGATGCTTTTGTCGTGGGAGGAAAAAAGATGTCAGAGGTTAAGTTTACAGACTAGGGATACCCTGTTGTATCAGCAGTATGGCTTATTCAATCAATGGGAACCACGAATGATTGACGACTACGCCCTGATCTCAGACTTTGGAACCTTGTGCCCTGAGCCAGAGCACGCTCCCAAATTTCGTGGTTGCTGTCAGACCAATTTCTTTATAAGCAAGATTAAAGTGACTGTTCAGTCAGGTGAAAATCTGGGAGCGTGTTCCTGTCCAGGGCAGAAGGCTGCTTCGAAACGTCAGCGCTGGTACTGCTGAGAAAGATTCAAACTGCTCCTTTCTCTCTCTGACTTTGTGTACGCGGTATTCCCATCACGGTATTTTATCCTGTGCTTGCTTGCTTTTTTTAGCATTCTTTTCTTCAACTGTGATCCAGCTCTGCTTCTGTATTTGCTGCCTTTTGGGTGGTTTTTAAGGTTTGTTGCTTTGTAAAAGGCAGCACTGCTCTCCGCTTAGAGGCAGCGACAGAGTGACTACAGAGAAGAGACTGGGGGCTAGTCAGGACTTCCTGAATTCTGTTTGGGTCCATCTGTGAGCTAAGATAAGCTAATTAGATGAGAAATATTACTGTTCCTTAAATACATTCTTGTCTATTAGCTACTTGGTGGCATCTTCTGTCGCAGAGTGTTTTATACAGCCTGTTTGATACCCTGCTCCCACTGAAGTGCTGCTGCCTGTCTCACAGTTCCTTTGTAAATATGAGAAACTTCCATTTCCTGGGGTATCAGTATGAGCTGATGCTACTGTTCCTGTGCAAACATCTGCAGCATTTAGATCGTGTCTTGCCATGGGTTTGGCTCTGAGTACCCACCAGGGAAGGGTTTATGCAGGTGGTGAATGAGCACTAGCTAGTATTTGAACTACTTTACGTGTAAAACTTCCCTTTTTGTCCTCTTTCAGCCATACTCTTAGAAGACAGACATTCCAGTGAGTCTGCCTGGAAGAACAAAATTTCTCTGTCTGCCCTAAACACTCCAGAGCCAGCAATGATGCACGAGCCTTTAGTTGGCAGCCAGAAGAGGAAAGCAAGAAAAACTAAGATCACGCATCTTGTCCGAACAGCAGATGGTAGAGTGTCACCAGCAGGAGGGACAATGGGTAAGGAAATGGGAGTTTAAGTTTTGTTAAAATTGAATGGTTGAAGGTGGGCATCGGGGTAGTAACCTATCAGGGAAGTATTTCTCAGTCTGCTTGGTTTCATACCTGCTCAGAAGGGTCATTCTTTAAAATACAGGTATAATCAAACCGGAAATCACTGAGTCCATAATGGCCAATTTCTTTTGTTTGGATGCCCGAATCTGTCTTCCCTGCTTGGATATTTCTGTCTTAAGAGCTGAGAGCTGATATAGAGAGAAGTGGAAAATGGTTACCTTTCATAATTTGTTTCCAGTCAGGCAAAGAAATTGTGCTGCATCTAGTTACTGAATGTAAAAATGAATTTGATTGCATGACAGTCAGTGCCACAATGCTTGCATGAGTCCCCTGCAGTTAAGATAATCTTTTGGGACTTCTGTATCTAAAACATGCACAAAGGTTCTCTTTGCCTGACCTGAAAGATCAAACACAGTTGAATTCAGAATCAGTAAACTGCCTCATAAGAGTTATGCTTCTGCCAGTAGCTTGGGTCAGAAGAGGTTGCAGCACAAATTGAATTACACTTGCAAAATCAAAGTCCTAAAGGTAAGGGTTCTGTTGACACCAGAGTAGTCAGTGTGTGGACCTGCCACGGTGAATTTAAGGGCTAGATTTGCAAGCTTAACTTCTCTTTTGTTGCAGAGGAGAAGCCAAAAGAGCCGCCACAAAGTACTCTTCAAAAAACATCTAGTGCAGAAACAGATTGCATCAATGAATGCTCCAGAAATGCAGAGACAGAAGAAAATCATAGTATTACATCAGACATGCCAGCAGTGTCTGCATTTTTCAGCTTAGCTGCTCTGGCAGAAGTAGCAGCCATGGAAAATGTACACAGGTACGTTGTTGGGGTGGGGTTTTTTCCCCTTGTTTAAGTGGATAGTATGTGGCTGCCAGGTTGGTCAGAAAGCATGTGAATTGCAAGCCATTTAATTTGCCCTGTGTTTCCTCTTCCACAGCTCTCTATGAATGTCTGTTTTGCACCACTTGCTTAGTAGGGTTAAGTCTTGATGTAAATGACAACGTCCTCTATTTCCGTAGTCAGTAAAATGACACCACCCCCCGCCCCAGTAAGCTTGCCTAACAGTTTTTGTATATAAGCAGGTTCATGTGCTCCTTGAGATCCTGATGATTGAGGATTTCTAATTATCAGATGCTATTTGTCAGATAATAGCAGATTTAAATAGTTATTGCATGCTAATTTGTATTTTTCAGTGGCCTAAGACTGTGAAGAGAATTTCATGTAACTTCAGCTGAAATTCTTGTGCTGAACATGACTGGAGGAAGCTAACTTGTTATTTTTACTCTTGTGCTTTGCTGTGTAGGAGGCAAAGCATTCTGCAGAATGGCATGGGGCAGAACAGCTCTGGGTGATGGGAAGACACTTTAGTTTGGGTTAGTACTCTCAGTTACTGAGTAGGCTGTCCAGACTGGTACGGTGGAGAACGTTGCGGGTTACGTAGGACTGTTGGATCAGTTCAGCATGGTCGGATCTTGCATCCTAGCCCTTTGCTGGGAGGAAATCAATGCCAGCAAGTCCTCCTTGGCTCTCGATTATCCAGTGTTTTTCTTTGATGATGCTGCTTGTTGAAGATGAAACCCCATCCCTTCCTGCAGTGGAAAGTCAGTGAGGAAATGCTGGGCCAGCTTGATACCATCACAGCCTCCACAAATGGCAGCTGTCACGTTACTGGCTGCCTAAGAAACTCCCCAAGGCCCTGGCTGATGGAACATCATTTTACTGCCCAACCTTGTGTCCCCCACTGACCAAGCCAGTCCTACGCGTTCAGGCATCAAACACTGAAAGGCATTTTAGAAGCTGGGGGGCCTTACAGGAATACAAGTCAGCTGAACCCAGCCTGCTAGCACAGAAGCTGTTCCCTTTTCCTTAAGCAGCACTGTTTGGGTGAGATGTGTTTCCACTCTGCAGCCAGCCTGGTCCTTCCTCCCAGCTCTGCAAAACAAGCATCTGCTGTCGGGACAGTAAAAGTCTGAACTCCTTCCTGTCATTTTGTGGCATCAGAAGCCATGAAGTGAGATTTGGGGAGTGCTGTGCTAGGCTCTGCTTTCGCTCACACCCTTGTGGTTTCATGGATTTTCAATAACACTGAGCAGAACTGCACGAGAGCAACAGGACTCACTTTGCTGTAGTTTTTCCCTCTTCGTTCCTCTAAGGAGTCCTTGCCCCTGTTTAAGCAAACTGATGTTTTACATGGCCTTCTGTTCGGGTCTGTTTCCATTGCTCCCACCTTTTGTCATCTCATCTTGCAGCTAGAGAGCAATGCAGCACCTTCTGCCAGGCCTGAAAACAGCAAAGTAGCAAATGTCCAGCAACTGTTGCGAATTCCATGGTGTAATCACCCCCCGGGGAAGTGAAAACAAGAGGACTCTTTCCTAGTGGAAACTTAGCCATACCTCTCTCAGACTTGGCAAATGGCAGGCAAAACAGAAACCTAAATCTGATGGGCTTAGATGCTCCTCTGACAACTGTTTGTTCTATCTTGTAACTCCTTTATTTGCAAATAGCCAGAAATTAAGAGAATAGCATTAGAGTTTTGCTTGATGTGGTTTTTTCGGTCTCTGAATTTAATTATTAAATAATTTTACAGAGCCTTGGGCCATGGAAGCCAAACTCCACTTCAGCTGTAATGAGACCTTGTCTGGAAGTGGCAGCATGGCTTTCATTTGAAGGCTTCTGTTTGACTTTATTTACCTTGCTCATGCCCCAGTTAAGCACAGTGAGCCTGAGCCCAATTCTGTGCCAAGACCACTTCATTGCACTCCAGTTGTGTGAAGCACGTTGGTACCTCCGTTTCTGCCGGGGTCTTGGCTGTGCCAGAGTGAAGTGAAATGGCCCTTGTGTAAATAAAAGTGGGTGCCAGATTTTTGTTGCCACAAATGACACATACTGTAACGAAAATAGAACCTGACTTGTGAGATTAGGTAACAGGCGGTGACGTGCTTTGTGTATGTATTTTAAAAGAGAAGCTGCAAAGGAGCTCTCCCAGGTCCATCTGCTGCAGTGATGGATGTTGATTCCCAGCACATCATTCTGGCGCAGTTTATTTTTACAATTCCCTGTGCCAGGGGATCATTTGTAAATTAACACTGCTGTAGTAATGAAAGAGATGTTGTCTTGGGCTGATGAAGTGTTAAGTCATGAAACTTGGAGCAATCCCAATGTGCAACTCTGCTGATGAGTGTATTTCCCTATTGCTTAAAAGCTGGCTATTGCCTCGCATTAACATGACATATGCCTCTCTGCATTCACCTCCTTTTGCCACACATGAGCCTGACTGCTCTGCTGCTGAGGGCTGGAGCTGCTCCCTTAGAACATGAGGAACAGCGGTGTGGCGGGTTAGCTTACTCCTCGGCCACGCGTTCCGTTTTGCGTAGTCAGATGCCATCACGTCTTGGCTTTGTGTGACCTTGCGCTGTGCTGCGGGTTGTGCTGCAGGTTGTGCTCAGGGTCATGTGTCAGCGCTGCAGGAGTAGCTCTAGAGAGAGCGTGTGACAGCAGTATGGGGGCATCTGCAGCAGAAGGGAGCTACAGGGCTTTGATGTTGGGTGTTACGCCTGTCCCGTGCTACTTTCCCTCCTCTCTGGTCTGCTAAAAGCACCTCCCCTGCTCCAAATAATGATGGGTGGCTTTTCTTTTCTTCTTTTGCAGAAGTCAGAGGGCCACACCTCTCCCACATGACGGACAGCCAAATGAAATGTCTCAGGCTCCAGTGCTTATTTCCTGCGCTGACCAGTGAAGCTCCACTTTATTGTAAAACATTGTGCTTTACCTAATATCCTAGCCTTGTCTTTACGAAGGGAAGCTAGTCAGTCCATTTGATGGAAACTGTAGACTGCAAGCAAGTGCTTATTGCTCTGAGTGGCCCAGAATTCACTGGAAGCCAGACGTTAGCAACTTGGGCCAGGTCCTCAATCGGAACCCAGTTTGTAGAAGGGTGTTATTAATTGTCTATTAATGAACAGAAATGGAATGATCCCAGAGCTTGCTTTCTATTGAAGGCTTTTAAACAGTAAATAGGTGGTTGGTGTGAAAAAGACTGCCTTTTCTGTTAGCTCACACAGCATCTCTTTTACCAACCAGAGAGTACGACAACTAGTTTCATATAATACCTAGTTATTCTAAATTAAAATAAAAAAAAAAACAAAAACACTGACGCACTGCACTAGTTATTATTAGATATTCTTAGTCATTTTTGTACATGAAGATTTAAGTTCTAAGATGGTTTATATTAATAGGTTATGCCTACGTTTATATTGTAGAATGAATATAAAACCTGTTCCAGAGAACTCAAGGCAGCCTGGACAGATGTACCATTGTTAGCGGTGTTTGGGCAGCCATGTGGTCCAGATGTTCTGCACTTTTATATTTGCCACCAGAGTGGTAGAGTTTACTGGCAAAAATTCTGACAGGCTATGTTTGGGTTTGTTTCTTTTTAACTTAGCTTTGAATAACCAGGATGACGTGCATTAGAGAACAGGAGTGGTGTATGGAAAAGAGAATACTGCAGATAATTGACTTGTCTTTGATGCCTTGGAGGGTTCCTTTGGCTTTTGTGTAGATCTCTGAGCGGCTCGGTGAAACTTTCTTGTACACAAACAAGTACTGCAGACGCGGTGTTCTAAAGTGACCTTAGTGTTATTTCACCCTTCCAAAAAACCCAAACCCGTGACTCCTCGACGTACATGGACACCAACACACACACCTTTTGCATTTCGCAGACACTGGCATTGTTGTAGCTACTATGCACAGTCCAGATCGGCGTCAGAGTAACGCAGAGGGCCAAGTGACAGCGTGCGTGGGTAAAGAGGCGAGCTGTATACAGATAAACTGCAACTGAAGAGTAACGTTTGACTGAATTCAGACTACCAAACAGATCCATCTGCCAGTTTCTGTCTTTGCTTACGTTGAACTTTTGTGTTTTGCTCTCATAAATGCATCCCAAAAGCCGGCTAAGTGTATCACTTGGCCGGTTACCTTTGCTATCTTGACTTACACGATCGTATAACCAAGCATTGATTCCTACCAATAGATGCAAAGTGATCACTAGTAATTGATCTAAAGCTACAAATTCAACAGGGTACTTCTTCTATAGCACAAGATGTTTCCCTACTTTTTGCATTGTAGCACAACATTTTACCAAATTGGACTCCAGCAATAATTTTCTATTAGTCTTCGTCATACCGGCTGAACTTTTGATAGTATTAGATTGAGTTTGAAGTTCTTTGAATTAAGTCTTTAAATGATGCAAGTTTACATCATTCTATCAGGCATTCTTATTTATACTTGACTGAACTGATAATGTGTTTGGGGGTTATTTTGTAACTAATTTGATGTAATAGCCATATGGACAGTAACTCTATTAATGCTTGCTAGGTTTAGCCTTTCATTGCTGTAGTTAAGTGAAAGTCTTTGGTTCAGTGTCGGGAAACAACGTACAACATACCACACGAGGTGTGACGAAGGATTAAAAGGTCTGACAGAAGGCAGGTAGATGGGGAAGTGTCACTGAAACAGCACCATCAAGGATGCAGGTGTTGGAAGAAGGGAACAACGACAAAAGAACAACAAATTCTATGAGCCAACGCATCAGTGAAAAGGCTTTCTTAAAAATTCAGGTGAATATATGACTGAGCGCCCCTAGAATGCCATTGCAGCCGATGGCAGTATTTTTAATAAGATTTTATTAAAGTTTTATAAGTTATTTTAACAAGACTGGGAAAACTTAAAAGACTTAAAACTGTTGGGTCACGGCAAGGTGGCTGTTGGGAGTTTTGGACCACTTTATAATTAGCTGAAATCCAAATATGTTACAGTGCAGGCCATTCACGTTGACAATGGTACTAACTTATTTCTCTAGAAACCTTTAGAGTAGATATATTTTTGTCAAAGCACCCCATCCTTCCTCGATTTAAATTTCAATATTGTTCCTGAAGATATTTCTGTATATTAATGGTACCTTTTTTAAAAAGAAACAGAAAATTACTTTTTTCTATATGAATTAATATCTTACTTGATCTGCTTTTCCTTGACTTTCCCTTAGAGAGGGGGTAGGGTTGGGTCAGTTTACTGGATATGACTGTTTTCAGATACTTACAAACCTTTTTGTAGATATGCTTAATTTTTAAGCGATTAGGCACTGAGAGTAGCAGAAATCCTGCAAAGCTTTATAGTTCACTAGGCATTTGCCTTTGTTGGTTCTCTGAGTGATGTCTTGATTTCAGTAGCTAGAATTTTTCCCTGAATCTACTAGAAGGGGTATCAGTATTTTCAGGTAACAAAGTCTATTAGCACAACAAAAATTTCAGACCAATATCTTACTGTATTGGGGTTGGGTTTGTTCTTTTTTTTTTCCTTGTTTGTTTTGTTTTAATTTTTATTAATTTCAGCTGCTTTCATTTTTTGAAAATCTTACTGCTATTGTGTGTACTTCAGTATACCAGCAAACACTGTTACCCGTTAACACATTGTCCACAAATGCCTCTAGAGAAAAAATTGTTGCACCTTATGTATATCTCAAGCAAACCAAAATATGATGCTTTTCTGCTTTGTTTATTCTGAATATGTTGTATCATACTTTACTGAACCCATTTTAACGTAGCTAAAGCTATCGATATTTATGCATTTCACATTATTTTCTGGATCTGAAACCTGTGTATAAATCTTTCTTTGGAAAAAAAAAAAGAAAAAAAAAAAAGAAAAGCATTTACCGTAGTTGTCCTCTGTGACTTATCCATGGGAGGGGGGAATCTTGTCTCAAGTGTAAAATGCAGTACTGTCCCAGTTTTTTCCTTGGCTTTTATTTATTTAGTCATCTTTGATACTTCACATATAGTTCTGAGGTATACAAAACACATTGGCCTAGCTGAAGCTACAGATCTAAGCAGCTGGGAGAAAATTACTGTAATGTCTTCTTAATTGTTCTAGTACTGTATACATATATGGGAAAAATGTTCTGCAGAGCATTTGAGATGCAGATTCTTATCCCCACAGTAGGTTATTTTCCAGATAATAGACCAAATCAATCAAAACTCGATCTTAAAGGTCTTTTCCAACGTAAATGATTCTGTGATTCTGAAAACATCTATGGAGATTACTTAATGCTCTGCTTATGGCAGTAACTACCCCTTGAATGTGCTGTGATTTCAGAAATAGAATATATTTATTTAAGATGATTGAATGCTCTTTTATACTAATACAATATCCCAAAGTCACAAACAAGAGACTTCTTGGTAGTTTGGTTTTCTATTTTATAGCATCGGGGCATGACTTTTGGAATTGAAGTGGTGAGCGTTGTTCGAAAGGGGCGCAGGAGCCAGGGACTGGTAGAAGCGTGCGAACTTGTGTTTGGGTTCCAGCTTTGGTGCTGATGGTTTGGGTGACAGCCGCCTTTGCAGCACAAGGCTGAGGTCGAGCAGAAACCCAGGAGAGCTGTTAACTCGCATCAGGATGAGGGGATGCCTCATAGCTCCAGCGCTGGCTTTCGGAACAGGATAGTAGAGGGAAGCAGTTCCCGTTTCCACTGCCTGCTTAGCTGCTGTGCGGGTAGCCAACAGCCTGGATGCAGCAGCCGTGGGCACAGGACAGCTAAGAGAGGGTGACAGGAAGGCTGGTCTTTGTTCTCAGCGTGGCAAAGTTATGGCAACAAAGGGGAATTAGTTAAAAAGAGAGATGTGTGTGTGTATATATATGTGTGTGTGTGTGCCTGGGTGTGTGCATTCTGTGGAGGAAAAAAAAGAAAAGCAGGAAAAACAAACCCACGGCGGGTCTGTAAGAGACTATGGTGTGTGCTGGCCCTTGGAGTGCACCGTGGAATTTTGAATGCTGAGTCTAATACGGCTACCTCTCCTAAAAAGACTACTTTTGTTACCTTCCATTTGCTTTCAGGCTTGGTCGTGTGATCTTCTCAGCCATTGATACCGTTTGTATGTCACTGTGTGCTTCGTGCTGGGCGAGAGCGGCACCGAGAGAGCGTGGGCAGCGTAAGGGCTGAACGAGCAGTGGTAGCCAGACTCGGCTGCTGCAGCATTTTTGCTTAACCTCTGCTGTAGTCGAAGGGGTTGCAGGACGTGGGCCCGCTGGCCCTAGTTGGCCCAGTGAGATTGGTTTCGTAACAGAAAATGCAGTGCTCGTGGGGGACTTCAGGTGTCGCCAGAGGTGACGCAGTAAGAGCCCTGTTCTGCTCGTGGAACTCACTCTGGAGTCTTCGGTGGCAGTTCTGACTTTGCAAGGAAACGTGACTGTGCAACTCGCGTCAGCTGTTAGATACATCGTTTGCTTGCTGCGCTTGTTCCATAGGCTGTAGGGCTCCTGGGTGTCTTTGCCATGTTCTGCAATCCTTGTGGCGTCCTCCTTGCCTCGTGCATAGAGTGGAACTGTCACCCGCGGCTGCCAGGATGCCGAGGGACTTCAGGACACTGAGTGCCGTGAATCAGTGTGTTTAGGCTGTGAGTTTTACCTGCCTCCTTCCCTGAATTCCCAACAAAAAGGCACAGTGAGGTTTATGCTCTCACCTAAGTACTATTACAGTCATTTATATACTCAGTATTTTCTACTGAATTGACAACTCTGAAGGAGCTTGTGAGTTGGACATAAATTCCATGTTCCCCCACTAATTCTTCCAAGGCAGAAGTCTAGGAAGACTTGACGTGAGATCTCTGCTCAGCAACACACCTAAGCTTACGCTGCAAACCATCCTTACTTAAGGGGCAGCATCGTTACTCACACTGTGACAGTGCAGGAGCCCCCATTATGGACCACTACACTCTGGAGTTGAGGTTGGGCTTGCATGATATTCATTCCCATGGGAGGCACGTCGTGGTGACCTAGGGCCTTCAGTGATATGGAATTTTAAAAATTACTGCAAATAGCTGAACATTTATTGAGTTCTTCCAAAGAACTGTATTGTAGTTCCTGGGTCCTGACTGTTACCGTGACGCCAGCAGACCCACGCTGTAATCTACTGGAAAAACCCCACAGGCGTAGAGGCCAGCTAACCAGGCTTCTGAATGTACCAGCTGTCCTACTCCTCTCACCCCTGCCACTGAGACCTTACCCACACACACACACGGCTACGCTTTCATTGGAGGTTGGGGCTTTGAAGGTGACAAAAGCAAGAGAGGCACGTCAGCGTGTAGGCACACGTACACACACCCCCCCCCCAGAGTGCAGCGACTCGCAGCACGCTCTCTGCTCAGACGCGTTCCCATGTTAGGCCGTAAGAGCAGCACATGGTTCCTCAGGCGACAGGTTCCCAACTTCCGTGCCGGATCCCGGTCTCTTTCCCTCGCAGTACACCCTGAGATGTGGTCTTTTGACAGGTCACACATGCGAAACCCCCCGCAGATCCTGCTGACCTGGCTGCTACAGAATCCTCCTTTCTCAGCAGTCCTTGCTTTCAGTAGCCGGGATCTGTCGACAGTTTTAAGGCGACTGATTTGCCACGATCTTTCCTCTTCGACTTCTGTTCTCTGGCACAAATCACTGAATTTTGGCCCACTGTTTGGATCCTTTCTCTCCAAAGCTCAGTGTGAACATGCCTTACAATAGTTCATCTCCATCAGGGGTGTAACAGAGCTGCTGCTGCCTTAGATGTGTGTAGTTAAAAGCCAGTAAGCACATTTATAGAATGTCATACTTTCTTCAAAAAAACCCTCTAATTTGATGTTTTTAAGTGCACATGCTAAGCCATGTGTATAACATGCTAAAGTACATTAAGCTGTGATAATGAAACTGAATAAAATATTTAATAAAATATTTGATAAGGACCTTCAAATAGATTTCTTTATGTTCGTTCTATTTTGGTTATCTAGTGTGTGCCTGTAAACAGTTTCCCATTTAAAACTAATGATTGCAAATAAATACTATTCAAACAGAGCTTCTTTGATACTTCACCTGCTTTACTATCAAGTGATTGTTTAACCCACAGCTGAGTTAGCAGTATTGCAGAATTTGTTTTTAGCTATAGTATGAATTTGTCGCCTTTTTTTATACTTAAACAAGCTCGTTTTCCACCTGAAAATGGAAGATGCCAAAACCCAGAGGTGGATCCTCAGAACTGTAAGCTGTAGTTTCCTGTCAGGTTGTCCGCTCTGTTTCTACGCTGTGACTGTAAAGAAGGGGCATGTTCTGCAAAGAACGTCTGCCTGTTTGTTCCTGCTTCCACGTGTCTGTAATGGGAGTTTCCATTCTCCTGAGCCCGGTTCAACACCATCAGCGTTGTTGGAGAGATCCCTGGACCCATGCAAGTGCCCCGGAGTCCAATGGATTTTATATCAGCATGAAGCTGAAGACTCTGGGATAGAAGAGCCAGGACTCCTTGTAGTTAGGCTGTGAGAGGAAAGTTTGCCTTTTCTCCTCAGCTTTCCAGGTACCCACTTTGCATTCCTGGACCTTACCTTCTTTGCACAATCGGGAAGCTGGTTTATAGTCATGACAAGTGTGAGAGAAGCTGTCTCATGTGAAGAAGCCCCTTGCTGTGTTTTCGGTCTTTGGACACTAAGAGAACTTCCTCAGAAATGGATTCTCTTCCAGAACTACGGAGCAGGTGTCATCAGTGGTTAAACTGAAAAGGTCCCCACTGCTTTGGAAACTTACTTAAACAGGACTCTGTTCTGCCCATATATTTTGCCATCTTGAGGGTTGAAAATGAGACTGTTTGGGACCTTGTCTTTTCCTGTCCTTGGATGCCTGAAGCCTCCTTGATGGCAGTATATTTTTCTGATCACAGAAGACCTGATTACAGACTTACTGAAGCCAGTAGACACTGGTGATTCACATGGGAGCAGAATTCCTGTCTCTGAATCAGAGGCAACAGAAGGGAAGGCTTTAGGTTTGGGGGGTTTTGTGGGGTTTTTGGTTTGTTTTGGGTTTTTTTTAAGCTATGTGCCATTTACTCAGGGAAGAAGAAACGTAAGCAATCTTGCACTGCCTTTGCTGGTTATGCATCAGTATGTCTGCAGAGAAACACCAGGAATAGTGGGAGAGCTTCAGCATTAAGGGCCACGTAAAGGTCACACTTGGGGAAGGGGGAGGAAAGCGCTGATTTATTAAGCAAAAAAGCTGGATGAAATCTTGAGAAATACATATATTCTCTCTGTCTAGCACGCCCAGCCAGGGACATTGAGGTTGCTATTGCCAAATTACCTTAAAAGAGTCATCTTCATTCCTCGAACTCCCCATCTTCTATCATCTGCTTCCGTTTTGTTCTTCCAGCAAAACACCTGCTGAACTCCGCTCACTCTCGGTGCATCTAGGTCTGGTTTGTTACCCAGCTCTCACTGGCGTTGCTTCTTGCAGCCATGTGACGTTACGCTGGCACCTCCTTAACTGTCAGGTAAGATACGTTTCCACTAATACTTCTGGAAAGACACGGGGCGGAAAGGCAGCATCCTCCTCGAGCACCGTGCTTCTGCCAGGTGCTCTGAGGTTCTCCCCCCCATACCCTTTGTTGGGTCCCTTTTGTTGTTTGCCCCAGGGTTTTTTAAGGCGCAGCTAACCCTGCTTTCAAACACTTCTCATTCTGTTCCTACAAGCAAGACAACGTGTACTAGAGCGTGCCCTGACCCTGCAGTGTGCGAGCTTGTGAAGCTGTCCCTTCCGCTGCAGGACACTGCCACTTTGTAACAAAATACGAGATGCGTTCCTATATCTGCTGCAAAGTCCTGTTTTGTTCTGTTTTCAGAAATAAAACCTGTAAGATGTAACACCTGCCATCTGTTCCGTGTCAGCTTCTTTTTGTGGGCTGTTCTTGCCGCAGCAACAGTTAAGAAATCAGGCTGCAACATTTATCGTGCACTCCAGGTTTCAGCCACGCTTCATCGGTTGTTTTCTGATAGGAGAAGCTAGTGCAAGATAAAGCTCCCTCAACCCCAGGTGAAACCCCAGTTGAAAATCTAGCCTGTATAAAGCCATACAAAAGGTTTATTTCAGGCAGAGAAGCACTTCATCCTATTCATCAGCCCATCAGACTAGAGGAACTAGTTGAAATGGACCCAAAAATCAAACCAGTTGAGTTGTCAGGCGTAGCGCGGAAGTGTATTCTGACTAAACATCTGCTCTGTAGCGTTTTGCTTATGACATTTGTTACCTTGGTGTTTGGATATGGAGAAGTGTCAGGTGTATTTATGATGGTTTGCACCCTAAGAGAAGGCCAGTGCTGCAGTTGGAGAACAACCAGTTTAAGGGAAAGAAAAAAAAATAAAAGGAGGGAGAGGGGGAAAAAAAATTGGGTGCTTAGGAGATGTCCTTCCAATCCAAAAGAAGTATTTGGAGTACGTCTTGAAGTTAGACATGTGGCCTACCAAAGCTTCCCAGTCATGGCAGACCATCAGGCTTCAGTCAGAGCAATCTGAGCCTTAGTTCCCTTCCAAGGTCTGGGCAGGTTCCCTCAATACCTGGTCAAAACCTAGAGTTATGATCTCATTTCAGGCTTTCCTGGTATGAAAAATCGTGATTCCTAGATGTTTTCATGAGTGACATTCTTAAAATTGCAGCACATTGTCAAGAGTTTCAAGGTCTAGTGTGTCAGATACCCACCTCAGAAAGCTTACTGCATCAGTGTTCCTGTTCCAATTGGGGCCCTCTAAATGCTGCTCTCTTTTTGCTGTGGGTTATTGAAACACCTTACCATCCTTCAGGAGTTAAGGAGAATTTGGAAGTTAGATAGTCCCCATCTGCTGGTAATTTAGAATACTTTGTTTTGGTGTCGGTGTCTGATGCTGGTGGGGTTTGTAGAGGCACCGAGCCCTCCTGCAGCACTAGCTCTGAGCGATGCACGTTACGGTTAACCCACCACCTCAAGTTCGGTGTGTTTGCAGTCTTGCAAAACTAATGACTTCAATTCAGGTGGCTTGCAGCTCCCTGTTGCCATCGGCATGGGGCCGTGTGGCTTGATGCAAACTCGTTTCATGCCTTAGACAGACAGACAGATGGTTCCCCTGTTAGAGTCTGAGATGTTCCATCTGGTTTGGTGCTCTCTGGCTCAGTCAAAGACCTCGTCTTGCCCATGGATGAATCGTTGCGGGGCTCCCATTCACAGCGGGGCTCTGGCAGAGGGAGGCTTTTCCTGCCTGGAGCCTCCCAGTCTCTCCCCTTCTGGGTGGCAAGGTGTCTCTGTGCCACAACAGCTTTGTCCCTGCAGCTGGCATCTCTTCTTGCCTGCAGCTGCTCAGATAAATTTTTGTGAAACAAAATGAAAGAAACCCAGCTGGGAACTCGACAGCAAAGTCAGACCCTCGTGAACTTCCAGGTTTTGGTAGGTGGCGTGAGAGCGAGGGGTGTAATGTGTCCTCAGTTTGAGCAGCTATGGAAATTGTGTGCGGGGATTGACAGGTTGTGGCAACAGATCTGGCTTTCCTTTTGTTTTGAAGAGTGAGTGTTTCATAATGGAAGCAAGGTGGCAGGGAAATTACCATCGCAGCAGATGGACTCTTTCGTTGTCTTCAAGAGGTTCCAGTTTCAAGAGTGGGGTTTGCCAACCGGTCTTAAAAAAAAGAAAACAACCAAAAAAAAAACCAAAAAAAAAAAAAAAGAGGAGAGAAATTGCAGTTCCAGTCCATGGCTTGGAACGGAGGCCGTGTTTTGCTTCAGTGACGGTAGCCGTAATTTTTGAAGTAATATGTGGGCTGCTTGAGGTGCGATGCAGTCCCGTTTGCTTCTAGATAACAGATGTACTTGGCACATGGCTTAAGTGTTGCTATCAAGTGCTTCCCTGCATGTACGTCATAAATAAATACCAAGTGATCATCATCATTTTAATCAGTGCTTAAGAGAATTCCACCTGCTGTGTTTCAAGAAAATACACTGTGCTTTGCTGTGTTACCCTGGAAGGTAATGGAGGGAAGCACTCACTATCTCACTGGCTGTTTAATCACGGTATATAATTTTTTTCCAAACCTCTTTACTAGTAACTACCTATAGCTTACTGTATTTAGGATACAGGTAATTCAGCTCTGAGGTCTCTTCAGGTGAAGGTAGCTACTTAATTCTGCAGAAATCCACACCAGCAAGGGAATCGTGTAGGGATGAAGCGCTGCTCAAGGATGCTGTGTGCAAATGTGAGAACTCATAGGGTGCAGGACCTACAGGGCGCGTGGTTGCAGGCCTAGGAGCCAGGCTGTCGGCAGGTATCGGCGCAGGCTCATGGTGCTGACTTGTGTGAGGCGAAACCGAAAGAGCCTGTGGTGTAAACGTCGGGGCAGCTCTATTCAGAGCCCATGTGATTCACATGGTTCAACACGTCACCAACACCATGTGCTCTTGCCAGGGGGAGCTTGTGGGTTGCTGTGGCGGTTTGAGGCCCCGCTGCCATGCTGCTTGTCCTGAGCATTTGCTGTTGTTGGGTTTTCTGCAGCTCAGTGTCTTTCTCCGATCCCTGGCTCTACAGATGGTCACGGGTGCCTAGATGGGTCGCGCTGCGGTGTAGTGATGCTTGTGCAATAGCGTTGCCCACTGGCAGGCACAGCAGGCCCACTGCAGACTGAAGGCGGCACAGTGGTAACCAGCGGCTCTCAAGGCCTCCTCGGGGTGTCAGAGTGTGGGTACCGCCTGCTTCGGAGCACAGGTGTGGTGTTTATGGTGGCAGTGCTGAAAGGCCTCAGCGAGTCCCCTGGACGGCGTTGTGTTGCCTTCAGACTGTCCTTAGGTCACTGACAGCTTCGCTTGGGCCAGGCTCTGGCAACAGCAGAATCAGGGGTGCTCGTAAAAAGCCCTTAGGAAAGGGAAGCGGGATGTTGCTCAGCTGTGTCCACACACACCCCGCAGCAGGATCCATCCAGCCTTTCACAGCCCTTTGTCTAGAAGCGGCCAGGAACACGCAGCGGGACACAGAGCCATGAGTTCTGACGGCCACACTGCTCACGCAGCGCCCACTGCGCGCGTGGGCTTTCCATAAATGGAACAGTGGGCTTTCCATAAATGGGTGGGGTGCCTGCGTGTGCTGCAGGTCCCCGTGTCTCCCAGGTGGCAGAATGCCTCCTGCACGCCTTGGCCATCGGGTGGCTGGAATGATGATGGCCGGATAGTCTCTAGGCTGGGGCCGCCTTCTAGGCTTCCCAAGCAGCGGGGGGTGCAGGCGCGCTTCTGAAGCAGCTCGCTGGGTGAGCATGTGCCCATGACACGTTTCACGCGTGGGAACCGTGAAAGCACCACGGTATCCAAGGGTCAGCCTGGGAGCAGTAGTTTCACATCAGCATACTCTGCTCATCTGCAACTGGTTTAAAAAGCCTACACAGAAACTAGGTGTGTGCTGTTCCACCTTGGCAAAGTGATTTTGTAATTGCCAGCACGGATTTAAAAGCATCTTTGATAATGAGATAAAAATTTAAATAAAAATTTCTGGGCTTTTTGACCATTCCAAGTGCTTTGCAAGATGAGTATTTATTTTTTGCTGCTTTTGATTAACAGAACCACAAGTACCATTAGTTTACCAATCTTCAAATAAATAGAAAATAGCTGGTGTCAATTTTAGATGCCAGGCGTTGCTTCAGGCGAGCCCCTTGGCAGTGCTGGCCCATCACACTTGGCAGTGCTTCTGGGAGGATGTGGTGGCATGTCTGGAATGGGCAGCTGCCTTCAGCATCAAACCACCATCCCATAAATCTCAGCTGTTGGAAATCTTTTGCTATCGCGGTAGAAGGGAAATAAACAGCATAAACTCTGTTTACAAGTAGGAACTGGTTGGGTTTTGTCACTTTCATCAAATCAACTGTCCAACTGCAAATGCTTTTTTCTATTATTTTCTGCTTTTCTATTTGATGGAGACAAATCTCCTTGCTTTATGTTGCTGGAAGCTGGGAAAATCAAGCATCGCTTGCAGATTTCCCACCTTCTTTTTCAGGCATTTTGCCTCTCTCCTCTTTTTCCTGAGCAGCTGAAAACTTGATGGACATCAGTAGCAAAATGCTCCACTGATTTTAGTCGGACGGGCAGTGTTCCACACCATACTGCCCTGCTACACAATGCTGAAAAACCCACAAACTCTGTTTTAATTAGTGGTAATTTAACAACAATTCTCCTTAACTGTGGCTGAACATCAAAGGCAGCTTCTAGGTGGGATCCTCCAGCAGAGTAGAGCAGCAAAGCTGGAGTCCCTTCTTGCATTCTGTAGGGAAGCCCAAGAAACGCCAGTGTTGGGAATGCAGCAGGCTTTTGAAACATGATAAATTATTTCCTTGTCCTGACAGTTCGTTACTGAGAATGTTTGTAGCTTATGAGGATTTGGCCTGTTTTCAGCATGTGGCTTGATACGGCAACTAGCGGGCCTTGAATTCATGTGCTATTCTTAAAAACACCACCCAAGCCCCCCTTCAGCACTGCATATTAGACCTACAGAGCTTGTGCTCACTCATAGTAAGCCTCAACTTGCAAAGTCGGACTCATCACATTTCTAAATTTCTTTCTTAAAGGGAAGGGAAAAAGTCCCCATAGAATTAAATTTTCTTTCTCCATAATTACTGAAGAAACTTCCAGATGGGTCCCTTCCAACTCAGGATATCCTATGATTCTAAATAGACGTTAATAGCAGCTTTTCCAGCTACCTTGGCCATACAGCCTGGCCTAAGCTGGCAGGTACGCATGGGGGAAGCCATTAGATGTCGTTTGCGTTGTGACAGCTGAAGACGTGATGCTGGCTGTAGCAGCATTGGATACTCGCCCTTGTTGTCTCTGGCCGCCTCCTTGAAATGCTGTGGTGGTGGTGGTGGTAGTGGTGGTGGTGGTGGGTGTCTCAAGGCCCTGTGCACATGGAGCTGTAGCTGATGCGGAGACATTTGTATCCTCGCGTTGTTGTTACTGGGCATGGATTTCATCGAGAATGGTGGGACTGGGAAGGGTGGCACAGGTGTTGGGAATTAAATGTGTCGCTGGGTGGTCTTTCCTAATGCGTGTAAAATTTATAAACTGGGGGAAGGGGGAAAATTAATTCAGGGTGCAGACAGGCCTCCCAGGAGAGGCCAGCATCTCCGCGGGTCGCGGGCCCTGTTCTCCGCTTGCGTGTCTGCGGTGAGGGCTGGTTGGCGAGCTGCTAAAGTAACTGTTCGCTGCCAAAACGGTGGCCAGATGGATTCCTATGGCCACCCGTCGGTGAGCGTGGCAGACCGGTGCCGCTGCCGCCGCTGTTTGTTCACCTCCTTTCGTCCCTTGTCAGCGGCCAGGCGGCTGTTAACGCTGTTGCATTGACTGCGCGGTGCCGTAGGGCGGCTGACGGGAGCTCGGTACGCGAGGTCAGCCCGGGGCAGCTGTACCACGTTCCGCACGGTGTCGCAGACCGTCGCTGTAGCGATGGTATTTCCTAGTGACGCTTCGTCTCGGTGTTGGTGAGCGCCTGCCCGTGCAGCAGCCCGGGCTCCTCGCTTGGCTTTTTTCCTTTCTTTCTCCTTCCCCCTCCGCCCCTGTGAGTGCCCAGCCCGTGCAAGCTGCCAGCAACAGCCAGCACAAATACTTGAAAGATTCCATGGTTCCTGTCGGCCTGGGGTGTTCTTGCTCCTTCATCAACCTGCCAGGAGTTCGGCCAGCGTTTGGCCAGGTGACACAAGGCTGAAGGAAAGCTTTTTCCATGGCAGCTGATGGAAAGTTAGGGCGAGGCACATCTCTGCTTCCTTCTCAGTTCGCTGCTTCCCAGGGTGGGGTTTTTTATCCGGGGAGCCCTGAGAGTATACAGGCCTCTGATGGTTTGCAAGGAAGATGTGAGCTGACTCTTAAGGGGATGTGTGTTCCCGGACCAACAGCAAGCCAAGGCAGAAAACCCAGCAGCCAGTCCGGGTATTAAACACATTCTGTGTTGCGGCAGGATGAGCTCTCTGGCAGTTTGCTTGGGCAGAGTCACGGGGCCAAAAGGGGCTCAGACACATTAGCTAGAGAGTTTCTCTGCCCTGAGGCAGGTTAGGCTGCGCTCAGCACATACCTGATGGTGGGTCTTGAAGCTGCCAGCAAAGAGTGGAGCCTTGACCATTTCCCCACACTGCTTTTGGCAGTGCTGGACTGTCTTTACTTTTTGAGGGTGGTCTATTCCCCCAGTGCCTAAGTACAAAATTTTAGAGTATAGGAGAAAAAGACAGCGTACTCAAAAGATGTTGGATAGAGAAGCATTTTAGCTGCTTTAATGAATGCAACCTTAGAAATAATGATCAGATAAGATCTGGGACGAGATTTTCAAGGAGCCATCTCAACTTTACTGCTAGCCACAGGACTCCTCCCTGCCTTTGAAAATCTCTTCCTTCAAATGGAGTGTCAGGTTGACAGTCAATAGCCATACCAGAGAGGTTCAAAGAGACCTTTCTCCTCATGCTGTGTTTTCTATCTAGCAGTTGCCTTTAATTTTTTTTACAGAGTTCTGACAGTAAAAAAATTAAACAACAAACAAAACCAAACAGAAAACCAAGCCAAAAAAAACCCCAAAACAACCCAGCTTGCCAGCTTTTTCCTTAGGCACTACAAGTTCATCACTAAAGCCATACTGCAAGGAAAAACCAAAGGAGAACACCATCCACTTCATAAGGCAGCACTTGTGCCAGCCACGCCAGGAGGCTGGTGAGACAGCAGGCCTGGAGCCTGCCCTCGCCCTCCAGCCATCCTCTCTCAGCTCCCTCTGGACTTGGAGACAGGCACGTTCCTGGCTGTCCTGTGGTGGGATGCTGCTGGTGAAGCATCACCCGTGGTCTCAGCAAGGTCCCTGCCTGGTGTCCGATGCAGTTGTGGGAAAAGCTGCCCACGATGGTGCCGGCAGTGCAGGGACCGGGACATCCCTGAGTCTCCGCTTTGGGGTGGGGACTCATGACTGTACCTGCCATACTCTCTCTAGCTCCAAAACCAGGACTGGTAGAATAATTTTGGAACACTTAGGAGACTAATGGAGCAAGTCCAGTGACTCAGCAAGAGCAGCATGCTCCCTTGCTGGTGGAGCACTGACTGGGCACAGTTTGCCGAGGAATCTCGGTGGGACAGGCCGGGCTTTTCTCCATGCAGAAACTGAGAACAAGCATCCAGTGGGGAAGCAAAGCAAAGGGGGAGCACATCCCTCAAGCAAGGGGTGGAATTGCCTTCGTTTTCTCTCTGTGCCGGGCTGTCGGGATGCTCCCTGCCTGTACTCCCGGTCGCTGTGCCTGGTGCCAGGTCAGGGTTTCTCTGTGCTCAGCAGAAGTTGTAGGCTTGCAAGAAAAGGGTTGGCAAATCTATTCCACCTTAATGGTCCAGGCACCAGACAGAGGTGACCCTGGCCATCCTGGCATGCTGCTGGGACCTAGCCCCACACCCCACCAGCCCTGCTTTTCTTCTGCATGTTCCCACCCAGCTCAGAGGTGGGGAGAGGCAAGGGTGAAGTCCCCTGGTTGCAGCAGCAGCATGTGGCACCCCCTTATTGGTGCCATGCTGCCATGGCACCACTGAGGACTGCACAGGGGGACAGGGTGCCCCGGGCACTGGCCGTGCACGTCCGTGGCTTTGTGACCCCAACAAGAAGCAGCAGCAAGCAGCAGCAGAGGTGACCCTGCAGCTGCTGTCGGGGGCGTGCAGGGCCCACCAGCTGCCATGGTAGCCCCAAGGTCCCCTTTAAGCTGCTCCATGTAGCAGAGGCCCCAGGAATGTTGGCCTTCTATAGCTGGCCCCGTTAGGGACATGGCTGTGGCAAGGAACCTAGATGGGTGAGGGACCCAAATCTCTTTAGTTGCAGTAAGAGCCTTTGATGAAACCCAGTGCGCCTGTGTACCAACCAAAGGCTGACCTTGGAAGGGCCGTGTCACCACAGGCAGCCTCTGGCAGTAGTTGCCAGTCTCAGGAGTGGTGAGAGAAAAAGCATGTAATGGCTGGAAAGGAAATGGGTGCAACAGCACCGTTCAGAAGGTGCAATTTCCTCAACAACCTTTTGAGTGGCAAAAAACTGGCACTATAAAATGGGAAGAGAAGTGTGTGGAAGGGATGAGCAAGGATGGCCTAGCAGTGGGAGATTTTGGGCTCCTGGTTTCACATGCAAGCTATGAAACACGGTGGATGCCTATCAAACTGCACTTGGGTTGCAGATTAACCAGTGTGTCCAGCAGCCCCCGGCTTCCACACTTGATAACAATCTTCAGCAATGGCTGGAAAAGGACAAGTGTTTTCTTCCGTGTTTCACAGTGTCTCCCAGGCTCTGATAGACTCCTAATCCCTTCTGCTCCCCCCTGGTTTCCTTCTCCTGTTCAGCCCTGCAACCCTACTCCAGGGATAAGCAAATAAAAGTTGTGGTGGAGTCAAAAGTGACAAAAAAGGCTGCACTTTGCAGTGGATCAATCTGAGCCCAACTTCCAAATTGCACCCTTTTCCCCCGTAGTCAAAAAGCCACAAGAGCAGCTAGTGAAGGTGAAGTTTGAGTTGGTCTTGTATCCAGTGCAAGTGCTTCTCTCTTAAAATTTGCCTTTCTTTTCCTCCTCCCCAGCATAACAGGGTGCTTCTCATGTTTTCCCTGCTGTTGAGTATCAGCCTGTGCTTGGAGTGCTGTAGAGCTGAACAGGCCTTGCTGACAGAATAGAAAAGTATCTCTGATTCTCTCACCCTCACAGGCACAAAATTTTAACCAAGGTACAAAAAAAAAGGGGAGGGGGGCATGTCCCTTCTGTAGTGCTTTACCAAGGGTAAAGCAAGGTCCAGGTGCATAAATAAGATGAAGTAAATGTAGTGATGCAAGGACTGAAGTGACTGAGATTTAACAAGCATCTGTGCACAGAGGCTTTCCCAATACAGGTGGAAGAATTTCCATCATGCACCATACAGTCAGCTTCTCGGTTTTGTGTGTCCCTCCCTTCTTAGGGTACTCAACCTGTGCACTCAGTGGGGGTACTCGGATGGGACAGAGAAGGATCCCCGCTGCTTGGGCAGCTAAGATTGCTCCTGAGGTCCCTATGAACTACCAATGAGGAATTTTCTGGCTTTGCTGTTCTGTGAGCACAGATGTGGTGGGTGAGGTTGAACTCAGCAAGGACACGTGTGCCCGGGTAGTGCTAGTGACAGGTGTGATTTTAAATGCAGCCCGTCCGCCACTCTCCAATACTGCGAGTACATCCTGCTCTGTCAGGGCAGCTTTCTTCAAAAATGCCTGGGTTTAAGCTCCCCCCACCCAGCAAAATACCAGGCCTGTTACGGCCAACAGTTTGTTTATTGCCACACGGTTCTTGAGATGCTTCTCCTGCTGGACTCAAGAGACAGCTTCTGTTGGGGGGTGCTGCATGCTTTGGTCAGATGCTGCTGCTCGTACTGGAGGTCGCTTCTGCCCAGTGGCCAGTGCCAGGTGGGGTGAGCTGGAGGAGCAGAGAGGCCTCTTATGCTGGTGGGACTGTGCCGATTCACACAGGCCGGATCCTGGCTTGGGGTGTCACAAGGAAACGTTGAGGGCTGGGGGAGGGGTGAGGGGATACCTGGGCACGTGTGAAAGCAGAGCCAAAGCCAGGAACATCCCTCCCACCCTCCCAGATGTCTCTCACGGTTGGGTTTGCTGCTGTTGTGTTTTGGGTCTTTCCTGGGTCCGAGACACTTACTTCATGCAAACCCAGCTCCTCGCCACCAGAGAAGTACCCAAAGTAGAGTGACTGTGTTATCAGAGTCTCACCACTGACTGGGCAAGAGGCTTCTAGAAACCACTATGGCAAGGAACATGCTCAGTGACATCAGCGTCATGACAGAAGTGATGTAGCGCTTCAGGATCACCCAAAGCCTGGGGAGGGTTGGGCAGAGAGCAGAGTGACATTGCTTAGGACAGAGGCCTCATCCCTCAGTCCCTGTGTTTAATAGAAAATCCTGTCGGAAGGGTGCTGGGTGCTGGGTGCTGCCCCTCTGCGTGTGCATGCTCCCGCTTTTGCCTTTGCGAGTGGACCAAGCAGGGTGCAGGCTGGGAACAGGTGGCACAAAAGGCACCCTTGGTCTTGCCAGGTCCTATGAGCGTTCCCAAGCAAGTCCTTCCCTCCCCCATCCCCTGCTCAATGGCTTGGGCTTGGCTCTTGGGCGGCAGCAGTGGGCAGTACTCTGCTGCCTGCTTGCCTGCTGTGGGGGCCATGAAGCTGAAATAGCCCAGCTGGAGATCTGGCCCAAAACGTGTAAAAAGCATTTCTTCAAGTAGTTGGTTTTAATTTTAAGAAGTCCTATTTAGTAGCCTTCGGGATGCTGGCTGTGGGAGAAGGAAGGGCTACGGCTTAAAAATAAAACTGGATGGATGGATGGATGGATGGAGCGCAAAGGACTGCTGAGAGTTTGCTGTGGGGTGAGAGGCATCACATCTCCCTTAGAGAGAGGAGCCCTTGCTACATGGTTTGAACAATGGTGGGGGTGGGGGGTGGCAGGGGAAGCACTTTGACTGAGAGATGTTCTCTTAGATGCAACAACAAAACTCTGCATGCACATACAGACTAGATCTTCATAACGCAGCCAGGCTTTGACAGTGTACTGCAGCGTTACTGCTATTTATAATCAACAGTTACTAACACTGTACTCCGGTAAACTTAGTGGTAGCAATTCCAGCACCATCAATAGCAATCCAGGTGACTAAAGGCACTGCTGTCAGTGCGGGTGGCCACTCTAGCAGGAGGGAAAAACCTGGAGGGACGATATCGGAAGTTGGTAGGTGAGCTTGGGTCTGCTGGTCTTTTATATACCGTTTTTAATATACTTCCTGAAATGAAGCTTTGGAAAGGTACACTGCCTCTTTCAAATTAGTCTAGGAACTACAGGTAGTTCACGTTATTTTTAAAATAATAAATCTATATATATCTATATTAAAATATATATGTATACATAAGTTGGCTAGCCTACCTTGTGGAAAGGCTGCAGCTAAACTAAGTCTGAGCTAATATTGTATTACCATGGTCTTCTGGTTTGTAGATAGCCCTTCCTTATTAGATGAGGTTCTGTTCTTGCTCCACAGAAGGTGCCTGTGTATATAACTCCTTTGTATTGCTTTCTGCAGAGTCCCTTATATATTTCTTACTACTAATGCTGTGTAGAAAAGGAAATCCAGAGATTTTACTACTGATAATTAACCATATAATGGCCATTAGTGAAATAAAGATTTAGTTGTTTGGGAAACAGATTATTTATATTGTGTATGGTTTATTGCCTGATAACTTGTTTGGTGACTGGATATTCTTTTCCTTCTCCTGGTCCTTTTCTGCTTTTTCCAGCTATGGTGTTTACTCCTCACTTTGATTATCTAGCAGGCAATAAAGTATATTGTATGTTTTGAAGCCAAGCGGTGTGCTTCTTAATTGTCCCTTAAGGGGGAGTCAGCGGCGGTGGCGGCCGGGCGGTGGAGTTGCGGCTGCTCCCTGGCAGGAGGGCAGCTCTCCAGCCGTTCTCGACACCTCTCCCACCACAGCTTTTGGACCAGGCAGGGCCCGGGTGAGCGCCCCAGACAAAAACTTGGTGGCTCCTACTGAAAAGGAAGGAGCTGCAGCCAGGAGCGGTCATATCCCTGCTTCTTCGCCATTCCTAATGACAGGAGGAGGCAGTGGGCACACAGAAGAGTTACTGCCCGTCTTCTAATTGCACACAACAACCCAGCATGGACAGCGGTTGGCAGTGGCAGGTACCACACTGTCCCTGGCAGCTTCTGGCTCTCTCAGCAGCTGGGTTTTTACCCTGAGGTGAGGAGTTGGGGTCAGATCCACAGCCTAGCCCAGGAGGGCAGAGGCACTCTGTGCTTTCCCACATAGGAAGCAATGCATCATCCGTCCTCAGCAGCTACATGCACGGGCGGTGCATGCCAAACACCGCTCCCAGGAAGGTGCTCACCCACGTGTCAAACTGCCCAGACTTACCTGGTCTGCTCTTGTTTGGGGTTTTTCTGCTTTGTTTTCATTTGGTTTTAATGGGGACTCAAGTTCTGCATGGCAATTCCCCTCCCTCCTGATACCTGTGGCATTTTTGCCCCGCATTTCAAAAATCTCACTCCCAGACATGACTAGTGGGAGTGTGCCAGGCGCTGGCTTGGCAGGAGGTCCCTGCCTCTTTCTCAGCCCTCGCTGCTCACAGGTCACCTGTCACCGCCCGAGGGGATGCAGCATCACCCCATGCTATGCCCTCTTCTCAGCAGAAGACTGCAGCCTTAGCACCTCACAGGGAGGGCTGCAGTTAGGTCACTCACCTGTTCAAAACTGGTCCTTCTCCCAGAGTGGGACGTGGGCACATGGCCCTGCTCCCGTGTGGCAGCTTGGGTGACAGGTTGTAAGAGGGCAAAGCTGCTTCCTGCAGAATCTGGTAAGAAATGAACAACTTTGGCATCCGGAGAGGTGAAGCTGCCAAAAAATTCGGCTTTCGTCAGTTACCGTGATTTTCTGGTGTTTGTTTTTCCTCATTCCACCCTGAAGGAAAGGTTGACATGGTGGTGCTGCCTATGCAGCAAAGGCTCCCAGAAAGCAGTAAAACCTCCCCTCATCTATAAGTCAAATGGGTATTTTTTTGTTTTGCTTCAGCACTGAGATTCACCTACTTTGCTATTTCTGTGGGGGTGACCGTGCTTATGGCATGCACATATGCAAGGAGGGACAGCTGAGAAGGCCTAGTCTGTATGCCAGAGTGCTGCTGTGGTCCCTGTGCCACAGGGTATGAGCTTTTTGGAGGGGGACAGACAGAGGCTACTGTACACACACACACACACACACACACACCCCCCCAGCTCCAGTGCCAGGCCAAGCAGCTGCCAGGTGTCCTTGGTGGGGATCCAAGGGTGTGGAGGGACATCTCTTAATTTTATGCTGTCATAATAAAAATAATGATCTCCCACTTGTTTTTGCGCTGTCCCTTCCTCCTTTAGAAGAGGGAACGCAACACGGCCCCTTGAACGGCACCTTCAGCTTGGTCATCTACCAGCCACGCTCCTCCTGCTGGGGAAAAAAATTAAATGCCTTTTTTGTTGTTAATAGCAGTATAGAGAGAGTGGTGTTCTAATTGTTTTCATGTCAACAGAGAAGACAAACGAGAGACTCGCACCTGGGAAATGCCCGGCTTCATCTCGCTGTGCTTGCTGCGGCGTGGGGAAAATAAACGGGGATAAAAGCTGGTTGTCCCTTGTAGGCAGTTACAGTTCTCCCTCGGACCTAAAACATGGCCCCTACATCCTCAGGCACGTGTGCCAAGATCGGCCTTACTTGTGCATCCCACCGAGAGAAATGAGCTGGTGACACAGGCAGCGGCAAAGCCGGCGGCCCTGCGTGGGTACACCAGCCCACAACATCTATATTCAGCAACGAGCTGGTTCTGGAATAAAAATCTCAATTATGAAGCACATTTTATATGCATGTGTTTATATTTTTTTTTTTTTGTTCCTTTTTAAAATTGCTTATTATGGCATATTTATAGCCGACAGGATTTATTATTTTTTTTCTTTCCATAGCACAAATTGGATCTGGCACAGACTCTCTTTGCCACTGCACGAGTTAGATGTAAGAAAAGAAGGGCTGCTGCAGGTACTCGGGAAGGTTAACCCCTTCCTCTCCAGATGAATCCACCTGGCAGTGACACAGGAGTGTTTGTACAAGTAAAATGAATCTCGTGTTTGTGCCAGCCCTTGTGTCCTCAGAGGAAACCCTGGGCAGCAGATGCTCCTAGGTTTGCAGAGGGAAGGCTTGGGTGTGTGCCAGGCTCCTCCAGATGCTGAGGTTTGGCAGTCTCTAGGGGTTCAGCCACGGACTGCTGCACTGCTGTGATTTAAGTGTTTCACCATTATTTGGTGAACACCTTGAACTGTCTCACCAAAACAGAGGCCTCACAGCCTAAGCAACTAAGGAGCATTCTGCAGTCGATGTGAAGTCCAGTGAAAGTCTGTGCAGACACAGTTGTTTCGGGTGAAACCGGAGTGGTCAGAGCATGACCAGTCCCTCAGCTGTACCAGCCCAGTGGGTTTGGGTAGTAGCGTTGGTTCTGTGTTAGCAGTCTCAGGACATGTGCCTGGCAGGATTATTGGGTGGCATCTTTAATTAAACCAACTGGTTTCGGGCAAAAACCAGAGAGTGCTTCGGCTTCAAGCCCTGGGTCTCAGCTGTGTGAGCATCATGGCAGCTGGTGGTTTTCCACCCCACTGTATGGGGATCAGGGTTGGATAATACCCTTGAGCCAGGTCCCTGCACCTAGGGGTTGTTCCAACCCATGGCCGTGCTGGCTGGGCCACCTTCAAGCAACAAAAAAACCACTGGCAGTGGTTGGTGGTGAAACACCTGCACTGACTGCATTTGTCCTTCATGGTAGAAGGTCACCACCAGCACCAGGAGCTCATTTTCTGTCACTTTCATGTTTGTGGAAACATCTGCTGCTGGGATGGTAACAACAGCACCCAAGCTCCCAAGGCAAGTCCCTCAAGCCCCATTCCTCCTAGGAACTGTCTGTTCCTCCCAGTTCCTGCCTCCATACCCTGCCCTGACTCCAGCGGGACTTTTGAGGGGATAGGACTGGGGAAAGGGAAACTAAATGCAGTTTACTAAGTGGGATTTACCTGCACTGACCTCCCAGGGTATGTAATGGAGAGGCACATAAGGCAAACACGGGGTGCAGAGCACAAGGAAAACAAAACAACACTTGGGCCTCTGATACTATCCTTTATTTTCCATGCTGCAGAAGAAGCATGAAGTAGTTCAGTGTAAGCTGAGTTTCTTGGGTTTGAAGCTGTGTGAAGATCTTCTGTTTCTGAACCATTCCTGGTAAGAAACACTAATTCCTTCTCTCCAAAGTGGCGGTCAAGCTGTAGTTGAGAAGCGTTGCCGCTAGAGACCCCAGTAGTTGGTTTTTCAGAAGCAAATGGGGTGGGCAGGCTCCTCCAGCACTGGCATTCAGCTGTAGGGCTGCATGGCCCAGGGAAGTGGCAAAAAGCTCAGATAGAGGAGTGTCACCAGGGCTGGAGGAAAAGGGAAGTGTCGGAGTCCCTCGGAAGCAGGGTCTCCCAAAGTAAGATTTCTGAAAGGGCTGTAGGCAAGGAGGCAAAGCAAGGAGAGGTCAGCAGTAACCCTCCAAAGCGTTTTTCAATACTTGGGGTTAAAGCATCAGCTGTCAGAGACAGACCTTGTTTGGCATGGGATGTTTAGCTGTTGAGAGCAGAGTCTGAACTACCCCCTCTCTCCGTGACTGCTCTTCTCTGGAGCTTGGTGAATGCAGAGGTTTGGTCTGTGTGTTTGCATTTTCCATGGTACAGCCCTCCAAGCCAGCCCTTTGCCCACATCACACACACACATAGCCACCCAGAGCCAGATACCGCTGCCCCAGCTCCCAGCAGCAATCCTGTCCCACTACCATCATGGCCTTGTGGCTTGGCACTTATAGATGTGCTCCCTGCTTTCCCAGCCTCCTCAGCCGGAGCCCCAAGCAATCTCACACCTTCCCTCGGTGGAGGTGGGTCTCTGTCTCACGAGCTTCATTGCAGGGCTTCCTGCCTCTGTCTCTCCTGAAAAGACTGCAGGACCATGGGTTCTGCAGCAGGTCAGCCTGGCTGAAGAGACAATGAACCAGCACATGTGGATGTTATCTGTTGAAGCATGTTCCCATCCTGCTGCCATGGGTGGCTGGTACCCACCACAGAGGTAGGGATAGAGGTTTGGGGGTGGCCAAGTCTGTGCCTCCAGGCAGACGGCAGTGCTGACACATTGGAGTGGTGACTGCAAAGCTGAGGGTATCCCTCCTGTGGTGGCCATGCCAAGAAGACATGTTGGACAAGTGCAAAGGTCACCCTGGGTGGACCATGGCATACCCCATAGCCAGCTCCAGTGGAAGGGTCAGGTTGTCTCTACTAAATTTTTTTATGGATCATTTTTACCAGAGGGAAACGCTGGCTCTTTGAAATTCTGTCTCTCAGGAGCCGTTTGATTTGGCAGGCCATCAAGCTGCTGCACTTGTCCTTCCCAGGCTGGAGCTTGTCTGGGCGTTTTAGCAAACAGGCAGCCTCCTGTCACCTACTTTCCAGCTGCACCGTGCACCAGCATCTCAGCAGCCCCAGTAAAAAGAGTGTCATGGCACAGCAGCAACAGCACATGGGTGCTCATCTTTCCTTTCAGCTCTTCTGTTTTCCCTGTTGCTCATAAGCCAGTTTTGGACAACATCATGTTTGCCCTCACCCACCCCAGAGATGGTTGCCTTTGGTCTGCGATTGGCACAGTTGCGGCTGCTTGAAAAGCTGGATATCTGAAGATGCCAGAAGTAATATGAAGAAAAAACAAAGCGTGAAAGGAAAGTGAGGGGAAAGAGAAGAGATGACTTCTGTCCAAGACTGAATAGATATGCTTCACTTGACCATTGCCATCTCCAGACCTTGACAGCTGCTGAGGTCTTTAGTCCATCAGGTCTCCATGAAATCCAGTGTTCCCTGCCTGTAGAAAATAGAATCTTTCTGAATGAATTATCTGAGGTCAGCTTTAGTGAATGCAAATTCAGATTGCCATTTACGGACCTTTTTATCACCATCTTCTCTGGAGTCGTGGTCTACATTGCTGCTACTCTATCAAGCTGCTTCTTAGCAACATCAATCCGGAGCCTGTAAATCACTTTGCTGGGGAGGTCTGGAGCTCTCCCCCTCCTACCCTCCCCCTGGCATGAAAGCAGAGCTACGGTCACTCAGACCTCTGCCAATAGCTCCTTACTTATCACCTGCACATTTCATGATCTGGAGATGCGTTGCTGGCCGCTCCACTGGCTGCCAGGTCTTCGCTGACATCCAAGATGGCGGGTTTGACGTAAAAGCTGCAGCCACCTGGCAGGAAGGCCGCGCACCAGGCGGCCATCGGGCCTCGGACGTTTAGTTTTCCCTAGCATTTTCTCATCCCTTTGGTTGCTGGGAAGGACCCTTCCTCTGCTGTGCCCCAAATGTGCTTGCAGCCAGTGGAGCTTCGCCACCTGAGAAGTCGGCCTGGCCCCCAGTTTTGGTTTCTAAATCTCTGGGCTATTTGTGTAACTGAGTGACAGCCAGTAAAAATCTGTTTAAAACCAGATCCTTTAAAGGCTAATGGAAAGTAGTCAGCTGTATTTATGTGTAATGCAGCTACTCCCTTGCTTTGCACGATACTGAAAAAAGTGGTATGTCCATAACACATGGACTTTTAAGGCAAATTTGAGTTGCTGGAAAGGTCTGGATTAGCGGTGTGCTTGATTCATCCTTTGGGGGCTGGAGTGTGACTGATGCATCACCACAGCTTTAGCCAGGTGTTTAATGGCCTTTTTCTTTTCTTTTTTCCCCTGGCTGGCTGGATGTCTGCTTCCTGTTTATTTTAATGGGAATTAGGCATGCTTAGCCCTCTGACATCTTTGAAAAAATAACCCTCAACTTTAATATTTCCCTCTAAATAGGCCTGCAGAGCACAGACATGCAAAGGCCCAGAGTCAGCAGCTGCCCCCACGCACACACCTGAAGCCCCCTGGCACACAGCCACTGCTGCTCCCCCATTTCCAATGCAGTTTGCTTCCTCCTTCCGAAAGCACAGGGGCTTGGAGGGAGGGGGGCATCCCCTGCAGCACAATGGGGATGTCTGCATGGGGGAAAAAACAAAACAAAATAAAAAAAAAACCAAATGAAAAGAAAAAAAAAAAAAGGAAAAGGGAAAAATCCCTGGTGAGAATTGAGTAATCCTGCCAGAAGGTTTATGCCTTCAAAGTCCAGGACAGGAGAGCTGGGTGTGAATCCCCACCCCAGCAGTGTGCCACCACCTCCCCTGCCCACCATGTTCCCATTTTCTGGGTGTTGGCAAGGTTCACCGTCATGTAGATGAGGACAAATCTCCTGATCAAGCCCCTTAACAGAAGGATATGAAAGACGATGCTGCTTGCTTTCCCCTGCTCCCTACCCGATGCACTTGTCCCCCACAATTTTTTCCTCAGCCTGGTCAAAAGAAGTTCTGTGAGTACTTTGGTGGAAAGCCCTCCTGCTGTTTTGCTGCACTACATGAGTTTAATGTGATTTACGTGGGCTGAGGAATGACATCTGCCTCGTGAAGCAACGAGCATGTTCATCATCAGAGAGAGTGGTAAGGTGCTGGAACAGGCTGCCCAGAGAGGTGGTGGATGCCCCATCCCTGGAGGTGTTCAAGGCCAGGTCGGATGGGGCCCTGGGTCAACCTTGTGTAGATCCAGGCCTGGAGGTTAGCAGCCCTGCCTGTGGCAGGGGGTTGTAACTCTGTGATTCTTGGGGTCCCTTCTAACCCAGACCATTCTGTGATTCTATGATCATCTAGCTAAGCATTGCCTGTCTTATCAAAACAAAAGCCAACAGGCTTTTACATGTTAGGGAAATGCACAGTCCTTATCACCTAGTTACTGCCAATTCCCAGCACATCGTGCACACAGACTCTTTGACTCCCCTTTCTCCAGTACTATTTCACCCTTGCCATGTGTTGGTATGGCATGTGCTCTACACCCCTGTTTCTTTGCTGGGAGAAGGACATCAATGGCTGGATCTCTTTCTCCTTGGTCGAAAGTGCATTTGAGGCTACTTTCTTACACATTTTAAACAGCCCAGTTGAGCAGTACTTCCTTTTTATTATTTTTTTTTTTTAACTGCCTGCCAGCGCAGCTACACGATGATCACAGGGGTGGTAAGGGCCTGACAAACCCCCCTGTCTGTCACTGCCTGGCACACAGCAAAGCTAAAGCTAAAAGCGTGTTAGGCACCAGCCAGGCAATTTGCTCTCACAGCAAAGCACAAGCTGGAATAAGTTCAAGATTGCCCAAAACAAGCTTGTCCAAGGTGTCAGGCCTCATGGCACTGAGCTGCTGCCCAGTTCTGGGTGTATCTTATTGCAGAGGTTTACACAGGGCCCCTGGCTCTGTCCCTGCAGTTGGGTCTCGCTCCCCAAAAACGTTTGACTTCAGGAGGCACCTCTTTGCCAAGCACAGTGTTTCCCAAAAGATAACTGATTTTGGGGCAGCTTTTCCTTTTGATTTTTTATGCCTGGCTGCTGAAGGTAAAACCCTTCCCATTATCCAGAGCACTCGGGGAGAGGTGCACCCCTCCCACTTGACTCAGCAAACTTTCACCAGAGCCAGTTTAAATCACTGCAAGCCACAGGAGATGCTGGATATTTCTCAGGTCTCACCAGTGGTGTTCCAGCTCTTGGGAGCTGTTAAACTGGCACCGCTCATTTTCATGTAAACCGGTTTATTTCACCCTCAACTCCATTCCCCTGACTCGTTTCAGTCAGTGACATGATCCAGGCTGAACCACTGCCCGAAACTGGAAAAACTTTGGCTGCTGGTAAAGGCATAGTTCAGCCACAGCATCTGATGGCAATGCTAAGAATTACCAGCAGCCCTGTGGTGGGAGCTGTGGCATGAGTGAATCCTCTCCCAAGTAAAGCACTCGAGGTGTAAGCATGGCATGGAGAGGCCAAGCTGTTGGGATCAGATGAAGTTTCATCATTTTTTGATGCTGTGGTCAAGATTTAAGGGTCATGCTTCTGAGAGCGGCATCAGATATCAGGTGTGACTCTCCTGGAGGTAGCCTGGAGTTACCAGGAAAGTGCTGTTGAGCACCTTCCAGCCAAGTCTAACGTCAGTGCAGAAGCATTACAAAGAATGCAGCCAGATCCAAAGCTTTCTATCCATTTTAGTTATTTAGCTAATTCAATGGCCCCAGACTCTCTGAAAGCTGCAGGTCATCAGTCTCCTGCAGACCCCGGCAAGCGCTGATGCTTTTCGAGCCATACACACCTGTGTGAGCACACTCCTGCCGTGGTCTCAGAGCCACTTACATCCCCACTGTTTATGCTGATCAGGTGCCATTTCAGGATAAGACACAAGAAGGAACTGTTAAATCTGTTTAGTATGATGCTGAAACACGAATAAGTCAGGTCCTGATGGCCAGACTATTTTCAGCTTATCGCAGGCAAGCACAGTGGAACTGGCCCAAAACACCTGGTAAGGGTGGGTTAATCCCACCCAAACCCAAGGGACCCTTGCAGCCACCAAGTCTCACCAGATTTGCTCTTGGGCTGATGCACTCCATAGCATTTCAGCTCAGTTTATCTCCTCCTGGGTCTGTTGGTCTGAAAGAGCTGTGTAATGTTGGATCAGCTCCTGTGGTGATCCCCCCCGCTCCCCACCTCCGCTGCACGGGGAGGGGGACAGTGGTGCATGCGAATTCACTGGGTAACAAGACAGCGCCGACAGAAACCCCATGTACCACAGCTTCCTTACTAGCTTTGGGCAAAACTGCTGCCAGGAGCGTGGGCACTGGTCTGGGGCTGCAGCAAGTTTGGGGCCAGGATCCCAGCAGGGCTGAAGCCACCCACCCTGCACTGCCAGGTGTGGAGTGACACCAGTCTTTCTTGCAGCAGGATACAGGAGAAGATGCTGCCAACTGCAAGGAGAAGCCACCCTGACATGTGCGTTGTGAAGGTTGTTTCACTTGGGGTTTGATGAACAGGCAGAAAGGAGAAGGGGAAGAAAACACCATGGATAGTGGGAACGTTGTTTGTGAACCTTGAATGATGTCTGAGTGCCACAGGAAGCAGGCCTGGGTGAATGTTTTGTGCAACCCTCACCTCTATATGAGGTTTCTTCACCCCAAGCAATCTGCAGGGAACTGAAGCACAGGTGTTTGCAGCCACCCAGGAAAACAACAATCTTTTTAAACTTTGATCCATGGTTCTAACTCAGCTTGAAAAATCTGTCCACAGGCCATTTTAATATTTGCTGATGATGAAGTTGGTTGAGGCACAGGGTTTAATGCCAGCAGGTGCCCATGGAGGGAGGGTGAGTGAGCCAGTGAGATGCCACCCCCGTTGTAGGGTTTTGGAGGTTTTTTGCATGTAATTGATCCTTACACAGGCGAATAAAGAAAGTGTCTAATTATAAAAGAGAGATTCACTAAAATATTTGTCTGAAGCAGATGGCTCCGGTGACTCAGGCAGAATGCTCCCCCTGCTACAAGGTAGCTGAAAAGCAGCTACGGTTTGCCATTTACAGAAAAAGGACACTGTGGTGACGAGGCTCTCTAGGAAAAATGGAGGGGAAAAATAGAGCCCTCATGGATCTCCCTTAAAAGGTAAAAAGGTTTATTTGGACCAAATCTTGTTTCTAGAACCAGCCTGGTGGTGCACATGTGCGAGGATGGGGTGTGGGACACATCAGGAACTGGTTTGTTACTCATTATTTTTCAGAGCAGGGTTACATCACTTACAAACTCCCAGGGCACAGGGAGTTCCATAAATACCTTCAGCTTCTCGGGTTTTGTCACTTCTGTGGCATCCTTGGGTTTTCCTTCATCTGGGGGAAATGACAGGATATGGCTATTTTTGCCATGGCTTTTACGCCTTAATTCCTCTTTTCTAGCATTGCAAATTGACCGAATTCTTCCCCTGTGTCGTTTCTGGCTGTGGGCCAGCCCCAAGCCTGTGATTCTTCCTTCCCCCCACCCTCCCCACTCCCCCACCTCCCAGCCCTGGCTGCTTTTAAAAATACCTGCTGCTCTGCCCTCTCCTTCTGAGACCCGATGCTTGGAAAAGCTTGTGTTATTCTGCAGCCTTCCCATTCTGCTGGGAACCTTGAAAGTGTCTGTGTACCTTCCCTGAAGCTTCCCAAACGATGCTCAGCAGTTGCAATATTAGGTAGCCTTTGTCTTGAATAAAATACACACTTTTAATCTGCTTGCTCTTCACGGTGTTATTTTCACAGCTCTCCTGGGAGGGAAAACATAGTTTTGGCCTTTAAAGTATCTGGTTGGGCTGTCAAGTTTGCTTTCCTGGTTTCTGCCGAAGGTTACTCTTTGGGACCCTGCATAAGGAGCGTCATGGCCTTTAGTCGAGTGGACTGAAGGGTTAGGCTTGTAATAAAGTCTGTTAGTAAAGTTTGCAAGCTATTGGAGCCAAGCAAATGTACAGTGAAAAAAACCTAGCAAACAAATAAACAAAATCTGATCAACAATCTCCTTGCCTGATTTCCAAGCTGCTGTGCCACCTCTGGCTGCAAGATAAGGCTACCCTGCCTGTATTCACAGAGTGCACTCACCACTCCTGCATGGTGTAACATACATACTATTCTCATACATGTATTTATGTACATATGTATGTGCATGATGTAATAACCTACCGTATATACTCCAATACATTGGTAAAAGTCCCTTTATCTGCTTACACTGGGGTAACTACTGGCTGCCATACAGGAAAATCAGGACTGGGTACTGGGCTCCTTGTGTCTGTCTAACTGCAGCTGCAACAGGGGCCACGGCACCGCCAATGTGCTGCTGAAGAAAAATAAGCCAGAAAATAAACCAGCTTCGAATCCTCCCAGCTCGAGTGAGCCCCAAACGGCTGGGACGGGAGAGGGCGGCCATGACGTGCCACCAGCCACATCACCCATGAGCAAGGGCAGAGTGCGCTGTCCATGGCGAGCCGTGCCCACAGCTGGCACGGTCAGTGCCAGAAACCCTGTTTCCTACGGTGTTTCGCTGCCCTGAGAAAAGCACGGCAAGGGGCTCGAGGCAGGGTTAACACGTACCCCAAGGTCACCTTGCTACTCGTTGTACCCTAACAGTGGGGACGCATAAAAGATGGCGCCGCATTTCATGAGCTCACTCAGGTGAGCGGACAGGGCTTCTTCCGGTGTGATACGCTGCTGGCTCTGGGAAAAATCATCTTTTGGCTACATTGATTATTTTCTGATTTGTCAGTAGCCCACCAGCAGGCAAGATGCCGTGGAATCCCCTGCCCCCAGGGAACAAAGATTAAGATTTTCCTAGACCGTGGCCCCTCGTTGGCTGGGAAAGCCAGGCCTGGTGCCAAAAGGCTGTTGTGGTGCTCGGTCTTACCTGGCTTGTGAGCAGTTGGGCTGAAGCAGCACCCAGGAGCCTTCAGCATCAATATTCTCTTGTGTAAAATTAAAAAAAAAATACACTTCAAGAAAGGAGACATTGCCTTCTGGTAACCTTCCCATCCCACCCCCCTGCCCAACCCCAAAGTCTGCATCTGGCAATGTCACAATGTTTCAAAGCCCTGTATATTTCAGGTGTAAGTCCCTGTATATTTCTTGAAACAGCCAGTCCAAAAGCTGTTTTTCTTTTGCTTTAATAAATTGAGAGGTTAGGTATTTTTAAACTGCTTATTTTAATCAGCTGGATTTAAATTTTGGCTCTGTTTTTCTGCTTCCCTAAAGAAAAGTTGGTAATTCAAAAGCTCAGGGCTTCAGTTCAAGTGATTCACCCTGCTGTAGATACCATCTGAATCAAAACAAAGCCTGGATCCAACAACCACACTTGCTAAGGGAGAATTAAACCACTAAAACCATTTTTTTTTAATTGGCCTTTATGAATAATCATGACATATTTCCCCAATTGCTCTCTTTTAGCTTTGTTTTAGCAGATATAATCCCCTGGATAAGAGAACCCCTGCCAGTTTGAAGAGCACTATCCTCAACAACAGCCTCTGGAGGCAAGATAGGCCCCACGCTCCGAAATGTATGGACCCATCATTATAGTGGGATGCTGGCCATCCTCCTCACCATGATCCAAGCCTTTAGGAAAACCACCATCAGAAAAAGACTCACAAATAAATTAAGAGTCGCTGTTTCCCTTTTGGGACGCTCAGCTAGTGGCTGTCCTTGATGGTGGCAGTCACCTAGCCTAGCCTTGTCCTTCCAGAAGGTAATTTACATCCCAGCTATTAACAGCAGAGGCAAACTTGCCTTAGGGTTCATTCCCCTCCCAAAACAGGTGATATATCTTTTTTTGGCTGCTGAGGGAGCCGAAGTGAGCGGCTGACACTCAGCTGTTCAGATGCTAGATGGACACTGTGGGATTAAGTAACAATCCTCTACCTCCCCATGAGATGTAATCTGGAGGCAGAACAAGGTCTTGCCTCTGTGCAATGCGAATGGGCATCACTCTGGGCATCGCACATACCATATAGTATCAGCAACAGGTAGAAACTGAGCAGGGTTCAAATTTAGGACAAGGTCTAATAGTTGCACCACGTTCAGTCTTGACAATCATTTTCCTTTTGCAGAGAAGCAAGCTGGAGGAAATACAAAGAGCATGCAATTCCTATCATCACAAGCTCTGAGTGTTCAAAAACATCTGAGATGGGAACAGAGGGAAGGAAAAAAAAAAGAGAGAAAAGGTGTGGGTTATTTAATGTGTAGATTTTGAAGCATTTGACTGTCCCAGCCATGGCCATGGGGGCTATAGACCAACAGTTGTTACTGTTGTTCTAGGAGGGAAGACTGGAATCCCCAACTGTACTGGTTTTGGCTGGGATGGAGTACATTTTCTTCATAACAGATGGTATGGGGCTCTGCTTTGAATTTGTGACCAAAACAGTGCTGGTAACAGAGGGATGTTTTTGTTACTGCTGAGCAGCACTCACACAGAGACGGCCTCTGCTGCTCCTCACCCCACCCCACCAGTGAGCGGGCTGGGGGTGCACAAGGAGCTGGGAGGGGACACAGCTGGGACAGCTGACCCCAACTGACCGAAGGGATATGCCATACCGTATGTTCTCATGCTCAGCACAGAAAGCTGAGGGAAGGGGGGGAACGTTTGAAGTGAGGGGTTTTGTCTTCCCATGTAACAGAGCCCTGCTTTCCTGGAGATGGCTGAACCCCTGATGCCTGCCCGTGGGGAGTGCTGAATGAATTCCTGGGTTTGCTTGCATGCATAGCTCGTTGTACCTGTTAAACTGCCTTTATCTCAACCCACGAGTTTTCTCACTTCTACCCTTCCAATTCTCTCCCCCATCCCACCGGGGAGGAGTGAGTGAGCGGCTGTGTGGGGCTGAGCTGCCAGCTAGGCCTCACCCCCACCACAGGCATACTTGGGCTCAGCATGTCCTCAATGTTACTCATGGGAGAACAAGCAGTACGGATTTCTGCCGGTCTCCTCAGTCACTCTGCAGAAATCAACCACTTCATGAGAGAGGTTAATTTTTTGAAAGTTGGACAAGTACTTAAAATTTCTTTCCTTGGGGTGCTCTCTCACCGATCTCACACATGGCTGCAGAGGAAGTAACAGCTAACAGCATATTGCCTCATTTTTGTCGTCGCTTCATGTACCCCATCTCCTGCAAGACCAGCTGTTCTGGCCATTATGTTCAAGAGCGTCACTGGTGCCACTTTCCTCCTCCCTGTCCTCACCATCCCTTGCCTTCAGCCACTTCATGCCCAGGTGGCCGTGGCAGCCAAGCATCCCTGGGATGAGGGGGCAGCAGGGGCCAGAGGCCTCCACAGGCCATCTCTCCTACCCCGTGCTGGTGCCGTGCCCAGTGCAGCAAGCCTGCAGAGCCTGGCAGTGGTTGCTCTACGTTGCAGCGGCTCCTGGTTGGGATGGCTGGGGAGGAACCGCCATGCTGGAAAGTCTTCTTCTTGGTCGCTCTTTCTGAGCTGGTAAAACATAAACATCAGCATTGGAGAAAGGCGGCCTTAAAATCATCTCCACCTCAGAGCAGTCAGCTTTTTGCCCTCTGCCACAGGTCTGGGGAATTGATTATTGCCCCTTTGTCCCTTCTGTTGTTATGTCTCACCACAGACCTTTTTATTTTTCATAAAATGAAACAAGCACATAATTCCAACCCTTCCCGTAAAGCCAGGCTTTTCTAGACCTAGGCTCATTTTTTTTACCCTGGATTCCTCTGGATCTCCTCCAACAGAGCCACAGCTGAACTATGGCCCCCAACATCCAGCTGGGGCCCTGCCACCCCTGAACACGAGGGAAGAGTGACAAGCCTCTTTTAGACCATCCTCTTCCTCCAGGCAGATGTGATGTGATGTTTCTCCACAGCAGCATGATGTGACTCAGCTGTCTTGTGATTCAATCAAGCCCTTCACCCGCTGCAGAGACACCTCTCCGTTCGCGCCGTATGTGTTTTGGTGCGCGTTACCCTGCTGCGGCACGTCCCTTTTTTCTCCTTTCCCGCCACATCCTCTGCCACAGCTGCAGATTATAATTTCCAAACAGTGGCACTTGCACCTCTGTTTGCAGCCCACTGAAGTTGTCTGTGTGTCATCCATCCATCCATCCATCCACCCACCCATCCATCTCCTCCTGATTGCAAATGCACAGAAAATACTTACGTGGTTGCACAGGTACATGAACATGTACACATGCATAGCTACAGGCTCAGGTTAAATCTTTTAACACCTTCTCAGTTATTTATATCAATATTCTCACGTGTTGCTCTTGAAGCAGCTTTCAACTTGATCTGCATTCTTTACTCATTGTTTGCATCCTCCCTCTCCCTCACCTAGGTACCACGCAATTCCTTTGCGACATTAAAGTTCCTTTAAAAGCACCGACAGGCCCTAAAAGGGTTTAGGACTATAGCAATCCCAGGCAGACAACCTACATTTCTCACCATAGCCTTCAAACATCCCAGGAAGCTCAAGCCTAAGAGCAGTTACAGTTTTTGTCCTTATTTGCCTTTACAGCAAAGCTGAAGAAACCTTTTGCTTCTGTTGGCACAGGCCAGTTTTTATGGGCAGTCTGAGTTTGTTCGTGCAGTGCCAACAGCAGATGACCTGCTATTAAATCAAAAGCAAATGAAACCTGGTACAGGTGCTGTGTTGTAGAGGTCTGGGATGCTTTAACTGGCATTTCAGAAGCTGCACCTTGCAGAATCTAGTCAGTTTGGCTGAGTGATGGGGACCAGCTCTGAGCTGTCAGTGTCTGCCAGGTGAGCAGCCTGGGAGGACTTGCGGGCACCAGCAGCAGCTCCTCTGGGTCAGGGCTGAAAGCAATGGGACAAAATCTAAACCAGGAACTGCCAGCTGCCCTCTGAAGGCTCATAAGCACAGACTCCCAAGGTAGTGGGGAAGCAACCCTACTCAAGCTATTTTAGGCTAGAATGTGGGGAAGCCTGCAGTATCTGTAGTAACGGCAATTAGGGATTGCGTCCTTTAGCTACGAGTGTTCTGCACTGCGCAGCACTCAGAGCACTCTGTGAGTCTGTGTTGGTTTCACACCAACTGCATGAAACAGCGGCAGTACCTTCAAAGCAGCTGCCTTCTTCCCCCACCTCCCCCAGTGACCCGATCTGGGTGACCCAATTACACATTAGAGCTGCAATAAGGTCACTGTGGTATAATCAGCCCACAGGACGCACAATCCAGAACCACACAGGAGGTAGGTTAGTAATGCTGTAGTAGATAAGCCCGCTTTGTACTGCACTGGGTAGGCCACCAGTTCACTTCCCTAAGATGACTGTTGTGGCAGGTGTGTAGGCATCAAGTAATCGCTACAGCTAAGGTGATGGAAGGGGAGTTCTGCTCATGCTGCACTCCATCCCCCCCGCGCCGCTTCAGTAACAAGACTCAGCCTTGCTCCCATCTTTGGTCCTTCACTGGCAAAATGCTTTTCCATTGTTACAGCAAACAGCAGCATCACAGTCCTGCTTTGACAGGTTTCTCAGTCTATCAGAAAGGAACTTGGTTTTCCTACCTACATACCAGGAAGGGAGGAGGGAGCAGGAAGGACACGTTAGGTTCCTACCTAACACTTAACAGGTACCTGCCTGCCTGTTCCGATGCCAGCCAAAACCTCACAAACTACCTAGAACTGAAACCTTCTTGCTCTGCCGAAGCCTGATGGACTTGATGGAACATTTCCACTCTTAGCTGTAACTCCAGCTACAGAGGGGTTGTGTTTTGGCAAATCGCACTACTGTGTAACAGCAGTGCAGGGTTCAGAGGTATCCATTTCCATGCTGGGCTCCTTTAGTTACGACTGTTGTAATTCTATAATAATCCTTAAATTGACAGTGTTTCTTGAAGCAGAGCTTCCCAGTTCTGCCTAGCCTGATGCCCAGCACCTGCAGGTCTGCTCACCACACAGCACCTTTACTTGCACTTCATGTTTAATGTCGTGAATTTTCTCTTTTCCACAGAGCTCAACTTCTAAGAGATGTCAGAGCACCCTAACTCACCTTTTGCTTCAGTGGAACTCTACCTTGACTGGTCATGCTCAACTTGAAATTAATTGCAACAGAAAGACGTTAAGGATCCCCGTTCTTCTTACTATTGGCTTTGAACTTTTCATCGTGCTTGGATGAACCTTCTGGTCAACAGCAGAATGATTTTCTGCTGGATTTCTTTTGCATATACATCACTTATTAAAGAATGTAACACCCAAAATACAACCAAATACTCTTGCTCTGACCACAATTCCTGCTGCATTTATGGAAGGGGAAAAAAAAAAAAGAAAAAAAGAGGAAAGTTAAATGAATGTAACCAAAAACCATTTTGGAAAACACTGTCATCCTGCATTTTTTCACAGGTCTGTTCATCATTCTAAGCTTAACCAGCACCCACCTATTGTGCAGTCTTGTATTGGGGAGGCAGACTAACTAGCTGGACTAATCCATTTCAAACTCTTGCCTCATCTGTGAGTACATAAACTGTGAGTGGCAGGTGAGATTCAAGTTGGAGATGTGCCAGGCCTTACTCTAGGCCAGTTTTAGCCTCTATGCCTGAGTGACATCACTGAGGTGTGCAGGTAGTGTGCTGACTTCACATGACACCTTTTATCCCCAAACACTGGCCTCTACCCGGTCAGTTGGTCGGTCACAAACCGAAGCTATCACCATGGAAATGGCCTCCAACTCCAGAAGGGCCCCAAAGTGCCATTGTTAGAGCCAGGCCAGAGAAACCGTTCACGCTCTCCCAGCACATTTGCAGTTCCTAAGCTCTTTAATAGACTTCTCAAATTTGCAATTCATGACAGTGTCTGTGCTCCCCTCACTGCACCCACTCTCCAGCCCAGCCACTTCCAAAGCCTCCTGCATGAAAACAAGCAAGGAAGCAAAATAGCAAGAAGGAACCCAAAACTTGTTTCAACACTGGGATTCTCTTCCCCCAAAGCAGATGATCCTTCTCTCTGTGGTAGTTAGTTACACATTAAAGCTTCTTGCCAATTCATCAATCCACTGAAATGGAGCTCTCAAACTTCAGGGCTACTCCTTCCTCTTATGCCATAGAGCAGGGTTTGGAGGATTCCACCAGACCATGTCATACCCTCGCCAGGTTTCAGGAGCACGCACAGGAGGCAACCAAGACAAGGGAGCTGGTCCAGCTCACGCGCTTTTCATCACCAAAGTTCTGCAAGACTCCTTGAGAATGCACATAGCTCCAGGAGAGTGCTGGCTGCATCTGTGACACAGGCATGGAGCACAGAAGAATTTACTGGAGAGGGAAAAAAATAATTAATTCTTCTGTGAAGTGGCAGGACGCACAGGATGCCCACTTCTGCTACAGTAGAAAACGTTCAGCCATGGGGCTAAAGCACCAAAGCTCTGTCCAATGGCTTCTGGACAGGTGAGGCTTTTTGGGTTGGCTTTCCTGGCTCACCTAATGGGAACAGTGGGAACTTCAGGTACTGGATGTACACTGAGATGTGCCCCAACCGCTTACATCTAGATTAGCATGACTTTCTCACCCCGAAGCTCAAGCACGCAGTTTTCCTGAGCTCTGGGGCACACTCTGAGCTCACAGTTCAGCCTACAGAAAAATTCTGAGCCCCTGTAGTTTCACAGCTCAAACTGTGGTCTGCAGCTCTCCTTTGGAGAGGAAAGCGCTTGCATTGGGAAACCCCTGAACTAACAGCCCTGAACAAGCAGGGAACTGCTAATGTAACTGTTCCCATCAGCCCAGCTCCGATGATGGGGAGGGAGTGAGCAGAAACGCTTCCAGACAGGATTTGCAGCCTTCTCTCGTTTCTCCGCTCACAGGAATGTCAAACACCACTTCAGAAAATCTGGGCCTTGTGCAGGAGTGCGTTAGCACTCACACAAGTAATTATCTCCTCACAGAAATGTCACTTCGTCCTCGCGAAAGCTGGCTGGAAGTACACACTGCTCAGCTGTGCTTTTAAAGTTACACTCAGAGCTGCTTATTCCTCAGCTCATTCTTCCTCCCACAGAATATTTGGGTAACATTTGATGGCTGAAGTGCCTTACCCCAATTAAAGCAACTAGAGGGAGAGCTCCATACTTTCTTTGCCCTTTTTAAGGAGAAACACCAAGTCCTCCCAACCAAAGCCATCCACAGCAGCCTACATAACAGTGAGAACATTCCTGGATCCCAAATAAGAAAGCCGGGGGGAGAGAGGGTGTTGAGGCATGGAGAAGGAGGGCTATGCCAGGAATTTATAGAAAGAGTCATGGAAATTTAAGGGGATTAGCAATAAGAAAAATCTCTCACAAAACCAACTTAAAATGACTTTATTTTTTTAAGTATATTAGCACAATATTTACAAAATTTTTTTCATGTTGCATAAATAAAAACATTTTCTGGGGTAAAGACTGTAGATCTATAGATATTTAAAATTTCTATATATTTATATACACACATACATACACACCCCCACACAAATGGAAGCATACAGTTATGAACAACTTTGGTTTTTAATCACTGGTGGGAAAGGGATGGGTTTATCAATGACTTTTTAAACACTCGCTTGTGTCTTTGCACCCACAAGAAATCCAGAGCCAGAGTGTGGCAGGGGTTCTCCCGCTTCTGGGGCAAGCGATTCAGGATTCAGTGATGCCCAGTAACTGCTTGGCCTCATCTCTCAGCAACAGAAACGGGCTCTACTAGTTGGCTTTGCGAGAGGTAACGCAAAGCTACTATACATCGTGGTGTTTATAAGGCAGAATACTTCAACAGAATTCCAGAGAGTTTGGGGTGGTGTATTTTAATTCCTCAACTGCTCAACTTTCAGCTTGCCAATCAGCAGTTGCGAACAGGGAGGTCTGCATGCTACTTCACTGGGTAAATTCTTACACTCAATTGGTGATGGTGAGCGAGTAAGCTCCCATCTTTAGGCAGAGACTGCTGTGATTACAGAATAATCTGTATCAGAAGAGTCATATGCAAGAGCTCAAATCTTTTATGAAGGTATGAAACCTTCATGGTACAGTAAACCATACGTGCTGCTTTACGTGTTCTGCCACATGAACAACCCTCTTCGCTGTGGCCAGTTGCACCAATTTTAGCTGGACCAGGGGTTGCTCTAAGCAGTTCAATCCTGCAGCCCTACCAAGAGGGGCACTTTGGAATAAATACTGTAAAACCAGCTACTGCCATTTCATTGTTTTGAATTCCTGATGCAAGGTACCTGCATCAAGGCTTGGAGCTCGACACGCAGAGACCCAAGTCTCTGCCATGTGCACCCACAACATGGATATGAACCTTAGTTTGTAACATCCAGCTCTGAAACGTGACAAATTACTCAGAATCTTTAAAAACACAGATTTTAAAACATGACTGTTTAGCAACAGCTTTCCAAACAGTTTTAAATTGTTAAAAGGAGAGAACCAGGTGTGCCTGTGAAAGGCATCACCTTAGTACGAACAGGAAACAGCATCAAGATTCCTACAAAGTATAGGTGAAGTCCCAAAGAAGCCAACTGTATTGGAACATCTCTAAAAATGGCTGTAAAACACAGTAAAAATCTCATGGAATGTGCAAGTCCTAGAAAACTGATTTTTAACTGTACCAGTTACATATATACAGAAACTGAGCTTCTGAGCTTCTCATCACCTCCTCCTACTTGCTTTCTATTTTATGTATTTGTGATGCAATGGGCAGCATCAGAAACTTGGGTCAGAAATTAAATAGCTCCTTTTTCCATTCAAGAAAACAGATTTGAAAAGCTCAAGAATACATTAAATAGGACAGCTCCTATTTTTATGAAGCTTCCATGAGTTTTACAAATTCACTGAGTTAAGAAAACCTAAAATTGCTTCCAGTACCATACACTGCACATGAACACACACAAGAACCACATTCAGCATGAAAATTACTAGCTGCTGTGCTCCATAATTCCAGTGCTGAATTAGGCTCCAACAGCCGAGTGGTTTCTCACTGAGGAATACAGAAGAGGCACCGACAGCTCTCACCGGACTAAAACGTTGGCCAACAGAGCATACGTGACTACTACTGTCCATAGAGAGGAGTACTACTGTTTCATGGAATTAGGAGAACTCACGTTACCTTAAGGAGAGCAGGGAATAAACTTTGTACTTGTGTAAGCATTTTGGTTTTCTTCACTGAAGTTGCGCTGAATCATGGCAGGGAAGATGTTATTGTACCATCTTCCCTTGCTCCTGCCTGGATCACAGACGTAGGTATGACCATACCTTACCCGTGCACACAGAGAAAGAAAACAATCATCTAAGTGGTATTGAGATCGTTGGGCTGAGCACACCCACGATCAGAGCAGTGATTAACGGTAGTTTTTCCAAAAATAATACCACTGAGGATTACTGCAGGGAGACCCTGTAGTGGGCAAACAGCGCTCTTCATATTCTCACCCTCAACTATATCACATATACCATAACAAAAGAAAATAAAGATCACATGTGGGCAAACACGCATGTTCCTCGCTACAGCTGCTGTGACTATAAAATTACGTCATTTATATCAAAAGCACTTTTGCCACACATGCAGAACAACAAGATTCCTGAATTTCTTCTGAGTAGTGCATCTTCAAGGCCACGGTGTATCAACAACGGTATACTTTTCACATATCACATGCTTCTTCAGTTCTGGGGATTAAAAAAAGAGAGAAGTTTGCTGGGCAAGAGCAGCAACGTTTTGTGCTGCTTACCCAAGCTGCAGCTTAAAAAAGTTACTTCTTTTTATTTTAAACGTTGAAAGCATGCTCAGTGCTCACACAATGGAGAAGAGCAGTACTAACAGGGAGTAATGCTCCAGCCTCTCCACTGTGGAAAAGTAGACGCTGTCTTGGAGCTTGGACTCAAGCTGTAGCAGCTCTCAGACCTGGCTGTCTGACCTGTGCTGCCTACTCCTAATGTTGGCTTACTTTCACAAGCCACCTGGTAAGCCAGTGTGCTTCAGCACCTGACTCATCCTCCCATCAGAGTGCGTGTGTGAACATTAAAGGAAAGGTTAAGGTAGGAGGTGGGAGGTAGAAAGCAGGCAGAGCTCAAAGAGTTCCTGCTTCCAGCTTGCAGGTCACAGTCCTGCCTTCTACCTGTAAAACCTTCTGCTAGCTTTAGGAGCCATCTTTCGGGGAGAAAAAGCAGACAGACTTCTAACCTTACCCTACAAGCCAAAATGAAATGGGTAATTAGCGATTTCTATGCCTGTGGAAACTCTGCCTTAGCCCTCAGAAGAGGAGGCAGATATTTTTAAGCCTAAACAAGACCCAAAAAGAAACAGTCAACTTAAATAAAATTGGATCTCCAAGTAAAATACTACCTTGCTCTTCAGCCACATGTGGTAACTGTACCGACCCCATCCTTACCTCCCTTCTGTCAGCTCTGAAGGCAATAAACTGGCAAACAGCTATTTCCTTCCTGATCTCAAACCACTGCCTCGGGACAGTGAGCAACAGCCACTTCTGAAGCAAACCTACCCTTCCAGTCCTCCTCCTTCAGCTTACACTAACGGATACACATTTTATTGCTGAACCTAGGAGACACCAGTGCAGTTGCACTCTGTACAAAAGCACTTGGATTCCTACTGGTTTAAAAACAATCCTATGGCAAATTTGGATGAATCACATAGTAATCATAAGTAACAAAAGCCTAGCAGTGGACATGGCATTTGTAAGGAAGTTTGTTTCTAAAATCAACTGATGCTGCTTTTCCCAACTGAGGCTCACTAGTACCTCATTTACTGTCACACCACTGTCAGTTCATGCCTTCCGGAAGCAGCACAATATAAAAATATCTAATTAACAGATTTCGAGTGACCTTACCCTTTATCCTAACTAGAAGAATGTTGTATTTTGATGCAACAGTACTAGGCTCAGGGTCTACTGATACCTCATTACATGCTCACTCAGTTTCCAAGAAGAAACGAACTCCTGACATCAACAAATGCTCTTCTATCCCACTCTCATGGATGGCAAGTATAGCTTCTGAACAGAAGCAATAAAGCCTGTTTTCATTTTCAAATCTGAGCACCTTATCTAAAATTTAAGCTCTTCACTGAGAACAATCTGACCTGGGAAGCACTGTTACTCTTCTGCAGCTCATGGGTATCAGATGCAGGAGCCAAGAGTCTTGGATACCCACTTTCTGTAACAGTTTGGGGCCAAGTTAATACAGTCCCTCTCATTTTATAGCTTATTACAAAACAGTACGAGTCTATTTACATGTAGTCAGTGTTGCAACCTTATAGGTTGCTATGAAATCAAAAAGGATCAATCCCAGCATGGAGGACCTTTCAAATCATAAGGAATCTTAAGTTAGGACAGGACACTGCAACATACATTTTCTTTTACAGTATCCAGTAGACCTATGAACATCAATCATAACCAACGGGGCAGAAACCCACAGTGCAACTTTAAGATCTGAAGTTCAAAATTCAGGTTTCTCAAAAATAAGTTGAAATTATTTAAGCAGTTCCTAAATTTTAGTAAGATCTGTTCCAGTTCTGTTCACTTTTAAACACTACTACCTGACTGTGAAAATAAATTGGGTGCAATTTGACAAATAATGTGTATGTGTGTGTGTTTACTTTTAAGTCACTTTCCTGTGAACTTCCATGCGAGATCACCAATGAGGGAAGGCTTAGTTACATTAACACCCCAAAAAACAAATACAGAAATCCAACACCACAGAAACAGTCCATGCACCTTATGTATTATCTAAGCATAAAGAAAGTATACAAACTATTTGACATTCCACATTTCATCAGAAATATGCTATTTAATAGTTCACCACTAAAAAATACTCATTCTTCTCCAGTGTGTGTTATAGAAAACACATGTTCTTTCTTTTCAGTGAAATGTAATTTGAATAAGGATGGCACCTGCATTGAAACCCATCCAGCACTGGGTAACTCTAAACATCAAAATCCCCAAATACATGTCAATTAAATATCTGGAGATATATTTGGACTTACCATCATTCTAACATCACTCCTTTTGCATCTTTAAAAGCCAAGCAAACGGGTTAGTAATGAGCCAAAAAGCAAGAAATACTACATAATTAATATTCAAATTAATTCTAAAATCTGGGTTTGAACTTGCTACTATTTGGCATGCAAACTGGTGAACAGATTAGGAAGAAATCATTTCAGAGTCACCCCTTTCTCACTGTAAATTTGTCATTCTTAAGCGCTACCAGAGTATCCCAACACCACAGTAGACTTTCCCCAACACAAAGAAGTATCAGAAGAATAGTGTGACAAGGACACATTTTGATATAATCGTACGTATTCCACCAAGATAAATGCTCCCAAGAATTAACATCCCTTCTTTTCCTCTTACAAGTTGGACTTTGTGCAAAGTGAAGAGAGTGGCTATGGTAATAGCCTGAGATACCAGATTTGCCCTGAAGCAGTCAGATAATGCCCCTGGCTAGCAATCAGAGTAGCACACAGTGAGAGGTTGGGAGCTGCGGGCATAATTTCATTGAGAGATCAAACTCTTACTGATTCACAGAGTTGATTCACAGTAAGTTGACATACCCATCTGCCATCCCAGTGGTCTTGTACTGAGAACTACAATTTGGGATTGTTTTGGTTTTTTTTTTTACTTTTTCTTTTCCATAATTAATCCCTTAATTAGAAGATAAGCCTTGAATATCACCTACCATTTAGTGGTTCTTCTACAGCTTTCTGCAAAACATTTAAAAATATATATATGTATAAAAAGCCTTCATGTTTACTTTTGGCTCGCCACAGTTAAATTACTCTAATTGACATATACAGTAAGTAGTGATTCTACAAAAACGAAGAAAGCTGAACGTTAATAAATTACTAGAGTTCTGAAAATTTTCATTCAGTAACTGCATTTGCCAGATTATTTTTTCCCCTACTGCAAATGTTTCCACAGATGAAACACCTCTAGGCGGCAGCAAAAGGCATGCAGACACTACTTGTAAGCTCTAAAACCTATCGGTTACTTCTGTGATTTGATCAATGGTTAGTAATAAAGCAGCGTGACTAAAAAGGAAAAAAAAAAAAAGAGTAGCCAAGCAATCAAGTGTCATCTCCTCGAGAGGAAATACACCACAGTTGTGCATTTAGTCTGGCAGACAGTCATCAGAAACAACACACACAATTCAAGAATCATTAAAAAAAATAATAATCAGTGTTTAAGATGGCAGTTTTCAAAATATACACCTTTTCCCCCTCAAGCAGAATTTTGGAAGTGTGCCCCAATGTCAAAATTAAGCACTTCACCATTATTAAGTTTTCTACAGTCTTTAGATTACACAGAATCATGGTGTATTTTCAAAATTACTTCACACCTATTTACTGCTTAAAAATACAGCAATTTATGCTGAACAGCCCTTGATAGAAACAAGCAACATCCTAACACTATTTTCCACTAAGTCTTTCTGCAACTTCCTTAAGTAATGGGCACAAATTATTGTCATTTGCATCCCTCTCTCCACTAACTGTGGCTGCAAATCCTGCATTTTTAGTGGCCAAGGTTTCCAATGACCTCTAACTACTAAAAATTTATTTTGATTTTATTCCTGTCTCAAATTCAAGAGGGTCACATGGTGTTCACTACCATGCAATGGTTCTTTATTTGCCCAATCCTCGCTGCAGTCTAAAACCATCTTGTGAAGAGTATATAGCTCATGAAGCGAATGAAGTTCCACAAAGGGTGTTATTTAGTATGTTGGTTTCCATTTCAAAACTTATTTAAAACCAAAAACACTAAGTTAAAAAAAGAAAATATATCTCCTCTTGTCTGATTTGCCTCCATTCTACATGTAAACATGAGCATGTTATATAAAAGGAAGACTCTGCTTTATCTGAAATATATTTCACTGCTCATATAACATAATGAATTTGTGGTTCTATTTTTTTTAAACTGTGAACTTACATTCCTTCCATCAGAGACCAAGCCTCTGAAATACTTTTCCTTAAAATGAAAATGGATGAGAAATAACAGAGGAAAATAATTTTAAAATTCTGTTGTCCTAACTGCAGTCAGCTCTCCTGCTCCACTGTTCAAAGCCATCTTTCTTGAACAGCTGAAGCCCAGGCTGTAGGCTGAAGAGGAGATCTGGAAATGTGTCTCAAACGATGGCTGCCAGCCAAGAAGCAGGATGACTTTAGTATTTGCCATGCTCCCGTGCTCCAGGGACATTTCACTGGTATTTTACAATTGTGACTCTTTACTTACTTCTGCAAAACTCCAGAAATTGGGATCACTAGAAAGCACTTGCTAAGTCTATGAAAATCAGTTTCAGGAATGATTAGTATTAAACAAAGCAAACAAAACAAAAAAATCGACTGAAAATTAATCTTTAAAAAAACACTAAGTGTCTTTCCATTTAGTCTGTGTGACCTAAAGACACATTCTGCTTTCAGACAGCCTCATCAAATTAAGGGGCATTATAGGAAAATAAGAAAAAAGACCAAAGCTATATAGCTGAGAATTCAAGAGAATATTAAAGGGGTCTGGTGTAAAAAATCATGGGGAAAAACCAACGATTCTTTGGTATAAGCCACCTAGATTACAGAAGAAAATAACTGAAATGTATTCTGCATTCACCTTAATGAAAAAGTATTTTTCATTAAGCTGAGCAAAAGATCTTTATAAACCCATGTGAATGAGTACACTGTAAAAGAACACAAACTTCTCCTCACATCCAGAAGCTTTTCGCGACAGCCCTTTAAACTCCATTTGGGCACAACAGTCAAAAGTAGCCCTTAGGTAAGGGTGGCAGTTACAGTACTATAGACACACTCAATAGGGACAATGAAGACCACCAACTCACTCAACATTAGACATCTGTTACACAGCCAGAACTTTTGCTTGCTACCAACCTGGTCTGAATTCGAACTAGTGAAGAAAGGTTCAGTATCTCACTACAATCCCCTGAGCCATCTAGTCACCCCAAATTTATTAATTTTAAGCTTACCCCTGGACGATGATGATCTTTCATTCTGGAACCTAAAATAATTACAAAAAAAAGTAACCAGGCAGATGAGTAAGTGTCAGTATCAATCAAACAAAAATATCTACTGATAAAACCTGGAACAGAGTAGCAACATACAAAACTGAAGCTTCCCCCATCCAAAACTTCTTAATACAATGTTCTGCAAATTCTTAATGCCTCTATGCACTCCTCTGCCTAGGAACTGAATTAATCAGTCTTGTGAATTGTCTCACTCATGCATTCAGCTCTAAAAATGAATTACACTACACACTATTCTTTGTGCTTATACTGTTATGCTGGAACCTATCCCACCAGTCACATTTGACTTCTTCAGCCAGCATAATCAAACTGCAGACGACTAGCACACAACATCAAAGCTGTATATACCAGTAGCCCAACTGAATAAAAATTACCTTTATGATTGTTAAAAGGTTTGCTTCACCTCCATCATGTTTTTTTACTCGTCTTCATCTACCTCAGATATCAAATTATTAGGCATTCTGCCCTAATTTCTGCTTTAATGGAAATCCTCCCTGTCTCAGTGTCCATTAATTCTGACCTGGAAGACTGCAGTGCAGACCAGGGACTGGAAGCAGTATATCCTCAATGGCACAGTTTACCACCCACACTAACCAACTGGCTGAAGAGCCTTCGTGCACAGCTTGAAGCAAATGAAGTCACTCTGCTCTCAGACCTGAGCTGTGAAGTTCACATAGCTTTATGCTGTGATGTACCATCATTCTAATCACACCCCATTGCTTTTTTTTGTTTGTCTGGGGTTTGTTGGGGGTTTTTTTAGCAGGCCTGACTGGCTTTTATACCTTCAAATCTCTCATCATTTTGAAATCTGGTGAACAGATTGTTGGTGTTCCTAAACAAAGTATTGCTATTCTTTGTACATGCCTTTTAAAATCAAGTGGAAGAAAAAACAGGGTTCACTAAAGTGAAAGGTGTGTATTTAAATTGTTTTTATTTTAGGCTACCCCTAAGCAGGAGGAATCACTAGCCAGATGTGCAGAATTTGTCTGGGATGTTTTGCTTTGCTTGTGTGCGTGGCTTTTGCTTCACCCATGAGTTCTCTCACTTCTACCTTTCCAATTCTCTCCCTCATCCCATAGTGGGGGAGTGAGTGAACAACTGTGTGATGCTTATTTGCCAGCTGGGGCTAAACCACAAGAGCAGATTTTGCTACTTTAGATTCCTATTTTGATAAGCTTTTGTCTGCACCATCCCATCATCTGCTTTAAAGAATTCCTGAAATCCTTTTTTCTTCATTCTGAGCTTCAACTAGTCAACTGTGTAAATGTAGAGTTTAAACAGCAACATCCCTCCTACAGTTGAAACACTCTTACTTAAAAAACCTGGCTGTGCTGATCTCAAGACAGTTTATTATGATAAGCTATACATTTCTCTACTCAAGATCCCCCACAGGCTCTGTGAAACAAAGCCAATATATATACAGACTTCTCAGTAATTTTTTATCTATGTAATTGTGAAATCACACCTTATGTTCAAATAAGCTGTGTCTACCTCTGAAAAGCACAACAGAGAAAAACTGCTCTTCTGAATAGTTAAGTGCTAAAAGAACCCAATGCAGAATATTAGGTGCTACTTACCCATAAAAAACACGTAAGCCAGGCTACACAAATTTGCAACAGCCATAATAGCTAAGCCAGAAATCAGAAGAGACCCATGTACCGGAGGACAGGCTGTTCAAAAGATAAAAGAAACCAGTGTCTGACACAAGCAAAAGCACAAACTTTTCTTTTTGAATGTAACTTAACACTAAAATAAATAAGCCTGACAAAGCCAGACATGAATAATTTATTTTTCAAAGCCATCCCAGAACTCCTGCATCTTTCCTTTTCTGTATACATTCTTCAATGACACAAAGGCATTTACTGATTTATGCTGCTTACCTGTACTATTCTACCACAGTGTAGCTATTCTGCTGTCATTCATTCACCGCGACCGACATTCCTTCGTTAACTGCATTTTAGATTTAAACTTACACCTCCAATCCCAATTGTTGGAACGATAATTTCATTGGATTACTGTAGTTTACTACTGAAATCCCTTATTCTCTGATCCTTGTCTTGAAATCATTGAAACTACCCATGAACTCCACCTACTTTTACTGACACTTAAGCTTAATTCCCAGAGATAGAGAGAACATCTACCTTCTATCACCTGTGGAAAGGTTACCCTGAAAAACTAGGGAGTTTCCATTTCAGAGTAATAAAAATACCCTCCATTTTGCATTAATCTAGAGGATTAATGCTTTACCAGAACTCTCCCATCAGTTTATTTTGCTATTACATTTGACAACGCTTAGCTGCCCCTTAGGAATGTTTCTGTAAATACTGAATGGTAAGCACATGACCCAAATCACAACTCTGCTGAAAGGTCTATTTCACCCAGATTAGACAAACCTTTAGAAACCACTTCAAGCAGAAACAGTTTTTCTTAAATTCCCAACCAAATGATTAAAGTCAAGAATGCCTCTAAGAAACAGTAAGTCAGGGGGGTATAAAGTACTTCAAGTGAACACGAGTATGTATTCTACTACTAGATATACTGCCAAGGATGCCTACTCCTAAATCCATCCTTTGCTGTGAGGTTTTTCTGGTGGTGGGAGAGAAGGCAGGCATGGGACAAAGGGAGGGTTAGAGGCAAGGATAAAGGGTACATATGTGGTATTTAGTTGGTGTTCCTTTACCACAGCGACTGTTTTTCCGTGCTGAAACAGAACACCAGCCACAGCCAGACTTAAACTAGTCCAAGAATGCTTCTGAGTTTACTGTCTCTGCATGTGCCCTCTTAGGCTGTTTCAACAGAATTAGTTACGCAGCAACTGACTTATCAGTCACATGTAAGCAGAGATTAACGAGGAAGTTCTTATTTATTCACTGAACATGAAAAAATTATTATGACTCCAGTTTAGTTTCTGAGCACCCTAGGCCTTGGTAAGGAAAACAGTAACAAAGACCAACCTTGGGTCTGGGCAACTCTTTAAAGCACCAACTGGTGCAAAATCAAAACAATTAACTTTTTTTTTTTAAGCAACTGCTCACAGAATGCAGTCATGCTGGACAGTTGTCATACTATTCTTCTTTCCCCAGATAAAAGAACAATAACACAGTACTCCCAAAGGACATTTACAGAAGATATTTGCAAGCATTCCATCCAGGGAAGCCATTTTCACAGCAATTTGGTGTTACAAATACACAAACTTGAGGTATAGAGAAAAGTAAGACGACACTTTTACAGAAAATAAATTGCTTACCTGGGACACACAGTGCAAAACCAACTAGAGCAATTATATAACCAAGAACGTGAAGACTTATCAGAGCAAGCACTACTTGTGACAGAGAATCGAAAACTGTGAGACAGAAAAAGAAACAAAAATGTAACTTTTAAAGAATAACTAACAAGATACAAAAGGTAGAGATCATTCACATAAAGCTAAAAAGCTAAAAATCGTGTTCTCCTGAATTCCAGGCTTGGCCAGCCAGTGTGATAACAAAATAACTACTCAAGTCACTCAGGGCTCCTGTATGTATGCACACAGAATATATATTTATACAGAATTATAAATAAACCATAAGTATATAAAAAAAAATAACATATTCTGAGACATATTCATCCCAGTTCCAAGACCCAGGAAACAAGAACAGGCAATCACTCGAGATGTCCTATCCTATATATCTCCGTTTTAAAGCAGGGAAATTATATTTCTTCCCTGAAGCAACTTAGCCAAGCAAACACAGGTAAATATTCTGTTTCAAGATACAAGGTCAGGACCCCAGCATGCTATGGGAACACCTATTTATAAAAAAAGAAAACAATGTGTAGATTGGGGGGGGGCAGGAAGGGAGGGCACTTTACACATCTGGGTTTTTCTATTGGTATGTTCTTGAGCTAGTAAATAAATAAATACTCACCCAAACTAAATATAAAGTACTGAAGCGGTATATAAAACACAGCAGGGACTACAACTAGGCCAAGACCAGCTTGATTCTGTGCAGAATAGCCACCTGCAAACATTTGTATAGAAATTAGTAAAACAGAAATCCTATCTGGAATAAAGCACCAAGCAACAACACTAAACCATTAGTATCATCAAGTTTTTAGGGTCCTGAAAAAAACCCACTAAAGCACCAGAAGTCACTCTCTATCCCCAAATACTCATCCAAGGCAGCAAGAAAGAAAATAGAAACCTAGAGTCTGTATCTCCCTACAATCATTTGAGGGCCTGACAGCCACAATGTTGTATTCTATAAATTATTTTCTATTTTAAAATTAGTAGATGGCAATTAATAGGTGGTACTAAATTCCATACTACTGCACAGAAAAGATTCATTGGTGCTCTTTACTCCCTTAAACTAGTCAGGCAATTTTAATACACTTACCTTGAACAAAAAGAACAGTGCCTACGACAGCAATAGCTAACAAGGTGATACATCCTACAATAACGCCCACTGTCTTCGGAGGTACAATTCCATATTTCAATGCTGAAGGACAAGACAAAGAGATACAGAGAGGAAAACAATCAGACATACAAATCCTCTCGCTAAAATACACGGAGTTTTATGATAAGGATTGTTGTCCTAAACAAACTCCTAGAAAAATAATCTTGCCAATATTTATGAACTATGAATATTACCTAGATTTCTTTTTTTTTCATTGTAAGATATGGTTAATATGGTTTACTCACATAAATGGTGTTTCAGTCAAATTCTTAATTGGACCTTCTATACAATTCAGGTGAAACTTCATCAAAATAACTTTGGGACATGGTATAGATTAATTCAGGTAGCTACACTAGTGACATGTCAATAATGTTAAAGTGCATTTGTACTCAGGTCAGACAGGGATTTAGAAATTCCAGGTTTATTTCTCTTCTAGCAAGAGGGTACATATGACAAAATTGTTCATAGTACCTTATTTATGGGAGGGTTACAGACTACTCTCCGTCATAATTAAAACTCCCATCTTTTACCTTCATCTTATCTATTAGACAGGACCCCAGCCATACTGTACTACTGTAATTTGGAACAGTAGTAATAATAAAAATGTCCTGTAAATCTACACTAGAAATTCACATTTTTTTCATATCCTAAATATACTAAGGAAAACAAGACACAAGGAATGGAAATGCTATACTTAAATCCTAAAAGTCAATCTTGTAAGCAAAAAAACCCCTAAAATGCCAAAACAACTAACAAAAAAAAAACCAAACCCAGACAAAAAAATCCTTAAGGAGAGAGCACCATCTTCTGCAATATTGATTATGGCCAAAAGTGAAACATGATTCTGTTTTGAATGATTCAATCATGTCACAGTGAACCAACAGTGAAGGAAAACTTGTTCTAACCAACCACATTATCATTATACCCCACAAAAATTACTCGCACGTGAAAAAGCTCGTCACTTAGAATGGTGCTGGCAGCAGAAACATCACCAGGTATGTGGCAGACTAACTCTAACCACGGACTCTCAAGGCTGCACATCACACCTTTACCTGTGAAGACATTCAGAGGCTATGATCTGAAACCCAGAAATAAAACCTGGCCTCCAAGCTGAGAGTGGACCAGCCGGATCCTACTGCTTTCAGCCAGACCCACTACAAGAGTGCCTGCGTTTCAGTAACTGGGGCACCATGTGGCACACTGAAGTCCCAAAATACACGTCATTTTTATGAGGTCATGGGGTTTTTTTCAGTTCAAAGTCCCCAAACTCTGCAAATACTATGCTAGATCAGTGTTTTTATAACTTGATGCCAAAAATGTATGTTATGTGTCTCAAAAGAGTGCATGGCTTGCTGAAAAGGTAAGACCATGCACTGCAGAAGAGTGCAGCTTTGGGTGCTCTTCTTATTGACTGAGCCTTTAAGTAATGCTACTTATGAGGAACTATCTTGAGAATTCTGTATGCGTTAACTCTCTTGTGGCACTAGCTGATTCATGCCAAAAGAAAACCCAGAAATGAATGTAACACTGTACTGATGATCAGGGGATGATTCCAAAGCAAACCAAGGCAATCACCAAGTTACTGGACAAAGCAGATGCACCTCTGTATCACCTGGATCAATTCTACTAGACATCTTTTAGGTGTAAGTACTGTCTTTCATCTTACAGACAAGCAAGTGATTTTAGGACAAACCGATATTTGCCAAGAAGTAAAAGAATTAATACTTACCAATAACAATGAACTGAGTCGAACAGAAACCAATAACTGAGAAGAGCAACACTAGGATGACAGCCCTTTCCACTACAGAAAACCATAACCCTAGAGTATAACAAAAGAAAAGTGGTAGGAAGAAAACAAAAACTGAGGTTATGAGCTTTACATTTATTGCTCCTTTTAGGCCATGCTCTAGATTGCTCAATACAATAGTCAGCAGTAAGAGTTATAATAGGCTAAGCAAGCTATGACTTCTGCCTATGTGTTTTTCACTCTGATCTTGTGTGTGACAACCTATTTTTTTTCCAGTATTTCTAGTTACCATAATTTCCAAACCAGAGGTCTTAACCTCCACTGCAGCAGAGGGTATGTTTAAGCTGTTGTTTGGTGGCACAAGCTACTTAGCTTGTGGAACCACAAACAGCATGGTGGATCAGAAAAACAGTGTACTTAGGTTACGCAGGGAAACTGGGCAAGATCTGAAAAGTCCAGCTTGATGCTTCCCCAGCTACGCTATGCTACCTCTGCTTGCTGCAATGCTTGAAGAAATACAGATGTGTAATAAGGAACACAGAAGCTAACGCAAATGAGAAGGAAACACTGCTTTATTCATTTTAGAAATCACACATTTTCCTTTGTATCTTCCCACCATCATCCATTTAGCTTTTTTCCCCTCCCTGCATCTTGCATGCCCTTAGGCTGTTCAGTCACTCGTGCTGTAAGACTGTGTAAGCCACCTTCCAACATAAAATTCTGAAAATATCTCCAGTGAACTAGAAAATGCAGTTGATACTTGCATCTCTGCTTATTACTTCATTTAGACTCAGTCAGTGGAACCCAAAGTCTCCATTTCTTACATTGTAATTGCCACTGTTTCTCTGCCTAAACATTTGCTTCCAACAAAATTTCTCTAATCTTCATTTAGATGCATAATCCTTGCACCTGGTCTCTGTATTTAAAAGCTGTGTCTGCAGCTCCAGAAACATGGAATTTAGTAGCAATATCTCACAACCTTCAATGCTAGCTAAATACCTGGAAGACAGTTTTAAATTCACAAATTGCCTTCCTACCCTTCCCCCCCCCCCCCCGGCAAAGGTGTCACAGAAGAAGATACTGTAGTTACAATATAAATACACGGCAATCACAAGAGGCAGAGAAATGGAAGGAGGAAAGTGTGCCTGGCCAGAACCAGGACAACTTCCCACGTGAATGGAGGAATTTTGTGAAGCGAGAAAGAGAACAGTTGGCTCTTAGAAGACTATCTTTCTAAAAGCATCAATTGCAGCATATTAAGTAGCGACAGCATGAATTAATTGCTCAGAAATGACAAGAGTAGCAATAAGACTGGTAAAGGAATGCCGTTATTCACCAACTCTTTACAAAACTCACTTGCTAAGCTTTCTTCTATTAACTTATTATTTAAAGAGTCTCTCTAGAACACTGAGAAACAAACAGTAAAAATTTATGCAAGAGAATTTAAGGAGAGAACAATTGACTGTTTTACCTTCAACTAAACCCTCAAACATAAGACTAAGTTTTACATTTTCTAGCATATACCCTCAAACCTAATGTGACCTCTCAACTAAAAATTCTTCACCAACCACATTTTTCCTCGGGTGGGGTATTTTCCTCGCCGCAACTGACAACTAGAAAATGAAATTAGAAAAATTACATCAGTTTCCCGCTTTGTAGTCTTTATACTGCTTTCAAATTCTCAACACAGAAAAAGTAAAAATAAAACAATATAACTTGTAAACGGAACTTGGTTCTCCTACCTCCTCAAACCCTGTTTTTTCTTCTAGAGCTTAACACTAAATGGCAAAACCAGTCCAAAATAGTTAGGAAGAAGCTCTAAGTTAAGGAAACTACCTGTACTTCCTCCCTTGTTTCTGCAGTGTTCTAAGAACCAAATGTTTTTGGTGCATTCTCAGTCTTTCAGTGGCTGTGCCACTCCTGACCTACTTCAGAATCACATTTGTTTTGCAGTACGTACGGTTAACTCGGTAATTAGACCTGACTGAATTAAACAGGTGTTTATAGCAGGACACAAGTAACATTTGTTTGAGCTTCATAAATACTTTAATGACAAATGCAAAAAAAATAAGAGGACAATTCTACAGGTATGACCCCATGTGATACTCTGTATGTAACATATAGACTGCTTCTGAAAAGCTTTGCAGAAGCAAGAAGGAAGCCTCCCATGCTGAGCAGAAAACCAATACACACATGTGTTCAGTGAAACTGTCACTTCTGTGCACATACGGCAGGTCCCAGTATCCAATAGCTAAGGTGCTACAGCACGTGGCCTCTGTCTGACAAGATGCAGCAAAATGGCTCTCAATGAGAAATTCATCACTTAGTCACCAGTACTCTAGTTTCACATCGTCTTCTGAAGACAACACTTAACACTAGACAACTCTAACAGGGTATCACCCAGTACTAGCATCTTCAACCTCAATGGAAAACTACGTACCTTCCGATCAAGATCTAGAGCTCTCACACTGAACTTCCATTCCTTCTAGCTGTAGTTTTTCCAGCATAGCTAAAGACTGCAAGATGCATTTCTTCAAATAAAAGACCTCTGCAGCCACTGTGATGAATGCATACATCCCAGTATTACAAAAATACTTGGAATATCTTTCATTACATAATGCGATAACAAGAGGCTGCTGAAAATATCACCAACTATATAACCTAAAAGATGTGGGAAAGCATCTATTTTACTCTATCAGAGAAGTGATCTTCAGAAATTATAGAATAAAAAAAACTTATTCAATTCAGATCTTTCCCACAGAAGCACTTCTCAGTAACTTAAACCAAAAAACTCACTGCTGTTAAAGTTAGGAGGACTGGGTATTTTCTGTATTTTCAATTGAAAGTAATACATTGTCATATTTATTATTTTTCTCTCTCCCATAAGATTTTCTTTTCTCTTCCAAAAGGCTCTGAAACAATGGTAAGGCAACTCACCTGAGCGACTTCTGAGTTCCATTTTTGTATCTCCTTCTCTGTTTGATTCTATTACTTCACAACTGTAATTTCCAACCTCTGCTTGTGCACTGCTCAGCATCAGAGAAGCATCACCCTTGGGTAAATTCGCCTGAGACACTAAGCGAGCTGATGAAAATGCTGATTCATTGGAAGACACCAGACTTGATCCATCAAAAGAAAAAATCTTTTTTCCTTCTTTTTTCCACGTAACAAGCATGACATTTATATTGTTCTCGTTTAGATTAATCACATGGCAAGGTAAAATGACAGTTTTATTACAGTCAGTTTTTTCAACAACATCTGTCACGCTAAATGCCAACTGGGCAGAACCTATAAAGAAAAATGAAAATTGACACATTCAGAATTATTTCTTAATATACACAAGAAGAAAAAAAATTACAACATGTGACTTGAGAAAACAAAACAAACCCTCCCACGAAACCACCAGCAGAACCATGCTTTAAGGGAGTAACAGAAGAAGGAAAAATGGCAGTATTATAACACAACCATTAAAGTAATAAAACTCTGGGCTGTGACTTACTTGGACACTTCTCCTAAAATGCCCTACACAGAAAAACCGTGTACTCAGGCCTCGTTTCTGCAAAGCACACATATAATATTAACTGCAGGTTCTACCACTGATGTTCAAATTTTTGCTGACACAATCGGAGGTCCAGGCATCAGCTCCACACAAGGATCCTTTACACTTCCTTAAAGGACACGCTACTTTTAGACTTCTGAGAGAAGGTCGGTACTTAGTCAAAGAAGGTTTGTCATTTGTTCCTTCTTATCTCTGAAGGTGGAGCCACGTGTCCATAGGCATGCCACATACCCATGGATCGTTTTGCACAACTTCTCTCTTTCTACCTTTCAGAGGGAAGAGGTGCATACACAATACCATATATTAAATAAGACTTTTACTTACTTAGTATTTTAGTGCATACACAATAGAACTGAAAATGGAGAATTTGAAACAAATGTCCTGTATTACATACCACTGTGATTAATGCTACCAACAATAGTACTCGGTGTAGGTAACGAATAACCACCACCACATGGGATTACACTATCTTTGCTGGGTTCTACCATCTCTAAGTCCTACCCATGTTGCACCACAGTTCTAAGTCAGTGGTACTGGCAGAATACTGTTTCATGAAAGACCTAGATCCTATGTCGAGATTATATCCAAAGCGACAACCCATTAATCAGTTCTTGAAAATACCAACAATTATAATACCAGTATTTAAATTATACTAGGAACCAGAAGAAAGAGTTTAACTAACTTGACTGCAAAACATGGAGCTTTTGAATCCTGTATTGCCTGTACTTTTTCCTCATTTCTATGAAACTGTAACTTAGTTTAATAGCTGTTCTAATAGTCATTGCTCCCCGAAGTGCCAGTAGCATTAGTCTTTCGACATGCTTGACTATCTCAACCTGATAAAACAAAATATGGGAAAAGATATGTACCGTCAAACATGACGACAACCCCTAATACTGTAAGCACAGAGACTTACAAACTGGAGTAGCTCTAATGACTTTAGAGGAACTCCTGGTATTCACATGTCTGAAAGAGCTCAGAAGTATAGTATGTACTCAGTGACAAAATTCAATTAGGGGAAAGGGAGGAGAAAAAGAAAATGGAAAATGAAAAAATCAATAACAGCTGTGTCACTATTTGCAGCAGCTCCATTTTTTCAAAGCAACAGTCTCAGACCAAATTTAAAAAGCATTCATCCTTGAAACACTGATTTAATATTCTCATGCAAGTCACTGGATTACTACTGAATATCAAAAGCTTATTATAAACTGACTAAATATGCATTATGTGTGACAGCACTTAACAATGAAGAAGTACCTCAAAAAATAAAACTAACAAAAGCAGAACAAAGAGAAACTGTTCCCAAACCACGTACTAATGTAAAATGAAAGCACACAACTAAAAGCTGTAGTGCTTCAGTGGCTGTTCTTGAATTAAATTTCACATGCTGTTTTATTTTAACACTGCTTCACGATGAAAGGTTTCTGGGTGTGGGGTTGTGTGTTTAGCTTTTTGTTGTTTGGGGTCTTCAGAGCCAGCACATTTACACTCTGCAGAAAGAATTTATTCTCTGCTGGCTCGATCACAGAGAAAGGCGATTTTCAACTTAAGGAAGCAACTGCACTTCCACACATTTACCCAAAGCAAATGCATGCAACCACCCCGGAGGAATTAAAGTACACCGATCTCTACTTCCTCTCTAGCATTGGCACAGAATGGCAGAGAGATCAAAGTTACCAGTTCCACCGTTCAACGCCAATTCGGAAGTACTCCTGGGATCTGCTCCACCAGCAGCGTGCTGGGGAAGGAACCAGCAGGCTGGGCTGCGTGTCAGGCATAGACAGCAGCCACAGACCAAATACTTGTGGGGTCCCCTGTGAAGTGCACTGCTTTAGTAGAGAAGGCTGCACGGCTGCTCTCTCACTAAAGGGAACCCGACTGCTTGCTACAGTTGATTATCTTCCCTGCTATCAACTTCCAACGTTCTTGCCGTTATGAGGAAATCGGCAGAACCCGTTGGCACTAATTCCCAAATCCTGCTGGCAGCTGAGTACCCAGTGGGCTCCTAGTCTCAAGGATTGTTGTGACCTTAGAAGTGTCACAAAGGTGGTAATTTTAGAGCCTTATATTAAGCTGTTTGGGGAGGGGGGGGAGCTGGGGGCACGCTCCTTAAGGATATGCAGCAGGGAAGCTGCCACAGGAAGGTTGTTTCAAATCTACGCCGTGCAAATTCGGGAATACTGCACAGGATGGGAATTTGGGAATACCGCACATGATGGGAACACTGGCTGGTCTCGGTGGCTGCACACTCACTTCTCACTGGCAACAAAACATGCTGGGGCACTCCGCGTGTAAGCCAGCCCACGGCTAACTCGGCAGCCCAGGTATGAGTTCAGGTACCGGCTTTGAACAGCAGGTTCAGATGCGCTGGTTACTGACAGATGAACAACCCAGCGCTTGTGCCTCGGCGAGAGGAGAGAGGTGTAATTCTCTCAACTCGCCCCCCCCCCCCCGAGTTTCTCCTCGAGGCACCGAAATATAGGAAGTTAGATTGCGAGACGTCATTTACACATCAGTGTCACACGAACTTGCCCAGAAATGTCATCAGCCCCAGAAACTGTACCGCAGGCGACCAGGTCAGCCCTTGTTATTTCCTAAAGCAAGCACATTAAGCCAAGCCGCCCCGATGCTACCAGGCAGGAGACAACGAGGAGCTTCGCGCTGGTCACAGCGTCTCTCTTCTCCCCCGCAACTTCTGCAACAAGCAGCCCACCCCCAAGCCCGGGGAGGATGCGAGAAGCACCAAGGCGTAGGGGCTGGAAGAAGCTTCTCCCCCCAGAACGTATGACGAGCTACAGCTAAGCAGCCCGCAGTCCCACACACGCCTGCTGTCGCCACCAGTGACAGCCGGGGGCTCTGGGCTGAGGCGATGAGAAGGTTCAAGCCGCGCGAGGTGGGGGGAGCCGCTCCCCCCTCCGCCACCGTGGCGGCAGGGCGGGCGGGTGTCGCTCCGCTCCGCTGGCCCCGCGGGACCGGCCGCCTCCCGTCGTGCCCCGCTCCGGCTCGCCGCCAGGGCGACGCCCGCCCCTCTCTTACCCGCGCCCCTTACAGCTACGCTGGCCGGGGCAGGCGGCTCTGCCCTCCGGCCCTCACACCCGCACATTCACACGCACCCACACCCCCACCCCGCAGACTCGCTCAGGCCGCTTCCGGAGCTGGCGGGGTGCCTGCACCACAACCCGCTGGGTGGATGGAAGGAAGGTCTCTCGGGCCCGGCTGCCGCGGCCCCAGCCGCCGGGATCAGGAAGACGAGAAGGAGAAGGAAAGCGACAAGAACTCACCGGCGCCCAGGGCGCTAAGCAACCAGCAAGTGGCCAGCAGCCACATGGCGGAACAGCGGCGGAGAGCGCGGCCAGGCAGCCCAACGGCCTCTGGAGCTGGTCGCCGCAACGGGCGGCTCCGCGCAGAGGGCGGAGCGCCTGAGGGGGAGGGGACGGGGAGGGGGAGGAGGAGGAGGGCTTTCCGCCGCTGATTGGTTGTGACCGCTTGCGCGGGGAGGGTGGTTGGAAGGGGGGCGAAGGGGGCGGGGCGTGAGTTCTTCCTCCGCCGCCGCGCACTGAGGGAGGAAGTCGGCTGCTGGTGTCCGTTGGCGTCTTGCTCCCTGCCGCTCTCCCGCCTTGTCCCTTCCCGGCGGCGCGGGGCGTCGCTGCGGGCCCCGCGGGGCCGCAGCGCGGGGGGTTCTTCCCCCGGCGACAAGCTCGGCGCCGCGGACGAGGAGTTGGGTCCGCATCCTTCCCTCTCACGGGGAAACCAGATAGCTCGCGGCAGTACTTCCAACACAGCCGGGGTTTTGTCTTCTTAACTCGTCATCAGGGAGGGTTTTGGGTTGGGGTTTTTTTTCCCTCCTCCCCTTGACCACTTGAGCTTTGGGGTCACGATGCTCCGCTTTGTTTTCCAAACACGCACGAACCCAGCCGAAGGCCGGGCGTTGAGTAACGGCTGACCGAAATGGCTGACTTAACATGGCCAGGGCTACGGGGGGGGGGGGGGGGGAAGGTGCCGAGTCGTGTGTGTGTGTGTGTCCCCAAAAAAAGGGAAGCGCTGACAGGACAGGACGGCCCTCGCACCCCTGCCCGATGCGGCTCCCCCGATCGTTTGGCCGATTCTGTGCTCCTCTCCCGCCAGCAACGCTGAACCCTTCGCCCCTTTTCTGCCGGGGGTGCCTGAAAGGGGAGCGGCGGGCGCTTTCGGTTTCCGTCTCCCTTTCTGGTTAATCACCTGATGCCGCGTCCGTCAGCACGCCAGAGAGAGGAGGCGGCCGGGCTCTCGGGCGCGGGCGGGAAGCCCTGGGGCAAACCTGCCTGTGGCAGGAGTTAAAAAGCCGTGCTACCCCCGCTGCCCTCCCCGGCTCGTACCGCCGAAATACAGGGTTTTCACAAACAGCACAAATCGCGGCAGAATTTGTGAGCAAACTGTTGTCCTCCGTCGATGAAACGGGAGGATAAACGCTCTCTCTACCTGCTCCCGACATCTGCGGTAATACGGTAATACAGAATCACAAGGTTGGAAACGACCTTTGAAGATCAAGTCCAACCATTTGCCTGTTTCAGCAGTGTTTCGGGGTTTCTTCCTCCACAAGTAGCCCTTTTTAGCACTTTTTTTCCTTAATCGTCTCAAAATTGTGGATCTCTACTTACACCCTAAATTAATATTTTGTTCTCAAGTGCTGGTGAAGCATTAAATAAAGGACTTGTAAGTATATTTACACACATATATATGTTTTTACAAGTCCCAAAGTTCAATAGAGGAGGAAAACCAGGGCAAGACCAAAGTTGTGTGAGAAACCGAGTTTCCTTAATTTTTGTGTCCCATGTAGTTTTACAACATTTTTTTAAAATTTTGTTTTTAGCTGCAACAGTGATCCTGGCTTGGCTGGTTCTTCCTCCTCCCCCCCCCCCCCCCCCCCCCCCCCCCACTGCCTGAGTATTTTCTTAAATTCCTCCCCCGCTCTCCTTAAGCAACTAATGGACACCAATGCCTTGACTACTGCATTTGCTTTCTCCAGAGACTAATAAAACCCTCCGACATCCTCCGGCATTCAAATTCAATAAAAAGCCTCGAACAGCTGGAGCAATCTGACTCCCGAGACGATGAAGGGAGCTGGCATGAAGCAGCTGATCCTGCTCCTGCCAGACTGATTCAGATGATATTCTCTGGAGGCTAGAAGAAACGGGCTGGAGCGGAGGGGAGCATGGAAGACATGTCTGCTTCAGTTGTAGCTCATGCATCTGTGCCCAGACTGAGTGCCAGCGTGCTCAGAGCCGCAGGCAGGCGTTGGGGGACAGGGAGACGGAGCTGTGGAGAGCTACTGCGCAGCGTGCTGTCTGTAGGAAGAGCGGGAATGCTGTTCTCCTGCTTGCAAAGAGGAGAAGGCTGCAGCTGCAGCACGCGTTTGTTGCTAAGGCAGCACGTTAACACACCCACGCCAGCCTAAAAGCAAAACAGAGCGGATGGGAAATTTCCCAAAGCCAGAAATCCTGTGTGAGAGCACATTGCTCCGTGTCAGGTGCTGCCGCCTGTACTACTGAACCAGGTTCCATAAATCCCCAAAAGATCCAACTCTCCATGCATGCAATTTCCCTGGGGTGTTTTTTTGAGCAGTGCCTGTGCCATCTAGCTAGGTGCACACCTGCGATACTTCGGCTTGGAATGCTCTGCCTTCTGTGCCTCTGCAAGGTCTGCGATGCCTCTGCTTGCTGACGATGTTGGGAAGCACGATGGTGCAGCACAAGGCAGTTCTGATGCTTCTGATTCCTACCGAGGGAAAGGTTAGGCAGTTCTGCTTTCCTTTCTAAGCCACGTACACAAAGCGATTCCTGCTCTAACAGAAGGGCTGCGTGCTTCTAACCACTTTTTCTAACATCACGGTGACCATTTCCCTCTCTGCTCTAGAGGCACACAGTCCTGAGACCAGCCAGCCACTTAGTGTAGGCACGCTCTAGCAGCTTGCACAGAAACACATCTTGGAAGCTGCAAAAAGAGAGGCACACTTTTGTTCTTTAAATGAGGCATCTATTTTATTACCGCGAGTAGGCACTGATGTGCCTTTTTATACCGATTTACTCTTTGAAGTGCCATTGATCACTGTCTGGGGTCAGCAAGTAACCCTGCGACAGGCATGAATCACATACACAGACCAAAGCACGGGAGGCAGACTGCCATGGCTGGCAGGAAAATGCAGAAGAGTGACATAAAAGCCTGCGTGCCTAAAGCAAAGGGTGCTGTAGCTGGGATTTGTCAAACTGACTGTGGGAGCTGTCTCCCTCAGCAAGAAATGCAGTGGCCAGGCCTCCATCCGTGTTCCCGGACTACATGTACATACCGTAACGCGTGCAGAGGTCACAGTGCAGCAGCAGCATGATGGGTAACACTTTTGTTCTCCTTCAAGCACTGCAAAGCATTCACAAAAGAGCTTGCTATCCCTTTATTTTTGCTCTGGAAACTGAGGCATGCCAAGGTTGAATGAGCTGACTAAGGTTGCATAATTAGCCAGTGGCAAGCTGAGGATAGACTCCATGTCCATTTCTCCAGGCTTAAGATATGACTCTCAGACCCATCCCAGGGGCACAGCCAGGCTACCAGAACTATGTATCACAGATCTATAGAGTATGACATTTTTAGAACAGGTTCAACCCTGTATAGTATAGTTCTTAAAAAAAACCCAAAACAAGGCAAAAAAAAGCAACAGCAATCTTCTCTTATTATGAGAGATCTTGCCTGGGCAAGAGGGTAAAAATGGTGTTCAAGTGGCATTTATAAGTATTAATGAACTTCTAAGCACTAGTACATTAAAAAAGACTCCCAAAACCAAAGCCTGAATTAACGGAGTAATATTTCCTGGAGACCTAGTAAAAAATAAAGCAATGCTGTGAAAAAGTGCTAACCTTTCACAGTTGCTTGATGGGGGTAAAATGCACGCATTTTCCCCGTGTTTCAAAATGAACTATTTTAGGGAAATAGTGTTTCTTTCACGCTCCTCCCCCCTTCCTCCCTCACTCTGTTTCTAGTCCTGTTGCGTATCTGAATGCATTTTTTTTTTGCATTTCCATTTTTATTTTGCATCCTCTGTTCACCTGCTGCTGTGGCTGCTGGGGATCATCACGGTATTTAGGCCTTTGGTGACTTAGTGGCACTGAAAATACCGCTTGCGAAACACTCTCCTGCCGTGAGGGCTCCTGAACTCAGTGAGAACATTTGCAGTTGAGGTCACTGAACACCACGTGTGGGTCACTGCCTGAGACAGAGAGGTAGAGCAACTGTCTTGGGTGTACCTGCAGCTGCCCTCCACCTAGATGAGACTGCTGGAGAACTGGATCAGATTATCAATGACCTTAAAGAAATTACATGTTACAGTATTTAGGTGGTGAAGATGGTGATCTGCTCTCACGCTAAGCATTTTGCACCTTCCAAGATAGTTCTGCAATAGTGAAGCAGTATGTAGCATTCCAGGAAATGGTTCGGTTAAGCAAAACCTACAATTTTCTACTCGGTTCTCAGGGGCAGTTCCAGAAACCTCTCATTTCAGTCAAGATGCGCTCAGAGACGGTCAGTTCTACAATATGAAAAAGAAAGCGTCACAGCTTTAAAGACGTTTGAAGACATGACTTCCTATGCAGTGTAGGTCAGAGTCCCTTTTGATGTCAGAGACAATTAAGCGCTACCTAACCTTGGCTTCGTCACCTAAATGCATTAACAAAGCTGGCCTTAGCAGTTTTCATGAGTGCACTGGCAGGCCTCAGCGCAGAGAACACTCTGCCCACCCCCATTACAAGAATTTGTTAGCGATGTACCTGCTAATGATCAGTCAGTTACCACGTGGAGCACATTCTAACGATGCCTCGCACATCGCCAGTCTGTCCTCCCTGCATGCACCTACCAGCCCAGCCACCATCCATGTTGGGCAGCCCGCAGGTACAGGCCCAGGGCAAAACGGTGCCACTGCCCGCATCCAACCAACAAGATCTTTTCCCTTCATCGCAGCTGGCAGAAAGGCGGCCTGTGCCTGCTCCCCCTCTGCACCACAGCAGCTGCAGCCACAGTGATGTCCCCTATGAAATAACACCCATGGGCAAGAGGCAGTGCATCTCATGAGCCATTTGGAGAGGCACCCGTGCTGACGGACTCTGCAGTGTCTGCAAACTGCCTGGATGCCTGCCTTCGGCCAGGACAGGCCGAGGATCAGCTGAGCCCCCCCAGATTGCCTTGACATGGCACGCTTTCAGTGTGCTCTTGCGCTCTGTCTTCTCCCTCCTCCTCCCTAGCCCCAACCCAGTCTGCTGCTGTCTTTCACAAAATCCATAGAAATATAATTATCATGGAGATGTCTGCCTCTAGCGATTTTTTTCTTTGGAAATAATTGTAATTGGCTGTGGCAGTTAAAAACTTATCGTCACAGACAGATGACAGACAGCACAATCACATAAGCTTCCCTCGGAGAAAATAAAGTTAAAACCCATTTATCATCCTAGCTGAGAACAAAGGGCCTTCCTCTGAAGAGCCAGGCTGTGCAAACACAGAGAGAAGACTGTTTTATGCTCGTGGTAACCCAGCAGAAGCAGACCATTTGCAGCAGGATGGTACTGTAGTAATTGTAATACCACTTCTTTTATCTGAGGAATACCTAGCCAGGGACGTATCACCCCATTCAGAGGCGGTGGCTGAGGTCCCAAGAGGTTAATGAAGTGTTTCCGATAGCATGTGGGTTGGGGGTGGTTGGGGAGGTGAGTGGGAGGGCTTCTCTTGGTGCTAATTTAAAATGTTTAAACAACTCTTAATCATTCCTGAGGTATCTTTAAGAAAAGGAAATCTGGGTGAGGAGAATGGTTGCCTTGTGGAAGCTGCTGACTACCCAGTACATGCAAACAGATGAAGGAGTCAAATTCCATGAGATATGTGTGGACCTAATGGTATTTGCATAGGCACAAAGAGAAAAATTGTTATCATGCAACCAGTTGCTGTATGGGGGAGGACTGAGAAGGGGGTAGAGAGGGGGGAGGAAGGGAGAAATGAGGACAAAGGAATACCAGAAACAGAACTGCACAACGTTTTCTCTAGCTCTGGTTCCCAGGATTGCGAACAAATTCAATAATTGACATGCCTCATTTGCAGCCACATTAATGTCACAACTATCACTTGGCCCAGAGTATACATTTCACTGACAAACTCTTCTGCCTTTGGATGAAATTGTGGATGGTTTCTTTCTTTTTTTTTTTTTTAAAAGTCTTCTTGGTTCCCAACAGCTTTGCCTGGTTAGATTTCCCCTTCTAGCTAAAAAAAGAAATTAGACTGATCTCTTTTGGCAGCTGTGAAATGGTTGCATATTGTGTATGTTTTCTTGATGAGCTTGCATGAAATGGAATTTGGTTTTCTTTTGATGGATACACCACTTTTAGCACAATGTCCCCACCAGATTAGCAAGTGTTTCATTTTTTAAGAGAATTTCTATGTGCGTGCAATGCCATGTATGCCATTTCCGTACAGCGTTATGAACAGCCCATAAAGCTGCTCAAACAGGGAACTGGAAGGGGTGGAGGAATGGTTCCCCAGCCAACGTGCAGTATGATTTGCGATGGTGCGTGGTTCGCTAATCGCATAGCTCCAGCCGAGGGCAAAAATTGCCTGTGGTTCAGGTTCTCATTCTTAGCGCTGCCCAGAGCCAAATTCAGGTGCTGTATGAAAATGAAGCTGGCTGCGCAGGGTCTGCCCAAAGAGCGAGTTAGCCCCTCGTCCTGTAATGACAGTGACCAGATGCAGATGCCTGGAGAAGAGGGCAGAAGTACGTGGTAGTTCTTACTCACTTCGCTTCCTCAGCCTCCAGTCCTTTTTAGCTCAGAGCTCCCAGTTTCTGTGTATTTTAGAGCCCACGCTGGAGAGAGAGAGAGAGAGAGAAGAGGTGCAGCTGCTGCTGAAGACGACAGATACTATACAGAAAAGCACCATGGGAGAACATGATTGCTCTATCTTCTTGTATGGTTGTGTGCATGAGCCTCAGTCTCGCCTGCCTTTCAGGGTAATGCTGTTATTAAGGCTAAAATCAATGAGTGACAGGGGAGATGTTCTGAGACAACAGGGAAAAGGCCAAAAGGAGTATAAAAGGGTAATAATATTATATGAGATCTTTATTATTATAATATTGTGAGATGAAGTGGCCAGCATTCTGCCCTTCTCTTGCCCAATGTTTAATTTAGCCATGAAGGTCTTTTTTGAAATTATATTCAGGAGAGTCTGGAGGGAGGCGGGGGGCAAGGAATCTATTCTCTCTTGAAATTAAAAGCTTTTGTGAGGTGGAGGTGGGATCATTTAATTGTTTTTCTGACAGGACTTCTCAAGATCCAATTCAAACATAAGAAACAGTACAGTACTGGAATAATTAGCAGAGTATTTTGATATTAGTTACTAGGTACTGCTGGCCTGCCTGCTTGGTGAAACTCTTCTGCGCTGGTAGGAGCCACCAGTGGCTAATGGGGAATCACAGACTCTGTCCCTGTAAGCTGCAGCTGGTGTGTAACTGGATTGCCAACACAAATCTCCCCCTGCATGCCTTCTCTTCCTCTCTTTGCCATTCTGTGTCTTCCCAAGGGGTTGCTGAGCTGGCTGGGGGAGGGGGGCAGAGGGGGTTTCTACACTTTTAGTTTACAGGCTGGTCTGAGAGCTTTTCCAGCACTGCTGTACGTTGGCAACTGCTGTGGGGGAAGTGATGGAAAGGTACAGATGAAGAAACAAAACGGGCAACTGAACCTACCCACAGCAGCTTCCTGTTAAATCAGTTTAAGCCAACAGTAAAGTGGAAGTCCCAGGGCTGTATGCCTGCTTTTTCCTACCGCGGCTGCTGGCAGAGCGCCACATCTCTCTGGTCAGCCTTCATCCCAGCGCCTACCTGTGCAACTGAGCAGCTCCTAAACCTGGGATTACAAGGCTTTCGGAGCCAGCATAGACTGCCCACCAGGCAGGCGTTGCCTTCTCCAGCTTGGTGGATCTCTCTGGAGCCAAGAGTCTTGCCGGGCAGACTGGCCCAGGGCATGGAGACATACGGTTGGTCTGTGGCTCGGGGGCAGGATGCCAGGGATGTAGGCAGCACTCCAGCTGAACCCTAGCTCGAACTCTGAAACTGGCTTGTTTCAAGTAAAGAATTTTGGCCTCATCAGTGGGTGTTTCTCCACCTGAATTTGCTTACAGGGGAGTACTTTCAATCAGCTTGTCATCACAAGTCTGCAGTTCGGAGTAAGGATGAGGAGGAGGTTATTTTCTGAGTTATATGAGGTGACTTTAAATTTACCTTATGGCTCTCCCAAATGAACGGGTCTCCAATCGATGCTTTTCCAACCAAGTTTTCTTAAAATCTAACTGCTTTTAAACATGCCTGAAGTGATAATTGTGAGTTTTGCTCTTTGACACCAAATTTGAACTTGCAAACAGGAAAAAGGAAGTGTTCAATAGGAAGTCTGCTGGACTTACCACTGGTGAACTGGAAAAAAACCCTGTAAACTGGCTTTAGTTTGGCTTGAAATTTCCCAAATGCTTGTAAAAACTATACTGGGTGTGCAACATTCAAGGATGAAATCCTGTTTATCTACCAGGTAACAGCAGATAAATGCAGTTCAGAGCGGGAGTGGAACAAACAAAGCCCGTGGGAAAGCAGTGGTGCCCTGGAAAGGGTTACTGTAATAATTTTTGTACCCTTTCCCCTCCAGGTAGCAGTTAAACAGTGCCAGTTCTATCAGCTTATAGCTGTAACAAGTAGGGTTTTACTTACACTCTTGCAGCAGTTTACACTGCATTTAACTGCCTCTTTGTGGTTGCAGCAGATCGTGTAATATCTCCCTGCATAACAGCTGGAATGGCTCCAGCTATTCAGACCCCCAAACTGGAAGAAGAGCTGTTAACAAAGGAGGTCTATGAGAAAACCAGCATTATTGCAGCATATTCAGCATACTGGGCTCTTGCCTTCCTCCTCCTCCCCTCTTCTTCCGTTTATAATTTCCTTTGCTTGTGCATCTGTTTCTGGAGTCGCCTAGCCTCTGTCCTCTCCTAACCTTTTGGCTTCCCCCCCTGGTTTTTCACCTCTCCTTGTTTCCTTTGATTTCACCTTGTGACTTCTGGACAGCAAAGGTAGTTGGCTAAACACAAGGCTGGGTTGGTTGTTTGCTTGGTTGGTCAGGGAGTTTGTGTGGGCGCACATGCTGGGGGTGGGGGTGGTGCTGTGATTTCTGTTAGCTCATGTTAAGGCCGTAGTGAACTCCATACCAGCCTGTTCTCCCCACCCTCAATGCCTGTTTTCCCTGCTTCTTTAAAGCGAGCTGGTACTTTTTCTCATCAGCTGTACTGTTCTCTTCCTGCTCACTCTTGTAACAAATTTGCTTGCTCTGGTGCTTTTCCTCTATTGTTGGCTTCCTCCGCAGTTGCAGCTACCTTCTTCCCCTTTATATCACAGAAACAGCCTCGTCCAGCTACTGACCCCTTTTCCCATGCTGCAGCTTCCCCGTTGTTTTTCTGGCATTGTTCCTCTGCATGGGCATGTCCAATTGTTCCTTCGTGTTCACCAGTTTTTGTCCCCCGAGTCCATCCCCTCCATAGAAGCGATCACAACTACCATATCCTTAACATTGCCTTCCTTCACCCTGCATGCTGGCACTGTTGCAGATGCCTGTAGGATCTCAGATGCATTTTCAGCTCTCTCCAAGGCTGAGGCACAGGGTATGCAGGGCAACGTGTACCCATGTTCAGGCTGGGCACTGAGAGCAGTGCCTTTTGTTGTCCAGAGCAACCTCTCACAGAAGCCCGCAGCCCTTCCTCCTGCCGAGGTGAAGTGAACGCCAAGGGATACGCTTTCTGGATAAGATGTGGTGCAGCCATGTGAGTCATGTGGTGGGAACGGAGGTCAGCAGGAAACACCACTGTTTCCTAGGCTGTCCCGATGTAACGCAAAACAGTCTCTCAAAATAGCAATCGCCACTTGGAAATATGATTAATTTTTACATTCCTGGCTGTCTTGTCTGTATAAACCATTTGTAAGGCTCTAATGACTCAGTGTGAATTGTGAAAGGCGAGGTCAGTGCTATATTTAGCCTCAAACCAAGTCCACCACGACACTTGTAGGGAGGTGGCCGTGAATGAAAGGAGACCCTAGGCGCCAGCAGCTGTATTCCAACACAGGGTGAAAAGCACCAAGTGACTTCCAGTACTGACCTGACCAACCACTGAAAACAGATGCCTTTTTGTCTGCCTTTTGTTGTCAGATGGCCAATAAGAACAGACCAGCACTGGCACCATTGTCTAGAATAAATGTGTTTTCACCCAGTAGAAGACTGTGGCGTGTTGTAAACAATTATAGCACTGAGTAAAGCATAATCGATGACAGAAGTGCCACAGAGGATACATTTGCCAAAGCATGGTTTAAAGAGCAGGATCTACATAATGGAGCTAGCACACTTCAGACAGTGTGGCACTTTAAGACCCCTTCCAACCCAACCCGGTCTGGGATTCTATGAAAAAGAGGTATCAGCATTCTCTGGGATGAAGTGTAAAATGAAGAGTCGTAAGAAGACTTCACAGCCCTTTACCGTTGTTGAGTTTCTGGGCAGCACAGCAAAGCTCTATCTTCTGCATGTCAGAAAGTCCCTCACTTTGATAAACTGGTGCTTTGTATTCTGAGTAACTAAAACATAAATGCTGGGTTTCTTCTCAGATGCAGACTTAAGTTTACTGTTACTTTCTGCATGCTAAGGGTCCTGTTCATCACTATATTCTTGAAGCTTTATGTTGGGATCACTCTGCTAAAACCAGGAATGGCAAATTTGGATGTTCAGAGACACTCTCCCCCTGCCCCCAGCAATGTGTGACCACAGAATAAAAATCTGGGTCGGACAGGGACTGTTACAGCTTTCTAAAGGCTACATCCTGTGGCTGTATCTTCTCACATTTCACCTTTTCTTCTACCCCTGGGCAGAACTTTTTTCCACAACTGGAAGGTGCCCTCCTCCTGGCCAAACCTTGTGCCGATAAAGGTCAAGTTAAGTTGCTTTGAAACTTGGCGTATCTCCACACCTTTTCAAGATGCAGATAATAAGGAATCTTCTTTGCAGAAGCAGGTGCTTAAAATATATGGAGTTTTGAAAGCCGCAACACAAAAATGTCTCTCCTCCAGACAGAGAGATAAGCAGCTCTGCACTGAGCTCTGAGACTTTTAGGCATAAAGGTTACAGCGTATGGAGAGAGAGGTAGTGAAGATCTGAAAAAAAAAAACCCAAATGTCTAGGTAGGAAAGGTAATCCTAACTCTGAAGAACATTTAGCCTGATCCCAAGAACAAGCCAAGAGGCTACCAGAAGATAACTTGAATTTGTGAGCGGCTTGCATGTTTTGTTTTCTGCTTTTTCTCTGATTTATTCTGGGCATAGAAGTTACCACCTGGCTCCATCACCACTTTCTCCTCCCCTGATGAGAACAATCAAAGACAAACTGAGTTTGGATTAGCTGCTTTTAGCAGAAGGGTGACAAGCACCGTGGTGTTCACCTTCCTCCTGTATGTAGCTGTAATAGCAAATTCAGTCTGTCTGGCCTTCTACAGTCTCCTACAGGATTTCTTTAAATACTCCATAGGGAAGCTGAGGCTTAAATGACAGGATGGGCGAGGGCAGCTTCCTGCTCCCAGCCTCCTCCTGCCACCCACACCTGTCAGTGCCCGCAGGCCCCCAGGCAGCGGCTGCTTATGCGTGGCGCTCCGCAGCAGAGACACGGCCGGTGGTTTCCACCCAGGGCAGCAGAAGCTGCATCAGTTACATTCCGGTCGTGTTGTCAAGAATCCAGGCTACTGGCGGGGCAGGAAATACCATCACAGCTGCATACGCTGTGCACCTGAGAAGGGTGAGGATTAACCACAAGCAGTGAAGGGACTATAACTATATGAAGGCATGTTTTCTATATTTAAGCAAAGATAATATCGAAGAGGTTTTTTAAAGGGAGCTTTTTCTTTCTATCCCTTTGAATTTGTTACCCTACTTACAGCCGAGAGAAAACCTGATTTCCCACTGTTTCTCTTCTCTAACACAGTGACCTGCAATTCTGTTTTCCAATAAAAGATCTCACAAACCCAAACACAGTATAGTAAGAACACTCTCCTTCTAACAGATGTGTCAGAGTACTGGAGTACTACAGAAGAAAAACTCTCCAAACCTACCACACGTAGAGTATACCTTTCTGCCCCAGGGACAAAGTCTTTTTAAAATAGGTATTTTTTTAATCTTTATTGCCAGTATGATACAGCTGAAGATGGCGAAAGGCTCCAAGTTCTGTTTTACTTGAGCTCGTGATGTGGGCACGCTACAGCTGGCTGTAATGAAATGGCTGCTAGACATATTAGGATAAAATTAGCGAATGACACTCCTAAGATCACTGTGCTTTCATTGTTTTTACAGTTGTTTGATAGCATTTATCAAACTCTGCAGAAATGGGAAATTGAGCACTTCCTGCAACAAAGGAAATAACATGAATAGGTGCTGTCAAACCTCTTGAAACCTTCTGCTCCATTGTTTGGCACTAGCTTCCAGCCAAATGGGTTGTCTGACCGCTGGCTTGTATTCTTTCCCAAATGGATTCTGTGAAAGAGAGTAAAATGCTCACGGCCCAGCAATGCTGAGAGAAGGATAGAGAAAACTCATAAGCTTTACATGAGCCACTCTCCCAAGAAGCCAAGTGTGGTGGTGCAACCTTCCCTTAAGCTGCTCGATACTTGGTGCAATCTCCCCCCTTTTCCAGGCCACATGCCTGAGCAACAGACTGGAGCATTAAGGTACTCCCTTAATGTGCCTGGTTCTTGCTTCCTTAGTAGCAGGAATGGCCTGGTACAGCTGTGCTCCAAGTGTAACATTCTTGTTCCCTTATTGGGAATGACAGTGATAATCCATCACCTCCTGACAGCCTCATGCACCTGTGCCTGAGCTGTGCTCCAGAAGGGGGAGATACCACAAAGTTCTGCGTCTGCACAACTTGTGGAAGGTAGCAGAACATGTTGTCGTCCAAGCTGGGCCAAAGTCAAAAAGTACGTAAGAAAAATCAGTCATCCCTGACCCTGTAAATAGCGATTCTAAGAGAGATGGTTGGAGCTCTCCTGGATCACAGCAGGCTGTGACTGTATGACCCCCTGAACCGAGACACCTCTCAAGGTGCCAGCTTCATGAGGATCGCCTGCCAGGGGGAAGCCAGCCTTTTCCAGGCTCAACTATCGCCCACTCAGAAATGCAAATACATCGTATTTACTCTGAACACAAAGAGGGAAATCCTACCTATAAGTTAGCTTCCTTCAGCCATCTCTCTACTTAGATATGTCTTAAATACATACATTTGCTTTTACAAGTATAGGTGGCATATATCACTGGGCCCAAATATCTCCATCATATATTTTATATTTGTATATCTAGACACTTTAAGAGACTTCACTGCAAGTTAGTGTAAATCTTGTTATCGTCAAATCTGTATTTAAGTTGCTGTTTTGATAATATATTTTACTGAATTACTTGTAAATCTTTAATATTAGTCAATCATTAAGTGCTGCTAAAATTTAAGCTTTGGTTTACCTTATGTTATTAATTCTGAATTGACTAAATCATACCTGTGTCAAACATCCTCATCAGCGACACACAGTGCGAAACTTCAGCCTTAAAACTAGAGGAGGGATGGGGAACCTTTGGTCCAGGGGATGCCTGCAATCTACAGTTTAATTCTTCCTGTTACTACTGCGTAACACTAAGACATCGTTTGAAGTTCTTTGAAAGCAACAGAAACAGGAGAATGTTTTTGATGAACGATTGCAATTAGCGAGTCAAGAGGAATACTGCTAGAAATAATTACTCTGAACTGCTGAGCTTAAGCATTCATCTTTGTTGACTTTCATAACAGTTAGCTAAGGCATGTGAGTGACTATCACGCCTCAGCCACTCCTGGGATGGAGTACTGAGATACAGCCACTTGTAATTACTTCAGACCAGGAATGAAAACAAACTGAGTAAAACTAGCCAATAAGTGAAAGACCAGCATTATTCAGATTTAGTAAAAATCTCTTAACCCTGCTTATAGGAGCATTGCCTGGGAGTAACTGCCTGCAAAATGGCAGGGCTGTTTCTAGGAGGCTGGAAAACATTTCAAACGCCACCAAACCCTGGAGCAGTAGCTAAGTATTAGCTAATAGCCGAGAAGGCCCTGGTAAAGGTGTTTGCTCTACAGAGAAATACATCAAGAGGAGGAAATGGCAAACAAAATAAATGTGGCAATCCGAGCCTCCTGTGGAAACTCCCCACCTATGAGCAGTATTCATGAAGACCTGGTGCTCCTGTCCTCTGTTTACTTACGATCACCGGCACTGATATCATCGCCGTGCTTTCCCAAAGTTTCGTTTCAGGCCTTTTGTCAGAAACCGGCCACTCCCTGAAACATTCATACATCCAGACGGAGGTGGAGAGCGGTGAGGCTGCACGACCTGGGGCAGGGCGCGGGCAGGCCTACTGTTCACGCTGTGGAGCCTACCGTTAGCGCCGGCCAAGCACCGGGCGGGCAGGCAGGCGGGCGGGCTCTGCATGCGCGGGTGCAGGTGCAGCCGCTGCCTTGTGAGGCATGCTGCGGCACCGACATCCCGGCAGCGGGCCGAGAGCCAGGCAAGGAAAAGAAAAGAAGCAGCACTGCACTAATTTCTTGCTTTCTTTGTTTTTGAAATATAATTATCATTCGTCAAACTTGGAGAGAAGCCCAGGCTGAAAAATTTGGATGCAAAATTCAACGGGCTCTGAAGCTGGAGATGTTCACATAAAGGCTTTTCATTTATGCCTAGTCTTTTCTATACGTCTCGCAGAGATGGCTTAATTGCTGTTACTGTAACTTACAATTAGCAATACGGTGATTTTTTATTTTTTTTTTAATGTCAGTGGACAGCAGAACTATACTCAAAAAAAGAGTGGCAATGTTTACCAGTAGGTGGTCACTGGTTTTCCTTTTCCAGACAGGATTTTCCCTGAAGTTCCTCTCTTTCAGGTGAAGGAAGAGAGAAAGGCCTTTAATTCCATCAGCAGAAAACACAAGACCATTTTTACCAGATCTGGGAGTTGTTTGGAACAGTTAGTGGTTTCTCAAATTCACATGAGCTTCTGGCTCACCTTCTTCCACAGCATTCACTGATGCCAGTTCAAAGTATTAATTTGTGCCATTGCCAAAATACTGAATTCTTGGCATATGATTGAAAGTCAGTATTAAACTCTTGCGATTTCAATACTATGTCACTACCTACAGAGGAGGCTCTCTATGCAAGAGCTGGATTAAGAGGTAAAAATCCATCCCTCCCTTTGCACTTTCTACCAGCACAGCCCATAGTATTTAGCAAATTATGCTGTCTGTTGACATTACAGGAGAATGGGGATTGGAATATTACATGCATTACTGTCATACTTTAATAAATATGACATCAGTCTCAAACATCCTGAATGGCCTGTAAGCAGCACCTCTAACAGAGTACCAAGCTGTAATGGTTTCGCCCCAGCTGGGAGCTGAGCACCACGCAGCTGCTCTCTCTAAGAGGGTGGGGTAGGATGGAAAGGGAGAAGGAGAGGAAGGAAAACCAAAAGCAAACCTCACGGGTTGGGACAAGGCCAGCTTACTGGGGCAGCAGAGAGAGGGAGAGAGAACAATAACAGGACTTTATAGCAAAAGACACAAAACTGGTGATACACAAATGCAGTTTCTCACTGAATCTCACAGCTCAGGCCGTACAGCTCAGAGCTGTCCCAAATCCTGACCATCCCCAGCCTGCACATTCTGGAGCCGAGCACTCCTGCCCCACCAATCCCCTTGATGCTGAGCATGACATCACTGCCATGGAATACCCCCTTTGGCCAGTCTGAGTCACCTGTCCTGGCTGTGTCCCCTCCCAACTTCCTGGGCTCCCCCCGCCTTCTCATTAGCAGGGAAATACGAACAACTGAAAAGTCCGTGACTGCTTGGCAACAATTAAACACATCAGTGTGTCATCAGCACTGCTCTCATTGTGATTCCCAAACATGGCTTTCCACCCGCTGCTGAAAAGAAAGTTAACTCTACCCTAGCCAAAACCAGGACACAAGCACTAAGGCTACTTTCAGTTCCTAGCAGAGTGCCTGCATCCATTACATCCTAGTCTAGAGATAAGATAGCCCAGGAAAGTAAGTCATTGAGTCCTACTACAAGGTTCAGGGGGATTTCAGAGCAGCAGAAACCCTAAGAAGTAAGACATTGCTGTTCTTCCTTTTGTGGAGACTACAGGCGAGCTGAGTACTTCCTCAGCCACATGTTTCCAAGAGTCAGGTCTCAGCTCTCACGGGGTCCAGGTATGAGACTGAACTACTGCAGTCCCCATGGCAAGAACAAAAAGCATCCCTTCTGTGAACAGCTTCAGAAAGTGAAACTCCTTGTTTGTCCCTTTGCACTATTTCTGTATCTGTCTCCAGCTAGCTTCGGTTGGGCTTCAAGATGAAATGTGAGAGTGACACCATGCCTCCGTGCTGATGTATTCCAGAGGAGTGAAAATGCTGAGACCTTGGAAGAAGAGAGCTCTATACAACAGCTAACAGTCCTTCTGCCCCAAATATTCTTCAGAAGAAGAGAGAGCGTTTTACAGCACAGCTTCATGCGCATCCTACTAACTTAGGGACGCCTTTGTTTTGTTGCTCTTCAGTTCTGACATTGCATTAGGTAACGAGCAATGTATGAAATAATGTGAATCGAGCTATTTTTATGTGGCCTCTGCTTCCTCTATTGATCCAGCAGTGGAATAATTAACTGAGATAATTGGGATTTTTAGAACAGCCTTTCAGGCTGCTTGCTCTCCTCATATTTTTAAGTAAGGTGGTGTGGCCACTTCCTGGATCAGTATGACTGCTTTCAGAGCAGGGTCACGTGGGTTACTGGATAAATGGGCAAATGTCATTCTCTGCCAGATGACAATTATGGGACACAGATCACTCTTGAGAAAACAAGAGAAGTGACCTGCTTAGATTAATGCAGCTTCAGACAATACCCTGCAACATAATGAAGATCAATGACACATAATTAGCACACTATTTTAGATTTACTTTGGCATAAAAGAGGCTAGCTTTAATTCTGGAGATTCTTCTACCACACTAGAGGGGTTTTGGCCATGCTTGTCTCAACAGATTCACTTCTAATAGAATGAAAGGCTCAATTCGTAAGAGAAGGTTCCTCGTTAATTGTGTTTGTTAATAGGAGCATGAAGGAGGAGGGTTTCGGTTTTAGGGTTTTTTTAACGTATTTACATAAACAGCATTTATACAGCACAACATTTACAATCCAGCAGCGTCAGCGAGCTGCTTTGCAGGCAATGCAGAGGGGATTGCTTTATCTTCAGCTGAAGCAAACCTGCTGTTAAAGTAAATACGCAGCAGCAACACCACCTAACAAACAGAACATGAATAATAACTTTTCTAATTTAAGCTGAATGTGGGAGGATATAGGTAGGCAGCAAAAGAAGTTGGAAACCGATTTCCAGTGTGATTCATAGAGATTTTCAGCAGTTGCTTGCACAGGTAAATTATAATAGTTGGCATTTACATACGGCTTTTCACTTAATAAATTCTGATGGGTTTAAGGCTTTTTGGCAAATGAAATACTGAAGCACAATAAAGTTAAGAAACTGGCTCATGGTACTGAATGTGTTGAGTGACTTTCAGACACAGAACTGATCCACTGATTTTGCAAAATACCGCCCAACTTTAAGTGAGAAAAATTAATTATAAGGTGAATGGAACTGCCTACAGGAGTCAGGGGAGGATTTCAGTGCCACTGGAATTTTACCAATATTGTCTGTGGGTTATGAAAAATGGTAATACATCCAAAACAGTGTATTAGTACTTTAAGAAGGCTATTTCTCCTTCATTACCAGTAACATCTGGAATCACTCCCTACCTCAACATTTACCAAGACAAAAGAAGCTCTCCTGTTGCTGTTACATTTCCAACTCCTTCCTCATACATTTTCCTTCTCATTCCATGTTACACAACTAGGTTTGGCAACCTTTTTCCTTAAGGGAGATCAGAATTAGGTGTTCTGAGACAAGAAGAATCCGACCGATGCCCGTGGAACTCTACTACATACTATCCATGAGAGCAGCACGCAGTGCTAATGCGAAGTGACTGAAGCAGTGATGACGTGGGGAAAAATTAGAAAGCCAACAGTAATTTCCAAATAGTCCTTTCCATACCCTTGTGGTCTTATATAGACTTTGTTATCATCACTTCTGTGACAGGCAAGATATGAAATAAAAACAATTACAAAAGACATCCATACCAATGTGCCTAGAGGACCACTCCCAAACAAAAAAAAGGATAGGGAGGAACATGTGGTTGGCCATTCACAAATTTGCGTATGGCTGCCCTTGGAGTGGGCCAATATTACTGAAACATTTACTTTGTTGCTTAATTCACAAATTTCAATTTGAAGGAACAATGTACTTGTACTTGCAGCTGAAAATCAATTTTGACCCAGCCTTTTAGAAGGGGCAATGCTGTATTATTTCAATATCATCAGTACCTTATCCTAAATGTATGTAAATGGGAATAACAGACATTTTAAATTCAAGTCCTTGCAAGCAATTTTCTTTCAGCACTGTAGAATATCAAGATTACAGGCTGTCAGTATCATTCTCTAAACTTTCACACTACATAACAATCTCCAATGAAGTAGAGACATGTTCATTAATAAGAATTTATTAGTATACGTGGAAGGGCTCCGCGGTAAATCTTTAAGGCACAAAACTAAACATGGCTCCGTGCTGAGTCCAACGTGCACATGTTAATGTCTTTCAAGTGCATGAAAAGCGTTTCGTTAAAAACAAACAAAAAATAAGAACACTCTCTCCTCTTACAAAAAGGAACCCTCTAAACAAAAAACCAAAACAAAACAAAATTAAAAAAACCGAAGTGGTAGAAAACTACTTTGGGCAAACCAAGTCAGCTCCAAACAATTTTAATAGGCACCTACTGTAGCTTCTGGAATCTCTGTTGCATGCATATCTCTAGTCATATTGGATTTCTCTTTCAGCTTTGACTGGAGTAACGTGTGTTCCATTACACCAATTTGTATGTCCATCTGAATGGTTTCTTGCTTCAGTTTTGTTAAGGCCTGTTTAATCTTCACTAGAGGAGCTGTTCAAAGGGGGGGGGGGAAAAAAAAAGGGATCAACAGTGCAACTCTGCATCAGCTGCTTGAAACAAAATCATTATTTTCTGTAATCCGCTTCTGAAAATTGAGGAGTTGAATGAACAAAAGGGTGTTCTAAAGACTCGACTGTACTGATACATCACTTTTAATATGCAAGACACTTTAAACACAGAAATAGGCAATGACAATTTTGCTGTCTTCTTGACATCTAAGATCTGCATAAAGATGTGCATCAACATTAAGATAGGTTTGTCAATGATGTGTTTTGCTCAGCTGAAAGCCTCATCCTGGTAACTGACTTGGGGTTTGGTAGAGAACTGAACATACCTTCCACAGGAGGTCATCTTACCTGTGAAAGGGTAGTAAAGTGTTCTGTGTGCCACATGGTTTTTCTAATCCCTCACTTCCCACTAAAATCACCCTAGGGATGCAGCTGCTACTGCATCATAGTGCTCCTTCTGGGCTCTAGTTTTTATCCTGTACCCTTGGGTGTGCCACAATACTAAAAAAAAGTGTTGCAAGGCAAGTGAGTGGCTACTTTACAGTGAAGCAAAGGTGCAGAAGATTTCCTTATACAACAACACAACTACTGAAGTAAATGAGCTGCAGTGGTTAAATATGGATACAGTTTGCATATTCAGCCCTACTGTCGCATGCGTCAATTTATTTCTGCATTCACGCTCCTTATGTATGTGCAACGAAATGCATTGATCAGGAAAAATCTCAAACCACCACATTCCAAGTCTGAGACAAACTAATACAAACATGCATGTAGTTTTAAATGTTAAAAAAACCACCAAAATTAATTTTCTCACTGGCTCCAGACAGCCTTAGTCAGAGAATCTACCACCTACTGCCAGTAACTATTTCAGAGTAAAAAGGGCTTGAACCTGTAATGTGTTAATTTATTTGAGTGAGCTGATAACTATTCAAAGCAAACACAAACCTCTCTTTTTTCTTTCTTTTCTTTAGATTTTTAGAAGTAAATTACCAAAGGGAAGAATTCCTGGAATCTCTACCTTCTGCAGACTTATGTAACCTTTTCAAAGATGTTTAGACTACTGATTTTCTTTGATACTTTTTAACGTTTTAACACTGATATCTGAGACTAGTCATTCATTATGGTCTTTATTTTTTGTTAATAAAGGACAAATTATGTACCTGTCACTGAGAAAGTGGGTGTTTGGTTTGAGGGGAAAAAAAAAATCATACTTACCACCATCGGTCATACTGCTTCCTTTCTCCTCTGTTTCCTGCTTTACTCTTTCTAATACTTCTGTAATCTTAAAATAGTTTTTTCTTAATTAAATGAGAGTAATGTTAAAAAAGAAAACAAAAGCTTCTCTGCTGAATAGCTGCAGTTTAAAAAAGTTAGATAAAAAATAAGAACTAACCTGTCTTAGTAGTTGCATACAGGGCAGCAATTTGTTTCGAACTTTAATAAAATTTTAAATTAAATAAATGTATGTTGTAAAAATTACGGCAAAAAGGGCAACAAATTGGCCAATCAGCATGACGTTACTGAGAATCTGTGCATCCCAGAGCAATAGAAAACAGCAGCGGGTTTCAGTTGGATGGAAGACAAGGACCAAAATCCCCACGGACCAAGATTCACCATATGACCGTCTGTGGCGACCAGCAGAGAGCAACGCGCAATTCAAGATGAATTTTATGTGAAGCCATTTATTAGGTGCAATCACACAGATTATATGCCTTTTTTACTGCAAACATGGTAAGCTAAAAAACTGCTAATTGGTTACACACACTGTTCACACCGTATGGATTGGTTAGTAATTATAACGAGTTCTGATAAGCATATCTTATAGCTAAATATCGTTAGTTTACCTTCAATGCCTGAAAGTATCCTCACACCTGCTGTTTTGACCCTCTTGTTATGGTTGGTTCCTAACATGTTCCGTTACTCCCAAATACCTTCCCATAACTGCTTCTTGGTTTAGGGTAGCCTGTACCCTTATCAACAAGGCCGCTGTGTTTTGAGAATGTGATTATTAAGATCCTCAGAGCACGAGTAACTTTTCCTCTCTCATGGGAGCAGAAGAATATTGTCAGGGCCTAAATCCTGGGAGAAGAGAGCTAGGCCACTGGCAGGCCTGCTGTCTTCCCCAACAACCGTCCCCTTCTGGAAGTGCCAGGACTTGAGCAGGTGACAGTGGAAAGCTGAAGATCAGCACAGCAGCGAAAGACAGTGCAGCAGTCAAGCCTACTGGCGCTGGCACGGGTAGGCTGTGTAAAACGCATGTATGAAGAAGAGAAGTGCATTTCAGCACTGACCATCTATTGGCCAGTTTGCCTTTGTAGACAATGAAGGCAAATACACGATTCTAAGGTACGGTCTAGGTAATGATTCGACAGTTTTGCCTAGAATAGAAAACTGGTCCTTTGTTAAGGCTTCTGTATGCCTGTTCGGTGAGAAAACAAACAGCACTGCGTTGTTAATGCATACCCACAGTGGGCTGGGATTTCACTGCATGCCTGGAAGCTGCTCAGCAGTAAGACCCAGCGTGCCTGGCTTATCATCTCTGCTACGCACCACTGCATCCACGTCATCTGAAAGCTGCCGACTGGTAACACATCCATCATTACCCATCGGCTGGTAATTTCCAAAGTACAAACACGCTACAAATCTGAAGTCTTTGTAAAATACTGTTTTTTCCTCAAAAATGAAATAGAAAGAATCTCCAGTTCTGCAGAATCCATACACTCAGAAACCTTTGCTAGAAAACTCACATTAAACTGCTGCGTTTATTACCTGCTGCAGTTGGACTAGATGATCACGCTCATTCCTCCCAAATGAACTGTTCTATTCTAAGAAGTCTCCAACCTGTTTTACAATTTCTAGCACGTTCCTACAGTGTGAACTATTTTATGTGACTATTCCAGACGCTTTATTATCTAATAAATAATGTGGGTTTTTCAAACCCAAACAACATAATTGTTTTAAAAAAAAAATTGAAGTGGACAAAAGGTTGAAAAGTTTGGAAATCAGGCAGTAAATCCAAATGAAATGCCATGAAACACTCAAGAAGTTGAGGCAGTTAGGAATCTGGGAATTTTTCTTTTAATTTGTCAGAGTGCTGATTTAACAAAAACACCCAAAACACCCCTAAAAACCCAAACCAAACCCCAACACCCAAGCAACAGAAAAACAGTTTTAGATATTATGATAATGTCCTGGTTTCAGCTAGAACAGAGTTAATTTTCTTTCTAGCAGCAGGTGAAATGCGGTGTTTGGGATTCAGGATGAGAGCAGTGCTGATAACACACTGATGTTTTACTTGTTGCCAAGTAGTCATGGACTTTTCAGTTTTTCATATTTCCTTGCTAGCAAGAAGGCAGGGGGAGCCCAGGAAGCTGGAAGGGGACACAGCTGGGCTAGGTGACCCAAAGTGGCCAAAGAGGGTATTCCAAGCCAATTATGTCATGCTCAGCATAAAAGGGGGGCTGGTGCGGGGAGGAGCAGGCAGCTCCAGGACATGTGGTTTGGGGATGGTCTGGTTTTCGGGATGGCTCTGAGCTGTATGGCCTGAGCTGTGCAGTTTGGTGAGAAACTGCATTTGTGTATCACCAATTCTGTATATTTTGCTATAAAGTCCTGTTATTATTATATCTATCTTTCTGCTATCCCAGTAAACTATCCTTATCCAAACCCATGAGGTTTTGGTTTCTCTGGTTTTCTTTTCCTGCTCTTTCCCCCTCCCCAGTTGCCCCCACCTTTAGAGAGCGAGAGGCTGCACGGTGCCTGGCTCTCGGCTGGGGCAGAACCATGACAGATAATTTGAGTGGTATGGAGAGGTTAACTATTTAGTCAAATACTGCTTTTAAGTGCTTGGAAGATGAAAATTTCAAAATGTTGATTTTAACTGAGAGTTAAGCTTTTCTTCTTCCAAAGAATTTTTGGACAGGGCTTGATTAATCCTCAATAACTCCAGAACACAGGTTGTAAATTACAGAACATTTACCCTCTTTTACAAACCGTGAAAAATAAAAGCCCACAACAGCTTGCTCCAATTCACAAGTTAAAAATCAATGGCAGCTTGGGTTTAGAATTTAGGGACTGGAGTAGATTACCTCCAGTGAACAAGCAGATCAATCTTTAACCCAGAAAGGACTGGGTTCATCAAACTGCAAGCACTAAATGCCAGCTCTCTGAAGTTTGTTTTAAAATAAGCAAACAAAATTAAATAAAGATGTGTTTTACCTCAGAAAGCACTCTCATCCTTTCAGTTACACCTCCACTTCCCTCCTGGTACTTCTCTTTAGCCTGGGAAGAAACATGTTCTTTGCTGTAATGACAGAGCTGCAGAGGTGTATGCAGATAGCTCACAGAGAACACCAAAACTTGCTCCAGAAACTCCACAAAGTCCCAGTGATGTTTATAGCTCTACACCTATGAGGACAGGCTGGAAACATCAGCCGCTAATGACTATCATTCAAAAACTAAAAGCAGTTTTAAGAAATGTAATAGCCTTAATACATACACAATAAGGATGTTTTCTAATCATAAAAAATAAGCATAAGGAAAATCTGCCTGAGCACAGACAGACCTGAATCCTGAAACCCGGAATATTTATTCATCAACAGTAAATTACTATCATGAAGTTTCTTAAAGTTTAACACTAGGGTAAACAGAAAGCACAAAGGTCAAATCCTGGTATGTGTTAGGATAGGAGGGCCAGCCAAATGACAGCTTATACAGGCCTCCTGCAGAGGGGATCACACTTCTCAAACAGCACTCAAATGGCATAAAAACTAAACGAAGTAAAAAAGTAATCAGAGTGCTTTGTGCATGTTAGCACGAGTGATCAATAGAAGAGATAAATGCTGGACTGAGACTGTAGTTTTTCCACTCATCACAGATGTGTGAACTTCACAGGGAAAGCAGAACTAGCAATTTACTAGCTGCTCCAGATTGGCAACAGATTTGCATAATATTCGGGCAAAAAACATTTACTTTCCCCTGTAGAATACTTGAATAAAATTGCTAGTTTAGCTTAAGAACTATATAATTTGACAGCAAATCAACATTTCCCCTGCTTTATATCCAGCAACAGAATTCAGAGATAAGTCCTCTGAGTCTTCTTTGCCTTTACCCTCACTTAATAGCAAGTTAAGACTAGGAAAGGTGGCAACAAAAGATCAGTGCATTACCTCACTCAGCAAGGCTTGTGCTGACCGATACTCCTGGACCAAGTGCTCCAACTGATGGTTGATGTACTTTTCCCTGCTATTGATCTTTTCCAGTGTCCTGCTGATTTCATTATGGAGTTTGTCAAGGTAACCCTGGAAAACCACATTCTGTGGGTTTGCAGTATACAGATAGTACGCAAAGAGTATTCAGATGGTGCTGTGAGTAAGAAATTATATGGAAGCCTACAATTTTGAGGGAAAAAGAGTACTGAAGTGCTGTGTTTGGCCAACAAAAATATACCTATTGTGCTCTTTTTTTTAGACACATTTTTATAAGTGTCAGTAAGTTACACTCATAACAGTATTTGACAGTATTTGGTATTTTTTATCAGCACTTATTTTCAGATTGTATTATTCTATTTTGCCCTCTGTAGTCAGGCAGTACTTGTGGCAATGCTTATGTTAACAGCTAATATCCCTGTTAATCCTCACATATACAGCTCTTCCCCCGCAAGATATTTTGCCAGTCCCACTATCCCTAATCGTCAACGTGTGTTTCCTTCTTTAGTTTTACAGCATTAGCACAATAAAATGGAGTAAAATTAAAATGAAATTAGTTCTTAACATATACCAAATACAGGAGAAAATAAACATGCTGAGAGATCAGTGAAATACTCTGTGCATACAAGACATACCCTCGTTTCTTTCAAGGAAGATTCAATTCCATCCTTATGCTGATGCATTTGATCTACGTGAATCCTCCAATCCTTAAAAAAAGAGGCCACAAAGTAAAACATAGGTAAGTACAATTTTATCTTTCTCTGGTTACTAAACAAAGGCTGGCATGTGAAGCAGGGCCTTTTATACAATTAGCCTGTGTCATTCTGCCACTGCCATGTTCAGATCCAGAGGCACTGGCACATTTAGAGCCTATGTGTCACATGTGACGCTCAGATCCATGAACAGAGACATCCTCACTGATACCACAGCAGCTATGCTTTTTAGAGTCTCTGTGATCTTCATGGAACTATCCCTGATAGAAACCACTCTGGGCACAAACACTGATAATATTGATTATAACTGCACAACTCAGTTTGTTCTTAGACAAAATTAGTGCTTCAAATGCCCCACACCCGCCAGCTCCAGAATATCAGATCTTCCCTTTCTGCTTAACTCCTACTATTATCAGAAAGAAATGAAAGAGGCAGAAATACCTAAATTTGTTTTGAGTAGTGGGACAGAATTAGAAGGTGGTACATTACTAGCAGCTTCTAGGTCATAGGAAACATACGCAGACTCAGCGATGTCTCCCATGACATCCTGATAGAAAAGCTGAGAGATCATGGGATAGATGAGTGGACAGTGAGGTGGGTTGAGAATTGGCTGTCGGACCGGGCTCAGAGGGTCGTGATCAGTGGAACAGAATCTGAATGGAGGCCTGTGACTAGCGGTGTTCCCCAGGGCTCGGTGTTGGGTCCAGTCCTGTTTAATATCTTCATCGACGACCTTGGTGAGGGAATAGCATCCACCCTCAGCAAGTACCGATGATACAAAGCTGGGAGGGGTGGCTGACACGCAGGAACACTGTGCTGCCATCCAGTGAGACCTGGACAGGCTGGAGAGCTGGGCAGGGAGAAACCAGATGAGGTTTAATAAAAGCAAGTGTAAAGTCTTGCACCTGGGGAGGAATAACCGTCTGTATCAGTACAGGCTGGGGGATGAGCTGCTGGAGAAGAGCTCTGTGGAGAAGGACCTGGGGGTCCTGGTTGATGACAGGTTGGCTAGGAGCCAGCAGTGTGCCCTGCTGGCTAAGAGGGCCAATGGGATCCTGGGATGCATCAGGAAGAGTGTGGCCAGCAGGTCAAAGGAGGTGATCCTCCCCCTCTACTCTGCCCTGGTCAGGCCCCACCTGGAGTATTGTGTCCAGTTCTGGGCTCCCTGGTATGAAAAAGACAGGGATCTCCTGGAGAGAGTCCAGAGAAGGGCTACAAAGATGATTAAGGGCCTGGAACATCTCCCATATGAGGAAAGGCTGAGTGAGCTGGGGCTGTTCAGCCTGGAGAAAAGAAGACTGAGGGGGGACCTAATTAATGTTTATAAATATCTTAAGTATGGGATGCGGGGGAATTGGCCAACCCCTTTTCAGTGGTCTGTGGAGACAGGACAAGGGGCAATGGCTGTAAACTGGAGCACAGGAAGTTCCGCACCAACATGCGGAAGAACTTTTACACAGTGAGGGTGACAGAGCCCTGGGACAGGCTGCCCAGGGAGGTGGTGGAGTCTCCTTCTCTGGAGATATTCAACACCCGTCTGGATGCCTATCTATGCAATATGAGCTGGGGAGCTGCTTTGGCAGGGGGGTTGGACCCGATGATCTCTCGAGGTCCCTTCCAACCCCTACAATTCTGTGATTCTGTGATGGGGGATGAGAAAAGGTGCTGTTTTATCTTGATAGGTACGCATATTTTACTTAGAAATCAATACCAGTTCCCAAGCCTTACCATAAATTTTTCTTTATCAGTGCAAACTCTACATCTCCCACACCCAAAACACAGCAGCAGGCAGATTGTGAGCTCAAAACAAAGCAGGAGCAGCACTGTAGAATTACTACTATTTCAGTACCGTGTTTCTGATCATGCTAGAACATATTTTTCAGCTTTTGTACTGTACTGATATAGCTGTTTAGAAAAATAACATGTTAATAAGTCTTTATGATTTGAAATCAAACCTTAGGAGACACGCTTGAAAAATAGGAACTATAAGAATACATGGAAGGTGATTGCTGCAGTGAAATTATTTGATCAAGGGCCTCATCAAAAAGAATGCCAAGTGAAACAGAAAGAGGCAAAACCATGACAAACAGTAACAGAGGCCACACCAAGAAACAAACCTGACAGTTACACTAATGGATCAGGGCATGAGGAGTGTGAGAATGTTTGTATCAGTACAACTATTTGATTGAGAGCCTTCTCAAAAGGGGATAAGGTAAAGGAGGTGGGGAAAAAACCAAAACCTGCAGAGAGACAGACCTGTCAGATGAACACTAAAGGAGAGGATAAGAAACAACACTCATCAGTCACACTGCAAGCAGCATTTCAAAGAAGGTAAACCTGGCCCTTGCTGCTAGTAACGATGCAAACCTGGGGGTTCTGGATCTTCCAGGTGAGGGCTGGTGCAACTGATGAGGCAACATGCTTCAAACTTTGAGTGTCAAACTTCGGAGCTTAAACAAAAAAACCAGACACCTCCCCCCAAACACACCCACTACTCCTGCCCAGAACTTTAGAAATAAGTTCCAGTTTCTAACCCCATGGATTAAACCATTAACCCTCTCCTGGTACTATGTAAACAGGCACCACATAGGAAGCAGAACATGATGTTTTTCTTGTACAGAGAAAAAATGCCAAACACTTCAGGTTTTTTTCTGAAAGCACGATAGCACAGGAGCTAGAAAAAGAAGAATCTTCGTTTCATGTTCATGATGAAATATTCCTTAAAGCCAAGAGACACTCCATTAAACTAGAAGGTAGTAAAACCTCAGTTCTTACAGTGGCTTTAATTTTCCACGTATGTCTTTATTAAGTTTTCTTAATGTGAGAACCAAGCATCATGTTCTCTGTAACAGATGGGCTCGCTGAGGATCAGAGAACAGTGGCTCAAGCCAGGCAATTCTTGACATAGAAAAATGCAGTATAGCGCAGGACAGGCAAGCAATTTAATGGAGAGTTGAGAGCTAGCCTATTTTTGGCAAGATAATTATCTTTCATTGAATTCTGTATCACTGCTACAGATTGCTCCAATACTCCAAACTAGCTGGGTCACAACAAATGAGCAATTTCAATACTGCACTGATATGTGTGTGCTACATAATCTCCTAGAAAGGGTCATGGCAATGCCAGGAATTGATCTCAGGTTTGGACTTTGACTTCCCAAAAACAGATGTCTACTAATAAGCTGCTCATTCTAGACTTCTTGGTATAGATTATGGAGAGAAATAATAATTTCCAAGCAATGATGAATTTCATCTTGAGGTAATTATCTGGATAGGTACATAAAAATCAGTCAAAAACGTACTCACTTGTTTTTCCTGAACAAGGAGAGCCCATAATGACTACATCAGAGGTACAGACCTACTTTATTGTCATTTAAAGTTCAGCAAGATGAATTCCATACAATCAACCATTCACATGGTTGACAATTTGAACAGTTGAAAGATAAGAAGTCCTTCAACTCTGATCCAGGAAGATGTCTGATTAGCTGCTAAACTGAGGGTATAATTTTTCAGAAGTATAGACACATTGGAAGTATTAAACAATTGAAGGTTTCCATTGAATAAATACCTGTAATACTGGAAGAAAAACCTACTAATAATTATTACTTCTAGGGTCAAAATAAGTTATAAATATTCAGACAAGATAGATTGGAGAGCCCGTTAGTCCCAATTCTTGGCATGACAAAAGAGGGAAAAAAAATTTGTAAATGGAAAGTTAACGACACTGACTGAAATCACATTTAATTACCACGTGTACACATGCAAAGCCATTCTCCCATACCTTATTGTCAGTCCTGACTGTAACCTTCAGCTGTGGAAGCACACGTTCCACTTCCAGATTCCACTCTGCTGCATCTGTTGTGGACTGTAAAATCTCTTCTTGCTTTGCAGAGTCACTCATGTCCTGTTTAAAAATCAAATTTATAAAGACTAGGAATTTCAATAAATATATCTTCTCATCGTATTTAGAATTTAAAAACATTAAACGTATATAATAATAAATTATAATACATTCCAGAAACAGCAGGGGGGGAGTGGTGGGAGGATATTATATTCAAGAAACTAATACCATGTTTCCCTGAAAGTCTCTGCCAGAGTTGCTTGCAAACGTTTCCAGCAAACTTGCAGTGGTAACAGTTTAGACACCGGATGCAGATTGATTTATTTTTTTGCTTTTAAAATACACTGGTTCACTTCAGTTGGAATGGTTTTTTTTCAAGTTTAGACTACATAAGGACTTTGACACTTAAATCCAACAGAAACAAACCGCTGTTACAGATATAAAAGTCCCTCTGGAAGGGACTGATGGGTAACGACCTACCGATCTGTATGTCTGTGCCTTTAGAACATTTAGGTCAATAAAATTGTCTTCGCTGTCCGACTCTTCTTCCTGCAAAGTTGCAGAGTAAAACTTCAGTAAGTCTTTCACCATAACTTCTAGTTTCAACGTAACTATTTCGCAGGAACACAGGACAAGTAGTATTAAATTCCAAATTTCTGACACAGAGACTTTTTGATAATAGTGTGCGTTTACTTAAAAGTTTTATGAGGAGACACAATATTTGGGACAAGCTGAAAGATGAAAGCTACCCCGTGTTTTCCTCAGGGCACCATAGTATTTAAAAACTAAAAAATACCAAATGACGATAAGATGTTGTTTGCACTGTAGACCTGGAGCTGCAGAATGATGCCACATTTTAAAAACATGCAGAACAATACGACTTAAATTGAGGCAATTGATTTGTGTTCTTGCCCATGACCCTATCCTGATGGTTCTACAGCATTATCTATTACAGTCTCAAAATTGCATTCCTCAGTGATCATAATCAGCTCAGAGCCCATCACTGCTCAAGTCAACGATGCTTGTATCTTGTATTACCCTCCACTTCAATTTCACCTTCTATTTTAACACATACACACTTCACCCTTATATACCTTGTCCTGTAACTCTCTTGGTAGTCATCATCTTTTCCACCAAAGTAAAACTGCATCATTCACCCCCTTTCTAGACAAATCAGGAATGCCACAATAACACAGGTCTTGGTGTAGGACCCTTCAAGACTCAGTGAAAACCTGGGAGCTTGTTCCTGTACCTCATTTATTATTTTAACCAACAAGGATCAACTTATTTTCTTCTGGCATGTTTGGCCCCCTTGTCCCTTGAATACTTGCCAGAAATAAATGAAGGCTGGACTGGGGCTATCTTTTGCTAAACAGACGATATATATTTGTACAGCACTTGTAAAAGACAGATTACAACACTACCATGACAACAAGATGACTAGTTATCCAAACTGGGGAAGCAAACTGTTCAGTTAGTCTCACTGGCTACTGTTCACCTAATTCCCCAAGGTTTACAGAACTAGGCTTGTCTCTGTCAGCCTCATCAATTTTATTCAGAAGAACCAAAACCAGAAGAACCATCAATGAACCTCATAAAATTAGCATTTAACTACTGGAAATACTGCTAAATTCAATTATGAATTCAGCCAATACATCCAGGACGTATCAATGTATTGGTGGCAACAATGGACCAGGGGGGGAAAAAAAAAATTGCATCAGCATATAATCAATCCCTGTGGAATCATTACAGGCTCTAGAAAAAGTGGTTATCCACTTGGTATAAACCTAGCTCAACGGTTTTATTAACACACAAACTCAGAAAAGCTAATAAAGCGTGTTAGTTGTCAAAATCTTGGCCTAAGATACTATCTGAGAGCAAATCCAGAGGTTCTTTGAAGGTTTCAACTGTGCTTTAGTTAACTGTTTTCCCCACGCTTCCCAATTTAAACAGCTCAGACCTTAACGAGACATGAAGAAGAACAGACTCTTCATATTTTGAAAGCCAACGGCTTACATTTCTGAGGCTGGTCAAACACAGAATACAGAATGTCTCTTATTGATCTCAGAATTATTCAAGATTTTTTCCATGGAAACTTCAAAGCCAATAAAAACACCACCAGGCATCCACATCACAATATCTGCATACTGTGTGAAATTTAAGAATATTTGAAATGTTTCTTGGCTAATAAAAATGAAAAAATAATGCAGTACTTATGAAAACTGTGAGGAAAGGGAGAAGCAAATTCTTCAACTGCTACATTCTTACAAACTACTGGGGCATATAAATCAGGACTATGATCAAAACCATACAACAACATTACTGGCAGTCTATTTCTAAGGTTTATGACCTCTAATTTTTCCCAAGCACTTGCAAAACATGAACACAAAAATGGAAGAGTTGTGGCATCTTCTATCCTATATTGCTGGGCCTTAACACTCCAGAAAATTGTTTTCTCCTCAAGTAACTTAATGACACAGAAAGCAAATACTTACAAGCTCACAGCTTTTGATATTTTTGTTTTGATCTACATTCATTTCGCACTGAATCATCAGCTCTTGTAGAAATTGGATGTGAAACTAACATTTGCAATTTTCACTTTAAATATCAACTAGCTTCCCTCTCCAGGAAAATTTTAAGTCTTTTTATTAATGACTGGCTGCAAGGAGACTGACAGAGACCAGTCAAAAATTACAATGTCTTGTGACAGCATTATGTTACCAGAAAACAGTGAGACTCCTACTCTCATAAAAATAATCTAGAGAAAGTCAATCAACAAGAAACAAATTCTGTTAACATCCATCACTGAGTCCTAAAAGCATATTTGAACTTACAGGTGTACTTCATTGGCTGTTTCATAGACATGACAACTTCCCTGTAATTATTATAGTTAAAAACCAAGAATAAATAAAACGGTTCCTCCTCAAACATTGCCATCTTGCTGGCAAAAGGTATTTCAAAGCAGAAAGACTTAACATGCAGTCAGAAGGCATGACTAGATATAACCATTTCATTCATGAATATATAGCAATGAGCTCCCATGACCTTTCTCTAACAGAAAGTATTCTGCAACCTTTATTTACGTCTTTGCTGGTGTTTTTAAACAGATGCTCCATTTCCGGTTGTTCTTTTCCAACTACCCTGTTCCCAATTGTTAAGATCAACTAAGCACCAAAGTTACTGCTTCCTGTTTGCAGTGAAATCTAAGTTACAGTAGTAACCACTCTATTATAAACGCTGGGCAAATTTTAACCAATTATGAGCCAATTCTGCAACAGGGATTGAAGTTTCTTTTAATATCAACAGCTTCCATCAGCAGTAAATAAATCTGAATTTATGCAATTTGAAGGTATGGCTATAAATGCACCTAAGAACATGAGCTCTGTCCCAACGAGTTAACAACTCTATCTGAAAGGAAACAAAAAACCCTACAGAGAGGCTGACAATGCAGGAAAGGAGACGCAGGGGGAAAGTGTGACTGAACAGCCAGCAGGAAAGGCTTCTTAAACAAAGCCAAACAAAGGGAACAGTCATAAAATCTACCGCAACATCCTCTTCCAGTTTATTAAGCGTTAATTCTGCATCATCTTCTGTTATTTCCTCTTCTTCTAGCTCTTCTGTTGGATACACTGGCCTGAAATTAGTTCAGAGAACAGCAGAGCTGTAAATTAGAAATACCCCTGTGAATTGCACCTAAGCAAACAAAGCATTTCATAGGAAGAGTGAATGATGTGAAATAGGAATAAACAGTGTCTCACACACACAAATAGAATTTATGCATAGCCTTAAAAATCTTGGTTTATTTTGGTCTGTCTTAAAAGAGAGGGTTAGTTATCACACCACGCAGTATAGTACATTCATACTACAAAGACATCTGGGGGGTAAATTTTGAGTCGTTTTCTCTTTCAGTCTAACCTCTTAAATTTTAAGTGCAAGTCCCCACAGACTCATTTTTGGCTTACAGTGGAATTTGTGTACTAAATAGAGGTAATGGTAAAGTATTTCCAAGGCAGAAATTACTTTGCTGTATCTATTTCAAAACCCATCAGAGGGAATGAACGAAACAGAGCCCTTTTAAATAAATTTTCATATACTTGAAATTACCTGTCAACTAATTTCTCCTAAGATTTCCTTTGGATTTAATACTCAAAGTTACTGTAACCTACTTGTAACATGATCCCATACTGTGCATGCTTTCAATTGAAGAGGTCAAGATTGATTGATAGAACCTAAAAGAGTATTAATCTGTTTCAACTCAACTGTGCAGATTAACAAGCAGTTCTGCATAGAAAATGACCAAAAAAGGGCCATCAGTCAAATCTTTATTAATTAGCTAAGTCTACTATTGGCCCAAATTCATCCTTGCTGGTAATAGACTAAATGGTGTGAAACTGCATTAGGAACTCATTTGTCCCACTGCTTCAAGCCCAGTTGAATTTTGCATCTCGTGAAACATTGAGTACAACATTTTCAGTTAGTACTATGTTTTCTCTTTACAATTACATTTGTTTGCTGAAACAATGCATAAGGGAGGACACTTAAAAGTGTACTATACCTTCTCCAGCTAAAGCCAGTGTATTTCAAGGCTTCTTCAGCTAAACAATTAAGAACATAGCATGCTTGTTCTCCGTAACCTGCCTTTAATTTTGAAGGAGGAAAATCCACAGGTCTTCCCTAAAATGGAGAGATACACTGTTTACTCACAGCTACCCATCAATAGAGCTTCCTCTTGGGGAGGTAACAAGATTTACTGAGCAAAAATCCCAAGCATCCATTGTGTATGAAGATTTTACCAATGTTAATTCATATTCTTCCCCTACGCAGCTCCAGTCTGGCAACAGGAGGGGAAACCAAGCAACCCAAAGAACAGACGCAGCGCAGAAACCTTAAAGCACCTGGTAAAAGGATATTCACAGGGAGCTGCAAGGGAGCTATATGGTCAGGCACACAAGTGACACATTGGCAAGGCAAGAAGAGCTGCAGAAGAACTCAGGTACTGAGACTTAACCACCAAATTTTCAACACTGCCTTGTTTGCTCTAGATTTTATTTATAAAAGTTTATTTTTATTTATTGTTGTCCTAGAGAAGAAATACCTTAGTTTTTAATCAAGTAACTCCTTTGAAGAGCAGTGCTCTTAATATCATCCACAGCTGTACAACAGTGAGGTTATGTGCATGTGTGTATATATATATATATATAAATAAAACTTCCATAAGATCATACTTACTGTAAGTTGATCTAAGTCTCCTGACCTTCAGGGTTTATTTTTAATATTGAAACAAATCAATATACTTCCTGACAGTTTATGCAGCCTTTTACTCCATAACAAAAAAAGAAGAAAACCCAAGTGCAATTCTAAGCCATTTCCTTCTCTATGAATTACACCACTGCCTTTGGCAGGAACAGGATCACAAGCTTTCTAAACAAAATCGTTGTAAATTATCTTACTGTAAATGAGCAGCATATGTGGCACTGTAAGAAGTAATCCCAATATAATCCATTGGATGGACTGTGGAAACAACACTAACTGGAATCATACAGAACATTTTAAGACCGTTTCTGTAGTGCCAAAAAGTTAGCAAGTAGGGACACCCAGTATAATCTTCCAATTAACACAGCACAAACTACAAGATGGGAAAAGCCTCGGGAACATAATCAGTCAGCAGAGGAAGCGTGCCACTACTGCTGTTCCTGAAGGCCAGGCAGGTGCTCGAGACAGGCCTGGGGAAGCAGCGTGCTCAGCACTTACGAAGGATCGCAGTTCCGAAAGCACGTTCGATATGGTGGCGTTGGGGTCATCGTGTTCTTGGGGCTGCTCGAAGGGATGACCTGCCTTAGTGATCAGCCAGGCGGCAAGCGTGCAGAACATGAAGAACTGCTCACCAGGATTAGTGGGCAGGGCGAAGTAGTGCCTGTTCACAAAGGGGAAAGAATGGTCAATGAGAATCCTTCTGAGCTCCTGAAGCTCTTAGGCCATTACAGGCCAGCACGTGCTAGCAAGCCGTTTCTGTAACTGTCCCAAGGAGTGAGACAGTTGAACTAAATTCAGACTGTATTTTCTACGTGATGCTCACCTGTTTCTTACTTTGAGTAAGAAACTTCGAGCTATGTATCGACATCAGACTTCCAAGGAATCAGATGGAAACTGTGTACTCCTCTCCCTTCAAAGCAGTATTATATAGTTTCAGTTAAAGACCAGCAAATTAACATTTCCACATAGACCCAAAGTCTCCAATCATGATGTGTAGCAGTGTATCTTGAGGAGTGGGCTTGTGGCCCAACCACACTTATTGCCACATGACTCTGCTTGCCCTAATATAATCAGGCCTGAGGAGCGAGCAGAGACATGTCAAGGCAGTGGTCTGGTATGCATTAACAGAAAGCAGAGGCCTGTGAGAACGAGGTAAGAATCCGCAAGAATGTTATCAACTGCCTTACAGGGGATAAAGCGGCTGTGTAGCTGTAACTGATTGCTAGCAGTAGTGAGGCGCACGTAAGGCGCGTGAACAGAGCATATAAGGAATGGCAATGCAATGTAACTCATGTACTGATATAGAAACATATATAAGCTGTGTGTGTGTGTCTGAATAAAGGAGCTCAGCACTGATCACATTGAACCAAGTTGAGTCCGTTACTTCAGCTCCAGCAATGATGAGCTCAATTCTGTCCCCATCGCTCCATAAAATACCATCACTGCTTAATGAAGAGCCTATGCAACGGACTGATTCACGGGGCCCTTGCGTAACGTAAAATACTTGAAAGAGCAAAAAAATTGGAAGTCAAATATCCACAATTGCCAATAACTTGTAGGCCATAAATAAGCTAAGATGTTGCTGAATCTCACAGCACAAGTGATCTACAGTGCAAGACAAAATTTAACTCTGAAAAACACCCTCTGAATACATTAGCAGAAGCGATGGATAACTTCTGTCAACACCACAGAGGAAACAACCTACTCCAAAAACAAAACTAAAATAATCCATCACTAAAGCTGTATACCTTTACCAATGACATTGGAAGGCAGGGTGGATTTGTCTCATCTTTTAGCTACTGTAGAGCACACTGAAAAATGGTTTTGAAGTGCATATTGTTCTCCATTAAAGGGAGCTTAGAGAAACAGCTCAAAGAACGGTCTCTCTGTTTGGGTGTATGGCTCTTTAACTAACTAAATATTGCAGCAACTGATCCGCAGAAACTCGAATGGCACTTCTTTGAGGAGAGGAGAACAAATTTCCTGAAGCCTCATTGCCTAAAGATCTGGGTCCTCTGTCTGCATATTGTGCTCATCCATCCTATTATAGCAAAGTCACCTCACTTCCTACTCCCTCTTTAACGCCCCCAAATACTCTTCCTGCAAACAGCAATGCATCCAGTTACCATTAGCTCCAGAGTTCCCCAAACCTCTTCCCACATTCCTCAGCTACCAGGTGGGCAAGAGGCTGCTGTACATAAATCAGTGCATAAGCTCAGATCAGGAGCATGTTTTTGAAGTGACTCTTCCACCCATCCTCGCCTACTGTGCTTTGGGTTACTTTGGAGAGCAAGGTACAGAAACTGCATCTATCTTAGATCACACTACATTAAAAGATGTGGTCCAAATGAGAATTCAGTCCATAAAATCAGACCACATTTAGTCCCCCAAAAGTATAAATCATGTGCACACCAGATACTCAGAAACAAGTGCTTCCCTGTCCAAACAGGGCTGCTTGCAAGGTGGACAAAGGTTTGCTTTCTTGCTCCAAACGTAGTGATGGTCCGAGAGCGGAGTAAAATGGCCTTATTGCCACTGAGCCCATACTCGAGGCTCTCTCCCAACAAGAGAATGATTTGGACTGAGTTTTTCCTCCCTACTAAACTGTTGCTTGTAGAAAGCTTTGCTGTGTGATACACTGCTGGGCAACCGGACTGAAACTGCTGGATGGATTTGAAAGTTATTTGAAACACATATGTATTAGATATTTTCATAACAGACAAAACCACCTACGCACACATACAAATAGTTATGTTAAATACAGGAAACTCATTTAGGGTAGAAGGCATTTTTGCCAGTGTGTCTGCCGGGGACAGGGAAGGGGAAGCGACTATGTACTTCTGGCATCTCAGCCTTTAAAGGGACTTCTCGTTCTGAAAGCTTCAAAATCACACGGGAACCGGTGAAACTGACAAGGTTTTCACCTGACCCCGGCACCTCACCTGAGGGCCAGTCTTCCTTTAATCCCTGACCCCAGGAGCGTAACCGCCCGCGGGGGCTTCTCCCAACTCAGGCCTCGGGGGTGCAGCCAGACGTACGGGGTCTGGCGCCTCTCCCTGCATGCCCCGGCAGCTGCCCACCCTCAGGCGTGGAGCTTCGCGCCACACGCCGCGACACCGCCCCTCCCCGCCCGCAGCCCCGCAGACGGCCTCCGGGCGAGGCTGCCGCCTTCCCCGCTCTCGGACGCCGTCGGCTTCAGCAGGACCGGCCGAGAGGTCCAGGGGCACCTGGAGAGCGGCCGCATGTTGTGACGCCGCAGCGCCTCCTCCTCGTAGCTCAGCAGCTTCAGCTTGTCCAGCAGGTCCTCCATCAGTACGAACGCGTGATATGCCGCGCCCGGGCCCCGCTCCACCGCCGCCCCCTCCTCATCCCGCTCCCCCGCTGCGGCTACCGCCGCCCCGCGCCGACCCTCCTCCGCCATCTTGGAGACACCCCCCTTCCCGCCGCCGCCGCCCGCAACCAAGGCAACCAGCCCTACCAATCCCCGCCTGCCTCCGCCTTGAAGCCTACCAATCACACCCGTTTGCGGCGCCGGAAAGCCCCGCCTGTCCAGAGCAGACCACCAATGGCGGCGAGACATGCCGGGGTCAGCTCCCAACCACCGCTCCAAGGGCGGCATGAGGACACCGAGCTTCCTTCCGCCTAGTAACCATGGAGATGACAGGCGGGCAGCCCGGGGCGCGCGTAGGCAGGCGGCTGCAGCGCCGGTCCCTCGGACAAGCGCTTGGCCGTGTCGCGCCGAGCCGCGGGCGTGTCACTCGCACCGTGCGAGCCGCCAGGAGGCGGCAGCGATGCCTGCGGCAGCAGGGCGCACGGCCCGCGGCGTGGCAGCTTGCTGCCGGCGCAGGGAGGGCTGGTGGCGGTAGACGCGATGGCCGGCTGGAGAGCCCGTGGGCGAGCGGCTTCTCCTGGCAAGGCGGGAGACGGGCCGTGGGTGTACTGCTAACGCCAGCCGGGATCTCTGAGGTCAGGCGCCTCCTCCTCTCGATCCCGCCTGCGCTTTGTTTGCGTTTTTTGCAAGCCCCCTTCCCTAAAACGCCTCGGTCCTCCTGTCAGCTTCTCCTACCTCATAGTCCATGGGAGGCTCGAGGTGTTCAGAGAAAACGGCGCACCAGTGAATTGTGGTTCAAGAGAAGGCAGGTTCCCTAACCCTGCAGACAGCCCGGGCATCTACTCTTCTTCTTTCAGAATAGGAGCTTTCTGAGCGTCATGGTAATTCGCATTTTGCGTTCTTTTTGTCCGTGCCCAGACAGAAATTGCCTCTCTCCCAGCGTCAGGTTCCTGTGCTCTGCCTTAGCAGGAGACCTGAAGGTCTCTGCTGTGCCTGTGGTGCTCTGGCTCTTGTAACAACCCAGCACAGTCCCAAAGCTGCATCACCCCTGCTGTAGCACTCACTTCTGACAATAACTGATTCCTTTTTGTACTCAGTTGCAGCTTGCATTAGTTATCATTAAAAAAAAGTTCAACAAAGCCAGGGAGGCATGAGAGACGGAAAGAGTTCATGTCTCAAACATTTTGGTGGGAAGCCATTATGGTCTGTGGCAATGGGAAGGCTCAGGGGAGCGGCTTCTTAGAAGACCAAGAACATTCTGTGGAAGCAGAACAATGTAAGTTCTCAAAAGGTGTAATTGTAGGTGCAGACTAGACTATAAAAGGCACAAACCCAAGGAGCCAGGTGTGTCCCCGTTACTGGAGGATTGCTCAATCTGTCACCATGGGATCCAGGAATGGTGATCTATCTCACCCCCTATCCCTCCTCTTCCCCTCTCTTTCCTGCCTACAAATGACTCATTAAGAGGCCACACCACCTACCATTATGCTTTCCAAGTTCTGGTTGCTTCTACCATAAATAAATACTCCCTGACAAACAGAAAATAAAGTCCCTTCAAAATTTATAAAATGAGATAGTAAGTCTCTCCTGATCAACTTGATGCCGAGCAAGTGACTATCCAGAGGCTACATACCGCTTTGGTGGGGGCTTTAGATGAGGAGAAAATATTAAGGGAACAATTAGATGAAACCCACTGCCAAACTGGTGTTGAAAGTAAGGGTGCAGATTCTGACAAGGGAAAAAAAAAACCCTAAAACATCCCCTCTTAATGACCTAGAACACATAAGAGATATATTTCCACGTGGCAGGGGCAGGGAGGAAGCCCTAATGCAACCCTTAGTTAAGACTAAGATTATGGATTTTGGTCAAAGAGGAGCTGAACAAGTTCCCTATTCACCCACCAATTTGGCTAAAATTCAGAAAAAACATTGCCAGACATCCTGAGAAACAGAAACTAAACATGTATGGAGAGTGTCTTCTTTTTGGTGGTGACTGTAATTTGCTGAGTGAGGACTAGGCGAGAGGGGACTGGGGGCTTTTGTAACTACGGTGACAACAGTCAACCCTGGTCCCTGCTCAGTAGCATATTGAGTTCAGACCATGTGTCCCTCTGTATTACTCAATTTCTCAGTGCCTCATCAAAACAAAAGGAGACAAGAAAGTGTTGGATTGAAGGGGTAACCTGAACGGGTGGTGCATGAAATCCAAGTACCCCAGTATTATACCAGGGGCATGATGACTTCTCTGATGTTAGAAAATATATATAGCCCATATGTAGGCCTCAAAATGCACCAGTTTGTGTTAGAAAAAGTAACCTGGAAAGTACACGTCCTAAGCAATTGGACCAATCATGCTTTCTGTGAAATGAATTTACAGATTCAAGAGGTATCCAAAATGACTTTGCAAAACACACTAGCTTTAGATATGTTATTGTTAAAAGAGCAGGCACAGGGTGTGTGGAACGTTAAATCTGACCGATGGAGAATGCTGTCTCACCATATACAGTGCAACTACCACCTTGGAAGAAGCGCAAAAGAGGATGAGAGTTGGACAGACCAGAGAGCTTTTCCAGGCAAGGAAGGGACTGGTTTCAAGGTTGGAACCCTAAATCTTGGTTCTCCTGAATTCACCGAGACTTACAGGTTGGGGCAAATGATTTTTAAACATTGTTCTAATATTAGGTGGCTGATTCTTCTTCTTGATGATTGGCCTAGCTATTGTAAAACATACGATTTCATGCCTTTTATCTTCTCTTTTCTCTATGAGTTATGTGAAAATCACCACCCTGGATGAAGATTGCACAGTGTTTGAGCCATGGAGTGGTGTGAGAGACTGAAAGGGTTCACATCAAACATTGTGGTGGGAAACAGTTATCTTCAGGGCAATGGGAAGGGGCTGGTTGGTGGAAAAGATCAAAAGATCATAAAAAAATTCTGCAGCAGGAACCGTCACTAATTTCTCAACAGGCAGAGATTACACTATATAAGCACAAAAACACAGAGCCAGGCATGTGCCTGTCACTGGAGAAATGCTCTTTCAGTCACCCTGGGATCCAAAAGTAGTGTTTGATCTCCTTCTCCTTTAAAAGAAGCCCCACCCCCTACCACTTACCTTTATTCCCCTAATCTCAGAAAAAGTTTTCCAAGGCTCCCGGGACTGTCCAGACTGGGTCACAGCAGAAGAAGGCAAAAGAGATGGTTAAGAGAAGCCCAAAGAGGGAGCAGTGACTGCAGAAGATGTGGAAGCTTCACGTATATAGAAACATGGTTCACACTGCAGAAACAACTGGTTTCATTTCTGCGTGGGAAGGACTCCACAGGTTAAAAGACCTGGGGCATGTATAGGTGTGGCTTAGAAGAAGAAGTTTCACAACTCTGGAAAACTGCTTTTTTGTTTGCTTGATATATTTAAGCAAATCCTGACTGCAAGAGACTCCTGAGACAAGAAAACTGAATTTTTTGGCTGCTTGTGAAATCAGAGAAGGTAAAAAGCCCTTGACAACTCTTTGATGTTATAAATGTGCAGGAGGGGGAATATATGATATGTATATATTGATGTAAAATACAGTGGGTTTAGTCAACTTCCTGAGACAATTTTGGAGGTTTAAAATGTTGGATCCTTCTTCCTTTGGGGGTACTCCTCAACAAGTGAAGTATGGAGTTGGCATTGAATAAAGCAGGGTTTCACTGGGGGAAGGCATAAAATACATACATAAAATGCCTTCTGAAGATTCAGTGGGGAAATTCTGAAGAGCTGGTATCATGGATAGTATGGGGTTCCCACGAGTTAGTTTGAAACTCATGCATTCAGTTTTCTTGTTGGTAAAATGTGAAAGTCTCAGGTATTTCCAGTCCTTGTAAGTCGGTTGTGATTAAAATATACTGTTGTTAAATTCCCTTGGAAAGGAAGTAATCAGAACCCATTTTACTAAGGGATAATTAACTTTTTATAGGGTAAGGAGAATATTGTACTTGGCTGTTCTCCAAGTCTGTTAGAGTTAAATTAACTGAGTAGACTGATGCCAGTAAGCCAAGGGTTCAGATTGCAAAATTCAAATGGAATTCTGCTGAAAGATATATGGTTTGGTCACTGCCTAATAGCAAAAAAACCCAAACCCAAAAAGCAAGCATTTGCTATTTAATGTTCATTTCCTGTAGTGGCAAAAGCCAGTGCAGTGTTGCCCCTTCCACCGCCTGAGCTGTTCACTGCTTGACTTCACTGTATGTCTTGGAAATACATTTTTGGTGCCTTGCCTTGCTCTCAGAAACCCTGGCTGAGCTGCTGCCCAATTAAGCCTGTGGTGGAATAAGTCTCCTGAAAGCTAGAGCATCAGTAACTGGCATGACTACAGTGATCTTAATTCTAGATGTAAGCTGTCAGTATAAAAACCTTTTTCACACTGATATTTCTCTCCAAAGCCTTCGGGTGAGATTTCTTGGTGGTGCCATTTAGGTCTGTAACAGACAGGAAAGATATATTTATTCAGCACTTTGCACTGTGACTCGAACTATCAGCATACACGTGCTGCATGCCTGTAAGACCTCTGAAAAGAAGGCTGGCCAGATCCCACACTCCTTGGATTTTTTCTACACACTGCTAAATATTTCTCTGAATACTGGCAACTGTTGCTACATCAAAACATGTCTAAGTGTTTATTTTACTCTTGCATCATCTCTGTCTCAAATTCAATGTTTTTATGAGCCTCTATTGATTTTTTCCCCCTAAAAGTGAAAATACATAAAGTAATCACACTAGCTTTACAATAGAAATAACATGCAAAAATCCATAGGTCATAAGACTAAAATTCACCACAAATCCAGTGACACACATCAGTCAAAATTATTCATTCATATTAAAAGAATTGGCTAGAAAAAAATGGCTAAAATTTTGCTGTGTTAGGGTGGTTTGAGCCTGTCTGGAGGCCAGACACCCACCAAAGCTGCTCTGTCACTCCCCTTTTCAGCCAGACAGGGGAGAAAATATATATTGAGAGGCTTAGGAATTGAGATAAGGACAGGGAGAGATCATCCTGTAATCAACAACATGGGCAAAACAGACTCAACATGGAATTAAAAAAATGCATCTAATTTATTACCACACCCACCTACCCCCCAGAAAGTACCCAATGAAAACAGAGTAGGATAATGAGAAATAAAACCAAATCTTAAGACACTTTTCCCCACCCCTCCCTTCTTACTTGGCTCAGCTTTATTCATGATTTCTCTCATTTCTCCCCCCTTCCAGGTGTCTTGGGGGGATGGGGAGTGGGGGTTTCAGTCAGTTCATCATAAGTTGTCTCTGTTGGCCCTTTCTTATTAGGAGGGGGATTCCTCACACTCTTCCCCTGCTCTAGCATGGGGTCCCACACAAAGAAGAGAGTCCTCCAATGCGAGTCCTTTTCTGTGGGGCCTCAGCTCTTCACCAGCTGCCCCAGTGTGGGTCCCTTCCATGGGCTGCAGACCTTCAGGAACAGTCTGGTCCCCCACCAGGTCATAAGTCCCCCCAGCAGACCTGCTCCAGCGTGGGCCCCTCTCTCCATGGGCTACAGGTCCTTCCAGGAGCTTGCTCCTACACAGGCTTCCTACAGGACACAGTGTCCTTCACGTGTCTCCACCTGCTCCAGCATGGGGTCCTCCATGGACTGCAGGTGGGATCTGTACTCCCCATCATCTTCCCTGGGCTGTAGGGGGACAACCTGCTTTTCCATGGTCTTCTCCACAGACTGCAGGGGAATCTCTCCTCTGGTGCTTGGAGCTTCGTCTCCTTAACTGACCTGGGTGCCCACATAGTTTCTTACATCTTGCCACCCCCTTCTCTGGTGGCAAAAAGCAGCCACTTGCAGGGTTTTTTTCCTTCTTAAATATGTCATCACAGAGGCACTACCACCGCTGCTGATTGGCTTGGCCTTCTAGGGGCTTCTTGCAAAAGCCACACATGCAGCTCCACCCTCTCCCCAAATCTTGCTATGCCAACCCGCAACATGCGTGTAAGTCAGGAATGGTAATGATAGCCAACCTTTGGGGATGGGAAAAGGAATTAGGGCAAGCTCTTTAGCCCCTTTTCAAGCTATTTAATTCTGGGGGAATTTCTGCATCATGGTATCATGTATTTTAGGATAGTGTGCCTGGTAGAGGAAGAATGTGGTGTGTCAGCTACAAGAAGATCATTCTTTTTTGTTCTGCAGAAGAGCTTCCAGTTCATTGTCATTTAACTGACAAACCAGAATAGACGATGGCAGAATCTCCTCCTCCTCCTTAGCATTGCTACCTGAGACTTCCATACTTGTGTTTTTGCAAGTTCAGTGGATGTTCTTTTAGTCTGGGGAAAAGTGTGAACAGTTCTTTATAACTGCAGTATTTGCAAATACAGGGAAGTCTCTTACCTCAGTCAAATATTGCCATGATCAAAAATATACTTTAGGGAGTAGAAAGGTTGACATGGGACATCTTAAACCCATTTAGAAATGGCACTTAATGAGTTTTCCTCAGTGTGCTGTTCATGAATGATGAGGATTAATGTTCCCTAGCCCTGTAAAACACTGAAAGCAAACACTGTATTAAAAGTAAGTAAAGTATCAATCAGTGAAGGATTACATGTTAATGAGAGGGTCTCTACCATTATTAAATGTATGGTATTACGTAATGACCTTAAGGCCAAAAATCTGTGCCTATGTTGTTGCAAACAAAAACCATGTTACAGAGGGCTGCAGTTTTTAATAAGTTATAGAAAGGAAGTTATTTAATAAGGCTATAATATCTTACTTGCATTTAACCAGGTTTTCTGCCCTCCTTTTATGTTGACAGTTTGACATGCATCTAGTATAGACTAAAGAAGACATGAGGGGACAGGAAATACCATCTCTTCTCATCTATTTATTCTACATAAGTGCTGCAGTTCAGGGTAGGTTTTAGCTCTCTTGTTTATGAAAAATAAGACTGTTATTATGCATGGTTTTTATTTGAGGGGAATGAATTCAAACACTGTTTCTTAATAACTGATTTGGGGTAATGTAAAATAGTCCCAGAGCAAATGGACAACTGTTTGGAAGATGTCTGCATGGATGGCCAAGGCCATCAATCACATTGAGCACCCAAACTGTCACCTGCCCAGATCTCTGTCCTGTGGCTTGGCTGGTGGTGTCATGTTCAACAGGCTGGTGGTGTCATGTTCAACAGGCAGTAGTTGTCAGTTTATACTGAAAATGGGTTAGAAGTATATCTAATCATCTGGATTGCCCTGCCAGATGAGCTGGAGAGGGCATCAGAATTTCTGAGAAGACAGCTGCACTACCGGCCTAACAGATTGTCTGACCTTTGCCAAGAAAGTCCATATGACAGTATTAAGTTAATACAGTCAGTTTTAAAAAGATTAATTTTAAATTGTTCTTTTCTGCCAGCAAGGCCTAGATGAAATGTTAACTGCAATGAGAGGCTACCACTTATGTGAATTAAATGTTGAGGCATCCACACTGTAATTACCTCTGTGGTGGTGAAGCTGTCTTCCTGTTGTCATGTCCTTTTTTTCCTGTGGCTTGACTCTATGTGAGGTGATTGGTACCCCAGGTCCTGCAACATGCTGGTACCAGGGCTTTAGTGAGTAGCAAACTGCAGCTCAAAATGGTTTTGAGTTCAAAGGTGGTGCTTTTGGAATGCATTTGAAGCTCAGGTGCTAAGGTGGCAGGGTACTGATTTGAATATGTAGGTCCATACTCAGGGTATCTACTTAAACTTGTTCAAAGACAAGAGCTCTGCATTATAATATTGATTAAACAAAAGGAAGACCCTTGCTGTCCCAGAGACTCACATTCCCAGAGAACTGTGAAAGAGCTGTTGGCCTGCTCTATAGGAATGTGCTGCCTGCCAGGGTGGGAGTTTCTTTTGTCAGAGATGAGGAGGGGCAGAAGACTAGAGGGAAGGGCTTGTAGACTAGATTTAACTTGATCATTTCTGCTTGATGTGCTTTAGGTGTTACAGAGCAGGAAACGGTAACAGGGCTGTTTTCCAAGGACTGCATCCTCCCTTGTGCTTTCCCACAAGGGAATGATGAAGTGATTCACTGGACAAAAGGGGATAAAAGCGTGCACAGCTACTATCACCAGAAGGATCAGCTGACAGAGCAAGACCTAAATTACAGACATAGAACATACCTTTTCTACCAGAACATTCCCCATGGAAATGCCTCCTTGAAACTTAGTAACTTGACTGTGACTGATGAAGGCCTTTATAAATGTTATGTGGGAACAGAGAGAACTAGAACAGAAGTTGAAGTCAAGCTGCATGTAAGAGGTCAGTAAGATACCGAAAACTGCTTGGATCCCAGCAGTGGAAATGAGATTGCACCAACAGTATTTCTTGTGTTATTTCTCACATGGAATCAAAATCTACCAAGCCAACAGAGTGCCTTTGGGGCCTGATGGTATTATCAGGCAATTAATTTTCTCTGGTGAGATGCAGTAACATGGATTGAAAAAATAGAGTGCATGCAGCATTGTTCTCATAACCTATTGCTCCATGATTTCTGAAGGCTAACTAGGTAGTATACTTAAATTCAAAACATTATGTGGTTTCTCAGAATAGTGTGGACTCTGGCATTAAGTAATGACATGCTTCCTTCTGAAATAAAATACATTAATTTTTCTTCCCAATTTAATTTATTATCCCCAATGTTATTTTAAAAGACTGATGATTTCAAGTTAAAAAGGATTTTGAAACTAACAGGTTTGGTTTTTTTTTTTTAATGTACAGTTCTCTCTTACTATGCACTGGAATACCAAAAGATAGACACAGGAAGCACACTGAGGTGCTGTGCCTTTCTCACTTACACAGCACCATATATCTTTTGGAAACAAGGTGATAAATCCACTCAAGAAACAGGTCGGCAGAACACCACAGATGGAGTTCTCTATTCTGTTAGAAGTGACAAGAACATTACAAACACAACTGATCCTTACTACTGTCATGTTCTTCTCCCTCATGAAGAGTGGGTTGCTGAATGGAGGATGCAAGGTAGGAATGAATGGAAGTTGCTTCCTGCATTGTTACTGACTGTGGCAGCTGCTTTCAGAGCCAAATGGAGTTGGGCAGCATGAGTACAGGATTAGTACAAAAAGTTGTGTCTTCCTCTTTGAAACTTGTTTGTTACAATTACAAGGCAGGATGTCATAAAAGTAGGGACTATGACCATTCTTTAAATTAGCTTTGCTCTGAACATTTTTTCCATACCTGTTTCACATTTCAAGGGGTGCACAATAATCCAACTTTACACTCTATCTAGAAAAGAATGAACTTGGACAAAATATATGGAACACTTAGTGACCCTGTGGGTTATACGAGGCAGGGTAAAGTTTGCCTGCTGCTCTAGATGCCTGCAATCCTTCCTCATTCTGTTCCCCATCTTTTGCCAGAATTGTATCAATACCTTTGCAAAGATCCTTTCTTTGCACTTCAAGTCCATTCAAGTCCAAGTGCCTGGGTTGAGAGCTGGGAGTGCCTGGCAGTGGAGCGCAGCAAACACTGGTTACATTGGAGCAGAGAGCAGCTCATTTTGATAGTTAAGGGAAAACAGGACTGTAAAATTTCAACTCTTCTGTTTTGTCCTCCTGCAATCCCAACTTTTACTGGAAATTCAGTTCAAGTAACTAACTGGTACTTTTCAACCTCTCCTGTTTGTTAGGAAGTATATTTTAATTGGATCAATAGCAATGTGAGAGCAATTCCTTTGTGTGACGTGCATGGCTACCTCTGTTTCCCTGGTTTCTCCCTAAACTGTGCCCAGACACTCTCAGTTCCTAATCCCCTCCATATGCTTCAAAACAAAAGTGCAGTTGTTAATTTACATACAGTAGCTTACAACTATGGAAGGTTTCAGTGATGGCATCATAATAGGTAACAAGTCTTATTTTGCTAATCTATCCTTTTGATCCACAAGAAAAAAGGTACACATCATTACCTTTCTGTTTGAGTTTCCCTGCATCCTTCTATCCTTCCACTGGAATGTTTTGAAAACACCCAGCTTTTCCTTTTCCTGATATAATGTACTTTATTGTTTTGTCCTCATGGTTTTCAGCCCCATGGCTCAGTTTGTTTAGATCCACACACCAAAACCAAGCGTGGTGGGACTTAAAATTCAGAAATTACCTAAATAGCCTTCATAGTATTTAAAAAGACATAAAATATTAGGGGGTTCTTCAATTATCTGTTTCAGACCAACTGTCTCACGTGGAAGGAAGCAGTGCTGTAATTCCTTGTGAAGTCAGCAGTAGCACTGCAAACACCCAGGGCTTCAGCGTTGTCTGGACGTTAACCAGAAAGACAGTGACCTCAGTCCTGGCTGCCTTCAATGGTACATCTCACTCCTACCAGCCCCGAGTCCAGATGAACCAAAGTGACTTCTCACTGATCTTGGTTGATCTTACTGCAGATGACAGTGGAGAATACATGTGTAATATTTCTTCACCTCTCTACACAAAACTTACTGTGAGAACTTTGCAAGTGGGTAAGTTGCCACTCATTTTGGAGGATGGGCACCAGTGAAGGGAATGCAGGGCCAAAAGGGCACTCAGAAGTCTGTAAAACTCTGGGAAAAAACAACTTGTGTAATTAGGACAGGTGGGTAGATGAGATATTTTATTATTGTTGTCCCAGGGGACAAAGCCAGCCAAACAAAAATCCACATGGCCTAAGCTGTATTTATTTAAAGACTTCAAGTTTCTTCTTTCTTTTTTCCAATCAGCAGCTTGTTGTGGGAAAGGTCTCAAAATCAGGGGCTGCCCTCAGCTACCAAAACTGCCCTCAGAGCTGAGGGCACAGCAAAACTCTCAGAAGCATGTCCTAAATGCCCTGCTGAGAGCAAATACAGTCTTTTAAAGTAGCAGGGAGGTGAAGGGCAGCCCAAAGATGTGGTGGAAATTTGCCTGAAGAAGAAACATTGCTGAGGAGAACTTGCAGTTGTTATTGCATTATTATTGTGAATGTTATTGCAATTATTATTATGAATGCCTGTGTTTCTGGGAACTGTAGTAAATTTCCCGCCGTGAAATCTTAATTACTGTTACTTCATTGTCTCCAGTTTCAAGGAGACTTAATGATTAACTTTTCTACCTACTGAAAACTCTTTCTGAAGGTTAAAAAAATTTTAGTTGGGCTTTCTGAAATTATAGTGCAAACAATTCACAGATTTGTATGGAAACCCATTCACCCAGTAACACATGGGTAAATAGTAGTAACAGTTAACTATAACCACCTAAAAGGCTGAGAACTGATATAGGGCACCTCAGTTGTTTGGTTTGGTGTGTTTTGGTTTTTTTTTTTTAAGGAAGAAAAGAATTTCAAACAAGCCAGCAAGACATGAAAAATAGAGGCAACATAACAGCAAAGGGGCTAGAATAAGTGACTATGTATTTTTGTCCTCCTTTCTTCCCCCTCCCCCATGATAGCTTCAGTTCAGGCTAAAAACTTGATGTAGGGTGTGTTTTAAATGGCAGTGGCTATATGCAACCTGAAGGAGGGGAGTTAGATTAAAGAAAACAATTAAGCCAGACAAACAAACTTCCTCTCAGCTCAAATTCCAGCATGATCTTCCTTGTCCTGTAAACTCAGTACTGTGCTTCTGCAGTGGGGGGCATTGAACACTTCCAAGGAGTTATATGCTTAACAGGTGCTCCTAACCCATGTGCACAAGTCCATCGGTCTCCCTGTAGGTTGGCTGGAGACAGACACGTGCACCTGTCCAGCGCAAATATGATCTGGTTAATCCTCTGTAAATGCCTTTCTCTAGCTGCTCTCTGCAGGTGGCTGTTTCTTACAATAGCCATAGGTGATAGAAATCCCCTCTTTAGCAGCTAAATTACTGTGCTGCTGATGGAATTGTCCCACTGGTGGGACAGAAGCACAGAGAAGACACTTACTGGAGAGATGAGCACCTTTGTGGTGGCACAGGCTTATCCTGTGTGAAGAAAGGCTGCAGCTTCAAACTGCTCTGCCAAAGGAACTGACAAGATGTAAACACAGGTCTGCACGTAGAGGTAGAGACAAGCTAAAGGCAGTGACCAGATTAAATGCTCTGTTTTGGCAGTTCTCTTTTTTGCACTGTTTGCCAAACATCCCCAGAGAGTTTCCAGAGGAGTGGAGAGTTTTTCAGATTCTTTGGATGAGACGCAGCAGTGGAAAGGAAGCCTGAAGTAGAAGAACTGTACTTAAAGGAATGAGTATGCCAGGCCTGAGAGTTCTCACATTAAAACTGGCTGGAGTAGCAAGACCCTTGGTGCTGTGTAGAACACGTGACACCTGTAATTTTCTATCAGTACAGTTAAGTAAAATAATCTGCTTTCAGCTATTTGCAATTAACTCATTAAAGTATCACTTTAAAGTCTTACTGTATGGGTCAAATAATTTGAGCATAGTTGTGTTAATAACATTAAGAAGAAACAGACATTGTCCTAACTCAAAGCTTTTAGATTATAGGTGAGAGAAGAATCATAGCCTTGATGTACTTAGTGAACAAGAGCAAACGTTACTTTGCAATATTACTTTTTTAAAGAAAATTCAAGTAACACCATGAAGACTGTGGGGACCAGAGGGATCATCAGAGGGATCATCGGAGGGTCCATCGGAGGGATCGTTCTGCTGGCAGCAGTCTTTGTGTGGAAGCACCACAAGGTATGTACAGTCTTTAGGGGATTTATTTTTAAAGGTACTATCAAGCTTAAATCCAGACTTTGAATGTTTAACCAAAACATAAATTCCGTTTTCATGGGTTAAAACATGTAACAAAGACTGAACATGTAGCATGAGATGTTTCAGCAAAAATAAATTGTCCTCATTCTTGCTGCTTCCTGTGTCCAGAAGGCCCTCTGTGGGTATAATCAAAATAGCATTTTGGGCCCTAGATGTACCAGTGTCAAAGCTCACCAAAGCTGCAGTGTGAAGTTATACTAATTGCTTTGTTTATTGTACTTATATAACCATGTGGTCTTTGATCTCATCTCTCTACACATCTCTCCATTTAGTAGAGTACCACATCTTCAAGTGGATGCATTTTATTCTTGTGCATTTGTAATAGGTTGCCTGTCTTATAGTACCCTGTCTCCTCGTGCATTGGTGGCATGTATCCTTAAAAAAGGAACTGTAGCTTGAGGTCCTTAGGATACATCTTTCTGTGTCTGACAGTACAGCCCCATCCAAGGAGAGATACACTTTTGAATTCTCTGGGCCTTAAGATTTTGTCGTAACCTAAATTTGTTAAGGTTCAGGAGGTATTTTACAATGGCTGCCATAAGGTTCAACAAGAACATATCAAAAATCCAACTCTAAAATGACTGAATCTCTGTATTTTTTCATTTTTCCTCTCACTTAAGAGATTCACTTGCATGCTTATTAGCCAGTTTTAATGCTAGCATGCTCTAGAGATGATGACAGACTTTTGAGATGCAGCTGTTTAACTTAAAAAAAATGAAGCAAGAATCATTTATCTTGGGGCCTCTTGAGACCTTTATCATACCATAATCGGAGGAAGTGGAACAGTTTACAGGTTAACTCAGCTCTGGTTACCATGATGGATGACTAGGTGGAAGAAACAGGAATGTTTCTGCATGTGGATGTTTATTCTACTCAGCTAATGTTGAAATGGAAAATACTGACTCTTCCTTACAGTCTTGTGCTGTTTCCACTAGAGGTTTAATTTTACACCTTCTACCTTCGACAGAAGCAGCAGAAGGAATATAAGCACTGTAACACATAAGGATCTGATAGTTCCACCCAGCAAGCAGATGAGCACCATGTGGCCTCTCACCCCTCCACTCAGCAGGTTGGGGAGAAGAATGGGGAGACAAATTTATAAAGGAGAGAAAAATAACAACAACAGGACTTAGAATAAACACAAGGCAATTTACAGACCCATTGACCAACTGGACACTCAGCCCACACTCAGACCATCCCGGAGGCAGTCTGGAACCAGACCTCCCCAACTAACGCACTTTCATGCTAAGCATGGCGTGATATGGTAAGGAATAAGCCTTTGGCTAGTTTGGGTCACCTGTCCTAACTACCCTGTCCCAGATCCTTCTGAAAATTAACTCAATGCTAGCCAAAACCAGGACACAGAAGAAAATCGCTCCCTGCACAGACAGATGCTAATGAGATGTGATTATCCGAGCAACAAACACCTGAGATAATAGGAAAAAACATGGAAGTCAATTGATACGTGTATGGGAAGAGTCAGCATAAAAAAACTGGAACTTGGATATCCTAAAGAGACAATGAAAAGGTTTCTGCAGAAGAGGACTTAGTTTTGAGGAATTTTAATTTTTTTTTCTAGTATGAGGGAGAGCTTCCTGTTTTGGACTTCATTTAGTATTTAAATTTGAAGCAAAACCAACTTCTCTATTAAAAGATAACACTCTATTTCTGAGCCACAGGCAGTCCTGACCAGACACATCCTTCCACAGCATCTCCCATGTCTCTCCTGCAGCTGGCAGACAGAAGTCCTTTGGCTGGTCACAGGGGAAGCTTCTAAATTCTACTTTGTGCTTTTCCGAAGTCATACAGACTCCGACTGGCAGGACAAACAAAATGGGTTATTTTGGCTTTAAGGACTGTCACCCTGCACAGGTTTAATCGGTGTTGCTTTAAAAATCTGCACATGAAATACATGAGGCTGTGAAGCATGACTGGATTTGCCCTTGGTTTTGATTTTTGTCAGAGATCTGCCAATTAGGATTTGTTCCAACATAATGAAGTGGGCTGTTAGCAAGATGTAGTCTTTTATTGATCGCTGGGGCTTGGCAAAATAAAAACACAAAGAAATGAATGGAATACACTATGCAGTCTGTTTGGATTTTCACTTCATATTTATTTTGTTAAGTGCTTGGTGTTTTCTACATCTGCTTTCAGCTGTGCCTGATTACGTCAAGCATCTTCTCATGTCTGTCAGCCTGGACTGTACTTACTCCTCTTCATGAACCTGAAATACAATGGAGATAGGTCGTATAGAGCTGTTAAAAATGGAAGCGTTTTTGGGTAGGTTCCCAAGCTTGTCTTCCTTAATGCTTCTGCTCCCTGGCATTACCAGTTTGTGTCAGAAAAGGACTAACACCAATCCAGCCAACCTTTGCCATCTTACTTCAGCTAACAATACAGGTTCTTTGCCCTCATGCTAGGGCATCTGCCCCTTTGGTAGCAGACGACACCTATGCGACCCTGTTTCAGTGGTGGTGTTTTGCTCTGAATCTCTCACAGGCCTTAGAGTTTCCAGGAACGTGGGTGCTGGTAGCAGTAGACGAGGTATTTCTAATGCCATGTTACTAAAACAAGTCTCTACAGTGCCTTTCTCCCCCCAGAGGAGATGGGTCATGACTTTTGGGACAGCACTGGCTGCCTGAACATGTTTCCTGGCAGATACTGCCACCACTGCCACAAGTCCCTTTTGGTAGAAATGACACTCTGCATGGATGATCGAGCTCATCTTTTGATAGTGCAGCGCTCTGCTGTAAGCCAGAGCTGCTGTTTGCCAACACTAAATCCATCTACTAAAACCAGGCATCCATTCTTCTATAGCTTTTGCATATTTGAGACAGAAAGAGGGTACTAGTAAGGTACGGGGAATGAACAGCACTCTTAAGTGTATTAAAAAAATGTATAAATTACTCCCATGGTTTGCCTATTTCAGTGTCTGTGTGATGTTGTGGCTTTGTGAAATTACATGTTTTTTTCCTAGGTTTGAAATAATTTCAAGAAAAAATTTGAAGAAAAGTATGTAGACATTTTTTATCCTTAAAATCTTTGACTTCTCAGCTTCAGATGCTTTCATCATGCATGAATGTATGTGAGACTAGACGATCTTTCGAGGTGCCTTCCAACCCCTACTATTCAGTGATTCATGTAGTTTTAATGTAGCTGCACTCCGGACAGTGGAGCCAAAGTCGTTTATATCAGTTAAAGGTGACAAAAGCAGGAATTGGAGTATTTCCTCCCACAGTCCAGCCGATACAGAAGGCAGCAGGAAGGTGTTGGGATCAAGTGTAATAAAAATACTGAAACTCTACAGAAAGGTTTCTCTTCTCTTTCTTGACTCAGGAGCTGTCACCCCCATAAAACCTACGTGATGTTTGGTGTACCCCAATAAAACCACGTGAAGCCTGGGAGTTTGTAACGTTTGCAAATGAAATCCATAAAGGCAATGACCCAGCTCCTCTTTCTGTTGCTCCTACTAGTAACAACCCCACTTTTATTTGCCCTGGGCGCCATGAGGCAAACATGGGTAAGCAAAGGTTACTTTCACTTCTGGACTGAGTTCTTAGGCACCTTTTAGCATCATCAGTATTACTCTACTACCAGTCTGCTCAAGTGCACAACACCACAAATACCTTTCTAATTACTAATGACTTCTCGGCCCTTATGTGACTAATCACTGATATTTTCCTTTCATCCAGCTCTTCAAATCAATAGAAGTTCACTGAAAGAGCAATATTGGAGTATCTGGCAATCTGTTAGTGCAGTATTACATATGCACAAATCTACATCATCAGAGGGAGAAAAATACAGAGCTTCTTAATATTGCTTGCAAAAAACCTCAACTCCCAAAACACCAATTCTGGGGACTTCTGTCTGTTGAGCACAGGGGTTAAATGACGACAACATCAAGGGGACAGAGAATTCATTTTGCCTAAGCATCAGATTGCTGTCCTAAAGGCTTACCTTTGTGTTAAAATAAAGGGCAGACTGAAACAAACAAGCAAAATTTAAAAAATATAGTAAAGAAGAATCTATTCTAGTTCACATTCCTCTAAGAGATGTAACTCCTGCGTACGCTGCACCCACTGCTGTGTATTGGACAGTCCCATCTACCCCACACGGTGTAGCCATACCTTTTTCATGCCGATATCTCGTGACTTGCTCCTCAGCTTATTGACCTGAGATTCGGCTATTTCAGCCCTTTCCTCAGCGTCATCCAGATCATGTTGCTGTTTTCTGTACTTCGAAAGGTACAGGTTGGCTTGTGCTTCCTGGGGAGAGAGAAAAAGCTCAGCTCATTCCCTCCCATCTGCCTGAAACAAAGCTTTCCAAGCGGGAAGCGAAGGGCTGAGCATGACAAGGTGGCAGCTGGATGGGAACCACCCGCAGAACCGAGATTGTTCTTTTATGCAGTTGCTGTTCCCCCCTTTCTCCCCTTCCATTGCAAATTATGCTGCAGTCTTAAGACAAAATGTAATACCTTTTCTGATATATAATCAGCACACATGCTACATATTTCATCTCATATGTATTATAAATACATTTATATATACATGGTTTACATGTATATAAAAAAATACACACACAAACCCCCATGTATTTGTACTAAAAGCTGCTACGGATTAGAGACTGTGGGTTTGGAAATTCAATTTCTCAAAGGTAAAAAGGCCCAAATAGTTACTCACAGCTTCCTCTGCTTGGTGCTTGTAGCTCTTCACTTTCAATTGCAGCTTGTCAATCAGATCCTGCATCCTGGCCAGGTTCTTCTTGTCTTCTTCAGACTGTACCAAAACACGGCTAATTGCGTTAATGGCTGAGACAGACCTAACGCACCCCCCGCAACGCAATAGGTATGGGTGCTGTATGTGTTGTCTTAGAAACATGTAGTTCAAAGACAAACAAGCTGCCTCCGTATACCTGAGAAAAATCTCTAGAGGTTGACTGAGGATGTGTGCAAGCTGGGAGGCTGAGGGCAAAGAGAGAGCATGCTCCCCATTTGTATGCACAAACATACAGATACCTGTAAACAGAAACACGCACATGCACACGCTTTCAGAGGCATACATGTACATACACACAGAGAGTTCCTTGCTCAGGGGTGAAGGAGCACTCCTGTCGTTACAGACCATGTCATTATTTATGAAAAGGACTTGTGGGTGGGCCTAAAGAGACATAATTTCCATATTTTAAAGTCTGGTCTGAAGGCATTTCTGGTAAATGGAGCCAGGTTTAAGCTGTCAGAATCCATAAGGAGAAGCACGAGCTAATTCTGCCTGCGCTCTGTGCTCTGAGAAAACAACCTTCAGGCTCTGCTTACAAAAGTCAGAGTAAAATAACAGGTAGCAGGCTAAATAATCTCCTAAAGCAGATGGGGGGGGGTTATCTCTTTAAGAATGCAGTTGAAAGCAAAAGGATCAGTGTTCTGCTCTGAAGACCTTTTGCGAAAGGCAAGCAGCAGGAGCAGCTGTTAGCAGACGGGAAGCAGGACTAGACCTCGCTGCTCAGCAGTAGGTGACGGAGCCCCGGGGCTGGGCAGCCCTGCACTGAGTGATGCATTAGTCAATTGGATCCTTCGGGCTCCTTTCAGTGACATCAGCACAGCTGAGAGACAGCTGGGCTCTGTCTTCTCTTGCAGTGTGAACAGACATGTAAGCCTGCTCTACATTAATTCTGCACTAGAACTGCAGAGCCGGGAGTAGGATTGATGATCCTTATGGCTCCCTTCCAACTCAGGAGATTCCATGATTCTGTGATCCCAGAAAGAGAGGATTTCTGACATTAGTGACAATGAGTCAGGATGGGTGATGTTCCTCCTATCCTTAAAGCTTCCTACAATCAGAAAGCTCTGGGTAATGCCATCCTTCACTAGAGTACTGAGGCAACTTAAGACACCGCCTGGGAGAACACGTATTCCCAGTGACCTAGTGGCTACTGCAGCTCCCAGCATACCTGGTAAGTCAGCTCTTTTATGCGTCTCTCAAACTTGCGGGCTCCTTTTTGGGCATCCGAATTGCGACGGAGTTCAGTCTCGAGTTCATTCTCCAGCTCACGCACCTGTGGGACAAGGAAACCCCCTTACTGTTGTGTTACATGTATATAAAACAGCTGATAATTTCAATCACAGTTCAACAAATGCTGATTTTCTCAGCATCTCCAGAGAGTCAAATTTCAGGAACAGATAAAATGTCAGCAAGGCTGGCACACCAGAAGGCTGCACTGCCACTCAGTGAGACCTGGACAGGCTAGAGAGTTGGGTGGAGAGGAACCAAATGAAGTTCAACAAGAGTCCTGCACCTAGAGAGGAATAACCCCAGGCACCGGTACAGGTTAGGGGCTGACCTGGTAAGCAGCTCTGCAGAGAAGGACCTGGGAGTCCTGGTGGACAGAAAGCACTCCATGAGCCAGCAGTGGGCCCTCATGGCCAAGAAAGCCAGTGGTATCCTGGGGTATGTTAAGAAAAGCATGGCCAGCAGGTCAAGGGGGTTATCCTCCCCCTCTGCTCTGCCCTGGTGAGGCCACATCTGGAATACTGTGTCCAGTTCTGGGCTCCCCAGTTCAAGACAGACAGGGAACTACTGGAAACCCCAGTGGAGGTCTATGAGGGTGATGAGGGGACTGGAGCATCTCTTGTATGAGGAAAGGCTGAGAGCTGGATCTGTTCAGCCTGGAGAAGACTGAGAGGGGATCTCATCAATGGTTCCCAGTGACAGCACGTGAGGCAATGGGCACAAACTGGAACATGGGACGTTCTGTCTGAGCTGTGAGGGTGACAGAGCACTGCCACAGGCTGCCCAGAGAGGTTGTGGAGCCTCCTTCTCTGGAGATAATTCAGACCTTGCCTGAATGCTGTCCTGTGCAACCTGCTCCAGGTGATCCTGCTTTAGCAGGGAGGTTGGACTAGATGATCTCCAACTAGGCTTCTTCCAACTTCCAACCCCCTCCAGCTTCCAACCCCTACCCTGCTGTGATTCTGTGATTTCCATTATGCTTTTTCATAAATGAATTTCAGCTGCACCATCAAAGGTGCACACATGTGCAAAGGCTGGAAAAGTTTAACTGAAGCAAACATTGGAGAGACTTTTTCTGGGTTTAGATGTTTGGGTTTTAAATTTATAATCTTTTTTCATCAAGGGCTTGGTCATCTGCTGTGCTACAACAGCTCATTGTAGTTGCACAACGAAGGGGAAGCATGCCTCCAAGAACTGCTCACCTGGGTTTTATGAAACAGAGGAAAGGCATTCCCAGTATCTCTTACTGACCACTAGGAACTTATCAGGCAGCCCTAGGATACCTTCGTGGTTCCAGTTCTGTAAGCACGAGACAGTGGTCTGAAGCTGGATCACAGACTTACCCTGGCTTCCAGTTTCTGGATCTGCTTCTTGCCACCCTTCAGGGCTATTTGCTCCGCCTCGTCCAGACGCTTCTGGAGGTCTTTAATGGTTTGCTCCATGTTCTTCTTCATTCTCTCTAAGTGAGCACTAGTATCCTGCTCCTTTTTAAGCTCCTCAGCCATCATCGCTGCCTGAAAAAACAACCATATTTTACAGCAGCTCTCAGAAGAAACGATGAAAAACCTGTCTGGGATTATCCCCTATTTGGATCATTCACTGTCCCCAAAGCTCCAGAAAATACCTCTTTTTTTTTTGTATCTGTGCGATATCATGTCCTCATTTATAATGCCTGCAAGCAAATCTGTGACATTCACTACAGACTTACTGCTCAGAATGTAGTCAAAGCCTAATCCTGGTGTTTGGAGCTCTTGAAAGCTTCAAACAACCGGCAGACAGATTTCCCTGTGCAGCCATAGGCAAAAGCTGCCTGAGCAGCTGTAACAGCAGAGCCGTTCCTGCTGTCTGCGCTGGGATAGAAAGCTCAGTCTCACTGCCTTACATAGTCCCTGGCTGTTCTGTGGGTCAGGTAACAAGGGTCCCCATTAGCTCATTCCTGCTTTTGCCTGCCACCAAGAGCCATTTACAGATCTCGTGCCTGCCACTGAGCAGTCATTGGAAGACAGCCGTCACCATAATCCAGGCTGGAACTGGATCAAGGACAGCCAGCACCTTCTCTCTGGCAGGCAGTGACAGTGCTGTCAGGTACAGGAATAGCTTTGTCCAGGCATGTAACTCAAGCAAACCTCCAGTTTTATCGCTCATTTTATCAGCTGAACTCTGAAGACATAGTCTGTGGGAAATGAAACTATACCTGCCCAAATTATGCCTTCTGCAGAGGAAGAATGCACCCCATCTCTCCTCCTGAGGTCTTAGGCCTCATGTTTGTCCAACAGACAGCTAATTCTAGGCCACCTCATTTAGGGTTCAGTAATCTTGTTTCTTACATCAAATTCTATGTACACGATGAGACCAGTTAGCAAAAGTTCAGTCTGAACTGGGTTAGCCTATCCAGGTATGTGATTTATCTGATTCAAAGATAAGATGACCTGAGACTTTGAGGCTCAGTGAAAACACTGTTCTTGAGGGGGAGAGGGGAAACCCAAGAAACCACCACAAAACAACCAAACCCAAAGCCTACACATCAGGAAAAAGTCCTTCCCCTCTTTTTACCTCCAGCCTGTTTTACTTTATAGTTTCCTCAGTTTCCTCCAGATAGCTGTGAGGCACTTTGGATGTATGAGCTTTGTAACGAGCACAGAAATGGCAACCTGGGAAATAGTGTCTTGCCTGTCCTAAGGCATTGTGGTACTGGAAAAAAGGGAGCAGGGAATCAGCCTACTTACATCTGTGATTGCTTTCTTGGCTTTTTCCTCTGCGTTCCGACACTCCTGGATTGATTCCTCCACTTCATTCTGCATCTGGGAAATGTCACCCTCCAGCTTCTTCTTTTGATTGATGAGGCTTGTGTTCTTTTATTTTCACCCAAAGGAACAGAGGAAAAGGAGGAAAAGTGATTATTAGAGACACAGCTCCTGTAAATACCATAGCACACCAAGGATTACTGATTTTTGCCACTCCTGGATTTCACAGAACAGTATTTGGGAAGGGAGACCCAAGTACGTGGTAAGGGCTGGCCTTGACTGACTAGCATGTGCAGCTTCAGACTGAGGAAATATTAAAAATATTCTCCAAGCTGTAAATACTTGGATTTTGATTCAGGTAGGAGAGGACACTGAATAAGGCAGTTCATTCTGGAAAACTAACAATCCATAATCAGTTTGTCAATGAGGTGATAAAATAGATGCCCTATGTCTCCTCAGTGGGCTGGAGGACACGTTGCAAAACACTGTCAGCCTGTAGCACATTTTCATTTCTTCCTGATCATTACTTGGTGAAGGGAAGCTTTGCTCTTGCAGCAAAAACACCTGCAGTATAAAAACTGACAAAGTTCAAAGGCCTGTCTCAGTGAAGATAAGCATGGTAAGCAGAGCCCTTTGCTGTGTAGTGGTATCCTGCCCTGTACCATGCACCTATTCAGAACCCAGCCCCTGCAGCTTTATCTGCGGAGTAACGTCAGCGCCCTGCAGAAAAACAGAACCTGTATCATTTCTCCAAAGCAATGCCACCCTGTCCCAGATAGGGCTTAACAAAAGCAGGAAACTGGTTTTACAGGGTGGAAGAAGGAAAGAAATACATTTTTATCTTGTTATCTTTCATCTTGACTCTCTCAGGAGATTGTTTAAAGCAGCAGTCTGAATCATCAGTTCCAGCTAACTGGAAGGGAGTGAGGTGGCATATCTATGTAGTGATTTACTGCCTTGCCCTTATTTTCTCTCTTAAAGGAAGGGGACGTGTGCCTGACTTTCCATGGCCATGGATAAGCAGTGTCAGTGCTGAACAGCCAAGGCTGAGTTTAACCCAGTGAGGGAGAGAACACAGAAAAAGCCAACCTGAGTGTGAAGCAGGTTCACACGTTCAGTGGCTTCCAGCAGTTCGTGCTCTGCCAGCTTCCTCGCCCGTTCAGTCTGGTCCAGCAAAGCCCTCAGCTCATCCAGCTCTGACTGGAGAAGATTGTTCCTCCTGTCAGAGACTGCCAGCTGCTCCTTCAGATCTTCATTCACATGGCCCAAATCATCCAGCTGCACCTGAAGCTCCTGCAGCAAAACAGATGTTTGTCTTTTTACTGGTGTAACTCCATTTCAAGTTGCTGTGCTTACACAAGAGGACCCCAAACTGCAGAGGTTGCGAGGGACCCATCCCTCAAGAATTTCAGTGCTTCTTTATTGCAGGAAGGCTGCCTCCACACCCTCAGCTGAATTGCCTTTGTGGTACAGGGTGCCACGAGGGGAAAGCCCCTGTGTTCAAATCTGTCAGAGCTTGCTGTTCTGCCTGAGGCAGAACCAGCTGCTTAGGTGTGGGAGAGGCTGTGATTGAAGAGTGCCTCAGCAAAACACTTTTTATTTATTTTTTAAACTATCCCAAGTGTTGAAGCAAATGACAAAGCTGAATATATGCACACAACTCTCTACTCCTGCCAACTGACTTGCTCCCCACTTTTAAAGGGCTTGCAAGCTCACAAGAAAACCATAGATTTTCAGTTTCTCACACTGTCACTTTCTGTCTGCGGGAGGCTGCAGCCAGCAAGGGGTTTATGCCTGGGTCTCAGCCAGCTTGTATGCAAACCTTGGAAGAAATCCATATTTTGGTATTCTCTTATGCCAGACATGATCACTAAGGGCCTTCCCTGCACATCCTTGGGAGTAGCTTCTCTCTTAATTGCCATCACCACTGTGGTGTCACTCTGTGCTAATGAATCCCAGCCCGCACCGACCGCGGGGTGCTTGGGACTGGCAGCTCTACAATACCTTTATTTGAGTCTGCAAGACACGTGCTGACTTTGTTGCTTCTGCAGCATGCCTGTTAGCGTGGCTGAGCTGGATTTCCATCTCGTTGAGGTCCCCTTCCATCTTCTTCTTCAGCCGGATGGCCTCATTTCTGCTCCGTGCTTCGGAATCAAGGGTGGACTGCAGTGAATCTATGGCACGTTGCTGGTTTCTCCTGGAAAGGACATGAGGGTTGAGTAGAGAAATTTTCTTCCCTGCAGAGGAACACAGAACTACACACAAGAGTACTTCATTTCCTGAAAATATCTCGTTCCCACAAACAGCATGTTCCTGAATGACATATGTACCACAGGTTTCTAGTGCCTCACTGCCAGCTAACCAGCCGGTGTGCTTCACACCCTCAGCTAACTCCTGATCTGTAAGCACCTATAGCATCCTTCTCCCTGGTCGTCTTTGGCAATATTGCGAAAAGGAGTTCTCTCAGATCTCTAGTAAACTCAAGCAATTACAGGTTTGGACCTAATAAGAAGCACTTCAAGCTTAGCAAGCACTCACTGAATCATTTACTGGGATGTAAAACACCTCACCCTTTTTATGAAGGCATTAGTGGAGGAGATTAATCAAACTGAAGGTAGGCAGCTACATTCTAAGCTAATTACCTTAGGTGCTCTTTATAGTAAATGGCATATGTTAGCTGCAATGTATTGTGTCTTAAAATAGATGTTGAAAAACATTTATTGTGCTAATTATAAGGGGAAGAATTCAGGAATAGAAATTTGTGTTACTGACATCTAAAGTTTGAAGAATTTAAGCCCACCCAATTACCAGCCTGGTCCCCCTGTGAAAGGCAGCTTAGTGTCAATCTAAAGATGGACCTGTTGGAATCTGTTTTGCCTTCACTTTCTTCACTCTCTATCAGTCAAATCCTACAACAAAAGTTTTGCTTTCTTACAACCAGAAGGTAACTCAAAGCATGACTCACAGAGGCTTAACATGGAGTAAACCTTGCTGTTGGCCAAGTTTTGCTGAAAGCATGTGAGTTCTGGGAAATCACTGAGTCAACAAAGAAAACCTTGAGGGCCTTATTGCTTCAGCAAGATACTGAATTTCACCCCCTGGACTCCTGGGGAACAACACAGCATGCCTTTGGAACAACTTGGCAGCAAAACACTCATAATGGAGTAAGCAGAAAGCCCTGATTAGGACAGCTTGTCCTAACATCTCTGTAACCCAGACATCTACAGGATATCAGAAGGTAGTATCTGAAAGGGTGAAACATTCCTGGGTTTGAAATAATTAACCTACCAATCCTTGTACCTACCCTGGCCAAGGTATAGTTTCAGACTTGCCTTTCCCTACTCTTTAGCTTAACAACAAACAATGACCTGGTTCTTAGGTTAATAGTGTTGCAACACTGACTACTTCAGGGCCAAAGTTTTCTGAAGGCCTGCGCACGCACAGACACACACACAGCTGAAAATCTAGCCCAGCATAGCATCACTTAAGAGTGTAACTCGTCATTCAGTATTTGTGCCAGGTGGGAGGGAAGAGGCAAAAGAAACCCTCCTCTTCTCATCTAATTGCTTTCCATTTTTTCCTGTTTATCCCTTCCACCTGCGAGCTCCTCCTCTCATATTCATCCTTTCTGTGCCCTGCCATTCTCACTGCTTACCCAAGGAGCGTACGGCAAGCTCCTCGCATCCTCCCACAATCAGTGTGGCTCCAACTGCATAAATTAGTTAATTGCTTTCTGATAACAAAACTCTGAGCACCACTGGAGTAGTGTTGCTGGTTTTGCCTGTGGTTCCCCTTGGGAAGCAGCCACGCTAGAGAGAGGGCAGCTCTCTAGACCTACTTGTCTATACTACAAAAACATACACTTATTAGCCTTTGGTCCACTACTACTTTGGGTGTGCCAGTCTGTTGTGTTACAGCCACTGCGCAATGCGTGTGTGATGTGTATGTGTACACTGGCAGAGGTGGAACTGACAGGAATGTTTAAGTAAGGAACAGTAATGTGGTAGGATAACCCTTTAGCAAATAGAGCTGCCCTAGTTTCTAGTAGGAACACAATCTACTTGCATAAGGCATAACTGCCAGCAGTGTATGGCACTGGCTTGGGTCTTAAGAATATTTCAGGTCTTTTAAGAATTTCCCCTTAAAAACCATGCTGCTTACTGCACAGTACCTTATATTTTCCATTTCTTCCTCCTTTTCTGTCAGCTTCCTTTCAAAGTCTGCTTTAAGCTGCGAGAGTTCAAGCTGAAAACGAAGGGTCTTACTTTCTTCATGCTCCAGAGCTCCCTGAAATAGAAAGCACCAAGAGCTTGCAGGCTAGGAGTTGCTATTATTTTTTTTTTTAAATCACTAACTGCTACACAAAGATGATCCCTTCACACTTTCATTCCCACTTCCAAAAGCACAGTTTCCTCCTTGCGTCTCTCTAGGCAAGGACATGAGCGGCTTACATGGCAAAACAATGCATTTATTTTCCTTCTAATGCAAGTTGGCAGGTGGAAAACCGAGCAGCAAGCTCCTCAGAGGACAAATTGTCAAGCAGTCGACAGTTCACAAAAAAACCCCAAAAAACCAGACAAACCTTGGGCTCTGCCTGCATGGTTTTGATATCAACAGATGTTCCCTGCTCTGCACCCCTGTACAGACACCCTCCAGAAATTCACAGGCTTGTAAGCAATAGGCAAAAGCTAAAACGAAACTGTTGTTGGGAGGGCGAAGGGATCCACACATCCCCCAGCTCACAAAGACCTCTCCCCATCATGAAGTGTTGAAAGCCTCCTATTACACAGTCTTATTAGGCAACATAACTTAAAGGAAAGAAATAATGGTCATCAGCTCTGTATGACAAAATGCAAAAATACTCTGTCCTCTCTTTCCAATTAACATGAAGACAAGCCTATGAAACAAAGAAGATTTGTTCCTTTGTCTTAGTTCCCTCACATATGGATGTCAAGATCTAAAAGCTGACAACAGCCCATAGATAAGTAACAGGGCCTCTGGCTTCCAGGTCTTGCACAAACCAGGCCCAGCGGCATTCTGTCTCCTCGCGGCTTGCAGCAACAGGGGAGGAAAGCACAAAACTGGACACCATCTGTTTTGGAGTGCTCTCTGAAGGGTAGAATTGCACAGGCTTAGCTATTCTTCCCTCAAGAGACGATGGGAACAGTATGGAGGTTCTGAAGACAAAGCTGTGCAAGACCCTCGTTAATCTCTGGCCATCATGCATCAGTTACAGGCGAGTTGAACGCACGCCTCATGCCAAGGAGCCACAACATATGAATGGGAACCGTGAGCAGAAGCCTTGTGTCACCAGGGGTGACTGCCACAGATCCAAATTCACAAGGCAGGGAGAGAATCTGCAATAAACCATTTCTTTTACAATCAAAATAAGATACATCACCACTTTACTTTCATTGGTTCCCAATATCACTGAGCTTTAGGAAGCCATTCCACACAGTCCAGGAAAGTAAAGTGTGCCCCTTAGATCCCCCGAGAACTGATGTATTCTAATCTAGCAAGTTTGTTGACAGAGCATATAATCACTCTCCATATCTCAGAGCTGTGGAAGAAAGGGATGCTCTTTTCCTTTGCTCTGATCATGACACCTGTTTGTTTGGCTGTGAAATCCCTGCAAAGTGTAAAGCATCCTGTAACAGACAAAAGAGTTGCACAGCATTTAAGGTATCAGCAGATCTTCATCACTGGGTGATGTTCATTTTAGCAGATATTATTTAGATTAAATTTAGAGTAGATTCAAAACAAACACGGCCATCACTAAAAATCCCTTGGCTTGTGCTGTGTTGTGTCTAGCCAGCCACATTTAGATACCGTCCTAGCTCTGCAATGCACAAAGATTTCAAAAATCCCTGACAACCAAGCCCTTGAAGTGCATAACCAGGACTCAGCAAACTCCTCCTGGCCAAAGAAGATTTCCTAACTAGCCTGTTTTCTTTTGATTTCAGAGACTTCTACCATTTGTTTTAGCAGGCTGCAGTATCCAACACAATATCTGAGACCTTACAAAATTTAAAATAATCGGAAGGTTTGTTTTCTTATTCTCAAAACCAGGAAATGGTGAATTTGCTGTTGGAAACTGAACACTAGGGACATCTGCTAAAATATTATAAGACCATAATTCTCAGCAGTTCCTGTTTCCTGAAAGACTGAATTATTCTGTGCCAAAGTAAGCAGGAGGTGGACAGAAGATTTCTGAGCTTACTGAAAGGGAAAAAAAACCCAAAACAACAACAAAAAAAGAAACCCACCAAAAGAAAACCTGCAAACTACCTCCTCTGAAAGAGACTTTTAGAGCTGACATCTCCAAAAGTCACCAGTAATTTTTGACAACACTGGCTGGTGAGGCCAGAGGAGCTGGGTGCACAGAGGTTGCACTTACTCACAATCAACACATTGTGTTGCCAAGAGGATGAAAAAGGAAGTGAAATCATGACAGAGACAGCCTTTTCTCTTCCTCTGAGCTTTCTTCCTTTGAGCTTTCTTTCCTTACCTCTGCTTCTTCCAGAGCTAGCTGAACTTCTGACTTTTCTTGCTCAACCTGTTTCTTGATTTTTTCTATTTCATGGAGGCTCTTGTTTCCTTCACTAATCTGATTGGTCAGATCAGAAATCTCCTCTGAAACAAAAGAATGGGCAAATTTAGAGATCAGAGTGTCTCAAACATACTGCAATTCACAGAGTATGGTTACAGGACCCGTGCCTCAGACTATTACTTCAGGGGCTTCTCTGTACACTAGCTTGGCCTTACATTCAATTGCAACAATGATTTTTACCTGGCCAACTTGAAAGCACAGACTTTCTTGTAAATGCTTTTTGAAGTGGTTATAGAGGTTCAGTTTTCATCTGTGATCTGCAGGCTAGCAACACTGTGCTCTGCTTTGGGAGCTGTCTAGGCTTCCTCCTCTGCACCTCTGTCATCTTTCTTGTTCCTTCCCCGAGACTGGCACCTCCTCCAGTGACTTTCATCAGCAGAGAAAGGGAAGCCTGCTCTCCTCTGGCCATACCAATTTCTATGTTAAAAACCTTCATGGCCAGCATCAGTGCCTCCAAACACATTGGAAAGCTAGTCTCAGGGGTGAGAGAAACACCTTTCCCCACAGCCACTATGGACACTTGCAACCCTCCAGCTGTTCACTGCTGTAGCTCTTGCACTGGGCATGAGGCCTGAATGGAGCCTACCTTGGAGGTTCTTGTTTTCCCTTTTCATTGTCTCCAGATGGTCCAGTGTCTCCTCATAGGCATTCTTCAGCTTGAAGAGCTCAGTGCTGAGGCCACGGGCCTCCTTCTGGGAAGCCTCCAGCTCAGCCTGTGACTCTTCATACTTCTGCTTCCAGTCGTTGATAATCTTGTCAAACCCACGCTGCTTCTTGTCCAGGGAGGCAGCTGCAGAGTTGGCCTTCTCCAGGTCAATCATCATGTCCTCCAACTCATTCTGCAGCCTGTGCTTTGTCTTTTCCAGAGAAGAGCACTTGGCATTGGCTGCCTCAATTGCCTCCTCAGCTTCTTGCAGGCGAGCTGCAAGCTTCTTTCTACCAGGTGGGAAGAGACAGTGAAATAACCGAGAGCCACTGCTGCTGCCATTTATTCAAGAAAAACTGGCACCAAAGCATTAGCTCAATTAATTGATTCTGAAAGGGAAAATTGGGGGAGGGAGGGCAGGGCAAGGGAAAGGGAAAGGGAGGGGGAAATCAAGACTCTAGAGAGAAGGAACTATGATAGGCAAAAACTCCCCATCTTCAATTATGAATGCTGACATGTGGCGGATAATTTTTGTGCATGCATGAGAATATTTGAACTTTTGAACTCTTGAGCAGCAGCTTGTTACGTGCTAGTTGTAACCTGTATTTAGGCCTTATCTAAAGGAAAGCGTCATGTGCCGCCAGTTAAGAGATATGAGACAGAACCAACAATTAGGAGGCTGGGCACACCTTGGGCTTTTGATTCATAGACTGTTTATATTGGGAAGATGGGGGGCTGGGAGTCCTTGCAAGAAGTCATCCTGGCAAGAAAGGAGGCCCCAGAAAGAAGAATGTGAGCTAGATGGAGAAAATACAGAAGTGGAGGAAAATCTTGCAGCTCATGGATGCATGGAGGCAGATGCTGGAGATGCTCAGAGACCTTGCCCAGTAATGCCCAAGACTGGTAACTGGGAGTGGCTGCACAGCATGAACCAGCATGACTTTCTGCCCTACCTTTCTAGGACAGCCATCATCTTCCTGCTGGGAAGGGAAGACCAAGGAAACAGCACTGGGCCAGGGAAAAGCAACAGGCTGCTCAGATAGGTGGTGGAGTCACCATCCCTGGTGATGTTCAAAAACATGTAGACATGGCACTTCAGGACATGGTGTAGTAGATACGGTGGTGTTAGGTTGACGGTTGGACTTGATGATCTTAGAGGTCTTTTCCAACCTTAAAGATTCTATGATTCTATGCAGTGAGTGTACAAGAACCAACAAAGCTAATGTAATATTGTTCTTAAATAAACCTCATTATCCACATCCACTACTCCACAGTCAAGGACTCAACAGAAACACTGACCCCGTCAAGCAATGAAAAGAACAGAAAGACAGCCACAAATGGCAGCAGTGAGCAGGAAGGATTTTTCCAACCAGGTCACCCTAGTTCCTTAATGCTATAATGAGTCCCATGGAGCACAGTCCTGGCAGCCAAGGGCACGATGAAGTCCACATAAACCACTTACTTGGCATCTTCCAGCTCCTCAGTTCTCTGAATGGCATCAGTCTCATACTTTGTTCTCCACTGTGCCACTTCAGCATTTCCCTTGGACAGAGCCCGCTGCAGCTCTGCCTTGGCTTCCTGCTCCTCCTCATACTGCTCCCGCAAGAGATCGCAGTCATGCCTGGCCGCTTGCAGGGCGTGAGCCAGGGCATTTTTGGACTGCAGGGATAGAAAGGTCACATAGGGTTAGCTACAGCAAAACCCCAAAAAACAGCCCCTAGAAATCAAAAGGAGGCTTAAGCCTTTTTTTCTTTTTGCCTCTGGCCTTGTCAGTCCAGGACAAGTGATGGAAAATGTGTTTGAAGTCATCCCTAACTGGTGAGATGCTGAGGAACCCATCAAGACTGAAGATAATCTAACATTTTTGGAGGAGCATCCAAACTTTAAAGCAGCAAGATCTGAGATTTTGGTTATCCTACTGGTTAAGTTTTATTTAATGAATATGGATGCTGATTCATTTTTCCAAACTCTTCTCCTGTGAGGGACAGGAACTTATATCAGTAGAATTACCAGGAAGCATTCTCACTGCTATGTCCCTCTTCAGCTTTTATCCAGGCTACAGATGAAAGTGAGCAGCTTTCCCTATTCTGTCTCAATGAACGGGGCACAGTCACAGCATTACCTTGGTTTCCTCTTCTAGCTGTCTCCTAAGTTCTTCAATCTGTTGTGTAAATGATGTTTTCCCACGGGACAGCTGACTTATCAGTGACTCCTTCTCTTCAAGTTGTCTTACAAATTCACCTGTCACCGGATTTTACCAAAAAAAAAAAAAAAAAAAGGAAAGAAAGTAAGATCATGAAATTACAAAGTCCCAGCCAAAATCAAAGTCCCACCTATCCGATTCTGCTGAGGAAAAGAGCTAACAGTGACTGTGGCTGACCTTTGGTGAAGTTTCTTCCAAAGCTGTAACCATCTGACACTTCACCAGGATAGTTTTCCTTAGCTTTTTTTTGTGATAGTTTTCCATAGCTTTTTTTTTTTTTTTGGTTGGTTGGTTGGGGTTTTTGTTGGTTTGGTTTTTTTTTTCTGGTGGGTTTTGTGGTTTGATACCTTGATTCAGTAGTTCTAGTTCAGCTTAGTAATCAGACTAGACCGACTCATGCTTTTGTGTACACTTGCCGCTGGTTTTGTTTATCCTTCACTATGTCACATTGCTTTTCCACAGAATTATTTTAAGAGGGCTGCAAAGCATCCTGAGATCCTCAGAAGGACCAGTGCACAGAACAGAGGGACTCATAAGGAAAACTTCCTTTATCACAAGAAGGGCACCACAGTGGTGTGCAAACTGCAGCCGCACAGGAGTACGCGGAACTAACAAGACAAGGAACGGCCAGTGAAAGAAGTGTCTTTGAAAATACCCAGAACTGTGCTGTCTGATGAGGATGCAGAGATCAAATTGTACTACTGGGGCTAAAACATATAGCAAGCACTTAGCAGAAACGTGGTGGTTTTTGGTGGATGTGAATGTCTCCTAGAGTGCAGTGCCGAAGGTGGTGCAGAGTAAGACAGTATTTACACTGAGAGCAGCAGTGTGCCAGCTCCTTCATCTTCCCTCTAGCATTGCAAGACAGATGCACACGTCCTTGTTCCTGAAACTGGGTACCTAGCCAGCAAGTCCATTTCAGCTCATGAGATGGTATTAACCAGTATGTTGGTAAATAATGGCTATAAGTTTGTTTTAAAAGCCAGACTGAGACAAGGTTATAAAAATACTGAAGATAGGAATGTCAGGAGGCACAAAGCTACTGCTCCATTCAGCAATCTTCATCCAGACACCTTCAGGGCAGATGCCATTGCACAATACATCTCACCAATGCTGTGCTGATATACAGCTGATAAATTAATGGAAAAGTCTATCTGGGCTGAACATGCTGTGAGATGATGACCGGAGGTAATGGTATCTTAAAAGTTAAACCCTACTTCAAAAGGCTCAGCATTTACAGAACATTCCAGGGTGATAAGCTGCTGAGATGCCAGGCACCCACTCAGACATAAAGTTCCTAAACATCCTCCTTTGTAATAAGTTCTGAGGCGATCTTGAAGGTTAATAACATCAGGGGAGCTTGATGTATTGACCCTGAGACAGCTACATGAGGATGGAGCGAGGCGGAGACATGGCGGCCCAACTCTGCGATAACGTGGAACTTGAGGGTTGGGATGGAACTGATAAGTTGTATCCCTGCTGTCCCTGGGCCACAAGCTGCCATGAATTTGACAAAATGCTGTCCTTTTGGTGAATTATAATGTCATCATAATACCAAAAACACACCTCCATCAATTTTGTTAATCTGTACCTTTAAACAGGAGGTGAGAGAATTTTACACCAACCACAATACAGGTATGTATGACTAGAGTCCCTCAAGCTCCACCTTAAAGATAAGAAAGGACATAAAAATAGCCCAAAATCCCAGATGTGTTAGGGAAGATACTACCACGTCAGGGAAGACACCCTTGCACCTCACTGTGATCCCTGGGACCAGCTGATGGGCTGAGCCTCTCTTCCCCCAATCCGGGACGCCTTTGGGTAAGATCTGAACACTTGGTCATGCCAAGTGCCTCCCCTGGGAAACTCAGAAGTCTCTGTAGAGTTACTGTACATCTGCAGTTAGTAGTTAAGACAACTACTGTACAACGCATTAGTAGTTAAGACCTTTAGTATTTACTAATGTTTTGCAGACAGGGAATTTATCACCGGCACCCCAAAGAACCTGCGTGCCTGCTGCTTGAACAAAACCCTCTTTCCTTTGGGCCTGTCCTGTTGGTTCTCACTGAGTGTGACCGAACTCCCCTGAGGTGGCCGTGGCTGTTCAAGGAACGCGTCTCGGCTGGGGGAGCATCTCGTTACTTGTGAGTCCAGGTCGTGATGGGTCAGCGCACGGAACGCCACCGGCCTCACAGCCACTGATTGGGCATATCCTTACCCTCATCGCCACACAAGCACGTACCGTTCTCACTCTGGAGTTTTGTCTTTTGGGTAGTGAGGTCATTCATGAGGCGAGTCATTTCGTCCAGTTTTGTTTTCGTCTCGTTCAGATGGTCTTCATAGGTGCGACACAGTTTCTCTGCGTTAGCCTAGCAGGAACCAGGAGAAAAGACAAAGCAAGCTGTGGCCTGCAGGCAGCTCTTTGGGAGCTGCAGCCTGCCCATTGAACCCTTTTTTCAGTTTGTCTTTCAGAGAAATGGCAGAGAGCAAAGACACAAATGCCACAGCAGTAGAGTGCGAGTAGTAACCCTGTGTCTAGAGTCCCAGACCAGGGCTCTCCCCACCTTCCCCATCTGCTTTCCCTGAACTGTGCTCTGAATGGAAGCACCAGAGTAAAAACACTCCTCAAGAACTTCAAAAGCAATCACGTGCCGATGGAGCTCAGGCACAGCCTCCTTATAATCGCTAGATGGGAAAAAAATCGCCTCCAATTAAGGTTGCTTTACTGATTCTCTGTGCCATTTGTCATAAATTGAGTTTGATGACAGCTTTCTAACTCTCAGAATACTGAAATTCCCTCACCTACGCTAAAAGAACTCTTCAGAGTGTTCTGAAAGCCACCGAGACTATCTGCACAGGAAACAAAATCCACAGTTCAGACACAAGAAGTAAACATACACATGTGGCTATCCAAGCCTTTGCTTTGCACTCGTTGCTAACGTTGGTCAAAACTGTGAGCCAAGGGCAGGATCTGGGATGACTCTGCTTAGGATGGGAGATATCCAGCGTTGGATACCATCACCCCAGTCATCACCAGCCTGGGGGAGCACAATTTAAGTGACACAGTTTGGTGCTCTGATATATGGATAAACAGTATGCCTGGGACTGGAGGCACATTATGCATTTTAGGCCATCTTAATTGCTGTCCCATCTTCATGTAAGAGGAGACGGGACAGCTCCCAGCTGGGTAAGGGAGGGGCACTGCGCACCCTCAGATTGCAGGCCACTACCTTTTAAAAACACTGCAGCCCTACCACGTGTCCTGGGAAACTTTCAGACCATCCTTAGCTACACGTGACCTTTGGGAGTCTGGGAAGCCTCAGGACCCTTACTTTTCCCTTGACCATCTGCTCCATGTTGGATGACAGATCATCCACTTCCATCTTCAGCTCGCTCTTCTCCTTTTCCAGTTTCTGCTTCACCCGCTGCAGGTTGTCCAGTTGCTCCCCCATCTCAGCCACACTGTCTGCATGCTTCTTCCTCAGGGTGGAAGCTGTGGCTTCGTAGTGCAGTGTGGCCTCCTCAAGGTCCCGCCGCAGCTTCAGGAACTCTGCCTCACGCTTCTTGTTCATCTCCAGCTGGGCAGCTGTGGCTCCCCCAGCCTCCTCAAGCCGCTCACTTAATTCCTCCAGCTCCCGGGCCAAATCTGATCTCTGCTTTTCCACCTTGGCACGAGCAGCTCTTTCTGCTTCCAACTCCTCTTCCAGTTCCTCTATACGAGCCTACCAAAGAGACACAAGCACCTTTGGGTCACCTTAATGATGGTTCCCATCAGAAGACCATGAAGAAGACCTTACAGATCGTTAAACCCTCTGCCAGCCTACACTTTACAACACAGGTGGAAGCACAGCAGTTAAAGGACTTGCTCGTTTGTGCCAGTAAATCAGATCTTGAGACAAAGTAAGGATGATGAGTCACATTTTCTCATGGTAGATTGTTCTACAAGCTCTAGTTCAAGACATTTATGTCAAGTGCATTGACCTAATGTTACTTGACATTCAGCTGAAGTATATGAGAGAAGTTACTTGATACTAGGAGTAACACGACTAAATTGTCTTTGAAGGGGAATCTTTGTTCCCATTTTAAAAGCTCTGTGACTGAAGTAACATCTCTCTAGGATTCTTAAGATAAGATTTCAGATATAACTGTAGAATTGCATGAAAACAGATACTCACTGGAAGCAGTCTTTTTTACAAAACATGAACATTTCCTGTGCATTTCAGCCCTTGCCCTAAATTTCAAATCCATGCTTATCACACATTAACTTCTCCCCAGCATCTGTCCTCAGCTTCACGGTTTGGAGCAATCCTGTTTCTTAGAATAAAACACCAGAGACTTCCTTCTTGCCTGAAGCCACTAGCTTTCTGTGGTCATATATCCTACTGCTGGGAAGGAACCACTGTAGAGCAAGCATCCCGAGGGGAAAAGGGATCAGGTGGGAAGCTTTGGAGTTACAACACTTTGGGTCTCAAAGCCACCTGCAGACAGCCATGAGAAGTCTCTGCAAAGCCCTTCAGCAAAACACGAGAAACTCATTCTAAGATCTGTGAGAAAGAATCAACCGACCTGAAGTTCCTTGATCTTCTTCTGCAGCTGCATCACTATAGCTTGTTCATCTTCTATCTTGGAATTCAGCTGGCTCATTTCAAATTCTTTCCTGCCATGGAAAGAAAAATCCTAGTAAGACAATTTTCTCTGTAGCTTCATGTTAGGCTCTTGTAATTTTTGAAGAGCTGTTCAACAAAACTCCTAACATATCTAAAAATGAAAGCAATTCTTATGTATTGCTATTTGCATGAAAACACATCTTCCTCTGAGCAGCAGTTTCCAACTCAAGACTCCTCATGCATTTGTGCAACTATATTTCTGGATCTTTGTGTTATAGAAAGGAACATTTTTTTTCAGACTCAGTAGAAAAATATATTTAACAGAGTCAGATCTTTCAACAATACTGTCATAGCTGGTTAGGATGAACAGCTTTTTAGAGACTTCCTTCAGCTTTCTCCTCTAAACAATGACAAACATAAATGTTTGGGGTTTTTTTTCTCCCTTTTCCTATTTTTTTTTTCTAATGCTGGAAACTGTAATGAATTCTGATGTTTCAAATATACCATGTGCAAGTAAGAGTTATGTTCCCTTCCTCTACACAATCTCTTAAGAAATTTCCTTTTAGCTACCGTCAGAGCAGGATGACACACCTGAAGGCACCAAAATGACAAGGGTAACTGTGCTGCTGTATTTTGCACAACAGAACCAGTCTTACTTTTTTAGCTTTTCTTCCATCTGGAGCTTATCATTCTCCAAGTCCATGACACTCTCTTGGGTCAGCTTCAAATCCCCTTCCAGTTTGCGTTTTGCCCTTTCTAGATCCATCCTCACTTTCTTCTCTTGTTCAAGTGAGCCCTCAAGCTTTAGGGAAAAAAAAAATCACTTATTAAATATGTTGAAGACAGATGGTTTACAACAGTCAAATGTATGCTAAGCCCAGCTGTGTGCAGAAGTACTTAAGTACAAGCATCCTACTTTCTATTTGTTGGTTTATACCAGACAGTGGTCATATAGGCTGTAGAAATACAACATGAAGGTTAGACCACACTTTACATTTGTGCAAGCATTACAGTTATCTTAGTAGCAAAGTGCTGTTTGACTTCATGCCAATTACACTGCAAATGCAAACTGAGTAGGCTTTCCCTTGATATCGCACTCCTTTGAAAGGCTGAACTACACAGATAAGTTGTTGTGCTGGCCCTGTAATTATACCTTTATCAGACAGCGCAATGACTGCTTTTCTAAATCCTCAATTACTTCTAGAAGGACAGGAATACATTTCAAAGCTTTGCAACACTTCAAACTCATGCAAGTTGTAAATGGTGGACACATGAGCTTGGGGAAACATGTAGGCAGAGTCAGCTTACATCATCCACTTGCTGTTCCAGTTTCACTTTAGCTTTGCTCAGTGTGTTGACCTTGTCCTCCTCTGCTTGTAGGTCATCCAGAACTTGCTGATGAGCTTCCTGCAAGGACTTTTTCTCCTTAGTAAGCTTGCTTATATTCTCATCAAGAGTTGCCATTTCTTCTGTCAGATTTTTGACCTGTTTGAGAAAGGAAGATATATCTGTAGAACTTTGAAGCAAGAGCTTATGATAACCTGGCTCAAATGGCTGTACTGAACTTGTACGCAGGAAGAAAGAAAGGGGCCTCTTTCAGATGTACTAAATTCTTTTCAGTGTGAACTCCAGCTTCTGATCCTTTCTGGGAGAAGCAGGAGATGAGCTTTACATATGCAGTAGAAGAACTGGAAGAAGTCATTGTTACAGAAGAAAGTTGTTTACTTAAAAATACCCAACCAAGATATAATTCTTTAGCTGAATTGCTTCAATAAAAGGGAAACTCAGGCTCAGAGTTAGCACTTTTTCCCCTCATAAGGTCAAATAACTCTGTGTATAGTGACTGTGTGACAGGCAGTGTAAAATCATTGTAAGATTGGTAGCTCTTGTCATAAAGGTAATCTGTGCACAACCTCTTTTCATTACATGCTGAAGCTCTACAGGTACCTTGTTTTCGGTAGCATGCTTCTCTTTCTCTACTTTTGCAAGAGTTATTTCAAGATCATCAATATCCTTCTTGAGCTCAGAGCACTCATCTTCCAATTTTCTCTTCTTAGAAGTCAGCTCAGAATTCATCTCTTCCTCGTCCTCAACCCGCTCTGTCAGTTCTTTGACTTTGGCCTCCAGCTGAATCTTGGATTTAATTAACAAGTCACATCGTTCCTCAGCATCTGCCAGAGTGTCTTGCTCCTGGAGTCACACAAAGAAGAGGACAGCAATGATTGCCTGGCCTTTTTATTTCCTCACTTGCCCCCCATCCTGTAAGCGATCAGAGAGGCTACAGAGCAGGGTAAGGAAAATTTCCTACTTGTGGTTTCATAAGACAAGACTGACAGGTGATTAATGGAGCAGGATGAAACGGTAGTGAGCATGGCTAGTCCTGTGTAAGATTCCTTCCACATCTAACTGCCATGGTCGTTGCCTTGGACAGGACCTGTTAAGGCCTACATTACTAGCCCACCTGTTTATGTGTTAGAACATGAGAATATCTATCCATCCTGATTTTTGGCAAGACTCTGACAGGTCCAACAACTGATTTTAATTGAATTGCACTGACATTCTAGTCTGTAAGCTTTTGACTTTCATAGAACATCTAGTAAATATATGAATGCCTGTGTCCACTCACAGCTTGGAGCTGCAGCAGCAAATCATTTTTTTCCTGAACTAATGAGACTTGCTTTTCTTCAAGTTCCTTTCTCCTGGCTTCAGATTTTTCCAGGGCCTCCTTTAGTTTCAAGAACTCTTCCTTCATATTGGCCATCTCCTTCTCAGTTTCTGCAGACTTCAGAAGGGGTTTGATCTTAAAGAAAAGCTTCATCCAGGGCCAGTTCTTCACAGCCATAAAAGCACGGATGTTCCACTGAATTACAAGAAGGGCATCCCTGGTTTGAGAAGAAAACAAACAAAATTCCCTAAAGCTCAGCCCAAATTGACAAAATGAGAATTTTATTTCATTCTTATTGTTATGGTTTTGTTATCAGTAATATTGGTAACCTGTATTCCAAGGTTTACAAGAAACTTCTTCCCTATCTCTTGATTTTCAGGGACATAAAAATTTCCAAATCTGATTTTTGTCAGAGCTGCAGGCAACTAATATACAGTTGCTATTATTTTTATCATACATCTGCTTTAAGGCTTTAATTTAGGGTTAGTTATACCCTTAGGGACTGTAATGATGGCTCTATTCAACATATAATTAAATGGTAATGATTATTCTGGCAGTGTTGAAGGCCAGGTTGGACGGGGCTTTGAGAAACCTGGTCTAGGGAAGGTGTCCCTGCCCATGTCAGGGGGGTTAGAACTAGATGTTTTTTAAGTCCCTTCCAGCCCAAATTGTTCTGTGATTCTATGTTTATCTGTTAAGTTTTAAGGGGGTGCCTTCATACCTGCGCTCCACTATCTTCTGAAACTCAATCCGCATCAGTCTGCCACGTGCTCTCGCCTGGATCATTGTTAAGATTTTTGCAAGTCTCTCATCCCTCATTTCTTCTAGATGGCCCAGGAGACCAGCCTTGAAGAACACCTGGTACATGCACAGATGTCATTTCACCATAACAAACATTTTTATTCCAGAGTCACAGATTTTAATGGTATGTGTATCGACATGCTACAACGTGAAAGAGTGTGGGAAGCCAAATACGACTTGTGCCAGGGACCGCACCGTGCAGTTCCAAAGTTGTTTTAATACCATGTCTCATGTCTCCTGTTTTGAATAGGCCAAACTATTTTATTGCCACATTTTAATTGCCACAGTACTTTTAACTTTTGGTGCAGCTGACCTGCTTTGAACCCTGCCACAAGCCCCAGCTCCCAGAACCCTGCTAATGGGATCATGTCATAATTGCACATGGCCTCATTTCAAAAGCTGCAGCTGATCTTGTGATCCATATATGTTTGAGGGTACCTATATTATATTAAATAAGCTGCTGTTTAACCGGGGGGCATGGAGCATCAGCTGCTGCTGCGTCTGCTTCTAGTGTTGCTGCAATAAAAGCTTTGTGGGAGCTTGAGCCAGGGAAATAAAATTCTTCTAGTTCAAAATATGTGCATTATTTGCTGCTATATTGCTGGTTCCTTATATTACTAACTCTTCATGAATCACCACCACCAGAAGTTGCATAACATCCTGTTCTGCAAATTCTATATTACATCCATCACTTTTCTCTGCACATAAGCAGTGATGGTCTCTTCTGGTTACCTTAGTGTGTCCAAAACGATATTGGTTATGGTCAACATCTAAAGATGCCAGTAGTTTTTCAGCAGCTTTTCTGCTGTCCACAAATTTATCCTCTGGGATCGCGCCGGGATTCAGAATGCGGTACCTGTTAATAACAGATAAGCAATGAGCAAAATTGACCTAGATTCTTCTCCTCCCACCCCTCCACCCCCACCCCTTTCACCCAAAACTTAAAAAGAAAAAATCCCCTAGGGAAATTTCCTACTTTGCATCTACACAGACACAAGCAAGAGCAGAATTCTGCCTTCCATGTTCAGGCAAAATGAATGGAAAATAAACTCAAATGGAATAAAATACTTCAAATAAAAATAAGGAGACATGCTTTGCTTGTTTTGACTGATGGGTTAGGACAAGAGACAACACAGCTCTGCGTTACCTTTGCTTAAAGTCAGCATAAAGCACCCTGTTTGGGAAGCCCTTACGGCAAATCCGGATGCCTTCCAGGACACCGTTGCAGCGGAGCTGATGCAAGACAAGGAAAGCATCCATTTCACCTATGGGGGGAAACCAAGGCTAAATTAGATTGAGCTTATCCATAGGACTTAACCTTCCTCTCACCAAGGGAATTGGGAAATGTGAGGTGACATCTTCTGAAAGAGCAACACCGTTGGATAAGGTGTTAAGTACGATCTGGTGACACAGAAGTAAGTATTGGAATGACATAGTTCAAATACGCTACAGTTTTAAGACTTTTGTGTTTTCCATACCTGGAGTTTTGGATTCATTGGGGATAATGCATCGTACAAAGTGAGGGGCTGTCGATCTTAGGTTAGTCATCAGCTTATTTAAATTTTCCTAGAACAGACATATTAAAAATCCAATTAGCTCTAGCAGCTTAGTGGAATTTCAATCACTTATTTCCTTGGTTTTTTGGTTGTTAAATTTATTAAAGCCATCTGTCTAAATAGTCTCCAGCAAAATTATAAGCTTACCAAAATTACTACAGAGAAATGTGTTCAGATGAAGCAAAGTAAAAATTAACTTTATTATAGGAACCACAACAGCTTTAGTAAAGTCTTAAGATGACATGTGTTTTGCTAAAGGCCCCAGAAGTGTCAGAAAGAAAATGACCAGCAAGCAAGAGCCAGTATCATCCTGCAGAGCATTTCTATAAAGCCAACTGTATTCTTGCCTGATGACTTCCCCATTCATTGAGGATAGTTCATCTTTCCCATATGTTCCTCATAAAAACTAGGCATTTTTCCTCCTGGCCAAACATTTCCCCTTTATTAATCTTAATCAGGTATCTCCTAGGCAGGCAGCAAGCTAGCTCGGAAGAAGCCAACCATTTAGTGCCTACCAGTGGTCACCAAGCTCTGCAGAAAGTGTTTTGTCTAGTAAGCAGAAAACAGAGACCATTGGAGGTGGAATAGAACATCAACAGCTCAACAGTTCCAACTGAAAATTTCTCATATACCAGTAAAGAGGATAAAAGAGAACCTGAGCTGGGCACTTAGCAGCTCCTTGTGTGCTGGAAAGTGGGCTTCTATTTGTGGATTACGAAATTACTGTGCGAGTTATTCTTTATCTTTACACGTCTTCACCTGATGAGATACAGGTCTCAGTTTCCTGTGATTCGCCTTCATGAGGTGAATTTGGAGTACCTCCAAACAAGGTAAAATGATGCAGCTAGTGGGAGATTACTACTTCCTTCTCTACCTGTAGTCTGCCTACATTACAGCTTCCTCAATGTTACCCAGAAGAAAATGTACTAATGGTAAATTACACGTCCCATTTCCCCCCCAGGATGATCCCGGTAACGAATTCCACCAGGGGCACGTGCCAGTCCCAGCAGAAGGGAATACCTCAGGAAAACAGGCTATATGACACTGCACTCGACTTTTGTTTTCCCTGACTGCTTTAACCCTGGGATCTAGTTACAAACAGTAATCAGACAGGGAGTAGCAAATTACTCGTAATCAGTTCCTGCTTCACAGACTTGCATGAAGCAACAAGCAATAAGTGATAAAGGTTGTTCACCACATTTTGATAACCTCTCAAATAGGAAGCACTTCATCTTCTGAAGGCTTGAAGAAGATACAATGGAGCAGTCTCTCACATGTGTGGTTTTGTGTGGTTTTAATAACAATATATTCACATAGCCAAGGGCAATAACCCAGGCCTAGAATCAAATCCTGATGCTGGATTATTTTTTTTTTTTTGTCCATAACAATCCATAACATTCCTCTTCAATGTACTGTCCTAACTCAGACCATCAGGTGGGGAGAGGTAAACAAACCTTGTGCAACGAGGACACTGTTTGAAAAGAAGCACCTTTCTTCCGTTTCTTTTCTCCACCCTGGTCAGCTAAGAAAAAGAAAAAATAATTAAAAAATAAAAATCACAATCTGTATCTCAGTAAAGGGGTGCATGCAGGGCATGGGAGACAGACAAACCATTCTAGTAGTGCAACTCCTTCTGAATGAAAGGCATGACTAACGACTTGATTGCTCAAATGCTATACAAAACCTTCTGAACATTAAGTGAGATACATATCACATTTTTGCAGCTCTCTCTCCATACTTGGGATTTTTGTCAAAGACCACTGTAGGCTTTCTGGATTGTATCTGCATTTCAGATCTACGCAGCATGACTTGGTAGACAGACAGTCCATAAATATGAAATAAATCAGAAAAATAAGTTGTAACAAAATAAAGTCACCTGTAGTTCAGCCTATAGGGTGACACGATGCAGAAGAGTGATGCTTAGGGAAAATTTGTACGTTACATTATACTATATAGACACTGATTCTCACATGTCTGCTATTTGGACACTGAACTTGTGCAGGTGACATTTGTCCATAATAGAAGGAAATGAGTATTTTATAACTTTAGATGTAGTAGCTTCATGTCCCCTGAATTTTGCTTAAAGCTTCAGAGTCAAAACCACTCAGATCCTCCAAAGGAACTGCTGGTTTCCGACGTGGCCTTTGCAAAGTTTCACAATAACCAAACTTGACCCAAAAACATACAGCAATTGCTGTAGCTTTCTGAACACTGGGCTACTAGATCGTTCCCAGGAGGTCTGGCGTTCTGTCACCTGTCAAGAGCAGTTAGCATAAAAGGAGAAGTGAAGAGTGCGATGTGCTTGATGCAATTATCCACAGCCTTCCCCCCTTTTGAAAGTGACACTGCTGAGACTGGTAGGAGCCTAATCTGGACAGGCAGCTCTTTTCTCCTGACAGGGAGGAAAAGCAAGGTAGTATTCTGACAGACAGGAATATCCACGAGCAAATAGGCAGTTAGCAACTTGCAAGAATTTGCTAGTGGCGGGGTTTTTTGTTGTTTGCATTCAGCTCTGTCTCATTCACCCTGTGAGGTCTGCAGCCTGCTTGCTTCCTCAGACCGTTATCTTACAATTCATGACAGCACCATCTATAGAAATGAGGTTACTAATAAATAGGCTGTAAGTGATTGCAACTTCGGGACGTGAGAGCTACATATTTATAATGAATGCCAGTCTTATTTACTTAAGATCAGTTTTCTGGATGCTTGTTACTTGTCTTCTCGCAAATAAAACCGTTCTGTGTGATGCATACTGCTTAAATACATTCTTAAAATTCCATTAGTCTTGTCAAATAAAAACCAACGGCAAGCAAAGAGGAAGACACATTGGCAAAATTTTCCACTTCAGCCAATGTGGAATGGTGCTCAGGTAACTTCAATGTCTACTTGCTACTAACACAACAAAATATTCCAGAGCCCTCTCTCAAATTTTTATTTCCTATTTAATTCAGAATGGCTAGCAAGAAAGACTACAGTGTGGGAAACAAGAGCAGTTCTTGTTCATTGGCATTTATGTACAAGATTTCTAGTGCAACACTTGCCTGCACAGCTGACCACTTGCATGCTCAAACTCCCACTGGAGCGTTCACGCCACACGGATTTCCTTGCCAAAATAGCTTGGAGGTTTCACGCATTCAAACTGGCTGAGTTAATGGCCTCCTTGGTATAACCATCAAACTCCCACAGATGTTGTGCACATCTAAATAATTAGTCACTGCCTCATTTAGCACTGAGTCAATTGCAGTGGAGAGAACTGTTTTGTTTCTTAAATGCATTTCCAAGCACACATCCCAGAAAGGAAAGAAAACCCACGCGAGCCGGTTCTGCTCACCGCTGTCAGCGCCAACGTAGCTTTCAAACAAGCTTGCCAGGAGTTTGTTGGATGATTTTTGGAAAATACCTACTACAGTTTCATTAAGCGGGTCTTTGTTCTTCTCAAGCCACCCAATGATGTTATAGGGAACCTGCAGCAAGGGATTGAAAACAAACCAGAGGTTGCAAATGTCCTCCCTCAGATTAGCCAGTAGTTCCTTATGGTTTGGCTTGAAGTCAATGACCTTTTGTGAAGCGCTGTCTCAGAGCCATACCAGCCACCCATTTTTTCATCACTTCCCTTCCAGTTCTCTGCTTCCTAATTCCCAAAGCGCTCTTCCTAATATTTACTGTCTGAATCCTGCCCACCTCTTCCAACCTATCTGGTCCCTACATCTCGTGGACTCCACGTAGTTGGCTGTAGAGATAACTCATGACATCAGGGTCCCAGGAACACTACGAAGAAGTGCCGAACTATAGAATGCACAAGTAATAATTTAGCCTCACAACAGCATGGCTACATTGGAATAATCAAGATTTTTGGACAGAAATTTAATGATTAAAAATCTAACTCCTAGACTTTTCCACAGCTCTGTTTAGTGGGAGAATACACTCCATTATTAGTACCACAAGGGGAAAGAAATTCCAATTTTCTTTGCTGAATGAATACATTAGCAGGTACAGATAAAGAGCAAGATGGGCATTATTTCTCTTAATGAATACAAAATCAGGATAATGTTCTATTATAATTTGAAATTAACAGCATCAGGTATGTTCCAGCTCTGCTGTGCTGAGGCTTCATATCAAGTCTAGTTTGATAAAAAAATATCCTGTGTGCCTCTCCAATTCTTTCTGCTGATCTGGTCTGCAAACTGAGCTTTGACACAGGGCAAGTTTTGGCTCAGGTGTCACAGTACTGGATTCTGTTCCCACTCAACCCATCATCAACGGACCTGCTAACTAAACCTGCACAGCAGAATTAAGCGCATGTCCTTTTGCTACCTTGACACACTGGTCCTAACATGAGTTAAAAGGGATGTCAAAATTTGGGGGGGGGTTCTTTTTTTTCTGACATCTGTGAAAAGTTAGGCAGATATGACTCCACAAGGGATATTTTCAGCAAAAGCACTATTAGCCTTCCTTAGTTTGTTTCATTTTATTTGTGTATCCAAGGACCACATGTTCTGGAGTCCGTTCACATACGACTTTTGCAATACTCGTGCAGAGAACAGTCATCTGCTTTTACTCCTCACTGTACCTTTCCTTCCCTCTTCATCCTTTCCACCCTCCCTCACTGTGCGCTACAGACTTAACCCCACCGAGAAGACCTCTAACACAAAGTCCAACCTCCATCAGAGAAACTTACTGCACCAGCATAATGAAGAAGTTCAAAGTGAGCTTCATATTTCCTTTTCTTATCAGGCCTGGGCTTCTGCAAGTTAGGTGATTTGCCAAGATGATTGTCATAGAGTTTGGCTTTGAATGTCATATCTGTAGCTTTTGGGAACATGCATTCCTCTTCAAGGATAGACAGGATTCCCAGTGGCTGTGGATTTAAGAAGATCTTTGTTGGAAAATGCTTCGGGTACCTGCTTTCAGTAGCTGTCCAGCCTTTAAGGTTGATCTAATGGAATTTTAAACCTGCAAAATTTCTTCTCAATCCTGAGGGGGAAAACTTTGCCTATTCTGTTAAACAGTAAGCACACTTTTGACTATTCAGTTTTGCCTAGGGATGTTGTCTGATGACTTCAGAGAGGGTTTGATTTACCTTTCAAGGCAGTTGGACCAACTAGCATTTTATCATTTGTATCTCTAGAAAAGATGAACTAACTTCCTAGCACTGGACAGATTGTTTGAGGGATTAGGATCATGTGTATGGATATCCTACCCCTGGAGGAGAAAGCAGTCGAGTACAAAGGCAACAAATAATCAGCTTTTCTGCTACAGCTGTTCCAAATGTCCTGCTAAGGCAAGACTCAAAAGTTAATTCTTCCTCTCAGATCAGCCGGGTTAGATGCCATGCCATAAAAGATGGCAGAGAGACACAGCAAGGAACAGCTGTCCCCCCACCAGGACCACTTTATACTCACAAAGAAGGGAAAAGGCTTATTTTCCCTTGAAGTAGTGAGGAGGAAGCAATAGTTCCAGGTTAGGAAGGACTAAGCACGTCAACACGCAGTGCAGTGTGAGAAACAGGGGCCTCACAGGAGAGGCACAGGGTGTGTGACTGAAACATGGCGCTTGCCCCAAAAAGCTGACAAGCCAGTCTGATGAAAAGCACATGCAGAACAAAGTAAATGGAAAACCAGTAGGGCCAGAGAAAGACAAAAATAACAATGAAGGAAGATTATACGGCTATACAAATTAACAGTTACAGCTTGTTGTCACTCTTGGCTCTTTATGGCAAACTTAAGGAGCCAAAGCCAAGTCACCACAAATACTGATTTTCATTTGGTTCTGTATTGCACGTATAAAGGCAGGAAACTTGTCCTGCTCTGTTCTCTCATACTCAAGGACATCTCCAAGGGAGCATCATGGGTAAAACCAATTTAGTAAATAAACCTTCGCACTCCCGTACGTACCTTCTCAATTAGATCAATGCAGGCCTGCAGGTCCATGCCAAAATCAATGAATACCCATTCAATCCCTTCCTTCTTATACTCTTCTTGCTCCAGGACAAACATGTGATGATTGAAAAACTGTTGCAGTTTCTCATTAGTGTAATTGATGCAGAGTTGCTCAAAGCTGTTAAACTGCAGAGGAAGATAAGAAGGGAACTGTTTACATCTGAAGCTGCCTAAATGCTAACTGGTTGAGAAACTACTGAGCATAACGCTGAAGGCAAAGGATGGGGGTGTTCAGCTGCAGGCTGCTGGCTGCCTCATGTACTGTCCTGTCCCTCAGTGCATGAGGATGCCCAAATTTGTTCAGGTCTCAGGATGCATGTGCCTTTCCTTCAGCATGCCACCCCAGTCCTGTAAAGCAGGACTCTCTTTGATCTGCTGTGTGGAGAACAATATGTAGCACCAACAGCATTAAGCACTTATCTTCAGGACTGGATTGTGAGAAAGACAAGTTTTGATGTGCTTTTCTCACATACACTTGTTTACAACGATGATAGAATAACAGAACAGCCCAGGTTGGAAGGGACCTCAAAGGATCGTCTGGCCCAGCCTTTCATGGTAGATAGAGCCTAGATGAGATTATCTAGCACCTTGTCCAATTGCATCTTGAAAACCTTTACTGAGTCCCTGGGGAGGTTGTTCCAGTGAATGATTGTTTTCACTGTAAAAAAATTCTTACATTAAGATGAAGATATATCTCTTACACTGAGATACAATGAGGAAGAAATATCATACCCTATAAAAGATGCTTTCTCTCAAAGAGTGGGAACTACACATTACCATAAAACACAGCCCAAAGCTTGTCTTTACTAAAGGTTGCCACCCTCTTCCTCCCTGGGAACTATCCAGCTTGTCCAGTGTTTTAAAATGCTGTGTGTTTTCTACTTCTATTCATGGCAAAACCTTGTAAAATCACATACACTATTTGCTTTAGGGCTTTCTCAGCTTTTTCTTCTGTTCATTTAGAAAAACAAATACCCACTCGAGAGCTATCACTTGGTATCTTTTATGTCCTTCCAGCAAGTCCTAACACATTAATACTCACATCAAAGATTTCAAACCCAGCAATATCCAGGACTCCAATGAAGAACTGTCTTGGCAGCTTAGTGTCCAAGGTCTTGTTGATACGGACCACCAGCCATTTGAACATTCGATCATACACCGCCTTGGATAAGGCCCCGACAGCATACAAAACCTAAAACACACGTTTCAAAATACTGCTATGTGGAACAGAATTCACTGTGGAAGGCAAGAATCTCAGCCCAGTAGCCTATTTCAACCCCTACTTATCGTTTAAATGGTATTTCACAACGGTTCTTACAGCCACCAAGGCATGCTTGAAACACCACATCGCTTCCCCCACTGTCTGCACTAACTTCAAATTGTTATATGTATGTATGTATACTAGCATGTACAGAAAGTGCTAGTAATATACCTTTTGGGAAAGAAATAAGACAGCAAGTTGCAAATGTTTTAACCCCTTACATTGCCATGGAAGTTAGGTACCAGAAAGCTCATGGGCTGAATGCCAGACATGATGTCCAGATCTACACTGTCAGAATAGGAGAAGCTGCTCGAGTTGCTCATTGCCATTTGCTTCTGATTTTTAAGGGATGCTATGGCATAAGGAGGTGATCAGAAAAGTCTGTCAGAAGTCTCTTCTTTAGCCTACAAATGACTGCACCAATAGGATAGACCTCTCCCCAGGAGTGTTTTCATCTCTAAGCCTGTACCACAGCCTGTCTTCAAACAAACATTTTCATTGTAACCAAAATGCTGCAGCATCTTCTACCACACTGCTACAGCTGCAGCAGTGCTAACCCAAGGACTTTAGTTTTCTAAATGAAGAGATACCTTAAGCTGATTGAGGTCACACAGAGCTTAAAATTACATGAATAATGAATGAGTGAATAAATAATCCATGGCCCAACTCTTCTAAATAACTGTTGTCATCCACAATTAGATACCAATCTCCACGTAGTTTTCCTGCACCTGGTTTCTTTGAGTGGCTGCTACTAACACATCAGAAAAACAATGCTGTCAAAGGCTGTGCTGGCCACTGTTCCTTTTGTCAGTCTCTACCAGTTTCCTGCACTTTCACTGTCTATTTCCCCAAGTTTGGGGACATACAACAAGAACAGGTACATATTAATGTTTCTAGCAGCTGTCTATCTCTCTGAGATGTTACAGATGAGTCCTCAAGGCTTGTGGGACAGATACCCAAATATCCTGAAATCTTCTTACCTGTTCAACACTTTGGCCTTTGGTCACATACTCGTTGCCAACTTTCACTCTAGGGTGCAATAAGCCCTTAATCAAATCAGAGGAGTTGATTCCCATTAGGTAGGCAGCTTTGTCAGCACCTGATCAAAAGAAATGAGGTTTCAATTGGCTTCAAACTTCTACATGGAAACATACCTAGCCAAGAAAAAAGCACTAAGCATATCCACTTCCAAAGAGAAACTGGATAAAGATCTTGCTCTTTTAATGATTTGTGTTAGGTGTGCCCGTACTCCTCCTTGTATTTGATAAGGTCTTCTTGCAGCAATTGCTGCAAGAGTTACATTTGAGAAACTCTTCAGGTATAAGGAAAAGCCCATATCTCCCCACTAGTTACTGACAGTTTCAGGGGCAAGAGGGATTATAAAAGACCTGAAAGAGAAAGCTAAGGCAATAACTTTTTACAGCCATTGTGTTCAAGCAGTCACTAAAATGGAATTTCATTGGGTTACTCTGACTGTGTTTATTCACCTTCTACCAAGGTTAGCATCCATTGAACAAACCACTGCTACAAGCAAAGCACAGCACTCATGGTTAAGCAGGAGCTATGTTGTGCAAGATCAAAGTAAACTGGCTGCTTCTTTCTCAACACAGTGCACAATACATGCTAGACTTTTGAAGGTAAGGAGTAATTTTAGGTGTTATTCTTACTTTCAGTGCCATCAGCCTCTGCCTGCTCTTCTCTAGGTCTTTGTTTGAATTTCATGTTCCCAAAGTGCATGATGGCACCTGTGAGCTTGTAGGAACCGGACTTCTCATCTTGCACAAATCCCAGGATGTCCATGGCTTGCTGTGAAAAGGAAATGCAGATGTTTTGTCACTTCCCTCTTTGAATGCAATGGTATTTTGCAGCCCTGCAGTCTACCTTGGTGTGGTAGATGTTACCAACCTGCCAAGGGGTGTTATCTCACATACAGCCACTGGAACACCCTGGAGAGCCAGCAGTGGCTGGGAGACAGGAGGAGAGTTCCCTTTGTCTAGCACTTTACATTTCAAAATTATAAGACTATTGTGCCCACGTGATTACATGGAGCAAGGCCAAATTCAAAAGTATTATGCTTTATCAAGCCTTGTGCTTAATAGTATGGATGCAATTAACACCCATTTCTTCTTTCACTTCAGTCCAGCTATTTCAGTGACAGAGGTTAGGCTCTTGCCAGCACTTTTCCTTCCCACATCCACCTAATCTATGACACACAACGTTAAATTAACGCAGCCTTACATCTGTTGCCATCAATTCTTCTCCATCATCCAAGTTGTCCACTGTAACTACTCCTTGTGAGCAAAAGTGGTAGTCATAGGGGTTGGTAGATACCAGCAGCATATCTGTAAAAGAACTGCTCAGGTCAAAACTACCATTCATTCTGAATATTAAAAATAATAAAATACTGATACTGAAAGATCAACTCTGACATACATTTGTTTCTGCACAACTGCATATAAAGCTGGGTATTTTAGGGATTTTCTGGTTTTTTTGTTTGTTTGATTTTTATATATATATATTTTTCTTTTTTTTTACAACTGCAGGGCAGCAACCAAGCAACCAACTTTCATTCTTCTATTCCAGTCTGAAGACCATGATTTAGAGTAAGTGTGAATAAATGGGCATGTAGCAATAAGATGAGGGGTAACAGTTTTAAACTAGAAAAAGGTAGATTTAGGTTGGCTATTAGGAAAACATTCTTCAATATGAGGGTGGTAGATCTCTGGAACAGGTTGCTCAGAGGTAGTGGAAGCCCCATCCCTGGAGATATTCAAGGTCAGGCTTGATGGGGCTCTGAGCAACCTGATCTAGTAAAGATGTCCCTGCTTACTGCAGGGCTATATGACCTTTAAAGGTCCTTTCCAACCTAATGCACTCTATGATTCTATGAAAAAGAATAAGGGAATACTGCACACAGGTCTATGAAGGCTGTTTTGCAGTTCAGTTCACTTCCCATATAGCCCTACTTTGTGCATGGCATGCCTATAGGGGTAAAAATCCCATCTAAGCACAGAGAAAAAGATTTTAATATAATCTGAGAAAGGGACGATGGGCACAGTTCCCCTGTTTTATAAGCAGAATCACAACGCAGCAACTTCCAGGACCCTTTGCAGAAGACACTTGGCTCTTAATGAACAGAAGTCTGAATATGGCACTGCCTTTCTCTTCTCTTTCCATTTCCTTCATATCAAAACCCCCAAATGTAGAATTGCTTTCTAGAAAGCTAGCTGGCTCCAAAACTATACGGAGAAGAGTCCTGCTTCCCTACATCAACAGCAAGTTTCACCCACATTCAGCAGACCAAACTATGGTCCAGATTTCAATCTTTTATATACATAAACACTTTCCTACAGGTCCAAATATGTAGGTATGCAAACACCTATATGTCTATCAATATATGTGTTAAGTAAAATCATCTTTATAAGTCTGCATTACTTAGTCACTATATTATTTATCTAGATTTGTGTTTTTCTATATTCAGAACGCACGTGTTTGTAGATAAACACATAGATTTCTTGTCTACAAAACAAAAGTCCCCATTGGTTTCAACCTCAAGAGCCTGCGGGCACACTGGCCAGAAAAGTATGTGGAGTATACAGACAGAGAGTTTAGGAGAAAGAGAGTATTTTCCCAGCACAGAGATTCACACAGGGAACTCAGTGCAACGCTTCCTTTAAATCTTTCCTGTAATCATCATTAATTAGGCCACGTAAAAGCTAAGAGGGTTAGGGACTTGGCCACGCACTGTCAGGATAATAAGACTTCAAAACAGATTATCATTGCTATGGCTTAGTAGCAGTTTAGTGCAGCAATAAAGTGACTCTTCAATGTATTTTATAAACCGTGTTTCTTCAAAGCACAAATTAAAGTCAGCAAACCACATCACTTAAATAACTAGAGAAGGTTTCATTCAAAGCATTAGGAGATGGGAGCAGAGAGACCTCATCTGCTCTCTGCTCTTCTCCAGCAGGCCCACGGGACTGCATTCAGGCAGGGAGAACTTGAAAGGGGTAATCGCCACGCAATCAGCCACAGGCAGCTTTGCATAGTCTCTCTTGCTACACAACGTGCCAGGGTGCCGGTTTTGGCACTTGGGGCTGAATGCAGGAGCTAGCTTTCCTTCATGGACCTACATATGTGGAATGTATATTGCACATTCTCTACACACATGGAAACCTAGAAAACTAAAGTTTTTATCACCACGAATGCTTGAGTGGCATAGCATTTTCCAGGTGCTTTGAGACCTCGGATTACACAAATTCAGTGTGACATTTTTTGCTTTTCTGATGCTATGTTTTAAGAGTCCTGCCTGAGTCTTACTCCTTTAGACTAATCTCCAATATCAGTTCACTTTATAGGTTTACCTGCCACAGTGTATCACAGAAAAATGACAGTTTGCTCCTGCCATTGGGAGGGTGTCTTTGAAAGACCGTATTTGATTGACCTGGGGTTCCTGCTTGATGACAGGTTGGCTAGGAGCCAGCAGTGTGCCCTGCTGGCTAAGAGGGCCAATGAGATCCTGGGATGCATCAGGAAAAGTGTGGCCAGCAGGTCAAAGGAGGTGATCCTCCCCCTCTACTCTGCCCTGGTCAGGCCCCACCTGGAGTATTGTGTCCAGTTCTGGGCTCCCTGGTATGAAAAAGACAGGGATCTCCTGGAGAGAGTCCAGAGAAGGGCTACGAAGATGATTAAGGGCCTGGAGCATCGCCCCTATGAGGAAAGGCTGAGTGAGCTGGGGCTGTTCAGCCTGGAGAAAAGAAGACTGAGGGGGGACCTAATTAATGTTTATAAATATCTTAAGTATGGGATGCAGGGGGAATTGGCCAGCCCCTTTTCAGTAGTCTGTGGGGACAGGACAAGGGGCAATGGCTGCAAATTGGAGCACAGGAAGTTCCGCACCAACATGGGGAAGAACTTTTACACAGTGAGGGTGACAGAGCCCTGGGACAGGCTGCCCAGGGAGGTGGTGGAGTCTCCTTCTCTGGAGATATTCAAGACTCATCTGGACGCCTATCTGTGCAATATGTGCTAGGGAGCTGCTTTGGCAGGGGGGTTGGACCCGATGGTCTCTCAAGGTCCCTTCCAACCCCTACAATTCTGTGACCTTTCTGGACATGAGTCTTTCCCCCATCCCCTCCTCAGCCACTGTCTATTCAGCTGAAGGCTGGTTTTTAAAAGCTGTGGATCCATATAACGCTTACCCAGTAACTCTGGTTTCTTCCCTGACAGGATTTGGTAGAAGATGTGATAGTCTCTTTCACCTGGTTGCTGGAAAATCACTCGGGATTTCTCCAGTAGATCTAGTCACACAAAGGAAAATTCAGTGAGCAAGAAAGGTTCTCCAAGCTTTCAGCTGAGCAATTGTATTTTTTTAAAAGGAGAGAGTTTGCTGCTTACAAATCTCAATATCAGCAGATGACAGCTTGCCTGTAGTTCCAAAATGGATTCGGATAAATTTACCCTAATTCACACAGAAGAATATTCTAATTAGTCCACACAGCATACACGGAAGGAAACAAAGGATGCTGCTTGAAGGCAATCATTTAACTCAAAGAATGAGTTTATGCTAACTCCTTGGCTTTGCACAGGCAGATTTTCAATAAGAAATATGAAATGATAACATTACACTTTTCCAAGCCTAAATCTTTACACACAGCTATGCAATCAGCTTGTGGGGAAAGAAGAACAGTGCACTTATCCGCCAGGCTAAGACAGGTGGAACGCACGTAGCTTCCAGTTTCATGATGCAGGTTTACTGTAATGCAGGACTCAGAGCAACAGGCCTGGACATGAGACACACAGGCTCCTTTTTTTGACTCATCCTCATTTGCACCCTTAACTTATACTCAACTACCTATGTCAGAAGGGTGCTGTGATTTTACACTGCTTTGCCCATTACACTTGCATGTTCATCCCCCAAAATTCATAAAAATTGACTAGTTTTAATTTATCAAACACATCCATTCTTTAAAATAATTAATTTCCCTTCCAGCTGACAAACTCTTTATACTATCACATAGCTTTCCACAGATGCTTACAACATTTGATCCTCTCCACCCTGTCCAGTTTCATTTGTAACTGGATTTATTATGGGGGAAGTATGGGCTACAAACTCAGGCTGGCATCCTCACGCCATTCCCTTTGGACTGCTGGGTCAGCATCAACCAGATGTTGTTTGCTGTTCGAAGGGCTTCATATAGCTATGCTTTGCTTATCTCCTGATCATGTAACAGTTTAAATAATTAGTCAGGGTGGATCTGTCTTTGTTTCTTTTTATCTTTAATCCTTTTCGTTTTTCCTCGTGGAAATTCAGCCATTTTAGTGGGCAAAATGAGAAGCAATTTATGAAGAAATTATTACAGAGATGTTCTTAACTGGTCATCATTGAAGACAACAACATTACACCACGTTACAGACTTACAAAACGAGAGGAGTTGTCATTTCTCAGAGTTTTGGCATTTCCAAAAGCTTCTAGGGCTGGGTTCGCTTGAATGATTTGATCCTCCAAGGTTCCCTACAAATTAAGTTTGAAATATTATTGAGAAACCTGCAGGCCACAAACTCACCTGTCAGCTGTTACTCAGACATGAGCTATAACTCAGCCACTTATGCAGAGAAGACTTCATGGCAAAGCCATTTAGCTCCACCCCAGGGGTGGCACAGCGAGAGTGGTGTAACAGCAAGATGGTCAGTCAGTCAGGGGTACTTAAAATGCCTTAAACATTCCCCTGTGCTCTACTGTTTTGCTTGGTAGATTTGGTGCTTTATGCCATCTGCATGCAAAAGCAACCACCACACCTTCCCACTGCATGAAGCCGTGGGGACATCCGAGTGAATGCATGTAGGAGAGGGGCTATTGACGACAGTGGCAAGCATTAAAATGCTCTAGATTTGAAAGCACTCAGAGCTTGTGATATTTGGGGTTTTTGGAGATGAGAAAAACACTGACTGTCACTTGCACAAACTTCAGTTTGCCAAAGCAAACCACTTCAACTGCCTGGGCTCCGGAGATCCTTCACTGGAGGAGCCATGCAAAGTGAAATCCTGAGGGTTGTGGTGCAGGCTGACAGAGCCTGGTACCATTTTCCCATGGAAAAGATGAAATAGCAAAACTGATACTTACCCCAGTTTTGGTAGCTGGTTGCTGTCAAAAGAGGAACACAAGGGGAGGGGGGAAGAAAGAATGTAAGTACTAACATGGAAGACATCACAAAAGGTAAAGATGAGCAAGGTTAGATGTATATGGGCACCAATACACCAGCAAGACTTTTTGGAGCCTTCCTTCAAAAAGCACGTGTGACTGTTATTTTGCATTCACCATAGATCATGAAATAGCCAAGCATTGTTCCAACCCAGCTTGTTGTTTTAACCCCTGCTTCAAACATCTACCTGGTCTTGCTCTGGAGTTGTTCCACAATGAACTGATTAGATCGATAGACACTTAGAACCAACAGAAAATTGTCTCATGCTTCATTTGAGCTCTTGGATTATTTAAAAGAAAAGGGGTTATGATAATAACAATAAAATGTGGCCTGAGCTGATAAATTACGTGGAATACCTTCCAGCTGCAACATGTGTTATTTGCACAGTTGTTCCCTGAGCACACCAGGTTTCAGACACCATCATGAGCATGCCAAAATCTGGCTGTGGCCTCTCAATCATTTGTTATGAGACACTTGCAGACCTCAGACAAATGTATATTAGATTTTGGTAATGGGAGTTATGCCTTATAAAGGCTTAGGTTAGATATATATATATATATATATATGAAATTTTGGCCTTATAAATACAATTCCTAGGAACCAGTTAATTCACCATGAAAGAGCGCTGAGCCTTCAAGTGCAATGAAGCTAGTGGTGAGTAAGTTCACAGCAACACAAGATAAAAAGCAGTGTGAATACAGTATTCATTGTAACCATAGAGAGCACTTGCAAGCAGAGCAGCACTTATCCAAAGAGAAATACACAAAAGCTGATTGAAAAAAAAAGACAAAATATTCCTTTTCTGTGAAGAAAAAAAGCTCTCAACAAAACAGACATTTCGATGAGAAATGATAATCCTAGTCCTTTTGAAGCCTATTTTCCCTGTGAAAAACATTAGATTTCTTAATCTTTAGAGCCTCCCCATCTTTTGACCAGCTTTGGCACAACCAGAAACATACTTAACACACATGAACACTAAAACTCCTAGGAAAAAAGCGTCAGCAACAAGCAGCTGATCAGAACCAAGAGTGGTTTTGCTGCTGTGTCTGGAGCACATCAGGTTCCGGGGAGCGCTGGCCCCCCACCTCCAGGACAGCCTGCTCTCTGCATTGCTGTGTGGCAGCATCTTAACCATGTCTTAACCGTGCCCATAGGGATCTGGCACATGGGCCAGTGTTTGGGGCACAGACTTGTGAGGTTAGCTGGATGCAACAGAAGAACCTGGGGAGTGTGAAAACAGAGCAGCCACCAGCAGACTTACGCTCTTTTTACCAGGCTCCCCCAGGGCTGCCACTGTGGCGAAGTACTGGATGACACGTTTCGTGTTGACAGTCTTGCCAGCACCGGATTCTCCGCTGTAGGAAGGAGGGAGATAACACACGCGTTGCTCAAACAGCTGTAACTTGCCCTCTCACCCTCCCTTTCACACTCCCATCCTGCCAGCTCCTCCCTGCACACAGGCTGTTCTCAGTCACTGGCTGATGTCTGCAGCCTGCCGTTTGGCCCTCTCAGTGGAAACCACTGTAAATTGTCTGAATGGAGAGGTAAATGCCAGTGATAGCAGCAATTAATTCTTCATGTGACTGGGCTCAGAAGTTGAGTGCGAACCTACACTGCACCGAGCTTCTTATAGGGGCACGAAGTTTTATTACAAACATCCAGGCTGAGGATCTGAGGTAAATACCTATAGATAGCTAATGAATTAGAAAATGTGCAGAAAACCTGCAGTAATTTGCCAGCATTATCCAGGAAGCATGTGTGAACTGCACGGAGAGACACCCAACTCACTACTTTTCATGCATGTCAGTAAATGATCTTTTTTGCCTTGGCCCTCTCCCTACCTTTGGGTGTGTCTACACAACATGCTCACATATAATCTGCAGCAAGAGCAACCACATTGAAAAGAATCATAGAATCACAGAATACCAGGTTGCTAGAGACCTCGAGGATCATCTGATCCAACCTTTCTTGGCAAAAGCCCCATCTAGACAAAAGCAACATCTAGATAAGATGGCCCAGCACCCCATCCAGACAGATCTTAACAGTGTGCAATACTGGAGAATCCACCACTTCACTGGGGAGATTTTTCCAGTGGCTGACTGTTCTCACTGTGAAAGAAGGAGTTTTCTGTGTCTGAGGAGGGCATCCACAGCAGAGCTAACCTGGGAAGAAGCTTATTTAACTGCTTGCTGAGGTATTATCATGCCTACTTGGAATGAACACCAGACGAGGGTCACAATCAGGCCAGACTCCATCAAACCCTTAGCTACTAGTTAATCATGGGGCTCAAGGCAGCCATCAGATGACCAAATAGCCAGGTACTTGGCCTGGATCAAGGTCTGGGCAAATTAGCTGAGCTATCAAGAGACAATTTGCATTTCAGCAGGGATAATTTTTTTTCTTCTAAATTTTTCATGGCAACAGAGTTTCAAATCAGTCAAAAAAGATGCACTTACGTGATCAGCATAGACTGATTCTCTCGATCTGTGGAGGGGAAAAAAATTTAGAAGAGAAACTTAGTAGGCTGTAAAAAATGCTTATTATAATTGCAAAGGAGTAACAACTATCCCAGAATCAGTCCTGCAAAGACACGAGAGAGTTACAGGAAGCAGAGATGAAAAGATAAAAACTAGTATCACCTAGCCCAAACTCCAACAGTGGAGGTTCTAGCCCTGTCCTGAATCCTCCTCCTGTACTTTGTTCAAGTCAGTATTAAAGTCCTGTTGGTTGTGTACCATTACTCCCACTGTGTCTGGGAAGCTATAATAATTTCCTGTCATCAAAATATTTATTTTCTTACTCATTTGTCTTTGCTTACATCTGACCCTTCTGCTCCTGCATTACTTGACTAACCCAAGTCATTTTGCTGTTTGTTCACAGGCTGCTCCTTACTGTGCATATGTCCTCCTGCTGAACCTAAATCCCTCTTTCTGTTTTTAAATTCCAGTCATCTGGATGGGCTACACATTGGGAATGCTGCTGGAATGAAGTTTTGTGATGGCCCTGCTGTTACTGGCCTGACCAGAAACAAGCATTTATTAGAACACTTTGCAACCTTAATATATTATTAACCAAGTTCAGCAAATGCTGAATCATAGCAGCTTCCCACGCTGCTGAACCTAAATCCCTCTTTCTGTTTTTAAATTCCAGTCATCCAGACGGGCAGCCTGGCCGTATTCACCCTTATCTGACATCTCTTTGCAGCCACGCATCCATCCCCTCTGACCAACACCTTCTGTCCCCTCACAGCCGTGGCACTTTCCATTTTATCAGAACCAGGTGACAGCAGGATGAGTCCCCGCCCAATCTCTTTGGGATTTACCCTGCCACCTCACAGGACCTGATGTGAGCGCATCACTGCTGCCCTCTGCTGATAAGACTCGCTTTTTCCCAGTAACTCGAGGGTCAGGATGAGAACGTTTCCCAGGCAAATCTGGCGCTCGCTTGCCGCAAGGTTGGTGCCCAGACCCACAGCAGTCAGCACAACACTGGCCCACAGCAGGATGGTGCAAACGATGTGCGCACCTTCTTAGATAACTGGCCTTCGCTCACCTTTCCCTACGTACGTCTTGTAAAGGTGAGAGTGTGGAGCACAAACTGACAGGAAGTTTATTTCTGAAGTTAGGAAAATACTTACAGGCCTTTGGGGCACGCCCCCATTTCTGTTACAAGCTGATGGACCCTCCCAGTTCAGACCATTAAATCTGTGTGCCTGACAGCTAATCCCTACCCAGGGCATACTGTCACCAGAAGTACCACAGGGGCGTCAGCTGGGGGGGCTTTAAAAAACCCAACCAAACAGAGCCCCCATTGCACAGAGAGTGTTTGCACACTTGTTGCACATTGCCAAAGGTCTCACAAACTTCCACCCCTTTGGCTGGCCAAAGTGAAAACAAATCTAGGAGCAGGCAGTGCCACTTACTGCGCAGCATGTCGTGGTAGGCGTTATCCGCGATGGAGAAGATGTGAGGAGGAGCCTCTGAGCGCCTCTTGCCCTTGTATGCAGCCACGACCTCCGACTTGTAGACAGGCAACCACTTGTAAGGATTGATAGTCACGCAGAATAAACCGGAATAGGTCTGGAGAGGAGCACAAGAGTGAGAAAAATCACTCCAGGAATAAGGAAAAAAAGTCTTAATTAACCAAGCGGTTCCTGGTGTTGCCAGCCTCGGAATTCTGAGCTGAATAGCAGCCTTTGATCTCAATTTCTAAAGCTAATGTCTGCTAAGTGACTTCCTATTGGCAACTGATAGAAAACCTACAGATACTAGACAGTTTTCCAAAGGGGAGAAAGCTTTTTCAAGATGACAACCAGAAACAGAAATTGCCCCTGCAGCCAAACAAAGGAGCAGGAAACAGACCTCCCTCTGATTTTCTGCCTTACCATACAGGAGAGTTGTTTCTTCTTGACAACACTGATTTATGAAGGGAAGAAAAATTACAGCTTTCCTCCTCAAGCCCCATTCTTAGGAGGATAAACAATCTCCCATTATTGATTTGGGGCAATTTCTGGTCAGTGTCCAAAAAAAGAAAACAACTTCATAGTGTTGCTCCCCAAAGTTGCAGAGCATTTTTCCTGCTTTTGGAGAAATGCAGTTGGTAAAAATCTATCTTGATTGTTGCTCTTTAGGCTATCTACGTCAGTTAGCTGGGGTCTGGGTCATTCTAGGGAAGAATGAGTTTTCAGTTGTTACCCCAGGGAATCAGTGCTAGCTGGTAACTTCTCAGCTACTTAGTCCAGGTTGAAGCAAAAGTCTTCAAAGAAACACAGTTATTACATGGGCACAAGCATGACGTGCACATAGATTAGTGAGCTCAGTTACATTCTAAAAGTTTCAGGTGAAATCCAGGTGACTTTCCTTAAAAACAGCATCAGGACCTGCTCTAGAATGGCCCTGGCATGAGTCCCCAGTCCTGTTTTCTACATGGAAAAGAAAAACACCAGCCAGTAAATGGATTAAGGCAAGATGACAAATGTAATTTTCTACCTATACTGATCTGCAGGCAAAGCTTTGCTTTAGGGCATACATGTCCATACGGGGTTTATTAGAGAAATGCATAAAATGATTAACAATCAGAATTTAAGTGGGAAAATGTTGAATTCGCCCTTCTGATGAACACCAGAAACCAGAACAAGGATCGCCTGCAAAATCTATAGATATCCCTGACTGATTTCAGACACAGTTGAACGCAGCAAGCTGGGAGCAAAACTGTATCCTCATGAAATTAGGTGCTTGTTCTGGTCCTGACAGAAATTATGTTAATGATGTCACAGGGAAGACACAGAGCAAGGGGAAAAGCCAGAGTGAAACAAGACAGATGTCAGCACTGAAAATGAAGGGAATAAAATTACTGAACTAAAGATAGAAAGTCTCGTACTTAAGTCATGTGTGTGCTGTAAGCTTGAGGCATTGTTTCTTAACATGGAAATCTTCACGGCTGGTATTGACACGCATTAATATTAGGAGAGGAAGAATAAACTAGATCTCCCCTACGCCCTGATTGCTGAAAGCTTGTCCCTTGACACTCCTCTCCAAGGCAAGCAAGCAAAACCAAAGAATTTTATTTACACAGTCTCATTCATTCAGTTTTGCCTGCATGCATTCACATGCAGGCCAGCTCCAAGCAACTTCCCTCCTGAAAGGAAGAGCAAGAGCCTCAGCTACGTGACTTATCAAAGCTGTAAGCTTTGTGTGAAGAACACACATTCATTCAAACACGAAGGCTGTGCTTGAAATACAGATTTCCAAACAGAGCCTTGACATGACCCTTACATAGATCATCCAGTTGCTGTAGCGCTTCCTCAGATTGTACAGCACAGACGCCTCGTTCAGATGAGTCAGCATAGCCATGTCCTCGATCATGTCGAATTTGGGAGGGTTCATGGACTGCAAGTCGTCTTCTTTTATAGTCATGGTCTGCAAAGACAAATTGGGTACAGCAGTGCTGGAAAACACTGGGATTTTCTGTTGCTTCACACACCTTACAGGAGGGTATCTTGTTTCCCCTGCAGAGAGATGCCCTTCAGCTCTGCCCTAGCCTGTGAACACTGTAGCATTTGTTTTCATGGCTATCATAACAGGAGGAGGGCAAGATAGAAGTAAGGAGTGCAGGGGTACGGCTGTACCGTGGAACGGGCAACTGGCCTTAAAGCAGGACAGGCCATGCCCTGGAGCCTGCTGCTCCAGCCCTGCCAGTCATAGATCAGACAAGACCAATTTTGTACCCTTCCATCTGTCGTCTCCACGGTCACTTTGCCACCGCTGGTTTCTGTAATCTCAGCTTCAACGTAAGCTTTCTTTTCATCCGGAACCCAACATTTCTTCTTCCCTGTGAAATTAAGGACACAGAGGGTTCACAGCCTTGTGTGAAACAGTAACACCCTGCCTAGCTGAGCGAGGTTGCTGGGTCACTTTTTCCCCACGAGCCGGACAGAACCTCTGTGACTGCAGCAAATCAGCAGTGCTGGGGAGCTGCATACCAAAGCAGAAGACACAGGGCTCCCAAATGTTGCATCCCCTTCAAAACTACTACTTGGCTTCCTCTAGATCTTTCCAGCACGAGGTCTCAAAATATTTCACAAACGCTGGCTAAGCCTCAGCCTCCACAGGAAATCCATAATCACTATCACCAGTGTGCAGATGGGGGAACTGAGATCCAAGCCCGAATTAAGGAATTTGCTAAAAAGCGACAATTTTCTATTGCAATCTGAGTGAGGACTCCAGCCCACAATTATTTCCCTGCCAGCTATCAGTTTCAACCTTATTCCCGCAGACTCTTCTGAGGTTTGTTTGAAAAAACAGCAATGCTAATAACTCATGTTGAGCTATGGATGTGGCTTTTTAGAGTTTGGAGCAGCTGCACCACACTTCTGGTTGTTGGTTACAGCAACTATTCTGAAAGGCGAAACGCTGTGGGTGTTGGTGTATTTTTACTTGCTACTGGCACCTCAGGGCCCGTAAAAATCCATTTGATGAAAAATAAATTATGGGAAATTAAAAGCTAGCATCAGATTGTCACACAGCCTGCAAATGAAAAGGATGTACAGGTACACCCTAACAAGGCATCCAGTCAGGCCACGAAGTCTTATTACAGGAACGCCAATGTGTGGCTTTTTTTCTTTCACACAGACTAAGGGGTCCCCCCTTTAGGAGAGCAGTACAAATACGTCTTGCTTCTAAATCCAGCTAATCACTCACTCAGCATACACTGGTAGCTTATTTCTATTTAATACTACCTGCTTTGTTGTTTTGGGGTTGGGTTTTTTAATAGCTTTGCAGAATAGATAAACCAGAATGTGGTTGAACCAGCTACTTCGACAGCAGCAACAGCCCAGCAGCAAGAACAGAGGCTCTGCATCCTGCTTTGCTCTGCGTCCCTGCAGCTACACTTGGGTGTAACCCTTGTCACTCTTAACCGGCCACCGGTGGCATAAAGGTCACTGCAACTCACCATCGAAGGCGACGGTCTGTGCCATCATCAGCTCCTTCTCACTCTTTCGGAGGAAGGGAGCAGCCTCCCCGAATTCCGACATGTCCATCATCTTGGCAAGGGTTCAAGGTGGCACAGCTCAAAGAATAAAAAGAGAGGGACCTGGTCTACAGAAGGAGGGGAAGGGGAAATAAATGTTTGCGTGGACGATCTGAGAAAATACAAAACACTCAACACACTGTGTCAGGCGGCTGATCCAAAGCGATGAGTAATTTGAAATGCAAACACCTAACAGAGATTTGGGTCTATCCTGCACCCTTAGTCAAACCCTTCCCTGGCTCAGTTTATTTAAAGCCAGCCAGATCCTGTGTGTTTCAAAACCTGGACACAGGTCACAGAGTTATCTCCACAGGAGAATTTAATCTCTTCTCTGTGGCACAAATGCTGCTTAAAAGCAGGAGATAAACGGGACCACTTGAAGCTGTGATTTTAAAAACCACTTAGCAGGCAGGAGAGGCGGGGGTGGTGGTGGCTTTCCTGGCCTTTTTCAAATTCTCCCGGAGCAGGTATGCAGCACGTCTCCAGCAAGTCTCCCTGGGGCTGTGCCACCCAGCCACCTCAAGCACTATCTCAGGAAGGTGTTTCATGGAGGGAGACTTGGCTGCTGCAAACCCAGAACTACTGCAAAGGTGTGCATTGCACCCTTCATGGGGCTCCAGGGATGTGTGCCCATGTTCCTGCTGGAGAAAGCCAGCGCTGAAGGTGGAAACAGCTCTGCTACCTGCAGCATGCTCCGCTGGTTGCACACACAGGCATGTTATAAAGAGCAAGGCTGGCACATCCTGGGGAGGTCCTGTGATGGTGCAGCTTCCCAAGCTGCTGGTACTTCCAAATCCACCAGCTTGGGTACCCCCCTGCAGCAAGGCACAGCGAGGGCAGGTGAATCTGCAGTGTCGCAGAGGGGGTTTCACAGATTTTTTATATTTGAGTTTCTTAGTCCTGCTGAACGCCTACACTTGTTTTCCCAAATGACAGGGCCAGGATGTTCAGGAGTCTCTTGTTGTGAAAGAGAGGACAGGGCACAGGGGTTAAGTGAGACCAGTTTGCTTGGTTTGTATGGCCAAGCACCTGCTTTGATTGTTACCTACTTTGTTACCTACTCTCTGAAGCGATTGTACACATTTATTCTTCTGTTTGGTTCAGGTTTTATACACACAAAATAAATACTTACACACACATATGTAAAACACTCAGAGTGCCATTCAAAAAGGTCTAGAAGTTCCACTGCTAAAAGGTGTGTGTACACGAACACACACACATGCACAATATCTAAGAATTTCGATATTATTGTTTTCCCTTTAAAGTCAAGACACCGTTTAATTACTATTTGTAGCTCAACAAGTGACCCTCGGGTATCACCTCTTCCCTTATTTTAGTTACTGCACAATATCCTGAGCAGCTGGACAAATTTTCAAGAGCCCTGTATCAAGTCAGGCACTGTAATCATTCAAAATTTAATTAGATTTCTTTCTAACAAAATTCTGATAAGGATAACAACTCTTTGTCAACCACGGCAGGTTTTTTCCCCAACACATTCCTTCCTTCTGGGGAATGTGGAGCCCTAAGACAGCAGAGCTGTCAAACACTTTGCATTCAGCCTTCTCCCGCTGCTGTGGCACAAGCTAGAGACCTTCTGCTTTGCTGCTGTAGAGCAAAAGCTTTCATCCTCAGGATTAGCCTTAACTTTTTTTTCCCCTTTTAAAGATTAAGGGCCTACACGAGCACAGCCATCACCAATTATTTTAACATCATCGGAGCTGACCAAAATTCCCAGTTGGAGGCACGACTCCAAACTAGCATGGCAAAGTCTCTCTCCCACGGGGAGTCTGTCCTTGGAGCAATGAAATCACATCAGTTCATACGTTTAAGCAGAACAGCATTAGAGCATGTAAGTGTCATTTCACATTATACGTGCAGATGCCAGCGCAGCCACTCCAGTGTTAGGGTTTGGGACAGGTCCTCACAAGTCCTAACATACACTAAAGGGCTCTAAACCACTCCTGAGCAACCTAGCTCCATTTGCAGACTTTTCGGGACAGTCTCTCAGTTATCACCCTCCCCCAGCCCCCCGCCCCCTCCTTTTTTTTTAATGGCAAACATGTTATGGTGTAAAGAAATACTCTAGCAGCTGGGAGAGAGTCCCCTTTTCTTCAGGAGTCTCGCATGCTTGATGTTATGACAGAGGCCGGAGCCCAGTCAGCACACACCTTGCAGGTGCAGAGGATTCAGCAAGGCAAATCCACTGCCAGAGAGTAGAAATTGGAAATGTTATTTGGTTTATGGTCATGGGATTATTTCTAAGCGGCGGTATAGTTGGAAGAGACAAGGCAGAGCTAAAGACACTCACTTTCCTCTCAGTCTGCTCCAGGTAATGACAAAAAGAGATGGCCCTTGTATATGAAACTTGGAAGATCCTAAAAAACACCTACACCCTGTAGAAGGCCAATATTCTTACACAAAGTTAAGTGGCATGCCCAGGACCACCAACGATTTGGTGGGGCATTCAGGCTTGGAAAGGAGGGACCTCGTCCTAGGCTGTTGGAAGAGCTCACGCAGCTCGCCTGCAGTAGCCGTGACAGCAGGCCTCACCCATCTTTGAAGAAAACCCAGCAGTCCCCCCAGGGTTGTAACTCAGGCTGGATTAAAGAACTCCTTCAACCAAAGAGCTGCTTAAAATTGCAAACTGCATAAGCCACTGCCTCTTGTGGGATGACAGAGAAGACAGAAAATAGGACTTGCTGGTCCCGGCTAATCACTGCACCCAGGTGCATCGTCACAGGGGACTTGACCCTTTGCTAGGCAGTTACTCTAGCTGGCTAAAGGAACGCACTGATGTTAGAGAGGAAACATATACCTGCCATCCTAGCAGTCAAGCAGCACCCTAGGGTGACTAGCATAGTATGTTTAGTGGTCTCCCTACAAAAGCCTTAAGCCACGTGAAAGCCTTAAGTCACATCAAACCCACGGTACAGTGTTAGAGCACAGCCAGGTACCCACATTTAGAAGTGAGAGAGGTTGGTACTCACCCTGGAGAGCACACAGAAAGTGTCACGACTCTGCCTGGTCCAGGCTTTATATGTCCCTATCTCAAGGTCATTGGTGATAACAGTTTAAAGGCATCATCAGTTTTCCTCCATGCCTATATTTGTCCACTGGATCCCGGGTGAGGAGACAATGCCTGAGGAGGGGACACGTGTGGCTGCGCCCTGGGGAAGGGGGGGGTGGGTGCAGGAATGTCAGCGGGGAGCGGCACACTCCTTGCCGGTCGCCCTCCACCACTCCATTCTTGCTCCATGACTTCATGGAAGAAGCTTTTCCTGCCTCTGTGTTTTCACAGGAGCAGGTATTGCTTTTCCCAGTGCCTCAGAGCTTAATTACCACGGGCATGGGGGTCATGGGGTAGAAATGAAGACTATTTAGAAGTAACCCTCCTAAGAATACAAAAGGCAAAGCTTCTTGCACAAGGGAGAAGGGATTTTAAAGGGAATTTGGTTGTTAGCCAAACTGCCTTCAAGGAACAGAGGGATGTGAGTTCTCATACCCCAGTCAGGCACTTTAAATCCTCTTCTTCAGAGAACAAAAGCCAACCTGCAGGCTTGGGTTTGGGATACGCAGGTATTCCTCAGATTATGAGCAAGACAAGACGGTGAAGAAATTTAAGAATGTATTGATTCTGCCTGGAAAGTGAATTACAGATAACGAACAAAGGAGGCATCAATTTTAGTGAGTGTTTTGCTTCAGGAAACTCATTTATGAGACGGAGTTTAGGCACTATCTGGCTTTCCCATCGTAAACTCATTTTTTTCCTGCAAAACAAGCTCCATAAGTAACTCAGGTCTCATTTCACTTCAACCCATAAATAGCAAAACAACTGACACATTCAGATTGATTTGCTTTTACCAGCATGGGTAGATATATAGGTTTCCCTTGGTTCCAGCATAAACTGAATCTAAAAGCACAAAGGAAAATAAATATTGCCGATAATGCTTGTTGGTCATAAGAAAAGACAATATATTAGGGCTTGAGAAAACTCATTTCCAAGGCAGCAAGGGGGAGCAGGGAGGGAGCTTATCCACGGCTTCATCGAATTCTTAGATACCCGCAGGAGCAAGTGGTTTGGTTTGTGACCAGGCAAGAAGAAAAACACTTGCCTACTGAGTTGGCTATTTTTAAAGCTGTTGTGTCCCGATGACTGGACAGCGACAGGTTGCACAGACAAAGTAGGTTTGTAAGAAACAGAGGGATTTATGGAAGTGAGAGACTCAAAGACAGGAGGCTGATGTGGCATGCTTTAGTGGCCTGGTATTTTTAGCTGTTGGGGAACACAACCAAGAGACAGAGAATCGCTACGGCTTTGCTAGAGACATGCCCATCTCCAGAGAGACTTCGGTTGAGGAGAGGGCCCTTGGTTAAAATTAGGGGTGAGGCTTTCAGTCCTGCTCTGGATACATCAGTGAAAGGAACCTGCGCTGGAGCTGAAAGTAAGCAGCATGCGTCACGCTGCAGCGCTTGACTGGCTGTCACGCTCCTCTCACTCCTTTCCTTAAACCAGCATCACTTCCCACTCTTCCCAGCCTGCTGCTTCAGAGGTGCTCAGTGCCCTGCAGCAGGGATGTGTGTTGATGCTGGCTGGATCCAAGTCATCACTTTTTTGTTTCATACCTGGCGAAAAAGGAAAGCGAGCTGGTGATCTCAGCTGCTCAGCTGAGCAGCGAGCCACTGTGCAAAGCTAAAGCAGATGCTCCCGGTCACCTAACTTGAAACAAGGTAAACTGCATGCATCGCCAGGATTTATGGATGCAGTTAATCTGCTGTGAAGGCTGAGAATGATTATTTCATGACATGAGGGTACTCCCTCCCTCCTGCTCCTCTCTCACATTGCCAGTAGCTTCGCTTCCAAACACAGCATTCCCATTACCACCTACTTTGCTTAGAAGGTGGCATCTTTTTACAAATATGCTGTTATCACTTGCTTTTTTTTTTTGCCTGTTCTGCAAATATTCAGCTTTCATCAGTCCCACACGAACACTACGATCTTGCTCCCACACCTCCCTATTCTTTTTTGGGGCTGCAAACAACTGTTTCTGTAGCTGATGCCTGGGTCACTTCGAAAGGGACACAGCCAGCACCCGTTCAAACACGATCAATTTATTGTACTGCTAGCCTGATGTGAACTATTACTGCACATGTCACTCCTGCCTTGCTGTGGTTTATTTGCTTTCTTTTAATATGAACCAGAATTTGCAGTACATTTCCCCTAGGTTAAATTTGTAACAGCGAAAACCAAAGGCATTTGTCTCTTGCAGGGGCTACTTTTAGAAAGGTTAATGCTGGTCGCTGTTTCTAGGGAAACAAGGGACTTTGATAAGAAGCCCTTGTGACTAACCTATTTTTAATAACATTACATGTTGGAAAGGAATGCAATAACGTTTATCAGCTCAAGACACAGATAGTGTCAATATCGCGGGCTTATATAGAAAAGTTGGCACCTGGGATCTGTAAAAGCTCAGTTATGAGCCCTCTCTATTTTCTTAGAAAATAAAAAAGCGATGACAAAATCTGGCCTTTCGACTACTCTTCATAAAGCATGATAATCTGGCACGCCTGAAAAGTGAGATCAGTGAGATAGGAGGACACTAGTTCAAGATATAGATGCTCAGAGAAAGCATCTTCTGAGTCAGGAGCCTCCGGACTGCTCCATAAACAAGCAGAAGGACTCTCCCTCTGCAAGATGCACCTAAGTGGCTGTATCTAAACAGATTGAGAACCTGTTATTTACCTCAGGGTTTGGTTGGGGTTTTTTTTGGCTAATGGTCCCTGCTGCTGTTGCAGTCTCCATTTAAAGGACAAATGGGGAAGAGCCAAAATGATCTAGTCTGATGCTCTTTGAAAGAAAAAGGTCATTCATGTGGGAATAGCTTCAGCAGAAGAAAAATGTGAATGTCGTACCCAGCAGCAAATCCCAGCCTGTTCTGCAGGAGTGGATGTATTTTCTCGGGTGGGGAATTACGGTTTAATTCTTCAAGCCGCTGCTGATGCCCCAAAGAGAAACGGGAGGGGGAGAGAAGCTTAGCTTTAAAAATAGTTGCACTCTGCTGCATCTCTAAAGGATGAGAAAATTAGCACTAAACAGTACACTTAAAGCGTGTTTGCGACAGCTAGATCTGCTGGTTGGATCTGGAGACTTTGGGGTTTCTGGAAGCCTTTGTGCTCCCCCTGCCACAGTGCACACACAGGCCGGCAGACACAGGCGCCTGCAACCTGAGGAGGTACGGGTGGATCTGTCCGGGCTCCTCTCAGAGTCATTGTTTTAAATAGTTTCCTCTGCTTAATTCTTTGCTGATAGCTACTGCGTGGTGTGAGAGTCTAAAGGAAATTTAAATTTCTCTATGGAAAGCATCTGCTTTCATGCAAACATGCCTGGGGAAATAATGTCTAAGCTGCCAAGAATGCTTTAAGTGCCTTTTAAGCCACTGAAATCCATGATCTACTGCTATCAGTATGCAGACCCCCCAAAAACAGAATACCTCTTCCCTGCTTTGAACAGCTTGACATCACTAGTGACTGCAGAGAATTAACACACGAAACCCTGAGTGTGGCCGATCTTATTAGCTCGGTAGCGCTCAGCAGCGCCTGTCCCTCATCCATGCTGCCGGCAGGCCCCGGCCTCTCATCCCATGCCAAGGCCTGAGCTCCGGGATGCATCGGCACGCTCCCCTCCTCACCCGCACGATGGTAATAAACACTTCAGAGCTGTCATTGCTGCCTCTCCCCTGCTGACATTCGATCATTATGGTATCTGAAGAACGTTTAAATAGGTCAGGGTTTTAATGGGAGAGCTCGGCTTCTGGGAGCGAGACTGACAGCGCTTTGAGAGCGGATTAACAGTGCTGATAAATCAATCTCAAACTGACTCACAGCCCTAAGAAAAACAGGAAGGTGAAAACAGCAAGAAGTATGCCTAATTAAATAAATGGTCTCAGCTCTTCTGCTCCAGAGAACTCGTCACAAGTGGTGTTTCCCAGGGCTCGATCCTGGGCCCGGTCCTGTTCAATATCTTAATCAATGACCTGGATGAAGGGACTGAATGTTCCCTCAGTAAGTTTGTGGATGGCACTAAACTAGGAGGAAGTGTCAGTCTGCCTGAGGGTAGGGAGGCTCTTCAGAGGGATCTGGACCAGCTAAACCCAATGGGATGAGGTTCAACACGGCCAATTGCAGAGTCCTGCACTTGGGACATAACAGCCCCATGCAGCGCTACGGGCACTGGGGGAGACTGGCTGGAGAGCTGTCAGGCGGAGAAGGAGCCTGGAGGTGTTGGCTGACTGCAGGCTGAATATGAGTCGGCAGTGTGCCCAGATGGCCAGGAAAGCCAGTGACATCTTGGCTTGTATCAGAAACAGAGTGGCCAGCAGGTCCAGGGCAGTAATTGCACCCCTGTACTCAGCATTGGTGAGGCTGCACCTCAAGTGCTGTATCCAGTTCTGGGCTCCTCACCATAAGAAGCACATTGAGGTCCTGCAGCGTGTCCAGAGAAGGGCAACCAGGCTAGTGAAGAGAAAACCTTATGAGGAGCATGAAGGGAACAGGGGTTGTTTAGCCTGGAGGAGGCTGAGGGGGGCACCTTATCACTGCCTACAATTACCTGAAAGGAAGTTGTAGAGAGGTAGGTGTTGGTCTCTTCACCCAAGCAACAGGCGAGAGGACAAGGGGAAATGGCCTCAAGCTGTGCCAGGGCAGGTTCAGATTAGACATTAGGAAAATGTCCTTCACTGAAAGGGTTGTCGGGCATTGGAACAGGCTGCCCAGGGAGGCTGTTGGGTCACTGACTCTGGATGAAAATGGGTAGATGAGGTGCCCAGGGATATGGTTTAGTAGAGGATGGGTATGGTTTGACTCGATCTCAAAGGTCTTTTCCAACCTAGTGATTCCATACCAGGGAAGGGAAAGAAGGCTTTTGCCACATGCCTTCTCACTCTTCTCTCTTTAAAAGTTGACGTTACCCACCCCCTCTGAGAAAAGTTTTCAGTCCCAAATAATCCTGACCATCCCACTTTGCCAGTCAGGTCAGACAGTACGTAATGCCGTGTTTTCAGAATTCATCCTTTTCCCCAACTTTCACAAATCATAATTGCCACTAGTGAGTTTTGGGTTCCCTCCCCAAAGTGTTCTGCATTTTCCATAACCATGGGGGAAGGCAGGGAGTTAAAAGCCCTAATAATGCATGTAAGTAGTTCAGGTTAATCTTTTCAGCATTCATTAACTAAGCATTTATTTGCACAGCACGTCATTAGAATTACTGTAGCCCATTCACCAATGTTATTATGCCCTTCTGAAGTTAATAGTCAGAAGTACTTTAGCCTTGATTATTGCAGAAAAGAAAAAATAATCCATAAATGTCTCTCTAGGGTTTGCATTACACAATCCGGCTTCAAAGCCAGGGTACTTCATTACCCCTACTGCAGTCCATGACTATGATGCATACTCTGCTCAAGCGGCCTGAAAAACCACATTTCCATTTCAATAGGCAGCACTGCCCTGAAATACTCTTGGGCCTTCAGACACAACGCGTTGCAGCTCCCAGTGCCAAGCTCCTGCAAGACAACTTACCTCTCTCTGCTTTTTGGTTTGGGCTTCTTTCTCTCTTCACATTTCACCCCCAAGAAGCCTGCCTGTCAGCGATGGGCAGGGGTGGGTACGGTCCTTGCTGATCCCCTGGTTCCGCTGCTGTGAAGGTTTATTTTTCAGAGGAGGTGAGGGGGAAAAGAAGGGAAAATCCATGCCTTTGTAGACACAAAAGTTTTTTTTCAATTTTTTGCTTCTGTAACTCTGAGTCATAACTCATCTTTCCATCAAGGACTGTTTCCTGTTTTGTGTTTACCTTATGCCAACTGCAAGCTACACTACAACAGTGCATCGACAGTTTAATTGGTGAAATAATTGCCATGGGGTGAGTACTTTATTAACATTGCAAGTGCCAGCAGCAAAAAAAACCACCACGGAATTGACGCAACACTGAATAGTGAGAAGGCACCGCAGGAGGCCGGCTGTGAGTTTTCCAGTATTTACCTTCTGCACACAAAGCCAGGACACTGGTTCTTCCCAAGCACAGCTGAGCTGGTCACCTCTACCAGGAAGCTCGGTCAGCAAAGCTCCTTGAAAAATATAAGGCCAGGTTGTTGTTGGGTTTTTTAAAAATATATATATCTATTTCCAGAGGTGTTACTTTCTGCTGCTACCTCGACAAGGCACAAGCCAGTGCTTCTCATACGGTCTAGTGACTTGGTGCTTCTTGTCAGTCAAATGTGAACACCTCCAAAAATGGGCACAACATCCTTCTCTCCAGCAGCGATGTTCTGGAGTGACTGGCTGGTGTGTGCATATAAATATATATATATACACATATATATAAACACGCTCGTATATATTTGTATGTCTGTGTGTCTATCTAGACATATATATACATACACATATATTTACAAATGTTAAGCCAGGTTTATTTTCTAACCTCTTCCCTTCTTTCTAGCTACGACTCTCCTCACTTACAACTCCATACTAGATAAAATGCACTTTTACCCCTCAGAGAGCTGCAGAACCGATCCTGCCAATTGGGCACTGTACTGCAGCCAAACCCAGGTGGATCCCACCACCGCTGCACTCCCCTCTTTCACTACACCAGGCTCCTGCTACCCCGGCTCAGCACCAGTGAGGCACAGGGGCTGATGAAATCCCACCGCCAGCAAGACCCCTGCAGCACTTCAGGCTCAGGCTCTTTTCTGCACAGGGCATTTCTATTTTGCTGCGTGAGGACATCATGTTTAACCCCAGATTAGTTCCCGAAAAGGCATGGCAGGGTGATATCACAACAGGGTGAGCTGCAGCACACTGGGCTGCTGCACTCCCCCTGCCTCAGTGCTGTTTGGGACAGGCAGGGACAGGAGTGCCAAGAGGCCAGGAGTTACAGGAGTGGGAATCAGGGAGGCTGCTGTGAGAAAAGACCATGCTGGGCCACCCAGAGAAACCTACAGAGCCCTCTGAAGACAGGCCATGCAACATCTTGAGACCAAAACCCACCAAGAGTCCACTATTGAGATCGGATGGGCATTGCCTTCACAGAGGAGGACTGCCTTTGCTACAACAGTGAACAGCAGCTGAGACTCCCAGTGATGTTCCAGGCACAACCCACTTCAGAGTCCTGACAGCTCCCCAGCAGCTGCTAATCCTGTTGCAACAGAAATGATTTTAAGTGTCTTTTTTTTGGTAATTTAAATACATATTTTGTCTCTATAGGGGGAAAAATACAAAGGGTATGGGGGGAAAAATTATATGCTTGCACAGAGCCGAAGTACCTGCAACATACATGTTTTTAGGTCTTACACAGCAGTGGAAAAAAGAAAAGGGAAGAAGCAATTAAATTATGCATCTAGTACGATGATGCAAAGCTAGATAGCTGCAAAAACACTGAGCAAGAGCAGACTATATTCCCTGTCTCACTGTGGGCATCAAACTTCACTTTAAATACCAGTAGCTCAGCAGCATGAAAACACCAAACATTTGACAGGACCATGAGCCCAGTTGAGTAACTTGTTAAATTTTCATCAAAACTCACTCGACAGAAAGCCTCAGGTTTCAATCTATCCAGCCCATCCCAGAGAAGCTTCTCACCAGTAGCTCAGTCTATTCAAAGCCATTCACCAAAAGAGCGTTTTGGAACAGCCTTGATTGAAGAGCTGTTGCTGTACTGTCCTGTGGATGCAGATGCTTCTTCACCTTGTCTCTCCAGATGCTGTTCTGCAGGCTTGTTGCCTGTGCCTTGCCTCTTGCCTCTGCTAGAGGAGGGAATGTGATCCTAGCAATAACTCCTGCAGGGCAACAAAATAACATTTTTATTTATATGCTATAGAAAGATTTTTTTTTTTTTAATCAACATTGATGATATTTTTCAGAAAATCTACATTTACAGCAGAAGGCTTAGCTCAAAAGTTTGACACAGAAATTTGACACAAAAGGGATTTTTTTGAGGTATGAAAATATATCATGGAAAAAAGGAAAGGACCTTGATTTTAAAGTTGAATTATTCTGCCTCTTGCCTTTCAGGAAATGCCCATCCTTCCTGTTGTGGTGCAGTTGATGAACAGAGATTTTCCACAGCACAACACTCCTCCATCCCATTCTCATCCAAACACGCACCAGAATCATGGAGAAGGAATTACAGAGCTTAGGTGCAGGTGATTCCCATTGCATTGCCAACATGGCCTGGATACTTACATTCATCCATTGCTGACACACTTTCATACTTCAAGATCTCCAATGTATCCATACTTGGAAAATAATAATAATAATTTAAAAAATCCCTGTGATACAGAAATTACTGCCACCTTTCTAGGAAATGGAAGCCAGATGAGGCACATATACAGGCTACATTTGTATAAACAATGAGGCATTTATTTCCCTTGCTTTCTCAGGGGTTACAAAGCTTGCTATGCTCAAAGAGAAGGGACTAAGCAGTCCCTTCACAAGTACCCCATCGGACCAGGAAAAACCACAAAGCAATAGGGCTGAAAAGAATTTGACAAAACCCCAAGAGTCAGTCTCACACTTCTCCACAGGGAGACCGGCTTTCCAACAGATGGGCCATCCCTTTCACATTTCCTTGGTTTAAAAGGTAGGAAGATTATCCATGTAAAAACTAATAGCAAGTTGTTCTTGACCAAACAGTTTATTCTGAATTAAGAACAAGAGGGGCAGATTTTCGATCCTGAGGGTATAAGGAGGAGTAGCACTAAGCAGTGCTATCCTTCAGAGCAGAATGTGCAGACACGTACTTTCCAAGGTAAAAGCAAAGCCTGTTGTGTTTCAGGTTATGTCTCAGGGAAATTTGTCTCACTCTTCATGGGACACACAGAGTTGACTCCTAGCTACTTGCCGAATCACAGAATCACAAGGTTGGAAAAGACCTTTAAGATCATCAAGTCCAACTGTTCCTGTCCTATACTAAACCATATCCCTAAGTACCTGATCTACCTTTTTTTTAAATACATCCAGGGAAGGTGTCTCAACCACGCCCTGGGCAGCCTGTTCCAGGCCCTGACAACTCTTTCAGTGAAAACTTTTTTCCTAACATCTAATCTGACCCTGCCCTGGCACAGCTTTGTGCCATTCCCCCTTGTCCTATCTCCTGTCACCTGGCTGAAGAGACCATCACCCACCTCTCTACAACCTCCCTTCAGATAGTTGTAGGTGTGATAAGGTCTCCCCTCAGCCTCCTCTTCTCCAGGCTAAACAATCAGAGAAGTGTCCCAAATACACCTGAATTACTTACCTTTTTCTACTGCCACACAGGGTGCCTGTGTCTTGGTGTGGGAAAAAAGGGCATGCAAATTGGAGCATGAGACCAATCAGTAGAATTTATTTCAATAGGAGAAAGAATCAGAAAGCAGTTGTATAGATCAGTTCTCCATAAATAATAAACCAAATGCTGTTAGAGACCAAGTCCAACAGTGGGCACCAATCTCACACCATACCCATGCAATACAGACAGGCCTGACCAATTTGATCACAGCGTACGCCTAAAGGTCGAAGAACAAACCCCACCCAGATATTTCCTTAACCAGAAAGGACAGGGTCTTTCACACTACAGCTTCAAGATGTGTTGTAACAAGCATTTAAAAAAAAAGAAAGACAAGTATAAACAGACGCTTTTGTACCATTTATGGGAAGGAGGCTCCAAAAGCACTAACAAAACAACATTTTCCACTCTCTTCTCATTCCCCATACCGCAGATTGTATGCTAGCAGTAGCAATGTGTGGCATGTCATGCCAGGCTCTGCTGAGCTGAGCTCCAGACCTCTGAACCACTGATAAAAGTCTTAACATGGAAAAAAGGCCCCACCCGAGCCCCTGCACAATGGCCAAGCTCGGGGAGTCAGCAGTGCCCGCCTTAATCCAGCTATCTCCACAAAGTGTCCCCCATTACTGTTACCAGAACTAAAAGCAGAAAGCTATTAGGAAAGGAGAGATATTTTAGCAGAGGGCTCTTTCAGTGGATGGGGTCTGTATCTGATTGCCATCAACCAGCTCAGCAGCGACAGGGTGAGTGAGGAGAGCGCGTGTGTGCGAGGGCAGGTGTGAGGACCTCCGCAGGCCAGGAGGGCTGCTCATAACGGCGTGCCTTCAAAGAGCAAGCCAAATCACTATCATTCAGCCGTGCCTTAACTTACTCATAATGTTTAGTTTTCCTTTTGGCCAGCCTGCAGTAAATTGAGCCTGGTATTTATGTATTCAGCTTGAAGAAAAACACATATTAAGGGCAGAATGCTGCCGTGGGCCTCCAGCCAAGTATCACTGATCCAGGAAATTAAGAGATTAGACGAAACGAAACCAAACTAAAATTGAAGTAGGAAACATGTACTTAGGGAGTTCAGAAAGTTTTAATGTTGCTGTACAGAGAGGACAGACTGGGACTAAGGCATCCACATGTTTGCATTCCTACAAGCTTTTTCAAAGCCAGCTCCACCTTTCTGAAGCCACTGAGTGAGTAATCCCTAGCATCCATGCATTTTTATGGGCTTCCCTCCCCCCCCCCCCCTTCTTTCTTTTCTCCCATTCAGAAGTTCCCATCTGTCCTGGTTTCAGCTACGATGGAGTTAATTTTTTTTAGCAGTGGATGGAATGCCATGTTTGGGTGTTAGGATGAGAACAGTGCTGATAGCACCCTGATGTTTCTGGTTGTTGCCGGGCAATCAAGGACCTTTCTCAGTTCTTCATACTTCCTTACTAATGAGAAAGGAGGGGACGCAGCCAGGACAGGTGACCCGAATTGGCCAAAGAGGATATTCCATGCCAGTTACGTCATGCTCAGTATAAGGGGGGACTGGGGGGGAGAGGAGGAGACAACGCCAGGACGTGCAGTTTCTGGGGACGGTCGGGTTCCGGGATGGCTCGAAGCTGTGCGGCCTGAGTTGTGTGGTTTGGTGAGAAATTGCATTGTGTATCACCGGTTTCATCTATTTTGTGCTTTAAACTCCTGTTATTGTTATATCTAGTTTTCTGTTATTGTTTAGTAAACTATCTTTATCCCAACCTGCGGGGTTCTGGTTTCTAGGTTGTGGTTTCTTTTCCTCCTTTCTTCCTTCCCTTCCCCCCCCGCCCCAACTTTCCTTCCCCCTTCCTTTTAAAAGTACAAGTGACTGTGTGGGGTGCGGCCCTCAGCTGGGGCAAAACCACGACACCATCTCAAAATGACTATGTAGAGGCTGAGCAAGGAGCACCAGCTGGGCTCCCACACAAGACTTCTGGAGGAGCACAGCACTGAACAGGGGACTATTATAAGGGCAGAGCTACCCTCTGAGAGATGCATAAAACAACTAGTGGTCACCAGTCCTCTGAAGAGGCTTACACCCATTTTGTAGAACTGAAGCCTCACAAGGCAGCTTGGCTTTCAATTTACAGTAGAACAACTGGCTTGGGACTTTTTCTCTCTTTTTTATTTTTTTTTTCAGTGAGAACACATAGGAAGAGATGGTGTAAAGATCCTACTTTGAGTCCCACCAGCACCAAATTTCTGATGCCCTCTCTGCTTCTCCCTCCTTCTCACCACCAGGCAAGGTTTCAGCGGTATGGGGGACATTTCAAGGAGAACCATGCAAGCCACTCAACCATTAAAGTCATACAAACTTTAAAGAATAAAGTGGCACTGCCAGTCCACCAGTGAAAGTCTGTGTGTGCCCTGTCCTTTGAAAGAGTGGTATTCCAGCCAGTCAGGTGCTTGCCTGCAAATTACCTGCATGTCCTGGTTTCAGCTGGGATAGAGTCCATTTCTTCCAAGGAGCAGGTGCAGTGCTGTGTTTGGGAGTCAGCATGAGTATCATGCTGATAACACACTGATGTTTTGGTTGCTGCCAAGCAGCCAAGAACTTTTCAGCTTCTCACACTGGCCTGCCAACGAGAAGGCTGGGGGTGCAGAAGAAGCTGGGAGGGGACACAGCCAGGACAGCTGACCCAAACTGGCCAAAGGGACATTCCATACCACATGACATCATGCTCCATGTATAACTGGGGGGATTTAACTGGGAACAGCCACTCAGGAACTAGCTTAAACACGTGTTCCACATGGTGAGCAGTTGTGCTGTACATCCCTTGCTTTGTACACTCTTTTATCACCATCATCGTTATTCTCTTCCTTTTCTGCCCTATTAAACTGTTTTTATCTCAACCCATGAGGTTTACCTTTTTCTTTCTGATTCTCTCTCCCATCCCACTGGGGATGAGGGAGGGGGGTGGGGGTAGCAATCAAATGGCTGTGTAGTTGCTTTAGCTTCCTGCTGGGTTAAACCACAACACTGCATGAGACTGAAAATAAATTGCATTATTTCTGATGTTACAGTGGACCTATTTAAGAATTTTGAGCCTGGCTGTACTCTATCTGTAACATTAAAACACGATCATTCCTAATAACTTGCCTTAATTATTAGCTGCTTTCCTCCCATACATGCATGCAAAAGATTTCAGTTATGTTTAATTATATAGAAAGTTCTAAGTGTCTGTTTTATTTCATTAAGATCATTTGGAACTCAGTAAAATGCGAAACAATTCTTTAAATGACAGTTTTTAATTAATTTGAACTCAGGCTAATTAAAAGATTTGCAGATTGCATCAATCTAGTCCATTTTCAGAAAGCCAACCTTCACATCTCCAGAGAATATGCTCTATTTTCTGCTGGTTTAAGGGCAAAATTCTCTTTAGCCTCAACAGTGGAGCTACCAACAGGCAGCAGGTAACGGAAATGCTCTGTCCGGTTGGGCTGAAGGTACCCAAGGCCACTGCTCCCACCTGCATGAAAGTCTAGGCACTGGGGAGAGAAACAAGAGGTTTAGCCAGAGCCTTTGGGGGTAACAGCTGTGGCTTCGCCCCCTTCACCCACCGAATGCTTACCTGTCCGTGCAGCGCTGTGTAAGGAAGGGAGCCAATGCCCAGCTCTGACAGCTGCTGACAGTCACCCTGCAACACAGCAAGGGAACTGTGTCTGCTAGGTACCCCCCCGAAACACTGGCTTCAGTGGGTAACTTCAAAGAGGAAAGGTAAAACCTATTTAAGCTTGTAGCCAATGAAAACAAGGCTTGTGGTTGTGCTACACATCTCTTCCCACCCACAGTCACTCTTACTCTCACCGATCAATTCCAGTGACACCTGACAAAGGGAAAGTGACTCTGGTGACACCCCTACAAGTCAGCATCTGGCTAGAAGCTGGACTCTGAAGCCAGCATGGGCAGAAGATGGGTTATTTTCCTCGTATTCTGTGCACAAGAGCCTGGGCCAGCTAGCACCTCCATAGATTCCAAGGCACCATGACATGCTGTTTCCACCTCAGCAATACAACCCCCTCCAGGGACATGGTAGAGCCTCCGATACTGGAGGCTTTCCAAATGCAATTGGACAGGGTGCTAGATAATCTCATCTAGACTCCGTCTCGCATGGAAGGTTGAACCAGCAGAAGGTTTATGAACTATGGAAACAGGGTCTGTGCACATGGGAGGGATGTTGTCAGGGCCTGTAGGGACGCGGCTAGAAAGGCTAAAGCCCGCTTGGAGATGAAACTGGCAAGGGATATAAAGGATAATAAAAAGAGTTTTTTCAGATACGTGAAGAGTAAGAGGATGACCAGGGATAATGTAGGTCCCTTGATGAATGAGGCGGGTGTCCTGGTATCGGGTGATGATGAGAAGGTGGAAATACTGAATGCCTTCTTTGCCTCAGTCTTCACCCCAAAGGCCCCTCGGGACCCGCAGATCCTGGATGAAAGTAGGAGTGTTTGTGGAATGAAGAGCTTCCCTCTAGTTGAGGTAGGGGTGGTCCAGGAGCGGCTCAAAGGGATTAATGCAAACAAATCCATGGGCCCGGATGGGATACATCCATGTGTGCTGAGGGAGCTGGCGGAAGTGATTGCGGAGCCGCTTGCTATCATCTTCGACAGCTCTTGGAGAACAGGAGAAGTACCTGAGGATTGGAGGATAGCCAATATCACTCCAGTCTTCAAAAAGGGCAAGAAGGAGGACCCTAACAATTATAGGTCAGTCAGCCTCACTTCTGTCCCTGGAAAGGTGATGGAACAGCTTGTTCTGGATGCCATTACCAAGCAACTGGAAGAGAAGAAGGTCATGAGGAGTAGTCAGCATGGATTCACCAAGGGGAGATCGTGCTCGACCAGTCTCATAGCCTTCTATGATCTCATCACCGGCTGGGTGGATGGAGGGAGAGCAGTGGATGTCATCTACCTTGACTTCAGCAAGGCTTTCGATACTGTCTCCCATGACATCCTGATAGAAAAGCTGAGAGATCATGGGATAGATGAGTGGACAGTGAGGTGGGTTGAGAACTGGCTGTCGGACCGGGCTCAGAGGGTTGTGATCAGTGGAACAGAATCTGAATGGAGGCCTGTGACTAGCGGTGTTCCCCAGGGCTCGGTGTTGGGTCCAGTCCTGTTTAATATCTTCATCAACGACCTTGATGAGGGAATAGCATCCACCCTCAGCAAGTGCCGATGATACAAAGCTGGGAGGGGTGGCTGACACGCAGGAACACTGCGCTGCCATCCAGTGAGACCTGGACAGGCTGGAGAGCTGGGCAGGGAGAAACCAGATGAGGTTTAATAAAAGCAAGTGTAAAGTCTTGCACCTGGGGAGGAATAACCGTCTGTATCAGTACAGGCTGGGGGATGAGCTGCTGGAGAAGAGCTCTGTGGAGAAGGACCTGGGGGTCCTGGTTGATGACAGGTTGGCTATGAGCCAGCAGTGTGCACTGGTGGCTAAGAGGGCCAATGGGATCCTGGGATGCATCAGGAAGAGTGTGGCCAGCAGGTCAAAGGAGGTGATCCTCCCCCTCTACTCTGCCCTGGTCAGGCCCCACCTGGAGTATTGTGTCCAGTTCTGGGCTCCCTGGTATAAAAAAGACAGGGATCTCCTGGAGAGAGTCCAGAGAAGGGCTACGAAGATGATTAAGGGCCTGGAGCATTGCCCCTATGAGGAAAGGCTGAGTGAGCTGGGGCTGTTCAGCCTGGAGAAAAGAAGACTGAGGGGGGACCTAATTAATGTTTATAAATATCTTAAGTATGGGATGCAGGGGGAATTGGCCAGCCCCTTTTCAGTGGTCTGGGGCAATAGCTGCAAATTGGAGCACAGGAAGTTCCGCACCAACATGCGGAAGAACTTTTACACAGTGAGGGTGACAGAGCCCTGGGACAGGCTGCCCAGGGGGGTGGTGGAGTCTCCTTCTCTGGAGATATTCAAGACTCATCTGGATGCCTATCTGTGCAATATGAGCTGGGGAGCTGCTTTGGCAGGGGGGTTGGACCCGATGATCTCTCGAGGTCCCTTCCAACCCCTACGATTCTGTGATTCTGTGATCTTTGGAGGTCCCTTCCCACCTGAGCTGCTCTATGATCTCTAGGGGCACAGAGGTGAGGAAACTGAGGTCACTTTTGCATAGAGCACAACAAGGACCTAAAGAGGACAAAGGATCTGATCCCACAGTGTGTAACATTTGCTGCTTTTGGTAAGCACAGCTTGAAATGGATGAAAGCCACTAAGTCCTTGACTGGCATGAACAGTGTTGGATTTCCAGCATGACACCTTCACACAGCTGCTGCAACAAGCTTCCTTCATACACAAATATAGTTAACGGATACGATTGACCAGCTCCTGCCACCGAGTCTTCCTTCTCCTTCTGAAGTCAATCTCTTGGTGCATGGATTTGTGAAGCGGAGCTTACATTTCTTCTGGTTGGAAGAGCAGGTGAGGGAGACCTGGCTCTGCAGTTCTGCGACACGCTGCAGAAATGACACGGAGTGACCTTGGCTATTGTTCTGTAAGTGGTTTTCCAGCACGTCACATGCATCTGTTACCCACTTATCGACCCACTTAAGTCTGTATAAACCAGCCAATGTTCTCTTTTCTAAGCAGGCTTATTAAAAACGCAACATCAACATGCAGTGATAACTCCTAACAATTCCTCAGTTAAGGTATTAATACTTCTAAGGGGTTGGAAAACAATTTTCAGTGAGTTCATGGAGTTTCACAGCCTAGAAGATCTTGAATCTGAAGACATTTAGCTTTGAGTGTTTTAAAGATACAAGCAAGTCAGAGCCTTTAACACAAGATAACAAAATCCAATTTCACTTTGTAAGTGCTGCTACCCGAGTGCTGAACTCAAGTCCCAGATCTGATCTAAGCCTTATCCCTTTCCAAATGGGTAAAAATAAACACATCTTTTCTTACCCTTTATGGAGGCAAAAACATGGCAAAAAAGGAAGTACATGCATGCTGTGAAGGACTGAGCCAGGCCGCAAAGATTACCCCAAAAGGACACACAGCAAGCACTACTGAAGTTGTTGAGCTCTGTATGGTAAATAGGGGTGTTTATATATAAAATTAATGGTAGCTTAGACCACAGACTTGCTCCTGGAGGAAGGGAGCATCCTGCCTCCTTCCCCAGAAAGCACTAAAGAGATTACAGAGACCTTTGCATAAAGGAATAATACATAAAGACTAAGGAAAAGCTCAAAGCTATTGTGATATTTTTAATTGTTATGTGGTGCCTTAGTTCACGTGCATGGACTGCAAAAAGCAACTTATTTTAGCCAGCAGTAAAACAGGTTTGACCTAAATTGCTGGGCTTAACTTCACCTTGGGCAATGTGCAAGTGCAGAAGTTACCAGAGCCCAGCTGCCATCAGTTGCCCACCGGATGGATCCCTTAGCTCATCCCTAAGTTGCAAGGCATTATGGGACCGACCCAACAGAAAATGACCAGTTTATATCAGTGGTATGAGAGGTCATTGTTTAATATTTCAGCCCAGCGGAGGTCTTACCTGGGCACACGATGTTTAATGAGTCTGGGGAACATGCAGTAAGGTGTTGTCACTGACAGCAGAGCCTCATGACAGACTGCAGCTGATGTAAAACTTTTATCAGACTTGACACTGCCATGAATGGAAGATACTTCCCAAGACGAGCACCAGTCCTCCTGTTTCTCCTCTCATCACTTTGTACCTTAAGCTCTAAGAAACGGAAGAATTTTGGGAAGGTGACGGTGGAGGGGATGCTCCAGCTCCTGTAATGCAAGCCATCCCCTGCTTGTTAGCTTGTGGGGCAAGAGCTGCTCTAGTAGCCTGCCTATCCATGGCTGTAGAGCAATAGTTTTTAAACTGCACACATCACACACGATGGCAAAATTCTTACAGAATTTAAACACTGATGCTGTTACCACCTTCCCCTCTAACCTGAGGCTTAATGACATAAAAACATAAATTTTTATCTTTTCTTAATATTCTGTTGAGATGGGAGGCTGATGTTTGTTATATCTCCTCTACTGAGCAGTGAAGTCATCTCCTGAAGAACCATACCTCAGGAGTTGCAGCCAAAAGGCTTTCTACCCTGTAGCAACAGTCATTTGCAATCCTCCTTGTGCACAGACTTGGTAAACTAATAAAACAGTAGCTGCGGTTCAGATCTAGCTTTTATCTTCTCACCAGCTCATGAATAAACATGACAGTTTATCGTCAGGCCTCGAGTAGTTAGATTTATAATAAACGAGGCTTGGGAGCAGGAGGGAAAGGGGGAAGGAAAAATGTCATTTGAGTACTCCAGGCTTCAGAAATAGAAGTAAAATTGGAGGCTGCGCGACCTCGCTTCAGCACCTGTGTGCGTAAGCACTCTGCTTCCAGTGATGCGATTAGATGCTATTTTTCCCCTGGGGGCTCTGTCTCGCTCTGCGTGGGGAGGAAGGCGAAGTCAGGTGGTGAAGGAGACACTGCTGTCTGCATGTCCCTTTTCACTCTGCTGCAGAAGCTGCCTTCTGTATGAGTCAGAAGTGGGGAGCGAAAGATGATTGTAAGATTCAAGTAATTGCTGCATTACAATGCCAAAAGCCTTCACCACCAACTACCAGTCTGATGGCAAGCCAGCTGTCTACACCGACCTTTGGACTGGCAGCCACCCAAACTGGTTTTATTTTCTATGTAACTGGACTGAAATCCCCAGATTTACATGAAAATGCTGAGTGGAAGCACCTGAAAGTATTTTGTGCTAGGTAGGGCTGCAGCCAAAGCCACCAAGAACCATTCTTTGGAGCTAAGGAAAGGATATCTGTACACAGGTATAAAGGGTTTGGACTAAAAAATGCAGGCTTTCACCTTTTTATGTAAGGAACCTCAAATTAGCAGTTTACCCCAGTTTGCATCCCGATTCTCTGTTCTGCTCCTGCAAGGAAAGACAGGAGCAACCTCTACTTTGGCACTCCATGGAGTAGCCTGTTACCTCCCGGGGGTAAAACAGTCACCTTGGAGGGCAGCATGCATCAGCCAGCCCAAAGATTGCAGTCCCTAAGCACACCATGCCTAAAAATACACAGCATGTCAAGCCATAGATGTTAAACAGGTGAAGAAGTGACAACAGCCTCATGCCGACAGGATGCAGTCCCCCACCGTATTAGCACTCCCAGGCCCCCCAGTAAAAGCACTCCTGCTCTTGCCAGTGAAAGGCACAAAGACACTTACTTGGTCTCTGCAGAATATAAGCAAGGCAACCACACAGCACCTTGAAGCATATTCTGGGGAGCTTGTCAGTGTTGAAGCAAACCAGTAAACTGATACTGAAGTGAACGCAACAGCTGCCTTAGCAAGCCACAACAAGAAGTTGTATTGATTCACCTCATCCTGAATGTAAGTAAGAAAATTAAAGGCTTCCTTTAGAACTTAGATTCGCTTCTAATTGCTAGATAAACAACCAAAATACACCAAAGATTTTTTCAAAGCTTTATCCTTAAGAAATCAAAGGAGAAACAATTAAGATACTTGGTATGACACAGAAGCAGAAACGGCTTCTGATCAGTCTCCACCCTCCAACCAAGATTAAACAAAATATATTGTAACTGAGCAGCACTGGATTATTTTTTTGTTCCCCACGGAGCTTATCATAAGCCTCTGGCTTTTTAAATAACAATAGGCCTATATTTCCTTCAAAGGTTACGGTACATTTTGGCTGTGCTGTAAATCACAGCTGAAACGCAACACTCGGGTATCAATACAAGCAAGTAATAGGTCCAGATAGATTATTCTGAAGTAAAACCGAGCCAAAACAACAGCTGCTTACTTACAAAATTAGTTTTTAATAACTTAATACAGTGCAAATCCCTAAGACACATTGATAGTTCAATTACTCTGCAGAAAAACGTAACTAATACAGTATTTGCTCTCTCACGTAAAGGCCTAGCTACAAACAGGGACATGAGGAGCTAGCCATCGCTGCTCCACGGGAGGTCCCAGCAGTATGGGGTGGTCAGTCTCCACACAGATTGCCTTTGCAAAGGCAGGCTTTGCCCAAAGGAACCAGATCCTACAGATCTGCACGTATTAAGTGACAACCCAGAGGCTGGCGTTAGAACAGAGACTGCATCTCAAGCCAACCACATGAGAAGAAAACTGCAGTCTCTTACACTGGTATACTACAGAAGCTGAGCCAAGGAAATCTGGGACTTTTCCACTCCTGTCAGTTTCTTTAGGATCTGGTGACACAATCCTCCCCTTTCTCTGCACTCTCCTTTCCTTATCCCAGAGCATAGGCAGTGTTGGGAGCTTCCCACGGGGAAAAACCCCAAACCAATTGCACAGGTTGTCTCCCTTGGCTCCCCACGCTGCGCTCACCCTATTTCTCACACGCTAAGGGGTTCATTTCTGACGCAGAGCTTCAGCAGATGTTTTAAAGCCCTGCAAGCACGTTGTGCTTTCAGAGTCCATCTCAGCAACAAGACTCACTCCCAAATTTTCTTCAAGGTCCTCTGAAAAGGTTCTTCCTTATGGCCCCATGCACTACGTGAAGTTTCTATTACCTGCTTTCCTTGGGGCTGAGCACAGGCTCGGCCATCAGCCTGGCAGCGATGGGTTCAGCTTTACAAGTGGAACACAGTGCACACCTGATACAACTTGGTTGAACGTTTCCTGTTGCCCTTAAGACTTCTCAACTAGCCTGCGGCCAGTGCTGTCCACGGAGCTCATTTCTCAAGCTGCGCCAGGGCCTGCGCTGCAAGACTGAAGTTCAGTGCTAGGTAAACTCAGACTTCATTCTTCCCAATCAGGTGCCTTGCACCCAACACCATTTTTTGGGTTTGCTTCCCTCTTCAACACTGAGAATTCAAAGGCTGAAGGAGGAAGTTGCTGCCCTGATGGCATCATCAGTGTTTTCCCTTTTTGGTGGTTTCTTCACAAACCTGGTTAGAAGGGAAGACATTGGCAGAAGGAAGGATTCAGCATGCAGCGATGCCCCTTACACACTCCTGGAAAGAAGGGGTAGCAGGGCAAACACCACAAAAGTTTTAGCAGAGATATAACGATAAGACTTATTTCCATTTCCAATAACATCTTCAGTAAAAAATAATTTTAAAAAAAATCTATTTTTATGAGCAAAGTGGCTGCAAAGTTTGCTCAAAACCCAACACATCCAACAATAATGCGTTAGGAAGACTGACTGCAAACACATCAATAAGGCATCAGATAAGGGCTGCCGTTATTCCCGAGCTTCCTTTTTCAGACAAAAACTAGTGGCCATAGAAACACCCCATAACCAAACAAAAAACCCAACCCAGAAGCACTCCCACCCTTTAGACTCCAACTTGCATTTATAATTCAGCCCGAAAGCCATGCAGATGTAAGTGGAGACACAAAGAGTTTCTAATCATGTACACACGAAGCTGCTGCCGAGCGTGAGACCCTCCCCGTTACAGGAATTGTTCATTCATGAGACAAGATATCCCAGCTCTTCAGCCAAGACCACCAGCCAATCCCAGGTCAAAGGGCAGCCCCTCAGGAGGGACCCTAAGGTCAGTCAGTGGGAAGTTTAACATATTCTAACCACAAAAACCTCAGGTATGGCAGATTCAAACAGAAGCTGGACATAAAATGGAGAGTCATACTATCTGTTCTGTTCTGAAATGGATGCCCTCTTTTTGGTACCTCATTTTCCAAGCAGTGACCAGGACAATCCAGGCTGCTCTTCAGGAGGTGGAGAAGCACCATGCCCTGGTTGTCAGGCATGGTGTGGGAGTACCAGGATATTTACAGCAACAAATATACAGAGTTTTCAGAGCGGCATAATTCAGCCCAACCAGTTTATCCCTCATCTCTGTGTACTCCTAGGACAGCAGCCAATTTAGATTGGACTGGGGTGGAGAAACATGGATGTGTCGCTGGGGATGTAAAGCTACCAGCCTGTTCCAAATTTCACCATGCTGCAGAAGGGAAATTGGTGAGAAAGAGTTGGAAAGGAAGCTTGTTTCAGTGAGCAAATCTGAAGATTTCAAAAGTAGCCAGATGGGAATGCATGGATGAGTTTAAATATAAACCAGCTTTGCAAGGTTGAAAGCATTTTTTGTGAAATAAGTACTTACATTAAAAATACTTGATCTTTGGCTGCTAACAATAAATGCTAAGAAAAAGGAGCAGAGAACCTCTCCTTACATCTTCACAAGAACACTTAAATGAAACCCATAAAGCTGGATGTCACAGTTTCAGTGGCATTTGTCCCAGAGTTTTGGGATGCTCCAGGAAAGCGCACTGCTAGAGAATTCCCCGAGAACTAGACCCTCTGGATACCTCTGGATCAAGACAACTGTAAGCATAAAAAGGACATAAATCCTGGCCAGCAGCAAACACTTTTGGCACTGCTGACTGAATCTATAAGGTAAATGGATTTTAGACTTCTTCACTCAGAAGTTTATTTATTATTCAGATGCTTGCCCCATCTCTAACTGAATCCTACTACTTGCAACTAGTACTAAATATTTACTGAAAAACCTATCACAGATCACATCAGCTGTTCATTACATTGCTTGTTTTAGAGAGGCTTACTTACCAGCACTTACGTTTAGGATCACTTCCTACAGCTAGGCCATGCTTTCTGTCTCTAAGGCTCAGAAAGTCCTACCCAGCATTTGTGCAGGATGTCAACTTCACCCTGAAGTTAACAAAATTCCAGTCGAAGTCTCACAAGCCTGGGAAGAAAGGGGTGGGGGCTTTTTTGGCCTACATTAAGTTGCACAAGCTAGCACAAATACTACAGCCCAGATATTTTGACCACAGCACCACCCACCAAAAAAAACCCCAGCTCTGTCTTGTTTATAGCAGGGATAAGTATAGGGGGAGGCCAATGACAACAAGGGAATAGATTCAGGAAAAGCTTCACGATCCACCTTCTGTGCAGACATGGATGATCAATTACACTTAATTCAAAGTTCAGTTCCACAGCCTATTTTATCCCAGAGGTAGGAAAGACTCCACTACTAGATCCAACCAGCATGCAAGAAAAGCTTCCTTATTTGAATACAAGACCAGAGACTTCAGCAGGGAAGAGCAAGCAGTAGGCACTGTCACTTGCAATCAGTGGTGAGAGGAGGTGGAGAGATGCAGCAGTTGGGGAAAGTGAAAGCTTTCTAAATAAACCACTAGCACAGGAATAGGGAAAAAAATACTCTAAGAGTTCAGAATTAAGACCAAAGAGAAGGGGAGCAGTAAGATGAAGACAACAGATGCTGAATTGAGGAGCATCGACTCCAAACTGTTTACCATCTCATTATCCCCCCAAAAGTACACCAAAATTAATGAGAAAATACGCTACAGAAATAGTTTTTACAGCAGGACTGAAACGATCACAAAATGTGTTAGGTTGGAAGGGACTTTTAAAGGTCATCTAGTCCAACCCCCTGCAGTGTGCAGGGACACCTTTAACTCGATCAGGCTGCTCAGAGCTCCTTCAAGCATGACCTTGAATATCTCCAGAGATGGGGCCTTCACTACCTCTCTGGGCAAGTGCCTCACCACCCTCATATTGAACAGCTTTTTCCTAATATCCAACCTAAATCTACCCTTTTCTAATTTTAACGATGTACAAAGCTGTAAAGAACCACATGCTGAATGGAAAACTTTCTCTAGATTACGTAGAATAAGAGGCAGCTACTTTTAGGTAAGAAGTACTAGCATGTCTGACATTGAAATGCAAGGATGCTCTCAACTAAGACAGCTCAAGAGTCTCTGTGCTTGTAAAACAGGCAATTGACAACCTGACATAACACACAGATAATTAAAAATCGACTGTATTGAAGAGCTACTCGTCATGCTGGTGCCAGCTGCTCTCTGCACTAAATGAGGGAGCCTGCGGGGAAAGAAAAAAAAAATCCAATAGCATATTTGATACAGCATGTAACAAGAATATGAGAAGTGCACTGGGAACCTTACTACAGAATTGTTTCCAATGCTGATCACATCAAGTTGCCTGAAAGCAAAACTGCAGATGACTTATTTCTCTGCATGAATTAAGTGTAGAGATCTATGGGCTTTTCTACAGTAAAAAATACTGTATGTTTTGAACAAAATTTTAACCAGGTATCAATTTATTTACTAGCTCCATCATCTGCTGTTCATTACCAATTGGAAAAAGTGCTGCCAGGAACGAACACAGAAATACTGTCAGAGTAGCTTGATGTGGCCATGCATTTACTTGCTATGCAATCCAGGACTCAGCAACACTTGGCTTCAAACAGCAGACTGAAGCAGCAGGTTTTTCCAGGTCAGGGGTGGGGAAGGTTAAAATTTTTAATTTTTATTTAAAAAAAAAAAAAAATCAATATTTATACAGTGCTTATTACTGTGGATTTTACCACGTAAACTCCAAAGATTCATTTACCATCTGGGGACATGAACCTTATTGTTGTACAACCTCACAATGGTGAGCAGCTTGACTTTTTGTCCTCCCATCCCACCGTTTGGAAACAAAGTCAGTCCAGCATTTATCAGTTTAATTAGTAGTGCTCTTGACATTTCGTGCTTGAATTTCTTTACATGAGCAGTTTCTGACAGAAAGGGAGCAGAAAAAAAAACCCCAACCCATTTACTTACCCTTTCCCCATGACCAGGAGACTTAAATAGAAATGAACCTGTGTCTGCAAATTTACTTTGACACCCAAATTTCTTAACTCATTAGACTTAAGTAAAAATACGTGGTTAATGAAATTTATTTTCCCAATGGAGTTTGTAAAACTCTAATAAAACCCTCACTTCAAATTTTTTTTGTCCTTCCTAAGCAATAAAAGCATTTTAATGCAAAGAAGCAACCAAACTACATGTATTGTGCACAAAGTTGGCAGTCATCCCTATAGTTTACCTCACTGAAAAGAGCACAAGACCAGACAAAATAGAGCAATTATATTTTATTTTTTTTTAATTCTCTTTGTCTTCACAGAGACCAAAGCAATGTCTATAAACCTTACCTGTGGTTAAGTTATAACAAAAAAATTTATATATTTCAGCAACAGGTTAAAATTCATCTGATGTTGTATAATTGCAACAGAATGTATACTTGGAGATGAGTGGAACAGATTCAGTAAGACACAGCTATTACACAACTGAAAAAACAAAGAATCTCAGTATTTTAAGATCTAGCCATTACAAGTTTGATACAAATAAAGGCTACAGGAAGATAGACATTAGATCACCCAAAACTCTGGTAGTTCTATTGAGTTAGAGATACTACTGAGATAATTCTATGAACTGCTAAAAGACACATCATTCATGTCACGTGTGAACTACAGACTGTGTTCTGTCACTCAAAAACATGCATCGAATTTTAGTACTAACCTTTCATATGGAAATACACTTTTAAAAAACCCCCAAAGTTATCTAAATAGTTATAGTATGAACAATATATGCAGCCCTGTTGGCGTACAACAGGAAGTGACAATGCTGACAACAGCTAGCATGTACCAGATAGGACTGTCAGAAAAGTGCAGATCTTTTTTAAAGAAAGGAAGGAAGTGGTGTAGGATTAGGAATATATTATCTAGTATTTAAGAAATATTTGCACATTCATGAAGTTCATTTTAGCATGCTTTCCCTAATTGATGCTATTTGCTGAAAAGTCATTCAGATGTGGTGCTCTACTTGCTCAAATTCCTATCTCCTCCTAATTAGAAACGCCTCCACAGATTTACTACACGAAGCACTCGAGCATTACGCTGATAAACACAGCTTTCAATATAACATGTTCTAATCAATATAATCCATTTTATTTTTATGTTTGTACGTCAGACACCAGGAAGAAAAGCTGCACAAATAATAATGGTATTCAGAGGAGTAAAAATTAGCAGGATTAAATTATAAAAGGGCTTAACCCATGAAGCATGCTGCTCAACAGCCAGCCAGTAGAAGAATATACAGACAAAAAAGCTGACAGCGACTCCTATTTTCCTTTGTTTCTCTACATATACTTAGGAAGGTTAACCACAAAAGTTGCATTCAGCTCCCAATACAGGTAATAGTTCTATCCAAGACCACCAGAAGACCTATTTGCTATACAGTAACTCAGTCTTTTTTACAACAAAGCTTTCACAATTACTACTTAGTCTTCTCAACTGATAGATAAGCTACTTTGATTTTAGGGTTTTTTTTCAAGCCAGAGAGTATGCCAACTTCAGGTTTAAAAATCTTTACATATACTTATACATATATATAAAATACTAAAACCTTTACAACAGAGCCCTATAAAGAGAGGTTCACTGTTTCTGTACTTAACTTGCCACCACTTAGACTGTGAATCATTGAAATCATATTGGAGTATTTGTTCAATTCTTCCTTCTGTAGTTTGACGAGCGCTTCTTTTTCTTCCAAGCGTCCTTCCAACTGGGATTTTTGAACTTCCAGAGATGATGCCTGCAGAAACAAACCAAAGTGTTATCATTTAATCCACTATCAACTGAGAACACAATGAGAGCCAGGAGGCCTGGTGGTGAATTTAAGCAAGTAATTTTAAAACTGTGGTTTTTAATTATAAGCTTGCCTCAGAAATATTTTTAAGCTGTAAGTTTGGTACACATGAACAGTTACAGCTACTGCCACACTTCAGAACTTCAGAAGCCATGGGAAAGCACTAACTTCCTCCACACCCCATGTCATCACTGCTCTGTTCAAGCACATTCCTTTTCAAGGCCAGCACCAGTAAATACTTAGGGAGATCAAGGGAAATATTTGCTATATACTGGATTCTATTGCCTGGAGAGATTAGACTTTGCTTCTAAGGAATGGATGTACAGCAAATGCTTTGCCAGGCTGCACACCTGGTGACTGCTGATCAGATGGTGTGTAAAATCAGTCTCTAACTGTGAGCCTTAACCATAGGCAAGGACATAGTCTGCACTGAAGTTGTGGAGATTTTGTTTTGTTTCTTAAAACATTACCTGGTTACCTTGGTGTGGCCAAACTAGTCTGTTTTGAAAAAAAGACTTTTTCTTAGGGATAAAAAGAGAAAATCAGATGCATTTTGGTGTGTACATAAGTAGCACGTGTACCTTAATTCAGAACACAAGAAAGGGGAGAATATAAGCCAGTTCATATTTTACAGTAGTCAAAACTACTGGAGAGGAGTGTGCTACATCCTTCTATTTAATATTGCACTACAGGTGTTTCATTTTTCTCCCACACATTATCTACTCACACACCATACCCTGTACAGCCTCATTAGAGCCTGACCAGACTGCTTTCATTTTAAAATAAAAAAAAGCAGCTACTCACAATTCAAAAGGTATTCAGTTAAAGCTGAGATAATTTGCTCTTTTCCACTAGACAGACTGCCCTAGTTTCTGTAGCTATTGTACCACTGAAATATTGATTTACCAACTCTCCTGTCAGCTATATAGATACCTAAAATTCCATCTCTCGAATGCAGGTGCAAGTAATTCCTTACCTTGATACTCAGTTCTTTCCTTGCTTGCTCTGTTTTACTTAATTCCTTTCTAAGAATATCTATAGTTTGTTCCATATCAGTTTTTTCTTTCTGTTGTGCTTTCAGCTTCTCTTCCAGAACTTTTATTTTCTGTTGCAAGGCTTAAGAAAATGCACACATTAAAAGCTGGGTTGCCAAACTTAGAAAAAAAAGAGATACTGCATTGCCTGGGAAACAAGTTTGGTTTGTCTTTTTTAATAGACTCAACATGGCTGCTGATAATTGAATTACTGAGTAGTGCCACCTACTGCTAAGTGTCAGTGGTCGCTTCCAGCACTGGCAGAAGAGTTAAATTAAACTCTCATAATTTGCAGTTCCTACAGAAAACAGTTCTAATGGACATGCTGTAAAAAGAGCCTGTAGGGACATATGATGCTGTGCAGAGATTCAGTGAAGTCCATACATAGTCTGGGAAATCGTATTTATGTATCCTTTAGTTAAATACAACGTAGATTTTAATTTTAGCTGTTAAATTATGCATCCCCAGCTCACTTCAAGATTCACAAGTTAGTTAATATGATACAGCTGCTTATCCAGAGCATTTAATAACATAGTTAATCCAGTTAGTTCTCTAGGTTCAGTGACCTTTAGTTAAGTGACTTACTTGCTATTTTGCCATCTCTCTCCTGTAGCTGCTGCTGTAATTCTTTTCTGTGATCTTCAGTTTCTACCAACTGTGCAGCAATCCTAAAGTTGCAGAGAAATAAATTCTAATGATCAAAGTGGGACTTGCCACCATTTATTTGTCCTAAGAAGCTACAATTATTTCTGCATTATTTCTGATAGCTGCCAGGAGCTTCAAATCAGCAAATGTATGAATTTGCAGGGTGTGACTACAGATAGTTAGATTTTCTTTCCTTTATACCCTCACTTCCCCATGAAAGTCATTTGCCTTCTCTGATCATGGAAACATGGTAGAGACAGCTGAAAAGGTTCATACCTAGAGCTTAAATACCAGAAACTTGCTTTATGTTACTGCCAACAAAGCATTTAAAAGACCACGGTGGAATGGAAATTGTCATTTAGCCCAAGTCAAAATCCACTGCCATTAGTGACTGAGTGTGCTGGGTTTTTAGCACTGCACATTCGGAACCGACAATAAGTCAGTAAAACCTGTTTTGGGTATTATGCACAGATGTGCTTGCTTGGATAAAGAATTCCCAGTACCAAAAGACATCTTCCAGATTGTCACATGACACTCAGCAAAAACAACGATTCCCTACGATGTTGCTGTAGCCCACATACAGGTCTGCTGCAGTCCTCTCCAATGCGGATAAATATTTAGCTTCCATGATCACTTAACATACAGGTACCGTTGTCTACCAGCATTATAGCTGTAGCCTGGGCACTTTATACTCTGCAAAGCTTGCCTACTTTCCTTGTTACTGGCTGACCTGCTTTCTAAGGCATGCTCCAACTGCCACTTGCGTTGCCTAGATGGCACCTACTGGCACACTCATTTACTTGTCCATCCACTTGGTACCTGCCAGTTCCTATGCTGCAGCTCTAGCAGCAGAGCAGGCGTATTTCTACAGCATCCATTTTATTCGTGGCACTTCAAGAATACCTATCCAACTGCTCCCCTGACCTGCCTGCCTTTAAGAAGGGGCACCTTTCACCAGAATATCTCCCCAGTCACACTGAGCTGTGTACCACACCAGTGAAAGTAAGGGTCCAAATTTATTTGGTAGCAAACCAATGACAAAATTTTCATGTTGATACATGCGAATCAGAACTCGAGGCAGTAATTTGGGCTGCTCTGATTAATGTCAAGGCAAGAGCCTGGAAGGATGAAGTGAACTTTGCAAGTAAAACCAAGAGTAGCATTTTCTTTCTAAACTGAATACAAGGCCTGCCTGTGAGCATATATTAAAGATAACTTCTGCAAAATTAAGTATTAAATAACATATCTCAAGTAGGAGCCCTATTTCCTTAGTTACATTGGTGAAAGGTACATCAGAACACTATTATAAGCCATCAAAAAGGAAAAAAATATAATTACTGCTCAAGATGACATAAGTAATGCTGGTTTTATAGTTGAGGAATGAAGTTTTATACCATGACAGAATACCAACCTGTTTCTAATGGAGTTTTAAAATGTATTAGTTTAGTTGGGTAAGGATTTTTCCCTGAAAACATTGCAGAGAAACCTTGCAGGCTAAAAAGGGAATGGATGAAAGTCTTTGAGCAACAACAGCATTTAAGAACTCAACAGAAAGGAAGAGACAACCACACCCCCCAAAACGTAGCCAAGAATGGGACTGTTTTCATTGCTGTTTAATTGCTACTAGTGCTGAAGTCTGTGGGTATTTCATCCTGCATCCAACCAATTCAGCAGCAAAGTGGACCACTAAAGTCACTCCTGTGGATTTCCATATAACATACATATACTAAAGCAACCCTGAAGTATCTCTTGCTTCTTTTAGCTCCACTTCTCAAATGTTATTTAAAGTAGAACTAAAAAAATTGAGATTAGTGCGCGATTTAGTTTAATTTGCTTTAAGAAACCGCACTGAACCTACCTATCATTCTGCTGCTGGAGCGACTCATTCCGTTTCTGCATTCCTTCTATTTGCTTATTTAGTGAACTGCAAGTATTCTGCAGATCTTTATACTGTCTTTCAGTTGTTTCATACCTGCAAACAAACGAGATAGTTATGGTTGAAGAGTATAAGTGCTTTTCAAGACCTTTTATTTTAATAGTTTGTCAAAATTTTATTTGGCATCATCTGTGCAATCATCCCTCTGAAGCTAAAAGGCAAGGTGTTTTGAAGGGTGGTGTTTGGTTGAGGATTTTTTTGGTGGTTTTTTTGGTTTAGTGTTTTAAACAAACATAACTGAGTAAGAAAAAGCCCACAAACCAAGCTTCAGTGGATTCCTTACATAACCTTAATGATTAAGGATCAGGGAGCAATCTTCCTCCAGTAGGAAACTCTTAGGAAGTGACAAGACATACACAGGCCTTTAGGAATTTGACATGTACACACTGTTATAAATTAACTATTTGTAGCCATTTTTAAGGGACTTTTGCATCAGCCTATGACCTTCAGCTGTCTGCTGATACGAAAAACTGAACATAGTGAAGACTGCAGCCTGCAATTCGTGTAGGTTTATGAGGCAGATCTCCTGCTTTGAGCAAATGTTTTCCTACCAAAAGGAAAATTGTCTCCCCTGATGTCAGTTATGGGATCGTTCTTAAGGAACAATATATTAAAGCATGCAGATTGTTTAAAAAGCAAGTTTTTGCTATTTTGTTCCTACTTTGGAGAATTTACAACTGTTATATACTGAAGTGAGGCTGTTTAATTTCACAGAAATTGGTCAAATACATGTTCAGAAAGTAGATGACCGCATATAATTCAGATAACTAAGGAGGTACTTCCACAGTCACCGTAATAGATACTTTATCAAGAAACCCTGTAATGGACAGAAGCCTTTATATGTTCTTTGTCCTGCAATGACTCCCCTTAATGGCAGCAGCATGCCTTCACCACTGTCCAATACAAGGCCTACTCCCATTAATAAGCAAGAAACTTGCTCTCAGTTGTATCAGCTTCTTTGCCTTGCTGACACCTAGTGACAAGACCAACTCATGTGAGTTGAAAAGCCAAAGCTCCTTTAAGCCTTCATTCTTCCAAAGCACATGCTATTTTCATAAACAGTGTCTATCCTTATGTATTTTTTCTTTCATATTGCTGTGTAATTTTAGCTTAACATCCTAAAGAAATAATGCTTATAGATAATTTGGAACATACAAGAGTGAGGTAAAGGGGAAGGAGGCATCTTATCTGATTTCAGTCAATTTGCTATAGGAAGGGATCAAAGATACGAGCTCCTGTCTTATGCAGACATACTGTATTGGCTGTTTCTCCAGACTATTTATAGTATTTTGTCAAGACAGCGTATAAAATCAAAGAAAAAAAATCTGACAGTATGGTACTAACGGAATTCCAATAGAAACTATGCACCATTCTGTTTTAGAGAGCAATGCTCCCTTTTATACTGAGTTTATGCTATTTCCTGAACTGGAGCTTCAACATCTACAACTTTATTTCTCACTCCATTTAACATATAAAAAATAAATTTTTCACTTAAAACATGAAGTAGCATGTAACATTGCCCATCTAAATGTGCTTAGTCCAGCGAAGGGCTTAACTGTTCTCTGAATACAAAGTAGTTGCCTAGAGCTCTTACACTCCTTACCTCTGAAGAAGGTCGACAGAGGATTTTTTCAGTATTTCGTGTTCTTCAGCAACTGTTTGTAATTTCCTGTTGTGTTGAAAGAGCTGTTCAATATCAGTCTGTGCTCTTTCAGATTCTACCTGCTGAGCTTTCAGCAAATCATTAAGTTCTTCATTTTTTCGTTCTGCATCCTTCAACATTGCAGCAAGAGTTCTTGCCTTTGAGTGGAAAGAGCCCCACCGAAAACCAAAACAAAACCCCAAACAAAACAACACCCACAATTAGAAGCAATTCTGTTTCACAAGTCACTTTGTACTAAGATATTTGAGATCATAGATCAAACATTAAAATGCCATCAGTTACATGATTAAATGAATTTCTCTCACCTAATATTAACTACAAATTAATTTGTTCAAAGTTTCTTTAGTATCCTGTATAGGTAGGGTGAGGGGGGAGGAGAAAAAAGTAAAAGATGATACATTTTCGCTACTGGTTTAGTAATCTGGTGCCCAATCTGTATTATAACCTTTGAAGAATAGAAATTAAGAGTTTGCAATGTACACCTCATACATACCCATGGCAGTACGCTTTATTTGAAAGCTCATCTTTGACAAGAGATTAAAAAGCACAAACAGGAAACAGTTCTTCATATACAAGCAAATTCTATATAGAATTCTAGTAAGTGGCTTTATTAATTTTCAAAATTACTACCATTAAATTAACACTAACGATTAATCAACAATAATCAGTTTTGTAGGCTAGTTTGTGGGCTTCCACAAAAAAGCAAAAGGACATGAAAGAAAACTGTTCCTAAGAACGATACAAAGAAAAACAGGATGTTTGTGATTAAAATTAAGACCACTAACTCACAAACATAGACTACAGCTAAGCAGTATGTATAGAAACTCTATGTGATCACAGTTAAAGGTACCCAAACAATTTTTACTCAGCCCCACCCCAGAGTCCCAAAAGGAAGCCCCTGCTACGTACCTCAGTCTCAGCCTGGGCTCTCTGACATCGGTACTGAGCCATCAGCCTATCTGCCTGAGCCAGTGCTAGTGCCTTTGCTTCCAAAAAGCCTTGCAGCCTAGTTTCTTTAGACTGTACACAGGAAGAACATTTTTCATTAATACTTTCTGAATGTACAGGCAGCAATTAACCCATACACGTCAGGTTGTACTCACTGCTAATGCGGACAGCTTCTGCTCATAGACATCCATGATGTCTGATATCCTCATATCAGTGAGCGGCTCCTTCACCTGTGGAAATGTTTTCCAGTTACTGCTACTCTAAGTTTGTATTTACTTAGACAGGCAACATGTGCCTGAAGTCCACCTGCCCACTAGCTTTTTGAGTTCTCATCGTTTTGTCTGATACTCCACTCAAAAGGCATGCGCCTAACTTCTGGGGAAAGTTGGTGAACAGTGGAACTCTTCAGGCTGAATAGGATTCACCTGCGGAAGACGATCAGTCCAGCACTATGAGAAGGTAACATCACCACTCGAAATCGGTTCCACTTGGTCTAATCTTAGCTGGAGAATCATCAGTCCTCTCATAGGACACACAAATTACTTTGCATTAATAACAGCAGCACGAAATACACATGGCTAAAACCCCTTGTTCATACTCCAAGACCTTTTCAACATACTACTATCAGAAAAGAGCCAGGACTTACTGTGAAAGGATACTATGCAAGCTATTCCAGCCGTTTGTACAATGAGCACCTACTGAAAAGCTCCCATCTCTGCACCACGTTGAAACATCATGCAAGAATTTCTTTGCATATTAACAGTAGCCCTCACACAGCCCCAAGTTCTCAGCTCATTTTCCTGTCCTTAAAGTAGGACACAAGTAGTTTATTTTCCTGCTTGCAAACTTGTCATCTCTGTGTCCTTTTCGATGTTGCTACTATAAGAAAAGTTTCTGTAAGTCCCATTCACTCTCTATGCTATTAAAAGTGTTCTCTCAATATTGTGGGGTTTTTTTTGTTGTTGTAGTTTTGTTGGGTTATTTTTAAACACACACACTTGAGCTTCACACAACATACAGAATGCAGATGAAGTACTAGGTATTTTAAGTGAATGTGTATATTGATTGTTAAAGAAAAGTTCTACTAATTAGAAGGTCTAAGAAAAGATTCACTCAGCAATTCATCAACAACTTGCTCCCCTCAAAAATTAAATGAGCTTTACAATCTGTCACATTACTGGAATCTGCTGCGGTAGTGCTGTTAGGCACCTGTGGCTGCTTTAACTTAAATTAATACAGCAATGCACCTACAGACTGTCACGTGCAAGCCTGCAAGGGAAGGTCACTGGGAGCATCCAGCTCCAGTAAACCAATGGAGACTCACACTTGACCTTTTTCATATTGTTCCAGCAGCTGTCTGGAGCTGGTAGTTTGCTGAGCTTCATTCTTATCAGTTAGAACAACAAGAGGAAGGTTGCAAAGATAAGGCCAGAGGCAATGGCCATTAATACAGATACCAAGCTGTTATCAGGCACTTTCTGTTCATTTTCCCACTCTGCATACTGTTCCTTTAAGCCAAGAGAAGAAAAGCAACAATCCACCACTGTCTAAAGGAGCTACAAGTGAGCTTGTTTTGAACAGAAGAGAAAGAGGAAATATATCCAGCACTTGACAGTAGGGCCCACAAAGAAACACACTGTATATGGTGCCTGTTTGAGTGCCTCATCCACAATAAATGTCGCTGCAGAGGAAGCAAAAGCTTTCTTCTGAGGTAGTAATAGTACCTTTCAAAGAAGGCCACCAAAAAAAAGAACTCCAAATGCTGAAGTCAGCTACAGGCAAGGAAAGGAAAGTGTTCATGTAAGTGTTTAGGTATACAAGGGATGCACTTCACTCTTCTAAAGCAGTGTATCATCTCTAATTACAGGCTATTTCTTAGGAGGCAAGGGGAGGAGGATCCTTCTAAGTGTCCCAGCCAGTCTAGGCACATAGACATGTGTCTAGGCTATATCTGACACACGCCTCCACATCTGACAACCTCACTGCAGAAAGGGCACATTCTAAAAAGGTAGGAGGCTAAACTGAACTCTACTGATACATACACTAGAGCCTGACACTTGGATTTGAATCTCTGTTGTGGCTCCCACCCTGAATAAAAGAGTATTTAACAAGGATATATGAATGCCTACCTCTAGTCCAGATTGAAGTTTTTGTATTAGCTCCTGAATATTTGAAGTTGTGGATTCATCACTTGAAGGATAGGATGAAGAACACCTCACTGAAGTAATGCTGGTGAGAGGTGACTGCACTTGGATTCTTTTTGACACGTGCTCTGTTTCTTGTTGTCTGTAAGCATTATTTGCTGCAATACTTTCACCAAGCCTGTATAAACATAAAGACTATTAATAAGAAAATCTGCTACAAATATCACTGCAAGGACTGAAAATAAGAAACATCTCATAACATAATTATCTCTCATTAAAAAGAGCTTACAGAGGTCTTTTGTATTGACTTTTCCAGAGCATGTGCATTAAGACATAGTATCAGACACATGCCCAAGCTGTCCAGAGATAGAGAAAGTAAAAAAAAGTGCCTGTCATGGCTAACCTTTAGAAACAAATGCAGTTATCTCTCCAGAAAGGGCACGGCACTCAGCTCTTCTTGAGCAAAACAGATCATCTGTCTCTCATGAGCCTGAGAAACAGGTTATTTCACTTGTCACTATTCAACTGAACTAGGCAACCACTTGTAATAAGGAAGACTGAGAAGGTATTTAGTAAGAAATTTTATTAGGCATAAAAATAAGAAGACTGAATGATGAAAAGGTGGAGTGCTACCAAGAAACCTTAGTTTTTTCTTGTCTGTAATGCTACTTCATAATACTATATTGAGTACAGCACACAGCATTTTAAGTTTCAAACAAAACGGAAGAATGCAGATATAAGTGTGGTGTAGTTTTGCATGGCAGGGAGACAGGATGTCAGAAACGGGATCCCACGCCGGGGCAGCTGGTGAATAGCTGAAGCCCCATTGGAAAGGACTCATGTTGGAGACGTTTGTGGAGGGCTGTCTCCTGTGGGTGGGACCCCACAATAGAGCTGGGGAAGGGTGTGAGGAATGCCCCCGGCTAAGAAGGAAAACAACTTATGAGGAACTGACTGAAACCCCCATTCCCCACCCCTCCCCGTGCCACAATGGGAGAGGAACAAGGGAGAGGAATCACAAATAAATTAAAGTCTGCTAGAAGTGAGTGGTGGGGGAAAGAGTTCTAAGATTTGGCTGTACTTCTCATTATCTGGCTCTGGTGTCACTGGGCGTGCAGTAATAGATTAAATGGTTTTCTTTTTTTCTATTCCATGTTGAGTCTCTTTTGCCCATGATGCTCATTGCGGAACAATCTCTCTCTGTCCTTATCTCAACTCCTGAGCCTCTCAATATGTATTTTCTCCCCTGTCCAGCTGAAAAGGGGAGCGACTTTGGTGGGTGTCTGGCCTCCAGCCAGGGCCAAAGCACCACAAAGTGCAATCAGTTAAGATTTGTACAGAGAAAAGAACATAAAGGTTAGATACAAATAATTGCAAAACCTATATTCTAATGTTTGCAACTTGTGAGTAGCTGCTTTGAAAATAGTAACCACAACATGTTCCAAATCAGAGAATGATAAATCAAAAGCTGATTTTTGAGGCATCAGTCAAAAATCTGTTCCTCTTGATAAGTTTCTTAATTAGAACGTTATCCCAACCACTTCACTGAAGTGCTGTCTTAATTGTTCTTAAGTGAACAGACTATTTTTAACTTGCATTTATATTCTTTGGCTATTCCACCGTACAACTCCAGGTACCGTGAACTATACAGATCCTTCATTCTCACAGCCAGACTATTTGTTACTGGCCATTATAAAGATGTGTCCTATATCCACAAAATATTGTGACCATAGAATAGTTGGGGTTGAAAGGGACCTTTACAGATCATTTAGTTCAACTCTCCTGCTCTAAGCATATTGCCAGAACTATGTCCAGTAGTTCTGACTGTCTCAAGGGATGAAGACTTCACAACTTCTCTGGGCTACTTGTTCCAGTGTTTGAGACCCCTCACAGTATTTTTTTCTCTTATATTTAAAGAAATTAAAAAGTTGGTGAGGTTTTTTCCCCTTATAGGTCAGTTTGTGCCTACCTCTTGTTCCAGCAATAGATACCACTAAGACTGGCTCCATCTTTGTTCCTTTCCATCAGACACTTACACACATTGGTAAGATCCACCCCACCCCCCTCCCTGTCTTCTCAAAACTAAACAATTGCAGCTCCCAGTACCACCTTGTATGACACATGCTTGTCCCTTAAACATCTTAATGGCTCTTCTCTAGACTTACTGTAGTATGTTTGTGTCTCTGTTGTGCTGGGAAGCCCTGGCCTGGACACACCACTCCAGACACAGTCTCACCAGGGCTGAGCAGAGGAGTACAATCACCTCCTATGCTCTTCCTAATGCAGTCCAGGGGGCTATTGTTAACCTTTGCCATTCTTGAAGGCAGAAGTTACATTTGCTTTCTTCTAGTTCTCAGGAACCTCTCAACCACCACTTTTCCAAGATAAACTGAGGTGGCTTGGCAATGACATCAGTCAACTGGCTAAGTACAGTCACTGCAATCAAGGTTGTCACTAACCTTCACATCCCCAAACAGTTCATCTGGCTTGTAAGTAGTCAAATCCAGCAGGATGTTTCTTATCATCAGGTCTTCAATCCTTTGTGTTAGGAAGTGGTCATCAATGCATTCCAGAAACCTCTTGTATTGCTTGCACCCTACTGTTTTACCTTTTTGGCAGATATCAAGGTGGTTAAAGTCTAGTACAAGGAGCACAGCCTGTGAATGTGAGGCTTTTCCAGATGTGTAAAGACTTCATCTACTACTTAGTTTTGTCAGCCTCTAGTAGACACACACTACAACACTGCCTATTTTGGTCTGCCTCCTAATCCTAACCCAAATTCTCTGCTGGTTTATCTGTCCCAAGGCAGAGTTCCATGCCCTTCCTCTGAGCTGTCATAAAAAGGGCAATTCTTTTTGGCCCACCCTTCCTAAACATGCTGTACCCATCCAGTGCAGCAGTCCAGTCACATGAGCCATCACACAGCAATGTGATTCCACAGCCCCATAAATGCACACAGGTTTGCAGTTTCACCTGGTTTTCCCCGATGCTGCGTGCATTGTTTTGCAGGCATTGCAGAGAGGCACCCAGCTTGCTGATTTCCCAGGAAGAGTACGAGGGCTTTCCCCCCCACCAAAACTGTCTTGTAGTCAATCTCTTATTTATGTGCATACTGAGGTGACTCAGCTTTAGTTTTGTGGTGTGGACTGTAAGGTTCCTCCTGTTCACATAAACACAAACTCTTTACTTTCCAACCTTGTCCACCACTTCCTCACTTGGTTGTTCATCATTTTCCCCCTTATTTGCCACTTTTAGATCTCCTCATTAGGTTGGGTAGTCCTGGAGCTTTATGGTAATTGAAATCAAACCCCAACTGTTTCAGCCACTGGCTGCACAACCAATTGTTGAACTACAGAATTTTTCCATACTTCTGTAAGACCTTCCCCTCTCCCCGGCAGATCCAAGGGGAATATCACCTGTGCCACCATGGCTTCCAGCCACTGTCATCATGGGAGTCTCTTGTTTCCTAACCCGATAGGCGCAGACTCCATGTGCCCCCCATGTGGGGCCTCTGGCACTGGAGATTGCAAGGTCTTGAAGGAGGACCCAGTCAATCTCTTCCTCATCATCTCCAGTACTCACAGGCTGTGGGCCTCCCACAGCTCTTCTATTTGGGGTGACAAATCCTCAACCGCACACCTCCTGCAGGCTAGAAGACGACCTTTTACTGGCCCAGCCTCAGTAAGAGGTTCCGAGCACTCCCACCAGCACGAGACCTCCAGAGCTGCAAGCCTCTTCTGAAACTCTGCTTGGGTTGGTGCTTCAGCTTTCAGAATTTATTTTACCCAGACACTCCTCTGTATTGCTGTATTTCCCACCTGAAGTCTACAGCTAACTAGGTATATTGACAGATAGAACTACTTGTTAGATCATAAAACCATACATGTTTTCAGTATGAACACAGCTTTAGACTCTCATTATTGTATTCTTACCACTGGCCTATTTTCAGGTTATGATAGAACAGAACACGATTCCCTAGGGCGCAGGAAATATTTTGTTTGTTTACTTTTGTTTATTCTGTAAAGGTACTGTTCATGCCCCTATCCTCAAAATGCTCTCAGAAAACCAAGACGAATTACCATTACTTGGTTAGGTCACACTCCTTTACTGTCACTACCCCAGCCCCCCACCCCAGTAGTAATTCCCTCACTGTTCCAAGATAAGCCAGGTACGTTACAAGTCTTTCACTGAAGAAAAAAAGTTCAAATGCCAAAAAAGCATTTGGTCTGGAAGTCCTTTCAAACAATTGCTGTTTTTGTTCTTAAAAAGCACTGCTAACAAAAAGGGGAGAAGGTTCAGATTGGTTTTCTAGGCAGCAAAGACTGCAGTACAATTTAAGATCAGTTTTTCTTCTTTTGTTACATCTACAGAAATAAGGACTCCAACTACAGTTTCTCAATATTCTTCACCTATTTAGACCACCTTAAATACTACCTCAACTGCCATCTGCCTGTGTCTTATCCTATTCTGTTCTTTCTTGGAAGTTACTGCAAAAGGATAAGCAAAGCTTTAGAAACTGAAGAGTGACACATGTGACCAAGTTCAGTAGAGGGAGAAATCTGACAGTCAGAATATTAGACCTTCTCCAGTTCCAAGCACTGACTTCAAGACAAATGAACCTTGATGGACAAATGCTCTCTAGAATCTGATGTTAACTGAATACCATCAACATTTGAGCTACTTCCTCATACCTCCAAAATCACTACTGTATTAATTGCAGATAAAGAAGAAACAAGACAAAGTTTCTAAAGCTTCTCTTTCTGATAAACTGATGGTAACATGCCAAGATACATGAATATCACTCAGCCCATAAAAACGTCAAATCCTATCAGACAATCACAAAAATAAACTTACATCATGGCAGGAAAATCTGGTAAGGGTGCAGCCTCAAACAATATCCTAAATCCCACTTGGACTTGCTCTCTGTGGTCTGATGTTAGAGCAAACGTCAGAGGCGTAATCAAGCGTTGATCCTAAAGAAGAAATTACTTAGGTCAAAACATCATAAAACAGTCAACAACAAATTAAAAGCCAAAACCACCCAGATGTCACAATATCAAGCACCATCAACACAGGAATGTTTTATTCAAAACTTAAGCTACTTTAAGTTTGTCCTTCTAAGTTTCTGGGCCTGAAGTCAACAGAAATGATTTTAAAAATAGTTTACGCTTCAGAGTATTTAGAAACATGTTTTCCCATTAAAGCCAACACAACAGGTGAAAACTTGAAGGATTTAACTAATTTCTTTAAGTGCTTGATTTCCATCATAAACAGTCACCAGCTTCAGTTTAATATGCATTTCCTGAGAACTCCGAAACCCCTTAAAACAGTATCAATCATTTAGCAGCTGGATTACATTTACAAAGTAAGTTGTTAAGGTATCATCTGATCAGCGGTTACCAAAAGCTGTTTTGACTATGCAAAGTCACAAATTAGGTGTCTAGATTACACACTAATCAACCCTATAGATAATTATATGGTTGTGATAACTTTTTTGCAGTTTGCTACCTTTAAACTTCAGTGCTAATGCAGTCTTAAAAGGACAATTTTTACCAGGTAGCTGAAGTATGACTTCACATGCATTACTGAAATAAATGACTGGAGTAAAAGCAAATTGCCCCTACTTTAGAAGAATTAACAATAAAACAAGCGTTAAGAATTGTGCCCAGGGGACTGTATTTTCCTAGAAGCTTTACCACTCCAGAGATAAGCGTGCAAAACATTCAGAACTAAAACCACTGTTGTGCTTCAGAGAAACTGTACAGGAGACATTTTTAAATTATACCTGTAAAATTTTGTAGAAGCTGACCTCCATACCAGGCACATCCTGCTTAAGTCTGCTCATAAGGTCAAGCGTTTTCAAAATAATATCAGCAGCAAGTTTGCTTTTAAAGATACAAATAGAAAAGAAAAGCATGTGAAAAACAAAAAGGCAGGGCAAGATCTGTCAAATCAGCACTGATAATTAAATTCCATCAATGCAAGAAAGTTAATAAATATCTTCACAAAGAAATTCAATATGTATAGCAAGGCAACAATGCCAACATCAAGAGAGATCACTATGTTCCTTGGACATGCTTCTGAGCTTTCTCCAGCATGCCAAGGATAGCACAGCAGAGACCAAAACAACCACTTTCAAATCAAAAAGTGAGGAGGGTTTAATCACAGGTTCAATTATATTTCACTGATTTTAGGCCATATAACTTAGTTATATTGATATTCAAACTAATGACACTAAGCTGAAGTAACGGTATTTCATTTTCAGTGCAATAATTCCCTCCCATGTTGATGTGTGATATTTTTGAACTCTGGTTACGTAAAATCAAAATGAAATGTTAGGTGGCATGAGCAGTCCTGGTGAGCTTCAATTTAAATATGGTTCAACTACTGCACAAGGCTTAAGTTATTATTCCACGGAAGCGTTTCTCCAGCTTATGCTGAAAACAGTATCTGAATATTTAAGCTAGGTTTTACTAACCAACAACATTACTTTCTATTGCCAAAAAACCCCACTGAGTTTGATTTAAAACCAGCATTCAATTACATGCATTTCAGTGGTACTTTCAACGACAATATACTTGCCATTGGAACAATATCACAACTTATACATAAGTCTTGCTAAATTAGGTTTTAGAGAAATGTGTGTGCTCACCACATTTGAGAGTCCACTACTTTTGTCCCCAAACCAGCATCAATCCCACTATAGGTAAACTGGTGCTCTAATAGAGACACGCATTGGTTGGCAGTCAGTACCTTCGAGGCATGCTTTTTCAGTATGTCATCTCTACAGAGCAGTAGACTGAGTTAAGAATAAACTTATATCTATGTTTAGGTATTGGCATCAAAAGGCCACATTTGCTAACAACAAAGGACACAAAAGTTAATGTATAAAAGCACAAGAGCCTCCAAAAACGCATCTAAAACACAACTGCATAAGCCACTTAAGTCAGGCTTAACTCCGAAGCCCAGTAAGATTCACTTTTCAGTTAACACACACACACACACTTGCTAGGAAACAGACAGCTAAGGAAACCACACTAAAATGAGTGCCATGAAGAAAGATAACGAACAAAAGCCAGTAAATAATCAGTCACTAATACAAGAACTAGTCATCTATGAGCAAACTAGCAAAAAGACTTCTTCATAGAACTTAGCTTAGATGCAGGACTACATCCTGTAGTCACATCCTCCTTACTACCTGACACTGCGAACACTAAGGACTCCAAGTGTAAAATTTTCTTTCTGCATTATTCTTCCTTGTTTCACTGACCTAAATTTGCATCATATTTGGCTAGGAGCTGCACTTGACAGCTACGTGAAAACACTATACTAATGAAGATGGGCACCCAAACTCCCCTTGCAATTTCAACAGAAAACTTGTTAGTTTCTGAACCTGCAGAGTGCTTCTACACTGTTGAACAGCCACCATATTTTATCCTGCACCACTGTATTACAAATTAATTTCACGGCAATTAGAAAGCTACTTAAGGTCTTTCAAGATATCAGTCCCAAGTAAAATTAGTGCCGTTATTGTAATTAAAAGCTACTAATGTAACAAGATGGACATTTCTTCTAACATAGCAAGTGACAGTGGAAGAATAATAAATTAACTGCCAATAAGCACATAAAAAGGATATTAGTCAGGACATTAATAGCCTTGACCATTCTTTCACACTTTTTCTTCACCAGTAGCTCATCCACAATCTGTTCTGGCATCTGAAGATGATCAAGAAGAACAGGCAGCAAAAGATCCACAAAGTGTTCGGCTGAGGCACTGTTCCCGTCACTAATAACATCCTGTAATGAAGACATTTCGTGTCAGTATTTAAAACTACAGAATAAGGAAGCCAAACTTACTCCACCCCTTCCTCCATCAGCGTGTCTTCCAGTTTTCCCAGCCTTTTCATATTTCAGGTTTGAGACTACTGATCAATATAATACTGGAGGAGGAATCTTATCAAAGAACGGAGACACAGGAGAAACTTCATCACTTCTACAAGTCATGGAAAGCAATTACTTGATATCTGCTTCATGAACTGCAATATCTTCCACTTAACTTCCAACACTGACATACTTCTGAAATATAACATGTCTTTAAAAGAGTTTTACCAAGCATGGAATTCTAAAGCAGGAAGAATTTTATTTCAAGTATATTTTTACATGCTATTTTTCAAATAAAATGCTAACAATTGTTTAAAAACAAAAATATTGCTGTTCAGAAGTTCTTCAACTCATTATCAGTCTTCGTACCTCAAAAATCTCTTTGAATAGTTGTAATGCTAGAACTGAACAGTCTTCAGAGCCTTCCAAAGGTTGGTTTGACAAGTGCACCAATGCAACAGATGGTTCAAAAGTCTTTGGGCGAGTCACAAATCTGGTATTTCCAGAGACTGGCAAGCCAGACGGCTCCAGGATTGCCTGCCGCAGGGTATGACGCAGTTCTGTCACAGAACAGAAGGCAAGTAGCAGCTCCAAGATCTGTGTGAAGTGAACGAGAGTTCAAATGCTTTAAAAATCAGGTACTTGCAGAGAAATCGCAACTCCCGTAACACAAGTCTAGAGAGAGAAGTAAGTTCTGCCCAACTCTTTCTGGTACTTCGAAGTTTTCTGAGTAACAGTTTTCTTTCCTCAAAGCCAACTCAGCAGCAGAAACACAGTTCATTAGACTGGTGAAAGCTTGTGACAGTTGGTATCCAATGTACTGCTTTCCCTTCCTTTTTAAAAGGCATGGCTGTTGGCTAGTGATCTTCTAGGCAGTATAAATGCATGGACACTCAGCATGAAGAAAGTTATGGAAGGGAAAATAGTCTGAGATGAATGGACACACATGTGCATACTCAGACGAAGAGAAAAGCACCCTAGAAAGCTCCTTGCAATTATCTCTTTCTAAATAAAACAAACAACAACAGAACCCCCACATGCACAGAAACATTAGCATTTATTCTCTACTATGACGTGAAACATTAAAAAAAGCTTAAGATTTGTTTCACAAATTTATTTGCCTCTATTTTCACAGCATTTCATGTTTGAACCTTTAGCAACAGATACCCAATGTTTCATGTACGTAAGGTGGTAGCGAGACAAAGTTGAGTGCAGCACTGAACTGCTTAACCAAATGTGGCATCAAATTTGTTCAACAAATAGGAAAAAACCCAACATATTCCCAAATCTTTGAAATTAGCATCTTGGCTCCCTGATCATCAGTTCCAAGTCTGAGCAGTAGTAATGCAGTTTTTGGCTGGTGAAGTGGGGTACAGCCTCCTTTTCTGGTAGATCTCAAAATTTCCTATTAGCCAAAGCACAAGAAGTGTTTACATTGGTTTTTTGCCTTTATGTCTGAAGCCTGAAAGACACACAGTCTGCCCAAAACCACCAACCATTACATATTTACATATTATTGCAGCCTTTTAAACAACTAGAAAATACAAACGTGGTGAATACCATAAGGTCACTTAGGAGTCCTGAAGTTAATATATTTCATTATCAGTTCTGCACACAAGGATCTTACTTATGACTACAGAAGTTGAACTAGAACAGGAGTTGTACCCTCAGCCTTAAACAGAAGGAGTATAAGTACCTTAGATGATGAATCAGGATCCCTTCCATGAAGAAGATCTAGTACTTGACCGAGGCATGAGGTAAAATGCTCATATCTACAGCATACACAGAGAACAAATATTAATTTCACCACTCCAATGTTTATACCAATCAAAAAATCCAAGTGCCTATTCTCCTTTAACCTCCAAACACTTCAAGTACAGCAATAGTTTTGATAATGTAATTTCTATCTAAAATAGACTAAGCTTAAAAAAAGTATTTTAAGAATGAAAGTAAATAGCTTAAAATAAGCCATGATTTTCCAGCTATGTTTACTGCTAGGTTTCAACTGAAATTGAGCAACTAAATTCTGCTAGTTGCATTTGTAGAACCACTGGTCAAGTTCTCCATGGAGTTATTCTGTAATGGCTTCCAGTAAAATTATCACAACTGCAACTATACTATTCCACTTCAAGACAATATAGGCCTGTAAATGGCAGGTCGCACAGGTAGGCATCCAGACAGGTCTTGAGTATCTCCCAAGAAGGAGACTCTACAACCCCCCAGGCAGCCTGTCCCAGGGCTCTGTCACCCTCACTGTGAAAAAGTTCTTCTGCATGTTGGTGCGGAACTTCCTATGCTCCATCTTGAAGCCATTGCCCCTTGTTCTGTCTCTCCAGACAACTGAAAAGAGACTGGTTATTTGCCCCTGTGTCCCACACCTCAGATATTTATAAACATTAAGTAGATCCCAAATCAGTCTTCTTTTCTCAAGGCTGAACAGCCCCAGCTCACTCAGCCTTTCCTCGTAGGGGAGATGCTCCAGGCCCTTAATCATCATCTCTGGACTCTCTCCAGGGGATCCCTGTCTTTTTTATACCAGGGAGCTCAGAACTGGACACAATACTCCAGGTGGGGCCTGACCAGGGCAGAGTAGAGGGGGAGGATCACCTCCTTTGACCTTCTGGCAATGCTCCTTTTAATGCATCCCAGGATCCCATTGGCTCTCTTAGTCGCAAGGGCACACTGCTGGCTCATGGCCAACCTGTCATCCACCAGGACCCCCAGGTCCTTCTCCACAGAGCTCCTCTCTAACTGGTCATCCCCCAGCCTGCACTGATACAAGCAGTTATTCCTTCCCAGGTGCAAGACTCCACACTTATTTTTATTACATATATATTACATACTCCCTAAGTGACTGTGGAAAAAACCCAGATTTTGATTCACACTTCTGTGTGAAACTAGTAACACAAGAATCCTCTGGTTTCAGGTACAGCAGTTATAGACAGCTAGCAACATTCAAAAAGAATCTAAATTTTTTTGCAATGTTTGGTTCAGAATACAAACAGCACACAGCAAAGGAACCAAACAAGAGCTTATGAAAAATATCCTGTACTTTTATACAGTGAAGCCATACCTGGTAAGGTAATCTGCAATTTTGGGGTTCTTCAAGAGATCCATGAGTAGATCAACAGAGTATTTTCTTGTTAGAGTACCATCACCATTTACAACAATATTGAATATCAACTGAAATGTCTGATGGATATTTCGAGCATGAAAGAGCTGAAAGGAAGAAAAAAAATGATATATAAACACATAGTTACTCTGCTGGGTTTGTTCCTTATTAAAAAACTAGCTGGAATTAGAATTTTACTTCGCCAGCATGAGTATTAGTTTCACCTACAACTTAATAATATAGAAGAGACTTCAAAGTATCACTTACTTTTTCTCCTACTTCTTCATTTAAAGTAAGGCTTGATAATACTGAAAGTGCAAACACAACCATAGTCAAACTACTATGGGCCAGGAAGCTTATTAAGGTACGATAAAAGCTCTTCACATTCTTCTACAGTAAAAAGGAAAAACAAGTGTATTAGAAATATTATTCCACTCTATGAAAACCACCAAATTTACTGATTGTACATACTTATAAATACACCATACAAATAGTGAATAATAATACAAAAAATTAGGATAACTGTTCTCTAGGAAATCTATTTTCACATTCTACTGCACAATACTGCTGTTGGTGTTGATGACTAAATTCTCTGTTGAACTTTTTCAAGAAAAATAAAAATTTAAAAGGTAGAAATATCATCATTATTTCAAAGCAACAGGAGAATGTAATTTTGCCAAAGTCTTTAACAGAAAAAAGGCATTGAAAATTGACCCCCCCCATCCTGTCACTTCTCAAGAGATCAGATCTGACAACAGTGTCCCCTTTCCTCCCCATCTTTCTTCGAGAGTAAATAGTACAACATTCACTGTCACAAAGATGAATTTGCATTTCTGAACTGAGAAATAAGGTATATTGATCTATGAAGAGATGGGAACTGAGTGGCTCAAATAGGGTCCAGCTCTGACATGAAGATAAGTGGTATTTTATTGACTTATCTTTTAAAAGGCAAATCTCTTGGACATAGTTACTGCAGCTTACCAAAAATCCAACTAGTCTTTACGAGTTAACAACATTCAGTTTTTCTTAGGAAGGATGCTTACATCTTCCATTTCATTTCATCTTTCATTTCCAGAGAAGAGTTGCAGAAACTGAATGCGTAATGCAAGGTAGTGCAACACCACAGCAATGTAGAGAAGAAAAAGAACACCCAACTTTCTGTTCTACTGGTTATTTTCTCCAATTCAGGAGAAACCACTGCCAACTCCACAGAACACACAGGTCAGGGTTGTCACTGCCACAAAAAAGTGCATCAGAGATCCCAAGGTAATGTCCCAAAGCAAGTTAATTCTTTTACCCTCAAGCCAGAGAATCGTGCCACAAGAACCAAAACTCTTACCATAGATTTTATCTGAGTTTGAATAGATAAGTTGTGACGACAGAGATTTGCCAGGAGTCCTAAACACGGTATTGTTAGCTCATCTTCAGCAGACTGGCTTAAAAGAGAAGTCCATAAATTTAAACAGAGACATTTTATTAAAGCATCCAAAAATCTAGTTACAAGAATTTGTGAGTTGGGGGCAGGGTGGTTGGGGAAGGGGTCTTTTAATTTTAGCTTTTTTGTTTGGTTGGTTTGTTTTCTATTAGACACCATTCCACCAAGCAAAGCAAAATCAGATTGCACTCCCCATAGTGTGGGCAGTTTTTAACTGAGCACCATCTGACAAAAACCAAAAGTATCAGAGATCAGTGCTGTCAAAGGTCCTTTATTGCATGTGCTTTTAGTAGTTGTTAGACCTCTTCGAAGGACACTTGCACAGAATTCATATTAATCTAATGTAAGCTGGCCCTTAATGACAAACAGGAATTTCCTCCTGGCTTTCCTCTTTGTTAGATCCCCACTCCCCAGGGTGTGGGGGGTGAGCTAAGAGGCCAGTTAATAATCACGCAAAGTATGACAGTCACTGTATTTGACTGCCTATAACAACATGGGTTTCAAAGGAAAAACACTCTTAACTTCAGAAGCAAAAATGCCACCGTTGGAGACCAGGTTAGTCCAATATAATAGTGGCCTTCAGAAAGTTAAGAAGCTTAGCTAGATATTTCCAAAAAAAAAAAAAAAAAGATAACTGAGTACACACTTACACATGATGCATTAGAAATGAAATTAATTCATCGATGTTGGCACCAGGGCAGAAGACTGGAACACTGTAGGTTAGCCTCTGCAGCAACTGAATGCTCTGAGGAAATAGAAAGCTGTTCATAGAATCATAGAATGGGTTAGGTTGGAAGATCATCTACTTCCAACATTCACCTATGTCTTTCCTGTAGCATCTCACTGAAGACTTAAATGTTACAAAAGCTGGAACCAAAAGGACAAGTAAGACACCCCAGCTGAACCAACAACAATTACACGAGCTGCTGCAAGCACGAGTAATGTCCTGCCACACTGAGGTATTTATTAAAGCCCAAACAGTTGAATCAGGTTTTATTTTGCCTTATCAGCAAGTTCTTTATTCTACCAGTAAAAAAGGGGTTTTGTCTACTGAAAGATCTACAAGCTCCACCAAAATCCAAAGAGCACTTCACAACCTCTTGCAGAAAGTATTTTATAAGAAAATAGGCCTGCTACCACGGCAATCTTTACAGCAAAGTTCTTCTTACAGCATTCTTTTGGCACATAATGGAACCGAGTTAACGTAAAGTTAATATACTCAGATGTGTCAAGAGTCATAGCACAGGGTATCAGCTGAAACAAAATCTCACCATGTAAATAGCTGATACAAGAGCTTAAAGGTTTTATAATTGATCTTTTTGGTATGTACGAGATCTCTCCCACTGACTGGCAAGTCACCTGGATCCTTCAGTTTTCTGGTACTCTTAGTCCTTTGAGACATATGCAAGCCATGAGAAAAAAAGTGTTCTTTACTGGATGCTTGACTGTTTCCATAGATAAAGGACAACAAAACTGCTACCAAATTAATTTTCTGTGTAACCACTGGTAGCCATTAAGTACTTGCTGAAACCACAGAGTGATATAGGAAGAGCCCTGTGTGCATTTAAACCACCACTCCCCAATTTGTTGTTTAAAATAAATCAATGTCTGCATTTGGCTTCTAAGAAGTAAGCTTCCATTTGTATGGCCCCCTCACATTCACTGACAGACAGCACTGACCAGAGAGAGTTAAGGAAGCATACATGCCCTGCAAACCTTCCATGAGAACCAGCAGCCACAGGTGTCCTTTCACTCCTTCACAATTTCTTGTCAAGGTATTGATTAGATAGAACAACCTGCAGGGTTTTGTTACAAACACTAGGAGAAATAACTAAATACTTTAACTGGAAAATAATCTTACAGTCTCTCAAGCAGTGATTTCTTTAAATAATTTCAAAACCAAGGGTTTTTTTTTTTGTTTGTATTGATTGAGCAGGTAAGAAGCACAAGCAAGATTGAAGAGAGAATACAAAGAACTCTATGCAGTGTTAAAATCCTTTCATACCAGCCTTGTACAGCAAAAAAAACACCCACAAAACAAACCCCACCACAGTTTAGATCTTCTCAACACATTATTTCAGAGAAAGGTTTAAAGGGTTATCACATGCATACAATATAATGTATACTATATAACAGTAGCTAGATATTATTAAGCATTAGTTCCAGTTACCTGCAATAAGACTGGGTCACTAAGGTTAGTAGAGCTTCGATGAACCACTCCTGCCAGCACACTGGTCAGACTGTAGGTATCCTGAAGAGCTTCTCTAGTCTCATTGTCTAAAGCTAGAATTTAAGAAATATTAACAAAACCCCCCATGAAATACCAAAATCAGCTGCTGGATTAGTTACCAATCTAAGCAGTGTTTGATCAGTTTTACATGTGTCTTTCACAAATAACAAATAAATCACAGCTCCTATGCACTTGCATCCCTACTTTATTTCTGAACTTACAGCTAATTGAAACACCAAACCTTTCCCTAAGATGCCTGGAAACTGAAGGAACAGCCTACCTCTCACCTACAGAGCTTTAGCTCTGTTTGAGGTATTGAATCCTGAAGTTAAAAGGCTTTAAAGCTTAAAACAAATAATCTCGATTTCTTGCTTCATACTATGGGTGGGTGAGTTGACTCAAACCGGTACTTGGATAGGATTGCATAGCAATAGTTAAATACAAAATGCCAGTTCTGCTTAGGCAGACCTGGAAAAGATGTGGTGAACAAGGATTGTGGGTGAAGCAACATATCACTTGAGGGAAGACTCCAATTCTTAATAGTTTTCCAGACTCAAAGGTTGGAAGAAACAGTTAAGAACCCAAGCAACAAATATCACTTTACAGTAATCATTTAAAAAAAAAAAACAAACCTAAAAGGAAACTCAAAGAGGCTAAACACCTTCAAGAATCAGAGAAGCTAAACTAGAGATCATCATAAAGGACTCAAATCACTATTCATGCATGATAAAAAAAGGAGTGAAGGGATAATTTTTCTCAGTATATGTACCCTACATATGCAGGTTATGGTGAGTACAAAGCTCCCTAGACAATCAAGTCCCGCTTCTGGATATGGAAAAAAATAACAAACCCACCCCAAGAAACAAGTAAGAGGCTGTAGAACCTATTGGCTGATTGGGAAACTGGAAGTACGCGGGCCCAGGCTATTGGAGAGTCTGAAGTGCCATCCTGAAAGCACTCCAGTGGGAGAACTTAACTGAGGTGACAACAACTCTTGATGTAGCGTGATTTCTTCCTGCCTTCACATCCTCTAGATGGGTTCCTTCACTCCTTTAAAAGGGCAATCTTTTCAAACTTCAGAAAGTAAGGACCCAATGAGAAAATAATTCCTCACCCTGCCCAGTGAAGAAAAATTCTGACAGGCATGACCACAGCAATGACTACAAGTCATTCTGTCATGGTAATTTAACATCTTATCTGGCCTTGAGCATACAGTCTGGTGGCTCAGCCAAGCACTCCGCTGCAACAAAAACAGCTTTATCCTTCCTACCTTAAGTTTTTTGTGAGAGGTTCATCACCCACAGAATCAGCACCTGTCTTGTCTTCCCTTTCCCAGACCCAAGATAAGGATTTCAAGAGTAAATCTTACCAAGTTGTGATAGCAAAGTAACCACAGACAAGGTTAGAGATGGGTCTGTATTAGTGTCCTCAAGGAGTTCTACTACACAACTGAGACATTCACTTGGTAGAATCTGGTTTGAAGCAAATAGTCTTGTGAGCTTCAGTCCAGATATGACCTGGAGATGCAGGGAGAAAAACCTCAATTACTCAACTGCAACAAAGTATTTAACACAGAAGTCAAAGCACATAGAGTTTTATTAAATAGATTGTCACATTTGACAAACTAAGAATCTATGTGCCAACGTAACGGGACATTTTTATTCATATTTCCTGGAGGGGCAGGGAAGGATAATTTTTTTGGGGAAAATAAAATAAATAAATAAATCTGTTTTTCATTACCATGCGTACTCCTTTTACACTTGGAAAGTACCAAGTTTATGTTGTGATTATATTGGGGTTTCTTCTGTTCGTGTGCTGACAGCACTTATAGTAACAGCATCCTTTTTAAACCCATAGCTGTAGCAGAGCAGCACTTTATTTCTTCACACACTGAACAGAATTAATACCAGGTTATTCTTCCTATCTATGTTTCAGGACAGATAAAAGATAGGGTTTATATATTTTGAAACAACAAACAAACAGATTGTTCAACACAAACATTGAGTAACCAGCCATCAGCTCAGCTGAACCACCAGCTTCCTAAAGATATGGGCAGGAGCCCAAGGGTACCACCACGCTGCAGGAAGGATGAATAGCAACACACAGTGCTGTTTTGGGAGCATTCCGTGTTTGAAATCAAAAAACGGAACCTGAGTTCAAGAAATGAAAACGCAGACAGAAGTTATACTTACATAGCAGAGAACGTGTTGGTTTTGCATATTCCCTTTATATGGATACAGAGAAGAAAGCCAAGCTGAATACTAACTCTAATATTAATGTTTTAACAATTTTTAAAAATACATATAAAAAAAAAAAAAATCTGTATTTGCAGATTACACAGCTCAGTCAACGCACCAATCCCTCACCACACCAAGCTGCCCACCCAAGAACTGCAGACAAAGCTCTCCAGGGAGGCCAGGGAAATAGACAGGCCTACTACCCCTTAGCAGCAAGCACCTTTGATTGCGTGCTGCATGAAATAGGCAAACTACACAAACAATGCCAATTGTCATTCAAACACTGCTTTTAAGTTGTGAAAATAAATAAACCTCGTGGGTCAAAATTCAAGCAACATGCAAACCAGAAAGCCTCTTGTAAGGCACATTTTGTACTTCACACAAAGCCACCATAAAACATTATTGTAAAGGACACAGGAATAGTCCAGGGATATTGCTAAAAGTGTAAATGTTTCTTCAGCCTGACGGGCTCCCTCAGCCACCAGTTCCCTCCGTAACCGGTCACCGGGCTGCTGAGGGAGGAGGGTGGGGGGTGGGCGGTGGAAGGCCGCTGTGGCCACCCAGGGCGATTACAGCAGAGAGGAACCAGCCAAGGAGAGGCCCAAAGAGAGCTACCCGTGCCCCCGAGCCCGGAGGGCACGACGGCCACGTCCCGTCCTCCCCCCGTCCCTTCTCGGCCGCGTCGCCCTCTTCAACCGCAGCCCAGGGGCTCAGGACCGGGCCCGCTCTCACCTCCAGGCTACGCTGCAGAAGCGCCGCATTGGATGGTGTCTTGGCCGCCCGATATTGCGTGGCTGCCAGGAGCAGAGCCTTCATACAGCCCAAGGCATCCATAGCGCCTCAGCTACCTTCTCAGACATGCCAGCAACAAACTCCACTCATATTTCCCGCCGCGGCCGCCATTTTGAGAGCAGCGTCCACTGAATGGGAGCGGCCGCCCCATCCTCGGGGCATGACGGGAGGCGCCGTCTCCGCCGCGTTGGTTTAAGGAGAACGGAAGCGGGGAGGAGCTATAGGCTTCAGCAGCGGTGCGGTGCCGCTGGAAGCGGAGGGAGAGCTGCTGCTCTGCCTGCTGAGCGAGAAATGGGGCAGTCCAGGTCGTACACCCGCTTGGGTTCCTGCCCCCGGCTTCAGGGCTCTCTTTCGGCCGAGGCAATACAGAAAGTGGTTGGGGCGTGCCAAGCCTCCCAGCGCCCCACCTCTGGAAGGCAGCCTGCGCCGGGCCGGTGCTGCCGCAGCTTTCCCCCTGCGCCCACAGCCAGTCCTGCGTGTTGGCCTGGCTCTGCCTTTCTTGCCCACGGCAGCCTTTCGTAGCCCTTTGGTGTCGGATCGGGCGTCGGCAGCGAGCAGGGGCCCCTCCTGCCTGTCGCTGCTCGCCCTCTCCCGCGGCAAGAGGGCACAAAGCTTCCCGGCTCGGGATCAGGACGTCCTGGAGAGGAAAGGCAGAGCGGCCGGTGGGGTGCTGGGCCAGGTGGGGCCGAGGCAATGCCGGAGAGATGGAACAAGAGGCGCGGGGAACCCGGGCAAACGCCGGGGATGAGGATCGAACTCTCGGCCCTTCGTACCAGCTTTCGCGACCCGGCCTCTTTTCCCATCAGATCCTCCCGGCCGGGGCAGCGCACAGCGCCGCCTGCACGCCACACGCCGCCCTCGCAGTGAACCCTCCGAGCCCCATCCCTCCCGGTGGGGAGAGCGCGGCAGGAGCGCGTCCTCCTGCGCGGTCATGAGGCGGCTCCGTCCCATTGGGGCACCCCAAGGCCCTTTGACAACGAGGTTCGAATTCCTTGCCGGCCTCTTGGTCCGCGCCGGGGGCATGCACGCATGCGTCCCCCTGTTCGAGGTATTAGAAAGTGGCGTGTGGAGCTTTTGATTAACACACTTTTTTGGGAACTCATGCACACATTTTGTATTTCTAGTGTATGAGGGCTGCAAAAAAAGCATAGGAATGTTTATATTACCCTCTTTTCCCTATACTGTTAATGGAACAAATATATAACACAGCTGAATATTGTAAATTAGTTTCTTTTTATTCTCAGTCCTTGCTTCCTCCTTTAAGTCCTTGATCCTTCTCACACTGTCTCGGAGGCAGCGCCTGAGAAGTCATGGGACCCGGCTTGAGTGCACCCCCAGCTCTCAGTGCAGCATCCTGATCTGCAGCCACCATGGCCTTGTAAATCCCAGTGCAGAGCATGGCTGCCTGCAGCGCAGCTTGTTTACTAGAGCACCCACCAGCTAAAAAGCACCACGGCCCACTCCCTTGTCCTGGTCAGCTGTGAGGAATAGTCTGTTTCACCACCAGGAACCACAGATTGGGAGTCACAAGGCATGGGCCAGGATCCCTTGTCACAAAGGGTGAACTTGGGCCTGGCTGACTGAGCTTGCACGCGGGGGGACTGCTGAGGCTCTTGCTGCAGAAACCCACAGTGTTCTGTACTGCCAGGGGCCTGGCTGCTGGGACAGGGATGGCTTGGCACAGCAGCTGCTTGGCCTGGTGACTGTGATACTCAGCTACCAGGCAGCTCCTGAGCTACCCAGTAGATCACATCAGCATATGTGTTTCTCAAGGATGTTAGTATTTTTGGCAATGCCAGAGTTAATTTTATTTATTTATTTGTCTCCTCCATGCTGTAAGTACCATTTGAACCTGGCACCAAAAGCTGTTAGCAATATTACATTTGTGAAGGAAACATAAGAACAAATATTGCCCATAAAAATACACAAATAGTTTGTGAAAGATCTTAAACACAAAACCAATATAAACATCTTCAAGGTCACAAACGAAGGAGTTGATACTAGTAACTAGGAGAATCAGGACATATGTTTCAGTTATGGCTGAGGCTACTAGTTACAGACCACCTTAAGAACAAAAGTATAAATTAAATATTTAAAATTAAGTATAAGAACAACACAAAGTCTTACATTAAAAAATAGGAAAACCCATACACTTTATAATACAGAGCTAAAGACAGTAGCAAATGAAATGTACCAAGCGTTCTTATTTGGACAGTGTCTGTTAAAAAAAGTGTTCATACCAACATGCACGTAGAACTTGCACTTCTTGTGTAATCTACCAGAATCATTCATTGATATTAAAAACATTTAAAACCATTTTAATGTTGTTGCATAATGCTTCCTGGCTTGGATTTAATACAGTGTTCCTGTTTTAATTTAGATTATTCCAAACAGCAGGGTAGTGCTAGTATTCCGTGACATAGTGGAAATACTATCCATTTATCCAACAAGGAGTAACGTGAATCACGCACAATTTTTAAGCTTCATTTGATGCCAGTAGAATTGTCCTGGTTTTTGTCTGGGATGGAGTTAATTTTCACCAGAAGCTGGGAGGGGACACAGCCAGGACAGCTGACCCAAACCAGCCAAAGGGATATTCCATACCGTATCATGGCATGCCTAGTATATAAGAAGGAGAGCTGACCGGAGAGGAGGAGTCACTGCTCTAGGGCAGGCTGGGCACTGGGCTCCGGGCAGTGAGCAAATTACATTGCACATCACCCGCTTTTTATATTCTTCTGTAAGTACTGTGGTTGTTATTTCTCTCTCCCTTTGCTGTTCCACCAAACTGTCCTTATCCCAACCCACACATTTTACCTTTCTCTTACGATTCTCTTCCCCATCCCACCGAGGGATGAGGAGTGAGAGAGTGGCCGTGTGGCGCTTAGCGGCTGGCTGGGGCTAAACCACGACAGTCACGTATTTTTTTTCTCAACATAGGTCAGTTCTGCCATATTCTACTGGTTTATGCACATTCATGTATTGTATTTTCACAGTACTGCTTTCATTTTAGCAGTGGGCGTCTTGAACAGTTTGCTAAAAAACCAAAATATACATACGTGCACTGATATCTTTCCCCCTCCCATATATATGTATGTACATGAATGTGTCTTATAAAAAATAATTTTTGCTGAAAAAAACTTTAAACATAACTTATGCTCAATCTACTGGGAGAAAATACAGCTGCTCTGACAGTCTGCAAAAGGCGCTATAATTCCAGAGGTACAGATCCACAGCAAAGAAAAGAATGGCCAGCTGGCAGCTCTCCCCGGCTGATCCGTTGTGCCATGGCACAGCCTGAAATGGCAGCTTCCCAAATCAACAGGTTGCAGATCATTCATGGAAAGACAGCGACGTAATCGCTTTCACAAATTTCTGTAAAGAAAAAATAACAACAAACAGATGTTTTCACTGCATATGCCTCCTCTGATAGTCCACGTTGAGCAGGATGCCGTGTTCCTGTGTTGCTGGGCAGGTATCTGTAAGTGAATTCTTTTTCCTTCTCAGTATTTTCTCAATTTCCAGGCTCAGAGCCTGAAAACAAGGGAGCCTGGAAACAAACTTTTCTATCTTAAGCACTTGTTAGATTTATTATGTTTTTTGAGAAGATAGCAGAAGGCAGAAATTGAATACTTAAGGACTCCATCTCCACTATGGAAACCTACTGTCTCTTGTAGCAGCCACCGTCAGACAAGCTGTCCCTGGGCTAGAAAATGATGTTCAAAAATGTCCAACAACCAGTATCGTGACCCCAGTCCTGTGAGTTGTTCAACTGGTAGCACTGGAGTGCCTGGTCTGGCATGTGCCACTAAGCCAGCTGCCAATTATGATGTGCAGAATACATGGATGGAAAAAGAGGGTGCTTGCTTTGGGAAGCACTGTGGTGTTCCGCGTGACGCCTGCATTTCAGAGACATAGCCATCATGACATGAATCTGAAGCCCCCCTCCAGTCACGTAACAAAGCAGGCTGAGGGGGAAAGTTGGACTGCTGTGTTGGTGACATTTGCATTAAAATTGAACAGCTACAATTCCAAACTGGTATTATTTATAAAAGCCCCCATTTTGATGAAAACCACGAACATTCTGATAGCAAAATGAAAGGGTTTGTTTTCTTCCCCGTGAGCCCACACAAAGTTAATTGTGCGTCTTCTATAAAAGTCAATGTTGTGGAACAAGACAATAAAATATGTGCTACATATGATTTTTCCTAAAGATATATCCATGCCCCTGCAGTATTATCCATCTCCCTGGAGCAGCAGTGACAAGATACCATAAAAACACCTTATTAGAGCAAACATGGCATGTCTGCTTTAGTGATACAATTGATGATGTAATGTTGGAGACACCAGAAATAACTCTTTGCTGCTGTTTCTCCCAGCAAGATTGTTGCTGTACTGGCCCCCAAAAATGCATCTTAAGTGTGTGAAGTGGTGGGGAGACACCCCTCTCCCTCCCTTCCTACCCCGTTTGCTTGATGCAGGGAGCTGTTGCACTGCTGTGCGTAAAAATCCCGTACCTGGGGCGTAGACAGGAGGTGTGACTGCAGCACGGAGAGGCTGGCCCACACAGCTGCATTCTAGCTAGTGTTACCCATGAGGGATAAATCACATGGGAGATTGGATACTCCCAAGATGTTTTCCTTTGCAATGACTGTACATAATGAAAGGGTTGCCCTTGCTTGTTACCCTTAGTCTTCTAGCCAGAGGACCTAGAAGAGTGTCAGCGTTGTTATGCAGCCTGTGACCTGATGGGTACTGCTGCTAAGCATCGTAAAACAGTAATATGAAAAGTGGCTTTCAGAAGTGTGTTAAGGATGCTGACAGGTTACCACTTGTATCCCTATTCATTCTCAGCAAAACAAGGACATAAAGATGACATGGAACTATGAAATGTGTTCTACCACTTTGGGAAAATCTCCATCTTTATTGTATCCTTTGCATAGTACTTCTGTCAGGAAGGAATGTTGTATCCGTATCTTATACCGGGAACTTGTGAGTATGAATCAGTAGATCAGCCAGAGTCTGAACTCTGGTTCCAAAGCTATGATCCTGATCACAAGGCTATGTGCTTCTTCTTGTTCTTACTAACAAGGACGGGCTCATCAGGGAGGTGAAGGTCAGGGGCAGCTTAGGACAAAGCGACCACGAAATGATCCAGTTCAAGATCCTGAGTGGAAGAAGCAAGCCAAAAAGCAGGATAGCTACCCTGAATTTTGGAAGAGCTAACTTTGATCTCTTCCGCAACCTTTTAGGAGCTATCCCGTGGGCTACGCTGTTAGAAGGCAAGGGAGCCTGTGAGAGCTGGCTAGCATTTAAACAGCACTTCTTCCAAGCACAGGATAGGTGCATCCCTTTGAGTAAGAAATCAGGAAAGAGAGGCAGAAGACCTGCATGGATGAGCAGGGAGCTAATGTGTAAACTCAAAGGGAAGCAGAAGGTTTATGAACTGTGGAAACAGGGTCTGTGCACCTGAGAGGATTATAGGGATGTTGTCAGGGCCTGTAGGGACTCGACTAGAAAGGCTAAAGCCCGTTTGGAGATGAAAATGGCAAGGGATATAAAGGATAATAAAAAGAGTTTTTTCAGATACGTGAATAGTAAGAGGATGACCAGGGATAATGTAGGTCCCTTGATGAACGAGGCGGGTGTCCTGGTATCGGGTGATGATGAGAAGGTGGAAATACTGAATGCCTTCTTTGCCTCGGTCTTCACTCCAAAGGCCCCTCGGGACCCGCAGATCCTGGATGAAAGTAGGAGTGTTTGGGGAATGAAGAGCTTTCCTCTAGTTGAGGTAGGGGTGGTCCAGGAGCGGCTCAAAGGGATTAATGCAAACAAATCCATGGGCCCGGATGGGATACATACATGTGTGCTGAGGGAGCTGGCGGAGGTGATTGCTGAGCCGCTCTCTATCATCTTCGACAGCTCTTGGAGAACAGGAGAAGTACCTGAGGATTGGAGGATAGCCAATATCACTCCAGTCTTCAAAAAGGGCAAGAAGGAGGACCCTAACAATTATAGGCCAGTCAGCCTCACTTCTGTCCCTGGAAAGGTGATGGAACAGCTTGTTCTGGATGCCATTACCAAGCAACTGGAAGAGAAGAAGGTCATGAGGAGTAGTCAGCATGGATTCACCAAGGGGAGATCGTGCTCGACCAATCTCGTAGCCTTCTATGATCTCATCACCGGCTGGGTGGATGGAGGGAGAGCAGTGGATGTCATCTACCTTGACTTCAGCAAGGCTTTCGATACTGTCTCCCATGACATCCTGATAGAAAAGCTGAGAGATCATGGGATAGATGAGTGGACAGTGAGGTGGGTTGAGAACTGGCTGTCGGACCGGGCTCAGAGGGTCGTAATCAGTGGAACAGAATCTGAATGGAGGCCTGTGACTAGCGGTGTTCCCCAGGGCTCGGTGTTGGGTCCAGTCCTGTTTAATATCTTCATCAACGACCTTGATGAGGGAATAGCATCCACCCTCAGCAAGTGCCGATGATACAAAGCTGGGAGGAGTGGCTGACACGCAGGAACACTGCGCTGCCATCCAGCGAGACCTGGACAGGCTGGAGAGCTGGGCAGGGAGAAACCAGATGAGGTTTAATAAAAGCAAGTGTAAAGTCTTGCACCTGGGGAGGAATAACCATCAGTATCAGTACAGGCTGGGGGATGAGCTGCTGGAGAAGAGCTCTGTGGAGAAGGACCTGGGGGTCCTGGTTGATGACAGGTTGGCTATGAGCCAGCAGTGTGCACTGGTGGCTAAGAGGGCCAATGGGATCCTGGGATGCATCAGGAAGAGTGTGGCCAGCAGGTCTAAGGAGGTGATCCTCCCCCTCTACTCTGCCCTGGTCAGGCCCCACCTGGAGTATTGTGTCCAGTTCTGGGCTCCCTGGTATGAAAAAGACAGGGATCTCCTGGAGAGAGTCCAGAGAAGGGCTACAAAGATGATTAAGGGCCTGGAACATCTCCCGTATGAGGAAAGGCTGAGTGAGCTGGGGCTGTTCAGCCTGGAGAAAAGAAGACTGAGGGGGGACCTAATTAATGTTTATAAATATCTTAAGTATGGGATGCAGGGGGAATTGGCCAGCCCCTTTTCAGTCATCTGTGGAGACAGGACAAGGGGCAATGACTGTAAATTGGAGCACAGGAAGTTCCGCACCAACATGTGGAAGAACTTTTACACAGTGAGGGTGACAGAGCCCTGGGACAGGCTGCCCAGGGAGGTGGTGGAGTCTCCTTCTCTGGAGATATTCAAGACCCGTCTGGACGCCTATCTGTGCAATATGAGCTAGGGAACCTGCTTTGGCAGGGGGTTGGACCCGATGATCTCTCGAGGTCCCTTCCAACCCCTGCAATTCTGTGATTCTGTGGTTCTGTGTGATTCTTATTTTCAACACAGTATCTTAAATTAGTTGTGTTTCAGCACAAATAACAACAAACCACACCATGGCCAATGAAGGTGAAGGATGACCTCAACTCCCAGTGAAGTGCAGGGGTGTGGCAGCTTGGCAGAACCACCCTGGGTAAGACTGTTCTCAGCCTTCCCTAGCCTAGAAGCATCAGCACCCACAAAGGAGTGAGCTGTGGGCAACATCGTGCTTTGCCTTCGTACCTCTTTCCTTTTTAGCTTGTTAATTTGTGGTGGATGAGCGTGTGTAACCTGCGAGCTACAGCTAACCATTTTGCAGTGAAAGGAAGAAGGAAGGAAACACATTGAAGTTCTGTCCATGAAAGCTGGTTGGGGAGGGCACAGAGCAACTATTCACCACAAACCCATCAATGCAGTCATCTTAAAAAACCCACAAAGAAAGAGCTAAATTTCTCACCATCATAAATTTGATCCTTTCCTGACTTGAACGTCTGGCTTCTTTGCGAGGCCTTTGTTTTCTTTACTGGGTAGCGGAGGGTTGTTACTAGTCCTTGATTTGGCTTTTCATAAGTGTATATTAAATCTTTTAACGTTCTGAAGATCTTCTCTGGAATACCTTCAGTGGTCTACAAGGAAAGGAAAAGAAAGCTTGTTTGCAATTGCGTTTCACAGAGTCTCTCCTAAGCGAGAGGAAGTTTACCTAGTTTCTTGTTTACTGAGGATTTGGTGGCAGAATATTGAACTGTCCTTAAAACACTGGGGGACACCAGTTTGGTGTCATGGCTAAGGCACTAACTTCCCTTGCCATCGCATTTTATTTGAAAAAAGAATGCAAGTTTAGGAACAAAGTATTTAATTCTCACTTAAAATGTTAGATTTAAACAACTATGTGACAAGCAGGAGCCATTGGTTTTACAAAATCTGCAAAGGACACTGGCAGGGTCGATGGGTCCATATGAAAGTCCCTGGCACCAGCTTTGACTTTTAGGCAGGAGTTTATTATTTGTCTTGGATTTGTGACTTGCAGTGGAGACTCCGAGGCCGAGCAGGGAAGATGGCACTCGGAAGCAGAGGAACAGCTTTCTCACAAATGGCTTTTTAACGTGCGAGTTCACTCAGCCAGACTGAACTGCTTCCATGGCACAAGCCCCCCAGCGATGGGTACAGAGACTGTGTTGTGCTGGTGACGTCAGGCAGTGTCAAGACAGCCAGCACATCAATCAGCTCTAATCACAGTGAGGGTTCTATTACTAGTCATTAAAAGCAAGCAAGGCTTCAGTTTCGCTTTATTTGCTATCTAACAGAGAAACATGCCTGTATTTTTTTGTTTATCTGAATCCCTTATCTTCCCTTCAGCCCTGTCTGGAGTGGGTGCTCCTGCCTCTGCATATTGGGTCTGGCTGGGATGGAGTTAACTTTCTCTGTAGCAGACTGTAGAGTGCTATAGTTTGAATTTGTGACTGTTAAAGTGCTGGTAACACGCCAGTGTTTTGGCTGTTGCTGGACAGTGCTGGCACAGCCTGAGGCTTGTCTCTTTTTCTCTCTCTGCTGCTCCAGCGAGGAAGCTGGGGGTGCACAAGATGCCGGAGGGGATACAGCCAGGAAAGTGGACCTGAATTGACCAGAGGGATATCCCATCCCTTATGACACTGTGCTCAGCAATAAAAGCTTGGTGAAAGGGGATGCATTTGTAATTATGGCATTTGCCTTCCAAGGTAACCATTACGAGCGGCAGGGCCCTGCTTTCCAGGATGTGGCTAAACATCTGCCTCCGAGGGAAAGCAGTGACTAAACTCCTTTGCTTGCTTTTATGCACAACTTGGCTACATCTATTAAATTGTCTTTTCTCTTCATTCTGGAGTTTCCTTACATTTGCTCTTCATGTTCTTTTCCCCCCCACACTGTCCCACTAAGGGGGAGTGTGAGTGAGCAGCAGCGTGGGTGCTTAGCTGCTGGCCAGTGTCAACCTACTGCACTCATGTTCAAATTTATGGCTGAATCTGACCCTTAAAAAAAACCCCAAAACACCATCAGTATATTATTTCAGTCTATTATTTTAGTAAGCCAAAACAATTTGACTTAAAAATCTGAAGAACAGAACTCTCACATCTTGACAATACCTTGTAAGAAAAATTTCATTTGAAAAAACCGAACTGGTTTGAGTTGTTATCTGCTGATAGACATGACAGCACACCCCACTAGAGTGGCTACAGTCCAAAATAGATGATATTTTGTCAAAAAAACATTTTTCATGGGAAATTGTGTCTTTCATACTCAGTCCAAACCACTAATTAGCAAGAAATAACCAGCATATGAGAGCTCAGCGATACCTTTATGGAGAGAGTTCCTTTCCACTGAAATGCTACTGAGTTGTTGGTAGTCCTGATGGATATCCTACTACAAGCAGAGGACTGAACCAGCTTTTGAAGTGTCCTCTCACCTTGCCTAGTGGTTTGATTGATGCAGACTACTCTTATGGTTATTCAAATAATTAGCGGAATTATCTGGGGTCACTGCTTCAGGTGCCTCAGAATCACACACAATTATAGACAGGTCTTTGAATCAAAACCACTGCAGTATTTCATCTCCCTACAAGATGCTGGGTGCAACAGCAGAGCTTTCAAAAAGAAAAAGCTAATTAGGAACAGGAGCAAAGAACAAAAGTGATAGATTTTTCTTCAGTGCAATCAAAAAAAAATGGTCAAATCAGAAAGCAGCAGGTGCACAAATAACAGATTCATTTGGGTTATAAGGGAGCTCTACAAAGATAATAGATACTTCTGAACTGGTGTGTAATAATAAATATAACACTGAGAAGAAAGCAAATGACTGTCGTGGTTTTGCCCCAGCCGAGGGCCGCACCCCACACAGTCGCTTGTACTTTTAAAAGGAAGGGGGAAGGAAAGTTGGGGGAGGGGGAAAAAGGGAAGGAAGAAAGGAGGAAAAGAAACCACAACCTAGAAACCAGAACCACGCAGGTTGGGATAAGGATAGTTTACTAAACAATAACAGAAAACTAGATATAACAATAACATAAGTTTAAAGTACAAAATAGATGAAACTGGTGATACACAATGCAGTTTCTCACCAAACCACAGAACCCAGGCCGCACAGCTTAGAGCCGTCCCGAACCCAGAAACTGCCTGTCCTGGTGTTGTCTCCTCCTCTTCCCCCCAGTCCCCCTTTATACTGAGCATGACGTAACTGGCATGGAATATCCTCTTTGGCCAGTTCGGGTCACCTGTCCTGGCTACGTCCCCTCCTTTCTCACTAGTAAGGAAGTATGAAGAACTGAGAAAGGTCCTTGATTGCCCGGCAACAACTAGAAACATCAGGGTGCTATCAGCACTGTTCTCATCCTAACACCCAAACATGGCATTCCATCCACTGCTAAAAATAATTAACTCCATCATAGCTGAAACCAGGACAGAAATATTATCTAAAGTAACGTGTTCATGTATGTTATCTTTTTTTAAATCAAGACAATGATTTTTAGTGCAGTCTTTACAGATAAAACAGTTACTCACCTGTATTCTAAAATATCCTTGGTGTTCCCTGAAGATACGGTAAGTGTAGATCAGTTCTTCAAAGCTGTGAAAAACATTGATGTATACATGATGCTTCTTATCAACTGTTTGACCACTGCAACTTGTTTAGACTGCTACAGCTGATCTTGACAGACAGCTTTTGGTTTTGTTTGCTTGCTTTTACCTTAAAGAAAACTGCAAGGAAAAACTAAAACCAAAGAAACAAATCTAAAGGAATGCCTGATGCTAAATAGCACCATATTTATATATATATGCACATTCACTTTTCCTTTTGATTCCTATATCGAAGCATTCAAAATACTTGATATTCTTTAAGTCAAATGTTTAAGTGTCTGTTAGCCAAAATTAGTATGCATGTTGTTTTCATAAGCCTCAGAAACCCAAATACTACTTTATCATGCCTTACCAAATCAGATCTAACCTCCTGTACGTTGCTATGCAGATCTGTTTGATTTTAGACCAAATTTATGGTATTCTTCTTTTGCCTTACAGAGTTAGGCCAGGTAGGGTAAAAGGAGGTAAGTGCTGCATGCAATCTGCAGTTGCTGTACTTTGCTTAGCATATATTTTGATAACACGTGTCCAGCCAGCTCACCTCCACATCTGCTAACCACCTGAGCTTTCCTCTTGCTTAAGTACATTTCCTGCATTGCTTTTGTACTACTGTAGCTCCAATAAAACAGATCAAGTGAGTCAGAGCAGTGAAAATGCTTCAAGTTTCTATGTCCAGAAAGGTGAGATGTCACTGAGAATTTTTATTACTTGTGGTAAAACAAAAGTAGATCCTGGAATTCCACTGCAGGTGCCTTGTAAGAGAAGTATCCCTGTTTCCATCATGTGCCTAAGTCCTTGCCACCCACTGTCAGAATTGCTTCTCAGCACTAGAAACCACTTTGTGCAGATGTCAACATGGGAATAAACCGCAAGCAAAGGGCTGGCCCACACACATCGACAACTGCAGCAGTGAGGAGAAGGGGAGCTGTGACTTGGATGACTCTCAGACTTTACACCACGTTGGGCTAATCATCAGACAACTTTTCACAAAGACAGTGCTGACATGTACCCCCCTTCAAAAATGGGGCTATAAGGAATACCAAAGACAAAAGTGATGTGCCCTTTTCCTGAGGGCAAATGGAGACATCTTCCAACTCATTGCCACATCTGTAAGAGCCGCAGTCATCTTTCAAAAGACTGACCTGGTGCTGAGAACAAGGACAAGAGATTCCCCTGGGACGTGACACAAGACTAACGCTGTACAGAAGCAAGAAAATTGGCATGGGGTGATGCTCTGAAAGACTGTCTTTGTGAATGTCTTCTATCGTGTTGATGGAAGTTGGGAAGGATGTGAGGAGAGAGACAGATGGACAAAGAAAACCAGATTAGTCTAAGTAGTGGTAAAGAATGATCCTGTAGGAAACTTGCAGTTTGCCCTTTGCAAGAGATCTACTGGCATTCCTCTGAAGAAGGGAACAGGTGAGTGTGAAGGACTGTGTCCCTCAGTGGATGCCTGTATCAGTGGACCTATGTCTCAACATTGCTGAAATATTGCACCTCCAGCTATTACTGCTAGTTTGAGATAAAGGGGACTTGCTAATAAGATGCTTGTAAAGGGTTAAGGAAGACTTGCTAACAGGATGGTTTGAAGTGCCACAGTGAGTATGTCAGGTGATGACCTTGCATAAACAATGTCTTGTTTGAGCAACTCAGTTTTAGTAATTGAAAGTGAACTCAGGACTGATAAAGAAGAAACATCAATTGAGACATAAGTTTGAGTCTAACACCATGTTTTGAGTAAATTACGCTCTCAAGGACTATGTGCTCTGTGAAAATAAAATGATTCCTTTGGCGAGTTTGTCCCCCATCGGTCTAACGAACTCCTCCTCTGTTCGACGAATTCCTTCGTCATTGGTCATAAATTCAGGCAAAGCATTTCATTGGAGCTACTTTGAGCTCCCCCATGTCTTGCAAGGTATACAAAACCTGCTGAAACTGAACTTGTAGTTTGGATCAGAGTCAAGGGGTAACTGAGTCTGCCAAAAACAGAAGGTTACTTGCTGTGACAAAGAGGAACCATCCGACTTCATCCCCAGAACCCTCAATGACCACCACCAAACAGCAGTGCGCAGGTGCAGTGGGGAGGAGATTATGGAAATCACCTCTTGGAACTCATTTTAATACGAAGCGGGGACAGGTCATGAATATGTATAGGTGTATGAGGTAACCTAATGAATAAGTATCACTGAACTGAATATAACCAAGAGGAACTGCCACGTTAGTGTGCATGTCTGTGGTGGAGCAATCCCCTGTGCACCCAGCGCTGAACTGTGACAACTGGCAACTAATGGAATTCCCCACCTGAGTGAAGTCGATTTGGACTGATGGGATGCCTCAGCTCTGTGGTGGTAGATATTGCAACTTCGCTCTCTCTCTTCCACTCTTTTCTCTTTCTTTCCCCCCTTCTCTTGCACTCTTGTTGTAGGCCAAATAAAGTGACTTGAACCTTGACTCCATTTTGAGTCTTAATTCTGTTTCTGGGAGTTGTGAAGACCTGGTCACGATGAAACACCTGAATTGGACATCACTCAGGAGTTAAGCCCAGCCATCCCCAGCCACCCAGAGCAGTCTGAGGTCAGTTGGAATGCAAGGGGGTTTAACCTCTGCCAAAGTAGTCTATCTGGTTGTGGATTGTGACAGTGAGGAGGTTTCTATGGCATACACCAGAGTGTGAAGTTGCAGAGTATTTTTCACGTAACCTGCTGGAACTGCAGCACCACAAATCCATGCTGTTATCCTCCCCATGCTGCCCTGTACTGTGACCCCTTGAGCTGTCTGTGCCTTTGCGTATTCCAGATGTGGCTACTTCAACCTAGAGTATGTTTGATTTCACCAAAGTTGAGGTAGAGGTGCGTATGATACTGGGCATATACTCAAAAGCACTGCATTAGAGACTTATCAGTGGGCTGCATCTCTGTCCCCTGCTGCCAAACAAAAGACACTGGTGGGCGGAAGAGACACCACATTTTTAATGACGTGTGAGCCTAGAAATGTCTGCAAACAGCAGGTAGTATTAAAGACATGAGAGGCTGTGCAGTAGAAATGAGGCAAAGTCAGAAAAGCAAAACAGAAGGGAGTATGGAGTTTGCAAAATGAGATGATGTTTCATATTTTGAAATATAAGATTACTCTAATGAGGGGTTTCAAAGAACTTACGAACTAAAACTAAAACAGGCCTTTATATAAGACAAATTTAATTCCACAGACATCCCTTCCCCATCTGTCTTCTTAGCCTTCTCATGTGTGATACCTGCCTAAATTTCATTTTACAGTTGTATCACAAGATCACTGAATTCTTGGAAAGCCATTAGCAGAAAATGATGTTCAGTCAAAAGCACCTGAAAAATGTCTGAACAGGTCCTACTTCTAAGAACATTATTCTTCCTTCGCATTTCCCAGTGTTTTAATAGCATTTTTCATTATATGCAAGCATTTGAACACTCAGGCTACTGATTGGTTTGGGTATATTTTGTCAACAGAGTTAAAAGCTCCATGAAATAAATACTGCAATGGCACATGTTCAGAAGGTGAACTGGAGATCTTGACCATGATCAAAAAAACCTCCAGTAAAGTTGCAAAGGTGTGTTAAACCACAAATAATCAGGGGAGGGGGAGAGGGGAAGCGGTGTTTTAAAAATGTCTTTTAACTGGTATGCATGTTCATCAGAAGGATTTCAGACGTAGCTAACATGAATTGAGCTGTTGTGAGTGGGAGAATCTTACGGCAAAATCCTGTGTCTGAGGGCTTGTTCATAAATGAAAAGTTACTCTGGAAATAAACATCTTTCTTCTGAAAAAGTGTTACTATGGACTGCAGCACTGCTAGAATAGATTTCCTTTGATTCACACAGTTACATGGGAATGAATTTTTTGGGTTTTTTCCTCCTTGAGATAGGCATGGAAATTCACATGTTCCAGGCTTAAGAGTATTTTCTAAACGTGGGTGGTTATTCTTTAAACATAGAAGAGAAAAAAACTCCTACGAGAAACTGGCAATTATTGAAATTTGTTCTTTACCTGTCATCCAAATTTTGAAAGGTAGCTGCCTGGATACTTTTTGGCTACTAAAATAAACATGAAACTACCATTAAAATGGAAACTTCAGTTTCCACATTAACTACTAAATGCTTACCCACTGCTGCATATGTTACAAATTAATGATGAAGTGCCTAGTCTGGGCACAGGAGATCCAGTGGCAGAAAAGCAGTGTGAGAGGAGCTTTATTTCTTGGAGAATGATGTGTTGAGACTTAGGAAGAACAGCAGCAAGAGAAGTAGGCACTGTCTGAGACCTGGAACATCTTTGGATGAAAGCAGCAATGTGCCGTGGAGGACTTACCAGCAGAGCTGTGCACCATCCCCAGTTGAATAGATGCTTTTGAACTGGTCTCACCATTCTGAATCCCATATCCTCCATGGGAATTCCCTGCCCACCAGTCAGTAGACAAACACACACACCCCCACCCAAAAAAAAAGTGTTTTATGTAGCAAGTGCATCAGTATCTGTGCCCATGGAACACCTAATTTAAGAGATGTGCATCAGTTTGTGCATCAGCCATGTAGGTACTAAGTGATGCTTTAAGATGCAATTCTAATCCAACAGTTGTCATGAAACAGCACTGAGAGGTTCAGTCATCCACAGACAGACCGTCCAGTCACTGAGGCAATTTGGAGCCAGCACACGACCATCCATCCCATCTGCTATCTGAAGACAGCCCTTGCTTTCACTTTTGCAAGCCAGTATCTTATACCATTGCTGCCACCCCTACGGTTTATCTATTACATTTGTTAACACGCAAGTTAAAGTCAAATACAGTAAACACTGAAGTTTTTAGGACTAAAAACCCACAGAGGCTGGCTGGAAGCTGTTTCATGTGCCTACTCAGAACACTGTTGATGGACAAAATCATATCTGCAAGCTATCACAAGGTAGATCTGCTTTGACCATTAAAAAAACCCAGTGTTACTGTGGCACCAAGCTTAACATTGCATCTGCCCGCAATGTCCTCTGTAGACGTGCTCTCTCTTACATCAGCAGCTCAGGCTCACTACACACACCTAAACACCCCTTTGCTTTCTCATCTGCCTCCGCTGCACGAGATACAAACAGCCATCTTCCCATGCCAGGGACTAACGCTGTCATTCTTCCCCTGGGCCAGGACCCCCCTTCATCTCTGCTGACAGGCTTCGCATGCCCTTTCCCTCCCACGCTCCCTGCCCTCCCCACATGCCCTGTGCTGTGTCCTTCCATGCCACAAGGAAGGCAGGTTCCTTTATCTCCCCCCTTGAGGTCTCTGTTTGTCCCCTGCTTGCCATTTCTATTCTTACTCCGTCATTTCCTTTCTTCTACCCACCAACCCTGCAGTGCTCCATTTCTCTCTCCCTTTTTCTCCTTCGATTTGTCTCCAAAGAAATGCTTTTTTTTTATTATTGATAAAAAACATTTTCTGATGTTTTAAAATTAATTTGATGTAGTGTTAAATAAAACTTCATGTCACACACAAACACATCCTCAAGGTGTAAAACACATCCTATGGGGTGTAAAACCTCATAGGGTCAAACAATGAGACTCAAGAGTTACCAATTTATAAACTTGGAACACATTAGGGACAGATACTTGAAAAGTGTAAAACAGGCTGCTTCAAAGGGAAATAAAAGTAGTATTCCCTAGAGGAAAAGAAAAAGTAAAATTTCAATTGTAGAAATTAAAGTTAAGGACTAGAAGTAGCCATTTTCATGTTCACGGACCTGTCATATGAATTCAAACAGGACCTTATATCTTTCCATTGCAGCTAGTACTCTTAGAAACTCCTTTGAAACACAAGGTCAAGCTTTCATCAGATGAATCATTTTCCCTATGAAAAAGGAACTGTTTCGTAACCTACAAGACTTTTCACTCTCTCAACACTGCTAAAATGCTACTTACTCAGTATCACAGTAAGAACCTTGAGTAAGGTGGGGTTTTTTTGGCAGGCTAAGCTGTTTCTCTGAACTCCCCTTAACCGTCTGCAGAGAGAGCGAGCAGCAGCAGTGGATTACAGTACATCTGTCCTCTGTTGCATAAAATGCTTTTTGCAAATGCCACCCTCTCTGCACTCACCATAAAGGCAGCCTAAGGCAACCAGCATCACTTGGATATATATATAACCCCACCCTGGAGTTTGGGAATATTAAGGTATTAACATTAGAGAAGATGAATGCTTGTCATTGGGTCTATTTGAAAACTCATAAAAATTCAGTATTAGAGTACTTACAAAACACAGAGACACAAGGCTCCTTCCACACTCTCACTCTCTCGTATCAAATAGCTGCCATTCTTTCCGTTCTTGGTCAGCAGTTCTTCACAGGTTCTTCTTGTTATCTTTCCATGAAAAAATGGCAACTCCATGGATGAAAGAAAATAAAATCTCTCGCCTTTCAAACCAACTCCGGAGAAAGTCAGAAGCCTGTCATTAACAGAAGGCTTACTTCAGATGCTCCTGTCTGAAGACAACTGAAAATGAGGTGCTAAGTACACACGTGAGGTCATCTGTGTTACTATCACTGACCTGCCCCCAGTGAATTAGCCTATCAACCTGTGCTTACCGCTCACACAGTGAGGACAGGAAAAGGGAAATGGTTTATCTACGCTGGTCACAGCCTATGTTATAATGGAAGTCTTTTGCCACCCTGTATCAGCAGACATTTGAGTTGTGCATCACACTTCTATATTTTTAAGTTAACTTTTATGTTTAAAGCTGCTCAAAACCCTGCAAATAGGGTTCTTGCTCATGGTTTTGAAAAAATGCTGCTTGGTTTGATTCCTTTCCTTGCCAGACTTTCCTTCTAACATGGTTGTTTGCTTTTTTTCCTGGGATTTTTTTTTCTGTTTTCTTTTTGAGATTTTACTTGATTTTTCAAGTTTCTGTGAAAAAAACGAAACTTCACAATCTCTTTGGGCAGCCTGTCCCAGTGCTCTGCCACCCTGACAGTAAAGGAGTTCCTTCTCGTGTCTAGGTGGAACTTCTTATATTCAAGTTTGTGCTCATTGTCTCTTATCCTGTCACTGGGCACCACTGAGAAAAGACTGACCCCATTCTTCTGACACCCACCCCTCAAGTATTTTTAAGTAATGGTAAAATTCCCCTCAGTCTTCTCTAGGCTAAAAAGTCCCAAGGCCATCAGCTTATCTGAGAGAGATGTTCTAGTCCCCTAATTATTTCATAGCCCTTTTTGGTACCCTGTCCTTCTCTCCTTCTTGAGCCAGGGAGCCCAGAACTGCTCATATTCCAAACAAGGCCTCACTAGTGCAGAGCAGAGGGGGAGGAGAACCTGCCTCAACCTCCTGGCCATACTTGATACACCCCTTGATGCCTTTGGCTTTTTTGGCCACGAGGGCACACTGCTGTCCACCAAGACTCCCAGATCTTTTTCCACAGAGCTGCTTTCCAGCAGGTCAGCCCCTAACCTGTACTGGTGCCTGGGGTTATTCCTCCCTAGGTGCAGTGTGGAGATTAATTGCACAGGCTCTGTCAGGGTGTAGACCAAAGACTTCTTGTAATAAATGCGTGCAAGCTTTTGTACTTTTGCCAGTTGTTCATGTGCTGTCAGTAGGCCACTGATTGGGTACTGCCTTGTGTTCACGTGCCTTAAGCTTTAAGCTGATTGGTTCTTTCTTCTGTTCACGCACTTCTCTGAAGACCAACTCTCTCAGCATCAGCGTCCTGGAATTTCCCTCAGCATCAGTGTCCTTGAAGTTGTTACTTCTTTCCCTTGAGAATAACTCCAGCCAGTGTTTCCCTACAGATAATACTATCAATATCAATACTGTTAGTTCCCACATGCAGGACCCTACACTTGCCCTTGTTGAATTTCCATAAGATTACTCTGCCCAACTCTCAGTTTTGTATCATCAGCAGAGTTGCTGAGGGTACACTCTATCCCCTCCTCCAAATTGTTGACAAATATATTGAACCCAAGACTGACCCCTGAGGAACACCACTTGTTACAGGCCTCCAACTAGACAGTGCCACTGATCACAACCCTCGGGGCTCTGTCTTGCAGCCAATTTTCAATCCACCTCACTGTCCATTCATCTAACCCACATTTCCTGAGCTTGCCTATGAGGATGCTGTGGGAGACGGTGTCAAGAGCCTGGCTGAAGTCAAGGCAGACAACACCCACTGCTCTCCCTTCATCTACCCATTCAGTCATGCCCTCGTAAAAGGCTGTTAGTCCGACATGACTTCCCCTTGGTCAATCAGTGATGACTACTTCCGATAACCTTTTTCTCTACATGTTTTGAAATGACCCCCAGAATGAGCCTCTCCAATATCTTTCCAGGGATGGAGGTGAGGCTGACTGGGTCATCCTTTTTGAAGGCTGCAGTGACATTGACTTTCCTCCAGCCTTTAGGAAACTTGCCTGATCTCCAGGACCTTTCAAAGATGGTGGAGAGTAGTTTAGCAATGACTTATTCCAGCTCCCTCAGCACTTGCAGGTGCATCCCATCAGAACCCATGGATTTGTGGAGATCTAGTTTATTTAATTGGTCTCTAATTAAATTTTCCTCAATCAAAGGAACGTCTTCCTTACTCCAGACTTTCTGTTACTTCCAAAGTAACTCCTGAGGGCTGGCCTAAGCAGTAAAGACTGAACAAAGAAGGCATTCAGTAACTCTACCTTAGAATAGTAGAATATCCTGAGTTGGAAGAGACCCATAAGGATCATTGAGTCCGACTCCTGGCTCGACACAGGGCCAGCCAAGACTGAGTGCATCATCCAGATGCTGCTTGAACTCAGCCAAGCTGGGTGCTGGGACCACTTCCCTGGGGAGCCTGTGCCAGTGCCTGACCACCCTCTCAGTAAATAACCTCTTCCTAATATTCAACCCAAACCTCCTGTCGCAGCTTCATACTGTTCCCTTGGGTTCTGTCACACCAAAGAGAGATTGACATCTGCCCCTGAATTCACTCCCTCTTGTAAGGAAGCCACAGACCATGATGAGGTCTCTCCTCAGTCTCCTTTTCTCCAGGCTGAACAAACTAAGGGACTTCCCCCTCAGACCCTTTACCATTCTCGTTGCACTCCTCTGGACACTGTCCAGTAGTGCTTTCTGTGCATCCTCTGTCACCAGGACACCTCTCTTGTTCAACAGCGGGCCCACATTTACCATAGTTTTCCTTTTGCCACCAATATACTTGAAGAAAAACTTCCTTTAATCTTGATGTCCCTTGCCAGGTTTAGCTCCAAGGAGGCCTTGGCTTTTTTTGTTCCATCCTTGTACACCCTGACAGCATTCCTGTAACAGTCCCAAGTCAGTCAGTCCCTTCTTCCACAAAATGTAGACTTCCTTCTTCCACTTGAGCTTTTTCAGAAGCATGATTTCTTGCTCTTAGGGATACACCAATCCTGAGCTTGGCGGAAGTGGTCCTTGAATACCAGACAGCTCTCATGAGTCCCCAATCACATGTTTGATGTGGCAAGGTTAGAGTTCTGCTCTGGTTAATCTAATCTCATTGGTTTTAAAATCTCTCTCCTTAGAAGGCATCATGAGAGGAAGGGGGAGGAGTTGTGTGCATTTTCAGTTCCTAATATGGTTTCCAGTTCTTTATTGAAACAAAGGAGTGATAATCCCATGCAGAAATTCTGACTGTAAGCCAGAAACTTCAGACACAACCTTCCTGTGGTTCACCATGCACCATGCGTGATGCAAGTACAGGTCTGTCAGCGTTGAGAATTTAAAGGATATGCCAAGACAATACAGTTTCCATGGTTTTCCCTGACAGTGTTTGATAGAAGAGGACATGCAGGAATTGATATGATCCTTTTAATCTTACCTTAGTTATCTGTAGTATTTACATCAAGCTGTGAATAGCAGCTTGTTTTAAAAGCAGAAATCAGGAAAATTTACCAGAGAAAGAAGTCTGGGAGGGAGAAAGAAGAGAGAGGCTGTAAATATGGTCTGGTCTGTCACTTATCCACACACATAATTCAGTGGCTGGACACAGAAAGCCCACGTTGTCTCTTGTATCCATACACACACATATATGTGCTTTGGTCTGGCACCAGTGGGCTAGCCCAGGGCAAAAATGCGAGGCTCTCACAGACACAAACCAGGACTTGCACATCACAGCTTGGGCTACCTGTTGATGGACACTGTAAATACCTGGAAGACAGTGGGATATATCCTTGTCAGCCACCATAGGGCTGTGCCATGAGCCTCGCCATGACTTATGCCACACAGCATCAAATCTTTACCTTGTACGTTGGGATCATGGAACAATATATCTCTGTGGCCCAAATTTAGCTGTAAATCTGAGCAAGTAACTCTGAGTAACCATTTCCTAACAAGTGTTTCTGCTTACACAAAGCCACATAACCCACGCTGCCATTACAGCCGAGTTAGAGAAGTGGTCAGAAATATGAGGTGATAGTATGAACTGTGATGAAGTCTGTGCATATTTCAGCTTCTGGGCTAGGGTGGTGCAGAGAGAGTGCAAAACCTGGGTTTCTTCACCACTGTTCACTGATAAAAATTATGAGAGTGTTTGATGTGTGAGAGGCTCTCATTTGAATAAAGCTGAAGGGAGTGTTGGAGTGTTGCCTACGCAACAGTTAGGAGCAGAGGCTTTCTCAGTGAATTTGGGATACTGCATGGCATAATAATTTCTGTGCATCCAGAGCGGAGTGGGGGCTTCTGGTTGGCGTGGAGGAGTGCTTCCCTGGAAGGTGCTGTAATCTGTGGTGGAAGACATGGCAGGTGAGCCTGGTCTCATTTCTCACCAGCAGCTCGTGCTCACGTTGGCCGCGCTCATAGCAACCACGGAGTTTGAAGCCACTCTAATTCATGCTGTGGATGGTTTGTGACCAGAAGGGCTTTTTGTTTCATAGGAAAAGAAGACCAAGAACTGCTCTAAATTCTGTGTGGTTCACGATGAGAGGCCTGCGAAGGTAAAATGGCGGCAGTGGCCCAAAGCGGTGGGGCTTGACTGGTTGAGGCAGTCACACCAGGCCGAGCCTCTGGGTCCTATCGCTCAAACCTTAGCTACACCAAACCACATTGTGGCTGTTGAGAACCTGCTCTTAAAATCATCTTACTCTTCCAGCGTAGGATTAGGTTGTGTTTTTCTCCTCATGCACCAAAAGACATTTCACAGCTCCCGGGATGGCCCCCCGCAGTGACTGGCTAGCCTTTCATGTGTTAGAGGTGGGGAAAGAACAGCTCTTTTTCATGAGAGACTGCTGGTACTCTTACTTGGAGAAAAGTTAGCTAGATTATTTTCACTTCCTAAAAGTCTTATAGTCAGTCTTGTGTATTCTTACCTAAATGCAACCACTTCCTCCAGTCTTTCCCACAAGTCACATTTTCTTGCAGTTGTTCTCTTCGCTTTTCTCTGACACCACTTTGGCTAGAACTTCTATAAAATTTGACACTTCGAAGTGGAGAAGTCTTTTCATTAGAAGAGCAGAATAGTTGGCTACTCTTCCTTAGGCAGAACAGCTGTTACAAAAACAAGACTGGCAACGACTTTTTTTCAGCAATGCCAAGTCCTGGGGTGACCATAACTTTAGTTTGTTCTCTGCCATATTGCTGCCTTTGCCCATTTTCAGTTTTCCTTTCTTTAATTTAAAACTTAGTAGGGCCTTTTCATAATGACATCTCATATTGTTGAGCACACGTGGAGCTCTGGTTCTATCACCTCTCCTGGCTGCAGCTCTAATGCAGCAAAGCTCTTGATCGTGCCTCTTGTAAGAATAAGAAATCTGAGGAAGAGCTAGGTTGTTGGACATCAGCAAGAGTTAAGTGCTCTCTGAATAACTGGGGAGGGCACAGGAGATCAGGGTTAGATCGAAAGCTTTAGTTAAGAAAATAGCTAAAAGTAAAGCTGGTGAGCTGGAGAGCTGGTGTGAATAAGCAGGAAGCTGAGTGGTCATTAGCTGTGTGACCAGACAGTGACAACCACAAGATAAGAAAACAGAAAGCAAGCTGAGTTCTAGCTAAGTAACCTGAAGATTTGAGTTCTCATTGAGCTGTATCACTAGGCAGTCATGCTTACTGTACAAACCAAACCAGTAAAGGTTGTTGCAAGAAGGACCATTATAGTAACAAATTACATTTAGTTTTGCAAAATTCACAACTGTAGCATGATATCTACATCAGCCCCCTACTTCTGCAGTGTATCGTGCCTGGGTACAAAGGGGGGTTTGTGATACTTGTTGATAGCAAGAGTCACGTTAGGCCAAAAGAAAAAACATTCTGATGCAAATTTGAGAAGAAGATTTAACTCTTGTGCCTGTTACTTATGGATTACCGCTAGAGCTGTCTGTGTGGTGCCAGAATTATTCCCCAAGGCTCAAAAACTCTGCTGTTAGCTGTCTAATCAAACATAAACCCAGGGAAAAAAGCCTGGCTTACAACCCTCTTAATATTTTAAAAAATACAAGTAAATTGGAAGTGATCCTTCAAAATGCAAACTTCTCTGTGGTAAAATTAGAATTAAAAAGTTGTAGGACCAAGCAATTAAAAAATTTATATATCTATAAAATGCATTAGTAAGTAGTGGATTTTGGTCTTGAAATTATCTAGAATTTCGGCTAAAAATTTACTCACATGATCAAGTCACAAAAGAACATTTTCCTTCTCCATGGCAACCCCTGTTGTCAGGGTCCTCAGTGATCCATATTCAAATACTTCCTGAGCTTATAAGATTTCCAACTTTTGTATTTAAGTTAATTGACTTAGGAAAAAAAACCCCTCAAAACAAAACAGTAAAAGTGAGAGATGGGGGAAAAAAAAGTTTCAATTGACTTAAGAGTTTCCAGTGACCTTAAACTGAAGAAACTGGTGCCTCCTGACGTTGGCCAGCCAGGGGGAACAAACTCTTGAAGGATATAGCATCCCACTGGCACTTTAACAATTCAGCTGCTGCACAAATGCAGAAGAACAATTCAGCCTGACATATTCCAGGTGCCAGATGCCACCAAAATTCCTCTGCAGGCTTCAGTGAAACAACAGTTTCACCAAAAAAGTTATTTACTTGAAGTTCATTCAATCCATCCTAAAAAGCACATATTTTTGCAGGAAATACACTTAGACTTTCTTGTAACAAACCTACACTACTATGATAACATGGTCTTCAAGACTAGAAAGCACATTCTTCAGCTTCATTTTCACAAAAGCAGCTCCCTCCCACAGTTTGACAGTCTTGATTCATGTTACATGTTATACACCCTGTAAATTCAGCTCTTCAGACATCACTGGTCTCAAATATCACATAAAGCTATTCATGAAATGCAGTAAGAAGTCAGTTCACATCACAGTGTCCCAAAAGTACTGGCTTCCTGTTAAGAAATGTGCAAATAAGCTGTGGGAGATGAAAAAAAAATCCACATATACTTAATCATATTTCTATACTTCTGCTGCTACTACAGTCAGTATGACTTCACTATAAAACTCTCTTTTGTAGCTTTTTTCTTACTATTTGACAGCAAGACTCTTGTCTGGGGTGTTCATCTGTCCTTTACATCTAGAGTAATATTGACAGCAACCTCTTTTTTACCTTCTGGTTTGCTCTTACTAACAGATCTTCTTACCTCTACTAGTATTTTTCTAGCCAGTAAGCTGCCACCGTCCTGTCCAGGGCTCTGTGTACCTAGCAACTACAGCTTGCTGCTTTGGAGGAGTGGTTTGTCATCGTGCTGCTGGTTTCTCACCTTTGCATAATCTTGAAAACACTTCTTAGTTGTGTTCAGCCCTGCATATTGTCAAGGGTAGCAAACAGGATGACAACATGCAAACTTCAGAGGGCTTCTGCCTAATTTTCTGAAGCACTTTGATGTCGGCACTTAATTATTACCCTTCAGCTACCAAACTTCCTTCATGTATTCCTATTCCTTTACTGATTGTCTGGGCACTACTACAGAGACATGATCAGAGATCCAGGCTCTCCAAGTACATGATGCAGTGCGTGCACCAGGAAAAAATGATGGTCCAGACTTTCAAGAGTTTACAAGACAAGTTCACGTGGATCCGAGGCTTGAATCCATGCCTTCAAGGTGGACAGGCATGAATCCCCATAATTGAGAGTATGCCTTATACTTGAGAGTATCAACTAGGCTACAACTCGAATGGATGTTTAAATCAAAACATAGACTTTTTGGTCTCAGTTGAAAAAAAAATAGGCTAGAACTGTTTAAAGCAGAATTTGTGGATCATATCAAACCCAAAGCATTAAAACCGCTCACCTGATGTGAACCAAAGCCATTTTTATATCCCACTTACAACAGCGGCCACTAGCAGGGATGTAGAAAGAGTAAGAAATACATTTTGTACGAAAGTGAATACAGGGAGGGGTTGTCCAAGAGAAAATAAAAACCATAGAAGAACAGGTAGGAGAAGCCATGAAGATGAGTAGGAAAGGACATGCTCTGGGACTGGCAGACAGAATCTGCAAAGTTTAGAGGAAGACTGATTATGAGAGCCTAGTGATGCCCCACTGAGGGTGGCATTCAACTTTGTGTCCATTTTTTGTGCTCCATGCTGGAGAAGCTAAAGGGAGGAATGGTTGTAAGGAAAGCTGGTTGGATAGCCAGAGATTCCAGAGAATGCATCAGTTAACTGAGACAGAGGGGTTTAACAGAGGGGCATGAGAGTCTGTAAGCAAGTTGTTAACAACTTGTGGATGCATTTGTGCCTGCAGCAAAAAGAAGCAGGATGAAGATCTGAGTCAAAATCTGCTGGGATTCCTCAAAGAAAAGCCAGAACTAAGAAAAGGGAATCCCCTGAGGAGAGTGCAGATCACAAGGGACCAAATCACAGGAGAGAAGGAACAGTGTTGCGGTTTTGCATGGCAAGGTCCTGGTGGAGAAGTGGGGGGCTGCAGGGGTGGCTTCTGCAAGAAGCAGCCAGTTCTCTGCACGCCCAACAGAGCAAACACCAGCCCACTCAAGGCCAGACCTGCCACTAACAAAGGCTAAGACAACCAGTGTCAGTCACAGCACCTCTGGGAATCACATTTAAGACAAAAAAACCCCACAAGCGGCCACTTTTTGTCACCACAGAAGGGAGTGAGAAGGTGTAAGAAACTGTGCAGACACCAAGGCCAGTGAAGAAGTGGGGGAGAATGTGCTGGAGGTGCCAGTGAGAAAGATGCCCCTGCAGCCTGTGGAGAAACCCATGGTGGAGCAGGTGTCCCCCCCCAGCCCATGGAAAAGGCCAAGACCCCACCTGCAGCCTGTGGAGAGGCCCCATCCTGGGGCAGGTGGAGACATATGGAAGATGCTGTGACCCATGTTGGAGCAAGCTCCTGGCAGAACCTGCAGGTTTGCTGGGCGGGGGGGCCTTGTGACTCTGTGGGGGACCAGGCTGGAGCAGTTTGGGCCTGAGAGACATTCTATTATGACTGCACCCCATAGCAGTGACCCACGCTGGGGCAGAGCTGAAGTCCTGTGGGAAATGGCCACGTTGGAGAAGTTTGTGGAGAACTGTCTCCTGTGGGTGGGACCCCATGGTGCAGCACAGGGAAGGTGTGAGGAATGCCCCCCGGCCAAGAAGGAAAACAACTCACGAGGCACTGACAAAAACCCCCATTCCCAGTCCCCTCCCCATGCTGCCCTGCAGGGGAGATGGGAGAGAAATCATGACTAAAGTGAGGTCTGCTAAGAAGGGAGGGATGGGGGAGGTGCTTTAAGATCTGGTCACACTTCTCATTACCCAACTCTGGTGTCACTGGCTGTGCAGTGCAGTGTCATAAATTAGAGAGTTTTTCTTTCCTTTATTCTGTGCTGAGTCTCTTTTGCCCATGATGCTCATTGTGGGATGATCTCTCCCTGTCCTTATCTTGACTCCTGAGACTCTCTATAAATATTTTCTCCCCTGTCCATCTGAAAAGGGGAGTGATAGAGCAGCTTTGGTGGCATCTGGCCTCCAGCCAGGGTCAAACCACCACAAACAGAGATAGACAAAAGGGGCATAGAAGGAGCAGGAATCAATAAGAACTGTAAGTGAGATCCTGGGAGGAGTCCTTAAAGTGAGAGACATTAAAACCGTGGGAAGAGAACCTCAAAGACAGTTACAACCACGCAGCAGGTCAGTGGATGAGGTAAGCTACAGGTGAAGTGAAAGGTGGAGGCAAGACACCAAAGGAGGGAAAGTTGGGGGAAAAAAAAGAAAAAGAAACCATGTGATGATTCCTACATGTTTTGTGTCTTTCACAGCCTAAGAGCATCTTGCTGGCATCTTACTACTTACCAGCAAAGGCAGCTCCCTATCTCAGCAAGAAACATTCACTGGAACTGGTCTTCTACTAGTTTTCATTATTTTGCAAAGGACCAGATTAAGACTACAGAAACTAGATTACAGTTTAGCTCTTCAACCAAAATTAGTTCTTCATGGGGTAGTTGTGAACCCGTTCTTTTTGACACAAATTAGTGGAGGGCAACATTTATAAAGGGCTTTACACTTTTAGAGCATGCTTGGATTAGAACTGCTGAGCCAGGCAGGAACACTTTTCTGAGATTTAATTAAGTGGGGAGGAAGAAAGCTATGGCAGCACAGCTGTAACTCACCAACTCTTGCTGGTGGAGCTCTCAGTTCTGTTTCATTTTGCCTCTCTTTGGCAGATAAAGCCTCCCGCTGCTGCTGTTGCTAATATCAAATTCATATTCAAACCCAAATGCTCCATCTCACAGCATGAAAGCTGTGGGAAATGATTCTCTGACTTGGTGTCTCTGAAAATAACTCCATTGCACTGGTTAAATTAATCATGAAGAAGGAAGCAGGAATGAAAATTAGCATCATGAACACTTCAATTTTTCTTTGGAAATCTGAGAGTTTATCAATAAAGCTTGCTTAACTCCTGTAGAGGAGAGAAGGATAAGAATATGTGATCACATAAAGACTGTTATAATCTGTGTATATGGATGTGGTCCGTTAAAGAGCAACAAAATAACCTTTGCTGTGCAGTTTTCCCAGCATCTCAGCTCCTAGCTGTATGACCTGACATGCTGGTACTAAAGCTCAGTGTTTTGTTTTGTCGAGTCTGTCCTACTTGCAGCTCCCTGCCTCACTTCTCTGATGTAAAGACGACACGTTTGGATATGAATTCACAAGGACCTTATTTCTCACCTGCCAAGAAAAAACTTGTTAAAACTTAAAATATACACAGAAAACCCTAAATGCTCTGTTGCTGTTAATTATGACAAAGAGAAAGAAAATGCAATGCAAAACCTCTTTGGTTACAGATTTCAAGGGCCCTGAGCTCAGCACGCCCCTAAGAGCAGCTGCTATGGCCGCAGGGGGCCCTGGGTGCCCCCAGGAGAGCGCAACCTGGACCCAGGAGCAGCTTTCAGTTCAGGCCCTGGAGGAAACTCAGGTCCCAGCAGGATCTGCCTGTTCCCAGCCGTGAGTCCCAGCCCATCCCTGTCCCCACAGAGAAAGCTCTGAACGTGACTGTAAAACCATGCAAGCAGAACATCTGGATTTAAAGCAAAACCAGTTTTTACCCACAGGTTTCCTTGCACATCTGAAGATGTATTGGATCTGGCTGAGACGAAGTTAATTTTCCCCAAAGCAACCCTCATAGTGCTGTGTTTGGTAGCTAGCAAGGTGTGGTAGCACACTGGGGATCTGGGTACAGCTGAGCAGGGCTGGCACACACCAAGGCTGTCTCTTCAACATTTCTCCACCCTCAGCATCAGGCTGAGGGGTGGGCAAGGTCTTGGGAGGGGACACAGCCAGGACAGCTGGCCCCAGATGACCAGAGGGATATTCTCTACCACATTATGTCTGTTCAGCAACACGAAGCTGAGAGATGGGGGATGAAATTGAAGGGCATTGGTTTTTTAAGTTTGTCTTCTGGAACAACCACTACATTTACTGATGACCTGCTTTCCAGGATGTGTCTGGATATGACCTGCTGATGGGAAGTAGAGATTAATCTTTTGCTTTGCTTCCACATGCAGCCTTTTGTTTTCACTGTATTAAACCACCTTTATCTTGACCCAAGAGTTTGGGGTTGTGTTTTCCATCTTATTTTTCTCCCCTGCTGAAGAGGGGAGTGATAGAGCAGCTTGTTGGGTACCTGGTATCCAGCTAAGGTTAAACCACCACAGAAGATTATTTATCTCAAACTAAAAAGCTATTTTTAACAGCGTTATCAGCAAACTATCAAGTAGATCTGTTTTCTTGTGCACCCTTTGGGAGAGCCCAATTAGACCTCTCTGCTCTGCAGCCCTTGCTTTTTATGACATGCTGGGTATTTCGTTTTAGCTTGGAGTTATTTTTTGACTGCTGAAAAATACAGAAGGTCTGTCATGCTGATTTGTCACATTGAAATGATTCAACAAATTGCCCTGTCAAACTGAAAGGAGCTCTGTAGGTTTCCTCAATGACTTTCACAAAATAACATATCACATGTGCAATGGTTACATTTCATATTGCACAAACAGCAGGTGGACTTTGGCTGTAGACTTTGACTTTAGAAAGGTACCCAACAGTTATACTTCAGGCCCCTAAAACATGCAACAAATTCCTTTCATTGTGGGAAAGAAAAAAGATTTCTGGGTTATGTTAGAGAATTTGTTCAGTTCTTTGTTTTAAACTATGACTCAATTATGTATAGAAACTAACAGGGAGCCAACAAAGTAACTGGTATAAACCAACACAATAAAAATCTCCTCCCTCTATTAAGCAATACACTAGGAATGCTCTGGGTTGGAAGGGACCCCAAGGATCACAGAGTTCCAACCCCCCTGCCACAGGCAGGGCCACCAACCTCAGGCCTGGATCTACACAAGGTTGCCCAGGGCCCCATCCATCCTGGCCTTGAACACCTCCAGGGATGGGGCATCCACCACCTCTCTGGGCAGCCAGTTCCAGCATCTACCTATGTATCTATCTAAAGAAAGGCAAAAGGGCTTTTTTGTCATTCTGAGGCTAGTCCTATAACAGGATAGGAGGAAGAAGGATCTGTAATCTAGACTCAGCTCAAGAGACTTCCTCAGAGCTCCCTTGCCTAAATATTTTTGATTGGGACTTTTTACATTTCACTCAGCTGAGCCAGAAGAAAAAAGGGTGGGTCTTTTTCCTCATCATGGGGAAGAGTTGGGGTGAAGGATGCACAGCACCATGTGTCCAGTGCAGACTGATAACTCTAAATACATTGTATCCCTTTTGTTTTGACTTTACTCCCTGGATTGAGGACTGCAGCAGGATGGTGAGGCCAGCCCCCAAATTTTAATGTGTCCCATTATTGTGGTCTCATTCCACTCCTATTTAAGGTGGATGCTGTGGTTCTGCCCCAGCCAAGAGCCGAGTACCATGCAGCCGCTGTCTCTAAGAGGGGGTAGGAGGGAAATTGCAGGGGGAAGGTAGGGAAAAGAAAAACCAAAGAAAACAAACCTCATGGGTTGGGACAAGGCCAGCTTACTGGGGCAGCAGAGAGAGAGAGGGAGAACAATAACAGGACTTTATAGCAAAACACACAAAACTGGTGATACACAAATGCAGTTTCTCACCGAACTGCACAGCTCAGAGCTGTCCTGAAACCAGACCGTCCCCACCCTGTGCATCCTGGAGCCACGTGCTCCTCCCCAGCCAGCCCTGCCTTTTATGCTGAGCATGACATAATTGGCATGGAATACCCCCTTTGGCCAGTTTGAGTCACCTGTCCTGGCTGTGCCCCCTCCCAGCTTCCTGGGCTCCCCCTGCCTTCTCATTAGCAGGGAAATATGAACTACTGAGAAATCCGTGACTGGTTGGCAACAACTAAAACGCCCGTGCGTCATCAGCACTGCTCTCATCCTGACTCCCAGACATGGCATTCCACCCGCTGCCAGAAAGAAATTATCCTAGCCAAAACCAGGACAGTGGAAAAAAACCCCTTATGTGTTAAAGAACAGGAGGCAGGAAGGCAGAGCTGTGCATACCCACCTCAGCACAGGGATACCCTGGTTTCTTCTGAGACATCCCTGTGATGGTGCAGGAGGAGCAGGGCTGCCCACCAACTGCATGAACCAAAAGCAGTGGTGTGCCATTTCTCAAGGACTTCCTTTAGCTCCAAAATCTTAGATGCTCCCAACACAGACACTCTGTCAGCTGTCTTAGGAAGGGTTGAGACTTCATCTGCATACTGATCACCTTGCAGACAGGTAATCCAAGATTGGTTGTGGTAGTCATCAAGCTTTTCTCACCATTTTACCTTCCTTTCCAGAAAAGGATAATCCCTTTCATGAGACAGAACCAACATATATCAGTATATGATGATTAAACAACCTCACATGCTCACCCTGGAGCAACAAAAAGCAGAGTCTCCCTCTGCCATCCTCAACAAGATGTAGAGATGTACTCTGGGGAGACATGAGGGTCTAGATAGGCCCGCTGCTGCCTGCCAGTGATTTTTCTGTAACCCATGCAGTATTTCACTGTTGTCAGTCAGCTATTCAGTCTCCATTTACACTCTGCTTGGGAAAAAAAATAAATTAAACTGGAGTCGTATGCACATGTATTCAAGCATCCAGTGTAACCTAACAAATTGGGAGGTAGTCATCATTCCAGCTTTGAAATAGCTTTATAGTCACTGAGAAGTGCTGAATCTGGAATTTCCAGTAGAGCAGAGTTGCCAGTCCTCCCTAAATAATCTATAAAGACCCCAGGCCTCAAGCCTTCTTCTTCCTTCTCCTTCAGAGCACCAAGGAATGAAGCAGAAGCACAAATGGCAGCACTTGACTGCCCTTCTCTGGTTTACATCAATTGTTTGTATCTCCTCCACAGAGATATAACACAATCAGTTTTGAATGCCTGACTGAATTATATAAACTATGGCCACAGAAGATGTACAAAACCATCTTGCACAGCTCCTGACAGTGGCTTTTCACCCTGGGGCCACCTGAATCCCAAAACTTCCATCACAGCTACAGGTGATTATATTCAGGGGCAGATCTCAATTTCAGATCAACTCCTTGTCATTACAAGACATTAATTACATCTCTCAGGCTTAATTTTATAAAACCTAAAAATATTACTTCTCTATATTGCTCATACCAGATTGCTTCTAGTAAGTGGCTTTTGCCAAGCACTTGTTCTCCACAGATTATAGACCAGAGCAGAAGTAACACTCCCCAGACCCTCTACCATGCCTGTAGCATCCCCTTCCCTGAAACCACTGCAAAGCCCTGACCTTGCAAACAGCACATTAGTCAGCACCAAGTAGACAGGCTTCACCTCACAGCCCTTCCCAGGAAGGCTAGAAATACAAAGTGCTTCCTACCCAAATCTTCCCCTCCAACCCAAATAAATACATCAAGGGAAAGCATATACCACCTGCATTAGCTTGGAAGGTCACAAGCTTTATCTTGTGAGTACATGGTGCCTTCTGGTGAGTCTTTACACAGCTCCAGTTCAGCTGGCAAATACTTCAGGGGTTGGTTTGGTTTGTGAGGTTAGTTTTGTTTAAGCCTGCTTAAACAAACCCACCGGTCCCCAGGTCTTCTCTGCACTCTCATATTTTAGATCAGGTTTCAAACAAACAGGCCACAAGGACAAGCGATAGGCCCGTGTTCAAACCTGAGTGAGAGCAGCCGCAAAGCAAAGCTGCTCTCAGACAGTACCGTACTGAACCAAGGCAGGGTAACAAAGGCTTCTCTGTTCTGCTGGAAGCTCTTCAAGACCTGCATGTGGTCTCCAGGTGGCACTGTGACTCTATATAATGATTGATCTATGGCGAACAACCCTGTTAAAAAAGCGTTTGCCTTGCAGATGGGGTAAGGATTCACAGCTGCCGAGTGACCGACCAGCTTTCAGTTCTTTATATATCAGACACAGAATAAATAATAGCTGTATTTATAGCGCTTAATTACTTCTTGGGTCCCAACACAAGCTTGTGCTGCTAAAGATACACTCCTCGGTTTGTTCTCAGTTTGTTCTCACTGCAAATACAGCTGGCTGGGTGCTGCTAGATGTTCTTTCCTAGGTAAAGCCAATTAGCTAATTAGGGAGTCGCCTGACTACCATTCAGCCCCTATACTCTCTAGTATCTATAGCCAGGCTGTTCTGTCTGATTAGAAACACTTAACTGGGGGGTTGATTGGCTGTTCACAATTGCTGGGTATCTCCGTGATCTGTCAGTGCTGGTGAGTTCACTGCTAGCCATCATCTTGCTAAAGGCATAGAGTGATGCATAATCCAATGTCTTAAATCAGTAGAGATAGTATCTTTCCCTGCTTCCCGAGTGGAAATGAACGTCTTTTAAAAGTGTTACTAAACAGCAACTTTCCAATCTACACTATTAGTCAGAATTGCTCCTTGCAGAAACACTGGTGTAGGTGGTGGGTGACACACAAACCAAAAGCAGGTTCAAGATCACAGGCATCTCCTACGTTATCAGAGAGATTGGGATTTAGTCACCCTCTGATTTATATTGATAAAAGCCTCTAACATTATTTCCTTAATGGAAAGCAGCATGATAGCTGTCACGGCGAAGGACCAGGGTTAGCATTTTGGAGAATTATTCTATGTGTTTGGGCTGCAGTTGGATATCAGCTTTAAGAGCATTACAGAATTAGGGTGAGAGAAGAGTTTTTGTACAAAGCAGCTTAATCTGTTCCAACCCACTGAGAAGACCAGTGCGTTCTATAATCCTCTCTCATTTGTAATAGATACTTTTAAATTGTGGTATGTGTTATGATTAGGTGAGCACACTATGTTTCAACAGGAGAGATGGACAAACATTGCAATGGAGGCATAACAGTGGGAAAAAAAGTTATCAAATAAAAATAACAAATTCTTTGTGGTCGCATACCAAGGAGTCCTAAGATGCTCTGCCATTCCTCACTGGGCTGTGAAGCTGCGTGTCTTTCCTAACTTTAAGTCAGGTGTTTTAGATTTGCACAAAGATGATTCGAGTGCTATGAAACCAAGGAGAAACCCAAGTCAAGCCCATGGTGCTACACCCAAGGCAGTCAGTTGGTTCAGTTTCTGTCATCGCCCAAAGAATGGGTGCCAGTTGTGTTCAGACTTGGTGATAGTGATTTCTTAGCACACTCATCAACCAAGACTGTAAGAGGTGTTGCAGAAATAATGACGACAACTTAATTGGACATTAAGTACTAGCAAAATCTCTCCGTGTAGCTAATTTCTTTACAATACTCAAGAGGGAACAGAGACCCTTACCATGTAAGGATAATCCATATAAATATCTTAAATAAATACTGCCAAATCATATTTTTTTTTGTTTTAGATTTCAGTGGGAAAACAAGACACACCAACTGTCAGATATAATTAGTGAATTCTTGATTAGATTGAGAGGAAACTTAAAAAGCTTTAAACCACAACATTTTTAAACAGCGAGCCCTTCAACCTTAGCTGACTGCCAGATGACATCAGCCTGTGCGCACACGCGTTGTAGGAGCAGGAGAATATTCCCCAGCCGAATTCCCGTTCTCACTCCCTTTGTGCAGAAAGCCAAGTGCTGCTGGCTTTGGGCTGCATGCAGAGACACACAGACACAGGGACCCAACAGTGACGGTGCAGCCCAGCGATGTTGGTTTTCAAGTGCTACATTCAATTTTCCCTAATCTTCCTCCACGATGAATCACCTGGTTGGCCTCCTACAACGCCAACTTCCATGACAAGGAAAGGTGCTTTAGCAGATGTCTCCACACTGAGAAAACCCAATCAGGCCCCTGTGCTCAAGAGGTGGGCTTGAGCCTTTCTTGATGCAAACTTGTGTTAAGGATAGTCGGTGCCAATGCAAGCTGGGGGAGTGGGGATGGCCGTCTGCTGTCCAGTGCTGCCGGAGGAAAATGATCAGGCTCCAGCTGATGCTGGTGGGGTGTCCACTTCTGGCTGGCTCGAGCTCTGGCCCCAAACAGCCTAGGAAGGAATGCTTTAGATCAACAAATGAGTTTAGTTGTTGTTGTTCTGTACATCTGCTGCTATACAAGCAGCAGCATGGTGGAATTGTTGATGAGAATTGCATGAGATTTGAGGATCAAAAATCCTCTCCAACAACTGGGCATTATGGCATATGACTTAGGGAAACAAATAGACCAAGGCAGACATATAATTACACAAATAAATGAGTTTATACCTGCTTCTTGCCTCGGGGTCAATGAGACAGTGTTCTGACCTACACCTAGCTAGAAATTTGAATTGAGAAGCTAATCTGAAGTTATCATCTAGTTACTATTTTGCAAAATGAAGACCACTGTTTTACTGTCCATGTCCAGAGAAAAATAAAAGTGGAGGCACTTTTTGTTAATGGAACAGCAGCTGCAGGTTTTTGGTCTCAGTTTCCCTTCCCCACCTCTTCATTGAAAGACAAGATACAGAAACTGGTGGTGCATATTGCATTAAAAACTGGCACTTCAATAACTCTGCCTCTCATTTATCAGCTTACGCTGCGGTCCTCAGAAATCTGAGGATTCATTAGTTTTAATGAGCTATATCATACCAGAAAGCTATAACAGACGCCTTGCCAGAAAGGTCTACCTGCTTCTTGTTAAATGCCATTTACTTACAGAGTTAATGTCAGTGTTACAGCTGAAATTTAACACTCCTTATTCCAGAACAAAAATTCACATTTGGCTTGTTGCTACATTACAGTAAAGAAAACCCAAGCTTGTTCTCTGCCAAGATAGGAAGTACATTTTATCTAGGGAACAGAAGTAACATTCAAAGACAATGCACAAACAAGGCTTCAAACTCAGTGGAAAATGTGAAAAGTCATTATAAAAGATAAAAGTCGTATTGAGAAAAATTTGAACAGGGAAAAAAAGGCCTTATTTCTAATATATTGAAGCAATCAAGATCCAAAACCACCTATTGAAGGGGTCCAGATTTTGATCCAAAATCACTTATTTAAAAGGCTTCAGATTTTGCTTCACTTTGATGATTCTGACTGGGAAAAAAATATTGTTTCAGTTCAAAGTTTTCAAAAGATTATTTTATTGCAAGGTTTGTGATTTGAATATTTCAGAAATTTGCAGTGAGAAGTGATAATGTTTTAACCAATGCCCTGCCTCAGAGTACAATATATCAGCTTTTAGCCCTTTCCTCCTGGAAATTCCATTTTTCAAATACCCAGATTTGCACTGTGATTTTCTTCCATTTGGTTAAACAAACTTTGCTTGAACCTGTTATTAAGGAATTACTGAAAAAACATTACTGGTTAAATAAGGGAGAAGTGATGTAAGTATTCTTCAGTTAAGTGGATGATTGATAGAAAAAAACTCTGGCATTAACAGAGACCTTAGTGCTGGCTACACTGTAACTTTCCTGGGGAAATAAATAAAGGACTAATCAGAAAATCTGGGGAGGAGTGTGATGGGAACTTGCATCGTGGAAAAGTTATGCCATGCTTTTGATCTTCCACTGGCTACAGTCATCTTTTTTTGGGATCCTGGGGATTAATTCTGGATCAGCTGGTTTAACTATAGTCCTTCTTGCTAGCTGACAAATTTTGGTAAGCACGCTGCTAAGCAGGAATGCTTCAGGTTGTGCCTGCTCTACCAACTGTTACACTGCCATCTTCAACGACGCGTAACCGCGTTCCCTGCCTATATGCGCATCAGCCCACATAAACTGTGCGCAGGTGCTTTGTTCTCACCTTGTCGATGTACAGGGTTTTGGCAGATGTCTCGGTGTTGAGGTGGTCTTGGCACTCTGCTCCCAGAGCACCTGCCCCATCACACACCCCAGGCACAGAGACGAGGAAAGGGTTGAATGCCTTCTTTGGGAAGCTTTTCTGATACCTACCTGGTGTTACACATTACACATATTTGCACTTTGACTCTCCTGGAAAAGTTATCTTAGGTTTCTACATGCAAAATGAGGCTTGTGGGAGTTCACACAGAGAGCAGCCAGTGTGTACCAGTTGTCATCATCTGGATGGCGGTACAGTAATCCCTGCTAGCTGGCAATGGAGAATTAGCAATGTTTGTCCCAGGTAGCTAACGAAGCACTCCCTTACTTCTGAACACAGTGCCTGAATATTTTCCCCCCTTTTCTGATAATTCAGATTCAAGCTACTGAGATTTGTTACAACTGAAAATTTGCTATACATTAATTCAATGTATTAAATTTTTCATAAGGAAACCCCCTGAATTTTACTCTTATTTTGTCAGGACACTTTTCACTGGTCCAAGGTTTGCTAGAGCTGTGTAGAACATCTAAAATCAAAGGACTCATTACAAGCTTTCAGCATTTTAACTTGGAAATTTCCCTGGGGCTTTTCCTGGCTTTTACTTGAATTTCATTTTTCATTTCTTTGCTTATGGTGTGAAGGGGTTAGCTGAGCACAAGTAGGTACTGAAAGGCAGTGGTTTCTTGGAGTCCAGCCTATTTACCATGCCCCGAGAGTCTCTGCTGTTGTTCTTGCTTCTTTTTCTGTCCCTACGTTTCCTTGTTTATCTGGGGAATACTGTGCTAGTACAAATTTACAGACTATTTATTTTGATGAGTGTTATTGAATCACTAATGTCTTTTGCTGCACCTCCTTCGTCAGGTGCTTCAGCTTCCTTGATGTTATTCATGTGCTTCTGATGCTTTTTGTGTCTTGCGCTTCATTTTCCAGCAATCTTTTTTTCTCTCTTTTGCAGGTGTTCACAGAACAAACAAGACTTGTCTTTGCTTGTATATTTTCCTAATATAGATTTTAGATTTATTCATTTGGAAAAAAACACAACAACACCCGAGCCATTAGCACAGTGACATTTCCCACATTGCATCATAAAACGGGATCAGATTGTGCTCGTGCAAGTCCAGCTGCTCAAAACTGCAGCTCTGCTCTCTGGCACCAGTCCAAATCATTGTGATAATGCATTTTCTGTTAGCTGACTGCTGTCAGCTGTCTTAGCCCTGCCTGTTCCTTAAATGTGCTTTTTAGTCTTGCCATACCACCAGCACGGCTGCAACCGCTGCCAGCAACTCTGTGCTCCTGTGTTACAGGTGTGAACCTCAGTCTGCCGAAGGCTGCATCCGGAGCACACGTGCCTTGCCAAAACTCGGCGTGGCTCTTGCTGCCTGCACTGAATACGCGTGCTCCCGACTGGCTACATGAGTCTTGCCTACTGCTGGGTGCAGGCTAACACTACCAGTTGCAGTAATCACAGCCCAGGTGTAGCCCCAGGTAGGGTGTAGGAATAATCCTTTCCCCTTTAGGAGGAATTAGACAGTTTGTTTTGTCGTGGCAGAGGTTTAATTACCTGTATTTACGCGGGATCTCCGTAATGCATTTACCCAGCAAGAAGCAGTCCCTTAGATGAGATGACACACCTCTCATTGAGTGATCAGAAATCCTAAAAGCCTTGCTTGGAGCCCTGTCTTACTGTGGCTCAGGAAAATCCTTTCCTTTCTAAAAGGTAAAGAAAGGAAAATAAAACATTATAACCTTCATCACACAGTTGGACGAGTGCACAAATTCCTGTCAGCGAGCTTATCGCTCACTTCTACATTTAGCAAAAGCCAACTGTAAGGCACACACCATGACATCTAACCACTAAACCCTCAAGCCCCCAAAAGAGAAATACTGCTGCATTCCAGGCTAACACAACACCTACACCATTTCCCCACTTGCATGCCCTTGATTCCCCCGCAGGCTGTTTCAGCCTCAGAGGTTTGGTGGTAACCTGCAGCATCGAGGCCCCAGCCGCAAGCACAGCAGGAGAAATGGGCTACAAGCCTAGCCCAACCCAGGCATGAACCTTGCACCTCCATCCTCTGGGCATGCTGTGAAGGACCAGCAGCACCAAGGGCTTAAGGAGCAGGGTGATGGGGATGGGGTGAGCTGGCTGGGCACCTCTGTGCAATGGGGAACACAGCCAACCACACGGCCTTGTGTCACCAGGAACCTGCAGTCAACATGGAGGAAAACACACTGCTACTGAGGGTACGGTGAGAGAAGCTGTCCTCAGCTTGACTCGGGAAAGAGCAAGAGGAGACGTGATGGGGAAACAACACTTTGGTGTCCTGCTGGAAGGCAGGAAGGGGACAAACAAGCTGGGCGTCTGTTCCTGCAGAAGGGAGAGGCTGGGAGTAGGCACCGATGCTCCAGTGGACTGGGGTGGTGGGGGCAGCCAGAGAGGATCCTGGAACATATGCAGTGATTTCTCCTTCCCGAAATCATGCTAGTGTCTGAGGCACTGCTCTGGGACAAAAATCATGACCAGAAAAGCAAGGAGACCTGCGGGGAACAGAACTCTGTGTACAATGCATTCTTCCTGCTTGTTTCTTCCTCCCTCTTCCCCACTTCCCAGACCCAGCAGGTTTCTGGGGAGGCAGAAGGGCCACAGTCCCCAAAAAGTCCCATCCTGAAAGTGTTCAGATGGTAGTTTTGTTGTCAGCAACTCCATTTGATTGCAGGGCCCCTGATGAGAGCCTGATGTCCTGTGGGGCAATGCTGCATCACCAAACTGCGGCCTGGAAGCAGGCAGTGGCCAAGCTTGCTTTCCCCTGCAGCTCTGGTGCCGCATCCAGCCACCGCTTTCTTCACGAAGATTTTCCCATCCTCCAGCTGGACATGTGAGGTTTCATTACTGTGGGGAAGGGACGCTTCCAGGCCAGGCAATTGTAGATTTTTATTTTAACCCTCTGTCATGGCTGACCCACTGTTTGCATGTAAGTTTTTTCTTTCTTTTTCCAAAGCTCAGCTCAGAGCACCTGTTTTGCACTCTGATACAGACGTATAAGGATAAATAGCTAATACACATGCCCAGATACCTGATTTTTCTCCTCTTGAAAGGGCTTTTATCAGCCCCCCACCTTGACTTCAAGACATTTCAGATTGGCAAAAGCACACAGGAATCCTGCCTGATCAAACATTATACCCCGCTCTTAAAGAGGGAAGATTGTGTGCTGCTCTGGGGAACACAGCTGCAGTAGCAGCCAGGTACTGTTTGCATTCTGGCCTGTTACTTCCACGGCCTGTAGAGGAAATATTAACTTCAGTTGCATCAGTGAAGAGATGAAAGCTCATGTGATTGCTGAAGTTAGCAATCTGTAATTTGGGCATTAGAGCTCCGCCAGTACAGACATTCAGTCACAACGTTAGTCAGAGGTAAATGGAGAGAGGGGTTCAATTTTCCTTTTATTCCACTACAAGTCAGGAGGTGATGTGAGGGATTAAAGTAACTGAGCAAAACCAGCATAAGTAGACTCAGGCTCCAAAACATTTGATCTCTGTAATTTTCTGCAATAACAAGGTAATTATTATTTTACATTTAACATCATTCATACTTTTAAGCCTGATATAGAAAGCTACAATTGAATGCCACCCATATGGTAGTCAATCCCGTACATTTTATAGCACTTAATTATAAATCTTTATTTCTGGAGAATATTTAATGTGGAGTCAAATTAGAGAAACTGGGGAACAGTATTGCTTCTAATTGCAGTAAGGACAAAAATCAAAGGCTCTGCTTAAATGGGATGTTCAGCTTGCAGCATATCTGGGTGTGTTATATGGGGTATTCAGGGGACAAAACCACAGCTTTTTTGTGTGCAGAGGCAGCATTGGCCTCATGCAACAAATCAAGCTCTGTTTTGTAAGAAGGACCTTTTTCAAGAAACCACCATATTTCTTTAGGGAAGGGGAAACAGGAATCAAACTAAGGATGCTGGCTAAAAAAGTTGGAGAGTTATTAAACTACTTCAGCAAAATATTCAGTGCCCAGTTAGTTTTGCAAGCAGAGGATTCAACAGCACATGGCTGAAAATAAGGAGCTAAAACCGGGACCCTTCCCCACTTTTTCAAGCTAGGCATTATTTCACATTTTGAGGTGACGTTGTGATGTGGTCAGCGGGTTCTTTCATAATGCCTCTGGCCTCTGTACCCCTACGCAAGCCTTTTAGATATGTTCTTTGACCTTAGAGTTGCATTGCTATCCATTACCTTGCTAATGTCACCAAGGTCAGAGTAACTCCAGGTGTTGGTCTTGATTATTATAATTATGCCACCACGGTGTGCTTTGAGACAAAGCCAAAGCTTTCAGCCAGCCTTGCCAGTTCATAAATTCTGCCCTTACGCGAGGGACATCTTCCCAGACACTGTACATGCAAAACAATGACTGTAAAAGCAGACACAGCTACTTCATGGAAATTTCTCAGACATGCCTGGGGCACAAAGCCAGCGTGTTTCTTCTTTATATCAGTGTTTTAGTGTGACACTTTCCCAATAATCCTGTTCTGCCCGCTTCAAAAAACATATTCCTCATTGGTGCCTTACCCGTTCCACAGTTGCCCAGAATGACTTCATAAGTTGACTATGAGTATGTGCTCTGGATCAGTGAGGAAGAGCTGGTACTTTCTGGTCTGACATGCATCATTGACTCTTCATGTAGCCTACCAGGCTGCCCATTACAGATAATCTTTGACCCCGGAAATAAATTCCAGTCCAGGTAGAGCAAAGCAGAACACTCTGGCAGAAATCCATTTGTACAATCACACAATAGTTACAGGTTCTTGAGATGCTTGCACATCTTATTCTTGCTTTTCAATAAAGCACATGCAATTATATTGAAAAAAAATTAAAATAACTGCAAGAAGATGTTGGGGCGTGTGCTAAAAAGGATAAGTGGGTATTGTGTCCAGGCATGGCTTAGAATTGTTCCAAACTTTTGCTTTTGGAATGGAAGTCCTAAAAACATCGCATTCCTGGGACCATTCAGGAGCAGACTTAAATGCTTATGCTTCATACATCTGTATTGGTTAAAGGAAGAGCTCAGTGACACAGAAGGTAGTGAGCAGCCTTTTACATTAGAAAGGGTTCCCTAACAATTTAACACTTCATTGTACTACATCCCTCTCTTTAGGCGCAAAGATAGCACTGGAGCAGTTTATATACCAGACTACCTGCTTGAGCTCAATTCAGCATGGATGAGCCCAACATTAAAGTATCCTCAGTAAAGCAGGACCATTTGGACTCTTTATTCCCTGATTTACTACTCACTGTGCCAACTATTACAATTATTGCCCAAACATAGAGGATTAAACCCTCAAAGACTCTGCCATAAATGCTAAGTCAACTAGGAGTTGGGCTACAGAAGTAAAGCATCCCTCAACACTGCTCACGAGGAAAAGCTTTTACAGCTCAGATTCTAAAACTTGTTTTCCAAGAAGGAACAAGAGGTCAGAGAGAGACAATGTACAGTATTAACAAAAGTGGAGGTGGTATCTCTTACCTTTGGTGAGCCTGTCATTTTTTGTGTACCAATCTGATGTAATTCCAAGCATTTCAGATTTCAGAGGGAACCGCTTCCAACAAATAAGCAATCTCTGGGATTAATGAGGGGTAGATGACTTGCACTTGAAGCTCTTCTTAACTTGCATTGGTGGCAAAAGGTTATGTGTGAACCCCTGAATGGTGGAGTTTTCTGTACGTTTAATGTACCAGTACAGGGATTGGAACAGGCACTATTCTTACTGCAGCCATGCTGAAGGTCCCATTGCAGAGGTGCAGCTTGCAGGGTGACTCTTCTGGATTGCTAAATCTGGAAACCAATGGGTGAAGCCCTGTTAGCTGACTCCTTGAAGAAAAAAAAATTGAAAAAAACCCCCCAATCAGAGCATGGTATTTGGTTTTATCCTGGATCATGTAATCGTATTTTAGCAGGAAGGACAGATTTGCTACGCAAGCTGTGATCAAGTCAGAGAGGTTCACAACCAACCAACACCATAACCATTGTATTGCTCATATATTTCCTTATCCAAGCAGCATCAGATATAGCTCATGCATGTTTATCACCCCAGTGCAAGCATTTTAAACCCACAAATTTTGATCAGTAATTTTCATTGCCCACAACCCGTAATGGAGTTCAACTTTAGGCAGGAATAAATAGTAACCCCTGGGAGATGGATTTGCTGATGCAGGTAGCTCATTCAGCGTCTAAATGAAACATGACCTCCCTAAGGCTAAAGGTTGCTTGAAAATTATTTACCTACGACTGATGATATCCATGGGCTTATTTCATTGCTCTGCTGTTGTTCATTACAGTCCTCCCATCTCTGCCCTCCCCTACCAGACTCTGTAAGAAAAGTCTAGCTTTACATTTCCTCTATGGTTAACAGCTTTTTTCTTTGTCTTTTTTTTTTTTTTTTCTTCTCACTGAAAAGCCCCATATAAGTGACTGAAAAACCTGCGTACTTTCAGCATTGCCAACAGAATTGAGGAAAAAGGTTAGGTTCCACTTCTTTTTTTGTATGAGAGGTGAGCCACTTATCTAACTTGGCAGCTATGGCAAAGCAATGTATTCTCATCCTGTCTTTGCACTGGTTTACATTTTTGTCATTAAAACGTATTGGAAGACCTTGAGTCCAACGTGAAGGTATGGTTCTGATATATTTCTGTCCTGGTTCTTGCCGAGGTGATAGAGTTGTTTTTCTTTCAGGTAGCTGATACAGTGCTGTATTTTGAATTTAGGATGAGAATAATGTTGATAACACACCAACGTTTTCAGTAGTTGCCAGATAGCTGTCGTGCCTACACCAAGCCAAGGACTTTTCCAGTTCTCAGGCCCTGCCCCAAGTACAGGAGAAGCTGGGAGAGAGCACAGCCAGGATGGCTGGCCCAGGCTGGCCAAAGGGATGTTCCCTGCCATAGACCCTCATGCTCCAGGTATAACTAAGGAAGTGAGCCAGGAGGTGGGATTGCTGCTCTGGTCAGACTAGGTACTGGGTCATTTTTTCCTTTTTGCGTGTGGTGAGCAATTGCATTTTTGCATTACTTGCATTGTTATTATTAGTATTAATTTCTTTTGTTATCCTATTTATCTGTCTTTATCTCGACTCACAAGTTTTTTTTTCCATTCCCCTCCTCATCCCCTTGGAGGGGGAGGGATGAGTGAGCAGCTGCATGGTGCTGAGCTGCCAGCTGGGGTAAAACCACAACAATTTGTTACAAGTATCTATTTTTAGCTGTTGGCACAGCCTGAACTTTTACTTGAGCATTATTATCTTGATTCTAAACAAGAACAAGCTATAATTAGTATTATAAAATTTTACTAATAGTCAGGGGCCAACTTAACTTGCCTGCTTTTCTTTAAGAATAATTGGGCATTTTCTTTAGTGAAAGGGGAGATTTTCAGGGTTCTTATATCACAAGCTTGTTTATTAGTAGGAGTCATTGAGATAGCTGAATACTCCCGTTCAGCGTGGTATATTTAAACTTTGAGAGTAATAGACTGAAAGGACTTCATGTTTCATATAAAATATTATCAAAGCTAAATAATATTTTATGAAAGAAGGCCTAATAAAGTAGTTGATTAAAGACTTACCTAATGTTTAGTCTGAAAACTTTTCCCCCTTTCACTTTTCTCAGGAAGATAATACTTCTAGAATGAAGGAAATCTTTTGCTGCGAATTGCATGCAGGTCAAAGATAAAAGATCTAGAAACAAACTTTAATGATTCACAAACAAAGGATAGAAGGGGTTCTTTATGAGAAATGCTGCAATTAGTAGTGACACGCTGTTGTAGTTTTGGGTGGGTTCTGGTGGAGAAGGGGGCGCTGCAGGGGTGGCTTCTACAAGCAGCAACCAGAAGCTCTCTGCAGGCCCCAGAGAGCAAACACCAGCCGGCTCTAGGCCAGAGTCATTGTTGACCAAGGCCGAGCCCATCAGTAATGGTCACAGCGCCTCTGGGAATCACATTTAGGAGGAAAAAAAACCGCAAGCAGCTGCTTTTTCCCACCAGAGAAGGGAGTGAGAAGGTGTAAGGAGCTGTGCAGGCACCAAGGCCAGGGAAGAGGGGGAGGAAGTGCCCCAGGTGCCGGAGAGAAAGATGCCCCAGCAGCCCATGGAGAAACCCATGGTGGAGTGGGTGTCCCACTGCAGCCCATGGAAAAGGCTGTGACCCCACCTACAGCCCGTGGAGAGGCCCCACGCTGGAGCAGGTGGAGACATGCAGAAGATGCTGTGACCCATCTTGAACAAGCTCCTGGCCAGCACTTGCAGCCCATGGAGAGAGACAGAGACACAGAGAAGAGCGAGGGAGAGATCCATGCCAGAGCAGGTTTGCTGGGGGCCATGTGACTCTGTGGGGGACCAGGCTGGAGCAGTCTGGGCCTGAGATACTTTCTATGATTTATGACTACACCCCATAGAAGTGACCCATGCTGGGGCAGCTGGGGAAGAGCAGAAGCCCTGTAGGAAAGGATGTGGAGAAGTCAAACTATCACACATGTTAACGGAAGAAAAATCTGTCAAGATTTCAGTGGGGCAGCGTGGTGGTGGGGATGTCTTCATTTAGATAACAGTAATCTGTTAATCCAGCTCTCAAGGAACTGGTCCAAATCTGGCTGCATTTGTTTGGAATAACTCTCTCTGTTCTCAAACACTAAGGGGATTGCAGTAGGTAGAAATCTTTCTTTTGAAATTAATCGTCCAATGCTGAGAATTAAGTAGTTTGTTGCACGGCACTATTCTGTATATAACCACTCCCCTGTCTGTTAAGCACATAGTTATAGGCTGGGAGGAACACTCATAACTGAACCATGGTTACATGTGTGCAGTTACTCTGGTGGTTTCTGAAGGGTAAAGCAGTGCTTTACAGTGTGACCTGGGCGTTTCTTACTTGCAAAAATCTGCTATGTTATTCGCAGCAAACAGGACGGTGACAGGTGAGAATTGCTCTGAGTCTAACCCAGCGCAGTGCTCCACGCAACCTTACCTTCAACTATGCACATACCCCTGCTGAGTTCAACACAGGCATGTGAACCAAAACATATGGCATGAACTGCTCTGCTGTATCACGACTGGAGACCACAAAACCTGCAGGATTACATCACACGGGGCTTATTTCCATTGCCCTTAATACTTCCATTGATATTTAACACAATATCACTTTTAAGGCCATTACAGGCAGAAAAGTGTAACAATTTAGTCTAAGAGATTAAGCAATTTAAAATTTCAACAGACTGTATATTGCCTGTTGTACCACCAGGGAACACACAGAGAGAAAATGGGGTTTCACTTTTTAGAACCAGAATCCCAGACAGGAAATTGCAACTGGATAGTGATCTTTCCAATTTGAACTTTTCTTCTGTTCTGTTGTTTGGTTTTTGGGTTGTTGTTTTTTTTCTCTACAGAAGTAGCATAGTCAGAGATCTTGTACTTGGGAAAAGTTAGAGTCATGGGTTCGATAAGCACATCTATTACAGACTTGATACAATTTTGGAACTATGACAGAATTTATTTAGCTATCTATCAAAAATAATTTATATCTACGCTTTCTTCTTCTGGCACTCACAACTTTAAAACTGTGAAGAATGCCACAGTGGATAGAAACCTGTCCAGCCTGCTCTAGACTCTCCCAATACAGTCATGATAGAAATGGCCAATGACTCAAAAAAGAAAGGATTTCAGGCTTCCATTACATGAAAGACATAGGGTTCAAAGCAAGACCTTTGATGTGTTCAGACTCATGCATTATCTTCTCTGCAGCCAGAGCAAGTGCATTCCCCATAACCAGCCTGTCTCTGCATCCATGAGATTCAATAAATAGAAAATCAGTCCCCATGGCTACAGTCTAGGATGTACCTTAAGTTCTTTTCATGGCTCAACTTGGAAGGCAAAAAGCATAATTACAACTACCTCAGTGATGTGAAGTGTTTTCACATGTGCAGCTATTTGAAGAGCCATTGTATTGGTGCAAACACTGCCCATCTTCTTCTGTGTCTCAGTGGGAGCCAGGATATATATATAACTGTCCCTCAATTTTCCAGTACCTCTGCACTACCTTACACACTCCGAGGGCCTCTACTGTGAACACACCACCTTTTCCTTCTTTTCTCTTCTGGGCTTTTGCAGGAGTGAAGAGGAGAAATTCATCAGTGGGGTGTGTGGGAGAAGACTGAGCAAGATTTTAGGCAGGAAAGAGTAGAGGTGCAATTAGAGAAGGCATAAATTGGACTCTTGATCCCTGCAGCTTTTGCAGAGATACCCAAAATCCCTGTGCAGCCCAAGGTACCCTGTCTGTAGGATTTCCTTCTAGCTTGACTGGACTGTGTCATTAAGAAGGATGCATGGCTCCACTTAAATTGGGCTGCCACAGACAGGTTCCTGTGCTGACTGAGGTGGCCATCATGAGTCCTAAGTGGAAAAAGCCTATGTTGGAGGAAAGGCTGTAAAGGTCTTCTGGTCTCTCAGCAAGGCAAGCCTGGAAAAGAAGGCCTCAGCAAAGAGAACATAATGTTTTCATCCACTGGTACCTTACACCTCCTGTTCTTCCCTTTGGCCTTCTTCCCACAGTTAAGGGTGGTCTAGAGATTTTGCCAAGACAGAAGTGAACCTGATAAATGAGCGTAACTTACCATGGGAACACTCAAACCTTTCTTCTGCTTATGTACTGAAACGTGATTAGGGTTTCAGTGAATTCATTTGTCTTGTTTTTTCAGTGACTTGGCACATCAGCCAATTTTCTCTTTCATATTTTCCCCAGCATGAGAATGGTTTTCTAGTAAGAGAGGAAAAAAGAAAAAAGGAGAGGAGATGAGAGGAGATGAGAGGAGAGGAGAGGAGAGGAGAAGCAAAGGTATTTGGTGAAGCAGTATGAAGTATCTTGGAATTGGTGGAGAGAGACAGGAATTAAGATGTAATGAAGCGGTGAGCTGCACCAGGATGCATGCTGTTTGGTTCCAGGCATGCTTGCTTTCAGGCAAGAAGTGCATGCTAGCCAGGAAAGCAACTTTTAAAAATCCTGTTGCTTCTAGGAGTTAATCAACAAGATGATACCTTGAAGCATTCATACTGGTTAATTTCCCCACTAACTAAAAATATTTTACTCTCTGGAGAAGAGGATTTTATACCACCTAGTTTAGACAGAGAATTTTCTTCTCTGAGGTTGGAGAGAAGTAAATTATGTAGGTGTTTATTTCCCTTCACTACGCTATGTTGATGGAGTAGCCCAGCACAGGCCATAGCACATCAAAGGCCTTTAGTGCTGACCACTGAAGGTTGTGGTGGGTTGACCCTAGCTGGACACCAGGTAACCACCAAGCTGCTCTATCACACCTCCACCTCAACACGACAGGGAGGGGAGAAAAATAAAATTAAAAGCCCAGCAAAACTCGTGGGTCAAGATAAAAGCAGTTTAATAAAGCAAAAGGCCATGTGTGAAAGCAAAGGGAGGAAGAGGAAAAAAAACCCAGCCAAACAAAAAATTATTCTCTGCTTCCCATCAGCATGTGACGACTGGCCACTTCCCAGGAAGCAGGGCTTTAGTACCAACAGCCACTTCTCTGGAAGACAGATGTCATAAATAATCAATGAATGCCCCCACTGCCTCTGTCTTTCTCCCAGCTTTTCTTGCTGAGCAGCTGCATGGACCCACCTCCCCTCGGTCAGCTGGGGCCAGCTGTACTGGCTGTGCCCCCTCCCAAGACCTTGCCCACCCCCAGCCTGCTGGTGAGGGGGATGCAGGAGAGACAGACAGCCTTGGTTCTGCGCCAGCGCTGCTCAGCAGCAGCTGAAACACCGGTGTGTTCCCAGCTGGGAACCTTGCTGGCTGCCTGTGTGCAGCACAGCGCTGTGAGGGCTGCTGCGGGGACACTGACTCCCCCTCAGGCAGACCCAATACAGTCCAATATACTTACCGAGACCAGAGTAACCATGAATATTTAGGAGTTGCTCAAACAGACCGAGTGGTGCTTTGTTCTGATGTCCCACTCTAACATTAGCTCAAGCCACAGTCAGCTAAGCAGAGGCTAGAGGAAGGATGTGTCTAGTCTCAGGAGCTGATAGCAGTACTGATACAAGAGTTACTGGCCATTTCCTTTGCCAGGTAGGGTTGGCTTTCAGATTAGAAGTGACAGATCAGATGACACTAAGGAAATATCTTGCTGACAGGAGCTAAACCACATACAGGCAGCCTGTCTCTTGTCCACCCTGTAACCCTAATAAGTCTATAAAGAGGGCAAGAGGTAAACTGAAGAGGAGCCAAGACATGCAGAGTATAATTTACCAAACCCGAGGGCTCTCCAGTTTAAAGAAATCTTTGCTCTTTAGGAAGGCAGAGAGATTTGCGCCAAATCTCTGTAGTTCATACTACAGGTTTACCTTAAAGTCCCACTGAAGGTGGTGGCTCTCAAAGGTCCCTTCCAGAGGACAGTGCCACAGCCTGCAGGAGCAGCACTTTTTCCAGTGGAGCAGAAAATGCCACAGGATTTACATCTGCCTGGCCTTTTTATTTGAGTTCCTTGATTGCTGATTTAGGTGAGGTGAAGCATCCATCAGCCAGACCGCTGTGGCTGTGCTGCAATCCCTTGCAAAAGTGCAAGACAGATTCAGTCCCTCCAGCTGCCTATTTCCCACTTCTGTGAACTAATTGCTATGCTGTCAGTCAGGTTATGTTTACAAGCATCTCTCAGTAATTTTTAATTAACCAGGCTTTAGTTAAATATAATAGAAGTTAACATGCTCCGTGGGAATGGCAGCTGCCAGGACACTCCTATTAGATGAAATCTTCAGGGGACTGCCATGGAGGAGCACATGATGTATCATGTATATCTTTAGACACAGGAACTACATTCAGTCATTACTCTAATTCAACACTGCTGTCCTCAAAACATACTGTCATATCTCACTGACACTACTAAGGTCTGAAATTTCTGCCCTATTTCATGAAAAATCTAAAATCCACTCCCCACCCTCTCACACTCACAGAGATGCTGGTATTTGAGGTATGAGGTATTGCAGGGTTGAACTTAGGCTCCAAAGGCATTTTGTTTGCAGTGGAGAGAGCAAAAAAAAACCCTATTGTGCACTTAATTTTCTACCTGTAAAACAGAGATGCTGTCTCTTCTCTGCGCAAGGACATCATCATATCTATACAGGCACTTTTTAAACCTGGATACTGCAGTGAAAACAGACCAAAATCATAGTCCTTGGTATGTGTAAACCGTAGGACGTGGGAGGTAACCTGCTTCATGCATGGGCTGCAATCTGTCCTTTCAAACCAGTCTGAATAGCTGCTCCTGACATGGCTCTGAACCATCTCCATCACCTTCAGATTTCAGGGACAGGCCCCATTTCCAGTCAGTAAGCCATACTTCCATGGCAGTTTAAAGTACTTTCTGCGAAGCGTGGAACACACAAGGCTCCTCCGGAACAGCTTGCCCATCTGCTGTAGGCAGGCGATGATCAAAGTCCCTACTAGCTTGCTCTTTTTTCTCCTCGATTTACTGAAATGTGGGATGGATTAGTCTTCAACTGAATATATTTCACTTGCTCCTACTTCCTCCCTACTCCCCCCCTTCCCAAACTGTCTTACTACTTAATATGCATACAAAGTTACAGCAAACTGATCTCATCTGAACAGGAAATAATCTCTGCGTTCACTTTGCTTTCTTACAAACTGCAGTTTGCAACACCACCTTTTATGACCTCAAACTTAGTCTGAGACTCTGCATTTCAGTCTTCAAAGAATCCTCACATTCTTCCTGTTGCACTGCCAGGAGTCTGCACTTTCTCCATTTCCAGACCTGTGGTTAAAATAAAGGAAAAAAAAAAAAGGGTTTGTTAATCATAGAATGGTCTGTGTTGGAGGGGAACCCAAGGATCATTGAGTTCCAACCCCCTGGCACAGGAAGGGCCACCAAACTCCAGGCACCATTTAGACAAGGTTGCCCAGGGATAGTACTAATAGGAAAGACTGGCCTTTCTTTATAAAAGCAAGAGCAATATAGATACCTTTCACATTCTTAGGATGAGGCACATTTACACTTCCAGAATTCTTGATGAACACCTGCATTTGTCCCAGCTGTATGCAAAAGGCTTGTGTTCTTAACCAGACACTCCATGTTGAAAGAGAAACCCAAAATTTGGTAACCCTTCTGGAGTTTCACAGGCCAAAACAGGACTCCTTGTTGCCTTTGGAGTCTAGTTAATTATAATCAGCTTGGCTGTCTCCCTCTGAAGTAGAACAGACACTTACTAAAATTGATTTGTGCGTGAGTGCCTCCTTCAGGTCACTGCTTGTGGTTCTGCTTAGCCAGCCTCCAGCTATTGGAGAACTCCTTAACGACTCACAAGATTATTGATGATTTACACACAGGCTTTTGGGGAGTGCTGAGCAGCTATTCCTCCCTGCCTGCCATTCACTGGCCTCTAGTTCAGGAGCACGTTGTTATTCCGTGTAGTGCAACGGAGGAAGCCGAACACCAGAAATAATGGAAGTAAATGGTTTACAGATTACCAATGGGGGGCAGGTCCTTTCTCACCACCTAGGAAAAGAAATGGCTTTTTTTTTTTTTGGTCTTTTCTTTTTGCAGGCTGTTTGCAATGTCAGAGAAATGATGTGGGTTTATGGATCACGGGAAATGTTTATCAGCTCTTGGAACACTGGCTGTCTCCAGACACGGTGCTTCCATCATTAAAAACTACGCCGAGCAGTTCCAAAGGCAACGTGGCATCACAAGCACCTTCCGCTGAATAGCTGCGTTCTGTATCCTTGCTGCTCTGACTGGCCATTCCTTTTCTGGGAAGCTGTTTTAGAGATGGAGCAAAGGAAGGCAGTTTAACTCTACCTGATTTCTTGTCTCACATCTTTTAAAAGCTCCATTTATACTTTGTGGAGGTTTGTTTTGAGGGTTTTTGGTTGGGTTTTTGGTTTGTTTGGTTTTTTCCTAATATTGAGGATTCCAGTTTAACCACGGGAGTCCCTGAGCAAGGTGGGATTCTTGGGCTACATCTGAAGCACATATACTTCAAGCCATTCCCTGGCAGCAAGGCATTTTCTATAAACTTCAAGTACTTACCAAATATATTGTTTCTAGGGCATCAATTCTGTTCTATCCAAAGAGCTAAAATTATACTTACAAACTGTATTTCATGTGTGAGCTTTTAATTTATGCTGAACGCTTGACTCTACCAGCTTGTTTTTCAGAAAGAGAGATGGAAGCAGAACCTTCTGGAACACTTATCCACAAAGTAATTTGCAGACATCCATAGTAAGGGAGCATGGAAACCAAAATCAATTAATTGAAAAATAATTGAAAAGCCATTAAAATGATCCACAGAACCTTATAAATAAAAAGCAATTAAAAAAAATGGAAGCATGACATTTGTAATTAATATTGTATGATAAAAATTTACATTTGTTATTCCATAAAGCTTTCAGCTTAATTATTATGCCCAATTTTTGAGGCGTGTACTTGTTTAAAAGGGAAGGAGAAATAAATGTTGTTTCCCTCCTAGGAAGTACACCCATATCGATTGCAGAAGCAGGAGTTCGCTTTTAAAGCTCAGCTCCTGAGAGTTAGCCAAAATGCTCCATCTTTTCTCCACCTACTTCTTCTTCAGTGCCTCTTGCACGGTGAATTGATGGTTTTGGCTATCAACATTAAAAGGGCAAATCGAATTATATCCGTTCTGCAGAAGTATTAATATGCTCTCAGGCCTGTTCCACATCCAGCCAGCTGCTTTCCATGGTCCTAACCTAAAACACACCTTTCGCCCATTGCAGCGAATACTATAAACTTGCAAAAAGAGTAACTTTGATCCCTTTTCTTGGTTGTGTGTTCTCCCAAGAAACCTGAATTAGTCGCCTCTCAGACAGTTCTGTAGGCTCTAGGCTTTTGATGAACAACTCTTTAGCTATTTTTCAATAAACGGTCACAGGAAAGACACAGTTTTCTTAATTCAAGAAACTAACGCAGTTAGGACAGTTTCTGGCTATAGCATCTGAGCTGCTGAAGCTGAATTTAACATTTTCAGAAATGCTCCAGGGCCTTAGGGGCACAAAGGTGCCCTGGCTTTTGGGGGTATTTTTCTGCTGTGATGTAGCACAAGCATGGCTTGGTGTTTAGAAATACACTTTGCAAGCTCCATATCAAACTAAGCCCACCCTTAACTTAGTTTGAAATAATTCACTTTGAAATCTCTAAGCCCTTGGGTAGCTTGGAATAATGTTGTCACCCTCTAAAGAAACCAAGAACAACTCAAAGGACTTTCCCTCAAAGCTGCTCACTCAGAGTTAGGTTTCTCCAGCACTTTGACACAATCAAAATCAAGCAGCGATTCATAATTTCCTGATCTCAGTGTGACGTGCACGTGCCCAACATCCCTCTGAGCTGTGAGAACAAAGTCGACGCCCACTGCTTTTCCCCATGATGGGCAATGCTAGTGGAAGTGCTCCAAGTAACCACCAGTACTTCTGCACTACCATAAAAAGGCAAATTACCAAAACGTTCTTCAGGGGATGAAGTAGAGAAAATGATTTCCAGGGTATCCAGCTCTAGTGCTTAATCAGTGGTGATTTAAGACCATTTCTAGATGTCAGAGGCGGCTTAGTTTATGTAGGTTCCCCTCAAAAAACACATGACAATGAAGCAATTTCCCAGCACAGCCTGTGTTAAATATGGGACATCAGCACTGCTTGCTTGTACATTTGATTTCAAGTCTCTGTCTGAGGATGAATTTGAAGTCTACTGGGACATACAGCTCATAAACACTACCCAGAAGAAAGTAACCTTGTCATTGGAGCTCACACAGGGTGGAACTAAAGACAGCATCTCTGAAAATTATGGGAATTTCACGTGTGAAGGCAATCTTCTGAGCGGCACAGTCTTGTTAGAAGTGAAGGATCTCCAGCCAGGGAAAAAGGGACACTACACATTCCAGGCAGCACACTTAACACCACCTCCATACCTTGGAGCAAGCAGAAATGGCACATATCTGTAGGATTTTGCTAACCTCCATTTACAAGCCCTTCTTCCCAATATATAGCTAAAACATGGGGTGTTTATACCAGAAAAATTCAATTATTTGGCAACCAGTGAACAGAAGTTAAATTCACCATAAATGTAAGTCTTCAAATCTGCCACAGTAGCCATGGATACTGAAATCCTGTGCTTATCCACACGATGACACACTGTGTGACCATGAATAATTCCTGTTTCCTTACAGTCCGATACGTTGCTCCTGTTTTGGCACAAAGGTGTCCTCTAGTCATGACTTTATAGCAGGTGGAAGTCCTGCAGCTGCCGGGCATCTTGGCAGTAGCAAAGTGGCAGACAAATCATGTATTTCACCTACCAGTTCACTGAAAGTGCCTTCTCATTTATCAAAGGAGCCAAAGTTTACCCCTTGGAAATTAAATCCGATATTCCTTGCCACAGCTATGCTGTGCAGTCGGCATGATTGTGTACGCATGGCTTTGGGCTGGACGCTGGTGGAGATGTCCTGAGCGCTGGCAATGTCTTTCTTGTTTAGCACTACTCAACTTCAACAAGGTGCTCTGAAATCAAAAGGACTTCTAAAGAAAACGTGTCTACACTTGCTGTTTAGTGACACTGATTTTTTAATAACATTCCTATCACAGATGTGTGGTTTTACCTCCTTCCCAGTCTGTGGCTCTGATTTGTCACAAGGAAACCTTTTCACTCGTCCTCCTTTTTCTTCCCTAGTTCCTGAATTTGGACTCTGCTTGTAGCTGGAGGCATACTTTGACCTAATTTTAGGAAAGTGTACTGAAAGTCACCTGCATTGGACCCCAGCTTCTTCTAAGACATTAGATAATATGTTTGTCATCTGCATTACAATTGTGGTGATGTGTGCATATGTCACAGTCATGGGTAATTTTTTGTGCATGGGTAACTTTTTGGTTTAAAGCCATATATATCCTAAGTAAGAGACTGGGGACTTTTTTTACAATTTAATTTTCATTTTACATGAAGGGGGCAGGGAGGTGGAAAAAAACCTCATACAGGTCTTAACTGGCCTTAAAAAAAAAAAAAAAGAAGGGACTATTAAGAAATTTTTGAAGCACTTGTTTTTACCCTTATTGCTAGGGTGGAATAAGGAGGTAGGAGAGCTTCTGTCACATCTGACTTTTCAAATGTTCCATTACGTTATTTTTGAAAGTCTGTGTTAACACAGGTGTGTTTTACAACTACAGGTTCACTGGTTTGGGGTTAGGAAGCTTTTTGTACTTTGCATCTGAAAGGAACATTGCCTGGCCTCAGCATGCTTCTCTGTTAGAGGGTGACTAACCCCTTCTGCTGGAGAAGGGGAGGATGGGAACGATTCACTGGACAGAGGAAGAGCAGGGACTAAAATGTGAACCATATTTCTGCATTAACATCGTCTCCTTGAGTGCAATTCACTGGTCTTTGCTCTGCCTCAGTGGGATAAGTGGCAGAAATTGCAGCTGCACAAAAACTTTGAACTTCATGAATGGAGAGATTAAAAAGATTTAAAGTTTCAGAATTAATTTTCAGATTAAAAAAGAAAAACAAGAGAACCCCAGCAATTACCAGGGCACTCACCAGACTTCTGCTGCGAAGGGTGTTCCAAGGAACAGAGGCACCCAGGTGATGGCAGCACCTCAGCACCTCTCTGTTCTTGCTAGTGAATTACAGGACTCACTGAAAACAGACATATGCACTCAGATGATCCTATTACTTGCAAATGTATTCAAAGTGCAGAGCCCAGATAATTTTCTTCACTGAGCTGAGAAAGAGACATCATCAAAATAGTGAAAGCAGAAATTCATAAAAACTTTCACACAAGATGCCTTCAGTGGATCTGAAGATTCTTCCTGGGTCTGAACTGGACACATTTGTGTGGCAGCCACTATGACGAGCAGCAAAGGCCATATACTCCCAGTTTCTTGCCGTGCTCCCAGTGTTTTATATCCCTCTCAGTGGTTTTTTGTTTTGCTCATACTTTCAAGCAGTTCAAAAGCATTTGTTTGGCATTTGCTATTGTGCCAGCTGTTTATTCCTGGTGTTAGATAACAGGATTAGAGGGATGCAGAAGGTGGGGATGCACTGTTCCTGTAATAGTTTGGGAGATTAAATATTTTCTTTGTAACATTTTAAAGCCTCGTTTCATTTTGCACCAATTTATAACAGAATGATTTCTCCCCTCCCTTCCTTTCCTACCTCCTCCTCTCTTTGAAGAGCTGTGTGTCACCTTGAAGAACAGCATGTGGGATCTAGATGAGAGAGGTGAGAGAGAAAAGCTTTCAGTAGCAGAGTTGTGGTCCTGTGGGAATTGGAAGTATAAATCTGAAAAGCATGGGATTAGTTATAATCTCAGATTTCAGTGTGAGAACTAAACCTAACGCTCTCCTACATTCTTGTAAGTAAAACTAGTTTTCTCCTTAGAAAGACAGTGGCAAGACCATCAAGCAAGACTGTATCTCAGAAACAATTCAAAAGGAACATGATACAATTGCAAGAATTCTGCGGTTTATATAGCTACTTCTCTTTATTCTTATAAGAAGTTTCTAACAAGTGGAACAGTGAGATACTAAGAAACTCCACTGCCTTCTAGTTAATTAGAATCAGCACCAGGGGCCACAGGTCCATCTACACAACCTCCTACAGAAATTAAGATACATTATCTAACAATCCGGTTACAGACTTGCTGACCTTCCTATCCCTGAATGCAATCTGAATGCCAACAGCTACAAGACACTGTTCTGGGTAAGGACCTGCTGCTGTAATGGACACCTCTGGAAGCCTTCATCCCTTCCCTGAGCAGCACATTTGGAGAGGGAGGAGGAACAAGGAGTGGAATACTTAGGGAGACGTGAAGGCAAGGGCAGGTGCACTTCACAGGAGCCATGGCTTACTTAAATTTTGACCCAGCTGCTTCTGGGCACAAAGCAGAGTGCTTAGGGAGTGCTTAGGAAAGCAGCCAGCCTTCAGCTGGCTTTCACACTGGCTGCAGCTGCCCAGGCTTGACCTGCCATGTGCACGAGTCTCCTGCTGCCATACCTGACACGGGTCAGTGTTGTCAGGCAGCAGCGTCGTTCCCACGCTGCAGACACACGCCAAGAGCTCTTAAAGAAGTGGAACTAAACCTCATGTGATTGGCCAGAAGAGTACAGCTCCAGGTTGCAGTGAAGAAGGCTTAACTCTTTACTCTCTGAGTCACTGAATCTGTTAAAACACACATGGATCTCAGCAAAAGGGCAAGAGCAGCTTTCAGCCCTATGGGTTGGCTTACGTTTTAACTTTAAGTTTATCCTCTTTTGACTTCCCTGAATCCTGGCTCTTTCACCCTTTCCTTTCTGTCCCCTACCCTGTTTCACCCTCCCTTCCAAACACAAGTTCTGCTGGATGTTTAACTTCTCACTTTCCCGGTAATAAGTCTGACCGACATGTTGGGGAATTTAATGGGCACGAACAGCGACCAGAGCAAAGTCAAAGCTGCTGGAACAAGCGGAACCGTGCAGCTGACCAGGAAGAAACCTGCCTTCCCCCTGTTTACTTCAGCAGCCCTGGCAGCAGATAGCTCAGTTTGCTATCAGTAGAAAGATGCTCAGCATCGTTGTAAAGTAGAGATTCCCACCCTCCTACATTCATCCTTGGGTCCATTTGACTTTTGAGAGTCATTACATCCCAAATTAATCTTGCTCAGCCTCTCTATTATGCTGTATATTTCGTCAGCATCCGTGGCATGACTGAAGCATTCCCAGTTTCATTCGTAACCTGTACAAAACCCAGCTACAGACACTGCTGATAAATGAAGCTCCAAGTTCTACGTGAAACATTATTACATGATACATCACTTCTATGTCAGAGCCACTGATGTTTTTATGGCCTCTCTATTCAGAGTAACGGGCCTGTACTCACAGAGGCTTCATAATTCGAATAGCAAGCATCTTTTAGATCGACAGTCATTTATAAAACCCTTGACATGAGTCAAGGCTAGTTATGTAAATCAGTTTTTCTTGCTGCTTCTTTCTGTTGATGAACGTGTTCTGCAAGTTCTCCCGAGAAACTCCTAATCCCTCACAGTGCCCTGAAAATAGCATTATGCTCATGAAGGCCACTTTTGGCTTGTAGTCCTACCCGATTAAATTGGAGCAATGGCTTTTTACATATGGACATATTTCCTGTGCATTTCCTTTTGCATGCCATAACCAACACAGGATCCCACAAATCCTGAGGCACAGCACCTGCGGCAGCTGTTCCGAGTCATGGCAACATGTGCGCTCCCTACTTTGGCCCAAAATAGCAGAAAAAGAAAGGTTGAGAGAAAGAATCTTCAACAAAGTGTTTCTGAACCCTCTTGGTAGACCCGAACAAACTTTTTTTAAGCTAGAGAAAACAAGCTGTGTGAGCTGACTCCGGCAAGGTGCAGGAACAACCGCAAAACCACAGGTGAAGTGCAAGGAGGAAGTTTATTTTCGTTACTTTGCCAGCCGGGGCATCTCTGAAGCAGCATCTGGGCAGGGGCACACAAGCAGGATCTCAGGCACTGAGGAGCTCGGTCCTTGCTAGAGAAAGTTCTGGAAGCCACCGCTTTCACCTGTGCATCAGGATTCACCCGGGTGCCCGTTTTACCATTGTACCCTTTGATCTTTCCCACAGCAGGAAAGCATATTCGACAGGGCGCTTCTGAATCTGCCACAGGCCTACCTTATCTGAACACAGATGTTCTACCTGCCAAGCAGGGGACTAAGCAATGATTAGTATATGTGTTTTCCCACACCCCAGCTGCCAGTTGCTTGAGCATGTTTACAGTCATCCTCCGCCAGTCATCCCTTATTTTCCTGCACAACTCAGATGTTACTCAGCAGCAGCTGCTTCTTTTTCTTTTTTTTTTCCCCCTCTCTAAAATATGTTTCTAAATGTCTCTCTTACCTGCATCTCCCAGGTGCAAATTATGGGAAATCTGATTGAAAGCACAGAGGTGACCTTTTGCACACAATGCCAGATTAGAGGAAATAACTCAAAGTCTGCTTCACTCCAGTTCTTGCTACAGGTCTCCCCCCCCTTTTTTCCCCCCTTCTGAATCTGTCACCTTTCCCATCCTGTTGCTTTGCCAAAACCCTGCTTATCTGAACAACAGGACACTCCAGCAATGTTCACGCTGGATGCTGTGCTGTGTTCTCTCTTGCTGTCCTTGTTACCCAAATGCAAAGGAAGCATACTACATAATTAAAGCTGTGTCTTAAAACCTCGGTGTCAAAAAACTGTTCTGGTGTGGGAAACTGGAAGAAGGTTTGGGCAGTTTATCATTAGAAACCACTCAACCCCAAACTGTTGCACTCGATTCCCTCAAGTTTCTCCATGACTCAACTTTCTCTTGTTAGCCCTGTTCTTCCAACGTTCCACCAAAACGTGAAATAATATTTTAAGACAGGTTTGGGAAAATGGTTGAAAAGCTCTGGCTCCATCTCAAGTCCTTAAGTATCCAAATGGGAATGTTTCCTGTTGACTGCTGACTGAAAATCAGGGAACAGATTCCCTTTTTATGAGAGACTGCCCAGAGGGGTTGCGAATTACCCTTTCTTTTCTATCACTGAAGCAGGGAGGGTCTCGCTGGCAACTACACAACTCGGCGCACTCCCCTCCGACCCTGTTGCAATCTCTGGTTTATTAACGGGAGGCAGGAGCTTCCCATAATTTCAGCTTTTACTGTGTTCCCATTAAATACTGTGCTTGTTTTGATCTCCTTTTATATTCAAAAGGAAGAAAGATGAGCCTTCAAAACGCTTAGAGCTGTTTTATTGTGAGAAGATATTATCTGAGAAAAGCAGCCCTAAGATTTAAATAACTTCAAGTGGCCATTCAGAGATCTGCAAAGCATTCAGGCTTCTCACGTTGTTGAACTATTGTAGGACTCGCTCAATAGCCATGAAAGGCTGGAGGATGTATTTCTAAGTCCATGAGAAAGTTATTGGGAGAAATCCTGCACTTCGGTGGAGATAACCTACCCACGCTTTCTTCATTTTAGCCTTACGAATTGGGCTAATTAGCACCTTGTAGCGCAACGCTATCTCACAGCATTTGCATTCTAAATGCTGGAGAGGGGCCACCGCCTTAGGTGAACAGGTTTGGACATTAGCGGACTCACATTCTTAGGAAATGTTTAAACATGAGGGGGAAAAAAGGTTCCATTTAGAGGCTGTGCAGCTGTGCGGCTGAAGAAGACAAAGGTAACTGAAAGATACTTCGGCTTAGTGCTTTCCCAAAAGAAGAGCACTGGGAAATAGCTTAATAGATATCGTCTATCGTCCCCATGAGCCCAGAACCTTTACTTAGCGCGGGGGACAGAGCACACAAAGGGCTTCTCTATTACCAGCTCGTTTTTATCTCTACCTGCTCTGTGTCTGACGCTTTGCATCCACACGTAGTGTCCCACCTCCCCCGCCCCAGGATGCTTTCTGCCTTCGGAGAAAGGAGACAACTGCGCAGGAAAAGCAGTAACACCGTGACAAGGTTTTATGTCAATATTGTAGTAGTTGTGCATGCAAACAGCCGAGTCGCTCTGAGAACTAGAGCGTTAAGGAATGCCTTGGTGTGTATACATGCGCATGTATGCAGACACGTACAGGCATATGCATATATGCAGATGCCTCTTAGTCCAGAACACAAAGCACAAAAAAGCTGTGCAGTATTTATAATATATTTTAAAAATTGTCCTTTATTCCTCTTCTCATGTTTTCACAGCAATGTTTGATAAGCAGAGTAATCCTAACTGTAACTTATGTACAGCATCTGGGTTTTGAAACAGCATCCCTCTTTCTGTCATCCCAGGAACTTTAACATCCTTGCGTAAAGTTTAGATCTAATAACTAAAATCTAACTCCAAGTCTTTAAAAAGTGCCTTCACCACTCCGAGTACAAAATAATGGATTAAATAATGTTTCCTTTATGCTTTTCCCAGATTCAAAGAAAATCTGCTAGATTACATTCACAGCCATCAAGAGATTCCTCAATATATGTGGACATGAATATTAGAGGGCTGACTACCAAGAGGGAAAGATGAATGACCTTGAACAAAAAAATAATTATGTTCTCCTCCTATTCTTCCTGTACCTTGCCAAGAAAGTTAGACATAGTGCATTTCATATCAAAAACCCATCTGATTTAGCACTGCACACAAGTAGCATAAGCCTCACTTGTTTTTTTCCTTGACAGCCTTAGAATTTAATTTTGCATAGCAACTTGGAAGCCAGGCTCAGAGCCAACAGGATAGTTCAGCTTCCTGGAATTAAGGCGATCCCCAGGTTTTATGGATATAAAGGGACTGGTTATTTTGCTGCAAATGTTGACCTCCTTAGAAGTATTCTGTAGATTTCAGGGTGCTTGTTGCTCTTTGGCCCCAACCAATGCTAATTATCTTTCAAGCCATCAAGGGTTCTTCTTTTTTCTATCAAAATAACGACATCCCAAGCTGAACTCCTCAAGCAGTAAGGGTGCAAATATTGTTGGCATTCTTCACTCACCACCCAGCTGATCCAGTGGGCACTTCTCATAGCAGTCTATCTGTTTTTCAGACCTACCGTTCAGGTCGAGTACTAGCTGGGTGTTTGCTTTCAGTACTTCTCCATTCATTAACAATTCTGATTAGCTGCTATGGTTTTTTTCCCTTTGACTTCAAACAGTCGTAGGACCTCTATGAAGTGATTACTGCTCTCAGAGATAGCTAAAAAACCAGGAGAAATACACAGTGAGGATGGACCAACCTCATAGCTCTTTGCAGGACAATCCATTAATACACAATAGTCACTGACCGCCACTTATCACCGCTTTTTCTTTCCCCTCCTGTTAAAATAACGTGTCGCCACTCACTGGCACCAGAAATAACTACCAGTTCCTATAATTCCTGCTAGTTTCACATTAGCCAGTACTTGTAAGAATAATCAGGAATTCCCATACTTGCCTGGAGCCGATGGAGTGACCCTGTGTATTCCATGCCATGTGCCGCACTTCACACGATCTTCTTCCACGCAGGTTGGCTCTTGTATGTCAGAGGGCAATGCCTGTTCTGGACTCACTTGACCAGGAGCCATGACAGCCCAGACAGATAGCATGCCAGCTAACAGGGTAACAGCTGATGGAGCAAGAGATGGGCAACTCTTATGGATCTGTTTGATTTCTATCCCTACAATGAAACAGGATTTGTGTCTCCCTTGTGCGTGGAAGAATTTGAATTTAATAGGTATGACAGCCTATTGTTGCTAGCACAAGCAACTTACTGAAAAGATAGCTCTGCATTTGAGATAGAACTGCATGTTGCTACATGCTGTGGAAATGTTATATTTAGAATAGGAAGACTTTCAGAAAACTTAGGGTGACACAAAAATTTAACCAAATAAGAAGAAAATGTTGTTGTCATTTGTCAGTCCAAGGAGGCTTCCCAAAAACATTAATAACTTTTGGTCCAAAATAATAAAAATTTGTTTTGCAGCAAAGCTTAAAATGTAGGCAAGAGCATTAAAATAGGATTTTTCATAAAACATTTTGAAGCCAGATGATCACCAAGCCCAAGTTTTTCTCACAGTCATTTTCAACACAGTGGCATTCCCTGATTTACAGTGGTTTTGCCTGAAGTGACAAAACTGGTTGGGTGTTGAAGTACCATTCAAAAGCTAAGTATTCAAATCAAATGTGGATACACACATACCAAGCATTCACACAGGCTTTCAATTCTTCTTCACACAGCTTTGCATGAGAAGGAATAAAAGAGACAGGAAGAAAACAGGTTGTGTCAACTACTTCAGTTTCACTTACAAGGCAGATACTTCTTCCAAGGGAGCAGATTAGGTAAACAAGCCATTTCCTTCAGCCAGAGGATTTCCAAACTTCGTCTCTGCTTGGATAATAGATTGGCACAATATACAGAATTTATCTAGTACTGTCATTTTAACACCAGATTTTCATATTCATGTGATTTGTATGCACCCCCCACCCACCCCCCCCCCCCCGACGCCTTTTCCACATATGTTTAGGCTTCAAAAAAACCTCTAGAAGTAAACTCAAGGAATCTCCAATTGCAACTCCCTTTCGAGAATACTTGGTGCTAAAAACAAAAGCTCGCTTTTTGCACTCCCTCTTGCTGAGGCACAGTACCAGAGCAAGTGTTAGAGACAAGAAGAGCAGAGCTGGAAGGGTGGCTACAAGAACATACAGATGTGTCTTAAGAACAGTTAGGCCCTGGGCTGCCAGTGCCGGCCAAATGATGACAGCGCATAATGGCTGAGTCGATTGACAATACCTGCCCTAGTATATGGTAGTTCAGTGGATCCCATCCCACCTCTTCTGGGCTGGAAACGTCTCACTGAAGGGGATGTTTGTTTATCCTGCTGAATCCTGCTGAAGCCGTTCAGGCAAAGGGTATCCTGACATCAGTCCTCCTGGGGCCTGCTGCATTCACCACAAGGCAGTTTCCTACTTCATTAGAGATGGTGATTCAAATTGAAAGTGTGGGAGAAGGAGGAAGCAAGGTTCACATATTGTTCTCATGACCCCCAGTAGTGAGGGACTTGAACTGCCCCTTTTTAGCCTTGAATTGCCACATTAACCCTTCTCAGTGTGGATGTGGCTGGTATCTCCTCCAGCAGTTAGTTTATGCAGCACCCACCGAGCAATCAGCTAAATCTTTTGTGCAGGTCCTGGTTAATGAGCCCAAGCTTGCTTTACTTGGAGGTCTTAAAAGTTGTTTTCTTCCAGACTTTCAGAAAGGAGCTGATTTCTCACTCTCTTCCCTGACCTAAATCGCTCTCAGGAATTAAAGAGAAATAATAAGGTGCAGGATACCGGCTGAGATGTATTAACGTGGTGCCCATCCCCATAGGAGCCATGCTGCCAGGACCCTCAGGGGGAAACTCATTTTCCAGGCCACAGGATCTCCCGCCACACCCTGCTTTTGCTGTCAAAAGGAGTGTGCAGGGTCTGCTAGCAGGCCTTTTGCCTGTGTAGGAAACTCAAGGACAGGGATGGGAGGACTGAATTAAGGTTTGAAGAGGGCCTGGTGAATCATATCAGCCTGAATTACATTTAATGTCAGCGGTTGGGCAACCAAGATGAGGAAACTAGAAAGAATATTCAAGAAGCAGCAGCGCTGCTAACAAGGGTTGGATTCATCACAGAAGGTCACTGATCTTTTCTTATACCTTTGGCATTTATCTTCTTAACTATTATCTAAGTCCTCTAAATTGGCTACCTGTGTTCAACATGTCACACAGAATCTGACCTCACAAATCCCTTCGTGATTGCCCAGACACCGTTCTTGCTCCCTGAGAGACCTGGACTGGTTCTCTGGAAGCTGACTGCTCAGCAAATTACTTAATGTGTCGCCTCCCCCCGCCCCCCAAAAAAGCATCTTCCACCAGGGTGCTCTCAGGCTTTATGAGAAATATGACCATACAGAGGCAGGCAGCATTTTCAACAGTGAGAGGCAGCTGGCATCAGTTCCCTGAAGCCTTCAGCAAATCACTTAACATCTCAACGGGGGCTAACCAGCTGAAGTGCAGGCTAGCTGCTTGCTACAGGTAAGACAAGAAAATATTCCATACCCTGGAGAGCTTGTCTGAGCCAGCTTAAAGCACCAACAGCTTGCTTCACTTCCTCCACTCACCTTCCCTTCCTATTCAATTCACCGCACTTTTCTTTCCCTGCACCTCCTCACATCTCATTTTGACAGCAATACAAGTTCTTCTTTCCTTTCACACCTGGACCCTCTGTTTTTATAGAAGCATCCCCTTTCATCCAGGTAATTTCGGTGCTATTCATTGTTTGGCCATATGTCTTTCGTTGTCCTAATTGCTGCTCCTTGCCACACATTTTTCCACTTCCCTGACATTTACCTATCGTTTTCATTTTGTAGCCTCCTTGTTCCGTTTAGTGCTCCTATTTCCCCCCTGCAGACCCACCCCAAGTAATCAGTACTTGCTTTGATAAAAAACTCAGAAGAACACAATACTTTTTCTTCCCAAGTGCTTTCTGCTAAAACCAGCTAATGCACTTGTTGCAGTAGCAGCCAGAGGGTGCCACTGGAATGCGGCAGCTATTGTGCCAAGCGCTAGGAAGGCACATTAGTCGGTCTAGTTGTAGTCACAAGGCATTTTGTCCTTTGAAGAAGCTCAAGGTTTCTAAAAGCATTCACCCCAAAGGGGACAAAAAAGGAAAGCGTTTAAAATGAGATTCTGAAAAGCAAGTAGGGTCTATCCACAATTGCTAAGGGAAGAACTATATTGTGAAGGGATGCTGAAACACCTTGAGCTTGCTCAGAAGAAATACTTGCTCAAGCTTTTCCAAAATTAAACATCAAAACCATTTTTTAATGAAAATTTTAGATCTTCTTTGACGTGACCTTTCGGTAAAAAACTCTTCCTGCAAATGTTGCTACCAAGTCTAATTGTGAGGCTTTCTAGGCAAGCTACTCAAACAGAAAAAGGAGCATATTACCTTTTGCAAATTAAATTGGCAAATATAAAATTTGACATGACAAAAGAATGTCATTATCGTGGGTACACACATCTATAAATGTTATTCGTGCTAGGCAGGAGAGGCAGGTGGCTCTGCTTTGGCTCTGCCAGCCAGGAGATGAGCTGTTGCTGCCCTTCAGTTCCACCAAAGGCTGTGGAGGACGTGCAAGAGCCAGAACTGGCTGCGGGGCACCAATGTCTCCTCTCAGGCAAGGCACAGTTGTGTTCCCTGTAGCACCCGTGCTGTCAGGCTGCTCTGGACTTAGCCACAGGGCTCTGGCTGGGGCTGTCAGAGGAGTTCAGGCCCCAGATCAGACTGTCCTCACTGGGATACACGTGGCAGAGATCAAGGACGTGTCACCGCAGCAGTACAGAAGGAGCTGGCAGTTGTTCAGTGCCAGTGGATTATACAGAACAACTAAGGTACCACGGTTCATGGAAAACTCAGACTGGCACTGGGGTCCTGCTTCCCCCATGCTGCTGTTGATCAGCTGTGGAGTTCAGAAGCAGAGATGAAATCTCTGCCATTGTTCCCCGTCCCACCTCTGTGCCTGAATGGCCAGCGCAGGGATCTAGATAAAGGATTAGTCTTCCACAAACTCCATGCATGGCAGCGACCAGGAATTCTTTAAGACAGGGCTCATTTTATCAAGATGGCTTTTGGGGCCTTAGATACACTTGAAAATGTGCATAAAAATATTAGAATAACTACTAAACAACTTTGAAACCAAGACAACACATGATGTCTCACTATCCTACGTGTTCCCAAAACTTGCCAGGACTAGAATTACAACAGAAGAAAAGTATTTCCGAGAGAATACTCAAGTTTAAAAAAAAAAAAAAAAGTCTTGTGGACACATTGGAATGAGGCAAATGACAAATACTCAGAATGCTTGCGTGTTTCTGATTAGCTCTACTTCGTTAGAGAGCTGTATCTTCCAGGTTAAAGCTTTCCTTGCAGTTCAAGACCAAACCCCCAGATTCTACCAGAAGAAGTGTCAGGAAGCAGACTGCTGCACACTGCTGTGCCTAACGCATAATCTTTGCCACAAAACCTGCCTGAGCTTCACACCTGAAGAAAGAGACACAAAGTTCAAACACAAAGCCCAAACCACCAAACAAACCTGCTTTAAAAAAAAAAATTCCAAAACATACCCATTCTTTTTTTAGGATAATGAAACTATTTTTAAAGTTAATTAACATCATTGTTTCCTGCCAGTCAGTTTGCAGAGATACAATTGCTGTATTGCATATTGAAAAAAAAAAAAGGATTACAAACTTTTCCATCCAATCTAGATACCAGTTTCTAGTCCTAAATACATTTTGTGGCGCAACACTGAACTTTTCTAGCTATGGACACTCTCACCAATTTGATTTCCTTTACTGGTCAAAACACTTACTACAACCAAATTATTTAGTATAGAAAAAAGAAAGCAACAAAGTCTTCTTTTAGTTCACTTGCTGAGTGAACAGGAAGCTGCAAGAAAGTCTTTACAATGAAACGAGAAAACAACCTGAATAGAACACAGAGCAAACAAAAGCTGCCTTTGTCTGGCAGGCTTTTGCAGATATTTGTCAGATAACTGTGACAAACTTGGAAATTTTACACAGTTGTACCTCCATACTTCCCCACTCTTAGAGGAAAAACAGAGGGTAGATTGATAGTCAAAAGCATGTCTAAAGAGAGAATTCTGTCAGTGTAAGGGCTGTTCCATAACAAGATATTGAGTAGGGAAGTTGAGCTCCATATTAAGATACAGAGTATTGAACATCCTTCCCTTCTCCCCTTAGGGGGGACCTTATTAATGATTATAAATATCTTAAGTATGGGATGCAGGGGGAATTGGCCAACCCCTTTTCAGTGGTCTGTGGGGACAGGACAAGGGGCAATGGCTGCAAATTGGAGCACAGGAAGTTCCGCACCAACATGGGGAAGAACTTTTACACAGTGAGGGTGACAGAGCCCTGGGACAGGCTGCCCAGGGGGGTGGTGGTCTCCTTCTCTGGAGATATTCAAGACTTGTCTGGACGCCTATCTGTGCAATATGAGCTAGGGAGCTGCTTTGGCAGTGGGGTTGGACCCGATGATCTCTCGAGGTCCCTTCCAACCCCTATGACTCTATGACTTCACACTGAAGTAAGAAGAGGCATTTATTTCATCTGCTTGACAGATTTTCATCCCCGTTGAAGCTATGCAGGCCCTAGTCCCCCACACTCATGCATGGCGGCTCTGCACATTGAAGGAGAGGAGTCTCCATTTCCCCTATGCCCTGATCCCAAAGATCTTGCTGTCTTTCTGCAGCTGCCACCTCTGTATTCTGCTACTACTCAGGGGCACCAGGAGAAAAGGAGAAAGAGATTTTGGAGGGGAGAATGAAGATTATTTGCACTAAAAAAAAAATTTAAAATTGCAGTCAAAACATTTGGACATTGCCCAAACATTTAGAACCTCATGTGCCACAATCTGCACTTCCCATTCCCCAATATTATGTAGGAGAGCTCTGTTTGGGTGGCCTGTGTGTACTCTTCCAGTCTTGCTCTGGGGACTTACTGTTTGCAAACAAACATTAGCTGGTCTGCACTTAGAATCACAGACTCACAGAATGTATTGGGTTGGAAGGGACTTTTAAAGGCCATCTAGCCCAACCCCTCTGCAGTAAATAGGGACATCTTCACTAGATCAGGTTGCTCGGACACCCATCAAGCTGGACCTTGAATACCTCCAGTGATGGGGCCTCCACTACCTCTCTGGGGAACCTGTTCCAGGGATCTATCACCCTCATACTGAAGAACTTTTTAATCATACCCAACCTAAATCTTCCCTTTTCTATTTGCCCTATTGCTAGATGCCCCTGTGAACAGTTCTTCCCCAGCTTTCTCAGAGGTCCCCTTCAGGTACTGGAAGAAGACTGCTATAAGGTTCTTCCCAGAGCCTTCTCCTCTCCGCACTGAACAGCCCTAACTCTCCCAGCCTGTCTTCATAGGGGAAAACAGGCTGATCATTTTTGTTTCCCTCCTCTGGATGTGTTCCAACAGGTCCATGTCCTTTTTGTGCTGAGAAGGTCCTTCCTGCATTGGTCAAGAAGTGGCCATCAAATGCTATCTGCAACAGTGACAGAACTAATCAGCTATGACGCATTTTGTGCTTGTATTCAAAGGGCCATATTTAAATCCAGGAATGTCAGCTGGTATAAGCTTATGATGCATAAACATCTCACACATTTCCTTTTGCTTGTGTTTATTTGAGTCAGAATGAGGTAAGGCAGCAGTAGTTTCACTCAAACCTTACATTCAGCTGTCGTCAGGCAGAACATGGTCAGAATAGTTGCATGGTTCAGAATGGTTTTACTTGTCCCTTTTCCTCCTTCCCTCCCAGGAAAGGATGTGATTAATATCACTATGGTTCTAGGTCGATTTTTTCCCTAGTTTTGAGATAATAGATATAAGCAAGAAAACTAACACACTCCCACCCCACCACTATTCTCCCTCTCTAAGCATCTGCACTAAACTGAGCCCAAGAGTTTTTTCTGTTTCTGAAAAACATTTGTAAGAAGAAAAATCCCTCTAACTAAACCAGCTGATTAGTGAAGGGAAAAGAAACTTCACTATCCAGAAATTCACTTTCAGGTTTTTCCCCCAACCACAATAACCAGTCTAGGATTTTCTCTTCCTTGTTTGCATTCTGACTTTATTCAATCTGTCCATATCCATTAGAGGTCACAGAAACTTATAGGTAGAGAATATCCAGAATCTGTAAATTTGTAACTGCAACTTTTGCTGGATCTATAGTTTTGGAATTGACTGGCAAAGGATGGCCCAAGAAATGAATTGCACCTTAGATTTCAGTGCATAAACTGTGTACTTTGCAGATGCACTGCTAACAGTAGAAGATGCTGGAAGGTCTTTAAAGTGGGGTGGGGAGGGAGCGAGTGGAAAGATAGAACAAAAAAATAGGTGCTCCCACAAACTTACCTATACCTTAACCTATAGCCCATGAACTTGGGCTTCACTTGAAAGCTGAATACCATCACGTATAAGCTTATTTTTCCATTAGTGACCTCTACCTAGAACATCTCAGCACTAAGTGGTGCTGGTGTACAGCAAAAGAGGCAGCCTTGTGCTTCTGTGAAATAGGAAGCAAGGCCATGCTCCTTCTTCACGTATCATCAGCAGGATAGAGATAGTACAACACATCTGACCCAGGTATCTGCGAAGGTCTCATTCCTGTCAGAGCTCCCGTAAAGCAAACTTTTTAATCAGGAAGATTAAGGAAGCTTCTCATATCTTTAAATATGAACATATTTTAGGTAACATGCTCACAATCCTCCCCAAAAGAGAGTACTCAGGCAAATGCTTTCAATTCAGGAATTAGGCATTCTGAATGATTCAGCTTCGTGCCCTTTCTGGCACTGAACAAGATGCCCCAGTGACAGAGAAACAGTCGGCGATGGGGACATAAAATTGAATATACAGATACCCCTCCACAGCAGAGTGGGGCGGGTCAGGCTGACTGAGGTCCAGACAGGTGAGTAGTACTCCAGAAACACTTTTCTCCTTTTAAGATAATGCCAGATTTCTAAGGTGAACACAGTGCCCAGGAGCTGACAGCGGGAGGGTCCTCATGACCCGCCTCCCACGCACAACAAACTATGTCAGTACGAAGCCCCTGAAGTTTGTGGAGTGTTTCCAGCATGGAGCACACAAAGCTGTTGGGTGAGGTTGTCACAAATCACTCAGCTTTCAGCCAGGAGCCTGAGATAAGCTGGCACTGGAAAGAGACCATGACAGTCTGTGGAAGCTCGACATGCTTTCGAAGCTGATACTGAAAGAAACTGTCATGACAAAAAGGATTAGGCAGGCAGCTGATATATTCATCCGGCATATCTATGCATACTGAGGGTGCTAACTAGGCCCCTTCTTTGCTGGGATTGCTGGGGGACAGAACAGACCACATATGGATAACATGCTCCATCTTATCTATTAGCACCATTAGCAAGGGAGTCAATAGTTAAAAAATTTTGCTGCTGACAACCAAAATCCAGATTAAAGCCTGCATTCAGAAAGCCACCAACATCTTGACTAAGGAGAAGTGAAAGAAAATAAAAAGCCTTGCATACAAACGGTTCATTTTCTTCTGCATCAGTAGATGGTGCTCTTTATATTCCATTGCAGGTTACTTCCAAGAAATGGCACTTGCATGTCTTTTTTCCACAGACTCCTCTAAATCTCCTTAAACTGCGAGACCTTCTTCCTTCTAAACTGGCTGGACAATAATCATATTAGTTCTCAACGGGTCCAACCAGGAACTTTAGATTAATCTACCATGGGAAATAAATACAAAAGTCAGAGAATATGCAGGATTTCTGTGCCCCTCTGTAAGGTGACCACTCCATAAATACTAATGTGGTCCTCCCTTTGTAACTGCCACTGAAAGCACCTCTCCACACGTCTGTCCATGGTTGCCCTGGCAGGAGTGCGCTGAGCAGCAGCGTGATGCCAGGTCTGATGAAACCCAAACAACAGTGCTTGTGAGTGCTCAGTGCTTAGAGCCAGCATACAAATGTGACACATTGGAGACACATCAAAACCACCCCACACGCTCCTGTAACACCACGTATTCCTATCAGGCTACCACAATGCCAAGCTCCCCAAATTGTCACATTCAGACAAAATATCCAAGTGCAGCATGAGAAAGGGGCACATCCTGGGAAACCTACCCAAATACCAACCCCTTTGCTGATCCCCAGGACAGAGGCATCCATGGTCCAGCCAGCAGCAGCACCAGCTGCCCTCATCTCCGCAGGCAGGCACAGGTGCCCTTGACCTCTGGAAATGGAGCATCTGGGCACTTGTTCCAGTGTACTCCCTGTAACTCAGGCAGGTGACGGAACATCACTGTCGTGGTTTTGCCCCGGCCGAGGGCCGCACCCCACACAGTCGCTTGTACTTTTAAAAGGAAGGGGGAGGGAAAGTTGGGGGAGGGGAAAAAGGGAAGGAAGAAGGAGGAAAAGAAACCACAACCTATAAACCAGAACCACGCAGGTTGGGATAAGGATAGTTTACTAAACAATAACAGAAAACTAGATATAACAATAACAGAAGTTTAAAGTACAAAATAGATGAAACTGGTGATACACAATGCAGTTTCTCACCAAACCACAGAACCCAGGCCGCACAGCTTAGAGCCGTCCCCGAACCCAGAAACTGCCCGTCCTGGTGTTGTCTCCTCCTCTTCCCCCCAGTCCCCCTTTATACTGAGCATGACGTAACTGGCATGGAATATTCTCTTTGGCCAGTTCGGGTCACCTGTCCTGGCTACGTCCCCTCCTTTCTCACTAGTAAGGAAGTATGCAGAGCTGAGAAAGGTCCTTGATTGCCCGGCAACAACTAGAAACATCAGGGTGCTATCAGCACTGTTCTCATCCTAACACCCAAACATGGCATTCCATCCACTGCTAAAAATAATTAACTCCATCATAGCTGAAACCAGGACATTATCCACCCCTTATTCCATACCATTTACGTCATGACCAGATCCAACAATTTTCTTTAGGTACAATCAGTTTCGTGTTTCACATACCCATATATGTATGTACACATGTATGCACACATACGTGCATACAGATCTTATTCCCTCAGTCTGTGAATCATCCCTCTGAAGTTGTTGAGTTCATTTAGTCCATGATTTTCAGGCTCCATTTGTCGTAACAGTTTCTCAGGATAATTGTATGTTCCATTGGCTCGTTGCATGCTGCATCTCAGGCTCTTGACTGATACACCTGGCATGGTCCATGCTCATAGTCTGTGGGTCAGAGTTTATTTTCAAAGGGAGAAAAAAAGTTCTTAAGAGGCCAGGCTTCGGTTCCATCATCATGGCACTCATTCTTCATTAACTTGTATGACTCCGGCTATAATGCTATGGTACAACATACAGCAATCATAACAATAATGAATATACAATAATGGGTTATTTGGCAATTATTATAATTTCTACTCTATTAATTATATTGGCTATCATAACAATAATGAATATACAATAATGGGTTATTTGGCAATTATTATAATTTCTACTCTATCAGTTATATTGGCTATTCTCACCCAAAATCAAATCCCCTTGAGGTACACATCGAACTTCTCCATCCCTCTGCATTACCCACCAAGTACAGCCAGGTCCTTGAGCAAAAACAATTCCAGACATGGGTTTACCTTTGCCTGAAGCAGGGATGACCCAAACTCTCTTTCCCAATACACTCTTCATATGCACTACTGGGACTCCGTCTCCCTCTACAGTACGTGGAAATTTTGCCTGGGCAGGGCCAGCCCGATTGGTAGATCCCCTAGTGTTAACTAACCATGTGGCTTTGGCCAAATGTGTATCCCAATGCTTGAATGTCCCACCACACATTGCTTTCAGTGTAGTTTTTAAAAGTCCATTATATCGTTCAATTTTCCCAGAGGCCGGTGCATGATAAGGAATGTGGTACACCCACTCAATGCCATGCTCTTTGGCCCAGGTGTCTATAAGAGTGTTTCGGAAATGAGTCCCATTGTCTGATTCGATTCTTTCTGGAGTACCATGTCGCCAGAGGACTTGCCTTTCAAGGCCCAGAATTGTATTTCGAGCAGTGGCATGGGGTACGGGATATGTTTCTAGCCAGCCGGTAGTTGCCTCCACCATTGTAAGCACATAACGTTTGCCATGGCGGGTTTGTGGGAGGGTGATGTAATCAATCTGCCAAGCCTCCCCATATTTATATTTCATCCACCGTCCTCCATACCAAAGGGGCTTTAACCGCTTAGCTTGCTTGATTGCAGCACATGTCTCACATTCGTGGACAACTTGTGCGATGGCGTCCATGGTCAAGTCCACCCCTCGATCCCGAGCCCATCTATATGTTGCATCTCTCCCTTGATGACCCGAGGTATCATGAGCCCATCGAGCTAGGAATAATTCACCCTTATGTTGCCAGTCTAGATCTACCTGAGCCACTTTAATCCTAGCAGCCTTATCTACCTGATGGTTGTTTCATGTTCCTCCATGGCCCGACTCTTAGGTACATGGGCGTCGACATGACGTACCTTTACAACAAGTTTCTCTAACCGAGCAGAGATATCTTGCCATAAGTCATCAGCCCATATAGGTTTGCCTCTACGCTGCCAGTTGTTCTTTTTCCACTGCTGCAACCACCCCCACAGGGCATTCGCCACCATCCATGAATCAGTATAAAGGTAGAGCCTTGGCCACTTTTCTCTCTCAGCAATGTCCAGGGCTAACTGGATGGCCTTCACCTCAGCGAACTGGCTTGATTCACCTTTTCCTTCAGTGGCTTCTGCTACTCTTCTTATAGGGCTCCATACAGCAGCTTTCCATCTCCGATGCTTACCCACAATGCGACAAGACCCATCAGTGAACAGGGCATATCGCTTCTCATTCTCTGGCAGTTCGTTGTAGGGTGGGGCTTCTTCAGCGCGTGTTACCTCCTCATCCTCTGGTGACATCCCAAAATCTTTGCCTTCTGGCCAGTCTGTGATCACCTCCACGATTCCTGGGCGATTGGGGTTTCCTATTCGAGCCCGCTGTGTAATTAGTGCAACCCACTTGCTCCACGTAGCATCAGTGGCATGGTGTGTAGAAGGAACCTTCCCTTTGAACATCCAGCCCAGCACCGGCAGTCGGGGTGCCAGGAGGAGCTGGGCTTCAGTTCCAATCACTTCTGAGGCGGCTCGAACCCCTTCATAGGCGGCCAGTATTTCCTTTTCTGTTGGAGTATAATTGGCCTCAGATCCTTTGTAGGCCCGACTCCAAAACCCCAGCGGTCGACCTCGAGTCTCCCCTTGTGCTTTCTGCCAGAGACTCCAGGTCGGGCCGTTCTCCCCAGCTGCAGTGTAGAGCACATTTTTAATATCTGTCCCTGTCCGGACAGGCCCAAGGGCCACTGCATGGACTATCTCGCGTTTGATCTGCTCAAAGGCTTGCTGTTGCTCAGGGCCCCATTGGAAATCATTCTTCTTTCGAGTTACATGGTAGAGTGGGCTCACAATGAGACTGTAGTTTGGGACATGCAGTCGCCAAAAACCTATAACACCTAAGAAAGCTTGTGTTTCCTTTTTGTTGCTTGGTGGAGACATAGCTGCTATTTTATTAATAATGTCCATTGGGATCTGACGACGCCCATCCTGCCATTTTATTCCTAAAAACTGGATTTCTCGCGTAGGCCCCTTGACTTTACTTCGTTTTATAGCGAAACCGGCTTCTAAAAGGATTTTAATTACCCTGTTTCCTTTTTCAAAAACTTCCTCTGCTGTGTTGCCCCATACAATGATGTCATCAATATACTGCAGGTGCTCTGGTGCTTCACCCTTTTCCAGTGTATTCTGGATTAGTCCATGGCAGATGGTGGGGCTATGTTTCCACCCCTGGGGCAGACGATTCCACGTGTATTGGATGCCTCTCCAGGTGAAAGCAAACTGTGGCCTGCACTCTGGCGCCAGTGGGATCGAGAAGAAAGCATTCGCAATGTCGATTGTGGCGTACCACTTGGCTGCCTTCGATTCCAATTCATACTGGAGCTCTAACATGTCTGGCACAGCAGCACTCATACCTGGAGTGACTTCATTTAGGCCACGATAATCTACTGTCAGCCTCCACTCTCCATTGGACTTCCTCACTGGCCATATGGGACTATTAAAGGGTGAGTGGGTTCGGCTGATCACTCCCTGATTCTCCAGTTGACGAATCAACTTATGGATGGGAATCAGGGAATCTCGGTTAGTACGGTATTGTCGTCTGTGCACCGTCGTCGTAGCAACTGGCACTTGCTGTTCTTCACCCTTCAACAACCCCACAACAGCAGAATCCTCCGAGAGTCCAGGCAAGGCACACAATTGTTCAATTTCTTCTGTTTCCAAAGCAGCTATTCCAAAAGCCCATCGGTACCCTTTTGGGTCTTTAAAATACCCTCTATGTAGATAATCTATACCTAAAATGCATGGAGCTTCTGGACCAGTCACAATGGGGTGTTTTTCCCAGTCCTTCCCAGTTAGGCTCACCTCAGCCTCTAGCACAGTTAGTTGTTGAGATCCCCCTGTCACTCCAGAAATACAAACGGGTTCTACCCCTTCATGATTCGATGGCATTAGAGTACACTGGGCACCAGTATCCACCAGAGCTTTGTACTCTTGTGGATCTGACGTGCCAGGCCATCGGATCCACACAGTCCAATAAACCCGATTATCCCTCTCCTCCACCTGGCTGGAGGCAGGGCCCCTCTATTGCTGCTGATCATATTTGTTTCCCACTGGTTGCATAAAGGACTTAGAGGTCCCTTCAAGAGGATCAGACACATCAGACATATAGGTAGGCCTTCCAGTTGGTCTAGGGAACTGCCCAGTAGAAACTGGTGCAGCCTTCTTCCTGGCAGAATCTCGTTGTGCGAATGTTTTACCCCGCAGCTCATTTACTCGTGCTCGAAGGGCTGAGGTGGGCTGCATATCCCATTCCCTCATGTCCTCTCCATGATCAAGCAGGTAAAACCACAATGTACGTCGTGGTGTGTATTCTCCCTCTTGGAACGATGGACGCTTTCTCCCAGTAGCTGCAACATTGCTCCATACGGGTTGGGAGTTGGACACATTGTTGTCAAGTCGTTGAACCAGTTTTTCTACTGCTGCAATGACGGAGAGGGAAACACTGTCTTGGTATTTCCTGAGTCGGCAGGCCACCTCATTTACGGTTGGTGGATCCATATCAGTCCAGTCAATTACTGCCAGTGAATTGGTGTACCCTGCTGGTGCACTTCGTACAACCTTACGCCACATAGCTGGAGTGCATAGGACTTCATCGGGATCAGCGGGAAGCCGTGAATTGTCCAGATCATAATAAATTATCTCCCGTACAGCTAATTCTCTCAGGTGCTGGATAGCTGTCTCTATGCTGTTACCCTTGGGTGTCTGACATGTAATATATTCCTTTATGGGATATCTTTCCTGCACACTTGACAGTAGTCGCCTCCAGAGGCTGAGGATTTCCGGCCTCCTCCCAATTGCTTTGTCAATTCCTCCTTCTCTAGCTAGGGATCCCAACTGCTTGGCCTCTCTGCCTTCTAACTCCAAACTATTGGCCCCGTGATCCCAACATCGGAGCAACCAAGTGATAATGTGCTCACTTGGGTGGCGGGTGAAATCTTTTCGAACCTCACGCAGCTCACTCAAAGTCAGGGATCGGGTAACAATCTCTGGTTCTGCCTCCTCCTGATATCCTCGAGATGGCCCTGGTTGATCATCATCATCATCCGTCACTGTGCGAACTGATTTCTTTGTGCATTTCCTCTTTTGTACGGGAGCAACAGACACTGGTGTGGGTTGGTTTTTCGGATCATCTGCACTGTCTGCTGTAGAGATTACAGTAGCTGCAGTGTCAGCCCCAGTGGTTGCAGCAGCTATAGTATCTGCCAGTCTGTTTCCTTTCCCTTCTCCCTGACAGTGCTGACAGTGCTGACAATGCTGCCTGCTATCAAGCAGTGTTTGATAAATAGTGGCCAGAGCCCAGCACAGTGCAGTAAGGTGTCCATCTCTGGGAAACCTACAGCAATTTTTCTTTAGGTATGCAGTCACTTGATCGGGGTCTTGTAGCTGTTCAGGAGTGAAGTTCCAAACCATCGGGCGTGAGAAAGTACCTAGGTACTTGCCCATACTTTGCCACATGCCCTGCCACTCGTGATTATTCTGTCTCGGAGAAAGCTCTTCAGTGGTATTCATAAACCTATGCTTGATATATAACAAAAACTGAACCATCTGCCCCAAACCTACCAATAGCAAAATGCTAGTTTGAATATCCCAGAGATATTGAAGGTTTTCAAAAATTGCCATAAGAGCTGTTGTATTTAGCCCAAAGGAAAAGAAAGCAGTGCTGTTATTAACCCCTCCCTGTCCAAAGAATGGACAGGACAGCAAAACCTCATACAAGTACCAGATTAACCTCATGGTCATCGATATTATTGTATCATAGACCGATATCATAAAATACACTATAATGAAGTATGGGAACAAATATGGGAGCCGCAGACCTGAGAGAGTAAAGAATCCTGCCAGGATTGTATACAGCATGCGATGGTTTTGATACCACAGCCTTGTGAATAAATACCACAGCATCGTGACCAGAGATTGCTTAAACAACAGTGCTTATCTTAATTGCGATAGTTAGGGTCAGATCTACCGTTATCCCAACCGTTCGTGCCCCACGTTGGGCGCCAAAATGACTGTCGTGGTTTTGCCCCGGCCGAGGGCCGCACCCCACACAGTCGCTTGTACTTTTAAAAGGAAGGGGGAGGGAAAGTTGGGGGAGGGGAAAAAGGGAAGGAAGAAGGAGGAAAAGAAACCACAACCTATAAACCAGAACCACGCAGGTTGGGATAAGGATAGTTTACTAAACAATAACAGAAAACTAGATATAACAATAACAGAAGTTTAAAGTACAAAATAGATGAAACTGGTGATACACAATGCAGTTTCTCACCAAACCACAGAACCCAGGCCGCACAGCTTAGAGCCGTCCCCGAACCCGGAAACTGCCCGTCCTGTTGTTGTCTCCTCCTCTTCCCCCCAGTCCCCCTTTATACTGAGCATGACGTAACTGGCATGGAATATTCTCTTTGGCCAGTTCGGGTCACCTGTCCTGGCTACGTCCCCTCCTTTCTCACTAGTAAGGAAGTATGCAGAGCTGAGAAAGGTCCTTGATTGCCCGGCAACAACTAGAAACATCAGGGTGCTATCAGCACTGTTCTCATCCTAACACCCAAACATGGCATTCCATCCACTGCTAAAAATAATTAACTCCATCATAGCTGAAACCAGGACAATCACGCAGTCTTTAAATAGCCTCAGAGGCATGACGAAACTGAATCAATTTCTGGGATAATAGGAGGAAAATAAGTCCAAATATACACACACATAAATCAAGCAAGTTGGCACGCTTACATAAAAGTGCTATAAATGATGCAGAACTGCGCAGGACTCTCTGTCCTTGCCTAGATGCCTTTTAAGTTTACAGCCTTCCACAACCAGCTTTAGTTTTTTCGTGGCTTCCTACGTCTGACACCAGTTGTTAATTTAAAGGCCATGTGGTGTATGAAGTGACCTGGATTTATTAAAAAGGAATTAAGCTATACCACAAAATGCATCCCAGCCCACGACAGTACGACCACAAACCACAAACCGTCGCACTGACACTGCTGAGGTAGCAATACACTGCAGTGCTTGTCAATCAGATTTCCCACCAGAGGAGAAAACAACCAAACAAACCAAACACAAAAAGTACCCCCAAACCCCAAGGAGGTATCTGTCATGTATATTGCTGCCTTAATTCCATAGCAAACTTGGTCAGGGTGTTATTCTTCAGAGGCCTGAGACTGAGGCATTTAATCTCAGGCAGCGAAAGTAACCCACGACAAGCCGTGTGGGGAGAACTAAGATTTCTTCAAGAATTAGCTCCTCCAGAGCTGCTCCCTTTTTAAACCTAGAAAATCTCCCCCATTTTTTAAAAAATTTTTGTGTGTGTGTTAGTTGTTGGTCTTTTACCCTTGAGTACAGAGCCTGCCCTCTGCTCTCTGCAGGAGCTGGAGCATTTCCCCAGCACAGGTGAGGGCGAGAAGCAAGTAGCTGGAAAATCAGTCTCTTTCTCAAGTGGCAAGATCCAACACTTCCATGGGGTTTTCCACACAAACAGATAAGGTTTATATGCCCATTACCTGTTTCCAGCCTCCTTCCCAGTCCTTATGTAAGGACTTGGTTTTGCTCCTGTAGCAGGCCTCCCAAAGGTTTCAAGGACATGTTAGCACCACCTTTCAAGGCTCAATACCTCTCTCTTTCAAAGAAGCGTGGCCTAAATTCACCTTTGTTTCACTTATCAAACCCAAAAAACAGAGTTCTGCTCTGTGCCTTTCTCCCACATCTCCTTCTTTATTCCTTACCTCTTCCTCATCTTAAATCTTGCCTCTCTTTTCGCTGCAGTACTCCCCAGCTGCCCTTTCCAGCATGACACGTGCTCCCTTTCAACCTTTGCTGTAACAGGCTCATTGTTAAACTCAAGCGTCCATAACCCGAGGAATTTCCTGAGCACAAAGGCATTCAACTTCAAAACATGCCGCTGAGGAGGCTTTGGAACTCGCAGCCCCCCTTCGCCTTTTCAACTTCTATCTGTGCTAGCACACTCACCTTGAGAAAGTGCTGAACGTGGCATGAAGCAAAACACGGCCTTGGCACCCAATGCACTCTGCTTGTCCGTTGGTTGTTCTAATGAAGCAACACAAACCCCAGTTCTTTTCTCCCAACAGAAGACATACATCTGGTAGTCTGGAAAATGCCTTTCTGTACCTTCACCATCTGTCTCAGAAGTGCCACTCTGCTGTGGTAAACGGAATTACATAACTCCTGACCCGACATTTACTGTACTTATATATTGGTTTGTTTCCGCTCCAGGCCCTGCTGTGTCAAGATAAGCCACTGTTTGAGCAGAGCTGAAGGAGGACATGGAAATGAAGGATCAAGAGACAATTCAATGGCACTGGGAAAAGCCTCTAGCTCCTGAGGGTACAGGACCGGTTCTGTGCTTAAAGGCAGAAAGATGGGAACAAAATAGGACAGAGCTGGCTTGAAAGGGAGGAGTGTGAAAAGCCAACACAGGTTAGTGCTGGAAGGACCTGAAGTTCTGGCTGCTCAGCTTATCTTCATAAGAAAGTCCTTGCACAGGACAGAAGGATGTATTGACCATTTCAAAATCCTCTAATTTAATTGTAGTTTGGGTTAAGATAGCAGAAAAGTCTTTTTGCTTGCCAGAAATCACAGACATTGGATGTAAAGCAGAACAGTTATTGATCCCACTCCAGGATAACAAACATCTTCATCTCTGAGCCCCAGCAAGGCAGCTGCCAATTACCTGGCAGCTCAGTGAGGGGAGGGAGGGGTACGGCTCATCAGTACAAAATAACCCCACAGTTCAGCAATACAGGATCTCTCTGACTGCTGGAGAAACTAGTTCACCCTAAGAAGTGCTGGCTGCACAGGCGACACCTCACTCCTTGGCCAGCATTTTCTAAGTTTTAAAGATTTGCGTGCCCTCTCCCCGGCCTCCTAGCAGGAGGCATCAGCGACATGCTGCCAGAGGCTCGCGTGTGCATACAGGCCTCTGTTCTTTCTCCTGCGACTGCTGTCAGGTCTGTGAAAGACTTCTGTGGTAAGACAACCTTGCCCAGTCATCTCCCGTCCCATGCTTCACTGTTGTCAGAGCTTTACCCTGTGAATCCGTGTATGAGACACACTCTGGCCCTGTGCTGCAGCCAGGGAGGTAGGTCATGTCTGGAAAGATGGTGCTCAAAATGTAGCCTGCCCATAGCAAACCACTAACTCTGTAGCCTGGTGCGGGAGTCCCTCACCCACCTCAGGACCAGGACAGTCAAAGCGGCAGGTGTCACATCCAGAAAGCAGAGACATAAAGGGATCAGGGCGGTGGTGGTGTGTTGGAAACAGATGATCTTTAAGGTTGTTTCCAACCAAAAGTATTTTGTGATGGTACTCTAAATACTGCTAGTCACGTATCAGTGAATTTCCTTATAACAGTGCTCTTCTCCCCTCCTCAGCTTCTCCAAACTTAAAAAATTTAACCACCTAAGCTATCAATATTGCACTTTTTAAAACACTGGCATCAAAGAGAGAAGTACAGTTAGTATTTCATAGTCACTTTGTGAGGCACTACAACCACAGGGAAATATGACTAAGTCATGGTGTAAAACACAAGCTTTCTAGGTAGGACAGAAGCTCCCTCACTCCAGGAATTTCAGAAGTACGAGTATAATGCCTTTCCTAAAACCTGGACACATTTAGCTTTAAATGCATTAAATCTCCAGATTTCCTCTGTGTTAAATCATACATGAATTAGTGTTCTCAGCAAGTCATCAGAGGTCTGAACTTGCAAATACAGTAGTGCTCAGGGGAAACTCAGAGCCAAGACTCTGCATGTGTACCAGAGATCTGTTTGCACAAGGAGAAAAAAGCTACTCCAGCGTATGGAGGAAGTGGTGTGTTACTACTACCTCTACTCAGGAGAAGCCAACCTGCATTCCTCATTTGATGGCATCCTTCCATCACGGCTTTGAACAACCTCTGAGAGCTGCCACCGCTGGGTAAGATGTGTGTTCGATATCAGAACTGACTGCAGTTCGATGCTGGGTGTGCAGTTACGCTGTGTATGATGCACAGCATTTTTTGACTTCACTTTTTTATAAAGTGTTTTGATATGTTTCAAGGATAGACAGTGCTGTAAGGAAGCCTTTTATATTGAGCCCTAAAGAGTACTTCAGTGCAGACTCGTTTCTGCATAGCCAGCCTCTGGGTTCCAGCACTGCCTAAGCTGAGCAGTTGGGCACATTAAAACACAGAATTATGTTATATGATAGCAGGCAAAAAAAAAAGTTATTTGCAAGTCACAGCATCAGCGTATGAATCATGCATCCAATTATTTGTGTTTAACCAGTGAAATAGAACCTTTGTGAGCGACAAATGTCCTCAGTCAGAGTTTATTTCTCTCAATTAAAAAACCCAACAAACAAGCTACCAACAGCTTCTTTCAGAGAACCTCCTTTAGCCTCTAGCTACGGGGAAAGAAACTCTGGGTTCTGCATGTCAGCACTGCGCGTTTGTTCACAACAGCGTTTTCCGTGAAAACTTGCAATGTATACTGGAAGGTGGTTAATAAGGGTTAAAAGGAAAGCAGTCTTACATACCCATGGAAAAAAATCCCAGTTTTCTTTACACTCCACAGTTTTGTTATAGCACAACTCCAGGAAAACCGGTGCAAGGCATTATCAGAACCTGCCATCTCTGTGTGATTAAATGACCACCTGTGAACTGTCCCACAGTGTAAAGTCATCACAGCTTCAAACAGAATAAAAGCATTCAGGAGAAAGCCACAAACCAGAATGGTCAGCCTTTACCACATTTTTTTTTCCTCCTCAAGTAGCTGCAATACCCAGGTTGCGGCTGCTCACTTAAAACAGAGAACTGCTTTCAAGACCGACAGAAAATAATTTACACCCTCTTCTTGCCATTTTATCCTGGTGCTATAACTCCTAAAATAAAGTTTCACTTCAAGTAAAGGGTGGAGTAAGGTATAAAACAAATGCTTTATCCAGAATGCTCTTGGCTTATAGCAATGATGAACAGTTTTAGGCATGTGTTTAGTCATGTGCTGAGAAGAAAATAAAGCTCAGTGCACAAAGATCAAAGAGTAACACTCACACCATTCCCTTGCTTGCCTTACTTGATTTTCAAGCTTTGCGGGTGCTGGTATTTTGTTGTTGGGGTTTCTTCCCCTCCAAGGTGTGGGTACAGTGTATAATCCACCTCCCTACACCTCTCTGCCCTACCACACTACTTAACAGCATGCCACCCTTCTGCTGGGGAGGGTAAGGGTTGGAAGATGGCTTGTTCCACCTGTCTCCTCTGCTTTCAGGGAATGCTATCAAGTTCCTGAACATCATTTAGCAAAACCTGTCTTCTCAACAGCTGCAGGGTCCGGCCTAACGAGTATTCTATGAGCTATGTGGTTTTTGCACACCTTCTGCTAAAACAGTAACCAGTTTTCAAGACAGAAATGCCACCAGTTTCTGCAGTGCTCACACAGAGGGGTAGCACCGCTGGCCGCTCTGGTGTTGTTCAATTCCCATCCCGGTCACAAAGTCTTTGCTGTCCCTGGTTATTTCTGACACAGAGAGCTGAACCTACACGCGCACGTACAGCAGTGGCGATGTAGATGGATGTGCAATTATTGTTTGTCAGTTAAATCAGCATCTGAACAGAAATTCCTAAATAGCAACCCAATCACATCATCATCTTTAAATACTTTGCAATTTTGATCCTTAGATTATAAAGGAGAAAAGCCACTTATGCAAATATTTCTGCATCCCTGGACAGCACTACAAATAAAGTACTGACTAAGCAGCAGAGCAAGAATTTATTGGCACCAATAATAGCATGTAGAGTAACTCTTTCCTCAGCATCAACTAGAGAAGTAGGAGCTGCATGCACACAATAAAGATGACCAAAAATACTAGAGTAGCATATTTTCATAAAAGCAAAAAGCACTTTTCTTAAGTAGACTTGAAATAAGTGTTGCTGAGCACGTTATATGAACAGAAAGGCCATAGTATCCTGGACTAGAAACCAAGCAAAAAAACCCCCAAAAACAAAACAACAGGATTATTCTGCTAGTTTATAAATCAGAAGTAGCAAGAAGAGAGCTTGCTTTGAGCCGGTCAGTTTTTCAGCAGCACCACCCTTCCGAGAGAACATGAGCTTGTTAGCCAGGAACCTTAGAGAAACGTGCCATCACTTCTGTCGGGAAAACCTCCTCCCACTGAGGATGCAGCATTTGTGTGTGAGGGAGTAAGGCCACCCCACAACACTGAACAGGGCCCATGACTGCATTTTTCAGCTACCACATGGAGACAGCAGTTCAGCCTGTGTCCTGCCTTCTCCATGCAGAAAATTTAGCCCAAGTCTGCCTCGTCCCATAACCTTAAGCATGTCCTAACACCTCGAAACATTTATGTTGGCCTGTGAGAAATGCCAAAATGCGTGCCTCAGTGAAGAACAATCATTTTTATAGCCTTGTAACAGTTTGTGGGCTGAGCCAGCCACTCTGCACATACCTATGCCCTTACTCTCTGCAAATGCTAACAAGGAGCTGACAGTTTACACGAGAAGGAAACCAGCACGCACTGTGTCGTGCCCAAATGCGCTGCTCAACAGGAAGCAAGAAAACAATACTTTAACAGCTGTGAATGTGGAGAGATGGGGACTTTTATCTGCTTACCAGATATTTCTTTAAATAGAGATGCAACCACAACACTGTTAAGCTGGAAGGTTCAGTAGTTGAGTGATTCAATTCAAATTTGCTACGCCAATGCATCATGGATCTCTTTTCAAGGGCAAGCTCCAAGTCATGGTTTCAAACCTTCACGCAGGGTAATTAGATCTCAGTGGTCATTCAGCTGTGATGAAGAGATACCTTGGCTTACTGGTAAATATGTACAATCACAAAGACTGAGGAAGGTGCATCCATTTCTTTATGTGAAGATAAGGAAAAATTTTTTCATGGTGAGTGTGACAGAACACTGGCACAGGCTGTCCAGAGAGGTTGTGAAGTCTCCTTCTCTGGAGACATTCAAAACCTGCCTGGACACGTTCTTGTGTGACCTAATCTATTGGTTGGACTTTATGATCTTAAAGGTCTTTTCCAACTGAAATGGTTCTATGATTCTATGATCCTGCTCTAATAGGGAGTTCAACTAGATGACCCCCAGAGGTCTCTTCCAACCCCTAACATGCTGTGATTCTGCTTTATTTTCTTTGTCACCGTGGCTGCAAAGTGCTGTGTGTGTGGACACATCCTTGACTCCCAGTGCCGCCCTCTGCAACTGTGCCACGTTAGGGGAACTGTGTCCTGCAGGGACAAAATGCAGGAAGGATGTTAGAGGAGGAGAAAAAGTAGCTCAAATGTTTTTTACTTGCATTGCCATGGCAAATGGCAATGCAGGGAGGTGGTTGAGTCACCTTCCCTGGATGTGTTCAAAAAAAGGGTAGATGAAGTACTTAGGGATATGGTTTAGTTTAGGATGTGAATGGTTGGACTTGATGATCTTAAAGGTCTTTTCCAACCTTATTATTCTGTGATTTTGTGAAATGGAGGTGGGAGCAGACACACATATGGCAGAGTCTGACTTCTAAGAGAAATCCCCAACAAGACAGCTTAGCCTAGGTCTCCAGAGCTCAGAACGTCTCTCATGTCCCAAAGAGGGGTAGACCAAAGTCCAGGTAAGAGCCAGTATGGAGAGTGCTGTGATAACACAGGCTTGGAGAAGTGGTGTCAGAGACTTGGACTTCAAATAAGGAAACAGCATTCCTTAGCTGTGTGCCAGTCGCACCATGTGAGCACAGGTGTTGTTTTGCTCAAAGCAAGGTTTATTTTCATTCAAAATTCTATTTGGGAATACGTCATTCAAAGCAGAGCAATTTTAACCCCCTGCCACAGAGAGGACAAGCTTCTGATGTTCTCCTAGCCAAACACTTAAGCTAGAAGCAATGGATGAGAAAGCCCAAGGCGAAGGCTTACCTGGTTAAAGGACACTCCAGATTTGGAATCAGCTTACTTGCTGCAGCAACAAATAGTTTGGGGAGATTCTCCACAAGGTTACATAGACCTGAGCTTGGGTTTTCTACACTAGCTTCAACTGAGCCATGTGGACATGCTCATGTAGGGTCTCAAGCAACTTTTAAAAGCACAAGCTCAGTATTTTAAGGACCGTACCTTGCCCACGAGTTCTTCTTGCACTTTTGTCAAACAAGGTTTCTAAAATTTGCAGGCCTGCTGCCAAGCACAGAGTGGGGGGCCCGCTTCACTAGGATGTCTCCCTTGAGGAATAGTTGAAAAATCGGGTTTTCAGCTGCCCTGGGAAAAATATTTGTCCACACTCTTTGTATAAGTGTGTCAAGGGGGAATTACAAAAATCCTAAAACCAGGTAAGTGGATTATAGCAACTTCAGTAGGAAAATTCATTCTCCTTGTGGCTATCGAAAGAAATACCACTAGAGATTACATCTCTCTCAGGATACATCATCCTTCTGAACAGAAAATAAAATCCACTTAAGTCAGTGGAAAGGCGATACTGCAACAGGTTTTGGATGAAAAGGCATCTCTTCCATTTTCTCTTTGCTAGTCATGCAGAAACTGCTCAGCTATCTCTCAGCATGCAACACAAAAAACCCCACCCAAAGATGCACAAGTGTGCAGCGTTAGCTTCCAATGGAAATTTTGACAGTGCAGAATTACCAAGATAAGAAGAGTTCTCTTTACAGTCCTTGATAATAAGGTTTTGTAGCATTCGGAAAAAAACCCTGTGGTTTCCCCACAGGAAACCAACAATATTGCTTGTAATAGCAGCCATAATTTCAGGGGCAGTTAATGAGGTAGCATTGTGTTTAACAGTGGTTTAAGTAAAACAGTGGAATGCAGGACTTGGTCCACAATGCACAAATGACACTGGTTGGGGTTTTTTTGTTTAAATTTCATCACAACCTACAGGATTCAGTGTAGGAGTCAGAAGAAGTACCCGCGGCACTTGAGGCTGGCTTGGAAGGCCTCATCCTTTCTGGCAGCTATTTTACACCAACCTCTCTTCTGCAGCGTTGCTGCTCATTTACGTTCACTACACAAGGAGCACCAGGTCTGCACCTGCAACCTAAGCAGAGAGCCACGTGATGAGCTCAAAAGAACAGTCACTCTCCTTCTCCGACATGTCTGTGAGATTAGGCCCGGAGCAGACTCAGCTTCAACGTAAGCTCCCCTCAGAGCATTTCTGCTGCAGATACTTTCCCCAGAAAAATCTGAATAGTTTTGTGATTTAAAAAAAATCTATTCCCATTTCGAACACAAATGTCATTTACATCTTGCAGGAACATCAGCACCTTGCAAGACCTTTACTACAGTCTCTCTTTCGGTCTTTGCAAGGGGATTTCTGCTACACCACTTAGCAGTGAAAACTACATAATTTTTCAAAGAGAGATTGTAATTTGAGTAGCGACAGAGAAAGTAGGCATCCGAGCCCTGATCCCGTTGTCAGCTACACAATTTGTTTCCCCTTCAGGAAGCCAGAAGAAACAGGCATTCTGCAGCCTCCGAACAGTACAGCTTGCTGGCAACAGGCAAGCATTGCAAAAAATGTACCCAACTAATTGGCTTCTTATGGGATATGCAGGTTTATCAAGTCAAATGCATCGGAACCTTCCTTCTGCCAACCGCCTGCTACATTTGTGTTTGCTCCAACTACAATTGAAAACATGGAGTATTTAGCTTTGATATCCATTTTGCTAAGAAACTGTTAAGGCAGTCACCAGAAGTCTTCTTTTAGTGGCACAGCAAAGACTTTCTTATTTGAAGACAAAGAGGAAGATTCAAGAGAGCTTTCTGATTTCTTAGGGTGGAGGAAAGGGAAAGTACAAACTCTGACGTGGCTTTCAAGTCAAGTAAGGCTGAAAACTCTCATCTCTTGATGTTTCCAGACTTGTACAGCAAATTCCAGGCTTGGAAGAGACTGCTGAGAACTGTTAAGGATTGTCACCTTTCTCAGCAGCCAGAGTAAAACGTTCCATCCTGCCAAGGTTCATTCAGAAAAAGAAAAGCACTTTATATACAAAAATTTTAGTAATGGCCTGCTTTCTTTGAACTAGCTGACCTCAGTGGTCAGCCACTGCCTTAGGTCTGTGCTCTGCAACAGTCTGCTGTCTCATCACAGCAATCAGATAGAGACATCTAACATGTTTGGCTGCTGCCACGTATCTCCATCCTCAAAAATGAGTGCAAACCTTCCTCTTCCATATATACCACAGATTCATAAACCTACAAGTTTAAGGAACTCCATGGTAAGTGTGACTTACCATTTTCCTAGACCATGAGTATCTAATACAGGCACTTCAAGGATTTCTAATTATTCTGTTCTGTAGATAATACCATGCATTAAGATTAAAAATGCCTAACATCCATAATGTACTCATTTTTTTTTATTTTTTTCCTCCTTCCTCTACACTAATACCAAGCTTAGGAAGACTCAGCTAAGACCAAGTTAAAAAATTCAGTATCCACCATCTCCCATCCTAATTATGGCTCCCCTCAAAAGTTGTCTTTCATGTCTACTTTAGGATTCTTTTGCTTGCCTTTCCCTAAAACTACAAACAAAAGACTATTCTTTGTTCTTTTCTCTTTGCCAAATAATCACTCAGTCAGCTTCACCCCATCATCCAAGCCTTTCACCAAACAGCACTGTTTGACTCCATTTGAGGCTGGGGTTACTCCTTTGTGTACATCTGTGCACATCAGTGCTTGGTGTTACTCCATTTACCATCTGTGAGAACTCAAAGAGCAAGAGCTGTTCCCAGACAAGTCACATGTCCGGTTGACATCGATTCTTATCTTGGAGACATCAGCTGCATACGCTTACCAAGGATCAGGCAAGTAGCTAAGCCGTCAGAGATACTTCCCCAGAACATGCACCCAGCAGTTTATTGCTCAGGGACTTTCAAGTAGGAGGAAATGTCTTTGTACACAGTAGATGTGGATGGAGAAACATTACCTTACATCTCGTCTTTCTAAAATTAGGCACGATTTGTCCTTGTCTTTATCATCCTAAATAACAGCACTTTAAGCAGATGACTGTTCACCTTTTTTTTTAAACACAGCACTGATATAAAGGACAAGAAAGAAAAGTAAGAAGTCTTTTATATTCACAGTGGATTATAAAGCCTGCAGCAAATAATTTCTTGCTATCTAACAGAGCATTCAGTTTGTTCCAGGCTGCCCAAAATAGCACACCACGCTCATGTCCAATCCAATCGACTTTGCTTCTGCAGCCAGTCAAAGCTGATACTGTACAACAAAGATTTGCTCTTGGAGAGCAGATTTATTAACACACCACCAGGACTAACAAACCCAGAAATCCCTGGCTGCATTCTCAGTGTTCACCTTTCCATTATGCCCCTAATTATCCCCAAAGAAGTTTATTCCTTGTAAGCTTCTTGTTCAAGCTGATAAGCGTTTCCTCCTGAATCCTCTGCAGATCTCAGATTTACTCCCTGTGCTCTTACCTGAGAAACTCAGCAACTGTCTTCCTTTTTACAATACACACCCACACTCTCAGTTTGGGATCTTTTCTTCTTCTTGTCAAGAGGCTTCCTCTGGGGATGTGTACTCTTGACAGATGGCCCCGGGACTCTTCTGTTCACGGGAGCCTACAACACAGAACTGCTAAATCCAGTCATTATAACTGGTCAAGACCACCTCCTTCCCACAGCTCCTGACAAACCCTTCGCTTTCAAACCCACCAACCGTGGTCTCCACAAAACTGGATCTCTTCCCTGCTTAAAGCCACAGTTTAGACTACAGATCATGGAATGCAGCACTTAGTGAAAGGAGCTCTAGTTCTCTACCTGGTTTTCAGTGAAATGTCATGGACCCATGCTTTTTGGTTTAACAATGAGAAAATTTTATTCTACCCATATTTATGAGTGTCTGAACTCAGTTGCTGGAAAGCCCCACAGCTACATCCACTTTAAAATAGTGGTGGGTTTAGTGCAATTATTATAATGATAATTACAGCCTCAAAACCAGTATAAAGTGTAAGAATTCCCACAATTTTCAGTATTACTGAATGAATTTCTTCTAATCAACTGACTTAATTGAGTAGTTAAGAGCCTATTTTACTTCGGACTCACATGGAAGGGAATAGTATATTAATCAAGACCAACCTGCTCCTTCAGGTTTGAATAAGATGCTAATCCTGTCAGTTATTTTTTAAAGCATCTATTCAAGGTAATTAATAGAAAAATAATATTAAAAAATGCCATCCCAAATAAATATATACTGCAAAGGACATTTTGTCACATAAGAGCATTTGTCAAAGAGCAATGCTTTATGTTGAAGGCTGTTTCAATGTACATAGCCCAGAAGGGCAAAGGTAGCAACGTGATTCACCTTTTCTCATAAGCAACCCTTCCTTCCCACTTCTGTGTTATGCATAACTGGAAATAAAACTGTTTGCTCTGACAAAAAAAAATCACCAAGACACTAACCCCAAACCCTCAGAAGCTAACAGAAAGCTTCTTTGGCTATGTTCAAAGTGCAGGTTTCCTCTGGAGGAAGCTACTCCGATTCTGAGACTAAAATGGCTCCTCTACCCAAATGCAGGCACCTCTCATTACATTTTAAAGATAAATGCACACAGTAAAACACATGCTGATTTACCTTCTCTTTCCACAACTGCTCTGGATCATGAGCTCAGATTCACAGACTTGAAAAGAACGGAGAAAACATATTACATGATATCCTAACCTGACCTTCTAGAGCTGGTAACGGCATCATTTCTGCACCATACCTCTGAATCCTGTTTCAGGTAAACTGGAGGCTCTCTCAGCAATGCTCTTCCAGACTTGGTTTAGAAACCTGAAGAGATAAAGAGCCTAATAGCATTCTCAGGTAAAATAGTTCTGTAATTCAATTTAAAAAGTATCTAAATAGTTTTGCTGAATTCAACACAACATCACAAACAGGAAGACTGAAAAGTATGGGTGTCTCATGAACTTTACAGTTTCATATCAAAGGGAACGAATACTCCCGCACACGTTCTTCTGTGGGAAGAACTGGTGGATGAGACAAGTGCACACGTAACTTTTATTCCTGCCTTGGAGGCAAACAATGAAGGAGACCATCACTGAGGTTGTAAAAGCCTGAACCACATTTCCTGTTTGTAAGAAGGCAGACAAAAAAAAAAGAGAAAAGAAGAAAAAAAGGCTGTAGACACTTTAAGATTGACAAGTCTAGCGACAGACTCATGCTGCCAGGTCCAGAACAAACGAGCATCCCAGGTCTGCCAACATAACTTGATTTCCGGTTGGATAAAGGGGTGGAGAGCACTCCTAGAAACAACAAAGCCAGGTAAGCCGTACCTTTTCACTATTACAAACTTTTAAAAAAAGGAGCAGTAAAACCGTGCTACAGTAGATTACCGGTCCTCCAAGAGACGGTTGCTCAGGGATCTGAAGTCAAATTATTAATAATGATCATGATGGTGATGAATCATCATCAATAGCTTAAACCTTCATTAATTAAAGTTTGTTAATGAAGACTAAGCACTGGTGTTAGTTTTGCACTTTGCACTTAAAATACTGCGCTGAGATTGTTTTATTTTACAATGTGCTGCTTCCCTTCTGAAGTACGAAGTTGGTATCTCACAAAGCAATTAGCTGTGCACTAATTATCTGCAGTTTAAGGAATCCTTTCTGGACAATTAATCTGTTCTTAAAACCTCACACAGGTGGAAGCATCTTTAATGTTGATTTAACATTCATCAGACTCTTAATGGGTTTCACTTTCTAAGGGTCATTAGTACAGAATATTATTTATCTCACCATTTAATGGGGGAGGGGGTAGCTAATTTTGTCTCAACTTTGACAAATTTGCAGACAGAAATAACACGAAACAAACCACTGTGTGCTCCAGATCATCATCTTGAATCCAGCAGTGATCAAAGTAATTAATCTGCTTCTGTGAATTATGAGTTCATAGCATAGATGGCATGTCCAGCTCTCACTGGACAGGTGTCTGTACGCCCCACCTCCCATTACTTTTCAGTAGGAAAAACTGATAGAAGTACAGTATTTTCCCATTTTCCTTTGTGAGCGATTCCCTAAACAAAATACATTAGAACAAGAAGGAAAGAAATGTAGTACTTCTGCTTCTTATTTTTATGCTTCTTCTAGGATAAGCGCCTGTTTCTAGCCCTGAATTGTTTAATCCAGCCACTTTCCCCAAAGGTAAGTGCATGACTAAGACCACTCCTTTGAGCTGCAATAACACTGAATCAGAGAAATTCATCCAGGGAAGATTAGAATGTTTTGAGGGGTTTTGTTACTATAGTTATTATTTTGCTCACTTCTCCCCCTCCTATGTGTTGTTGTGTCCCTCCACCCCCCTCCTCTCACCCTTCCCCATTAAGGTTTAATGCACTGTAATTTTCTTCTTCTGCAAAGAGGAAACCTCAGGAAAAAAATGACTAAAATTCTGTTTGTTCCCATGTCTTACCTCTTTTGGTGGAGAAAATTGTTAATAGGGAGAAAGGGAGAAAAGGCACAATCAACTATGTCTTTAGAAAGACTTTTACTTGCCTGTAATTTGTTCTGTGTATATAGTACCTTTAGTGCACAGCGCTGTAAAACATACTAAGAGGAGGTGAGTAACCCCATTCCTAAAATTAGAAAAGTAAAAAATTTGGACTAAATTACCTAAGATAGGTGTCCTGCTTCAATACACCTTCAAGTGTGATCCCGTTTCCAAATAGAAATGAAAAAACCAGCAGAATAGGGATGATATTAAGCATTCAAAGCACTGTCATCTTTATAATGATTAAATATAGAACTTCCCCCAGCTCACACATCCCAATTTCTTTCAAAAATAAAACAAGAATTGTTGTCCTGCTCATGAAACCTTTGGCTATGCAATGAACTCTTTTCTGTCACGGGGGAGCACATTACTTCAAGATGTGATTTCTTTTGAACAAACTACTGTCACTCTTAGGTTTTTCCCACCAAAGACAGACCATTGCAGAAAGCCGTGATGAACTTTGAGCTTATCTTCTTAGAACCACAGTGTATTATTTGTACTATTCTGGGGGGGCTAATTTTTCATTAGGAGGTGGGTTTTTTTAAAGAATACAACAAAACTTTTAAAAATACTCAGTTTGACAGCAATCGAGTACAAATGCCCCTGAACACAGTGCTACATGTTCTTCAGAATAAATATGCAATATTAAAAAAAAAATCAAAACCCCAAACCCTCTGGTTTTGTTACATTTGACAGATTACATGGATGAGAATTAAAATTAGAGAATAAAAGACAGTATTTCAGAACAGACTATAACTAGGGTAACAGACTTCTCTTTCTGTTTATTTCTCACTCTCTGTCCACAGCCTTCTTATCCTTTTTCTGCCTTTAGCACAACCAGTGAGGTGCCATAGGTGGTATCTGCTATTACATGTATAGGGGCAGCAATGTGGTTATCACAATCACAAGGTTGGAAAAGACCTTTAAGATCATCGAGTCCAACCATTCCCCTCCCATGCTAAACCGTATCCCTAAGTACCTCATCTACCCATTTTTTATCCAAGGAGACAAATTGTTCTTCGCACAGGTATTCTGCTCTCCTGCTCCAGCTGCTGTTTTCAAAGTAGTAAATACTTAAATAGTGCAGTTATAAATGTAAACAGCACATTGGCAGCCACTCTGAAGGCAGCACAAGATCCCCTGGGCAAGAGCCGGCAGCTGTGCATCTGTAGAGCGAAGATACAAAAATCAAACCCTCTGATAGTTTGTACTTGGACAGAAAGATTAACTCAAAACCGACCTTTGCAAAGCGCAGAGCACTCAGGGCAGGACTCGTATCTCTCTGATCGAGGCCCTTGCTAGGGTTTCATGGCCTGAAAGAAAACGGCTGTTCTTTTGGAAATACGAGTAGCTGGTGTCACAAAGACCAAAAGAAAGAAGTCACGTGTCGGTTTGTATACGTTCTGCTGAAGTACAAGCAGATCTTTAAGATAAAGAAGATGAATTTTAAAAGAAAACTAAGTCGTGTTCAGCTAGGAATAAATTTAAGTCTTGTTTTCTTTATCTCCTCACAACCGTGCAGTATTCTAAACCAGGCTTAAGAAAGCTGTAGATTGGGAGGTTTAAAAAAATTGGTACTTTTTATTAGAAATCCCAAGTTTAATGCCTTTTGTTTTGCTAGACTTTTTTTTTTTTAAATTCTAAAGAAATGGGATTATTCAAATACCATAGGAGACAAACTTGAAATTGAAAATGGAAACAACTTTTTTCCAACCTTCACTTTTTTTCCAGATAGTAAGTCCAATTTAATTCAGAAGCTGAAACACACGCACACACAGAGAAAAACTTATCTATGCCGGTTTTGGCTGGGGTAGAGTTAGTTTTCGTCATAGAAGCTTGTATGGGGCTCTAGTTTGGATTTCTGCTGGAAACAGCGTGCAGGCTGGGGGTGCACAAGAAGTTGGGAGGAGACACAGCTGGGACAGCTGACCTTGACTGACCAAAGGGATATTCCTTGCCATATGACATCATGCTCAGCATAGAAAGCTGGGGGAAGGAAAAGGTAGGGGGAGATGTTCGGAGTGATGGTGTTTGCCTTCTGAAATAACCATTACATGTGACAGACCCTGCTTTCCTGGGGATGGCTGAACCCCTGCCTACCCATGGGGAGTGCCAAATGAATTCCTGGTTTTTCTTTGCTTGCGTGTGCAGCTCTTGCTTTACTAAGTAAACTGTCTTTATCCCCAACACACAAATTACCTCACTTTTGCTCTTCCAATTCTCTCCCCATCCCACCAGGGGCTGTGTGGTGTTTATTTGCCACCTGGGGTTAAGCCATGACACATCAAAAATTTGGTTGCCTCTTCCACTTCCCTTAAGAGCTTTAAATTGAATATTTTCAGCCAGGAGTTCTCCTCCTGCTCTAGAAACACCAGGGAAAAACAACACACCTGAATCAGGAAGATAATTAAACAGCATTCAGGATCAAGAAAAAGGTACAAACTTAGCTTCCAGCTGCATTTCAGCTATCCACTTTTTTTATTTTAAGGAATCACAGGGCTGTAGTTTCCATCACAGTTATGTGTGCTTCCTTTCTCTTATGCCACAGTACTGGTTTTGCTCCCTGGGGAAAAAAACCCCCACAACCCTCTAGAATTTATACGAAAAGAATTTTGAAATGAACGGAAGAAAAGTGGAAAAGAATCACTGCAAAAAAGATAAAAGGACAGGAGAAGGAAGGATGTGTACTATTTTTCCAGGCACCACATTGGGACTTCAAGGGTTCTTGATTTTGAGACGGACTTCTTGTAGTTTTGGACAGATTGCATAGGATGCAAACCTGAGCCATAAATTGTAGAGTAACCAGGTTCCAAACAATGGCGTTTCTTGCTGTTGCCTGATAGAATCTTCGAGGGGAGATCTCCCTTTCTTTTAATTCCTACTCTGAAAAACTGGAATAATACATAGCTGCTTCAAGAGGGTGTTGTGTCTCCTCATCGCTGTCTGTATCTCATTGCAAAAAAGTGCCTCTCAACATGAAAAGTAGTACTGCAGGGATGGAGGACCCTCAAACACCTTTGGGAGAACTCCGGTAGGAGAAAAGAAAGGAGTGAAAATTAGATGTTTAGTTTAAAAGGAAGGATAAATGGCATGTGGAAAAGCAGTTAGGAGTCTGTCAAAGTTACAGCTTACTTGCTCTGTTTTGTTCCTTTTAAATGAATTCTGGTCAGGAAGGAAAACAGAAGCCCATGTGATTTTTTTTTTTTTGCTACCAAGGATTATTTTATCTCGTTTCATCATCATAAAAACATCTGTGGCTTGGAATAAAACAAAACTAACAGAGCTTCTGCAATACCAGCATAATTAGGGAACAAAACTCAGGGGCAGTTCCTAAGTTGAACTGGAGCTGGCCAGCCACAGAAGAAAACTCCCTCTTCTCAGCAGGAGCCAATGCATCTCCCCCGAATACCCCTGGCCAGCAACAAGGGAATGCTTATTCCTGTAGCCCTTCACCTGAGCTTTAAGGAGGAAACAAAATGTCAGCCTCCAGAAGGAATCCTGCTGCTTGGAACACAAACAAGAGCATTAACGACCTGCTGACAGCATCACCCAATCTATCCCCTTGACCGCTCCACTCTGGTTAGAATTTTGGGTGCGCTGTTAGTGGAATTCACTCATTTTTCGGATGAGGCTTTATTTCAAGCACTCCAAACTTTAGAGGCAAGTCTGGGGTAAAGGGAGGCTTTGTCCAATTAGGCTGACCCACTTTTTACCAAGGGATTCTTGGGAAGCTGTTCACATTTTCCTCGGCAGTGGGTTCGCTGGTTTGCAGCTACTGCTCATCCTCTGCTGCTTACATCCTCTGCTTTCTCGGGAAGGAGAGCAAGGATATGAGCAAATCAAGTCGTTTTAACAGGAGATGCAAGGAAACAAGTAACCAACCTTTGAAATTTGTTGTGGGGATTGTTATTATCTGATGGCCTTAGCTGTTATTCAGAGACATTTCCAGTGAAGTCAACTGTTTTGACTGAATTCACCTCCAGAACTACATTCATGAACTTTAGAATTTAGCCAAAAATTTAATGCAAATATTAAGCTAAAGACACCTGTAGAACTAACTTCAAAGCTATTCACAAAAATTAATTTTTCGTTAGCAATTTCTGATTTATTACTGCATTTTACAGGCAAACCAATAGTCATCCTTTGACCAAAATGCTATGAAAAAGCAGTTGTGCTAAGTTTATCCATGTTGCTCTGTTATTTAGCATCTGCTTTTGATATTAATTTTTTAGGTTGTATAGCAATGGTTATCATAGAGTAAACAACAAAATAGCAGCTTGAAGTACAGCAAGGAAAAAAAATCAACCAACCACAAAGAACACAGTAAAACTGTTAAACAACACAAAATACAAAGTTCTTTTCTTTCTGTTACAGAAATGGAGTGCCATGTTTCTGTCTGGGGAGTTTTGGCCTTTCTGAGTTTGGCTCTGGTTGTTTCCTTGATACTGAATATTTCACACTATATGAAAAAGAAGCAAGGTAAGTCATGTCTCTCTGTAAGGGATGGAGTTGGTGTGTTTAAAGTGTCTGTACAGAAAACCATCACTGCTGGGAGATTTCAAGGCCAACAAATCAATTCTTCTGAATCTTGAAAATTACCTATTGGCAAGAATGATTCTCATCAAGAGGATGTTAACTTTGAATTTTTTTTGGGAGAGTCAGGTATGATTACAAAAGGATTGCTAGCTGCCCAACCCGCTGCTGAAAACTACCTAAATCCATTCTCTGAAGACAAACCCACAGAACACGTACAGGGTGAAATTTGTTTTAACATCTGAAATGTCCTTTTTTAAAGTGTACTTTTCATGTAACTGGTTATCATTTGTACTTTAATTTAAAAAATTATTTAAGTAGCTGTACTAACACAAAACATGTTTGAGGAAATGTTCAGCTCCGAAAATTCCTGAATGTTTATTTAAATTTCAGATTTTATACACATTTTATGCTTAATCAGTTTATTTTCAAAAAAGTTCTAATTTATTTTTGTCACGGGATGCTAATGTAGCTCTTAAATCAATGTGCCACTCTCAATAAGGAAATGATTTGTTTACGTTAGAGGGTGACTACAGTGATACTCTGGTTTTGGTTAAAATTAACTATGACTTTAACAAAATTCATCATCCCAGTGCAACTTCTCTTATGCATAAAATTATAATTATTAAGTTGTACAATCCTCACCACTCCAATTCAGAGAAAAACAGCCTTTACACAGGGAAACCCTTACCTGTGCTAGACATGTGTTGGTGGGCAGACAAACGCTGGTGGACTCATCCATGTTAATCACACATACATACATAATCTACATAAACAGAGGGCCTATGCTTATAAGAGGTGTAGGAGAATTAATTATCGTAGGGCATTAAAGCAGCTGCTGGACTGTTGAGGGATGCAGGGGTGCATTTTTGGTTGATTTTATCTTTTAGCACTAGATATCTCTATGATGAAAAAAATCAGTCATTTACACAACTAACCTTGAGCAAAGTTTCAGTCAGAGTGGCTGATGCTGCTTTCATTGTTCCTGGAGTCAGAGCTTACAGCAGAAAATTCTGGAGTCCTGGAGCAGAGGATAAAGTCAAGCAGTCCTCAGTTATTAAGCAGGCTCTAGCAATAAATCTCTTTGTAGCCATTCCCTCTTCTGCTTCAGTTTCTTCACCTGTGTGGATCACAGGACCTCCCCCTTTCAGAGATACAGTCAACAAAACTAGTAAAATTAGCTAAGCTTTCACCTTGCAATATAAACACATGATGCACCTCCCTAGGCAAAGAAAAAGATGAGGGAGGAGCAGGAGGGTGAGACCAGGAATTAAATCCCATGTGTTACAATTTACTTTTGGGGTCTTGTAAACTAGCATAGACTTTGAAGGCACAGCAGAGAGTCATAACACAAGCATTTGTATTAGTCAAAGGGATTTGAGAAAAGCAGGGGGACAACTGACAGCCCTGAGAGCCAAGAGCTTTCAATTTTACTCTCTACAGTGAAATCAAAAGTATGTCAGCTAAGGCAATTATCTGAATGGTCTAAAATAACACATTTTGTTTTCCTTTCACTTTTTTCTTTTTAACAATTTTTCCAGATAATATGTATAAAGACTATGAAGATAACAGTCCAAGGTAAGTTGAATAAAAAATATTTCTTGCTGGCAAGGGTGAAACAAGCTATAAATAACAACAGATGGCTTTAAAGGCATGGCATAGGGGAAAGCCCAGTATCTCATGCAGCCTGCCTGGAAACATTGGAGGGCAGGTTAGTTAGAGAAAAAAAAAGAGTTCTACAAAAGAACCAGGAAAAAAATTAACTTGGGAGAGAGGTACTCCAGTCATTTTATCAGCAATGAAATAATTGCATGCTAATATGATCATTTTATATACTGAAGGAAGTACAAGACAGAGAGCTAAAACACTATTTACTATCACTCAAACTCAATAAATCTATAACAATTAAACACAACTCTTGGAAAACAATGATAAATTATATATTTGATACTTGCAAAGCAATAATTTATACATATTTACATTTCATACTCTTCTTTTATACATGAGATTCAAAAGCAGTAAAATAGAGCCTGCATACAGCTGCTGGTTAACTCATGATCTGTTACAAGTCTGTTATATATAAATAAAAAAACCCCACCAAAACCCAAACCACGCTTTAGAAAACAGACATGGAAAGGGTCTTGTCTCAACTCAAATATAAATGGCCCTTGAAATAAAAATAGAAAAGCCTCCACCTATTCCCCAAAACCAATCCTCAAGCATGAATTTCCTTGAAGTAGGGAAGTCTGCCTCCTTGTTACTGCCTGTTCAGCTGAAAGATACCACTGACAAAATTGGTCTTAGGTTGCATTACATCATTCCCTTGATGAGGCACGGTACAGGGATGCAACAGGAACAAGGTGCTTCCCACTGACTGTTCCCATCTTTAAACATTGTCAAGCTTAGAAACATTTTAAAGAAACACCAGGTAATGAAACACAGAATACCATTAAATATCCAAAGCTGAACTTTGCTTTGGTCTTCTCTAGTTGTGTTGACCTAAGTATTTTAGTTGAATCAAGAGTGGACTTTAAGAACACTGCCCTAAAAAACTCATTTAGTGCTTTAGTTTGTATTGCAAAGTGGTCTTGAGGACACAAACTGGGTTCCTTTCAATGATCACTAATATTTCCAGAACTGTATCAAACAGTAGTTTAGTAGGTTTGCAATTACCTTTATATTTACCTAAATTACAAGAAAGAGAGTTCAAATACTTGGTTAGATAACGAATCTCTCTTCAGAATATGGACACGTTTTTGGTGTTGTTTTTTAGATCACGTGCAGTCTGATATGGCTGTATGTGTGCAAAACGTTCAGAGGTGAATAGTGGTGTCCCAATCAAAGCATATTCTGTGGATTAAAAGTACTTTTCCATTCCCCTTCTAGCTATGATTATTATGCAGAAGACGACCCAGTTTATGGCAATCTCAATCAAGATATTTTTGGTAAGCTTCATTTTAAGAACTCGTGTCTGTTCAGAGGCTCTAATAAATGTAGGGTTAAAAGCTGACTGACAAACTCTGTGTTTCTCAAATTGCAGACTTGAGTATCTAACCCTTTTCACTTGCTGTGTTCATACCTACTTGGGGTAGAACTGCAAACCATCATACTGCCTGTACTACTCTTTGGAAGACTACAGTTCATACTGAATTTGATTTTTTTTACAGTCCAAATGGTCCTGTTCAGCCAAATATCTCAAACCCAAGAGCTTTTCTACATGCAAAGCTGCACCAGCTGAAGTAACAGCTTGATCCGTGCCTGTTAAAGCAATCTAAGATGTATGTTACACCCTGCCCAAAGTCAGTGCTGCCACAGAAGCCTGCAGAACCAAACACACACCAGCTCTCTGCCGTGAGAGATACGACCTGCAGATTAGATATGATGCTGACAAATATGCTGAAACAAGCCCAGTGGCTAAATGGTAGGCAGGCATAGCTTTGTCTCGGCTCTGCTGGGCTGAAGTTAATAGTCCTTGGCAGAGAAATAGCACTTTAAAGGTGGTAATATCATATAACTGCAGCTAGAGCAAGATATACACTGAGGATGTCTCTCGAAGCCCTTACAGTGTTAAAGAAGTATTTAAGTAGTATGCAAAAAACTTCTTTGCTGGCTTTATTTGGGGTTAAGCAAAACTGAATCAAAGTACTTGAACTGCAGGGGGAAAGAAACCAAACAAACCCAACTTTTCCATAGAGGGTTTGCATAAATTTAACTAAACCAAAACTCAAAGGCACTGACTCTACAAAAGCCTGAAAACTGTAAGGAAGTAATCTGTTTTACTGATGGCTAAAATGGAAAAAATAACTTGCACTAAATTTACAGAAAACTGAAAGCAGATTGAGGAACACAATTTAATCACCAGCTGCTGCAACTCACAGCACCTTTCTCAGCCAAAGCCAAGATTGACAGTGCCAAAAAATACATCAGTACACGGTTACCCCTGATTTGCAAGATGTCCTCCTAGCAGGATAAAAGGATGCCCACTTAATGAATAATGAGAAAATTCCTTACAAACAGAAAATGATGTTCATTTTCACAGTAAGCTTGTCTGAGTGTCTTGGCTATTTGCCCCTCTATGAATAGAGGGAGAGATCTCTGTGTGATTTCAAAACAAAACAACATTCTGCCAAAATAAACTGGGGGAGCTAATTCTGAACAGGTTGGTTCTCTTGATCTGATCTTTTAATAATCTGTAGCATGTCTTAACTGAAACATTTTTCTACTTTGTTAAGTTACAGAGGAATGTTGTTACGAGCAGATGAAGTCCCAGCCTCAAAGGCCAGTTAACCAACTACAGGTACCTTTAATTTTCATTCTGGATTTGTGAATGAGGGTAACATGGTCTGTCTCAGAGTTCCTGCTTTTAGCCCATGAAAATACATAACACAAGTCTTCACACTGCTCATCACAAAAATTACCATGAGTTAGCGTCTCGTTCATCAGGGAATTTAAGCACAGGCTTGACCCTTCATTCAATCTGGGTCATTAATGAGGGAGCAGGAGAATTATAGACAGCTCATTTACATCCATATGGCATGATAAAGCTCAGTCACTGGCATGCAGATCAGGCTGCATTAAGCTGCATCTACTGCTATGGCTTATATAAAGAATTAATTTTATTTAGTTTGGACCTCAACCAAGTGAAAACACAAGTTGCATCACATGATAATCAGAAGTTTGACTCTCTCCTACCCAGCACAAAAACTATATGCCTTAACAAATGACAGATGACTGTTTTCCTATTGATTTGTATATTGTTAAGATATCTAATTAAATATATATTTATATATTAAAGCATTATATATTTATATTTAAAGCACGCAGGCTTTATCTGAAACGTGTCTGTAATTGAAGCACTCCTAGCATCAATTTCCTGAGTCGAGGTATTTCATAAGGAGTAATTTCCAGTTTCTCTCAGGATATTTCCAGGGGGTAGCAATATCCTCTTTTTTTTAAAGTCTAGACATTTGTTTTCATTAACTTCATGGAAACAGAATAATCTATGAAAATTCCCAGGCCAAAAGTGCGTGAGAATTTTGGCTTGAAAAACACAGAAAGTTAGGGAAAAAAACCCACACAAAGCATACATTTTGCACTGGAAATGAGATGACAGAGACAAGAATGACCCATCTTTGGTTTTCTGCACAAAGCCTGTGAAAAAAGTTGCTACTAATAACTACATTCTAATAAAAAATAAAAAGGGGAAAGAAAAACAGAACAAACAATGTCTTGCATCACAAAGAACTTGGACTGTATATAGGTTGCTTGTAATCACACAGGATCTTTCTAATACCTTGATGAATTTTCCCTTACTGCCATTATCCTAAGCATGAGTCCTTTGTGATTACATTATGTAAGCCTGTTTTCTGTGCTGCCACAGTATAGTAATTTGTAATTTTAATGAATTTATTTACAGCTACTTTGGGTAAACTTCAGCTGCTATTATGACTACAATTTAGACACACTCAAAGTCTTAGACAGGGAGTACACCTAACTACTGAATGTTAAATACACAGTGAATATCCTTCTAGGTGGAACCTACCAATCAGATGTGCTATGCCTCACTTGACCACAGCGTCAAGAGAAAATGCAGAAAACCAAGGAGAAAGAAAGACCCTTCATTAGAGGAGGATGAAGAAAGTTCATCTAACCCCACCATGATAGCTTCCAAAGTTAGCATTTACCTCAATAGCGAGCAGCTGGCTGCTGAAAACAGAGGCCATTCATGACGATCACATCAGATAAATGGGTTCTCTTCATACTACAAGAGGAGAGAATACCTGAAATGGCTTCACAAACCAAACACGTAACCGTAAAGTGAGATCTGCTTGTTCATTCTGGTGGAACAGTGAACGATTGGAGATAACATCCTGACAAACTGACATACCAAACAAGGGTAGAGAACGGGCAAGTTACGTGCTCCAGAGTGTCTTCCAAGCACATTCAGGAGCCAAGTGAGAAATAAGCTCCGGAGAGCCGCTTTGAAGGATCTGTGCTTCTGAGGACGTTCTGAAAGGGAGTTGTGGGAGCTGGTATCTCTGCACTCACGTGGTAGTGATTCCTGTAAAAACTAATCATTTCTTTAAAATAACCCATCAACTCTTAAACAGCCCCAAAAGACACACTCTGTTGTCTGTGAGCGCTAGCAGAGAACAGCTACTCTTCTATGTATGTTTTAGCAGTACTTTTGGAAGGAATTGTGTTTCATCCTTGCACACTTAACAATTGAGTTGTTTTCCCAATTAAAAACTGATCTGCTGTTCAACACTGCGCACGTTCTCATTGCGACTGGTCTGTGGTAGTAATACAGTATATCTAAAGCTAATAGGAGAATAATTTAAGGGTTTGTTTGAAGTCGTAATTTTACATCTCATAAGATTTAACTATATCCATATATACCTTTAGTTTCCCTCGGTGAGCAATACCAGAGTACAGCTCAAATCTCAACTCCTCTGTGAACATAATTCTGTGCCCAGCCGTATTCAAGAGCCCACAAAGATATTGGCAAACGGTCTGTAACAATAAATCTCCTAAGGAGGATTTTTCTCCTCCTAATGTTCTATGTAATATTTAAATTCCTATTGGGTTTTATGTTGCCATTGTTACCAACTATTTTACAAAAGTAGAAAGAGCTTTTTATTTCCCCAAATAATTCACACACTGCATGCGCATTCACCTGAGGACTTTAAACTCATCAGCTGGTAAGCATTTATAGAGTGGGGATTTTTTTTTAATATTCTGGGAGATATCAAGAGGTAGTAGAAGGACAGTTAGGCATATTGATGTAAAACGTCTACCTCTAGGTGTCAGGGACTTCTGCCTTCTCAAAAAAAAAAAAAATGGTATTAGTGCCTTTAAAATCCACGCTGAGCACAGCATCAAGGAGCTTTAAACTCTCAAGCACATACAGAGCCCTGCAAGTGTTTTGGGTCCTGAAGGAGACAGCCCTGGAAGCAGTTACAAAACTAATGAGAAGCCCATAGTACAAAGAGCCAGCACCTCTTCCAAAAGCAAAAGTGGATGGTCCTGTCCAGAGATGAGACAAATTGATGAAGGGGAAAAAAAAATAAATCCCAATGTAAAAGCAACAGCTCTTTGACAGCCTGGTTCATATTTAGTTTAGCTCACAGTTGATGAGCTTCTTTAACATGCCTTAACTTTTATGCTAACACTGGGGCAAAGCTGCCCAGCATCACTTCCTGTCTTGTGGTTTAGCAATTGCTTTTGCATGCAGAATTCAAATTAGCCTATGTTACATCCCAGAAACAAGGCAGACTTGTAATTAAAGTGACTGTTACCATGGTCTTAGACCACCTACCATTGGATAAGCAAAAATAAATACTGCTGAAGAATTGATAAAAACCACTTCAACACAGAACCACATTAAATGATGGTCCTGACAAAGATGCCACAGGGGAAAGGAGAAAGGCAAAGCCAAAGCTCCAAAGCTGAACAGCAGGATATCAGCACATGAAGTGCGTAGTTTGATAAGGTTGGAATTGTACTTTGTTCCATTGTAGGAACAAAGTAATAAAGTATTTCAGTTTAGCTGACACCAATCAGGTGCAACACTCAGCCCTCTGAGTAGATTATGAGAGAAAGCTTTCTTAAACAGTATCTCAAGCAAATAAGCACAGGCCCAAAAGTCCATTTGTTACGATTTTCCAGCCTACACATGAAACAAGGGATGCAGTTATTTTCATTTAATATAGTTTGTGTACACTTCTTACAAAAGTTGCTATTTCCCAATTCTCACAGCATTTTCATTCTTGATTATAACTTTCCTCTAAAAATTCCAAAGTCAAAGAACTTCTGAGTTACCTAAAGTCAACCTGTCATTTCAGCTTGATCATTAATGTAACGGAAATAAGGCACACACTTCCCTCGCTGAATGTACATGTAACAATAAGTCCACTTTGGGGGATTTACATGCATCTACTTTCCTCTGCATTCTTAAACCTTCATTGTTTAGTCCAGCTATTTATTTCTGCCAATTTTCAGCAGCTGCTTTCCCTTGCAACACAGCTTGCTAAAAGAGCACTTCTGTAAATATTTTTCTCCAAGATATACTTCTTTCTCCATTTAATCACTGCTCCCATTAAAATATTCACTGCTGCTCTTACAGACTCCGCTTCAGGATCATCTTTCATGGCCTATCAACTGTTTCAAGGCACTTCTAATGCTGCCACAGTCCAGATTTATCTTTATTCCTCCAGCTCTTTACCCTCTGCCTGCTTAAATAAGCAACTGAATGACGTAATTGGTTTAATGAGTTTTTGGGATAGTTTTCAATTGACTACTGAATTCTTACATGAAATAACATGTTCAATATTGCTCCAATCTTCAAGTTACTAGAGAAATACCTACACAGCCTATCATATATTAGTTATTTATTTACAAAGAAAATTCCAACTAATTACAAGAAAATAAGGAGATGCTAGGTCTACCTTTTTGCCCTCCCAGTCACCTGTTTTTCCACTGTTCTTTACAACAATTTCAAAGCAGGAGGAAGCAGTGCAAAGGTGTTTTTATTAACAGTCAGTTTAGCATTCAAGTATCAGTTCAATGGAACAGTGAAGAAAAAAGTAAACAAGAGGAAGAAGCAAAACCCCTTGGAAGTGAAGACCAGAGCTCAGACTAGAAGAGATACTGAATAGCACTACAGAATCTTTGTAAGCCTAGGACAGCTGACAATCACTGCAAGTGCATCTATTGTTTAAACAGCCTTGTTAGCAGAAACACTTCTGGTTCTATCATACTTTTAAGAGTCTGGTGACTCAAACAGATGTTGGAGGATGAAACTCTAAAAAGTAGTTGTGTAGCTTTCTCCCATTTTTATCTACTACTAGCACCAAAAAGGTGTCACAGAGGTGAGCTTATCTTCCAACACCTCAAGGTTTTTCAAGAACTACCTCTTAAAATTCTTTAAGTGATGTTCCAAGAGACAACAAACTATTGTTATGTTGTTTAACTAAGCTCACCTTCCTAGCTGGATAAGCCTGCATTCAGGTTGCCATGCAGAATTCATACCTAGAGTTAGAACATGTCCAAAACACAATTCCAGTTCACCTTTAAGAACAGAAAGCCTTAATGGAGTTACATAATCCCTCACTACTGACGTATCAAAAAATAGCAGGAAAAAAACTACCTTAGCAACCCAAGGTGAAGGTAGATCATAAAGCATATTCCTTACAGTTCATCCGTGTCTGGAAGAGGAAGAAAAATGAGCCACAAAAGCATTTCTAAAAGATGATCTTTCGTTGCTGTTGAAGGAAACATCATATACAGAAGATGAGGGGTAGAATGCGTGTGTTGCAGAAGTTCTTATCACAGAGCAAACCTCACCTTTTGTTCCATTCAAGAACAACACTTCAGACAAGATCTTTGTTTTAAGAGCTAAAATTTTGCAAAAATGCTCAAGTGTGCCCAGAAACAAAGAAAAGCCAAAGGAGAATGACACTTTCCTTTTCTGGAGCTCAGAAAGCTGACAAAAAGAGAGTGTACCTGACCTGACACATACCACAAAAACAATCTCCTTGCCAAGAACGTACACAGCATTGAAAGCCTGTGGGACCCTGTTACATTGTTCTCATGTATTTGCTGTAGGTATACAAACTCCTCCTGAGAATGTGTACACCTGAAAAAAAAACCTAAAAGCAGGCATTAGTTCAGAAAAAGAGTATTTGTTTAGGACATATATTCTGTCAGACAGAATTTTGTCTGAACAGGATACAACTATCAAACCCCTTAGAAACTACACAACTTTATTGAACAATAACTTTTCTAAGTAGTTCAAACATGAAAATTACAGAACAAACATATTCCAAGTGACGGCATATAATACTGCATTTGAATCATCCAGCCCGGTTTGGATTTTTTGATTCCTTTAGTACTGATACATCTATATAGAATGACTAGGCAGGAACTCATCACAAAGAACTTGTTACTTACTATCAGATTACATTCTGTTATTATAAGCACTACAAAACACATCACTTAAACTTAGCCAAAGTATGGGACCCCAATTCTCTGCAGTACTTGGTAAAGCCAAATCAGTAAGTCAGAAAGTTTGTCCTGGTCAGAAGGACCAAACCAGTTCTTGAAGATTTATATTACAGGGAATGTATAAATCAGGATTAATAGTATTTTATATATAATGCAAAAAGAAGAACGAAAATAAAACCAAAACAAAACTTTATTAAACAGTGTTTCCTCTGCAGCAGTTCATGAATGTTCCCTGATGAGATGCAACCAGGAAGTTGTCTGAGGTTTTGCTGGAGTTTTGGTCTTTCCCATCAGTGTAACTTAGTTTTCTGCATACCCTATAGAAAATAATTGTTTAGATGATTAACTAAAGCAGATAAAAATACAATGTGTGCTGAAACTCTGATGAACAGAATGAAATTGAAAGAAATAACCAGATCATCAAATACCTGAACAACTTGACCGTGAACAGAAGCTGGACTCCTTGCTGCCTGCATTCTTACATGCTTCCCGCTGGAGAAGTTTTTCATCCTAGATCATTTAAATGTCTCAGTAATGCTACTACATTAACCTGAATTATATAACTATCTATTAAACTTTGAGATGTTATCTTTGAATGTATTCAAAGAACTAAAAAGGAAAGATACAAGTCAGAATGCAATTATCTCCTCACATACTGCTTAAGAAATGACATTGTTTTTAACATCTAAACTACTGTGGTTTACATATGACAATTAAGTATAGCAGTTTAAGTATAGCTTTAGGACAGCATTCACACAGAACTGAAGTTTATCAGTTATAAATATTTCCTTTTCTGAAACATCATAATTCTTTCGTAATCATCTAGATAAAGGCAATCAAGTTCCAGACAGAAAGACAATACTTATTTTCTTTCCTCAATGATTCATTACAACATACAGTGTTTTGCCACGTGATTACTGTGGTCATTTGAACCTGGCTGGAGGCCAGAAACTTAAAGTAGCTCTCTCACTCCCCTTTTCAGCTGGACAGGGGAGAAAAGTATATATAGAGAGGTTTAGGAGTCGAGATAAGGACAGGGAGAGATCATCCCACAACCAGCATCATGGGCCAAACAGAGTCAGGACAGAATAAAGGAAAGAAACCTCTCTAATTTATTACACTGCACTGCACACCCAGTGACACCAGAGCTGGGTAATAAGTAAAACCAAATCTTAAAACACCTTCCCCCACCCCTCCCTTCTTAGCAGACCTAACTTCACTCATGATTTTGCTCCCTTCTCCCCGCCCCTGAGCGGCATGGGCGGGATAGGGAGAATGGGGGTTTCAGTAAGTTCCTCACAAGATGTTTTCCTTCTTAGCTGGAAGTGGGGGTAGGTGTTTTAAGGTGCCCCCACTCCAGGGTGCTGTTTCCCCATGCTGGAGTGTGGGCATTCCTCACACTCTTCCCCTGCTCCAGCGTGAGGGTTCCAGCCATAGGAGACAGTCCTCTATGAACTTCTCCGGCACGAGTCTTCACCAGCTGCCCCAGTGTGGGTCACTTCTATGGGGTGCAGTCATAGAATCAGAATGTCTCTCAGTGGCTCCAGCCTGGTCCCCCAGAGTGACAATTCCCCCCAGCAAACCTGCTGCAGTGTGGGCCCCCCTCTCCATAGGCTGCAGATCTCTGCTCCCCATCATCTTCCATAGACTGCAGAGGGGCAACCTGTTCCACCATGGTCTTCTCCATGGGCTGCAGGGGAATCTCTCCAGCATTTGGAGCACCTCCTCCCCCACTTTCTTCACTGGCCTTGGTGCCTGCACAATTTCTTACATCTTCTTACTCCCTTCTCTGGTGGCAAAAAGCTGCTGCTTGCAAGGGGTTTTTTCCCTCATAAATATATTACAGAGGCGCTGTGACCGTCACTGGGTTCAGCTTTGGTCAGTGGTGGGTCTGGCCTTCATCCCGCTGGTGTTTACCCTGTCACGCCTAGGGGAAGCTTCTGGCTACTTCTTGCAGAAGCCACCCCCCTTCAGTCCTCCCTTCTCCACCAGAACCTTGCTGCACAAAACCATAACACTTAAGCATAAAGCTTCTGAGGCCTCTGAAGGCAGCAGCTTCACTCCTGGGAAACAAAGAAGGCTAAGAATATCACACCACAGGCCTAAGGAGGCTTGCCAGCTGACAGTCCATTTTGGCTACAAATCAGGAAACACGTATTGGTGCATAAAATCTTAGAAAGATTTTATTCCATATGGTTTTACAAGAAAGCACTCCATGGACTCCTGATTTCCTCCTCTTTCTCAAACTTCCCTACTTACACACATTAAGGAAAGGGAAACCTTTTCCTGCAGAGCAATTGCACATCTCACGGGAGGGATATTTTTTAGAGAGTCAGGAAGAAAGTGAGGAAAAAAGGGTGAATCAAAGAACTGCACAGAAATTTAGTCAGCTAGATGGGCATAATCACCATCACAGAAATACCCTTGTATACTTAGCAGCTTGCCTCCAATCTTCCATTACATCAAAAATAATCTAAATACAATCTTTGTGATTACAAATTTGTAGTAACAATCCAAGCCTCTAAGTTTCAAGTCCATCTTTGCTTAAGCAGAAACTTTTTATTTTCAATCATGTAGCCTCTTTTTATCTAAACAAACAAATGATTATAACACAAATGAAGAACTAGAGTGACTAAGCTAGTAAAGTGGTTCACTGGCCATTTCTGCTGGAGCCTGGCTAGTTTTGTCCACAGACACTTGCCTCCCACCACTGAAGTCAGCAGGTTTGATTACCTTGGGCTCTCTCAAGCATCCATGCTAAAAGTACACATGTGAGCGACAACCTCCACAACTTACATTTAAGTGTAGAGCAGCAAGAATTTCTTTGGAACTTTCTTTTCTCAAGAGGCACTTACCTTTGGTGATGCTTCCGTGCACTTCCAGGAGAGCTGCTATTCTTCATTTCCCTGGGCCAACCAGAGTGGGGACCTGCAATCCCAGATTCTAGTGATGAAAAACAGTAGCGTGAAAAATGTAAGAACAATGCTGAGTAGGGTGGACACTGCAGTATATTGTTAAAATATCAGCCTACTAAGACATCGGTAATACTTCACTGACATACTTCAATGAGAAAATTTAATTATGAAAATATTCTAATGTAAAAATTTCTGGCAAAGACTAATTTCAAATAAATATACTCAGTGAGCAAAATGTAAGTATAAACTAGGTTTCTTCAAAATGGTTATAATTTATCACAATTAGAAAAAAGCAGAAGAATCTGTTGATATCTGAAAAACTGTAATACTTACGGTATGAGTTAAAATTTGAGGTGGACATAATAAGATGGGACAAATTCACCTCAAATAATAAAATTCTCTACAATTAATTGATAATGGAAATGTAACAGGGTAAGAACCATGCAAACAAGTGCCTTTTTATCTGCCATTTGTTCTTGTATACCAGCTGACAATATTCCAAGTCACCTTCTTCACCATTTTCCTTTACACGTTACTTGTTATCTTGATGAGAAGGTTTATAAAAATCAACATGGAAAATACACATTGGTGATTTTACTTAGCAGAAAAAAGTGCAGATTATGTTATAAATATTCTTTAACCAAAAAGAAATCAAAAGATTAGCATCTAAAGTCTTAAACTAATGTAGTTTTGGGTTTTTTTAAAAAATAAAATTCTAATGTCCTGAATTGGTAAACGTCTTGATGTCCAGATTCACAGTGACAGTGGCTATGAAAGAACTCAAATGCAAGTTTTTGTAAAGCTGAGGATTCCAAACAAAAGCATTTAGTTATTGAAATGCAGGATTAACAAACTATGTGCATCCTGCTGAATATTTAGATACAGAAAAGCAACAGCAAACTTAAAATTCAAAAAGGAAGGTAGAAAGCCTACAGATAATAAGAAACGCTTCAGTAGGAAAAAAAACGTAGTTAACCTAAAGAAAAGCTTCTTAAATAGCTGTTAACATGCATCTAGGGAAAGCCTTTTCTGTATAGATTCCTTACTTAAAGGAACACTTCACAGAATCACAGAATAACAAGGTTGGAAAAGACCTTTAAGATCATCAAGTCCAACCATTCACATCCTAAACTAAACCATATCCCTAAGTACTTCATCTACCCTTTTTTTGAACACATCCAGGGAAGGCGACTTGACCCCCTCCCTGGGCAGCCTGTTCCAGGCCCTGACAACTCTTTCAGTAAAAAATTTTTTCCTAACATCCAATCTAAACCTGCCCTGGCACAGCTTCATGCCATTCCCCCTTGTCCTATCACCTGTCACCTGGCTGAAGAGACCATCACCTACCTCTCTATAACCTCCCTTCAGGTAATTGTAGGTGGTGATAAGGTCTCCCCTCAACCTCCTCTTCTCTAGGCTAAACAGCCCCAGCTCCCTCAGCCGCTCCTCATAGGATTTGCCCTCCAGCCCCTTCACCAGCCTGGTTGCCCTTCTCTGGACTCACTCCAGGACCTCCATGTCCTTCTTGTGGTGAGGAGCCCAGAACTGGACACAGTACTCGAGGTGTGGCCTCACCAATGCCGAGTACAGGGGCACAATCACCTCCCTAGACCTACTGGCCACACTGTTTTTGATACAAGCCAAGATGCCATTGGCCTTCTTGGCCGCCTGGGCACACTGCTGGCTCATATTCAGTCTGCAGTCAACCAACACCCCCAGGTCGTTCTCTGCCTGACAGCTCTCCAGACAGTCTCCCCCAAGCCTGTAGCGCTGCATGGGGTTATTATGTCCCATGTGCAGCACTCTACACTTGGCCTTGTTAAACTTCATCCCATTGGTCTCAGCCCATCGGTCCAGTCTGTTCAGATCCCTCTGAAAAGCCTCCCTACCCTCAGGCAGATCAACACTTCCTCCTAGTTTAGTGTCATCTGCAAACTTAGTGAGGGAGCATTCAATCCCTTCTTCGAGATCATTGATAAAGATGTTGAACAAGACTGGACCCAAGACTGAGCCCTGGGGGACGCCACTTAATTATTACTGAGGAAGAAGAGCTGTCACCTAGACACTGGTCTATTGACCCTTTGAAGAAGTGCTTGAGATTGCTGAAGTCTGGGACACTAACCTTGCAAGGAAGTACCAGGAGCACTAAGAACACGTTCATCTGAAGAGGCATGAAATCCAAAGTCCTGAAAACAGAGCATTAACAGATTACACCAATGGAAAAAACCTCATGTACTATTTCACAACTTGCCTCAGAAGAAGTGACTGACAACCCGGACATAAGGACCTGGTTTAATATTTAAACCAACAAGTCTATCAATTCCAGTGGAATGTAGTAAAATCTGTTTGTGTCACCACATCCATCTATAAAATAAAGAAAACACCATCATTTCAGAATGACACCACTGTAATTAACAGGGTCACAGTTTGAGGTTATTTTAACCAGTGACACCATCTATTAAAGTCTAACAAAATCTTTTACTGAGCATTTTATAACCATTTTCAAGGTTATGCAGGAGACTTGAAAGAACTTATATTTTAGCAAATAAAAATCCCTCAAACCTGTAAGACAACCCTACTGACCAAACAGCACCAGAAGCCTGCTGTCACTAGTTTAAACAGCTTCCAGCTCTAGCCCATTTTTAAGCCCTTCTCCAAATACCAGCAAAGATAAAGACTATCACTTTTTTTACAAGGTCCTTAAATACCTGACTCTGACAGCTGTGACTGTCAAAAAAGCTGGGGTTACTACCATTGTACGTGCTCAAAAAATCCATGCCAACTGTCTGAAGATTAACATTTCTTCTGTGAGAAATCTGTTGACGTTTTGGTGAAAGAAAACACAGTTCTGGTATACTTTTCAGTCGCTTTACTGGTGTAGAAATAAAATCATTTTGAAAATTTCCCAGTCTTTTAGCTCTGGGCGTTGCAGATAGAGTTTGAACAGATGAGTTAACAAGTGCGTTTACAGTTTCAGACATCTGTATTCCTTCATATTTCCTTACACTTGAAGCTCCCTGAATCCCAGGAAGTTTTGGAACATCCTCACTACACAGTTCCTCATAGATCCTGTCAAATTCTCTATCATAATCTATATCAGACTTCACAGAAAAATTTAAGGTATTCTTTACTAATCCGCTCTCTCCAAGGTTCCATGAATTCGGAAGAGGTCTTGTCAGTGTCAAGGGCCTTTGGATTTCTTGGGAACACAGACTGTTGTAAAGTTTGTCAAATGAATCTTCATGTTTCTGGGGCATCTGTGAAGGACTTGCATGCAATGAGGAAAGCGAGTGTCCGCCCCGGAAAGCAAGCAGTCTTTCAGAAATTATTGGGTCAAGTTTTACAAGCGAAATATTCGGTACTCTTGCAAGAGAAGGGCTCAGGGCCGGTGTAGAAGTGTTACGACTGCGGTAGGAACTGCAAGCAGGTGAACACAACCCTGAGGTATCACTACAAGATAAGTCAGTTTTTTGAACTTTACTCTCTTTGACCAGATGAAGAGCTGTTGACCTGGCAGTGGATGGTATAAAAGATTCTGGGACAGTGGTCTGTACCTCATCTTTGACCATAAACGTCTCTCCCCTTCTAGCCATGTTAGAAGAAACTGTCTGTTTGGAGACTTCTTGACCTCTTCCACAGAAGAAATCAAGTTCTAAAATTAAATCCATATCGATTTCTTTTGTATCAATGTAAGAAGAAGGTGCAAGACCAGATGAATTACCAGTGGAACACTTGTCATCATGAAGCTTTCTGTTCTCACTTCTATAAGTTTGATTCTGGATGTCCTTACTTCTGCTTCTGCATATGCAGAGTGGTCCTTGCTTCAGTTTCAGATGCTTGCAACCTCTTCCTTTGTTTACAGTGACATTGAGCTTTGGTATTAACTCTTTTGGTTTTAACTCTCTTCTCCAAAACACCATTGTCATGCCTCTTCTAAGTATTTCTACCATTGCTGGATACGTATCTGCAAGAGTTAAGTTGTTGCAGGAGCACTCCTCATCTGAAGACTGGTAGTTTTCCAGGACACAATCATGGCAAGTGTCATTCATTTCTGGAGAAGGTCGATGCCTGGGTTTGGTTATTGTATTTGGTGAAATTTCTAACTCTAGTCGTCTGGATGAAGAACATTGATTTGACTTGACTTTCTTTCTGCAAACAGCAGCTTGGTTGCCTATTAAGAAAACCCAAATAAATCACAAAAAGCCAGAAGAGAAACCTCTCAAACCTATTAGGGCACTACCAGTAATGTATTATATGAATTAGTAATAATTGCACGCAGTTCAGAGAGTCTTACTGTAACAGCATATTTCATTAAGCTTTTTTGCCAGGCTAAGTGGATAATTAACATCCAATCCATTACAAAAAAAACACAACCCAAAGAAGTTTTTTCCTAGCCATACTGAATGAAAAGCGCTGGAAAAAAATAAAATTAAAATAGCTTAACATATAGATAAAAAATATTTTCCTTGTACACTGTTCTGTGATTTCTGACCAGCAGAAAAAGCGTGATCATACAGGACATTCCTCTGTTTCCATATTAGTTGAAAGCTTTGTACTTAGCTAGTACCAGTGCAACTTTGCTTGCTGCAAAGCACGATGAAGACAATGATTTTGTGTAGTTGTTAGGCTTGAAATTATCTATACCGAAATAGTATCTTAGGTTTGCATCAAGCCTGGGGAGATTTGAAGAAAGTTTATTAGTGAAGTACCACTTTGAACACCAGTTACCAGCAGACCTCGAGTCACTCATTACATTACTTGAGTTTAAAGTAAGATCCTCCAAAAAAATATATGCTTTGAGTATAAATGAGCTTAATGCTGCTGAATTTTGTAACTATGCATTTTTTTTCCTGGGGCTATTCAAGGAAAGCTGGTTTTATGTATATGAGTTACCTATTTTCTATTTTTCAGATACATTTTGCAATAAGCAAAATCATGTCTAACTTCTCATGAAGAATCCAACCTGTTGAAGTTTTCTGTTGGATACATTATGCCTCTGTGTTTTCAATAAATTAAATATTTATTTGCAATAATTTTTAATGAAAAATACATTTTGTAACTAACATATTTGACCAACACGCAAAAGATTCAGTTTTACCAATCAGTTTTTGAACTGGTGAAGATAAATAATGACCTTTCAATGAAGGAGGTTCTATCTGAAAGACAAACAAAAGACACATCATCTAATATACTGATGATTTTTTTTTTAACCACATTAAAGGTAACATCAAAACCTTATTTGTGACGACTCCTACTATCTGCTTGCTATACTAGGCCCTGCACAGTTATCATCCTAAGGGGCCTCGTAAATTTTAGACAAGGAGAAAAAAGTCTAGTCGAAGAGTTCAGTAAAAACTTTTAAGAATTAGCAATCTAATCTTAAAAAGCTATTTATCTTTGCTACTTCTACATTATATATCATATTTTAATCTCTTTCCAAAATACGAGAATTTATACATGTATACACACACACACACACACACAGAGAGAGAGCTAGATAATAATCTAACTGGTAACCTAGTAATTCATCTCTGGCAAATCTAGTAGGAAACAGAAGCTGTACATCTAACACAATCCTTCACCACTAATACCAAAATAAAGCTAAAACTGTTTCACTCCCCCTCTAAAAGCCTCAAATTTACTCTTCTCAGAAAACTTACTGAAGTGAAGCTCAACTCTCACAACAGGGTTCAAAGAACAAAGTTTAAAAGTATTTAAAAAAATAAATATTTGGATAATGTCTGCCCTGTTTCTTACAAATCATTGCTGTCAGAGACTGAGATAGTGTGGTAATTACATAGACAGCAAGCAGTAGAGAACAGTGATGGAACAACAGAAGAGCTATATTATTAGAATTCATTGCACTACAGTAAGATAGTTCTTCTTTTATTCTAATTCCTTAATAAGTTAGAACAGAAGAAATATGTTACCGTAATCCACTTGGGAATTTTCCTAGCACGTTCTTGTACTATCACATCCACTTGAACTTTTCGTCGAATTTTCCCATCATCTGCATACAGATTCTTAGAGGGGAAAAAAAATTAAAGATTAAAACACATAGAAGTTATTGACACTAACAAACCCAAACACATTACTTAGATTTGTTTCTAACTAGTATTATTCAGATAAGGATAGCTCATCAGCATAAATGTATTTTTAATGTACACATTTTATATAAAAAACAAAATCCTGAGAAGTAACTGTGCATGTGAAGACATATTTAAAAAAAAAAAAAGAGAGAGAGAAATAACCAGGTAGTTTGATGATGCAGAGAAAAGCACACACTGCTTCAGGAGACCCACTGATAAAAAACCAAACGAACAGAAGTCCTGTTTGGTTACAAAGCACAGTTAACTATTGCTGCAAATCTTTACATGTATGATTAACACCCCAAGAGTTCATATACAAATTAAGGTCTACTCTGTAAAGCACTCCTATGTAAAAACTAGGAGCGTTTGGTGACAAATGGCAAACTTTTTTGTTTGTGTGAAGCAGTTTGTATTAACTGCTGCCAGAGACACAACGATGCCTAGCACTATGCCTAACAAGTTGGAAAGTACAGTAATTTTTGTTAGTTGCATTCGAGCAAGCAGCACACAGGATTAGAATGGTTTCACACACAGTGTGTTACATTTTTCTTCGTCAGTGTCTGATACCCACAATCTAGTTTGGGAAAAAACAGCAGAAAATTCCAGTCTGCTTTTTAAAAATCTAGCTCAAATCCAGAAAAGAAGTGTTTTTAAACACACATTGTGTAACTTACTGACTAAACTAGTTTCCTTTTAGAAAACCGTTTTGTACACTAAAACTTTGTATTGCATTTCCATTTCAAGTCCAACTGAAAATCATGTTACTGTTTATGCTAGAATCTCAGGTGAACAATCACATTTTCATGAGCATTTTCACTTTGTGATTCATCTGGTTATTCTTTTTCCGTAGCTGTAACAGCCCCTCTCAGGGTTGCCTGCTCTACACAACACATTGTGTGGCCTTCTCTGGTATAGTAATGCCAAGACCTAACGTTCCTTCCTGTTGGTCCTCATGACATTACTTCTTGAGCCGTTCACTTGCTGTACTTACTAAAAGCATGCATTAAGATGCATACTACAGAGTCTTCTGCTAGCAGTACATCAGCTCATTGGGCAAGTGTAATCTATTCAAAGGAAAATAATCTTTACTGAATGCAAAATCATTCCATTACATTAGAAATCAGATTTTTTTATTACCTTAAAATAAATGTCTTCAAGTTTTCTTCTTAATGCATCTCTTTCTTCATCTACAATTTGAAGATAAATATTAAATAAAATAAAAATCAAAACACAGGGAAGGAGTGCCATCCAGAGAGACCTGGACAGGCTGGAGAGATGGGACCACGCGAACTGCATCAGGCTCCAAGGCCAAGTGCAAGGTCCTGCACCTGGGTCAACACAATCCCAAGCACAACTACAGGCTGGGCAGAGAATGGATTGAGAGCAGCCCTGAGGAGAAGGACTTGGGGGTGTCTCCTGATGAGAAACTCAACATGAGCTGGCAATGTCTCTTCCTAGAACATTCACAAGAGGAGTAGTGGATAATTGTATTATTGTATGCTGCTCTGAAGATACCAGAGTCTGAACTGCATCACTCATCCCATGAGTGCAGAACACAAGCTACAGATGCCTCAAATTTATTTCTTACATTTCATTGCACAGGTTGAGAATAAAATGAAGCCACATTTTCTAAATTTGCAGAAATTATTTTCTCATTCAAATCAATACTTGAAATTATCCTCCAAATTACAGGACAAATTTCAAATTGTTATTTTCCATTTTCTCCTCAACAGAGAGGTAATCATCTGCCTTGGAGACAGCTACGTGTATGAAGCACCTAATTTATACTGGAGTATTTAGTCACCAACTATCCATATTTTGCTGCAACTACTCTTTTAATCATTAAACGCTAGCCATAGTTTAATTTACGCAAAATACTAAGGTTTTATGTGCACAAGAGTCAAAAGATCTTGAGTAATACAAGTTTTAAATATCTTAAAAATAAAGACTGTTACCACTAATTAATAAAAATCAAATAATTATTTGTGAATAAAAGGTCAAAACCACCCAAAACATTGCAGACAGGCCACGAGACTGATGCTGAAACTGTTAACAACACAACTGAAGACATATTGTTGCAGCTGAACGCAATATCCATGTTTACCAGACCACTAGAAATTAACATATATATTCTAATTATTAAAATCACTTCTATTGCCACTTCGCCAAAGTTTTGGTTTCATTGGCCCTTTATTAAGAAAAGGCAACAGAACAGATTTCTCATTGACTATCCAACATATCAAGGATTCAGGACTGAGATCTTAAAGAGAAATGTGGATACTCATTTCATGGTACTATCAGAACCCGTCTCTTGTTATTCCTACTTTCTAAAAGGGTACAGAACATATTACATTTATTTCTAATCATATTACAAAATTATGAAAAGTTATTTGCAATCTTTTTCAAAAAAGTTAAAACCCAGAAGTTATAGTCTAAGGAAATGGGTTCATTAGTCAGTATTCGAGTCTTATAAAGATATTTTAAAAGTTTGAGTCTTATAAAGGTATTTTAAATGTTTACACTTCTTAGCGCAGAACTTCATGTATTCTAATTTAAAGCACAACATACCCACATGAAAGTATAGAACAAAAAAGGGTAAAATTTACCCACTAGTTCTAATAATCTGTAGCCAGAAGCAACATTTTATTATGCTGCTGGGTTGAGTGTTTTGTTGTGGATTTTTATTTTTGATGTTGTTTTCAAGGTAACACCAACCAAAACCAGAAAGTTCAAATGCTTACTCCCTGCACTTTTGTGTTTCAAATACAAAAGTCAGTTAAACTGAAAAAAAATCTTTGAGATTCTAACTTCTATAGCATATATAAACATAAATACAAATCTGTAAAAGCGGGTTTTTCCTTATAACAAAAGCTGTTAACACTAGTGCTATTCCCCCTCCTTCAGTGTTTAAACATTTCTTCTCCACAATAACTTATAACTAAAGACTTTGCTCAAGTTATATTAAAAGTTGGGGAAAAAGGTATCTATTTTTCTGCTCTTCTAACTTAACTGTTATACAGTGCACAAAATTTAAAATTGATTAGATCAAGCCTTTGTAGCATCAAAGAAACTCCAAGTAAACTTCTTCAATAAAAAACAAAGATTAAAAAAATTACTTCTAAAAGACTTCAAATTGTGTATCTGTTTAAAAAAAAACCCCTGCTAAATTTCCTTTGAGTTTGGACAATTTTTTTATTAGGACTTTAGGAGAGAAACGCTAGGCTGTGTTTTGTCCTCAGATGTTCAGCATAAAAGTTCCTCTGATGAATGTCATAACAAACAACACAAAAACACCCACCTCAAAACCTTAAGAAAATTAAATCAAACACATAACATACTACACACAAATTCCCCATATCATTTATCCCAGTAAAAACATGTATTTTATTGGAACATATAGTTCCTTTTCAGAGCAATGAGAAGATCTTCAGATGTCATAAGTCTAAGTAGAAGTGTAATTCTGGTACTATGTGCACTCTTGATTTGAATTCCATCATAATACTTGATCTCTAATGAAATAATTATAGATTACTTTTTCCTGCAGGTAGCCTAATACATTCAGTATGCAGAATAAGCTACTAAATTTTTGATCATAGAATCATGCAACTTGATGAGATTCTTTTAACATACATTTTTTAATAGGCTTATTTATCTAGTCATTTTTCAAAAAGCTAGAAACTTCCACATTTCCCACTTGTACATCCACCTAAGTCAGGGTTGGAATTTTTAGTTTCAACAAACATCTCACAAAACTGACAAACACAATGAGAAACTTACTGTTTAATTTTTAAGGGAAGAAGATTTTCACCAACCTGTGATTATATCAACATCAGTTATAATGTTTTCGTTCATCATACATTTTGGAATCCTTATGAATGTACGTATTGTTGGGATTTTTTTTGGGGTGCTTCCACCCCACAGAAAACAGTGAGTATCCTAAAGACCTTGGCGTAACACCAGGACACCTTCTATTAAGTCAAGACCCTTGGAATAGGATTAATAGCACTTTACCTGCATTCCTTTGACTTCCTCCGTTATGCTGCAATTAAAAATAAGGTAAAAGTGTCAAAAGAATCCACAGTTATCTTATACCAAAGTAAATAAAGGCATTGGTTATCTCACAACTACACACTTCCTAAGTAGCCATTCAATTTCCTTCAGGTTTCCCCCAAACTGACCAGACAAACCACAAACAAGTGGTAAAACTTACCTGACCATTCACTTCTTGCCATAGTGTTGCCATCAAAAAAAAAAATCAGAACATAAGCTATAGATCCTTTGGTCTACGTAAGCGGCTGCGACAGAGAATTCCTCTTACCGTCCTTAATGGATTTAGTCTGTAAAGTTGTGCAGTAATGCTTAGTAGATAAAGCAGAAGGTATTACCAGGAGTTGAAAAAGATCTGAAGATGAAACCGGTAAGCCCTTTGGAAATGAAAAGCTGATTACCTGAACCAAGATAAATTAATTCAATGCATGTTAACTTCAACGACAATATTCCAATGAGATCTAAAAAGTACATGTCCCATCAGACAGATTAAAATTTTTTTTTTTTTTTTTTTTTTTTTTTTTTTTTTTTTTTTTTTACACACTTTGAGAAAGAAGTCACCTCAAGAAAGATGCACCTCAAGAACCTCCTGGATTGCTTATATCCTGATGTATTATCTCTCTAGCAGACAATGGGGTGGCTGAAGTCCCCCCATGAGGACCGGACCTTGTGAACATAATGCTGCTCCTATTTGTGTATAAGGAGCTTCATCTGCTTGGTCTCCCTGATTGGGTGGTTTGTAGCATACCCCCACAATAACGTCCCATCCCTGCCCTTCCTTTAATCCTGACCCATAGGCTCTCAGTGAGCTCCTCACACATGCCCAGGCAAAACTCCATGCACTCCAGCTGGTCACTGACAGAGGACAACACCCCCTCATCACCTCCCCTGCCTGTCCTTCTTAAAGAGCTTGTATCCTTCCATCCCAACACTCCAGTCATAGGAGCCATCCCACCACATCTCCGTGATGCCAGTAAGATCATAGCCCTGCAGACGCGTGCACACCTAAGGCCTCTTGTGTATTGCACATGCTACATGCATTTGCATAGAGGTAATTAAGTGGGGCCTCCAATGAAGCTGACTCACTGTCTGGAGTAGATGAAATACCTTTGTGCTGCACTTCAGGTGCTCTCCTGCTGACCTGCGACACTTCTCCAGGCTCTAGTAACCTACTGCTGGCACTGGCATCAAACTAGTAGGAGTGGGATGGATTGAGGTCCCCCTTGCCCAGAAACTTAAGTTTAAAGCCCTGTTCACCAGCCTGGCAAAGCCATGACCAGGGATACTCTTCCCTTTCTCTGACATACGGACACCACCAGTCCCCGGTAGACCAGGTGTCTCTACGTGATTCCCACAGTCTAAGTAGACAAACCCTTAGCTGTGGCACCAGTCCTGTAGCCACCTCTTGATATGCCAGATTCAATCAGCCCTTTCAAAGCCCTTCCCTCTGACTGTTGAAAAAACTACCTGTGCTTGAGTCCCTTCCCTTAGCACCACTCCCAGGGATCTGCAATCCTTCCTGATACTCCTCAGCCTGCTCCTGGCTGTATCACTGGTGCCCACACGAATCATCATCATCAGACAATAGCCAGTAGACTGCAGGAGGCTTTGGCAGTCTCTCAGTGACATCCCAAATCTGAGCAGCACATCTCTCTAGAGAGCATGTCAGGTCAGGACATGGGTGACTACCTCTCAGGAAAGAGTCACCTACTACTATCACCTGTTGCCTGTTCAAACAGCCAGTTGCACTGGTTGTTATACAGACAGCATTCTTAGCCAACCTACCCTAAAACCCTATTTTAAAGCAGATGTTGACTTAATTGATTAATATGTCTTGCAAATATCATATGGCACAGCAAGATTAGAATGTATTCCTACATCTATTATATTAAAAAAAACCATTGCTACATTGTGATTGTACAGTAGGACTATATTATTAAATACCTTAAGTACTTCCTCCTTCCATTTTTTAATCTGCTTGGATGACACTTTCCCCCAGTGTTTTGATCCTAGAAATAACATGAGATAGTGATAAAAACATAGCTTTTCTTATAACACCATCTATACCAAATGTCATTCCAACAAACACCTAGCAAAAACATAGTAGCAAAACATTATCAAGTCCAAACAGCCTCCAATACAACTGCTGAAACAAAAACTTATAAGAAAATGAACCAAGAGAATATTGTAATTTCCAGCTAATTGAGAAGTCAGGCAAAAAAAAAAAAAATAAATTCACATACTGAGTCTAACAACACTAAGCTAAAATCCAAAGGACATTACAGACCCAGATGCTATGAAGAAAGGCAAAAAAGCAGATTATTTTACTTTTAACATTTTAATTCAGGCAGACTACATACTATCTGAGGTTACTTAAAGCCTTAATTAAGGCTTTACAGGAGATCCATATTCATTCTACACTGAATAGAGGTTACTAAACCAAAAACATAGACAAGCCTTTACAAATCCAAGACTCTGCATTGCAGTAGGTATGTTTTCTCTCTCTCGTTGGACAATGTACATAAAATGCAAACTTCCCAACCTGTAAAGGCCTTTAAAAAGTAAATCATATTCGGTACAACAATTACACTGTGGTAGCACTTCATGTGTATGTCCAGTAAGTTCTTCTGTATGAGAATTGATATAGCAAGCTACATATAATCCTCACTTCAGTGATGATAAAACCTGGCAGAACATTTCACAATAAAGCCACTAGGATACTAAGTCACAAGTCCCACTAATACCCTGAGCAATGTATTTTAGAAGAATGGGGTTTTTTTTCCACAGTAAGGTCTCCATAATCCATTAAGTCTATAATGGATTGACAGGTATAATACTACACTGGAAAAATGTGACATTGCATAATGTTGTTCAGATTCATGCTAACCATATGAACATTCAATGAAGGGTTGAAAAGGCTACCTACACAGTCCACCCTGACATATGACATAACGGAAACTTATCAGAGCAGCCTTCAGAGCACTAAGCAGAGATGAAACTACACAATCCATTCATGCATGTCATCTCCCTGCTAATATTTCCACTCCTGTTTCCCCTCAGTCTTCTCCATTTTGATTCTTCTTCTTATGATATACCCAAATTTTAACCATTGTTACCCTGAACTTTGCTAATAACCCTTCTCTGTTGTCTAAAGAAGAGCATGCACTGGACTAAAACGATGCATATAGACTCACAGAATCATATAGAATGGTTTCAGCTGGAAAAGACCTTTAATTAAGATCATTGAGTCCAAACATCATCCAGCCCTACCAGGTCCAACACTAGACCATGTCACCAAGACAACATCTATTCTTCTTTTAAACACCTCCAGGGATGTTGACTCAACCTCCTCACCGGGCAGCCTGTTCCAATATCTAACAACCCTTTCAATAAATAAATTTTTCCTAATATCCAGCCTAAACTTCCCCTGATGCAACTTCAGACCTTTTCCTCTTGTCCTGTGACTGGCTACCAAAGACCATCCCCCATATCACTACAGCCACCTTTTAGGTATTTGTAGAGAATTACGAGGTCTCCCTGCAGTCTTCTTTAGACTAAACAATCCCAGCTCCCTTGGCTGCTTCTCATAAGATTCATCTTCCAAACCCTTCACCGGCTTTGTAGCCCTTCTCTGGACATGCTCAAGCATCTCGATGTCCTTCTTGTAGTGAGGGGCCCAAAACTGAACACAGTGAAAATATGAAAAAAACTCTCCATGTATTATACATATGTATCAGTTCACATACAAAATGGCATACCTAAGTGGACAAAATTCAATATCTTTTGCAATTAAATGTTATATAACTGCCAACAGTGGCATGCTTCACTAAGTCTAAATACAGAGCATGTATATATTGAAGTTTTAAGAAGTTCTTACCTCTAGGTGTACTGTAAGTGAGCGTTTCCATGGAAATAAGTAAATCATCTTCAAAAGGATGATTATACTAAAGAAAAAGGACCATTAAAGAGTAAAATAAATTATTGAAGCAATGTTTTCTACATGTATTTTAAGTATTTTTTAAAATTGTATTTTCACCAAAACATGAAATTACCAGTATTTTATTTTATTGGCTGAAGTTAGAAGTTAGCATTCTGAATTCCTAGAGAAAACCTATTTAAAACACGTATGTAAGTCATTCAGTTTCAAGGTATAAGCCAGACACTGAAAAAAATGGGGCTTCAGAGAGTATTCCAAAGTAGTTAAATGATGCTACTACAGAGTTTCTTCTACACTTTTTCTGTAGTAATTACAAGTAGCCACTTAGCATAGAGCTACAGTTCATGACATATTAAAATGGTAATTGAATGCCAAATGAGGAAAATGGCCTGGAACCAGACTTAGTTTTATGCCAGTACCTGCATATTAGCACAAAACAATTCCCTGATGTGGTTGGTTCACCCTAGCTGGAGGCCAGATACCCACCAAAGTCGCTCCATAACTCCCCTTTTCGGCTGGACAGGGGAGAAAATATATATTGAGAGGCTTAGAGGTTGAGATAAGGACAGGGAGAGGTCATTCTGCAATGAGCATCACGGACAAAACAGACTCAACATGGACTAAAAGGGGGGGAAAAAATAAAGCATCTAATGTATTACACTACACACACAGAGAAACCAGAGTAGGATAACAAGAAGTAAAACCAGATCTTAAAACACCTTCCCCCACCCCCTTTTTTCCTGGGCTCAGCTTTATTCATGATTCCTCACCCTTTCTTCACCGCCCCCACACCCCCTCATGTCACAGGGGCAGACAGGGATGGGGGTTTCAGTCAGTTGCTCACAAGTTGTTTTCCTTCTTAGCAGGGGCGTGTGTGTGCATGCGTTGCTCACACTCTTACCCTGCTCCAGCATGGGGTCCCACCTACACAAGACAGTTCTCCATGAACTTCCCCAACGTGAGTCCTTTTCCCAGTGGAAAGGGGTCACTTCTATGGGGTGCAGTCTCTCAGGCTTAGTCTGCTCCAGTCTGGTACCACATGGAGTCACAATTACCCCCAGCAAACCTGCCCCGGCATGGGCCCCTCTCTCCATAGGCTGCAGGTGGCGCCTCTGCTCCCCATCATCTTCCATGGGCTGCAGAGGGACAGCCTGCTTCACCATGGTCTTCTCCATGCGATGCAGGGGAATCTCTTCTCCAGTGTCTCCTCTCCTCCCCTTCCTTCTTCACTGACCTTGGTGTCTGCAAAGTCTCTTACATCTTCTCACTCTCTTCTCAGGTGGCAAGAAGTGGCTGCTTGTGGCTTTTTTTCTCTTAAATGTGATGCCCAGAGGCGCCGTGACTGTCATTGATTGGCTCAGCCTTGGTCAGCAGCGGGTCTGGCCTTGACCCCAGGTGGTGTTTGCTCTGTTGGGCTTGCAGAAAGCTTCCAGTTTCTTTCAGAAGCCACCCCCGGAGCTCCCCCTCCTCTACCAGAACCCAGCCATGCAAAGCCACACCTAAACAGCAAACCTGAAGAAATACATGCATCTCTGGGCAAAGGCATATGGTTCCCACATTCTAATCAGCAAATGGCTCTAAAGTAAGGATTCATGGAGGAAGTCTCCCACTTCTTTCTCTAGTTTCATTGAAAATACCTCATGTAATGCTATCTAATTTGGGTTATGAAGACAAGTCAGACTTATATTTAAATCACTTATTTAATGCTAGCGATCCCCGATCTATCTTTACAAACGTATTCAAGGAGCTGGATCTATCAGCTGAATCAGGCCAAGGCACGGGAGCATACGGCTCAGCAGAAGCTGCAAAGCTGCATGAGGCCACGGGTGACAAGCTTGTTTTTGGGAGGCAGGAAAAACAGGAGCTTGAGACACTACACATAGTTAATTCACAAGGAGAGGTCCATGCCGGTTACTGCGAGCTAGCGTTCAGGAAGCAAACCCAGCCTGTCAGCACTGACACGCCGGCACTCGGAGGCGACCAGGAAAAAGGAGAGCAGAGAGACCTGGCACCGCCTGTGGCGCGGTGGGAGAGAGCCGCGCTGCCTAGCAGCCTTCCAGAGCCGGTCAGAGGGACGCACCGGAGCGGCTAGGCTCGGCCAAGCCAAGCAACGCCACACCACACACCATAATTTCGGCAAGAAACCGTAAGCGCGCCGCGCTCCCGAGACCGGCAGGAGGGTGGCAGAGCTCCCTCACCGCCGCTCTCGCCTCGGGGCGGCCACGAGAGCCCCGCGGCGCGAGCGCAGCCCTCACCCGCTCCAGGATGCTCTCGATGGATGCCACGAAGCGGGCGTTGCTCTGCAGCAGCCGCTCCTCGAAACAGAAAGCCATAGTGCGCGGGCCGCTCCGTCCCGCATAGCATCGCGGGGAACCACACGCCGGCTCACCGCACACAAAATATCCTGACGCGCCACACCAATTCAAACCCCTCCAACCCGCCTCCGTTCCGCTGCCCGCCTCTGATTGGGTCTTGCTCACGTCAGTTCAGGCGCCGCAGCCCATCCGAGTAAGCAGTGAGTCGATGTTGTCTCTCTGATTGGCTGACAGAGCTGCGGAGCACTCACGCCCCAACCACCTCACAGTCAACCGTGGTCTGAGTCCTCCCATTGGCTACGGGGCTCGCAGCTGGTCGCGGTTTGAACGCCGCGCAACGTCCCTGTTCTACCTCGCAGCAGTAGCCCACTGTGAGCTTCTGCTGGCCACGGCGCCAGCAGCACGCAGGGCGCTGTGCTTGCGGGGCTGGGCCAGGCCGGGAGCTGCGGGAATTGCTCCGCCAGCTGGAGGGCAGCTGCGGTGGACGTGGTGGCCTGGGAGTTGTAGCTGTGAGGGCAGCTCCGAGCGCGGAAGCGCCGCTCGCCCTGCAGGGAGCTGCCCAGGAGTCGTTACAAAGCCAGCATTTAAAAAGTAATAAAATCATGTAGAACCAATTATTGTAAAAATGAGGCTTTTCCTCCTTTTTTTCAAATTTTATTTTTCAAATTTTATTATTTTAAAGCCAGCTTTTACCAGGGCTCCCCAGGTCTGGGGTTCCTTAAGGCTGCAGGCGCTGCCACGACCCCACCGGGGAGGGATGTAGGCCAGGGAGCTCTAAGCAAGAGCTGCGGGGAATATAGCCTCGCCGTTCGGTTCGACAGCGGCAGAGGAATGCGGGCGAGAGGCTTGATGTAAATAGCTGCGATCGGCCGTGGCCATTGCAGCCATTCTCCCAGCTGGCCCCGCAGGGTTGCGGGCCGGAGGCTGCTCGAGCTTACATTCTGATAGTGTCCCACACCTCTCCAGTGTTCTGCAAGTAACCATTCCTTTTCCATAAGTAAAGATTTAAAAAAAAAAAATTAAAAATAATAATTACGCTAGGAGCACTTAAAGTTCCCTGGAACTTCCCATTATGAAAAACTGAGAAAAACTTGCCATTTTCACAGCGTAAAGACATGGATAAATTTATCACAATGGTTTCTTGTCTCAGGCTGATTTGTATTTATCTGCTTTCTGTGCATGAGTTCAGTTGTAATAAATCTTGTTTTTTGTGATATGTGTCCATCTGATTCGTGTTAATATGGAACAATGTTGGGGGCGCATAATGACATACCCTTGTATGGCTATGGGCCTGGGAGGGACAATTTAAGGTTTTTCCATGTACTGAGTGAAGTATGTTGAAGCAGCAACAAACTATATAAAGGATGTGCAAAGCTTTGCCTAAAGGACCACAATGTTAACATTGTGACACCTCAGGAGAAATCACTGAAAAGTCTCTGAAAAATCTCTGAAAAGGAGGTAATAAGAAGAAGGAAAGAAGAACAGGAAGGCACCTCAAGTCTGCAGAGCCAGCTGCCTGACTTCTTTAGCAAGACAAAAGCTAAAGATCACCTACAGGATGTCTTGTGGGGGTCGCCTAGCGAGGCACTCCAGCATGTCTGTATATGGTTGTTCAGTTTAAACCGGCGGGCTTCCATTTATTCGTTTAATAAATTGTTTAATTTGGTTAAAATCCTGTTTGGGACCAAGTCATTTATAACATTTTTAAATGGCAGAACTGAAGAAAAAACTCATTGTTTCATCCATTTTCAAGCATTGTTACTATTGCGTGTTTGTGAGGTTTCCACAGCTGACAAGTTCTGCGTTAAGGCCTTGTCCTGTTTCTTAGCAGGCCTTACCCTTTTCCTGGCTCTACATTAAGACCTTAACCCTTTTTTCAAGGTACGATTTTTCTGCTGCTGCCACAGGAACTCCTGTGCTCAGTGGCCTAATCACAGAATCATAGAATCTTTTAGGTTGGGTGTCATATATGTCCATCTGATTCGTGTTAATATGGAACAATGTTGGGGGTGCATAATGACATACCCTTGTATGGCTACGGGCCTGGGAGGGACAGTTTAAGGTTTTTGCGTGTACTGAGTGAAGTATGTCGAAGCAGCAACAAACTATATAAAGGACGTGCAAAGCTTTGCCTAAAGGACCACAATGTTAACATTGTGACACCTCAGGAGAAACATCTCCTCTCAGAAGGAGGTGATAAAGAAGAAGGAAAGAAGAATAGGGAGGCGCCTCAAGTCTGCAGAACCAACTGCCTGACTTCATTAGCAAGACAAAAGCTAAAGATCACCTACAGGATCTCTTGTGGGTGGGGTCACCTGACGGGCACTCCAGTATATCAGTTTAAGATGTATATGGTTGTTATGGTTTGGGCGGGTCGCCTGACCCCAGCATATCCAGCATATCAGTTTAAGATGTATATGGTTGTTATGGTTTGGGCGGGTCGCCTGACCCCAGCATATCCAGCATATCAGTTTAAGATGTATATGGTTGTTATGGTTTGTGGGGGTCTCCTGGCGAAGCGCTCCAGCATGTCAGTATATGGTTGTTCAGTTTAAACCAGTGGGCGGTGCTATCCCTGGAAGGTATATAAGCCAGGGACTGGAAGTGTATGGTGTGTGTCTTGATGGAGCTGAGACTCCTGGTGCACCTGGCGTTGCCTGTGCACTGCAGCACCGTTTGCTTGCCTTTATTCGTTTAATAAATTGTTCATTTTGATTAAAATCCTGTTTGGGACCAAGTCATTTATAACATTGGGGAAAAACCCCACCCCGCTTTATTTAAGATCATGGAGCTGAACTGCCAACCTGACATTGAAGAGACCCTGTAGAGGTGGCAGCACATATAGACCTCTACAGGGTCTCTTCATTGCTTCTGGTCCTGGGGACTCAACCACATGCCCGGCCAGGCTGTGGTGGAGCTTGGCCACAAGCCTTTCAACCAAGAAGAAAGCAGCTCTTCCTCATATCTAAGCTCAATGTCCCCCAGCACCATGGAGGCCAATTCCTCTCATCCTATTGTGCCTGACTTGGGACAAGAGACCAATACGAACCTGGCTACAGCTTGCTTTTGGGGAGGTGTAGAGAGCTTCAGCTTCCTTTCTGCTCTAGGTGCTAAATAAGTCCAGGTCCCTCAGTTGCTCCTCCTAAGGCTTGTGCTCTAGAGCCTTCGCCAGCTTCGTTGCCCATCTTTGGATGGCCCCAATATGGAGTCTAGGGGAACAACACCTGTGAATGGCTGCCAACTGAATTTAACTCCAGTAACCACAACTCTTTGGACCCAGCCATCCAGCCATTTTTTTTATCCAGAGTATCACGTGTGTGTGGTGAGCAAGCCAGTTACAAGAGTAGTGAAGTGTTAATTTGCATTAGTAGGAAGAGTAAGGACAAGCTGATGAACTAGATCCCACACCTAGATTTGTCACTCGCACTGGGTTGAATGCAAGACAAATCATCTAAACCCCATAATTTCACTGATGATCACCTAGCCACATATTCTTTATTGTCTAGATACCCACCTGGGAGTAGATTTGCAGAAGCTCACAGCACTTTCTCTGGCTGTTCACACTGATGGAAGATATGCTTTGAATATATAAAAGCTTATATAAGCTGTTTAGGATGTGAGTTGACAAAATTGGTGGGCACTTGGTAGTTTGAAGAAATTCCCTATAATCTTGCCTTTCCCCTGGGTAAAAGAGAAATAACAACGTGACTTTTGCTCCCCTGAATAGCAGAAGAATAGATTCTGTGATAATTCTAACATGGTCAAATAATGGGATAAGTCAGAGTATTAGGAAGTTTTTAAAAAGTCTGTTTGGGGTGAGCTTTAGATGATGTGTAATGAATAAAACCTGAAGCTCCACACTTAAGGAAGGATAAAATAAAGTATTGGATAAATAACTAATAATTCCACCAATAAAGTGCTATTCCTATGGAAGAAATGCATCATAAAGTTGCTGGTGGAAGAGAAGCTTCCTAAGTGTCTGGATCTTCACTATAGAGTTTAGGGTCATCATGACCTTCATTTTGGGGTTATGTGATCCTCTTGCAGTGCTTTGATAAATGAAGATTGAAATATAGTGCATGCATAGGATGAGATTAATTACTTTCCTCTGACATTCCCTAGTTTAGGAGTCACTCACTTTAATGCCTTAATCACTTCTAATCTCTTAATATGTAATTTTATACTAGCAATAATGGAAGTAGCCCCAGACTTATTTTATATTTGAGGTAATCGCAGAACTAGGAAGATAAAGGTATGTTCCTGTTTTTCAGTCTTCTTGATAGAAGATGAGTCTTTCAGCCACTCTATCCAGTAGTTACTTTTGGCTGTTTTGAATTCATGCTGCACTTCACTGGAGTGACAGGAGCACTCAATAGCAAAGAATTTCTTCTACCAGCTGGGTGAGAATATGAGAGCGGCATTCAGCAGTTGTGCACAAAAACCATCCTGTAGCAGTAGTAACTGGTACATTTGATAAGGTGTAAGCAAAAATTTCAAACTCTGTGACCTTAGGAATCACGGAGTAAACAAATGTTAGCTAGTGCTTTATCCCTCAGGGTGGTGCATTTATGTAGACTGCAAAGCAAAGTGTCAACATCAAACTGTAACTACCTGTTTGTCTTGTGTTTATCCAGTACCCAGTGTAACAAAGTCCTTTTTTTAGGCTCTACTCCAATGAAGATACTTAACAAATCATTAAAACTATTTCTGAAGTAAAGAATAAGTGGAGTGCTGGGGTGGGGAGGGAAGTGGAGTGGATTGGTTTGCAGTCCTCATTTGAATGGGGCTGGCAGGGTTGTAAAGGTGCAGCTGTGCTGTGTGCCATAAGGCCTTGGACAGTAGCAGCGGAGAGATGAAAAAGTCCTGGTCCTGTGGTCAGTACACAGCCAGGCTTCTGAGGTTTTGCTCTTGGTTGGGTTCTCACTCTTGCTCTACCACTGGGAGAAGTTATATTGATGTCAGCAGGAAATTTCCTGTGATATGAAGACAGCCAGCATAACTTTAATCTTATGATTAAAATGAACACTGTGCCATTTTTTTGCTAGAAAAGAGAATATTGTTTATTATGATGTTGCGGAAATACCAGCATTTCAAACTTCTTTGGTGCCAGTGTAGTGCTTGTGTCCAAGCTCCACATCTTCTGCAATTCTGTTTAGTAGGTCTGTGCAGAAATGTTAGAAGATTTACCCTCAACTTCTCACTGTTGCTAACTTTGGCTTATAGAAGAGTAATATGTGGGACTGAATTGTGTGTGCCATTGCTTACCCTGTCGTACACTGCCACATGTAATTGTTTTATTCATGGTGTTTATTCATATTTGGAGAGAGCTGTGTCCTCTTCAGCTCATCAGTTAGCCCAGCCTCAAGCTGCATTTTATCCCTTTAATCTTTTTTATCACTTTACTATAAATCAAAACATCTGCACTAAATGATAATTTTTATTATTCTGCTCTGAACTCTCTCCAGTCAGTCAATATTTTTGAGTATGTAGGCATCTGGAATAGTAAATCATTTTCTGAAAGCAGCCTCTGAAGAGCCGTATAAAAAGCGATTTACACATATATTCTCTGTAAATGTTGATCTTCAGATACAGCCAAAACATCACATTGACTATTGAAATGACAAACTCATCTCTCTTAAGTATATTTCTTCCGGATTGCATGCTGCTCTCAATCTTTGTACAAGGGCGTATGAAAGCATAAAATAACTGCTCTTTTCCAGAAACCCTTGCACAGCTCAGCTTGTGTCAACTTGGTGAATATAATTAGAGATTCAGAGGCTGAGAAAAAACACTGAGAAAGTGTGGAGGGAGGAGGAGTAGGCATGCAGAAGAGCTGGCTGCCTTTGGAAAAAGGAGCGTGAGCATCCCAGGAAAACACTGCAGTAAATTAGCCAGCACAGGCCAGGTGCTGCAGCGAGCACTGTGTACCAGCGCCTCTGCAAGGAGCCCTGCCTTCCCTGTTTTCCTAGAGGTAGGACAGAAAATGGTAATTTACTCCTCCTTACTCACAGCTCTACGCAAAGTCACAAATTCATTCCTCCACAGAAGGCACTCCCTGCGCGAGGCTCTATTAAACAGACAGCTATTTCCAAACAATATCATAATTAAACACACCCAGGCACTCTGTAACTCTGCTTACACAAAAGAAGCAAAACACAGTGTAACCACAGATGGCCATGAGGAAGCCATCAGAAATCTTGCCCGTCAAACCAAACAGAGCACTGGGATGAGTAACGTTATTTAGCTCCCCACTTTCTGAATATTATGTGCAGGTCTGCTGGAAGCAAATCAGAACAAGCTCTGAGGCCGCCCTTGCTGGTTCACTCATTCCCTGAAGGGTTTTTACTGCCCTCAGTTGTTCAAGAGCATATATTTAATTTTGTGGGGGAGTAATTTAATCAGTTCCAGTCTAATCAGTCCTCTGCCAGAATGGGACTTCGCTGTTTTCATTTCTTTCCTCATGTACTGCATCTGTCCAGCATGGAGATTACTTTCTTCATAGCAGCCCTGTGGTGCTGTGTTTTGGGTTTGTGGCTAAAACAGTGTTGGTAAGGCATTAGTTATGTAGCTATTGCTGAACAGTGCTTGCAAGAACGAGCCTTTATCTTTTTTCCATCTTTTTTCCTTACTCTGCTGCCTACCCCCCACCCATATGCATGAGTAGGATGGGGCTGTGGAAGAAGTTGTGAGGAGACACAGCAGGACAGCTGACCCAAATCAATAAAAGGGCTATTGCATACCATATGATGTCATGCTCAGCAATAAAAGCTGGGGTGGAAGAAAATGAAGGTTTTTTCTTTCATGTTGGCTGCTGCTTGAAGACACGTGCCTGTGAAAGGTAGTGAGCCATTGCCTTTGCATCACCTGTTTTTCGTAGGGGCTTCCCCCTTCTCTTCACCTGCTCAACTGTCTTTCTCTTGACTCACAAGCTTTCTTGCATTTGCATCCACTTGTGAGCACTTGGCTGCTGGTGGAGCTCAACTCACAGCACCTGGTTACTTCTGAAGGCTTCTGATTGCTGAAATACATCCAACTGTAAGTTCATTTCTGAAGGCAGATCAACTACTGTGTCTGTGAATAGAGGGACAACCAATTACTAGGACAGCCATTACCTTGAAATGGCCAATCTTCTATCACATGTGGAAATGGAGAGGTGAGAACAAAAGTCACTTTTTATCATTGAGGACTCAGGGCCAAAACTCAGAGAGCAGACCTAGTGGGATTGTACTACCATTGAAGCAAAGAATGAGAATTTCCTTGGAAAGGAATGAGCAGTTCTTGCCCCTTTCACTCTTTGCCACTTTCCCCAGTTTCTCAGCATCATCAGAAACTGTCTGGATTGACTTTTGCTCTGAAGCCTTCACTCTCTCTGGCACTATGTAGAAGTAGCTCCTGCCTGGATTGGCAAAGAACTGAGTGTTACCAGCGTGCTGAATGAATGTCACAACTCAACAGTCACATCACGCCTCTCTTGCGTAGACGTCAATCTGTTTCATAAAACATGGTAAGAGTTACTAACCTTGCTTGATAGATAGAAAACCAAAGGCACAGAACTACGTGATTTGCCCAAGGTTGTGCACATGCCGTTGGCAGATTGGTGAATGGGCTGTGGGCACATCCTAAATTCTAGTCTAGCATCCCTCTGCTTGACAGAATTGACATCAAAATAACTGTAGCCAATTCCCCTGACTGCTTTCACAGACAGCTGGATGGAAGGCACAGGGTCTATCCTCAGCATGCTAGTCCTCCTGAGGAACACATGACTACCTGCTGTGTCCCTGTAGGTCTTCCTTTGAAAGAGAGGAAGCAACCATTCTGCATGACCCCATCCCTTCTTGCCAGCTTGCAGAAACAAACCATTGCAGTCGGATACATTAGAGGTGATATCAAAGCATATTCATCTGTAACAGGCCACTGAAAGATGTGCTGTAATCAGCATAGCTACCTAACCTCTGTCCTGCATGAGGAGATTAAGTTGTTTTAAAATGTTTGAACACAGCACTCATTGTGATCAATGTCATTCTGTTGATCAGATCAGCGGGAGTGAAAAATAAAACCACATTTACCCAACAACAAATATTGGCAGCGCTTCTGAAACGGGACGAGGGCTTATTGAAAAGGATATTGATTGAGCCAAGAAAACATCAAGCAGTTATAAAAGTTTAATCATATTCTCATTCAAGCCTGCCTTCAGTGCCAGGAATTAAAATTCTCCCATCTCCTGAGGACGGAAGATACATTTCCATAATGTTCTGTAACTTCCAACACCCTGCATCTGTACCGAATGGTGGAATTATTCATTGCAAATGATTTAGCTGAGATACACGGCCCCTTTCTGCTGTGAGTGTACAAATTATGCATAAACAAGCTGTAATTTTTGGAATGTTTCTCATTTGCAATTGTTTAGGAAAGAGCTGGGCACACCAGAGTCAGCCCTCAAGGTATTTTTGAAGGGGTCAGAATAAATATTTGGTCTGCATGATTCAGTAACATATTCCTGGTCGGTCGATCCAGGTGAAATTATAAGGGTTCCTCAGCTAGAAAAGATGAGTTTCATTAAAAGGACGTGCCCATGTCCTTATTAGAAAACAGCTCATGAACGTTTGCAGTTGTGTGAGAGAACTGCTGTGTGCGGAGAGGGAAGGGCTGTTTTCAGAGTGGCATGTTTGGGCACAAGTGTTGCGGCAGCGTCTGCTCTGGAAGCTGTATGTGGTTGAAGAGCACAGAAGGGCTTGCTGGGGTAAACAGGAAATTATGTTTTTTTCTCGGCTGCAGTTATGAAGATTCACACCTTTCTAAGCTAGACTTGCAGCTGTGGAGAACAAAAAGAACATAGGGCTATGGCTGAGCTATTACTTCCCCTCCTCCTTCCACCCTCTGCTTCTCTTAGGTCTGAGGCAAGCTGCATGGAAATCAAGTGTTGCTGTGTCTGCCCTGCAAGGGGAGAAATGAACATAGCAGGGGCAGCAGTATCTCAACTGGCTTCCAAGGAGCTGTGACTGTAGCATTAGGAAGAGCAGTAGGGTTGCACAGGGCATGGACCCCCCCTGTACACACCTGGGAGGCCTCCAAACCCACTGCTGTAGTCTCAAGGTTTTTTGTATAGCAGGTACCTGGCTAAATCAGAGTTACGTGGCACATTTGCCATGTGTGTGTTGTGCAATTCACTTACACCCTACTCAAAATAAGGTGTGGTCAGCATCCTTCCCCTATCACAAAGCTCATTGGAAATGGGGTCAGTGGGCAGCACAGCTTTATAGACATGTCCTGCTTGTCTCAAACCTCTGGATTCTGACCACTGTGGATCAAAAAACAAAGAGTTAAACCCATTTGGATGTGTAGGCTTCAGTTTTCTTTGGGTAGCTTACCATCTCTGAGGTACAATGGACGGTTGCATTAGCGTGTGGAGTTTTGAATTTCTGACATTCCTTTTTCTTGCTCCCTACCCTTCTGTGGCCTCTCCTCAAAGAAGTTAGAAGAGATTTTATATGTAAAGAAGGCTTGGAAATTTGAGTTTCTTCTGCAGAAGAAATTGGTTGTTTAAAGATCGTCCATCACCCCTACCTACCTGTGCTTATTGCATGACTCTGAGCTGTATATGTGTTCATCAGGTTGCTTCAACAAGTTGAACGCTGTGCTCCCCTCATCTAACCCTGCATTTAGAGCATCACACAGCACCATGCTCAGTTACACTGAACGTTTAGGTCAGCCTTTTGTCACAATATACCCAAATTATCTAGAAAGAATGTTTTGCACTAATATTCTGCATGAGGTTAATATTTATTTGCTGAGATGTGGCTAGCAGGTCGAAGGGGGTGATCCTCCCCTTCTACTCTGCCCTGGTCAGGCCTCACCTGGAGTATTGTGTCCAGTTCTGGGCTCCCTGGTATAAAAAAGACAGGGATCTCCTGGAGAGAGTCCAGAGAAGGGCTACGAAGATGATTAAGGGCCTGGAACAGCTCCCCTATGAGGAAAGGCTGAGTGAGCTGGGGCTGTTCAGCCTGGAGAAAAGAAGACTGAGGGGGCACCTAATTAATGTTTATAAATATCTTAAGTATGGGATGCAGGGGGAATTGGCCAACCCCTTTTCAGTCATCTGTGGAGACAGGACAAGGGGCAATGGCTGTAAACTGGAGCACAGGAAGTTCCGCACCAACATGCGGAAGAACTTTTACACAGTGAGGGTGACAGAGCCCTGGGACAGGCTGCCCAGGGAGGTGGTGGAGTCTCCTTCTCTGGAGATATTCAAGACCTGTCTGGACGCCTATCTGTGCAATATGTGCTAGGGAGCTGCTTTGGCAGGGGGGTTGGACCCGATGATCTCTAGAGGTCCCTTCCAACCCCTTCGATTCCATTATTCTATGATTTCTCTGCATTTAGAGCAGGTCTGATAAGGTGCACACAGACCAATACTGTGAGGTGGGGGCAAAATCATTGCAAGAAGGAGATGAGTGCTGGGAGGAAGTGAAGGAGCTGCTAGTCAAAGGGTGGTGGTATCTCTTGCTTGTATGTTTTAAAAGCAATCACATACATAGATTAGCAGCATGTGGGAAGACAAAGGCTTATCAAGAATCATTTACAGATACAGATTATGATTACTTTTAGAATAGAAATCAGAACTGTTTCTGGTCACCATGTTGCTACAGAGGTTATAGTGAAATAGTGAAATTTATTCTCAACAAAATGTCCTTTAAGCCAATTTTTGCTTATTTGGGCTTCTCTATCTCTGCACTCTTTTTGGTATCACAGAAACATGTGGAGATAGATCTGTAGCCAAATACTAATCTTGTAAACTACACAAGCACTAACTAACACCATCTGTGGCGATTTTTATTGCAAATTGCCAGAACATGTGAAATGTTTCTCAGTCTGATAAGCAGAGGCTTGTCATGGGAATAGTGTCTCAAGGCCTCCTTGCACCATGTCTCTCATTTCCACATGCCTCAGGTTTAGATATATAGGAAAAAGATGCTTTATTATATCTCTCCATTAACAGGAAAGTTCATCTTCTCAATGTGCCTTGAATGTAAATGAAATGAGGAATGGAAGAAATCAGAATAATTAGCAGGAGTAGCACATCTGTGAGGAAACAGTTTTCTTCAGCACAAAGCTACTCCCTAGATGCCAGAAAGCCATTTTTATCTGTCCTCTCCTGCTTGTTCTCAGGGTCTGACTCCCTCTCCCTTGAGCTGCCAGTGGCATTTTGGGCAGGTAGAAAAAAGCACAAAGAAAAACCCCACACCAGCAGACCAAAACGGTGGGAATAGGGAAAGACATGGAAAAGCAACCCATTGATACCTAATACGCTTGCTCTTCACATAGAATATTCCTTCTTGCCAGCAGCAGACTGTCTTGTCTCAAACATACTTTGCCATTGCCACTTTTGGGAGAAACTTTTGAGGCTAGGAGGATTTTGCTTTGAGGCTTTCTCTTCCATCTGAAACAATGGAACGGTTTAGCTGTTGAACCATTTCCCCCTAACTTTTGTACCTGCAAGATGGTGGTTTCTTACATGTCCACCCTCAGTTTGGGATGTCTTCAGATCATTGATCAGCAATTGCCTTTAGACCTGGGAATGACTTCTTGCCTGTTGTGCAGATCTGGCTTCTATTTTGAGACCTGGCAGTGTATGGCATCTTTCTGGAGGGGGGCAGAGATGGAGACAGCAGAACACATCCTGTATTGGAACTGGCACAAACCTGCTTTCTGCAACAACCAAAACCATGAAGAAGTACTAAGTTAATTTTGTAATTCTGTTCTCCAGTGGCAGGCAAAACATGTCATCTTTGTGGCTTCCCTTTTTGGGGACCGGCACTATGCTTTTATTTTGCTCTTCTGATGTGCTGACCTACCACTACAAGAGCTTTCTCTTTCCACTAAGGAAAGTCAGCTCCTAACAGGTGCTTGGGAATCTCACTAGCATAGATACTTAGAAAAAAATGACTGATAATTAAAAAACTTGCATTTTTCTTGTATTTCTTTTTCCTGTGTTCTTTGGAGTTCTAGGGAAGAGCCCAAACTTTCTTGGAAAACTGAAGAAGTATTCTGCTCGGAGGCAGTTCTGGTCATAAGTTATAGTTTGTGTTTTGCGAGCTGTTCAATGTTCACACTATTTATGGAATGTTATTGAAAGTCATTGCATGACTTAGAAGATGACTAAATTACTATGATCACCAAAAGATGACTGTTAGCTGACTGCCATTAGAGGCTGAGCTAGTGAACAAGGTAGCAAAGAGAAGACTGACCTAAATAAAAAATAAATGAGGGCAAGGGGATAAAGATCCTCTTTTGCTATGAACACCTTTAGTATAATAAAGAAACAATGAAAAACCACTGAAAACCTGTTTAATTACAAATGTTCAACTTTTTCCTCTGAGTGTTAGCAGCTCTTTAAAAGTGAGCTGTGTTTTAAATCTGAGGGGATTTGAAATCCTGCAGGATAGAAGCAGTTTGTCAAATATTAGTAATTTAAATAAAAAGAGGAGGAAAAGTGCAAATTCTTCCCATATTGTCCAGATCCATTAAATCTATGTGCCAGAGGTATGCTGCCAGTGTAAAAAAAAAAAAAAAAAAAAAAATTTATTGCTTTGGGGACAAGGATGGAAGGAACACGTGAACGGATGCTGAGAATGAAAAGCTGTGCCTGAAGCCTGATGGGGGTTTAGTTTCTTTTGATACGTTCAAAACTGTGTCAACCCTTTCCATGAATATTTCATTAATTTTTAAAAGGAAAATGATCATGGTGCTAATATATTACTTTTTTTTTTAAAAAAAAGTGTTTTCAAAGTACTTATTTCTTCCCTACAACCTTCTGCAATAGCCCACAGAAATACTGTGCTGCATAAAAGGTTAATAAGATTCTGAATAAATAAAGATTCTGATATATTCTTTAGATGTTAGCGTGAAGAAAATCTATTTTGGTTTGCAGTCAGTGGGATCATTGACTTGTGTGGGACCACAAACAGTCCACAGTCCACATTCATTTATCATTCTGAGTGTACTTTGAGATTTCCAAGAAAGCTGGAGATTAAAAGATCTGTAATTGTTATGTATCTTCAAAAAGCCAGAAGACTAGATGGCTCATGGGATAGAAGAATGGGATACCAACCATCTTCTCTTCAGATCAGTTGCTCAGGCACGGTTGTGAAAAACAGTGCTCGAGTATCATTGCCATTCAGAGGTTGTTTAGTGACCTGTGAGGGAAGAAATTATTGTCTTTCCTAAATAGTTTTGCACAGCATGCACAGGTCTGCATGCCAACACACTTGTTTGTGTCTTACTAACTTGGACAGCCAATGTAGATAATACAGAGGGGAACAACAGGTATGCTTGCTTTGCTGGGCTGTTGAACTTCCTTTGTGAAGAAACAGAAGGCACCTGGAGTAGTTAATTCCGTTGGTATTTGAGAAATAAAATGCATAGCAGTAGTGCCCCAGCACTATGCTCAGGTAGAAAAAATATCTGGTGCAGATTATCACTATTTCAAATTCTGTATTTGTAACATTACTAATCCAGTTATTTCTGAATGTTAGACCATCTCAAGGCAATTTTGGCTTGTTCCCTTGTGTGTGAAATAGATAGACATATACAGGGTAGTCTGTATGACCTCTTTTGGGCCCTTCCTTTAACAATGCACTTTGGGAAAAGTTTTCTAGTTCCATTAGAGTAGAGCCAAATCTCGGACAGAGTCTCAGGTGAAATGCTATATTCCTCCTGCTTAAGGTTTTGGTGAGCATTTGTTAGAAGCAGTTGAGTTGCCAAGTATTGTCAGAGGCACAGAACAGTCACAGCATGAACATGCCTTTTCATAGCCTTAGTCTCTTGTCCTGTTCCCCTTTTCCATACTTTGATGTTTGTACTTTCCTCTAGACCATGTCTCTTAGGTCCAGAGGTCGTCACACCATGATGTCCCTTTTTATGGGGTCTGATCTCCTCTGCCTCCTCTCCCTCTTCAAGCTTCTTCCCTTTGCTTCCTTTTCCCCATGGTCTTTTTGGGTGTTTTTTAGCTCACTGTCGTCCACCTTCCCAGTCTCTCCAGTATTCTGCATGGGACATAGTTTAGTCTATGTTAGTAAGTACAGTAACAACTGTGTAGTGAGATGTCTTAGATTCTCTTATAGTTCTGCTGCAGAGGAGGTGGAAATTAAGTATTGATACACAAAAAACTTTTAGAATGACTCCTTTGGCATCAGCCTTTGATGGCTGAGCCTTTTTTCCCATGGCTGCCCTAAGGCAAATATCAGTGCAGGTCTAAGCATAAGACATCGCTTTTCAAGCTGCTCCATATACCTTCATTTGACCCTGGAACTTTGTCTTTTGCTCTGTGTTCTAGTTGGGCTGTAGAAGTAGAAAGCTCCCTGCCTGCTACACGTATTACCTGAGCAGTGGCTCCTTTCCTAATCTTTAGGTCAGAAAAAGTTGTCAGAATACTGGAGGATAAATCAAGGGTTTATCAAACCCTAGATATTAATGTGGAAATGCCAGTGGTGCAAACAAGTTGGGCAGAGACTGGACAAAAGAGCCTGTTTCAGCCAGAGATGGGTCATTAGGGTTGTTATTTCAGACAGAACTCTTGCAACCTCAAGTTAGCTAGACTTTGTCATGTTAAAAATCACATATGTGATCTATTTTCTCCCTCAGTTTTCTAATAAGGGCAGGTAAAAAAATACAGTATAAAGCTACCTGCATTTCCTATTTTTTGGAATCTTCTAGTATTTAGCAGAAGCTTTTAAAATGGTGCTTAAAAATCCCTGCTGATACCTCCAGCAACTTCTGTATTTGTTCAAGACTTATAGAAATCTTTCCATGTGGAAAATCTGGAGCCAGTAGCAAGTAAAAGGACATATGTCTTTGCACACAGGGAACCTGAGCTTTGAATATTTAGTTGCCTATTTATGGTCTGTGTGGCACAGCTAACCTTACATGAGGAAAAAAAGCAAATGTGGCTATGAGATCTTTTCCACACCACAGCAACCATCCTCCTGCTTTGTCAGGGATGCATAACTGTGGCATAAGGTTTAATCACACCTGTTAATGCTTAAGCAATTTCATGTCTACCAGAAAAGGCAATTTGCTCGCGGCTTTGAATTCCCAGATTCTCAGAAGAAAAAGTACCTATTTATTTCCCTAGCATATTGAGCTACCATAAAAGGAGATAATTTTAGAACAATTAAGAATTGTTTGAAAAAGGGGGCTGTCAAACTAATTACCTTTAGCTGTTTGGACACAATAAAAAGAATATAAAGTCATAAGGATTCCCTAACAGTAGAAGAGCTTATATTAGAAGAGGAAGTACCAATTACCCTGTGGATTGGCAAAGCTCACCCAGCTGTGCAGACTGAATTTCAAGCCTGTGATTCTTTCCAAGGTGAATATGGTGACAAAATTATTAGCCATTTTCAGTACACATCTATCTTAATTAGAACCTATCCCCCTGTGATGACGGTACAGGCAGCCCAGCTTCTCCAAGCACTCACAGCTGGCATCTGCATCAATCTTGTTGACAAAGACACTTCTCCAGAGCATCAGCTATAATGTTTTCCCCTCTCCCATGCAGGGCTTGGAAGGAAAAGCATTCCTGTGGGGTCTGTCAGCCCTCAGCATCAGCAGCTCAGCAATGCCCCTCACCCACTTACATCGAGCTATAGGCATTCCAATACTCAGGTCAACATACAATGCACCTTCACGACCACAAAGCCCTGCTGTCAGGACGAGTTGCAGCTTCCCCTTGTTTCAGAACAAGACTTGGGGGGTGGGGGTGGTGGTGTCACACTTGAGAGGTTTTCCACTTGCCAACCCTGTTACGCTTCCTGAGCAGCTGACAGACATGAGAAGAATGAGAGCAACAGAAACATTGTGTCCATAATGCATTTATCTCAAGCAACTGTATATCAAATTGTGCTTAAGTAGTTAAAGAAAATCAATCAATTTACAAAAAGAAAAAAATATAGGAAAGAAAGAATCTTATATCTTATGATTAGTCCTGAACACATGGAGTTACTGTAGGTAAATATTTTTAGAATTATATACCAGAGTGTTTACATTAAACAGCGATGATACTTGCTTCTTAATTACACAGTTTTCTGCTAAATGATTTTAGATTAAATTGTAGAAAATGAACGTGAGCTACATCTTTAAAATTAACAAAAAAATGGCTAAGAATTTCCTTATGTACATCATTTTTTAATACAACACAACACAACGCTCCTCCTGAATTGGTAATTTACTTCATATAATTACAGTAACACAGAAAAAAATAAGCGGAAATACTCACTTTAAAATTCCTTTGTTAAAAAAAAATAATATTCTGTGTACACAGACAGTGGTTATTTTTCAGAGTCCATAACTTCATTAGTTTAAAATCAAACATCCAAACCAGCCATTTCCATACATCCAAACTGCTTAAATGGGCCATTTCATTTTATATATTGTAAAGTCAATTCTGAAGGACACCACCCTCATAGGATCTAAACACAAAAGTGTTAGATTTAAAAAAGTGACTTTTTTGCAATCTTGGTGTGAGAAAATGGACATTGACAATGACATATTAATGTGCCAGTGATAAATACAAGAACCTAAAATTTGAGCCACCAGCAAACTCATACATCATTCTCTCTCTTTTTTTTTTTTTATGTAGAAGATTCAAATGTCAGTACTATAATGTCAAGTGATGTATGTTGTGTTGTCTTAGTATGTTCCACCCATCAACCCAAACCCTGGGATAATAATTGCAGATGATGGAGCACATTTCGTGTGCAAATGGACACAGATTTGAAGTGAATTTGGAGGAAAAATTAATTTTCATGTTGAAGTCTTAATCATCATTTCGTTCAACCTGCACTGATCCATGCACAAATTATTTTGCATAAAGCTGGTGCTTCTAACAGTGACTAATATTAGTGTGATGCCTGCAGGGCGCTGTCAGCCAAGTAGAACTTACACTTATGATATAATGTAGTCATTGGATAAAACTTGTTGCAGGCTTGAGAGGGAATCAGTCCCAACAGAACCAGAGAGCGCTACAATTTTCCCTTTGCAGGCAGTTTGTGCAGTTCCATTTCAGCTCGCAGAATTAATCTTGTTATTTACAAAGTAAGGTTGAGTTGTTTTTTGCCTAGTTTCCTAAGAAAATGAGGCGTATGTGATCCTGCCATCTGTGAATGCCTTCCCTGCCCAGGATCCTAACAGCTACTGCCTTCAGAGACAATTGCAACCCAGTTTGAAAGAAGGTAGTAGTCTCAAAGAGACTAAATTGCTAAAAGCTTTTGCCCAGGTATCTGGGCTGGGTAAAGATACCTTAATTAGTACTCCCAGCCAGTGAAAGGCAGGAAGAATTCAGCTGTTAAACAGTCTGTTTGGCAGAAGCCAGCAGTCCCATCAGCAGGGACCAGTCACCATACCTCTTACCTTTTGTCTCACGCCGCCGTAGCAAAGAGCCCAGTGACAAAACAAATTGTTTTGAAAAGGAGGACATACAAGCCAAAGGACACAAATCTCTGGAAAACCAGAGGGCTTACAAAATGATTTGGTTTTAGCTGTTCTTTGAACTTCTAATCTTACTCTACAAAGATAACAACATTTCATTTCAGTGCTCCTAGAAAAGGTTAATTTGAAAGAACAGGATCTGAACCCTGCCAAAACTACCAAAACATCATATTATTTTAATTTACAGATGTAATAAAATTGAGAGTGTTAGACAGCTTGTTAAGGAGGATGCACAGCTTGGGAATATTAAGCTGACTGAGGTGTTGCCCAGAGAATTTATTCCAGTTTTGAGAGAGCAAATGTTAATGCAACCCAGGCTTTGTTCTTAATTGATCCATATAGAACCCAGTCATACCTAGAAGTTTATGTCCACGCTTCAAATAGTAGGTTAAAAAGCCTGTACTTAAGAGAGAAATCTGTTAGTTCCATGTCTTCTAGAAAGGTTGCATTTTGCAATATCTTTAGTGTTTTATTGATTACTCTGAACAGTGTTCATAGAAATCAAATAAGTTACTTGTATTGAGTGAAATAGCTATTCTATTATATGCAGGCAAAGGTTTGTGTTCTGCCACAGTCATTAGTGAGGGAAGGAATAAAGAAAAGAAAAGGAGACGTGGAATCAAGAGTGAAACTTGTTACTCATGGAGCATGCTGCTCGCTGTTGTTTGGGCAGGCTTTGACGACAATCAAGCTCTTGGAAAACATTAAAGACTGTCTTCCTTGAAATGATGATGACACAGGTGCCACATCCATCACTGGATCCTTCAGATGCTGTTTCTCCTGCCAGTCTGTATGACTTTGAGTACGTTGGAAAGATCAAAACTTTTCGTAATCAATTCCATTAGGTCCTCGTCTCTTTCCACACCATTGATAAATTCTTCTAAAGTCAGTTCCCCTAATAAAAGGAAAAGAGGCACTCCTTAGGAACTGAGGAACCCAGCAATCACCCTCGACCCAGCACAAGGACATGAATGCCAGACTGAATCCCCCAAGAAGGTCCCCCATTTCTCTGCTGATAGGCAAATGCAGGCAGAATATTTTCTATTGTTTTCCCACTTTGCCTCAGATCCTAGAACTCAGATTCACCTTTTTCTGTTAAAAGAGATTAAACACACCTTTCACAGAAGTCTAAGACAAGTGTAAGTGCTCGGTATCTATGGTGACAGAAATGTGTGAAAAAGTGCACTAAGGAAACCTGTATGGAGGCTGAAAGTAGCTGCATGGACTGACCAGCTCTCACTGAGCTAACTGGAATTTATGTTAGAGCTGGTTTTAACAGAGATCAGGGCATGATTTGCTGAGGATTACCAGGCATACCCCCTGAGTTGACTGCTAGGTATATTTAGAGCCATGATAAGGCATAGTAAAACCAAAAAATAGTTAAGTGATTTGATAAGTTCTTCCAAGGAACTGAAATGGTCATTTAGAGTGTGACTTTTTGGGGTCATGTCAGAGCCAGGTAATACCTTGGAAGTTGTGAGACAACTCTAAAATATTTTTAACTGAGAAGCAGGAATATCATTTAGCATTCTTCCTCTTTTTCTGCTCTCTTCTCTGTCAGCAAAGGCAAAGGCTAGTCCTAGGCACGTGTCTGCTAGCATGGCACACAGGACTACACAGCTCTCTGGTTAGAAGTTATTCCAGTGATACTGTTTTTCTGTGAAAGGGGAAACAGAGCTTAGTTTAATAGGAAGACCTTGATTCTTTCCTCTGAGAACTGTTTAAAGATTCTTGTTAAAAACAGCAATGAAAGAACTAAGCGAACTAAGATATTACAAGAGACCAGGCAAAGAGGAAAATAACTGGATGACCCTAGGCTGTATGGGAACAACAATTCAAGTTGCTTGTACTTCTGGTGAATGCTTAGCTAGATGACTTTTGGCTGGTTTTGGATCTCAGTACTCCTGGGAGGATTTTTTTTTTTTTTGTGTATGTTTTGGTTTTTGTTGATGGCAACTTTGGAAACTTGATCTAGTGTGAAGAAGGAAAATGATTTGCATTTGAAAAATGTGAAAGCCACTTTCTACCCATGGGCAGTAAAGGCTGCTTCCTCTTTAGTCATATGGTTACTCAACTGCACTGGCAAGCAGGCTCATATACAGTAGCTACAGTGAAATGACGTCATTTGACAAAACTTTCGGCTCTTAGGCTTTGGTGAGAGAAGTAAGAGCCTCTCCAGGGGTTGGCATGCAGTGCCCTGAGGATGTTCACTTCTCTTTCAACCCCAGTGCCCTTATATACTCATCCCAGAGCAACAACAGAACAAGCCATCTCTGTATGCTTGCTGTGTCCTCCTGCTTTGCCAGTAATCCATTCACTTCCTCTGGTCTCTCCTAATAATCACAAAAACAATTAGGGGACTGGAGCATCTCTTGTATAAGGAAAGGCTGAGAGAGCTGGGTCTGTTCAGCCTGAACAAGAGAAGACTGAGAGGGGATCTCATCAATGCTTACAAATATCTAAAGAGTAGATATAGAGAACATGGGGCCAGACTCTCTTCAGGGGTGCCCAGCAGCAGGACAAGGGGCAGCAGGCACAAACTGGAACAGAGGAAGTTCCATCTGAACATGAGGAAAAATTTCTTTGTTGTGAGGGTGACAGAGCACTGGGACAGGCTTCCTAGAGAGGCTGTGAATTATCTGGAGATACTCAAACCCACCTGGACACAGTTCTGTGCAACCTGCTCTAGGTGATCCTGCTTTAGCAGGGGGTTGGACTCGATGATCTCCAGTGATGCCTTCCAACCCCTGCCATTCTGTGATTCTGTGATCTGTCTTCCTATTCTAGGCACTCCTCTTCCCATCTCCTTCTCTTTGTATTGTCTTTGGCTGAGGTCTTTCCTTGGATGGGGTTCCTGGACACATCAGGGGGACTCAATGCATCATTTTCCTGCTTATCCAGGTCAACTGATCTCGAATTCCCCCCTCTTGATCCCAGGCTACCAATATAAGTGTGCAGGGATGCAAAAACTACTGCAGTTACCAGTGAGATGGGTTTACACTGGCATACCCAGACTCACTGTGACTATGTCAGGTCTCAGATTTCCTTGAGGTAATGAAAATAAATTGGAGCCATCAGGAGGTTTGCTTTAAGAATTTCTCCCTACAACCATGGGATTACTTCTTGCATTTAATGCAAGGAAGGACACTGCATCTTATTTTTCCGTTTGCAGTTTAATAAGAAGCTACAAGGATGTAACATAGTTTAAGCTAAGCTTGGTAAAATTCATCCCGTTCCTCAGGTGGAGCTACTCTTGCTGCTTTGAAGCTGTTTAAAAAATAACTAACAATGGAAAGCAGTTTGAAAGATTACTCTGAATTATGAAGATTACTCTGAATAATTCATGTTCTGGCATTTCACTGCTAAAACATAAGTCACAAAAGTTATTTTTTCATCTGATGGTCTAGCTCAGGTACAGGTATTACTTGCAGTAAACATATGGCCAAAACAGGGGCCAAAAACATGAATAATGGTAGAATTTGGGTTAGATTCTAGAATATGACTGCATGTTATTTGGAGACCTTTTGTAATTTGCCTTCACCCAAAACATGGGCCAAGCTGGTGGGGAAAAAGTCCTATGCAAATTATTCACATGCATCACATGACCACTGTTTATACTCTGATTATATCTATTGCAAACAGCTTTTTAAAAAACAACTTTAATACACACCATATAAGACCAGAAAGATGAACAAAAAAAAAAGCCCCAAAATCCCTGGCTGGGATCTCTGATTTTGCTCTGCAATGCTTTTCTAATATTCCTAATTTGTCCACGATTGCAGTAATTGATATAAAATGTAACTGACAGTGGAAGGAGGATCTTCATGATTAGAAGTATGAGGGAAGACATTCACATGTGATGGGTTTTCTATTAGAAACAACACTGAAGCAATGAGATAAAGTTTTAGTTTCCAAATGCAAGTCCAGCTGGCTTAATCTAGCTATCTTGAGAAAAACCACTAACATGTGCCTTAGCATGTGTTAACCACCAGCATTCAAGGTACATCCAATATGCTTTCCAGTCTTTAGAACATGCCTGTGCGATCATACATCTTAATTGGTTTTCTTAGCCATTTTACATAGATTAAGCCAACACAAATAGACTTAAATATATGTTGATCATAGTTTAATTTTGCTGTGCAACCAGAGCACTGGCATTTTGGGTGAACAGTGCAGGACCTCTGTGTTTTAGCCCTTACTGCATCTAATTCCTATGTCGGCTTAATAGAGCCAGTTGATTTACACTTCAGTATACAGCTGAAGTAATAGAGGTAGAGAAGATAGAGGCTTCCAGATCACCTAAAACCGACAGTTCTTCCGTAGTGTGTTCGACTCCCCTTTTTGATCCCACACTTCCTTACGGGGAGAAAGCCCTGCCAACGCCAAGAAAACCTAGCTTCTTACCGTCATTGTTCACATCTATCTTCTGAAATACCATGCTTGTGAACTCTTCAGCAGACATGCCGGTGTGGCCATTGATAGCCTGGATAGCCTGAAGGCAGAAATGCAGAAGGTTCTTTCAGAATTTTTTTCCCATCAAGTTGTGGTAACAGTACACTGGCAACTGCAGTAATTGCAGCGTGGCTCTTTAGTTCACCAACCCTTTCAGAAATCGCTAAATAAATAGCTGTTTCGAGTAAATCTTCAGTAATGAGGAATGGAAATTTAATTATCATAACACAGCCTGAAGATTACAGACCAATTTACATATCTCCAAAGGTCTTCTGAAACCATGTGGCACCCCTGCTCTGTGATACACTTCAGATTCCCCAGAAGCATTTTTATCTGGCCCTGGAGAGTTCTGTGTCTTCAGAGAGTGCCCTATGGTCTGTGTGCTTTAAACACAGTGCTGTTTTTCACTGCTGAAAGCACACGAGGAGAAATCCTGAGTTGTTTTTCTGTTAAGACACATTTAACTTGGTAATCACAAATAAAGTCAGACCAGCAGTCCTGGAAGTTGGCAGGATGTACTTGTCCTCCAAAGATACTAAGAAAAACACAAGTCTTCCTTCTACTTTTTTTCTGCCACAAAGGCACTCAACACTTGGAGTAAAATGTACATTTGAAAAAATGTATCGTTCACCAAGACTTTGGCATTATGGTGATCATCCAGGTTAATAAAGTAGGATCCTATAAGTTAAATGCCAGTGGTTCAGAAGCAACAAGCCTGTGTTTACAGAGTTGGGCTCAGAGTCAATATCACAACTAGTAAGAGCCTGGGAAAATACATATATAGGTATAAGCACTCATGCACATACGTTCTGTAATGGGCATACTATAGAACTTGTTTTTCTACATTTGAACTACCTTGAGATGAACTCTGTTGTGTAAGATAAATTGACTGCGTGTGCCAACTGTTTCTGCCAGTATTCCTGAAATTCTTTTAGAACTCATACATTTAAATAAAACATAAGTTAAACATATTTGGCACTGCTGTGGAATTATTGACCGTCACTGTCTTTACCCTACTTTGCACAAAGAAGTTCAAAAAAGCATCAAAAGTATTTTAAAAGTAGGTCCGTAAGCTTCTTCGTATTACTCTTTCCTACTTTAGATACTTCTGGTCTTGTATGTGTCTGACCCTGATGCAGTCTTCAGAAGAAGGTTGTACCTCTGCCACAGTTAAATCTCTGGTAATGCAAGGAGTAAAACAGCGGTTCCTGAAGTACTTGAATTACTGACTACCACAGAATCACCTTAAATAATAAAATAGAATAACTGGGGTGTGAAAGGCACTAAGAAGGTGCATGATTGTCCAGGAGGAGTTTTGAGGGTTGCTAATGATTGCCCTGTCCAAATATTGCATAGCCATAGGGACAGATGAAGTTTTAATAGGACTTCTGTGATTTAAATGAATGTCTCGGAGATGAAAAGCTTTTTTGACAAGCCCTTGTTTACTGATGCTTAATATAAGCAGGGTCCTTTAATGGCTGTGAGCCTGTATTTTAATTTTTGTTTAGAACCTACTTATTTTAATCTAGCCTCATTCAAATGACTTAGGTAGGTTTAAGTTAACATTCTTGTACCCCAAAAGAGAAGAAAACACACAGAGGTTTAAGCTGATTTGAAAAGGACATAAGTTGAAAAATAAATCTTCTCTATGTTAAAAGGATTTTAATTCTCTTTTTGGATAAGCCCAAGACAAAACATAGTAATTTCATTGCCTCTCGGTGAATGTGATGGAGAATATCTGTAAAAGAAAGGTGTCATTAATCTTAAATGGGAAGAAACCTGGGAGGTGCAGCCTCTCCTTCTGTCTTCAGAAAGTTGCTCTTTAGAAGGTGACGCACCAGCTTTATGTCTATGACTCCATGGCTCCATCTGGCTCCAGTTCCTTTTAGTTTGGGCAGCAGCTCTTGGAGGTCTCTAACAGTAACTATCTAGGCACCAACAGCAATACAGAATCCAGGAAAAGTACATTCCTTGTTTATTATGATCTTAAATCCCTATTTAGGTTTTATGTTCCTTTCAGCAATACCTTGATCTGTAACGAGCCCTGTACTTAGGGAGCAGTATTAAGTCATTCATACTTGCAAGGAACCCTGTAATACCTTTTGGATGAAAGCAGCTCCCGAAGTGCAAAATATTATTTCACTATAGCAAGTTGAAAAATGCAGAAATCACTTTAAAGAAGGAATTACACTGCTTTGGTTTTATGGGTTTGAAATGGACTCATTTTCTGCCAAATTTTCTACAATATTTGTATCCAAATGTCACTGCATGATATAATGATAAAATTAAATTTCCCCAATTCAATTTTAAATTAGGGGTAGTGGCATTTGTAGTAGACAAATCTAAAAGTCTTGCAAAAGAATTAAAATATTGGAATATTTATCTGACATCTATATTGTTTCTTGCAGGAAGTTCAGTTTGAGAAACCAGTTTTCCATAACAGAATGGCACAAACACTTGTAACCAGCTGCTTTATTGATGCTGCTGCTTCAGTTCTACCCTGCCTTATAGAATAGTTTATCACAACAATGTCTCTGCTGTTTCTACAGATTTTCACTCTCAGTAAAGCATTATATCTGTAGAACTATGGTTTAAAGTAAAATGCTACTTGGATATGTTTACTTCAGTAAGCAAGAAACTAGTCAGGAGTGTCACTTGCAAGAACAATTCTGGTTTTATAACTGTAAAACATTGTGTGAGGTAGAGAAAATCCATTTACAACACATCATAAAACTGTGGTTTCAGGGGCAATGGACTATGCTAAATGATATTGGTCATAAGTTGCTTACCGTGAATATGCTTAATAGTTCTTTTTTGTCAATACATCCATTTCCATCAGCATCATATAGTTTAAAATACCATTTCAATTTTTGGTCAATTTTCCCTCGTATAACCAAATTTATTGCAGCGATGAACTCCAGGAAGTCTATAAATCCATCCTGAGAGGAAAAGAGAGAGAGAATCTTTTTAACAGCAATGGTTTTCTGTTCATTCTGGCAATTTCACAGAAACAGGTCACCGAATTGACTATAATACCCACTGATATATAAAGCACCTTAACGTAGACACCTCCTGTGGTGTTTAATAAGGGTGCACTTTACAGGAAGCACTGTAGGAAGGGGTGTTAGCACAGACAGTTTTGTTCTCCCCTGAAATCTGGAGGCAGTAGGGGTGGGGGCACAAATCTGTTCTGAGCATCTGTTATTGAAGTTTTTGAGGAGAAGAGAAACAGTTTTGTGGTAGACTTCCACATGTGAAAAAGGAGAGGGGTCTGGGATATCTGGTTTGGTACTACAAAATGTCTACAGGCAAGTTGGATATGTTCATATGCAGAACCACAGATGATTTCCAGTGCAACAGAGCTTCTCCAGTAGAGATCATGTAGTAAATGTTATTTGTATATGGTAACTAATAACCAGGTATGAAGACCAGATACTGTGCCTTTTTCCATGTATACATCAGGTCTCTTTGACTTGTACGTTTTGCATGGGATATAAACCTTCAAGTCATAAACCAGTTTCTAAATAGTAAAGATTGGGGGATATTCATAGGGAAAAAGCATTTCAGATCGATTTAATTCCGTATTTTCTGCTGGCTTCTGTGATCAGGTGGTCTGTGCCACTGTGACGGTTCCTCTGTTACTGCAAAACTGCATTGAGGATGGAGGAAACACTTACTGAATTTGGAAAGTACTCGCTATTATTTCTCATATAAAAGGAATTAACAGCTGGTAAATTTAATCTTGTGATCTGTCCGTTGGTCAGCATCCAGTCACTTGGAGAGACTGCCATCAGTTTCAGATGACCTGTGACTGAGAAGGTTGGGCGAGTAGGTTTACAACGTTACTTATTTTAATAGCCATTCATCAACCCATGTCTTGCCCGTTGGGGTTTTGCAACCAGCAGGCTTTAATCTGTACTAGTGTAAAGGAGAAGCAGCCCTGTGAAGATGGGGTGTGACTCACTGTGGTACGTGTGGTGTTTGCTTTGGTTCCTGTGTGGGGCTGTTTGGCAGAGTGGCACCTAAGAGGTAGATCCCGTGTTTTGAGCACACTGGATTCAATGCCCATGAAGAAGGGGTGCTGGCTTAACAGGCACAGGCTGACCCCTTGCTCCACAGATTCTTTCTGCAGGTTCTGCTGTCGTTGCTGGATTTACTATAGTTGCAACCACAGCAAGCTAAGCAAAGGCATTGGACCCCTGTTTGGGATGAAATGAAATTTGGCAGCAGCTGCATGTAGTTTTCAAACAAGATTAGGTCCAGTATTAAAAGCAGATGCTTTACCAAAAATGACAGATCGACACATCGTGTACCACAAACTTATATGCTTCTTTTTGGCACACCAGCGAATTTCAATTTTGCAAGTATTATTTCAAGAAGCATCTCATCAAGTGTTTTACTGGAGGGCAAAGTTTATTTTGCTTGTTACGTTTCCATCATCTTATTTAATAGATCTATTAAGGACGTGGTTAGAAGCATTTCACATTGCTGCTTTTTTATTGCATTTCATACTACTTATTGAAAGTACAGATTAATTTTACCCTTTCTGGATGTCCATGACTAGATTAATTTTCTTCTTTCTCCCTTACATTTCACTCTGGATTTTGGAAAATAGCATTTTGTGTGTTTTCCTCCTACGTGTTGCTGTCACTGTTGTCTCTCTGATATCAGAAATATCAGAAGCTTGGAATTAAAGTGCTTGGGGATGTAATTCTTATCTGGGGTACCATTTGGCCTGCCCCAAGCGGGAAGGGACTGAAGGCCAAAGCCAAAAATCTCCCACCTGAAAAACACCCGAGAGAAATTGTAGTGTCCAGGGAAACACCAGACACCTTCCATAGACATGCAAAGACCAGAATTACCAAGAAGGCAGAAAAGTTTATCTACATGAACTGGAACCAGAAGCATTGCAGAGAAGTATTAATGAGAAATGTACTGGTTTTCATTTTCCACACCAAAACCCACTGTAGGTAGAAAAGAAAACATTTATGTGATGCAGAAGGCTATGGCCATATTGTTACACACATACAGAGCTTTCTTAGATAAAGAGAACTACTGTGCTTTTTTACAGTAGCATCCAAGACCCTCAGAATAGTACATTAAATAATGAAAACATCATAACAGTAACCTGCAAAGATCATCCTGTGTTATGACGTTACTAGAAGAATACTGCTGTTCTGATTTATCCATCTGCTGCTCTATCACTCTTTGCAGTGCAGGTGTCTAGGTAGGTCTTTACATGTCTCCAGGCTCTGCAAAACCTCACGGTGTGAGCTGCACACAGTATGTTATTTGTTGCTTGTTATGAAGTTAGTAATTCTCAAGCAAAGGGTTACCATAAAAATAGTAAAATAAAATTTAAAAAAACCCAAACCCAAGAACATAATAAGCAGAGCTGATTACTAGTGGTGAAAGATAAAGATAATTCACTTCTGGTGCTTTATTCTGCTATTCCAGAGAACAAATTTCTAATGCTTTCATTACATGGAGTTAATGCTGGTGAAATCTGCTTAATTGGCAACTTAGGATGCAGGACAGATTTGAGTGATGGATGCATTTTTTGTGTGTGAAAGCTTATATTATTTCCCATGTCTGTATGGGGCTGGCTGTGGTGCAATTACACAGGATTACAATGGGTGTCCGTCAGGGTGGTGAAGTCCTGCTCCCTTCCATGCCCCAAAGGTGCTGGGCAAGGGCACAGGGTACTCTTGCTGAATGTGGGGTAAAATAGGGGGGGCAGGAATCTCCTCATGCGGTTCTGAGGAGTGGGCTGGAGAGACACCCAAAAAAATGGGGTAAAAATTTCCTTTACATACCCCTAACTCTTCTGGACTTTCTGCTTATCATAGTAGACTTAAAAATTAAACACATACGTTTTCTTTGTGGTCTCTTAACGGCTTGACCAGATGAACTAGAAGCTTAAGGACATATTGTTGTACATTGGCTCGTGCCTTTCAACACCACCCTTTCATAACTTGTTTTTCTTTTGGAGCAGTTTTTGATTCACAAAACAAAGACAAAAGGCAGCTCCAAAACTGGAAGGAGAATTTGCTGATGATATAAAACTGATGCTCATAGCCCTGTGGGCACCACCAGCCCTGACTGACCCTTCCCAGCCCCCAGCCCCCATTGAAGTTGTTCATTAGTTACTTTATCTCCTGAAGAGAAAGCAATTTAATTTTTTTTTTTTTCCATTTTTGGAGATATTTTTGCTTTGGAATATCAGTCTATATGCAGTTGCTGGAGGGTGCTCTCTTTTGTTCAGTGAGGACAGGGCCGTGTGTTCTGCGAGGGCAAAACCCGGCAGCGAGGGACTGCAGTGTTACACAACAGCAATTAGTACCCCAGCCTGGGAGCCATAGGAGAGCATTATCCTTTGGTTCCTAGAATAGCTTTACTAATCTTCACAGGTCCTTAAAAAAACCTCACAGCTTCAAACTATTTGAATACAGCTTAAAAATAATTGATCTGTCAGCTGTGAATACACTGCTGATCTTAAATTGTTCGGCCAGAACAACCTGAACTCGGCATTTTAGCTGCCTGGCTCTTAGCAGAATGTGATTTCCTAAGTGTGTTGATGCTACAGTGGTAGTGAGGCAGCTGTCTCCCACAGCACACCATGGGTGTGCACATGGCAATTGGCAGATTTCTGTACCCATAAACCCTACGATGAGTGAAATCATCTTGCTTGGAGCACTAAGAACTCTGCCAAGAGTCTATACAACAACAAGCAGTGTCTTGTTTTCAGATTGGCTTTTGAGTAATCTCTAAACTCAGCCTCACAACAGGAGAATAGCTCAACGGGCTTCACCAGGATTAAAAAGTCTGCAAATATAGATGGTCTAGATATTTCAAACCCAGGGCTTAGGACATTAAGCCACCTTCCCTCCTCACCTTCTGTCTTTCAGAATACTACTTAAACCTCATGAGGCAAAGGGAGGAGGCACAGGTCAAATAGCAGATTACAACGGCTCAGAATAGCTGTGAAATCTATAGTTAATCCTGTGTGCTTCCCTCTCTCTCTAGCCCCATTTCAAATATAGCACTGCTTTCCCTGCCCTCAGAAACCTAACAGAGTATTTATTTTGCTCTATTTCATGTTCCCTCATTTCCTTGCTGTCTTTATTACTTCTGGAGATTTTCAGCTGTTCCTTGGAGGTTCCACCCATGTTACTGAAGGAATACAGAGCTATCTGTGACTCTTACTGCTTTGGCATATCCCTAAAGTCTGACATGGGAGATTGGGGATTGGAGAGAGCTCCAGATCCCCTACAGGCTATGGCCAGAATCCCCAGCTTCACAAGTAAACAAAGCTGGCATTGGTCACGGGGAGGGGGGAAGCCTCTTGGCAAGCATAGACTGTTAGATAAGGATGAAGAGTGAAGCAGGTAATTAGGAGCTGCAGATTGTTAAGTGGTCTTGTGATAGTTGCATACCCACTGTTATATAAAGAGATGAGACTGAATTAACCAGACAGTTACACAAGGTTCTGCTTTGCCCAGATGAAGAGATTTGGGAACTCAGAACATAGCAGGACCCTTGTGTTACCAGAATTGCAGAGCCAGCTGCATGTCCTGGCTCTTAGGCTACCGTGGTAAAACCTGCTGAAATCAGGAATTTTTAGATGACAATTTCATATCTTTAAAATTAACAAATACCCTCCCAACTCTTTGCCATCACTCGTGATTTTCTTTCAAGATTACTGGAGAACCAGGGAGATGGGGAAATTGCCAAGATGTTGAGCTGGTTCCTGTGCTCAACATGGCAGAGCAGTGCCCAGGAGGGCTCAACTTTCAGTAACAGTATGTTATGAAGGACCTAGCACTCTGCCAGCGTCTCCTGGATTGTGGGGCTCAACTTTCTGCACCTCTAATTTTGAGCCTCTGCCTGTGCTTGTAGGAATGTCTTTCCCAATTTAAACCAAAGCAGTAGGCAAGAGAGAGAAAACAACAACAAAAACAACAAAATGCAGCCATGACCACATAACACATTTTTCAGCAAATTTCTTGCTGACAAGTCAGGCACATTTTTCTTGCTTGACAAACACAAGAACAGAGCAGGACAAACCTCCAAGAAAGGTGCTTCGAGGCACTGATTTATATATATAAAGCACCTATCACTGTATTGATACACTTCTTTGGAACCACTCTGACAACAGAGGTAAGAACAAGAGTCAGCCTGTCAGTACCTCAGCGCTGCTGCTTCCAACTGATTTAAAAACAACAACAACAACAACAGCCACAAGACTTTGCTGTCAGCTTGCTCGGCTGGTGTTTAATACAGGTTATTAATGGCAGATTATTTCGCCTGCTCCTAGATAATTTTTTGAGGAATTAATATCTCAAGGGGTGTATTCTCCCTAAGGTTAAACACACAGACTGTCACTCCCCAAACTACTCAGTATTATCAGATGAAGGACCTCAGGGAAAGAAAAAGTTAATACTCTCTACCTTCTTTACCTAGCAGTCAGTTTTAATTTCTGCAAAAAATGGGATATTATAGATAATGTTTTGTCACAAGAAAGCAGTTAACCAATTTATTGTCATTACATGAGCCTGCAGCCAAGTTAGTTAAAACGGATTGTCCAATTTCTGCTGCATTTTTTTCTGCAATTTCTATTTCCAAAGCGTGGCTCACCACCATCATTGTCACATGCACATGCGTGAATCATGATTGAATAGTTTGGGATGCTTCAAGGCAACACTTAAATGCTAAAGGGGAAAAGAAGAAAGTGTAAACCTTGAGTAGCCTCCAGCTGCTCTATTAATAGTTAATAAGGAAATAAATAGAAAAAAGACAGTTGCTCTTTTACTTAAACTTTCTTTAACTAAAAGAAGCAGATTCCCGAATTGTTTTTCATTAAAATTACCTTACCCTTTATCTACATCATAATTTAACAAGTAGTACTTAAAAGTAATTATGATTAATTGTACAAAGTTAATCTTCATTGCCTATTCACATAATGTGACAAAATTACAGCGTTAGCTGGTAATGGTAGTAATATGCTCCAAGCACTTTTTAAGCTCAGTGAAAGCTGCAGAGTGCATGCTAATTTGTTTACACTTAAACGAGACTTCCAAAGAAACCCTACACACGTTGTTAGAAAAGTGTAATTGCTTCAGATTAATGTGTAAAATTGGTCACTGAGTAACTGCAGAAGAGACAGCTCTAAGCCCTTTCTTTTGGTTTAAAAACGGTCAGGGAGTGTAGGAACTCAGGTAGCACAACTCAATGGGAGGCTGTGTAGACAATGAAGATTATTTTAAGATAAAATTGGACTTCATTCTTTCATATTTCTTCCTTTCTATACTGACCTACATTGAGTTTTCGACACTTGTTTCTGCAGGACATTCAGTGAAGATTTATGTGATGCAAATTTAAACCACATTAAAGAAAAAATCCCAGGAAAAAAGTTAAATCAAAGAATCAGTTTGTGACTGAGCACTCCAAGTGCTTAATTTTTATTGTCAGCACTTTTTGACCACTGATTTCTCTGTACCCAATGCAGTGCTTAATTTTTTCTAGGTCTCCTGTGCAACACAGCTGGCATTACAGCTTCCTACAGGACCTACGGGCTGGGCTGTCATAACCTGTGGATCTCAGGAGCTGGGTCCTAGTGTAAAAGGGGGCTCCTGACAGCCAGCTGCCAGAGCATTGCTGGATGTAGTGCATCTGGCCTTGCACCATGTGTAGACCATGTCCTGGATGCTCTACTCACTTCCCAAGTGCAGCAAATCTCTACTGCAGACACAGTGAGCCTGGAGATGCTCTGCACAGATGGCAGGGTGGGGATGCTCCGTGGTGTGTGTACACTGCGAGTACCACCGCTCCTTCGCACTGCTTAGTCCTAAGGTCTGCCTAAGCATCCAAACTGCGACCCACCGACAATTCAACTGGAATACTGCTTCACAGCATTTACCTACATGAATATTGTGAAATTCTGCTTCTAAGGAGAAAATTTCCTGGACATTCAGATTGCCCTTTTTGAAATTAAAAACAAACAAACAAACAAAGCACTGAAGTCTGCAATGTTATAATAGAAACCCGACACAGACCTCACTTTAATATCCCATATAAAGAATCAGCTTTCCACACTTGATGGTGCTGTGCCACTACTGGCAATTACCTCAGGTCTAAAACTTTTAGATCATAACTCGTACCATCAAATCCCGCAGTCAGGAATTAATCTGCAGTGACATCAAGCAAGCGATGACTTTAATGATAAAATGGAAGCTTTTAGCTGGTCATGACACATAATCGTAACATGAGTTAGTACTATCACAGCATTAAGTCCTGTGCCAAACCACTAGAAAACAAAATTAAGGTTGTGAAATTGCACCAATAATTGTGGGAAGTCCTTACAAAGAAATATATTCCTTTTTGGGATTGATGTATAAAATTTGATGTAAAAAAATTCTGCAGGTAGTTAAGAAGTACACAGACATTCTTTAAGATATCTCTAAATAAGAGAGTAGTGTTTGATGGAACCAGGTGAAATACTCACAGAACACAGTTTCTATTCCGTGGAGTTTTTTAAAAGGGCACAGAACCTCTCAAAGGCACTTAAGCATACTGACAAAAATTACCTAACTACACTGCCTTCAGTACAGCACAGCATAATTTAACCTCCTCCTTATTTACAGTAATCAGGCTTTATTTACATTGAGATAATTATATGCAACATTACTCCGGATTTAAGGAGAAGCAAATGGTTTGGCTTTGTTGTTTTTGCTGCTTTTGTGGGATTGTGTCTGAAACTAATAGGAAAAGGATTTGTACATGTACACGTCAACTCCAAGAAGCCCGAATATTTCAGTAAGTAAGAACTGTAGGTTTTTCTTACTTCTGACACAGATGAATTCTTTCTGGTTAAGAGATATATTAAGTCTTATTTTCTTCTAGCCCTTGGTTTAGAAGCTGATTAATTTTTTTAGCACACAGGCTTCTACTGCTGACACTACAATGTGATAATTATGACTGTTGTTAAAAGAAACTAAGCTTTTTAAGCATTTCTTGTTGTGGAGATTAATTAGAGGCAATTGTGAAAGAGGCTTAGAAAACCAGAAAAAGCAAGGGTTGGACTATGCTGGTAGTGCTGTCCACATGTACTGGGACAACACCGGAACTGCAGAAAAGGAATAGTATAAAGCACAGCATGTCCTGACAACCACAACACCAGCCTGTACAGTTCTTGGCCCTGCAGCATAGGGTGTGATGCCGATGTTGCTGCTGCAACCTTACTGCTTTGGTTAACCGGGCCGGTTAGAGTCAAGCTGAGAAAAGTGTGCTTATCCAGAGAGTCATTTCAGCCTGAAGACATTCTTAAAATTATGTGTGCAGACGGACTTCTGTTTGCACAACTATTTGAAGACTTACAATACAAAATAGGAAGGTTGTTCAGGAATTTTGGGGAAATATTTCTATGATTATCATCATCTCTCACCCTGCTTTGGATAAATATTTGCTGTTGCACCCAGTTCTATTCTATCAGCTCTGGTAATGCCTGCAAACCTCTAAGGATACAACACACAGTGTAGGCAGCCCCTTAGGCAGATTCTTTGGCAGCCTGATGATTCACGTCACAGCAGCTATTCCTGGTCCTGAGGACACATCAGAGCAAGACAATCTGAGAAAGTAAGCCCAAATGAAGATCCAGTTTTCCAGAAAAGAAGAGTTAGCAAAGATGCCCTGAGCTATTATATTTAATCCTGCAAGTGGTGGAAACACGTAATATTTAGGTTCTAGGTAGTGTTTGAAATATTGCTCACAAGCAGCCATTTCGTTTCATCTTTTAAGAGCTCTTCATACCTTCGATAAGAACGTGGAAGGCAGCTATCACACAGTGGTAGGTGACCGTTGCATAGATGGGCTACGTCAGTCTTTAAGAAAACAATATCTTCAGTAGAGTCTCTAGAAACTAATTGCCTCCTATCGATGAAAAAAATACTCCTCTCTCTGTCACAGTTCTTAAGAAAAGGGAAAAAGTGGAAGGATAAAACAAGTGAAAGTCAAATAAAGAAGGAGTTATATTAATCATCAAAACATCTCTGAAAAATACTACGTCATTCTTCTTGGACTGTGAGATGCAACCACTGCATTCACAGAGAATTTCATGGCCAAGTGATTATTTCCTTCCACTACAATACCTGAGAAGACATACTTGGCTAATCCCATTCACGTCCCTATACCCAGAGAGTATAACATCTATTTATAGCCAGAACACACAAGCAGATGATGAAAAGTGTACCTGAAAATTTGAGCTATAAAGACAGAGCAGGACAGTAGGGAAGGAGCTGGGATGAGGGAAAAATGAACGGCAGTTTGCCTCCCAACACTTGTCAGCACTGTGCAAAGTACAAGGAGTAAAGGGAAACTCATATTCTTCAGGGGAGGGAAAAAATGAAAAAAAAAAAAAGGATGCAGCGTGATATTTAGTTTACATAGCTATGTAGAACAAAGTTCTATTGAAGTAGCACATTTTTGCATTTTTTATTCTCTCTTCCACATCAAACAGCCTGTTTTAACTTTCTTCTTTAGATTTTAAAATGGATTCCTTTAAAAATCTTTTTTATAGTTCTGATCTGCATAACGATGTCAGATGAACTCTAGTTTATCACAGAACTACTTTAAATTTTAAATTAAAAAGCACAAACTAGAAAGATGACTAAAGATTGACATCAGTTGGTGGCTTCTTATCAAAAGATTTCTCAGACTCTTTGCTGTGGAGTGTCCGTTTTTCTCCACCTACTAACTTCCTCTCTGCATTAGAAGCGTAGGAGAAAATACTGTGTTGAGAACTATCCAATGCTTTATAAAATGTTAACAAGAAAATCCTTGAACTTGCATAACTTTCCTTTGGTGACACATACCTATTAATCTTCTTTACTCTTCACAGTATAGCCTATCTTTTAAAATCCAATTTTCTTACAAAGCAACAGACAGTTACTCCTGTAGCTAGTTTCAATTAATGCCAAAATTAATGCAATAGCAGCATCCCATTTTCAGTGCATTGCTTCACATGTTAAACAGCTATGTAAATTTTATCCTTCACGGGTCATAACAACCCAATCAATCAATCAATCTGTCGATCCATCCTTGCAGTGTTCAGTTTTTGGTTTTAGTGGTTGCAAAGCCTATCTGCAAGCCAGTGGAAGTGGATGAAAATGATCTGAGTTTCTTATTTAAAGAAAGAAGATTTTTTAGAATAAAAGGTTAATAGTAGCAGTGCTGACCGGAGGATGTTTCTTTCGTTCTGTTTAAGAGCAACTAACATGTCCCCTATATTACAGATACACCAGATGTAATGTCTCTAGATACTCTCTCTCCTTTAGTGTTGGTGTAACCTCATTCTGGAAGATGCAATCTCTCTGAAGCATGATACATACTCTTACAGAAAACCAAATATGCATCAGTATACTTGTCAAGTGCTGAAGTATTTTTAGATAAACATAACTATTTCCTCTCTGAAATTCACCAGTAGGCTGCATGAACTATGACTGCATGGCAACTATGCATAGATCGAGATGAGGAGGGAATTAAAAAAGCAGGAAGAATTCAACTTACTTCTATGTACTTGAAGCTTTTTCATTTTTGTATTACAAACAGCTTAAGGCTATAGAAGATGAGATCATTTTTCCCTAAAATGACATAATAAAGTTAATATTTTAAAAAAATGAACCCTTATGTACTTGTATTTTAATAGAAACATTAGTTTTGAAGGGTTTCATTGGAGAGCTGTGGCAAAAGATAAAGTCATCATTTATTACACCACGAATACCATTGTATAAATAACGCTTACAACTATTAATGTATGAGTCATGAATAAAACCCTTGCTTAAATGCTACTTCCTGCACTCTTTGTGATAATCTCAAGGAAAGTTAACTTTGCAATTACAGTTCTGAATGTTCAGCATCTTTATTTTTCACTGGAGCTAAGAATAATGAACAGCAGCTTTCAAATTTCACTAGCACATGTATTTATGTGTTTGTTTAATTATTAGCAGAGCATTCAGCAGAGGTCAAGGAAGGGATGAAAAGTCTTGAGATAGAACCCTTGTTTTTAAGAAACATGGAAAAATTGAAAACATCTACATGGTGTATAAGGTCACTTAATTATGAAGCAGCTGATGATCCACACAGGAGAGACACCAGAAAAGGTTAGCATTTACTTAGTCTGTCCCTGAGAAGAAAGCTTTTAGGACATAGCCTGTGTCACTAATCTCCAGTAGAAACAGGCACTGGCTGGAAACATCTTTTACAGATTGAACAGATGCTCTTCGTTGATCCAGAGGTGTGAACACCTGCACGGTACTGTGCTCTGCCACATATAAATATGCAAGATAACCGAGACCACGAAGCCACGCAGCCACAGTAACATTGCCTCTTTGGCATGGTAAGTTTGTGCAGTCTTCTGAGCTTATGTGGTCTGCCTGCTGAGAAGACTGAAGGTAACCTTGATCTCTACATGGCACTGAACTGTGCTGTGAAGATTTACCCCTCTCTGTCACGTGTCCACTGACCAGAGTTGTTTCCATGAGTGAGGAGCTGAACTACTCTATTATCTCCAACCTAAAGAAATCCAGGAAAAATTAAGGTTTGTTGTACAACGGAATTGCTGTTGGTATTTTTATGGATGACTTGAGTGAAACGAGCTTTGACTAGGCTTTTGATCTATCATAAATTGTCAACCCCCTCTTCTACCCCGTCATGCTGCCACAGTTCCTTTTTAACTGCTTCCAGTTTACTGGCAAATTGAGGGTTTTTAAATGGAAATCCTAGGTAGAAGTAGGATGTCTGCAAGAGACTCTGCCTGGAATCAGCAATGCTAACAGAGGTAAAATGCAATTCACAACTAATTACAGCCTGGCCAAGCCCCACTAGCATCCTGTGATGTTAATATTCCACACCTTACCTGCTAGGGGTTTTAAACTGGGCATACATGAAACACAGAGGAGACACTCTGCGCACATTTTAAGAATGCTTTACCATCTTATTCTATGATAGACTACTTTCAAGCATGGATGACCCCAACTTAACTTAAGGAGCATTAGGCTGCTATAATTGGAATTGCAGTTTAATCCCAGGCCTATCACTTTAGCACAGCTTTCTGAGCAGATTCCTATTTGTGAGAAAACAGAAACCTATATGATAAAAATATATTTTATGTTGAGACTAGACCTTATTAAATTACTTAAGGTTTCCAGAGTGAGCTTTAGATGTAGATCAGATGTAACTAGTCAGTTTTCAAAGTATATGCTTTTATATATAAGCTTCATCAATAAAAGTCATAACAATTTTAAACTGTAAATGCCCCACTATTAAATCAGGGTATTTTCTGATCACAAAAAGATGGATAATGAAAAAAGATCAGGTCATTATCCATGAAAGTGAACTGTGGAAAGCATGGGAGAAGGTTCCAGTTTGCCAGCTAAACAGCACTTGTATGTAAGGGGTACTATTTAAAGTAAGACAACAATTTCTATCAAGTTTTGAATACTTTACCACTCACTCACTGCGATAACGGCCCCTGTATTAGAAAGCAGCAACCAGACAAGAATAGAATGGGAAAGGAAATAAAATTTTGATCTACAAACCTGAGAAGTTGTTATAGTACCGAAGGAAACTGAGCGTAAGCAAAAACTCAAATGGCCAAATTATTTCTGAATTCGTGCATTATACTTGCAACCACCTGCATCCATTAACTTCTGTGGCTTGGAGATGAAAGAGGATTATCTGTTTAATGTTGCACGGTGCCTGAATGTTCTACATAACGTCATGGAAGGATAATGACCCCTTATTTGTACAATCATAGCTGCCATTTCAGAGCCCACTGTGTGATACTCCGAGTCAGCCATCCATTGACCGCTCTTCACACGTCTGTACTTAACCAAAAAGCACTTTTCAGGATCAAAGCCTACCTTTCTGTCAAAAGCCCTGAGGAGGAAAAAAAAAAAAAGTTGTAGAAAGGGCATAGGACAAAAGGAGAACGTATGGAATAGGGAGATCCTCTTATTTTGCCTCATCAATAAAATACAATGTTCCTTTCTCCTTCCCTGAGAAGCTGGTCTGTCACCACTTTATTCCCATCTTAACCACATAAAAAGCATCATAACCATGTGCTTGAAAAGCCTTTGACTGATGTTTGTTATTTCTAAAAGTGCACCTGAAAAACAGCAGTCGTTAGTTTTGGTAATAAAGTGGAAAAAAAGTAACTAAGAAACAGAGTGCTGTCACCAATGTTAGGAAAAGAAACAAAATAATTTATGCTGTATGGTAACAGAAATGCAATTATTATACTAAATAGTGATTAAAATACAACAAATCTCTAAAAGTCTGTGAAAAGTTGACATGGGCTTAGGACATAAATTTTACATCTTAAATTGTTACTTTCTGCTTTTATTCTGAATATATAAAAAAAAATCAATGCTAGTCTCAAACATTAGTTTTTCTTGCCTTGCATCCTCCCACAGCAGGCCTGATCCTCTCAATACCTAACATATCTAACGTACAAATGCTCCTCAGCTAGTGATCAGCATACATAGATTTCTGGGCTTTGCTGCACTCTAGCTTGATTCCCAGATGCTGTACAGTTTAATACCTGTTACTTCAATTTGTTTTTTCTGGGACTCTTTATTGCTCCGTTTTCTTTTAGCATGGAAGCTAATCTACAGGTTGGGATCTCCTTACTGTAACCACAGCTCAACTCCACATTATACAGAGAGCTGGAACTTTCAGCAAATGTAGGTATGAAATACCTGGGGGAAGGAAGGAAGGAAGGAAAAGAAGGAAAGGAAAATAGAGGATATCGTCTATAGAGGCTGGAAGAAGTGCTGTGCTAAGATGCTCCGAGAGGTGTTGAAGGATCACAGTCTCTGTCAATGTCCATGCATGCATTAGTTTGGAAAAGACTTTAGCTGTGAAGGCTGGCAAATGCATAGATTTGCTCTGCTTGAGTGGCCTGGTCCTTGTCTGGCAGATGGTGGGGTTGTGGACACACACAGCTTTCTCTGGTTCCAACCCACCCAATCTGCTGCAATCAAGCAGACCACCCCTTGTTGGTCTGGTATGTGTGACCTTGAGCATTATGAAAGAGACACACAGGGAGAAGAGAGTAGGGGGAAAAAACACTCTCTCTTGTATTGGCTGTGCAGACAATGTGAGACTGAATTCCTGGCCATTAGCCTGTTTTCCCATCCTTTAGCTTTGATTGATCTTGGTTCATAGCTGAGGATGATGGGGATGAAGACAATGATACTGGTTCCTGATAAAGAGGAAGTTCAGTCATACAGATGAAGCAGCTGAGATATTTTGGGGTGGTTATCCTGAGAGCCATGCTGAAAAGACAGCATGTTCTCCAGCTGGCATGCCCGGTGCGGCTCCTCCTGCTTCTTTGTCCTCCACACAATACATACAGTCCCTCTATGTTTAAAACACACATATTAAGTACTCCCAAGCATCTGCCCTCTGCTTCTTATGGGAAAACTTGCTTTGCTATCTGGCAGCTTGATGGCTTCATGTATGAGAGCGATGACAGCCTACAGAGCAGGGTGACACAACTCTGGAACACCAGATAGTGATAAATAGCAGGGAGTTCCCTTTGTTTTTAAGTGTGTTTGGCCACTGCCACAGTGACCAAAAGAGAACAAATCCTCTTTCTGAAACCTGCTTTTATCCCACTCTTCCCACTTTTACTTGCAAGCCAGAATCTGAAGTTCTCACAAATCTGCAAGTGTCACAATTCTGCACAACGTGTGCTGTGCCGTGGGACATCCCAGCAGTGCAACAAGCGGAGGGCTCGAGGTGGCCAGCTCCAGGACCATATGAGCATAACGCTCAAGACACACATTGCAAACAGCCCACCCTCGTCTGCCAGATGTCTTTTACCCTCTCGCTTCACAACCGTGTGGTCCAAGGTCTACACTCAGTAAAAGGTGCTACACAAGTATCATCAGATGGCCATAGCTTTGGCCTTGTCTATACACCTAAGGAAAATATATCTATTGTCTATCTGGGAGCCAGCTCCGTTACAGAGAGCTCATTGCAAGCGCACGCAGTTATTGCAGTAGCAGGGAGGGTAAAATAGAAATATCGCCTGGAGAAGGTGCTTTCCCTCTCTATTTGGTACTGTGTGTGAGCTCCTTGTCTGAGTTACATTTTTCCTCTCTGTGACAGGTTTGCTACAGTACTTGGGACAGATATGTTTATCAATGCTGCCCTTCACCATCCGTTAAGTGCAGACCGCATCTTCCTCTCTGTCTAACATTGCTGTAAGAACTTGCTCACTTTGTATTTGAGCATACCAATAGTTTCATATGCTTACATACAAGTGCAGGACAAGCAAAGGACAAAAGAATAACCAGTGAACTACATCTCATGTTCAGAATTGCTTCTTGTAATTTTTTAAGCGGCCCTGGAAAGTACTACCAAGAGTCCTACTCGAAGCCCTCAAAGCACAGTCCCGCCTTGTCACCTCTAGAGCACCATAATGTCAACCCTGTCTATGGTAGCAGTTTCCTGAGCAGAGCGCAAAGAAGAGCCTGCAGGCTACAACTCACAAACAAAGCAATAATATGAGATTAAAGAAATAAAGAAAAGAAGGTTTACCTGGTTCAGATCAAAGATATCAAACACTCGCTTAATGTATAAATCTCCCTGAGGATCCAGCCCTTGCAGACCCAGAAGTTTCTTGAACTCGTGCAGACTTAGCTGCCCAGATGGGCATTCTCTCATAAATTTGCTGTAATAATGGTGCATCTCTGGGACAGAGTCATGACCTGGTAATGATTCTTGGGCGCCCATGTTAACGCACAGAAGGTGTCTCTTGTTTTCCTATTCACATTTGTATCTCCGAGGTTCAGAGATTTGCTCATGGCCAGAACTCAGCCAAATACTGCATTTAAATGGCCATGGTAAACCTCTTAGTGTAAGTTACTATTTTTGTTTAGTGACTATCTGTACTCGTGAGATTACCTTTAATGCCCAGCTCTAAACTAGATGGGATTTCAGAATGTGGCTAAAAGGAGCCACTCTCAAATTAGAGCTCATGAAAATCCAGACCCTCGCAGTGACTACAAACGTGCATGTTCGAGAAAAATAAGGGGATCCTCAAAGTGGTTGATTTTGAATTATATTCAAACCATTATCAACCTGTAAAAGTCTAATCCTGGACCAACTGCAAGGAATAGCTACAGTTTATGCTGTAAACAAGGATGGAAAAGGACAGGCATGCCCGTTATTAAATTTTTTCTCTTATAGGTGCTTTAAAACCCTTTCTAAAGACAATGCCCTTTGGGTTCCTTCTTGAGGCACTTCTTATCATGAATATACCCTGTGGTTTCTTATATGTGTGTGAGATTGTGCCCCATTTCCTCCCTCTCATCAGATATCCCTGGATAAAACACACAGTTTTGGTCACCAGTCTTGTGACAGAATTTGAGTAGAAGAGGAATCTTTTACAGGAACTTTAACAAGAATTGACTTGGTCTGATAAGTGAGTTAAAGCAAGTTTCCTCACTGTTGGCCGGTGCTGTAGGCCTGCTTTTTATTTCACAGCTTTCAGGAGCAGAATTCCTTCTTCCTCCGTAAGGTCAGGGAAAGGGTTAAGTATCAATAATACTTCTGTACTGATTAGCTTCTATACAAGGAGATGAGCAGCTCAGAAGCATTACTATAGCACAGACCAATTTGGAGCTATAAATACCAGTGTAAAACTATAGGATGTTAGAGATGCAGGACCAAGACACTCCCACTCACTTATCCTTTTCATTTACAATCACTCAGTGGAGTTAAAGAGCACAGTCCTGTGGGGTGCTGTGTGCCTCACGAAAAGCAGCAGCCCAGCTCAAGCCAGAGCACAATCAATATCCTACAGGATTGGGTCAATTTTTGAGAAGGACTCACGTACATTTAACAGCCTGCGCTACAGCTTTTCCCACAAGGATGTAATGAGATTTAACATCATAAATATCACTTCCAAATGTGGCATACGAGTAAGATGGCTTGAACACTCCTCAAGTGCCCAGGAACTTTTGATTATTAAACAGGAAGATACAGACATTGCCGTTGGTTTTAGCCAAAACTGGTTTGGTAGGCAGAGCACATGCAGCAAACTGGGTCATTGGTGCATTGCCTTTTCCCCCAGAGACCACCTCTGAGCTGCCATGTGATCACAGTGAGTGAGGGAGAGCAGGGATACATCTTGTGCGGGTGTCTCACCTGCCAGTGAGTGCAGGCTGAAGCAGTGGGGACGAGTGAAAAGGAAGCCAGGACAAGAGAGGTGAAAGGAAATAAGCAGACAAACCTCTTGGGTATGTACCATTTGACAAAACCCCTGAATTCTGTTCTTCAGCTATCATGTCTTGCTCTTAAAGCAATCACCAGCCATTGTGTCAAACATCAGGGGAAGACAGGGTGCTAGGAACATTACTTGGGCTGGCTGCAAACTCTGTGTTGATATGACCAAGTAAGAACTGTTCAGCAGTAACTCACCCGAGCTAGTCATCCTTCCTCTTTTCTCTCTCCCACTTGGAAAGAATGACAGGTCGCTCTCAGCTCTTCACATGGCCTTGAGCAAACGCCATTCGGGGGATCCTACCTCGGCACAGGGAACTTGGGAGCTGCTCACATCTACTAATCCCTCTCCCCTCCCTCCTGTTTTCTCCCACTGAAGAGCACACTGCCGCTTCTTGCTTCCAAAGAGCACGTCTTGGGGAAGGGCACCCTTGGTGACCGAGACATATGAGAGAGATTGTGGCACCGACTGAGGTGGGGCCTTTGGAAGTCAGAATTCATATATTGTTGTCAGATTTCGTACATTATGGTATACTTACAAGAATAAGTTACTTTCAAATCATTCTAACTTGAATTCAATACCTGTTCTCAGGATCCCTTTTGTTTAATAACAATAACTAGAATACCTGCAAAAGACAGAAAAAAAAATGCCTGGGGAAAAAGTGATCTGATTTATACTTCAGTCTCACAGCATCCCTCACTCCTAGTTGGGGATTGGAGTAGTATATAATAGCTGATATTATACCTGACAAAAAAAGAAAGATAAATTTTGTGGAGCACAAAAAGCCTAAAATTTATAACCTGCAGCACTTAATGAACTCACAAACAGAGCATGTGCTGAGATAATAGAAATTCTACAGAAATCACCTGTTCCTGAAGCCAAAGGCAATAGAACATTTCTACTTTTATAAATAAAAATAGAAAAGTTCATAACAGTGTGGAGCTGAACTGAAATTAATATAGAAAAGCCATTTCGAAGAACTCTGAAACAATGGGTACAGAGACTAGTTTCTATACAGACACCCCAGTGAAGCGATTCAAAATGAGTTATCTAGAGCAAACCGAACCGATGCTAAAAGGTGAAGACAAGATTACAGTAGCTATTGAGATGTACATTAGAGGTGCCAAGAAGCTTTCTGGAGTCTGTACAATATTCTAGGAATTAAGAAAAAGACACAAACAGGCAACCGTGGACTATGTCCTTGCACAGAAAATGACAGCCCTGTAATAAAGAAGATTGCTGGTTCAAGGACAGACTTGTTAAACTGCAAGAACATGGGGCACACAGAAAACACACGCTGTAGGTAAAGCAAAACTGTAGGGAAATGTGAGAAAAAAATCAGGTTCATTAATCCTGCTCTGAAAATGGTAAAAAATCACATAGGTTTTAGAAAAGATGGTGTCACTTAAGATTTCTTTTAAAAAGTGAAAAAGAAGTAATTTTTTACAGAATTTGAAAATAGCAGTTGCTCTTTAAAAAAAAAACCAAAAATGAAACCAACCAACTAACAAACCAACCAAACAGAAAACCAAAAATACCCCACAAAACCAACACAAAACACCAAATATCCAAATGACAGCAAGGTGATCAGGAAGTACCATGATATAAAAAAATTGCCAGAAAAGTCAAATAATAAAAATGACATTCTCTCTCTCTGGGGTATTAAGAAAGCAGCAGTAACTTGGGTGCCAGCAGCAGATACATATTCTAAACCCTTGTGTTGCAAAACAAGTAGGTTGTGTATCTTTCCACTCTGACAGGATCTACTGAGTGCTCCCTGTTTGAAGTGTGAGACAAAAAAGGCAACTGGTAGCCCTCAAATTGGCAAATGTCAGGTTTTAAATGCATTTGAATATAAAACTTATCTACAGATTTTAATTTCTTTTTTCTGAAAAGTCATGTCATTATTGCCAATTAGCTTTCTATCTTTTCCTCTTAGTTTTTTAATCCACTCTGGCTCACTCCAGCCCCATTCCCTTTTTCCTTCCCCAGCAATTTCTTCCTGCTACTTGCTCTGAAAAATCCCATGTTTCTCTCCTGTGTGACTCAGCTCATGCCTCTGGATTCCAGACTTTGCTCCGTCTCTTCCTTCTATTCCCTTTTCTTCCCTGCACTGCTGTCAGATGCTGGGTCCTACGGGTGCTTAGGGCATACAAGCATCTGCCACTGCTCATTTTGGTTGCAGCAGAGAGAAACCTGAGGACTGCCATGGAAATCACCACTGCAGGCATTCCCACGTTCCTGCCTAGCCCCTGGAGTTAGCAGCTAGCCTACCGCCCAGCTCAAGAAGACCTGGTGTTTTCAGAGGGACCCCTTAGGTTGCCCAAATGAAAGAGCCTTCATCTGCACAAGATACAAAATTGTAGAAAAAGGAGGTTATCCTACAGGGAGAGAGGAACAGCCTATTCTAATCAAAAAAATTACCCCATAGAGGTTTGAATGTCTTATCTTCTCCCTCTAGCACACCCTACGATTTTTTAAGTATTTGAATGAGTATTTAAATTCTGCTTTCTGCCTTCTGTATCTTCATCAGGGTGGTAGCTTGCTTTTAAGGAATGCTTTCCTCTCCTTCATAAACCAGAAAGCTTTTGCCCCAGTGAGGAAAGTTTCTAGTAGGACACAACCTCGCATCTCTCTGCCTGAGAGAAGAGGACTCACCAAATTTCAGCTAACTCAAGCATGAGGATGAAGAAAAGGGAGGTCATCACTGGCATTTTAATCACAACATACACAGCAAAGTGTGTGGGAATATATAGCATACAAAACTGTATGGGAATATGTCTACAGTCGCTTAATTATGCTGTCATTGATAACTCTAATTAATCACTGGCATGACTTTGTTCGTTCACAATCACATTCCATGTATGCCTGCTATTATGTTTCTACAAGCAATAAACTCCTCGGGCGTGCATATGGATTTAAAAGAGAAACAGAAGGCAGTGACCATTTAAAACAGCATCTGTAGAAACCCATTATGTCTGATTCCATTTTGTACCACTGCTTCATTACTCCTGACATGGAGATTATGAGCGTAGCACAGTGACACATGTCCTGGTGATGAGATAAGCAATTATGCTTGTCTTAGTTGTGTGCAGTCTAGCCTAGGCTATTTTTGCCATTAAACTAACCGCTTACAGATGAGATTTTGAGGGTGTTGTTAGCCACACACGCTACGGCGCACCGGTGTCTATAAATAACCAGCAGACCATGCATAATGAAGTAACAAGTCTTATCCATCCCATAGAACTATTTGTAGCGCAGTTGTTTTCATTTTAATGGTTATGGGAAGTGCACTGAGATACCGACTTCTTGTTTTTCTTTTGGCGTTAAAGACTTAATACAATGTACACCCTCTCCTGAAACTGTAATTTTCATCATGGTTTCTAGTTGCCAAAGAGATGTATCCCTCTTTGTCAGGAGGATAAGTCAGGAACACTTTCTTTTTGTAGCCAATTCACTGATTTTCCTGAACTTGGGGTAAGCAGCAGCTTGAGCTGTGCCTTCCTTGGTGGGCATCAGGAAAATGTGAGTGGGACCAGAAGCCAGGACAGAGAGGCAGTACACAATGCCTTTTATACTGTTACTTTTAAGTGGTCTTACTGGAAGTGAAGGGGAAGGGTCCTCTCATACAAGGAACATATGAGAGGCCAATGAAGTGCCTGACTCCAGCTGGGACAAAGAAAAGAACACCCTGAACTTTTGCATGCCCTAGACTATTTTTGCACCCCCAAAAAGACATGATTTTGAAAACTTTAAAAATACTTGTGTTTTCTTCCATCTGTAGCTACCATTAGAATAAATTTATTAAAAAGCAATTTAATAAATTCTTGTTTCAAAAGTGGCCAGCATCTTTGTTTTAAGGGTAACATCTCTGAATTAACCCCTAGCCCAATGACATTTCGATGCCACAGGCTGTTTTCATAAAGGATTTCAATTTGGACAACTTGGATTTTCTCATTTAATAATGTTACATATAGATCCTTAAACAACTCTAAATCCCAGCTTCCTGTTTTTATCTGCCTACGCAGCACAGCGACTTGGAAGAACTTTGGATATTAAAGCACCCTTCTTTTTTATTTTTTATTTTTCCCCCCACCCACTACAAAATCCACTGAGTTAAGCATTTTGAAAGAGGGGGAAACTGAGCCAATAGGGACCATCAGTAAACATTTAATTAAAAGGAGAGGCCGTCTTCCCTAATTATGTACCGTTATTTTGACTGGAGATGTTCTCCTTCTTGGCGTCTCAAAGTCCTTTCCAATCTGAGCAGACACTGAGCATCTTGCATCTCCTAGTGGCTTCAGCTAGCAAGGCAAGGGAGGGCTTGCTGCTGTTGCCACAGAGCACGGCGGTATCTCTGTCTCATAATCCCTGTCGAGTCCTTTCCTGGGTCAGTGGGAGAGGCAAAACCTGGGGAGAGAGACACCCCAAGGGGCTGGATCCTGTGGCTGACACTTCCAGCTTCTTCTCTGTCCTACTGCAGCTGCATGGGCTGCCGTGTTTATTCCCACGTGTTGTTTTTGTTCAAGTATCAGCTCTGTTTCTGATGGAAGATTAATCTCTTGCTAAGATTTTAACTAGCTTTTCAACACTTCCTCCACAGCTTGCATTTCAGTTTCACAAGGGTTTCAACTAGTGCATGAAGAAGGGATGAGACACTCTCCTCCTTTCTGCTATTTGAAGATTTATTTCCATCTTTTTATACTTGTGCCTTCGTTTTGTTAAATTTGATTTTTTGTTTGTTTTACATTTCACATGTTTCTTCCCCCTCCTGGAGGGCTGGTATCTACTTATCTCATTTCTCGCTATTCCTGGTTTTGACTGTACTTTTTCCACTGCATTTCTCAATTCTTTCCATTTATATTTTAGAAGTAGTAACATGGTCTCCTGATTTTTGATCTACACAGTAATTCAAGTCTGCTTCCTTCCAATGACAGCTTTAAAAGTTGCTTTTTTTTTAAGACATGGCTAAGGAGGTAAAACTCTTTTATAAACTTTCCAAATAAGAAAAAAAAATGGTGATGATAAAGAAGAAGAAAAAAATCGTTGTAACTGTCCAAAAATGCAGCTCAATAGATCTGAAGAGACTTTGCATTGAAAACATTGGGCAAAATAATTTCTAGAAAGGAAAGGGAAGACAGAAATAGACACAACCTTCTAGTAGTGAAAGAGGGGAACGAGGGCTTTAGACTCTTGCCGAGTCCTACCTACAAGGAATCAATCTTGTTTAGTAGGTTTTTGAAGAACTCTTAAGCTACTTCAAAGATATTGAAAAAAGAGAGCCCAACAAATCCAGTTTTCGCAGTTTAAGTAATGCTGCACAGCTGCTGGAAAATAATGAGAAAAAAGCCAACTCCTGGTTACCTAACGCTTCTTATTTGATGTCACTAGGCCAAAGCCCTCTGCTGTTCATACTAACATACAGTTCCTGACAAAAGTAGCCCAAGAAGATTTCTTACCGGATTCCTGGCTAAGATGTGGAAGACCTGCTCAATATAATTATTTGCCTGAGGGTTCATATCATGTAATCTCAGCATTGCCTTAAACTCACGGAGACTAAGTTGCCCAGAGGGGCAATGGTTCATAAATTTGTGGCACCACTGACTGTTTTCTATTGCAGCAAAATCCCCAGCTGATTCTCTGGCACCCATAGCACCATTTGTCCTTCCTCTCCATCCATGCTGCGCTGTTTGCCTTTGCGCAGTGCTCCTATGTTCCCTGGCTTACCTCCAACTACGATTCACCAATGAACCAGAAGCTGTAAAACTATCATAAACCTCTTCAAGATCCCTGCAGATCTGGATTAGGCAAAAATAGAAACTGCACAGGATCTTCCTCTGTGACCTGTTTTAACACAAGCAGGGTTGTCAATAGCTGGGTGCTTCTCTCTGACCAGGGCTACTTCAATGTGCTCGCAGGACTCCACCTGCTTCTGCAGGGGCTCTCTTGAAGAAAAAAACCCATGAAGTTTGTGCTCATGTTGTGTAAGATGCTATGTCAGGGTTGCAGACTTGGTACTCTTACTACACTTACAATGCTCTGCACTTAAAATGTTCTGATGAGGATGCCTTTGAATGCTTTCCAAGCTGTGAAGAGGTGCTACTGTGCTTTGTTTGGAAGGCCTCTCCCAGGAAGGGAGAATCATAAATCCTGCAAAATACTAATGATGTGTATAGTGACTCCAGTATGTGCCAGTAAACGTCCATCCAGCTGAAGGAAGATCATATATAAACAGACAGTACAGTATCCTAAAATTAACACTGAAAAACAAGTGTTCTGATGATCTCTCATAGGATGCATCAGGCTATTTAAATACAAACCCAGGTGAAATCCACTCACCAGAACCTGAAGAAAAGCTATAAATCACAGTTAGTGAAATCCAGAAAGGGAACTTTTTAGCTGAAGGCAGGCTCCTGACTCTCCATTCAGCAGCACATAACTTTGAATTTGACTTAACATCCCATCTACACCAAACATGTGATAAATCTTTTTTACCTTAAGATTACACAAAAAGAACTAAGATCATGTCTGTATTTATATAATTCTGAAATAGAGCGTCTGGAGGCACTAAAGAATGATCATACCACTTCATTTGCATAATCCACTTAAAACACATTCTGTTCACACAGTCTCAGAGATGGGTTTTCAGGTAATACAGTGATAGAAATGTGAATATTTGAAGCCCAGCACTTTCAGTATCATAGATATTTGACGCTGATTGAGGCACCTTCAGCAGTTTCAGGTTCAGGGAGAAGCTTGCAGCACACCAAAGTTGGCCATTTGCTTGAAATCTCACTTCCTGAATGCCAAACACATGCTGCAAGAGATTAGATCTCCATGCTCTGCCCCTCCTCCCCCACCCCCCCATCCAGTACTGTCAAAGATCTAGCAGTGATTTTCACTACTGTGGCAGGAGAAAAAAATCTGATCCTCTAACAGAAAGACAAAAAAAGTTAAAAAAGGAAAATGAAGGAAAAAGAGCAAACCAACCCTGCAATTTTCAGCTTCAATTGTGTTGCTGTGGGCAATATGTTGTTACACTTCAGAACCTTGACTTATGTTAACAACAAAAAAAAGCCCCAAACCACTGCTTATTCTGTTAAGAAAGAGTTAAATAGTTTTTGCTGACCAAATGAAGTAGGTTGTTATGCCACTGAAGTATAAGGGGGGGTGAAGAGACTTGGTCCATCTAACCTGCAAGGAGCTGAGTCATCTTGAAATAAGATCCTTCCGCTCTGCTAAGTGAGGAAAGGAATTGAGCTGGATTTCTGCATTAAGACCAGAATCCAGAAGACAAATGCATTTTGATTGTACTATGTGTAAGTCATGCTCTTGTTAGAGAAGTGTCAGTAGAGCCAGAATGATACAGAACGCTGTAAGGATACTGTTACTGAGAAAGCCCATGCCAAGCCATAAAAATCCCATGTGTTACTCTTGGCAAGCTGATGTGCCAACAACTCCTTCTTCTTCTTATGTACATTGGTTCCCTAAGCCAGCCTGGAGCCCCATAGCATGACTTCACAGGAAACATGCATTACAACAGATTAATATATACAGCATAGCAAACTAAACAGACAGAGTGCGAATCCCAGAAGGAAAACTTATGGAGACCTGGCATGTGGCTTGAACCACAGGCTTTTCAGTGGGGCTATCACAAGACTTAACCAAGGCAACTCTTTAAGGATGCCTTTCTGAGAGCTCAAGGGCTCTCTGTCCCTCTGAATAAGAAAGTGGGCAGAAGGGGCAGGTAGACCAGCATGGCTAGGCAAGGACCTGCTGGTCAAACTGAGGGAAAAGAAAGGCAAGTACAAGCTCTGGAAACAAGGGTGTTTTGCCTGGGAAGAATACAGGGATGCTGTTCAGACTTGCAGAGATGGGATCAGGAAAGCAAAGGTGCAGATGGAACAGAACTTGGTGAGGGATGTTAAAAACAACAAGAAGGGATTTTACAGGTACATTGGCCAGAAGAGACAGGCCAAAGGTGTACCCCCTTTGGTAAATGAGAAAGGAGAATTGGCTGCAACTGATGAGGAGAAGGCTGAGGTACTGAATGAGCTCTTTGCCTCAGTCTTCTCTGGCAGCCAGGATTCTCATAATTCTCAAGTCCCAGAACCTTGCATCCCTGGACCTCTAGGTGGGAACTGGGGGAGCAAATCCCCCCCCACTGTAAGAGCAGAGCAAGTCCATGACCGCCTCATGAGACTGAATGTCCACAAGTCTATGAGGCCGGATGACATGCATCCCAGGGTCCTGAAGGAGCTGGCTGATGTGGTTGCTGAGCCGCTCTCCATCATATTTGAAGAGTCGTGGCTGTCAGGAGAGGTCCCTGGGGACTGGAAAAAAGGTCACATCACTCCCATTTATAAGAAAGGGAGCAAGGAAGACCCAGGGAATTACAGGCTGGAGAGCCTCACCTCTGTGCCTGGGAAGATCATGGAACAGATCCTCCTGGATGACATGTTGGAGCACATGAGGGAAGAGCATGTGACCCGGGACAGCCAGCAGGGCTTCACCAAGGGAAGGTCGTGCCTTACCAATCTGATGACCTTCTATGATGGAGTGACAGCATCAGTACATAAAGGGAAGGCAACCGATGTCATCTACCTGGACTTGTGCAAGGCCTTTGACACAGTCCCCCATCACATCCTTATCTCTAAACTGGAGAGATGTGGATTTGATGGGTGGATCATCCAGTGGATAAGAAACTGGTTGACAGAACGTAGCCAAAGGGTGGTGGTCAATGGGTCTATGTCCAGGTGGAGGCCGGTGACAAGCGGTGTCCCCCAGGGGTCTGTCTTGGGACCGGTTCTCTTTAACATCTTTCTCAATGACATCGATGATGGAATTGAGTGCACCCTCAGCAAGTTTGCAGGTGACACCAAGCTGAGTGGTGTGGTCGACACCCTAGAAGGAAAGGAAGCCATCCAGAGGGATCTTGACAGGCTGGAGAGATGGGCCCGGGTGAACCTAATGAGGTTCAACACTGCCAAGTGTCAGGTGTTGCACTTGGGCCAGAAGAATCCCAGACATATACAGACTGGGAGAAGAGCTTCTTGAGAGTAGCCCTGCTGAGAAGGACTTGGGGATTCTGGTGGATGAAAAACTTAACATGAGCCAGCAGTGTGCTCTTGCAGCTCGCAAGGCCAATGGTATCCTGGGCTCCATTAGAAGAGGGGTGGCCAGCAGGGACAGGGAAGTGATTGTCCCTCTCTACTCTGCCCTCGTGAGGCCCCATCTGGAGTCCTGTGTCCAGATCTGGGGCCTGCAATACAAGAAAGATGTGGAACTGTTGGAGAGGGTTCAGAGGAGGGCCACGAAGATGATTAGAGGGCTGGAGCACCTGCCCTATGAAGAGAGGCTGAGGGAGATGGGCTTGTTCAGCCTGGAGAAGAGGGGGACCTCGTTGCAGCCTTCCAGTACCTGAAGGGAGCTTATAAGCAGGAGGGGATTCAACTTTTTAAAAGGATAGACAAGGACCGGAGAAGGGGGAATGGATTAAAGCTAAAGGAAGGAAGGTTTAGATTAGATATTAGGGGGAAGTTTTTTACAGAGAGAGTGGTGAGGTGCTGGAACAGGCTGCCCAGAGATGTGGTGGATGTCCCATCCCTGTCAGTGTTCAAGGCCAGGTTGGATGGGGCCCTGGGCAACCTTGTGTAGATCCAGGCCTGGAGGTTGGTGGCCCTGCCTGTGGCAGGGGGGTTGGATCTCTGTGATCCTTGGGGTCCCTTCCAACCCATGCCATTCTATGATTCTATGAAAAATAAAACTGAGAGACAGCTTATCTAGATGCTACGTGTTGTATCTGAATCGTGTAGTTATGCTGTTGCCATTTCATCAAAACAGACCCTTTGTTTTTATTGCTAAAAAGGAAAAACAAGTAAAATGTTCAAGTAAAACATTCTAGCTCAACTGATTAATTTCTTTAAGTGTCTAAACCTCTCCAGCTACTAAATTATACAAATAGATGGGACAAGGAGAAACTCTTGACAGCTTTTTTTAATCTAGAAGCAGATGCCACATTCTTTATCTTATTTCCAGCTGCAAAAGCATACAGACTATACAGTCCCAGGTATACGATTATTCTGAATGTGCCATTCCAGTCCTGCCTTCTAATTAATTTTTCCTGGGCCTATTGTTGCAACAGCTCAATTAAGACAATAGACAATAAAATCCATGCCTCCGATTACAGTAGCTAATGGAGGATTTTTAAAACATCTTTCAGACCTGGAAATGAGTATCAGATGTTTAGCTGGAGCTCATTATTAAATAATGAAGTTATAAGCCTAGCATAAGGAGTTTTAGAGTGGATTTTATGATGCCCTAAAGGCCAAATTGTTGTTTAATTTCATTAAAATGGGGGGAAGACTTCCAAACAGATAAAACATTGTAACATCTTTTTCTGCCTCATGTGGAACATTAATTAAACGAGCTCTTCTAGGTAGAGCAGAACAAAAGCCTAGATTTATACAGGCTCTGTCTTTTGTCTCCTAAATCTCTGCACCCTGGTACCCCAGCTTCTCCCTGTATCCTCACCAGGCAAAAGGAAACAAGTGCCTGATTATTTCACCAGCCAGCTGCTGCCTCAAACAATGAATAAAAGCTGGATTCATCCTGGGCCTGTCCCTGCTGCCAGCCACCAATTTTTGTGAAAACTTTAGGAACTAATTATCTGAAGCGCCTGCTCATTGAAATTTCAGTGCAATGTTCCTATTTACTAAAAAGTGGTGGGGCAACAGAGACTCCACTATGTAACACTATGCAACAGTTAAACTCTGATGTGTCACACCCAATGAGCCCTGCCATCTCCTGGGCAAGGATTCACTTACCCCTATGGGACAAGCGAATCCTTGCCCAGGAGATGGCAGGGCTCATTGAGCGTGCTTTAAACTAGTTAGGAAGGGGGGAGGGGATATTATGATGGCTCTTGGGGTTAGGCACGGGCTTTGAGAGACACAATGTGAGTTGGAGGTGGAAGAAGGTAAATGCCAGCAGCACAGTGATGGACTTGGGGATGTTGTTCCATGTGATAGTGGGGAAAATTCTGGGGATTGCCCTGAGGACTTCTCAGTGGAGCCACTATTGCCCATCCCCTGTCGGAAATCTCGCTGTGATCTGCTGAGGATACCTGCACCTGCTGCCCCACTAAAATGCCTTTATACAAATGCACGCAGCATGGGAAACAAGCAGGAAGAATTAGAGATCTTTGTACGGTCACAGGGCCACGATCTCATTGAGATCACAGAGACGTGGTGGGACAGCCTGGATGACTGGCACACTGTCATGGATGGCTATGTGCTTTTCAGGAAGGACAGGCTAGGGGGGCGAGGTGGAGGAGTTGCTCTTTATGTTAGAGAACAGCTTGAATGTATTGAGCTCCACCTGGGGAAAGATGACCCATCAGTCGAGTGCTTGTGGGTAAGAATCAAGGGTCACGCTAGTATGAGTGACACTGTTGTGGGTGTGTGCTATAGGCCCCCTGATCAAGAGGAGCGGGCTGATGGTGCTTTCTATGAGCAGCTAGAAGTAGCCTCGAGATCCCGGGCCCTGGTCCTTATGGGGGACTTCAACTACCCAGATATTTGCTGGGCAAGCAATACGGCCAGTCGTATGCAGTCCAGACAATTTCTGCAGTATGTTGAGGACAATTTCCTGCTCCAGATGGTGCAGGAACCTACAAGGGGAGGGCGGGTGCTGGACCTTGTTCTTACTAACAAGGACGGGCTCATCAGGGAGGTGAAGGTCAGGGGCAGCTTAGGACAAAGCGACCACGAAATGATCCAGTTCAAGATCCTGAGTGGAAGAAGCAAGCCAAAAAGCAGGATAGCTACCCTGAGTTTTGGAAGAGCTGACTTTGATCTCTTCCACAACCTTTTAGGAGCTATCCCGTGGGCTACGCTGTTAGAAGGCAAGGGAGCCTGTGAGAGCTGGCTAGCATTTAAACAGCACTTCTTCCAAGCACAGGATAGGTGCATCCCTTTGAGTAAGAAATCGGGAAAGAGAGGCAGAAGACCTGCATGGATGAGCAGGGAGCTAATGTGTAAACTCAAAGGGAAGCAGAAGGTTTATGAACTATGGAAACAGGGTCTGTGCACCTGGGAGGAATATAGGGATGTTGTCAGGGCCTGTAGGGACGCGACTAGAAAGGCTAAAGCCCACTTGGAGATGAAACTGGCAAGGGATATAAAGAATAATAAAAAGAGTTTTTTCAGATACGTGAATAGTAAGAGGATGACCAGGGATAATGTAGGTCCCTTGATGAATGAGGCGGGTGTCCTGGTATTGGGTGATGATGAGAAGGTGGAAATACTGAATGCCTTCTTTGCCTCAGTCTTCACTCCAAAGGCCCCTCGGGACCCGCAGATCCTGGATGAAAGTAGGAGTGTTTGGGGAATGAAGAGCTTCCCTCTAGTTGAGGTAGGGGTGGTCCAGGAGCAGCTCAAAGGGATTAATGCAAACAAATCCATGGGCCCGGATGGGATACATCCACGTGTGCTGAGGGAGTTGGCGGAAGTGATTGCGGAGCCGCTTGCTATCATCTTCGACAGCTCTTGGAGAACAGGAGAAGTACCTGAGGATTGGAGGATAGCCAATATCACTCCAGTCTTCAAAAAGGGCAAGAAGGAGGACCCTAACAATTATAGGCCAGTCAGCCTCACTTCTGTCCCTGGAAAGGTGATGGAACAGCTTGTTCTGGATGCCATTACCAAGCAACTGGAAGAGAAGAAGGTCATGAGGAGTAGTCAGCATGGATTCACCAAGGGGAGATCGTGCTCAACCAATCTCATAGCCTTCTATGATCTCATCACCGGCTGGGTGGATGGAGGGAGAGCAGTGGATGTCGTCTACCTTGACTTCAGCAAGGCTTTCGATACTGTCTCCCATGACATCCTGATAGAAAAGCTGAGAGATCATGGAATAGATGAGTGGACAGTGAGGTGGGTTGAGAACTGGCTGTCGGACTGGGCTCAGAGGGTCGTGATCAGTGGAGCAGAATCTGAATGAAGGCCTGTGACTAGCGGTGTTCCCCAGGGCTCGGTGTTGGGTCCAGTCCTGTTTAATATCTTCATTGACGACCTTGATGAGGGAATAGCATCCACCCTCAGCAAGTGCCGATGATACAAAGCTGGGAGGGGTGGCTGACACGCAGGAACACTGTGCTGCCATCCAGTGAGACCTGGACAGGCTGGAGAGCTGGGCAGGGAGAAACCAGATGAGGTTTAATAAAAGCAAGTGTAAAGTCTTGCACCTGGGGAGGAGTAACCATCTGTATCAGTACAGGCTGGGGGATGACCTGCTGGAGAAGAGCTCTGTGGAGAAGGACCTGGGGGTCCTGGTTGATGACAGGTTGGCTATGAGCCAGCAGTGTGCCCTGGTGGCTAAGAGGGCCAAGGGGATCCTGGGATGCATCAGGAAGAGTGTGGCCAGCAGGTCGAAGGAGGTGATCCTCCCTCTCTACTCTGCCCTGGTCAGGCCCCACCTGGGGTATTGTGTCCAGTTCTGGGCTCCCTGGTATAAAAGAGACAGGGATCTCCTGGAGAGAGTCCAGAGAAGGGCTACGAAGATGATTAAGGGCCTGGAACATCTCCCGTATGAGGAAAGGCTGAGTGAGCTGGGGCTGTTCAGCCTGGAGAAAAGAAGACTGAGGGGGCACCTAATTAATGTTTATAAATATCTTAAGTATGGGATGCAGGGGGAATTGGCCAGCCCCTTTTCAGTCATCTGTGGAGATAGGACAAGGGGCAATGGCTGTAAATTGGAGCACAGGAAGTTCCGCACCAACATGTGGAAGAACTTTTACACAGTGAGGGTGACAGAGCCCTGGGACAGGCTGCCCAGGGAGGTGGTGGAGTCTCCTTCTCTGGAGATATTCAAGACTCGTCTGGACGCCTATCTGTGCAATATGTGCTAGGGAGCTGACTTTGGCAGTGGGGTTGGACCCGATGATCTCTCAAGGTCCCTTCCAACCCCTACGATTCTGTGATTCTGTGTATATTGCCTGACAAATTTAAGGCATACATCTCAGTATCTGCTGGATAACTTAAGGTGCTTCCTCGGTGCTAAGTTATTTGTGCTGGGAGGGAAACCCTGTAATTAGTAATTTGCAAAAAAGCCAAACCAAACCCAAAACCAAGCCCAAAACCCCCTCAAAAACCCAACCAACAAAAAGACATGACCAGCAAACAAAAACCCAAAAAACCAAACCCAACCAACCAACCCAAAAAAAGCTCCCCAAGGTTTTTCTTTGGAGGTCTTTCCCTGTTAGTCAGGTTCCAGGTTCACCAAAGGCTTGTCTTCATATAGATTGACTTGCTACTTCTGCAAAATATATTTTTTTTCCTTACAGAAAGGTATTCTAAGCAGCCTAGATATAGAAAATGGGTTGGCTTGTAATGCTTGAAGTATACAAAAAGCAAGTGCCAGTGTCTATATGCACATTCTCAATACTATAAGCAATATAAAGAAGTGAAGAAAACTTACGGTGTTGATTATATGTAGTATTACAAAGACTACAAGTAGTAGAGACAGACAGAGGGAGTAAAGTGGTAACTTAGATGGAACAACCGTACCCTGAAAGTTTGTCTCTAATTTATTCTGCACTCTCTGCCTGTACTGGATGCACTGTTTGTCAAGTACAACAGGTATTTTCAAAAATACACACCAGTTCCAGCAGTAGCAGAAAGTTCCCCATGGCATTTCTGTTGGTGCAAAACTATTTGAAGGATACTTTCTTCTTCCCTCTCCAGACCATCAGTTATCTCATGGCAAACACTCGATTACCTTGATTGCAGGTTGGTCCTGCGCTGGTATTCTATTGTCCTGACAGAAGCCTGATTTTCAGGAAGTGTTTATTTCACATTCCAGTTTTCTGAGGAGTAACTAAAACCAGCCACAGGCTCAATTTTCTGAAACATCCTGAAGTCACTAGTTGCTTTGAAAGTATTTGTCTAAAATTAATTTTGGAAATATTTCCAAATAGTTTTCAAGACCACTGAAATCTCAAGAGCTTTTTGCAGTACACATTCAAGCTAAACTGAAAAAGCTCTTAGATGAGCTCAGACACTGTCAATGTCCCTTACCCGAGAAAGGTAGCACTGACAAAGTTTACTGGGGAACAACATGCATCGATTTATTAATTGAAAAGAACAGTAATTTGACAATTTCTGCCAGTTAGATTCCATGCATACGGACTAGAAGTTTGTTCATCATCTGTAATTAACACATTTAATGAGTTAGGTGATGCTACTTAATGAAATTCAGTATATTTATCCATCTGGTAACTGGCATTGGGGGGTGGTCATGGTAAAGAACATGTGAAGAGCCTGATTTTAACTTTTCAATATGTTGAGTTGGGGTGGAAATATGCATAACTAGGAAGCGGTGTAACAAAGGTATTGACTCTGGGAATCCTTAGTCTGATGGGCACCATACAATAAATTAAAGTTTTGATATAAAAAACACACAAGGTACCTTATACTCTCACCATTTTAAAAGTCAAGTATAATTAATCTCATAATAAAAACCAGAAAGGCCATTTCTGGAAATTAAAACTGTCTGGAGTAGTTCTGGCTACAATTTGGATCTGTTTTAACCTGCCACTAAAGTAATTCACGTGATGTAATACATTTTTTTATTACATCTCTGAATTAATTGAGATCAGTGGCGTGGGTAGGGAACACACATGCTTTTTTTTTTTTTATACCATGACGGGCCCATCTGTTCTATTAGCTAGAAGCAGACTTTGATTGTATAGTTTTGACAATTCAGCCTAAACCTTATTTTAGTCAAGGACAAACGCTTTTATAGAAATTACAGATGACTCTCAACTTCTTTTGTAGCACTTGATAGAAAGCGTTATTTTGGCTTAAGGGGAAAAATGTCACAAGACATGGTCTTCTGGATGGGTCTTGTGGCTAGAAGGAACCTGCATGAACACAGAGTTCGAAGAATGCAAGACAGCAACGCAGCTAACAGCTGCTGGATGCTTTTAGGATGACCTAGGATATTAAGCAGTAAAACGGGGATGATGGACCAAAATCAGGCAGATGTTTCTTTGGAAAAGTGGGAGGTTGATTGATACCAAACTAAGCTATAGCAGATGTTTGGAATGAATCCAGTAGTATTTTATTTGGTGACACCAAAGGAACCATAATGTGTTCCTGTTGCATATTCTTAAAGCATTAATACCTATGGTTCCATCCAAACACTGCTTTAAAACAGATTTTTCAAGTAGAGTTATATAAATAATACTTCCAATTCTTAACACACAGTGAAAATAATAAAAAATAAATCTGTGTTTCAGAGACAAGAAGCTACTCAACATGTATTAGAACGACTGTGTGCAATTTTAAAAATGGCACAATGTACTGGGAACTGAGCATTCAAAACTGTTTGCCTGCCACTCATCTTTATCTCCCCATCGCTTTCTATTGAATCACCTCTGAATCACTTCCATTACCTCTGAATAGTCAGCACTGCCAGCCCTCTGAGACATGTTGCCGAGCGCATCAAATGACACAGCCATAAGAAAGCTGGGAAGTTAAGAATGAATTCTTACCTTATTCATGTCAAATGTGTGAAATACTTGCTCAACATAGCTGTTAGCTTCTGGAGTAAGTCCGTGTAGATCCAAGACATGTTTAAATTCATGCAGACAAAGTTGTCCAGATGGACACTCCTTCATAAATTTTGTGTACCAGTGGTGAATCTCCATAGCATTAATGTCATCTGCTGATCCAGCAGCACCCATAGCATCAAACATACCAGGTAACCTCTTTCAGTATTTATTCATCCAAGTGTTCGTTCTTGCTTCCCAACAACAATCACCCAAACACCAACTCTTGCTTCGAGAGCTGCTTTAAGCCTCTTACAGATCACTGCCAATATAGACTAAGTAAATATAGCACCCTAGCAAGATTACTGGCCCCCAGTCTTAGTGCACCATGGTTTTATCGGCTGATTACAGTCTTTGTGCACAGTCAGCTTGCAGAGCCTCAGCAGGGCAAGACGGCCGATTATGCTGGTTCTCATCTTGTGTTGGCATCTGTGGTGCTAAAGCTGTGTGAACTGGACGAACACTGAATAAGAATCACACAGGGACCTCAAGACTAGCTTCCTAACCTTTTTTTTTTTTTAATAATTTACAAGGTTTTAACTAAACCTTCAGCCTCATTTTAATACTCTGATATCTATTGTGCAGCTGCCTTGTAGCAACTGACTTAAAGAAAACCAAAACAAACCCAACTTCTGTATATACTGCCAAAACCACAACATGATTTTACTTGGATAACCTGGAAAAAACCTGAAAGCAGCTACACACTAAGCACGACAAACTTGACATTGTCTTTAAACAGCAGTTCTACAAGCACCCGAGTCCTGTGTGTCTTAAAATCTGCTCCCCCACCACCACTGCAGGAATGTTTGTGGTTGCACTTGGGAACAGCTGTAAAAGCAGATCCAGACGAAATCTTGTAGTGAAATCAAATACTAATAAATACAGTTCGCTTTAGACAACAGTATTTAAGCTTTGCATTGCCTAGTCCCACAAGACATTGGCTTGTACAAGAGAACAGATTGAGTGGGGATGGAGAAGGGCAGCCAGCAGTGGAGAGCACGCAGGATGGCTGCTTTTGCCGAGTTAAATTGTTTGTGTAAACTTGTAACATCCTGATGTCTGTGCTGTGCAGTGGTACATGGCACATACATGGCACAGCTGTGCAGTATTCGAGCCTTACAGCACGTAGCATGGCACCTAACAGTTGGAGACTAACTGTTGGAAGGTAAAACAGCCTGCCCTGAAGGTGTTGCCTGGCCAATGGCACTCTGGCAGTGTCTCACCAGAGGAAAGGTAAGCACCACCTGAGCAGCTTTTCTACTTCACTCTGCAGAGCAGGATGCAGTCTGGCTGAAGGTTTGGGGTAGGCTGTATGCCACAGCATACGGGCTCACGTGGTCGTCCAGCATTTTGAGCTCTGGATGATTTTTTAGGGAAATAAAGCGGTGGGACACACTGATCACACAAGGTGAAAATTGCAAAGCATTTATCAGAAATAGGTACAAGCCTTCACTGCAAAAGGTGACATGGCTGGAACAAGCTGGGCTGTGACTGGAGCAGGCTTTAGCATGTATTTATAACTACATCACATAAACCAGAGTCTGCAGCCAGTCAGGGCAATGCTGCTGAGGAGGGAGAGCAGGAGAAAAAAAGCTCACCTGGATGCCTGGAGTTCAGCAGTGAAAAATACTGGAGGTATCTTTTCTTTGTAACTTCTTTCAACAGTCTCCCCAGAGCCACACCTGTCTGTAACGTGCTATCAGATATTGGATCAAGACATTCAATACTGAGCAGCAGCAGGGATTACCTATCTAAAATACTGAATAGATCTGAAACATGTGAAGTATTTGGAAATACTACATTTCAAATGTCACTAACAGGCAAAGAATGCTATATTTATAGTAACCAAGAACAGCAAGAAAAGCAGCTTGAAGTAACAATCTTGTCTTTTTTTTTTATCATCCAATCTAGATTTCCAATACCTTAGGAACTGGAAGCACCAACAGACATTTTTCCAAGTGTATACCTACCAAATTTCTTGCTCAACAAAAAGAGGAAGTGATCTAGAACTCAAAAGTTACTCAGACTTCCTTTTTTTCTTTCTTTTTTTTTAAACAGAAATAACATAAATATTCAAAGGAAAAGAAATCAAAGGTTTCAACTTTCAGAAGTCATAGGTTTTGGATTTTTTTTTTTAAGTAAATACAGGGGCCTGCAATATATTTTTGTACCTTGTCCTTTTTCAAATGTGCTTCTGAAAAAATGTGACAGCATAAATATGATTATCAAAGACTAAGCCATCTCAGTCCTTGCAAACGTGTATTTCTTGTTGTGTTTGTCCTTACAAAAGACAAGGTTAAAATAGCAGAAAAATCCACATTTTATTTAAGTAACTCTTCAAGATAACCATCAAGCTGTTCTAAACCACTTATTTGAGGAAACTGAAAAAAACCTTAAAATTTTACACTGCAGCATTTGACAAAATAAGCATATGAACAAACACAACATGCTCATGAGCAAAGGTCATAAATCAAGAAGTAGTAGGAGAGAACACACAGAAAACTTGAAAAAGCAGTGCAATAGCCCAGAATAAAATGGAAACATGGAAGCTAGAGTTAAGTGCATGTAGGGGAAAAAAATTGCTTTTAAAGGAGTTCTTGTAGGCCCCATTCCCTTTGGGACAGCTTTACTGTGGGATTATAGCATTGAAGTACACAGAAATTAGAAGGGGTATGCTGGCAACACTGTTCTTTTTAGCAATTTATTACTATTTTCACTTTCACTCTGAGGAAAAGATACTTAAAGTATCTCTACTTAAAGCAGTTTTCTCAGACTATTCATACCTGCACATCCAGCTTAGTTGGGGATTATACTTCTTCACATGTACGACCATACAGGTGAAATCCAGAGGTAGAATGAGGGGGAACGCAGTGGTGGGGAAGAAGTGGAATTGTAGGTCTCCATGAAATGTAATATACATCATAGAATGGTTAGAGCTGGAAGAGACCTTAAGATCACTGAGTTCCAGCCCCTGCCTTGGGGAGGGACACCTCTCATGAGACCAGGCTGCTTGATGCACCATCCCCCCTGGCCTTGAACACTGCCAGGGAGGGAGAATAAAGGGGAGGGTAAGGACCTAAAAGGGGAAAAGAAACCCATAGCAGAGAGACTGACAAACCTTTGACAACTTAAGGCACTTCAAGAAAGGATGAAAAAAAAAAAAGTTTTGCCATAAGTGCGAGGCCTGGAAAGAAGCAGCTGAACTTAATGCCAAAGATTTAAATCCAGCACCACCAGCAGTACACAGAAACCTATTGCCCAAGTAGTACCTGTATCAAATATATACCATGTGCTTGGTTTCCTCTGAACAGGATTGGAGGAAAAAAGCCGGGTCACCTGGAGCCTCTCAGCACCGTACCAAATGGCACCTGCACCGAGACCTTTGTATGTGATGGAAGGGACTCAAGGCCACTAACACAGGTTATGAAATAAAGGCGATGTAAAATAAAGGCTCTGATAAATGCACCTAGGAAATGTAAAGTTTTCTATGCATGATGCTATGAGATAGAAGGGAAAAACATAATGAAGCATTTGAAACAAAAAATGGCAGACAATGATACCAGGACAGTGAAATCAACAGTTATTTTATGGAGAAGCTTCAAGGGACTAAACTCTGAGCCCAGCTTTTTCCCCACAGCAAAATTCTCACTAAGCCTCTCTGGGTGTTAGACATTATCACCATCACTCTCTGCAGCCCACATGCATAAGACAGTTGGACTTTAAGGACACGGGAAGACAGCACCATTTAGAATTTTCATCTGATCCCTTTGCTATGATGACAGACAATGATCTTAACACAAAAATCGCAGGTCACCCAACTGCAAAGTCTTACTCTCCTTTAACCTCAAGGCAGCCTTTCTGGAATTCTTTGAAATAGTCCTGCAAAATTAATTTCAGAAAGGATCACTTGGATTTCTTTAAAAAAAAAGAATACTTATATAATTATACTGTGGAGCGGATTACCACCAGGTGGTATGGAGTCTAAAAGTAAATAAGAGTTAAAAAATGATTAGACAATTTCATGGAGAAAAAGTCTATTAAAAACCCATTTATTTAACTTGGTATTTGATTGTTTCCAGCAGCCTGTGGCCACTCAGAGTGGGTAACTGAGGGGTACTCCTTCCCTAGGCACATGCTCCTGGCTGTTGCCAGAGATGGGAAAGTGGACCAGACGTACTTTTGACCTGACTAGTGAGGTATGGCTATTTTTATATACCAGCCATGACCCAAAGAGCGTTTAATTGGCTTATCTTTATCCAACTGGCAGCCAGACTGACTGACTGAAGAACAAACATTTAAAAAAAACTCTGATGCTATTTTAAAAGTCCTGTCTCGGATGTCTGGGTACAATGCAGGCAAACCCAGTTGATTTGCAATTTGCACACTTCTCATAAAAGCATTGATGTAAATAATTTTTTCTGTATGGTTTCTATTTTCATCCTCATTGTTTTTTCACACAAGCTTAGTGCTTATCAGGACTCTTAAGAACATACATAACACGCTTAGCACCACTAGCCTTGAAAAGGAATCGTGCATTTAATAAGTCAGTCATAATTTGATTTGACAGCAGTAATTACACCTAATCTGCCTGTCCTTGCTGGGGTAGAGTCTGGGATTACCTAAGCAGCAAGATTAATGCTACATGAGCGGGTACAGGAATTCACAGCACACAGAGCAACATGTTCTCTTTGGGCACAGAGGCGCTCAGTGAGAAATGGGAGCAGATTTCAGCTCCAGCACACCAGGGCATGTGTCCCAGGTGACAAATTATCCATAGGCAGACATCTACACTATCTATTTGCATCTCCTCTTATAGGTGGACATAACTAACTCTGGAAGCCCAGGACATGCCACATTTTTCTTATTTTGTTCAATAACTAGAAATATTTGAAACTAAATGTAATGTAATTTACCCTGTGAAGGCATTTTAGTAATTCTGACATCTTTCCCCTCAGGCTACTAAAGTTTCCTTGAACAGCTGTGTTTGCAACTCACAGCCTTGCTGCTGTTTGCTAAGCATGCTCTGCTTTGTAGGCACAGCAACTGAGGGACAGAATTGTTCTCTTTTTTGTTTGTTTTGTTTTTTAAACAGAATTAAATAGTTCTTCAAATCTGAAGAGACTGTTTTGTTTTACATTCTGGATAAAGGCAACCCTGCGCTCCCTTTAAAATATATTTCTACTGAGAACTACTGTTAAGTATTCATCTGCATGCAAAGAATTACTAGCTAAAAACCCATCATAGTTAATAGGCCTTAACAGACGGCATCCAAACAATGGCCTGTAAGGACAGGTTCATATCTGGTCAACACCAACCAATGCAGAACAGTCTCAGGTGATTACAGTAACTTACTTTACAGCATATCCAAAAAGTTTTATGGGAACCTTTGACAGCCTGGTGACAGCCACAATTCCAGTTTGTTACATTACTGGGGTCAGAATGAAAAAAAAGCTCTGAAGTTTTCTATTCTCCCTCCATATTTCTGTCAGAAGGACCCCAAATAGTTGAGAGCAGTATCTGTTAATATGTCATTACAAAGAAAACAAAAAGGAAATGGGTATCTTTTTGTCTTACTATCAGCATTTTGTGTTATATCCTGAGAGGCAATACAGAAATACAAAACCAGTATGGGCTTTAAAAGAAAAACGTGGGAAAATCTTTTGATCTTTGATAGCTTATATTCCTCAAGAGGAATTTCATCACCACTGTGCTATGCAGCACTGTCTGTACTGCAAAGCCAACTCATACTGCCATGGCAATCTTAAAGATAGTTCTCAACTGCTATAATTCTTGACAAATTTTAAGATATGAAAAAAACCATCAGTATGCACAACATTTATTCAAGTGTTTTTTCCACTGAGTATTGACAAAAAATATTCCTCTGTGTTTCAATGTGAAAAAAGGATGAAAATGGACATTAGATCATTTGCTCATCACTAAGAAGTTGTACTCTATGAGTAGGAAGGCACAGCTTCAGTGCTTTTAGAAGAGGAATGTATGTGCTTAATCAGTACATACAATTAAAATAAAGGCAGAGGAAATTTGGTTGAGTTTAGAAAGTAAAGATCTCTCTTTCCAGACAATTACAGATTTCCTTTTTTTTTGCATTTATGAAGTATTTTCATCATCAGGTAATAAGTAAGCATATCAGCATTCACTGTTAACAGTAAATCACTTGAACTCTAAACTCTGAAAAAATTGGATTCAGACTTGCAATCAAAATTTGAAAGGAAAAAAATGGGGGGAAAGCGATTGGGATTCCAAATCTGTTTGAAGGTTTAATTTAATGAAAAGCACTCTCTAGCTGAAGAGGTGGCACTTACATATTCTGTTTGTGAAACCAAGTAGGCTCCTCTCAGCCATTAAACTTAGGTGGAAAGAGAGACCTCAAATGATCTTTCCATTTAATGAGCTGGCATTTTAAGAAAGTCTCAAATCTGTACCAAACTTCCATTTTCTTTGAGAATACAGTATCTGCTGAACTGGTAAAAAGTCCCAGGAAGATATGGGATGTCAGGAAAAAGACTTCTCATTCCTTAAATACTACGTGTTCAGCATACAACAGCAAATGTGAAGACTGTACCAAATTATTTTCCACAGCAGATAGAATATTTTTCCCCATTTTGTAAGTACTCTGAGTTAATTTACTTACTAAACCATCATGAAAAGCACATCATAGTGAAATATGTGAACTATTCCTGACAGCAAGTGCTGTTTGCATGAGCCTGGGAAACTGACCTTTAATAGAATAATATCGCTTCTGTCACAGTTCTTAAAAATCACCACACTGGTGTAATTTGCCCAAGACACAAGATAGACCTCCTAGAGCAATTTCTCTAAATCTGAAGATTTACTCAAAGATAACCACTCTAGTTTTGCACTTATTAGTTAGAGACCAAAATTTTCCAGCCTGTTATCAAAGAAACTAATATATTTACAAACCCTCCCCCCCAAATTCACATATACACTGAACTAAATTCTTTCTGTATTAATATTTTCATAGTCTTGACAGCCATGATATTTTGCAATAAGAACTGAAAATGCAAGTTTTCTGAATTAATTTTAACCCTTTTGTCTACTTCACATAATGTAAGGTGTCTCTCTGGGTATTAAATATACTTTTGTTAACAAATCCAAGAATATAAATCAAAGAATGCTCTTTTCCTTAGAAAGTAGCATTCATGAAGAATAATTACACCTATCTAGCAGCACATCATCTTGAAATAGAATTGAATTTTAGATAATATGTTTTACCTGGACATAGTATGATTCTGGCTTCAGGAGGAACCTCTGGTTGCTCTTATTTAGAAGGAAAACTAATTAATATTTACATTCAGGAGTCAAGTATCATGTGTGTATAAAAGAAGTCAAGTTTGTAAAGGAACAACAACTAAACAAAAGCAGAGAAAGAAAAGAACACCAGTTAACTTTGTGGGGGTGTGGAAGCCCTAGATGAGCAAACTAACTACCATCAGCTGGGGAATAATGACCTTTTCCCAGCTGAGTTACCCTCCTGTGCCTTAAAGGTGACAATATTTAAAAATAACAGTGTCCAGTACTAGAGGAAAAAGGTCAGGGCAATGGATGAACCTGCATTCTGATACTAAAATATGTTTTAAATCCTTTGATTGAAAAAGAAGCTCAGCAGAAGAACTATAATAGGCTGTTTAATTCTGGAGCTCAATTCCTGGAAAAGTTTGAAAAACTGAAGTTTGATACTGTTACAAACCTCAGAGGATGTGAATGTGTGCACTGGATGACTGACCACTGGCATCCTCTGGTAACATAAGCCCCTAGTAAACATGCACAGGTAGGAAACTTTCCTGGGCTGCGAGACAGCACAGGACAAAATATAAAAAGTTCCCTGAAAGCAAATCTGTATGTCTCTGGGGTTCTTGATGGGAAGGCAATTCCAACCTCACATGAACATACCTGATCTTTGCCTTTCACCTTACAGGTGCCTGGAAATTGAAGTAGCAGTATGCAGAAGCTGAAGGAAAGCCGCTTATTACCAGGAGCAGAGTGAGCTGCAGCTTCTCTGAGCAGTGTTGTAGTCTTGCAATCTGAGTTCATCCTACATCTGCCAGGTTTAGAAACAAGCAGGTAACAATTTGTCCACAGAGAAAAAACACAGCAACTAAGTAGAGGTAACATGGTCTGGTAAAAATATCAAAATGAGTAGCTGTACTTACCAAGAGTGACTCCCAAAGCGTGCTGATTTCTGTTGTACCGACTGTGGCCAGCTGCCTGATGCCCACCCAGCTGCTCTCTCATTCCACCTCCTCAGCAAGATGAGGGAGATATAAAGATGAAAAAGTTAATCGATGGAGATTAAGACAGGGAGATCACTTACCAATTGCTGTCATGAGCAAAACAGAATTGACTTGGAGAAAATTAATTTAATTTAATTCCCAATTAAAATGGAGTTCTGTGATGAGAAAGAAAAACACCTTCCCCACAGCCCCCCTTTCTTCCCACACTAAACGTCACTCTCTTCTTCCTGAATCCTCTACCTCCTGCCCCTGAGCAGTGGAGGGAATGGGGAATGGTGAATGGGGACTGTGGTCAGTCCAGAACAGCTCCTCTTTGCCTCTCCTTCCTCCAGACTCTTTCCCATTTGTCAGAGTGGTTCCTTCCCACTGGGTGCAGTCCTTCAGGGTAAACTGGCTCCAGCATGGTCTCTCCACAGGCTGCAGCTCCTTCAGGGTACGTCCACTTGTTCCAGTGTGGTCTCTTCCAGGGGCTGCAGGCAAATCTCTGCTGAGGTGCCTGGAGAACCTCCTCCTCTCTTCCTTCTCTGGTGACTGCAGGGCTGTTTCTCACACTCTTTCCCTCTCCTGGAGCTGCTGGGCAGTGTTTTACCCATTCTTACCCAGGCTTTCCTCAAGGTAGCACCAGCTTGGCTGAAGGACCAGCTATGCCCTGCAGCAGGGTGGTCAGAACTGGCTGGAACCAGCTGTATCTGTCACAGGGCAGCCCCTGCCACTCTGACTGGGGCCATCACACATGCCCCCCACTACCAGCACATCAACATCTGGATCCAGTACACTGCTTCAACCAAAATGTCAGTGCAAGTGAGGATGGGGACAAAAGCAGACACCACACTGAAAAACAGGAGATGACAATCACTTGCCCTTACAAAACTCAGTGGGAAAACGGTGTTGAAGCACTCCTTGATAGCAGTTCTGTAACATCTTCATCTTATCTATGTGTTAGTCAGTGTCACTGCCCTTTCCAGTGAAATAGGAACTCTGCCTGCATTTGTATGTCAGAAGGACTTAGGAGAACAGGATGTTCCACCTATTTAAAAAGCATCTATTTATTTATTTATTTATTTATTTCTAATTACACAAATGCGGGTCTTTTATAATGGAAGACACTCTAATTCTGAGTGAATACAAGCAGGCAGCTGTAGGTACTGTAAACAGAGATGTAAGATCCTACATGGGTGTGCAGGCAAGCTGTTCTCTTAACAGCTTATGCCTGGCAAAGAAAACCCCAACTACATTGCGGTCTAAGAAGTTCAGTGATGATAACAGCAAGTACATGTCAGTGATGAGCATTTCTAAAGGACTTTAGAAAGTAAGGTGAGTAATGTCCTGGTCACTCAGGCAGGGCATCTTTACTAAGGACGGTGGTTTGTAGTGAAGATCTCCCCTGGCACGCTGGAGGAAAACAAAGTGTGTGCAACAAAAGAAGCCATGCTTTTAAATTCCACAAGGCTTCTTGTAGCTCTCTCAGAGCTTTTATCGAGCAAGATTAAGATCACACACACAAAAAAGTTCTTACAAGACTTCAGTAAATGCCATTCTATTAGAAGAACTAGCAGAAAATTTACTTAGTGGGCATCTTCTAATTTAGTACTCTTAAGTAGTAGAAAATTTCTCAATTTTATGAAAATTAATTCTGTTTTTTTCAACCAGCTGTATAAGATGATATCAAACCATCTGGCAGCCATATTGCATAATTTGCTGTGTTTAAAATTAAAGAACTGGACTGCAGGCAAACTATTTGTGTTATCCAATGTGTCTTCACCATGCATCTCCACTACCCGATGCCATCAGTGTGTCTTCCACACGGTGCCAGCAGAAGAACAGAAAGCTTTTCTTATTTTAATTCTGTGTCAGTGGTGGAAAACATCCATGTTTTACAAAACACTTCCTTCTGTTTCAGAGAAGAAATTGCAGCACGGAAAGAGATTTGCCTGAGAGCTGCAGTGAAACCACGCTCGGGTCAGAATTAGAGCGTGCAGATCTGACACCTGACTTAGTCACTTGGCATCTCAGGGATGAGGTTCCCTCCCACTCCACTCGCTCTGTCCTTGGCAGGGGTGCAGAAGAGCTGCCCTCTGCTGCGGGGGTGTGACAGCTTCCGCTAATTTGATGTCACTCATGTATTTACTCATGGCACTGCAAGCACGGTGGTTGAGAGTTTGGTAAGGAGGGTAAAAGCAGCAGCAGCGAAAGGGGATGAAGGAGGATCTTCTTTCAGACAGACTATTTGTGTTGCCTAGTCTGCGTTGTCTGGTAGCCTTGTTTGAATTATGGAATGCCTTAAGATGGATACAAATCAATCAGGGATGACATTTCTATAAGTGACTTGCAATCCAAATCACAGGCAGAGGTTTAACACAATGGGAAACTGTAATGTAAGCTTATGTGAGGCTCTACCTTACGCATTCAATTCCTGTGCCACTGCACTCAGTAAGGGAAGCCAGCTTCTCATGGGCTTAATTCTACCTGCAAAAAGTCCAGGTGTAAAGCCTGTACTTCTGGCCTTAAGGCAGACGTGCTTTCCCACAGAACCAAGTCAAAAGGCTGGGTTTAAGGCATTTCTCACTATTGGCAGAAAAGTCACCTTAGGGAACCACTGGTACTTCTGGCAATTTTGTTGGATATTTGCTCAGTTTCAGGTGCACAAGAGTGTTAAGGCTGCTGTATCACGCTTATAACACACATTTGTAGAGACTGTTTAAAGCATGAAATAAAACCTGGCAGTTCGGCTGCAGCATGCTCAAGACCTTTTACAAACTTCATCTACTGAACCAGAGAATAACAAAACAAAACATGGGAGTTTTTCTCTGTCAAAGTTACTAAAAGGTTTTTGAGTGATTTCAACATTTCTTCTAATTGAAAAACTGTGTTTCTCCTCTCACAAAATTACTTAGTTATATTAACAGTCTTAATGATGTAGCTGGTCACTGCAACTATGTTCACTGAAACAGAAACCCTCATTTTGCTAACAGGTGTCTTCAAAGCTTCTTCATATCTCTCCTTTTTTACTTCACGAGTTGATAATCCCTAAATAAGAAGACTGGTTAAGTTTTGTCTATTTAATCTTAATTCCTGACTATTTTCTTTTCTTTAGTTTAAAAAGAATTTACTAAGCAATGCTTTATATAGTGGTTGTTTGATGTAAAAGACGCCAGGAGAGCAGAAGCCTACTCTGGGACAATGTGCTCTTAATACCTGACCTAGAGGTTCTTAGTTTTAATGATCAATGTAACAGGAGTATGGGGTATGTCCCTAATTCTGTCATTTGCTTAGTCCTTTTTGTTTCAGGCGATGAATGGTCTGAAAGTATCTAAAACACCTTTTGCTTCTGTTTTCAGAACCTGACATACAAAACACTTTGGATTTTACCACAGAGCAGACAGTCTCAGAAGCCAAATCTACAAGTGAACCAGTTTAGTATTTTTCTCCCTACATGAAACCCATACTGCATGATAAGCCAGACTAAAAATGCAGTTAAGTCAGAGAGTTGCAAGGAGAGTTTAGATAGCACTGCCGCTGCAATGCATCTAGTTTAAATTCTAAGCGCAATGTTTCAAAGTTAGACTCTCAAATCCCTGTTCCTCCTCCAAATATAGTAGAAACACAGCATCTGCCAAAAACTTAGGTATTCAGTTTATGCAATTTCCTGACCACCAAGATCAGCACTAAACCCTCCTCCCTCATCCAAGGACAAACTACTTGCAGCTTCACTTTTAATTCAATTCACTGTCCAGAAGAAGGAACAGTCTTTCACTCCATGAAAAACAGTCCTGAACACCCGCAGGGAGCATGGCTATTACTGGCTTCAGAGAGAGACATAAGAGGTAGTAAGAGATGAAAATCCTCATTTCACCCTGCTAAATCCACCATTACACCATGGTGATGTGACAGGAAAAGAGCCAAATACCTGCCACTTTCATCCTGCTGAAGTGCTGAGACCAGGATTAGAGTTATATAAGGCTGTAAAATGGGAATTCATCTTGCAAAGGGAGGAATCTCTCGGTTCCTTTCCGTATTGAAATTGCTGCTCGTGGAGCTGAATAGCATTGCCCCAACACGAAGAAGCAACACAGAGAAGCCAAGTATCAAAACTCTAACTCCCACACAAATACAGCATTTTACAAGAGCACACTCTGGGTGATTTATACACACCTGAGCATTTTTGCTTAGAATAAAACTGCAGGACACGTGTCCTAGGCTGGTGAAAACTTGGTCAGATGGTTATTAGGTTCTGGGTATTTTGTACAGTGACCAAACTTTATTTATTTTTCTGCATAGAAGAGCTTACCCTAAATGAGAGGTTGCCAATTCCAGTGTCCTCCTTCATATAAAAAGGGAAGATTCTGTGAGTGCTGTCGCTGCATCAGCTTCCCATCTAACAGTGCAAACTTCTTCACTACACTAAATAAGAGAACAGAAAAAAATTACAGTCAAAGGTACCATTCCTATCGCCTTCTTAACAGGTAACATGCTGAAGCTGCTACAGTTAAGCACAAAACTAAAACGTGAAGTCAGGGAAAGCACCCCATACTTATTTTTGAGTCAAAATTGTGGAAGCAGGCAAAACGTCCACTAGGCTGAAGGTGCTTGCCCCAGGACTCTGCACTGGGGAACTCCAGTATTCTCCAACCTTGCAGCACAATCCCAAAGGCCACTTGGTCCTGAAATCAGGGAGGAAGGGATGGCTGCCCCAGCCTCTTCAGCTGGCAGGAAGAAAAAGTGCATTTAGAGTTGTAAGAGCAAAGTGAAAGCAAAAGGCTGACAGAAAGGCTTCTTGCAAAGATGCTCAGCTAGTTCTGAGCTCTTCCAAAGTGTACTAATGTCTCTCCAGAAGAGGAAGGGCTGGAAGAGTTTAGAAGTGGAGTGAAAGCAGGTCAGATATTAAACACCATCTTTTGCTTTGGGAACAAGAGTGTATGTTGCTTGGAAATGCATGATCTCCTTGACAGCCTGGCTCTGTGGGGTAGAGTGCACTATGCACACTGTTAGCCAGGCAAATATTGATTAAATCAACTGTTTTTCCAGCTGGAGTTCAATATCAGGCAGGGATAGGAGAAGGCATCCTTCAACCTAGTCTTTCATCCGACAGGAGAGGTACTGCTGTACTAGGAAGACAAGTGAATTAGAGTTGTAAATTTTTCTAAAGCAAAGAAGTGGTTAGTAGAGTGAAACCTTAGAACTTAATCAGCTTAAATGTGAAAAATCAAACAAGCAACAGGTGAATAGGTACTTTTGCAAAACAATGAGGAAGATGGGAAACAGACTAAATCTTTTAAGAAACTAGTGTTACTCATTTTGGATTTTCTAAAAAATTGTTGGATATTTTACACTAAAGTAAATGGAAGTACACTTCCATTTTAATACTGAAAAGCCAATATTCTGACTGTTGCCATCTCTACAAAAATAAATTACTTTGAGAAATCTGCTAAAAATTAAGCTTTATTCATTGGGTTTCTTTTCATTGAGCTTAAGAGAAGCACATGAGAAAATTCAAAGCAACAATTCTCAGTTTTGATACATACTGTTAAGTGCAGAAATTGATACTGCACACAGCAGCAGTTCAAGATACCACATAAAGATAAATGATTAAGTTACTGCAGAAGAAATATTTGTCCAAATACTACTTTATTCTGATATAGAATTATTTCAATACCTGCATTAGTGTTACTGAAGTATCTTTTCCATATATCTTACCTCTGGTAATGCTCTATATGTCTTTAAACTCATTCATCCAGCAAAGACAAGGCAGCTGGCTGAATGCTACATTCCATTTAACCATCCTGTCAAGACTAGGATCAGGCACCCAGCAATACCAGCCTAGGGAATCTTACAGCAAATTTATGAGAGCAGATGTTGCTCAAATCTCGCAAGGCCACGTGTTGTGTTTGGCACACCAGAGATAAGCAGCTACAGTGGCACATATATTTTCTCATACCTCTATAAAACAGTAATTACGTTGATCTTACTATATGCTAAAAATGTACAACTGAAGCTAAGCTAGCATGATTAAGGAATATAAAACCCTGGACAAGTCCTTGCCTTTAATATACTGGGTGAACAGCAGGGTTTTAGAAGAACCCTTTCCCTTTTTTTGTAGTTTAGGGAAGATGTGTTTAATCACTGCTTTTAAAGTCTTCTTTCAGAAAATAATTGAGGCCGTGTTTTCATCAAGAATGTCAAATTTATTCTATTTACGCTATATTTATCAAATAAAGTACCAGGAAATTAAGACAAAAAAGTTAAGAACAATAATTCTATAGATATAATTTATACCAAGGGGCATTTATTTACAGAAAAAAATGTTACAAAAATTTATTACTGGTTTCTCAAAATTGACTGAAGTTGTGATTTAAATCTTTATGAGTAAAAGAATGATTTCAACTGGTATAGAAGGCAAAATTTTGTACATAAGACTCAATTAAGATCTCAGAAAAGTTTAATAGCAAAAAGAAGAGTTTCTTCTACTTTTGGTAAAAGGAGAGGCTGCTTATCATCTGCTGCAGAAAAAGATGGATCTTAATTGGTTTATGAACAGAGTTACATGACATAATTGACTCTGGGAGGAGGAGGTGGGAAATTGTCTCAGGAGGCTACTCCTGATCATTTAATCCTCAGATAATATGAATAGTCTATTATTTATATTTTGTAAATTAAATATAATTCTGAAGATGGTCCGAATTTACCAATGTACCTGTGTACTGAAGAAAACCTCAGAACATTTTTAGCAGTTGGTTTGGTGTAGAAGATCAATAAAATAGATTTAGTGGTTATGCAGGCACCAAAAAGGAAGCATCAATACGAGACATCAGACAGAATTCCCAAGGGAGATCTCATCACTGAAACCTGAGGGGATCATTAGCCCCAGGTTTTAAGGCACTCATGGTCTATGTTAACATTACATTATGTTTTGTATCATTAGCTGCAGCTATTCCAAACAGCATGGTTACTCTTCTCGCTTGTCTGATTTAGAAGCACCAAGATAATTTCCTTTTCTTCTCCATCAAATACATGTTTGTATATCATAACTTTTTCACTTCTCTCAAGTCTACAGACCTGGCCAAGAACATCAGCTGAATTATTTGAAAATGGTATATTTAGAGAACTTATCTACCTTTAGTAAAGATGTACGTGTTTATTACTTAAAAAAATATTAGCAATAATTTCTTTAAAATTGTAGAAGAAACATATTGCTCTGTATCGAGTGCAAGCAGAACACAAGGCTCTTCAGGATCACTTTTCTTTCAGGTAAATAACCCGTAACAGGCAGATGGCATTCAGGCAGGTTAGTTGCAGTTCCACATGACATGCTAGCAAAATAAGGTTTTAGTCCTGTTATATAAATGGTTTTGCTAAAAATCACTCAAAAGCAATAAAATCTCACCAAGGTAAATGAAAGCTCAGAGCAGCAATTTTTTCCCTGTCATCAGTAAAGCCTATTCTTTCCTCATGCCAAAGTAAGTCTTCAGTCTCATATTGCAGCAAAGTTTATAAAATATTTCTTACAATAAAGTCAAGTTCTCCATGTGTTAATCTACCTAAGTTTTGATAAAAACTTGGACACAGCTGATGAAAGTCAGATGCTATTGGTTCATCAGGTGCGATAGCATCCTACTTTACCTTTGCTTATTATGTTAATTTGTTCAAAATAACAGAGCTGAGGTAGAAATATTTCCTTGCTTGCTGTTCCCTTTTCAATGGAATACCTTTTCGGGCACCAGCTCATCATTATTATGAAATAGATTATGAAACGGTATCTTTCTCACTTTTGCTCTTCCCATTCTCTCCCTCATCTCCTGGGAGATGGCAGTGTGTGTGGGGGTGTGAGCTAGTGGCTGATGGATATTCAGTTGCTGGCCACAATATTGAACAATGAAATTTGTGTGCACGCACAAAGCGTTTTGCTAGAGTTGGTGAAAAAGGTTTAGCTTTTAGCAAGTGTTGTATTTTTGCACGGCTGGGTTATGGCAGAGGGTTTGGGCTGCAGGGGTGGCTTCTGCAAGAAGCAGCCAGAAGCTCTCTGCAAGCCCGACACAATAAATACCAGACGGACTCGAAGCCAGACTGGTCACTGACCAAGGCCAAAACAACCAGCGATGGTCACAGCGCCTCTGGGAATCACATTTAGGAGGAAAAAGCCCCTCAAGTGGCTGCTTTTTGCCCCCAGAGAAGGGAGTGAGAAGGTGTGAGAAACTGTGAAGATTCCCATGGAGAAAACCATGGTGGAGCAGGCGGTCCCCCTGCAGCCTATGGAAGATCATGGCCAGCAGAGACCTCCATCTGCAGCCCGTGGAGAGGCCCCATGCTGGAGCAGGTGGAGAAGATGCTGCGACCTGCATTGGAGCAAGCCTCTGGCAGCATTTGCAGCCCGTGGAGAGAGAGAGATAGGGGCAGTCTGGGCTTGAGTGACTGAGAGACATTCTATGATTTTATGACTGTGCCCATAGCAGTGATCCACACTGGGGCAGCTGGTGAAGAGCTGAAGCCCCATGGGAAAGGACTCACATCGTAGAACTTCGTGGTGGGCTGTCTCCCATGGGTGGGACCCCATGCTGGAGCAGAGGAGAGTATGTAGAATGGCCCCCCCCACCCTGCCCCAGCTAAGGAAAACAACTTGTGAGGAACCGACAGGAAACCCCCGTTCCCCTCCCCCCACCCCCTGTCCCATGCTGGTGGGGGAAAAGGGAGAGAAATCATGAAAAAAATTAAGTGCTAATAAGGGAGGGGTGGGTGAAGGTGCTTTAAGATCTGGTCACAATTCTCATTACCCAACTCTGGTGTCACTGGGTGTGCAGGGCAGTGTCATCAATTAGAGAATTTTTTTTCCTTTATTCTGTGTTGAGTCTGTTCTGCCCATGATGCTCATTGCCCAATGATCTCTCCCTGTCCTTATCTGGACTCCTAAGGCTCTCAATATGTATTTTCTCCCCTGTCCAGCTGAAAAGGGGAGTGATGGAGCGATTTTGGTGGGCGTCTGGCCTCCAGTCAGGGCCAAACCACCACAGTGAGCTCTTCAATTTAATTACCTTAAATATGTCTATATCCTGACAGTTACAAAATAACATCATAAGGAGATGTGCAGACCATTAAGAGAAGTGGCTGAGCTGGTGCTAGTGGAAGAACCCCATGAACAGCTGCTGTAAAAAGCTGAGTGAAAGAGCTTCAACCTCTTCACTTATTCTGCTCTTCTACATGACAAGTCCAAAAGGAAGAGGCAGAAGCAGGACGGGTTTTCCAGGGAAAGCACTGGATGCAGGCTGTCTACCAGAGAAAAAACTGAATCTCCTGTTTGACCAGAGGTATAGGTTCATACTAGCCTACAATTTCCTGTCATTTACACATAGCATGTAACTGCTGCAACTGCCCTGTTTTATTGCCTACTGAAAAGTGAGTGGGTAATTTCACACTTTCTCTTGGATATTAGGTTTATTATACCATGCCTTATCTTAGAGTATGCTTTGAGAACTGTCATATATTTCAGAAGAATAGGGATTTGTAACAGACCTAGTAGCAGGCCTTTATTATAGAAGTGATAGGAGTTATCATTTGAGAATAGCACAGGCTTTTTCACGCAGTAATTGGCATTGATTATCTTCCATCCATGTGCACTGTCACTTACCAGTGCAGATGCCCTGCCAAGAGGGTTTTATGACGTCTCCATGTACAGTACTGTAACTTTCTTTGCAGTAAAAGGAAGTTGATTCTCATCTACAATCAGATCAGACCAGGCACAAAAGTTAATCACAGGTCTTTATGTCTGTTAGAGAAGTCATGGAAAGTCAAGAATTATTAGCTCACAAAAGGAGATGGGCAAGCTTCTAGCTTGAAGGAGAAAAGAAAGACCCCTTCCTCCCCCTGCCCCGCTCTAAAAAGATGGGAGAAAATAAAACAAAGAGCTCCTGAAGTGCAGGAGGCTGTTAAAGGACTGGAAGAGAACAGCAGGAGGAACAGTGTTAACCGCTCTTGTTCATCTCTTGTGGCCACAGTAAGTGCTCACAACAGTTTAGACAAGCCTTAGCTGTACCATTTCTTTGAAGTGACAAGGAACAACAGATGATTAAAGAGATGAAGAAAGGAAACAACATCGTGCTTTCCAAGGAAAGGATCAAGACAAAAGTAACTTCCTCAGTTCTTAGCATCACATTCCTATGAATAGAAAGCAATACTGAAGCTATCATTGTCACCATTCAGGCATGATGAGAAGTGTTAAAAATAATGAACTACCTATCTGAACACATAAAAATGAGGGAAACCATGGTACAATGTATGATTATCAGACATTACAGCTCACCCTGGAACATGGATTAATACGTGTTCTGCAAAGTATCCATCAAACCTATATTACATTATTCCATCTGACAGATTAAATAGCTGATCTTCAGTGCATGTAAAATTGCCAGATATCCAGCAACTTAAGATGACCTAGGTCAGTTTTCAGAAACAAAAAGCCTGAGCCTAGTAGTAATAAAAATTACTACCTTCTTTTATTCTGCCAAAAATGTCAGAGCTTGCATGGCTTGAAACACAAAAATGAGAGAAAGGCTGTGTGCAGATAGCTAAGGGAAGAAAGTGGGGTTAAAATGAACAAAAGCAAGTTGAAAACTGTCAGCTTTAAGCTAACAGAAGCCGCTAAGGGAACACAAGGCAACTAAATCCTATAGTAATTTTCTAGCACAGAACAGCATAATCAAATAGCTATTAAAGGTACATGAGGTAGTGATCAGCTGACTTAATTGTTCACCAACAATCTGAGAATAGATTTTCATCTATGGTCACACAAGTCCTGGCTTAGGCAAGTCATAGTGGAAGACGCATGTATATTTGTTTTAAACAAGTTAAGACGGTGGCTTAAGGGCTAAAAGAAACTCACAAAAGAATCAAAACCAATAAGCATTGTAGTGGGTGGCTTACCTGGAGAGGATTGTGCAGTAATTTTGAAAAGTTATTGTTTCAAGCATAACTATTTATAGGGAGTTTATTGCTATTCATCCTTTACAGGGTAACCAAAATACTGTCTAAGCAGTAATTAAAGACAGATTAGGATCAAATCATGTAGAGTGGGTAGAACTTGCATCATGGGGAATTTTTAGTCAATAAAGTAATAATTTTGGTGTAACACAAAAAGGTGTCCTCACAAGATGTGACTTAGCAGCATTAAGTACTGTGTTTGGACTTAACTTTTGTTTGCACATCAGCAGCACAGACCCTGTATTACAGAAAGGAAACAGCTAGCAGGCAATTCACTTCAGACCTGCAGACCCAGCCAAACTCATATTCCAGTTCAGCCATACATGCTGTCTCTTAAAAATGCCTTTATTTGCATACAAACAGGCATTTATTTGAAGGAAAAACATGGAACAAAGTGTAAGCAATACAACCATGGTTTACCTTGACCAGAGGGCTAAAAGCTGAACGGGTTCCTGAGATGTGACCCCCAAGTGGATGAGTTCCAAGGTCTGATAGTGAATGACACAGACCTTTGATGCTTTGCTCAGTACCAGATTTCGTATCCCTTATGAGAAAGAGTTGTGCACTATAAGCACTCAAATCGTTACTGACATTTAGTTTAATGGAAGGAAATTATTTTGCTTTCAATCAGCTCAGGAATATTCTGCTCTTAAATTGACTACTAATTCCTAATGAAAGCCTGCTATCCATCTATACTGCTATTATAAAAAAAGGCTCCTTAATTTGAAAGTCCCTCTCTTTCTTCATGAAAGGTGTCATAAATCGGTGCAGATTTCTTTTGTTCAATTAAAAATAACATTAGCAATTTTTTTTATACTCTTTTTACTCTGAAAGGCTCATTCTGTGCTGCAGTGAAGCACTACAAGAAATTAATGAAAATAACCTGCTACCACCTCCTAAGCTTTGCCTGATTTATCTGCTGCTTTTGCTTTACCCTCTTGATTCTGGGGTGCTGAATTCACACTATTTTCAGGAAACTACTTTTTCCGTATTTCTTCATAATTTTGCAAATTAGCCTCTGGCCATCAAATTTCCATTTCTGAAAGTTAATACATAATAGATATCTTCACCTCCTCTGTACTATGTCAGTAGTTTTTCTTTCTCCCTCAGAGAGGCACGTGGGAGAGAGAGGGAAAGATAAACCTACTGTTTAGAGGGCTCAAAGTTATTCTAGTTTGATGATGTTTGTGTAACTAATTGTAAGGAAGTATTAATGGAACTTATCTAGCAGAGTTGTACGTTGACTTTCACTGCATCACCATCATTATGGTTTCAAGAACAAGTCAGCACATTAGAACAGATGATCCCCAAGTAATTAAGGCAAATGATATCCCAAGCCACAGACTTAGAGTGCTCAGTCACCATGTTAAGCGTATTACTGGCTTTAGGACACTGAAAGCCCATCATCCCTGCTAGAGCTCATCCATGCTGCTTTTCCTGCCACAGCATGGTCTTTTATCGTGGTTTCCAAGAAACGCAGTAAATTCATATTTATACACAACTGCTTTCAATCCTCAATGATAGCACCAGGTTGCAAGATACCAGTTTAAAAAATGGTTTTTTTAAGCAGCAGGAGGTTTAGGATCAGCCCTGTGTTCAATTTTGATATGATTTGTGTGCATACAGTGGCTTTGGTGCTTTAAAGAAATTCCTCACACGGATAATTTCTGGATCATGGTCTTTCACATCAATTGTAACAACATCCATGGTTCACAAAGCAGGTGTTTTCCTTTAGATTGGGAATGGGTACCTGTAAAATTACATAGGAAACAGCTAGGCTGGAGGTATTTTTAGCTTAACAACATGTACGTTGAATGCCTTCACAGTCTGAAGTTGTTCCCTGGGACATCACCTTCTGTGCCACACTACAGAATATATTTCTTTTTTAAAAGGTCTCAAGTTTGTTATGGGGTGTTCCAGATATCATTTACACCTCTATGCCTGGGGTTAGTGGAACAGACATTGCATGGACCTTTTGGGACTGTGTAATTCATTGCTACCCATAGCTGAGCAGGACCATGGAGACAGACAGCGGCCTCATGCCTGTTCAGCAGCACACAGGTTCATCTGTCTAGAAAAATAACATGAAATTGCCCTACAAACCACTGCAACCATAGGGTAAGGTGCAAGAACCTAAGATACATCATTAAAAATAATTTCTGGGGAACAAATTTTCAAGAAAGCGTCTTCTATCTTTAAAGCACCATTTTCTCATGCAACATCCTGCTTGCAGCTTCGGTAGAAAATCATGTGTGAAACTGTCTGCTTTTACCTTTCTCTGACTATTATAGAAAAAAAACCCAGGTTTTCAATTAACAGCTTATTGGTTGGCAAGGCTTTATCTTGCTGATAGCACTTATCTTAATGACAGGTTAATCTTCTGAAGACTGAGATCTGACACAACTCTTTTTTTCAGGAAATCAGAAAACAACTAAAATGCTAATCGGTTCACATGTGGCCACATAATTCCTCACCTTCCTCATATCTTGCTGCTGATATGATGAGGATTTATTTTATCAGGTTAAACCAATATTTCATGTAATTTTCAGCAGGAGTTAACAGCAGCGAAAAGCAAATAAACCAAGATGCAAACAATCCATACACTCATACTCAACAAACTGGCAGTGAAGGGAGAAAGAATGGGCTGCGAGGGGATGAATATTTTCCTGACCTTTTTTGAGTGATTGATATAGCTCCTGAAGCATGGAGACCGACAGCACCAATAAGTTTTTATCCCAGACAGTTTAACTACAAGCGTTACTCATGCTGTGGCTTATAATTTAGACTCGAATTAACATATAGCTTTATTTACTGCTCTCTGCCATTCTATTTCTTCTAGTGCAACGCAGAAATGCTGAGCAAGTTGAATTATAGGAGCTATAACACCACAATGTTATTTTCCCAATTGTATATACATTAACATTCTGATCCCTTTCTTTTGGGAATGAAATCTGCAGTGCTAGAGGCCTGGTCTCTATCCAAGGCAAAGCCATTTATTTAGTTCACTTCCCCCCTGCCTTTAATCTTTGAAGACGTATGTGGGGGCGGAATTTTCAGCCATCTGAAATAAAAGTAGTTCTGTCTTTTTGATGCTTGAGGGAATGTGAGAACAATCTAATTGAAGAAAAGTCACGTTTTTGTTCTGAATAAAAAATTGTAGCAAAGTACTGTGAGCTAACTGTCTGAAAAATGGCTTGGGAGCTATTTAATGAAAAAACATAAACAAACCTTCACAGGAGCAATGTAATTAGTCCTCTTGTCAAAGGCATGGCCTGCAATATTGCAGTGTAAGAGGCTATTGCCAAATCCAAGAAGCATTAATCCTGAGTTGATCTGATCACTGAAATAAAATTACCAACGCAGAAAATGAGCTCCATCATCATTCATGAGCTAAAAGATGACTGGAAATATTTGTGGTTCAGTATACGAACGTCCTTTTCCAAAGACCTTACTAACTATACTGTCCATAGCAAACACAAGCTTCTGAACTTGGTAATTCACCTGGACCCTGGCAAGGGCAGCAAAAAAAGTCCTAGCCTTACTCCAAACCACTATGCTAGTTTTAAAATGAAGATGTCACCACCTGTAGTTGGTATCCATAATTACAAGGGGACTTTTAACTGAGAAATGAGATACAGTAAAATTTAATCAACATCTTTACAATTCTAAAATATACCAAGCAGGATAAGGGTCTTAAGAGAAGACATTTTTAATAGACACACCAACTTCCACATGCTTGAAGGGAAAATATTATATTTCCCCAAATCACCACCACAAGACTGAGATTGTCCCAGGGAAGCTAGTGCCCGTTGTAATGCTAAGCAATGCTATTATTTATGCATTAAAACCTAACTAAAGTAGCTTAACATTAAATGTGTTAATTCCTCCTGCACAAGCGAATGCCACTCCGGGTGTACACAAGTTTCTGTAATTGCTCGTACCTTAGTCTGCTCTGTGCTTGATCTTGCTTTTTGTCTTACCTGTGTGGCATTTAACAGAACAGATTTTAGGGTTTTTTTACTATGTCCCCTCTTCTGTATGCCTCTGGCTGTCAAATGACAAAGGAAAACTTGTATCAGTGACACTGGCCTGTGCACACCAATGCTGATCCCTGGGGGAAAATAATCTTTGATTCCTTACTTATTTTGAACTTGCCTCAGAACCTGAAATAAAGTTTCTCGTGTTGTCAGAGAGGAAAACACAAAATCATTTATTATACACACTCCAACAGCATTTTAAGGCCAGGGGTTTTTGTGCAAGGAGCCTTTTAAAAATACCAAAAACAATCCCTCCCTTGAGAAACTTGCTCTGTAATGTCTCTAAAGCAAGCAAGATTCGGTACTTGGTGTCCCTTCACATCAGCCTCTACTATATAAAAAAACCCTCTTTCTGAAGTTTGTCTTGCCTTAATCGCTTGGCATTTGGTCTGCAGAGCTTTAGCAAAGAAACTGTTTGCTGCCAAGGCGTCACAGCAGGTAGTCATCTGAGAGCAACTCGGGCAGCTGCCTAAAAACACAACTGGGTTGGTGTCCTGGTTTCAGCTATGATGGAGTTAATTATTTTTAGCAGTGGATGGAATGCCATGTTTGGGTGTTAGGATGAGAACAGTGCTGATAGCACCCTGATGTTTCTAGTTGTTGCCGGGCAATCAAGGACCTTTCTCAGCTCTGCATACTTCCTTACTAGTGAGAAAGGAGGGGACGTAGCCAGGACAGGTGACCCGAACTGGCCAAAGAGGATATTCCATGCCAGTTACGTCATGCTCAGTATAAAGGGGGACTGGGGGGAAGAGGAGGAGACAACGCCAGGACGTGCAGTTTCTTGGGACGGTCGGGTTGTCCGGGACGGGCTCTAAGCTGTGCGGCCTGAGTTGTGTGGTTTGGTGAGAAATTGCATTGTGTATCACCAGTTTCATCTATTTTGTGCTTTAAACTTATGTTATTGTTATATCTAGTTTTCTGTTATTGTTTAGTAAACTATCCTTATCCCAACCTGCGTGGTTCTGGTTTCTAGGTTGTGGTTTCGTTCCCTCTTTTCTTCCTTCCCTTTTCCCCCTCCCCCAACTTTCCTTCCCCCTTCCTTTTAAAAGTACAAGCGACTGTGTGGGGTGCGGCCCTCGGCTGGGGCAAAACCACGACAGTTGGCAGCAGCCTGCCGAGGCCACTGCTTGGACCCTGGTGTGATTCCCCATCTGCACCCCCACCTTGCCCCAAGATGTGTGCATTATCTATCATGCAGAGGTAACAGGGCTCACGAAGGAAGTATATATATTTTGCCTCAAATTAGATACGGCGAGTCACTTTTGATAGTATTTGTGCAATCTTTAATGTTTCTGAAAGCACACCTTGAGCTGCTTGGTTACAAGCTAAACACCCTGCAAACACAGAGCTAACGTAAGGAGGGAAACAAGTGACTGCAATACTGTACCTCAGGAGCGTGGGGATGCTCCCCATGGCTCCAAAAGAAGAGGGGGTATGTTTGTCATCAAGGTGATCTAGTTTTCTTTGGAGATAGAAGTCTCTGTCCTGAAGTGCAGCACCTTTTAGAGACTGCTTTTTGTATGTGGCCTTATTTTCATACAGTTGTCTAGGCATGGAAATGGCAGAACTGATCCCTCCCGCAGGGAAAATTAGCTTTGATGCACCCTTTTGTGACCTCTGTAAGAAAAAAATGTGACTTTTTCTGGGGGCAAGCTTCTATTGTGCATGATGTCAATCCAGAATCTGACTGTGTGCATGGATTATTTTCATGCTTATTCTAGCTCTGTTTCATAGGTGTTCATCAGAAAGCATGAAACTTGTCTTGCTTTTGGCTGAGATAGAGTTGATTTTCTTTCTAGTAGCCAGCATAGTGCTGTGTTTAGGATTTAGTATGAGAACAATGTTGATGACAAACCGATGCTTTTAGCTGTTGTTGGGTAGCTGTAGTGCCTACACCAAGCCAAGGACTTTTCTGGTTCTCACGCCCTGCCCCAGGTGCAGGAGAAGCTGGGAGAGCACAGCCAGGACGGCTGGCCCAGGCTGGCCAAGGGGATGTTCCCTGCCAAAGAGCATTGTGTTCTGGTTATAACTGGGGAAATGAGCTGGAAGGTGGGATTGCTGCTGGGAAATGCACTGGGACTCAGGTTGTTTTTTTCCCTTTCACAGGTGGTGAGCAATTGCATTTGTGCATCACCTGTATTATTGTTACTGCTATTACTATTATTATTCTCTTCCTGTGTTATCCTATTAAACTCTCTTTATTTCAAGCCATGAGGCTTTTTTCCATGCTTCTCTCCGTCCCCTTGGGCAGGAGAAGGGAGCAAGCTGCTGCGCAGTGCTGAGCTGTCAGCTAGGGCTAAAACATGACAGAATGGAAAGAACAAAATATATTTGTTCCTAGGGCTCTGCAGCCTCTGGAACGAAGAGCTGTTTGTGGTCCTCATGACAAAGCCCTCTAGGGAAAAGGTGCATGAAATTTAGGCACTTAATTGTATATGCCTGTCATTAAATGGTAAAGAAAGGCTGGCTGAATGACTGTTCAAAAGGTTAGCAGCTGACATTTTAAGTTAATGCTCAGATTCAGTGTGCCCCCTGATGTAGTGACACAAAGAAACAACTACAGAAATAAGCTGCAAGAGCCCCTTTCAAAATGACTTCTAACTACCCTTACAAGCCTGTGGAGAAACAAGTTCATTTCAGCTATGGACACCTGCTCTTTCTGTGATGATGCACCCTGGGCATGTTTGAGCTACACTGTACAAACTCCCCCCACCCTCATGCAGGGCAGCCATATGGATTGCACGCATATTATTTCCTTCCATTTGTTGACAATTCAGGGTAGCGTTAATGGGCGTTGCTGAACACCCAAATTCTTATTTTCTGGTATAAGGGAACTTGAGAAAGGAGGATTTGAGATGACCCTTCATTTTCTGCTTCTCAAAGGTCTTATGATTGGATGTTAGCTAGACTCTCCAGAAGACTGCAAGATGAACAGAATTCAAATGTATTAAAACAATCATCAAAAAATGGGAACGGTCATATGCTTTAATATTTGCATAATAAATTATCATACTGCTAGTTCAACATGTAAATTATTGCTCACCTTGTGATTCTTTAAAAGCTATTCTGTATACATTTTCAACAAATATAAAACACATGCAGAAATTATTTACATAATATTCTTTGCACAAGGAATGCGGGCTTTATATGAGTGGTCATTCAGCCAAAAAAAAATGTTTAGACCTTCTTTATGGAATAAATCAAAGTATCGGTTTCATAAAGGTGAGGCCAAAACACTACAGAAAAATTGGTGACCTGGTTCAGCCCAAGGGCCTATGTCACCACCTACTCTGCTCCCAGAAGGGCTGTGAGAAAATGCTGTGGGAGAGCAGGAATAGGGCAAGCCATATGCAATATTTCTGCAAGAGCTTTCAGCTACTTTCAGCTGAATTTTTTCACATTAAATTTTCACTGAAGTATGTTTATGCACAACAAAACAAAGACAAATTTTAAGAAGTATGAAAGCATTTATCCGTTCTGTCGTGGAAGACAGTATCACTTAAACAACGTGTAACAATGACTTCTTTTTCTCTCTCTCTTTCATCCTTTCTTTCATTGAATAAAGGTTTGTACTGCATTTGGGAAAGTATATATTATGCATCCTTTTCTTCTGCATTGTGCTATCACTATATTTTGAGAATTCATTTATTATTTTTGGATAGGTGTCTTAAGTGCAAGAAGCTTCCAAAAATAGCTTAGTCCCGCTTCACCTGAAAATCCTCAAAGGATTCTATTGTTTGAGTGAAAATTTTGAAAAAGAAGATGCTAGTAATAGCAATAATACTTCACTTGAAGAGCTTGCAGTATAAAAAAGTAGTATAAAGCTGCAACAATAAATGGTGTACATTTTCCAAAATTGCATGGGATTTATGCAAAACTGAAGTGTTACTCTATATTTATTTGGACAGTAGAAAGATTGTTTCTTACCTGCAAGAGTCCTTTGAAGGTACTATCACCAAAATACAGGCAAATTCAGAGGATGTATTTATATTTAGGTTTTTCAAAAGCATTTGGCAAGGAATTTCAACCAAAGAAGCAGAAGGTACAATAGAATATGGATTAAAAAAAAGCTATCTGAATCAAAAAGGAAAAGCTGCATAGCTGGAAGGTTTTCAGTTTGGCAGAGATGACTCCAATGCCTGCACTCTTTCTACCCTCTGGAGGGGCAGTTCTAGGAGCTAGAGTTTGCCCACAGATGAAAAGCCAACAGCTTAGGTAAATAAGAGACATCATAAGAAACAAATAGCCAGTAAGTCAGTTACAGAAGTGAATCTAATTAAAATTCAAGGTAAAACTTCAGCATTTCTATGCTAGCTGGTTGGTGCATGAAATCTTAATTTGCCCCATTTATGAACCATAAATGAATTTATATACTCTAGATGTTTGAAACTCTTAATCTTGCTAAATCCTTGTCTCATTTCTCATATGTGGGGAGAACAAACAATTTACCATCAGTGAAGCAGGATTAAGTAAGAACTACAAGCATTGGGCTAAATAGAATGCAGAGATTATACTTTCAGGCAATTAAATACCAAGATTATACAGAAGACAAACAACCCATAACCAATGCTGAATTAGACAAGTTTCAGAAAACAAAGAGAACTAGATAAAGACAAAAGTAATCCAACTGGTTAACTCACTGAAAAGCAACATTCCAAGAAGAAATTTTAAGAAAATAATAATAAACAAGAAGAGGTGTGCATTTGGCAGACTAAAGGAAAAATGCTGAATCACAAAGAACTTACCTTGTAACTTCATTTAGTGGTAATTTCTGATCAATTTATCAACTGTGTAGGGAGACATAATTTGTTCTAGGAGAGAAAGGAATATAAAAAGAAAATTTGATGTTTGATATTAAAGAACTTGTTTGTAGATCTCTAGAACAGAAAATGGATCAAAAATACTAAATGAGCTGATGGGATAAAAAGAGAAGAGTATTACTAATTTTACAAAGAACATCAAAAAGTGGTGGGGGTGATGTGCTTTCCTCTAGTTGAAGTGATTTCAGTTTTGCTATTAAAAACAGATCTCAAAAAATCCTCACAACTACTGACCATCTTTGTTAGGATCATTCTTCTGGCTGGTAGTTTTTTGCAAGACTTGAGATATGTCCAACTGCCTGATTCTTATACAAACTGTAGTCAGAAATCCTTAATAAACCAAACAGATATTGCCCAGAGTGCAGTGGTGAAACCTCAAACAACACTAACTTCCCTGAAATGTAGCGACTTGAATGGAAAATCCAAAGAAGTAGCAGATAAACAGATGTCACTACAGAGATACTAAGCACATTGTCTGTGAGACCAAGGACACATGAAAAGGGAGAACTGAAAAACCCAGGATCAACCAAAGATACAGGTAACAGCTAGACAGAGAGGAGACTCTGTGATGTAGGAAACAACGCCTGATCTTCTGAAGTGATACATAATGGAATGAATGGAGTTGGGAAAGAAAATGAGTGTGAGAAGACATCAAACCATACCCTGCAGAATACCTGCAAGCAGTGAGGGAGCCATGGCAGAACGGTGCACTGTTTAATTCCCACTTCATCAAAGAGCTGGAAGCAAAGCAAACATTTTAGAAATCTTGTGCAAAATCCGTCATCTTCAACTACCACATGTCCAAGGAGATAAAGCACAGAGGAGCCCCAGGAATGGGATAGCAGTTTTGAAAAGAGAAACCCTTAGGTGAAAGAAGTTCCACTTTCAGAAGGAACAACTTGTGTCACAGAGCATGCCAGGACGTCAGAGACCCATACTCATGGTGACATAGCCCAGTACAACTGACGAGCAGGTGGTCCCATGGCACGAACCCAAACATTGCAGCGTGCTCCAACTGGTGGGGATGGGACAGAAGGGTACATGGACTGTGATGCTGCACACTGTGTGAGCGAACAGCACAGTGGACACATGAAAACTAATTTGATGAGAATTACAGAAATCAGCTTCATATGTACTTGTGATGATATAAAGACAAATAAAACATGGAAAAAAATTCCTATCCTTTTATTACTACACAGCAAAAGGATAGAAATGGTAACATGTGAGGCACTGTATCTTCAGCTCTGATTATCAATAACAGCTCTATCAAGCCCCTTCTTGGAAAAATGGTAGAATAATTTGATAAAGAGCATGATGTGACAGAAAGATGGAATGGGGTAGTCTAAAAATGAACATGCTAGGCAATTTTTAGAACTATGCTACTACTGCAAATCTAGTTGATAAAAATTTTGATTGTTAAGATGGCAATTAGACATTAAATGCATTTATGGAAAGTCTTATGATTTCTTTTCCCCTCAAGACAAGACAGAATTGGAAATCAGGATTAAAAGAATTGTATTACGTATCACGAAGTGATAACTTGACCAAACAGTAATTTTCTGTTCCTTAAATATGGCAAAAACAAGCAGATGTCCTCGTTCATAATATTAGAAGGTTGTTTCTGAGAACAAGCGCTTTGTCATCTGAAGAAGCACTATACCATGCAGTTTTGTGATGTCAGTTCCTGTGAAAGCAGATGTTTATTTACCTCTGTCCCTTGATCTAAAGCAACAATTCTTGATGCAGGTCTTCTTGGAAATCAAATGCTGGGCTTAGACTCAAGATCCTGAAAGACTTACTGTCATTTGAGCTTCCTTCTGACCACTGTTTCCTTGGACAAAGGAAGGAAATTCCTTAAAATCATTTAGCAAAAACCTTGCCTGTAAGCTACTGGTACATACTATTGCTAACAATCTACATACAATTCCTAAATTTTTTTCTCCTTCAAAACAAACACTGGTTTCTATATTGCAGGTATAGAAGGACGGTCGACATCTTTCAAACTCACCACTCTCTGTTTTATTCCCAGAAATCTTGGTGTTTAGAAAAAATGTATCATTATTTCAGATGTTATTAGCTTCTGCATTGCACTTGGCTAAGAGGTCACAGCAGCTGATTCCAGAATCCTAATATTTACCTGAAAAACCCTAAGCTGAGACAAACTTGAAAAAACACTCATATCTTAAAAGCAACATGATTGTTTTAGTGTTTTACAGTCAGAGGATAGTATTTCAAAAATAGACCAATTTAGAGTTAGTTTTGGGTTTGGTTTTTTTAAATGATTTTTTTATAAAGCAGGTTCAAACAAACAATCTTTACCTAGGCAATGGTACCCCCATTACCTGGGACAAGTACTATGTGTCCCACAGACCCTTTAACCACACTACTTTTTTATCCACAGACAACCCCCCCCAGCATTTAGCTCTCAAATCCAGACTGAGTTCAGCAGAACTTTTCAAAGACAAACCACAGATGACTCGAAAGCTGGATAATCTTCAAGTAACAGCTCATCTGGGACTGCAGATTTTCCAGTTGCTTTTGATGTCTCCATATTGACTCTCTAAGGTGATTCTTTTTGTCATCTGACAAATGTAGTAGTTTTTTCAAAGTGCTCAGAGGAATAGAGGGTAAGCACCCTGGTCTATCACACCTACTGTACAGGACCAATCAGTACATGAGAAAGAAGCAGCGAGAGAAGGATATTATATCATTATCTTGCATTGCCTGGCAAGAAGTTATCTTTAATGATTTAAAGTACAGCAGTGTTCTCACATGAGGTTGTTCTCCAGAGTGACTGTAAGAAAGGCTTTATTTTATACAATAGATCCTTTTCTGAATGCACTCTGTATCATTCCTGTTAACATCAAATGATGAAATAAGCATTTCTAATTTTAGCTGTTAGTTCTAGGAGGCATACACTGCTCAGAGAAAGCATTGCTTACTAGCTTTTCTTACTAGATCTGCAAAATAGGTTAGCTGCTAATTGAACTGAAGACAGGTAAAACCACTTTCTTGTAGAGCCAATGTTAAATCATACAGCCAGAGCAGAGCACTAATGTGAAGATCCTGGCTTAACATCACAGGGACAGCAGATTTCCTTTAATTTCTTTTAGTAGAGCAACAAGAAGCAAGGTTTACTTTCAAATTTCTTCTAAAAGTTTACTTTTCAGAGTAGAACTGCACCTGGCATGCAGGTCCCCAACATGGTTTTGATCCTCTGCACAAAGCAAAGAGTCCCCAGCTCTCTCCATGGATATGAGATTGGGATATATCACTCCACTGCTTCCCTCACAGAACATTTTTTTCTGAAGATCCCGTTGCTTGCGTGGCTCTCAGTCACATACCCATTTGCTCTCATCAGGACGAGACCCCAGGAACTGAAACCATGAGCACAATAGGAAGAGTGGGGTGACTCGATAGCTAAGTTCACTATTAAGCTTGGTTCAATAGGATCATACTGTCAATGTTTGGTGTATGTTTGCAGAGGTGAAACAAAACCAGGCACTATTATTAGATCATGAGAGTGAACTTATCCCAGGGAAGTAGCTGTCAGCTGTGTCTTGCAAAAAGATGCTAAATATTTTATTCTCTATCACTACATATAGACCTATATAATGATATATTTCACAGTTTACACAATATATTCACACAAGCAAATCACAAAAAGTCATTCAACATTTGCTTTCTAGATGCATTTTTACTGTGTGTGATTTATTACTGTAGCAGCACTGAAGGTAGCTAATGGAGAAACAACTACATGAAAAGAACTCGACTGATGAATTGAACACTTACTTCTTGCCCAAGCCCATGGGATTTGTGTGCAAGCCTTTACACCCTCTCCTTTCTACACTAGAGAACTGTATTTGAACTCTTCATGTAAGTAAGGCACATATCTGGGGGGAACTCAGAGGGAGCAAACCAAAGCAATTACCAAATTATATATGCTGTGACACACCTTTTCATTTCTTCTGGATACAATGCTTAACTGCATTCTTCATGCCAAATCATTTCATGGAGCTTGTATTAAATTAATGTATTAAGAGAAATTTAAGCAAATGAGTGTAATTAAAAAACAAAAGCAAACCCTAAAAGTAGTCCATTACCAAGGAGCCTGCTTTTCATAATCCCTGAACTACCTGCAGATCCCAGAATGGGTAACATTCAGGGTAAATGAAGTGCCATGACTTGAATTGTGAGACATGATGGCCCACCCACAGTAGGAATGACTGAAACCTGCTGTCAGCCTCCTCATTAAAAAGTCAGGAACTGGGACCATAAATCCAACAAGGAAAGAAAATATGATACTGTAGAAATGACATGACATACAAAAAACTAACTGAAGTAGTTCCAAAATGTTTCCAAGAGTAATGTCTCTAACTGGAATCACATTATAAGGAAGACAACATATATCATTTCATAGGTGGTACAGCGTAGCCCTGTAGCCCAGTAAACACTGCATCACCAGTGCTTGGCAGCAGTGCTGCGTTTGCAAGACCAAAGGACAGCAGCTTTGTCTCAACTTCTCTTGACCTGCCTGCAACTTCCCAACTTAGCTATAACAGTAATTCTTCTAAAGACCAGGTGTTTATGCCTAATTTGCTTTAAATTTTCTTATCTCTGTATGGTATATCCATAGGTTTATATAGATAATCTCTGTAGCAGATATAGTATGGAAACTGGGGACACAGGATCTAGAGAAGTGCAAGCATGGTTTGACAAGGTGGGCTATACACTGATATTGGAGGCCCCGGCACTATAAACAACCCACCACTGGTCAGCTGAAGAAATGCACACTCAGAGCTAAGCAAAACCACATTAGAGCTACAAATAGAACACAGAACAAACATGCAACATGCATGAAATGCACCACATATAGGACATTTGGTTGTACCATGAGCTAATCAGTAAAGAGTGAGCAAGTTGTAGGGCATGTTAGTAAACACATAACTAATATTTGAAGAGGTTCCTAAGAAGAAGAATGAGAAATCCATAATATCATGTTTCTTATGGCTGAAGATTTGAGCTGCCTGATCCCCTCTTCTTTCTGAAATCATGAATCCTAAGAAACCAAGGGACATTGGAAGGCTGAGGATAATATTGGGAAAAGTAGTTGAGACTAGGAAGTATGTCTATGACAACTCCATTTTATGACTTTTTTTTCTGTAAAGTACATTTTTTTTTGTCCTGTGTTGACTTATTCCAGAGTAATAAACATTATTTAATCAGAATCTTAGGATTTCAATTGGACTTAAAATAAATTCTCGGCTTTGCATCTAATGTGTATTTCTTTTCTGCCCATAAGAAGAATTTGAGGGTAATGATACATAGATATAATTCTGCTTACAGAGGACATTTCATGACAGGATTTTACATAACTAATGTGTATTACTTGAAACAATCATCATCCCCTTCCTTCACTCATCCAAATTTGAAAACAAAACAAAAAGGATCAACAATGTGGGTTTTCTTTCCTGGTACAGTTTCTGTAAGTTCACTGATCATTTGGTAGCAGTTTGAGTGTTCACCATCTTTTGGGTCCTACTTGGCCAGATCTGAGTTAATTTGTTCTTTTCCAGAGCCTGTTGTGTGATTTAAGCAGTAGTAAAGCAGGTATAATATATTTGAAATGTTATCAATCATTATGTTTCCCATGTGACGGAAGGCAGTATTTTTCTAATTATCAGTCCAACAGCTCAAAGATACGTAAGAAATTACTAACCAGTAAAACTGCTGTCAAAATGTCATATTGTGGGTAAGGCAAATAAACTAAATACTATGTATTAAATTCACATTATTGGCTTTCCTTTCCACTCCACTGAATTCCAATATTTTCAGTAAGCAGTCATAGAAATACACTAAGAATTGTGCTTTTTTTTGGGAAAGAAGTAGCTCTAGACAGCTTCAACTGGTTTTGCTCCAGAAAATGATCACTTTACATTTGAAGTGCCCTGGGGAAGTCAGACAAATATTAAATTTTAGCACTTTTTAGTTATTTATTCAAAGCATCGTGTATTTTCAAAGCTGAAAATTAGTGCTTTGCATACTGCTTTGAAGTTGAGCAGCATGAGGTTCTAATGATCTAAGGCAAATTTTGGTAAGCGCTGTTCATTCAATGTTTATCAATAGTTCTTCTGTGTAATGGTGTAGACATGTCTGGCACTAATCCAGTTTGAGTATTAAGCTCTGTTCCACACACAAGTGAAATATTCAACGTTGCAATAATGGTTTTGCAACCTTCAGTGTTTGCAGCTTTATGTATCTAATTGCTAAAGAAAATAATTCTATATTTTTGACTCTACACTGAAGCAGAGGAACATATCTGAGAAATTTAAAATTTTATATGCCATCTGTGTATTTTTCTTTTTTAACTCTAAAGGCAATTTGAATGTCATGTTCTTCACTCTTACTGTTGTTATAGTAGTCTCGTGAAAACAGACAAGTTAGTCAAGAAAATACCATATTTCATAGACATTGTGGGGGGTGGGGAAACCCTAATTATAGGAGCTTTCTCTGAAGACCCCTCTTATTAAACTTTTGACTTGGAACATCTGTCTCCTCAGTTCTTCAGAATGACTTGTGCTGTACTTGTTTAAAACTGCATTACAATAAATGGAGATGTGGGATAAGTTTCCCATTATAAAGTCAGAAGATCAAGCTGACCATCTGTAAAATAAGTTACCATAGAACCTATGAGAAAAAATATTGAAAATGAAACCTGAATTAAACCAGCAAGACCTCTCTTCACAGCATAGTGCTGATACGAACAGTACAACAAAGCCAAACCAAATCATATAAACCTACCAACTTCAGACTGGGTCTTTCCCAGCTGTAAAGCATAATGGGCCCAGTCTTGCATGCCCCTAGTGAGCAAGAAAGGAAAAGTGAATCAAATTTAAGGGGAGCATGCTACCTGTAAAAAGAGTGTAAGGAGTTAATTCAAAATTATGTCTAACCTAAAGACTCAGATTTAAATTTTTTTCCTCTATTTATCTTTTCTTGAAGTAATGAGGCCCGGTATACTACAATGCTCTGAACTGCTACAGTCTCTCTTGCGTGTCTTTGGAAGCAACCAAACAAAAACTGACAAAAAATGAAATCAGCAAATAAGCCCTTACAAAACCTTGACACGTTCTTTATGCAAGGATGAAAAATGAAGGGGAGAGCATTAAGAAACAAAATACAGCATGAGTAGACAGAAGCAAAGGAGATTGCGACAGTGTATCTTCAAGGTGCTGGAAAGAGCGGAGACAAGGTGGTTTATTTTTACGACTTTTTGGGTATTACCTTGATAACCCTAACACTGTTTCACTTTATATACTTCCAATTATATTGGATCACCACACTGAGCAACAACAGGGACTTCTGCTGCCTGGCCTCATTTATACTGAGTTGCCTCTGATGGTTTCACAGGCCATTTGTCACCTACAAACTAAACATGTTCCTGGATGAAGCTACCCACTTTGGGCTTAAAAAAACCCCAAAATCCAACAAACCAGCCAGTTATTCTGTGCCAAAGCAACGTGATTGACTAGTTTGCAGAGTGTACAGTTGAAGAATGTACATGAGGGAAGGAAATTTTATCAGTGTCAAGAAGCACACGTGGACAGGAAGGTAACTGAAGCAGGTAACTGCCAGGACACAGGCCTGAGTGACATTATGCTGCCCTAGAAAAGGGCTTTCTGTGGAAATGGATACGTGTGATCAGTAGAGCACTCTGCAGAAATGCATTGTTATTTACCTGTCAGTGGCCTTTTGACATCTCACCTGTTCAATAGAAGCAGCCGTCCTCAAATACTTTCCAAAATGAAAGCCATTCCCACCTGCCAAAAATACCAAAATAGAGCTGTAGCAAATGAAGAGACTTTATCATCTATTTGTCAAGTATGCTCTCTAAAAAAGACTCCAGTCATGGGAGCTTTCAAATGACTCTTTAACTAAATATTTTTTTCCTGAAGCTGAATATATTCCAATTTTCTAAGAAAAACAGTGACAGACCAGGCACGGTTTCTGAATGCAAATGCATTCAAGTTAAAAAACCCAAAATCTTTACTGAAACATTTAAAGTACAATTTCAAGGAGTGCTCATCAATTTAATAAGCATGTCTATATCAAAGCAAGTAATAATGGAGTCTTTATATAGATGCTTTGTATATTTGATTTTAGGGCTTAAATTCTATGGATTCTAACTCCAAGGATTTATAAACCTACCCGCTGGCATTTATGTTGTTAAGAATCTCAAGGCCACATGAAACCAGGGAAGCTGGTTCCCTTGTCCAAGCTCTGAACAACACTCCCAAAGAAGTAGAAACATATCAATATATAAAATCAAAATAAAATAAAACAGAATTCAAAGAAATCTACGTAGAGTAACCAAAAATAAGAAGCACGTTTAAAAAACATGAAGAGAAAGACCTCTTTTAGTTGTGCTGTTGTTGGCTTGGGGTTTTTCTAAATTCTTAAGACATCTTTTGTTACATATGAACTAAAAAAAACCCTGCAAGCAACCAACCAACACCAGTGTTCACATATCCACATCTATTTCCACGAGATTCTATTTTTTCCATTAGTTCATTTTTAAAGTTAGCCATGAAGTTTTACTTCTCGGGATTTTTTATTTTCTATATATAAACAAGAGAAACAAAGTCCATAAGTAGGTAAAAATAGGCCTGTAGCATGTTCTGATTCTGGCAACTGTTGGCATGGTTTGCATATCTGCATATTCTGGATTTTCCCATTATAATATCTTTGTCATAGCTTTGGTTTGACAGATCCAGCGTTTATAATAGAAAGCTCACTTTGCTAGCATGAAGAATGCTGAACTAACTGAGCTTTTATCCAACCCCTTTTTCTGAATGCCAAAGCTGGATCATCCAGTTCCAGCTCCCAGAATTGCTGCAGACAGGAACAGACACTTAGACAAGCTCTAACCTAGGCGATGTTACAGAGTTTATTGCAGCATAGAACTGATAGAAGAACAGTTGTTTCCTGGTATGTTGCTATCAGGAACATGTGATAAGTGTGGTTTATACAAGTAATGCTAATTACGAAAAAGCCCTAAATGGTCTTTCCTTTCTGTTCCAAGTCAAGTATCAAAGTTCTTTGCACTGTGCAGTAGCCAATTTCGGAGCTGATCTCATCCCAATCAATGCTAGTTAACCACTGCTTTACATCATATGGGGAACACGCAGTGGCTCCCCCATTTATTTAGTGCAAATGAAGTTAAGGGCTGCTGGTGGTGGGAGGTGAGAGGAAAAAAATATCATAAAAACACAAATCATAGGGAAGAATTCCAAGAACTATGGGACCTCAAATGAAATTAACAGGAAACAGGTAGACAAAAATCATAGAATTACAGAATCATAGAAGGGTTTGGGTTGAAAGGGACCTCAAAGATCATCTAATTCCAGCCACCCTGCCATGGGGAGGGACATCCTCCACTAGATCAGGTTGCCCAAAGCTCCATCCAATCTGGCCTTGAACACAGCCAGGGAGGGGCCAGCCACAGCTTCTCTGTGCAACCTGTGCCAGGGCCTCACCACCCTCATTGTAAAGAATTTCTTCCTAATATCTAATCTATACCTACCCTCTTGTTTTTTAAACCCATCACCTCTTGTGCTATCTCTATTATCCCTGATAAATCATCCCTCTCCATCTTTTCTGTAGGCCACAGGAGGTACCTTTCAGGTACTGGAAGGCTGCAATGAGGTCTCCCTGGAGCTTTCCCTTCTCCAGGCTGAATAAGAAGTGCTTCAGCCCTATGATTATTTTTGTAGCTCTCCCCTGGACTCCCTCTAACAGCTTCATATCTTTCTTGTACTTGGGGACCCCAGAGCTGGATGCAGTACACCAGGTGAAGTCTCACAAGAGCTGAGGAGATGGGCAGAATCACCTCCTTTGACCTGCTGGTTACACTTCTCTTGATGCAGCCTGGGGTATGGTTGGCTTTCTAGGCTGCAAGCATTCATTACCAGCTGACATTGAGCTTTACATCAATCAACACTCCCAAGTCCTTCTCCTCAGGGCTGCTCTCAATATATTCACCACCCAGCAGGTATTCTGCTTGGGATTACCCTGACCCATGTGCAGAACCTTGTACTTGGCGTTACAGAACTTCATGCAGTTTGCACAGGCTCACCACTCAAGTTGGTCAAAGTCCCTCTGGATGGCATCCCTTCCTTCCAGTGTGTCAACTGCCCCACACAGCTTGGTGTCATAAATATACAGGATGCTAAAGCAGGTAATTTTTTGCAAGGACTTAAGCTGGGGTACTGCCACAAACTTTCTTGGATGCTGAAGCTATGCAAGAGTTCAAAGGCAATTGGACAAATTCATGAAAGCAAGCTGCCTCACAGGTCACTGAGCACAAGCATGCTGCCTCTGGTCAGGAGCAAGCCGAGCCATAACTCATGTGAGCCTAGGAGAATGATCTGGGGAACCTGTTCTATAGACCTGCCCTGCCCTTGTTCTCTTCCCTAACCATTCCCTTTTTGCCACTAGTACATCCAGACAGCATCTCCACATGAGTTAACTCTTCCCAGCATAAATGGAAATACATGCAAGCCACCTCACACCAGAAGCATTTGTGCTGAATACATGGTAAATTAGGGACCCGTGAACCAGAAAGAGAGAGCACAGAAAACCAGTCACCATTGTGTACTATAGGAACATTAAATGAACAAACATTAAATGGACTGCATGCAGAAGCCACAAATCATGGTCTAATGGCCTAAGACTAATACATGGTCTAATACTGTAGTCACATTATGTTGTTCCGGAGCGATGAGTACCAACAACATGGGCAAAACCCGCAGTTTGTTTTTTTAAGAGATAACAGGACATAGAGAAGTAAGCCACAATATGTGAAAAGAGAAACAATGAGGATCTATCTAAAAAGAACTAAAACAGTTGTAGATAATTGCCATACTGTCAAAAAATATGGAGCTGAGTAAACTTCCAGAAAATATTTCTCATCCTCTCATTGTGCCCAACAAAATCTGTCTCAGAAGAATGGAGAGGCAATTTTGTTTTGATGAAATATGGAGAACACACAGTACCGTGTCTGTTCTCTCAGAGCTGGGGAGAAGTTGCTAAAGGCTGGTTCTCACATGCTGCACGTGAACATGGGCTTTGCAGTGATCCCAAAGACCCAGGCTTCCTCAATGAGAACAAATGGTTCATTATGTCTAACTACTGGTAAATTAAATGCCACAGCAAAAAAGAAAGACCAATGGAATGAGAAAGAGAAAGAAAGTTGCCTAAAATACTATCAGAAATCAAACCTACGGCTCCCTTCATACAAGAGATTGACAGTCCATTTCAGTTTGTACTTGGATGTCTCCCTGTTTTCAAAAATGAGTGAAGCAGGTACCCCACCTTAGTTTTTATGAGTAGCTATTCACGCACTGGAGCACTGGAAGTATTTTATTCCTTCCACCCTTCCTCCTCAACTAGTGCCGAGGCCAAGGCAGTAACAATGGTCCTTTTTTTCTCTTTTCTTCTCTTCCCAGAGTCTACCCGATGAATCTGGCCAAGAGGATAAAGGTAGTTAGCCAGAGATATAGACTAGGGTTGCATTTAGTGGGTGGAATTAGAAATATGGAGACTTAAGCCTATCAATATATTTCCAGAGACCCGTGTAATAACAGCAATTGAGAGCTTTTATAGCTACACAAATCTGTCAAACACCACTTCAATGATATTTCAGGAGGGAATTGGGCAAAAAGCTTTTTACGGGGAGTTAGGGAAGTTCTGTCACACCTGATCTATTTGATACTGCTTTTAAGTATTGCAGCAGCACCTCTGTGCCCGAGGTATCACACAAACCTAAACTGAAGTAGAATAGACAGCAACTCTTCTGAGGCAGCCCAAAGCTCCTTCCCAAAAGCACACTTTTGATGGTAGTGTAGGATGAGGAAACTATGCTTGACAAGAAGCAGAGCTGGGTGATGCAAGAGGCTCAAACCATGGAAAAAAAAATCTGAAATAGAATAACTTTCCTTTTTCAAAGTAACAAATTCATGCTTATATTGAAAAAAATCACTACCTTCAAAACAGAACCTAATTATTCCAGCCACCAGCATAGAACTGAGGACTTAAAGACCCTAAACAAAACAGAGTAGTATGTTTTATTTATAAGAAAGCCATACCCAAATTGTTTATTACTTTCAGTCCTGAGTTGTTATGAGAAAGCTCAGGTTTTATTCACACTGCATATATTTGTAATGCACACTGGAATAAAGAAATTCTACAAAAAAACAACTATAATTTTTAAGACATTGCTTTAACTTGGACATACCAAGGGTCTCACCTAATTTGCATGCATATATAGGCATATTTTATTTTAAGTTTACATATTTTTGTATTTACCTTTACTTTTTTTCTTTCCTTAATAGTGGAACAGAAATGATTTGAGTTCACTGCTACTAAAGCACCATTGGGGTGGAGGGGTTCTTTATCTCATTCTGGTCTTCACCTGTCTTGAGTGAGGGTAGAAATTGGCTACCCTTTAGGATGACTCGGCTTCAACATCACTCAGCAGCCAGCTGCCCATTTATGTTTGTACTTGCTTATCCCAGTTCTTCTGCTTCTTAAATTAAGCACTGCTTAGGTCGAAAATAAACTGTCTGACCAGCCAATGACCTTGCTTAGATCCCAGTTTAGCTTTTGAATTGCTAATGTCCATATGCACAAAATATGCCTCTTAAGAGGTGTCAGGGTGTTTACCGACCTTTGTTCCTATGTATATTCCCAGACAGTGACAGCTGCACAGCAAGTAAATCAGTTATCTGGTTATCTTTTATGCTTGGCATGCAAAAAATCTCCAGAAATTGCCTCTGGTACCATTTTGACCTGTTCCCTGTGCACCCCTTCTACTTCATCCAGTATATTTAAAGGATTAGCAATAAGATGCAGAAAGAAAATGTGTCATGAAAAATAAGAACCAAAGAAATCCTGCTTGGCTGGGCCAAGTGGTCTAAACTTGCTTATTGCTGCATCCTTCCAGTGCTTGACCAGACTTCATTGCATGGATGCCACCGAGGGGTTTAATTCCCAGTAAAAGTCTGCTTATCATGAGTCGCCCTCATTACTTCTAAAGGCACACCCACCATACCTGCTACACCAGCTCCAAACCTGAGAAAAAGCAGCTGGAACCCAAAGCACTTTGAGCAGTGAATAAGGCAAGAACCTGAAAACACATTGCAGATGAGAGAAGAGCCTTTGGAGTCTGGAAGAGTAACAGAGATCTTACCTCTGCTCTCACCTACCCAGGCAAAAACTCCCACGTGCAATGAGTAATCGAGACTAACAGCGCTGTAGGCAGGATGACTTGGAAAAAAACATCAGGTTAGCTGGTTTTGGGCTCTCCCAAAACAGAGTTCATCCTGGAATAAAATTTTAGATATCCCAAATGCTGATAAACATTGTTATGAACCAAAATTTGCTGTTTCCTGGAAAAGCTCACACAAAGTTTTATGCTGGGTCTTATTTAAAAAAAAATAAACCCCAACTAAAAAAATCACAAGAGGGAGATTGTGGCTCCTTTGTGGGCTGTAAATGTTCATGCATTCTGATCACATAGCTGTTGTTATAAATGAAGCATCCACTCTGACTTCTAGTCTCTGCATTTATTCCAAACATTTGATAGCACTACTTTGACTTCCTTTATTTTCCAGATAATGAAAAATAAACAGGCTAATTTCTATTTTTTAAATAATTAACATACTTCCAGTTTAATGGCCATTGCCAAGCAGTGTTTGGAAATAGTTTGATCACTGAGATTGAATGTCTCTAAATGTCACAAGCAAAAGAATAGAAAAACCAAGGAAAAAAAATTACAAACCTATGTTCTCTGATACCAAAGTCAGGAACTTCTGAATACTGGCAGCTGATATAGTGCATGTGAGTCACAAAAAACTTTCCTAGTGCAATCATGAAGATGAAAAGTCAAAGCACTTTGCTTTAAGAGAAGATAAGTAGTTTTTAACAGGTAGCTGAGGTACATTTAAATTTCAGGTGTTCTTCCAGAGAACACAAAGCTATGGCCGTGCTGAGAAGATAAAAGGGCTCAGCATACCCACAGAATACTGCAGGATTCTGGTGTCCTCAGGAGGTATTCTCAAGGATATCCCAGATCTATGGGATTTCTATGTTTTTATAGAAAATTGCAAACAAGCAACTACAGGCTGCACCCAGAAACCAGTGCAGAAAAATACTAGTTGGAGTCTAACAGCAGAACATTCTTCCCCAAACCCCACAGTTTTATAGACAATCAGCAGCCTTGTGTGCTGTGCACTTGCTGCCCTGAGTGGCTTGGTGCCATGCAGGGGCTCCAGAACACCTACTTCAATGCAAGTTAACCTCCCAGGAACAGAGACATTTTTTCTCCAATATTTCTAACAAAGGGAACCAGCATTTTAGACACTGCTTTCATTTATGCATTACAATTATCCCACAACATTTTTCTTCCGTCTTTTAAATGGAAAAACCATTGTTTTCAAATTTTGCATCCTGCCTTTATTTCTTTTCAAGCTCCTGACATATTCTTTCTGCATTTTCCTAAGCATACAGTAATATGTCTTGAGCAGTTGATTTCTACAGGGGAAGGAAGAGGAAAATCATCTTAATTTTGCATCAGGTGGATGTCCTGGTTTCGACTGGGATAGAGATTTCTTCCTAGAAGCTGATATAGTGCTGTGCTTTAGATTCAGTATGAGAATAATGCTGATAACACACTGAAGTTTAGCTGTTGCTGAGCAGTATTTACACGAGGTCAAGGACTTTTCAGCTTCTCACACTGCCCTGCCAACAAGTGCATGGGTGCACAAGAAGCTGGGAGGGGACTTGGCCAGGGCAGCTGACCCAAATTGCCCAAAGGGGTACCCCATACTAAATGATGTCATGCTCTGTATATAATCTGGGGAAAGATGGCCAGGGAATTGGATTGTGGCTCAGGAACTAGCTGGGCATTGGTGGTCTGCAGATCACAGAATCACAGAATCACAAGGTTGGAAAAGACCTTTAAGATCATCAAGTCCAACTGTTCCTGTCCTATGCTAAACCATATCCCTAAGTACCTGATCTACCCTTTTTTTAAACACATCCAGGGAATGTCACTCAGCCCCCTCCCTGGGCAGCCTGTTCCAGGCCCTGACAACTCTTTCAGTGAAAAATTTTTTCCTAACATCTAATCTGACCCTGCCCTGGCACAGATTCATGCCATTCCCCCTTGTCCTATCTCCTGTCACCTGGCTGAAGAGACCATCGCCCACCTCTCTACAACCTCCCTTCAGGTAGTTGTAGGCAGTGATAAGGTCAAATGACCAATAAGTTGGCGAGAAATTCTGCATGCATCAGTTAGTTGATATATTCTATTATTACTATTAACGTTGTTAACTTCCTTTTCTGTCATATTAAGCAGGATACCCTGATACCAGCCTCTTGAAGTGATTTACTTTCTGCAGAGGCAAAATAAAAAGCAAAACCAGTCCTGTAAGATGAGAAAATGGCTTTTACAAGTAAAAAGAAAATAAACAGTGGAACATAGTTAAGACCAGCAAATTTCTTCCAAATACTAGAAAGTATGAGCACTGTCAAAATAATAATTTAGAAAGTATTTTAAGTTCAATGGCTAATAATTGTTTACCTACTTGTATCTACTGCTGGTTCTCCACTTCTGTGTTTTTATTAATTCAGCAAAGTTGTATATATTTCCAGAGGGAAGAAGCCTTGCTCTTATGATGCCCTGGAGAAACTACAGGGAGAATTTGAGTCTGTGTGCATGCAAAGAGACAGGAGACTGTGGAAAGAAGTAAATGGGAGAAAACATTTATTTGTTGTCTCCCACAAAGCAACTGATTTAAGCATAAGGAAATAAAAAAATATATAGTACATGTAAACTTGGGGAAGTATAATCAGCCCAATTGCTTAAAACCTTATCCTGGAGGAGTGATAGAATTTGATCCCAAAGCTACTAAATACTTCCTCCTTGGTAACAGTAAATATGTAATTAACAGCAAATGGCTTTGTTGATCATCTCTATCATTTAATGCTACCAGTGGGATGGATTTGAAAAACGATTCATCCAGTTTGTTCTTTACATGGTCTGGAACAATTACATTAAAAATAAAGTGGGTAGTTTTCCAAAAGCATGCCATTGTTGATTTTCCACAGGAATACCCTGGGTCCTATAAACCAGGTGTTGCTGCAGCATATTGAAAATGAAAGGCAGCATTTCAGAATTTGTATAAGAGATACTATGCACGGGCTACCGTGCCTCGCCGAGTGCATGCGAGAGAGGTTCTTCCGAATGCTTTAATTGGCACTTAGCTTCCTTTACAGCTCGTTCGCCTAGACAGCCTGCACAAAGTAGTCACTTAAAGTGTAGCTTAGAGTATTATAAACCACATCTTTACAGGAAATAAGAACATTCGGTTGATAATTGCCATGACAACTTGGCCATGTTAGATTTAAAAATCATTAGTTTCGTATCTGTGAGAAGCTGAGTGCTTCTCCACCTCCGGGCATCCACAGCAAAAAGGAATGCTTGCTAAACTGCCTGGAGGTACCTTTTCCATGTGAGTTGCATGGGGATGAGTGTGGCTACAGCTGCTGTGGGTGGCTCAGGGGCTGGGGGACACGGGGGTGTCATCACCTGGGAGACCTCGCCCTCGGAGCCTCAGGAATATATGCAGCCCTAAGAAAAATTGTCAGAGGTTTACTGGACTGAGTGGCACACCCACTCGTGTTGCCAGGCAGCTCACAATCAGCCCATTCTGAGCGAGAAACTGCAGACCTAGGGATGCAGGAAGAGTAGAGAATAATGTAACCTACAACAATCAGAAAATGTGTGTTCAATAAACTCAAAGTGCTGGGTGTTTCTGAAAAAAACCAGATGAGTGCAGAGGGATGGGATGGTAGGCTTGAAGATGTACAGAGGAAAAGATGGCTGCCTCACAGAGACAGGATTCCCAAGCTTCCAGACAGCCAGGGAAAAACTAAAACACAATTTAGCTAATTTTAGAGTTTTTCCTCTACAATTCTCTCCTCTAGGAAACTTCAATTATTTCTATAATTCTGCAGTAATAATATGCTTGCAATTAGTATGTTTGCATTTGGAAGACAGGGTTTTGTTTGTTTGCTTTTTAAAGCACGAGAAAAGTGATGAGGAAAGAGAGAAGGAAGGAATAAACTTTATTTCACAGAAGGGAGAATTTCCTCTCTTTAAAGCAGTTTTTCACTGCTGCTATTAAAATTCAGGTCCATTGCCATGGAGAAACCAGTTGATTAAATTAGAAAGTTTGCATATGTTTTTTTTTAAAAAATGAAGGTATATAGAACTGTATGTATTAATAAACGAATATATTTAGCAAATATTCTGCTGTTTATGCTTTACCCTAACCACTCTACTCCTCTGGAGCTTGCCAGTCTCAGGAGCAATCACTACAGTGTACCTTGCTAAGCAAGATTCTTCTTCAAAATTAGGTACCTCTAAATAGTGATCACTCATCACTATTGATGCTGGTTTTAAACAGTCTTAAGAGTCTGCAAGTACAGAGAAGGTTTATTAAAAAAGTGTGAAGTTACACAATAAAATACTACTGATTTTTATTAGCAAATAATCTCAGCTAACCTTGCTAAAACACAAGCACATCCTAAACAGCAAGACGATATGAACACAATGCAGCAAAATAGTGCCCACAGACTAATTCTACATACCAATAATCTTCAGCTGCTTTTTTGACTTTTAACTATTTACTGCAGCCTTTTTCTAATGATGGTAGAGATAAGGGATACATGCTATGAAGGAGTACAGAAAATCATTATAACCTTTTCTTCCAAGGGTGAATTTTACACACCCCTCAAGACAGTTATAAGCACATACACTATTTATTAATATATTAAGGGCTGTGTAATTGATTACTGCAGTTTTGATTAATTTACCTTCTGACAAAGCAATAATGCCTGGCTCTACAATACACAGCACCTGCTAGCTATAATGTTAAACAAGTTTCTCAAAGAAAGATCTGCCACCAAAACCCAGTGTAGAATCCACAAGTTTCTTCTCATCTTTGCAGTACTGTTTTCAAAAGGATGACTTATTTAGTTTTGAATTGCATGGGACTATAGCAAAGGAATCGTGCTATCTGCATCCTAGTGATCCAGCATGCACACCTAACAAATATCACAAACAAAAGCACCACAGCCACAGGCTGCTCTTTGATTCATACAAATGGATTTGCTAACTCAGCCTGACAACTCAACTGATTAGACAAATAAAGTCTCTTGGATAACACCAGTGTTGACAATAACATTTTCCAAATGGGTCAGCTATATTTCAAGCTGAAAAGGAGTATACAATTGCAAATTGTTAGAGACTGTGGAAAAGCTTGTACAACAGCTAACAAGAAAAAAGCAGGTGTTTTATAAAAGGCTAGCTCTTTTCTCATCCTTGCTTATAGTAGGGTTTTTTAGCTGATACACACCTTAGCCAAGAGACACATCAACGTATAAAGTAAACTGCTGAGCAGGACACAAGCTGGTGAGCTCTGCTGGGTGTATTAATTGTGGAAGGTGGCAACACGGGCTAGCCAAGAGAGACACTAATGCTGCAAATCGATCCTCTTTTCTCCATCCCTCTGACCTGTCCCCTTAAATCCCTTCTGCCTCTAGGAAGCACAGTGTGCCCAGGGGACCAGCCAAGGATGAAGGACCAATTCTGGAGACACTCACCAGGAGGCTGGCTGTGCATCTAGGGACGGGGGAGTGCACAGGCAGTGACAGCGAAGTGTCAGAACAGGAGAAAGTCTTGGTCATTAGAAACTCCCATGAGAAGTAAACAGTAAGGGAAAAGGTTGCGAACTGCTGGTTTGTACTGTGCACTGTGAAAAGATGTCACCAGCCCCCATCAAAGAAGCTCTTGAAACTAAAATGAGACAAGCCAAAATTTGCAATGTTTCTGATGCCTGCTTAAAATATTTAGCTGCAACCAAAGAGAACCAGAAAGCACTCAAACTGCTCAAGGGAGAACACTAAGATGAAAGAAGATATCATTAAGATAATTCTGAATACAGGAGATCAGTACAAGACAGCTCTTCCTCTAAAAAGAAATAGCAATTTTGTGATATTTAAAATTAATTTGGATATTCTCATTGCTTTTACAGAAAGCTTCCCAGAGAAAATTGAAATGGGAAATGGTTCTTAGAATTTAGAATTATTTGAGATGATGGGACAATGCTCAAATGATGCTGTAACATTTGAAGAGTGAATTAGTCTAATTACGGGGTTCTCTTTTTTTCACTAGCACAGAATTTTTAAGAGCAATTTTTCAAAAATTATCAGAAATGTCCATTTAAATTTAAAAAGCTTTCCTTGACACTGTAAAGTATGAGCTACTCATGAACCTGAAAACTAACACTTGCTAGTGGATTTGGGATGGCTCTAAAATTGAAAACAATGAGGTAATTTCATGAATTCTTTATTTCTCCAAAGAGTCTGTTTCAAACTGGAAACTAGCAATATAAGCAAAATGTACTAAATTAGACATTTTTTCTCAAATTTAAAATTTTAAAATTGAACCTAAATGTGTTTAGTGTTCTTTTGAACAGTTGAAATCAGCCATCCAAGACCTGAAGAGAAAAATATTAGAAACAGGGACTGACTGCTTTCTCCAGCCAGCAGATTGAACACAGAACTTGAGGGTCCTTTGTATGCACAATTTCAAAATGACGCAAAATGCCACCTCATATAAAATAGATAAATGTGTGCAGTGCTGGGAACCCGAAGACATACTTGTCCCTGCACCCGCAATGGTGTATCTTGGCCCAGGGAAAATTTAAACAGATGTTACAGCTCCACCTACTGAACCAAGAAGAAAGATTCGGAAGGGGTACAATTACTCACTGTAACGACCTGGAGCAACTGAGGATCTATGCAGATCCCAAACCAGATATTTTTTGATGGTTGTTTTGACACAGCCATCTGATCACCACTTGCACTCCTGTTCTTGATCAGGCAGCATCAGATACAGTAAGCCACACTAAAGAAGCGGGAGGTAATCAACTTGCCCCATTAAAAGCAGTAGCCAGTTTTTGAAACTCGCGTGATTTGTAATGGGTTCATTTCTGCATTTATGTGCAGTCATTGGCTAGCATGAAAGCCAAGTTCATGGCCTTCCCTTCAGAAGGATGCTGCTACTTTGGTGGTTTTAATGAAGCAATAGACCCTCTGTCTACTCAAGGACCATGAACTGAACAAGCACTTTTGTGAACATTTTTTGGTGTGTGACAAAAAACTGCAGAAAATATTGGTCAAAGTGAAGTTCACTCTAAACTGGAGGAATATCTGGGAGGTTAAAATAAATCAATATTGTAAAGAAATATAATCATGTAGCTGCTTTTTTAGCAAATAGACTCTACTCTTTAATCTGACAGCAGTAAGTCAAATACACTATTTCGGTGAATGTTGGTCTCATATAAATGCCTCGGGGATTCAAAGAGTGGCTCAGAGCCAGAAATTCTAGATATCGCAGAAACCTTTAAGACAACAGCAAATCAACCAAGTATTTCCCACACATTGGGACCACTGGGGAGAAATAACAAAGATGTTGAAGTGAAACCTCTTAATCAAGAACTAGTGTTTCACACTTTCTAAGAAAAGTACAAAGGGATGTGGCAAAAGAGTTGAACATGAAGAGTATGGAGAGCATAAATCTTTCATGCTACCCAAAAGATTCTTAAAATGAGCTAAAGCAGTGCTATCTGAAAGACTCCTCTAAATATCCCACCTGAAGCAAGGGAGTTTTCAACATGACATGTATAATAGGCAAATGATGGGCATTTAGTCCAGAGAATTACCAGAGTCCAGAGAATAACCAGTGTTGCACTGGCAACAGCATAACATGGAATATGTAGAACCTTTAACATCAAAACAAAATTATAATTAAAAAATAGAACCTGAATGAGCATAAACCAAATGAGAAATGACATTGGTGATAATCTTAGAAACACAGAATTGTTTGGGTTGAAAGCGACCTTAAAGATTGCCCAGTTCCAACCCCCCTGCAATGGCCAGGGACACTGTTCACTAGCCCAGGTTGCCCAAAGCCCCATCCAGCCTGGCCAGGAGGGTCCAGCCACAGCTGCTCTGGGCAACCTGTGCCAGGGCCTCATCACCCAGATAGGGAAGAATTTCTTCCTTCTATCTAATCTAAATCTACTCTCCTCCAGTTTAAGGCAATCACCCCTCTTTTTATCACTACACTCCCTTGTAAACAGTCTGTCTCCAGATTTCTGGAGGCGCTCTTCAGGTACTGGAAGCTCTGCTAGAAGGTCTTCCCAGACCCTTCTCTTTTCCAGACTTAACAAGGAGAGGTGCTCCAGCCCTCTGATCATCTCCATGTCCCTCTCTGGACTCTCTCCAGCAGCTCCATATTTTTCTTGTACTGGGACCCCAGGGCTGGATGCAGCACTCCAGGTGGGATCTCACAAGAGCAGAGCAAAGGGGCAGAATTACCTCCCTTGACCTGCTGGCCACACTGGTTTTGATGCTGCCCAGGTTATGGTTTGCTTTCTGGGCTGCAAGCATATACTGCCAGCTATCGTTGAGCTTTATATTTATCAGTACTCCCATGTTCTCCTTAGGGCTGCTCTCAATCTATTCTCCACCCAGCCTGTAGTTGTGCTTGGGATTGGCTTGATCCATGTGCAGGACCTTGCCTTACATGCAGTTTGCACAGACTCACCTCTGAAGTCTGTAAAGGTCCCTCTGGGTGGCATCCCTTCCCTCCAGCATGTCAACCTCACCGCACAGCTTGGTGTTGGAAAACTTGCTGAGGGTGCGCTTGATCCCGCTGACCATTTCTCCAACAAAGATGTTAAACAGTGCTGGTCCCAGTTCTGACCCTGGAGGAACTCCACTCATCCCTGGTTTCCATTTGAACACTGAGTCATGAACCACAACTCTTTGAGCTTCACTGTTTAGCCAATTCCTTATGCACTGAGTGGTCCGTCTGTCAAATCCATGTCTCTCCAATTTAGAGACAAAGATGTCATGCAGGACGGTGTCAATAACTGCAACTTGAACATATGCCTAATGTTTTCCTGCTGTAATTAAACAACTTGAGTACTGGAGAGATGATAGCTAGAAAGAAAACCTTTAAATCAGTGGGTAAGGAATGTGGCGTAAGACTCCCTGTAAGGTAGACAATAAGTGTGTTCATCTTGGTCTTGCATATATTTTGTTTTGCTTCCCTCTTGTCTCTGTAAAGGAATTTTCTTGACAAAGTCTAAAATGCAGACTGGGATCTCAGGCCAGCAGGAAGGGCAGGCATGGGAGGAAGGCAGCTGATAAGGAGCCAATCTTGAAATAGGCAAGAGTGGAAGAAGATGGCAGTTTCCATGAACACAGAGAGACAAGAGTTATAAATTTGAGATTTATAGCATAAATAAGAATCAAAGACGAAAAGCAGTTACATGATCAGTGAATGAGGAGAGAGAGTTATAAAAGCAGGGAAAGCAACCATCCATGTCAGGATGGTTGAACAGGGATAATGACAGCGTTCAGCATGAACTCTTCTGAACTGATATACTTTGTGATGGACCTGAAGAGAGCAGAGAAGTTTTAGCTGGCATAAACAACAAACACAACTCTCTGTGACATTTCCACTACTGAAAAAGTTACGGAAACGATTTATGAATTAAAGGCAACGGTATCAAAAATCAAATCAGAACAATCTCTCTTTGCCTTGCAGCTGCCTCCTACAACTAAAAAAAAAAAAAAGGTTTTGAAGTAGCACACATTGCTGGAGGGAACAAAAGGAGCAGGTAAACACCGACAGAAACAACTGAACTCTCAGGTGAGAGAAGTAATATATGGAGTTGATTAGACTTCATTTCATTCTAATATCACTTTCTCAATTTGTAACTAATGTAAAAATGTGTCAGCACATTATAAGATCTGAGGAGATCCTGATTTCATAGGAAAAATGAGGAAGAGCAAATACGATGCATTAACAAAGAGAACTGGCAATTGGTACTTAAAATAGATCAAATCACAGAAAAGTCCATTAAATATAAATGAGAACCAAGATAACGGTCTTAATATTTAAAAGAGATTGAACAAAGAAGGGACGTACAAATGAAATTAATGTAATTCTAGAAAGAGATGAGACTCTGAAAACGACAGGAAAAGTGAATATTGTCACTAAATCGCACATTTAGAACAAAAGAACAGTCAGTTTATATTCAGAAGGAATGATGTTTTTTTGTCCTTCAAAAATGATTTTAGTATTTACCTAGCGTCTGCAACGAGGGTGGCATTGGGTGATCACTGTAACAGGAGACTAATGAAGCAGCACGTGCTGCGGTGGCATTGCAGAAGCACTGCATCCCATAGGCTCTCCAGCCTGAGCACTGAAGAATTACAAGTGACTTTCAGAGGTCATTTAGAAGACACCAGTTTGCTTGCTTTTCGCTGGAGAAACGAAAAGGCTTAGGTCCCTGCAATCCTTTCTGATCCAGGGTGTTTTCCAATTCAAAACAGGAAACCTGCAGCGACTCATTTCTTGACACTACTTAACAGGCAGCCACGTTGAGACTTCAAGCAATGAAAAGCAACTCCTCAGGGCAGCAGCTAAAGATTTCACTATGTTAATACCACAACTGTTCAACATTCATTTTCTTCAAGCCAGCACTCTTTAGCGCATCTCTTTATTCCTCTTAACCTCGTGCTCAGCATTTTACAAGATGTTACTCATGCTTTGATATCTCTTCCCCTACCAAGTGCACGTTTCAGGCTTTATGTATGCTGCTTTCTATGGGGCTCAGCAGTTGACTTTAGATATCTATTTAATCTTAAATGTTTACAAAAGTCACACAAATACTTGGACAGGTAATGAATTTGCCCAAACATCTGTAGTGTCTGAAAAAATTGTTTATAGCTCAGATCGGAAAACCTTGCCTAGCAGAAACAGATACTTTATTATTATTATTATTATTATCATCATCATCATCATCATCATTATTTGTTCAGTTATCAGAATTAGAAAAAGACATAAGAAATGCTAACAGTGCTGTAAAGAAAATCATTATTATTGTGAACTTAAACATTTTAATATAGATATCTAAAGCAAGAGAATTCCTTAGAAGAGCCCTTAGTCAAGCTCAGCAAGATATAAAAATAAAGGCACATAGAAATAATTACTTGTGATCTGACAAACCCCAGACAAAAAAGAGGAAAGCCACAAGTTTGTGGCCCAGTTTCAGGAATTTGAGCAGAAGCAGCTGATTCTGTGATTAAATTTTGTTTCAAGGATAGGTAAGGTCATCATCCAAAACCACACAGTAGACCCTTGGTCCTCCTCCCCTATTTACGTTGTTGGGCTCATCGGCTTGCTGAGTTTATAAAACACCTACTACAAGGGCTTTTATGAAAAGCGCACTTGTTTGAAAATAGGTGTGAATCATTTATGACATCCAGCTGTGTGCGTGACAGGTACAATCTGCACCTCACCCTGCAGCAAACAAGCAGATTACAAGCAACAGGCATGGAAAGAGCACTCTGCTAGCCAAACACTATTAACTTGAGAAGACAGAAACAAGGTCAAGGTTAAGCACTTCTGAAAAATCTACTTTTGGACTCCACAGCTACAAAGGATACAAAAAAAGTATTCCTAAAAAGCAGTAAGTTTAAACCTGATAAAAATGACAGACCAGATCACAATAAAAATCAAGTCTTGTCATGCAAGGAGCATCAATGAGGGAGTGGTGTGCCAAAACTTGCAATTCATCAGTGCCACGAGCTTAAGAGGACTAGAAGCAAGTCTTCCAACAGACTTGCTCAAAGCTCTTACAGAAGCTGAGGCACCAGCACCTCCCTGCCACAGGCTGCAAAACAAGGTGAACCCAGATAACTTGTTTTGTGCACCAGGCCTGAATCTATCTGACATAGGCTGAACTCCCAGAAAACCCAGGACCATTCTGTGCCAGTCACCTGGGTTTTGAAATTCCATTATTTTTACTCAGATAAGCTACATTTCACACACTGGAAGTATTTTTTAGCAGAGCCCTTGTACCTGTACCGCATCTACAAGATGACTCAGTGTCATTTTATATATTACCACCTGTGCTACAGGGCCAATGATCAATCTTTCCATAAAGAACCCGTGCTAACAGCATAGCTGATAAATAATGGCCTGCTTCATCTTGTACACTTAGTTGGAGTCTCTGTGTGCTGGTATCTGAGAGAGCTGGATCAGGTCCCAACAGGAGTGTGAATCTGTCCAATAATTAGGCACAGAAAGATTTACTTCAGGAGCAATTCTGTGTAAATGACCTGTTAAAAGATTAAGGGTCACTTATAAAAGAGCTGCATAAATGGCCTATAATCTTATATTGCAACTTTTATACACTTTGGAGGCACTCGAGAAAAACAGCACAAAAGTACCTTCTTAAGGTGATTATATTTTGTACCAGGTTTGTTGCCTTAGGTTGCAGTGACTGCCAAGTTTTTTGTCGCAGATGGTTACGCTTAAGCAGACTTGCCTGCCAATACGATTTGAACTTTGCTTAAATTATAAGTCACCCTGCCACCTAAGTCAATTTCCCACCATGACAAAAAGGTTATTTAAGCTTTCAAGTGCATTGGTTCGAAAATTAAAATATCTAAGAGTGTAACAATAATGCAAATCTGCTCACCTAAGTCTAGAGAGAAAAAAAAGCGCACGTGGCTTGCCTCTGCCTTCTCAGCTTGAAGAAATATTCTCATCCGTGGGTCAAAACACAATAATAGCTACTTAGTTTTCCAGTAACTGCCATTCTGGAAGGCTGAAATATTTGACATGTAAATAAGTTTATTTGCAGATCACAAAGTGCAAACGATGTATGGAGAATATTAGGCACATAATAAGCAAAGAACACACAGCCATCCCAGATTTTTTACACTAAAATATCCTGGATGACCTCCACATGCTTTCTGTAAAAATAGAGGACTTTGGGAATTTTCTTTGGAGTAAGTTTATCATATCATTGCAAGGATGCTTCAGTTTGAGCATTTTCATTAGACTTGAAACTGCTGGAGCAGAGATTTCCCTTCAGCCTGTGGAGAAGATCATGGTGAGGCAAGCTGCGCCCTTGAAGTCCATGGAGGATAATGAAGCAGATATCTACCTGCACCCCATGGAGGGCCCCATGCTGGAAGTAGGTGGATATCTGAATAAGGCTGTGACCCCGTGGGAAGATCACACTGGAGCAGGTTCCTAGCAGGACCTATGGAGAGAGAAACCCACCCTGGAGCAGGTTCCTAGCAGGACCTATGGAGGGAGAGGCCCACCCTGGAGCAGCTTTGCTGTTTTGGCACCTGTGGCGCCTCCTCCCCCTACTGTTACACTGACCTTGGTGCCTGCAGAGTGGCTTCTCTCAAATATTCTCACTCCTCTCTCTGGCTGCTGTTGCACAGTAACTTTTCCCCCTTCTTTATTGTGTTACTTCAGATGTGCTGATGGCCTCAGCCTTCTTCAGCAGCAGGTCCATCTTGGAGCCAGCTGGCATTGGCTCTACTGGACAGGAGAGATGCCTCTACCAGCTTCTCATAGAAACCACCCCTGTAGCCACCCTGCCAGGCAAACCCATAACACTCTGTAAAGAGACTTAAAGCCCACCTCCAAAGGCTGGTGAAGGACAAAAAAAAATGACGATTCTTCTTCAAATATAGTAGGTCTAGGTGATTTCTGCTGCAATGGTCTGAGTCACTTGGCATGGCTTTTGCTTGAAGTATTTTAACAGTGTTAAACTTTGACAAAGACAAATTTAAGCAACTCTGTAAAATGCAATGACTACATGCTGTCCCAAATAACACCTCACTGTTACTCCATGGCTACACATAAATGATACTATAAGATCATTATAAAACCATCGCCATTAAAACGGTGGCTTTGTGTACTTACAGTTTACACTATAGAAAGCACAGAACCATTGCATCAATGCAGACTCAGTATTTAAGAGAGAGCATTTTGAAATACATGGCAACTCCACGACACACAGAAACGTCATAAACTGTGATAGGTTCTCTGGTACTTGATCATCCCCAAACCATTAGGATAACAATCTAAACCAATACAAGGTATAATCCCTGCATTCTTTTTTTTTTCAAGAATAGGAAAGAAATATTCTTCTTCTTGGAATTTTGATTTCTTTGAGCAATCATAAGCAAAAGGATTATTGTAAAGGTAATTAGCTTCACCAAAGAAAGAATGAGAATAGTGCCAATTGTAACGAGTTTTTGTAAGATAAATTAAAGCCACAGAAGTAATCTGCTAACTGTTAGTTTTCATTTTATTTCCAAGACCTTGGATCAATAGTTCTGACATGTATGTTGTAACTAATATTTCTGCAGAGATCTTTTCAAGGACTAGATTGGAAAAAGGCAGCAGAAGTGGCTGATGACTCACCTAGTAACCTATGGAAATCAGCTGTATACTTGTAGTGGAATACCCTATTTTATTGTAATCTCACAGCCTAAAGAACCAGGTTCAAATCCATTCTCTACCACACAGTAATTGAATGACTGTCAGAAAGAAATCAAGTGCATGACTAAAGATCAGCTGACAGCACTGTACTTCTCACTGGATGCTGTGCTGAAAGGTTCTACTAAAATTTATGCTATACTCAAGCACTATTTGGCCTTCACTGCCAAATTCTAAAAATAAGTAAATCATTATCCAAGATAAGGATATCTGGAATGCTTCAAACAGCTGCACTGCATCATAAGGTGAAGGAGAAATGACTAAACAAACAGCTGAGAAAGATAATTTACTTTTCTAACAAAAGCAATCTTTTTCTCTTACAAGAAAGAGAAGAAAACTAGAGCGTGCTTCCAGAAAAAGATCAATCACAAACTGAGCTCACACAACTTTCCTTATCTTTCTTTGGCACTCAGCACCGTCACTGTGAGCTGTTATAAAATTTATTAAAACAAAATTTCACAGGACACCCCAGATCGGACTTGCTGCTGTCCACAGTCCTCTATCGTGAGAGTTTATTGTATCAATAACCTTATTACTGACTTGTACATTTGGAGGAGGAAAGTTACCAGAGGCAAAGCAGAAACACATAAAATGCCCATCTGAAATCGAAATCCATCCTTGGGTGAAAAGCAGAAGGCACAAAACAGAAACCTCTAAAAAGAAACTGTTCCTCTGTTGTCACAGTTTCCCATCCCTGGTAACTGGTCCATGAAAGCATGATGTTTATTTTGGGTTTTCTGGCTTGTGGGTTTTTATTTAATTTTATTTTTATTTATTTTTATCTTATTGCCCTGGTCAGGCCCCACCTGGAGTATTATGTCCAGTTCTGAGCTCCCTGGTATAAAAAAGACAGGGATCTCCTGGAGAGAGTCCAGAGAAGGACTACAAAGATGATTAAGGGCCTGGAACATCTCCCGTATGAGGAAAGGCTGAGTGAGCTGGGGCTGTTCAGCCTGGAGAAAAGAAGACTGAGGGGGGACCTAATTAATGTTTATAAATATCTTAAGTATGGGATGCAGGGGGAATTGGCCAACCCCTTTTCAGTGATCTGTGGAGACAGGACAAGGGGCAATGGCTGCAAATTGGAGCACAGGAAGTTCCGCACCAACATGGGGAAGAACTTTTCCCCAGTGAGGGTGACAGAGCCCTGGGACAGGCTGCCCAGGGAGGTGGTGGAGTCTCCTTCTCTGGAGATATTCAAGACTCGTCTGGATGCCTATCTGTGCAATATGTGCTAGGGAGCTGCTTTGGCAGGGGGGTTGGACCTGATGATCTCTTGAGGTCCCTTCCAACCCCTATGATTCTGTGATTCTGTGATTTCTATACTTATGGTGTGAAGGTCCTTGCCTTTTCTTTTTTTTTTATTTCATTGTCATGCTGGATCAGATCTCCCTTCAGTAGATTCAAAGCTACATTTACAGCACAGAGAACACAAAAACCTTCCTGTGAAAGTGTAAGAGTACAACCTTACTGTAGTATACATCTGTTTCCCCTCTCTCCTTTCTTGTGCACAAAGGTTGGGCACAGCCTGTTTGCTCCACTTGTATCTCCCTCCTCAAACAGCAGAGGATCAACTAACCTTTAAGTAAGTATGGTTTTCAGTGAGAGCACTGACCTCAGTGCTGAAACACCACACACTCCCTCTGGTCACCCCTACTGATACAGCTTTACTAATTGTTTAGGTTCTCAAAGGATTATGTGTTAGATGCTTCATTATGACAGTTCTTACTGTGTTGCTCCCTCTTTTCCCTCCTTTTCTTACTCATTCTTTCGATTCCACACTTTTTTCCATGTTTTTCAGCTCTCATGTTGCTTCTTACCTTGCCAACTGCATGAGGCCCACTGTAGTGAATCACCTTTACAGCCCTTAATAAGCAGAAACAATGGGATGTTTCTCTAGGAAAGTTGGGTTGGGTTGCACAAGTAAGTGGTTATTTGGTACCTGCCTGGAGAAGTTCTTTGTTCACCTGGTAAAGGAGGGCTGCACATGGCTTCTCTCTGACATCATCCAATCTGGTCAGGGGGGCAGAAGGTGTGGGTGAAGTGGGAGGCTCAAGCAGGATCTGCAGCTCAGCTCGCTGTGGGACATCAGGCAGCACAAGGTAGCACTGACATAGCTGACAGTGAGGGATCTTCTTACCTTTCAGAAAGTCTCTCCACATAACAAACTTACCTTTATGTAACAAATTGAACTTTGGAAGCACACGTGGAGATTTCTGAATCAAGATCACTGACATCTTTTCTAAAGAAAAGGGCAAATTTCAGTTTTTGCAAGTATGTTTTTATGCATATATTACTCAAAACAATATAAACTGTTGATTTTTGACAAGTGCAAAGTCCTGCACCTGGGTCGGGGAAATCCTTGTCATCAATACATGCTAGGAGATGATGTGATAGAGAGCAGCCCTGCAGAAAAGGACTTAGGGGTGCTGGTGGATGAGAAGCTTGACATGAGCTGACAGTGTGTGGTCACAGCCCAGAAGGCCAACCACATCCTGGGCTGCATCAAAAGGAGCGTGGCCAGCAGGTCAAGGGAAGTGATTCTGCCCCTTTACTCTGCTCTTGTGAGACCCCACCTGGAGTACTGGGTCCATTTCTGGAGTCCCCAACATAAGAAGGACATGGAACTGTTGGAAGGGGTTGAGAGGAGAGACAGGAAGATGACTGGAGAGCTGAAGCACCTCTCCTATGAAGACATGAGAGAGTTGGGCTGGTTCAGCCTGGAGGAGAGAAGGCTCTGGGAAGATCTTATAGTGGCCTTCCAGTACCTGAAGAGGCCTACAAGAAAGCTGAGGAGTGACTTTTTAGAAGGGTACATAGTGATAGAACGAGGGGTAATGGTTTTAAATAGGAAGGGGATAGATTTAGGTTGGATAATAAGAAAAAGTTATTCAATATGAGAGTGGTAGATCACTGGAACACATTGTCTAGAGAGGTGGTAGATGCCTGCTTTCTGGAGGTGTTCAAGGACAGGTTGGATACGGCATTGAACAGCCTGGTCTAGTGTCTCTGCCTAAGGCAGGGGGGTTGGAACTTAATAATCTTTAAGGTCCCTTCCAACCCTAACCATTCTATGATTTAGAAACACTGCTGACTTAAATATCCATGAATTTTAAACTTCATCACATTGTAGAGATAGGTATGTCAAAGCTTACCCAAACTGCTCATGTGACAACTAAAGGAAAACAAACCATCTCATTAAGATCTCCTTTCTGAGAAAATGTATAAGAGAAGTGCTTATGTCATTGCCTCTTCTTTTTTTAGCAAATAATATGAAATCCTTTCCTCTTTGCATGCAATAAAATTAGGAAAGAGCTGATTACTCTCAAAAACTTGTTGACAAGATGTTACTCTGAGAAGACAGAAACACATCTGATGTCCCTATTTAACATGCCTAGTTTAAACTTGCTGCTGAGTTCATGACAATTTGAAGAAAAACTAAGTTTGTAGAGAAGGGAACAAGCATTTTAGTCCCAGGTTTGCCCTGTGGAATTTACATACCAAGGAAGTTGTCTGCTTTTCCTAGGTAGATGTGTTAGAAACTACATCCATACAAAGAAAGAATACGAGTAACAAGTGGCAGCATTCTTCTGAAAAACCTTGAGACAATAGGAGGCAGGATGATTAAGTAAATATGTTTCTGAAATTTTCCTTAGAAATAACCAGAAAAGTATTCCAGATCTTCATCTGCATTACTAGCAACAGCTATAATCTAAACAGTGAGTCAGATAACTCATTAGCTTTTCACTACTCATGACCATATAACTTTATCCTGCCTGTTCAGAATGCTGCACTTCTAATGTAAGGAGAGACACCATTAATAGCAGGTGGCTTGTCGCAGCTGGCATCGGTCAGCTGCCCTGCCACATCAGACACCGGACCAAGAGTCACTGCCCCACTGCAGAATGCATGCAGGAATGCAGAGTCAGCAGAGCCTGCAGCTACTGAGACCTGCTGAAGAAGACAATGAAGAGCTCTGCTTCTCAGGAAAATCTAAATGCTCGATGTCTTTCAAACTCTTAAATATGAAGAGCTGGCTTGCAAGACTACCTGGCAACCCCATTTAGGGAACAGCTTATTTTCAGCCTGTGTCAAGCAGACTTTGCATTATCTACTTGGCAGTGCCATGAAATAAATGATATATCAAATGACAAAGACACCTTTTTCATTGCAAGGCTATTTAGCTACTTAAAACCAGCAACTTCTGTCATAAAAAAAATATATATAAACAAAGACAGAGAAAGAGAAAGCCAGAAAACACTTTTTAGACAGCTAAGGACTCCCCAAGACAGCTGTGTGTAGCTTCTTCCCCAGAGAGAAACAAGCTATGAACGAGAGCATTGTCTTACCAGAACGCTTTAATGCTGTCCATATGTCAACTTGCAAAACATAATAGCAAAATTATGCAAATTTTTAGCACAGAGTCTCCAAGACAATGAAAGTTACCACCATGGCAGTCATTTGTAAGAAAGATTTTTTTTAGGAAACTGTCTGTGTGGGACTATGTAGAAAAATGTAATATGCTGTGATGTGAGCTTATGTTGACTCTTTCACAAGCAAATTATATTGATATGAGTTTTCTTTAAAATACTGGATTTAGAGGATAAATGGCCTTGTCCAGATAACTGATCTTCAGTGGTTATTCTTTACCTGGCTTAAACACAACACTGAGACTGAGAATTCATAGAATCATAGAATACCCTGAGTTGGAAGGGACCCATAAGTATCATCAAGTCCAGCTCCTGGCTCCACACAGGGCCAGCTAGGTCAGAGCATGTGACTGAGTGCCTCGTCCAAATGCTTCTTGAACTCAGCCAAGCTGGGTGCTGTGACCTGTTCCAGTGCCCAAACACCCTCTCAGTAGGGAACCTCTTCCTAATAGCCAACCTATGCCTCCCCTGTCACAGCTTCATGCCGTTCCCTTTGGCTCTATCACTGGTCATCAAAGACAGGAGATCAGCACCTGCCCCTTTGCTCTCTCTTTTCAGGAAGCCATAGACCATGATGAGGTCTCCTCTTGGTCTCTTTTTCACCAGGTTCTACAAATCAGGGGACTTCAGCCTCTCATGAGACTTCTCCTCCAGACCCTTTACCATCTTTGTTGCCCTCCTCTGGGCACAAAGCCAGTTCTGTGTCCCTCTTGTACTGTGGTGCCCAAAACTGCACACGGTACTTAAGTGCAGCGTAGAGTGGGACAATCACCTCCCTGGCAATGCCGTGCTTGATGCACCCCAGGATACTGCTGGCCCTCCTGTCTGCTTGGGCACACTGCTGGCTCATGTTTAACTTGCCAAGACCCTCAAATTCCTCTCAGTATGGCTGGCCTCCAGTATCTGATTCCCCAGTATGTACATGCAGCCTGGGTTGCCCCTTCCCAGGTGCAGAATCTGGCACTTGCCCTTGTTAAACTTCATGGTGTTGGTGATTGCTCAGCTCTCTGATATGTCCAGGTCTCTCTGCAAGGCTTCTCCACCCTCAACAGAGTCAAAAGCTCCTCCCAGTTTGGTGCCATCTGCAAATTTACTGAAGTCACCCTCTAATCCTGAATTTAGATAATTTAGAAAAACGTTAAAAGGAACTAGACCTAAAGTGGAACCCTGGGATACCCCACTAGTGACTGGCTGGCAGCCAGATGTAACTCCAATTACTATCACACTCTAGGCCCGACCCTTCAACCAGTCGCCCACCCAATGCATTATGGCTTTGTCTAGTTGTATGCTGGACATTTTGTCCAGCAAGATACTGTGAGACACAGTATCAAAAGCCTTGCTGAAATCCAAAAAATAACATCAGCTGGTTTCCCTTGGTCAGCCAGCTGGGTGACCTTGTCATAAATGGCACTGAGGTGAAACTGGCAGTCACATCTCAGTAAAAATTGGTGCACTTTAATTAATGCTTAAACCATGTTTTAATTAAAATTCTACATATTTTAAGAATGCATATCCTTTGCATGCTTCTTTTCTCAGTTTCTTCAAAGCAGAAGGTCATACGCACTCCTCTGTACCGCTGTTATTCTTGATCCTCTAATGCAGTGCTGTAGGTCAGCTCTCCATGGCTCTGACTACACAGCACAAGAGAGTTGGAGAATTCAGAGCAAAAAGTGCTCATGAGTGCTCTTTTGATTTCTCAGTGTGACTGTATGTAAGAGAACATGAGAGTCCCAGACTTAATTCTTACACATGTGGTATTTAAATGGTAAAGCAGTTCTCAGGGCAGCAGCAAGAGGGTGATATTTTTTCTGCTAGATTTTCACCTTACTACTTCTACCAAAGCATCCCAAAAATGCAATGATAATACTAATGGACAGCATAACAAGGGCTGTGGCAAACAAGCAATAAAGTGTGAGTTCTGGAGAGGGAGCAATGCAGCAGCCAGGGAGAACAATTTAGGCAAAGCATAAGGAATGCCCTAAAACTGAGCAAAGATGGAAGAACTGTAGGAAGGATATTTGGCCAGAAAATGAATCCGACTTGCAAACTGTGACTAATATCCTACTTCTATAGAATTAACAAAAACTACTGAATAGTTTCCTTAAAGAAGGTTTCACTGAGTTTTTTCTAATCACAGAATTAAGAGTTAGTACTGCATTTTGGACCTCTGGCTGCTTCCTGACATGTGGTGGTGCTACTGCTTAAAGCAAGTCAGATAAGCTTCTCTAAAGATCAATTTCACATTTTATTCCTTTAAAAAAAAATTGCAGAGTCATCTTAGAAAAAATAAAAAGCAAAGCCCCATTCTCATATTATTTTTTTCTTCTCTTAAAATTATGTACAATTGTTCTTTATAGATCTAGTTCTTGTGCTTTTTTCCTTTTATAATAAATTACGGTATTCCATTAAAGAAAATTCCCTTTAACTGTGCAGTTCACCACTTACATAACTACCATACTTGGGGTCATGTAACTTCCATTGTCCAAAAAGCACAATAGACATTTTCCTTTTAGCTCACCTCCACCCACTTGAAAAAAAAACCAAACTACCAAAAAACCAAAAAACATGTGAGGAAATTAACACTCTTTTTGGTTGTTAGTTTTCCTTCAGCCCCACAGAAAAGGGATGATAAAACGTTCTGATGTGCTATTCTAACTCCCAGGTTTTGCCATTTACTGCAGTTGTGTTCTACACATGGACATATTTCATTTCGTTCCAAGCTGTGCAGAAAGGAAACTTGTCATGGCATCCCTTTCAAACCTGATGAGAGCTATGCAAATGCTGGCCTTCGTTCAAGGCTGCATCTGATGCTCCTGGCAGCAAGTGAAGCAAATAACACACATGGAGGAAGAAGGGAGGAGCACTAGTGAAGACCAGCTTTTGAGACATCACAGCAGTATAAAAAGATTTATTTAGAACTCTTCTATATAATAATAATAATCATTATCATCATAATTATGGTTGGATCTTTATTGTCAAGAACTGGTGGTGTTAGAAGAATTAGACAAACTCAAGTCTAGTTCCTAGCAAGATCAACTGCCAGAACAAATTTGAGAAGGCTCACCTCTGTGCAGCAGATACTCCTCTACTGTCAATGACTAAGAACAGAAAGGTCAGTTGAAAACAGCTCACCTGAAAAAACAAAACCTTTTTCTGCAAGGAAGCTGAGCTGACAGTACATTAACATGTTTACTGGTGCCAGTAATGTCAAGAAATAGGCTTTTCCACCCAAATGCAAACCAGGCACTTTTGCATGCCTTCTATTTGAAGCACAAAGACAGTTGGGAAGGGAAAAAAGGCTTCCTAAAAGGCAAGATCCATTTGCCTGTGGGATAGTTTTCAAAGAGAAATGAAAATGTCATCACCTGACATTTCCAAAGCTGAGGTTTCAACTCCCGAGACAGTGTGCAGGCAGGAGTGTTAAATAGAAGAGCTGGTCACAGACCAGTACACGCTCCGCGCGGTTCCCTGGGGCAATTAGCGTCACTTCCCCTACCCAGGGGCTCACTGTGCTTACCAGTGAATATGTCAAGTCTGGTTGCTCATACGTCTCTGAAAATAAACACTACAAAGTTACTGACAGGACCTTTAGGTTGAAAAATGAATCCTTCTAACTCATACAATCTCAAAAAAGAAAGTTTAATTGAACAGCCCTTTGAAATAGAAGATTCGGCTCTGCCTTGAGACAGTCCCAGAGAAGCAGAACATGCAACAAAAAAGCCTGTCTCAAGCCAGCTTTTGGGCTGCCTTCATCTAGTTTTCCCCCTCCCCTCCATTCCTGTTGAACTTCAGGATTCACGATACAGGGGCTCTCCCCTTCCTGCAAACACCCAAGAACATAGGACCCATGTCACACCAGCACCACATTCCCCCCCCACCCCCCCTCCTCCCCCAGGCAAATCTGGAAACACCAACCCAAACCTGAGATGTGGTGTGCTGGGAACACATCCTTTTCTCACTGCAGCTCCCTGAGGACATCAGGCTGCATGGAGGAGCCTTTAACTAGTGCTGCACCATGAATGTACTGTATATGGCCTCAGAGGTCTTAAAATCCTCAGCAATCCACAGAACTATTTAAAATTATTTTTATTTAGAAATCCTTTTATGACTTATGGAAAGCGCCACCTCTGAGGAACTGCATAGATAGCAACACTAAAAAAAAACCCATGTAAGCAAGGGGAGTCAGAGCTGAAGTCCTCCCACGCACAAGCAATCACAACCACCTCCTCCTCCCCTTTCTTCCCTCCTCCTGAGAAGCAAACACTGGGAAAGAGAGAAGTATTTCTTCGTTTAAAGCTCAATAGTGATCATCAGGTCATTCCCCTTTGAGGAAGGGGGAATCATCAGCGGGGGCAGGTTGGGCTTCCTTCCAAGCACGCCATCCTGGACCTGCCCCCAGTAAACTTACAGCACTGCTTATACAAGTGGGGACTGGCCCTGCAGCATGGCACTGCCAGCACCTGGTGGCCACCCTCTGAGGTCCACGCTTCCAGACCGCCATGGCTGACTTGTTCAGTGGGGATGGGATTCCTGAATAAAACTCTTGGCTAAAGGAGAAAAAAACCCAACAAAACCCAACACAAAAAGTCAGAATTAAACAAAAAAGCAAAAATCTTGTGTCTTCACTTTAACAAGTCATCTGCAGGAGTGGAATAAAGATGGAATATAAATATGGAAGACATGTAATTTAGACTTCAAAGCCATTTGAATCCATCTGTGGCAAGCTCAAGCATGCTGACTGTCCCACAAACGGGACTGGCCAGGAGGAGTGAGCCCTGCATGGCCTTCACAGGCTTTATAAAATTAAGTTGTCTTTCAGGAAGTAGCTTGCTAGGCCCTGGTCTTTGTTGTTGGTGTGTTTTTTTCCTCTCCCTCTCTCTCTTTTTTTTTTTTTTTTAATGCTGGGTAGCAAGGCCTTAATGCAATGTCTGTTTACTACAATCCTCCAAGAGGCAAGATGTTCCCTGGCTTTTGTCCAAACCATTTAGTTCACATACATATTGGAAAAAGCTGTCATGCCAGCAGCTAAGGTTGATATCAGGAGAGACAATAAGAGGATTAAGAGGTGGAAAGCTTTAGAAGGCAAGCTACTGAATATTTCACAAGAAATGAAGCTGAGAGTGCTACTGATGCAAAGGGAAGGTCAGAAAGCTTAAACACCCCAGGGACAGTTAAGAAATAATAAAATAGCCATTAGGCGTTCCAGATGTTGATATGCAGCTTTTAGGATCCCAGTATTTCAATCTGATTTTCGTATCGAGGCGAGTGCTTTGCTGAACGTGCGTCAGTGACATACAGCACTTGCCAAGGGAATTTGCTGGGACGCATCTACAGCATCACAGAAATGATCTGACATTTGAGAGGGCCTCTGAGGGCTGATACTTTGCCATTTTATTGCTCATTTTTTATTAACAGCTGAATGGTACTGATGTGGATGAAGTCCCACATCTCCAACTGCGAGGGTCTGGTGAGATCCAGACCAGTGTGAGATTTCACAGAGACGGACTCCTCGTCACAGTCACCCCTTCCTACCTGGTCCCCTAATGACATGGCTAAGCAGGTCTTCTCCATTATATTTCACCACCACCATCAGGACCATGTAGTCTGGGGGAAAGAGTGGACAGTAGAAGAATTTTACAGAGCATTACAAATATTTGGCAGCAAAGGGACCAGGCAGAGGTAAGCCTGGGTGCTTTCTGTAGCCTTCTCCATGCTGAGAGGCAAGGCACAGCAGGAATCTCTCTGCAGTGGCTTCATTCTGCGCTACAGTAATCTCACCTATAAACTTCAAGGCATGGCCTGCCAATGGGCAATTTAAAGAGCATTAGTTTCTTGCAAAGCAGAAAGGGACTTAAGCATTACATTACCTTATATTACCCTTTAACTCACAAGTACCTCTGAAATGACCCTTCCTTCCCTCCCTAGGAAGGCATTAAAAAACTTGGAGAATATATTTTATATCTTTATATCTTTGAGCTCATGGAGCATACTAATGAATTAGCACCTTGTCAATATACTGTTTCTGTTATACCATGTTTTTGTGGCACGTTTTACTTAATGACTTTCTGGAAATATTCAGTCATAAGAAATTCCTCTTCCACCTCCTGTTTAAGTACAGATATTCCACTGCGGAAGCTGAAAAATGCTCACCATTTCCTTTTATCTTGATGAGCTATTTCAGTCTTGCATCCAGGCACTATGCACTTTAAAAATGTTTGATTTATAAAACATAACTTTGCAAACATTATGACTATGTAAAAAAGTTTTATTTCTTGTAAAAGGCAACTTGGCTATTGATTATAATGAAAATTTCTAGAATTAAATTGGGAACTACTTTTTGTTGTTTGTTTTTCCATACGTTAAAATTATTACATTAAAAAATTACTGTTTCCACACGTACTACTACTGAGCTATTTTGTTTTCACATTATGAAGTAACTTCGGCTAGCAACTTGCCTGCTGTGTGATTTCTCTTTTATTCTTGGTAGTTATTGTAAAGTATTCATCCCATTAAATAACAAAATGAAAGACAATAAATATGTGTGCACAATAAAGGAGTTTTAGAGGTTTATACTCTGGTCTCTGGAGATGGTAAATACATAATCAGCCACAATTGATCTGAAGAACTGTGCTAAAAGGACAAGTAAAGTCAGCCTTAACTAGCACCAGAAAACCGGATCTTCAATACATTAGTTGAAAAGACTGATGGAAATTATTTAGTGAAACAATTATTTGCAACAGATTAAAGGTTAAAAAAAGTTTGGGTTTTTTTCCCCAAAGTAGCATGCCAGTTTCAATCCAGGTTTTTAGATTTAAAAGTGTTGATTCTGGACATGGGATTCTAGAAAACACAAGAGAGAAACACCTCCAATAAACAGGAACAGGAAAACCTGTCTCCATCATGCTAATTCAGGTTTAGATGGCTTACCACATTTAGTGCTGATAAGTACTACCTATATTTCTTTCAAGCAATCAGACAAGTCATTATAATGTTGCGGTGGTTACTTCTCCAACCTCTTCCTATGAGATTCAGTGAACGTCTCCAGCATTTCCTTGAGATGAAGCCGCCCCAGACACCAGTCACTGCTGCAGTAGCAAAGGACACACAATCGTGTAGCCCCAGCTCAATACATTTCCCATGAGCAAACAATGAAAGCCTAAAAATAAACAGAAAAGACCAAAAACCCCAAAACATTTGAATAGCATTGCTTCATTCAGATCACGTGTCATTCGCTATTTTCTGTACCACTTTTGTACAGCATGGTTCAGATGAACTACCTGGCAGAGAATATCTTCCTCAGCTGCTGCAGGTTGCACAAAGCTAAAAGAATATTTTGCCCTTAAAACCCTATTTTTTTTCTAGGCAGTATCAAACATCTCTGCAGTCACCCTGAAAAGAAGGGTGTGAATAGAGTTAAACACATCTGAATGGTTTAAAGAATTACAAGCAATGAACAGTAATAAATCAAGTAACTGAATTGTGCTGCTGATCATGAGCAGTATCCTGAGTTTCAGACATATGGAGTCATGTAAAAGCAGCTTTGCCTGGCGATTCAAATACAGAATCGTGAAGGGTTCTGTTAAGGATTTTTGAACAGCAAAATTCTGACCAAGACATCTAATCCCCTTTCTCAAACCTCTGTTTTAATCATTTTTCTGTGTGTAGTCTGTATATTCACTTGCAATATTTAAGTGATGATGCAATTACCAGGACTGCTCTCTACTGACTTATAAGGCTAATATAAGATATTTTTGAATCTAGTATGAAAAAAACCCTTTTGTGTTCATGTGATGGAATGATCTATGAAGAGCTGGAGCTATACTGACTTGTAGTTTTGTAATTAGAGAGATCAAACCAGGTTTCATACCTGTGTAGCTCCATTCCTAGTGGATCTATCCCTGTTTTACCACTATAATGAGATTTAAAACCAGGCCTTATCTTCCAAGTGCACATAAGGATCAGTTCATCCCACATTCAGCAACAGCAGGTGACAGGAGGATCGAAGCCAGATTAACAGATGGACTTCTCAGAAAAAGGATTTAACTTGACTGTGTTAAACACACCTGTGGTATAAGTCACAGCACTAGCAGTTAATTCCCACCGTAGTCTGTGACAGCCCAGAAAATGCTCCTCATATTGCTGTAGTCACAGAATTTTTCATATTTCTCATCGAGACACTAGTTTTCCCAGTTTTATGACAGGGTTAGGAGAACATAGGCTACGGTTTGATGCTCAGCCCTATACGTCAAAGTAAATTCTTTTGGCTGTATGTTATTCAGCTTTTAAGAAGTAGTAATAAAAATTGACTTTACAACAAGCTAAAACATTTATTTGTTTATAGACATTAGAAATTGCTGAACTATGTAAGTAAAAAAGGATGACAGCATGAGACACTCCCAACAGCTTTACTGTTTTAGCTGAGAAATGGCATCCACATGCCCTCCCTCCAAGGGCTTGTGTTAAAGGGAGCAGAATCATCAGGTCCTAGCCTGGGTAGATCAGTCTGACTTAAACACCACCCCAAACCTGTGCAGGAGCAGCAGTACATATTAATTTCCAAGACAGAGGATTTAAAGAATTCTGCATTTAAAATTGCTTCAAGTTACACCTATGACATATCCTACATCACTGGAGGCAGAAATGCAGGAAGAACACATAGAAGATTCAGGATGCGGGTGTTACAGAGGTTAACCTAACATTAAAAATTTCCCAAATTATAATTGGAATGCAGCATTGTCTATCTATAGGCACAGAGGCACCACCCCTCTGAAGAAGTAGCTAAATTTGGTGTTGCAAAATGTCAACTTTGGTCACTGGCTGGAATGTGATGGTACAGCCCACCCTCCTCTGACCCACTCACCTTCCCCCAGGACACTATTAACCCAAACATTGTGTTCTTGTCTTGGTTACAAATGCAGTGAGTTGTGTGACCTGGAGATTTGTTTTGCTTACAGGTGAGATGAGTTGGGACCATCAGACACTCCATAACTGTACCTGGACCTCCTGCTGCTTGGAGCATATCCCCATCTGGAAGGTACCAGAATTACATGGCAAGAATTATGACCCAAGCAGAACCCCCCCACACTAACCAAAGTCAATTATCTCACATATCCTATAAATAGTGATCCTGTTGGAGACCCTTTGAGCTCTCTGGAATTGCAGCAGGCTGTGAGCCAGAATATCTTGATAAGCTGGGATGCCTCTTGGAGTAGATTTCATGAGGATTCAGATTGTCTGCTGATAGATGCTGACAAAGAAAAAGGGTTCAAAGATCATCTGCTAACAAATGCCAGCAAAGGAAAAAGTGAGTAATTCACTACAATTTGTGAAGCGAGAAAAATCTTGATCATAGGTTAACCACTGTGTCTGTATCTGTGCCTGTCTGTGTGTGTTTATGTGTATGTTACTTGATTCACTGTCCTAAGTCACATGCATGAGTGACAAAATTTGATTATAACATGTTGAATCACCTTTTCAATTAGCTGATAATTGTCATTGCATATATCATACCATTTAATCTTGTGATTTACCACTGTAGTGTTAATAATCTTAAATAGCTGCTACCTCAAAATTGTGTAAAATCAAATTGCGATAACTTACACTACGTCAAGAGGAACATGGTGTGTGGTTTTTTCCCTCTGCAAGCAACAGTTTCTCTATCGTGGATCAGGAGTGATGGATTAGAACAGCTCCAAGAGCTGTCAGCTAATATCTACACCACAGCAAGATCAGACAGCAGCAACCTGTCTAGAATGCTGTGACAATTTCTGGCTGCCTCCACGAGAACTGCAGGTCATGCTACCATAGGAGATTTTAAAGTAGAAACCTGAGGTTTTAAGAAAAACAAGCAAGCACCTAGACTGCATAGTATTCTATAGAATAATAGTAAGCATGCAAAAGATAAAGTACTGACAGTCTCTTGAGGATTTTTCACATTGCTTCAGCCTCTTGTACAGTCTGATGCCACTGTATTTTCTCATTACACTAGGGCAGCTACACTCAGGTGAACTGAGAACAAGGCCAGTATCAGTGTTATCAGTGAGACTGACTGAGATGGCCACTCAGTTACACCCTTGGACCTGTACTTGAGTTTCAGTGGTTAAAAAAATAAAACAAAATAAATCTAGACATCCCAGATGCTTATTTCTCCTCTAACTTCCCTTTGTAATGAAGACACCCACTATCCCGTGAAAATAAGACACTCAATAGGTAAAAAATCAGACATAATGTGAAGCATAATTAAGTTGCTGGAAATGCAGAAAAATGCTGAATGCACCATAGTAAACACTCTGTTGTTAGAAGATGTTAGAAGCTTGGTTATTACAATTTTGGCAGCAAGAGATGTATTTCTCAGACATTACAGTCATGTATGAAGGTCATGACTTTGCAAACCAGGTGGCCAAAGCAGTGATTATTTAACTTTCTAAGCCACTTCCCTGAATTATGGCACCCCTTCTAAAACTTTGTACCAATAAAAAGGAAGGAATCCTCAGTCACTGGTGGTCCTGGTTACTCACCACGTGTTAAGAAAAGGACTATGAGATTTGAACCTGTGAGTGATGCTTGTAGGAGTGGGACTTGGCAAGAGTGGCTGAGGGTGTGGAAGGAACAAACCTCCTGACTACTATGTACACCCCAGAAACCATGCCAGAGGGAGGGCAAACCAGAGTGGTGGCTGCCTGAGACATGGCCATGCTGCTGCCCAAATACCAGGGCACAGGTGCCCACCCTGGTGGCATCCCAGTGCAGGTGATCCCATTGCACCCAAATAGCAACTGAATTCTTACAACAGTGAGAAAACCCCCAAGTCACTCACAAATTGAGAGGCTTAGATGGCTCCTGTCCCTGCTTCCAGCTGTTCCTCATGCCCAATGGGAGCTTCCCTGAAGATGCTCCTGCTGCAGACGGCAGCCTGGAGGTGCTGAGAGGTGAGCTGAAGGCCATGTCCAGCACTTGCTCCTGGAACTGGCAAACTGAGGAGAACATGTCATTTAAAGGTGAGAGTTTTACACAGTGCAATTCTGGGAAAACATGTTGAATGAAAGCATGAAGACCATCGTCACTCATGCCCTCTGAAGTCATAAAAGTGAACAGAACAAAAGTGCTCTAGCACAAGAGTGGCAGGATGGGACTGGTGGTACTGTTTGGCAGAGGTGAACGTGGACTTATCAAGAGATGCAGCTGGTTGGAATAAAAGCCAGAAGCACATCTCCAACCCAGAAGGTGTAAAATGCACAATCCTGCTGTGTTAAATAACTTGTTGTATGGCAGTGGGCTTACTTCAAAACACACTAGGCACTTCAAGTAGTGGCCAATGAAAGATCTGTTAACTTGTTCACATTAGACCTCCCTGTAGGTCTGGCTCGATTCCGCTGCACATGGATTTATATAAATTGCCCTTACAGCTTGGAAAAGTAGGGGGATAGTGAATCCCTGTAAAACAGAAAATATTGTAAAGGCAGGTTAGTCAACGGGATGCACTTCACCATTCTAGAACCTTGGTGGTGGCTTTGGAGAGGCATCCTGCCCTGCACTGCCTGCAGCAGCTGGAACCAGAACACTGCTTGTGGTGACTGGAACCAGGGTTCTGCCCCTGCTCACACGTGGATATACATCCTCAGTACCAAGCTGATGGCAGGTGTTTTCCAAGGCTCACACTATTTAGAGGCAGTGGGGCAGAATAAAAATGCAGTAGCTGAACACATGCAGGAATCAGTGACTGACCCAAAATGCTTGAAAACACCAAGTACTTTCTCAAAACTGCTGCCAAGGACTGTCTTTTTTGTTGATCTGTAGCAGCACTTGCACTACAAAGAGTCTAGCCCAGTATGACGTGTCTTATGCTGCACTTCTAAGTCACAGCCATCGGAAAAGGTTTGCTTCACTTAGGCTGCTCCAGTTTGCCTTTGCTTGGCCTCCTTGCTCCATTTAACTCGACCAAATCAGCCAGAAAATACCAAACATACCAAATAAGACTAGGTAAAAGACGCTCGTAGACTATTTATGCTGCTAACACACATCCTGGTTCTAGTCCTTACAGAAGATTGCCACTCATGTACAACTTTATGGGCATGTATCCTCTTGTTTTGAGAGAGGCCTTTCACATTCTGCATATACTTTACGGTCCTTTAGGCATCACCTTGCACTTGTCTCATCTCTACTCCAAAAAGATGCCACAGCAACACAAGTGACATTTTCAAATTCTTAAAACATAAAGTTCAACACTGGTGTAGGGACATCTACTGGAGTCAAAAAAGTCTTCAAGATGAACAAACAGAACTGGTAAATGTTACACAAGCTGAAAAAAATGAGGATTTTGATATTAAATACACCAGAAGAAGATGACATTTTTCAACAGTTACGTGGCTGTTTACAAAGCCATGAAATTAGCAGTACGCTTACATGAGAAAATTAGACCAAGAGAGTTAAGCTTCCTGCTGTGAGACAGATGTACAGGTGTGAAGCAGGTGCCAAGGAAGAGAAAGAATGTGGGTATTTCAGCTCATATTGTTCAATTGAGTCCTTTTTGTTCCTTAACCCAGCCTATATATGATTTCCTACCAGCTTGCTCCTTCCCAATAACTTTATATGTGGTAGCTGATTTCAATGAACTTGAAGAAACAAACAGCCCTGAGGATATTCAGCTCCTCTCTATTTCTCTCATTTTATGAATTAACCAATTCATATCTACTTCACTAGCCAAAAATGCATTGAAAATTTATTTAAGGAGAAACAAAATCCTCATTATATATCAAATGGCTATCATCTTCCCTTGTATGTTTTTAAGAAAGATCCAACATCTTTTTTCCTAAACCTGTGTTGTAATTTTTCATGGCTGGGTTCTGGTGGAGGAGGCAGGGCTGCTGGGGTGGCTTCTGCAAGAAGCAGCCAGAAGCGTTCTGCAGGCCCCAGAGAGCAAACACCAGCTGGCTTAAGGCCGGAGTCATTGCTGACCAAGGCTGAGCCCATCAGCGATGGTCACAGCGCCTCTGGGAATCACATTTAGGAGAAAAAACCTGCAAGCAGCTGCTTTTTGCCACCAGAAAGGGGAATGAGATGATGAGAGAAACTGTGCAGGCACCAAGGTCAGGGAATGGGGGGAGGAGGTACCTCAGGTGCCAGAGAGAAAGATGCCCCTGCAGCCTGTGGAGAAGCCCATGGTGGAGTGGGTGTCCCCCCGCAGCCCATGGAAAATGATGGGAAGCAGAGACCCCACCTGCAGCCTGTGGAGAGACCACACGCTGGAGTGGGTGGAAGCTTCTGGAAGACACTGTGACATACATTAGAGCAAGCTCCTGGCAGCAAAGCCTGCAGCTAGTGGAGAGAGGGGCCCACGGCATAGCAGGTTTGCTGGGAGGACTTGTGGCTCCATGGGGGACCAGGCTGGAGCAGTCTGGGCCTGACAGACATTCTATGATTTATGACTGCACCCCATAGAAGTGACCCACACTGGGGCAGCTGGTGAAAAGCTGAAGTCCCGTGAGGAAGGACTCACGTTCGAGAAGTTCCCATGGGTGGGACCCCACACTGGAGCAGGTGAAGAGTGTGAGGAATTCCCCCCCCATCCCCTGCTAAGAGAGAAAACAACTCATGAGGAACTGACCAAAACCCTCATTCCCCCCATGCCACCTGAGGAGGGGAGAGGGGAGAAATTGTGAATAAAGTTGAGTCTGCAAAGAAGGGAGGGGTCGGGGGAGGTGTTTTAAGATCTGATTGTACTTCTCATTATCCGACTGGTTTCACTGGGTGTGCAGTGCAGTGTCATAAATTAGATGGATTTTTTTTACTCCGTGTTGAATTTGTTTTGCCTGTGACGCTGATTGTGGAATGATCTCTCCCAGTCCTTACCTTGACTCCTAAGCCTCTCAATGTACATTTTCTCCCCTGTCCAGAGGAAAAGGGGAGTGATAGAGTGACTTTGGTGGACATCTGGCCACCAGCCAGGGTCAAACCACCAAAACCTTACCTCTATGGTTTTAGGTTTTTAACTCTTTTTCCTGAAATTTAAAAAATAAATAAATGAATCCGAAATTATATCACTGGAAGAGCATAGATCTTTCCCTTTAAATGGTGATTTACTGACTAAGATTATGAAATGTAAACGGAAGAAATTTCTGATCTTTCACTAATTTAGAGTTCTCCTGTTGAAGCGTACCTTACATCTTACTGATAAGGCCAGTAGCATTGCCTGAAATGTCCCTTCATATAGTCTCACTTTCACTTGCTTGTAACTCAGTTAAACTTTTATGATTTGGTCTGATTTTTATTTTTATTTTTAAATATGTCAGGTGTCTGCCTCAGGCTGAAATTTTTTGGAAGCATTTCAGCCAATATCTCAACTATTTGTGCAAATGAGACAAGGATGTGTGGGGGGAAGTTTAACTTGCACTGTGGATTTTGATGACAACTTCTTTGAAGATTTCCATGCTTTTAAGTAGGGAATAGAAATTTGACAAGAGAGGGAGGGCATCATATGAAAATGATAGGATGATTCATTCCTCCATATGAAAATTTGAGCCATTGGGCCAAGTTATAAATCTTCCAAAAAACTACAGCCTGCATATCTGTTAGCGATTAACAGCTAAAATTCTATATTCAACGAACACATTCATGCTTTTCATGGATTTTTAGTGATATCCAGATTGCCTATATAATGCCCTTAAAGAGCAGCTAAAGAACACATCTGCCTCCTAAAAGTTTTTGTATGTGAGCCAGCTGGGTATATACAACCCCCAAACTAAATGTATGTCACAGGGCTTCAGGAAGAACACCAGCTATTCTGAGCAGAAGTGAGACTGGGCAATAGCAGGACTGTGCCAGGACAGGTTCAGATTAGACATTAGGAAAAAAATTTTTTGCTGAAAGAGTTGTCAGGGGCCTGGAACAGACTGCCCAGGGAGGTGTTGAGTCACCATCCCTGGATGTGTTTAAAAAAAGGGTGGATGAGGTACTTAGGGATATGGTTTAACATAGGACGGGAACAGTTGGACTCAAAGATCTTAAAGGTCTTTCCCAACCTTGTGGTACTGTGACTGGGGTCGGAAGGCAGGGAGTGGGTGAACCCAGCAGCTGTATAACCAATGGATGTGGGGAGCAGGACACATATGAGAGAAAAGAAAAACTGTGCTGAACTGAAGCTTTTCTCCTAATAGGAGACTAATAAATTCTTCAGTCTCAAGAAGCTGAGTTTAATAGGCGTAGCATTGTTTTATGTGAAATTGCAGAGCATGCTACAAGAGAGAAGACAAATCTCAGGGGAAGAAGGAAGAGTTGTGCAGGCTGACACAAAAGAGCAGAGTCCAAAGCAAGACCAAAATTGGACAAGGAAGCAAGGGTGGCAGGATGGGGAGTGCAACAAGGAAAAGTAGGACGAGTGTTCAGGTGTCACAGATCTATATGTCTAAGGAGACAGTCTGCAGTTTAGCTGCTTCCCAGATCTTGTATCATCTCTTATGCTGGCTGACCACTGTCCCGCTCTACAGTGGAGTTAGCCTTGTGTTCTTCTGAATTCAGAGCCTGGGTCCAGGCATTGCAACATCCCCACCGTATTTCATGGCTGCACTCGAGGTCTTTCTATGCCTCTCAGTGATGACTTTCCCTCTAACAGAATCAAGGCTTCCTCAATGAAAGGCATACACAAGTCATATTCTCCAGGCCATAACAGATTTTAATTAGAAATTGCAAAAGCAAGGATGAGTTTTTAGGTTCTGGGAGCCTGGACTTTGGACACTCAGGGTCAATTATGATCTGTTGCTGTCATCTCACTGTTTTATAATTTTTTCATGAAAAATGTTTCTGTTTCATACTCTTGCTTCCCAATATGAGACAGGAGGAGTAGGTGTCCTGGGTTTGTGTTGCCAGTCCAGCATGCCTCCCTGTGATCTGTTCCCAGGTAGCAGAGAAGTCCTACTGGCTACTAACATCTTATTTGGCCTGGACCATATTCACTAGCACTCCTCTCTACAAGCAGACTACTCATTAAATAAGAGGTAATGGCAATAAATATAAAATTATATTATACTAGGAAATGGGAGGAAAAACCCAGGGGAGGGAAATTGCAATAGAAAGGCAGGTCTGTGTAAGAGGATAGTATGGAAGAAGCTGAACATGATGGCACAGAAAAGTTTGAAAGAGAAGATTATGCTCTCCTGGAATGTATTTCTGGGGGATCTACAGTTCTTGAGAGCTCATCTGTCACAGACATCTGTGTCACCCATTGGCAAATGTCCCAGTCCTGACACCTTTAATGCTAGTCCACAAAAGTACTGACATGAAACATTTAATTTAGTAGCTCAGAGATGGGGAAGACTGGTTCTAATATCCCAAGTTTTTATAATTAATATTTGTTATTATGGCTCCAGAGTGTAGAGCACCTTCCTCTTTTTATTAAGTGGGGTTGTTTTATTATTTTCTTTTTAGAACAATACTAAAATACTGAAGTTATGAAGTGACCCCCTGCAAGGTTAAGGATTCCACTATTAGACCTGCTGTGCAAGTCTCCCCACCCACACGTAACAACAGAAATTATAAGCTGCTCTAATTACGTAACTAAATGCTATTTTACTTCCCAACAAAACTTTGCTCCATCCACTGTCTAGACAAGCTGTTTCTCACTGTGATCATAGGAATGAAGTACTACTGCTCATCAGCATGGAGTCTGGTCCCTGACCTGTAACATCACCAAGGTCTAATTCCCTGATCTAAAAAGCTTTGATTACGTACATGCCTGTGCTAGTGAACTGCAGGTCAACTCACCTCAATGTGTGATAAACCTCAGCCTTTCTTGGTCTGTTGCCATTATTATAGGTGAGGTTATGAAGGTAAACTGGTCTGCAGTAGGACAACTGTTACTGACAGTGAGTTGCATATAAAAAGGCAGCATTTAACAGGAGAGGTGGGAAAGGTAAGACAGCATGAACTCAGTGTCCCATGCTGTGGAGTCCCAACACCAGCAGAAGGCACCAAGAGATGCTGTGACCTGTGCCTGGTTCAAGACAGGAACCAACTCCCTTTCTCCTTCCCTGTCCTAGTGCTTTCTCTGTCATTTTATCATAGGTTTATTTTCCTCAATCCAAGTATTATACAACTAAAATACACTGCCTCCTTGGGCATAGCTCTCGGAGCAGGTGGATTTAAACACCATTTTCCACCGTTCATATTCTCATCAGATGCTCACATCCATGACCACCACGAGGGGAAAACAATCATGCAGAAGACTGACTTGCAGACACCTGCCTGTTCAGTGGGCACAGAACATCCCCAATGCGCTATTTTGCATTATAAAGCTTATGCAGAAGTTAATGTATCCACACAATAATGAGTCATTATGGCTCATTAGAGGCTCAGCTTGCAAAGTCCAAAGTGTATAGAGGCATATAGGACAAATCTGAACTAAGCATTGTACCCTGCCCTCTGCCTGCACCAACGATTTACAGGTATCTGGTCAATGATTTATAAACTTAAAGATAACACAGTATAAAGCTGTCTGACTGCCTCCGCTTTACAAAGGAAACACATTCTGGATAATTAGCCATGTCTCTGAAAACGTTTCAAATTTTGGTGTCTGCTTTGCTGTTTACAGGTAAGTGCCTGGCACCCTGTCTCATGTCATTCCCTTCTGGCTTGTTAAACAGTCAGCTGGCAAAAAACCTCGTGTTACTGTCGGAACAGCACTGATGGAAGAGAATTAACTGGAAATTGCTGCAGCAGGACATATGGGAGAGTGGGTGAGCACAAGACTGCATAGCATATTCTGTGAAATACAGTCTTGATTCTGCTCGTAACTACTTTTGAACTTCTTACTACTCAACCTCTTGGGTATTAGGAATGAGGACATGTCCCTCACTGAAAGGGATTCTTGCAGGACCATTTTCTTAACTGTTGTAATTGTAGCAAGATCGTAACGCTGATTTTCTGGAATCTGCCCTAAACATTGTTCTGATCTCATGATTTATTGTTTTAGGAAACATTTCACATGCATTGATAAAGACCTTAAATGATGTATTTCATGAGAGATTTCTGGGATGTCTGATTTGAATTGCTTAAGGACACTGATTTTTTTTTTTTTTAAACTCTCAGGCTGTCTGATCACTGAACTTTCACAGGACCCTGAAACCAGGGCACCTAAAACCAAAGACTCACCTGTAAAACTTGGACCAGAGTGAAAGCGGACAGGGCAGGGCTGCAGCATCAGCAAGGCTGAAAGAATGCTCTTTCCAAAGCAGCACAGGCTGGGTACAGTCACTGATCAGTGATGCACATGCTGGGAGATTTATACCTCAATAAATAAGAACAAACAAGGCAGGCACTGACTATTGACTGCTCAGGTGATTGCCTGCATCACAGAAAGACGCTGCACACACATGCGTGCATCACAAACTTTTCTTAGATCCGAGTGCTCAAACACACATACATATAAATACAGCCAAGGAAAAATGAGCTAGACAGAGCTAGCCAGTACTTAATTGTGAATTAATAAAGAAGATGTCCTGTGCTTTGGGACCACAATCAGCTGTACTTTCCTGGGCCAAATTCTCTTCCTTGTCATATCAACAAATGATTTGGGTTGGAAGGGACCTCAGAGATCACCAAGCTCCAACCCCCCTGCCATGGGCAGGGACACCCTCCACCAGAGATCAGGTTGCCCAAAGCCCCATCCAGCCTGGCCTTGAACACTGCCAAGGGAGGGGTCAGCCACAGCTTCTCTGGGCAACCAGTACCAGGGCCTCACCATGCTCGCAGTAAAGAATTTCTTCCTAATACCTAATCTAAATCTGCTCTCCTTCAATTTAAGGTCATTTCCACTTTTCTTATCAACTACATTCCCTTGTAAAAAGTGTCTCTTCAGATTTCTTGTAGGTCTACTTTAGGTACTGGAAGGCTGCTGTAAGTCTCCTCAGAGCCTTCTCTTCTCCAGGTTGAACAAGCACAACTCTCTCAGCCTGTCTTCATAGGAGAGGTGCTCCTCTGAAGATCATCTTTGTGTCCCTCCTCTGGACTGCCTCCAACAGGTCTATATCATAATTTCCTTAAAGTTGGCTACAGTGAGGCTCTGCAGGAAGGAAAGGAGATGGAAAGGACCTTTCTCTACCCTGAAATGTTAGAGCTCACCTAAAAACCCTCCTTTCCCCTTATTTGCCCCTCCTGATCTGTTGTGCACCTGAACTTGTACTATTACTGGGTACTTGTCTGTCTTCCTGAACCTTACTTCCTTTCCATTGAAGGCCATCATGATAAAAGCAGTTTCACCTGAAACCAAGCCAGGAGCACAGCAGCCACTCCTTTTGGAAGACTTTACTTTCATCTCCCTGGTCTTTCCCAGCAGAAAGGAAACTCTTTCCCAGATTGCTTTCTTTGAAAAGCAAGAAGAACAGTTTATTACTGATCTTAAAGAGCTTTTAAAAGTTTCATTGATCCCAAGCAGTTCAGTTTTTCATTAATTGTGAATCCTTTGACCAACAGTCTTGCTGGTGGCAAATTAAAACTAGGGCTGTAAGATTCACTGATGAGAACCTGGCGCTTCATCACACCCCTAATGCAGCCACTCCCCAGAATAATCCACCCTCACTCCTCTGGGAATAAGTGTTCTGGGCAGTTTGTTGGAGCTTTTCTTTAGCTTCCGTAAAGCACAGCAGCAAGGGATGGGGTACAAGGGTGTGGCACCCTGGAAGTGGGGTCATTACTGAAGTCTCTCAAATGTCTGATTATGGTACCTGTTCACTCAAGGTTAAATTGATGGCCACATAGAGGCTTAGAAAGGAAATTTCACCAGAACCCACTGAGCCAGACCAATGCTTTTTTAAATACTTTGCTGCAGGGGAAGTAGTTCCTTCCCTAAGATTATCTAGGATTCTTGCCAAATTACCTTGCTATTTACCCATACCTGACAACTTTCCTGACCCCTGGCTTCACACCAGCAATATGTTCAATAGTTGATTTTACGTGAAGTGTAACTTGTCTGCCTTTGGTGATGAGGGAACAAGGCTGATGCTGTATCTCTAATGATTGCTAATGACTGAGCTCTCATCTCCTTGAACCAGAGCGCCCTTATATCTGGTGTTGTAAAATTAACAATTGTCAAAGAACAGAGAATTCAAGCTTTCATAATAAACATAAGGGACAAAATGTCAAAGATTAGGTGATATGAACGGTGTTGAAGCACTTAACAATCAGTGACTTCAAATTTACTATCAACAGGTATTACTAGATCTGACTCAATTTTTATCATCCAAACACTTCAGAACACACAGCCAATGTGCACGCACACATTTCTTTTTCACCATTTAACAAAAAAACAATATTCAGGTGTCTGACTGTAGCATGATTGTGCTTTTCAACTTGAAGAGGTGACATGTGGCCCAAAGGTGGCCAGCAAAATCCCAAAGTCTATCCCTGCAGCAATCCACCCACGTATGCAAATTACTTACAGATAACTGTGTCTTGGTTTCCATGGTGTGCCACATAACCTAGAGAAATACTTCAGCAAAGAGAAAACTATCTGCTTCCACACTTTTCTTTCAGTGCTTGCACTGTTGTGCACTGTGATGCGCAGACCAAGTCCTGCGGTCCAGCTTTGTGAGTCTTTTCTGGATTAGAAAGTGCTACCTAAAGCGGGGGTGGGGTGGTGGTGTCTGTTCTGGCTCATTTCTAATGTTAAAAAACATAACTGAGCTGTGGGATTTATTTTACCTTTTCAAAGTTCCCAACACGTCAGCACCAGCCACCTCAGCAAGGTTAAAGCGTCCAAGGTTGAAGTTTAGCTCTGTCCAAGTTTAGCCTCTGTCCAAGCTCTGTCCTAAAGTGCTGATAAGACCAGCAGCCTTACCCCGTGAGCTGACATTTTGACCAATCACCAAAGCCAATAATAAGAAGAGCTATTAGACTAAAAGGAAAGGAGCCAGAACACTTGCCAACTTTTGACATTTAAATTCCATTGATATAAATAGCATCAGCAATAGGTTTTTCAGGTTGTCAGAAACTTGCAGTAGTCTTCAGAAACTACAGAGAGAAACAAATAGCTCCAGTTTATATGACAACATACACAGAGAGTGACTGAAGTGTTGCTAAGTAATTGTCAAATTTTTTGTAAATATCACAGCAAATCAGACATAAACCACTTTTCCCTGTGGTAGATGCACACCAGGGATAAATTTCAGTCCCAAGCCTTGAGATTGCTTCTTACCACTTATACATGACTGCTGATCTAGACAAAAAAGGCTCCCAGGAGGGAAGAAGGGGAAGCATATTGTATACTAAAGCAAGTTTAAAGGTTTGTCTTACCATTTAACTCTACCATTAGACACACACGTGCCTTCCCTTCTCTCCCCAAAGACTGCTAAGCACACAATGGATTGTACAGCTCAGCTTTTAAAAAAGAACAAACCTATCAATTAAATAGATGCCTAACCAGGCAAAGATGTCAAAATTCAATCCCATACTCACAGTTCTGATTGTGTGATGAAGTGGATCATTGCATATTAGCTCATAGGAAAAGATACCTTCCTGGGAAGATTTTGTAGTTGCACCCAGCTAAATCTCTTGTTTTTTGGAAATCAGTCCTTAAGCACCAGAGTTAAGCTTCCATTTGAGTCTAGTAAAGAGATTTTTAATGCACAATAATTTAAGATCAATGCAGGTTGATTTAATGTTTTAAGGGCAGTTTTCTTGCTATACTGTAATACTTTTAGAATGATTACCTTGACATTCCAAGCTATTTGATATGCCTTTTTCATAATCAGCTTGTTTTTTGATTCTTTTTGTAGTCAATTCTGGATTAGGTACACATTTGCTATTTTGACAAAGATGACAATGTTCTACCACCATCTTCCCTCCCTTGAGTTTAGTCTTATACCCGTTTGCACTAATAACGAAATGCTCAGAAGACACCATAGCAGTAATGATTACTAATAGTTTTCCCTCTGGACAATCTGTTTATGCATACAGGATAGACAAAACTGCCTACTGAAGGCAATAATTACACAAGCTAAGCATCTGCTTACAAAAACCAGCCATTTTTTTCTGTAATTTACCTTTCATATGAGAAGACTGAGTGCATCTTCAAGATGTGATGAAAGGAAGCACTCTAACTGGTAACAGCTGATACAGTTCACTCCCTGCACACATCTCTCCTATTTCCCCTTTAGGCTGCTAATCCCTAAATGTGCTTTTCAAATAACATATTTATCTACAAGAAAAGAGGAAAACCAGTACAGAATAAAGACATTAGTGTACAACATGCCTGACTGCTCATTACAGTAAGTTAACTTTATTTCACTATGATTTGAAATTCTTCATATTTCTTTCAGTTAACTTTATGCATGGGCACCCATTTCACTAACATGACCCACCTGCTCCTAGCCACCTAGGTGCTTTAAAACTCTTTTCTCCTGGTTTCTGTTCTAGCCTTCTGCAACCTGGAGGGCTGCAGTCCTTCAGGAATAGTCTGTGTTTATAAAGCGCCTACCCAAACAATAAACTCTTCCTCAGTCTTATACTAAGCCATCCAAAAGGTGGGAGAAGATTACACCCAGTCTGAGAAACTTAAATTGAGCCAAGAAGTAGGCTATTTGCCGAAGACAATAGACTGTACTGAGGGGCTACTCAGATAAAGACACTTGGTCTGATGGCTCCAGGTCTATGTTAGATCTTGCTTTAAGACCTTGCTGATCTCTGTCAGAGCATGGGCAAATGTCCAGCCCTGCTTGTCTGTGTAGTCCCAGTGAAAGATGAACAGGGCTCTTGCTGGCTTCACTAGGAATGGTCTCACTAGAGCTCTTCTGCAGGTAAATGAAGTTTGCCCCATTCAAGGAAGCTTGCCCCATTTAAAGACATACAATGATCATTATGGTAAAATGAAGGGAGAATGAGGTAAGCCTAAAGTGCAAAGGCACTTACCTGATTTTCTTCTGTTATTTGTGCAACTGGAGTGCCCCACCAGCTAGGGACAAGCCCTGCATAGATGGCTCCCAGGTGCTAAATTTGAAAGGGGGAAGGGTTTGGTCTAGCAGCTGGAAAAGAACAAGAACTGAGTGTAAATGGTGGCAAAAGCAGCCAAGACCACTGCTGACACCCCTGCCTCCCCCTGGAGCAGGCAGGTGCACTTTAATCAAAGGGAATATTCATTATGGTTAGGGATGGCATTTCATGTTGGATACAGGTGCAGCCAGAGCAGACTGTCTATTAAAAATATAAAGTTAATACCCTTAAGACACAGCACTCTGTGCCACAGTAGCCAAGACAACACCTCACATCCCACCAGGAGAACTACAGCTTGTTCTTTGAAGATCCTGGCGGTGGGGAAAAAACCCACAAAAAGCAGAGCTACTTAATGACCTTTTTCTCTAGCTCCTTGGTAGCTGCAACACCAAAGCACATGTTGGTGATAAAATTTAATGTTTAATGGCCCTTACTAACTATGCACACATTTAAACAAAACTGAAGGCTGTTACTGAGCCAATTTCTGATCCCAGTTCAGTTATCTCAGTCCAGAAATGCAAGCACGGCTTTAGAAAATATTTAATATCAAAAAAAACCCCACCCAAATTCACTAGAGAAGTTAACAGCTCATAGATTTTCTACTGGGTAACAGTAAAGTACTGGAGAAATAATGAAATTTGATGAGCTTCATTTTGTGCAGCTCTGGAACAGAAGTATAGCAGCTTAATAGGCAAATGCAAGAAATATATTTCTTCCTTCCACAGGCCAAAATCTCACTTGTTTTCTGAGGCACAGAAATAGCTGTTCCTCAGTTCCCTAAGGGAGAGAGCAGTTAATTCAGCAAGAGTCTTTGCATCAAATGTCTGAACTTTCTAGTTTCATCCATGGAGTTGTTAACATTTTTAAAGATGGTATTCCTTGAAGACCCCCTACCCCAAAACTCCCGGCTCCAGTTCCCAATTATAGAAGCTTGGAACCTGGAGAGAGTGAAGTAAGAAATAACTACTGGGACTTCCATTGCTCCCTTCGTAAATTTTCTAAAGTACTATTTCATGTCTTTGTTAAGAGGAGGATGACAACCACCTTCCCTTGTTTTGGTTTTTTTTTGTTCCTTACTGTACAGTCAAACATTTGCTCACTTGATTTTCAAGCTTTTTTTTTTTTGCCTATGAAAAGAAACAAAGTGAAAAAGAGCAGAAAATACTCTAGCTCACCTATCTGCTACCTATATATGCATGGAGCCTACATTTTTTTCTACCTAAAAAAAAATAAAGAGCGACCATATTGTGGATGGCCAGGCAAGCTAGCGATAACAGCAAGTGAACTGGATTCAGCTGAGCACTGCACATGAAAGCAAACATTTGGCATTCTTAGTTAGATCTTCCCCCTAGAAATCCAGCCATAAGGGCACCGGAGAGCGCGTCAGCGAGGTGATAGTTTGCCCTGCTGAGCTCCTATTGTAAGACACAATACACAAAGGTTCAAGTTCTTGGCCCACCTGTACCAAGTATGTGCGGGTCATCCTCAGGTGTCCATTTAAACCAACCTCACTAAATTGGAGCTCGGCTGTTTACAGGCACTGACCTGACTTATCTGAGTTTCAACTTAATCAGTGGCTCATTAAAAATTGTACCATCCAGACTGACATGCTATTTCAGACCAGCTTAGCCCTGATGAATTTATGTCTCAAACACTGGAGGCTAAAAAGAAAATACTTTTCCTGTACCAGGGCTTTTCATGTGAAGTTAATGAGGAATTCAGCCCTTTTTCTCAGGCAGAATGGTTATTTCAAGAAGTACTTCTGCATCTGGAGTGACCTCAAACACTGTCTAAAGCAATGCAATAACAAGATTAGAAGTGCAACATCTTTTGTTCACGGAATAATTTCCATGCATCCTATTTCTTTGCTGCTACTAATGAGAATAAATACTACACCTAAACCAGAAGGGTTTAGAAAGCATGGTTAAGTTCATAGATAAATTCAGGTCTTTTTAAAAAACTTTAGGCTTCTCAGCACACCTGAGACCAGCACAATTCCAGTCTAAGTTTTTTTTCAGTTACAAAAAAATAAGTCAGTGTCTTATTTACTTTGGATTCGAAAGCAAAATAATAATCTATAGCAGCTGTTTTATTAACTTCAGGCTTAAAAGAAACCCCCAAATCTTTCTGAAGATTGGAGGTAGGACCATTTATTTTTTTAAATAAACTACTGGTGTGAGGACATGCTCCTCAGGTATAAATATGTTTTTGAAATCCACATTTGAAAATATTTTTCAGATTTTACAAATATTTCTCAGCTTCTCTTTCAGGTGTCTTTGGAGCACCATTTCTTTCAGAAGAATCAGCAAATCAATTCATACGACTAAAACGACAAATACCCTATTCTCAGAACTACTGGGACCCAACCAGCAGCCAAAATGCATGGGGATATACTGTGGCTGAACAGGTATTTTCTTCATCTTGCATCATCTATTGCAAAAATGAAAGTAGAGGGCTGGGATTAACACATAACAGTAACCCTTTGGAGCAAGGGAAGAAATTTGTCTGGTTTGTCAATATAGGCAAAGTTGCTCAGTAGTCCCACATTGTATTTATTCAGTATTGAAGCTCAGAATATTCTTATCTGCTTTGATCTACTTCAGGTCAGTGAATCATGGACAGCTTTGAGAGACACAGCACAATACTACATGGACTTGGGTTCTTTTACCTTTGATCCTTCCATTGCCAGGTATGATGGGGTTTCTCAACAGAGCACGTTTCAGAATGTATACATGCACCTAAATAAAACTGACCAATATAAGAGTGCTGGCAACTGGGTGCTAGTGGCATCACTTGATAAATTAACAAACCTGATTATAAGAGACTAAAGATGATTTGGTGTTGCTGTCCAAGTGTTATTTAAATGTAGTCATTTTCTTGTGGCAAGTTCTTTTTAAAGTATGCTTTGGAAGACTTCATTAAAAGCTTAAAGAATATATATCTTTGTGAAAGTCCACAGAAGCTAAGCCACAGCAATATATCCCACGTCATTGATTTAAAGAGCAGGCAGAAAGCAAATCCTGAGGAGAAAATGAAAAGAATAAAAAATTCCATCTATTATTTCAATATCAAAACTGCATTCAGTTGAGAACAAAAACCTCAGAAGAACAATACAGAGAATTAGACATAGCAGTTGTTGAAACCAGTATTTACAGATCAGCACACAAGTATGTGAAATGAAGTATCTCAAATCGTCACAGATAAATTGTTTAGGACTATGCTAAAATGTACAGAGTTTTGGGACATAATTTTGGTAAATTTAGGGGACAATTGCTAAGTGACTCGTTTGACAAGCACAGTGCAGAACACACACGTTATTCTAGTGGAACATTTTTCATATGAAGATACTACAGTCTCTTGAAATGGACAGGAGTGGGTAGAACTAAACTCATACAACTTCAAGTTTCAGTGCTTAACCTCGTTACCAAGACATAGCAATCTGATCAGTCTGGGTGCAACCACCAACAGGAAACCAGGGAGACTTCTGCTCATAATGTACCTTGAATTAAACATGCTTTGAATTTTATTGCTTTAAAAGTAGCTTTCTTATTAAAAGTGAGCACAAAGTTTCACTCTGAAATGCAGCTTCTGAAAAGCATTGTTTTTTAATATGGGAATTTGATGTGGAGAGTCTCAGGTTGAGCTTTCTAGGACCATTCTACCTGAAAGGTGATGTCAGATTCACTCATTCTAAGCAGAAGCAAAGCAGAAGAGAATAACTAGAAGTCATGTTTTCCCTGTCCCTGTGCCAAGCCTTCAGCTTGGTGACTGCAAGGAAGTGCCTGGATATTCCCTCACAATTTCTAATAGTGAAACGGGCAGCATCTTGGCTGGTAGCAGTCACTTCTCTTTTGTGACAAATTTGAAATTACCTGAACACACTTAGTTTTCTGGGGGAAAAATGTGAACCTGTCTTTTCCATCAGAAAAATTACCCAGACAGAAAATGCCTAACTACCTCTAATTATCAGTTGTCCGATACTTGTGTCTTCAGGCTAGAATCCTGACAGCTGCCAGGCATACTGCAACATGAGTTATGCCACCAGAATGATAATCCTTAGGATTGTCATATGACAGGATTAAAGTGAGTTTACAGAAACACGCTTCTAGACACTCTCACTGGAGCATGTTTATGATTTCAGGGGGAGGATGGTTAACTCCCAGACTGAAATAAAGTTTCCAGTGCTTAATATAACAGAAATTAACAGCCAGAGCTTTTGTGAAGGCATATAGTCGAAAAGACTTCAAGCTAGCCACTACAAAAAAATGTTATGCATAAAATAAAACAAAAATTTTCAACCTTATAGTCATGATTAGTGGTATTTCTGAGCCAGGAAAGGCAAGACTATACAGTGTATCCAGGAATCTGGCTAAGGGGCTGTTCTTCCACAAGAAAATATTTGCAAAAGCTTGTGAATCAAAGATTGGAGCATCTGACAGGATCTAGAAATTAGTTTTGTAAAAATTTTCTAAAAACTATTTATTCCATCTTTTCTAGTGACAACATCAGATCTTACACGGACATGCTACAGCAGTCTGGGACTCACTTCCAGCAGCAGACAAGAATGAGCTATTAAACACTACGCATCTTGTATCATGCAGTGTTAGGATACAGCATGTTATGTATTTGCCATTTTGTATTTGATAAAATGACTTTATCTCATCCCACTGTCTAAACCCAAAATTAACACACTAAATCTCTCAATACCACATGTTCTATATTTGTCAGTAGAAGTGAGATGTAAGTCATGGGAACTTGAATAAGATGAAGACAAAGACGCCATTAACTTTTATCAGATTAGGTTAAAAAACAACCCTGTGTTTTCAAGCAAATGAGTTTTTTCACTAAACATTTCTTTTCAAATGTACATTCCTGCGTCTGTGGCTGAAACCCATGGTTTTATTTCTCAGTATTTTGCTCTAGCTACTTTTTTGAGAGGCGGTAAAGAAAGGGAAATCAGTCACTTTGGGTGGGCAAGAGAAATTTGCTCCAAGTTTGGTTAGAACAGGTATACTTCTGTATTTCTATTTTTTTCAAGCACTGGGGTCAAATCACTAGGTATTATAAGTATACATCTATATCCTGTATATAGTTTGCTTTCCACATTTAAACTTCTGGAGTTGGCCTTCAATGCAAAAACCAACTAAAGCCACAGCTACTGCTATGAGTTCCTTTGTTCTGTCTCCATGGAAGTAGAAGCTTGTGGAAATATGACTCATGGCTCCTTTTCTTATAAAAGTGACAGTGGTTTCATGCCAAGTCTTCTTGAGACTGGAAGCTTCCCCATTCCTATCCATTAATATACTTTATTTCAGTACATCTTTGAAGAACAGATTGGGCTCCCATGTTTCTTTTGTGTTATATTTCTAGCAATTAAAAGCTTTCAACGCCAATCAAAATTTCTGTATGGACAAAGAGGACCTGTTGGGGAACTGAAATGTTTGGTAACCTTACTTTTTATCCCCAAATAGCAAGTTCTGTCTGTTGTGGGTTGGATGTTCTTTGTGAATAGGGACTGTATACTGACTGGAGTGAATCAGAAGATAATATTGGATCTTGTGAAATGAAATGTGTGTTCTGTCATTTTGGCAATCTCTACCATGCTCCTAGGTATGAAACTATCCTGAGGCCATTATTAATTTCTCTGAATAAGACAATGAGCCTGAAATTGCCATTATTCATTAGCTGAAGCTGAAAATTCATTAAGCACTTGAAAGAGATAAATGAGGTGCAAGTTCAGTATTTGTCATGTAGAATTTCACATCTTCAGTCACACTACTTAATTATGAACCGTGCATTCAAAGATAAGGGGTGACAAATGATGTATAGACTAAAAGACCCCACTAGTTAAACACAATCATTGCCCGTCCCCTCTGTCCCACTTCACTCTGCTGCTTGACCTTGGAGAAGCTAGCACTCAACATCCTAAACCTTCCACTATTTTCCTCAGTAACTTTGGAAGCATGACACAGTACCTGAAGCTCTTCAGTCTGTAGCAAAAAGCAGGACAGGAAGGATAAGTACCGCATTTTATTCTAAATGGACGTAAAATAAAAAGGATCGACCCCTTCCATCTATGCCCCTTGCTGGTCCCCAGGTTTTGCTGCTCCGCTGGCAGCGAGGTCGAAGCCACTTCACAGAATCACAGAATAACAAGGTTGGAAAAGACCTTTAAGATCATCAAGTCCAACCATTCACATCCTAAACTAAACCATATCCCTAAGTACTTCATCTACCCTTTTTTGAACACATCCAGGGAAGGTGACAGAACCCCCTCCCTGGGCAGCCTGTTCCAGGCCCTGACAACTCTTTCAGTAAAAAATTTTTTCCTAACATCCAATCTAAACCTGCCCTGGCACAGCTTCATGCCATTCCCCCTTGTCCTATCACCTGTCACCTGGGTGAAGAGACCATCACCTACCTCTCTATAACCTCCCTTCAGGTAATTGTAGGCGGTGATAAGGTCTCCCCTCAGCCTCCTCTTCTCTAGGCTAAACAGCCCCAGCTCCCTCAGCCACTCCTCATAGGATTTGCCCTCCAGCCCCTTCACCAGCCTGGTTGCCCTTCTCTGGACTCGCTCCAGGACCTCCATGTCCTTCTTGTGGTGAGGAGCCCAGAACTGGACACAGTACTCGAGGTGTGGCCTCACCAATGCCGAGTACAGGGGCACAATCACCTCCCTAGACCTACTGGCCACACTGTTTCTGATACAAGCCAAGATGCCATTGGCCTTCTTGGCCGCCTGGGCACACTGCTGACTCATATTCAGTCTGCAGTCAACCAACACCCCCAGGTCCTTCTCTGCCTGACAGCTCTCCAGCCAGTCTCCCCCAAGCCTGTAGCACTGCATGGGGTTGTTATGTCCCATGTGCAGCACTCTACACTTGGCCTTGTTAAACTTCATCCCATTGGTCTTAGCCCATCGGTCCAGTCTGTTCAGATCCCTCTGAAGAGCCTCCCTACCCTCAGGCAGATCAACACTTCCTCGTAGTTTAGTGTCATCTGCAAACTTAGTGAGGGAGCATTCAATCCCTTCGTCGAGATCATTGATAAAGATGTTGAACAAGACTGGACCCAGGACTGAGCCCTGGGGGACGCCACTCTTGACCGGCCTCCAGCTGGATTTTGTTCCATTCACCACCACCCTCTGGGCTCGGCCATCCAACCAGTTTTTAACCCAGCTGAGAGTCCACCTGTCCAGGCCAGTGGCAGCCAGTTTCTCAGTCAGAATGCTGTGAGAAACTGTGTCAAAGGCTTTACCAAAGTCCAGGTAGATCACATCCACAGCCTTACCCTCGTCCATTAAGCGGGTCACCTTGTCATAGAAGGTGATCAGGTTAGTTTGACAGGATCTACCTTTTGTAAACCCATGTTGACTAGGCCTGATCCCCTGGCCATCGTGCATGTGCTGCATGACTTGCACATCAGTTCCTGAAGTGCTGCTGTTTCCAGCCCTGCCTCGCAAATTGTTGCTGTAGTTGCCAAGACGGAGGTTTGGGACCTGCCTGAGAATTTGTGGTTTCCTCGCCCGCATGCCAAGTTAGACGAAAACGAAGAGTTAGTTAAGGACTTGATTTGCAAATGGACAACAGGCATCTCTGGAGTGTGGATGACAAAGTCCATCAATGAGGTGGAAGGCAAGATGAAGTGTGTCTTACCTCATCAACTGTCAGCTTGGTAGAGGTAGCTGCCCAGCCTTTATGAGCCATTTTATGGCTGTCAGAGCCATAAAATTAGAATACCACTGCTTTAAGTCTATTGCCACGAGGACAGTCTTGCACAAGGTTGGCTTTGTGACCAAAACATCAGACAAAGCCAGGGGATGCAATTTGACAGGTCTGTTGTACTTAGACATGACTAATTCCTTTAAAGAAGTTATTCTGAAAGCCAGAGCCTCAATCTGAAAAGCTGTAGCTTCAAGCTAGTGTCACTAATTCAGATAATTAGTCTTGCTGAATTAAATGGGAAAAAATGTGCATGCATGAGTAGCGGTGGAGGACGAGGTGTTTATTTCTTGTTATCAAAATACATGCCACTCATGACAATAAGGAAGTAGCTTTTACAGGCATTTGAACGTTAAACTTCCTCTGCATTTATTAATAACCAGGAAAAATATTTACCCTTTGAATTTTCTCCCCTTATTTAGCTTCACATACTGTTCCAGCACTTTATCACAAGCAACCTTGGACCTTTCTTTGCTGCTTTTCTCACACGTTTTCATGTTGTCACCAACAGGTTTTACCTCCTTGCTTTTTGTACGCAGCACAAATACACACCCAGCACCTTATCAATGACAAATCCAAAGAACTAGGCTAAACTAAAGAGAATTTCCAGGACAACTGCGCTGGAGGGTGGAAATACAGGTCTCGGGATCTTTGCTTCTAGTGCAATGAAGAGCCGTTCTTATAACTATTTGCCTCAAAAAAAGCTGCAGTATTTAGAAACAATCTTGGAACCTAAACCACACAAACACCAAAGCTCTCTGAGGCCAGAGAGTAGAGCTCCTGGGGGAGTGGAGGAATAGGCAGAGAAGAAGAGTGGTCACAGAAATGTGAAGTCAGGTTTGTATCCGTATAGGCATCAAACAGATGGATGCAGCTGAACATCTGCCAGACAGTCTTGAGTGATGTGAGCAGAATGTCTGTCTAAGATCAGCAGGATGACAGAAATCAGATGCCCAGGTATCTCATGGTTAATAACTAGCTCCAGCAGAAGCTCTTCCCCAGCCAAGTCACTTACATAGTCTCCCTCCCACAGGGGTTCTCTGATTCAGAGTCAGACAGCTCTAAATCATGCTGCAGCCCCTTCCTCACTCAGAGCACTTGCCTATTCCCTTAACTACTTGGATCCCTGTTTGCAAAGCTCAGAAGAACGAAATTACCTTTGTTGTCTCTCTTATTCTGTCAAGTTGAATGAAAACAACCCAAAGGTTAAAAAATTACCGTGACTAGACATAGAGGATAAACACATGCCTACACAGACAGCACACCTGTAGGAGCCTTGCTTTGTTGGAGAACCAGATAAAAGGTTCAAGTGTTGTTTGACATGACAGGAACAGTAAGAAAACCCATCTCTCCAATAATAATTAAAGAGATTAATACTTCATGGGCTATTTTTTTAATGACTAAAACAAGTAATTTCAAATAGAGCAAATAGAAGCTGCAGAACTCAAGTAGCCTATATATAGCTCACATTACAAATGCTGAACGTGGGATAAGGACTAGGATACACTCTTTTCTATGAGCTCAGCAAAACAGGCAAGTATATAGAGGTAACAAGAAAGGAACATTTATTTTATGAGATAAACTGGTTTCTACAAACAGAATAGTGGCATCTGGTTTTCAATGAAAGAACCTATATGCTATCTCATTACTATGGTAATTCATATGATTGAACCCAGTCTCATATGATCTCGATGTATAAACCTTTTGAGCTTGTATCACGCTATTGTTATGCACTTGCTTTGTGCTTGATCTTCTGTTGGTTGTCTTAATTTAAACCAAAACAGCTGAGACAAAGCATTCATCTAATCTATACCTGCTGCTGTAATCCTCAGTGCCAGCCAAAGTGGGCTGTGTTCAAACAGCTTTATGTTTGCCGATTAAATGTACAAACCACCCACCTGAGGCAGGTGCATTGCTGTAACCACTCCATGTTGCATGGAAAAGAAATTATTAGTGTTTTGCATCTTTCATAGAAAGCAGTGAGATCAGTAGTTAGAACGTAAAGATACACAATTATCCACAACTGAAAAAGTTCAGCCAGGAAAAGAAATAGGCATGCTTAGTGTGTGATTATAATCTTAGAAAACAAACATCAATAATAACTCTTTGGTCACAAAGACTGTTGATGAGATATGTGTTTCAAGCAGCATGACATCAAACCTGTGGAGTCTACTTTCCCCTAGCTGGAAAAAGAGTAACACCCCTTTATGAGAAGCTAGTAGTATCAAGTTGGGTATTTTTATAGGTGATCTGCATGCAGTGACATGGCAAATGTCTGTCCCCTTTCAGCCCAGACTGAAGTCACGTCCTGCCACAGCACTAGGCAGGCTGAGTGCTACGGCTGGCTGCCTTAGAGATGAAACAAATACTCACTCAGCCCTATAATGCAGATTTAAATATCATCTCCCTAGGGAAGCAAGCTTTCCCTATGCCAGTGTGAGCCCAGGCAGGGGTAGAGCTGGAAGGAGAAGGGACAGACCAGTGCATTTCAGCCTTCAAGGATCAGCCCATAAAGATTCTTTCTCTATGAGGTGTTACAAAGATAGTCAACTTGGAACGATGCTTCTTATTCACCTACTTATTCCCAGTCATTCAACTGCTGCTAAGGTGATTTCATGCCAGTCACTGCCTCCTTGGAAGGACTGAGTAAGAGTGTGAGATCCTGTCTGAATAATTCAACTATGTCCTGGTCGTGACTGATAACTGCTGTGCAGCACAGAGGTACTTCAAGGAAGGCTTAAAAAACATTCTTACAATTGCTGTCAATATTACCATAAAACCAAGGCCCAATTGTGCAAGGTGCCATGAGAAAGCAGCTGGTCTGGCATCCTAAAAATGCAGGAAAAACTGCCTAAGATCAAGTAAAACAGCCACAGGAAAAGAGTGGCTGAAAAGACAGCCATGGATCTCAGTGATGGCTGCTCAGCACTGCAAAATAACTGGTTAGGTGGTTATTTAGAAGAATAAGTAAAAAAGAATCTTACCTGCAATTTCAAACATGCTTTGGATGAACCTTGCACAGAAAACTATAAAGTGCTTCCTTATGGTGTCTCTGCTCCAGTATTTATGGTGTTACCTTTGGTGTTCAGGTAGGAGGCTCAGTGCTGAGAGACCTACCACAAGCTTTCTGCTGGAACAGGCCTGAAACCTCTCCATGTTATACTGTGGCCAGGATGCAGTCTGATTTTTGCTGTAGTACCTCAGGAGACAGCTACCATTGCATTATGCCACAGCTACATATACTGACTTACTGTTTTGAATTTGGAATAGCTTACAGAAGTGAGAAAAATTTTATTTATAAGCATTTACTATAGTGAACCTAAAGGGAAAAAAAACCCAAACCTGACCAAAACCCACCACCCACCCAGCATGCTTTTACTCATATGTCGTTTAGGACAATTACATTCTGATAAGCATACAAACAATTAAATCAGAGGCACTGTACTTTGTGGACTACAGAAATAATTTTCCTACAAATAAGGAAATGATCTCCCTTTTTTTTGCTCAGGTTTACATGGTTCCTTATGCCTTTCTCACCTGCTCTGCCCCAGGCTAAGGTCTTTGTTTTTTTCCTCAATAACTGACAAAGTATTAGATCTCGCCAAAGTACATCCACAGGTACTGTTTATAACCACCACAGATTACTCTGTGCCTCACTAAAATATTCAGGTTGCCTTGATCTATCAGGTCAACTGTGTCAGGAATAGCACACGCAGTAGCATTTACAAAATAAGAAAATTACAACGTAGTCTCTTTGAAACAATGGCCTTTGTCATCGAGATATGCTAGTTAGAAACCAGGAATGGAAATGGAAGGATTTTCAGAGAATTGTTTGTCTGCTGGCTCCTTCTTTCACACAGTGGAAGCTTTGAAGTTACATTACCAGTGCGAGGAGTCACAACAGAGGACAGCGAATTATTTGAGGTGGGCAAACCTTTACTTTCCTGGTCTAAACTAACAATTAAAATTGCATGCCTGGAAATGACAGGGCAGCTAGCACACATCCTGGAAATACTAGGTTCACCTTCCTAAAATCAACTTCTTGAAGAACATGTAATGAGTATGCAGAGATTAATACACAAAAACGCTACATCATCTGTGTCGTAGATGGTTAATTAGCAGAAATGTGTCTGAGGACAACCAGGAATAGATTACTGTGTTGTTCACAGAAGCTCACTGGACAGCTTGGGTCAGCCAAGGTTTCTCTGAATCTTTTTCAAGTTGAACTAATCTGCCTTGAAATCTGATAGCTCAAAACTGCTGCTACGATTCATCCAGGAAGGGAACTCTGAAATAAACATTTTAAAATTGTGTGGTTTGCTTCTGAGTAAAGCCTGAGAGTAACTCATCTATGCAAATAAGCTGGCTGGCAAAAGACTGGATCTGTCCTTTGTGGTTGACCCCGATTGCAAACGTTGTGTCTTCTTTTACAAGTCCTGCAGCATCAGGACTCAATCAAGTTAAAGAGCTTATTTTACCATCCTCTAAAAGTGGACATCCTGAAGCATGTGTGTTTATACAGAAAATGGCTCACAGCACTGAAGAGTACAGATGTGAATTCATTATCTTTCTAGTACAAAATCACATGATGTGTGACAGCAGTACCAATCATTATGTCCAAAGAAAAGAATGGATTATAAGTATTTGTGTCTCATTAATCTTGTGACAGTATTGTTGTTAACATGTGACTACACAACAGTTTCATAGAAAGACTCCTTGAGGACAGGCTATACATATGCCCAATGAATATTCCTTTTTTTTTATTTTCCTTTTCTCTCCATTCCTTGAATTGCACAGCAAGCAAGTGTCCTGGATGGAAGGGACCACTCAGTGATTGCTAAACTGGGGGCTTTATAGTTCTCCAAACTTGCATTAACAGAAGAGAATATATCTATTACAGAATTCTTTTCTAACCCCAGAAAAGGTGGCTGTTCCGATGTCATAACAGTCCACAGAGAGAACATGGTTTTCCAGAACGAGGTTAGAAAGTGTCATGGAATTACAATGTGGTAATGAGATCTGAGGGGTTTTTTCAGCATGTATGGGTGTGCTGCTAATCTGATGTGCCAGTGCCAGACTGTGCCTCCAGAAATAATTAACAATAGCAGTTGCACAGGTAGTGCAGCAGTAGAAATGTTGGAGAATGATGAATCCATGCAAAGCTTGCCCAGGTAGACTAGAAAGATCATTAGAACAGACAGATACATTAATAAGCTAGCAGTGTATTCCTAGTGTGCGAAGTTCAGTTTTTCAGTTTCATTTCTTTCCTGGGCTCAGTGTCAGTGGAGAAAGTTTGAATAATTTCAAGGAAGTCAGAGTTATGATTTCTGCCAGTTGTTTTTATATAGTTTTTTAATTTTACAGCTTTTATGTATTTTTTAATATTACAGCTTTTAGAAGTTACAGTCCTATTTTACTATAGAGTTCCTCGCTGCAATTTTTCCTGCCTATCATATTGTGTTGTCTTTGTTTCTAAGTGGAATGAGCATAACTCCTACTGGGTGTTCTCTTTGCCCAACAGAAAACCAGAATTTTCATCCTGCAAATACTCATGCATGGACACTTATGCCACTTGAACTTGATCTGAAATTTGATAGTGAAGATAGACTATTTGAATTTTTACTTACATGTGCATAAACACCTATCTGAATTGCCTTAATACTTTCTTTGAGTGCTTTCAAAGGAGATCAAGTTAGTTAAAAGGCTATAAAATTAACTTAAATTTGCAAAATTATTTAATGAAACAGCCTTGCAAAAAAATCTTGCCAGCACCACCAGTGTTTTTCTACACTAGAACAGCTTCTGGACAGGGGAGATTTTGTCCTATAAAGAGTCAGCTTACTTGAATTAACTTCACAACTGACTACTACTTCTGCATAGTGTTATCACAGCTGTAAGGGAGAAAGACCCTTCCCAGAAGAACCTCAAGTTTTAAGAGCTGCATGAGAAGACTCAAGAGTTTCTTATAAGACAATGTCAGTCATTAACGTAGTTCTTCTACTTGTTATCTGATAAAACCCAAGTCACAATCCTAATGCCTTCTGTAAAGCCCAAGATTACCCCTCAGAAGTAAGTACCAGTTGATAATCAGCCTAAATGAGTTGATGACCATCATGCATAGTCTCAAGAGTTAGTAGTGAGCTGCACATATTTTTCTGATTCAGAAGCTTGGATAAGTGTCATGGTCAATTTTTGAACTGGTATGCAGTAGAGAATTCAGCAAATTGACACATTTCACATTGAAAAATGAATGTTGATATGTTTGGGAAGACAGTGGAGGAAAATGGAGGTGCTACTCCTTGGTAACTCCAGGAATAGTTACACTAGTTAACTACCAGATATGGGACATAATGTGCTACAGGAATACTTCCCCAGCTTCTCCTCCAAAAAGGAGGACAAGTCTTTATTTAGTGGGAACACAGTCTCCTGAACACATCGGAAGGGAATACTATTTGGGATGGTAAAAACTGAATCAAAAAATAAACCAGTGTCTGTTTCCAGGAGAGCAGATCAGCCATGGGAATGAGTGTGTTTGGCTGGGAAGAGCACGTCTCCGGCAGATGCAGCCAGAGGCACGTACGAGCACAGAACGTCTGAGGAGGGAAAGCATCTGTACAAGGTAGCTGGGAACAGAAAAGTGACCTTTTAGATTTAGTTTCAGTAGATTTGCAGCAATTTCCTTGCATTTCCTCCAGAACTGGCTTTTCTAAACACTTGTGCCAGTGCAGTCCCTTTTGAATGCTGCAGGTGAGTTCTTTCCTTCAGAGTTCACTTGAACCTGGTGATTGCTAAATAGTAGGGAAGCGTCCAGGCATCTCATACCAAAGTGCATGGTGAGTGGAAGGACAGGGAGGAGAAAAGACAGAGCATGGTGGGTGCAAGTGGAGTGGGATGGGGGTCACAGGAAAGAGCAGTTTTCGGAGATTTGGAAACTCATGATGACCCGAGACAGACACCTTGGGAAAAGAAAGAGCCTTTTCACAGCTGGGAAAGGCTCAAATGCTACTCAGGAGCTAAGGGGATGCTGAAGAAGGCCTTAAAAAAAGCAAAAGAGCAGTTTAAGGAGCATGAGTGTCACTCCAGTCTTTAAAAAGGGCAAGAAGGAGGAACCTAGTAACTATAGGCCAGTCAGCCTCACCTCTGCCCCTGGAAAGGTAATGGAACAGCTTGTTCTGGATGCCATCTCCAAGCAATTGGAAGAGAAGAAGGTCATGAGGAGTAGTCAGCATGGATTCACTAAGGGGAAATCGTGCTCGACCAACCTCATAGCCTGCTACGATCTCATGACAGGCTGGGTAGATGGAGGGAGAGCAGTGGATGTCATCTACCTTGACTTCAGCAAGGCCTTTGATACTGTCTCCCATGACATCCTGATAGCAAAGCTGAGAAAGCATGGGATAGATGAGTGGACAGTGAGGTGGGTTGAGAACTGGCTGTCGGACCGAACCCAGAGGGTTGTGATTTGTGGAGTAGAATCTGACTGGAGGCCTGTTACCAGCGGTGTTCCCCAGGGCTCAGTGTTGGGTCCAGTCCTGTTTAATATCTTCATTGACGATCTTGATGAGGGAATAACATCCACCCTCAGCAAGTACGCCGATGATACAAAGCTGGGAGGAGTGGCTGACACGCAGGAGCACTGCGCTGCCATCCAGAGAGACCTGGACAGGCTGGAGAGCTGGGCAGGGAGAAACCAGATGAAGTTCAACAAAAGCAAGTGTAAAGTCTTGCACCTGGGAAGGAACAACTGTTTGTATCAGTACAGGCTGGGGGATGACCTGCTGGAGAAGAGCTCAGTGGAGAAGGACCTGGGGGTCCTGGTTGATGACAGGTTGACCATGAGCCAGCAGCGTGCCTCGTTGGCCAAGAGAGCCAATGGGATCCTGGGATGCATCAGGAGGAGTGTAGCCAGCAGGTCAAAGGAGGTGATCCTCCCTCTCTACTCTGCCCTGGTCAGGCCCCACCTGGAGTATTGTGTCCAGTTCTGGGCTCCTTGGTATAAAAAGGACAGGGATCTCCTGGAAAGAGTCCAAAGAAGGGCTACGAAGATGATTAAGGGCCTAGAGCATCTCCCCTATGAGGAAAGGCTGAGTAAGCTGGGACTGTTCAGCCTTGAGAAGAGAAGACTAAGGGGGGACCTAATCAAAGTTTATAATTATCTGAAGCAGGGGATGCAGGGGGAATCGGCCAGCCCCTTTTCAGTGGTCTGTGGGGATAGGACAAGGGGCAATGGCTGCAAGTTGGAGCACAGGAAGTTCCGCACCAACATGCAGAAGAACTTTTACACAGTGAGGGTGACAGAGCACTGGAATAGGCTGCCCAGGGAGGTGGTGGAGTCTCCTTCTCTGGAGATATTCAAGACCTGTCTGGACGCCTATCTGAGCAATATGAGCTAGGGAGCCTGCTTTGGCAGGGGGGTTGGACCCGATGATCTCTCGAGGTCCCTTCCAACCCCTACAATTCTGTGATTCTGTGATTCTGTGAGTGACTCTAATGTGTTAAGAGCTGGAAAGCTATAACTCGAGGGGTGAATGGCTACACTAGCTGCTGCTCATGGAAGAGTAATGATAATAATAAAAAAAGAAGTCCTGCCTACCATGAGTATAGACCCCATAACATCTCTAACATCTGGGCTCAAGGCTGAACAGAATCGTCTAATTCCAGCTTTCTTGCCTTTGCTGACACAGATTTACATACCAACATACATCTGCCTGGTTTTATTTGCCTCTGTCTTCACCTTAATAAAACCAGATGAACGCCATCTGTTACTAAGCTACCAGCAGTACCAAGTTCAGGTGTTACAGCATCAACCATGCAGGGAAACAACCGATCCCCAGGGCTTGACTGTCTAGGATAGCACTGCAGCATAAATTAAACAACAACTAGCATTGTGCAAGAGTAGGATAGCAGTGAATTGCCAAAGATAAGCCCTTCCCAGGGTGTTAATTCAGTTGAAGTCCAAGAGTCTGAGGACAGATGATACTCTTCGGTTCTCTGCTTTGATCCCAAAGTAAATGGAAGACAGATCCAGGTTACCTCTGCTTTTATCTTCTACGACCAAGACTTAGCTTGCATGGCTTGAAAAATGAAAATAAAAACAAAACCAGAAAAAACACCAATGCCACACAAAATTGCCGTAATAATCTATGAGTGTACTGTCATTTGACAATGGCAAAACAGAAGAAACTCAATAGGAAAAATTACCAATTTAAAAGGCTTGGAAAAATTTTCTCTCTCAAAAAATGGCTGGATTTTAGGCTAATCCCTTTTTCATCCCAACAATTTAATAAATAACTGGCTTTCCTGCATTAAAATTCACTTTCATTTATTCTTTTTTTAAGTTAGTGAAACAGCCCTGGCCTTTGGCTTTTTATTTCACACCAGCTCGTAGCAAGAATCAAAGTTTCCTTTGACTGCAGCCTGGCTGCAGCCTGCCACAGTTCAACAGCTCCTCGACAGCGGGGTTGTGACCATGACCTTTAAAACCTTCACAGTTTAAAGATCTTGCACACAGAGCACACTTTTTCAGGAAATTGGTTTGCATGCTGCCCCTCCAAAAGCCCTCTTTACTCCTGCTTCTTGTGACTTGCATTAGACTATTTTTATTTTTTTCTGGCTCAAAACTAATATAGGGAAAGCTGAGCAATTTAATCACCCAGCAAGAGTGCTTACCATTACATGAACAATGATAACAGTGTGTCACTCTGCTGCTTTCTACCTTTAAGTAGGATTAATGGAAGGAGGCAAGCATGCTGAAAAGAGATCACAGAGGAGACTCCAGCCTTTATCCAAAAAGGTCTCAGGCCGTGCTCTGGGATTACACACCTGGCCACTGCTGTAAATAGCTACCTTCATGGTGGGAAGAAGTGAAAAGAAATGGGAAGTGGCATCACCCATGATAAAGCTTTACGTGCTGATGAAACCAGGGCAGGTTTATAGGTTTTGCTTACTTCCAGGCCTGAAATGGAGTGAAAACAGACCTCATGCAAGCTTGGGCAGAGCAGACTTGGGTAGGGTCAAATCAATGTGTGTGTTATTTAAATGAGGGCCAGAGCATTTGTGATGTCCCAGCTTGTGTTACCACCAACCAGGAGAGGAAAGGGAGAAGCAGCTAAGCCTGCTGTTGGAGGGACCCACAGGCAGCTTCAGAGGAAGCAATGGTGGTCCACACCCTTTGTTTCAATTAATAGGATTTGTGCAGTGTTCTTTCAAAAGAAGTCTAGTTCATCAGGGTTTTCAGGCGTTGTCACAGAGGAGAAATCTATGCTGGGGGTATCACTTCTCCTGTTCTCAACTTCCCTGCTGTCCCCCACCCAAAGGGCTTTGGGGACCCACACACAAGTCAGGAAAGCCCCTCAGGGAGTCCAAGGCACTCAGTCTTGGGTCCCAGAGGCCTGGAGATTGGTGCAAGAGAGGTTAGACTCAACACACAGGTCTGTTCACATCAGGCTATTGCTTGGGTAGCAAAAATAAACTATACATTTTTAAAAAGGCCATTTGATAACTCTATCAATTCCCTCCTTTGGAAAACTCTGACAACCCCCGTTGCTTAGCCCTCAGAAAACAACTCCACCTCAAAAATCACTTCTTGAGAGATTGGTTACAGCAAAGAGCAAATTCTCTATTTCTTCTTACACTTCCCACACAGAAGTGTCAGAAAGGTACTGCCAAAACATTTTCTACGATGACTGGCAACTTGCTTGCATGCCAAGAGAAAGGATCTTGCAAGAACATGCAAAAGTGTAATCTTGCCATTCCTTGCCTTTAAAAAGTTTTTTAAAATGGTAACTACTTTAAGTTGAGTTTGAAGAAGAGAGCTACACTCCATTGGTTCTATTTTTTATCTTCATCTTAAATAACTCGCCCATGTCTCGTTTTCTACGTACAATACGAACAAGAGTTAGAATATACTGGGCATAGGTAACATTTAATTAGCTAACACTTGCTCATTATCCTAGACTACCATTTATATTCCCTATGCCCTGTTTAGGAAATGATGGTGTTTCTTCAGCAGTTCAAGTGTTCTTTGTGCACAGCCTCATCATCACTTTGTCAAAAGCAAACGTCTGAGGTCAAGAAAAAAGTCTGTGCTACACTAATTGCTCCTTGATACCCTAGTTGGGCTTACAAGGCTTTTACTAAAAGCAGTTATAAAAGGCACCACAGACCAGTATCTCTATACTGCAAGACCCATTTTAACTGTTTCCTCCTGTTGATAAGCAGGCTTTTCACAGACAGAAGAAAGAATAGCTGATATCCAAGCCTCAAGGTATTTCTTCTAAAAATAACCCAAAACCATTTTATATTTGATGCCACAACTGTATTTCCTTAAATCATGTGCAGAGGTATGAAAAGTCTGTGATTTAGGAGTGATGGCAAAGACAAGGAGTCTTATGTCAACATCCTTTGTCCAAATCCAGTTTGATAGTGATGAGAAGGTGTCACATAGTGATCTCTCTACTTGAAATGGATTTATGGTAAGACATTTGATGGGCAGGCACTTAAGAGAGAAAAAAATTTCTTATACCCATGGCAACTTCAACTGCACTTTTTCTGTAGATAAATAGAATACCAATGATATCAGTTCAGGCAAATAAATCAGTCCACACTATATTTTGAAGGGATAAATCAAAACAAGGGAAAAAAGAAAAAAAACCTCAAAACCCACAAAAAAATTGTATCCTCCCCCCCACATCTCTGCTACCACAGCAGAAACTTCTAATACAGAATTCCTCTAACAATCCCCACTTCTATCTTAGAGAAACAGCAAGCCTTCACAACACTGCACAGAATGATGGTCTCAAGGAACATCAGAGGAGCATAAGAAAACTAATCTCAAATTATTCTGCCTTCCAGCCTCTAATTCACAGTGCTTTGCTTCTTCTGTAAAGTCACTTAACTCTTGACCCTCCATCCAGCCCTTGCATCAGCTCCTCAGCCCTGGGGATCTTTTCAGGAACACAAACAAGTCCACTGAAGGCTAGAAGAGGCATTCCCTGAAACATGACTTATCAGGGGCATGACTTCAACACTATATGTTTAGGCACACCTGTGTAGTAAAGCCTCAGATGAAAATGAAGCCATATTCTTCTTGATGCAGGGTTACCCTTGGCTTGGATAGGTTAGGAAGATGCTTTGACACAGCTGAAGAGCTGTAGAGAATAAGACAAAAGCAAGAGAGGCAACAGAGATGGATCATCACCTGCTCTTGGTTGGCAGTCCCTCCAGCCTTGACTAAATCCCCTCAATGGACACACTGGAGCATCTGAAAACAGAATTAACTCTGTGAATACCATTCCTCATCCTGCTTTATGTAACTACCACCTCTAGAGTTACAGAGAACAGCCTCACATTGAGGTATAGTGAAGCTACTAGTGATGCACAGATAACAAGAAGAAAAATGCTCATTGTAAACTGCTGGACCCAAGCATGGTCTTGATGCCATTTTTTTTTAGTCAGGGATGCCCTTTTTTCACCTGAGTAAGAATTAATGTTGAAGAAAGAACTCCAGGATATTATTAGTCCACGCTACCTCTCAAATTTTGGGGAAGAAAAAATATGGAGCATTCTTCCATGCACAGCTGGCTGTGCTCATGTTATGTAGCTCATCTTTCTGGTGCCTTACATAAATCTGTTGGAGAGTAGGCACATGTGGAGGGCCAGTCTGACTAAAACCTAGGAAAACCAGAGGGAACATCAGGTATATGAATAACAGGCAAACTATTTGCTCTGACAGTGGCTGTTCTACATTTGTTTTGTCTTCCCTACAGAATTTATTTTTTAATTTAAGGTTTGGCTAATATGTATACTAACTGTGACCAGAGAGTTCCAGCTCACAAATTTACATGTGCTCAGTATTTTTACATGTTTCCACATGAAACAACCTATGGAGACAGAGAAAAAAAAAATATTCCAAGTATGTTGCCTCTCTGAAGAGCTGCTTTACTACTGTTATTTTTATAGTGCAGATGCACACTCTGTAAGCCATCATAGTAGCAGACTGCCTTGACTAGAAATGTCTCCCTTATATTTTTCTGGATTGACAAATAACTGAGGCCACAGTGCAAAGGGAAGGATGCTGTTGCTGCTTGCCCACCTATGGCCCTAAGTAAACATCAGGAGGAAATCGGTCCCACCCAAACACACAGAGACACCCACCATGTGTGTTTGTACAAGTGTCACACATTAGGGCAGAATTTGGCCTGGAGAAACTGTCCAGCCATATGTGCCAGAGAAAACTGACAGGTTGGTTTGGGGAACGTTCATAAGGCCCTGCAGATAGGCTATGGGGAAATGAGCTACTTATTCCTTTTATTTGGTGGGGGGGGGAAGAGAACATCCCTGGTGCGTGTACTGAGTCTAGCTGGGATGGAGTTAATTTTCTCCAGAGCAGCCCATATAGTGCTGTGGTTTGGATTTGTGACAATATCTTTTTTTCAAGGTCAAATTTCATCCTTTGCCAATTGCCCCATCCCCTTTCCCAGAAGCAGCTCTTCACAGAGCTGCATCCCATGTCTGCCCTACCTGCATGAGGGCCTCTCTTCTCCACAGCATTTCAGAGGAAATAGATGAGCACATCTACTCATTTGCAGCAGCTTTTTGTAAACAGTGAGAAATGTGTGGCCATATGGAGTGGTGCGCGGAGCTAACAGACTGGTGTGAATCCTCTTCTGGGAAGCCAATCTCTCTGTCAAGGAAAAAAAGCAAAACAAAGAAATTTAGCAAACATGCACCCGGGATTCTCCAGATGACAAAAGCTCAGAAGAAGCGGCACTACCTCGCATATGTTGTGTGTAAGCACATGGACAGTTACGTTAGTGTAGCTGGCACAGGGTAACTTGCAGCATGATAACCCACTACGCTGTGCTGTGCAGTCAGTAACCGCTCCGGTTGCAAAGAGGGATTTCAGCTATGGAGATTTCCCGGCGGTTTTGGTGAGAGACCAGAGCTCTCAACCATGGGCAGCCCTGCTCATTTCAAGGAGAACTCCCTCAAAGATTCTTAAGGCAGCATTTCAACTCTTTCCCCTTTTCTACTGCTTATCAAAGGGGTAAAACATGACAGTGAAGATCTACAGGGGCATTTGATTAATGGGGGGGAGGAAGACAAAGGGTAGGTAAATCAAGGAGAAAAGGTCATTAAAGACAGGTTGAGACTGTAAAGTAACATGCTTACATGAAAGAAGATGTCAATAGCTAACATTTCATTGAAGGAGCTCCAGCTTTAAAAAATTGGAGGGCAGTGTGGAGAGTGTTTCTAATATTTCAAAACCAGACACTACAATTTAACTTTTATTAACATTAAAAAACACACCCTGAAAGAAGAGAATTTCAGGTAAAGATACTCTTACCAGCTACTATCCAACTTATTTGAGCTGTACTGTATGATAAACATCACCAAAATCTGCAACTTCTATTTTTTGTCTTTTGTTTTTTTCCCCTCTCTCAAGTGTGCCATTTCCACACTGGCAAACAAATTATTTCTGTGATCCCCAGACTGTGACCATAAAGAGCTGTACAAATGCTTTATAAAATAAATGTTTGAGGAAATCACTTATCGTATCAGTTATTTCTGGTAAATGCTAAATTATCCTCATATTTATTACTTTATTAATAATTACACTACAATTAGCAAGTAATGGCATCATCAGTTGCATAAATCCAATTTTCCAGCATTCTACTGCTCGCTGTACAGTTCCTAACTTCTGCCTCTGATGAAGCACTTCCCCTTATTCAGCAGACAAAAAGCAAATCTTACAGTTTTCCATGCAAAAACTGCAATCTATTTCACTTTTAGAATTAGGAGAAGTATTTCTTGGATTTTTTTCAACTGTCTAGATAGGATCTAAGACTGAGAGTTAAGAGGACAAAACCTGAGCAGATGCATCTAAAGCTTCAATGTAGCATTCTCTCACTTTTGTATCCATATCCCAAGAAGGGTGTTCATTCCTCACAGTGCACAAGTGCAGCTTCTTAAGGACATAAACTCTATTGTCTTGTACGCTACTTATATTTTCATGCACAGAAGACACCAGTGGACATCCTTATTAACAGCTCTACAGTTACTGGTAGAAGTAACCCCCCATGTACTTTAAGACACCTCTGCTGTATTTTTGCATGAGTACCAGGACCCAAATCTATCTGTTTCCAAAATCAGAAGCTTTCTTATCTGCATGCTGTGTGGCTCATTTCCTGTAGGTGCTCCCTCTTTAACGTGAGCCTAATAAATCTTTATTGAGGGCAGGCAAACAACAGAATAATATAATTTAAGGAACAATCCTGCCTTGACCAGCAAAGAAGAGGGAGTGCAATGGATCTTAATGACCTTTTTTTTCCTGTGATTCCAAGTGCTGGGAAGTTATAATGCAAACATTGAACTGTTCTGAATTGAATGAAGTCAAGATAATTCAAGGACAAAAACTTGTTTGCAGCCAATATAGATATTTGAAATCTTCTCAGCAGTTCCTTAAAAATCTCATTACAAGCTGAAATGGGTATTATTTCTTGTGGTGCTCCTACATTCCCTGAACTTCTTCATTGTTTCATTATGTGTGTTTTGAATACAGAGATGGGACCTCCCACAGATAAACTACAGAACCATGTAGGATACAAGATATCCATAAATAATTATTTGGTTAGTTTATTCAATAAAAAATGACTCCCATCTGAAATATTTAAGTCTGGATATCACTGGATATCACTACAAACAAGGACCAGTACAAAGGACTTGGGTGAGTTCTGTAGCATTATGAGAAGACTGTCGTTACTTCTAATTCAAATCCATGGTTAGCACTTGACATTTTAATTTCCTTGAAGATGATAGGTAAGGTAGAATATATGGTAAGTGAACTCTTTTTTCTTTTATTGCCCCTTATTGTAGCTACAAGTATCCCCCTAAGAAGAAAAACATCAAAGCTGCACATTGAAATAAATTCAGAATCACAGAATAACAAGGTTGGAAAAGACCTTTGAAGATCATCAAGTCTAACCATTCTCATCCTAAACTAAACCATATCTCTAAGTACCTCATCTACCCTTTTTCTGAACACATCCAGGGAAGGTGACTCACCCCCCTCCCTGGGCAGCCTGTTCCAGGCCCTGACAACTCTTTCAGTAAAAATTTTTTTCTAACATCCAATCTAAACCTGCCCTGGCACAGCTTTGTGCCATTTCCCCTTGTCTTATCACCTGTCACCTGGCTGAAGAGACCATCACCTACCTCTCTATAACCTCCCTTCAGATAGTTTTAGGTGGTGATAAGGTCTCCCCTCAGCCTCCTCTTCTCCAGTCTAAACAGCCCCAGCTCCCTCAGCCACTCCTCATAGGATTTGCCCTCCAACCCCTTCCCCAGCCTGGTTGCCCTTCTCTGGACTCGCTCCAGGACCTCAATGTCCTTCTTGTGGTGAGGAGCCCAGAACTGGACACAGTACTCGAGGTGTGGCCTCACCAATGCCGAGTACAGGGGCACAATCACCTCCCTAGACCTACTGGCCACACTGTTTCTGATACAAGCCAGGATGCCATTGGCCTTCTTGGCCGCCTGAGCACACTGCTGACTCATATTCAGTCTGCAGTCAACCAACACCCCCAGGTCCTTCTCTGCCTGACAGCTCTCCAGCCAGTCCCCCCCAAGCCTGTAGCGCTGCGGGGTTATTATGTCCCATGTGCAGCACTCTACACTTGGCCTTGTTAAACTTCATCCCACTGGTCTCAGCCCATCGGTCCAGTCTGTTCAGATCCCTCTGAAGAGTCTCCCTACCCTCAGATAGATCAACAATTCCTACTGCTGGACGTCATATTACGTATCAAAACAAACAAAGAAACAAACAAAACCCCCAAAACAACCAGCCCAAAAAAGTATCTGGTAAGTAATTGAAAGCATAGTCTTGGATTACAAAATGATCTTGTCTTGCATCCTATGAACAGCAGGATTGCTTTAAGACAAAAAAATGTGACTAATTTTCATGCATTCAGAACTTGTTTTTGTTGCATTACTCAGGGAGGGAATATGTATGTTTCCTTCGGCCATACTGCTAAAGCAAAGGCTGCGGCTCAGTTGAGAAAATGGCTGTAACCTGGGGGCCCCGGGGGAAGAGAATGGGCAACCTTCTGCCCTGAGGAGGATGACTTGCTTTTGCGTATCAGCTTAAACTAAGCTCTTAATGGGGACAAGAATATTCTGTAGCAATCACTGCAAATTGCGTGACATTATTAATACAAATGTTCTGCAAAGATAATGGCCAGTCCTGCTTATCTGCCATAGTAATTAAAAAACTCTAATAAAATAATATTGAGATAAATTTCAATGCTTTGTATAGTGGAGATCCTCACAGAGAAGTATTTATTTTTTACATCTCAGGCTTCATCTTTTTACTCATTTCTGAAAGCTAGTGCCATGCTAAATTTTAATAATATGGCTGGTGTGCATTTCTGTGTTGCATTAATTATACATTTACAACTCCACAGAAGACACCCACAAAGAAGGCAAATACATCTGCAACTGGAGCCAAATTAAAACAGTGCCTATCACAACAGCAGCATTTTCATTAGTTAGAACTATTCTTGTCCAGCATTTGTATGCATTAAATTATCGTCATGCTTCCTTAGCTCTCCTCCTTCCCTAGAGAGGTTCATGGATCTAGTTGACACTCTTGTAGGACTTACTGCTTCTACAGAATACTAAACAAAGATCTAAATAATTTCTTTCCCCTGGCATCCTAATTAGGGCAGTATGAAGTTCTACGCTCTCAAGTCATAAAGTCTGAAGCCAGTGAAGAACCAGAATGAAGTTTCCTACAATCACACAGGCAGTTACTGACCATTTTTTTAACATGACTTCCTCAATCTGTGTCAGATTTTGGGCAAAATCCTGTCATAGCCCTTAGGAGCAAAGGTCTCCATAATCAGACAGATAAATTTTTGCTGATGACTGTTTTGATATACAGTCTCCTTTGCCTTGGAAGCTCCTGTTGCTAGAAAGCCTGGAAGCTTTTATTTTGCTTGGCTGGTTTGTGAGCTGAGCTGTGGCAAGGAATAGAAAGAGTCACTAGGACACACAGGGAGGAGGGAAGAAAACACAATCTTGATGCTAGCAAGAATAAACTGCTGATACTGCTGATCTTAAATCTTCTTCCTAGGTGGGAGACAATAACAGAAAACAGATGAGATTTTCACCTTGGAAATGCAGGTGAACTGGAAAGGATATTAGAAAAAGTTACAAGAGTAGAAAAAATAACGCAAATTGTACTTCACTGGTACAGAAATATGCAAGAGCAGCAATTAACACGTGTCTCTACTGAAGTAGCCAATTTTTTTTCTCATTTGCAATATATTACCTAACCAAAGATACCACAGTATTAGGTCAAAAGTACAGAATGTTGAATGAAGAACTCAAATATTTCTATCAAATTTATTTATGAACTTGCAGTGAACTCTGCTAAAAGAGACACCAGAAAACTTCAAAATATTGAGAACACACCTCTTAATATTTCTGCATGTGTTTTTGAAGGTGTGCAGTACATTAGTTCCACAGTTCCAAAATTAGGGTATATTGAGGGCCATAGAATCACAGAAAGGTTTGGGTTGGAAGGGACCTGCAATTCCCTCAATCACCTAGTTCCAATGCCTCTGCCATGGGCAGGGACACCCTTCACTAGACCAGGTTGCCCAAAGCCCCAGACCTTGACACTACAAAAACTAGTCAATTCCTAAACAAGTTTTCCAATTTAAAATAACTTTGCAATGACATGCTGTAAGCAGCAGTAGGATTTTTAGGTCAGGAGAAAGAATCTGAAGTTTTCTTCCCAATAGGAATTTTTCCATTCTCAAATGTTTTTAAGCTGCAGAGATTTTTATATTTCATATGAGCCTAAGACTGCACAGCTTTTTGGTTTGATGGAAGAGGCATTAAGAAGGAAGAACATTATGGGTATCCACAGTTCGGAACGTGCACGTACCTGGGCCAGTCATTAGCTGGAACAGAGTGTGAAGCCCCTCTCTATGAAACTTAGTTAAAAGTCTGCTGATTTCCTGGGCTACATCTACTGAGGTGCCTGTCTCTTCTTCACATGAGAATTCCATTGTGGACTGACAATTCTTTACCAATAGCACTAATACAGGAGCATACCAGGAAAAAAAATTTGGTGAGGCTTAAAAAACTGCTCTTACCAACAATTCATAATAATTATGAAATAGAGAAATTACTGACCAGTCCCAGTTATAGTGACAGTTTGCAAATACAAGAAGTATCCTATGGGAAACAGAAGATGTGAAGATCAGTCTGCATATGCACATAGTGGATTATGGGGATTTTGTTACTCATATGGACCTGGAACTCATATGGAACTAAATTTACTCACATGGACCCAAATTGTACCTTTTGAAAAGTCTGTTTGGTGTAAAAATTCAGCAATAACTTATCATACCAAACTTTCTTACATTCCTTCTCCTGACACTCAGTCTCCTTGCCATCTCACGGCAATGCTTCCCCCAGGTAAATTAGTACTATTCATACATAAAAACACAATCTACGACTGAAGAAACTGCTGATTTTGTATGGGTTCTGTACTTCAGACTAGACTTGCACTCTTTATGTATTTACCCAGAGGGGTATTTTACCTGCTGACTGTGTTCTTCCCTACATTCCCAACATTAGAAGACTAATTGCATTAGATACAATGCATGCACTCTCTTCTACTTTTTCATTATTCTGCTGGCAGATAACAGTGAAGAATAGCTGAGAGATCCTCAAAGGCTTCCATTAAATGCTGATCAAATGCTGGCCTCATTTTTCACATAGACGAGTATATTTGTGGTAAATAAGAAATAGAAGTAACCCAAATTGAATATGGATAAGATGGAAATATTCCCCGATATGATCAAACCCAGCTGCATTTACAAGGAAATGATGCAGGCCTTATCGGCTTTGATTTTGAGACAGAGGAGCAATTTTCATCCACGTATCTCAGGAAAGTTCATTAACCTTACCCACAGGGTTACGTACATGAGTCCCCATGCTCAGACTTGAAAGGGTATGGATAACCAGCCTCTTGATATATGTACAGTAATGTGTCTGTGATGAAATACGCACACATCTGTTGCCATGCCGTCTGTGTCATCCCTATCCCCTTTGAAAGCCATCACAGCACACTTCACAGTCACTGCTCAACTTCAGCACACTGGCCTGTGATGGATTTTACGTGTGGACTCCTGCTCAAGCACCTCAGGGGCTATGGAGATTAAGAGATGAACAGATTGTCCCTCATCTGACAGTGACTTTAAGGGCCAGCAGACCTTTAGGCACCAATAGAACAAGGTTTGCTGATATTCCATTTAAAAGGCTGGCAAACTGCTCACAAGGATTAAAAAGCAAAACCAAGAAAAAAAAAAAGTGAATATAGGAGAAGCAGTGTATTTTTTTCATACTACTAAACTTCTCAGAAAAACCCCCATGTTTGAACTCAGGATAAATGTATTAAAAAAATAAGGGGCAATGACGCAGAACAAAATTGCTCTCTTTTGGGCTCCCATCGTGCAAAATGGTCCCAGTGCTCCAATTGTACTTGAAGGACTCAGAGCTTTACTTTCCTCCAGAACATCTGGGACAGGCATGCTGGTTTAAGAAACACGTCATTATCATCAATTTTAGTTGAAATGCAATTTGTTTCCAATCCCCATTAGTAAGAGGAAGGGGCTAGGTTCACAAAAACAGGTTTGTGGCGGAAAACTAAAAGGAAGCAATTTTGGAGGGGCAGGAAAGAGGAAGAATTCATGAAGAATAGTCCAGGAATAGCTCCACACAAGACGCCTTCTTGAGATTAATGAATTTGTTGTACATGCCCATAATTATTTCCATTCACATGGAACAGGTCCAGCTGCTTTCAGCATCCACAAATGAAAAGCAGAAGGAAGCAGAACAGAAAACAACCATATTTTGTTATGTCCAACAGTTAAAATCACTGGATAGCAAATAAATTATGCTAAGCGCAATTAAACACAGAATTAACAGTAATCATTTGTAACATAACACAACAAGACAGCTGAGATAAATGAGAAAAGGCTTGCATTGCATCGTGTTGAGGAACTGAATGATACGTTGCCAAGATACATGTTTACAGAAATATGAACCTGAGGTCAAATAACTGATTGGCTTCTAGCGGCATGTGTATTCATCTATGCCTTGTTTGTGGCTGTTTCTAATCCCCTTCCCCTGGTTTTGTGCATGCCAGAAAGACCCCTAACTCCTGTAATAACTACTAGTTCAGCGTTACTAGGGGCAGTGCAAATCCAGGCTCAGGGGCATGATCTGTAGTGATTACTGAGTGGGTCGGACTTGCCCTGTGATGGGTGAGAGATGGCACAGCAGCAGCCACTCCGCTTCAGATCACTCTGATCTTTAGAACATACAGCAATGATGCTAATGACAGCAAGACAGGAGGGAAATATTTCCCCAAAGTAAATTCAGGCAGGGCATGCCTGCACAGCACCTCGCAGCCAGGTGCAGGTTTGGTCTCCATGTGCTCCAGAGTGTTGTGCAAAAAAACCTCTAATCCAAGAACTGCATGTCCCAGCTGAAGCAGTCCGTGGGCTGGGACAGTGTATGCTTGGCTCCTCAGCAGGCCTCTACAGCTTGGGCTTGTGATGATAATAACATAGCCACTCAGCTTTGGTCAGCCTGAAGTGCAAGAGCAAATTCACCTAAGCCTGAAAGGTACCATTTAGACTTTCTCAAAGTTACAGCTATAACAGCATTCTAAGGGTCAGGTGTTTGCACTTGTCAAAAAAGCCCACAATCTCATTCTTCTGTTGCTATAACAACTCTCTTGTCTTTCTATTTAGCAACAGCATTGGCCCAGACTTCAGTCTTGCTATTTCTTTTATTGAATTCTGCACTGTCTTTCAGAGATATTTTAACTTGCCACGGTGGAAAAGCAAACTATCACCTTTTATTGTACAATCGTAAGTCCTCAGCCTGGAAGAGGATCAGAGCATACCCCCAGCTCCCCTGGAAAAAATGGGCCAATGTTTCCATTTGGGTGGGGGGGATTGCCCAAGAAACTACAGAGCTGGATTACTGCTGTAGCGTGCATCCAAATCTAGAAGCTGAGGAGTACTCCTGGGAGCTACAATCAGTAGACATACAGTCGGCACACCTAACGTGCCAAAAAGATGATACAGATAACCTCTAACATCAACGTGTTTAACAGCTTGCTGGCTGTGATACGTCAGCTTCGCCTTCTTAACTTGCAGCCATTCCTGCTCAATGCAAGAAAAAAGACACCAGCTTTCAGGGAACAACTCTTGAACATGATCGTGCCGCAGGCAATCCCTGAGGATGTAACAGAGCGTCTGTGGGCTAGGAGGAGATGGGGAATCTGAGACAAATTAGGTCCACACCAGGCCCAGGGCTGGCAGCCTGTGGGATGTTCCTCTCAGGGTGAAATAACATGCAGAGGAACCACCTTCCAGCTTTACTGCTTCATTAAGTATCCGCCAAGGATCTGTTGCTCCCGTAGCAAATAGAAGCACTCTTCAGGCTCTGGCTTTCAGCAGCATTTTTCTTTCTGTGTCAGAGACACAGAAGTATGTTCTCTATTTGATAACACACCTATGCCACAGGCTTTCCATTATCTTTGAAGGATAGGCCAAATTAAAAAATTGATTCCTAGCTCCTGATATGAAACGACAGGCAGAAAATTTCCATAATAGAGGAGTAGGTGGAACAGCAGATCTGACGGACATGAGACAAGCAGGCCCACAAGGTAATTGTTTCCTGAAGGATGTGGATTTGGCCCTTGCCTATATATTTCACTGGAAACCTGGTTGAAAAATAAAGAAGCCTGCATCTATTTGGTTTCTCCCTGCTCTCTTTTCTCCTAAAGAATAGCTGACAGGTGGAGACTAAGCCAAGAGAACACAGTCCCCGCATTAACCATTAATGGAGACAAATGCCAGGTGTAGATGTCAACTACAATTTTTCATTCCCTGCTGATAGCAGAAGGTTCCACAGAGCAATGCCAAAATGTTAGGGTAGAAAATGCACTCATGGCACCCCTAGTCCTTTTGTGACTTTTTAAAAAGCTTTTTGTTTTCAAAAACCGATTTTTCTCTGCTACTTCCATTACTCCATGTAGCTTTGTCACAGTTGATCTTCATTAAAACTGAAGACACTATAAAAGAAAGCACGATTTTATTGTAAAGGTAATTGTTCTGTAGTCTGATCCATTGCAAGTGCCAGCATGCAAAATAATGCCATGCACTTAGACAAGCTGTGTAGCGTTAGACATTGACACAAACAGCCGTGTATTTCCCAGTTTGTTTTGATTTAGGAATTATAGAGAAATAATCTTCTGCTAGAGGCACTTTTTCTACAAAACAGACATGAACAGAGCCACTGCCAAAATTGAGACTTCAATTCATACGGAGGAGAGCCTGAAAATCTTTGAGGGTTTAGCATGAAGGTGGAAGTGGTGTTTCACTTTGTTGACTTCTTAAAGAGCGTGCTTTGCTGGAATGATCTTCTATTTTTATTTATGGTTTTTGTGAGCCAGTATGATTCTTCTTTCGTGGAATGAAGGGGACCCTGAATTCACAGGCATCTCTGCCCCAACTATCAAATGGGGCACTGCATTAAATAGCCTCTACACCTGCATAAATCTCACATGGTTACTGCAATGCTCCAATTCTGTGTTTTGGCCAATTTCCTAATGAAGGGAAGACAGAGCAATATAAGACCACCGAAGTTTTCTCTCTCCGTGGTTATCTTTTGGCATTATAACTCCTGAATGAAAGCCTCAGCTACAGTTTCCCTCAGCTCTAAGTTTGTCTGCCTGAAACCAACTGGCTGTCACTCTAAAATGGCGGATGAACAGAGTATCTGTTGTACATCGACAACCAGTAATGGAAGGCGTGTGCTCCTGTAATGGATACTATTTTCCTGGAGTATGTCTGTCCATTTAGTAGTTGACAAAACCCACAATGTTCAATAGCCCGAGACATTTCACAGCAAAATGTACTTGCTGAGAAGCTGTGAGGGGGAGGAGGTACTATGCCCTTAATGAGTTTAATAGAGGCAGTCATGTTTAGGAGATAGCAGCTGACCTGTCAAGAGTTAGACTGGTCTTTACAAAGGGGGTAGGATGGTCAATAATTGTTTCCTGGAAAAAAGGGCTAAATTCTTTCTTCATTGGGTTAGTGAATACTTGATCTGAAGGGAAAGGAAAGGCAAATCTGAATGTAAGTGAAAACCCAAGAGACTCTAAAAAACTAGATACAAATCTAATACAATTGACTTGGAAGTTCCTACCTCCACTGGTATTCATGAGCACATAGGAAAATAATGCCTTCCTGAGCATTTAAGCCAAAAAGCAGCGTGAACAGGTTGGCTAATATAGAAGGGGACTTTTTTGTTTGTTTTTAGCTTGGACAGATTAAAAGAACAGTTTCCTTTTTACTCCGCATGCATCTTTTGTCAATATTTTAAATTATGCTATTCTGGACATTGTAAACAAACTCAAATTTCCATCTGAGCTTGGCCTGGGTTAAGGGTACTTGTTTAAGAGCAAGGCACTCCTCATAGCACTGTGATGATCCTGTAAATGAGAATACCTGAACACTAGCAAGCAAACGGTTTCTTGAGGGCCTCCAAGGGGTAACAAGCTGTGCCTCCCCAGAATTTGTGCAGGTTGGTCTTTGCACAGGTATTACCATATTCTTGTTGAGAGTAGAGAGAAGGACAAATAATGAGCACGCTAGTAAAGCTTTAACAAAGGTTATTATTAACAGATCACGTGCAATGACTAGAAAGAAGGAATGTCAGGGAAACGATGTTGATTGCTCATCCAGATTTGCTTTTAGTAAATTCATCGGGCCTGCAACCCCACAAATTAACTCTTTCAGCTCCACTATTAAAAACTTTGGTAAGGCAACATTAAGATAAAAATAACATAAGTTTGGCGGAAAATTTGTCATAGATGCATACCAAGTAGAAATGACACAAATGTTAGTAAACAGCATTATCTCAGCTTCTGAGAAGCAATTACTCCCACATATATATCTGCTTTTAAAGTCCATAGTCATTTAGAATGATCTGCTTATAAGCCTCGAGCTGAAGTAGTATGCATGAGAAGGAGAAAGGAAAAAAGACAGTTGTTCTCATGAGAGATAAGCTTGGATTATGACTTCAAAGGAGTGAAAAAGGACTAAGATCTTCAATAACATTGTCTTCATTTTGTAAAAATAAATATTTATAAAACTAATTAAGCAATAAGGTAGGCCAAGCTTTTATGATGGCATCTTGCTCTTGACTAATACAGTGTCAATTTATCTCAAATTGTAGCTGCCTAAGTGAAAAGATTAATTTAGCTACAGAATTGATGTAGTAGATTGAACTGACCAAATTAAACCCGTACTCAAAATACATAGATCCCTATGTACGTTTGGTAAGCAAGGATAGCTTAGTAACCAGCCTGAATAATAATAAATGCATCTTGCCTGCAGACAGCTCATTGTCTCCAAAGCATTGCGGATCTGAAAATTTCTGCTTTGTTCATTGGAATTCAGAATTGTTGCCGAGTATCCACCCAAGAGTTACAGATACAGTTTGTAAATGACAGGTCAATTAAGAAGGCAGCATGAATTCCTAGTAATGCTGGAGAACAAGGGGTGGACAGAATACATTACAAAGAAATTGTGAAAGTGACTTAATTTTTGAAACAGAGGATGAAGAAAGTGCAGAAAAATGAAGATGGAGCTATACTGCCCTCATTAAATATTTACCTCCTACTGGAGATGAAATCCTGTCAAATTCAGGGAAAAAAAAAATCAAATCCAGGAGAAAATGTGTAAGTTGGTAGCAGCATCTAAAAGTTAAGCATCATCTAGCTCTATGCAGGGAGAGAGGATTTATAAAGTTACTGTGATGGAACCGTAAGAAAACAGCACAGGGCTGTGAAGAACCTACAGAACAGCTTGAATGAAACAGCACAGATGGATCTGGAGATCGCTTGCATCCAGATGACAGCTTCAGAAAAAAGTGGTACACTGGCTGTAGAAATCAGCCCTTGTCCTCCCATCACAGAGGAATGCATTATTGCTACAACTTTTTTCATTACTGGTGCCAAAAGAGGTGAAGTAATTCACTTCCTGGGTTTGGACTGGGCTAAAGGAAAAGATTATCCAGACTCATGCAATTTGAGCTGAGTGAAGTACTTCTGGCACATAAAAACTTCGAAATGATGCAGTTTAGAGCCAACCAAAGCATTGCATGGATTTAACTAAATTCCAAAGAATATTTCCCAAACAAGTAAAGTGTGGGGAGAAAAATAATAATAAAAATTTAAAAATCATTGTTTTGAATGAAGCTATGGCTGGTAATTTTGTATTTGGAAATAAGATTTTTCAATGTTGTTATTGAGGTCAAATGATATTTTTTGAAAATAGGGTAAACAACATAAACCTCAGAACTTTAATACAGAATGAACCGCTTTTTTTCTAGTCAAACAGTGTGTTTGGACTTGTTTTAATAATTCAACCTCACCTTTTTTTGTTTTTCTTTTCCAAACCAAATATAGTTGCGAAATACTGTGATTTAAAAAAGCCAAAACAAAGCAAACTGAAACGAGCTGCAGAGTCATAGCCCTTGTGTAGCTTCAAGCCTCAGTGAGGAAAAGCAGACTTCCAAGTTTCAAAAGCCCCTGGAAAAACCCTGCCAGCAGAATTAAGGAAACTGCTTATGTACCTCTCCAAAACTGAAGTACAGGGATAACCCTTGGAGTATAGAACTGCTCTCTGCACCTTCCTCAGCCTAAGGAGGGAACCAGTGCTTTCAGAGCTGCTTCTGCCACTGCCTGGAACAGCAAGCGAATAACTCTTCTGATACATAGACTGAGGACACCTGTGGTGCATGTCCAACATGTTTGTTAAGCAGTGTTATGCAGAAGTGAAAAGCTGCTTAAACTTGTTTGTCCTGTAGCATCAAGAGTGGCCTAAAGCCACTGATCTGGTAAGAAGCCACAGGCAGGGGCATCTCTGAGTGCAGGCTTGTAATTTTTCACTTTTCAGTCTATAGAATGGAAAAAACCCCACTTGATTTTTGCCAAAGTAACACATAGTTTTGATTTCGAGGCACTCAAAGGCACTACAGTAACCACAGAAGGCACTATAATAACCACAGGCACTATAATAACCATATTAATACTGATACATGAGTAAATATAAAGGTCTCGAGTTGGGCAGTGTGCTCTTTCTGCTATGTGAAAGAAAAGGAATCCTTTTAACCTGGGCAGAACTAATGCACTGATGAATTATTAACCTGTATGAGTATGCTGAGGTGATTAGTTTATTATTAAGGTTTCCATCCTTGTAAAATTGTATAGAATATTTCAATAAAATAATTTCATACTTTCAATCTAACTTATTAAAGAACAAGTTATGGCAGTAGTTATGTAGTAATGAAAGAATAATCAGGTATGCTAATAAAAGATCTGGAATAAAGGAACAAGAAGTGTTCCATGTGCGGCATTCGTGTCACAAGCTGTTTCCCAAGGAACAGAACAGTAAGTGCCTGATTGAACACCTTTGCAAAGCTGATGTGAAATATCTCTAGCAGCCTCAGTTATACAGTCTATACCCCATAACACTGTTCAATTAAAGTATCAGAGTCTCTTATTCAGAAATATAAACTTTTAAATAATCCCATTTCTGGCAAAAGGCAGACCAAGAATAGTATACTTTTGCAATAAATAAAAATAATAACAAAATCAAAGCATTCAAGGTAACACAACACCTTTGAGATAGTTTCATTAAACTGGATCCAACTGGGATTAATTTGTTGCCTGTCATCAGGTCAGGTAGGAGCTCTAAAGACAGGCAATATGTCAGACCTAATTGTGCTTTATTTAATGTGAAAATGGCAATAGACTCTCTAGGGGTCACCAGAGTAGTAAAACAACCTTTTAATTACTTCAGTTGTCTTGTTTCACCATTGCTTGGGGAAATACCCTACGACTATGCCTTGGCTATTGTCTCAGAGCAACACCTGCCCCGCACGGCAGCAACAGAACCACCGAAACATCTACCCTTGGAGTTTTGTACATCCCCCTGAAACACCCCACACTGTCTGCTGTCAAAGAGCAGATGTTAGTTTAAGGTGAGCGTACCTTCTTGACTGATAGTACAGGCCAAGAAGATTCCTAGGGAAAGGAAAAGTAGTATGGGAATTGCCATCCCACCTTCCTGAAAGCTCACTTCTGAAGGAGTGCTGGTGAGGAAAAGGCATCCAGATCTTTCACTAACTGGCACCAAACTATAATGTCATAAGCTTGAGGCCATTTGTCTGATGTCACAAGCATAGGGTGCTCGATTTCTCCCACTGTTTGTTGCACATATGGGGAAAGAAAAGGAGCTGCCCTCATACAGTGGGGCTTCTGGAAGGGAGAAGAACCCAGGACTTACCCAAGTGGCAAGAAGGACCCATTTATTATCATTTCTCCAGGCCTAAGGACTGAGGATTAGTGGGAGGCAAAGGAAACAGATGCCGAGTGAGAATCAGAGAACTTCAGAGAATGAAAAAATGCCAGGCTTTATTGCCTAAGGCTGCAACTGCAAGATGATTTCAGGAAGCTGAGGAGTCCTTATTCTTATCAAAACACTATCTCCAGAGGAGGGAGAGCACACCAGGACTTTTCACATCTGGGGCAGCAGTGTGTGCCCTAGGACTCTCCTGCCTTCTTGTGATGTACTGTCATACTGTAGACAATCAACTGAAGTTTTAAGAAGAACATATGGGGATTTCAGAGATGAGTCAATAAGAACTAAGTATAGACTTAGGATTTGAACACAGCAAAAGCAGCACTTAGGTACAGCTATCTCACAGATGAAAAACACGCGTCAATAGACTTACCAAGAGTAAATCCCGTTTAACAAGATACATTATCTGCTGTAGCACAGACAAGAGCAAACATACATCTGACCTAGAAGATCCTTTCCAATTTCAGAAGTTCATCCTGTGGGACTCAGCATGGCACCCACAAAGGACTAGAACTGCTGAATGAAATATTTCTGTGATTCAGCTCTGTGACAGACTGTTGACGCAAACACAATATCCTCATTTTATACAAAGAACACTTCTCACAACCATGCCACCTCTTATCTCTCTGTCCTGCTCTTTAAAGAAGATCTCCAAAACACCTTCCAAAGACAAGCCTAGAGCTAACATTTTAAAGTCTGCTAGTCACTAAAAAGCAGGGATAGAGATATTGATTTCATGGCTCAATATAATTTCCTTTCCCCTCTACAAACTCTTCCATGTTCCACAGGCTATAAATTATTTTTTCTTTCTTGTTTTCCCTTAGAGATAACTGCCTTATCAACTTTCTTCCCTCTACACACACTATTTCTTCTTTCAGAGGTAGTTTACCTGATACATACCTGAGCAATTGCTCTCATTTTGTGTTTAGCTGTGAAGTCTGTTTCAGACCTGAGGAAAGCTGGTGTGCCTGAAAATTTGAGAACACAGTAAGTAAAGCACATCAAGGTAAATAAAATGTGAGCCATGATGAGACCATATTCAGCTAAGCAGCACAGGATATAGCACAACATATAGCAGTGGAATCATAAATAATCAATATGAAGAGTATTAACCACATAACTTTGTTAATCCCAAAAATGCACCAGAAGATGATTCTGGTAATAATTTGCCATTTCTGGGCAGCTTCATATTTAAGTAAAAAAGTGGTAACACTGTCATATAAAGACCACTGTCCAACAGGCTTCACTTAGACTGAGAGTCCTCTTCAAAACATAGTGTATAGATAGTGTATCCTGTGGCCACTCTACCTGCTGATTCAGGAAAACAAGGGTCTTCTCCAGGCTCTGTGTCACATCAGCCAATGTCTTACGAATGTCTTGGAAGCCCTGGGGCAGCGTAAAAGACACTCAATGTTAAGGAAATTCAATCGAACCTACGAAACTCCTATGTAAGGAAGAACTCCTTCAGGTTCTCCCTTGGTTGCACTCAGCTATAAAGCCAAAGCCTATCTCAATATACTGAGTCAATGCTGGCTGCCCCATATATGGAGCACAAACTGAGACCACCACCTCATTGCCAAGGACAGCCATGATGGGAAGGATTGCGCTCCTTGGTACTCTGCCAGTAAGTCCAGCTTGTTGGGCTAGACGTTACCCTCTTTACTGGCCTAATAGGAACAAGAATGATGAAAACAGGTAAAAAAATAAATTCAGATATCTAGTAGCACTGCAAAAATAGTCAGCTTGTAGGCTCTGTGCATTTTTTTAGAACACTGGCACTTATTTTTCATCTTTTTTTTCCCCCAATTTATCAGTAATAAAAAATTATTCCATATAAATTCACTAGCAGCATTAATAGATTCACTATAGCCCTCATGAACTTTCACTATAGTTTTGATCCTTCAAAATAACACTTATAAATAAAATACAAACAGAAAATAAGACAAAAATATCATAATTCCTTTCATTTTGTTTTGATGGACAGTATCCTTTCATGCATAAGACAGTTACAATTTACCACATGAAAAATGGCACAAATATCTCATAACAGATTGTGACATGGTTATGATAAAATAAAGCTTTGAGCCAGCCTTGATATTTCCAGAATTCAAAGCATTAAAGCTGCCAGTGGAAGATGCTTCCCCATTCAAATTTGTTAGATGCTCAAAGTTCATCCTTTGCTGCAAGTATTATTTTTGCTGTGTCATTTTTTCTGTACCCTTCAGAAGTTATTCACAGAAAGTGAATACCAGAAGCAACAGCCATGTTAAATTAAATCCTATGAATACAGGAAGCCAGCTTTAATGCTACTTGGCCAGCATGGCCATGTCGGAAACTTAAAGATGTACAGCACTGTGTTTTGTTATCAGGCAAATATTTATTTTTAAAGACAGCAGTGACTGACACTGTTAACTCTATTTCTTTACAAAGAAAAAAAGAAAAAGAGATTCATTTGAAATCTATAAAATGAAGTTAAAAATTACATCCTGTGACTATAAGCTGTTCCTACTTTCTTCTCAGATTAGCAACCACCCACCCCCCCAAAAAAACCCCCAACCAAATCGACAAAAAAACAACCCACCAAAAAACTGCATACAAAGTATTATTTTTTATGGCATTACTATGCTTTTTATTACTATTTTATATATCCCTAAAGACAGATGGGGCAGGGGGGATGGCCAATGGACACGACACTAATTGCCAGAGTTGGTGACCATCCTATCAGAGAACAATTTAAAAGAACAAGAAAATGGAAGAGAAGATCTAGAACTCATCAGAATCAATCTGCCCATGCTTCCAGAAGGTGTCATGCACAAACATATAGGGCTTTGGCAATCCAAGGCGATGAATCCATATCACAGAACATCATGAGCCGATGGACTACAAAAGGACAAAGCAAAAATCATTACCTTTCCTCTCCACCACTCGTGGTGCAAATAAAAGGCCAGATGCTTTATTATAAGTGCAATATTAATTTGTAGTAAAGCAAAGACTCACCCCTCTGCTGTTGCCTCAGTGTTACAGTCAGTGACTGAGAAGCTGGTTTGCACAATGCTCACCTGTCCTCTGTGACACCAGAGAGCAGTTCCCTGAAGGCCAAAGCAGTGCTTGGGACTGTAGGACTTAACTCTGAATCTTAGAGTTCATAATAAAGTCTTATTCCTTGAAAAAATTAAGTATGCTAAATTCGGTTTTAAAGCTCATTAAGAAACTTTGGGTGCTGAAAACATCCTACAATCCTAGGAGCATCTAGGGAAGTGCCACTTACTTAAGTGTCAAGGTACAATCAGAAGTGACTGCAAGTCTGCGCACCAGCGCGTGCCTACTTCCCCATGTCAGGTCATCCACCCGAAATGACAGTTTTTCACTTATTTGTAATCTGTCACACATTTTACTTGACTTTTAATCTACTTATAATTCATTACATGAAGGAAGCAAACTGAGGGGAATAATGTCTTTACTTAGCATACTAGATGTCAGCTGAAAAAAAACCCTTGTCTGTCCATCCATTAGTAGCGCTGGAGTGAGATGCATAATTGATCTGACTTTTCTTTCACATTGTTGAAAAATAGAAAATAACCCTGCTGACATCAACAAACTACTCAACTCCTCAGACTTTAATGACAGACACTGATGCAGCTGTCATCTTTCTTGCGCACAACAGTCTAAAACGAACCCAAATTTTAAAGCAAAACAGGAGTCTAAATCACAGGGTAGCACAGATAGGAAGGTTGGTCACACCCGTGCAAACCGAGATGCACGATTTTGGCACAACTCCACCAAAAATGTTAGATAATTGAGACTAAGGGCCCACTGCCCGTAAATCGAATGCAACACTCCCACTTTCTGCTGACAGCTCTGAGGAAAAGAAACCCCTCTCCCTCAGTGGCAAGTGATCATCCCTAGCTGAATTTATTGCTTTACTCTACTTTTTCACAAGAAAAATCACCTCCTTCTCCATCTCCTGGCTTGGTGGGAGACCATGGAGAGCACATGCAGAGGAGAGAAGCAGAACAGCTCTGGAAAAGAGGTCACTGCCCCTACACAAGTGGTTCTGGTACGTGGGGCCACGCAAATGTGGCAGCTGAGCAGATTTCAGTGTCCAATATTTTTCTTTCTCTCTTGCTGGTATTCACTGCCTCCCCACCCCACCCCAGCACACACAGAGAGCAGGAGTCTGTGCCAAACCAAGCTTGGAGATTAAAGCAATTGCGCGTGCACATGACTGGGTTTTAATGACAAGTTGCTATCACTAATGTGTGCGGGCGCACACGTATACACACACATGTATACACACAACCTCACTGTCCTATAAGGAGGAGATTCAGTTAACATCAGCAGGTGCTGTTGGGCCTTTCAGAAAACCCTTCCTAGTATCACTCACCATCAGTAAAAAACTGTGTGCTTCCAGAACAGAAAGCAATCATCAAGGTTGTATCTACTACTGAGGCTGCAAGGATAAGACCTTGGATTGCACCTGTGAAAGCACTATAACCTTGAGGTTTGCTTCTCCTAACCTCTTTGACCCTCTCTTTCTCCCCACAGTCTCTGTCAGATTTCCCAGGGATGAAGCTTCCAGCAACAAAAGTCTATGCAGCTTTTTGCCACAATCATCTGTTGATGGTTCAAATGGAGGTACATAGATCAGGACCTAGCTTCTGAGAGCTTCATCCCAAACCTGACTTGACATTCAGAAGCTTCAGTACAAGAGCTAAATTCTGTTCTTGCACAGAGCAAGCCAGGCACCAAACAAACAAGCAAACAAACAAAAAGACAAGATGCTTAAGTCTGCACACAGAAGCCCCAAGGTTAAGGCAGGTGGGAGCTCTGATCTACAGCAACAGAAGGGCAATAGCACATTAAGTGAGAAAAGTAAGCCAGCAGAACAAAACAGTGATGATAAATAAGTCGACTAACTTTTTAAAAACTTTTTGTTTTTCTGGGTCAATGAACAGAGCTCCTTTCAATATGTGAATTTAGTATGGTCACTCAGCTTCTTGTGATGGCTTCTGCGTGATTTGCATCCAAAAGTACTCAAAAGGGCTGTGTTTGTGATCCAGGAGCAGAAGCTTTCATACATAGATCATTACCTGTTCTTAGAGGCAGATGTCATAGTACTCTCTTTTAAACATATTTTCGCTCTCCAAGAGCTTTTCTAGAACTGGGAGAACAACAACGGATACCCATAAAGTGCTTTTATTTCAACCTTGTCTTTGACCCTGTAAACCGTGTAAAAATCTTGGAGGGATATTGCCACTCTTCACTGCAGCACAAATGAAAATGACTTCATTTACCTGGCATTATGCAGGGCAAAGTGACCTCTCACACACCTTGACATCCCAGAAGGCTCTGAAGATCTGACTGCAACGAGAAGGAAAACAGAATTTGTGCCCACTTTTGCCATAGAAGCATTTATCTAACACATAAGAACAAGTGACACAAAACCAGGGAGGTGACGAGGAGGGCTGGGCTGGTTTGGGGACTGTAAAGACCAGAGGACTGCCTATTCCCAGAAGCAATTGTGCAACTTCATTCAAAAACGGAAAAGGTGAAGGTAAAGCAGCCATCATGTATGTCAGACCCAAAACATTACATATACTGTAACTTTAAGAAAAAAGGAACATATTTTTCTATTATGGGTATGCCTACTCAGATATATATACATGTCTGTGTATATATATATATATTCACATGTATATATATATACACACACATTATATACATGTAGGCTTGAGGCCAGGCAATAAGCAAAATGGGCTAGCAACGTTCACACACGAGGAAAAAAAAAATCTGTTCAGAATTAACTAAAAGTTGCTGGAATGGCAGAAAAACTGAAATAACTGCCTTACACCTGCTGCAGAATGAGAGGGAAGGGTCTTGGTCTTTTAACTGTTGCGGTACCTTTGTTACTCTTAACTCCCTGCCAGGACAAGACGGTTATTTACACAGTTGCCATGCTCTGTTGAGTGCCAGGGAATGTGCTATGTGACCTCGCCCCTGCCACCCGCTGGCATGCTGGGCCAGAAGCCTTCCCCTGAAAGCTGCATTCCAGCTTCTGGGGTGCCCAAATTCATCTGGGATTGATGATGCCTTGATGGGTTGTTTGCAACTGTAATTTATTGGAATCTATTGGTCTTTAAGAAAATCCTTGTGCTTGCCAGGCCTCGTTCTAGGAAGCTTAAAAATGCAAAGCAAGTCAATGTCAGGAATGCGAATGGGTTAGGCTGGAAACAGACGCACACACACACACACAAAGGCAGAGAACTACTAAGTCCTAGGCTATGCTTAACTTCTGTCTGCCACCAAGGCTTCGGGAGCCATGGCACGCTGCAGGCTGCCAAGGCTGGAGCCACGGAGGTGTCTCTGAGATACAAACCTCCCTATCAGAACCGGGTCAGGCTAAAGGGACCTTCCCTTCAACAACATCTGACTGTGACAGAACATCAGAATGTATAAATCAGTTTTCAAACAGATTCCCCTTGCCTTTTTCCATTATTTAATTTTAGGGGAATAGAATAACAATTGTGATGAGCCTCATCTGCAAAAGCGTAAAAAAAAATATGTATTTTTCAGGCCCGACTAGGGGTTACACAAAGGCTTGACATACTGATTTCTCATGCTACAGTGGAGTGAGAAGTGAACTGGAATTTTCCTGGCTTTCCCTGTCTCAGGCACCACAACTTCCAGTGTTGCATTTTTCATAGCTTGATTACAATTTATAAATATGTCAGAGAAACCATTATCATTAAGATGCTATGTTTCCTCAAAGACCACACACTTAAAAATAACCCGAGAACACATATTACTAAGTTGGCACACATTATCCCCATTTTCCCAATACAAGTTGGGGCCCACCATACTTAGCACTTATCTGCTTAATTTGAATCAGATTAATAAATTTAAAATGCTCAAGGATTAAAGTTGCAACTGGTTAAAATAAAATTGAGAGGTGTGGACAAGCTTTATCCCCGATGAAAAAATCCCACCAGAAAACTAATCAAACTTCTTTAAACTTTGAATTGCAACACACAGAAAGAACAACTCATGGCTGATTTTAAACTGCAGGATTTTTGCCACACATCTCAAAAATCCAGAATTCAATTTTTGAGTTAAAAAAGGAAAAAGAAAAAAAAGAGAACAGACACACTTCTTACCAAATGGGCCTGTTTTATTTATTCTAAGATGACTCAAAACTGAATTTTACCTTAACAGACAAAAAAGAAATGTTAACTGAAAGTTGGTCTTCACCCGTGAAAGAAAATCAGTCATCGAACTACACATCTAGGTACACATCTACACTGTGTACCTAGAATGCAAAATCAACCACAGTATATATGCTCGGGAAAAAATGAAAAAGCCATTTCTTCCTCCACTTAGGATGTTTCCTAGAAAAATACTAAAATATTTCAAGAGCTATAAACTTGGAAGTACTCATACACTGCTGGAAACCTCAAACCCCACAATGCATGGTAAGAGAACTTCTACTGAAAGGGAGACCCAGTTACAAGAATATAGAAAAAATGAACATTTAAAGAAAGGAAGAATTAAAGAAGTAATGGAGAGGTGTAACTTGTAGTGCAGTTTAAAAACCCAGTGAAATCTAAATGGGAAAAATAATTAAGGACATTGAGATGGAATTTTTAATAAAAACAAGAAGTGCCTGATCAAGATTTAAATACATTTTAAGATACAGACAAAAATCATAAATAACACCAGCAAAAAGTTAGAAATGTTCAGTAGATAATTGCATTTTATAATGAGATTTATACAATGAGAGTGCATCTATTCTATATAATATGAAACATTGCAAAAAAGCTTAAAAAGGCCACATCTGCCAAAGCTAAACGTGAGCATAAATAATCAACAAGCATGGTTAACTTACCCACACTCCCACACAGCCTAAAACTGCTTAGCTAGAATTGGGTTCTCCAGTTCATTAATGATTATAAATTGGTTTTGCTATAATAAATCATGGAAAACTGGAACCATTCCAACAGACGGGCGTACTGCCAACAAAAAGAAAATCCTGGGGTTGGAAGAGAAAACCCTGCAACATGCAGCTCCAGAAACTCCTATCATCTCAGTTTATCGAAGACCAACTCAGAAAATGTTGATCGCTACATAAAATGATCTGACAGCAGACAGATTTTTATTCCATACCAATTTCTAGCAGGAAGATAAACACTGAAATAGCTAACCATGTGGGCTGAAGGACACTGTCAGCATGAATTTTTCTAGATGGTGTTTTTTTTCTCCTAAACCTTATTACTTACTGCAGCTTCTTTGTCTGGGAGTCTGTGCGGCCAAATCCTCGGGTGAGGTGGAGGGTCCTTCTGACCTCAGAACTTGTGGAAAGTGCCCCTAGCATCTTCAAAAGCCTTCAATGCTGTTGTTCCGATAGGCCCAGGTATGCAGTCATCAGACAAACAAGCCATCCCCACAGTCAGCGGGAGGATGAAAGTGGGATTCAGCCCATGGAGATTAAATGAGTGTTTGCAGATCCCTGCGATATCTCTCAGAACGAATGGAAAATCTGAAAATTAATTAAAAGCACAGCTTCACAGCTGAGACCTTGAACGTGGTGTTTCATCTGGAGCTAATGTTTATGAGAAGTTACACTCTCCCCACCTTGGCAAAAGGCTATAAATTTGCAATTAGTAATTGCGCTGCTATTAATCTTTGAATGAAGTGGAACGTAGTCATTAAACTGAGAAAGCTTTCTAAAAGTAGATGACTGTGGATGAGTACAGAATCCTTTCAGGGAATGAAACAGGAAAAGCAACAAGAAATGTTTTTAAAGGCGTATTGCTAAAATGCTCGTATTCTGGTAACGAATAACCACTTGAGGGTCTCCTAAACAAAGCCTCTCGGAGTCAGTTGCAGCGGTAGCTAAGTCTGCTCCTGCCCCATCCTGCTGGAGCTGTGTCTGCTTTTCAGGTATAGCAGATGAGAGCTCACCATCATGATTCCAGTTGTTCCCATCAACAGCTCAAGCTCAATGAGCAGCCTATGCGGTACAGCATGTTTCTGTTGCTACTTGTTGAGGCTAAGGGTAGAGAGGTAAGGGCCGTATCATGTGTTCTCTGCAGCTAAATCCAGTACAAGCATCTGTCTGGGATCTTAGATCTTCCCTTACACAGCTTTTGGTCCTGTGATGAGGCAGCCTCAAGCCAAGGTAAAGACCACAAGGGAACGTGCCCAGGTCCCACCACCAAGATGCACAGTAAAGGTCAATTTCCAAGAGATGTTCTACCTAGATTATCTCCTTTCTCTGTGCTTTCCCATTGTCTGCCACCACTGAAACCAAAGAGCCATGAAGCCCTTACCCAGAGCTTGCTCTGGTAGCCAAAACAACAGCTAAGGGCTCATACCAGTGTCTGCCCAAGGACCCAGGTTTGATGCTGAAGGTCCTCCTGACAGCTCTGGTGCAAAGCTTCAAATGTAGTTTTTCCTGGTATGCTCATTTTCTTGCTTTTAAAGGAACCTTCCTGAACATCATCTCCATGGAACTTCCTTCAGATGTATAATGGACCAGGAAGAAGGAAATTTCCACCTTAGTTTTGATTCTGACACCCACATCATCCTCAAACCTCACAAAAGTCTTCTGAGTTAATTTTATAGGCCCTATTAGAACCAAGTTCACACACACACAGTTTCTTGTTCAGTGTGAAAAAGAAACAATTTTATCTAATTATCCTCACTGTTGCTTGATGTGGAGAAAACACATTGCCTTCTTTAAACAAAATATGAGAAATTAAACATGGGAAGCGACCAAGTTTAGCCCTCCATAATCCTTCTGTCTGGCTATATATTTGGAACCACATAAGTAAAGCAAGAGCTTAATCAGGTGCCACAATCCTGCAAAACTTAATAGGGAGCAACCAAGTTCAAATGAGCTCATTAAGCAGTGCAATGGGAAGTGAAGTTGAAAATATTTATCAATCACCTTATTGAAGATCACAGAGAAATGGACAAGTTTCCTGAGTGTGATGGGCATTTCTTATCAAAAGGCAATTTATTGCCTAGGAACATATGGTTTGACTGAAGAAAGTGCTCTTGATTTTTAATGACTTCAGCATTAGACACAGCATTTTGACATCAGTATAATTACTACACTGTCAAAATTGGATCTCCAAGTTCATGAAGCACCAATAGCTTCCATGTCACAAAGCCTAGAAAGTCCTAATGCTCCCTGATAGTACCATGAGAAAATCTTTTACCATCATGTGTAAAATGTTTCAGTCATTCTGCAGTGAGCGTCACAAGTTATCTGAGAAATATCTAACAGGGAATGAATAGGGAACTACATCAAGACCATTAGGACATGAAAATTTTGTTTTGGTTAGTTTTGTTGGGTAATATGAAGGAGCCTTTTTGCTCCTGATAGGAACATTTTATTGAGTCCATCCATTCTTGAGGTCACTTGACAAGGTTTAGAGAACACTGTAACCGGGGCTATAGCATCATCTCTTCAAAGGAAGCCTATCTCTTTGTGTTAATGCTGCATCTACGCTGACTGGGCTGTAACCATTTCTCACTCCTATGGTAAATTTTATAACAGAGTAGCTAAAGACTGAGACATGCCTCTGCGGAGGATTCAATTAAGCTCTGCTTCCCAATCCTTCTAGGGAAAGATTATAACACTTTAACAAACTGATTTTCCACGCCTTCACATAAGAGGATTTTTTTTTCTCCTGTTTCAAAAATCTTGTCGGCTGAAAGAAGTGCATTCTGCTTTTACACACTCATTCCTTAGCATACATTTGCAGGCTGTTAACAGTTATTAGGCTGCATTGTGCAATTTAGAAATTTAAAAGGATCTCTGCACAGTGTTAATACAAGAGTAAGGCTGTTTTATTTCTCATCTCATTAGTTAAAATATAATAGAAGATTATTATAAAGATTGATGGACATCACCCCCAGCTTAATTATTCTAAGCAAATGATCATTGCACGCTGATGCATAAAATACAAGGTGTATCAAGTCAGAAAGTATGCTCAGATTTCGCAAGGCCAGAGCAAATCACATTAGCTGTGGAGAAGCAATCTATTATTTTCACTGACTGGCCTTATCATAAGACTAAACTTTCACCTACATACATCCACTCAATGACCAGAAATTTTTTTAATCCTATCATGACTGGACTCCCTTAGCCAAAGTAGAAAGTAGAAGACAAAAAGAAGGGGAAAAGCAAGCAATAGAAAGCTGATCAGTAAATCATAAATCAGATCCATGAGGAAAAACATTAATTTCTAATACATGCTCCTGAGAACTGCTAGCAGAGTTGCCCAGTAGGAGAGGACATAAAGAGGGAAAGGTCTGATGCTAAGGACTCCAAATGCTCTGGAGAGATTTTAATTTGCTTTAATTTGCTTCTGTGGACTAACCACCCACTATCCACTGGAGAGCACCTTCCGTTTAAACTTCTGTTGACGGGAGTTCAGCTCATGTGATCTCACACCACTTGGCAAGGGAAAGCAAAACCAGGTAGGTGGGAATGACAGTGTCATTCACCTTGAAGTGAGCTCCTGATCCAAACCAAAATGCTACCATGGATGTTCCCAGTGTTTTGATATACAGAGACACAATGGACAGTGTAGCTGAACAATAACACTGCTGCACTTAAATCATCTACATGCAACATTACCATGATTTCTGCAATGGCAGTGACAATAGTATCCGTCCAGCATGCTTTACCTTTGCTTTCGTTCCTCTAGCATATGCGTGCTATCATTGCATGGCCTTTTTCTTCCAGAAGAGGTGAGGAGGGGGTGCGCAAGATGCACTGAGTTCTCACTTTTCCTTTCCGCCTCTGTATCAAGCACCCATCAGTAAAGCACGCTGGCTCTGTGCTGGCATGGCACAGCTGCTGCTCAGGAGAACCAACTGAGCTCTTGAAGGGAACCACCACCATCAGTGTGCTCAAAGCAAGACTGAGACTCCTCTTGGAACAATAGGTCTTAGTTTCCACTGGGCAAGGCAACTTTCTCACCTCGAATAGGAACATTTTCTTACATGGGCTAATCTGGAGCAAGTACCATTTTGATCTAAGCCATGTGTTACAAATCACCTGATTTAGCTAATGTAGCTTGTTTCCATAGTGGATGTTTCTGTAGAGCATATAAGGAGCTAGGAACTAGTTGCAAGAATAAAGGAAGTAGAACCTAATGCAGAATCATTCAAAATTCACAATGAATTCTCCTTGATGAGCATCTGAGGAGGGAGGAAGACAAGAGCTTAAAAGCCATTTTATTAGAGATGAGTGCCTTTTTATTCCCACCTTCCTCTCTGAGCTTTCCTCTTGGTCGTACCACAGTCCTGGATGGAATCTACTCCCCATGAGACATGGCACGCTGCCACACAAGTCTTACCCAGCCAGCTGGCAGAGTCCCTTATTGGTCCTCCTGGAATAGTATCCCCTGGATTTGCACCCTGATGCAACCAACCTCCTCCACATTTTAAATACTCTGAGTCTGGAGTAACCAAGGTGTCCATCCTGTTTTTAGTTATAGTATTCTTCTTTTGAAACAGAGGCCAAAGAAGTCAATGAACAGTGCTCTGACAGTGGGTTCTGGGTTTCTAAATGACAGCCAAGGTATTTAATAAAAAAAAGAAACGGTGCAGTACACAGAAAATAGTTATGAAAAAATACATATCCTGTGTATCAATGTTATACTTCCTGATTCTGGCCACACAGGTGTTGATGTTTCCTGTCAGCACTACAACCTGTAAATAGCTAAACACAAATTATTGGAAAATGTGGATCAAATTTCCATGTGAACAAGATGCAACTGACTGTTCAGCTTAAAGAGTCACCTGGCTGAAAATGGCAGTGTTATTCAGCTACCCACAGTAAGCAGACTCATACTGGGTATTGCAACTGATGTTTGCCTTTTTTCCTTATTTAAAAGGTATTACCTTGTTAATTTACCACTTAAGCTTACAGTTGACCAAACCTGATGCAGATACAAAAGCTGTATCTGATAGAATCATCTGCCGAGTACTATTAATGAAATTACTTTCACACACAGCCTGGTAGTGCTTTAGCTTTAAAATGTAATGCAAAAATCCCACATATTAAATCCTTACACTGATTTTATTGTATATTATTTTTAAAAAAGTCTCTCTGCCGGCTTTTGGAAAGGACAATTTTCAGAATCGATTACCGTCTCAAAAAAGGCTCTTCAGTAAATGATCTGGATCTGGAGTCTGAAGTCCTTTTTCTGCCTTCCCTTCAAAACCCAGTGCGGTTTAGGAGCATGAGAACACGATTTCCCTATGCACAGCTTTCACAATGTTCTTTCCCAGTACCTCTACCCATCAACAGGAGACCAACATCTAGGCATGGGAAAATAGCTGGCTTCATCACCATGCCCATTTCTGCCCTCTTTGCTTGTAAAGCCAAAAGGTTATAAATAGTGATGAGGATTACGTGACACGGATGCCTGCGGGGTTAAGACCTCAGATTATTTCACAGGTTGCTGAACAGCTGCCTAAAATATCATTTTATCTCCCATTCCGTTTTCTCACTCACTCCCCCAGAAATTTACACAGAAGAGATGAGCTTAAGCCAGCAATCTAGAAGAGATCTGAATCTTAATAAGCAAGAAGCAGCACTGCTTTTCCTTAAGTAGAGCAATCTACGAAGACAAGACTTCTCTCTCTGGTTGGGAAGGCACGTGGAGAAAGCCACTATATTGGTTAAGGGCTGAAGGCAATGTTGCCTGGGCAAAGAAATGTTCAGCAAAATCAGTATCTATGACAGCTGATGCTGTCCATGGACTTGAAAGCTAAAAGACTCCCCCTTGCAGGAGTGTGCTTGACAGCTGTATTTCATCCATCTTCCCCAGAGCTGCTAAGACCCTCCCAGGTTCTCCATATGTACCAACCTGTTGTCAGTGGCCCCACCAATGTGTCCCATTACTCTCCCTCCAGCATGTCTTCTGGGCTGAGGCTGGGAGCAGTGTGTAACGCAGCAATTAAGCTGTGAAAACTGGACAAAAGCGGATGTTGAATCACGAGTTGTTCAGGGCCACGAAGCAATTAAATCTGTCTGAGGAAGTCTGCTGCAGAAAGCAGATTTAAAAGGAGAGAGTCACACGCAGATGGGGGAGTGCAAGCAAAGCATTTCTCTGACTGGAGAGCATCTGGCACACCATTAAGCTACGCTTAAATAACTAACAAGCTAAACAAAAGTTTTAAGTAGCTCATGATGTGTGTCTTTTTGGAAGGACCTGAAATATGACAGCTGAAGACAAGTCACAGGATATTTAACTACTGGAGATCCAAAGCTGTCCAAACAGTTAAATGCTTAAACTGCAACTACAACCAGAAGAAAACAAAATACCCCAACAAATGCAGAGTCTGTTCAAGTCAAAATGATGGATATGCTGGAGGACTGGGCCTGCTAATGTAAAGACAGAAAAGTAATTACTGTATTGTAGAGTACAGCACTTAAAGGAGAGCAAGAAGGCTGAGTAACTGAACTTTATTTCATTCTACTTTCCAGGCCTCTCTAAGACCAGATGCAGCATTACTTACCCACTACCAGATAATTTTGCTTCTGGTCATGAAAGCTGGACAGTTACCCCACAATAACTAAGCCTGCAGTCCCCTAAGTCTTCTACATAGGACTGATGTTTAGACTACATTTTAGAAACAGAGAGGCGTAACAGCTTTTGTGCAGCTCTGAAGTCCTTAATAATTCTGCATCTCTTTCTGGTCCTGAAGAACAAGTCTCTCTGGATTTCTTTTGTCATTTGTTACCAACAAAACCCCACAAACACCTTTATTTTTTTTCTCTGGCATCTTCCATGTTTACTTTCATTACCCTATAAAATACAGCCACAAGAGGAAGTGCACTGCGATCCTCTTTCATACACTACTGAATTAGGAAGAGTTTGGCTCAGAGGATGGTGAGTGAACCACTACATGTGGTCATAAGAAAGCCTGATATCAGTTCATTTAATGTCAAGGAGAGGAAAAAAAGAGAAAACCCACTCAGATGAGAATAATTTGTAACTAGATGTAGCTGTGCACTTGAAAAAGATGTGGAGGTAATGTGTTTCAGGACATTGCCAAAGGAGCAAAATAGTACTTCTCCACTGCTTATGCTGCTTTAAATATAACACAAATTTTAAACTTCCAGACAGAAAGAATCTTGGTCTGTAGCCTGTGCTTGGAAGACTGTTTTATTTCACTCCTGCTAAGCAGACTAGATCACAGTTGGCTAAAGGCTATCACCAAAAAATGCAGCGGCTTGTAGTTTGAAGATGCCCCATCCTTGCCGTTGTTGTTTTGTGTTCACTTCCCTAGTGGTTAATAACAGCTAAATAAACATTATAATAAAAATTGCCTGCCTAATATTTAATTTGAGTTTGCCTCATTTTGTTTCCAGCTATTAGTTCTTGTTGTGTTTTTCTCTGCTAAATTAAGGAGCTCTTTTGTATCCATTTGTTCTTACCATGGAGCAGTTATACACTAATCAAGTCACTTTTCAGTCTGCTCCAGTATAAAGAACAGCTTGATCTACAAGTGTCTCATTACAGCTTTTTCTCTTCCCCTTGAGTAATTAGGATTGCTTTCTTCCTCAGGCTCTACAATTTTTAATATCCTTTTCAAAATTATGAAATGGACACAATTTTCAGGTTCTGACTGTTGCACTCTCACACAAAATTATCTTGCTGTTTTCCACGTGTTCTTCTTCCTGTATGCCCAAGATACACCCTAACCTTCCTGCTGTTGTAGGAATTCTCACACTGGTCAAACGCTGCCTCATGTCTTCTTTTCAGAGTCACTGCTTTCCTTCCCTCCCCGTTGCTTATATTGTTGTGTGTTTCTACACACTTGATTTCCTTTCTTCTCATGTTAAAATGCATTTCATTTAAATGGACTCTGCTGTTTAGTATTCCTGATCTCTGTGGAGGACCACCTCTTCTCGAGTCTGCAGCGGAGCACCTCCACAACGCACTGGGGTAAATGTTAGGAGCAGGAATTTAACATTGACTTCTAAGCATGTTGCATAGTGGTGAATTCAGCATTGACCTTGCCATAGCCTCCCTCTAAGGGTATCTTCCATCACTGATTACTCCACACTAAATTGTATTTTTCAAAATTTGCCAGTTATTCATTATTTTACTCATTAAAAATGTTCTCCATCAAAAATAAGGATGTTTTCAGATCCCATGGCAAGGCTGGCAGAGACCGTTTTAACTTTTTGTTTTTGTTTAGCTTTTTGTTGCCTTCTATAGTTTTACTCATGATATGCTTACTAGGGACCATTTCCATCCAAAGAAACGTCTCTCGTTGTGCTGAAGTGGAACATGCCTGAAATACGGCCTAAGTCTTGCTCTCCTCCCACGCACCAGTATGGGCTTGTGACATCTCACCAGGTGTCTAAATTTCACCCACCTCCAACTGTAGGGACAAGGCTCCATGGTCTGAGTGGTCCCACTCAGTTCTTTATCTCTGATTTAAGCCAGATTCCTATGAATTTTCCTTATTCTACATACTTACCCAATTTTTATGGCTGAAGAGGAAAGTAGACATGCATGAGAAGACCATGTCCATCAAAGACAGAATTACACTCACTTTCAAGGACCAAGTTACATCCTCCCAGGAGTCTTGTCTCTAGTCTTTTTTAATACTTTAAGACCTTTAAAACACCCCTTCTAGAGATCTTAATAATCCAAATTATAAAAATAAATTAGATCCAAGAGGGGAAAGAGCTTCTCAGCCAATGCCTTTAGGATACCTGGCAGCAGTCTCTGTGAGCCTGCAGAGTATTAAGTAGCATTCTAAGTTACTAATGACTTAGAAAATACAATTTCACCCTTAGGCAATACAAGTATCAGTCTGATACTTTTCAAACAGAAAACAGAAATGTTCATTGAATACATCTGCTTTTTCTGCACAATTATTTTTATTATTTCCCATCTCCTTAGGATATAAATGTACGATTACCAAAATTCCAAATAGATTTATATATAAAACAAATAAACTTCTTTGTGTTCTCAGTCTTGCAAGACATGAAATTATTCATCACTTTTCTGTGTTCCATAACTTCAGATCAATAACAATAGCTACTTATTTCCTTGTCTGTATTTTTACACTGTGTTTTTTTTTAATACCCAATTCCCACTTCCATTATATTACCAAAGCAAGCCAGCATTTCCAGCAAAGCTTCTTTATTTCTTGACAATGGAATACTGTATATTTTTTGGTCATTTATCCAAAATAAATCCCATTTTTATTTATGCTTGCTTTCTGACTTTTTCCCTTGCATGATTTCTGTTCACAGTTTCCCTGCAGTGCTTGGAGGATTGCCTTGGTAGCACCAAATATTTATAATGTTGTTAGGATAATTTCTCCTTGCCCAGACTGAGCGTAATTAGATCCTGATCACTGGTCACCATCCAGTTTTGATCAAAAACTATTAATTGGTCATCAGCCATCACAGGCAGGCAGTGAATAAAATGCTTTCGCTGCCTCTTCACCTGTAACTCAGGTATGAACTCCTTTGTATTAATAACAATTACTATTACTGTCAGTGTTTCCCCAGATGAGAGGAATTAATATTAGGTGCAGAAGCTACTCTTGGGCCAAGAGAACAAATTGGCTGCATCTTAACTCTTCACTGGAGGTAGGTCTGCTGTGTGTGCTAGCCACACACACTCCCATTTTCTGCAGAAATAAAACCTGAGGACAGGACTGAACTTCACATGCCTGGACTCAGACTCCTGTTACTTTTCCTTTTCTGTATTCCATTTCTCAGTCCTTTGAGGAAAACCTTCTGGAAGGAGGATTCCGATTCCTCCATTGCTCTTGCTCTACCCCTTGTGATTAAGTACTCCTTACCTCTTCCTTTTCAACACGCAACCCTTAATCCTTTTCTGTGTTCATCTCCCCCTGAGCAGAGATCATGTAGGATTACATTTTCCAGAAGATTACTGTTTGCAATGGGCTCTGTGTGCTCACACTTCCATTAAAATCTTCAAGGTGATACATCGGGATGCCAAGCCTTACCTCACAGTATGATACTGACGAACAACCTGGCCTGAGGTTCCTCAATACATCATGACTCCGTGGGAGGCAAGTCATGTGAACACCTTGCTGCTCACTTCAGCTCATCCATCTTTCTCCCAGGAGCAAAGAAAAAGGGAAGACGACAGCGTGTCCGATGGCAGTTACCACAGAAGAATTCATATGTGTCTCCCACCTTTAAGTTGGTGCTTGGTTTTGTTGCTTAAGAAAGAGCTTTAAGAGGGAAAAAGAGAACACTGAGAAATGACCAGCAAGTAGACCATAGGCATAGGCTAGCTGAGATAAAACAAAATCTTACTTTTAAACAAGCTTAGGCTCCCTTATGTCTGCTGTCCAAAAGCTAGAGCAGGCTTAGTGCCCCTGGTCTGCCACCCACACCTCCCCCCCACCCCGACCCTGCTCATTCCTTTTGCTCACATCCCTGCAGCCCCTGCACAGCAGCAGCTCTGCACCCCCAGCTGTGGCTAAACACTTTCCCTTCTCTGTCCCCCTTTGCTTCCTAACATAAGCAGCAGGAGATTTGGTAAGCTCTTTTAATAAAGAAAACTTCTGGTTCTTTTCATCTTCAAAGCCTTCTTTGTTTTTTGTTGGTTTTTTTTTTTTTACAATCATTAACCAATCAATCCTCACAAGAGTTCAGGAGGGTTCATGGAGTTGTTCTAACCAGCAGTGAGCTCTCAGGGTGCCTCGGTGAACGTGGTCATTTGGACAGAAGGAGAAAGTGAAGTATGCATCTATTTTATTTTTTTTTTTACAAGACCAGCGACTGAAACAACTCAGGAACTAGAGCTATGACAGTGTGGTTTCTGATTTCCACTTCTGAAACTGTTATGCTGCATCTCTCACGACCCCCTTTCCTCCTGCTTCCACTTGCACTTCCTCCCCCCCAAGGTAAGCTGAAACCCCTACAATACAGAAAGATTGAAGGAAAGGTTTTTCCTCAAAGTGACGTTCCTTCTGTAGAAACTGTCTCCTTGATTAAGTCTATCCCAAAACAAGGGACTGATTACTTTTTAACCTTTACAGAAGCCGGAATGCAAACCTACCGTGCACTGCACACTTGGAGATTTATTGAAATTTGATTACAAAAACCAGCTTTACAAAAAGTTAGTCTAAACAATCTTTTATGAATGACTCAATCTATGCATATCATGAGAGAAAACATGAGACACTTTCTGTCATTTCTAATGAGACATGGCTAGAATATTCGTGTTCTTAATTAAAAAAAAAAATAGAAGCAGCAGGAAGGTATTTTAAAGGAAAAAAGAAACAAAACCAAACCCACTACAGCTAAATACATGCAGGAATGATTGCAACAAACAGATGTAAATTATTTTTTCAGACTTCAGGGATCACTTTGAAATGGTTCTCAATATATGTAGTCCTCCCCAACCTCTGAGCAGCAGAAAGCAAAAGAAAAAGGATCTGCATGATTTATACATTTTTTTTTAACTTTTTGTTTTTTAGTCTTCATTCTGTTAGAAGCTAGGGCTGCTAGAGGTTCTTACTCTCTCTCTTGGTCTGAGATTCAGACAGTTGTGTGGAGGAGGCATGCAACTGGGAGGATGGTCTGTGCCGCACTGGTGGCCAGCAGCCGTTGCCAGTAGCAGCCACCCAGCACCACCTCCAGCAGCAGCAGCCTGAGTGGCACAAGTGAACTTGGCTCTCAAACACACACCCTTGCCCCCATGCCTGACATTTCTCCAGCAGCATAAGTCACAGAGAACACCAAAGTGGTCACCAAACACATGGGAAAAAGGTGTTTGATCAAAAAATGCATAAGCTGTTGGGACAAGTAAGGACACCTCTCTGCAGCAGCTGGTTAATGGGAAGAAACAGTTATTAGGCTAAACCCACCAAACATCCTAGGAAGGCAGTCACAGCCCGTGTCTCTAGGGAGGGAGGGTTGCCCTGCTGCGCAGAGGGGCAAGAGCTCCCAACTGAGGTGCAGCCTCCTGGGGCAAGAACACTCTCAGAGTCCCCTGAGGGTTCCAAGGTGGCACCCAAGAAGCCCAGTGAGGGCAGCAGAGCCAGGGAACCACCATGGAGTCGCTGAGAGCAGACCCAGTGATCTGGCTGAGCCAAAATCACACCCTTTTCCCAGATAAGGGAGTCCTAGGTGGTAGTCTTGGAGAGGGCACATGGGGGAAATTAGTATCTACAGACAATCCGAAAATACCTTCTGAACGGGGTGGTAGCCCATTAAATCTTCCTTACCCACTTGAGGTCCAAATGCAACTTAACCAAGAAGAGCAGAGCAGCTTGTTATGAAGGTTGTACGTGTACTGGTTTCAGAGAGGTATTTTCTTGCAAAGTGCATGCCCAGGAGTGATGACTGCAATACCGGCATAGCAGTTACAGTTTCATTTGGTGAAATGAAATCATGAATTTCATTTTTTGGAGAGTGAGAAGTTGCTGTAAATCCTCTAAAACTCCCAGTGAATGGAATAAAATTCAGCATATATGTTTTTTAGACCTAAGAAGCGAACAGACCTTCAGCCTAGCTTATAAACAAATAAATCCAGCAGCTCTACCTCAGCTAACATTGTTAGAGAGCTCAAAAAGGGGAGGTGAAAGGACATGAGCCCTGTTGAATTATTTAGTGTGGTTTCAAAGAGTCAGCCCAAGCTGCACCATGAACAGGTTAAGGGAACTGATCCATCAGAAAATGAATAAATTTTTGTTTAGAGCTATTTTTTGGCCACCTCAGCTCTCTGAATTACCAGCATTAGCAAGAGCACTGGTTCAAAGGTGAGGAGAGGACAGAGCCACACCAACACTAATGTGGGTCAGACTGTGCTGCCGTGAAACTAGTACCCCAGGAGCTGTATTATACAAGAAAACATCTACAGACACCATGCTCAAGGCCTGCTCTATCCAACCACCTAAAAACTCTGCCTAATCACAGCTGAACAGCTGTGAAAATAAACCTGATCGATTGCAACCTCATGTACAGAGAAAGTAACCTTAAACTGGGCTCAGGTCTGTCTTCCACTGGGATCTTCCAATAACATCAAGTGCAAACCTGTTGAAAGGCTCTCCTTAATTTTCCAGAAGCAAATCTTAGTGATCCCATCCAACCTGTCACCAGCACGTGAGAAACGCCAGGAACAAGACAGATGCCTTGCCCGTCAGCAGTCTCCTGCTCCCGGGCCATTCCCAGAGGTCTGTTAATGCCAGTGAAAATTAACAGAGTTACAGTCATACTCATTTCATCATCAACCTTGGATATCGCTAAGCTATACCTGAGGATCCTCTGCCTAAGCTACAGGAAGAAACTGAAAGCACATGAATGTACACAGATACTTTTTAAAAGATGGATATACCCATAACAGGTAGATTACATCCTTCTAGCAAGTCCCTGGATAGCCCTATCTCTGGATTTGGGAAACATGCCGAGTCCCTAACCTTTTAAAACATGTTGCTTTATTATCTCTCAGGTATCTAATAGTCTTATAGAACACGTGCATAAACACCACACTAATGGTAGAGTTACACAAACACTTCTCTGGCAGCAAAGCTGGGTCAAGAGGTTCCCCTGCCATTTGGTCCAGCTCCAGCTTCATCATTTCTTCACCATACCAGCTCAACTGTCTGAGGCGCTGCACTCTTGGCAAGCCTGCTGAAGTTACCAGGGTAAAAAACAAAATGAAAAACCTTTTCCATTGCAGTCTCTTCATCTCCAGCAAGGAAAAGGATGCAGAGAGGGCAGGAAGAATAAAAATTCGGAAAATCTTTTCCAAGTATTAGGAGAGGGCAGAAAATACTTGAACTGACCTTACCATCTCTACCGAGAACTCACACTTGTAGCCATGCATAGAGAAATACACATCAACTGAAGAAGCCATTTACCCACAGGTGTTAAAGTAGTGAGAAACCCTGCCAGAGATAGCCTAGAAATTAGCATGCATTCAAACTGCAAAAAACCTACAATTTAATGTTTGGGGCTATTCAATTTGAGATTTGGCTTCAGTTTTCTCAACCAAAAAAGGGAACAACTATAGTTGTATGGTGACAGTATGACTGAATTATTAGGGCAACAGCCTAGATGAGAGAAGAACTCCTGACCAGTTCCCTTCAGATACCACCAGCTCTGCTGACCCAAGTCAGCCAGGAACAACCACCAAGGAAACCATCAAGAGTGATGTGACTTGGCTTCACTACACTGAAAGTCCTGCTTAGAGAGTATCTTTCAGAAGTTAAATGGCCTTAACCCAACTCAAGGTAGTGAAAGTGAACTGAATTAAGTATCCTTGAATCCAGAATAAATCCCCAGATGGTTTTCATCCTGTTTACAGGAGGACCAGGGTAAAGGAGTCCTTGGTTCTGTTCATTTCATGCAGCCTCATCAAAATTCCCTGCTGCACTGATCAAGTTAAGGTCAAAGATTTGTGACTCTACTGCTCTGCAACTTGCTAGAAATTTGCTTAATTTTCATCCCAAATTTATTCATAGCCAATTTATTCCAATTTATCCTCATAACAACACTGTCCTTTGGGTTAAATGGCTCTTCCTGGCTCTGCTCCATGTATTCTAGGCAACTTCCTACCTTCTTGCAGCTGTCATTTTGCTAGATGAACAACCTTTTTAATTTCTCTTACAAAAGAAGAAAAGCTTTTCACCAAAATTGTCCAAAAGTCTCTCCTCTCCAGCTTTAATTAGAATTCAGCTTCCTTGGGCCTAGATAACCAGCACCGCACAGGGTATTTCAACATTATTTCACTGTTGCCCTGGATGAGGAAATAATGAAAAAAATTAATTTAGATTTACACATCTAATTTTTACTTTTATTATCTATACTAAGAAGCTTAAAAAATACCAAAATCATTCTTTGAGGTCAGATCTCAGCCTTTTGACACAAACCTGGGAGAATTAAGGCTTGAGAAGATTTTCCCCCATGCTGCATTCTGAGGCAGCACAGTCTGAACTAGAGACCAATGAAAATATCTCTATATATTGTTTTGTCAGGATCAAATAATTCATACAACATGCCTTAAATAATATTACTGACAAAGAAATAATATGGTGCTTAGCCTCAATAACCTTTTCTAAACATCCTATTCAAGGTTATGGGTAGGTTATAAAAATCTTATCAGTTTTCCAGAAACCGAAAACCTATGCTAAAACCCATAACAGTTATGGAATACAAGACACCATAGCAGTCCATAAAGCATACTTAATTTTATCTCTATATTTAATTATTTCTATTCGAGATTTCTACGAGGGTCTCCAGTTCCTGATGGTTTTTTTCTCATTAAAGTGATAAACTGAGTCAACTGTTACTACTTTAAATTTCGTTAAGTAGCCCCAGGATGGTGTCAACAGTTTTGCAAAGCTTAATGGCCAGAATCTATTTATTTATCTGGCTTGTTTCTTGACTGCTATGAATGTAACCTCTACCAGTCATATAAGCAACAATTTTATAGACTGTTTTCAATGGAATGGGGCTTTGCGATTTTGTGGGGGTGAGGTGTTGTTTTTGTTTTATGTTAGGTTTTTTTTGTTGTGGGTTTTTTGGTTTTTGTTGTTTGGGGGTTTTTTAATAGTAAGACCTCTGGCTCCATATGGTGTATGGGGGTGTGTGAGCACATGCTTGTGTGTGTATCTTCAGCTCGGATAGCAACTTGTGAAAAACCAGGTCTGTCTTAAGAAAGAGAGAGTGCTACTCTGATTTATACCACTATGAAGTTAGAACAGCTACTGAAAAGTAATTGGATAGAAAAAACCCCATATACTTAACTTAGCTGAACATTAGTTCCATTCTGATACGACCGAATGGTCACCTTTTGAAATTCAAGATGTTGAATCCCAGGGCTGCCATTTTTAAAACTGGCAGAGGTCCATGACCTCAATATTTTACAAATATTAGTTGTCAAAATATGTCTGTGTAAAAATTCCTACCCCTTCACCACATAGATATTTTTCTCCCTCAGAGGAAATACAGCAGGCTCCACAAAAGAAAGCTCTAGCAGAGGTAAGACAAGACTCCTGGAGTCTTTTCTACTCAAGAACCATCTCCTCAGAATGAGCTCCATCACGTTGCACATATGCAAACAAAATTAAAGCTTATATTATTTCCTTAACATCACATTCTTAGCAATTCAACTGTCTGAAGGACTATTGGGCCTCCAGAGTTACCAGTAGGAACAGATAATCTTCAGTGATCTAAATCAGTGAAGGGGAAAGAAAAAGAAAAAGTTATGTCCTTACAAGCTAATCTAAGAGGATTTTATTTGCACTCACTTCTCTCATTTACAGCCTGAGTGAATTCGCTTGTACAATACAGTCGAATAAGACCTGACAGTTAAAAAAACTCTTCATAAAATTAATATAACATCTTCACAAAAATTAATTTTGGTTGCCTCTCCTGTCCTCTTGAACCAGATTTAGCCTGCTGGAGAGGTAACAAGAATGCTCTTTCATGTTGAGCTATCTGCACAAGGCACTAAAATTCAGCTTTGTGAGCATACTGAACAGGAAGAATTACATATTTCATTTTATTTTTAAGTCACAGCATGTCAAAATGAACCAAACAGAATAGCAGGGACTCATCTCCTCTTCTTGCCTAAGAGTAATCAGTATTTTTTTCTCATTTCCATTCCTGCATACCTCGTATGATACAGAGAAGAAGATAACAGCAGCTCCATATTCTACAACGGCAGCGTTTATTTTCTGTTTCTTAGATGCTCAGAGCATCTGAACTCCAGAAGTCAATTTATAACACTGTCTTGGTTTGCAGCTGGGTTGAAGCTTTAGGGCCCAATTTTGGTGTCATTCCACACATGCAACTTTCTTACAACTTAATGCAAGGTTTGATATGAGATTTGAGATAAAATACTGGGCTAATACCTGGCTTACTACACTTCAAAGAGTGACATTTCAGCTGAGGGAGCAGAGAAAATATACCTACTCCAAACACAGTAGTCATCTTCTATTTAGTGGAAGACCAGAGCTTTTGCACCATTACTGAGAAGAAAATTCTAGCTACCCTTAGTAAAAATGAAATAGCACACTTGCAACCCCAAGTATTTGTGGTTTCTAGGATGCTTAGAGAATGTAGCCACTGGTGGGCAAACACCAATACTGTATTTATTCCAAAACCTAAGTGCACTTGTCATATAAATATATGTATGTGAGTGTGTGTGTGTGTATATATGTGAAAGAAAGATAGAAAGCTTTTTAAAAATGTAAAAAGGTTTTTTTCCTCCCCCTCTTGTAAGCAGAATAAAGATTGTGTAAACTGCTCCCTGTGCCATCAATCCCGGCTGGAGAAGAGGAATGCTGCTGACAGCAGTTGCTATTCTTTTGATACACCAGATACATGCTTCGCATTCCCGCAGCAGCTGTCACCACAATTAGTCCTTGTATGGCCAAAAGGGGGTGGGGAAGCAGGGAGTTCTTCTGGAGAACATTTGGTTTCCATGGATAAGCCTTGTTTCTTCTGACGCAGTACTGTCAACCGTCCGAATCGTGAAGTCTTTATACTGCAATTCCATTCAGACAGATCTTTTGCCTTTTAGTGAAGATTTCTGAGAGGAACGCGGAACGAACTCCAACCTTGGTTTACAAAGCTTCATGCCAGTGAAACTGGGGGAAACAAAACAAAACAAAACCCAAATAAACATTTTCTCAGAGTCAAGCTTAGTATATCAATGAAACCTCTACTGAAATCAGGAAAAGTTTTGACTAGCAAGTTTTGCCTCTCTTTTTACACTTTCTGTATTTGAAAAGGATTTCTGACTCAGACAGGACAATACAGAAGATTTGAAGGCTTACTAAGTTGTTGATTTTATATAAAGCCATATATAGCAGAATTTGTGTAAGGAAACAATGGGTGCTGATTACTAATAGAACTTGGTGTGTATTTTTCTCTTAACATAAAATAACTCCAGTGGTCATAACAGTTTTGTAATCTCCAATATCCAGAAACAATTGAATGTTCTCGTCTCTAGTACAAAGATTTGAAAACATGCCCATAACCAAAATGCTCTCTAGACTTGAAATAGGGAGATACATATACACATAGATATATCTATCTCCATTTCTTTTAGACAAATCACAAACTAGTTTGAAAGTTCTATGTTAAAGACATAGCAGTGCATGGAAATTCATGTTATTTTTTAGAAGTTGCTAAAAGGTACATGTTAGCACATCTTCAGATACTTCTATTAAATCATGATAAATAGACAGTTTGTGCCTAGGGGTCATCATCTTCATTCAGAGAGTCATGGAATGTTACGGGTTGAAAGGGACTTAGAAAGATCTTGTCCAACCCCCCTTCACCACGTTTGGAGCAGAATCTGAGCAGATTGATGCAGAGCTGCCAAGACTGGTGTTTCCCCTGCAGGCTACAGAGTTTTTGCCCTTTTCAGAAGCCAAAAGGGGAGACCGTGCAATCCATCTGTTTGCTTCCAGCTCAGAGCTCAAGATGCATTGAGGGTTTAATGATTTGCATTATGGAACAACTTCGTCACTGAGATGTTTTAAATAAAAGTCATGTTCTGCTTCCCTGACTTAACGCATAATTTGATTATCCAAATCCCGATTTCCCATGGGGTCTCGTAAGACATTCCAAACCAACACTTCACTCCTTTTCCTCTTACGCCTGCATTTCTCATGCTATCCTATTCAAGACTCACATTTGCTATGAAAACAACCAGAAAGTACCTTTCTGTCCAAGCAGAGACAGGAATAATTTCTGCAGAATCCTTACCATACCATTGTAAATTCAGACCCTGTTACTGCTAGCCTCTTAAATAGTTTGATCCTTTGCTTTTGTGTTTCATGTTTTTAAGGCTGGAGGCTAAACTGAGGCAAAACCAAAACATATTTCCCCTTCTTCTCATTTGTATCCTTCCTACTGACCATGATGGGAGGGGGCCACATCTGAAATACTGCATGCAGGTTTTATTACTTCTCATTTAAATTCTTACACATCTGAATTCTTATATCCTAGGCTCTCCTCAAGAGGATGCGCTTACCTCTACATCACTCAAATACAGAAATTCTCAGTAAAAGCTAGATTTTGCATTCTATTCTCTATTTTGTTCCCCTGCAGTATTAATGTATTAAGCAAATATTACTATAGATTTAATATGATCAAACGTGTAGAGCTGTAGGTTACATGTGAGCAATCTGTCATCAGTTCACACTTGCACTAGCAGTGCACTCCACCACTGACTAGTTTCTTCCAGATGAGCATTTTCCACCATGAGTTCCTTCTACCTGAACATCTTAAGGTGCTTCACAGGCACAAAGTCAATCAGTGCTCTGTTTCTCCTTATTTAAAACTTGCTGTTGGTTGAAAGAAGGCTGGAAAAGCTTTGAAGTAAACTCAAAAGGATTTTCAGAAGCCCTGTATGCAAGCATAGAAAAGTCAGAGCACTACTGACCTGCTCAGGTATCACAGAATCACAGAATGTATTGGGTTGGAAGGGACATTAAAAGGTCATCTAGCCCAACCCCCCTGTAGTAAGCAGGGACATCTTCACTGGATCAGGTTGCTCAGAACCCAAACTCAAGACTGACCCCCCAGGGATGGGGCCTCCACAACCTCTCTGGGTAATCTGTTCCTCATATTCAAGAACTTTTTCCCAATATCCAACTTAAATTTACTCTTTTCTAGTTTAAAACCATTACCCCTTGTCCTATTGCTACATCTCCTTGTAAACAGTTCTTCCCCAGCTGTCTTTATAGGCACCTTTCAGGTACTCAAAGGCCACTATAAGGTCCTCCTGGAGCCTTCTCTTCTCCAAGCTGAACAAGCCCAACTATCTCAGCCTGTCTTCATAGGAGAGGTGATCCAACCCTTTGACTGTTTTTGAGGTTCTTCTCTGGACGTGATACAACTGGTCCATGTCCTTCTTGTGTTGAGGGCTCCAAAGTTGGACACAGTACTCCAGGTGGGGTCTCACAAGAATGGAGTAGAGGGGCAGAATCACCTCTCTCAATCTGCTAGCCATACTTTTTGTGATGCAGCCCAGAATGCGGTTGGCCTTCTGGGCTGCAGATGCACATTGGTGGCTCCAGCTTCTGATCCACAGTACTTCCAAGTCCTTTTCCTCAGGGCTGCTTTCAAGCACATCATCTCCTAACCTGTATGGATAATGGGGGTTGTCCCAACTCGGGTGCAGGATCCTGCACTTGGTTTTATTGAACCTCATGAGGTTCAGCTGGGCCCACTTCTCCAGCCTGTCCAGGTCATTCTGGATGGCATCCCATCCCTCTGGTGTCATCAGCAAACTTTCTGAGGGTACACTCAATCCCATCATCAATATAATTAATAAAGATATTAAACAGCCTCGGTCCCAGTACAGACCCTTGAGGAACACCACTTGTTAACTGGTGGCCAGGATAGGAGACAGCTTTTGCAGTCCCCTACTCCAGCAGCAACTCAGCCTATACAACCGCTGCCGAGGGCTCGGCATGTGCCATGTTCCCCAGGCTGAGCAGGAAAGGACTATGAATTTTACCCGCGGGAAGAAAGGACTAGGAACTTCCCCAGAAGGCAGCAGCCGAAGCTCGCTCGCATCTCCTCGGAGAGAGCTCACTAGAGGGAGCACACACACCGCTGCCTCCCCTCGCTCTCGCTGCAGTCTGCTGGAGGAGACCGCCTCGAGTTCCCCAAGTCTGCTCAAAACTATTCAAAGCAAAATGAAAATAATAAATCCTAATGAATAGACATAAAAATCACCATTGCAATTTTCTGGGGAGGGTTTTCCTTTAAAGGAATTTGGGTTTAGAAGCAAGTCTGATAGTTCTGACGGGAGAAATACAATACTAATAAAAAGATGAACTTGTTAATGACTAAATCCCATCTCCCTTTCCAGGCACACAAAGGCAGCTTTCCCACCCCTTCCCATTTTCAACAGTTGCACTGGGATAATAAAATAATCTCGTTACCATACGGTCTGAGCAAAGAAGAGAAACCAGGGAATCTTGGCACACTGTGAAATGAAGACTTGTTTTTTTCCCCACCTTTCTTCAGTTTATTTTCCTAATCCTCTACTGCTGATAGATTCCGATGTAAACAATTGCATAGCCAAATGATTAAACACCATTGCCGGCGTCTGTTGGGCAGCAGCAGCTCTTCTGGTAACAACTGCTGCAAGCTCAGCCTGAAGACATGGAAAGAGGAGGCTGTGCAACGGAAGAGCTGCTCTGCTCTTACTCATACCCACCTTTCCAAAACATCCCAGTGATGTGTCTTCAGGTGATTAATTTTTTTCAGAGCTGTACGCCAACGTGTTATTCATTTGTTTAAAAAGCAAATTGCTCTGCATCCGTCTTACTATTTTTTCAACTAGGAACTGTGCATAATTAGCACATAAATCACCTCAGCCTGATGCTGAGGCAGTTCTCTGTGGTCTAAAATGGCCCTTTGAAGTATGAGATGCACATCAACTCCCTCAATCCGCCCTCTCCATTTCCTCCCCTGGCCGCAGATGCTCTGGATAGTGCCTTCCATTCCCCCGCTGATGTCTGCACCTGAAGCAACCATAGTGTGTCCCAAACTCTGCTCCTGGCTTCTCTACTACCTCCCTTTTCTTTTGTTTGCTTTTTTTCTCCCTTCTGCTTTTCAAATAGTTATGCCACTAGGCTGTATGTGTCCCTGGTGAAATCACCCTTGACTGTCCGGTTGTTCTGCTTTCTTCACAGGCCGTTTACATTTGCTGTTTCACTTGCACAGTTCTCCAGGTGCTGCTGCATGAAGGAATTCATCTTCTAATCCTTATGCGGCGTGTATCCCACTCCTAATTCAAAGCAATCAGAAAACAGGTCTCCTCAGGAGAAAGGCCAGCGTTGCACTTAGTCATTCTCGCAAACAGATACACGAGGATCTGATGATCATTTGCAGAAATGTCAGGAGGTTAATAGCAATCAGCCCTATTTACATAGGCATGATTAAAAAAAAAAAAGCCAAAACAAAAATCCAGCCCAAACCCCACGTTGTGAGTGTGTGTTTATTGGAAAAGGGATGGAAGAAGAAAAGCCTTGGCAAAGGACTAAAACTAATCCCTTTGTCCTAGACTCACAGAGAAATATCAAGGCAGCCACCTCAACCTGCAAACCCCAGTAACTTGGCAGTGTAAACCCAATGTTGCCAAAGAGACAACCTTTAAAAAGAAACTCCTGTAGTCCTCTCTTGCGGAGCATGCCATTCCAGCCCTGTCAGATCGCTCTAGGTCATGAGGGGAAACATATTGAGGTTATATTTCTCTAATAAAGGGAGTAAGTAACTTTCTCTGCATTGGGATTAAAGTGATCTTTCAGCAGCTGCCACAAAATCCTGGCTTGGTGGTGGTAACTGGGAATTTTTCCCCACTGCTGCTCAGCAGTTCTAGCAGGCTCATGCGACATGCTTCCCCAAACAAATACAGATAACCAATTTATAGAAAAAACAAACAAACCCCAGTCGGTATAAAAAAGAAAGGCAATGTTTTTCAATACTGATGACAGCTTTTTCTATGTGCATTTTCTCACTTTTTTTTTTTTTTTCAGCAGTTCTCTGACATTTTTAAATTGTTTTTAGTGCCAAGCTTTCATTCCAAATAGATCAATCTGAACTGAGCATGATGCAAGAATCAATATGGCTAGGGAAGAATTAAACCCATTTCTCTCTTGAGTCTTTGAAGCCTCTTAAAGTGCCAAATATTTTTCCCATTAACTGTACAGTAGCCAGCCTACTAAATAGCTTGAAGGTGCTGCTTAATTTTTTTAAGCATTACTCTGCATTAGTGAAAGATTAATCTTTAAGGAATATTGGCTGCTAAGGGAACCTGACAAGCTACCTGCATAGATACTACACAGAGATCTGAGAGGCACCTTTATCCAAGGAATTCTGGATCTTCCAGCATTGCGTACTCCAAGACCTGATGGATGAGAGGCCTTTCTATGGCTAAGATCTCACTTTTGCTACTATTTCAGCAAAAAATCAAATGACCTTCTAAAATGCAACAGAAGCACATCTTTGAACAATACAACAGAACTGCTCAAGCTTTTCCTGAAATCCTTTGCCTGCTGCTTTAGCACTTGCACAACTCCTGTCAGTTTTGGTAAATGCAGAAATATTTGTGTCAAGCACATCAGCTACCGAGTTGGCAGCGTGGTTTGCTGAGACGCTTCTCTGGTGATTCCTCTCCAAAAGTATGACAGTTTATTACAAGCCAAGAAGAGAACATGTGAGACATCAGCATGATTTTGGGAGAGAATTGGATAAGAAAGCCTAAGATGACACAACCCAATTTGGTCTTCCTGAAAAGATGGTCTGAACAGTCATATGGTAGTAATTAAAGACTACATTTGATGAAAGATAATACATTAAGAAAAGCCTTTTGTCAGTTAGAATCAAGTTTTGAATCAATGCTGTTAGAGAAGTTGAACAGGAGAATCTGAAGAAATAAATGAAGATGATTATTTTTAAAAATAACCAGTGATCAGCCAAAATCAGGCCCCAACTTCACAGGGGAAATGGAAGCTTTTCCTCCATCACACACAACTCCATGCCCAACAATGAAATAATGTAATACTTCTACCCTTTGTCAAGTTTTCCAGGCACAATGTCAAGCACACCCAGCCTCACCTCCACAGGCTTTTATAGGGTACTCCAACCTGTAATAAGAGGTGCCATAGTGAGCAAATTTCACTGCATCAAACTTTCTGACCAACTCCAATTCCATCAACGGTGAAACTGTACAAGCTCTTTGAAAGGCAAGACCTCACACAGTCACAACTCACCTTTTGTTTCTTCTCCTCACCTGAAGATGGATATTGACCTTACCATTCCAGCATGTGTAGGCATACCTGTTAATAAACCTTTCATAAATACCATAAGCACCACTTTGAGAGAAAAATTGGTTCATGTTGGGAAGGAGGTAAGAGGAGAAGTACCTTAGAGAGTTATTTTGCTCTAAGTCCTTTTGTAAAAGGTCTAGATAATCTACTACATGAACACTATTTGGACCACTGAAATGCCTTTAATTACAGCTTTCATAATTGGAGTTACTGCTAGAATAAAAGGGCAAAAACTTGATCTGGTTTTCTTGAAAAGATGAGGGCCCTATTAAAACTAAATATAAAATAGCAGGCTTTATTCTGATAAGGGCATATTTTTTCAGACTGATTTTACTCAGTGTTGATATGCTTCCAGTAGAAAAATGGCTCTTCCCAGGGCTAATGTTGCTGTGAGATGAGTAAAGCACCATGTTGCTAACTCTAGATATGGGAAGCCGTATGCTACAGTCTGGCTCAGTCTCTTCTCTTACATTCAAGATGGTTAGTCTGGTAGCGTTTCAACTGTCTCTGCAGAGTATGCAATACTTGCCTAGGTGCTCTATTAAATTCAGAATAAACTAGCACATTCAAGTCACTTCCACAAAATGCTCCCCTGAGCCAGAGAGACACTGCTGTCACATCTGACCGACTGAAGAAATTTCCAATCTCACTCTACAGTGTCTGTGCCTCTGTTGGAGTCTATTTTGTGGAAAGACATCAACATTAAATTAAAAGAAGCAGCAAGGAAAATCCCTTGTCTCAGAAATGTGTCTGGGGCTAGCTAAATGTCTATGGGAAGGAGGAGGAATAGAGCTGGCCAGGAAGTTTGTGACAAACAGACATAATCAAAATGAAAGTTTCGTAGTCAAGGGACCATATTTCCAATGTCTATGTACATTTTTTGTTACTTAGAAATATATACAGTCCTAAAGTGCAAGCCAATTAAAAGATTGACAATGCAAAAGTGCAACCAATGTTTAAGTGGAGAAAACTGGACAGAAAAATATTAAAGATTATTGAAATATAACTTCCAGTTGATCCAGCCACATCCTTTTCTCCCTCCAAAACACATGCAAAAAGACGGTCTCTTTAAGAATAGTTTTCAAGTTTTAAAGTTTGTCTTCCTCTCTTGTAAAATACCCACTCTGAGAATCTCTATTCCCTCCTATGCTCCTTTAATAAAATAGATTAGCCTTTGTTCTGAAGAAGAGCACTGGAAGGTGAAAGGTAACACGGTTTTAGTATTATACCTGGGGACTCCCCACGTGCCTCGGCCATGGGCAGGGTATGCCTGCTGGTTAAATATTGGCTTGAACCACTGAGTCAGCCATGAATGGTATTTTAAACATCTCAATAGCTTTGGTTTAGAACTAAAAAGCAGAAAAATTCTGCTCAGGGTGCAAGCATATGCTACTGAATCCAGTGATGTATTTAAGAGAATGCCTGTTCATAAAGTGAAGCTCTTGAGAAAATTTTTGGGTAAACAGAGGGATCCAAAAAAAGGACACCCCCTACCCCCAAACAATAATTGGGCAGAAGGTAAAGAAATAGTTTTGTCACAATGTTAGTCAGAAACTGTGAATTTTACCTCCTTGAAAATTCATTTTTGGTAAATTTTTTGTTCAAGTTAAAGGTTTCTAGATGCCAGAGCAGCAAACGTAAGACACCTTAACTTTTTATCTCATTCTACTCTGCCAGCTTTTGATAGGAGACCAGTGACTTTAGTTATAAATTGCAATGCGAGCCCAAAATTTTTAGGTAAATAGGTTATGAAGTGCTCCACTAGAATGCATGAAAAGCTTTAGTCTCTTCTCCTATATCCATCAGTATAGTGTTAGGTACTGAAAAGCCAAGAAGAGATAACATTAGTGTCTAAGTTAATCTGAATGAGCAAAATAATTAATGCTACCATTCTGGCCTACCCAAATCCAACAACTCAGCTCTACAGGCACCTGTGCTGAGTCCAGTAGCAACGAACAGAGCAGCTTGCAAGGAGAGACTTTACACAGACCCCTCTAAATCAAAGTGCCTCCCACATCTGGTCACCACGCTTACAGTGTTTTCAATGTAATACTCCCGTATTATATATAATTATAATAAATCCTATGTGAGTCTGGGCAAACTGCTGAGATTTCTGTGCACATTATTTCCCCATCTGTATAATGGTAACAGGTCTTTCTTTGCATAAGAAGGGTGCCCTGGGAATATGCAAGTTACAGGATAAGCGTGCCGCTGCTCCAGCAGGAAAGACTGTGCCAGCAAAACAAAGAGTAAGCAAATCTGAAACTACTCGCAGCTCTCTAGATGGCTAGCTCTTAATATTCAGCCATGAGCCATACACCACATCCAGAGCTAGGTGAATGAGTTTCGTGTTTGAGAGGTGCCCACTCAGACAGCTTATGCCCCTTGGCCACAGCCCCTGGGTGGGGTGGTATTTATAAAAGACACAATTCAGTCCTTACCAGTGACATAATTACAGAGGGCAAAGGGTGGTCAGACAACATCAGGTCACATCAATACCTAGATACCAGAAAAGGACATTTAGGAAGTGTTCATGTGCTGCAGCAAAGGCAATAATTGCAAGCAGCTTCCCCAGGAATGGCATCTGACCTCGACTGTATTATCTACCCGGTGACAGCAACAGCAGCTTTGGAAAATCATAAAACCAGACAAAAAATACTGTTCTAGTGGAAATATCTACAGTGAAGGTTGTGTAAAGGAGATAACTAGGTCACAATCAGGTTTGTGACCAGTGAGCCAGGTTTTTGCAGCACCAGTTTCTTCACCTGGACTTCTGTGTGACTCCACCTCTCCCTGCCTCAGTGCACTGCCCTGGGTTCTCCTCTCCTCTGCTGATGGTGCCCAATTTACCTGCCCTGCAAACATGCTTGCATTTGCCCTTCCTCATCCCTCCCTCCTCAGTTGTTCCTTGCTACCATGACTTTTCCCCTATTAATCTCCTGAAATCAGCCTATGAAGGACATGAATCATGTATGGAGCTACAGGTTGGGTTTTTTTCATTAAATATGAAGACTAATTTGACAGGTGCACATTTTCGTCAATTTTCCCAGTAAATCACTACTAACTATCGCACTTCCTCCTTTGTCACTTGGCTTTGGTGGTTTAATTTGTCATCAGCTCTTGCTGCCATCGCATCTGATCAGGCTGTGAGCTCTTCAGAATAAGGGCCTTGGTTTTTTGTACAGCACGACACTTATTAAGTGTAAGGTTCTGTAAAATAATGAAGATTTTTCTCAAGTCTCTGTTAATACATTGGTGATTTCAAAGGAGCTCCATACGGAAAAGCAGGCACATAAATGCCTGGCAGAAACTGGTGCTCTCAGCAAGGAGGTCAGGGACTGAAAAGGCCTTAAAGACTAACCATTTTGATGCGTTTGAGAACAGCTAGCATGAAATTGGTTCCATTCTCTTTTAAAGGATTTAAAAAAGCACCCAACAGCAGCCAAATTCTGCTCCCATGGAAGTCAAAAGCCTTGCCACTCACATTAGTGCAAACAACTGGACAAATGCCAAGAGCTTTCCAAAGTCCTGTCCCACACACCTGGTTTATATTCACCATATGCATGCCTGTGTCTTAATGACCGCACTTCAGCTAGCATTACTAATAAAAACCAAATAAACTCACGTAAGAGACCAATATTTTTCACTTATTTGTTATGATGCTTATTTATTAGCCACGCAGTCTTGTAAGCATTGCAGAATTTCCCAGCGTGAAATAAAATTTTTTAAAAACCACAACATAAACGAGACATAAAATAAATGAAACAAGCAAAAATACATTTTTTGCTACTGCTGAAATCAGAATATTAACTCTACCCGTGGAGGCATTAGCATTGCAGTAGTACTGTGCCAGCTAATTAAACTCACCTTGCTATTTGCTCTGCAGCTCCTGTCCCTGGCATTTCAAGGACCGTATAGATGCTTCTGAGACACATGTCAGAAGGCATGTGGCCACATCTCCAAGCCCACTGGGCCCTAGCAAACGAATGGCCACAAACTTGGTACCTGTACTTGGTATTGAGTTAGCAGGAAAACAAGGTCTTATTCAATCCCCACACTCTCTCTGCTTAATGCAACAGCAGTGGTAACATTTGCAGAGCAGGCAGCTTTTACACTAAGGGCAGGCAGAGAATGCCCCACGGAAGAGGAGGCAACAACAGCAGTGGCTGCGGGGGACAGACAGGATTCCTGCTTACTTACTGTGGATGCTACCTACCTGCTTCTTTCTTTCAAATGTTATTTTCACTCTTGAGCTGCTCCTGCTTTTGAACTAATGCATGACTCGCATTGCAGAGTGCTTCAGATTCACCTTTTTGTTGTGGGCAACAAAGAAATAAGAGAGGCCTCCCAATCCAAGTTATTATACCCCCAAATACAGTCAAAGGAAGAGCTTTCTGCCTAGCTGACCCACTGCTCGAGGAGCACTGCTGCATATTGAAATACAGAGAACCGAGGCAAAAGGGTGAAAGAGATTTAGGTGGCAGAGTTTAAAAGGAGGTGTTAGAGCGAGGGGAGACAATTCCATCCCAGGTGGTACTGGTATCTTGCAGTCAAACAGAGTCTGACAAATTGAAAAGGTCTGTCTTTCCAAGAGCATCCTAAATTGTAGGCCACTTTAAAAGTCACTTAAAGCTAAACACCCAAAAATTTTTTAAAGTGCAAGCTGTCAGCATGAGAGGGCAGAAGCAGACAGGCAGGGCAGGGTGTGGGTGCCCTGGCAGTTGGTGGGTAGGTAGGAAACCCACCATGGGTCAGATAAAGACATTTTCTGATCATAAAAAACCTCACAAACCAATAAACAAAACATCCCCCTCAAATGTCAGCTCTGCAGGACAGGGCTGTTTGCTTTCCAGCAAGTGCCCATGAAGCATCTGAAAAGGTGCTTTGTGATTATTTTCCCTTTCTTTAGCCCAAGCTTTCAAGTAGCTGCGGTCTCACACTGCATTTTGTGCCTCCTGCGAAGATGCAGACATAACCCTCTGACAGTACCTGCTGGGAGAACATGACATACTCTCCACTAATCTTTTCTAATAGGGAAAAAAATGACCTCTTGTGTAAAAGGTTTTCACAGATTTATGCCTCAGTTTACCCAGCAGGACAAATATGATTGCCAGAAGAAATCTAAAAATTGGTTCCAACTAAGAAACAACACCAGCTCAGATCCTTACCCACTCAGCAAGACCCAACACAGGGAGCCTAAGGAGACATTCGATGAAGGCTCAGTGAGATTTTTATTTTTACTTTTTTTACTATAACCTGTTAAATTTCTAGGTAGTCTAAGTAAGTGTGATAGTACAGAGCTATGGGGCCTGGCACTCCTGTTAACTTGCTACATAAGCTTAAACTTGCCAACTATTTTTAGGACATGAGCGAAGCTATTCTGCCAGGCATTAACTACAGTGTCAGGGACTAGGTTTGAATGGAAAGAGCTTGCTATAACACACCAGCCCCAGCCTCATCCAGGAAGAGACGAAAATTACACTGATCCTCCTGCTGCTTAATCAGCTCGTTTTTCCACATACATGCATCAATTGATTTATACATAAGAATGAGGATTTTTATTAAAAAGACCAAAAGTTTCAACAAAGGCATACAACCAAGTTACGGTACCTAATTTTTGAAATTTTTAGAGGCTGCTTTTTTTTTTTTTTTCCTTTTTTTTTTCTTTATCCCTGGTGAAGAAACTGATGAGGCAGGAAGAGGTTACTCATCTTCTCCCCAGTATGCCACCGTGCTCCCCTCCTCTCTGGCAGGATTTGCCAGGCAGCACCAGGTGCTACTAGCCCCGCAGGTGAGCGGCTCCCCAGCCCTTCCGCTCCCACCCAGCCTACTCCCCCTTGCTGCTGGCTGCCCTTCACACTCTGCTCCTCCTTCCCCTGCTAACCAATCTGGCCAGATATTTCTCTTGTCCCTTTGTCCTCTTGGCCTTTCTCCTTCAGAAATGTCTACTAAAACTAAGAAAAACACAGGGAAAATGCTTTAGGACTGCTCGGTGCCTGCTTTAAAGGACTCCCTCTTCCTCTCAATCAGATGTCCAGAAAAACTTCTCATCTTATTGGACTTCCCTCTCCCCAGTGTAGCTGTCAGTCTCCAGGCTTAGAAGAAGGCACTGCTTTCAAATGATTTTTTTTTTTTCACATGATTTCTCATGTAGCCAAAAGGGAGCAATCCTGTCTTGACCCACAGCTCCACTGAGATTAATAGGCCCCTGTGCTCATTAATGGGCTCGTTTAGATCTCTTCCTAATCTTTCACAGAATCACAGACTCGTAGGGGTTGGAAGGGACCTCGAGAGATCATCGGGTCCAACCCCCCTGCCAAAGCAGCTCCCTAGCACATATTGCACAGATAGACGTCCAGACGAGTCTTGAATATCTCCAGAGAAGGAGACTCCACCACCTCCCTGGGCAGCCTGTCCCAGGGCTCTGTCACCCTCACTGTGTAAAAGTTCTTCCGCATGTTGGTGCGGAACTTCCTGTGCTCCAATTTACAGCCATTGCCCCTTGTCCTATCACCACAGACTACTGAAAAGGGGTTGGCCAATTCCCCCTGCATCCCATACTTAAGATATTTATAAACATTAATTAGGTCCCCCCTCAGTCATCTTTTCTCCAGACTGAACAGCCCCAGCTCACTCAGCCTTTCCTCATACGGGAGATGTTCCAGGCCCTTAATTATCTTTGTAGCCCTTCTCTGGACTCTCTCCAGGAGATCCCTGTCCTTTTTATACCAGGGAGCCCAGAACTGGACACAATACTCCAGGTGGGGCCTGACCAGGGCAGAGTAGAGGGGAGGATCACCTCCTTAGACCTGCTGACCACACTCTTCCTGATGCATCCCAGGATCCCATTGGCCCTCTTAGCCACCAGGGCACACTGCTGGCTCATAGCCAACCTGTCATCAACCAGGACCCCCAGGTCCTTCTCCACAGAGCTCTTCTCCAGCAGCTCATCCCCCAGCCTGTACTGATACAGACGGTTATTCCTCCCCAGGTGCAAGACTTTACACTTGCTTTTATTAAACCTCATCTGGTTTCTCCCTGCCCAGCTCTCCAGCCTGTCCAGGTCTCGCTGGATGGCAGCGCAGTGTTCCTGCGTGTCAGCCACCCCTCCCAGCTTTGTATCATCAGCGTACTTGCTGAGGGTGGATGCTATTCCCTCACCAAGGTCGTTGATGAAGATATTAAACAGGACTGGACCCAACACTGAGCCCTGGGGAACACTGCTAGTCACAGGCCTCCATTCAGATTCTGTTCCACTGATCACGACCCTCTGAGCCCGGTCCGACAGCCAGTTCTCAACCCACCTCACTGTCCACTCATCTATCCCATGATCTCTCAGCTTTTCTATCAGGATGTCATGGGAGACAGTATCAAAAGCCTTGCTGAAGTCAAGGTAGAAGACATCCACTGCTCTCCCTCCATCCACCCAGCCGGTGATGAGATCATAGAAGGCTATGAGCACGATCTCCCCTTGGTGAATCCATGCTGACTACTCCTCATGACCTTCTTCTCTTCCAGTTGCTTGGTAATGGCATCCAGAACAAGCTGTTCCATCACCTTTCCAGGGACAGAAGTGAGGCTGACTGGCCTATAATTGTTAGGGTCCTCCTTCTTGCCCTTTTTGAAGACTGGAGTGATATTGGCTATCCTCCAATCCTCAGGTACTTCTCCTGTTCTCCAAGAGCTGTCGAAGATGATAGCAAGCGGCTCCGCAATCACTTCCGCCAGCTCCCTCAGCACACGTGGATTTATCCCATCCGGGCCCATAGATTTGTTTGCATTAATCCCTTTTAGCTGCTCCTGGACCACCCCTACCTCAACTAGAGGGAAGCTCTTCATTCCCCAAACACTCCTACTTTCATCCGGGATCTGCGGGTCCCGAGGGGCCTTTGGAGGGAAGACCGAGGCAAAGAAGGCATTCAGTATTTCCACCTTCTCATCATCATCCAATACCAGGACACCCGCCTCATTCATCAAGGGACCTACATTATCCCTGGTCATCCTCTTACTATTCACGTATCTGAAAAAACTCTTTTTATTATTCTTTATATCCCTTGCCAGTTTCATCTCCAAGTGGGCTTTAGCCTTTCTAGTCATGTCCCTACAGGCCCTGACAACATCCCTATAATCCTCCCAGGTGCACAGACCCTGTTTCCATAGTTCATAAACCTTCTGCTTCCCTTTGAGTTTACACATTAGCTCCCTGCTCATCCATGCAGGTCTTCTGCCTCTCTTTCCTGATTTCTTACTCAAAGGGATGCACCTATCCTGTGCTTGGAAGAAGTGCTGTTTAAATGCTAGCCAGCTCTCACAGGCTCCCTTGCCTTCTAACAGTGTAGCCCACGGGATAGCTCCTAAAAGGTTGTGGAAGAGATCAAAGTTAGCTCTTCCAAAATTCAGGGTAGCTATCCTGCTTTTTGGCTTGCTTCTTCCACTCAGGATCTTGAACTGGATCATTTCGTGGTCGCTTTGTCCTAAGCTGCCCCCGACCTTCACCTCCCTCATGAGCCCGTCCTTGTTAGTAAGAACAAGGTCCAGCACCCGCCCTCCCCTTGTAGGTTCCTGCACCATCTGGAGCAGGAAATTGTCCTCAACATACTGCAGAAATTGTCTGGACTGCATACGACTGGCCGTATTGCTTGCCCAGCAAATATCTGGGTAGTTGAAGTCCCCCATAAAGACCAGGGCCCGGGATCTCGAGGCTACTTCTAGCTGCTCATAGAAAGCACCATCAGCCCGCTCCTCTTGATCAGGGGGCCTATAGCACACACCCACAACAGTGTCACTCATACTAGCGTGACCCTTGATTCTTACCCACAAGCACTCGACTGATGGGTCATCTTTCCCCAGGTGGAGCTCAATACATTCAAGCTGTTCTCTAACATAAAGAGCAACTCCTCCACCTTGCCTCCCTAGCCTGTCTTTCCTGAAAAGCACATAGCCATCCATGACAGCGTGCCAGTCATCCAGGCTGTCCCACCACGTCTCTGTGATCGCAATGAGATCGTGGCCCTGCGACCGCACAAAGATCTCTAATTCTTCCTGCTTGTTTCCCATGCTGCATGCATTTGTATAAAGGCATTTTAGTGGGGCAGCAGGTGCAGGTATCCTCAGCAGATCACAGTGAGATTTCCGACAGGGGATGGGCAATAGTGGCTCCACTGAGGAGTCCTCAGGGCAATCCCCAGAATTTTCCCCACTATCACATGGAACAACATCCCCTAGTCCATCACTGTGCTGCTGGCATTTACCTTCTTCCACCGCCAACTCACGTTGTGTCTCCCAAAGCCCGTGCCTAACCCCAAGAGCCATCATAATATCCCCTCCCCCCTTCCTAACTAGTTTAAAGCACGCTCAATGAGCCCTGCCATCTCCTGGGCAAGGATTTGCTTACCCCTATGGGATAGGTGAGCCCCATCAGCAGTCATCATGCCAGGAGCAGAGTACACCTTCCCTTGGTCAAAAAACCCAAAGTTCCTATGCCGGCACCAGCCTTTCAGCCACTCATTCAATAGATGGGTTCTCCTGACCTGCTCCGAACCCCTCCTCCCACTAGTAGGAATAGATGAGAATATTATTTGAGCTCCGCCCCCCTCAACAAATTGCCCTAGATCACGAAACTCCTTCTTGATAGCACGCAGGCTACACTTCATGATCGCATCCCTGCCTGCTTGAACAATCAGTAGAGGATAATAGTCAGAGGGTCTTACCAGCCCTGGGAGCCTTCTGGTAATATCACGGACCCTGGCTCCAGGGAGGCAGCACACCTCCCTTTGTGTAGGGTCTGGTCTACAAATGGGACCCTCCGTCCCTCTGAGAAGGGAATCCCCAACCACAACTACCCTTCTCTCTTGCCTAACAGAGGCAGTCTCAAGGCGTGCTCCTTTTATTCCGGCCTTCCTACTATTTAATTTCAACTCCAGATGGGTCAGTCTTATTTTTTAGAGTATCACTGATTTGCATTGTGACTGAAAGTTTTTGCTTTCAAAAGTGTCTATGGGCAGCCAGAAGAACCACAGACCATGACAGTCAGTGAAAATGATACCGTCTGTGGAGTACAGCACTTCGCAGCTTATAGCCACACGTGGCCCAGCATGGGAAGAAAAACAGGAGCGAGGGGACAATGGCCATGAACATGTAATTGCCACAAGTTTAATGGGGCACAGAGTCAAAAGGCAGCTTATTTTTAGCTTCCCCCCCTTTATTATAATGTCCCCTTAATTGCTTCACTTCCTGAAAGTCTTAAGACAGACTGGTATCCCTGGGAAACATATCAGCGAGGGGAAGACAAAGACTTGGCTAGCTAAAACCAGAAAGCTTTCCTTCAGATTTGCCAAGGCAGCTCCAAATCTGCTCGGGAAGAAGTACCCAAGGAGAGTTTTGCAGCCTCCCTTACTAGCAGTAGTAGTGGTAGTGATGTAGAAATCCAAAATAAATTAAAAATAAATAAATGGAGACTTAATTTCTGGAAATGATTAATTCCTAACTGATCTAAACATGATAAGGCTGAGAATTATTAAGTTGTATGTATGGTCACCACTTCAGACATCACACACAAGCTACACACAGGCCTGCAAACTTGAGCAGTATCACTCTATGAAACCGAGTACAGATTTTTTATTTTTTGCATTGATAACACTCTACAATATTGCAGGGTTTAATGCTCCCAAATGCTAAGGGAACATAAAACTAGCATCTTAAATTATTGCCTTATTCACGGAGACAGGTCCTCACAGTCTGCTTGTGGGGCACACTTTCATAATCAGTTAGGGAATTTCACCTCTTTTGAATTAGAATGTGGAAGTTTAATAACCTAGTTAGCCCAAAATAGAAAATAGCTTAAACATTAAAAATGTATTAAAAAAAAATCCAAACCCTCTCACAAAGTTTTCAAAAACTTTGGGCCAGATACTTTTTCCTTTAGTGCTCCCTCTTTACACTCTCTTGGTGCTGATGAGCCAAACTATGAGCAGATCTTCACTGGCCCTGCCACCCCTCAATAGCTCTGTTGTTTTATGATATTACTTCTCCTCTCTCATACTGCTTTTTATCACTCCAAAACTGGCCTATGAAAATCCAAGAGCAATTCTCAGCCACCCAAGCAAAGAGCCCAGCTCCTTTTCTCCCAGCAGGTCTTTGGTGCTGAGCCACCAAGCCACAGACCCTAATGGGGGAGGAATCAGCCCCTGGCAGAGGGTGGTACCACAAACCTGTGAGGACCCACCTATCCCACTGCTGCAGTTGCTCTGGAAGCACACAGCTTCCCTTGGCTCTAGGCAAGATCAAAACCTGTCCTCTGGGATCCAGAGAGAGAAACTGGTCCATATGTAAGCTGCCTGTCAGAGACCACTGCACATTATCTTTATGGTTTTAATTAGTTGGCCACTAGAAGAGCTCAATCCATTCTCAGTGTAGTTGCTCAGGGGCAAGTTATCTGCCTCAGAAGTCCCTTTCCTAGTGAACTCATGCACTTAAGATTCCAGTAAACTCAAAGTTCCTCCCTGAAATTTGGCGATCCCATTCTTGACCTGAAAACAACTGAATTTCACAGGGAATATCAAAGATGTCAAACAACCTTAGACCACAAGTAAAAACCAAAAAATTTATGAGAAATATATCTAATCCAGTTGCAACTCTTAACCCATTTACCTTTACACGCTTACTGTGTATTTGAACTGTAAAGGATACACAGCTCTTTTTGATGTTCTTATTTGCATGCCAATTGTGCTAAAAACCTAGGCAACTAGTTGGGTTTTTTTCTCACAGAGATCAGTTTCCCAATTCTTTTTAGTGGCAAAATTTTCATTTGTTTCGATATTTTGGGCTTCAATATAAAAGAATCATGTGAATTCCAGGTTATTCAGTTTACACAGTTCAGTCAAACTCAGCAGTTTGGTCTTCTTGTTTAAGCTGCACTCAGATTTTCTATTTCACTGTGAAGTCATATACCACAGTTTAATAACTTAATTGTAAACCGGCATTTGCCTTTTGTTCTTCAGAATCCTACGTGGAACTGCCTAGTTAGCTAAACTTTGTTCAGCCTGTTTCTGAATTAGGAAGATGCAGATGTCAACAAACGGGTGAATCAGTCTCAAATTGCTCCATACGGCATTACACTGGGAGTGGGATGTCTCCCATGAATAGTATGTTGGTTTGGGTGTGCTCCAAGACAACAGAAGGACCAGCATCATGGCTTTACCCTGCTATATTGCAACACCATGGCTCTGCTAACATGAGTTTCTCTACAATGGTAGATGAGCTGCTTAAAGCATAGTTTTCCATCAACACTTGCTAAATTTGAGGTAATCCACTGTCCAGATACCTTAGGTTTGATATTTAAAAGTGTTAAGAATCTCAAAATCCTGTTGTCATTAAAGGTGAGTCTAGTCTGAACAAACATGGTGCTACACGACAGTAAAACAGACTGAGAACTCATTTTCTAAGCTCAACTTCGGTACCTAAAATAAGTCAAAACAGGTGACTCCATACAGTGCCTTCCCTATGAGTCTGTGGAACAGGAGTGACTGCACCCACAGCATGAGACTTGCTGGACAGGCACTGTGGCTAGTGAAGCCTCAAAATCAATCTATCCAGCTCTATTATGTATCACTGAAGCACTAGTCCAACCCTGGCAACAGGCACTGCAGATGAACCAAATAACCAACTTGTGCTGGCATCAGTTGCCCCTATACAGAAAGAGAAATACAAAAATAATCAGTTTGCTTATTAAGGGATGACAATGAAGCAGGATAATCACAAGAACAGGAGGAAGAAGCAGAACCAGAGGTAATCACCAACCAGGTTTGACTCTGTGGATGGCCCAGTACATCAGATCTGCAAAAGGCTCTAATGGACCCTGCTGCACAGTGTACCCTAATTCCATCAAGGAAGAAATGGAATATATGGATAGGCTCATGATCAAGGAGTGGACTTCACCACGGACATTATTGCACAAGTTATCCACAAATGTGAAACACATGCTACAGTCAGCAAGCTAAGCGGGTAAAGCTTCTCTGGTATGGGGGATGATGGCTGAAATATGAATATAGGGAAGTGTAGCAGACTGATTACTTCACACTCCCACAAACGCACCAGGGCAAGTGCTGTGTGCTTACAATGGTGGAAGCAACCACGGATGGCTGGAAATACATTCTGTGCCTCATGCTACTGCCTGGAACACTATCCTGGGCCTTGAAAAGCAAGTCTTGGGGTAACACGGCACCCCAGAAAAAACTGAGTCAGACAATGGGACTTATTTCCAAAGGACCCTCATAGACACCTGGGCCAAAGAGCATGACATTGAGGGGCAGTATTACACCCCCTGTCATTCACCAGCCTCTGGAAAAATCAAATGATACAATGGGCTACTAAAGCAATGGGTGGTGGGACCCTCAAACACTGGGGTACACATTTGGCAAAGGCCATATAGTTAGTTAACCCTAGGGGGTCTCTCAATCAAGCTGGCCCTACCCAGCTGAAACCTCCACGTGCTGTAGAGGGGTATGAAGTCCTCATAGAGCATATGAAGATTATGTTGGAGAAGACAGTCTGGGTTAGCCTTGCTGAAGACAAAGGCAAACCCAATCCATGGGATTGCTTTTCCTTGAGGTCATGGGTCCATGGATTGAGGGAATGATATCTGTATATGTGTGTATATATATATATTGAAGACAGGAAGGGTGGGGTTAATTAATTGGACAGTGTAGGATCTGGGCATGACATAGATGGTATAGAATAAGGGGTGGATGATGTCCTGGTTTTCAGCTGGGATAGAGTTAGCTTTCACCAGTCTGGGATGGGACACACCCAGGACAGATGACCCAAACTAGCCAAAGGCATTCCATTTTGTGATGTCATTCTCAGTTTATAAGAGGATAGCTGGCTGGGGAGGCGAATCATTGCTCAATGCCACCGGGAATCAGATTCTGGGTGCTGAGCAAACTGCACTGTGTATCACCCACTTTTTATATTCTTTTACCAGTACTGTTATTTCCATGTTCCTTTGCTGTCCCAGTAAACTGTCCTCATCCCAACCCACGAGTTTTACCTTTTTCTTCTGATTTTTGACGCCATCCCACCGAGGAGGGACAACTGAGTGAGCAGATGGGTGGTGCTTACCTGCTAACTGGGGCTAAACCTCAAGAAGTACAAACAGCAAAGTTATTTGCACTCTGGACTCTATGCTAGGTCTGTCAAAGATAGGACTTCTTGGTATGATCTGACTGACAGCTTTTAAGGTGAGGTAGAATGTTCAGCCTCCACAGAGGGCAATTGCTCTTTGTCACCAGAGAGCTCAGAAGGAAAAATTGGTACTCTCAGCTGAAAATTTGAGCTGAACTAGAATCATACCACCAGAAAGACTGTTTGCTTTTATAGTTACAGTCTTTTGATATTTGGGTGAGAGAGTATTAATGTGCCACGGTGTACAGAAGCCCTCTCCAATTTATCCACTTGACTTCTCACATCTTTTCTTCCCACCTGAACTCTCGTAACATTCTTAACCAAAGGTCACAGGAGACACCGATACACAGGCAAACCTTACATACAGCAGGGCAAGGTTATCACACCTGATAAATCCAGGCCCTCTACACTTCAGAATCCCTCCAAAGAGAGAGGCTGGACTCAGGGCTGTTCTCAGTTGGTTTCAAGCAAATTCTAATACCTATGTATAATCACACCTCTCTCTATATAGACACTTATATCAATGTGTACATATGCATTCACACACACATACCTATTTGTATATTTTAATTCAGAAAGTTCTAGGAAGACCACAACTACTTCCCAGTCTGTTTTTTTAAGAAACTAAAAAGCCAGTATTTAAAAGTAAAAAAAAAAATAAAATGAAAGCTTCCCATTTCTAATTCAAGTGGAAAAAACCCCCAACCCTCCTTTTTACACACTGCAAAACTGAATAATTCATTTTCAAAACAAAAAACTTTTCAAGTGTGTTTTGAAATGTTCATGAGAAAGACGTATTTCATTTTGCCCTAGCTTTTGCAGTCTTGCTCAATACAACAAAAGTCATCAGCAAAAGAACAAGAATAAAACATTGTCTCTTGGAGGATAAATCCTCTCGCATCATTGCTGTGAGCCATCTGCCATGCATTTTTAAGTATCTTGCCCCTGACATCAGTATTAAGTGACTGCAGGAAGCATCTTTCAGGAAGCACTCAGCATTCCAGGTTTTTATCAACATATTGGGCCGACTTCTGGAAAAATACCACTCCAACTGCCCCTTGCTGGGGTGAATCTGGAGAAGATGGCTTTGTATTTTGAAAAAGGGTCATGGACAAGTGTATTTTTTTACAACAGTTTTGACTATGGCCTTCAATGACATTTATCATGTGAATACGCTGCATTTACTACCTGAGGGTTTAAAAATAATTTTAGCCTTAAGGGAAGTGTTTAACTGATTGAGAAAATGAGGCACAGAAAAGGTCAAAGAATCCTCCAGCTTGCCTGCGTGGCTCTGGTAGACCTGCAGAAAGGGAATAAGGCACACAGGTCTACTTTCTTCACTGCCATGTATCGTATGGTTCAGTATATAACCTTCTTCAGCCTCCACTGCACTGTTCTTTGGAAAGAGTCACATGGTACTTCCAAAATCTGGGGATGGTCTTAGTGGCATTACCAGTATAACAAGATTGGGCTAGTACTCAAAAAAACACACTACAAACCCCTCTTACAAATGGTTAAAAAAACCCAAAAAACCCCCTCCCCCCTAGGCGAAACAGATAAATAATGGGGAAAACGAGTCATTTCAGATCAAAATTTTGACAATGCCAGGCCAACAAGAAAAATAATAACTTAGGAATATGCAGCAATCTTTCCAGTCTTTGGATCTTCTCTACACAGCCCATCATGCTTTATCATGCACCTACTGCAGCCATGCTAATGAAAGGTGAGCTTTTTTGCCTTTTTATTCCCCCTTTTATTTTTTAAAGGCATTTCTGGTGCCTTCATTGCAGAGAAGCATATTTATTTTTCTGTGCAACACTATTAAGCCTCTGTGTCCTCTATTCCTTTCCTGATGCCTCTTTACATCTTCACATCTGTTAATTTCCCCTTCCATCTCTTGTTTTTTGTCTTGTTCTGGTCTGAACTACAAAGAAATTATAAATCCTATTCAATGTTATAAAACTTTTTCATCTTCTATTCTGAAGTGTTGACCCCATCGTAGCTAAAGGCTCTTTTCAGATCTAAATGGTGAATTTCTTACAATTTGACCTGCTGTCTCATATGTGTCCTTTAGTAACATGCTATTAGGGAAGAAAAGACATCAAGATCCACTGTGGGAAGTAGAAAAAAACATAACCTTACAAAGTGAGTTTCTTTAGATTTTTTTGACTATGTGTGGTTTGGAGGACACTTCCTTCACAGGAGTACTGAGTGTTGCATAGGGTCTTACCTCATGCAAAGAAGCACTTCCCACCAACAAATGAGAATTTGCCCTCTCCTCCTCAAAGCCAATGACAAAACTCCAGCTGATGTTAACCAAAATAGCAGGACAATAACTTTTAGATACTTACACGTATAGATGCACATAGACATACACAAAACACAATCATATTGAGAAGCACATGAAGCACATTACAAAGCATTATATTTCTCATGGACAAATCCATTGGCGGGTGAGGGAAAGCAGCAAAAGAAAGTAAGAGGAGGGAAAGAAATAAAATGCTTAATTCTGTCACAAGGTTACTCTTGCTTTAGCAAGCACCAAAATCTCCAGGTGTTTCTGTTATCTGTGACTAGCTTTCAGAGTAAAATCCACCATGATATTTCCCATGTTCAAAAATCACCACTGGCTGACACACACAGGCAAGTCACGACAAGCCAGCCTCTGTTACCTGCTCTTAAGCGGGGGGAAATAAGTGCTCTGCAGAGAAGAATATGAAGATCTAAGCATAAACACAATTCTAAATCCCCAAATAAAATTAACTATGTATGTGTGTGAGAGAAAGATCATCTTTCTCCATCCAAAGTTACTTTCTGATCTAGTTAATATTGATTCAGATATTGTAAATACTTACATCCTTTGGTTTGGGATGCAGAGATCTTGACTGTCATTCAAAACCTCATTAAGTAGCCAGTAGACATCTCCATTGCAAGGAACATATAATGACATAAAGAAAATCTGATAACTTGTCAAAGAAAAAGCATACAAGGCATGCAAGAACAGTGGCCGCCTTTGCTTCTCTGTGATGGAGCGTAACTCATTACATGCTGCTGCTTCTTTGACACACACCTTTGTACTCTTGAAGGGAAAGGGCAACGATGAACAGAAGGGAACACCTGAAGAAATAAACCAGATAAAAGAGACAAGACATGGTAACACAAGCATATTCATGCACACACATTTGAAACTGATAGCAGTAAGCTCTGAAATCCAAAGATGGAACTGACAATGCTGATGAACACATGAATAATACCTGCTGTCAAACAAAGTTGCATTGCAGAAGATGGTGGCAACTAGAGTCTCCTGGAAGCAAGAGGGAACTATGGGAGGTGGAAATGCAATGTAAAAACGAAAATAATATAGGGCAATAGTTCCCACACCCAACCAAAAACTCATGTCAAGTGTTCTTGCAATAAATGTAAATCACTGTTTATACATTAAATAAAAAACCCGAGCTTTTCTTTCTGCTAGTAACTTTTGCATGTCTTCTGTATGCATGTGTATATAGACATAAACGTGTGTGTAGGCATTACATGTGTGCATTAATATGTGAATACCCCAAATACACATAAAAATTGAGGTATAAAAAAAGCCCCTTCCAAACTACCTATATCACACACAAGGGACAGCACGAGCTTCTTGCAACCTGAAGAGAACAGAGTAAAATCCAGAAGTTGCAGATGAAGAAACTGCTGTGCCACCTGGCATGACACAAGGCCCATGTGTCCATGGTTGAGACCAGTATCTGTGTCTCAAAATTCATATGTAAAACAGCTCACGCAAAATGTCCATACATGGTAGTTGGGACAGACAGTGGAGCTGAGCCAGCAACAGCATTGTTATGTTGTAGGCTGGACTGGTATAACTCTATTCCCAGTGTGGGAAAGGCCCTAAGACCTTTGTAGCACTCTGACCAGATTTTCAGTAGCTTAACTGATTTCATTGTTGCAGGCAAACAGCAGTGAGCTTCTCACACTGTTTTCATTCCTGGTGTTCTCTAATTAAGTCATTGAGCTTTTTCTGATGCAGATAAAAAATCCTCTTGGAATGTATCTTAAAAAAACTGATTAACTTCACTTCTATTCCAGGGCAGTAGGCAGCTCTGATGCTCAGAGAAGGCTGCAACACGCAAGACGGTTCAACTGGCAGGGAGATGACTCCCACCTTCTCTATATGCAAAGCTGGATGCCTGAGTTTGTAATAACCTCTGATTCCTCCTTTTAATTGAATGCCTCTGATAATATTTTCACAGAATATGTGAAATTACAATTACTATGAAATCAGATGTTGCCTTGTTTTATTTGGGAGAAGGCTTTTCTTGATTCGAAACATGAAGACAAAAGAAAATTCTTTGAAGCAGAAGTGCTCTCAATCTACACATCAGTAAATTTGCCTGATTTACCATAAGCATGGTCTCTATCAGCGCACCAGCTCTTGAAAAGGTTATGAAACAGCTATTTACAAAACCTGTGGAGAGTCCCACTGGTAAGGTAACATTCTATTAGTCCAACTAACAGCTAGGGAAAACCAAGCAAACTTGAAACCTGATACCTTTCTTCTGTAACACTGATTTATACATTAGAACCTAATGTGTACCCTTCCTCCATAATCTATAATCTGGTTCATTATAACCTCACCATTAAATCACGTGTAAGCCATAACAGAGGTACAAAGGTGTCAAGACATAGAGCTCTTCCCCAGAAGTATGCTGGGGAGTTTTCAGGGCCGTTCTAACCAAACCTTATTACTGAGAAGATACTCTAAAAATTATCATTCAAGTATGACAGTGTGCTTCCCCCTCAGGGACAAGGGAGCGAAGGCTAAGGGAAATGGAGAAATTAAAAATCCTCAGAAATCTGGAGAGAAGATGATGGAGAAAAGTCACAACGTTACAGCATGGCCAGACATTGATACACTGCTGCTAAGCAAAATCTGCCTCGCTTGCCTTGCCCACGCTCAAAAATCCAGGCAGGTAACTACTAGCAGCCAAAGCAATGCCCATTGCACCTTTCAACATTTTCTTTATAATGTTTATAGGCTGGGAACCATATAAATATGAACCTGTTAACAACAGCTTCCATAAGTGTATCTCAAACCAGCTTTTACAATACAGCTGAGGAGATTTAACTGCAACCTCTCCTTGAGGTGGAATGTGTGTCTTTTCTTGAAAGACTCCAACATGTATTAAGCAGAAGACTAACCTTTTTTTTCAGTAGGGTTAATATTCTGCTGCTTTAACTCCTTGAGCTATCTTTCCAAGGCCCAAGGCCCCAATTCTTGCCACACTCACAAGGGAAGAAATGTGAATGTCTGATAGAGCTGAGAATGAGTCCACTTCTTCAGAAAAAGCCCTTGAACTCGGTAGCACTGTGCAAATGCACCAGCATGTTCCTCTTGGGCTCACTGGAGTCGATATGGATGCATTCTGCCATCCACTCAGGCAAAATAGCTCTGTGCCCAGGGTAGCTGTTTTTATCTTCACAGTGGCAATGCTGCCTATTTCAGTAACGGAACTACATGGCTGTGCCTCACAGGAATTGACTTCTCCTCCCGACTGCACACATGTACGCTGGAAAAGGGCTGAGCCCTGTGTTCCACAATTTGTCAGGAAAAATCAAATTGAAACGTAGAGGTCTGAGGGAATAGAAACTTTAAGGTTTCTTCTTGTAATGAACTGCCACACGGCAACTAGTGGGAATGTAGGCCAAGACTTCATATTTTTTTTACAGCTGACTAGTGGGAACTGCTTATGACTTGAAGGCCAGTGCATTGCCATTTTGGTTTTGTAACTAAGCACCTGAAGAAGAAGGAACCTTAGAACTACAGCTTTGGTAAGGATGAGCCTATGATTTCAGATCGCTCCCTTGCTGTCCAAATGTACACGTGACTAACATTTACCATGAAACAGTTAATATTATAGGGCCCTGATGCTTTGTTTTACCTGGCTTATCTGAGCTACATTATTTTGTCATTTACACTAGAACCCCCAAAATGTGTTTCCTGTTGCACACAGTGACCTTACTGTGGCCACTTACTAATAAAAGTGTTCAGTGTTTTAACCCTGAGTGACCAAATCCAATTTTATGCAAGGTACAGAATGTTCCTCTGAAACAATTCAAGGAAAATTAATGTTATTTAGCCTGAGGCTGAGAAGCAACAAGAGAATTAGCATGCATGTCACTGTGTTCAAATCCCTACAAAAGTTGACAATTCTATTTGCAAGTATAATTCCAGACTGTCCAGGGAGATGACAGACAGGCAGGTGCAGGCTAGCCTGAGAGGGAAGCTGCTCTTAGGCAGCACATGTAACACGAATACCCCCTCTTTCCTGGAAAGATTTTAAGGACATGTTTTAACGAATTGTGTGACATAAACCTGAGTATATTAAAGATGAGAGGCAACAGAAGGCGAGCAAAGTATTAGCCTGTGCATCTTCTCCAAGTCTTCTGTTTGCCAAGACAGGAACAGCCTGGTTGTCCCCGCTGGAAAACTGAGGGACTGAAAATTCACATTACAAAGCAATGAAAGAAGTGCTCTTACTACAATAATTCAGGGAAAACACTGATGGTGCTGGAATTCACTAGCAAGGAACAGATTTTGTAGCTGCCTAAATGCAGGAGGGAGGCTTGACAGAGGCCATTTTGGCAGAAAAACTAAATGTTATGTTCAGTGTATTCTGAACAAGTACTTGGCACGCAAAATAAACTCAGTTGAATGTATTCAAGAAGCAACAAGCTGTGAAATGTGTATTTAGCTTAGTAGATTGGCAATAGTAGCTCCGGTCAAAGAAAGGACCACCTAGTTTCTCGGGGGTGTTACTCCTGTTCAGAGATCTTGCCTACTGTAGTTTGTCACAGACAGTTTATACACAGTTCATACAGTTTATTTTTCTGTAATTTGCCCATTAATAAAGGCAGGGCTGTTTTTCCAGTGAAACATTTGTATTACTCAGAAATTAACTAGCTTGGTAAACCTCATTAAAAGTTGTCACTGCAGAAGACAGTACATTTCTGCTCTGTCATCTATCTAGCATTGGTTTTCACCCCTGAGAGTGTCAAGGCTATGTCCACCATGGTTAAAAGGTGCCTCTGCTATCCCTAGCACAGAGTCTCTGAAGATCTGGGAGCCAAGTATAAAGAATTCTTTACACACCAACTGCTCGCAGTCAAACACGCCTCTAAGGAAGGGACGATTACAGATCCCATTGCGTTTGTCCAGCAATCGGATTTGTTTGGCGAACAGTAGCTAATGGAACAAATTGTATGCGAGAGCAAACATTAGCTCCGGGCAATGGCTTACAGGAAGGCTGAATATAACTACACTCTGGTATGAGACCCTAGAAGCTTGTGCCCATACAATATAGAGCCTGTACAACAGAATAACACCGGGGGCTGATGTACGGACCTGTTTTTAGCATGGAAGTATACAGCGTGAAGGCAACTCAATACATGGAAATGGATCCAGGGATGCGTTTTCCTCAGAACTAATCCTTAATGTTTTCTTTACCCACATGGTTAGAGTAACACATTTATTTCACAGTTTTACTTCTCCTTACCTAAAAGGAGATGCAGGCTTTGGGTTTGATTTTGAGGTTTCTTTTTATTGTTTGCTTCCCCCCCGCCCTCCTCCCGCCCCAAAATCTCTATCCAACACATTCAAAGCATATGTTTGAGAAAATTATACTATTAAAACAATAAATAAAACAAAAAGAAGTTCTGGATTTCTTCTTCTTGTTGCCATTTATGTGAAAGATGTAAAAATCTTTTTCATCAGATTTTTCCCTCAAATTTTCCAATGCTATATATGCATTTCTTCTAGAGCTATCTATTTACTCCAAATGATTGGGAGCTGAAATCACTAGCTGTACTACAGTAACTGGCTACATTTCCACTTTAGTGGTAGATATTCTTCTTCAGGATAATATAACTCCTGCCTTCTGAAAAGCAAGAATGTTGTATTTAAAGTTTTTGGTCACTCAAATAAAAATTTTTCATGTACCTTAACAAACTTGTAAACAGATTGTTTTAAATTCACATTTTTTCCAAGGGTTTTTTTTCCCCCCACCAATTGAGGAAGCAAAGTTATTTTATGAAATGTAAAAATATCACACAAAGTTGCACAAGTTTGAATTGCACAATGGATTGCTTTCTAATTGTCTCTTCATACAGCGTTTTCTACAATTTGCTTTTACTCAACATCATAACTGAGTTCAGCCTACTCTATTCCCCCCAAAAGCTTGGAAACATTAGCATAAAATCTGATATTTAAACAAAGCCAACAAAGAAACCCCATCACAGGGATCCTTCATGTTTGCTCATTAGCTTTTTAGAGTTTTTTGTGGGCATATAACTTCTTCAAGTCCCGAGACATCTGCATGGCTGCTTACTTTGAACATATGCCACAATATCTCACTTCACTACGTGACCCTGATGGCTGACTTTAAGAAAAATGGCTACTATGGAAAAATATGTGATGCAATCACGGCCCAGCAATGATTGATTAAGCACAGGCCTGAAGTATAATGAATTTCCAGTGACAGGCACCTATATTTAACGCTGAGACACTTGCTCAGCTGTACTTAGCAATATGAATCTGAGGTCTGGATCAGGTTGCCATTCCTTCATACTCCCCCATGCCTAATATCAACTTACCGACCTGCCCTGCAACTAAATGCTTAGCACACTTTATCCTGTGCTTGCACAATCTAAGTTGTTTCCTCATTTATTCTTTACATAGGAGGCTGTTTACTAGAAGTGGATCCATGAGACAGCCAACCAGACAAAGCAAAACAGGCACTATTAAAAATCAGTGCTGTCTGCAGATTTCTAACGACCACAGAAAAGAATGTGTGCAACAGGCAGCATCTTATTGCTTAACATGCAATATATTAAATACAAGAGCAGAACACAAAACCAAAAAAATATTCAGCTCAAAACCCAAAAAATATTCAGCTCAGTGCTTCTTTCCAGGAATTCACTGGGCCCCAGGACTTTTTTTCATGCCGTTTCATGAAATCAAGTTATTTAGCACTCACGGCAGGTTAAGTGAGAACAGAAAGTGCAAAAGGAGCCCACTAACAAAAACCCCATTCACTCAATTGAGAAGAAGCTCAGCTCCTTTATTTGAAATAGCTCAAATAGAGTATTCAACCAAAAAGTGAAAGCAGGCTTGACTACCTTAAACAGCTGATGCATTACTGAAAATTGTCATATTAAAGTCCTCCACAACCTGAGCCAACGGCCAAACTCACCCGTGGTGCAATTCCTTTGACTTCAATGGAGTTGTGTTGGCAACCACCTCAGCTGCACTTGGCCCAGTGCCATTATTTATGCAAGGCTGTGCTGTGTGTCTTCTCTTGATAAATACCAGCACTGTAGAGCTCTCAAAAATAAAGAAAAAGCCATTCTTCAGTAATCACAAGACGAGAAACCCAGACACACAAACTGCAGCACAGCAGATAAACAAGAATTTACAGCTGTGCTATATACAAGCACTTAGCAGAAGTTTTTCTTGTATTTAAAAAAAAAAATAAATTAAACACCATAAATAGCATGAGCTTCTTTCTAGCAAATGAACTACAATTTGAATATTTCATCTATGCTTTGAGTCATAATTTTTCAATTAAAAATAGAAGCGGGGCGAGACAGATACTGACTGACTTCATACACAGAAGCCCCAGCCCTGAGTTTAACAGACTTCAAGGGGGCGTAGGACTTGCAAATGCACTGTTACAGCTGTAAACTCCGAAATATTTACCACTGCTACATTCGGTACAGAATCAAGCAAAAGCTTCAATGCTTAGAGAAATACGATTATCACTTTACATTCCCGTAACTTGCCCATCAATTACAGTCACTAAGGGCTTTAGAAAGCCTTCAAACATATAAATAAAATGCGAAGGCCCTAACCTACTATTTTACAGAATTGTTGTAAATGATCCCCACACGCTTTCAAGGCAGTAGAAGGCTCTAAGCAGCACCTGCAGTGCAGGCTGTGGCACCTGTCTCTCAGAACCTGACCAACATGAAAGGCGCGCTGTGTCAGCTCACAGCACAGCTGAGGAGCCATAAATGCAAATTCCTCCAGCAGCTCCCTGCAGTCAACATTTTCCAGTTCTTATATGTTGGAGATTTTTTTTTAAACAAATGAGTCTGGTGTGTCCGTATATGCATATGTATTTATATATGAAATCAGCTTACCTTTTCTCTCCCCCCCCCAATTGATTTGAATGATAATTATTTATAAAAACAAGACATCAGCTGGAATCAATGAATGTGTACTTAAATGTCATTCTTTTGTCTGCTTAAAGACAATGGCTAACCTCGTACATTCGCATATGCAATGAAAATGTCATACCTTCCCAACGTGGTCACCTGCTCACTGTAATAAAAGAAAACATACAAGCGTTGCTTTTTTAAAAATGAAACTTTTCAAAAAGTCTGAAAACCATTCAAGTAACTGTATTCTGAGTATTGCTTAATAACTCATAGATCAGTAGTCTGCTAAAATAAGTTGTCACGGTAAGTTAAAACACACACAGATTCTATGAGGATGTATGAAGGTGCATTTCAAACAGGGAACAAGGGTTTAAAGCAAATATTTACTGAAACCTGATGCCACTGAATAGATTTATTGCCATAGGCAGCCTATTTAACTGCTGCCTCAGCTTACCCATTTGCAAACATCTCCTTTTCTGAATGAAGTAATTTCAAAGGAAGGTAGAATAGTTCATGATGGAAAGGACCTCTGGAGGTTATCTAGCCTAGCTACCAGATCAGAGCAGGACCTACTTTGAAGTTTTCAGATCCAACTGCAGAATTAAATTAGGTTGCTCAGGGCCTTACCCAGTCAAGCTTTAAGTATCTCCACTGGTTGAGATTCCTCAGCTTCTCTGAGCAACCTGATCCATTTCTTTATGAACATTTATTTTCCCCAACTCCAAACAGGAATTTCCTGCATTTTAGTTTGCATCTGTTCCCTCATTCTGCCAACGTCTCTTTGAAGAGCTTCTGTCTCTGTCTCCCCTACACTCACCCCAGCAGGCAGCAATAAGGGCTCTTTGCCTTCAGTTATTCCAGGCCGATCAAGCCAACCTCTTGCAGCCTCTCCCCATAACACCCTGTGCTCCAGCCCTGATCAGCACAGTGGCCCACTGTTGGCCCCTGTCCAGTACGTCAACCTTGCTCTTCTTCTAGGGAGCTCCAAACTGGGCATGGTGCTCCAGGTGCTGTCTCACCAGTGCCAAATAGCGGGGAAGTATCATTGCCCTCAGCAGCATACCAGTAGTCACCAATCTTGAGGTTGACTTCGTGGTGCTGATTATAAACCAGTGGTCCTGCCAACTTTTTCTTAACCATTACAGACATATTTTGAACCACTCAAAGCTTCAAAATAACTGCACAAATTGTTAAGTGGTATTTATCTGAGAAAGAATGACAGCTTATGCTTTGCTTTTCTGCCCAAAAGATTTACTTAGCTAAATTATCCAAATTTGAACTTTATCTGATAGAGTTCCTGTAGAGATATGTCAGAGACCTTTTAGCAAGAATATATTTGTTATCACAATGTACTTACATTACTACCAGATGGAAGATTTAGGTGGGGAATAAAAAACTTAATTTCATCATCTGATGTGACAACTGAGTTGCTTCTTCCTATTTAAAAAGAATAAACAAGAGGATGGCATATTTAGCTAAAGAGCAAATCAGTATTTATGATTTTCTTCAGTTAAAACACAAGTCCGTTTCTGCCCTTCTTAATTTCTGTATTTCTATCCTTGACTAGATCATATACCTAAAACATGGTTATTTATCACTCCCTTAACACAATCATCATCAGCAGTACACAGGCCCTTCATTTTTTTACATTTTATGGAGTGTGAAAGGGGCTAGCGAACAACCCCAATGCTGCTACTGCAATGTGAATATTTATTTCTTATGTGGTACTCTCCTTAAAATCTTTTGGTAGCCAAGATGATGTGAAATCACAGACGTTGTCAGCAGCAGTGTAATGTGACCCAACAGTATTTAGGAATGGAACATCAGAAGTGGAGGACAGATCAAAAAAATAAAAAAAATCAATTATCCATCCCACAAAGCAAGTCTTCAGATACAAGTATTAATCGAGGAATTGGGCTGCAGGAGCTCCAAGCTTACAGCAGGACAAGCTGAGCTAAGCAGCTTTCCTCCTTCTCCCAGGATCCAGCTCTCCTGTCTGGCACCTGCATAGCACCAGAGTCTCTTCCATGAGCTTCAGCTCTAGAGATCCGCAGCTGTTGTAAAACCAGGTTTGTAACATTACCTCCTTTTAATAAGCTCCTGGACTGCTGCCTTGCTGAGAATATTGCAGACAGGTTTGCCATTCCCATTACATCAAATGTGTGTGCATTATCCTCAGCCTTCTGCAGAGAAGAATGCACATCTGCATTGCCACAAGCCTCCTTTCCAGTGACAATCAAAGTGCTCATATCTAACTGTGTCAGATATGCCACCCTAGGAAGCGAGTTGCTCTTCTTGCTGCTCAGTGCTACCTGTCTACAGTAGCATAATTCTCTGTAATCAAACACCCATTTCTACTATATGAATTTCTGGGCAGACTAGCAAACTAGTTTCTTATCTTCCCAGTGATTTTGACAGAAGTACCTGAAGACACCTTTCAGGCTTCACCCATATATGGTAGGGGTTTTTCCAGCACTATATTAATGGTGTGTGGTTTACAAATGAGACTTCCAGGTTAGTAAACAAGGTTGTTATACAAACCTGATCATAAATGTATCCAATTTTGTCTTATATAGGTTTTATATTTTTAAAAGCTCCCATTACTACTGAAAGGCTTACCTGAAACTTACATCATCTTCTGCTCTCCAGCCAAAATGTACTCAGACCCATTGAAAAATCAGTGTGTCTTTTATATAGTCCTTTCACTTAACACTCTGGTTTTATTCTTCTCACTCCTTTCCTTCTCTTTCCTCCTACATCAAGTGATATAAATAGAGGAATTTCAGCCTCCTTTCAAATAGAAAGGCTCCCAAATCTTATCTCCAGCTCTTCTGTTTTGTGGTTCACCTTCCATGATTGCAGAAGACCCGGGCTGTATACTGTGTCCCAAATGTAGTCTTCTCCATAGCCAGGCAGAATGGTATTAATGAGTCCCTATGTCTTTTGGAAGTATTTTGTCTGATGCATACGGCTTTTCTATGGCCACACAGACTGTCTTCTGTGTGTGCTATGGCTATGGTCAGACTGAAAATCCTGATTCTGGTAAGAGGAGGAACTCTGTGGTAGGAAGTATCTGAAGCTGAGGAACTGCTGCAGTTAGTGAGAGTGGAGGAGATTTTGCCAGCACTTAGGTTGATGCTGCTTAAGAGAAGGGCTTTGACATAGTAGGAGAGTAGTTTGTAACACAATATGGCTTTTACATGTTAAGGTTCTTAAATTTTGTGACAGTGGGCGTAGAGTTACAAAACGTTAGATTATGCAGTCTGCACCGCTGCAAGTTTAAAACAACCACAAAATACTGTTACCTTCTGACAGATGCCTGTTCAGTTGGCTGAATAAGGCAAATTTGGTCTTGGCACCATTCTCACCTGAAAAGTCATCTTCATGAAAAGCTTCATACTATAAATTTGCTCTAAGTGGTGATTGTAGAAGAGACAGAGATTGAATAGGCGTTTTGTGCCGTGTCTTTCATGCCCATAGGCAATCCCTCTTGGCCATGGTTGAGATATTCTGCTGAGAAGTAAAGACAGGGGTGTTTATCTTCCTTCCCTGTACTCAGCTGTCTTCTGGAGAAGAGCAAATAGAGATGAAATGCTTTCCAGACAGAAGTTAGTCAGGTGAACTCATTTTGCTTCGAGTTCTTTCTATATGTTTATATCTCAGACTATGCTTGCAGGGACACATATCTTTCAAAATGTAAGCCTGCTATTGAAGGTGTCGTGACAACTTTACCTTTTGCATACAAGACAGCATAACAAACAGAGGCAAGGGGTGGGGGAAGAGGAGGGAAGGTTTTAAGTATATCAACACAAAATAAAATTGTAGAGATCTCATTTATCTTTCCACAGAGCCTAAACCCAAAGTATTGACTTTCCAGTCTTTTAACACTCTTGAAATATTATTTTGTGTATGACATTATACCTTACTTAGTCTCAGACTTGGAAATGAGTATGCATCTAAGATATACACGTCTTAGCCTCACAAGGTGTTTTTCAATACCGAATAAATTAATATTTCATTGTCTAAGCTTCTGATTTATTTGTTTGCTCAGCATTTTATATTTTATACCTCTTCACATGTACAATTAAAATGCATGAAGAGGGATGAAAGAAATGTAAAGGTTATTTGTTTGGGGCCCATAGAAATATTACCCACAAGGCTTCCATTTAAATTCATAAACAAGCCCTTACTTTTCCAAATTTTCTGTTTAATTTTCCCAAAATAATAAAGGCATTCCTCATCCAGCAGAAAAATATAAAGAAAGAGGTGCAAAATATATTCTACTGCTTAAGTTTAACCCTCTGTTGCATTTGCCTTCCATCCATTTTTAATTCACAACTGCCTAAATAGAAAATCCCAGAGATTGCCTAAACCTTCATAGTATTTGACCTGAAGCATTCAGTACCCTAGCACAGGAGATGAGGAGACAGAAGATAGTTAAGAATTGTGGTGCAAGGTTAGGATTAGAAAGCATTTGAAAAGCAAGCAAGGTACATAGAAGCTCCAGTGAAAGCAAAAAAGTTGAAGCAGAAATACAGTCTGCATGGTGTCCAGGGCCAACTGTATCCCGGGGTGCATCAAGCACGTCATTGCCAGCTGGTCCAGGGAGGTGATTGTCCCACTCTACATTGTGCTGGTGCGGCCTCACCTTGAGTACTGGGTGCAGGTTTGGGCGCCACAGGACAAGAGGGACACAAAACTATTGGAGAGTGTCCACAGGAGGGCAACGAGAGTGGTGAAGAGTCTGGAGGGGAAGACTTACAAGGGGATGCTGAAGTCCCTTGGTTTGTTCAGCCTGGAGAAGGGAAGGCTGAGGGGAGACCTCATTGTGGTCTGTGGCTTCCTGACAAGGGGGAGCAAATGGGCAGGTACCGAACTCCCTTCTTTGGTGACCAGTGATAGAACCCAAGGGAATGGCATGAAGCTGCAACAGGGGAGGTTTAGGCTGGATGTTAGGAAGAGGTTCTTTACTGAGAGGGTGGTTGGGCACTGGAACAGGCTCCCCAGGGATGTGGTCCCCGCACCCAGCTTGGCTGAATTCAAGAAGCGTCTGGATGATGCACTCAGTCACATGCTATGACCTGGCTGGCCCTGTGTGGAGCCAGGAGCTGGACTTGATGATCCTTATGGGTCCCTTCCAACTCAGAGTATTCTATGATTCTTTGCTTTTATGAAATAAATTAAAAGAAACAACAAATCTGTAGCATTATAAGAGGTGTAAAAGAAAAGAGATTAATCCAAAGTTAGGCTGTAACACAAAAAGCACAGTAAATAGTGTGTTTAACTTCAAAAAGAAATGCCTGTTGACAATAGTGGCAGTTACAGGAGAAAGAAAATAAAACAAGATTATATCATGGTAACTGAAGTTAGGGGGTAAAAAAATTGACCTAGGGACAAAGAAAAATTACCAACAGAAATTAATGTGTTGACAAGGCTGCTACTCAAATGTGATTGTTTCATTCTTGATCTGTAAAAGAATGCCAGTATTAACAATAGAAGTTACATGTACAATGAATGGCAAAATTATATGCAAACTTCAAGGTGAACTTTTTGAATTACAGGTCTTGTAAGGAGCTGCAGCAAGTTGATGTGCCAAGCTCATTAGCATTCAACAATCCCTTCATGTGCAATATTCCCTTTTGTACCATAAATTTAAACTTTTATAGCTCTTAGAATGATTTTATTCAGAGTACTGGGTTGCTGGGTTTGGGATTTTTGGTGGCTTTTTAATTTCTTTCTTTTTTAATGGATAAAAATTTGAAAAGTAAAGGACTTGCAATCTAAACAAAAGCTAGCTAACAGGTTGCTTGCTAAGAACTGCATGGCATTATTTCTAAAGCCTGTTTAGAGAGGTAGAAGACAAAAATTCTCAACCTACAGGATCATTCTTAAATCTTTGTCAGTTTGCAGATGAACATATTTGCTAGAGCAAAATATGCTGGTCAGCATGAATAAAGCATCCTGTATACTTAAAAAAAGAAATCTATGCAGCAAGTGGCAGCTATTAAAATAGGAAGCACAATTTGCCTCCCTTGGAACAAAATAAAAAAAATATTTTTGTGACTAATTTTTTAAAGAATTGGATTACCTTATCAGCATTTTTTCCCCCTTATAAACTCATGCTGACAAGAATGTGATAAAACATTTAAAAGATGCAAAATGAAAATTTCAGATACTGCTGTGTCACTGAATGATAAAATAATTCAGAAGTTATCAGATATTAGATGGCCCTACTCCTGGCTCCAGCTGCATGTATCATAGATTCTTCAGAACTCAGGATTAAACCTTCATGCATTTACTGAAAAAGAGAGGAGGTAAGGGGACAGGAAGAGGATACATGTTCCTCCTACTGCAACATCCAGTTTCATCTGAACGATGGCCACATCAAATATCTGCCAGTTTACTAACTCCTGTTTCAATGCTCTGAGAATACTAAGCAATGCTGAGCATTGATTTTTAGGACAATTCTGTGTTCTGAATAGGACTTATTTGCCTGACAGGTCTCTGGAGGTAGGCTATAATAAGCACAGATTTACAAAAGGCTGTTTAGCAGTTTTGGGCAGGGCTGGTTTTGGTTGTGCTTTGATTTTGCACTTACCTACACTGATGATGACCTAGTACTTGTCATGAATTAAACAAAATTAGTTTAAAGATGCACAGGCTGTGGATTTCGTGTTATCTTTGAATAACCCGAGAAGATTACGGCCTGACAGAAATATCTATTTAACTACTTAGATTAAATTCAGTTTAACTGGTATACCTTTGTCTTTATTTCCTGCTGCAATTCATTACCTCCAATCACAGGGTGTAATAGCCTATTGTGCCAATTATACTTTTTAAAATTTCTCTGCAATTCATCATTTTTATTTGATTTCAGGTAGAAAATGAAAAGTACCAACCAACAAAATTACTGAGGACCATAATGACCCAGTCCAATGAAGCCATTCATCATCAGTACGAAGTCTTACTCTGCATAGATCCTACAAATAGTTTCAATTAACAGCTTTACACAAGTACTGCTGTAAAACATACATTAAACCCTGTGCCTGATCCCGACGGCTGCTGACTTTGAATGAATAACAGTTGGAAGTCTTTTATGCTACTCAGTCTGGATCAGAAGTAGCGCTGATTCAGCCCAATCAGACCCATTTAGGAAAGTCTTGACTCCAAAAGTCTTTACACATAGAAATGTCTCTCACAGTTCAGCAGGAATACATTGAATAACTACGGCTCCCGAAGTAGAAATGCCAAGTAGTACATACAGGAAGATCAGAAGAAATATTGAAGAGGAGGAAGAAGTTGACACCAATCATTAGGTACTCTGTCATGATACTACTTCCATACATGCACTACTATTTGCAATTTACATTTGTTTCTAATATCCATAATCTAGAGGCAACCTTAAATACAGAATTAGCTACAGGATATGTCCTGTTCTGGCCAGGCCAGACTCAACCTCACCAGGCAGCCAGCACAGGTGAGCTGAGTCAGCCTGGGCTGTTTCCCACACCACCTGGCATCACTCCCCCATAAAAGGGCCTGTTTGGGGATTGGTGCTCCTGGGTGCCTCCAGGGCAGTCTGAGTGTGGCTGGGGCATTGGGTCAGTCTTTGGGTAGTGCAGTACTCTGTATTATTACTGGGTGGAATTGAAATTTGCTATGGGCTGTTATTGTTTCCCTTTCACAGTGATTTTGTGACAGACCCATGGAGGGGGTCTGTCTCGTTCTTCTCTGGGATTGAGCAAGCAGCATGTTGTGCTCAGCCACTGCTTGGGGCTGAACCACCACAGGACAGCACAGAAATTTCTCCCCTCCGCATTATTATAACACTTATAGTCGTGCTTCTAGTTTGTTAATTTAGCAGTAATTTGGTTTCTTAAATTAGTCCTGTTGCCAGGTCCCCCACGCAGATTCCTCATCCGCAGCACAAAGTATTATTATCCTCCAGTGAGGCATGCATACAATTAATATATAGAAATCCCAAACAGGAGATAACAAAGGCCGTGACAGGCAACATTGTATATATGAGTTGCACTGTCCCCATTTCCAAAATGTCTATCAAATATTTGAATGCTACAGCACTAAAACTGTCGTGCCATTCCTAAATGTGTGCTGGTTAAATTGTATTTCAATTCACTGGCTGACGCAACTAAATACATCTACCACCCTCCACAAATAGGTGTTATTTTATAAAGAAAATGTCTTTTGCAATAGCACTCTAGCCTTATAAGTAGTTACAGAACATTACATAAGTAGCTATATCAAACACTTTTTCTTTTTGCTTCACTCTGGATGAATTGATATTACACTAAGGCCTTAGCAAAGAACATATTTTAATTGCAGTTGCTGACTACAAAACCCCAAACTTTTCCTTAAAATCTACTGGTCACTCTCTGTAAAAACACTTCAATTTGTATCGAATACCACAGCATTACAGAGGCCACCAGTACATCAGTAGCACAAAAAGACATTGGACTAAACAAGGCATATTGGACTGTCATCATTTAATATGATGGCCATAAATTTACACTGCAGTTGATTTAATGTATTTTATTCTATTTTTGTGTAAGCTGTTCTGTCTCTTTTTTGTGATATAAATGAACACAGTGCAAGCACTGTGCTGCATAAAGATCAGGTTTCATATGCACATGTAACTGTTAAACCTGTTTTCACAAACAAAAAGGGAAAAAATAAGCTGCTTCCCATGAACTTCTAGCTCCAGTAAATCTGTTCTGATTTCAGAGGTATCAGGTAAACTCAGAGGGATGGAGAGGAGGAGAAAGAGAGACAGGGTCAAATGAACAATCCCATTACAAAGGGTAGCCAGGAAAAGAAATCTCAACATGTAAAAATATAATTCTCCTCTTCTGATCAGTCCAACTAATTCTCAATATTATGATGAACTACTTGCAAAATACACCTATCAATAGAAAGCCATACTGTTCTGAAGGTTGTACTTGGGTGCTCTGTAGATGGTAAACCTTTCCTGTTGACATGCAGATTGTGCTACAAAGGCATTTGTAACATGCCTATTCCCATTACTTTGATTGAAAAAGAACAGTTTAGCTTTTTTGTCTGCATGACCCTTAGGCCAGCATATCACAGTTTGCAAAGCACAATGCACTTGCCAGAGCTTGTAATATCACTGTCTCATGCCTCAGCTTCACTGCAGACATCTCTTATCAGCATTGGTTTTTTTTCTGGTGTGCTCTCACCCCAAATTTTTTTGGCTTCATACATGTGCCCGCATCATGGAGTGCTTTATTCCTATGCTCACATCTCAGGCTCTGTGACAGAAGGTCACAGTGAATCTCAGAATCTCGGTTATGCCTTTCCCTTTGAGGAAAGGAACAACCAAGAGATCTGATGCAGGTTTTGTGGATTTTGATCAAACAAATATGTGTGTGTGTGTGTGTGTAAACCAGCATCAAATTAAATAGAAGGATAACGAAAGGAATCCACAACTTGAATATTCCATGTACTTACAGGCAAATGCAGGACAAGCATACTGGAATGATACTGCATCATCTCTGGGGTTGCAGAAAGTTTACATTAAGAGTAATTACTTTAAGTGACTTGCATGTGCTGTAAAAGTCCATGTGATTGTTCAAGATGCAACCTGTTCGTTGGGATACACTCTGTGCCTTTCTGCAACTATAAAACCATTTGAGTGTCTAGATGATGTAGAAGAATTAGGGAGAGGATGCCAGCACAGATTTGTTGGCTGATGGAAACTAACCAGCAGGAAACACAGGAAAGCAGAACACACCTTCAATCTTGCCACTCTCAGAGGAGGCAGCTTTAACCACTGGGTTTGAATTTGAGGGGGCAAAAAAGCAATTGCATTTACAGAGCTAAAGGTTTTCCTCAGTCCAGATCCCATTAAAAGGACAAAAATATAGAAGCAATCTTTGAAACGTGATACCACACAAGCGGCAACTTTGCTGTATCTTTAAAAGGCAGCTTGTGCCAATAACTAGAAAATGTCTTGCACCCAGAAGCTCTGATTTTCTGATCCTTATTTTCCTATTCAAATGTTAGGAAACAAGGTATCTGCTTGATACAAGGAACATGGCAGCTTGATACAAAGATGCATGGAGGAAGAGGAGGTAGGTCTACTGAATGGCCTGAGTTTCACTGTCCTGGTTTATGAGCAGGAGTGGATCAGCTCTGCCTTTAACTACAGCTCATAACTATTACTCAAGTGTAACAACAAGCAAACAAGCTCACTTGCCACACAGTTAACTTCAGAAGCAGGCTAGCATGAGGACACGAATCCATTTAAAAACCCATTGAATTCTGGTGCTAGCTATAAATACACACCATAAATTTTTATCTCAGGTCAAATATCTCTGGGAGTTTCTGTAAATGTTGATGTGGTTATAGCATTAGAAGCCTGTCCAAGAATGCATTGCTAACCCACCACCCACCTACACATGCAGTGAAAATCAATACTAAAAGCAGGTGTTAGTTTTCAGTGCAGACTATTAGCATTATCACTGACCTACCATTTATCTGAACTATCGGTGTTGTATTAAAACAACATTCATCTATAATAAAGAAATTCATTTAACTTTACGTTTGTGAAGCACACTGGGTAATCAGCCCTGGAGTTGAAACCATCTGTGTATGTATTGAGTAGACACACACAAAAAAAATAATAGAATTTCTTTCTTAACCCTCCTCTACTAGGGTACCCTAACCTGAATGCCAGTTTATTGAACCATTTATGTATGAAAAAGTCTACTGGGCAGCAAGAGCTAACCAAAGCAATTGTTTGTATTAACCACGGATTTTGCTGCACCAAAGTTCCCCTTTACCAGATCATTTCCCTATGAAAGTTATTTACCATATTCTACTATTTAAAAGAATAAAAAATATCCAGGGAATCATAGCATGTCTGTGAACATTAACCTACATAAAATTTTGAGATTCAAATACCCCTAAAACTCTAGGGATGTGTGATACCATTTATGAATTTGAGGATTAGTGCTTTCAAAAAGAGATAGTAAATATTCTTAACAGTCCTCAATCTGTAACCCTCTTTTACCTGTTGTGGTCAACTTTTGAATAAAGTACAGGCTAAACTTAGTTATTAGAAAATCCTTCACAAAACAAAGGACATGCATCCAATTCTTTGTAAACTAAGGAAAACATAGGGCAGATTTGCAGCACTTGAGAGCACTTACAAAGTACAAAAAATGAACTGTAGTACGTAAACTCCCCAAACACCAGTGTCTATTCAATAAGGATTTGAAATATGAAGGCATTTTACAACTTCATCCCCTAAAGGTCAGTTAGCAATTTGTTTCTTTCACCCAAGTTGTTCTGGATTGACAAGGTGCCTGACTACCCTCAGCACCTTTAATGCATATTACCCTTACTACTGCAAGAGCTAATCACAATGCTATTTCAGGAAGCTGGCTGAGCACTGTAGACAATAAACCAAACGTCTGTTCCCTCAGAGCATACCTCAGCCTCTCAAAGACACCACAGACTTTTCATTTTTCTCTGAAGCATTAGGCACAGTTTAATGTGAGAGACAGGGTTTTAGAGCTGATGGAGTATTAGTGCTACCTGGTACATAAAATCATAATCAAGAAAGAAACACTCATTCCAGGCAAACACAAGTAGTAGAAATAGAAGGCTTAAGTCCTTCAAACATTTAAATAGGTACACATTAAATCATTATACCAATACAGACTTTTCAACCTGCTTCAAAACATGAAATTTAAGATATCTGTGCAGTTAAGAGGGACTGTTAATCACTTTTGGCTTTACCCCTAAAAAGTACTTAATGTTATTTCTAATCACTGACTTTCCCTTTTGGCAAGAAGGCTTCTAATAGAAGAATGGGATTGGGGCAGGGGGGAGGGTTCTTTGAGGAAGAAGTAGAAGGGAAAGGATTTGAATAAATGAACATGATCATGTTTTGAAGTGATGGTGGAAGTGTTTGTTTAATTACCTATGCATCTTAGTCATGCAAATGTTTTCATATGAAGATAGCTGCACAGTGTGTTTTAAGAAACCGATTATTCCATTTTTACAAGGGTTTTCATCCATTAGTTAAACTTGCAGTGGTTAGCAAAGTCTCCTTCAGCCCCACCCCGGATGCTTTCCCAGTACATCTAACTTGATTGAAAAAATGACAGAGAAACCATTGCTGATCTGCTGTGATCTACCTGCTCTTATTCAGTATCACTTCTTTAAAGATGAAAAGTGCGAAAAAAAGGGGCATATAACTTGACTTGAGAACACACAACTCGTTATAAACAGCAAACAGTCAGAGACACACATGTAATTCAGTAGAAGATGGTCAAAAGCTGTGCTTAATGAATAGCTATCTCAAATTTCAATCAAATACTTGGAGAGCACAGAAGTTACAAATACAGAATACCCAGCTAACATTTGTGCTGTGACCTGGTTATGGGGTCCAGGGAGTCTTCCTGTGTTACTGAGATTGTTCACTTCTTTATTGTCACCTGCTTTAGATGACTGAAATAGATCTGAAAACTAGTTCCTGACTTCTCTGTAGGATTATTTTCTTTCCTATATTCATATAAAACATACTATCTAACAAGAGTAACATTGTACTGTGATGGCTAATTAAATATATGGTGCCAGGCTAATGACCAGGGCTAGTCAGAAATATTCTGCTCAATTACACTGTTTGCTGTCCCACACTCTGGAGAGAAAGCACATCACTGCAGGCTCAAGAACCATCCCTTTTCATTGCTTCTTTACCATATTCACAGACTATTGCCCAACAATTTCAAAGCACTTTTACCAGAGTGTTCATGGCATAGGACAAGTACAAAGTCCTGTATCACCCCTGTAACATCTGTATTTGATTGCAGGAGAACCAAGTGCCAAGAAAAACATTAACCTAAAGTTCCAGTTACTGGTCAATGCTCTGCAGAACGGTACCACAAAGTTCAGACTGGACATCACCAAAGATTATGACTAGTTTGTTAGTTGTTATTGCCCTGAATAAGCAAACTACTACTGAGGTTGAATCCCACTTAATTCATTCCCCAGCTGGGATTTGAAAGAGCAGCAGTGACTAGCAGATGGTGCTTGGCCAGTTAGGACTGTCCCCTGGCATTGAAGTACTGAAAAGGATTCACTGCCCAGGATTTTTCTAGGTGAGCTCTTCAGAGAGTAACACACTAGCCTAGAAAGGTGTACTTGAAGGAATTATTCTCTGTTCCCTTAATGTTACTGTTTCTCTCTCACCCAGGCATTTGCAGGGCATAACCACAGTCAGCATGAAATGCTGTTTCAGCCAGTCCTCACAAAACATTTCAAGCTTCTCCAGTTTGCTACTTCTTAGACACTGTAATAAAGAGAAGGATAAACAATAATGTGAATAGCCATAAAGAGACACTCCTAAAGCTGTTGTGCCTAAATTAATCTAGTTAACTAGTTAGTAATTTGTACCTCATTGGACAATCATGAGAAAAAGAGGGTATTCAGAGATTTCTCTTAATAGTAACCTCAAGACATAGTGTAAAAATTTGGATAGCATACTCCTCAAGCTTGTATTAAACAAGAAATCCAGTTTTCTAAAGAAACTAGGAAACATATTTAAATATAAAAAGTTTGCTTTTAAAGCATTTGACAGTAGGCTGAGAGAGTAATGGAAATCCTTCTGATAGAAATCAGTAGCTAGTAGGCACACGAGATACAGTAGACGTATGTTAACACCGTATATACTCTACATTTCATTAAAATAAGAAAGATGAAATATCTTGAAATAACAGGGGCAGAAAAGAGCTGTAATTAACTGGATGCAGATACTAGATTTTTGCTTTTCTTCTTCTGATTCAGGTTTACCATTACTTATTTGAGGGTTGCTAACTACATAAAGGAAGTTTGCAGAGAACTGCTTGTATTAGGAATCTGTATTTCCTATACACACACTCAAAGATGATCAAGATCTCATTCTATAGATGTTACACAGACTCCTTTACACTCTTAAAATATGTAGCATAAGAATATTTTGTGCATTGGTATTTTTGGCTACGTGGCTATATTTAGAAAACTGTTTCTTTACTGTTACTGACTTGGGCTGTGCACAGTAAATTAAGGACATACCAAGAATCAATGATATTCAATTCATTGAGCCTGTGGTAGCACACTTTTCCCCTTCTGTCTGAATTTTCCCACCTTAAATGCAGCCCCTGCTGACAGCTCAGAGGATTCATGTTTTTCCAGTATGTTGAGGACATTGTACAAGTGCTATGTGATTATTAATAAAATGTCAGAGAAAATATCTTTGCCCTTTAAATATTTATAGCTAGGGAGACAGACACGGTGAGCCAGAGCTAGTGTGCATTGATGGGACCAGCTGAAAGAGAGACACGTGCTTTCAGGCTCCAGCAGATCTACTCTCCAGCAGATCTGAAAATCAAAAAGTTCCAGCAAAACACAAGTTAAGTGCAGGCACTTTTTCAGTGTTTTTAGGTTTAGTTATACTACTTTTCCTCTGATCTGATGAGACCAGAAGCTTTGTTTTGTTGTGGTGGTTTTTTTTTCCCCAGAATAGTCTAATAGGAGATACTAACTGTTCCTGTGTAGTGGATGCTTTTACATCTTCGGGCCATTATCACAGCTACAAGACAACCAACTTTTACATATTCATCATCTACGTGAGTCTGATTAGGAATTCAGATGGAGATGTCTAGAAATCAACAAAGGATAAACAAAAAGATAGATGACTCTGTGTCTAGTTTAATTTCAAAACAGATGTGCCAACATCTTATGCCTAAGTTTTGATTAAACACTGAGTAATTGATGTTTTCCCAAAGCCTATCCTCTATGAAATAGCAGATAAAGTTTCTTGAGTCAGCTCTGCGTTTTATGAGAGCCTTGTTTCTAGTGTGCATGTGGTTTGTTATAAAGGTCCTCCCTTAATATCCTCAGTCCTCCTTAAATAAAGTGATATGTCTTGTGTACATTAGACTTAAAAAACAAAGAAAACCATATCATTCATAAAAAATCCCTCTTAGGCATACATCTAGAGAGAGGCAACAATCCATCTTAAGAGTTCCTTTCAGCACTATTATCCCAAAACACAGACTTTTCTGTGATTGCTTTAGGACTGTCTATAGCAAACATTTAAGGCATCTGTTTGGCAGTAGGATAGTAGGATGTTCCACTTATTTTTCTTACCTTAACCGCCTCTTATTTTATGAAAAGCATGAGCTTGCATCACAGGAGGAAATGTGCCTGTCTTTGTTTTTTCCTGCCACACTATTTATTCTTTCATTGATTTATTCTACTGGAGGGCAAACATATTGTGCACAGCTACTTGTGATTCTGTGCCGCTGAGATATCTGCTTCTAAGCATGTTATAAAATTGTTGATGCTGCCCTAAGGGTCAACACCTGCCCTCCAAAGAGAAAGTTGTTTGTTTGTTTTTTTAATTTCAGGGCAGTTATGTCTGATTTCCTTACCTTTTTTGCACTCTTGCTCCTAAATTACTAAGGTGCTGGACTACTTCAGATGCCACCTATAAATAAGGTCAAGTTGATTTAGTCTTATTCTACCTTGCAAATAGAATTCCTGTGACTGTTCTTGCTTTTAGACTATATTTATGCTTACGTATATATGTATGCACAAAAATGTACATACTGTGTGTATAATTTTATTTTACATGTGTGTATAATTTTAGTTTAAACTATAAAGATAATCTGTCTGCAGCACAGAGCCTGCGTGCTGCAGTGCTTGAACTGAAACAGTCTAGCTAGTATGTTTTAACTTTCTGTGTGCATTTTGCTGCAGACAACTGTATAGCAGCTGCTACCTTCATCAGGGGCATAGGGAAAACAGGAATCCAGTCTGCATCATCATCTAAACAAGCATATTCCATCAGAATTAAGATTAATTAATAAAAATCAGACTAGATGAGATGAGAAATTCCCATATATACTTTCAATGGCTAGCATTCATACCCCCTTTAATATACATTTGGAAAAGCAAAATGGTTACAAGTACAAAGCTTCCAGAGTTCCATTATGTGTGCATTTATTTCCTCAAAAGGGTACCTTTCTGTTCCCAGTTCATAAAACTAAAGGATCTTGGGCCATTGTTTGAGGCTTCTGGATGCTAATGAAGTACAAACAACTAGGGAAGCAGCAAGAGAAGAGATTTGCATCTATAAGCAGACAGAGGCATATAGTGCACAAAGATCTTACAATGTCTGCCATAAATAAATATTTGAAAACCATGGTAATTGATCTATACTATAGATACATTTCCTTCTTAAAACTGAACATCTGTGAATCGCAAAGGCTAGCGCTATTGAAGACATGACTTGATAAACTGGAGGAGACAATTTAGGCTTTTAAAAGAAAAAGCTCTCAGAAAAACTAGTTATTTGCATGCTGAGTGCAGCACCATAGCAGAAATGAGAGTTGTAAGAATGGGAGCATGATATGGCTAGGGAAAAGGTGTTACAGTTTTATGGCTTAACTGTATGCCAAGCTTTAGAAAAAATGGGAGGCAGCAGGAGGGGGAACTGGAAAGAAGGAAGAGTTTTAATAACTTTGCTTTATATTCACACAACAAACTTCTTTTGAATTGACTAGCCAGTTGGAGAAAGTAACTGTCTGCCCTGAAAGTGGGTTATGGTAATTTCAGCATGGGCGGATGGGGAAAGGGAGGGCAGGAGACAGAAGCAGGGAGGGCATGTACAAACATATCTGTATTCTGCTTTCAAGTCTGCTGCTGGCAGTTTTCCTGCTGTTTCTCACTCTGCATTGCCTCTCCCTGGGACTGAGCTGCCTGCTCGCCCGTGTCCTCTGCTGCTCCCACTCATGTTGCCAGTGCATAGGCTAGAACACTTGGTCTGGTCTTAGTGTGCTCTTGGAGTCATAAATCCTTCTCAGAGTGATAGGTGGGCCAGTATTTACAGCAGGATGTCAGGACTAGGTACTAGTCTGAAATTTGTGGGTAGGTAAACTTTAAATGTGCTTTAAACAGCAACTAATTTTACAGGTAGGTACAAGCACTCGTGAACATACAGCAAATATGGAAATTATTTTTCTGTGCCACAACAAAGGGGAGAATACTCAAATAGAAAATAATTTTTTAAGCATGGATGTAGAAAAAAATATAAGCGGTTCTTCTGTCAATTGTCAAGACCTTTTTCTTTGAAAAAGTAAATTTCTGCTTTGCCTCTTGCTCTTTAGAAGCTCTAATCAAACAAAAAATAACTATTGGCACTGCCAATAACATTAATCAAGTTATGATTCAAGTGAAAAGGTGATTATTAACTGATTTTAGATTCTGACATTGTTTTTTGACTTCATCATGTCAGGCAAGATCTTTATGGAATATCTACTAGCACATTATCCTGGTTTAAGTGAAGTTATACCTGGTTCAGTTGAGCTGGGAATGTGATCTGAAGGAGATGTAAGAACTAAGCAAGAGAAATACATTAAAAGAAGAGAGAGAACTGGCAAGCCTGTAATCACAAGGAAACATGCTACTCAGAATTGCAGTCACTGTTTCAACGTAATACTATCAGGAGGAGTCCCTAGCACATCCTGGAGACGTGAAGCTTCTTGCTCTGCTATGGGGCACCCAAGGATCAGCACAGACTTTGGTCTCTGATCAGATTAGGCCTCAGGCTCATCAGAAGCATCTCTTACTTAATAGAGTTTGTCTCTAACACAGACTAAGAGGACTATTATTAAAAGATTAGGCTGCCTCCATCCTCTTGCTTAATTAATTTTTCAGTGTAGAAGGGAAACTCTCTGGTCCCCCGTCTATCACTGATGTAACATATTACAGTATCTGATCACAGTCAAACTAGTCAGCCTCCATGAACATCTGTGTATGAACAAATCATTCTGTAGGCAGTTCAAGGTCAGTCAAATAATGGACTCATTTAAAAACTGCGCATCAAGCTAGCCAGGGAAAATAAAAAGCCACACTTTAAGCTCTAGTCCTTAAAGATGAAAATAAACCCAGATTGCTTGGGAGATAGGTCTTGTACTCTAGGACATTCTTTTTACTGAAAGTGAACAATAACTGTAATGAACTTTTCATGAGAATCTTTTAAAGGAGGCATGGCATTGTGCATTGAAACAAAGCAAGACCGTAGGTAGGAATGAATGAGGCATTGCATCCTGTCGTCAGATAGCCAATGGTCCTGTAGTAAGTGCATTTATTTATGAATCAGGGGACACAGTCCAAGTCCTGGCTGTAAGAAAAACAAAACTGGGATTTAACTCTTCCTTATCTTCCCAGTCTCAGGTGACGTTTTTTCCACCAGACTGTTGCCTTCAATTTATCACAACAAACTGAAAGGTCTTTGCTTTGCCCTGACTTGGCACAATGACATTTTTGAAAGCTTGAATCTTTTTGTCAGGTTGGAAGCCCTTTCACTGCTACTTCCTAGCCAGCACATTTCATTGTGAATCAGGAAGGAAGGAGAAAATGAGAAACTCTGACTGCTCAGTGTCAACCTGGAGTGAATACAAAGCTACATACTATCAAAAAGAGGAAAAAGATAGTCCTGTCCTTGTGAATAGTGGCCTCATTTTTTTATTCTAATTACTCAAGTGGATTTGCTGGTGCACTTGCAGGTGAAACATGGGATCTGAATTTTGACAGTGAAACGGACAGACCTTCAAAGCCACATACATATAACTTGAAGATGAAAATGCTGGGAAAAATGGAGCTTGAACTTCAGAAAGAAGATAGTTTGAGGGATGGAGTGGAGGGCAAAGGGAAGGATTAAACAACTCTTCATCATCAAGACTAACAAAGTGGTCCCGGTTTAGGGAATCTTTGGAAGAAAATCTTATCTTTAAGAGACTTTAACTAGCCATCAGCAATACACTGAAAGAGCACCGATCATGTACTTTGACACTTTTTTCTTCTTTTCCCAGAAAAGCCAGAAGGATTTTTTATACAGAGGTCCTTGCTGCTACATTTTTATGAGAAAACTAGTTGGGGAAGGAAAGCCACTGAATCAGAAGTCAGGGTGTAAAAAGAACTTAGTCCCAAGGGAGTTCATGCCATGGACCGGATTTAATCTCTGAGAGTACTTGTTGCCTATAATCTCTATGTGGAAATTACTTTGAAAATTTCAAGTGAGGGATATCACGTTTTCCTGATACATGACTTACTCATATCCACCAAGCAAGTCAGTAAGGAAGCTGCTAGACAAAACCATTAGTATATATACCAACAAGGAGTTAATTACATTTTTGCCATTGATGACACCAAGTCACAAGTCACAAACTATTTCAATGCTTTAACAATCACGGTAATGCCAATACCTCAAAATTTATAAAATGACTAATAAGGTTGAATTATTTCCCAGTGACAGCTATCTCACCTTAAAGTATACATAGCCAATGAATGTCCATCCACACCTGACCATGGCTCCTTCCAGCCCCATACTTGTACTTCATCTACTCAGGACCTTGTGAAAAGGTTCATTCAAGGACCAGATCTATAAAGCACACAGTTTTACTCAATCAAATAAATATTTGTATCTGGACCAGCAATTCCTCATAGATAAGAGCAGCATTAATCTTGATGGTGGCCATAAATCAACCAAATGTATCCATTTGCCAGTTGCCCTTCTTCAGTGAAAATGATACTATTTTCCTACCCCAGAAGGCTGTTACAAAGATATATACATTATTGTTTGAATATGCTTAGATATTAGTGCAAGGGGTAAACAGAAATTTCTACAGAAATGTACATCTTAAAAAAAAAAGCCTTCTCAGACTCCAGTCAAATGTCACTGACAACTCCTGTGCTCACAGTTCTGCTCCTCTCTACCAAAGGTAACTAAATTCATTGCACAAGATGCACGTAAAAATAATACCACAAAACAAATGTTACTACAGTATACTAAAATTTTACTTTTCTGCTGTGAGAAACCTTTGTTGTCTTAGCAATGTTTTTATTATTTCTGTTTTACCATGTGTTTGTCATTTGTGCCAACTTTGCTTTTTAAATTTGAAGATATGAAAAAGCCAGGCTCTTCTGAAAAACCACTGTTCCATGTGTAGAAAAAGGCAAAGACCACATACATTTAAAATTTTTGACAGCTTTAGTACAATATACTGGGCTATAGGATGAAGTTTTTAAAGAGGTTAATCTCCTTTCCCATAAAAACTCTCAAAATCATTTATGCACCATTTATGTTTCAAGAATACAGGGAATACCTCTTCCCACAACAACCACAGTTCCCTATGGATGTGAAATATTTCTACTGGAATGCCAAGATACCAAAAGCATCAAGAATTATATCTATTCAATATTGCACATTTATTCTGTACCCATTCTTTTCATGGGTGGAAAAAAATCCCACCCTCAACAAAAAAACTTCAGCAGCAGCAGGAGTACACTTTCACAAAGTTACAGCAAGTACATTTTACCAGCATTTTTTGCTTTGTTTCTTGATAAGTTTAACTTGACAAAAGAAACTTTGACAAAACTGGATTTCAACATGTATGCTTCAAAATCTCCAAATTACAAAACTGCCTTAAATTAGATTTTACTTTGTTCTCAATTTTAACTTCAACAATATTCTCAGACATATTTTAAAATTTGCCTTTGCAACTCTGACAACTTGAATTTATTTTTATTACAAGTTCTTACAAAAATTTAATACAGCTAGTTTCTGAAGAAATTTAAAAAGAGAAGTTTATCTTAATGGGACATCTGTGATAAAACTTACGAACTACACACTTGCAATCTTCCTTTTGAGCACTGAAACTTCTTGGACCTTTGACCAAATCAAAACAGCTTAGGGAGAGAATGTAAACAAGCAAGGAAGGGCAAACAAATATTCCCATCAAATACTTCCTAATTCCAGTTCTTTTCTGGATCCATAGACCCAGTTATTATTTTCTATTATTGTGGTTTCTGACAAAGCCATTCCATAAGTTATCCATTTGCATATGCCATATCCTTGCTGGAACAAAAACATCCACTTTGTAAGTTAAATAGTTGTGCAAGTTAGGTTCAAACTAAATGGAAAAATCAGAGTAAAAACTTCCACGTGCAGCCTAACTGGACAATCATACATCAATAGTGTTAGCATATTCCAACTCTTCTAGCTAATGACAGACAATGTGATGAGAATACAGCCTATCTGTTAGGAAGTGACTCATCAAAACATCAACATGTGTGTACTTTCTCCCTCCAGAAGGGGTCAAAGAAATTTGGGAAGAGACTTCATCCTCTATTGTGATAGAGCAGGACATCACAGGGTGCATTGTGTTTTTTCCTGGTCTTTTTTTATTTGTTTGGTTGGTTTTTGGGGGTTTGTTTGTGGTTTGTCTGGGGTTTTGGTTTTTTTTTTTAAATTAAGTTTAGTGTATGAAATTCATCACAGACATTTCCCTCCTTTTATCTTCCTTGGAAAAAATACAGCTTACTTAGAACTTTCAGAAGGCATTATAGACAAGTGTTTTCAAGGCAACATATTTCCTTAGCGTCCCAGATGAACATGGTACATGATTAATGATTTTGTCAATTAATCTTAAGTTTACCAGTGACAAGCCAATAAAACAATCCCCTAAATTTTTGATGATGTTCTTCCTTTAGTGATGTCTTTAAGAGAAAAGAATTAACCATGAATGAGCCTCTACCTGTGTTTCATTCCTGGCTTGGATTTGTGCTTATTTGTAATTCTCACTTGTTCACATGCTCCCACTATGGTAAATCACTTTAAACATAACAACTGTCAAAGGACTATTTTTACTGTTAATGGAAAAAGGCCTCATTAGAAGATTTTATTGTGCTTATTCAGTGCCACTTCCCAATGAAAAACAGATAAACTATACTTACATTCTGTAGAGTAGCTGAAATAATTTACCACTGTAGATGATAATTTAATTACCCACAAGTTTAAATTTACTTTTTTTCTCCCAAAGTAATTAACTTAACACTCTTGAGGTATATATACCTATATAAAGAGAGGGAGTTTTATCATACTACATGAAGCATTAAAACTAAGTATTATTATGTGTCAAGTGATCAATTAAGGCTTTTATAAATGGATAACTGTATCATCATTACTGTAATGTGTAAATAGGGCTCAGCAAAATTCTGACTACCCATCATGCAGAATAATCTGAAGCTGGGCGGATCCTAACGCTAGATGCCAAAGTAACAAATTCACAAATATATAAGTCCTGGAAAAAAGATTTGCCTTCAACCCTACTGTTCTATCAACTCTTACTACAGCAAGCTGAAATTCCACGTAATTGTTGAAACGAGTGAAAGGCTGCCCAAAAAACGCTGATAGAATTGATACCCCTTCATAGCACAGTAGGATTAATTAGATGCACTCCTGGTGATGGGCTGCTTTATCAAGCTGATGTTTTGCCCCCTACTGAACCATTCTACTACAAGCATAGCGGTATAATCCTTGTTTAGTTACTCACTGGGAAAAGTAACTTTTCTCAGCATAGCTCAAAAGTTAAGTTTAGCTTCTGCATACTTACAAAGAATCCATAACTCCCACTGACTTCCAGCCTGTCTTCTGTCAATGTCACCTCAACCCAAAAACAAGCACCTTGTTTCAGGAGGTACCTGTAAGCAAAACAAAAGCGCTTGTTTCTCAAGCAGCCAAAACAGTCTCAGACAGCTGTTAAAACAGGTGAGGTGGCACTAGTCCTTTTTATTCCTGCAACACAGCTTTGGGAGAGGCAACTCAATCTCAGAGATGAAGATATTGAGTGAAACTGGACCCTGCCTGAAGCAGAGTCCATGCTGGCGGAGCTTCTCCATGCATCATACCTGTTTCACTCTGGAGCTGCCTGTCCCTGACCAGCCAGCTGCCAGCCAGGATACTTATCTTGGCTCACTGAAGTACAGGGGAGCCCTATACCTCTCCAAACCCAGATAGGTTTTGCAGTCTGGAACTCATGCCTTTAATCCTGCTTTGATTAATTTCCTAAATTTCAGATCCAAGCCATTTTCATCTTTTGTCTCTCTCTTGTGAGCTCAGATGTACAGTTTAGCAATGAGCCACAGTCCTTTGGAAAGACAGTTTTGCAATTAACCATTTGAGTGCATGAAGAATTATGTCATAGAGTCAATTTGCTTAGAAAAGAACACAGCCTGCGAGAGATAGCTTGTTAAAACAAAAAGATTTGTCTTTTTTTTTTTTTTGTTAGATAAAAGGATACTTTCATATTGGTCAGGAACACCTCTGTGTTCATGTTGATACAGATCTCTCTTTTTCCCTTTCTGACTTTAATGAAAGGAGAGCAAGGCATTTCAGATTTTATTACCACGGTCACTGCTGAAATGTGTATTAAATTAGAAATGTGGCAGTGCTGGGGTTTTAACAATAATTCAGACAGCTATGGAACCGCTACAAACGTGTCAGTCTCTTCTCTCTGCTTAACATCTGCTTCAATAAATCCAAATCAGATGCTGGCTGTCCAAGTCTTGAGTAAAGCTTATGAGGTTAAGACAAACACCTTTCTAAACTACCTCTTATTAATGATGGGCATATAGAAATGTGAATATATTAATAAGAAACTAAGCTTCCCAGACCAAGCAGAGCTCACTGTTACCTGTTATCTACAGTAGTTGAGTGCTTTGATTTCTGAGCCACATTTTTTGGTTTTAGTCTACAGAAAAAGATTACAATTAAACACAGATGAAAGAATTGCATTTTCCTGTTAAGGTAGGAGCACAGTTGGAATGTATTTCCATGCATACATATATGTATGTACTCAATTTTTGTGAGCAGAACATGACACAATCTGACTAACCCTCCTTCCTACCAAAAGTAGGATAAGCCAAAATTATAAATGTTGAATCACAATACAATGTTGATAAGGAACCTTTGGGAAGAAGGGAGGAAAATATTCATGTCACAGCATCAGGGACATGGCACTTAAGTTTATTTCATTTGCTGTCATTAGCTACACATATTAACTATGCCCCTTGCCTACTCTTTATGATGTGTTTTGTACATGGCATTTTCATTGATTCCTTTTAATGAGAATTAAACCCCTGCAAGAAGCACAAATGACCAAGGCATTGTGCACCAGAAATTCACCTTCATCTATTCAAAGAGGTTGTTACAACACTGAAATGTCCTTGTGACCGCCAGTAAAGGGGGGAAAAAATTGTCAGAATGCTATTGACAGGCACAGGCAAGCAGAAGAGGCCAAAGAGATTGATGACGCCATAGTGATTCCTCCAAGCCACTGGGCAAATAGTCACAGCCACAGTAAGTGACACATGGCAGCAAATCTATCTGCGGTGGCAGGAGGAGCTCACACTGTCCCCGAAAGGCCAGCCACTGAGCCACTGGTTCAGAGGCAGCAAACACATGTTCAGAGCAGCGCTGAACTGTACACACACATCCAAGTACAGACAAGCTAGCATGCTTCATTTCTGCCAGCTATTGGGGAAACAGAGAGGGCCTGGGGTAAATTTGGGAAGGTAGCATGGACAGCCATCAGCAATCACCCCCCTGCAGCTCCACAAGGTAAAATGCAAAGCATGGTTTTGCCCCAGCATTTCTCTCCAGGTAAACACCAGGGGTAATTATATTTGCTGCGTGCTAATAAATAAGGACTACTCTCAGAAATACAAAGCCTTTTTTAGACCAAGTATCAGAAGGGAGTAAGCTCCCCTGGTCTGTGCTGCCATTTGAATTCAGACATTTCTTCTCCTTGCATAATTTGCTACACATTTCTAATTTAAGTATCACATGTGAATGTGCAAAGTATTATGGTTGCTGTGTAAAAGTGTAATAATCAGATACTGATTTATCCCCCCCTTTTTAATATGTACTTTATACTTGACATCCTTGTAAAGGTTGGTGGCAAATTGCTGCAGTTAGAAAAATACGTTATCATAAATTTTGAAACAGGGCAAAGAAGTGTTAGCAGTAGTTCTGTGGTGCTATAAATACTCACTTTTACCTGCTTGGAATATTATAAAAGAGTGGAAGGAGTCATTTCCATCTAGGGAAAGATTTATGAGAACTGGGAGGTCTGTAAGCACTTCATTGTGTTTTTCTCAGTTCTGCTATGATGCCCGAGTAATGCTCAGGCTCATGTGTTTTCACTGCTCATTTGTTTTCACTAACACAAGTAACAATTATGGGCCTGTCTTTAATGAGCAACATGGTAAGATGTTAGAGATGCCCCATGAGGGAGGAGATAGTGCAGAAGGCACCTAGGGCAGCCCTGTTCCTGGTGGGTGCTGAGCTGTAGCAAGCAGCCCCAGTACAGCATCACGGCGCACTGGCTACATTGCTTCTCCTTCCTGCCCTGTGTCAGGCAAAGATGCATCCAGTGCTACCCACTGGCCTAAGCTACCCCAATTTGATTTTTAGTTCTCCTGATGGTTGAGTTTATCCTCCTGAAACCTGTGTGATACTCCAAGAGTTTGGTAGGGTGAGGTGGGTGGAAATACTCAACACATTTTAAGTGAAAAATGGGCAGAAGGATATATTTTATTTCTAACAACATTATCAAACCTAAATGCATATGGGAACACAATAGCTTTCCAGATGAAAGTTTTTTTGAGAACATTGCTCAGGTCTGGAAGGCCTGGACATGGGGAAGAAGACCCTTGTGACTCAAACTCAGGGTAATTTCCTGGGATGAGGTAAGCTCCAGTACCTAACCACTATCTACTTCCCGTCATCCTCTGTGAGTAATCTAGCCTCCAAACTGTTAAGTCTTTTGGTGTAGAAACTTTTTAAATACCTTGTTTTCCTTCTGCTTTGGACTGGGAAGCTTTCTGACACCATCAGTGTTCCCACCCAACTCATTTGTTGATGAGATGCCCAGTGATCATTAAGAAGTCATATAACTGAATTGGCCATTAAAGTACATATATGTTAGAAATCCTTACAGAACTGTATTGAAAGAACATTACTGCCCTTTACAGTCTAGAGATATTTAAGGGACTGAGGGAGAGCAGGAGAAGATGGAGTAGGACATCAAGGAGAAAATAAATGCCTCCTCTCCCCTGCTCAACTCCTGTACCTAAATGAAGCAAGAAAAAAAAAGAATAGTTTGGTGGGAAGTAGGAACAACTTCACAGGAAAAAGCGCTGAGACAGTTCAAACATTTTGTACTTTCTCAGATCGGATAGCCCTGCTTGGCTAACACTTTCACAAGGTGTCAACCAGTTTCAAGGGTAAGCAATTCTTACTCTCTGAAATGAGAAGTGTTCCAGAACAAATTTCATTCACTTTCTTCCATATGGCTCCTTAGCTTGCTAAACAGACCTTACACAACCTTGCAGGGTGGGAGCAATACATATAGCCCATTACTAGTTCATTTGATCATAGGCTGTTCAATACTAGGAGATAATAGGGGCAGCCTTTCTAACTCTGTCTTGAGAAACACCTGCTAAGGGCACTATTGAAGTCTGCATGCTAAAAATCATACAAGACCGCTTTTCAACAATTAGAATCATGTTACAGAGGTAAAGGAAGATGCTAGTGCTATGAACACAAAGCCAGAGTGCCCCTCTAATTTTCTAAAGCCTCTATCTCCTCAAACAGGGATCCCTGAAAAGTCATGTAAGACAAAGCAGGTGTAACTAAAAACACAAAAGTAATCGGATATTTAAAAAAAAAAGTTGCAATGGATAAATAACAATCAATCCTTCACATATTCAATCCTGGTGTTCAAGGCCAGGTTGGATGGGGCCCCAGGCAACCTTGTGTAAATTCAGGCCTGGAGGTTGGTGGCCCTACCTGTGGCAGGGGGGTTCGAACTCTATGATCCTTGGGGTCCCTTCCAACCCAGACCATTCTATGATTCTATGATTCTCCTACGGTTCTTGCTTCTGAAATCTGCCTTTACAAAAGCAAGAGCTCCTTACAAGTGTCAAAAAACCTTTCTGCTGGAATACAACTGTAAAGGTGGCAACGCTTTTGCATTTAAGATAATAGAATATGCTTTAATTATCCAATTTCTCCCAGAAACTAAGTCCTCAAATTTTAACAAACTTGCAAGAAGACAGCCAGCTGAATTTCTGCTTTTTTCTTTCTGATGGAATATGGTAGAACCATCTGTAAATGCACTTGGGTTTCAGTACAGAAAGAATCAGAATTAATTAGAGGCTATTTTAGACATGATAAAGTCATCGTGCAATATTCTATAAAAAGTTATTTTACAGAGGTTCTTAGCCTAGCGGTGTGATACAGGAAACTGCCATTGTATCAGCATCCTTCATTTGAACAAGGACTCTTCACCTGTTTCCGAGGTTGATTCTATTTCTTTCCTCCATAACAGCATGGATAAAAAGTTGAATCAGTCTATTCTGACCATTATATACGAGATCAATGCATTCTGGTGATGCATGTATTTACACCTGTTTGTAAATATATATACAAATGAAGGGTGTGTGTATAAATATATATACAAACAAATCTACAATCACACCTGTGTACTTATATGGTCATGCAGGTGGAGTACAAGCTGAAAAAGCTGATAAATCAAGGTATTCCACAATTGCATACATTTTACTTTCTGTTGCTCGGACACCATGACCACGTCTCAAAACTGTTCTCATTCATGCTAATAAACCCACCACTTACAGGTCCACATGATGCCCAGCCAAGCCCCAAAAGCTCACCTTCAGGCTGTCAGCCAGGACTCCAGGCCTGTCCGCTCAGCCCCTATGCAACTGGCCTGCTGGACTATAGCACATGTTATGCAGTGGCTGTTGCTTTGCTTGTCTCCAAAAGAAACTAAAAAAAAAAAACCCAAAACATGAAACATTTTATGAGTCTGGATGCTTCAATTAATGCAATGCTTCTTTTATACCTTTAAAAAGTGGTAATTGTTCTCTCCAGGCAGTGTACGGCTACTAACATAATAAAGAATCATTCAAGAAAGTCCTCAGTATCTTAAGTTTTTGGAAAATATTTTTAAAAACTCAAACAAAATCCATCACCAAAAATAACTTTATACTTGAGTTCAATTCAGTATGTTTCTGTAAACAGCTTATGACCAACAGAAAAGCCAGCATTGACACATCTTCACAGTGACCATCAGTATTCAGTGAATATAACATGATGTGACTTGAGTGGTTGAGTAGAGAGATCCAGGAAGATATTCGGGAAAAGAGGAAAAAATATGAGCTTTGGAAGAAGGGGCAGGTGTCTTGGGTCGACTATAGGAATGTAGTGAGATCATGTAGGGAGAAAGTCAGAAGGGCTAAAAAACTGAACTGGAACTCAGGCTGGCCAGTTCTGTAAAAGATAATAAAAAGTCCTTCTATAGGTATATAAACAGTAAAAGGAGGGTCAAGGAGAATCTCCAGTCCTTACTGGATGCAGGGGGAACATTAGTGACAAGGGATGAGGACAAGGCTGAGGTCCTTAATTCCTTCTTTGCCTCAGTCTTTAACAGTAAAAAAGGATATTCCCTGAGTACTCATCCTCCGGAACTGGCTGACAGGGAGGGGAAGAATAACAAAGTTCCCATGGTTCAGGAGGAAATGATTAGCGACCTACTTGGCCAGTTAGATACCCACAAGTCAATGGGGCCAGATGGGATTCACCCAAGGGTACTGAGGGAGCTGTCAGATGTGCTTGCCAAACCCCTTTCATCATCTATCAGCAATCCTGGCAGACTGGGGAAGTTCCAGTCGACTGGAGGCTGGCAGATGTTACACCCATATACAAGAAGGGTCAGAAGGAGGATCCGGGGAACTACAGGCCTGTCAGTCTGACCTCAGTCCCAGGGAAGATCATGGAGAGGGTCATCTTGGGAGCTATCATGCAGCACATGCACGATGGCCAGGGGATCAGGCCTAGTCAACATGGGTTTACAAAAGGTAGATCCTGTCAAACTAACCTGATCACCTTCTATGACAAGGTGACCTGCTTAATGGACGAGGGGAAGGCTGTGGATGTGATCTACCTGGACTTTGGTAAAGCCTTTGACACAGTTTCTCACAGCATTCTGACTGAGAAACTGGCTGCCACTGGCCTGGACAGGTGGACCCTCAGCTGGGTTAAAAACTGGCTGGATGGCCGAGCCCAGAGGGTGGTGGTGAATGGAACAAGATCCAGCTGGAGGCCGGTCATGAGTGGCGTCCCCCAGGGCTCAGTCCTGGGTCCAGTCTTGTTCAACATCTTTATCAATGATCTCAACAAAGGGATTGAATGCTCCCTCACTAAGTTTGCAGATGACACTAAACTAGGAGGAAGTGTTGATCTGCCTGAGAGTAGGGAGGCTCTTCAGAGGGATCTGAACAGACTGGACCGATGGGCTGAGTCCAATGGGATGAAGTTTAACAAGGCCAAGTGTAGAGTGCTGCACATGGGACATAATAACCCCATGCAGCGCTACAGGCTTGGGGGAGACTGGCTGGAGAGCTGTCAGGCAGAGAAGGACCTGGGGGTGTTGGTTGACTGCAGGCTGAATATGAGCCAGCAGACTGCAGACTGAATATGAGCCAGCAGTGTGCCCAGGCGGCCAAGAAGGCCAATGGCATCCTGGCTTGTATCAAAAACAGTGTGGCCAGTAGGTCTAGGGAGGTGATTGTGCCCCTGTACTCGGCATTGGTGAGGCCACACCTCGAGTACTGTGTCCAGTTCTGGGCTCCTCACCATAAGACGGACATGGAGGTCCTTGAGTGCGTCCAGAGAAGGGCAACCAGGCTGGTGAAGGGGCTGGAGGGCAAATCCTATGAGGAGTGGCTGAGGGAGCTGGGGATGTTTAGCTTAGAGAAGAGGAGGCTGAGGGGAGACCTTATCACCGCCTACAACTACCTGAAGGGAGGTTATAGAGAGGTAGGTGATGGTCTCTTCAGCCAGGTGACAGGTGATAGGACAAGGGGGAATGGCATGAAGCTGTGCCAGGGCAGGTTTAGATTGGATGTTAGAAAAAAAATTTTTTACTGAAAGAGTTGTGAGGGCCTGGAACAGGCTGCCCAGGGAGGGGGTTGAGTCACCTTCCCTGGATGTGTTGAAAAAAGGGGTAGATGAGGTACTTAGAGATATAGTTTAGCTTAGGATGGGATTGGTTGGACTTGATGATCTTTAAAGGTCTGTTCCAACCTTGTGATTCTGTGATGTAATTCAGTTTATGCTTTGACCTAATCAATGAAGTTTACGATACATGGCAATTGTCAAATCTTACAGCTTGGGGTGACTGTAAAATCAGCTGTGTACTAGCATGCTGATGCTTCTTACTGGGAGCAAGGCCAGAACTTTGGCCTTAATTGAAACTACAGTGTCCATTCAGACCCTCTGTGTCAACACTAAACTATTTTGAGCGACATGGCTAGTTGGCTGAAGCTTCTTGTTATTGCCTGGTCCACATCTGGATCTGTGAAATATGGCTTTACATTATGAGATAGAGGTTTAGCACGTAAAGTCAGGCTACACAGATACAAACAATACCAAACTGTTGTGTTTGGAACTTTTTATATTTCATTTTTTTAAATTATTTTTTTGTACTGCTCAGAACTCTACACTTTCCAACAAAAGGGTTTAGGAAAATCATGGCTGCCAGATTGAACTATATGTTATCATGCCACGATGACAAACATTGCAGCCAGTCATTTCACCACCCCCACAGTCAGCCCTAGGGACTGCATTTGGCAAGATCCAAAAATGAACATCTTGAGATGGAATAGTTGCAAGATTACTTTTTATAAATGCATATATAAATTATGTCCTTCAGTCTAAATGCATGCAAAGGTGACCCACTCATTCCAACACCAAGCAGCTGAGATGAGACAGTACAATATATACTTCATTTCATGTATTCGTTTCTTGTTTAGTGTGGTTTGTCCCCATTGCACTGATATGTGTATAGCTATTCTGTAGGAACTCTCTAAAAACTCCACACCTTGTTCGTGCAATTTAAAGGAGAGCTGTGACAGCTCAAGATGCAGCACCAGTTGTGAATGTTTCTGTTTACATAAATGCCAGGATCCTCATTTCCAGAGTTTTCTGCCTCGGTAACTGTTCCTGCTCCAAATGAAAGACTGACATGAATTATCCAAGTGTCCATCCTCTTTCCACTCAACAAAACCTCACGCTGCAGATGGTGCAAATGTCCTGGCATATGCAAAATCCAGTAAATTTGTCTCTGTAAGACTGCCAAAGGCAGCAGAGAGTTCATGCGTAAGGCAGGCTGGCAGGGCTCTCTGGAGGTGTTTGCCCATTTACAGCATGTCTGACCTCAGACAGGGCTATCAACTCCCCAACTCTACAGGAGCTGTGCACTCAAGTCTTTGTACCTCAGTGCCTGAAAAAACTTTGAGAGTCAAGACCAAAAAGATTGCCTGAAAATAAGTTTCCAGATGAAGATGAGGAACATACCCTGATAGAAGTGTTAGCCTGATGCAGCCATCATTTTCTCAAAGTGCTTTGGTACTATTTTCCTGAACAAAAAAGAGTGTTCAGGAATTGCTATGACTTTAACATCACAATTACCATTTCATTTGCATTTGTCAGTAACTTACCTCTTCAAAGATTTAGATTTTCGAGTAAAAATAAATAACAATTTTCTGTGAGACACTGTGGTTACAAATCACAATGCTTGCTCACACTGAATCCTGATGAAAGTTCCCTATTGCTGGTCACATTTAGGTAAACATAGGAGTTAAATTAAAAGGGAAAGATCTTCCTGAGTACCTCCACCTTACCCATATCCCTTTGCAAGGTTTAGTACTGCAAATTCTATATTTCTTCAGGTATTCACATACTTTGCTGAATGCAGACAGAGCTGAAGCATGCTGCACAGCTTGTGAAACCTATTAAAACCCAGGATGTTTCAAGTAGAGGAAGGATTCTCATAATTGTGGCATTCTTACTTCTGATATATCTTCCCCTGCACTAAATACACAGAGAGAAATTGGAGACCAGTACAGTAGGTAAGAATTTTGTTCTTGGCTTCAGAGTCTTAGCCACTCTTGGATGAAGAAAGTAGGCATAGTGAGAATATGGTCCCTTCTCTACTGTGGCTTTGTAGAGACATGCCAATGATTTGAACTAAGAAATTCTTTAAAGTAAAACAGATTTTAAGACATATGCTGATTTCAAAGTTTGTATGTTGGCTCACCTATGGAGTCTTCATAGCTGCTGTCACCACAGTCATTGTTAAGGCTCAGGAAAAACTTAAAAGAATAAGAAAAAGGACACGTTAGTGTTCCCAACACTATTTTTTCCTCATTATGTAATGCTGGAAAGCTCAATTCAAGTCCATACTGACTGACTGAAACCAAAATAAACCTTCACAATATGTATATGTAAAGCTTCCAACTATCAAAATGTAAATTTACCTTAAAACCAATATTTAATAGAATCATAGAATGTGTTAGGCTGCAAGGGACCTTTAAAGGTCATCTAGTCCAACCCTCCTTCAGTAAGCAGGGACATCTTCACTAGATCAGGTCGCTAAGAGTCCAGGCTCAAGCCTACACTACCTCTCTGGGCAGCCTGTTCCAGTGTCTCACCACACTCATTTTGAAGAGCTTTTTCCTAATACTCAATCTAAATCTCTGCTTTGCTATTTTAAAACCATTACCCCTTGTCCTATTGCTACATGCCCTTGTGAACAGTTCTTCCCCAGCTGCTTTATAGGCACCTTTCTGGTACTCGAAGGCAGATATAAAGTCCAGCAGGAGCCTTCTCTTCTCCAAGCTGAACAACCCTAACCCTCTTAGCCTGTCTTCATAGGAGAGGTGCTCCATCTCATTGATTATTTTTGTGGCCCTCCTCTGGGTATGCTTCAACAGGTCCATGTCCTTCTTGTGTTGAGGGCTCCAAAGCTGGACACAGTACTCCAGATGAGGACTCGCCAGAGCAGTGGGGCAGAATCACCTCTCTCAATCTGCTGGCTACACTTCCACAATTCTTTTGATTCAACCCAAGATGTGGTTGGCCTTCTGGGCTGCAGATGCACATCGGTGGCTCCAGCTTCTGATCCACAGTACTCACAAGTCCTTTTCCTCAGGGCTGTTTTCAAGCACATCATCTCCTAACTTGTAGGATAATGGAGATTGTCCCGACCCATCTGCAGAACCCTCCACTTGGCTTTGTTGAATCTCATGAGGTTCACCTGGGCTCACTTCTCCAGCCTGTCTAGGTTCCTCTGGATGGCATCCCATCCCTCTGGCACATTAACCTTATCACCCAGCTTGGTATCGTCAACAAATTTGCTGAAGGTGTACTCAATCCCCACGCTAATATCATTAATACAGATATTAAACAGCACCAGTCCCAGCACAGACCCCTGAGGAACACCACTTGTCACAGTCTTCCATCTGGACTTGGAGCCATTGACCACCACCCTTTGGATGAGGCAATCCAGTCAATTTCTTATCCACTGAACCCATCAGATATGTATCTCTCCAATTTAGAGAGAAGAATCTTATGAGGGACCATGTCAGAGACCTTGCAGAAATCTGTATTTCACCTACCACAACAGATGTTAAGAGTGGGCCACATAATTCTCCTGTAAATTACTACTTTGAGCAGCATATTGACACAAAGCAGGTGCTTGCTCTCTGGAAAGTGGTGGATTTGCCACAAGTGAACACATAGTGTTCATAATGGTTTTGGTATTTTAGAATAGCAGGAACAACTCCTCCTTTTTAATTAAACTTAAAAAGAAAAAAGTTTTCAGCAATTCTGGTAGGATAGTATCATCCCCATTTTGTTTTCCTTTATGCTAAATTAAATCTCCATGTTCATCAGAGTCCTGTGGGCTGAATTCCTGGTTAAGTTTAAGAGTTGTATTCCTGATTAGCATGTTCTGAACAGAAGCAATAGGTTTTCCAGTTAAAAAAGGTATATTTGAAGTGAGACACAATGATAGAATGGCCACCGTATGGGTAACATAATGAATTTAACAGTTAAAGCATTTAGCATAAACAATATTGTTGACTGATAACAAATAGACTCCACTTTAATTGATATAACAGATAAAACCACTCTTCTGTCAAATTAAACTTTGGAAAATGAGTCCATCAGCCCTTTTAAAATACAGCTTGGGAAGATTAAAGTTCATGTTCCAGATGGCCCAAAAATAACCACTAAAAGCTTCCAGCTATGCTTGAATTAACAAGCCACTATATATGATCCACAAATTTGACATATTATGAATTAAGCATACAATGATGGGGAAGGGAAAAGAGGAGAAAATGAAGACAAAGTGGGGAACAGTCCCTTAGCTTTACAGAACTAGTTTAAGCATCCAAAATAGAAGGTTAAATTCCCCTGGCCAGCTTTTATTATCAGGAAACCAGAAACCAGTCCTACCACTTTCTGGTAGAACTGTTTTCTGAAGGAATCCATAGTAGGATCTCTCCAGAATCCTACCTTGTCTGGCAGTTTAACCTAATACGTTCAAGATGAACAACATAAAAAGTCCCCTAAAATTTACAAGGACCACTACTAACAACGATAATTCCAAATCATTAGAGATGTTACAGGTGGATATTAAGGGCATTTAGGCAAATGGGTTTGTTATAGTATCCCACTATTCTGCTTTGCATTACTTCAGAAGGGGATACTGAAGCCCCAACAAAAACTATTGTTTTTTTCTTTTCCCTGGGATGAAGTTACATCATTATTACAGGAGTTTTTAGAGTTCTGGCTAGGGGAAGGAGACCAGAAGAGTTTTCTGCAAGTGGTTTGAACAGGTTTTCCATTCCAACTACTGAACCAAAGCTGGTATCAAATCATACCATCCAGACTTAAAAGGGGAGCAAGAGAGAAGTCAGGTGTTAGTATTTATAACACAACAAGGAAAGTGAGATAAGCATAACCGATTTAACAATTTAGGGTGCCCTACTGTTTAGACTATGAAATACACAGAACAGAATAGAAAGTACACAGGTGAAATAGGACACATGGGTTTCTTCAGTTGTGGTATGAAATGATTCTTTATCACTGGTGATTAATGCTTAGATCCTGAATACAGGCTTTATCCTGAGCTACATCCCTCATACGTTTCCTTCGTAAGTCTGCACCTGATGGTAGCCAGCAACTAATGGCTCAAAAGCCAGATCTCAGAGATCTGCCTTTGACCAGACCAAGGCTGCTTCATTTGTACAAACAACAACAAAGTCTTCCCAAGGTCTAACAACAAAAAATGTCTGCTAGTAAGGAAAATATCCTCTCTCAAATTTAAACAGCCAACACAACTTCTCCCTAGAAGAGAATAAAATAAAGAGAAGCAATCAGAAAATAATCAAAAGGGAGGCATACTACATTTTTCAGGTTTTGAATAGCAATTGGGAGAGCATTTAAAAGTGATGTTCTTATATTTTGAGAAAAGCTTGAGTAAAAAACCATCATGAAAGAAATATTTAAAACAGTCGTGTTGAGGAAAGGGTGGAAAAGAAAGAGAAATAATCCCCTGAGAAACTGTGGAGGAAAGAAAAGTGGTCTTAAAAATAGAGTCCCCTTCCAATAGACATCAAAAGGAAAAGACAACTAAGGAAGACATTAGTGGTAAACAACTCCTAGCAGGGAGCCAGGGGTTCACAAAGATGCATCTTTCTACAGGCAGAAGATAAGAAACAAGCTGAGAAACTCAAGCACAGTAAACTGCTGGATTAGGAAAGTGTGTATTCAATGTGTCTGCTCAGAAGGAAAAAAAAGGATGAAATAGCAAATGAAGACAAAGCACCGAACCACAGGTATTTCTGAATATATAATGCCTGTAACGTAACATTCATTTCCCATCATGAATTCCAGAATAATTTAGTGAGAATATGAAAGCTTTACTGCAGAAACTGAAAGACTTTTTATGGTAAAGCACAAAGAGAAAAATAATTTGATCTGGTCACATTGTCATATTTTTTGTTCAGACTTGCAGCGGAGTCAAAGCAGCACGTTTTAACAACATATAACACTGGACAGGTCGGGGGGGAAAGCCAAGTGATGAGAGAACTCAGAGCTGACAGAGGTGAACAACAGTGTGCCTGTAGGATTAGCTCTTCATAACAACTACTTTGCATATGGATGACCAGCAAAGGAAAAAGCAATTTGGGAAGACTGATGATGAATCACACTCCTTTTTTAAACATATTCATGAATACCCTTCAAAAAGCCACCATGCTGCCAAACTCCTCTCCTTAGCACTAAGACCTATGACACTTTCACACAGGAACTGTATGAGAATAATGGACAAAGTTAAAGACATCTTGGCTTTTAAGGTAAAAGATTTTTTTGGGATGCTCTCAAATGGTATTCAGGAAAAGGAAGAGCAACACAGTTCTAAGAACTTGTTGGAATCAGCACAGGAATTTTCTCCTATTTGCTTGTACACAGCATTCAGGGAAAATCAACTCTCTTCTACCACACTACTAAGCAAGATGGTACATACACGGGTCCTATTTCTCAAGCTGTCACCATTAAATTAGGCAGCAAACAGATAACCAGCAGTCAGATGGATTGTGCTATGTTTTGGAACGCTTTCATGCTATCATCAGAAAAAATCACATTTTAAGTAAGAGAAAGGTACCATAAAAACATAAACATAGGTACTCATGAAAATGTAAATAGAAGAGAACAGCATGTGCAAAATGGGTTTAACCCCCCCACACACCCAATTACTTATCCTAACTAACAGAGAAGTAGGTAGGGTTCCTCTGCAAGGCATTACAGTTTTCCTGTGACAGCTGTTCTTCCTTTTTTCCTTTCAGAAGTGCAAGAATGACACCATGAAAAGAACAGCAATAGAATTTAAAACTAAGAAGAGAGAACATTGCTTCCAGCTATTCACACTCATAATCTGTGAAATTTATGGCCTGAGAAGACAGCACTGAAATTAGCCATCCCTTCTTTAAATTGAGCTCAGAGTTCTAGGATCCATGTAATAACTTTTTGCTTTTAATATTAAAATACAAGCAATCAAAAATCACACGTGAAGATGTCACATTACCAAAAGTATGGGGATTTTTTTCTTCCTTGAGTTATAAGGGATTAAACTTTGGTAAGAACACTAATGGTGAGGGGAAGGTTTTTTACTTTTTCCTGGTGTACCTTCTCAATAGTTTTTTTTTACTGGGGCATCATATTCCCACAAGTTATAAAAGCAACAAAAACAAATCCACAAACCATGAGAGATAAAATGTAAAGGTATTGAACCAATGCATTTCACAGCTGAAAAAATAACCATGTACATGCTTCCATGATGTAGCAACTACCTACTCTCTAGCTGGAGAGTAGAATGACCACTTTTACACAGGACACTAGCAAACCGCATTTGCTGAATTATCCAAGGCTGGTGAATCCAGATAGCTTTTAAATAAGAAATTAATTTGTTCTGATGACAAAATATGAAGAAATCTGTTAGATCTACACAGCCTCTTATTGCTAAATTTTAACTGAAAATTCATTCAGTTGTGATGTAAAAATTATAACCAAAAGCCCATTTATATTACAGCTGCCAAACACAATTTAGAAAATCAGAAGTTTTCATTCAGTTTGTATATTAATAATGAGTATAAGTAGTACTTCTAATGCCATTTTTCTTAAATATGCAATGGAAGGCTAGGAAAATATGTGACTGGGACCAGTTTTAATGAAATAATGATGAAATTATAGTTATGCTTTCACCTTCATGTGAAGGCAAGAGAGATCTTATGCTACCAATGCACAGGAGTAATATAAATAAAGAATGCAGAAAAAAAAAAAAGGGGCAAGCCAAAACTTTAGTGACTGTTTTCAAGTATGAATAAGATCAAAGATTTAGAAGGACAGAGGTGTAGCAAAATAAAAAAAACCTGAAAAAAACACAAAACAGAAAGGAGGAAATGGCAGCTCAGCAAAACTGTGAATCATCCCACCTAAAGTTGTCATGGAGTTTTGCTCTTCCACACCTGACTGGAAGCTGTTTGGCCAACAGAGACTCGTTGTGGGAAAGCACCAGAGACAGTGAACATAAAATCTGCACACAACAGAGTGTTAATCCCAGCACATTACTGTGTGTATCAATAACAGATAATCAGTGTACTCCACATGGCGTTTGTGTGATTTTGCCTTGGCATAATGGAAGATGCCTTCATAGGACTGACCCATGGAGTTGAGAATTCTATCAAATGGAGCAGGATGCTATATCTGTAATTAAGAAATTACATTATTTTATCATCTTCAACAGCTATCTTAGTCTCTTTTGTATTCAACTCTTAACTTTAAGTGCTTTGTACAAACAGAAGCATGGTGGTGCAAGGTTGTGAAAAATGATGTTGAGCCTGGTGTTAAGGATACCTGCATACAAGGGGAAACTTTGATCTACCAGTTTTAACCCAGCTAATACTTACACAACAGAACTTGTTTTATTACTATAAAAATATTACCGAGTCTCCTTCTTATTCCCCCCAAAAGTTAGCTATAATTTAAAAAAAATATATATCACTGAGAAACAAAACTATATACCTTAGTGAGTCATAGAGCACCTAGAATGAAGACAGAATCATTGATAGCTCAAACTTTTCCAGCTTTCCTGATGGATGAATATTGAATGGGTAAGCTGAGGGAGAAAGCTTGCCATTTTCAACCCTTAGACCACTTCTACAGAAATCTTCCCCTTAAACATAGTACGAGGAGTATCTTTTCACCTCTTAAGACCATGCTGACTTGCTCCACAGTTGGCTTCTGTACCAGAAGTTGCTTTTTCTGGGAATAAAATAGCAAGAAAGCTCAGAGATGTCAACAATGCTGTTTACGAAGCTGTCAATTGCAGTAGGGTATTTTCTAACTCACCAGTAGCAGTAAAAATGAAATTCAACTGTAAACAAGCTAACAAACCTCTGCAGGTCTGGACACCTTCCAAGGAATAAGGCAGTAAAACCAAAACTCATAAGCCTTAAGAATTCAAGGTCCGGAAGCAGTTGTACCTTTCTCCCATTCCAGATCAACACATGAAGGAAGACTGACATCTGTCTTCTATGCAGGGGTCACTATCTCAGGAAAATAGTCATGATCTCCTCAAAGCCATTTCAGCCTTTGACTGACCTTCTTGAACCCACAGTAGTACCCAGAGAATATTTTTGTGAAGCCTTTCACTGCCATACACATGTCTACAAATATTTGAGAAAAAGTATAGTGTAGCTTGACAACTCATTACAAGAAAACCATCCACTTTTGTATAATGCTTCTTTAATCTGACAGTGATCAGACCTTCTAGGCTTTGCTTTTTGGAGGAAGCTGTTTTTGTTTTGGTCAAGAATGGGAATGTTTCACTGTTTCCTTATTTTCGAGGTCAGGCAAACATATGCTGCAATTGCTGTGGTTAACTGCTGTCTCAAAATGGCTTATTTTAGGTATGCTAAGAGAGCAGGGACAGTCCTGTGTAATTAAGCAAAGAAACTGGAAGCCCTTCTTGGAACAAATTTTGCTTCTTTGGGTCTGCTGGCTGGTTAAAGAAAGCCCTTAGGACTGTCATGTCTTCTGGAAGCCTGTCTATCTCCAGCAGGGTGCTATCCTTAGCACATTTTTCTCAGCTGGACCCCTCTGCATGACCTTTAGTGAGAGGGCAGCAACTATTGTATTTTTTTTTCCGACCGACCAGACCCAGATGCTCTCCAGGGTCATTAAGGAGCCTCTTTGCTGTAGTATTCAAACTTACCAATTCATAAAGCAAAAGCAGAACAAAGGTTTCTAGTTTAAAAAGCCATAACCATTGTCATAGTGCTTCTCATTAAAACATATTTCTGCATAGAAATCCTGATAAACCTAAAGCTTCTGCGTAAATAAACTGCCTGGTTCCTGCTCATCAGGAGTCCCCTGTTATGTCTGTGTTAAACAGGATTCTGATGGGCTGAAAAACAGCCAGGTCTATGGCTTCCTGATGAGGGGGAGCAAAGGGGCAAACGCTGAGCTACTCTCTTTGGTGATCAGTGATAGAACTCGAGGGAACAGCATGAAGCTGTGACAGGGGAAGTTTAGGCTGGATATGAGGAAGAGGTTATTTACTGAGAGGGTGGTTGGGCAATGGTACAGGCTTCCCAGGGAAGGGGTCACAGCACCCAGCTTGACTGAGGTTCAAGAAACGTCTCGACGACACACTCAGTCCCATGTTCTGATTTGGCTTGTCCTGTGTAGAGCCAGGAGCTGGACTTGGAGATCCTTATGGGTCCCTTCCAACTCACAGTATTCTATGATTCTATGGCTTCATAAATTTGATTGCACTCCCAATCACTTTGTTTTGAGAAAACAGGTAACAAAACCAAAAAAACACCTCACTTTTGCCTTCATTTATGCAGGTTCCTTCTTGAACTACTAATGGCTTTAAATTCTTATACATTTATTTTAACTTTACAGCAACATCAACAGTTGTTGCTTTATTTGATAGATAAATCCTTTCTTAGAGAGCTTTTGCACTTTCCCTGTTGTTTACTAGACGTGTGCTTCCTTTACCAATTTCCAGAACTATCACTGATACAGTAACTGTTAAGAGATATCATCGGCCCCTGGAACAGAAACATCTTCTTGTTTTGGTCCTTTCACACGCACTTGATCTTCCCACAAAGAATTAAGGTTACCAGAATGAGAAATAATGAAAAATTAGTAATTATTAAAAGAACCAAGGCCTCTATGTATCCTCATCCAATAATAAAATAGAAACTATTATTAACTGTAGTAATCTCACAAAGCTGTACTGAAGTGACATTTGTAACCTTTGAATAATTTCATGTTTTCATAGAATTGTTACTTCATTTAAAAAAGTTTAAAAAATTATCACAGCAGATTTGATCTTAAATGCAGCAACAGAAATGGTCTGCTTAGGTAGCTAGGGAAAATGTAACATTAGACAACGTAAAACACATGGAAAAGAAGTTTCAAACTATGTTTTTAATTTTCCTCTCTCTCCTTTTTACACAAAGTCTGCTTATCTTTATTTTCTCTAATTTAGACAGTTATTTGCCACATTGTTTTTACCTCATTTCTTAGTATTGCATAACATAAACCACAGAAATAATTTTGACATTCATTTGTCTCCAGTATCTTCATGCAGAGACCTGGTTACATTCCTCTACTGTTTTGGTAGACAAGTAACAGTGCAATTCTTAAAATGGTCAAGTGCACCATAGCTATTTTTAAAAAAAAGATTGATCCCAGCAGTAATGGTAACTGAACAACGAAGCCAACCTCAGATCAGTGATGGTTTTTATCCTTTCCTAAAGCATGTGAGGAGAACCTGTGAAAGTTTAAGAAAAGGTCTAAATAACTCTCTGTTGCCAACTACAGAGAGCTAAAACAGCTATTCAGCTACTCCTACATTTTCAAATATTACACTGGTGCATCTCCAACTGTTTCCTAGCAGGTTCTAACAGTGGTCTTCATACATTGAGGTACCCATACCACTACATTCCAGCACAGACTCCTGCACTCTGACACCTTGCACACTGAGAAAAAAATTTGCTGCTCATGAAAAATCTGTAGCTTTAGTAAGACAACTAGCAGGTATCATCTCCCTATAAAATATTTTGTACTCCTTGACTATATAGCTTCCTAAGAGAACCTCTAACTGGCTTGCGAGATTTCTTTGCTGACCTCTATTTCATGAAGGTTTTATCAAACATTTTCTTTCATGTTGCAAAGAATGAATTACAAGAAAGCAGAAGTATCACAGCTCACTACATCTTTTTATTTGTGAAGCTGATAAATATTTCTATGGAACAGGTTCTGATTCAGGTGCTGAATTTCATCTAAGAAATACAGATTCCCGTCATTGCTGATTTCACAGAAGAAAGAAAAAAACCAAACAATCTGTCTATTTATACAAGAAAATAAAGACTTCCTGAAATTAGGTTAATAGCAAAATGTAGTGCATTGGGAAACAGTTTTCTGGAGGAAGAGAGGGAAGTACATTGGAAATGCATTTCTTGAATGAAAAAGGGGACAACGGGACCAGAGAGATATATTGTAGCCTGAACAATGAGTAGTAAACATGACCCTAATAGGATCTTTCCTCTATCAATTCCCATGATTCAGGTGTTTCAAACTTCCTCAAAATAGAATTGTCCAAGATCTGCAGCCAATGTGACAAGTAGCTTTGCAGGTGTTTGCATACCAAGCGGTATATTCTGTAACAATTTCTTCCCTTCCTTTAAACAGATTCTTTCAAGTATGTGCTGCCTTCAGAAAAAAAAAAAAGAAAAGCAATGCTCCTCTCAGACAGAGAAGCAGCAGCTACCCTTGAGATGAGTTTTACTGGGAAATGGTCATTTTTAATGGCCCTAGAAATGATTTGCAAACTCCTGCTGGCTTTTTGCAGGCAGATTATATGTTTTTAATTTATAGTGGTTTTACTGTGGTTCTTCAGCAGAGAACACCCTTCCCCACCATCCAGCAAGTTTGTATATCCATGCTTAAACTACTTTATTTCCGAATTACTCTGTCACTGGTTGTTATAGGACTGCTGAACTGATGGCACAAGAAATTGACTGGAACACTAAATGAACTGTTCACTAGTTTTTACTTTTTTAATCTGTTTGAACCGCTTCACATGTCAACAAATCATATAGTTCCACACCAGACAACAGAAAGCATTTCAAGCACAAAAGAATTTAAAAGGGGAAAAAAGAGGTTTGGGATCATCACCTATGCCTAAGGTTTCCAGTCACTGGCCCTTAAATTTCAAGGCTCTACAACTGAATGCACGCACCTCAAATTTTGGTGATTATCAGAATTTACATGCCTACACCTTTATCATGTTCTCTGCAGACATCTTGAATGTTATGGATTTAACTGTGCAAACCTCCCAGCTGTGATAACTAACTGTTCCTCTGTCGCCTAATAACTGTTGTATATTTAGCTGCATCCCCTAACTGCCTACTGGTGGTAGATTTCTAATAAATGATTCAGCCTGCATTTAGGGAAAACATCAGAGATTCTGTGTCCTAGTAACACTCCCTTAAGCCATCTACCTCTGTTACCTGTTAAATTGTTTACTAACCAAGATAAATGAGTTTGCCCAGACAGGACAATGACAACAGTTGGCAGATACATTGCTCACACAGCTGACCCTACTCAATCTTAAAACAAAATAAATCTATGCTGGTTTAGTTTATGTTTGCCTTATTAAATTACTGATATATAACTTGTCTGCCTCAGATTGCAGGGCATCGCTAAGGCACTGGGCTGCAGACACTACGTAACCTTTAAAAAAACCCAAGAACAACAAACAAAAAAGGTTTACATTAGAAGTAACGTGAAAAAGAGACAGGTTCAAATGGAATGAGATGAGGGGAAATAAAAAAGGCTTGTCTAATTGTCTTCCAGGAACCAAATATGCTATCAACTTCTGTGATTTACATAGCAACTGATGACTGGGAAAGACAGGTATAACAGATTAAAGCTATTCGTTCTCAAGGTGGAGTCACAATGCTTCAGAAATTGCTGCATCCATGTTTTGTTGAACCTCCCTTAAATAGAAGCATTCATAAAGTGTTATAGTTACTGCTGATTGGAGAAAGACCTGCAAGAACTCTTAGTTTGAGGCTAAACATTTTCAGCTTGAACTGGAAATTTAGGAAATGATGGATCTTGAGTTCCTTTACTCCTTACAAATCATGCAACATGCTGGTATTAGGAATAAGAAAACAAGACCTTCTTTAATTATATGCAACCTTTATATACAACCTGTTCATAAGGGCATGTAGCAATAGGACAAGGAGTAATAGCTTTAAACTAGAGAAAGGTAGATTTAGGTTGGATATTAGGAAAAAGCTCTTCAACATGAGGGTGGTAGATCACTAGAACAGGTTCCCCAGAGAGGTAGTAGAGGCCCCATCCCTAGAGATACTCAAGGTCAGGCTTGATGGGGCTCTGAGCAACCTTATCTAATGAAGATGTCCCTGCTTACTGCAGGAGAGTTGGACTAGATGGCCTTTAAAGGTCCCTTCCAACCCAACACATTCTATGATTATTCTAATCCAATTCAAGGGGAATTGGAAATTCCCAGTAATTATGAGCTCGCAAAGCAATCCTAAAACTATGTAGCATGTCACTTCAAGGTAGAGTGGACATTTAGTCCATCGTTTATCACCACACACCTTGTGACTTTATCAGAACACTAAATAGAAAATGTAAGAATGGACCCACCCAACCAGAGAAGTTCTATATGACACAGAGATTTATTAAGGAAAAACTTTTAAAACTAACAAACTGAAAAGAAACCTCCAAGAAAGCCCTTGAAAACTATCAATATCAGTATCCAGGACACCCAAAGACAAAAAATTGGGGTTTTGCTGCATTCTTCAGGCTTTTTTTCTACATTCCTAAAATAAATCAATGAATGCCACTGTTCATTGCATTAGAAGAGAATTTTATGCATCAATGAAATGAAAGACTAAGAAACAAACCACCCATTGCTCAATCTGTTCAGTAATTATTATACCAAGTTTTTTAGACCAGCTAAGAAACATCATCCCATTTGCATGCCCATAATAACTCCGACTCAGTTTTTGCCTAGTATCTCCTTATCAGGAGACGGTATCCTGACAGAAAGAGAACATGTTGAAAAAATAAAATCATTACACCTAATAATTTAAAAAATTATGTTCCCCATGTATTTAGCTAGGTCAGCAAGCAATCAAGGCTCAGTGAAAATGAGGAACACCACTCTGTATAATCAAAGGGATATTTCACTCCTTAGTCTTTACATATTTTTTCTTTGTCTGGTTTTGTTCTTTTCATAAAGTTACCCTTAGTTACACAGCAGATTCTGCTCCAGACTTCCCATACTCCCCAAATTTTTCCCCTCCACTGGGAGTTTATTGTGTGCATGGATACCCTGAGGCATGAAATTATGTCCATTGTTCTTCACATTCCATTAGCAAGAATAAAGATAATTTATAACAAAATGTTTGGATAAAATGTAAATCACCATACTAATCTGAAAATACTTTAACACGACCTTCAATGTTAATCCTATCCAGTGACTCCCTTCACCCCTTCCCCTACCACTTTGAGGGTTGCTTCTTAAAAAAAAAGCACTTGAAGAGCAATGTAAGTACAATATAATAACAGAATTTTAAGTGTTGGTTGAGGCCGGATGGAGTTGAGAAAGTGCCAAACCACTCTCCAGTTTCTCTATTTTCTAATAGCAGAAAGCTGAGTAATTCCCTTAATTCCAGTTTCCCTTAATTTGTTTTTGTACTGACTTCACAAGTAGATTGCAAAAACTATGTAGAGAGGTTTCAGATGCTTGCGATGAAGGCAACTATAAAAGTTCAAGTTCTCAGTATTTACAGGACAACAGGAGACAGTTGGATAAATTCAGACTGGAGAGAGACAATGAATTCTGCTGCATGAATGATCAGAGAGTTGGGGCTCAAGCATACCCTGGAGCTCGAAGCTAAAAATCACAGTTTAAATCAGCCTTATGACCTCAATTACAGTCACACGAAACAAAATTCAAAAGATGCCTAGATTGCAAACAGAACCTAGCTAAAATTAGAGGGTCTGGAGTTCAGTATTTGACACTGTCCTGCCTGACATCCTTGTCCCTAAATTGGAGACATATGGATCGGACAGATGGACTGCTCTGTGGATAAGGAACTGGCGGATGGTCGCACTTAAAGAGTTGTGGTCAACAGCTTATTTTTAAAATGCAGTTGCAAGTTTTTAAGCAACAACTAGAATGAATCCCAGACTGTATTTTGCTCACTTATCTCCAATGTTCTAGGAGGTGATCACTACAAGCAGACACTTCCCTTACCTCCTTTCTGAGGCAACAGTTGATTCCTACAGACAGTATAGTAAAATCTGATTAAATACCAGTCCAAGAAATATTCCCAATGAATCTTCTTGCCTTGCAAGATCCTTTCTTCTCTGTTTTCAGTGTTAGAGGCTTTCCACTTCTTTTCTTTGATATCCTGACAGAAGACTTAGTCAAGCAGAAGATAAATTGTGTAAAACCACAAAATGTGTATCTAAAGGAAATGCTTTTGGTCCAGCTTTTAGCAGTTGTAGAATGCTTCATGTTTACACCACATATCTCACTATTTCTCTAAGATCTTACTAGCCTATGTCCTCACAAATGAAATGCCACCTGCTATAGCACTGGATTACAGACCCCATTGCTATTTATAAATGGGAGCATAGATCCATGGGCAGCTCTAGTATTTTATTGTCATATAAGTTTCTTTGCATACTGTCATTATTTCTGAGAGAAGGTTGAATTGTCCATCTCGTCCATCTCTATTGTGCATGGTGAGAACTGGTAACATTACCTCAAGCATCGCTGTCTTGGCAACAAAAATAATGCATGCAGTTCTATTTCTGGTAGCAGAGAGGACAGTCTGAGCAGAAACAACTACTATACACCAGCCATTTGGGTACAGCAACCTGCCCTCAACTTTTTTCATATACCTGCAGATAAAAGTGTCAATCAGAGTTTTAAAAAACAAATAAGAAAAACCCTAATGTGATGCTACAAGCATTTCCAGACAGCTCTATTTACACCCCTCACTTTTTTTTTCTTTTTCCTATTTTCACCCTCCCTGTGTTTATTGTTTTGCCGATAGTACCAACCTTAGAAGCTGCCTTGTCCATCAAGAAAAATATTAAGATAGGCATAACAGCATGAACACATATTGTATCACAAGTCCTTACTCTTTGAGTTGTCCAACTGGCTTAGTAGGAATAGAGAACAACTGTGTGAAATACAGACAAGACAGACTACAACTGGAAAGCAAGAAAGAGAACTTGCTTTTTGATTAATTAGTAGCTTCCTTTAAGTGGCTAATATAAAATTTAAGTCAACTTCAGACAAGGTAACTGTATTTTCTGAAGTGGCATCTAACTTACACTTTCTGGCTTCTGCCTCCTTATTTAAATTAAAACTTAGTGTTGATTTGTGGTAGCATTATGTGCTGTTTATCCAGTCCCACGGGAGCCATACACTGTTCCATGAATGCAACCTACTACATTTCCAAGATCCACTTAAATATTTTACAGTATTAGTCCATTCCCACATAACTTAGCCTCAGCTTGTAAAGCAAGGAATATTCACATGAAAGTTCTTCTGCCTTAAAGGAAGTGGCCATAAAAATGGAAAAATGAAATAGGATAAAGATTAGCCTATTAAAAAGGAATAATATAAGAGAAGTAAAAGGAAATAGTTTCTGACACTACCAAACTGCATTTTATCTTTCTGAAAGACAAACCTTACAAAACAGCTTGCTTTATTTATAGGATACATTTGGTATATTCGCTTTTTACGTATATTATACCAGTGGTGTCTTCTGCATATATAAAATATTCCACGGGCAGTAAGACTCTGGATTTGCCAGGTATAGCTCAAAGAGTATAAACAATACTTTATGATTCACCCCATTTGTTTCCAAGCAAATTAGACCATTATCTGCACATTTTAAAATTTAATTTTAAAATTAATACTAGAGGTATGGTGGGTAACATGCAAAAAAATTACTGTTTATCAAAACAAGAGCAGAAGGAGTGAGAGAGTTCTATGTGATTTCCCTTTAGTCTGAAAATCCCTTCAGGTTGAAAATATGGCATCAGAAAAAGTCAGTGCTCAGAAGAGGGTATTTCCATTCAGCACCAAGACTATATTAAAAAGTAGGCAACTCCTGGTAATGAAACAGTTTTGTATTTTAAATACTATCCACTCCTGTCTATCCTTTCACAGAACCACAGAATATTTTGGATTGGAAGGGACCGCAAAGATCAGCTAGTCTCAACCTCCTTGCCATGGGCAGGGACACCCTCCACTAGACCAGGTTGCCCAAAGCCCCATCTAACCTGGCTTTAAACACTTCCAGGAATGGGGTTTCCATAACCTCTCTGGGCAGCCTGTACCAATGCCTCACCACCCTCACAGTAAGGAATTTCTTCCTAATCTAACCCTGCCCTCTATCAGCTTCAAGCCATTCCCCCTTGTCCTATCACTGCACTCCCTGACGAACAGTCCCTTTCCCACTTTCTTGTAGGCCCCCCTTAAATATTGGAAGGCTGCAATTAGGTCTCCCAGAAGCCTTCTCTTCCCCAGGCTGAACAAGCCCAACTCTCACAGCCTGTCTTCATAGGAGAGGTGCTCCAGCCTCTTGATCATCTTTGTGGCCCTCCTCTGGACTCACTCCAACAGCTCTGTGTCTTTCCCATACTGGGGACCCCAGAGCTGGACACAGGACTGCAGGTGGGGTTTCACGAGAGCAGAGCAGAGGGGCATAATCACCTCCCTTGACCTGCTGGCCACACTGTTCTTGAAGCAGCTTGGGACATGGCTGGCCTTCTGAGCTGCTAGTGTGCACCGCTGGTTCACATTGAGCCTCTCATTGATCAGCAACCCCAAGCCCTTCTCTTCAGGGCTGCTCGTTCTCCACCCAGCCTGCAGTTGTGTTTGAGATTGTGACAACCCACATGCAGGACCTTGCACTTGGCCTTGTTCAACCTCATGCAGTTCACATGGGCCCATCTCTCCAGCCTGTCAAGGTCCCTCTGGATTGCAGCCCTTCCCTCCAGTGTGTCGACCTCACCACACAGCTTGGTGTCATCAGCAAACTTGCTGGGGGTGCACGTTATCCCACTGTCCATGTCACTGACAAAGATGTTGAACAGTGCTGGTCCCAGTACTGACCCCTGAGGAACACCACTTGTCACAGACCTCCACGTGGACATTGAGCCATTGACCATAACTCTTTGAGTGAGACCATCCAGCCAGTTCCTTATCCACTGACTGGTCCATCTGTCAAACCCATGTCTCTCCAGTTTAGAGAAAAGAATGTCATGCAGGACAGTGTCTAATGCCTTGCACAAGTCCAGGAAGATGGTATGTATCATCCTTCCCTTGTCCACCATCTCTATTCTCTATCACAGAAGGCCACCAGATTTTTCAGGCACAATTTGCCCTTAATGAAGGCATGTTGTCTGTCACCAATCACCTCCCTATTCTTCATGTGGCTGAGCATAGTCCCTGGGAGGATCTGCTCCATAATCTTGCCAGGCACAGAGGTGAGACTGACCAGCCTGTAGTTCCCTGAGTCTTTCTTTTTTCCCTTTTTTAAAAATGGGGGTTATGTTTCCCCTTTTCCAGTCAGTGGGGACTGCACCAGACTGCCAGGGCCTTTAAAATATGATGGAGAGTGGCTTGGCCACGTCATCCGCCAGTTCCCTCAGGACACACGGATGCACCTCATCAGGTCCCATGGGCTTGTGCACCTTCAGGTTCCTTAGGTGTTCTCGAACCTGATCTTCCGCTACAGTGGGCAGTCCCTCATGCTTCCATACCCTGCCTTTGCCCTCCATGACTTGGGCGGTGTGCCTAGAGCTCTTGCCACTGAAGACTGAGGCAAAAAAAGTCTTGACTACCTCAGTCTGCTCCATATCCTGGGAAACCAGGTCACCTGTTCCATTCCGGAGAGGGCCCATGTTTTCCCTCATCAGCCTTTTCTCATTGATACACCTGTAAAAACTTCTCATCTTTTCACTGAATAACAAGTGTGAAAAAAAAATTTTTGAAAGATCCTGACATCATATCCTGCAGGTAAGACAATTCGCGATCTTGTAACTCCTTGCCCTTCACTCTTTATTCTCTCTGAACAGGCCAATACTTCATGCCTGGGAAGACCATCCATTATCATGGTGACAGTTATTGATTTTAATTAAAGTAGCAGAAAGAAGCTGAAAAATATTAAGTCCCATTCTTCCATGTTACAGGTATTAAAAAAAATGGTATTGAGAATTTACACTGACAGAGTTATGTATTTATTTATGCCTGTGTTGGAAGCTACAGCCAATCTGCACAAGAGATGCCAACAGAGCACTCCAACAGCTATAATTAATATAGAAAGATGATTTGATGGTAGGGACAACATGTATCAGTCTTGGCACCAGCCACTCACCAGGATAAGGGAGTTCCTGTTGAAGTGAGAAACTTGATGGGCAGGAGTAGTCATTTAATTTGTTTATATAACTAAGTAAGCTGGGTTTGTCCTTTTGTTTCCCCCACCCCTACCGCTTCTTTCACAAATGCAAAGAGAGCAAGTTGTTTGTGTTAACATCCAGCTATTCACAATTACCACTTGAAAGGCCTGCCAGCTGCATAAATCTCACTCGCCATGAAAAAGAAAAAGACTTTTTCCTAGAATAAGAGACTCAGACACCCATACACACGGCAAACAGGAGTACAGGCTGCTCCTAAACTATGTATTCTGTCAAAGTTTGTCAACATCATTTACAAACAATACTGAATCCTGACATCTCCAAGTTACAGAAAAGCATTTCAGTCACAGCCTTCAGAGAAGTATACTGAATCAGAAAGTTTGTTTCACCTAAAGTTGCATAATGTGTTTTTGTTGAGGGTTTGGGGTCTTTTCTGTCCTATCAGAAACAGCACCTTGTAATACAGCTTTTCTTTCCTGCAAGAAATGACGAAATGTTGTTCACAAGACAGAGGGCACACTGTTTGTTACGCAACTTATACAGAGCACTGCTACTCTAATGATTAAAAAAAAATAAATCCATTAATCTCTCAACCTCCATCTGATCAGTTACCAAACTGGTTTTAAATAAGAACCCACTATATTTTAGAAAGAACAGACTTCTGAAATCTACCTTCCTTCTTTTGGAGATTTCAGGTTTCCACTGCTATGTGGATGGATTGGCAGAAATTTTTCTTGTAATCTTCTGGGCATTATATTTTCTCTGTGGAATCCCTGCAGAAAAATAAAGTGGCTTCCTTCTCCCAGAGAATACCATGTGTAAGTGCTCAGATATTAATCGGCAATTTTACTTATCGTGGAAATTTTTCCTACTTTCTCTCAGACAACAAAAAGTTGATATAAAATCCCTAACAGCCTTGTTCCACCTGTAAATCCATCTGGTTTTTAGTATGTGCCCAGGAAGTACTGATGGATTTGGGCAAAACCACACTGCAAATAAACAAGTTTAATATACAGTATTACAGTTTTGGAAGGCAAAAATTCATTGTGCCTTGCAAGGTGAAATTCCACTGCATATCCACAGATATCCCCGCCTTGCATTGTTGCCATCTGAATGTTTCTTCCTTTCTCTCCAATACCATTTGAACAGGTACTTCCATAAAAGAAAGATGTAGTAGGAGAGCTGTTTGGAAGACTGTCATCTATCCATCACTTCTCTCAAGCATCTGTGGCTTTGGCTGCTTCCTTCCTCTGCGTGATTATCTCCCTGAATCTTACAGGCACAATGATTTTAGAGGACCTGATGTGACTGCAGCTCGTTTTGGAACAACCTTTACCGTCCTTGCTGGCTAAGTGACAGGTACTGAGCACAGGTATGTCTCTCTGATCAGGGTCAAAGAGGAGAACCAGCTGCTTCTGATGCAGGTCTGAAGTCAAAATGAAAGCAATTCCATGCTAGTCAGGAGAATCATCTGAACCAGTGACTCCTGTCCCCAGACAGCAGTGTTAAGAAAGAGATTCACCACATACAACAATTTCCTGTGCCTCTTAGAGAGAGGCTTGGCAGAAAAGTTGTATGAAATTAACAACTGTCACTTACTTACTCAATTTGCACAGAGAAAAAATAAATTGTTTTCACTCATTTTGAGCTTTGACAAGAGAAACAGGATGCTAATGTTTCCAGCATGCATTGTCTGGGGTCAACTGCAGCATAAACATCTATCAATCTTGAAATAAATTACTGTTCTTCTAATGTCCATCACAGTAGACACCATTTTGTATGCATGAATATTCATTAAGCAGACCACTACACTTTGCAGATGAGTTCAAGGAGGCTTTCCTTTTTACGAAATTCAGGCTAAAACTTACTACACTATGAATACATATAGTATTGCACATGGTTGAATTTTGCCAGCTTGTCACAATTTGCCCACAGTACCGCTGGAAATTCTAGACATGTCACTTCTTGACATGGTCTGAGTTAACGACTGAAGTGGCACACACAAAGGATTTGCAGAGGATGTGCAAGACTTTACCCACCAGCAGATGTCTTTGTCTCCTTTCAGGGAATGACCCTTAAATCATGTCATGAACAGGGGTACAGTTTCTGAAACCTTGTCAGCTAAGAGATGAGCATACCAAAAAGCAGAGCGAACCAGGAGTGCTGAATATCATGTTACTCTAGGGTGTCATAAAAAAAAAAAATCAATTTTTTTCCTGAAGACATGAATCTTTCCAGGTTTTCAAGTGCTCCGTGTCTCACTCTCAGCTGACAGAACAGTCACCTTGGGGTTATATTGAACAGAAGTAGTTATCGATTAGAAAAGTGTTTGCAGATTAGGAGCCTTGCAAAAGAGTTACTCAGCAATCTCCCTTAATTGGATATGTTCAGCACTTGAAACTTAATTTCTATCTCCATTTAAGTGAGTCAATATTGTGGAAGCAGCTAGAAAACAGCCCTGGTGCAATAAAACTGCAGTTCCGTTCCTATCTGCTCAGATCAGTCTAGTCACAAGCAGAACATGTGTTTCAGGTCAGATAACCCCTGGCCTTATGCTCTATGAAAAGGCTGCAATGGTTTCCATTTAGCACTGTGCTAGGGAGGCATGGACTACACCAAATTTACAGAACCACACATGATTTGCTTGTCCAAGTCCCACTGCACAGCTATATTTAACAAAAGAAAGTATCAGCCCCAAGCAAAGATAAAGCTCTCTTAAAACTTGTTTGTGATGGGTTCACATGACCTTTCTTTCCCCTGATGCACATGATCATTTCATCCATACTCTCCATCTGTGCTGAGAAAAGCAAACTTTGTGAATGCATCTCCCCTAACTTCCTAAATCCTTTTCTCTCTGAACAAAGACTTGGTCACATTAATTTTTACTGTTACAATATTTTACCATGATAATGACTTTCTGATTTGGTGTCACTAGTGTCTCAGCAATTGTTTTTACATCATGGAGTTATCTCTTGGAGATTATTAGTCACTGCCAAGTGTGACCTGTTAAGCTTTTATTGTTAATGGCTAATAAACCATTTTTCTTTACTTAATTTATACCAAAAAATAAACTCTAAAGGTTACAGTAGATGTTCCTGATCCTAAAGTCCAAATCTAAAGATGCAGGTATTAAAAAGGTGAGAAGCATGAAAGCAGCACAGCTATTCTTGGGCAAGCATTAATAATTAGATACTACTTTGGAGAAAGGGCAATGCTTCATCTGAAGATGAAGTATTATCTTCGATATCTTTTTGTGCAGTTGGCGGAACATTCCCACTGATTGGGCTTCTAATCTCAAAATAAGTTGGCAGGTTTGCCCTTTTCTAGCTGAAATATAGTCTCTTCTGGGAAACCTTTACCAACACATCCTGAGAATTGTTATGTCCTATTAAAGGTTGTTCACTGATATTTGTAGTATCTTAAATACACACCACATTATTACAGGTGAACTCTACATTTGCTTAGAGTAAAGATTATGCTGAAAACAAAAGCCAAACAGATACCCACAGAGCTACCTTGTTTAAGAAGCAGAGTCATCACTGTGCTAAACTATTGTGGTATACTATGGAGTTGCTTCAGGAACAGCGAAATCGGCTGCGGATGAAAAACAAGCAGTTGTGGGAGCCTGGGAGAAGTGTCGTCACTTATGATCTCCTGCTCTCTGAGAACAAGAGGTTTCTGCAGACATTTTAGATAGAAAAGGCAAAAAACCAGAATGACTGACAACTATACCAGAGTGATATTAAAAATTACTCTCAAAGATTATTTTGACTGTCTCCCAGGTGGCAGTATGAAATTTACTTCATGAGGCAGAAGGGTTTGAGGTTTTTTTGTTTGGGCGGGGGGGTGGGTGTGTGTGTGTGTGTTTGGTTGGTTTGATTTGATTGTGGGTGGTTTTGGGGGTTTAGGTTTTAGTTTTATTTTTAAAGTTGATCGTATAAGAAAATACAGGATTTCATTGCTTTTGTGAAGAAGAAAAATACATGTTAGTCTCATTTAAATGGTCATGGAAATTTACCTTGGTTTCATTAGAATGAAAAATTCTGCTTGCTGGCAGTAATGAAGAAACTATACCAGAAACTAATGCATTCATTAAATTATCCCTTTAGGGCTGGAAAAACACTTCATTTTAGTCAGAAAACTTCCCTGGAACATCTGATGTCAAGACAATTTAGCTTTTATGTTTGTAACATTTTTAATGTACCCATTTGTTTTTAGCACAGTAGCAAAGGACTTCAGTAGTTAAAAAAAAAATAAAAATTCAGCAGCTTCAAATCTGACTTAGAACCAGAAGTTAGAGTTCAGTAAAATAATCCACTGGGTGAATCATTTCAGTGTTACAATATTAGTTAATAGATAACATACTGACAAAATCCAACTGTTACAATTCAGAAGAAAAACCCTATAAAATGAATTAACACAAAGAACAATTGTGATATTACCAATTTGCTTTCCCAAAATACATGTCATATCATCTTATTCTTCTAAACCTGTGCACAGGTACTGGGAAGGTAACAATATGATTTTTTCAAATTATTAAAAAAGTCCATAAGAGCAACTCTGCTGATATCTGTCACACTTTCCTGGGCTAAAAAACAAGTGTCACTGGAAGATAAGAGCATATGAAGTGTGTTAGCATCTAGTTATTGAAAGCTTTTTATGTTAATTGTGGGCATTTAATCAGTAAGTCTGGTCAAAGTGGTTTCTTCAAACATGTTTTACCAAACTAGAATCTCAGTAGACATAATCCAAAGACACTGTGTATGAAAGGAGAGAGTTATTTTACCTTGTATGCAATTGCATATAGAGATTTGGAAACAATGCCAACCTATCTCAAGTCAGTCACACTTGGAAATCCTCATCCAATGTATTTCTTACCATGAGCCAGCACGTCCTGCTGAAGTACACAGCCTGTGCTCCTGCAGCTCTCCAGCAGCAAAGCCCATGTACTCAGGACTCCAGTAAGCAAAACAGAAGGGCGTTTGCAGATTGTGATACCTTAAAAGCAAGTACTATGCATTCACCTGAAAAAGAGAAAATCCATTTAGCCTAGTTGTTTTGTGGGGGAAAAAAAAAATCAGACAAAATGTTTAGTTTGTTCACAATTGTCCATTACTTTTCCCACCACCAAAAGTTATTTTCCAATATTTATTGCAAAAAACAGAGCCTTTATTACTATTAGTAATCCAGCAATAACCTATGAAAATCAGCCAAAGTCTTTGTTCCTAAAACTTTAAACACATGCATAGAGTATAGCCAGATTTTAAACAAGGATTAGAATTTGTGACCTTCAAGTATGAACTTATAATAGTGACATTTATAAATTAATCTTTAAGGTTAACTTAATGACATGGGGTTGAGTACACCGTTAATCTCAGCAGAATGTTTTCTCTTTACATGCCACAAGTCGTTATATAACCTCCCCATTTCTTCCCGTTCCCCTTGCATTGGAAAACTGTACATAGTAAATGAATAATCACAAACAGAAAACAATCTTGGATTTATTTTAATATAAGTGGTTTATCTTCATGTGGCACTTCAAGGTCATATGTTTAACTAGATGGGAGCTGAGTCTGTGTCCTGAGTATTACCTCCACAACAAACGCATATAAGAAGTCACTTGTATCACGTCTCTGAGAATACAAAGCACAGTTTCACATCCAAGACATATTCTACTGAACGAATTGAATCAGCTGCTCCCTAATTTATGAAGCAAACTACACCAAAAACACACATGAATGAATTCTAGGAGTTCAGTTATTATAAAAAAAAAAGAATGGCTTGATTTTTAAGCAAAGTTTTTTATGACAAAATGAAGGAGAAGTCTTCAGCCTTTGATCTCCTTTTATTTTGAGTACCAGAAGGAGGAAAAAAGTGTGGAAGAAAGTATGAATGACCAGATAAATTCATATTTGTTTTTCTTACAAGAAATGAGGAAAATAAATTTCAAAACTTAACCCACAAAAGTTTTGAAAAGCAAATCTCTCATTTTATGTACGTCAGACAGCTAAAAAATCAGGTAATGTTGCTTAAAACCAAAAATCACATGCACAGTTCACATTGAGCTTTAGTTCACAGAAATAACAAGGAATAAAAAGTGTTCTAAGAGAGTAATTACAGAATAAAATATAGGCATTTATATTCCAAAATGTGAGTCAGTCTACAATCCAGTTAAATGTTTCTCACTTTTCCAAAATACATTTTCAATAACAATATGCACACAGTAATTGAGCCTATGAGAGGCAGGACCACAGAATAAATATGATTATGTATCTCTAAAAGCTTACAAATGGATAAGATATTTTAAAGGATTTTCTAGGCAGCTAGAATTAAGGAATCTGCTTTTGACAATGTAATAAGGGAAATGGAGAGGAAGACAGCGTGAGCACGAGGCAGCGTGCAAGAGGGCATGAGGATGAGTGAGAAAGTACGAAAGGGGGAGAGTAGCAAGAAAGAGCAAGCAAGAGAGGGAGAAAGAGCCTGAGAGCATGCAAGAGCACACACGAGCGATAGCAAGAGCAGCAGTGAGGGCAAGTATGCGTGAGAAAGCAAGCACGTGAGATCATATGGGAGGAGAGACTGCCTAACAGATGGAGGAAACTAACTCCTCTCCAGTGAACTATGTTCCGATCCACCTATTGCAGAAGTCAAATACAAGCAAAAATTCGGGCTGGGAGCACCAGAGTTCAACTACTAAGACCATGTCTAAAAGCAGTATCAATTTGTTGGACGAGAAAGGAATTAAAAAAAAAAGAAAGATATCAGCAGAACCCAGGAGGAGCAAAGAAGGGAAAGTCTTAGAATTGATACAGGCTCTGGGTTTGAGTTGTTAGTGGTAGACAGTTGCACAGTTTGTAGTTTCTCTGCCTCCTTCACTAAGCAAACCTTGCAAGCATGTGTTGATTAAACAAAGCCATGGATTGATACAGCAACTCTAACTATTGCCCTGAAGTGTTCCTAATAATAAACCATTTTGTATTGCGGCCAAACTCACACTGTACTCTACAAAAATAGGAGGAATATACCCTGGCCCATGAGCATGGATCAACTGTTGTGAAAGGGGCCATGATGCACTTGTCTATCTCCCACTGCCACCCAATAGCATCAGGTGAGAATGGACCTCTGGGACTGCTTCTGAGAGCAAACAAGTAGCTCAGATCAGTACTTCCTACATGGGAACGAAAGCACCCACATTACATCCAAAGTGAAAGGAAAATTAAGATGAGAAAGGAGTGGCTCTAGAAACACAGCTGGAAATTAGCTGAAACTAGCTCCAGTCCTTGCAAGTAGCTGTGTGGGTTTTGGCTTCACTATGTCTGAGTTTCTGTGTCCTGTTACATACTTTTCTGTCCATGACTTACAGGTTTGCAAGTTGGATGTCTTTCGAAGCACACCTGTGACCTGCAACTACACGTGCCTTTGGCTATTTATCCCATATGATGCCAGGAGTCCGGCTATTCATTGCCAGGAGAGCGGAGTACTAACCAGATGCATCTGCCTTTTTGCATCAGGCAAACTGAGTTCAGGCAACACTATCCTAGTGTTTGAGTGATTAGTTAGGAGAAAAGCCAGACTTCCTGAAGAATTTACTTTCCAGGATCACACTTGAGGGTTGGGAACTACTACTGTGCACCACCCCTTTGGTTTTAAGTTAACTGAAAATACTTATTGCTTCCTTTCTAAAACTAAGAACTGAAAAGACCTGTAATCACTCATCTAAATCACTGACCAAATATAATATTTCCTCACTTGTAGCTATGTTGCATACTATAACAATAGAAAAACCAACCCACACTGAATAGGAATCTGCTTACCAAACATCCTTCAGCCTTCTGGAAGCAGTAAAATGCTTCTGCCGAAGACATAGGATAATTCTAAGAGAACTAAAAAAGGCTTTTTGTAGTTCTCAGATTAATGAGATAGTAGCTTGTCACTACTTGCTCATTATAAAACAAGTTCAGAACAGTAGTGACTAAAAGTCATTAACTTCTGGCATAGCTCAGTGACATACAGGAGGAACTGGTGGCCTCAGCTCACTTCTTAGAGCATCTAACATTTCCCAGTTGTCAATCCCAGCAGAAAGACTACAGTTTGAGTGTAGGCTGTAGAGCTGCTTTCTACACCCCAACTACTATAAGCTCATGGGATTTGGAAACTACTAGAGAAGCAGCACCTGGGAGCTGTCTTCCCTGAGTAGCACACATCAGTTTCCAGTCAGCTAATTTGGCATCTGCTGTGGATACTGACTTCGAGGGAAAAGGATTTAAAAAAAACCCAAACAACCTCCAGCTTCTTCCTCTTCCCTGAAAAACAGCAAGTAATAAACCAAAATCAACCAATGAATACACCAAACAAACAAACTAATAATCCCCAACCATTACACTCTTTTAACAGCCACAGGAATGTATATAAAGCACTTACTGCTCAGCCACGTTGTCTCTCTAAGTCATGGCTCTTCAGTGTATATATCTCTCTCCTATTTTGAACAGCTGCATAAATTGTTGTGGCATTTTCTTTCAGTCATAGCTGTGCCTGCAAGAAAGTTATTTTTTACAGCACTTGGGATTTACCAAATAGGGCTAACACAACTCCCTTGAAATACTTTTGCAAAAACATGTAGGCAACTGGATGAGTTTATACTAAGAGGGTTTTTTTCAGTCATAGGACATACCCACTTAAAAATAGAGTAGTTTGAGCAGAAAACTTGCAGTTTGGTCAGTGGCTTGATCTAAACAGTGGTGAGACAGAATACTCTCTTCAGAGTGAGCAGTAACATTGTCAGACCTGTGGCAGCCTGTGAGCTGATAGAGAAAATATATATATGTAGAGAGAGAGTATCTTTTGTTGCGCTAAGCCAATACACTGAGAGAGAGAGGAAAACCCACACCAAAAATGCTATCCAGATTTTAAACGTGTAAATTCTTCTTTCAGTGAGCACGGAGGCAAGCTAGCCTTGACGACCTTCCTCACAAAAGCAGCTACAACATTTTATGTTAACTCCTAGAGTTTGGATCCAGATCCAACTTCCAAAGTAGTCCCTCTCAAGTTCCCATTTACACAAAAAAACCCTGTCACCCTTTTCCTCAGACCAGACAAATCAAATGCTTTATGGTGACATACGTTGTATGAAAATATTTTGGCCACGAACTTCAACAAGTTCTGCGACGTGTGTCCACCCAGTATTAAGTTGTCCTGCTCTACCCTATACCCTGATGCTATTTACATGCCTGCACTTATCCCAAGTAGAAATAAAAACCAAAACCAAACAACCTGAGTCAGCCCCTTTGCCTTAGGGTGCGCAGTTGCTTTTTCTCACCATTTATTCTCTAAATAGCTACGCCACTTTGAGAATCAAAATGGCTAGTGACAGAGAAGTTGCCACAGCACTTTGCTTGTGTTGTTGTTCTTGAACTGAAGTCAAGACGCTTATGAACAAAAATACATGGTTTCTTTGCTTTTTTTTTTGCTATGAAATACTTATTATGAAAAGCATGTTTCATTTCCATTACTGTTCCTTACCACTGAGTAATTCGCTGCTGCCTACACCATGACAGTTAGTGAGCCTGACGAGCACAGCTTTGCTTCTATGTATTTTAATACACTGCAACTGAAGATCCTGTACTCAATCCAAGTGGTGCAGTGTGAAATCAGGACAACTACTTTTCAATAAATTCAGGACCCATTGCTGGCAGTTTAGGACCATGTTACTGTTCGTATCAAAGAAGATGTTTAGACATAATGCACTTCTACCAGTGAAAACGTAAGTTCCTATAACTTAATGTTATAAGAAAAGGTCAGCCGTATTTCAAATAGAGTTAGGTGGAAGAAACTAGATGAAAAAATAGTGGACAAGCATTAGTCAAGGGCTTTCAGCTTTTATTTCATTCTGTTAACTGTAATAAATATTGAGGAAAGGGAGTCAGTGGATCCAGAACATGTAGACAGGGTGAAGTGGTAGCTTAACGGCACACTGATAACACTGGCTGCCAGAGAAGAATCTGAGATAGGATGCACGGTCTCAAAGGAAAACAGACAGATTTTCTAGAATAGAAACAGACCCCAGTGCTGCCTCAGACACTGAAAAGCAAAGAGCAATGTCACATTTAATTAAAAGCTAATTGGAGAATCATGCTGATAACATAAATATTTTCTTGATTTGCTAGGAGAGATGGTCATAGACCTCTCAGCCTGAGACCATGACATTAGTTGCAACTGTTCATAGGCACAGACAATTACAGAAACAGAGTTTGCTGTTAAAAAAACCCAACAAAAAAAGCACTTAAAACTGTTCTATAAAATACTTTTTAAAATGGCAATCATGGCAGCTCACTTAAACCACAAAGTATTCATAAATGCCTCCCTTGTACAATGACGGGAATATAATTATATGCTTTGCTATATTTTTTTTAGAGAGCTTATTTGTCTTTTTAACTTATGACAGAGGTCTTCTCAGTTTCGGGTAAAGTGTAAGACTTCAAAATAAAAATCTAACACTGCCATGTAACATTAAAACCTCACCCCAGGAGGGTAATAAGTAAGAATTTCTGAGTAGTGAAAATCACGCTTGATGCTTTGCTAACTTCCTGAGGAAAAGAACGAAGGAGAATGCAAGAATTTTGCAACCCAAGACCACCTTTCTGCAGCTTTCTCTTCCTCACTTTAAATCTTTTAATAGACAGGTCACCATCACCTCTTTGTTCCTTGATTGTCCTGCAACAGCATCCCCGTTTATCTCCCCTTTCCTGTGTCTTTATTCTTCATTCAATATCAGCTGGGGGTTGCCTGCCTGCTCCACTAGATCAGGTAAAAAAATTAAAAGTGGCTTTTGCTAGTTCCATACCTGAAAGAATACAAAGTTCCACCCCCAAGCACACCCAATGTGCCAGTTAAGGAGAGAAAACACAAGTTCACATGGAGAAAGCAAGAAGCTGTGAAGAAAAAACCCTCCGTTATAACAATGAGGTTTGCATTTCTTCTTGAGCACAAGGAGCATAAGAACTTGGGGAAAGTTACAAAAAGTTACAAGTGTGTACCACGCTTTAGTTTTGAGGCTAAAGAGGAGCATTTCAACCTCCAGTAGCAGCAGCAGCAATAAGTAAGTACATACAGAAAGATCCTGGTATTCTAGAGGATTCTTATCCATTCCCCAAATCACCATGTCATTGTGGAGAGTTGGGTCAGCAATCTTCAAAAGAATAACAACGTCAAGAATTTAGTCTGAATTTTGAAATACCATGGACAAGCACACATTTTAGAGCTGCAGTTGTGGTTGGTGGGATCTCTTTCCAGGGGACAAAGTCCAAAATATCTGCAAGACCTGTTAGAGTATCACACACCAGGACTCATATTGTCCTCACCAATTGCTACAAGAGATAACTAAATGGGCCAGAGGAGCAGCTGCTTCTTCCTAAGGCAGGAGAGCAATGAAAATGTTAATTCCTACGTTTTCAAAATGCAATAAAACATGACCATTCTGTCAAATTATTTGGAATTGTAGAATTACAATTGTTTCAGCAACTGTGTCATTTAATCCCACACAGCCCCATCCGATGCTTTATTCTAACATTTTTTGAAGAGAGTTGCCAACAGTGATTGATCCAAGATGTTAAAGCACTCCAATTTTATGTGATTGTGATCTGTAATCAGGAATAAATGAGCAGTTAAAGCTGAAAATTACTTTGGAGTTACTAAAATCCTTCATAACAGCAGCAAGAGGTCTCCAAAAATTGCCCTCAAGGGAAAAAAATATATAAAAATATTCCTGTTTAGCTGCTTGCTTTCTTTTACTCATAGTTTCATGTTTGGTGTCTCCAAGCTGTGTCTACACCCATCAATTCTAGAACCTTATTTTTACACATGATCTGACACCCTGATAGGATACAATACACCTGTGCAAATACACACAATGCTCAGGTTCACGATAAAAACAGCAGTGAGTCACTGGCAGTGCTTATGGCAAAAGTCAACTCAGGCAATTGTTAAAACCCAACAGGACTTTAAGTCCAACAGGTTCCAAAGTCCTTTGAATGACAGTTGCTGATCTAATCTGAGCTTGATTATACCATTGTCCTGTGCTTCACATTTATTGCTCCAAAAAATGATAAAACTTATCTTTTTCCTTATTATATTGGTGGACGCAAGTACTGCAACTGTTTCCTTTAGACTACAAAGCCAAGATACATTCTAACACCTTTCGGGCATAAATCTCTAAAGGAGAAACCCATTAAGATTAAACAAAAGCCTGGAAGGGCAGCATGAAGTAGACTTTATTACATTTTTAGACAGAAAAGAGAGGATTTAGTGCTAAGACAGTAGGGCTGTTCTTCCCAGTTTAGAGAGATGAATGTTATTAGCTCACACGATTTCAATTTTAAAGTATCCTGTGAGACAATCTACCTCTACAGCTGAACAATTATCAAGAGGGATTCATTTGCAACTCAAAAATGGTCTAATTTTCTCCACATTGTTCAGAATGCTTTATAGAACATCCTTAAACGAAATAAGAGTGTTTAAGTACTTAATATTAGTAACTTCCATTAAAATAATCTACCTTTTGTTATGAAAAATAATCCTAGAACAATAAAATTAGTTTGAAGTCCTTGGGAAATACTCCTTTTCCACAGTGAGTCTTAAAAAAAGAAATAATTCATTATAGGATCTTTCTGCAGATGTTTATTTTTATCCATGAATCGATGGGTTACTAGGCTTAATTGTGATCCCTCTATTAAAGCAAGTGGTAGCATTGATTTACAGTGTGTCAAAGGACAACACTTTTCCCTCTCACCTGCCCTCAGATTTTCTAACACTGAAGTCCAAGTTATGATTATGTAGGAGAATGCAATATGCAGTCAAATTACATTCCAGTCAATGCACATCCTGTAAGCTTCCAACAAGCACCATACATAGGGCAGGGCAACATTTGTTATTGATTAGCTTTGCTCAGACACAGTCTCAGTCAGTATTCACAAGATCAGGAAATATTTTTCTTTCAATAACAAAAAGACAAATCTCAGGACTTAAATGAAATCCGTGAAACAGGAATGCTGCTCATCGTTATGTTCTCTATAGATCAGATTTAATTTCCAACAGAAGATCCAGCAGCCAGAGATTCCCATTTGCTCAAGCTACTGATAATGCATTCCCAAAAATGCAAGCAGTAGGTCCCCTCATCCTGGGAGCAGCTGGCTACATTTCCTGCAATGTGCCATCCATTTCTCATTTGGTTAAGTTTCAAGAGATGTTCACCAACCACATTTACAAAGGGAAGGAATATGAAAAAAAAAAGAATTTTAAAAATCAGCCAACATCTCTAACTATCTTTCTCTGGGGCTACCTTTTACCTTAGACAATGAAGCCTACTCCCTGATAAAGAACTGGAGCCCATACACAAACACTTGGGATATTTCTCCCATTGCTGCTAAGTCCACAGCGACAGCTTCAGTTGGAAGGCCTCATCCCCTTGTCAACAGAGCTGAAAATGTTTGCTAAACAGGTAAACACATGATGATCCTACAGAAACCTCAAAGGTTGTGAATGCCTTGATACAGGTACTTGATGTTTTGTGAGATTTTGTTCTATCATTGAAGATAGATAGAAGCATTTAGGAAATGACAGGAGTCAAAGCCAATAATTTTATTTCCCTCCTCATGTTAGTTTGAAGCCCTGCCCAAAAATGTAAAGATGAAACCTAAATCAATGCTCCCTGGCAAACACACAAAAAAACCATCTTGGTGCCAAGTATTTCCAGCTGTACAATAGCTTTGCCAGAATTTATCCACCCTGTGTCCTTGCCACACCACAAACAGCTTTAATCAGAGCACTTAATCCATGGAAAGCCTCTAAAACAAGTTGCCTTGGTGCTCTTTTGTTTCCTTTCTCCTTCCACCATTTATCCTGTTTCTACCGAGTCCCAGAGTCACTGCTGCCTTTGTGGTATGTCAGAGGTTTGGTACTAAGCTGCTGTTGTCACATTACTATCTTGGTTTTCAGCCACAGTAAACATACAAGTGGCAGCACATTAAAACTAAAAATTTATAGCTCTAAGAAATTATAGTTTAAGTTGCTATTCATCAACATAATTGGATGTTAATAATAGGGTTTACAGTGCTGGCATTCATATCAGGTACACATGCTATACATTTATTAAGTATAATTCATTCTCCTGAAGTTCTAATGAGGGCTGCTTAATTCCAGCTTTAATCAAATGTCAGAGGAGCCAGAAACCCAAGCAGAGACTGTTTTTCACAGGTGGCATTTTGTGAATAAGTCAAACAGAGCTTTTATAGCGTTAAGTGTGATTATACTTGGCTTTATCTCTGCCTACATACATTCTCTTCCCTATTTGCATTTATTTCTCTTGCAGCTCATAGACGAAGATGAATGGAACTGAATGTTACGTTCTGATTGTCTGCTTGTTCCAGTAACTGCTCTTCATTGTATGACTACCTTTAACAGATATATAATACATATTTTTTAGACAGGTGGGGGGAAAAAAAGTAATTTTGAGATTTTCAAACATGTTTTTTAGATGTTTTTGAGCTACATATTATGTGAGCTCTTTCAGCTGCATATGAACAAGCTGATACATGCTTTTGAGCTATTATGCTAAACGCTATGATCACATTAAGTACTCGCTCTTTTGTCAGAAAGTTCTGCCATCGGCACAAGATTAAAAAAGTAGGAGAAACTAATAACAGCTCATAATATTTGCCAATCTCTAACTGTCATCCACCATCGCTGTCAGTCACAATCTGAATGCAAACCAGGACATAATCATGTTCTGAAAAAGAAAGTAAATTAATCGATCACAGAATTATTGCATCCTGTGCCCCAGAGAGGACCGGTCCAATCCCTCTGCTTGCTGGCACACGCTATAAAGAAAAGGGAAATGGATGTGGAAAGACACAGCAATGACCACCAAGACAGACCCAAAACGTAACAAACTTTTCATGGCCTGCTTTGGATCTTTACAGTAGTAAACCTAAGACACTTCAATAATATTCTGATTATCTTGAAATCTAGCTTCAAACATTGACTTCTCCCAGAGTTTGGAAACTCATCTTCTGATTGAGCAAACTTAGAATACTCCCTTATCACCATCAATGATCAGCCACCAAAATGGTAGCTTAGAAACAAAAATATACACTGTGGTGGTTTGACCCTGGCTGGAGGCCAGATGCCCAAGAAAGTCTCTTCATGGCTGCAGGTCCTGCCAGGAGCTTGCTCCAATGCGGGTCAGAGCATTTTCTGTATGTCTCCACCAGCTCCAGCATGGGGGCTCTCCACAGGCTGCACCTCGGTTCTCTGTTCCCCATCATCTTCCATGAGCTTCAGGGGGACAACCTTCTCCACCACAGGATGCAGGGGAATCTTTCTCTCTGGCCCTTGCTGCAGTGCCTCCTACCCCTCCTTCACTGATCTGGTTGTCTGCACAGTTCCTTACATCTTCTCACTCATTTCTCTGGTGGCAAGATGTGTCTGCTTGCATTTTTTTCTCTACTAAATGTGATTCCCAGAGGCACTATGACTGTCACTGATGGGCTCGGCCTTGGTCAGTGGCAGGTCTGGCCTTGAGTCAGCTGGTGTTTGCTCTGTTGGGCCTAGGTGAAGCTTCTAGTTGCTTCTTGCAGAAGCCAGCCCTGCAGCCCTCCATTCTCCACCAAAACCCCGCCACACAAAACTATAACAACACAAAAATATGGTATAAGCATATCTATTCCTGTAAAAAAGTAACCTTCTGAAACATTCTCAAAAAAGCTCTTTTACACAATTAAACCCTCAGACTTCATTTTGTTCTGAGAAGAATATAGCCCCTCTGCAACCAAGAGGATGTTTACACAGAAGAGCACTCATTTGAGGAATTAAGTCAAATTTTGAATGCAGTACCTAAGCACTGTGTGAGATATTCAGTAAATGCCTCTGGTTCCATCCCTATGTTTGCTCCATGTTGCTCAGACCTAATGCCTGTATGGAAAAGACACTAACTTAATTGCAACATATGTTCTCTTGATGCTTCCCTCTCCATACAACATAAGGAGATGGAGTCTACTCTGAAAGGAGAACTCCAGCAAGCCTGAGATAGCATAAAATTTTTCATATCTCCACTACTGACACAGTAAAATCTCCTTACAACAGAACCACCAACATCTTATTTCTGCATTTCTGGGAACATAACACTTCATCCACTGTCCCCAGTGCACTTTCAGTATCTATACAGATTAATCTGAACAAACATTTCAAACCAGAATAACATCATACAGAGAAAACTGTCCACTTGCCAGTAAGGGAACATGAAACAATCACTCCTTTTTCTGATCTTTCATTCCTGAGTGATAAATCATAACTCTACTGGGCATTTAAAATCATAGCTCTGTCCTTCCCATATAGATAATCACTTTATCTCCTTTCTCAACAACTTTGTACTCTATGGGTATAAGACACTGTTCTCTCTCAATCAATCTCACTGCCTACCTAGTTGAAGTCATAAAGATTCTTCCCAACGTGCATTTCTTTTTGAAGTTTGCTACTACCTGTTCTGATTTGATGAGTGGCTTGTACACCTGATAGCTTGTATACTGTTTCCAAAATACGCTTGTCTTATATTGAAGAGATCAGCTTTATTTTCACAGCTCATTTATGTCTTGTCCTTAGGTCATCATGACTACAACAGACCTTCCACTAGAAACCAGACAGAGCAAGTGTTGCATGGGTGATCACTTTTTTGTTGTGGTAATAAACATGTAGATAGAATTAATTATTTTATATCAGTTGCAGAAAATGCTGAAACTTACTATCAAGATTTTTGAAATAAGCAGAAAAATGACTTATCAAAGATTCTCAGTACATTGGTATGCAAACACTACTCACATCAAGTATCCCTGATATTTTTTGTTCTCTGTTACTCATTCATTTTTAAAATGTTAGAATTATATCCTACTTTCCTCAAATCAGACCATTACATAAATACACACTGTTGCATAAATAATTTCTGCATGCCAGCATTTGTAAGTCATGTCATTGTGTTCACAGGGATGTAGGACTACAAGTTCTGCATTTGAGCATATAATTTGTTTTGGGGAGAATTCATACAAAAGATGATGAAAACGTATGCCTCTTCTGCAGTCACATTACAGAATCACAGAATCACAGAATTATCAAGGTTGGAAAAGACCTAGAAGATCATCCAGTCCAACCATTCACCTATTACTACTAGCTCCCACTAAACCATATCCCTCAATACAACATCCAGTCTTTCCTTGAACACCCCCAGGGTTGGTGACTCCACCACCTCCCTGGGCAGTGCATTCCAGTGCCTGACTACCCTTTCTGAGAAGTAGTGCTTCCTAATGTTGAGCCTGAATCTCCCCTGGCGCAGCTTGCTACCATTCCCTCTAGTTCTGTCACTGCCTACACGGGAGAAGAGGCCGACCCCCAGCTCACTACAACCTCCCTTCAGGAAGTTATAGAGAGCTATAAGGTCTCCCCTAAGCCTCCTCTTCTCCAGGCTGAACAATCCCAGCTTCCTCAGACGCTCCTCGTAAGGCCTGTGTTCCAGACCCCTCACCAGCTTAGTAGCCCTCCTCTGAACGCGTTCCAGAGCCTCAATGTCTTTCCTGTAGTGAGGGGCCCAAAACTGAACACAGTACTCGAGATGCGGCCTCACAAGTGCTGAGTACAGGGGGACAATTACCTCCCTGCTCCTACTAGTAACACTATTTTTGATGCAAGCCAGGATGCCGTTGGCCTTCTTGGCCACCCGCGCACACTGTCGGCTCATGTTCAGCCGTGCATCAATTACCCCAGGTCCATTTCCTCCACACAGTCCTCCAGCCACTCCGCCCCAAGCCTATAGCGCTGCCTGGGGTTGTTGTGGCCAAAGTGCAGGACTCGGCATTTGCTCTTGTTGAACCTCATGCCATTGGCTTCAGCCCAGCTCTCCAGCCTGTCCAGATCCCTCTGTAGGGCCTCGCTACCCCCAGGCAGATCCACACTCCCAGCCAATTTAGTGTCATCTGCAAACTTACTGAGGGTGCACTCAATGCCCTCATCTAGGTCATCAATAAAGATATTGAAGAGGACAGGCCCCAGCACCGACCCCTGGGGAACACCACCCGTGACCGGTCGCCAGCTGGATTTAACTCCATTTACTACCACTCTCTGAGCCCGGCCCTCCAGCCAGCTCCTTACCCAGCCGAGGGTGTACCCATCCAAGCCACGGGCTGCCAGCTTCTGCAGGAGAATACTGTGGGAGACAGTGTCAAAGGCCTTGCTGAAGTCTAGGTAGACCACATCAACAGCCTTTCCCTCATCCAGCAGATGGGTCACTAGATCATAGAAGGAGATCAGGTTGGTCAAACAGGACCTGCCCTTCATGAACCCATGCTGGCTAGGCCTGATCCCCCGGCCATCCCGCACATACCGCATGATCTCCCTCAAGACTATCTGTTCCATAACCTTCCCTGGAACCGAGGTCAGGCTAACAGGCCTGTAGTTCCCCGGATCCTCCTTACAACCTTTCTTGTAAATGGGAGTCACATTGGCAAGCCTCCAGTCTTCTGGGACCTCACCAGTCAGCAAGGAGGACTGATAGATAATGGAAAGCGGCTCGGCTACCACCTCTGCCAGTTCCCTCAGCACTCTCGGGTGGATCTCATCCAGCCCCATGGACTTGTGGCAGTCCAGTTGGAGTAGGAAGTCTCTGACTGTTTCTTCCAGAATCACAGGGGAGTTAGCATGCTCCCCAGCTGAGACTACCAGGTCAGAGAGAGGGGTACCCTGAGGATCTGTTTGACCTTTAAAGACAGACGTAAAGAAGGCATTCAGAACCTCCGCCTTTTCCTTATCCTCAGTGATTAGTTGCATATATACACTGTACAAACCTAGGATGAGTTTAATAGAGCTAAAGAGCAAGTATGAGAGGCAGCATCTTGGTAACTATATGCAGCATTTTTATAACTGCCACAGTTATTAAAAGACTAAACCATTATTTAAAAATTAATGGACTCCCTGTACAGAAAGCAAGAGGAAATCTGGTAATTTTGAAGAATGCGTGCTTTTTCATCAACATGTATTTGACAGCTCTTGTACAGTAGTTAACCATTCAAAATATCCAAGTGAAGCAGTTCTTCAAATGGCAGTGGAACAACTAATAGCAATGTGGCATCAATTGGAAAGCCTACCCATTGTATGTACTCTTCATTCCTTTAAACTCTGTAAACTGTGTTTACAGTCCACAACATCCCTGCGATTGCTATTGTACAGACATTAGATCTAATTTGTTTTCTTCCTTTCTGATAATCCTAGTTTACAAATCTGGAAAATCCTGCTGACTCTTAGCATTCCACATTAGGTTTTAGATTCAGTTCAAAACCAGCACTTAAAATTTTCCAGCTATTTCTGTGTGTCACAGTCTCCTGTAATCAATCATATATTTTATGAGGCAGAGGAAAAAAAATAACCAGAAAGTCTTTAAGTCTCTAAACAACATGTGGAGTCAGTTCCAGGACCTGAGGCTGACAGAAAAACAGAGATTGAGTGTAGCAGGTGCTGGGGAAACCTGTTTGTTGATTTTAAATAAATAATTAAACTTGCTAAAGAACTTGAAACCAACTAACAAAAATATGCATAACACATAAGAGAACTTACAAGTAGCTGTCAGAAGCAAGCTGCATGACAGGCAGACTGATGACACTGAGACAGCGTCACTGCAGCTTGGGTAGAAGAGACTTAACATTGAGAACACACCGGGAAACCAGTTATATGCTTTACAAAATGGGAAAAGATATGCCGGACTGAAGATATCCCAGGCCTGTTACCCCATGATTATTCTCCCTGCCATCAAGGAAACAAAAAAACCCAACAAAACCAAAGTCCAAACAACCACAGGCATATGTGAAAAGTTATTTCAGACTCTCTTGCTTATAAAAAAGCTCAAATAACAATATGTAGACTCACTCCTTGAGACCAAATCCTATGCCCAATATGCTTGCAGGATGCTCCTGAGCTCCTAGTACATGTGGTGACACACCAGGGTTGGAATAACAGCTCTCCTGAAGAACGTGGCTGTGCATGGCCACCTGTTGTACTGCTCAGGGAGGGTGAATCCAGAGCAGCTGTGAAGCCATAAAAAGAAGTCAAATGAATTGCCTGCCAGTTTAAGTCAATTGTACCTAACCAAATTCAGCCTCCTGGCTCTCAAGCAGTGCTTTACCTCTAAGGAAAAATCCCAAAGGCAGGCAAATCAGCTATTAAAATCATCAAAAGACTAGGTTGTTATCAGCCAAGGAGAGACACAGAACTCGGTAGACACAAACATGAAGCCCTCCCATTCCCTGTGTCCAGATGAAGAAACATGTTTTAAGGAAGTTTGGTTGCTTCCCATAACATTTTATCTGGCTGTGCATAACAAATCAACTACTAAGTACTGCTACCACTTAAATATCTTATTGCTTGAACAGAGTTAACTGCTTTAAGTTTTGACAAACTCAGGTGTTTGTTTCTCAGTTGAAAGACAGAAGGAAAATAGCCATTTTTCTAGAAACATCTTGAGCTCAACAAAACTACATTAAACTCAGTAAGCTTAAGCAGAAGATGTAAATTTTTAAACCGACCAGAACTGTAAGGAAAGGAAATACAATCCTGTCGCTGTAACTGTTAGGTCAGTTTAGCTATACCCACTTTATCACCATTTTTGTGGAACAATCCTCTAATCCAGAACTGAGTGTTTCTAAAACTGGCTCACATGCTCCACAGAAGCCACTGAAATCTTGGAACTATTTGCAAGTCTAAGATCTTTGTCACATTCCTAAGTATTACCCACAGTTAGTTACATAAGACTTAATATACAGTCCATTTAGAGTTGGAGTCCTCCCCTCCAAATTTGCAAAAAGCTCAGGGAGATATATATCCCCTGGTAGAAACCCCTTTTCACAGTGCAAAGGAGACCTATCTAGCTCAAAAAGTGGCCATTTCCCCTCTGCTCTCTGACCTGTAGGTCAGCTGAAATGGAAACATCGCTCATACTCTGGGAAACATGAACCTCCTGTTGTGCAAACTTAGTCTTTCAGAGGTGCACCTGTGACTACTGTCACACAAATAATCCTACAAGAGTTTTTCAGTCAGAGCCACTATCAAAAAGTAGCTTAAACTGTTACTGACATACGGTACATTTTATTTGTAGAAAATGGGTGTCGGTGTTTTAGGAAATTTACAGCCCATAAGGGCCATCAGCTGCAGTCAACTACAAGTTTACTAGATGCTACTAAATATCCATTCTCTACAGGCTTAAAATGCAAGAATACCATCAATCCTCTTCTGAAGGGGCTCATCTTCTATGGTTATTCCTATTTTAAATCCCTGTTCCACTTTAAGAATTCCACCCTTTTCCCACCCTTCCCTCCCCACCCCTTGATCCTTAGTACTTGGTTTAAGAGAAGATAAATGTCTTTGTCAGCTCCCAGCACCATTTCTTATATTTTTATTTTTAAGATGGGCTACTCTGCTGAACAAAGGATCAAATTACATCTTAGTTTTACATAGCTTCTCTTAACAGTTGTCTTCTCAGAAGCTGGATCATCAGGACATGTTATGCTATAAGATCAGAAAACAATTAAGTTTTCTTAATCAGAGGAGTGCTAATTTGATTAAACCAGTACTGTCTGAATTTCATAGCACCCAGGTTACCGATCAAGACCTTGGATACTATCCAAACAGCCCTTTTAAAGAAAAAAAAAGTTGGAAATGATGTGGGTAAGTCTGCTTTCACATAGAAGTAAAATGTACACTGCACAGTGCATATTTTTTAAGGAATTTATAGAAAGGAGAGCTGAACTATATATAAAAGGGCTATTTAACAACAAATGCTTCCTACAAAAAAAAAAAAATCATCTCAAATCAAAGCTGTAATTTCCATAGTCAGAAGACGTGCTAGCAAAACAGTACAAGGGAAACACATCACCATGGGCATGTGCATGTTGTGGTTCTGAAAACATGACAGCTGAGGACATTCATACAGCATTTTGGGTACCCTATTCCATGACTCAGCTTGGTGATCAGACACAATATACACAACTACAAAATCATTTGAGTGTAGTTAGATGACCCAGGCAAGTATGTCTACATGCTGGATGCTCTTTGCAACATCCATGAAGGAGCAATAGATGCAGCACGTTGTTGCACTGCCGGCTTAAAATAAGCAAACAAAAAATTTAGCTCATTATTAAAATGATCACAGCTCAGTGGAGTCTTGGTTCACACTGAATTACTTAGAGTCTTCTCAATTTACACTGGAACTACTCCCATTTTAAGATTACATCATCTCATTAAGACACTCATTCTCTCACTTAATACGTCCGTATCTTACCCTGGAGACCGAGTCTGTCAATGCCCATGGGAATTCACAATAAAAATACAGCGACATTTCAAAAATCTGAAAGTACTGTTGCATGTTCACTACCTGATAAAGCTGATAGAGACCTTCATTCTGAAGTGCAGACATTTTGACATCTTTCAGCAGTGCTAAAGAGTGCTGCTAACAAAATTATCTCCCTTACGATATTGAAGGAAGGAATTTATCCTCCACTGAAAACTTCCCTGTCAATTTCTTAAGAGATCAGTTGTTACTCTGGGTAAAGGATCTTGGATTTAAAAAAAAAAAAAAAAATCAGCAAAATAACCAAGGAATCTAAAGCTTTTTTTTTTTCTTCATCAAAACTCAGACTTACAAAGCATTTATAGAACTTATCCAACCGCAACACGTTTACATCAGATTAAACAGAAGTATTATTAAGGGAAATCTCAAGTTATTTTATAGAACCCATATCTAACTTCCAAACCAGAAGCCTGGAATGTGTTTAAGACCAATGGAAATACCTGTTGAAGTGAAATATTTTTTATTCAATGTTTCATTTTAGAACACTTCAATGGCCCATATGAAACACATTAGTAAGTTTACTCATCCTCTGCAGAACAGGAGACAGTCCGTCATATACAGCATTGCTACCCTTGTGGGAAGTCTTAGCAAAAAACAGAGGCTGGAATAACATCCTTATTCTCAGAGGCAGTCTCTCCAGGATAATAAAAAAAAATAGTGCAGAAAAAAAGAAAAAAAATGGTAGAAGTTTAGGCTTACTGCATGCACAATAACTCTATCACACCAGAACATGTTGTTTTCTGTAGCAATCATCCAGGGACCCTTCACCATCCCTCTCCCAGAAAGACAGCACCAGTGCATAATTGTTGGGGAAAGAGGCGAGCTGCACAGCAGATTTACTTTCGCCTGGTCCTTATCAGACTTAAAATATGGAAGTCTGTTCCAAAATACAACTATTAGGATGAAGTGTCTGATCAACCCACATTAATGAAAAGCCAGTGACTTAGAGCCATAAAACACACCCCCTAGGAATCAGTGCCTACTGACTGCAGCAAAACCAGAAGTATGAGGTACCACAGGAAGCGCTCCACACAAGCTGAGGGCAGCAGTGGCGCAGACGCCTGGGCCAGCCCAGCATTAAGCACGCCAGGTTCTCAGACACAGATATTTCAGGTTTGCTGTACAGCCAAGAAAGGTAGTCCCAGAAGGTTGTTCAGAAATTCAGGAAGGGTGATTTACCCTCCCAAGATGCCTCTTTCTCTCTCTGCATTACCAGAGGATAAAGACTAGGGAGACAACAATGCTAAAATTGTGGCAGTATGAAGTGAGGCTAGCAGGATCCCTATTTAGCTACAAAGAATTTATGCAGTTCAAATCTGTAGGAAAATGAAATTATAGTGGCAGCCACTGAATTTATTACAACTTGTATGATTCATGGAGTCATGTCAAAATATCAATGAGGAAATCAATTAATAGTATCAGCAATAAAGAACAATGAACATACAATTACTACTGACCAAAAGCAGCAGACACACATACATTTAAGAGTGAAAACAAAAAAAGTATTCTTTGTCCATCAGGGAAATAAACATTTCCATATTGTCCTATTTCTCAAAGACAAATGAAACATGTTAAAGTGTACCAAAAGTACCAGGCTATAAAGAAAAGGAAAACAGAGAAAGGATAGAATAATTACCTTAAGGAATATGCTTAATCTTGTTCTTTTTTTATATTAAAAGGTGGTGGTGCTAGGCCTTTTCTCATAGGGATCTATGAGTAGGAAAAATCATGAAATCAAATACAATAAAGTAAGGGAAGCTAAGGCGTTAGAACAAACAAGTCTTGGCTTGGCTTTAATTCCTTAAAATATTGTCAAAGAGGTAATGTATTACCCTAGCATCTGATGATGTAATCTTGTTTAAGTGCTTTCCAGAACAAGTTAGTTAAAATCCCATTCATAAAAATTAAAGCTACAAATTGAATAAAATTACAAACTTTAGTCATGAATTGATGCAAGAGTAACATGTGATATTTACACACCAATTTCAACTTTTCAACTACACAAACATTAATTGGGTAGTTCTTCACTGGGGAAGCATGTCAGTCTAGCATAACGGGTGAAAAAATAAAAACCGATGGAAAAAGATATAGTGCAGCACATGTCACTCCTGAGCTCTCTCCTGCCTAGAACATCATGCTGCTTCAGAAAAATAGGTGATGAGATGCACTAGAAACGAAACACTTTTTCTTCAAGTCAAAGCATTCACAGATCAGAAGCACAGTGTGCTAGCTCATGATTTTTGACAACTTGTCGGGGGTGGTACCAGAAGTCACTGTATCCAGCTGCTTGCCCCATCCCCACCCCAACATAACACTACTGGCTAATGCAGCAGTACCTGCAGTGTTTCCCCTGCTGTGCCAATGTATTTCATAGCTGGGTGCTGTTAACTTCAAATACCATCTATTTCAGCCTGGATATGAGCTCAGCAGCTGAGAGGACACTGATCATCTGTTCTGCTGCCAGTGATGGGCAGATGGCAGGCACAGGAGCCTCTTAACTCCTCCTTGTAACCACATCACAGATCAGATTCATTTTAGATCACAGCAAAATCTTGCAGGCTGGAAACAGGAATGCCTTGACATTGGGCATCTGGGTTACAGGAGAAGAAATGAAAAAAGGCAAAAATTATTGCTGTAACCAAAGGTCTAACTTAAAATATGGAGTGGTGTGAGGGAAGAACAACAAAAATTACTGTGATTGAGTCCTATAGGTTCCTGAAAAAATCCAGTGTTTGGCAACATCCAACCTGTAGCATACCTGTAAAATAACATATTTCTTAAAATATTCCAAGCGTATTATCAGATTCGACTCATTCCTTTGGCTTCTGTAGCTCACTAAATGTTTCTAGAAGAAACCTTCATGTTGTAATGGAAAAAGTGCAGATGTTTTGCAGTATGATCTGACATGCTAGTATTTCCTGAAAACAATGGATGGATTGAAGGACAAGAGATGCATTTTCTCCCTACTCAGTCCTACTTGTGTTTAGCTGGAGACTCAGCACTTGCGCAACATTGTGCAGCATAAGGTCACAGTAGGAACAACTCTCAGTGTCCCTGTGTGACAAAACTACTTAGCTTTTATTGATTAAGGATACATATTGGTCTACCAGAATCAGCCTAGGTTGTATTCAATGAACTACATGCTTGAGGTAAACAAGAAAGCTAATTTTGAGGGGCAAGTCAGTGGCTGCAAATCCTTTTCCTACACAAAACCAAGATGATTTAATTGAACTCTGCCTGCTGCCACACTATTTCCAGACATATTGAACAGCAGTCTGGGTTTTCCAGACAATTATTTGCCCTCTATTCCACTATGTACATCTCTCTGCATTTTCTTCCAGCCATAATGGGCTAGTGCAAAAATACCAAAGTCACCAACAACAGCTTCAGTTATAAGTAGCCCTAGGAGAAAGTAATGGAAGTTGCGGGATGAGCAGGTGTTAAAATTACATGCATCTGGGGAAAAAAAAAATGCATTCTGAAACACCCTCTGATAAGGCTGGTATGCATATTAACAAACACTCGCCACAGCTCTTTTAACAAACTTAATTTAATTTAGCATTAACAAAACTATGGAAGCTGGAGGAAAGGACAAAGACTTCCATAAACCTATGAACAGCTTCCCCTTTCCTCTTGAGATGCAAATACTACCATTTTCCTCTAAAACTGTGATCTTTGATAAAACTATCCTTTTATGCTAATATAAAAAGTTATTAGTATTCAGCAGTGGAAACTCTGGAGAGCTATTTCTAACAGTTTAAAAATAGAATTAAAAAATGTTCCTTTAAACATCACCAAGGGAAATTGCACAGTCAGGAGAGAAATTGCTTACAGTTATGCACAAACTCATGGTACTTAAGAGGAAATAAAGGTCTTCAGTCACAGAGCATCCATTTGTGTCCTTGGGAACCCAGGGAAAAAATGGAAAAAGAACTTCAAGCTAAGCACATGCAACATCTTTTTGAGAGTGGGTTCAAGGGACTTTGTGCAAAACAGCTGTTCAGGTACAGTAAAAAGAGTACAGAACTACGTGAAGGGATGAACTAACTGACAGTCAAAGGCCATCTACTTTGGAGGCACAGGTAGATCAGGAAACTCACTAGTTATTGTCATTTGAAGAAGAAAATTATCTCCTAAAAGCAGCAGCATCTTCTAGACCATAGGAAGCTTCCAGGTAACTGAGGTGACCATCAATGTCTCTTGAGTATCTTTCCCCTTTCTGGACAATCTTCACTCATCATGAAGCAGTGTAGCACAAAGATACAGAGATTTATGGCTCAAAATTCAGATCCAGTGATGAACATGACCTGATTGACCACATTTCTCCCATCCATAAAGTTTTACAAGGTTCCTTAAGATCCCATGAAGGTGAGAAGCAGAGCATATGGATCAAATCGCGATGTGGGGGGACCTCACTGCAGCCTTCCAGTACCTGAAAGGAGCATACAAACAGGAGGGGAATCAACTTTTTAAAAGGATAGACAATGGGGAATAGATTAAAACTAAAGGAAGGAAGGTTTAAATTAGATATTAGGGGGAAAATTTTTACAGAGAGAGTGGTGAGGTGCTGGAACAGGGTCCCCAGAGGGGTGGTGGATGCCCCATCCCTGGAGGTGTTCAAGGCCAGGTTGCATGGGGCCCTGGGTAACCTTGTGTAGATCCAGGCCTGGAGGTTGGTGTCCCTGCCTGTGGCAGGGAGTTGGAACTCTATGATCCTTGGGGTCCCTTCCAACCCATGTCATTCTATGATTCTATGTGGTGGGTACTGAAAACTGTGGGAGCCCTGCTCCTAACTCCCCAGTCACAAAAAGTCACAAAATCCCAAGTACTTATGGATCAGAATGAGCTACGTGTAGTGGCATTTTAAGAAAGGAGACAGTTCAGAAAATAAGATTTTCCTCTATATTTCTTAAGGCTACAGGATGACTGCCAGTTTATATGTCCAAAGTGACAAGAGATGAAAAATATGGTCACAGCTACACTCCAACAACAAGACTCAATGGAGGTAAACACTGAATCTAGATAATATGCAATTTCTTTCCTCCCCAGCCCCCTCTTTTTATCCCCTAAGGCCTTAGATTATAGTTTAATGGCACGTTACAATAATAAAAAATTTTCACATAGCCACTTAGAAAGATTTATCGTAGTTCCACACAATACCACGTGTTTATTTCTCTTGTGAAATTATGTTTTCTCTCTGCTAAGCTGAGAGTAATAGCTGCTGAATACTGATTAGGGTTTTCCTTATTTGATTACTGTTAATTAGAGTCAAGTATGTAGCGCATCAGACAGGAGGACTGCAGATCATCATGACACTTCAAAGAGCCTGGTTAACTTCAGCAGAGCCTGCTCGAAGTTTGGGGTCGGGATAAATCTTCAGCAGAGCTGTTTATGCATAGTTGTGTAACATTATACAGCATGGGGTACTGGACTGTTTGGTTAATTAGTTTAAGAGCCTGACAGTGGCAGCTCACCTTCAGGTTTACAATTGGAAATTGCAATTAGCATGAAACGGTTTTCTTTTTTGGTCCAATTTCTCCCACACAAATTGTTCTCACAGATGTCTCGCCTAAGAAACCCAGGACTGTAGCCAGTCAGCACTCACTCACTCTCCTCAACTGGTGTCTCCATGGGACGTCTAAAGTAACATCAAAGGGATAGGCTAATCCCAACTGATCTTGGGAAAAGGTCCAAGGTTTCCTGAGGCTTTAAGGCTGTGATTAAAGAATACACCTGTCTGCCCCACTAATGAGGTCAGACTGTCTTTACCAACAAGCTGCTTTTTATCCTGTGTGACACACCTCCAGAAAGAACTGTCATGTAAAGGTGCAAATATGATGCAGTCAGCCATTCAGCATCAAGTAACAGTCTTTACAAAGCCACAGCTTTTACAGAACTCGCCACCACCAAATCCTGAATCAACTCTCTCTTCTTCATATGGCAAACAAACTACAAACGACATATGGTCCTGAATTACTTCACACACAATTCTGGAATTTGTTGGTTTTGTCTAAGTTGGCTGAAGGCAATGCAACCTAAACAGAAGGCATCTTTGAAACAGGGACAACATTTATTTGACCTCCAACATTACACTTAAATACTCTTCTCTCCCCAGGTACTCGGGGATATAGAAAATTAACATTTAATCCATTACGGTACAGAAAGACAATCATTAAGTTTATATTTCAGTTTACAACTAAGTGAATGGCTTTAAGATGAAAGAGGGCAGGTTTAGATTCGACATTAAGAAGAAATTCTTTACTACGAGGGTGGTGAGGCCCTGGCACAGGCTGCCCAGAGAGGCTGTGGAAACCCCATCCCTGGCAGTGCTCAAGGCCAGGTTAGGTGGGGATTTGGGCAACCTGGTCTAGTGAAGGGTGTCTCAGCCCAAGGTAGAGAGGTTGGAACTAGATGGGCTTTGAGGTCTCTTCCAACCCTAACCATTCTGTAATTCTATGTTATCTTTTTCTATGTCCTCAATTTATCTTAGTAAGAGACCTGTGTCTAGAGGTGTTCCCCAGGGGTCAGTGTTGGGTCCGGTTTTAACGTCTTCATTGACGACCTTGATGAGGGAATAGCATCCACCCTCAGCAAGTACACTGATGATACAAAGCTGGGAGGGGTGGCTGACACGCAGGAACACTGCGCTGCCATCCAGCGAGACCTGGACAGGCTGGAGAGCTGGGCAGGGAGAAACCAGATGAGGTTTAATAAAAGCAAGTGTAAAGTCTTGCACCTGGGAAGGAATCAGCTTGTATCAGTACAGGCTGGAGGATGACCTGCTGGAGAAGAGCTCCACAGAGAAGGACCTGGTGGTCCTGGTGGATGACAGGAGAGAGTCCAGCAGAGGGCTACAAAGATGATTACGAGACTGGAGCATCTCTCCTACGAGGAAAGGCTGAATGAACAGGGGCTGTTCAGCCTTGAGAAAAGTCTGAGACAGGATCTGATTAATGTTTATAAATATCTCAAGTGTGGGACAAAGGGGGAAATAACCAGCCTCTTTTAAGTGGTCTGTGGGGACAGGACAAGGGGCAATGGCCTCAAGTTGGAGCACAGGAAGTTCCGCACCAACATGCGGAAGAACTTTTTCACTGTGAGGGTGACAGAGCACTGGGACAGGCTGTCCAGGGGGGTTGTGAAGTCTCCCTCTCTGGAGATATTTAAAACCTGTCTGGATGCCTACCTGTGTGACCTGTCCTAGGGAACCTGCTTTGACAGGGGGGTTGGACTCAATCTCCTGAGGTCCCTTCCAACCCCTACAATTCTGTGATTCTGTGAAGATATCTTCAGCAGTAATTTATCTTAGAGCCTTACCAGCTGAGTTTATCAGGTTACAGGTGTTAGACAACTAACCTGATACCCCCTCATATGAGGCAACCACAAGATACTAAACCAGAGTGAAATGGGCTAGAAAGAAAAACAGATTATTTCCATCAAGAAAATATTTTCTCACATACTACATTCTAGTGACGGTATTAGTGGCTGCTGCTTCTACCTCACGTCAGCCTATCTGCTCAGGCCCATCTGCTTGCGCTAATTTCAGGGTCAGGCAATTAAGACATGAGAGTCTTCCACATATCTGGGTCACAGTTATTCAGGGGAATGACTGGTATTCATTAGTCACTCAAAATTAACTGCATTATATGCCAGACAGAGACAAGTCCATCAGATGACATTGAAAATAAAACCTTTTTTTTTTCCTACGGTATTGTCTATTTACAATAAAATCACAGAATCACAGAATTATCAAGGTTGGAAAAGACCTAGAAGATCATCCAGTCCAACCATTCACCTATTACTACTAGCTCCCACTAAACCATATCCCTCAATACAACATCCAGTCTTTCCTTGAACACCCCCAGGGTTGGTGACTCCACCACCTCCCTGGGCAGTGCATTCCAGTGCCTGACTACCCTTTCTGAGAAGTAGTGCTTCCTAATGTCGAGCCTGAATCTCCCCTGGCGCAGCTTGCTACCATTCCCTCTAGTTCTGTCACTGCCTACACGGGAGAAGAGGCCGACCCCCAGCTCACTACAACCTCCCTTCAGGAAGTTATAGAGAGCTATAAGGTCTCCCCTAAGCCTCCTCTTCTCCAGGCTGAACAATCCCAGCTTCCTCAGACGCTCCTTGTAAGGCCTGTGTTCCAGACCCCTCACCAGCTTAGTAGCCCTCCTCTGAACGCGTTCCAGAGCCTCAATGTCTTTCCTGTAGTGAGGGGCCCAAAACTGAACACAGTACTCGAGATGCGGCCTCACAAGTGCTGAGTACAGGGGGACAATTACCTCCCTGCTCCTACTAGTAACACTATTTTTGATGCAAGCCAGGATGCCGTTGGCCTTCTTGGCCACCCGCGCACACTGTCGGCTCATGTTCAGCCGTGCATCAATCAGTACCCCCAGGTCCATCTCCTCCACACAGTCCTCCAGCCACTCCGCCCCAAGCCTATAGCGCTGCCTGGGGTTGTTGTGGCCAAAGTGCAGGACTCGGCATTTGCTCTTGTTGAACCTCATGCCATTGGCTTCAGCCCAGCTCTCCAGCCTGTCCAGATCCCTCTGTAGGGCCTCGCTACCCCCAGGCAGATCCACACTCCCAGCCAATTTAGTGTCATCTGCAAACTTACTGAGGGTGCACTCAATGCCCTCATCTAGGTCATCAATAAAGATATTGAAGAGGACAGGCCCCAGCACCGACCCCTGGGGAACACCACTCGTGACCCCATAAGAAATGGGATTAAAGGTAAAGACATACTCTTTGGAGAAAACAGTGCCAGTTTTTTAAGCTGATAATTCTTTTATGTGTATTTTAAATAGTTTCAGCTATTGGGAACTGCAGGGAATTCTCTCTTCTGGTAATTTTATTGAACCCCCAAAAGGCAACAAGTTTATATTGGTGGTGGAAATTTACCTGGGACCACTGTCTCCAGCTCCTTGTCAATGCTCTGGCACTAATGATATTTTGCTCCGGGCAAAGCTTGTCACCACCAATCACCTTCTCTCCCAGAAATGAGCCAAAGGACCTGTGCTGAACATCAGCACAAGAGGCTCAATTCCTTAGAGCATCCAGGAGGCTGCCAGTGCCCAACTGGTAGCATGTTCTCACCAGGGCTCCACCTGCCTCTGTCCAGAAAGGTTGTTCACACATAAGACTGGGAGACATCCTGATTTACACAGATTACAACTAAAGGCAACTTGAAAGTAGACAGTTGAAATCAGAGAGCATAAACTTGGGGTTTGTTGTTTTCTTCTTAGGATAATTGTAATTACGTTTTTATGGAAAATGTACATGGTTTGGCTTGTTCTAATACTGCAGTAAAAAAGTTACTGTAAAAACAGAGCGGACTTTCAATAAGAAAAGAAATCTCAAAGGGTAAGACACTGGCCCTGTACATCATTTAAAGATATTAGATGTTCCAGTAACATTAATATTTAATTTATAATTAGGGAGAGAAAAACCCTGTTCCATCAGACACCTACCTACTATAGAACTCATTCCTTACTTCTCATTAATTCATTTTTTAAATTCTTGAAGCTCCAATTCAGTTTTCGCTGCATTAACAACAGGCATCTGAGACGTTGTTGAGATCATTTTAGGGAATTTCTTCAGTCATTCTTTGTGATTGTCTTATAGTCACCACAAAATGTCATGAACTGTCTACATATGGTATTTCCTATGTAACTTTGGATGATCTTTTTTACTCCAGGCTCAGGTAGCACCGTGACCAGCAGGCTATTGTAGAACATACAGTTGGGGCGATTGTGGCAAAAGTTTCTTCCAACTTGTGATTAATGGGCTGCGTAATAAACCTTGCTGCTGTTCCAGCTCATTGAGTATTGCAGGCTTTCCTTAGAAATGTAAGAAACAGGCAGGAGAGCAGAGCAGAAAATAGCTTTAAGCAAGTCACTTCTGACAAGTTGCTCATTAAGTCCACCCTGCTCCCACCATGATGGCAGCACCGCCAACATTCAAGCACCTTTTGCTTCCTGCTTACCAAACCTCTTACTGACTGCCATAACTTGTGCAGGCAATCTATTTCAGTGCACAACATCTACATGGCAAAAGTGGTTTTTTTAAATCTTGGGGCACTTGTGCTGAATAGAGGACATGCAACACAGTACACACTGGTGGAGATATTAGACTCTTCCATATCAGCATAATACTGATCATTGCCTTTCAGTTTGTGACCTGCCCAGATCACACTATGCAGGTGAACACTACTTTTTCTACAAAGAAATTCCTCCCTCTTGAATAACATCTTATTTGTTATAGCCAGTTTCTCCATTTTGTAGAGATCATTTTCAATTCTAACCTTGTCTTGTGACATTCTTGCACTCTATCCTAGCTTCAAATCTAATAACCACACATGCTATTCCATCATCCAGGTCATTAATAAATACACTGAGCTATATTAGAGGCTAGACAGGTCCCTACAGAACCACAGTCAGTTCATTCTTTCATTTTGACAATTGATCACTGATAGTGCTCTAAATACAATTTCCAAAACAGCCTAGCACCCTCCTTATTAATTTCTTCCACATTTCGTTTCCCAAGCCTGCTTATGAGACTGTCATATAGGAGAATGTAAAAAACCTTAACAAAGTCAGGGTATGTGACACCTACCATCTCTTCTCTAGCCACAAGGCCTGCTACTCTGGGGATGATTTGAGAAGGAAATTAGATTGGTTTGACATCATTTGTTCTCAACAACTCCATGCTGACTGCTAGTCATTTCCCTGTGTTTTTTTCAGGGGTGTTGACTTTGACTTTAATGCTCTTGGCAAAAGTAACATAACATTGGTAGTAACAGCAAGATTAATCCCACACTTAATAACAAACTTTGTCCTAAATTCCTTTATTAAAATTTCACAGAATGTGAGAACTGACATCACTCATAGCTATTAGAGACCATAAACACAGAAATACTCAGTTATCTGTAACTTTTAAATTAGACAAGTATAGGGGCAAACAAATAATAAGTCTCAAGTGTCTTTAAAGAGACCAAATTAAATTGGATTAATTACTTCAGTTGTCATAATGACAAAATCAGTGTAGTTAAAAAATCTTGCCAGAAAGACGTGGTATTAAAGCATCTGACTGGTAGTACCGAGCCTCTCACTGAAATGTGATCATTCTAAGTGGTCTAAACACAGTAATGCCTTATCTTTACTCAGTTCTCTCTATTCAAATGCTTATTCACTGCAGCCTGAAACCAGGTTTCAGATTATCAGCAATGCAAACTAAAAGCATCATTCCATTTCTTTTGCTTTACAGAAGTACTCCACAGAACGTAGCCCATAGATCCTAGATGGAGACCAATGTAGCCACTGTAACTTCCTGAACAGCTCTTTGAAAAAGCTTCCCATCTGCTCTATGGAATTCATGCTCATGGATCCAGCCTGTAAAGAAACCTTGCTCAGATCACAACTCTCTACTCCAGTCCTTCAGAAGTGAACAGTAATTAGGTTGTGGCTGTATGAGCTGTTCTGGCAAATTTTTTCCTGAAGACCTGTTTAGCAAGAACCCCAGTCATCAGACCAAGACACGGGCAAACCATCTGCTACCACGAGGACACATCAAATCACAACAGAGCAATGGACGTATGTAGCAAATGAAGGCATAGGACTGCACAAACACTGCTGATTGATGACTTTGCTCTTCACATTCCTGATGTTCATTTCAATCATGGAAAAAAAAATGTAATTTCATTAATGTGAGGAGGTGAGCACCAAAGTACTTCCAAAGTACTCTACTGCATCTGTAGCATGAAAAGCTGAGCACATAAGTGACACCTGCGTACACCGGTTACGATCAAGGATGCAGTCTCAATGGAACCATCACACTAGCAAGACAACTTTCATCATGCATTGAAAGGCTGGATTTAAGCCCAGCACCCAAGCCAATTCAAGGTCCTTCACAGCTAACGTCCTTTCCACTGATATTTTTACTTCTGCTTTCTCATCTAGAAAGACGCTGGAGGAGAATAAACTGTCTCTGTGAATACTAAGAACCATGAAGTCCTAAAATAAAAACCCTGCTATGCAGAGAGGTAAGCACCACACTTGACAACAGTTTTGATTGATTAGTATATAAATAGACTGAGAATAGCCGAAAGATTCAATCCCTAAAAAAAGGAGGATGTAGACATTGTAAAAGAAGGCTGCAGGGCTTTGTTTGCATTTACATTCATAGGCACTCTCATCCTACTTTTAAGTATCTTATCAGAACAATTTGTTCCTTTACCTCTGCAGTTTCTATTGTTTCCTCCAGCTGCTATTCTAAAAAGAAAAATATCTCATGTTTGAAATCTAATCAAGCCTGAAAGTATCCAGCACACAGCTTGTGTTTTTATTACTAGTTAGTCTAAGAAATCAAAGACAGACAGACAGACTACAGTTTTCCCTTAAGACAGTTCTGATCTTGGAGAGTAATGAAGGGTGTTTGCAGGAAGAAAGGGGAGAAATCACACAAGGAGACAACAACAATGTGGGAAGATGATGTTAAAGATTAAGTTGAAGTTAAGGACTGAGCTTTGAATTGTTCTCAGTGTAGAAGACTTGAGTCTCAATAAGCCTATATCTGACATGAAATTGAGCCTGAAAATAGGCTTCCAGCCTTTCAAAAGGAAAGTTGCAACCAACAATGGTAGTGTGAGCAGATTTGGTTAAACTGCAAGGCCAGCCATACAACAGGAGCCACTCAAAAAGCAGGGGAAGAAAGCAATTGTAGTCCTGGAAGATGCCGCATAGAGCAGAGTACTTCTGTGCTAGTGGAGCTAACTGGGACTACAGTTTAGGGAAATGCAGGTAGACAGAGCTCTTTAGGATGACACCCCCTACCCTTTTCCCACATGTAACAGAGCCCAGCATGATGGATGCCCTGAGTCATCAGACATTGAATTATTATATACTACTGCTGGCCTGCAAGTTTGTGTGCCCAGCTGGGCTGCACTGTAAATGTTTATTCCAAAGCATGCCATGTCTACTAAAATTAGTTCAGAAATTATGAGTGGAAGGCAGTCTCTCACAATGACAAACAGTGGTTGCTTGTTAATAAAACACACAAACTTGCATAAAACTCCTCAGAATCCCACAGCAGAAATTATCAAAGATTTAAAAGCTCAGTCATTTCACTTGGATCCATTCTGCACAGCAGGTCTCCTTGTAGATCAACATCAGATGTACACAATAAATACAGGCTTAAGCATAACAAATAGAACATGGATCTCCTTGAAATATAATAATAAAAAATAATTTAAAAAAAAATCATCAAAAAGCCCTTAGTTCCTGGCTCCATCCCTACACAAACAAACGCCAATATTTATCTGGCATATTTATCTATAATTTTCAGGGTTACATCCCTTGAAATGGAAACCCAGGTGTTCATACCAGTGCTCAACAGTCCGGGGATTCATACCTCATTTCAGTAGCAGATTTAAATCTATACTTACAGCACCCAAACAGTACTGCACATATTCTGAAGTTCGGCATTAATCTGTGAGAACCACACAGATAAGACAGTATAATGCTAAGCATCAGTTTCCAGTGATCAAAGTGATTTTGTTAAATAACTCCACCATGGAAATTGGCAGAATCTCCCCCAGAGATGACAAGAAAGCCGAGCAGGATAGACAGTATTCTCAGTCTGCAACAGGAGATGCCTTTGGCTGTGTCTTCTCAGAAAACAGATTATTTCACAGCACAGAGTTTTAAGCTCTTTAAAAAAAAAAAAAGAAAGAATTTTTTTTTAATTGTTCTTTTTTGACTAAGGATTATTGAGCAGCTGATGGCACAGGGTAAACTTTTCCTCAAAACAGAACAATCCCTTTTGACAGAGATACCCTCCAAGTTTGGTCAACACTGGACCCTCCTGGCTCTAACACATCCTCCCTAAACTATGAGCAGGCAATGGTTTCAGTACAGATTTGCAGCTCCTGGGCCAGGCCTCACGTCCCCAGCAGCTGGAGGGAACTACAAGGGTGCAGTACAGGGGATGCACGATTACCCCCTTTGTTAGGCTTCAGCCAGGCAGGATCTTCCCCACCCCACTAGGCACAGCCCAAGGTGATACCCAGGGAGCCCAGACAAGGCAGCAGGGTTGCTGGCCCCTGGCTCTGCTTGGACATGCCTAGGGCCCCGGCTGAGCGAAAATGGTGCCACTGGGCCTCCCAGGGTAGACTGGTCAAGGAAATGAAGGCTTGTGGGTGCCTCCAGGACCCAGTGACTCCTGACAGCCAGGTTTCCAACGACTGCACTGTCACTGTCACTAACAGAAATTAGGGACCATTTCAGTCAGAAACTACCAGGTTTTGAATAGCTTAGGTTAACCAAAATTCCATGCATTCCTCTCCCTGTGAAAGCTACATTTGGGAAGCAGTATAAAACTAAATAGGAATTAAATTAAAACAGAATTCAGGCTTGTCCTCCTCCAAACTGAAGTGAAACTTTAACACGGCCTGTGAGCCAAAATTCTGAATTAATTCTGCCTTAAATTGAGCAGGAACAGGATCTTTGGGCTCCATGCCCGAAGTGATCCCAATTGTAACTCCTCATACAATCTAAGAAAGTTCCCCCAATATACGTATGAAGCATAAGGGAGAGGTCTAGAAAAAACCCGAAAGTCCCTATCTCTTTATCAAGTGCTTTGTTTTGGCATGTCCTTTCCTCCAAGGTCTGTATTGAATCCCTACGTTTTCATGTCTCCAATAGCATAAGAAAGCACTAAGAAACTTTACTCTCAAAAGACCTGAATTGTGTAACAATCTCCTACACAAGCAAAAAGTGACCACCCAGCAGAGGTCTATCTGCCTTCAATGCCTGCCACCCCCAGGTTTTGAAATGGATTCTTTAGCCAAAACTTTAAACTAGCTTTGCAAATGACAAATAAGCATTCACCTGGCTGCAAAATTAAATAGCTACATTTATTTACCCTACTTTACCAAAAAAACCCAACTGTATCAATCTAGAAGGACAGCATATCAAACCGTTCACGATAAAGAAACCTAAGTTAAAGATATGTCACTTGCTGGCTGAAGATAATAAAACAAATATATACACTTTTATCTTAAGTGCACTTAGGAATATGACTACTTTTACCATCCTGTAGCAGGTTATGTACAAGTTTATTTCTAAATTGACACCTCCACACAAACATAAGCAATTATATTGTCATTATTCTACTAGACCTTAATTAGCTGCTCACATTAGAAACACCCTGAGATTTCTCTCAGTTTAAAGGTCTGTAATTAGTGTAATTAAGATAATATTTTGATTACATGGCTTCAATCTTTTAGGCCACATAATGGGAAACTGAGCACATTTTAAAGTAACTGTCCATTGGAAAAAAACCAAAGCAGACTAATTTGTTCTGCCTCATCACACTGGCCCCTCACTCGCACCACATCACTATTGCCTGGCAAGCTACATCCAGCTGCTAAAAGAGAACAAATTGGACCTTGCAGAAAGACCACCTTTTGTGTGGAATAGTTGGCTTATCACCAAAGTCTATTAGATCTGAAACATGAAGGTTTAGCTGTTTTACAACCTCATCCTGACAGTTAAAAGCACTTCTATTGTTTAGTTGCTGAAGGTACTCTGCAGTGGGTGAAATGACCTACAGCTCCCCATGTTTTCACTCTCAACTATGTTCTCACTTCAAAATTTGGTCTTTAACATAAAATACGGTATCTTTTTCACTTTTATTTTTGTCTTTAGCCCCAGATTTACTAAGAAATGCAGCCTACTTAGAGAAACCCAATCCAGGGTAACTTCAGAGGAGAAACCTGGAACAAAAGAAGATGGCTTCCTGCATTTCAGTCTCTGTTCTTTGCCATGATTTACAACTTGAACAATCCTTGAAGGAGCCAAGTCAAAATTTTCTTCCTTCTTGAGTTGCCATCATTCTGGTTTAGGCTGCTGCCCACGTCTCCAGGAGAGCTGCAGAAGTGTGAAGCATGAATTGAGGGTGACATATGTCTTTTCTCCTCCTAATCTAGGAGATATTTTTCCCTTTTTACTAGCTTCTGATTTTAAGAATGACACTTAAGTCACAGAATCACAGAATAGTAAGGTTGGAAAAGACCTTTAAGATCATCGAGTTCAACCATTCACATCCTAAACTAAACCATATCCCTAAGTACTTCATCTACCCTTTTTTTGAACACATCCAGGGAAGGTGACTCAGCCCCCTCCCTGGGCAGCCTGTTCCAGGCCCTGACAACTCTCTCAGTAAAAAATTTTTTCCTAACATCCAATCTAAACCTGCCCTGGCACAGCTTCATGCCATTCCCCCTTGTCCTATCACCTGTCACCTGGGTGAAGAGACCATCACCTACCTCTCTATAACCTCCCTTCAGGTAATTGTAGGCGGTGATAAGGTCTCCCCTCAGCCTCCTCTTCTCTAGGCTAAACAGCCCCAGCTCCCTCAGCCACTCCTCATAGGATTTGCCCTCCAGCCCCTTCACCAGCCTGGTTGCCCTTCTCTGGACTCGCTCCAGGACCTCCATGTCCTTCTTGTGGTGAGGAGCCCAGAACTGGACACAGCACTCGAGGTGTGGCCTCACCAATGCCGAGTACAGGGGCACAATCACCTCCCTAGACCTACTGGCCACAATGTTTCTGATACAAGCCAAGATGCCATTGGCCTTCTTGGCTACCTGAGCACACTGCTGACTCATATTCAGCCTGCAGTCAACCAACACCCCCAGGTCCTTCTCTGCCTGACAGCTCTCCAGCCAGTCTCCCCCAAGCCTGTAGCGCTGCATGGGGTTATTATGTCCCATGTGCAGCACTCTACACTTGGCCTTGTTAAACTTCATCCCATTGGACTCAGCCCATCGGTCCAGTCTGTTCAGATCCCTCTGAAGAGCCTCCCTACCCTCAGGCAGATCAACACTTCCTCCTAGTTTAGTGTCATCTGCAAACTTAGTGAGGGAGCATTCAATCCCTTCGTCGAGATCATTGATAAAGATGTTGAACAAGACTGGACCCAGGACTGAGCCCTGGGGGACGCCACTCGTGACCGGCCTCCAGCTGGATTTTGTTCCATTCACCACCACCCTCTGGGCTCGGCCATCCAGCCAGTTTTTAACCCAGCTGAGGGTCCACCTGTCCAGGCCAGTGGCAGCCAGTTTCTCAGTCAGAATGCTGTGAGAAACTGTGTCAAAGGCTTTACCAAAGTCCAGGTAGATCACATCCACAGCCTTACCCTCGTCCATTAAGCGGGTCACCTTGTCATAGAAGGTGATCAGGTTAGTTTGACAGGATCTACCTTTTGTAAACCCATGTTGACTAGGCCTGATCCCCTGGCCATCGTGCATGTGCTGCATGATAGCTCCCAAGATGACCCTCTCCATGATCTTCCCTGGGACTGAGGTCAGACTGACAGGCCTGTAGTTCCCCGGATCCTCCTTCTGACCCTTCTTGTATATGGGTGTAACATCTGCCAGCCTCCCTCCAGTCGACTGGAACTTCCCCAGTCTGCCAGGATTGCTGATAGATGATGAAAGGGGTTTGGCAAGCACATCTGACAGCTCCCTCAGTACCCTTGGGTGAATCCCATCTGGCCCCATTGACTTGTGGGTATCTAACTGGCCAAGTAGGTCGCTAATCATTTCCTCCTGAACCATGGGAACTTTGTTATTCTTCCCCTCCCTGTCAGCCAGTTCCAGAGGATGAGTACTCAGGGAATATCCTTCATTACTGTTAAAGACTGAGGCAAAGAAGAATTAAGGACCTCAGCCTTGTCCTCATCCCTTGTCACTAATGTGCCATCAGCATCCAATAAGGGCTGGAGATTCTCCTTGACCCTCCTTTTACTATTAATATACCTATAGAAGGACTTTTTATTATCTTTTACAGAACTGGCCAGCCTGAGTTCCAGATCAGCTTTAGCCCTTCTGACTTTCTCCCTACATGATCTCACTAATTTCCTATAATCATCCCAAGACACCTGCCCCTTCTTCCAAAGCTCATATTTTTCATTTTTCCTTCTTTTCCCGTATATCAGCCTGAATCTCTCTACTCAGCCAGGCTGGCTTCCTAGCTCGCCGACCCCTCTTCTGTCTGACTGGGACAGCCTGTTCTTGTGCCACCAAGATTACCTTCTTGAGGAGCAATCAGCCCTCTTGGGCTCCTTTGCCCTCAAGGGCTGCCTCCCATGGAATCTTATCGAGCAGCTTTCTGAACAGTCCAAAGTCAGCCCTACGGAAGTCTAAGGTGCTTGTTCTGCTGTCTCCCTTCCTTACTTCTCCCAGTACTAAGAATTCTATCAGCTCATGATCACTATGCCCCAGGCGTCCTCCAACCTTCACATCCCCCACCAGGTCTTCTCTATTGACAAACAACAAGTCCCACAGGGCACCTTCCCTTGTGGGTTCATTTACCAGCTGGGTCAGGAAGTTGTCATCCAAACCCTCCAGGAACCTGCTAGACTGTTTCCTCCCTGCTGTATTGTACCTCCAGGAGACATCCGGTAAGTTGAAGTCCCATTAAGGACGAGGGCTGGTTATCGCGAGACTTCTCCCAGGTGTTTAAAAAACAACTCATCAGCTTCCTCCTCCGGGTCAGGTGGTCTATAGCAGACTCCCATCACTATATCTTGCTGATTTTGTTCTCCTCTGATTTTCACCCAGAGACACTCGACCCTGTCTTCATCATACTCCAGCTCTAGGCTGTCAATGCATTCTCTGACATACACGGCTACCCCACCTCCTCTCCTACCCAGCCTGTCACGCCTGTATAGTTTATAACCAGCAATTGCAGCACTCCAGTTATGTGAATTATCCCACCACGTTTCTGTGATGGCAATCACATCATAATTTCTGTACTTACAAGGACTTCTAATTCCTCTTTTTTGTTCCCCATGCTGCGTGCATTGGTGTAGATGCACTTCAGCTGGTCTACTGATCTTGTTGTGCTCCTTGGGGAAGCCTTGCTTCCCAAGCGACAGCTGTTTAAGTTACCTAGCCTATCAGTAGTAGCTACATCTCTACTCTGAGTTAGAATACTATCCCCTGATTAACTAGGGTGGCTGACCAGAGGTCATTACCAGCACACCATCCCTCAGTAACTCCACCACCACACCCAGGCTTTTTTCCATGTAGCCTGGCCCTGTCCCCCTCCCCCTTCCTATCTAGTTTAAAGCTTTATTAATGAGTCTATTACATATAATAGAGAGCTTGGCTAAAACACAAAGTCAATGGTAATTCATCCTCAATTTTCTAAAGCTGATATCTATATGCATACAGATTTCAAGTGAGGTCTTCCTTACCCTGTGTGGTAATTCAGCGCTGAATCTGAAGACACAGGTCTTTGAACATTTACTTAAGAGGTTTACTAGTACCAATAACAAAATTAGAAAAAAAAAAATATATCCTTAAGTCCTTTGAACTTTTAAAACTCAAATATTGTTCAGAAAAGAAGAAACACTATTGAAGAAAAAAGTAAGTCTTTAATTCAAATTCTTGGAGGTTTTAACTTTGGGAAATTCAAATTCAGCCTAAACTCTGTAGGACAAGCAGATAGCAGTGCCAGGTATTTTGCCTGATTCCATCCTTAAGACCACTGAAGCACTTCTGATGACAAGTTCCAGTGATCTAGAGGATGAACAGTGCCCTCAATGTCCTTCCACTGAATGGACTGGCTTGTGGGGGTATAATCCCTTATCTTCAAATCTAAAAGTCACCATTAAACCAGAACAGCCAGAAAATTAATTCCGGTTACAAAGTAGGAGATGCACCCTGTCTCCATGTAGATTTCTGTAACTGTGTTTTCAGCTCCAGCCCATCAAGCTGGAGAGGTGCAGACCAGAGTGTCTTTAGTTGGAAGAAAAGTCCTCATTTTCTCATACTGTCTAGACTAACCCGCATTTCCAGGCCTGAAATCTGCCCAGTGAGTTTTAACTTCAGATCCCATTCTCCTAATTTTCTTAAGCCTAACTCTCAACACAGTTCTCCTGGCTCTCATCTACAGATTCAGAAAGCTACAGCTGCAAAATGCCATTATGAGATCAGCATAGAACTGTCAAGCGCTTTTAAAGTTATGGGTATATTAAGTTATTTCTTCTTCAGAATTTATTTCTTTTAATACAGGAGATTTTGAAAGAATTTTTATAACTCTAGAGCTCAGCAGCACAAATGCATTTCTCAAACTTCTATGCTCTATATCACTTGCAAAAGCAATTAATTGCATCAGGCACTCCTGTACTTGCTGGTTATCCCACAATTCTTATTACATTCTCTTGTCAAATGAATACACCTCACAACATTTTTATGCTCCTGGGGTGATTAAATGCTATCACCACATACATCAAAAAAACCCTATGATTTGAATTATAATTCTGGATATCCCAATATGGGCAAAGGTGGGCAGGAGAAAGTCAGTCTAGTCCTTTGCAGACACAAAGGCGATCTTAATACTATACTTCAACTCATCTGCCACTCTAAAAAAGGGATGATTTATATTCCATTACCTGTACACACAATTAGTACCTGAATGAGTTAAAGGCTTTCCAAAAGATAACAGTCTCCAAGATATCTCTCATAAGCTTAATAGAAAATGGTGGTAGAGAATTCCTGAAGGGAGAGCTGATTCCTTCTCTAGCTCTCTTTAATTAAAGGCAGGTTACCTGTAGGCAATCGAGTCAGCTTCTCCAACAGATCTGACATTCTTGTCAGCCAAAGATAACATGTTCACTGTATTACTGAACAGAAAGATTCAAATGGCCATTGTAGGTACGTCCCTTGAGTAATTTAGCAGTGGCAGTCTGTCAGGTACCTCTGACATATCACACACAAGTATTTTGCCCAACTGTCCTAGCAATTCTAATAGGTGCCATATACTAGTGGCAGGATCCAAGGCCTAAGAAAATCCTTCGAAAATGGATGCCAGGCCTAGTGTCCAGAAACTCATCACCGTGTTTTCCCTGACAAGCTTTTAGGAGAAACATATCTAACAAAGAACATTCCTTCCTCATGAAAAAATAGTATATACATAATTAGCCTGTAACTGGCCTCCTTCAAGCCCCAGATCTGGACACAGTATGAACTCAAGTTGGCTAGTGTCCAGCATAGCTGCCTCTCAGGTAAGGTTTGACTATGTGGTTTATACTCCCAACAAGGACTGCCTTTCCTAGAACTGAGATGGACCACATGCCTTTTACTCCACGCGTCACATATCCCATCTTTTCTTGACTGCCTGGCACATTACCTGCATTTCACTGATTTTTTTCTAGACCATGTAGTATTGTCCACTCCCTGACAGTTTGAAAAACTTTTGGCTACATGACCAACCCACGGTGTTAATAAGGATTCTCACTTATCCACTAAATAACCATGTGCATATATTCTTATGCATCTGTATAACAAATTGCTATATTGAACCCACTAGCTGCTTTTCAGTTTATCCCATTATTAACATTTCTTTCCAATACTGGATGCTAGGAGTAAATGCTTAATGCTCACTCTGAGTACAAAACACTGCATTCCTGCTTCTCTAAGAGTTTTAGGGTCACACATTGCCTAAACAGATACTGAAGCATTCCTAAACATCTGCTAAACAGGTGAATATCTACCAGATGCATGAGAAGACCATTAGGAGAGAATTAGAGCTTGGAGAAACCGTTGCACCTAAAATGGACTTTCGAAAAGATGATGCTATTTTAAGTACCACTTTGATACAAAACATCATGCACAAGCAATACTACTGCTTTTATTGCCTTCAGTGTGACAACAACCTAGAGAGAAGCAGCAAACAGTGCAAGTACAACCTTCCCTACATATCTTATTTCATGTTTCTCTGTTTAGTTATAAGTCAAAGGAAAAAACTCCAAGTTTGTCATTTGCTGCTATTTTAATAACAGCATGCTAGGTGGGCCCACCCTTATAAGGGTGCAGGTGTGCTGAGACACTACAAAGTGCATGAGGCTTTTGTCCAGCAAAACTAAACTCCTTTTCTAAGCAAATAATTATGCATAACCAGTTAAGTTGTCCGTTTGGATCCACTAGTAGCAGCATATTTTCACTAAGCAGAGGTAAAAAATGCCCAAATTTGTTCCGTTTTGAATAGGCTAGATACTGGACTCTGATTTATTACCAAAATAGCTCATGTGAATTGCAAATCATATTTCCATGGGGATATTTGCTTTTTAACAACTCTCTGAAAGCCCAGTACTTCAGACAAAGAAATAACATTTTCTTATATCCTTTTAGAAGTAGAGAAAAGTGCTTCCTCTTATATCTCCTAAAATAGGAATAATACCTAAAAAAATATTAAGGCTTAAAATCAAATGACACAATGATTATATTCTCCATGTTATGACCTGTATAGTCCATATCCTCGAAGACTTAGTCTTCTGGAGTTAATGATACTTTAGAAAGCCAAGTAAAATCAAATGTCTCTTCTGCTGTGATCCACAAGGTGCCAATTGCTGCAGGAATAAATGGAAACACAAAGACTTCCCAAAATCTACACAGCTTCCAAATGTCTTATTTTTATTAAAAGCTGATAAAGCATTGCTTCTTCATACTGAAACTAAAATAGCTAAGCCATTTTTTTTCCTTCTCTAAAGTGTTTTAAAATATGCATTACAAACACTTGTTTCTCATCCACTCCTGTCCCTATCACTCCCGGCAGAAATAAAAACAAAGGGAGCTGTCAGGGCAAGTCTATTGACTCAAATACCCAGACAGAGACTGGGCCTTTTTATTCTGTTCCAGTAAAGAAACTCAATCGATTGATACTGTGCTACAGAAGACCACCTTCAGTTTTACTACATAAATCAAGTTGTACAGCAGAATGATTCCTATACTTCATTGGTGGACTGCAACTAGCAGAAATATTGCCACCACCTATATCAGGCATTGTGAATACACTGTGGATAGATGGACGTGAAGTCTTTCATTACTGAATTAAAGTATGGAGCTGACTAAATTCATTTAAAATGACTGACTTTCTGTTTTACTTTCAAAACCATTTGAAAACTGAAATGAATCATTTCCCAGTGAGCATTTATCATCCTATTATATTCACCTGGGGGATGTTAATGATTTTGGACTACTGCCTCCAGCCCTTACCTCACCTCCAAGTGGGTATTATGTGATGGCAGTGCACATTTCATAAAGATGTATTGCTGATTATATTTCCATTAAAGAATATAGCCAAGTCTGACTTCTAATTTTCCCAAACTAATCTTCCACTGAGATCTTTCCCGCACTGATGAGTTCATTGCAGAGAAAGGATTCCTTTCCCCTCCTCTTGCAATTTGCATAAATACATGTCCAGAGTGTGAGAGTAAGTTAATTAGGTTTGTCCACAATAATTAGAATACTGACACAACCTCTTTAGTTTAGCAAAATGCTCTTCATTCAATTAACTCTTTTTGCTTCATAGAAGCTCAAACCCCCTTTTAGCAAAACACCTCAAAAGAAAGAAAATTTTAGACTAGAGGCTTGTTGTATCTCCCAAAAGGCATCTAAACATGTGTTTGAAATTACTACATTGACATCACTGAAAAATTATGGGCTTACACCTAGCCAAAAGAACAATTCTGTGCTGTACATATTCTTTTCCTTTATACCAGTACTCAATTAACACGTAAGAAATACAGTGGGGAATGGTACCGTTTTGAAAGCATCCTGCTTGGCAATCAGACACTGAATTCAAGCATGCAGGTGTTAGCATGTGCACAAGGAGAAAATTTCCTTATCCAAATGAGGGTCTTGAAAGTCACCTGCCTTTTAAGTTCTGCTTCTCAAATGTTCTAGTACAAAATTACAGCCTGTTGAGCATCCTATCACCTTCACTTTGGCTGTAAAGATAAGCTTGCTTGCTCTGGGCTTTGTTTACTCCCTTCCCAGATCTGGAATGATATTATTTGATTATTGACTTTCATGATAGGAGATTTATACTTGCACTCTGTTTACTCCAAGAAATGAAGGGTATTCCCTATTGCTGGACTTGAAGAGCAGTATCTAGGATATACTGGGATATACAGAAGCCAGGGCATGCTCGAAACAGCAGAGAATTCTGAACCACACTTAGAGCAAACAAAATAAGAGGTTCTTATTGCATGAGTCACACTAACTGCATATGGTGACATCTCCTGAGCTATGTTCTAGTATTTGGTTTTAATTATTAATGTGTTTTGCTCTGTTGAGAATTATTTATTTATTTTCACGTATCCATAAAGCTCATCTCACATTAGCAGCAGAGATTTCTTGTCAAGGCTGTTCTGCATTCCCTACTGTTTGGAACATTAACATTCAGGTGAAATATTTGTGTTTGACCCACTTTTATAGTTCCCTAAAAATGTAAATATCTTACTGTAATTGCCTTCATCAAATATCATTACGTTCAGTCATGGAAAAAACAACATCGTACATCATGAAATACAAAGCCAAGAAGTACACAGTCCAAGAACAGCAGCATGGGGAACATGCTAATTTTCACACGTGGAAAGATACATTAAACATCAGTTTGCTTCTTTTGTTTTTTGGGGTTTTTTACAATGTTTTCTCTATAGATATTTGCATGAATTCATGTTTGTCCAAAGCTGGTAGAACACATCATATCAAGACCTAAGGTACGATGTCCACATTTAAATAATACTTCAAAAAGGCAGCTGAACCCTAGTACAAACATATGGCTGATTTTGCTAATCTGGATTGTTCTTCCTAAACAGATTTTCCAGACTGGTCCTCTACTGAGATCATTTGCATGGGACTCTGGAGACTTTAGCCTCCTTGTAGCTGTGTACATAGCTTGCTAAGGGTTAGTGGTCTCTACCATGCTCTGGTGCCTCAGTTTCCTCATTTGTAAGATGCTGATACTGCTCTTTTGCTTAGAGTACTTTGAGTGTATTCCAAGAAGAATCTAGATGAGAGGGATACACATGAGAAACAGGAGAATGTATCTTTTTGGCTATAGAGCCCTGAAGAGCAGAGCAGTGCCCTTTGCAAATTAGGGCTGACACTTCAGCTGCAACTGAAGCCAAAGTAAGACTGTTCAGTCTGGGGAAAAGAAGACTAAGGGGGGGACCTAATTAATGTTTATAAATATATTAAGTATGGGAGGCAGGGGGAAATGGCCAACCCCTTTTCAGTGGTCTGTGGGGACAGGACAAGGGGCAATGGCTGTAAATTGGAGCACAGGAAGTTCCGCACCAACATGCGGAAGAACTTTTACACAGTGAGGGTGACAGAGCCCTGGGACAGGCTGCCCAGGGAGGTATCTCCTTCTCTGGAGATATTCAAGACTCGTCTGGACGCCTATCTGTGCAATATGAGCTACGGAGCTGCTTTGGCAGGGGGGTTGGACCCGATGATCTCTCGAGGTCCTTTCCAACCCCTACGATTCTGTGATATACAACAGATGTACTCTTCATTTTCCAAGTTATGCATCATTACTAGGTGATTAAGCATGATTTTACTTTTCAGTCCTGCTAGTGTTGCAAAGCCATGCAAAGGAATCCCATATCTCCAGTCAACAAAACTCTCTGTCAGAAAAAAAAAAAACAGAGAAGCAAATGGAAAGTGTAAATTCTGAATATCCACCACGTCATCCAGTAAGTATCATCAAGATTTAAGAGCTGAGAGAAGAAGTATTAGTGCTAAACAATGCTACACTCCCATTATTTGTGGAGTTTTGAAGGGAAGAGACAGGGGAAATGATCTGGAACAGAGGAACATCAGCCCCATTAAAAAACTCTCAGCTTTGTAAATAATTAAGAACTATCACATTAGGGCCCTGCCTTCCATTTCATACTTCCTGGAATTATAGCATATACAATGAAGTTCACAGTCGCATGGAGCAGAGAAAATTCTCTATATGAACGTAGCCATTAAAAAACTTTTTCTTCTAAGGGAAAATACCAGATACTGCAGTGCTGAGTTCAGTCTCAAGAAGAGGATTCTTTGCCAAAGAACATCTCAGCTACAGGAAAGACTAGACAGTGCAGTCAACCAAAAAAACCAGCATTCACTCAGAAAGCATCCAGTGTAAGGGAATCAAGTTTGAAACTATCTTTCAAGTATATATTTTTTTTTTTTTTAACCTTCTTGACCAGGAGAGGAACATTGCATAACTGAAAACTGGAAAAAAGCCATCTGCTTTTGTTCTGATACTAAGCAGTGATCGTAACCCAATATTTAGAGAGGACTATAAGATAAAATGATGAGGTTTAAGCATTGATTCCAGTTTTGACAAAATGGAAATTAAGATAATAAACAAAAAGGATAATAATTCAATGTGATTTTTAAATAAAGCAAGCCATGCAATGGGATTTACCTAAATATTTTTAAAGGGACATATGCCAATACCGCAGCTCCAGTGTGTTCTATTGACTTCTCAAGTTTTTCCTAGGGTTCTGAAGTACATAATGTTTTTGCATTCAAGTCTAGATTTGACAAAGCTCTAACATCATTCTTAATTGCGTATGATCTAGATTTTCACACACACACAAACACTGGGCTGATAAAAAGGCAACTCATCCCTGTCACTGTTTAGATGGCAAAGCTGAAAAGAGTTTGCTCAAGAACAGAACAATATCTAGCATAATTAGGTCACTCTTTACCTAAGCATCTGTCTAACCTTAACATTCACATTTCACTCATCCATCAAAATCTTCAGAGTCACTTTAACTTTAGCAAGTTAGAAGCATGGAATGATTACAGCGTTCTCCTAGGACAGGAACACCAACAAAATATGACTGCTAGCGATGCAGTGCATTAAAAGGATGAATCACTTTTCCCAGACCCATTTATATGGACTGGAATACACAGTAGAATTCAGATGTACTTCTTTTATGTATCATTATGAAACCCCTTTTTAAACTTAAGATATGCCCCTTCACTATCACACAGTTGATACTTGAACAGTGTCATTTCTTTACAGTTTGCAGATCCTTAAATAAGGTTTATCCATTTAAGATATCTTTAACTTAAAGAAAAAAGGAAAAACTAAAAAACCCACAACTATTTCAGAGGTTTTTCATAACAGCTTAAATGAAGAACTAATCAATACATGAGAAATTGTGAGCATTTCAATCTTCAGGGAGAGAGAGTATGAGAAACAAAATACTGTACTCACAGTACTCAGGAGCCTTCTCTTTCAACAAGGGAAAAACTGGCTAGGTGAATTTCTGGAACTGTAAAAGAAAAAACAGCTTTTAAAATTATCTTCTAATTTATTACTACGAAAAGATAATAAATCCTAAACCAAAAGCTAGCAAGGCCAGCCTTTCCTTTTCCTACAGTTATTAATGCCGCATCTCTGAAGTTGAAGAGTTAGAACTGATGCAGGATCACCCCACAAGTACAGAACTCATGTCTAGCTCTGTTCCCCCATCTTTTTGGCTGCCCTCAAAGATAATATGAGTGAAACTGAGCTACTGCGAACATTTTTTTTCTCCAACCACAGGTAACATAATTCCTGTCCTACATGTAGGGGACATATGTGCTATTCTTGATCAATAACATTCTGCTGCTGCCTCCTATTAAACAAAATGTGTGCCATGTACCAGGTAAAAAACAGTCAGGAGCTTGATGCCTATATTCCAGCCCTTTTAAATCCCAGTCAGTACTGTGAGGTTTTGGGATATGACCCAGATCATATGACCAGCATAGGGAAGACATTACCATGTTGTGCACCCTAGACAGCAAAATAAGATCTACAGAAGGTGCTTCATGTGGAAATTATGACAGGGATGCTACAAATATTCATGACAGAAAAGTGCTTCATAGTGAGGCTCCGCATCACATCTTTAGCAACCTGTTGTTTCCAGCAACATTTTTTGTTTACACCTTCTCCACAGAGTGCAACCTCTAGCCCATCTCCCCAGGAAGCACTGCCAGTATCAGGCAGCCTGCCTCTGAGACGGCTTTGGTGCACCCTCAGAACACAGAGAACTTCCATCACTGGCGCCACAGCAGAGCCACGACACATCAATCTTTTCTTAATGTTTTAGGTCCTGGTTTGTGGCATCTGGAAAGATCATCAGGGTTCCATGTGGCACACCAGGTGAGTTATTGCTGTTGAGTGCACAGAACAGACATCAGCCTCAACTTGATCCAAAGGGATTTGATTTTTTCTCAAGGTGTGGATTCAGAGTTGAGCTAACAGTCAAGTAACATCTCACTTTGTGGCTGAAAAACACATCTGTAGATTTCAACCATGGTCTCTGATTTCAGCTTTTCTACTCTCACTGAAAACTGTCTTTACAAGGGTCAGGCATCATACTTTCATAGGCTCCGTAGAGAGCTAGGAAAAGAACAAGGCAGTGAAGCCTGCAGGGCTGCTGGCATCCCACAGCCCCACATGCTGGGCCCTCCTGCTGCATCAAGGTCCTGGGGGCTGCCGAGAGCCTGAGACAGACTGCACAGATATCATTCAGCAGAGCTCCCAGTGGCACACAGCTCCTTGTCAGTTAAAAGCCCAGGGTGGCTTTTATTTGCCTTTTTGTAACTTCAGTAGTAGTTAATTGGGGCTGAAATGTTACTGACACTCAATGTCTAGTGTACATCAGGGCTTTTCTGAGCCTTCAGAAAAATCAACAAGATCAGGAGCATATCCAGCCACCCCCCTGCCCATGTCCTGTTTTTGATTGTTGAGCAGATGCAGCTTGGAAGAATGATCCATTTGGCTAGCTGAAAGTTGCATTAAAAAATACTAGTACCCCAGGAAACAAGAAAGCCTGCCCTGATCTACAGGAAAATTGCTTCCAAAAGTGCTCAGTGCTTGACAAGTCAAATGCTTAAATCAATATATGCAAAATCATAAAAGCTAAGAATTTTTTGCTGTAGCTAGTCTCGGAAACTCACTATGTATTGCAGCTTGGTTTCTGTCAGAGAGTGAAGTGATACAGCTCTACGCTGTCAGAAAACTTTGGTTGCTGCATCAGAGCAAGATGGTTAATTAAGGAACAAGGAACACTCTACTTTCTGAACAACTGTATTTTTAGGACTCTGAGTGAATAAGTTCTGATCTGCCGCAGACAACTATTTCTGACCAGTTTTATTTACTTCCACCGCAGAATTAATAAGCAATACAGAGATAGATTCTTCTTCTTCTAGTGGGTTGTTTACAATATAAATACCTACTGTCTTTTAGTCTGTATTTCATAAAATATTTAGGGAGAAAATTTGGTTTCAACAAACAAAATTTAATCTAGAAAATGCTGTGCTGGTTTACAGCTTTATTGACTTAATGAGGTGAATGCAGTTTTGGTCACAAAACTGATGCTGTTTTAAAATAAGTCTCCAAACGTTTTTTAGAAAGTGAGAGTTTTTTGCTATGCAAACCTCTGATTGCTTACACAAGTCAGCAGGAACAATCCAATGACAACATGAACATCTTGCGCAGGTTGTCATTGGCACAACAGATACCTTGCCTACTAAACAAATAAAGCCATACCCTTTCCATGACTTGTAATAAACAAGTCATGTAAAATCCAAGCAGGTGAATTACTTAAGTATCACAATAGAAAATATGATGCATCAATCAAATCAAATGCTCAACAGCAAATTTTGTGCATAATATATTAAGCACTTACGGTAGTAACTTTGGTGCTGTTACAGAACCATTAAGATTTAGATGACCATTGCTTTCATTCAGGTTGAGAAATATGAAAAACAACAAAGACTAGAGGAACCAAAAAGATCATATACACAATATCTCGACACTAGACCAAAGTATCAACTCCTATTAGCAAATATTAATATATTAATTGTCCACAGCAAAGGGCACCAGATTTAGAAAAAGGCACATTTCTTTAAAAGCAAATATATGTGGCCAGGCCACCAGCTGCCCCAAAGAAGCTTTTCTTTGACCATAAATACCATTATCCTGGTTTTGAGGTGGGATAGAGTTAATTTTCACAAGAAGCTGGGAGGGGACAGAGCCAGGACAACTGACCCAAACCAGCCAAAGGGATACTCCATACCATGTGACATCATGCTCAGTATACAAGAAGGAGGGGAAAGCTGGCAGGGGAGGAGGGGGTCACTACTTGGGGAAGGGCTGAGCATTGGCTTACAGATGGTGAGAAAATTGCATTGTGTATCACCCACTTTATGCACCCTGTTATAAGTACTGTTGTTGCTATTTCCTTCTCACTTTGCTGCCCCAGCAAACTGTCCTTCTCCTAACCCATGAGCTTTTTTTCTTCCATGTGGTGGGGAGGAGTGAATGAGCAGCTGCGTGGTGCTTAGTTGCCGTCGGGGGTTAAACCACGGCAACCACAAAATTTAAGTAAAAGACTCATATCTAGTCAAACCAAATAAAACTAAACAAGCTAAACAGAAGACAAATAAAAAACATTGCTTCATTTTCCTTGGTTAGTACATTTAGCAAGCAATACTAAGATTAGTTTTCATTAGCATAAGATGGAATATGATAAACTTTCAAAATAGCATCTTTTGCCATTCATACAAATCTCAATCCGGCTTAACATGCAAATGTCTATTTGGTTAGGATCAGCTTGTATAGACACAACAGCTATTATTGCATAACTCTTGCCAATACGGATAAAGTGAACTTTTGTAGGTTTCTTTGGGCATATAGATCAGGTTAATCTCGTGCTATTTACGTTAAAAAAATGCTATTTCCTCTTGAGGTAGGCTTAGATTTAGAACTTGATCTTTAATTTAAAGTTTGTTCATGACTTTTCATTCAATAACAATACCTCATACACCAGATATAGGCAGTATCTCACATATAAGTCAGTCTTAAATCAGAGTTTCTAACAAATAAAGAAGTTGGAAGCCTACCTTATTTAGCGGTCTGAGAGAATGCTCCATGGCTCCAAGGAAAAACTTCATTGACATAGATTCATGGAAGAGTGAGCCCAGGTAGTATCTGTTGGTGTGTATGTAAAAAAAAAAGACAACAAAAATAGAATGTATATTTCCAGACTGAAAAATCCAAGGGGAATTAGAAGTTGTGCTTCCTTTGTCTACATTCAGCCCCTTTTCCAAAGCTGCATAATCATGCAGCTAATCATCACCTAATCAGGTGAGGGCACAGGTGACTGTCATGGTTTTGCCCCAAATGAGGGCCGCACCCCACACAGTCGCTTGTACTTTTAAAAGGAAGAGGGAAGGAAAGTTGGGGGAGGGGGGAAAAGGGAAGAAAGAAAGAAAGAAAGGAGGAAAAGAAACTACAACCTAGAAACCAAAACCCCGCAGGCTGGGATAAGGATAGTTTACTAAACAAAGCAGAAAACTTTGAGGTGATATGATCTCCCTACTATCATCCTCAAACACATGAGGAACATAAAATAAGTTTTACCTTAGTTTCTCTGACAATTGTATTCATTTTTCTGAAGAGCTAGACAGAGACTCTCTGAAGGGTAGTTGCCTCATAACACAAATGACAGAAATTATCCCACAGAACCAAACCAATATTTCTACCTTTTACATGACAGCAAGAGCAGCTCCTTCTCTGTGCAGTCTTCATGTTTTGAGTACTATGCCCATGGTACAGAAATACAAAACCTGTAACACAGTAATTGGCACAGAGCATAGCATTAATGAAAACTTTCAAGAATGTAAAGAAACTAATTTCAACTCTTAATAGATGGACAGGGCTAATTTCCAATCCCTCTTATTTATGGGTTCATTGTCTTCTCTTAACCTCCTAATCAGCAAAACTAAAGGAAACATATATGCTAATTACTTTATGCAAGGTGATAGAAATCTCAAAATAAAACAGAGAAGAAAGGAGAAATAGGGCATCAGTATATTATCTCGGACTTACGATGATTATAAATGCAGAATAACAAAGTTAATGCTATAGGAAGTCGAGGTCTGTCAAAAACACCCCCAAATTCTAACATAGCAAAGTAATGATGTTAATGAAATGAAAAAAAGCACATTACACTCACAGACTAAAAAACAAGTAAATGGCATCATCTCCCACTACGCGTTTTTCGCTGCCAAACTTAATACCTGTTACAGCCATGAAGGAATTCACTTGGTGTGTGTCCACAATCATGACTGAAATATGAAATACTTGAGGTCCCTTCAAACAAAATGGTAATTTCTAAGTGTAAGAAAATGTGCTGTGTGACACGTTAGCCATGTCAACAAAAAGCAAGCTCAGTTGGTATGGTATTTTTCAACTCAGACAGAAGAGGTTTGCAGAAATAACAGAAGGGAGAAAAAACAACTCATCAAAGCACAGTCTGTATCCTACTCCTTGAAGGGGTTCATTGCAACTTTTGTTTGGATTCCTTCACAATTTTTTCCTCTTAATAGCTTTTCCTCGTTAATGACTGAAACAATCAAGTGATATTTACCTATGACAGATAAAATTAAACTAAATACCAAACCACTTGTCATTTTGGTTGTTGGAAAATAAGGAGAAAAATATTAAAAAGGAGGAACTAGAGAGAAATACCTACCAACAGGAAAGTGACCTCAAGTGTGACTAGCATATAGCAAGCAATAAAGTGAATGGGACTTTATAACATCAGTCAGATGTCAAAGTTCAGAGCATTTTATATTGTTGCTACACATTACTCTCTCTTTTATATGACAGCAGATCTACAGTGCACACTTCCTTAATTGAGGCATATCTTGGGGGTTTTATATTTGTTTTTGCTTCTGTGTGTAATGAGTCACATGAAATCAGCCATTTTGTTTCAAATTACAGTCCCAAGCAAGTTCTTTTGTCTGTAGAGTCTAATGGAAAGCAATTAATCCCTGGCAATATAAAGCTTTAATCATATGAAAAATGTCTAATCATTGTGTTAATAATCTCTTGGAGCATAATCTAATGCAGAAACTCAGTGCTCAAGTCTTAACTTTCCTTTTTAATGAATGTCAAACCCTGACTCCCTTTAAAGTTTAAGGCATGCGTTGGTCCTAACACACATGCCTCTGCGAAATACCTAGTTACGGCTCCCCGAGACAAACACTGTAAAGTGAATGGGATTATCATTTCAAGTGCAGGTTGCTGGCTAGGTCACTGAACTGCCATGCTGGGAGTCTTTTAAGAACTTGTGTGTTGTCCCTAATGAGAATTTCAGCATTATGAGTTCAGGGAAAGGCTCTGTATTTTTCCTCTATTCTGATTTATCAGCTTTGTGACACAGTAGCAAGATTTTTAACAACAATAATGCTTTAACACCCACTAGAGTTGAACACACAAAAGAGAATTTGCACAGTGCTGATAGTTTGAAAATTTGCTTTTGAGTTTAACCACAAATCTCTGAGAACTTCAGATAAGATATGGAGTCCCATGCTCATCTGCTGAAATTGTATTTCTTCACAGAAGCAGCTTTGCTTCTGAAGCGACAAGCTCCCCTTACACTGCGGCAGCCGCTCCTATATTTCCTTGCTATTCTAAATATCAAGAACAATTGTGCAGAGGAGAATGCACAGCCTTGTATACATCTATTAAGTTCTGCAGACAAAGACTTCTGAATATGACTTTTTTTGTCATGTGGACAAAAGTTGCTGTTCATCAGCAACTGGACTGAAATAACTGGTCTCGTCATATGTGCTGCACATTGCACAACCGAGTATACAATGGCTGAACAGTTTTCAACTCTTATTAGGGTTATCTATTTGAAACAGATGGTAAAATTAAAGAAAGTCTCTCTCATCCATGCTCTTTTGATTTTCTATCACAAAGGAATCAGTTTTAGTACTTGGCTTACAATTGCAGCTGTTGATCGTCAATTCTGTCTAGTCATGTTGTTGAAGATAGAGTTCATTTACAAAACTGCATTCATTTTCATTAATTGCATTGGGTTTGCATGGCAAGGATTGGAAGTAGGAGGACTACAGGTGTGGTTTCTATGAGAAGCTGCTAGAAGCAATCCCTATGTCCCGTAGAGCCAATGCCAGCTGACTCCAAGGCAGACCTGCTGAGCCCATCACCAATGGTGGCAGCACCTCTGTGATAACATCATCAAGAGGAAAAACAAAAAACTGCTGCAGAAACTTCAGAGGGAGAATATGTGAGAGGAACAATTCTGCAGACACCAAAGTCAGTGAAGATGGAGGAGGAGGTGGTGCTTCAGGCACTGGAGCAGAGATTCCCCTGCAGCCCATGATGAAGACTGTGGTGAGGCAGGCTGTCTCCCTGCAGCTCGTGGAAGATGATGGAGGAGAAGGTATCCACCTACAGCCCATGGAGTACCCCATATCTGGAACAGATGAAGGCACCTGAAACAGGCTGTGACCTGACTCCATCAGAAGTCCACACTGGATCAGGCTTCCTGGCAGGACCTGCAGCCTGTGGAGAGAGAAGCCAATTCCAGAGCAGGTTTTCTCGGGGGACTTGTGACTCTGTGGGGGGCCCATGCTGAAGCAGTCTGTTCCTGAAGTTTGACACCTCATAAAGGGACCCACACTGGAGCAGTTTATGAAGAACTATAGCCCATGGGAAGGACTCACATTGGAGAAGTTAATGGAGGAGTGTCTTCCATGGGAGGGACCTAGTAGTGGAGGAAGGGGAGAGTGTGAGGAGTCCTCCCTGTGAGGAGAAAGGAGCAATGCATGGCGAATTGACCACAACTCCCATTCCCTATCCCCCTGTGCTGCTGGGAGGTGAGGACGTAGAAAAAAAATCATGAAGTTGAGCCCAGAAGAAGGGACAAGTGGGAGAAGTTCGTTTAAGATTTATTTTTATTTCTCATTAACCTACTCTAGTTTAATTTATTACCAATCCAATCAATTTCCCCAAGTCAATTCTGTTTTGCCCATGACTGTAACTGCTGAGTGGACCTCCCTGTCTTATCTCAACCATGAGCCTTTTGTCATAATTTTTCTCCCTTTGTCTACCCAAGAAACAGGAGTGATAGAAGGGCTTTGGTGGGGACCAGGTGTCCAGCCAGGGTCAAGTAACTACACCAGTTCCTTTCCCTAACACTTGCTACCCTTTTTTATATTCAGTGAGTCTAAAACACATCTCTGGATTCAGTTGAAATAAAGAGATAAGATGAATTGAAAAGAAAACATTCTCTTATCTCTTCAATCAGGAATAAATGTGCTGTGTGATTGAGATCTCCCTGGAAGAGGGCCTTCAAAATGGTCAGCAATGCAGACCTGTGGCAATTCTGTATTTATCATTAATTTTGGAGTGTCAACTGCAAACAGTCCAATTCCAGGTACCAACTCCAGATGGTATATATAAAACAACACTGCAAATGTTGCCACAGACTATGGGTCATATTTAGTCTGCTGGTTCTTAGGCAGCAGTAACTGAAAAGAAAGGCAAAAGGCAATTTTGTTCCTCCTACAGCTGACAGTTTTATGTGCTCTCCAGTTTTTGATGAACAGCAGAATTTCCTTTTCCCCTCCTTCCATCTCTATTCACATGTCAACTTTTTGTGCTCAATGCTGAAAAATGTCACTTGTCATATCCAGCCTCTAGTAATAGTTTCATATTGACTTCCAGGCAGTTACAGCAATGCCGTTTAAATGTATATTGACTTACCTGTAACAAAGACACAGCTTTCAGTTTCTCCAGTTTTTGCACACTCTGATGACATTATCCACTGCTTACAGTCTTAAGTCATCACTCAAAAGATACATTACACATAAACAAGAAGGCTGAAGATGGATGTTTGGTGCACAAATCCCTTTGCTGAATAATGTTTTTCATCTTAAAATCTCAAGCTGCTGTATCATATATTAGATGGATTAGGCAATAAGAAAAAAAATACACCCCCCCCCTTTTTTTTTAAAAAAAGATTTTCAACACATTCTGATACTGAAAAGAAGGCTACTTTACTCATTGCCTCAGGGTAAGTACTCATCATATATTCATGGCCTTTTTGCTGACTGACAAATGGATACACAAAAGGGCTGATACTCCATTCAACTCCCAGTACCAACCAAGGTACCGAGTTTCCTGAAGGAAGTCCCCTGTCTCACTGAAATACCTGTGCTAACTTCCTTTCAGGTGTGCTCATGGTTACAGTTCTTTAAAAAAATAATTTTTTTTTTTATTTGCAGTAAGTCATGTGGGAAAACTGCTTTTGACGCTACTGTTGAGGTTTTCTATTCTCTTAACTAAAGCAGGACACATCTTTTTATTTCCAGTAGTTTGGGATACTACAAAACACTCAGCTGGTTAAGTTCACACTTGAGCTGTCAACTCTATTACAATTCCTCCTCACCGTGCCATTTTGTCCTAACAATGGTGTCCAAAAGGTAAAGACTGTATTATTGTTAAGTCTTCAGTTATGTCTCCAGCAAAAAAATTATCTCTGGAGGCAAGAAAATTCAGGATCAGTAGCCAACAGCAAAGTTAAGTTTATAGAATTAGCACATGCCTACATACTAAGGTATGACTACACTGCTTGCCCCTTTTTCCTTCCACTCTGCCCCTCCATACCATTTCATATCAACATAAAATCCACAGCACTAGCTATGGCAGCTTTATAATAACTATTCCCAAAAGACTTTGTGACAAGTATCCGTAAAAAGCCATTTGAGCCATATTTTGTTTGCTCTCAAGATCTAAATGCATAAAGCTCCATCCTTTTGGGATCCACTACACACCAGTATGCAAAAGAAAATGTGACATGTTTCCACGTGAAATATACCCACATTACAAGATTATGGGATTCGACCAGATTCTAAGTTCCAATCGGTCAGAATGATTTTTAATTAGCTGAATAGTTAGCCTCAAATAATTTGTGTTTTCATGACTCAAATTGGCAATAAATGACATTTCAGGATTGCCAGCATTTCTCCAATATGCAGGGCATTTATGGCATCTGAAAGCGATGAATATGACCACGGATGCTCAGAAATTACCTTCTGAAGCAGACAGCGTGTGCCCCAAAGAAGTTTCACTGTTCCACATTTCATAAGTAAAAAGTTAAGCTCGACACTATTCTCACATCACCACGTGAACAAGGATTTCAAAAGCATCATGTAGACTACTTTTGCGTTAAATTGAGGCAAAAGGAAATTTGCTTTGGAAAATTGCCTCCCACTTGACTGAGAATGATATTTGCTGTCTCGAGAAAATAGCTCTTTACCCTAGGTCACTGTGATTATATACAGACTTTGGATATATGTTTGGGTATATGGCTTTGGATGTATGTTAAAACTCTGCGCTGCTTAGTCTTTAATTTTATAATTAAACAAATAAGAGGTTTTGTCAAGCATATTTGTTTCTAAGATACCCTGGATATCTTTCTACAACCTGATCAAAAAGTTATTTCTCCATTTTTAAAATGCAGCAGCCAATTTTGATTATAAAGACAACCTTTACAAAACTACAAGGTCATCTTGTGTAAGACAGATTGAAACTGTAAATTACTCTTAAGTCAAATCCTTCAGTTCTTACTGCTGTAAGATCCTTTGATTAACTTCAATGGCAATTTTTCACAGTTTGAGATTTCATTACAACAATTGCTTATGCTAAAAAATAAAAGTCCATATGCCTTTCCAGCTAATTCAGCAGTGTTCTTGGCACAAGAAAAATGTGTTAAAAGGGCTGCCCATGCTGCCATTACATCTGTGAATGCTCCTGAGCTTTTCAGGCAGCAACAGTTCCCATACTGACAATTATTAACGACATCTTGAAGAAATCTACAACTATTCCATTAGGGAAAATCAAGTATCATCAAAGGATTGCCAATTATTCCTCTTTTTCTGTGATACAAAGGTGCCTGTCAGTGGGTGTCAAGGGGGATACATTTAGGTCTTTTACCATCAGATGATAGGAGTTAATATAGTGACATCTTTATCGTGAGAGGAGAAAGAGAAGAAGAAAGAGGTTGGACAGATTTTTTTATTTTATTCTGTGTTAAACATCACAAAAAAAGAACACTTCACTTCCCTCTCCCCCCCCCCCCCCCCCCCGCCAAAGGAGAGAGAAAACCTAAAACCCATAAAAACCTATAAAGGAAATCATGTTTTCTTTGTCAGTTCTAGAATATACCTTTGTCAGCCTGAAGATTATCTTTTCCTAAAATTTTCTCATGAATTCCTAAAGGTGAAAATGGGGGGAAAGTAGCAAATAGTCTACCAGGGCAATGCAATTGCCACCATGGAAGATATCAGAGGGAACTCTCATGTATTCCTTTTTTCCATTATTTACATACTCACACTGCATCAGCTATTTGCCTATCAATGAGCTCATCACCTTCATATCCAAGCTGAAAAACCAGACTGAATATTATAACTCCCAGAATACAGGAGTAGCAAACCTGGCTTTGATGTGGAAAAAAACCCCGGCTGAAACTGTGTAACTTAGAATGCTATTTTTTAAATATAAGCAGTAAAATTATGAGAACAGATGTGCATTATTTTTAAGCATAAATATTAAATTCTTACACAGTATTATCACTTAAAAGAAAGCTTCCTTGTTAAAGTTATTAGAAAATATGATACTAATAATATAATTGACCGAAACAAGCCCTCTGAGGGCATTTCATAAAAATTTACAGTCTTTAGGAATCTCTCATTTGAGACTGTTTATTATATTCTTTTATAGCTACCACTTGTTTCCAAAAGAAAAAAAAAAGATTTATTTATCCTTAGCAACGCAAAATGTAAATTATTATTTTTTTAAATGCATCCTATCAAAACCACGATGCAAAAAGAAAATAAAAAGGAAGTTAACTCTATAAATGAAGTTTGGTTTTTTACATCCCAGCATATTTTCATCTATCCTCAATTAACTCAGTTAAATTTTTGCTGCAGTCAGGAGCAGGGGGGCTGGAGGACAGAACAAAAGTCAGATACAAATGTGTAGGTTTTTTTCATCCTTTTGTTTAAGAAAACAAGGTAAGTAAATATGAAACCTTACATAGTCTGGCTTTTTCCATGGAACTTGTAGGGACAGGGTGAATAATCAGGTTGCAGAGTAAAGAGTTCTCCCCAGAAACTCCAGTGCATCAGCAGTCTCCCAATTGCAAGTATATCAGAAGGACTCAAGATTAGATCTTCTGTGATGATTTTCAAGATCATCGATTTTGTCCAGGAGGGAATGTGTTGGGGGTTTTTTCTGATGCTGTCAGCACCGTCTGCTGAAAAGCAGTTTAGATTGTCCTTGGCTTTATTAATTCTTTCCTCTCTTGCAGTTATTCTTGCCACTGCATCAGCCAAGGTCACATAAACTGTTTATACATATGCTTTAATTGAAGGCATAACACACATTAAATGGGAGACATTACCTGCTTTTGTTTCAGCTAAGATCATTTGAAGGTCCATGTTTCTCTTGCATTCATTTGTAAGCTGTGAGTGTATTAAAGTCACTACTGATACGGTACCTGAAAGAAAATACCCAGTTCACAGCATCTGAGGCCTGACATCAGTTCTCAGGACAAGAACCACAGTGGTGATCATTCAGCAAATGGTTGCTTACTAGACCCCTCTAGGAAAAAAAAAGTAAATTTAACTTTTTCCTCCCAATCTCTATATATTAATGGTATGTAAGAGCACATTGACACAAGATACATGGACATAGCAGGATAAAGACTGACTATACAAAGAATTTTGACAGCCACGGACGCGGGATGGCAGCATGCCATAACAACATCTTCTCCTTAACATTGCATAGTATGCTCTAGCTTTTCCATTATGTTATCCCACGTGTAGAAAACCCCAAGTCAGTAATTAGCTTGAGAAAGAAATTGCACATGCTTCTATTTTGATCTTTCAACAAAAGACTCAGTAAGTTGAATTACCTAAAGCATTTAAAATAATTAAGAACTACAATCAGAAGTATCTGATTTTTTTAAAAAAGGTTTTTCTTCCTCCTTTGTCAAAGATAAGATGATTTTTCTTAAAAAAAGTGAAAGTTTCATCTGGAAAAAATACAACTTTTCCTGAGAAGCTCTTCTATCAAAAAATTTCTTTCTACTTTGTTAAACTAGAATCAAAGTACTTCAAATCGGTAAATTCTTATAAAAGGTTTTGGTTTTAATCTCTTAATCACTACATAACATTTTACTGTAACAAGACACAAAACATTAGTGAAAGGATTCTTCCCAGGTCCTTTCTATAACTGCCTTCTTTGGCCAGGCTGCAGCTCCACTTGAAGAGAGACTGTATAGGGAGCCTTGGGAGTCACATATACAGATTTGCCATATAGTTTCTGTTTTCATAAAGGAACCATCATCCAAGCTGGGGGATCTTCATTGTTAGTGAATAGATATATAAAAATCCAATTACATCTCCATAGAAATCAGTGAGACAAAACAGAGCATATTTACTGTTGGACTGACTGAAGCTTACAAAGAAGGCAGGATTGGAGGGGGGTGGCGGTTTCCCATTTTCACGTGTTTTAGGCTGCTATGTTGCATCAGAAAATCTTACTGTTTCGACTGAGGAGTAACTTAGCTAGGTATTTTTGAAACTTCAAGAAGAACATCGAGAAGGTATTCTTCTGAGAAAGTATTCTCTGAGGTAACCAGAGACAAGAAATCTGGCTAAAATTTCTTATCACTGTGTTGACAGGACACATTGTTTGTGTCTCCTCTTCTTTCAGATACTTTAAGTGTCAGCACAGAAAGAAACTACATTTAAGAGCTCCTCTAGCAGAAAGTGTAGAGCTAATGATACCTGTGTTGAGAAAGGGGACAGGGCTCAACTGCCTGCATTCATCTTACTGACGGACCAAAGAGTACAGGTTCGATTTTCACACTGCTTTTAACTTGAATGATGCATGACAAAGTCCTTGCCTTTCCTGTGTAGATCCTAATGGTGGTATCCGCATAGACATAAGTGATGCAGGTAAATATATGACACTCTTCCATTGCCAACAGGTCCCACGGCATGGACAGTTCATTTTATCTGCTTAAAGCTGGATACCTTAAAAACCCATTAACTTAAGGTTAATTGTCTAAGACGATAGCTTGAAAAGCTATTTCATTAAAAGTCTCTGGGACTAGTGTCTTTAAGTCAGTCAAATTTAAACTTCCCTTTTTTCTATTATTTTGATCACGTTATGTACAATGCAGAAAAAAATCAAACCACTCTCAAGCTTACAAAGCAGTTAAACAATGCATTCAGTGTATTTAAAAAAATTAAACTGAAAACAGTTTCAAAACTTGTATTACCTGATCTTGATTATACGAACATAAAACAGCCCACCTACCATGAAACCCTATTCCCTACTCTTCTTACACCCGAACCCAGAAACAAGAAATGAAGTCTGAAAGAAAAATATCATCAAGAATAAAAAATGTCTTGCCACATGTCAATGAGAACACAAAGCAATCTTTTTTCATAAAAAAAATATTTTCCCCTTTGCCACAGTATGTTACCAAAATAGAAATATGTCAGTAGAGATATAAATTGCATCTCCAGCATACTTGATATTGATATAAACACGTCTATAATGCAATGCTGCATTCTACTGCTCTACCAGTACATTCTCAATACCTTATTCAATAACGTAGAGCCACGCTCAATGAAAAGGATAAAAAAAAAATGAAAGAAAAATCTCATGTTCTAATGCATGAACACTTACAATTGCTGAGGAATTCAGCTCCCTCTTTTACTGGCTTGCATGCTTTATCTAGGCATTTAAGTCCCTATGTAAAGTGAAAAGCTAAAAATAGTTGGTTAAAATTTCTCCCTGACCCTTCCCATAGAATTAATCTCTGGAATAGAAAAATTATGGGAAAAACATTTCAGTAGGAAGGACAAGCTTCAGAAAGGTGATATGTTCCACCTGTAAATAGACTACAAATACAAGCACTCCTTCCACCCTACTCTAGCTTTGACATTATAATAGCACATTGTACTGCTCATTGATATTCTCCCAGCTGTCACCTTCTTGGATGTTTTATATGCAGACAGGCCAGTTTTCATCAGAAGACATATGCCTAAATTCTTCCGGAATGAAGGATTCAGACACTTAAGGAAGAAGGTAAAAGTAATAAAAAATAAATACATTTGCAACTCCAATCTGCATACAACAATAGCAAAATTTACCCTATCATATATTTGCAAAGAATATTAAATAGTTCTCATGCATACAAACTTCACAGGAACGCTTTGATTTCCCTATTAAATGTTCCTGGAGTTTACCATGTTTTTTTCCTAAATTGGAGTATTTGTGTTGTTTCAGCATTTGGTGAATATTTCAGAGAAGCCTAAGGGAACGTTGTATAAGAAAGGAAACAAGTGAGAGAGTAAAGATGTGACAGCCATGAAACCAGATACACCACAGCTGTAGAAACAGTATCCCTCTGCAGTCACAGACTGGAGCACTTCTCCCAGAGCTGTCTATACTCCACACAGCTTGGCTTGTGTTTACCTTACAAAGCAGCATCTTTTGAGTTCCACAAAAGACTTCCTGTGCACCAACAGCATCTCTTTTCTTCTACGTGAATACCTACAGCACCCTCAGCTCCGCTCTCAAGCGAGTAATTTACAAAGTGGCAGCAGTCAGTGCTCAACAGCATGGAACTTGGCAGGCACCAAGAAAAAGCCCCCTGAGCAGCAAGGTCATACTAACCCAGTTAGTTCTTGTTAACACACAACACCCATGCCACCACACACTCTACAGGCTACTGCATCATCTGCTCACAGACCCATCACTGTGGTTTATTTTTCCCCAGAGCTGGATATGGTACTCCAGGTGAGGCCTCATGAGAGTAGAGGAGAGAGAATCACCTCCCTCAACCTGCTGGTCATGCTGCTTCTGATGCAGTCCAGGACACAGCTGGCTTTCTGGACTGTAAGTGCATGTTGCCAGGTCACATCCATCTTTTCATCTACCAAAACCCTCAAAAGTCCTTCTCATCAGAGCTGCTCTCAACCCCTTCATGCCCAGCCTGTAATGATACCGTGGGGTAGCAAACTGTGGTTTGAGCACTTTATTGCGAACCCCAGAAGTCCGCAGATATGAGTGTGCCTTCTTATTTCATTTCCTTTTTTTTTTTTCCTGGTTTATTCCTCCTGTCATTCCTAGTCTGAACTCAGAGAAGTATCAAGAAAAGTAGAAATATTAAGGACATTAAACAAAAAAACCACAAACAAACAAAAATTCCCCAAACCCCCAAATTCTAAAAACATACTTCATTCAAACTTAAATACAGGAAAGAAGTATTTTACTTTTTAACTTTTATTTATTGTGACACAAGTGATATTCCTGATCTGGCCTTCAGCAATTCCTCCAACATGAAATAAACTCTGAAAGTGATGGTGCAAAGTGTGACTCTTGTTCGAGCAAATTTGATCCCCAGATGCCATCCTAAACTACAACACAGATCACTGCTTTGTTGCAGGTTTTCGAATGCATGAACAGTAACACTTGCATCAATTGCTCTAAGTGTTAACTGATTTCTCATCTTTTGGTAAGAACTACAGAGTTTTGTCAGGATAAACTAGTCTAAGGTCTTATAGGATATAAATCTGGCTTGCCTTTATTCAAGCTGGTGTACATCATCGTCACAGCAAGGCATTCAGGAACTAAAACTTGCCACACAGAAAGATTTTGGCACAGTACTTCACTCTTTGGAAAGGCTTATGCCTGTAGCCAAGAGAGATGTCAGGCTGAAAGTCAGGTCACTGACAAAGAAGGATGGTTTGTTGTAGCATGAGAAGAAGTATGCAGCCTTGAGAGAAACATGCTGTTATGAGGGTTTCTTGGGTGGAATAAGAGAAACAGCAACAGTTTGGGGAAGGGGAGGGAAACTCATCTGGTATGTGAAAAAGCTACATTTACTACTACCTCTTCCACAGAAGCAACATCAACCGTAATCAGATGGAGTAGTACAGGAGAGCACACGTTCAGATATCCACACAGGGAACAAAAGCTACAAGACAGATAAAAGCCCCAGTGTCAGAACTCATCCACCAATCCCATTCTATTGTGTACACTTCATGTAGAACCAGCTGGTTTACAGGGATGTTTTGCAACTACCCCCATAAACACACAAGGACTAAATCAAACAGAGTTCATAGAGAAGAGATCCAACTATCCACTTGAAAATAAACCCCAAAAAACCCCACCAAAAACACAATAAACAGTTACAGTTTGAGTTATGTTCACTCCATATATTTAAATACTGTTAAGACTGTACTGTAAGCTGGTACCATAAAAATGTCTGTGAGCAACAGGATACCCGAGTACATGATAGATCAGTTACATCAAGTTGTTCTTTAGTTAATTCATTTCACTTTATTGACACAGATGAACCATCTTTTTTATGTATAAGAATAAATACAAAGTCTTGGTTGACCTTCACGCTATTACTCTTGGTGGTATACTAAAGATTTAATGAAGTGGGGTTCACAAACTGCTTTGGGAACTTCATATTCTACTGCTGTTCTTTATTTAGTAAGACACGGGGACATCCCATCTGGCCTTCAGCAGGTCTTTTAGTCTTTAAACCTCTGCTGTGCTATTTGTTCACTAGAAAAAAAGCCCAACGTAACTCTCAGTGGTAACTCTGAAGGTTTCTTTTAGATAATTCACATAGCAAATTAAGCAAAAAAATCACTGCTTAAGTGGGTTGACTTCTTTCATTTTGGATATTTTTGTTTACACATACCAAATCCAGGTATGTTGGCTTGAGCTATTTGCCAGGAGTAACTTCCAGGTATGTTGGCTTGATCTATTTGCCAAGAGTAACTTCTGGAAAGATCCTCCACTGGGTCAGTTCAATCACCATTTTCATTTTGCTCTTTACCAGTTTTGGAACTCTGGTTTGAGGCTACAGGAAAGCCTGGTGAGATCTGTACTGTGGCCATGTGTTTAGCAATTAGACATTAGAAGTGGCATACAAACTGCTTCCTTATTGCCACAGCAGTATTTCAGCTGGTGCTTTGCAAGTGTGCCAGAATATTCATGAGAGAGATGCCACAGACGTCTCTGCAGAATCTTCAGCATTATTGACTCTACAAAGATGGTATCTCTCAACTACAACTCATGCTGGAGCCAAACATTTCTACAAATTCCCTCTTTCCTAGACTCTCTGTCTCACTGCTGGTTGGATGACCTCATTAGGGTGATGAGCAGCTTTTGCAGGAAGGAGAAGGGACTGAGTGTTACCGCTAGTAATTTCTGTATATCAGCTCTGGGATTTTCTGAAACTTCTTTACAGTTCCAGACTTTCAGAAATACACCATTGTGTAGGCATTTTCCTCCTCACCCCTAGATTTCTGACACTTTTATGCTGGTAACAGGTTTTCTGAGATTGTTTTTTCTTCACAATTAGTTCCATCTGCCAACACTGAATAAAAGCCTACAGTTTTAAGAAAATGTTATCATATTAAATGTCATATTTCTGCATATATTGGTAGAATAGTATTTTAATATGGAAGCATGCAAGTGTCTCCCTATGCTGTGTGTTATCCAACCAAAATGGAAAACAACACATTAAACAGCTGTATGGCACATTTAGATGGACTGCTGGATAGAGGCCAAGACAAGGGAAGGCATAATAGATGTGAAAAGACAAAGTAGCTTTAAACCAGGGTCACTTAGCAGATCTGAGGCACATCCAGGAACGAGAACTCAGACGCTTTGCTCACCAGGCAGTGCCCTTGGCAAAAGCTAGAAACTGTGCACACACATTAAACAATTCGCCTAACCATTTCCTTATGAAGTTTCACAGCTTTAATACTAGAAGTGTCGATGTATCATGTTGACTCCCCATCTCTGCATGACAAATCTTTCCCTCATTCTCAACATTGCTCTTACTACCTACACTAGTGTGGCTTCACTACAGGCCTAGGAATGGATTCTAGTACATCACAAGAGAAGGACAAACACCAAGAACCATGAGATGCAATCCTTCTCTAGGTAAAGCATCATATGATGGTTCAATCTTTTTCCAAGTTCGTCTGAGTGCCATTCAATGCATCCGTTTTCTATCATGCACAAACTGTTTCAATACCAGTTCTTAATCACTCATTATAGTATTTAATCTGTTGCCGTAAGTCCCTTATTGCACAGTTCATTCTAATGCTAATCATCTCTCATACATTGGTATAGCTGGGAGCAACCACAGCATAAGTTCCTTTTATACACAGATTTTACTTTTTGCATTGTATCTGAGATTCATCATAACACCAATTTGGAATTCACAGTTCAATTAATTTTTCATTTTATTTTAATGGCCTTTCTGCAAAGCAACTCACTAGCATTTGTTTTATTATTATTATAAGCTTTCACTGCATGGCTACCCCAATCAAAACACATTATCAAAAAATTCCTTCTCTTTCCATGATTTAGATATGGCTTAATGACAATAAATGAAACGTTATATTATGAGAACAATCCTCCTCAATAAACAGATTAAGTTCTTCAAGACCCAGAGCCAGAAAGCATTTTCAACACTGTTGCTTTCACAGATCTGCATTCTATCAAGTCCTAGTAGTTCCATGCAGGATAAGTCCATGGTACATATGAAAGCAGCTAAATAGGAATAGCTTAGTGGGATAGCATTCCTCTGAGCACAAAATTGAAAAAGCAGGATTTCTCCATACCTTACTTCCATTAGCTTGCCAGTGGTTATTTAGGAATGAAAGATTCTCTCCCTAAAAGAAAGTGTCTACATATGAATAGAGAATTATGGGAGACAAACCCCCTGACTTTGAAGGAGACTTTTCAGTCTTTAACAAACCTCCACCCAGAAAAGCTCCTTTTGCACGTTTAACAGTGCTGTCTGCTTAGAATGAACAATTGCAACGCAGAGATGAGCCTAAAGCAAAAACCTGCAATTAAAAATCCACAGCACTAGAACTTTCAGAGTTGAGTCCAGCCTGACGCACTCTTGAATCTGAAGGCAAGAAGCAATTGAGTGTTTATCTATGTAATGAAAAACCCCACCTTACAGCATCTGTAGTTAGTTGCTATGAATGACTATTAATCACTCTGATTGGGTTGATGGATTCAGTAATATCTCGCTTGAGGAGCTGCAATAAAATATCTGATAGGACCAGACCAAGAAAGAGAAAATACAACCATTTCTCTCTTGTCAATCCCTCTTAACAAGCTTGCTTGATGATTGTGAAGTACTTTTGTGTTTGCTATCTTCCAGAAGACATTGAGAACACTCTTACTAAATAATACATGCACAAGTACAACAGAAGCCTAGCCCTTTCCTAACGACACTACCCTATTGAGGCTTCAGTAAGAGAAAAAATATTTGAATCAGCAATGATTGAATCAGCAAGCTCCTATGGAATGAAATATACAGATATACAAGTTGGTGGTTTTGATAGTAGCTTGTAGTCAATTAACTAAAAAGGCAGTCCAATAAAACTGTCTCTCAAATGACTTATGAAATTGGTGAAGATTGTTGTGCCCTAGAGTAAGAGATTGAAAAGCCACTCAAAGCATACTTGAACATGCATGTAATAGTAACAAAAGGGCAGCATCACCCCACCAGCACTGAGCTGCTCTCTGCCTTTAGAAGGCTAAGCTGTTGTCTCCTCTCCAAGACGTAAAAGGAGGCAACGCAAAGTGTCTGACTTTCCATTCCCACCCTACCACTCTCTTTGGAGAATGCAATGTAGCTCCTAAAGTACTGGCCAGGTAATCTTAAAACTCAAGAAAGCTTAACATTTGTAGTTAGACATAACTGGAAAGTAGAAAAAGAATTTACCACTTATGGTCCCCAGCAGAGGCAGGCTCTTGACAGAGATGGCAGGAAAACCTAATTTGGGGAACACTCCACTGCAGCCACCCGCATACCAAGCAGATGACTGACCCTTCGCCTTTCTCCTGGTGTGCCTTTTTCATACTAGACCTATTCTACATGCTTTCTCTGGGTGAAACCAAGAGGAGCCAAGCGTTACCTGGAAGTGCTAAGCCCACTTACAGTCAGGTGTTAATTTGTTCAAATAAAGGATAATCAAATTATTAGACTATCCCTACTTCTTTTCAGCATAGCTCTCCATATGAAGAAATGTTGAATCTAAGGTCTGCAATTCTCTTCTTAAGCTCCTACTACCTTAGTTTTCAGCTACATGTTTTCCTTCATAAATGTGACATCCTATTGGATCAAAAGAGCCAGACAACAAAACTAGGAGAGGACTTAGCTCCAGCTACAGGGTCAGCACAACCTGATGTACACCTGACATTTTAATCCTCTCAGTTAAGCATGAGCCTGAGCAAACTAATTTCCATGCACAGACATCAGGGAAGAAATTCTAAGCAGATGAAACTCACAGCTGTTCACCACGGGTTTAACTAGATTTCTGTTTATCCACGTCAACTGCCATAGAAAGATCAAACATTCAAGTTGCTCTTTAGTATCAGGTCCCCAGGTCCCAAACCTTCATGGAGTGATCAGACTTTCCTACCCGCAGAAAACATCTCTCAATTATAGGTACTTCTAAAGTGCTTTACACCGCACCTCATGTGTAACAATGTGGTAAGATGCCTTCCCCCCCCACCAGCAAGGACTCTTGGCTTGGTGATTTTATTAAAGCACAAGGAATTGCATATGAAAGCAATATAAGGGTTAATTATATAAACAGGTTAAGAGGGTTTGTTTTGATCAATTTGCTAAAGAATTGCATGTTGATAGAATTTTCCAGCTTTATCAGAGTTAACACACAAATCAATACACTCTTCTACTTGCATATGTCTTTCTCACATGTCACAGCCAACCATTATCTAAGAAAACAGATTTTAAAGATGAAGAATTTTGTTCCTTGTGAACCTACCCTTCTCTTCTCAAGCCTGATGAAGTCATAATGACGGGTTCAATTCCTACAGCAAACTATGCTGAGGTTAAACACAGCATTGCAGCTTCATAAAGTATAAGTAAAAGAATATATATTAAAGGAACAAAGTCTTCAGAAATTTACTTTGCTTGTTAAAAACGAATAAAACTAAATAGAAAAATGCAGCATATTGCTCTGTGTATAGTTTCTCCCTGAGAGTCATGACCTAATAGGTTTTTCATGAGATCTAGATAGTGAATACAAATGGATAAACAAGAATGGTGTAAAAATGTTATTACTGTAGGAGAAATAGAAAGTACTTCAGTATTCCTGGCGTTTGAGAAACTCTAATGTGATAGATATTGTGATGATCAACGCAGATGATTCTTTCACTAACAATTACATATTTCCCTACATTTGAGAGAAGCTGAGTGTCTGATGACAATACCTACTACCCCCCTGGGGGCTCCCTGATGTAACATCTAATGTATAGGTTGCAAAGAGATACCAGAAGGTAAAAACAGGACATAATTGATACTGGCATGTTAAAAAATCTGTGAAATAAGATCATCAGTGCCACCTAGGACCTTCATTTTGGATCACTGCGGAGAACAGATGCAATCTTCATTCTGAGCAAAGAGCACAGTCAGTACTGCCTTAAGGACCTTCATTCTTGTCCAAGTCCTTCCCCCTTCCCTTTTTTTTTTTCCGGAGGGGGGTGAAGGGATGGGGCTGGAGGTAGGTGGAGAGGGTGCTTGTTGTTTGGTTGTTTTGAATAAAATCATTTCATTTTACCCTAATAATCTAACAGATTAAAGGCCAAAAATTATATCTGAAGAGAAAATCAAGTTACTAATTCAGGAAAAACCCTATAGTTGTGCATAGAAAGAACATGAGTTCTTGTCACTCAGTTTCTGAAGTTGCTTTGAAAGAATTTTTTCTCCACTTATGATACTTTCATGTTATTTGCCAGGTAGGTGCTACAAAGAAAAATAATGATTTTTCATAAATTTTGCTCAAGAAGATGTCTCAAATATTGCTTCCTCTTTAACATTTAGTTCACTGGCTTTTGTGTTTACACAATATTCCATGAGGAAATAGGAATGTGACCAGCGTAATAATTCCCAAGAAAAGTATCAGTGTCATTCTTTTTGGAAAATATCAGCATCATTTTGACAAAATTATTTATTATTGTTGGTAAGGCTAATTAAAATTCCAATTTTACTCAGAGAATCGGATGCTCTTTTCTCTGACAAACAAAAGCAAATGCACAGCACTATTATTAGGCAATTTACTGAGATGGGAGCCAGGTTTATTACCACCTATACAAAACTACATTACTCATTCATAAAAAGAATAGCATAAAGGCAAATAAATACAAAAACCACTGCAGCAAAGAGTCAAATGTCTTACAGAGATGACAGATATATCTGATCTTACTAAGTACAGAGACACTATGTTAATAATGTACATGTGTTCATGCAAAAACACAATTCTGTTAGAACACTATTTATATTGTCTGCTAATTATAAACAGATTAAGTAGTTCTCTTCCTCACCTTCACGAAGAATTTTAATTCACTTTCTGGAAAAAATAATCTCCTTAAATAAGCATCTCTTCCTTGCTACTCTATTGTCTGATGAGGGACTCTGAGCCAATATCCAACCTGTGTCTGCAGAGCTTACTTCCCAAAGGCAAGGCACGTATCACGTCAAGCATTCTTCAGGGAGATTACAGTTCCTGAGCAAGTCTGGTTCAGAAATAGGAATTCCAAGGGTACTTGCCCCCATCTGTATCAAGATGGGAAATTTTGTCCCACAGTCATCATATAGAACATTATGTGCTTAATAGAATATATAACTGCATATAAAAGAAAGCCTTCAGGAATGACATAACAGCACAACGTATCTTTATGGATTTTCTGTTTTTAAATATATCCAATTTCAGAGCCTGTCTCAGAAACACAGACAATAGATGATTTTATCTTTCCTTATCCATAATGTAGGACTTCTCTCTCATTTAAACCCAATTAAACTCAGAGTCTAATTCAACCATTCCAGAAGTATTTATTACACAATATAAATGCCAAATTGCCAAACAGACATGGGCTTTGCCTTGTCTCACACAAAATAAAAATACCTCAGTTTATCAACGGGCTTTTAATAACCTTCAGTCTATGTATTCATTGCTCAAGGCAATCATTCAGGGAACTTTGGAGAGCAATGAAAACAGAAAAAGGGTGAATTTCATTCAAAGCTAAATAGGTTCAGTCAGCTTGGCAGAAGCAATAGTACCTCTTTCCAGAGGGGTGAGAAAGCAGAGATTACTAGGCACGATTTCTGAAACACTACTGACTGCAAGTTAAAAGTTTAATTTACTTATGCCTCTAATGATTCTGTAAGATCATTACTTCATAATACCTAAACAAATAATGCTAAACAACACAAAAACAAGTACTGCTTTACAGTGGTCCCAGTAGACTGATATTCTTCAAGTTTCAGAAATACAAAGGAATTCATCGTACAGACGGTAGCAGGTTTTACAGGATTTTAAGTACATGCCCAATTAATAAACACTCTTTTCTATTGAATAAAAGTAAAAGCCACTAAAACAGTAAAGTACTTTGAAAAAATAGTACTACCAAAGAGATGGTGGAAAAAAGCATTGGTGAATAAATGAGAGGCAGTGCAGAGAAATAAATGCTCCAAACGTTCATATGCATGTCCAGAAGAAAAGCACAAGCCAAATGCCATTAAAATCCCTTAGGATTAATCCATCTGCCTTGGTTCAATTTTTTAATTATCTTTTTTTTTAATATGTGACAGCTCTTATTGACTGCTGAGCCGTAGCACTTGGTGCTGAACTTCATTCAAATATTTGTATGGATAAATCACATTCATGGAATCATTCAACTGATGCTTAAATTTCCACTGGAGCAGTAGCAGTGAATCCAGTTCCTAGTAGCTACGTCACCATCAGTTGTCACAAAACAGCTAAAAACTCATCACTACTCAGAGCAAAAAAAACAAGGTGACAAGGAAAAGGAGATAACAATAGTCTTTGCAGTGACAGAGCTGCTCTGCCCTCATTGAAAACTGATAGTGGGGTGGACTTAGAAGAAAAAAAATACTACATCCTTTCTGCCTACCAGAACTTCTCATGCATAGAGAGAGAGAGACTTGATTCCTCTGTCAAATAAATCCAGGAAAATCCGATCTTGTTCATCCACAGGAATAACGTGCAAGAGCAAATGACAGAACTACAGTAGTTTCCACCTCCCCTTGAAAGCACAGTTTTAATGCACTACTTCCAGACACCCAACTGCAAGACAAGAAAATGCCAGCAGTTGGTACTTGCCACTGGATAAATGCCAAATGCTGCTGGCTCCCTTGAGATCCACTACGTAAGGCTGGACTGCACGATTTTTCTTCTTATTCTCAGCTTTTGCTTTTGATTTGTCAGAAGAATTCAAGACAGCCTCAAACCTAGTTAAGTTCAGCAAATCAGATATACAGGTAACATTCAAGCACTACAAGCAAGGTGATATATCCATTTGTACTGGTTAAATTTGAATGTATGAAAATATGGATCTGTATCTACTGTTGCAAATTGCTCTATCCACATACTTATCCTGAGAGAAAAAAAGGAGCTGTTTTTAATCATCTAAACTTTGCTACATCATTATACTATGACCAGGAAGACACAGTGGATCTGATTAACATGAAAACACTTGGATTAAAACACCAACAATGGCGTTTTGGCAAAACATTGGCCTTTGGGTGCTCTGACCATTTTCCTGCCCTTCTGTCAATCACATGGAATTCAGCTGTTTGTGTTCTTGAGTACTTGATCCTGTATCTTGAACTCCCTTCCCTGTGAGTTTGCCTTGTTCACTTGACTCTGAGTCTCACTTTTTCAAAAAACACTTACTAATACCTGCTTATCTTCAATGTTGAAGGGCTGTTCTTCCTACAGGATAACGGAGAGGCAGAGTTGTGCCCCTAACTTGAATCGAAGATAAGTCTGCAGAACCAGATCTTAAGTTCATTCAGACTATGGAAGACTGGAGAGCTACCATGATGCAAGTAGGAAATAATACTGTAAAAGCAACCTGTGAAGTGAGCTAATTAGACTTTCAAAAGGTACAGAAAGCATTTCCTGCAAGACTCTCTTCATCAAAATCAAGAGGTACCAAAAAAACACAAGTCCACCACATTAACTCATAAATCCTGCAAAAATTGCCCTAGAACACCAGAAAATGGCAAAGTCTTTTTATGCTCCAAGTGATATGCAACAACTCAAGAATGATTCAGAAAGAAAGGCCAGTTAGAGAAAGCTGTCATCATCAGTTGGATCAAATTTTCAATATAGGCAATTTTAGCTCAAATTTACTAACCCACCAGTCTTCCTAATGTTTGAGATTTTGCACTGCTTGTGAAGCACAGCTTCACCAGGGGAAAATCCTGCCTGAACAGCCTAGTGGCTTTCTACTATAGGGTGACTATTAAGGCCCCTCGGGACCCGCAGATCCTGGATGAAAGTAGGAGTGTTTGGGGAATGAAGAGCTTCCCTCTAGTTGAGGTAGGGGTGGTACAGGAGCGGCTCAAAGGGATTAATGCAAACAAATCCATGGGCCCGGATGGGATACATCCACGTGTGCTGAGGGAACTGGCGGAAGTGATTGCAGAGCCGCTTGCTATCATCTTCGACAGCTCTTGGAGAACAGGAGAAGTACCTGAGGATTGGAGGATAGCCAATATCACTCCGGTCTTCAAAAAGGGCAAGAAGGAGGACCCTAACAATTATAGGCCAGTCAGCCTCACTTCTGTCCCTGGAAAGGTGATGGAACAGCTTGTTCTGGGTGCCATTACCAAGCAACTGGAAGAGAAGAAGGTCATGAGGAGTAGTCAGCATGGATTCACCAAGGGGAGATAATGCTCAACCAATCTCATAGCCTTCTATGATCTCATCACCGGCTGGGTGGATGGAGGGAGAGCAGTGGATGTCATCTACCTTGACTTCAGCAAGGCTTTCGATACTGTCTCCCATGACATCCTGATAGAAAAGCTGAGAGAGCATGGGATAGATGAGTGGACAGTGAGGTGGGTTGAGAACTGGCTGTCGGACCGGGCTCAGAGGGTCGTGATCAGTGGAACAGAATCTGAATGGAGGCCTGTGACTAGCAGTGTTCCCCAGGGCTCGGTGTTGGGTCCAGTCCTGCTTAATATCTTCATCGACGACCTTGATGAGGGAATAGCATCCACCCTCAGCAAGTGCCGATGATACAAAGCTGGGAGGGGTGGCTGACACGCAGGAACACTGCGCTGCCATCCAGCGAGATCTGGACAGGCTGGAGAGCTGGGCAGGGAGAAACCAGATGAGGTTTAATAAAAGCAAGTGTAAAGTCTTGCACCTGGGGAGGAATAACCGTCTGTATCAGTACAGGCTGGGGGATGACCTGATGGAGAAGAGCTCTGTGGAGGAAGACCTGTGGGTCCTGGTTGATGACAGGTTGGCTATGAGCCAGCAGTGTGCCCTGGTGGCTAAGAGGGCCAATGGGATCCTGGGATGCATCAGGAAGAGTGTGGCCAGCAGGTCAAAGGAGGTGATCCTCCCCCTCTACTCTGCCCTGGTCAGGCCCCACCTGGAGTATTGTGTCCAGTTCTGGGCTCCCTGGTATAAAAAAGACAGGGACCTCCTGGATAGAGTCCAGAGAAGGGCTACGGAGATGATTAAGGGCCTGGAACATCTCCCGTATGAGGAAAGGCTGAGCGAGCTGGGGCTGTTCAGTCTGGGGAAAAGAAGACTGAGGGGGGACCTAATTAATGTTTATAAATATCTTAAGTATGGGATGCAGGGGGAATTGGCCAGCCCCTTTTCAGTGGTCTGTGGAGATCGGACAAGGGGCAATGGCTCCAAATTGGACCACAGGAAGTTCCGCACCAACATGCAGAAGAACTTTTACACAGTGAGGGTGACAGAGCCCTGGGACAGGCTGCCCAGGGAGGTGGTGGAGTCTCCTTCTCTGGAGATATTCAAGACCTGTCTGGATGCCTATCTGTGCAATATGAGCTAGGGAGCTGCTTTGGCAGGGGGGTTGGACCCGATGATTTCTCAAGGTCCCTTCCAACCCCTACGATTCTGTGATTCTGTGACTGCATCAGTGGACAGAAGAAAAGCAAGGGATGTCATCTATCTGGACTTCTGTAAAGCCTTTGACAGAGTCCCCCGCAACATCCTTCTCTCTAATCTGGAGAGATAGGGATTTGATGAGTGGATTTTTCGGTGGGTAAGAAATTGTTTGAATGGTTGTACCCAGAGAGTACTCATCAATGGCTTGAAGTCCAGATGGAAAGATGAGACAAGTGGTGTCTCTCAGGGGTCTGGGACCAGTATTATTTAGTATCTTCGACAATGAGGTTGAATAGACCCTCCGCAAGTTTTTGGATGACGCCAAGCTGAATGGTGCAGTTGACACACCAGAAGGATGGGATGTCATCCACAGGGACGGGATGTTGGTTAAGGGCCTACAGCATCTCCCCTACGAGAAAAGGCTGAATGATCTGGGTCCTTGAGAAAAGAAGACTGAGAGGGGATCTGATTGATGTTTATAAATATCTTAGAGCGGGACACAAGGGGAAATAGCCAGCCTCTGTGGAGAGAGGACAAGGGGCAATGGCTTCAATTTGGAGCATAGCAAGTCCCACACCAACATGCAGAAGAATGTTTTCACAGTGAGGGTGACAAAGCTCTGGGACAGGCTGTCCAGGGGGATTGTGGAGTCTCCTTCTCTGGAGATATTCAAAACCTGTCCAGATGCCTACCTTTGCAATCTGTCCTAGGGAACCTGCTTTGGTTGGGGGGAGGTTCGACTCAATGATCTCTTGAGGTCCCTTCCAACCTGTACAATTCTATGAATCTGTGAATGTCATCCAGAGGGACCTGGACAAGCTGGAGAAGTGGGTCCATGTGAAACTCTTCATGGGGAACATGGGGAAATCCTCACCACCAATACAGGCTGGGAGATGTTGTGATAGAGAGCATCCCTGCAGAGGACTTGGGGGTGCTGGTGGATGAGAAACTTGACACGAGCCAACAACGTGTGCTCACAGCCTAGAAGGCAAATCATATCCTGCTGCATCAAAAGGAGCATGGCCAGCAGTTCAAGGGAGGTGATTCTGCTCCTCTACTCTGCTCTCATGAGACCCCCACCTGGAGTTACTGTGTCCAGTTCTGGAGTCCCCAACAGAAGAAGGACATAGAATTGTTGGAACAGGTCCAGAGGAGGATCATGAAGATAACTAGAGGGCTGGAGCACCTCTCCTAGGAAGACAGGCTGAGAGCGTTGGGGTTGTTTAGCCTGGGGAAGAGAAGGCTCTGGGGAGATCTTATAGTGGCCTACCAGTACCTGAAGGGAGCTTACAAGGAAGCTGTCAAGAGACTTTTTAGAAGGGCATCTAGCGATAGAATGAGTGGGAATTGTTTTAAATTGGAAGGGGGTAGATTTAGACTGGATATTGGGAGGAAAATTTTCACTATGAGGGTGGTGAAGCACTGAACAGGTTTCCCAGGGAGGTGGTAGCGGCCTCCTCCCTGGCAGTGTTGAAAGCCAGGTTGTGTGGCACCTTGAGCAGCCTGGTCTAGTGAGAGGTGTCTCTGCCTATGGCAGGGGGGTTGGAACTTGATGATTTTTAAGGTCCCTTCCGACCCTAAAAATTTTATGATTATAAACGTGACTTCACAAAATGAGGGCAGCACAAAGCTCTGCTTGCACACAGCGTCAAGGCTTCAGTGATCTGTGTGGGAATAAATCCTTCTTGATAAAACTAGCATACAGTAACTCAGCTTCCTATAAAAGTTGAAGCATTTGATAAACTTTAGTACACCACTGACAGAATAGTACAAATAAACATACAAACGTGGAGAACAGCCATCAGGGACTGGAAGGAAAATAGAGCACAACTTATGGCAGAATGAAACAACACTGGGTGTGATGGACAAGAAACAGAGCTAGATATCCAGCTAAAGGGGAGAAAAATTAGGACACAAATGAAGCCCTCAAGAAGTTAATTGCTAACAAAATATATTTGTGGGGCTTCTCCCTTCACTGAGGCAAACCACTTTTTTCATGTGATACAACACACAGTTGTTTGCATGGTGGCAATATTGTCATGTCAACACTGCTGTACATCAGGCAACGCGCAAAGCTGAGTCCTAAAGCTCTTTATCAAGTATAAATGGGAAATAAACAAGTTCAGATCCCTAGCAACAGGGGAACACCTTAACTTACACTGATAAGGCTCTAGAAGCAATAAAGCAGACAAAAAAAATGGGGTTTCTGTTCATGTAATTTCCTCTAATCCTTCTTGCAGGACTTCTGTTGGCTTAAGCATTACATGTGTCTCTTTCTACACCACCAGCATAGCTTATCTTATACTTAATTCTTAATGTGCGTCAAGACCATTCATGGGTACAAACAGCCTGATTCTTCATCCTCAAATCAGATATTTCTACAAGGATCCAATTCCTAAATAAGCCATCTGATTTTCATGCACTTGACTCTAAACCAACAAATTAGCATGCAGACTAGGAATGTAATAAGCTAGGAAAAATGCTCTTGATCCATTAAAACCCATTCCTCCTATGTGATTTATACACGTAGATCAGGCAAAAAGGTAGGATTCAGAGAAATTTACAGTGCTAGTCAACAACAAAGTATGATTGACAAGAAAAAATCTGAATGCCAATATTGAATAATAAATGAATAGGGATCAAACCAGCCAACAGAAAATTCAAAACCTATAGAAAATTTTAGCACTCAGCCTTCACAAATACAATCTTCTGTAAGTGCAACTTCAGCAGCAGACTACCTAAGTCAGTTTCTGAAGTTAGTATTTCAAGCACATCGACATCCAGTAGCTCCTTTTGGACTCAATACGAGCCTAGCAAAAAGTTGCTCCTAATGTTAACAATTAGCTATCATCAATCTCCTGCCCTCAGATGGCTTTGAAGAAGATACACTAGGGATCAGTTTGGCCCCAGGACTTTGGTAACAAGCCCATAAAATCACCACACACAAGGAAGAAAACACAAGCCCTGAAACCAACACCAAACAATGAATCATTAATTCTCTTTGAGAAATGTTTTAGAAATATCTACCATGAGAGCTTTCAGCAGATGTCACAGTGACGAACAGTAAAATCACAGGATGAAACCAATCTACAAATTTCATAATTTCAAGCCCTGAGTATCAATAGGCAGCTGTTCAGGTTGTCACTTTTCTTTACCCTCTACATAATTTCCATGGCTGAAAACCAGAAAGCATATACAAATAAAAATTGCCAGTAACATTTATACTAGCTGATGTGCTACGACCATTAATTTTCCTTATCATGTGTTATTTCTCAGTACACAATGTTAGAGCTGTCAAGATATATTTTGCTGGCTCTTGTCCTGTTAACATACTAATTCAAACACATGACAGACCAGCTTTCATGGCTCTGGCAGAGAGACTGATGCTGTATTTCTCAAAAATATGTTCCTGGCAAAAATGTGGTAGTCCTAGAAGTTGCTGGATAAAACACAGGGGAAGAAAAACATAGCTGGGAAAGAAAAACAATGGATATAAAGGCAGGGGGAAAAAAGCACATCCTTCTCTTGCTAAGTTCTGCCAGATCCTTAAAGCCACAGACAAACCCCACCCTGTTTGCAGCCATATTTGAGCAAGTGCATGAAGTCATTTTCTGGACAGTTTACACACTTGTGTGTCATCCCTGTTATCCACTTCGCAGAGCACTACTTATCAAAGGAGAAAAACAAAGTTTTGAAACACCAAAAAAGAAAAAGCCTTTGTGGTGTATTTCAATTTGAATGGCTCTGCTAAAACTCCTTCAACTTACTAAGAATATCTCTACCCTGCTAAGAGGAGCAATTGAGGCAGTATTTTGGGTGCAGGAGGCCTCTGGAGTAGATTTGCAAGAGTAAATCCCCTTTACAATTTATTGAAGTGAGTCTTAGTCATTTCAGAATCTACCTTTAGCACTCTATTTTAGCCAAGCTCCAGGAACAACACCAAATCAGTCATTTTTTTTTCCCACCCCCATCTTAAAACAATGTCAAGAGAAGTGAAGGCAGAACTTCTGGGAGGAGGAGACAATCTCTCAGACAATCCCCTTGAATCACTAGATTCCTTGCCAGCATCCGCCAGCTTCCATCACTAGTGAGTCAAATGTAATTCATTACATCAAGCTATTCCTCTGATTGCACTTAAGCCATCCCATCACTGTGACAGTTCCCTCCATCAGTTTCCTTCTGCTGCCTGAAAACAGGACACTCCCATTCCCTGCTTCCATTTTTTATCAGCTCCAAAGGACTGTTTAGAAAGTTGAAATTAAATATACCATATAAACCATCATATTCTATTTCATATTATATTATGTTTCTTACAGTTAGAACAGAAATATTGCATTATTAGAAAACCACTTCAGATAACACTTAAACTATTACCAAATAAAATGCCTCTGTAGAGGACTTCAAGCAATAATCACATTTACTTTATTTGCTCCAGCCTTCTCTATGTAATTTTATTTGGTCTAAAAGCAGCACTAGAGTTATTATTGGGAATTAATGACTTACAGTAACTTACTTTTAAAAATCAAGTCTATGTAAACTGTAGCACGTATCACTGATTTTCATACTCACTTTTTCCTTCCAACAGCTTTAGTATCACCTAAAAAACTTTCAGTCTGCGGTTGTCAGGTGTCTCAACCATCCCATTTTGAAATCACTTTGTACCTCACTACCTTTTAGGGCTATAGGCTGTCATTACATTCTGGGCCTGACAGAGAGCACTGCCAAACCCCAGAATTTCAGCAACCTACTGCAACTTTGCAAGGAGGATCCAGCAACTCTGGCATCCCATAGCTGTTCATGCTACTCCAACAATACAATGGATTCTTTTTTTCATTTATTTTCAGATCTTACAAGACAGGAAAGAAAGAAACCCACACAGTGGTAAACTGTTCCATAAAGTTAATTTTGCTGACTTATTTACATGCATCTGTTAAAACTATTGCAGGTATCAGAGAAGGGAAGCACTGGAGCTCCTGGGCACCTTCTAGCCTGGAGCTCACAAAGCAAGGAACCCCCCCAAACTCTGCCAGCCAAGGGTTGAAAGTAGTTTGACTGGTGGTTACTGCATTGTGCGCTGCTGAAAAGTCACACTGAAAACAACCAGGTTCTTGTGTACTTGCTGGTTAGTTCTCATAAGTGAATTGGGGATTTGGTTCCCAAGGAAGCTCACACACTGGGTGTGTCTAGAGCAGCCAAGACTCAAAGCATTCCTGAAAGCTCATGTTCTTATGAAATGAAGTGACATCTCCCTGCCTGCTCTGCTCCCTGACTTGGACTGATGTTAAAGACACAGCAGAAAAGCATTTGAAAGCAAACATCACACTAAAAAATAAGGTGACATTAAAAAGTCCAGTTTAATTAAATTTTGCTCATTTTTGCATGCTCAGTTCTGCCTAAATCACTGTTCTGTGAATTAAGCTTTCTAGTGACTGAGCTTCCTTAAGAACTGGGGAGCTTTCAGTCATTTCTAGAAGCAGTGGAAATGGATGTTTCACTTAATTCTAGTAATAGAGAATAGAGGGTGGGAGGAAACATGTTGTGCTTGTCTCGATCATTAACATTGTCATTCAAAAGCCACTTTTGAAATTCCACTTAGAGCAAGTTTTCTAATTTATTTGTTAAACTGTATTTAACAGTATTATTTATCTTCCTGTTCTTCAGTCATTTCTTTCTGCTTTCTTTACATAGCTTATCAGACCATCCAGGGGATAAGACACTAATGGAATATTTCATATAAAAATATGTTTTAGTGGAAACTAAGATTAGTTGAACACAGATATAGGAAGCATATTTGGAAATGATATGACAATGCATTACATGTACTACAACTGGAGAGTAACACTGTTCTCCAACTTCAATACTGTTTTCTTTTGAAGAGCCCCCCCATACCTATCAGAAAGGTACTGGTGCAACATACTCTGCCATGTTGCAATTCACATGGACAGATATATAACCCATGGCTTCATCCTCTTGGACACGCTTTTGCCATCTGAGCTTGAAATCTGATATTGAAAACTATGAATTTGTGTCTATCCTAAATCTCCATTCAATAAACAAACCTGCACACTCTAGAAAATATATTTTCTAATATTAAAAAGCTACCCCTCTGCCTCCAGAGTAAATCACTGACCACTCTTCTTGACAGTCTTCTGAAAAACAGGGGGAATAAATAAACACAAACCATTTTAAGACAACAAGTCCTCCGGAAAATATTAGTGTCTGTTACACTGATGCAGAACATGAACTCAGTTACTGTGAAATTGTGCTATTTGTAAGCTATTTTCCCCGTGTGGCTGTACCAGTCCCTGGCTAGGGGGGAGGCAACAGAGAGCTAATCAAAAGCAATTTAGTTTCCTGCTTTCGGGAAACATAAAAGCCATGGCTATCAGCCTAACTTACTTGAACAGGACACAAACAGCAGATGCACCTTCTTGGATTGCAGCCCCGGCTGGTCTCTATGCTTGTGTGGTGCTCTGATGAGTGCTGGGACGCTGAATATGACATGATCAAAATGCCAGAGCTTGGGCACCAACCTCCAGTGCCTGGACTTGACATGCAGAGGTGAGACAGCCTAAGGTTCTCTGAGAAGTTCGGTGCTAGAAATACTGCCTATTTTCATACAAAAGCAGACAGAACACACTGAATTAGACATAAGCATTCCTACTCATCTAACACACCTCAGATTACTCAGGTTAAAATACTGTTTTGTACATGTATTTAAGGGTGTTGAAAGAAATCCCTATTTAAATAATTTCTCAAGAGCTTGGCATAAGCGTTCCCATTCATCAGTTTATGTCTTCAGATTGCTGCAGGCTTGCTGCCCATTGCCAAAGTTACTGCTGTTAAGATGTGCTCATCTCCTCCTCCAAATGGCACCTCTTACTGCCCAGCCTCAGCCTGAAGAGCTATTTCTATAGATGACATGGCTACATCTACACATCATCAACATTTTGTTGCAAGAACAGCTTTGTTCACCGCTTTAGCATCAGTTTTCACAGTTAAATCCTGCTGAAAGACCAAGAACTTTGCATATGCACATGTGGACTGAAACACAGAGTTTCAGGAGAACCAGGAACTCAAAAAAAAGCTACATCAGCCTTACTGTACTTTTAGTAATCATCTTCTATGGCTTTATCTCAGGCTATCTGTTCTTCACAGGCTAACCTATCCTACCTATGTTGCACTACCACAGAAATCATTTCATTAACAGAAAATACACCAGTATCATATGAATGAGTAAAGATTAGTCATGTTAATAAAAGTGGTGAAAAGAGAGCATTTCAATTCAATTTCTACTCTTTCATTAGACTATAAATTTATTAAATTATCCTACTAACTAAATTTAATACATTCTTATAATCCTTCCTTAATTCTCATTGCATATTCAGTTTTTCTAATACATTTGTAAGTTTCCTGGAAGGAATCCAACTGTTTCATTCAGTTCTGGTTTATTTTAGCTTTGCAGCCCTGCCATATGAACAACAAATTTATTTGGGGCAAGTATTTTCACCTAAATACTAGCAATATTCTTTCTGTTAATTTGGCTTCCGAAACAAAAATAGTTCCCACTTAGCCAATATATATGTAATTATCTCAGATGTCAGTTTTCTTTTTATGAAGTACATATAGTCTGTACCTAAGCACCAAACCTATTCTTTAACTTGCTTCACACTTGCCTTTTTAAAGGCAGAAGCCTAAATTCCAGCACCCTATGACCAAAGTTTTGACACCTCCAGGCCAAAGGCCTCTGCTACATAATTAAGAAAAAAACCATCACAAGGAAACTATTCTTGTTCATCTCCCAGTTGTGAGCTGCTTATCATAGCAGACCCTGCAAACCTTTCTAGATGCATCCAAAAAATTACTTTCTAACTGCATGCGTAAAAGCAAAAATGATGCAAGAAATAATATGACAACATAAAGGCAAAGCTTCGACCACTTCCAGTATCTGGGTTAGTTTAAATACCCAATATCTCAATTGCAATTGCATGTGTAATATTACCTGAAAAGCTTTTTTAGTAATTTCACCAGAAGGGAGTATTCATAACATTGGCTTAATGGGAACCCTTGAGCCCAACCAGATTTATGGCAAGATGCAAACAAACAAGCCTCATGAACCCTCTGGGGTGTTTTTCAAAGTAAAATGCACTTATGGTATTGATGCAGATAAGCATCATTCCCAAAAGCCAGCTCTTTTTACAGTCAGAGTCTTTTCTGCAGCTGAATCCAAGTGTTTTATACTTTCAAGTGAATTTTTAATTCATCTATCTGTTTTGGTAGGTTGGCATCCTATAATTATGCTTTAATTAAATAATTTCACAAGGTAATATGCAGTACAAACAACAGAGCAATGTCTGAATGAATTATTGTCTGACAATGCCTAGAGCAACATTTTAATGGCCTGAGCAAAGAAGAAAAGTCAGAAGTTAGCATCAGAAGCAGACTAAACAATAATCAGAAAGCCCAAAATAAAATTAGGGGGGTGGGGGGGAACCAAACCATGAGATTTACTGGCAGTTCTATTAGTGAAATCTTGTAACAGTCCTTACAAAGGAAAATGCAGCAAAATGAGAAGCACACAGTTCCACCCTTGAACGTTTTCCACTCCTGGTGAGCTCATGAGCTTACTTGCTGTTTTGCACTCGTGTGTTCAAATGGGGGGCTGAGGGGTGGTCTTGGTTATGGAATAGAAAGGGAACAGGTATTTTTAAATTCCTTTTTACATGGTGAGCTTATCAGCATTTAAAAAACAAACAAGCAAAAAAACCCAAGCAACTTCTACACAAAACTTATCAGACATGGAGATCCTATTATAGGCACAGTCTTACATCTTGTGCAGGGGTGATTGTCTCCCTGTAGCATCTACGAGCTCATCTGATACACTCTTAGAACAAAAGTAAGAATATGAATAATAAAGAACAAAATTTAATTTTTTTTAACCCTTAGGATAACTGGACAGACTTGTCCAGTTACATTCCTACCACAGCCCTATATCAGACTACCTATTGCCATATCCAAATATGAGAATTAGACACCAAGATGCTTGACATCAATATATCAAACAACAATTTAGGCAACAGTATCCTAAATTGTATGCATGGAGACAGCCAAACAACCATGTTCTGATTTTAGAGTCACTAAATGCAAACATGGTTACTGTGCCTGCTCACACATACACCTTCACATATATAAATTACATGTATTTAATGAATTTTATAAAAGGTAGAAAATATTAGCATAGAAGAGCTTTTTTTGGGTTTTTAGGGGGGTGTGTGGGTTTTTGTTATTAACTTTTTCACTGAGGCTGATAATGTATTTCACTTTACAACTGCTGGGCTGTGGGAATGCACAGAGTTATTTAACGTGTCAGCAGTCAGATAGTAACTTGGGAAACCGTTTGAGTCATGTTCTGCCACATATCCATGCAAGTGCCTGAATAATCAAAGCAAACAGTAGGGTAGCCATGCTACGAATGACAATGCTCAAATGTGCCAACTCCCCCAAAAATAAAGATAATACATAATGAAAGAAAAATTAAAAACCTCACACATTTTACATCTTTGCAATTTATGCAAAAGGCATTGGTTTCTTTACATACTATTTTTTGTTTAGAGATTTGCAGCTCTATACTAAAGACAGTGCTACAAGCAGATACTTAGCCTGTGAAGTCTGAGAGCCACGACTCATTCTGACTCATTAGTTCTTCCACTCATATCTGAAAGTATCTCTTTGTTCAGAGTGCTGTGAGGAAATTTAAAAACTCTCCTTTTACTGGTCAGATAAAACTACAAGCACTTATTAAAATGCAGGTTACATCTAGATACAGAAAAGCATCAGAAATACAATCTTCTCTGCTTTGCAGAACCACAGAAAATGCCACAGAGAACTTATTCGTCTAACATCACTCAGAACACCTGAATCTTTTATAAGTTAAAGTTACACTTGATGTTTCCTGGAACCCTACTATAATTATCCAAAGCAAGACCTGGCCAGGTCTCTAGATTTTTATGATGTTTGGAAAAAATTTCTACCCTCTTCCTTATTTCTTATGTGTGTACAGCCTAAGGCCTCCATGTAGCACTGGTTTCTAGAGACTGTCTCTCCTTGGCCTTTTGTCCCTTGTCTTGCTCAAGGGCAGCAGAGCATAGTCAGCTCAGCACAGTGGTCAGCTTCCAAGACCTGTTCTTTTCAGAGGACGCACTAATTTTTGTTGTTGTGATTAATCCGTAAAGTCATTATTACTCTTTCCTTTTGCCTGTAAAACTATAAAAAATGGCACTATTCATGAATAAGCACTTTATTGATTTATCTCTGGTGCACTGTGAGGTACCCGAGAAGCTTTTACTTCAAAACATTAAGTGTACAGAAGTGCAGGAAACCAACTTCTTATCTGAGAAAGCAACACCCTCAGAAATAAGTGAGTGAATATCAGAAAAATACAAGTTCTTAGTTAAAACAATATTTTAGGAAGTCAAAAAGCTTCCGTATTCAGAGGAAGAGTTCTATGGCTCTTACTTTCAAAGACTTTTATAAGATTTGAAGAGACCAAGGCTAGAAGATTTGCCTGCTAGTATTCAATGCCAAGCTCACCAAAGAATATATCTTATGATAGCAGTGGTATAGAAACTTCAGTTAAAAATGAGCTAAAATTTCAAATGAACCACCTTCAATTGCCTCTTATCACAGACAATTTGCACAAACAGGCAACTTCAGGTGTACAGAGATGATACAGAAGTTTGGTCACTCCATCTAGCAATTGAAAGGCAGCTTGCTCTACAGACAAAGAAAAATTATGTCTGATACTGCCTTCTCACAAGACCTGAGAGCTATTTAATGGAGATACATAACAGGAATAGAAGTCTTCACCCAGTGCAATAACTCAGGACTAAAATCATTTCCCAACCACCAGAGGAAACTAACCAGTGCACCAAAATGGCTTTACTTCTATACCTCATGTACTCCAAAAAAACATCTGTCAGGACACCATGGTAATCAAAACTTTAGGATTTCATTCCCCCTCCCTTCTCCTGTTTTCTTGGTGACTGTGATCAGTCAAGTCCCTACAAATATTATGCTAGGTTTTATTTCAATCCAATTCCACACAATTATCAGGATTTTCATTTGTCAGATGCGGTCAGCTTCCACTATCTAAAAGACAAATTGGGAGGGAAAAAAAAAAACCAAACCTAAATGAAATACTGGCCCAAACCCAGATCACTGAATCCACAGACTCTTCAGTTTCAGAGTATAATCCAGGTCCCATCTAATCATTCAGTAATACCAAAAGCCTAAATTCAAAAGCTACGACATAGAAGCCTGGAAGCATTTGTGGAGACTGAACGAATCTTTCCAAGAACAGAAACTGTTGCATTTCAGCCTTCAGATTTATCTGCCACACAGAATATCAATTGCCAGCATATAATGGACTAGGGAATATAACTCACAAGAGATTTAAGATCTTGCTGCTTTACCTTTAGGACAACACTCTTGTTCCTGGGTTGTTAAAGGGAAACTCAAGATAATCTATTCTCCTTTCTTATACAGTGGGTTTCCACAGTTTTGTCAGGCATTGTGCAGCATAGCTCCAATTAAAGCCAAAGTTAGGATCCCACTCTCTAACATGTTCTTCCTACAAAGATGCCACATTTGTTGTAAAAGGAATATATTTTTTTTTACTATGTTACTGAATGTTTAGCATAGTTTTCCTTTTTAAAAAGGACATAAAAGGAGAAATGCACATTTATTCAAAAACAGAAATATTGAACTATATATATGACTTATCATTCCAATGAGGTAAGTTTTACGTACCATCAAGTGAAACAAATTATTTTATTTTTATTTCTTTTCTAATATATGTACTTACACAGGTACTCTGTCATATTCCAGACACTGTTCTTCAAGAATCATGAGGACAATCCTGGAAAATAAAATATTAAAATACAGGTGGCTATTTTAGGCATAAAAATTCTGACAGTTACAGTGCAAACACCTACCCCTGGGAGACCAAAGAGAAGTTTGTCTAGATACATAGGGTTTGGAGAGGTTTTGAATATAATGCACAGTGGCTATTATTGGACATTTTTCCTGCAATATATATGTGACAGGCATTCTTGGCTCAGCTTGTTTTTCTGTAACAGGAAACACTCCAGAAGGATGTAGTGTCATGCTTTCTTAGTTCTCTAACTTGACCTCTCCTTCATTATCTTTGCAATCTACCCTGATTAGACTATCCAGTCTAAGTCTTAAAGCTTAGAGTAATATGAACAGGTTACAAAGTTGGCAAAAACCTGACAGCCATTGAGGAATACACAAGCACGCTCTTGTACACACATGATACACTGATGACATGCTCCTGGAGCAGGCATTCAAAGATTTGTGTTTTGTTCTAAATTAAGACTATATATTCTTAGCCACTATTATTTTCCTGTATCAAACCCAGTTCTTAATTCATACCGAAAGTGCTATACACTGGCTTTAGTGTTTCTAAACAGATAAAGAAAGTAACAGGAGAAACTGAGTGACAAATTTCTCTACACCTCCTACTTGTGTTACTCTCTTCATTCCTTCTTTTCCCTTTTAGAAGGTTACACAGCCATCAGTTTAAAACCCTTTAAAAGCAGGTGTATCAGACGAACAGAACACTGTCAATATTCAAGCTACCTATACAATGACATCTCTTCTTAATGACTGAGGCCGCAAGTCAGTCACTGAATTTTACAAGGAAGCTTTCACAGAGATGTTTAACAGGACAATATTAATTTATTTGAATCACTGTCATTTCTTGAAGTCTATTATTGAGTCATTTAAACTAAAAAGGAAAAAATGGACAAGCTGGTCAACCAAATGAGTTAGAGAACAGTTGTAACTTAGCACCTTGTACCATGAAATACCAAAGAACCAGCTTTGCTTCTTGCTTTCATATGCTCTATGTTCCCACAAGTGTCCTTTCCTGTTCCCCACAAATGGAAAATCCTTGCCTCTCCTAAGCCCACACAACTCACTGCTTCATTCTGCTTAGACGATCCCCTGTGATCGGCAGAGCTTGAACCTGAAGTCAGGCTCAGTAAAGAAGTGCTGCCATTGCAGAAACTGAGGTACCTCCCTGAGTCTTATAATCTGGTTTCTGATAATCACATAACACAGCACAGCATGCCACCAGGAACTGCACTGAGCAAAGAGCCTGAGCCATGCTGTGCTAGAGGAAGTAGTGCCCCATCACTACCGCAAGCAAACAAGTCACAGTTTAAGGTAAAACTGAAACTTCAATTTAAAGAGCTGAGCTGATGCTAAACTCTGTTCATTAACAGCTAAGCTTCTGTTAGCAGCTAAGGGCAGGGTATAGTCACAGGTAAACTGAGGGAAAACCCAACAGGAGCAACAAAATCCTAAACCACAACTTAATTCCAAGTTAAAACTACCTGCCAGAATCGCTGAATCTGTAAGGTAATTCTGGACCAAGTGAAGGCAAGGCATTGATTACAACAAAGCAATCTCCTGGTATAGTCATATACCAAGATCCCAACGTTTTTAAGGCCGAGCAGATAGCGTAGTTCATGAGCACACAGACCTAGCACACGAGAAAGGTTTCACATGTGCCACGAGGCTTGAGATGGGATCTGAGGCTTTGATGGAGAACCAAGCTCTTTGGACACTCTGCTGACTTAATATATGAAATACCACACTAGCACTGTGAGAACATATTGCTAGCATGCATAGGTGACTAGGTCAGCTACTCGCTATATATGTTTAGGACAGTCATTCATAGCACACTGTGCAAAGCTGGATGTTGATATTTACAGGTTACTGGGTCAACTGTATCCTATGCCAACAAAAGCCAATCATCCATAGCACGTTGTATGCCAAGCCATGTTGAAATCTGTCATTTCAGTCATCCTCACAGAGTGTATCTGCACACTGACAGGACCTATGGCTTGCTGCTACTTCCATCTGCCAATTCAAAAATATTAATGTGCAGAGTATTTTGGAGATAACGTAAACAAATGTTAACATAATGCATTTTATATTAGCCCTGTATAATCAAAATATAAAAATTATTAACTTTTAAATAATCATGTTTAGAAGATGAGAAATTAGCATTGTCTTTAATGGAAAGCATAATTTTTTGATTTTTTTGTACTGGTTTCATAATACTCCAAAGGCTTCTTCACCAACTTCAAATACAGTTTTTCATATAGAGCTTAAAAGTGTTATAGACTTGCTGGTTTATTTCATTAAGTGGTCCCTCAATAATCTATTAAGCAACAATTAGCTTTCAATGAAGTCATCAAGCTCCATTTTCCAAGGCTTGGCCAAAAAAAAAAAAAAAAAAAAAAACACGTATGCATCAGAATGTATCAGTTCAGCTTCATCTGGATTTCTTTCTAAACAAAAATAAAATTGTAAATTTAAAAGAAGAGTCAATATGAAGAAATCTCAAGCTCCTGTGAAGAAAATAGACTTTAACTTCACCACTCCTCTGGCCTCTTCAAGTCTGCCACTTATAATCTACATAAAGGGATATTAAGTAAGACATTAACATCACTAATCAACAAATAATGTCTCTTAAGAAACAGTAACTCTAAGGGAAGTAGCAAAATACTGAATAATCACTTGACTATATTGAACTTCAGAAAGGAACAGAGATTATTTGGAGATATTTACTTGGGAGTTTATAAAGTGGTAGCCTGCATCAGACACTTAATCACATCCTAAATTAATGAGGAAATATAACTGTATGAGAGATATTCTTCATATCAGAGGTTGGTACTCTGCAGGAAAACAGTAGCAGAGTTGCTTTAAGATACTCGGTCACTTCTAACACTGAAAGTTTACACCACCTCTATCACAATTGCAGAGCAAGGAAAAGTTCTTCTATGCCTAAAAACATTTTTAAGAACCCTCCCATGTTATTAGAAGGCACAGCTCTCCATAACCAAAACCTTTGCTGCAGAATGTTATTTCAGTGGGTGGTCCATGAGTATCACTAAAAATTATGCTGCAGAATAAAAGTAATTTTAGTCATATAAAAATGGGCTTGCTTGTTGAGAAAAACTCCAAAATACATTTTCTGTAATTATCTTCACCAGTACTGGAGCAATGAAATTGCTGAGACAGGGGAGGTTTGCTTATTTGTATAAGCAAAGTACTGTGTATGACACCAGGCAGAACTGTGTCCAAAATTATAAAGAGAAGTGCTGACTGTAAAGGCAGTTTTGTTTATCTTTTTTTCACTACATTACTCCCAATCTCAAACACCTTCTAGAAAGTCTGTGTAGGCATAACAAAATTAAATGTTATGTTGATACAGGAAAAAAGGGCATCTCTATGAAAAGCTTTTTTTTTTCTTTTAGAGTTCAAGCACAGCACAATTAATTTAAACTAATTTTTAGTGGGTTTATGATACTGACATGCTGCTAAAACACATCTCAGAGGAAACAACAGAACAAGTATACTATTTAACAGGCAAATCTCATTCACAAGTAGCAAACAATTTCTTATTCACTAGGTATCAGAATTACCTAAACTGCAAATCTCTGATTCTGTGTGAAATGCTACTAAGGAACGATAGCACAATGAATATTCATTCAAAACTATAAATGAATGTTTCATATCCACATTTATTTTGTTTGCTTTCTACAAATGTAAAAGGATGTCAAGCATCCCCCAGAGTATGGTTCATGAAAACAAATTCCAGTTTTCTATGTGTGAGTTCCTAGGGAAGCTAGTGTGCTTTTTAAAAACAGTGTGTGGGCAACTTTTCCCTACAGGACACTTTGGACAAGATTTTTTCTCATTGTATGAAGCAAGAACAGTACATAAACCTCACCTGAGTTTATCACAAATAGAAAATAATTTAAAATTTCAAAAGCAACATATTTACAAGACTGTGTTTTAGAATTACCCTTTCAATAAACTCAATCAGCTGATGACAACATGAGCAGTTTGCACACAGCTCTACCAAGACAAGATAAAGAACAACACATTTTTCTGCCAACTGTGCTCCTTTCTAAAATGAAAGGGGAGAATACCTAGCTGTAATCTTAATCCTTAAGAGAGATGAGCAAAATAACATAGCTGAGGTAGCACAAGGCTCAAAAATGGGATGGTGATTTTCATGGTTTATGACAATTCCTCAGTAGAGAGCGCGCTTGACACAAAGGAGGGTGAGAGTAAAACTCCATAATTGGCTTGATTTGTTCATCAGCATTTCTTATCATTAGTAGGACCTCTGTCAGTCACATTTCTCCAAGCAGAGACAGTTTTACGTCATGACATAAATGAGGTGTCGCAGCGCTGAAGTCCTAATGCTAGCGTTGACAAAGGCAGCACTGGTCAGCGTCACTGCAGGATATGTAGCTGCTCCCCTCTGCTGACATGCCGCCACTACTGGCTTCAGACTTCAACCAGCTCTCCACAGTTCTGCTCTGCCAAGCCAAAAAGCATGACTGGACCACAGAGAGTAATGTCCAGTATGGTGCTGCATTATGCAGTTCTGAGAAATAAAGTAAGACCCTGAAAAAAGTAAGTTCATTTCTGATGCTGAAAACCAAAACAAAAATGTGAGTATGACCAATTTTTAAATGGTTCCAAGGCAAAATGAAGGAGGAAAACTATATATGGTTGAAAATTGGCACATTAACACAAGAAAAGAAAGGCACAAAACCTTTTTCTGGTTGTTTCCTGACTGATCCTAAGCTTAGGCTGGTTGCTGAATAGCTTCGGAGAAACACAACCATTTTCTCTCTGTCCATGATGATCTATGGATGACCAGAGGAGCCACAGCATTCCTTACAGTAGCAGACACTGGATGAACTCTCACATTTAAGAACCCAGTCTAGAGACTCTGCAGAGCACCGCACATCATTATTTCTGAACCTTTGTTCTAAGGTAATACAAACACTAATTTTAATCAGTAACCCATTTATGCTAAGGCAAAGTCCCAGTATACCCAAGTCTACCAAATATATACTTTCATGCTAACGGTATAAGTGATAACACTGTTAGAACATTCATCCATTTCCATTCAACTTCAGCTTTTCAAAATTTCAGCATTTATAAACTTGTTGAACCAAATGTTCTCTAGCTATTTTTAATTCCCAACCACTCCCGAAGTTAGAGCCACAAATCATTTCAGGATCAATTAGCCTGTAAAGTACCAATTGATATATTTGATATCTTCTTGTATGTGCTGGTGAAACCTGTGCAAGTACATCCACACACAGCTCAAGGTACAAAAATCCATCCCGGAGCATCCTTCAGCAGGACATCTAGTGACAAGATGGCAATGAATAAGAGAAGCATAGGTGTGGGTATTTCCATATGCAATAATACAGTGATGCCAACTGACAATACACACCCAGCCCTGACCATAGGATCACACAGAGCTAGCCTCTTCCTCTCTCTCCCAGATTTTTTCACTCAACAAACTGCCAGCCATCTAGCTCCAAAAGGCCTCAAGTTGCAAACCGGAAGGTTTAATTCCACACTGTGGAGAAGAACCAGACACTCATCTCTGAACTATGTACTGAATTCCTCTGCCCGTTGCTCCAGGCACATGCCACAGAGACCATGATAGCCCTCGGCAATGGGATGGAGCTCACAGTTTCAAGAGCAAACCAACTGCAGCCTTTTCTGGGTCAGCCCAACGCTGGGCTGCTCATTTTCTGAATGTTTTCTGCATGTCCTGACCATCTAACACTAGCATCTTATTGATTGAAAATGGAAGAAGCAGCTTCACTTTCTAAAATAAGCAAAGTAAAAATAATTAAGTGTTAAGCCTGGTGTTTTATCCTTTGTCTGGCCTATGTGGAGAGGAGGAAAGAAAAAAAAAGTAAAACAAAGAGCTGAAATTAGGACTGATGGATTAGAAGTTAATGATTTGGGGGTGGTTTTGAACATCACGTGGCCAGTTCCACCTTTCCTTTCACTTATAGCTAAAACTCATCCCCTGTATGCATATGAAAATATTTAGGAGAGAAGCTTTTGATATCTGACAGAGGACACATCAGTATGTGTTGGACACTTGTTCCCTGGCAACGGGGCTTTTTCTCTTAGCAACAGGAAGAACAGCAAAGCTTGTCTAGAGAGAAAAGAGTAAAGACACGAAAAGTGAAAATAGCATCATCCAGTGTCAGTGAATCCTTTAGTCTGGATGATGAAAAAACCCCCACAACTCTTTAACAACAAACATAAGTGTTACACTACAGCTTTTTGTAGGAAAGATGACTGCTTTAGTCTCCACCACACGGACAATATAGGGACCTTAATCGAGTCCGTTCGCAGACATCAACATAAAAAGAACGTCAAGAATAAAGTTACAAGTAACTATTTAATTAGTGGATTTTATATGCAGCTCCAAATGAGCCTCTGACTTCGGGAATGGCTGCATATATCAAATAGTTATTCTGGTCATTTGAAATGTTCATGAGGGGAATGTTCATGGCTGTTTTTACTGTTTCTCTGCTCCCAAAAGTTCTAGCACCACATCTGTTCATCTGCCTGACACTTCTGAAAAAAATCACTTCCTATGTCTGAGAAAAACAATTCAAACATACAAACATCTAAGTGTAAAGTTACTTCTTTTTATGAAACCTTACCATAAATTGTAAAGAAAAATGGAACCACTTTCCCCCTGAACCACCCTCACCCTCCAATCCATCCCTTTACATTTTGCTTCCTCCTGTAACACACTCTAAACCAGAGGTAATCTTGCTGCATTTTAGGTGTGTATTTTGTCCACAAAAAACTCCTGGGAAGGTCATGCCAGAACAGCACTCTGCCTCGCTGCTTCTTACGCACAGTCCTGAACTATTGACTCAGGCACCGAGGTGCTGCCTCTCTCCCGGTTCCCTAAGCTCCTGGCCACCTTGGTTCTGCTTTAAACGTCATTTGCGAGTGTAATTTGTGCACTAATTAAATGTCCTCCTGCAGTGTTATTGACTACCACAGCTTCATTTAAGTGATTTGCAAGGGAGTCCTCAGGATCTGTCGAAGGGCTCATTTATTCAGTTGTCCTTCAGCTCTGTCCTGGAGACTGTGAGGGGAACCTGCTAAAACCCTGAGACGCTGGGAGGACTTTCCAAGGAACGGAGGAGAATTCACCAGCTGCTCAGGACATGGAGGTTACAGGAGCAGGGAGCGAGGAGGAGCAAAATCCATCTTCCTCCTCCACTGCCTCTCCAGACATTGCAAACTTCCAGAGCCAGCTGCAGCAGGGAATTAAGAATATTCAAAGCTTTTTAGCCTGGCCTCTGAGAAACTAATGCCTAGGCAGTCAGGTTGCCTCTGTGTTTCTCTCCTGAGGTACTTCTAACCTCACTGCTAAATTTCATTGAAACTAGCCAAATGACAGTAATGAGTAATACACCATTATACTCCTACAGCTTTTCACAAAACAGGTGCGTAATCAGTAGAAAGTGACTTCCTAGGTTACAGGACAAGCTCAACTTTTCCATGGTACCAGAAACATTTCTTGGAAAAAATCACAGAAAAATACTTCAGTCAGAAAATTCTCTCTCAGACAACAGAAAACCTACTCACAAGAACAAACACGTGGAAAGTCAAGCTGTACTGCTCTTGAAATGAAGTTTTTCAGGACAATTTTTGCTGCACAGAGCGATCACAAATATTTTGCAGAAGGGGAGAGGGAGAAGGGAGTACATGTAGCCAGAGGGGGGATATCTGGAAAAAACACAGGCAGAGAATAAATTACCTTTTAAAAATCAGAAACAAGGGCCCCCTAAAATAAGGGGAGAAAAAAAGTATTTCTAAATCTTTCTGAAACACTTTGCAAATGGGATAAAACAGATGGCACTGTAGAGTGTTGCCCACATTTTCTCTTCTGTCCTAGGAGCGGCTTGCACTCATTCTGAAGTAGTAAATGGAACTGCCTGCTAAAAATTACTAAATGTCAGGAGGCAGAAAACTGGGATTGCTGGATTTTGTAGACAGTGAGAAAAAAGTCAAGTTAGCTGAACCTGGATGACACCACCCATGGAACAAGAAGTAGTCCCAGAACACCCCAATGTTCTGGCCTGAAAGGCACAACTGCTTCTTCCTGGCTTATGAGGAATTTCCTATATGTATGACATCAGCCCCCTTCACTGCCTGAAGGTTATTTCAGGATTTGTTATTAGCATAAGGAGAGGTTACGGGCCATGGACATGGGCTCAGGTCCTATTAGGAACCTTGACTTATATGTTAAGGATTTTTATTTTTCCTCCTGTAAGATCAAGTGAAGAGGACAGAAAAGATAATTCAGCAATATGATACACAAGTAGAAATATGAACAAATACAGATTTGCATCTTAATAACTTTGGGATACAGAGCTCAGCATAACCATTTCTATTATTTGCTCTGTGCATCTCCTTGTTTAATGTCCCTTACCCACTTGTTTTAAATACATTATCAAGTACAGAATGGTACTGGGGAAATATTTTCTGAGGACTCAGTTTTAAAAGGCATTTTACAAATCCTTACGTATATTTATATCATGTCTGGGCCAGAAGATAAACCAGATAAAGTATTTCTGTCTTATATGATAACAAAAATCCAGCTTGTGACAATGAGATTAGATACATAGATAACAACCCAGTCACCTTCATAGAGAATATATACAGAGCATATGTATTTATTCTCTTTCTATCACACACAAACATATACGTGACATCCATGTCAGGGTTGCTTTATCAGAAACAAAGGGAGAATTAGCTAAAATTTCACAGAACAACAGAAATCCAAAGGCAAAAGTCAGCCTGATTGAGGAGGTAGTAGAAGCAAATTATAGAAAGACAGCTTGACTAAGATGGGTGAATTTATATATGCAAAACAATGATATTTGGAGTGGGAAGATAAACTGTAGGAAGATAAATTGATCAAGAACTATGCCTTCAATTTCCTACCTGTTTCTTAAGAAGTGGAAGTTTTCAAATAAAAAATATGGGGGGCTATGTAGAAAAGTAATTTTTCATACTTGTCATCACCCCCAATAAAAATGTGCTTTTTACTAAGTTTTATTACACCTTTCCCCCCAAAAGGGAATGTATCTTAGTACAATGAACAAAACTCTTTCAGTTTATTTAAAAATAAACTTATCTCTAGCCTTCAAAAATGAACTTTAGTAAATAGATCCACCTTTGCTCCAGTTTTGTCATCTGCAAAATAAGGGTAATAACACTTACGTGTCTTGAGAAGCACTAAGGTGGGTATGTGATATGCAAGAACTTCATATCCACCTAAAATCTGGGTAGCATTACTGCTATGATAATCTTGTGTTTTGCCTGAAGAAGTGCAGAAAAGGAACCTTATGCTGTTTTGTTAAAAAAAAAGGCAAAAAGAGTGAAGCTAAAAGCAGCAATTCTAAAGGCCTTTCTGTACTCTTTTTACCTTACTGAAGCTCTACAAAGAGACCCATAAAGCAGATCTTATCTGTTTTCCTTCTGCTGCTTCTCATCAAATTCATTTCTTTATCAGGTCAGCAAACCACAGGACATTTTCTATCTTATGTCTCATGATAAAGATTACAGAAATGGTGTGAATTAATGTCAGCCTAAAAGTTGCCCAGCTTCTACATAAGTGACATCACAGTTCTGTAAATGAGCTCTCCCCCTTCCCCCCACCTTTACACTAAGGAAACACAATCAATCTACTATTTATTTATAAACATGCAGCTATATATCTTCACATATAGATTATATCCTAAAAAAAGTCTTGTTCAGTAAAAAAATCTTTAGAAGACACCTTAACTAATCATATGTTTAATCTAATAATACTTAATTTATTCCTTTGAAGTTTCACTGCATCACTTCAAAATTACATTTTCAAAGCTTCAGTCTGCTAGAACAGTATGTACAGTTACATCAATGGGGTATTTTAAAGGTTTACATTTTTGTCCTATCTCTAAGTGGCAAAACCAATTCCTAATAATATATTTAAATCAGCTTTTATGTATAAACAACTTGAAGCCTCAATGATTTGATTTTACCCCCCCCAATTTGTTTTTTTAAGCTCATGGAAAATTTTCCCAGTTGTTCAGTTCCCTTACAGGACTAAGAACAAAATCAAAACAGAATCAAGCACTTCTTCATGAAACATAATGCAATCATTTAACCTACCACGAAAACGGATAGTGGCTATCAAATTAAGAACACAACCTACAATGTATTTTCATATGCAATGAAAAGCAGGCTTCTGTAATATTTGCCAAGCAGCGTCTGGTAAACTAATGACAAAATTGATAAAGGAAAAAACATCTATCCAGCCTTTTATGTCTAACAGTGGGAAGTAAGAACCAAAAAAAGAAACAACATCAAGAAAGCTTCAAAGTAAATATCTGCCTTTCTACTTGCAGCAATTCTTTGAAATCTTACCAAGTTATTGGTTGTTTCCTTAAGAGTATTTTCCTGCTATACAAAAATCAATGGCTGATTAGGTGTACTATCAGTCATAGCATGTGCGGTGTTTAGAAGAACATAGAATAATAGGCAGAGAAGACAATTTTTACATGCAAAATACTTGCCAATGAGTGTCTGCCAATTAATCAATACCTTTGTAATGCCCCCACCTGTTGGCCAGGTGGGACATTTTGCTCACCCAGGTAAGAGGTGCAGAAGCAGCAGCATACATCTGTTGAGAAACGCCCTTACTCCCTCTTTTTCTCTCTAGAAGCTTCAGTAAAAAGCCGATTCAGCAGGGAGGTGGGTTCGTACTGCTCAACCTACCTACACGGACCACCCAGTTCCTTCCTGAAACAGTCACCAGCCTGCCACAGGTGTTAAGAGCAGATGACATCATATTATAGAATAGGTGCCCACTATGGCCAAATGGAGGGAACTTTCCTGGGATATCTCAGGCCAAGAAAGGTTTCATCTTTCCAGCATCAGCAGAGGAAGCCCTCCTGAGCAGTGACTATCCTATTCCATCACAGTCTAGAGGATGATCACCAGGCAGGGACCTGTATAATCCAATCATCAAACGAATTGGACAGCCAACAGCCAGCCCATCTCACCAAAATAGTAAATAAAGCCTAATCCAGGCTGAGGAGCCATGATTTTTTTGAGGCCTGGCAGTCTAGATGTCAGGTCTTCACTCCAAATGGACTATAATAGGTTGGTGGCATCCAGCTATTGACTGAAGAGCCCCAGATCATTACAGTTTTTGTTTAATCAGTTAAGTAAGCAAGGCCTGTGCAATCTTTTCTCATGTTATCATGGAAACAAAAACAACAAAGCAATTGCAAATTCTTTAGAAATTAGATTAATTCCTACTCATTTCAAAGGGATTCATTGAAAGCTTTTGTAAAAGACAGGTAATTTTAAGGTCACATGTTGACCAGCTCTGAAAAGTTAAGGAACTGTCTCACTTATCACATCATTGAAAAGACAATTATATCAGCATCAACACCTCTTAAATTGTCAGTATTGGATATTTAACTTGAAAGACTTGAAATTTGTAGGTTACCTTGATCTCCATAATTATTTATTATTAATTTCTTTTGATGGTCAGCTTAAAGTCTGAAGCCTAGGGTTTACTTACATGCAGCAATTCAAATGAGCAGCCCAGACAAGCGGCAGCCTTTCCAAAATGGAAGGACCTCTTTACAAAATTGATTTTGCAATTGTTTCTGGCTGCCAGTCTTTTTCAAGATGTACAAGGTTGAGACACAGGGCAACTGTGTGAATAAGATGTCTTCTAGTGCTGCAAATAAAAAGAGGCTCCAGGCAATGGCTGACCATGGATTAGATGTTTATTATACTAAAATAAATAAAATTACCTAGATTGCAAAGCTTCCAGCAAAATGATGTTTTACCCATTCTCATGCTGCACTGAAGATGTTACTCACCTGGCAGACTGAATAAATGAATGGAATTAAAGCTGTTTTATTGCAGGAAACAAACATGAAAAGAAATGCCAGTGAGAGGTTACAATTACTCAGTCTGTAACTGTTTGCCGTGATTGGAAACTAAAACCTCAACAAGGGAAAGGGACCTGGCAAGCGGAAAAGCACAGCTGTACAAAGCACTACATCCTCTTTCAATTTCTTAAGCTAATCTCTGTATTGATTTTAATACTAAAGTAATGATAATAAGAAAGGGAAACAACTGTAATAATATCAAGGAGGAATTAGTTTTACTTAGCTGCATTTGCCTTGCACAACTTCAGCTGCACTGAGAGATGTTCTGTCTCTAATTTGTAGTTAGCTAAGCACGCATACCAACGGCAAAGCTCTGTCTCCCATCCCTTATCCAGTCAAACACTTAGTAATATTCAAAAAAAGAGAAAAAAAAAAAAACCCGAACAAAAAACCCCATACAAAACAGGTTCCTAACACTGATCTTCACAGCATATGTTTGGCTATTAATAGATTTTTAGATACAAACATTTTTCAAAGGATTTTACTTCAGGTTTTTTGTTTGCTTGGTTTGTTTTTTGGGAGGAATTGTTTTGTGTTCTTTTATCCCCCCAAAAATATTTCATCTGCCATAAGAACAGGTTAGAAGAAACCTGATTGTTAGCAGTAGTATGCTTTTACCAATCAGGTTACTGTAACATGATCTATGGCAGATACATACCTTTATAGTACTCTCTAGCATAAATAATCCCAAATTTCACATTTTAGAAATATTCCAGTTTTAAAGTTGACAATTTGCCAGTTGGAATATAAATGAAACTCAAGTTCACAGAAGAGAAGACAGAATTATCTACATGGCAATGATGAATTAGTAATTCAACTCATTTCTTCAAGGAAAAGCAAAAAAAAAACCGAAACAAAGTCACAGTTTAGGAAAAGTCCCCACACAACGGGAGCACTAAAAAATAAAGTCATTACAAGATTAAGATCTTTGACTAACTTGTGTAATCTTTGATTCAATCACAGTAAACACAGTAGTAAAAGTATAGAATAAATGAATTGTAGGTCTTTCAGCAGATGACTGACTGGCTTTGTAAGATATAACCCACTTCATATCATCACTGATTCAACAGCTCTTTTCAGGATTGACAGAAATTTCTTCTGATTGCATTTCTTATCCAAGTTTTAGTTCAATTTCCAATGGATTTTTTTTTTCCCAAAGAAAAATTATGTCTGTGGACACTTTCTAATTCTGAAGAGAAAGTTATTCTGTTTAGTTGCCTCAAAATACAAAATTCTGCCACCAGTTGCAATTGTGCAAAGCAATCCAGAGAGCGTACCTCCACAAAGGCAGACTACATAACATTAAGCTGTGACTGAGACCTCAGCCATAAGCTCCAAGCTGCCAAAGCTTTAGACCTACATTTTCTGGCACACATTCCTGCTGAGGAGCCCAAGCCAACACCTTCAAGCTTCAATATGAGATGCTGGCACTCCCGTGCTTCCTGGGGCAAATTTAGATCCAAGAATGGATCATAGGATTAGAGAATAAATTGAGTTGGAAAGGATCTCCAGAAATCATCTAAGTCCTGCTCAAAGAAGAGACCACCACAATGTCAGAAGAAGATGCTCAGAACCATAACTACTCCAGCCCTAGCTAGCTGTATCCAAGGATATTTATTAATTCTTTTATCTCATGGGATGGATGTTCCACCACGCTAATGCTGCATCCTGGAGTTAATCCAACTCCATTTCCAAGTGTTTATACACATTCAACATTGTCATTATATGTTATTTTAGGTTTTAGATGGTACACATATTCTACAAGGGTCTACAAAACAGAGAAAGAAAATCACCTTCCACAACTCAAAACATATGAAGCCGAGAAAGCCAAAGCAACAATTAAGCTAACTTCCTCCAAGTTAGGCACGCTTTGGTGATATTATGACATCAAATCAGAGAAGAAAAAACCCACACTTTATGGCAAGATTTTAGATACACCAAGACATTGACAACTACAGTTTAGAAAATAGTGATGAAGTTCTCATAGTAGAGATGTAAAATATAGCCAAATTTTCTTTAGAAGCAGCAACAAAATCAACAAGAGTTGTAACAGTACTTGTACTATTCACTCTATTATTAGTCACTTTTTATACTACATAATGATGAATTGAATCATATGGTATTGTTTCACTTTTGACCTCCAAATCTCTCCCCTCCCAGCTTTAAGATTAATCTTCCAATTTTCAGGTTTATGCAGTCATTCAGGCATTCTGTATGCTGACTCACACTCTTGCCAAGAAAAGATGTAAGGTTTGCAAATACTCTGAAGTTAGTGTTTCATTTTTTTCAGATCAGCATTCCTCTGCACACAGTAATAAGCAGCGTGAATTTGTGCAGAAGGCTCCATAAGTATTTAGGCAGCTTGAGTAGCAAAAAAGCTTTGTCATTCTGTTAATTTAAGACCCCATTCTGAGGTTATAAATTGCTGCAGTAATTAATTCTCTTCCATAAGAATGGACAACGGTATTCTTTTGGAATTAGAAAGCTGCCTCTGGCATCCATGAACAGAGTTGAAAACCAAAGGCTCCATAGTTTACGTTACACAGAACACTACTTCGCCTTCAAAGACACTCAAACCCCAACAAGTTTTCTATTATAAAACTTCCACATCACTATATATTTTTCACCCACACACAGTAAATGGTGGAAGGCCAGAAGCCAAAGAACTTTATTCCCCCCAAAAAATTGTCCAACATGGCATTAAGTGGAACGATGAATACCAATCTGCTTCCATACCACTTGAAACCTCAGCTACGCAGCTTTCTTCATCCAGGTAGAACTCCAAGCAGTTCTCAGCAGTATACAGACACCCAGTGGCTATATAGTGTGACTGAAAGATCAGAAATTCAGACAGGATTTCAAGTCAAGTTGTGTATTTTTTGTTTTCTTGAGTGGCTTTCTTATGTTTATTTGTTTATTTTTAAATCCTTGCAGCTGATTTCAGCACTATCAGAACTTTACTAAAACATGCTGGCACAGACTCATTCTGCTTAGGGACCTCTGCAAGCCTCAGAGCAAGGTGTTTTATTGGCTGTATACAAAACTCTTACTAAACACCCTGTGACTAGTTGTAACACCTTGGCATGAGAATAACTTCACTTGAATGAAGTTCTCCTGGACTTGTCAAAGAAGGGTTTTCCTTACAATCCAACTCATAATTATTTCAACTGTGCTTTTCAAACAGAGCTACAGAAGTGATGCAAACCTCTGCAAACCATAAAATATAGGATTTCCATCCCTTGTCAAAGGGACAGAAAATGGAGAAAAGATTAGGAATGTGATAGTAGGGCAGATCAGAGACCAATGCAGCAAAAGGTTATTCCCTTTGATATTCAACACCACAGCATTTCAAAGATTGACAAGTCAAGTTTTAAAGGTTCCCCAAAGGAAAAGGGTATCAGTGCAGATGACTGACAAAGCTGCTACTACAGAGAATAGCAATAAGGCTGAAAGTTGAGGCTTCCCAGAGAATTTTACTTTCACTAGGTTTCCCAGCTACTTATTTCCCAGTCTCCTCCACAGCTTGCATGCAGTTATCTCTTTGCATCCCTATTGCCATTAACTTCTACTGTCATTCAGAACACCCAATGACACTTGTCTGATCAGTGTTTTACATATTTAGTCTTTTGCACAGACCTTGTGAAGGAACTAAATCAATAGATACAATGAAGACAATGACACTAACTTCTGGTTACTGTGTTACAAGAAATACTGGGTTAAGGCACCATTTCTTAAGTAGTAACCACCTGTTGCTTGACCTCACTTTCCAGACCACACATTTCCCACCCCACATCACTGTATGTTTAATAATGAATTGGGTAGTACACACATACCCTTCAGTAGTAAAGATGGCATTGCAACCAATGATGTCCCAAACCATTTCAAGATCTTTTGTGTCTCTGTCTTCAGAAGAAAGCATCTCCAAAGGTAGTACGTCCCTTCACAAGAATGAGACAGGCATCTCACAGTGGACCACCATTTATTTTACATCAAAGACAATGGAGAGTGTATTACCTCTGTACATACGTCTATGAGTTTTGCAGTTAGGACATTAGGTACCAGTAACATATTCCACAGCATAGATGTATCACAAATCCATCACCAAAATAAATTCCAAAATTTGATACTAAGCAAAGTGTCTGACAGATCACTGTAGACATATATTGTTACTGCTTGTTTCCTACTCACAGGCCAGTGTGTGTCTCTTAGCTCATTAGGCGTTTATTAAAGCTTATCTATTTTCTTAAGCCTTTGGAACTGCCTACTTTTAAATTTAAGACAGCTGCAATCACAGCTTACAGGAATTACTTCTCCTCAGACTTCTGCCCTCACCCAGACATAAGGCCTTGCCTAGTGTATTACAGATTATTTTTTTTCCTGTAGCTCCTTTGTAAATTTCTCTGCAGATAAAAGGGATTACAGTACAGTGCAAGTAATCCGCTGGCCATACTGAGCTCTAATGTGTTTTAGCCTATATACCCTGCCTCCACACTATCTTACCAAGAAAGGCAGGGACTGTTACGGCAAGCTCTTGCATGAACTTGGCATGAAAGCTGATGAACAACAGTAATTTGAAGTAGATGAGTGTCATAATTCTTTCTCCCGAGTTCTACGGTTACTTAATCTGCTGAGTTTTGGCCAAACTGTGCCTACTAGAGAAAGCATCAAATAATACCAGGAGGCTGAGTATGAAACCAGAGATCTGCAGCCAGACTTATCAATCAAGAGATATCTTGAATGTTTATATTCCAGCGAGACTTCCTGAACTAAGACCAGGCATCTTTTGTGGAACCTTCAGTTAGTATACTGCACATTTACATAATACAGCCAGCAAATATCTACAAACTGGGAAGCTGTCTGTATCAGAGAAACTGTTCATTAAACATATTTTGCATCAACACAATCACAAAAAACAGATAAGAGTGCAAATACGGAACAATTCGTTTCAATCTGATGAAAACAGGAGACCTCAACCACAACAGCAGAAAACACATATTTATGACCAAATTCAATGGTAATTACTTCTATTAAAGCCACTATAACGTGAAGAAAAACACATTTTCCATATTTGATTTTCATTTTGGGTCTCCAGAAGGTTAATAGCCTATGCAAGATATTCAGGAAAAGACGTAAAACACCTTTACCAGTGTACGTTTATAAGGAGTCTTTCAATATTTTCCCAGTATGATTATGCACCTGGTACTACTTCAAGGAAAAAAAAAAAATCATTAAGTGGCACTTAACACTACATTCAAGTAGGTTAAGCTCTTGAATACTTGGGGACAGAAGAATACTTTTCTTTTTAAAGTGGTAGAACTGTTTAACTACAAACACAATGTATTGGTTTTAATGATGTTGAAGAAATAAGCAAAAAATAAACTCCATCAGAACTCAGAAAGCACTTAACATATTAACAAAATATTAGCTACAAAACATCACCATTGAAGCTAATCTGACATTGTAGTCTCCGCTAGCAGTGTGTGAATCTCCTAATCCCAAATGCTGTTTTTCTCTAGTATACAGGAAAGCTATGGAAAGACATGTGTATTTGTGGGCCTCCACCACTAATGAACATATGGTCACCACATGGGATGCTGACAATTTTATACAGTTGGTCTTTGCATTTTGTTAATTTGTCTTAAAACAGTATTACTCAGATCAGCAGTAATTTTGAGCATTATTCCTCTGCTTTCTCCAAACACCAGATCTGTAAAAGCTGGTTTTAGGTACTCTGCAGAAATTCAGAAAACTTGTGCTAAACTTTGAGAACAGCTTGAACATGCTGTCCGTTACACAATGCAGTATTTGCATTAAAATAACTAAAATTACAGACATTCTTAGGGAATGGAACGAATACATTATACATTTATGGAAGGCCAGTTGTCCTCTACTCACATTGTTTCAGTAAAAGAACATTTCCTCAGAGGAAAGAAAAATATTTCGTCTCTGTCTTCAAGCAGTTTTACAGATGCAGGAACATCAGGAAAAGGCCTTGTTCTTAATGTTCCCCTGCCATATTCACTTAAAGTGAGACATCTTCTGTGAAAAAAGGGCCTATTTGGACCTATTTGTCCATTATGAACATCTACCCAAAAACTGAGAGGAAGGAGCAAGATATCAAGTGCAATAAAAGAACCCTTAATGTCAAGCAGGAAAGTGAATGTGTTTAAATTCCAAGCAAAATGAGTTTGGGTTCCTTTCCTAGTAAGCACGGTGGTTATTCTGAAGCTTTTTTGGCACTGTCTTCTTGCACTGATTTAAAGAGAGGTGAGGATTTTCTGTGGGGTTTTTTTTTTTTTTGGGGGGGGGGAGGGAGGGGGGCTTGTTTTTGGTTTTAATTTTCAAAATCCTTAGCTTTGTCAACTACTCTTGCAAAGATCCTCTTCAGCAACTTCAGCGTAGTCCAAGTGAATACTAGCACTTCTTATTTTTATAAGCCAAACACTTATCCTTACTTGGGGACAATGGAGGAAGAATTTTGCTTGTCTTAGTTAACTTGAATTAACCTAGAGGCAAGCCTCACTGAAGGCAACACAATTTGTCATTGCCACTGATAATGTGGCAGGTCAGACTTTACACAAGGTCATACTGCCTCAGTCTCTTTTACCTTCTGTTAAACTGAATTAACTTATTCAAGTTAAACTCCCCTAACTGCTTTAGTATTTTAGTTATAAGGAAGAAGACACACAATTCTAGTAGAGATATTTAAAGACTATCTGGTTTTCCTCTGTGATGCAAGTTCCATTTAAACAGTATCATTATATGTATTTAACTCCATTTGGTCAGTCTTCCCTTAGAAGATTCATCTGATAAACTTTAACAGATCAGCTAACTTAATTTCAAAGACCTACACCATTTTCTAGACAGCAGTAGACTAAAACTTACTCTATTAAGGTTCAAAATTATGTCGCATGTTTTTCCATGTTTAGTTCCTACAGAGCATTCAAATATCACCAGTTAGATTTCTTGAAATTATATATCTATATATATTTACCTAGCAAAATCCTGACCTGTGCAAGCTGTCTCCTTTTAAAGATTTTTTTTTTCCATTTTCATAGAAAATTCCATGAACATAGGGGAAAAAACCCAACAGATCTCTGCTAAAAAGCACTCAAACTGTGTGGTTGTGTTTAGTTTTTGAAAAATAAATGTATACTTCTGTGGGTGAATGGTTAAGGGACCAGGGAGGACATGAACCAGTGTCCGAGCAAGGTCTCTGTGGTGGTAGTGAAGTCTTAACAATGGAAAAGTACTGGCAGTAGAGACAGGCAAGGCAGGAACAAGGAGCCCTAAGCAGGACGGGGTGCACGTGAAGCACGTAGGCACAAGCAGCTGGCTTGCACGTGATCAGCTAGCTTGTAGACAGGAGCTCTAGCAAGAAGGCAGTTGACCAATAGGTGTAACCGTATAGGTTTAGAATAACCAATAAGATGTTGCCACATATGTTTCTTTGGCTATATAAGCCTTGTGTTCTAAGCAATAAAGTGAAGTTGGATCACTCATATTGAGTTCGTTTTGCTTCCCCATGTCGTGGGCACCCAAAACCCTGAAGAATCCGTGGCATACTTCAAAATAAGAACTTGGAGCTTTTTAAAACTTGGCCGAGGCTTTCTAGCCCTGCAGGTTGTACTTCACAGCTCATGATCTCCTTGGTCTTCACAAGGTTTTAGTGGCTTAGGTAAAACTTCTCAGAGACACAGGTGTTTTCATATACTTTCCTCCTTTTTTCCCCCTGCATCTCTGAATATTCCAAATACAAAAGGCTTTAAACTCTCTCCTAAGATTTCTTCTGTAAGAACACCTGTTCAATAAACACTTCTCAGGCTGCCTTGGAGAGTTAACTGCAACTGCAAATTTAGAAACAAGCAAAGTGTAAATGAAATACTTGTTACCAAGTCAGATATTAAACCAAAGAAACCTCAATTTTCCCATTTTAAAATAACACATCTCAAAAAAACACAGACCTACTTCTCTTTCAGACAGAATAAAATAATAAGCATGCCACCTCCATGATGAGATTTAAGAGCACCAGGTAGCCTTTTGTTGTAATTTTGCATGGGTGGATTCTGGTGGAGGCGGGGAGCTGCAGTGGTGGTTTCTGCAAGAAGCAGCCAGAAGCTCCCTGCAGGCTCCAGAGAGCAAACACCAGCCGGCTCAAGGCCGGAGTCATAGAATCATAGAATGGTATGAGTTGGAAGGGACCCCAAGGATCACAGAGCTCCAACCCCCCTGCCACAGGCAGGGCCACCAACCTCAGGCCTCAATCTACACTAGGTTGCCCAGGGCCCCATCCAACCTGGCGTTGAACACTTCCAGGGATGGGGCATCCACTACCTCTCTGGGCAGCCCGATCCAGCACCTCACCACTCTCTCTGTAAAAAACTTCCCCCTAATATCTAATCTAAACCTTCCTTCCTTTAGTTTTAATCCATTCCCCCTTCTCCTGTCATTGTCTATCCTTTTAAAAAGTTGAATCCCCTCCTGCTTATAAGCTCCCTTCAGGTACTGGAAGGCTGCAATGAGGTCCCCCTGCAGCCTTCTCTTCTCCAGGCTGAACAAGCCCAGCTCCCTCAGCCTCTCTTCGTAGGGCAGGTGCCCCAGGCCTTTAATCATCTTCATGGCCCTCCTCTGAACCCTCTCCAACAGTTCCACATCCTTCTTGTATTGGGGGCCCCAGATCTGGACACAGTACTCCAGATGGGGCCTCACGAGGGCAGAGTAGAGAGGGACAATCACTTCCCTGTCCCTGATGGCCACCCCTCTTCTAATGGAGCCCAGGATACCATTGGCCTTGCGAGCTGCAAGAGCACACTGCTGGCTCATGTGAAGTTTCTCATCCACCAGAATCCCCAAGTCCTTCTCAGCAGGGCTACTCTCAAGAAGCTCTTCTCCCAGTCTGTTATCTATGTCTGGGATTCTTCCGGCCCAAGTGCAACACCTGACACTTGGCAGTGTTGAACCTCATTAGGTTCACCCGGGCCCATCTCTCCAGCCTGTCAAGATCCCTCTGAATGGCTTCCTTTCCTTCTAGGGTATCGACCACACCACTCAGCTTGGTGTCACCCGCAAACTTGCTGAGGGTGCACTCAATTCCATCATCGATGTCATTGATAAAGATGTTAAAGAGAACCGGTCCCAAGACAGACCCCTGGGGGACATCGCTTGTCACCGGCCTCCACCTGGACATAGACCCATTGACCACCACCCTTTGGCTACGGTCTGTTAACCAGTTTCGTATCCACTGGATGGTCCACCCATCAAATCCACATCTCTCCAGTTTAGAGATAAGGATGTGATGGGGGACTGTGTCAAAGGCCTTGCACAAGTCCAGGTAGATGACATCGGTTGCCTTCCCTTTATGTACTGATGCTGTCACTCCATCATAGAAGGTCACCAGGTTGGTAAGGCACGACCTTCCCTTGATGAAGCCATGCTAGCTGTCCCGGGTCACATGCTCTTCCCTCATGTGCTCCAACATGTCATCCAGGAGGATCTGTTCCATGATCTTCCCAGGCACAGAGGTGAGGCTCACCGGCCTGTAATTCCCTGGGTCTTCCTTGCTCCCTTTCTTATAAATGGGAGTGATATGACCTTTTTTCCAGTCCCCAGGGACCTCTTCTGACACAGCCACGACTATGAGTCGTTGCTGGCCAGGGCCAAGCCCTTCAGCGATGGTCACAGTGCATCTGGGAATCACATTTAGAGGGGAAAAACCCACAAGCTGATGGTTTTTGCCACCAGAGAAGGGAGCGAGAAGGTGTAAGGAACTGTGCAGACACCAAGGCCAGTGAAGGGGAGGAGGAGGTGCCCCAGGTGCCAGAGAGAAAGATGCCCCTGCAGCCCATGAAGAAATCCATGGCGGAGCAGGTGTCCTCCTGAAGCCCATGGAAAAGGCCAAGACCCCACCTGCAGCCCATGGAGAGAGAGACCCACGCTGGAGCAGGTGGAGATCTACAGAAGATGCTGTGACCCTCATTGGAACAAGCCCCTGGCAGCACTTGCAGCCCATGGAGAGAGACAGAGACACAGAGAAGAGTAAGAGAGAGATCTGCCCTGGAGCAGGTTTGCTGGGGGGGAGGCTTGTGACCCCATGGAGTACCAGGCTGGAACGGTCTGGGCCTGAGGAACTGAGAGACATTCTGTGATTTATGACTGCACCCCATAGCAGTGACCCACACTGGGGCAGCTGGTGAAGAGCTGATGCCCCATGGGAACGGACTCACATTGGAGAAGTTTATGGAGAACTGTCCTCCGTGGGTGGGACCCCACGCTGGAGCAGGGGAAGGGTGTGAGGAATGCTGCCTCCAACTAAGAGGGAGAACATCTCGTGAGGAACTGACTGAAACCCCCATTCCCTGCCCCTCCCCATGCCATAATGGTTGGGGGGGAAGAAGGGAGTGAAATCATGACTAGAGGGAAGCCTGCGAAGAAGGGAGGGGTGGAAGAGGTGCTTTAAGATCTGGCCACACTTCTCATTATCTGACTCTGGTGTCACTGGGTGTGCAGTGCAGTGCAATAAATTAGATAGTTTCTTTCCTTCATTCAGTGTTGAGTCTGTTTTGCTTGTGACACTAAATTTGGAATGATCTGTCCCTGTCCTTATCTCTGCTCCTGAGCCTCTCAATATATATTTTCTCCCCTGTCCAGCTGAAAAGGGGACTGATAGACCAACTTTGGTGGGCATCTAGCCTCCAGCCAGGGCTAAACCACCACACCTTTTTAGAAAGGATTATCATTACTTACAGAGTTTGTATCTTTTTCAAACTTCCAAACTCAATTAAAACTGAAACGTAGCTAGAAATAAAAGCAAGCTCAACCAATAAAAGAGTGAATATTTCTGACTTTTCTAAACTCCAGACTAGAGAACGAAGAAGAGAAATAGAATTTGAGAAAATTAAACCAATCCACAAACAAAATAGGACTACCTTCATCTAAAATCAGTATATAGGTGATAAATACCAAGTTTTCTCAGCATAAGAAATATAAAAATAAAATTTTAAAAATCTCATTCAGGAGGAATAACTGCAGCAATAATGAATCACCTTTACATAAAGAAAACGCATGGCTTGGGTCAATACCAAAAATTTTCATCTAGTTCTCTCTCATACTTGTAGAAGCTGCACAGTACACAAAAGAAACCAAAATTATTTTCAAGCATAAACTAATTATGGCACACATTTGCTGAAAGGACTTAAAATTTGTTCAATTTGAAATGATACTAATATAAAAGGCTTTCAAATGAAACAAGCCCTCAAATTTACTAGCTTTTTCAGCCAAAACAAATTCCCACAGCAAATGTTTAAACAAATACCTGTGCTTTCAATCCAGCAACAAAGAAACTACCTGAGACATCTTATTCTACTTTGTCAACTCCTTTGTACAAATAAATCCAAGGGATTGGAAAGCATGGTAAACGTTATATGCACAAAGAATTGTTAGTAAACTTGTAATATAGGCAAATCACTATGAATTTAGAACTCCTGACTTATTTCCAATGTGTTTAAATTATGCCAAATACATGCCCAATACACACACTGAGCAAACCTTAGAAATACCAGGCCAATATTAATTTTCTACATTTGCGCTGGAAGTCTACAAGCTTGTGTTCTACAAGGTAAACACTCAGTTCAAGAGCAAAAGTTTTGATCTTGAAGGAAGATGAAGTATAGAGTGGCAAAGTATATGAATAGCTAAGCAATTTTAGTTATGCATTTGAGATGATCATTAGAGTTTCTTGGAAAGCATAATAGATAATAATACAGAAAAGAGCTCCTCTTCCATCTTGGATCCTATCCCTGTATACAGTCAGTACATTAGATCAAAAAAACTCCAGAAATATTCTATCATCCCTGCATTTGCTTGATCAACAAGATACCTTTAACCTGGATAATTCTGTGAGCTCCATAGGTCAGCCAAAGACACCGTCATGGCAACTGTGGCTCAATCGTATGGATAAATTTTTGGATGTAGGTGCCTTCCTAATCACTATGATCAGTCTGACTCAAGTGGTCCTTACAGTGAGAAATTACTAGTTCTCTGAAAACACCATGAGAATTCAGGCAGTAGAAGCTCTGTTACAGAACCACAGAATCACTAGGTTGGAAAAGACCTTTGAGATTGAGTCCAGCTGTACCTGTCCTCTTCTACTAAGTACCTCATCTACCTGTCTTTTAAATATATCTGGGGTCAGTTACTCAGCCATGTCCCTGGGCAGCCTGTTCCAATGCCTGACAATCCTTTCGGTGAAGAATGTTTACATAATGTCTAATCAGAACCCGCCCTGGAGCAGCTTGAGGCCATTCCCCCTTGTCCTCTCACCTGTTGCTTGGGTGAATAGACCAACACCCACCTAGCTAAAACGTCCTTTCAGGTAACTGTAGGCAGTGATAAGGTGTCCTGTCCTTCCCCTCCCCCCCCACCTCAGCCTCCTCTTCTCCAAGCTAAACAGCCCCAATTCCCTATTCCCTCAGCTACACCTTCAGCCCCTTCACTAGTCTGGTTGCCCTTCTCTGGACACACACCAGGACCTCAAGATTTTTCGTCCAGTGGGGGGCCCAAAACCAAACATGTGGTATTTGAGTATTTGAGGTGCAACCTCACCAGTGCCAAGTACAGGGGCACAATCACTGCCCTGAACCTGCTGGCCACACTAGTTTTGATACAAGCCAGGATGCCATTGGCTTTCCTGGCCACCTGGGCACACTGCTGGCTCATATTCAGCCTGCAGTCAGCCAACACCCCCAGGTCCTTCTCTGCTTGACAGCTCTCCAGCCAGTCCCCCCAAGCCTGTAGCACTGCATGGGGTTGTTATGTCCCAAGGGCAGGACTCTGCAATTGGCCTTGTTGAACCTCGTCTCATTGGTCGCAGCCCATCTCAGCTGGTCCAGATCTCTCTGAAGAGCCACCTCAAGAAATGCCAACACTTCTTCCCAGCTTAGTGTCAGCCACACACTTACTGAGGGAACATTCAGTCCCTTCATCCAGATCATTGATAAAGATATTGAACAGGATCAGACCCAGGACTGAGCCCTGGGGAACACCACTTGTGACCAGCCTCCAGCTGGATTTAGCTCTATTTACAAGAACCCTTTAGGCCCAGCCATCCAGCCAATTTTTAACCCAGCAGAGGGTCCACCTATCCAGGCCAGCAATAGCCAGTTTCTCAAGCAGAATGCTGGGAGAAATGGTGTCAAAGGCTTTGCTAAAGTCAAGGTACACTACATCCACAGCCTTCCTCTTATCCACTAAGTGGGTCACCTTGTCATCCACATTCAGGATAGACATAACAGTGGCTACCTTAAATGAATGCACTCAGTAATTTTCTGTGTTCCTGTTGTCATGAACAAGGGCAAAGATATCACCTGGGTCCCTAGCAAGGGGTAGGTGACTCTTACGCCCTTGGGTCTATCCACAAACAAACACACATAGCACTGGTGAAATTAGAAAGATGTTCTGCCAGTAACGGTCACCTGATGGGTGGTGAAATCTCATTCCCCAAAACCTGCCCCAATACAAATAGTGATAAATGTGGAGAAGCAGTATCAGACAAACATGTTACCTTTCCTACCACAAATAGACTTGAATCAGCAAGCAATAAAAATGGTCAGGAGAGCATCTGAGTGTAAAAAGTTGCAACTCTTCCTTTCACAGCTGATTTACTAATTCAAGGAAAAGACAGGTTTTTGTTAACAAAACCAGCAAAGTTACATATGAAACATGAGAGAAGTGAGGTCTGAGAAACTAGTAGCCTGATCTGAACTCGATCTTAGAGAGCAAATAAGAAGACTCCTTCATTTCCCATCATTCATTCTTCACTTGGTCTCATTGCTAGAGTACCCAGCGGTTTCTTTCTGTGGACTGTAACTGAGCACCTTACAAGGGATAAATCACTGTAGCCTACTGCATTACTCAAACCACCAGCTGGGAAGACTGCTGCTCCCTGCCCACAGCCTGCATACACTCGAGACACTGACAATGGGAGAGTCATGAGACAGGAAACACAAGCACAAGCATGCTCAAAGCATGGACTCAACTATTCTTGCAAGGTGTCGTGGTTTTGCCCCAGCCAAGAGCCGGGCACCATGCAGCCGCTTGCTCTTTAAGGGTGGGGGGGTGGGGGGGGCAGGAATGAGGGAGGGAGAAAGGGAGGGAAAAGAAAACCCTAGAAACCAAAACCTCGCGGGTTGGGACACGGATAGTTTACTGGGATAGCAGAAAAATAGATATAATAATAATAGTAATAACAGGACTTTATCGCAAAATATACGAAACTGGTGACACACAAATGCAGTTTCTCACTGAACCGCACAGGTCAGGCTGTACAGCTCAGAAACAGGACCATCCCCAAACCACGCATCCTGGAGCTGCCTGCTCCTCCCCACACCAGCCCCCCTTTTACACTAAGCATGATGTAATTGGCTTGGAATACCCTCTTTGGCCAGTTCGGGTCACCTGTCCTGGCTGTGTCCCCTCCCTTCTCATTAGCAGTCCGTGCGTGCTTGGCAACAATAGAAACATCAGCTCTGTTCTGGTCGTGACTCCCAAACACAGCATTCCACCCGCTGCTAGAAAGGAAATTAAGTCTACCCTAGCTGAAACTAGGATACGAGGTATTAGGGTTACCTTCAATAGCATTCATCAGTCAGACAAGATTTTATGTTTCAGCATAAAGGGTTTTATGATTAAATCCAGTATACTTAAAATACCTAAATTACCTAACGAAAATAGTAGCTACAAGTTATTTTGATAAAAGCAAAGTTAGGAGCAGAATAAATGTCCAATTAGAAACTGACTACACGCAAGTTAATTTATATTATCAGATTTTAAATAGTACTTATTTGAATCTTAATTTTTTTTTTAAAATACACAATATATATCTGTTTGGCTTCTTTAAAACCTGTATGATGATTGACAGCAATGCCTTAGGTTACAGCAGCCAGGCAGGCACTAGACTTTCAACATCAGGGTAACATCCCACAAAACCTGAGCACAATGCAACAATCAGTCCGCATCCTGCTGCAATCAAGGTGGTATGAAACTCTTCAGCAAAAGCACCCCACCTTATTGAAGGTATCATCCACCTCATAAAAGGTGGTACTTCAACTTGTTCTTTTCCAAGGTGTACGCAGAAATCACGGTATCTCCTGTTCCTAATTTCTTTGACTACAGGTGGATTATCCCTGCTGCCTGTTTGGTGAGAAACCTCCCAAGTACTGTATCCACTTTCAGCACACAAAAACCTGAAAGACAAAGTGCTGCCGAGTGCTGCACGCTGGGAAGCCATAAATATTCTTCTTACACAGGGGAAATAAGCTAGTACAGTCTAGCTGGGAAGCGCATTTGTGGGCAGGTCCCCTTCTGCTGTGCATTAGCAGCAAGTACTTGCATGGATTTAAGATGTAAGCACTCAAAGCAAAGAAAATCTATCTGTCTGGAAAAGTTTCTTAGGATTTGCTAAAAGATATTATACACTAAAGGTGGTTAAATGTGAAGGAAAAGAGATACTGTGATTAAAAAGAGACACTGCTCTCCAGAGAAGCAAACCTGTCTCCGCTAGACCTCAAGTCAAATGTACACCTGAATAACAATTTTAATATGCAATGGAGTGTCAACAGTTAACATAATTTAAAATTTTATGGACCCAAACACTTTTCTTATGTTAAAAAAACACCTTCCCTCACACATTAGGGCTCTGACACATGAGCCACACAGATCCTACATATATGGAGAAGTATAAAATGGAGAATTCCGGCCTAGGATATCTTTTTCCATTTTAGACACCTGCAGTATTGTTAGAACTTTCTCAATAATTTGGAGAGGGTAGAGCAGCTATAGCTTTCACCACTGCAATGAAAGGGAGTGCCACAGTTTCTCTGTAGACAGTTGAGTTCTTTTGGAAGGGTTGCTCTAGCCAATGCAACCCCCTATTCCATATGAGATCTTTTACACTAACAAATATCACTATACATCCCTCCAGAGGAATTGCAGAATGAAGCTACAAAAAAGCTGATTTCATAATGTAAGAAGGACCCTTTGCTTATGAGGTTTCTGCTGGCTCTCAGGTACATTGTGTATTTCAGCTATTTGGCATTACGGAATGCTCCACATCATAAAAATACACTAATAGACAAAATAAAGCACTGTCTTGGTTGGCTCATGTGGGAAACCTGTTATCATGGAAACCTCTGAGACAGGAATAAAACGCTAACCTCTGCAAAACCATCAGTTTCATATAAATTATAGTCTCTTTGCCCCCCTTCCCTCCCCCCCCCCATCACTAGTTTCCACTTTATAAGCATAATGACACCATATACTTTCATGGGCATTTAACTCTCAGTTGCTGGAAGTATTTATGAACCATAATTATCTTTACAAGACAATACAGACCCAGTAAGATATGGGGGGGGGGGGGTTGGGGGGGAAGGAAGATGACAAATTGAGACGTAAGAAACAAAAGCTTGCACAGGTTCTTATCTTTATATTCTGGCACTAGAAGGCAAAGATTAATAACTTCTGCATAATCTAATTATCTGATTGATTTTGATAAAGCTGTGCTATGAAGAACAAATCAAATAATTTCAGTGGTGGTCTATCAACTTAAAATGTTTTACAACCAATTCCAACAGTTGCAAAGGTAGTTAACTGAATTATTTCTCCTGTTGTGGTTTTGAAGAGCCTTTAATGTTAATGCAGAAGTTACTTCAGAGCCTTTCTCTGGCAAACGAGTTCAGTCAATTTGGAAAGGAGTCAGGATCCAGCTGCGACAAAAAAGCTGTGACAGTTTAATATTTACTGCACATCCCAAATATTTTTCTTATACATGCTTGTTTTACTGCTAGTCCTATCCCATCAAACTATCTCTTCAGCATGATTCTACACAGAATCTGATCCCCAATATCAACAGCAGAGGTTACTCCTCTCACACAGCCAGAGGTTACCTGTTTTTAGCCCAAGCTCACACCCACTTGCAGGAAGGGTAAAAGACACAGCTGCTGCATTCACACTGGGGCCCTGGGCCAACTACAGCAGGGGTTTTTTTGTCTTTCAATTTGTAGACACCTAAGCAATTCTGATAGTTTGAATTATAAATTCCCCAAGGAATTTTGCATTTGTAGATCAGTGCAGCACACTGAAATTTCCTTTAGCATTTTTCATGTCATTCAAGGACCCAGAAGTGTACAATCATCCTCTTACCTGGACTACAGCAATAAACTTGGGTGTCTTGCCCATCAGCAGCAGTGTATCCTTTGAAAGTAATTGACGTTGGTTTTGGGGTCTGTAAAACCTAAAGCTGCTGCATCAAAGCCTGGTAGGGCATCCGTGCATCATTTTGCCTCATCCAAAGAATTAACAGAGCTGCCAAATGCAGGCATAGTGCAACTGTGAGGATATCAAAGAAATTCTAAGCATAATGATTTTTGTAATTTAAATATCTTTGCAGAAAGTCCTTAACACATGGCATTACTTTGTAGAGAGAGTTCTCCATGTCTGTGAGATAAGGTATTTGACTGAAGCTGGCAAAGATCAGGTCTCTATCTGTGTATCAGCAGACAGACACCCTAGTGATTAATCATCACATCTTTGGTTGTCTAATCTGTTCTCAGCACATTAATTTTTGTCTTTTAGGGGCTCTTCTAATAGTTTGTACCCTTTAGAGGTCCTTCAAAAAGATCACTTACCAGAAGAAATTGTGTGGGCTCCCTCCAAAACATTAGCTGTCTTTAGATAGCTAGAATAAAGATTTTTCTACCAGTAGGGAAAATGTTGGTTTTCAACTCTGAATTGGACATTGAAAGTTGGCTTGAGACATGTACTAAGAGTACCAAGCTTTATCCACTGATGTATTGAAAAGGATGTTAATAGTTACAAAATATGACCATGGAATGAGGTATATTGACACTACTGAAAAACTGATATATTTCCGATTTTACAAAGTAGCTGTTACACTTTTTGTCCCAAGGCATACACCATTCAATTTCTGGGTTACTAAAAGAGGTATTTGCCCCACAAGTAATGAAATATGACGACTTTGTTTTTTAAGAATTACCATTAGGCTCTGTAAACCTATATTAAATAGAATTTAGTTGAGATGTTTAAGCTTTGCATACCAACTAAGCCTTTAAGCGATATGAATTCGTACAGTTCCCCTGCTAGGTGATCAGGACCTTACAGTGATTCCAAGTTTACCACTATAGAAGGTTATGCTAACATGATAAAATATCTAATTTGAGCAAAATGCAAGATCATTACTTCAACTGGTACATAATTACACACTCTCCAAAAATTGTAAAATGGTGGGAAAACCATTTTTCCCCATTCAGTGTCCTTATCAGTGACTTATCAACACTAAAATATATCAAAGAAGAAAAAAGCACACTAGTTTCTAGAAGAGGACAAGGAAGAAAACTGGGACAAGCAAACTCAGCTGCACACTGAATGGCTTCAACCATTTTATTTCGCAGACTGTCTAATCAGCAGCACACAGACTAACACAGTGTTTGCAATCCATCCATTAAAGTGGATTTAGTTTATAGTTTTACAAGCTACAACCTACTTTGGTACTCTAGAATCAACTGCAACTCCTTATGAAAACTGGCAAAAATTATTCCTTGCTGTAGCATTTGTGGATGTGCAGAAAAATTGATACCCAGGGACTGGTAGTGGGGAGCCTTAGGAGAGGCTGGCGGCTAGTTGGAGAAGCAGCCCTGGAGCAGAGATTCCCCTGCAGCCTGTGAACATCTCACACCACAAAGCAGAGAAAAAATAATGGGAGGAAAATGCAGCAGAGAGGAACAGTTATGGACTGACCATAACTGTCCCAAACAGCACCTCTGGGCAGGGGTAAAGGAGTCAGGACTGGAGGAGAGCAGTTGAGCCTGGTTTAAAGTGGGGAGGAAAAGGACTGTTTTAAAAACTTACCATTCTATTTCTCACTACCTGAACTTATTTTACTCGGCAACAAATTATCAATTTCCCCCAATATGAGTCTTCTCAGCTGAAGAGCTTTCTCATCCTGTTTTTTCCCTTGCATCCTGCTAAGGACCAGAGTGAAGGAAGGTGAAGGGGCAAGTGAGGAGCTGAGTGGGAGTTTGGCTGCTAGTCAAGGTTAACTCAGCATGATGGGAACACAGTTTCAAGTACAAGTCATCTCCTGCATTAGACTGACCTAACATGTATGTATGTGCATGAATTACGTGATAATTCTTACAGTCTGGAGTTCCATTTCTTTTGGGTTTTGTTTAAATCTTTCCTGGCACATTAAGATTTCAGATTCAAGTTACACACACAGATTTCCATCTACCACAACACCTAAAAAATCTAAATATAGAAATAATAAAACAATATACATTAAAAAGTATACCCATGAAAAATAATGTTTACATTCCTCTCTGACCAATCACTATTAAAATCTGTTCTTCACTCAGTCCTGTTTCACACTTGCCTAATCTTAGTTTTAGATAACTTAGTGCTGAAAAAACACATGGCCAACATGTTTTTCACATTATAAGCCCATCAACACTGAGTTCATTTAAGGTAACAGTCAACAGACATACCTTTTAGTGAGGCTGCAAGCAATTTATATAGCTATGCTGTCACTTCAACAATTAGCAGATTGTGGATTCAATCTGGTTTTCAGTAAGTTAATATAAAGAAAGTCAAACTTCAAGTTGCTACATCAGTCACACTGACTTTGTAGATGTAATCAGTTAATCAATGTCTGGTTAAGCTTTTGATCCCTACAGACATTGTGAAAGTTCACTGCAAATAAAAAATTCCTGGAGTTTGTTAGAAACTAATCTCAGATGTTTGCAATGCATTAAAGTTGTACCAAGAACCTGTTGGTATACATGTAGTGGAATAACCACAGGCATGTTATCAGTACAGTTAAGGGACAGATCACAGCCAGCATGTGTGAAGTAGGACTAGATTAATTTTGTTCAACCCCAAAGCCAGGAGCTAATCTCCTCAGAACAAACTACAGTGAAATTACATCAGTTGCCATGAAAATTTAGTATTACTGAAGTAAATTTGGCCATTAAGAAGTCACAAATATCATCCTGTTAATGAAGAAACCTACCTGCTGCTCATATCTACCCAATTAGAAAGAAGAAAGTCTGATGCATTTAATTCAGTTCCACCATACCCAAACTGTAATCTATTTTACTTTGGTTACCAGCCAATCTCTAATTCTCTGTCAAAAAAAAAAAAACCCAAGAGATAAAAATAATCCCAATACAGCACTACAATTTCAGGAATATTATGAGCTGACTAGTTCTCCTGCTAACTCTCAATGGCCATATTCTTTGAAATACAGCTCATCATGCCTTGTTTATGACTAAAATAAGCAAAAACTGTTGCACTAAGCAATAACAATTTCCTGTTTCAAACATAATACCTGTGATGGAGTTACATTCTGAGTGAGAAAAAACTGTTCAGCATTTGTATTGCTCTGAGTAGCCATACACGCAACTGCTGCAAATGTTGCCATCTCAAGATAGTAGAAAACACTAATGCAGAAAATAGTCCTGTTTTCTTTCTGAATCTATGAAAGACAACTGGCTGTTTCTTTCAGTATCAAGGTAAATTAATGTGGCTTTTATCAAGATGGAAGAACTGGGAAAGCGAGAAAAGGACAAGGAGAGCAGACGATTGACCACTTTGAAACCTTGTCTAAGGTGAGAAAGCCAACTTATTTATGTCTCTGTCATGCAGATCATGACATTGGATAAAACAAGCTGCCAACTTACCAGTATCACTCAAGTATTTTCAATGAGGTATACTCTACACCCGCTTGCAGCTGTCAGTAAAAAGTTTGATGTAAAAAACTTGCAGGGCATCATAACAGAACTAATTTCTTAAGGAAAGGAAAAGGTATTTCCGTCTCAGGTGAAGAAACTTCTGTTTTGCAAAAAAAAGGAAAATATGACTGAAGTTTCCATTTCATGTTTTGCTAATTCCAAGAAAACCAAACACACTAAACTAAGGATAAATATTTTCAGAAGAGAGCAATAATCTTCAGCTACTATGGGAAAGCTAAGTTTGGCTCAGCACTGTTCAAATTAAGCAGCCAGAAAAGACTGTATCTCCACATTTACTGTCACAAACTGGTAACCAATGCTCCTCTAATACTAAAATTAATTTATAAAAAAGTCTTATAAGAAGGCAAGAGAGCTAGCAATTTTTTAAAAAAATCCATGTTCTCCAGATCTAAATTGAGGTACTTTTAGAACAAATTTAGTTCAAAAAAAATTAAGTAATTAGGGGTACGGTTAACTCATTTGCTAATATTTTTTCCTTATTTTACTATTTCAAATGAAGCAAAAGAACTACATAAAAGGTTTATGGGGCTGGGAAGAGCAGAAATCTGGACTTGGAAACTGACAGCACAGAAAGTCCTTAAGAGTAATGTCATGATCATCGTCTGCTTTCTCCGTACTTCTTCAGCCAGCTATTAATTTTTCTGTACAATTTCTTTCCTTATATTGTAGCAAAACCAAAAACTTCAAGTCACCACCCACAGCTCACTGCATTAAAATTCTGCTAGCAGATATACAGTGTTTATAATGTCGTACCCTAATAAATGCTTCTTAAAGTATCTTTGCCTTCTTTATTTCCATTTGAGTTCAGTCTCTAAGGAGTTTCTGCAGGCTTACAATTCTTCCAACTAAAAAAAAACCCAAACAACTAATCACCCTAAAATCAGAGGGCCTCAAAGCTTCAAAGGTACCACTGTACTCCAGAAATTTTACACCACTGAAAAGAAGGCCAATATGTGCAACAATTAAGACTCTTTCCTATGTCACTATACTACATTTCACAGTTCTTGATGTCTTTACATTTTTTTGTTTTTAAATTAAAGTGATCTATACATATTGAAGTGATACTTCTAAGGCAGCGGTATTTCAGGGGAAGCTAGAAAAACAAGACAGAAATACAGTCTACACTGTTTTTTAAACAAAGTCTGAAGCCAACGGAGGATTGATTTTTGGGAGAACAGTGAGATGCAGAATCACCACAATTTGCTTGCAGTACTTTCTAAAATTAATCAATGACTTTGCCTGAAGTAAAAAAAATAGTGTTGTATTATGGTTTTAATACACGTATGAAACCAAATAATTATAAATATTGAAGATTTGGGTATGGTCCTGGGCTCTATGCAACCTTCCTTATGAAGCAGGATTGCACCAGATGGCCTCCAGAGGTGCCTTCCAACCTCAACCATTCTGTGCCTCTGTTACTGCATTTTACCTAAGTTATCCTCTGACCAACCATTCATAATTGGTAACACAAAAGTGCAGCTTCGTTCTGCACAAGGCCTTTATCCGTACTAGACAGCAGCACTTACAGTCTCATTGAGATATAGCAGCAGCAGTTTTCTAAAATCAAATTAGAGAAGGAACAAAATGTAGATTAGTAGGTACAGTTACAGCCTTGAATACTACCATTCAATTCCACCATTTTATCATTTAAACATACTTGCTTTTACAATTCCTCTCACTAAAAGCTTTACATCTTCATATTCCAGAAATTTCATTTTAGTCTCCAACTCAAAATAGGACAGCTTAGCTTTCTATCGAGTCATGTTTCAATGTATTTAGCTCCATTAAACACTTTGACATCTAATATTGTGAGCTAATGATGCAGTGTATGCTTTTTAGATTGACATATCTAATGTTTTCTTCCTCATCTTTTCCCTGCTCACCCAGTTTCATGATATTACTGAGTCCTCATCACCTAAATTTAAATTTGGTCAAAACATCTAGAAGTTACCAGGCATAGGAGAGACCAAGATAGCACGACTCTCTAAAACCAGCTTTCTTTAGAGAACCATATTGAAATCACAGAATCAAAGGATCAACTTCACTGCTACACTAAACCCGAGTATAAGCATATCAATGTGAACACTACTGGTTTTTTTTTTATACAGCTAACCTGTTAAGACCTGGAACTCTAACTCTTCCTGACTTCTGAGTTAAAAATATATATGTGTATCTTAAAAGGCTATTTATTTTCTTGTCCTTACCATCTATATGAAAGAAAGATGTAAACCTATAGCATACTGTTCTTCAGTTAGTTCTTCACCTACAACTCAAGGGGGTTTTTTGTAACATATTAAGGTCTTGATCTGAGCCTTCTAAGTGCTTTGCACAGAAAGTACTATAAAATAAAAATTGATTCAAAAGAGGCCTTACGTCAGAGGATGAGAAGCCCTTAAAAAAAACATCAGAAGGCCTTCACTACTGGTGCACACAGTTCACTTGGACACAGGTTTCACATCACTCGCTGAAAAGCATCACAGGAAATACTCCAGTAAATCGTGGATTTTAGAAAGCACAGATAAATTGAGTATTTATATTAGTCTGCTATATTACACATTATTTCAACACATCCTTCCTATCAGTTCACCTGAAAAAAGTCAAGTGCCAACCAGTTTCAGAGAAACAACAATACTGTAAGTATCCAGAGATAAGGGGTGGAAAGGAACACCTTTCTCCAGCTAGAATGCAATCTAATCACAGAAAATGGTCACAGCAATGAACTGAAGCCAAAAATCAAAGGCATCAAAGCAGATGAGGTACTTCAATGATGCATCATATCTGCATATGGAAGAACGAACACTGAGATTAGCGCTTCTTGCAAGTGCATTAAGGCCAATTACAAGGTATTGAAAACCACGATTAGCACTGCAACCAGGGACTACTTTACCTCTGCACAATTCCATGATCCTAGGATACCCAAATCCATCCTGGAAGCCAAATGCATGGTGTCCTGCCTTTGCATCAGATTGGGAGATCAAAACTTCCTGATCCAGCTAGACAATGTCATACATATCAAATCAGACTGCAGCTTCCCTGGACTGCCTGATGAAGTGTTAAAAACATAAAACCATAGAAGTTCACATCGGAAGGGACCTCTGGATGTCATTGAGTCCACACCTCTGCTCAAACCAGAGTCAACTAGAAGAGTTCAACATTTGGACTAGACATGGCTATTCCTGCCAAGTTGAGGCAATGCTGCACCAGCTAAAAGACATTTTTCTGCATTGTCAGTATTTGCACTTGCACATTTTTTAGTAAGAGCCAGCAAACGTTTCTAGACCTATATAAACATTAAAGCTAAATTAAACAAAAACACAATGCTAATGCTCCTTGGCACAAAAAGGGAAAGGGGGGAAAGCAGAAATTAATAGAGCAATCTTAATTCAAGTCTATTGTTTAAAGGAGCAGAAAGAATGACAGGACAAATCTGTTCATATTCATGCAGTCCCCCACTTTGGGACACTTACATAACAGAGCATTTCTGAGTGTGGTGTAGCACAATCAATTGGCAAGAATTGTTTTATCTGCACATCTGCTGCCAATGTACCAAGCTTTCATGTGGGATGCCCTTCTTAAAGGCCCAGGTCTTCAACTCATAGCTCCAGAAGCTGTCTCTACACTAAGTTAGAATTGCTCCTTATTTACTCTCCTGAAGGAGCACTGCAAGATTATCTACACTACCTGTTCAATTGCATTGGCTCAGCTATTCTGACTGACCCTACATTGGCAAAATCGAAACAGGAGCACAAGGAAGAGCAGTGAGACTGTGCAGGGCTGCTCTTAACTCCAAAGCTTTCATCTATCCACAGGCTGCTGAGACTAACATTTCCTTGCACTTTAACTGTCTGTTCCAACTCTGCAGGAAAATACAGTCACCACCAGGTTTCACACACAACCACAGCAAAACATGAATCATCCATGTTCTGAAAATAATTTTTTTCCTAATTTCTTCATATTTGTGAAAATGGGCCTTAAGAAAATGCTGCAAAATGGAGGTTGGGTCCAACTCTCAGCACCAAATTCACAGCATATTTTAAGCAGAGAATCAGCATGTCGAGTTTCAGATTTGGCAATGGTTAGAAATTATTATTCTGCTAGCAGATTTTTAGCTTCAGTCCTATGCCTCCTGCTCCTTTTTTTTCTTCTAAGAATGCAGAATAAATAAGATCATTTGTTTTATTTAAGATGCCGCTCACTCTGTGCACAGGGTAGGGGTCGAGAGCAATGCATCACCTTAAGACTCAAAACAGGGCCAGAACTGTGCAATGAGTCAGCTGCACAAAAATGAATGTTAAAACTTTCAAGGCAGGGACTCCATTTGCAAAGAAACGGCTAGAGAGATGGAGAATAAAAAAAATATTAAGATAGTAACCCCTTAAACATCAAAGGACAATCGCAGATACCTTTTATTATTTTGTTTAGGTAACCCATTGCCAAACATACTTTGGGGTTTTACTTTTTCCTATTCCAGAGGTCTCTGGTTTAGAACTTAAGAGAAAATGCCCTATACTCCTCCTCTGCTGCTTAAATGACCCTTCAGCATCTTTCCATTTTAAAATAAAATAACAGCCTCTTCATATTCAACTCCCAGTAATTCAGCTTTTATCGTATCTACCTTCATTTACAGGTTGAGTGAATGTTCAACCAGTAATCTAATCTTTCTCCTAATTGATATTACTAAGACGCATAGGTCACTTGCTAACTAGAATTTCCTGATCTATATAAAACCTTCCTGCTATATTGAGCTGACTGAAAGTAATGGTGCTGCACCAGTTCTGGAGATCTCTCAGGAGTTCAAGCCTAATGCCTGTTGCTTTATTTAACTGTCACGTAGCTAATAATCCACATAAGGTGCCACATTTTGCAAAAGTGGTTTTCTTCCCCCACATCTGATCTATCTTCAGCCAACTTTTCTAACATTCAAAAATACAGTGATGCACAGCTATCACCCTGATATTTTTCACAGCTCTTTTCTGCCCTTCATCTGGTCAAAGGTCCCATGGCTCTTTTACAGGTCATGGATGGTGTTGGGTTTTGTTTAAAAATCAGCTTAGTTTCACTTTAGAAACCCACAGTTTACAAATATATTCCTTCTGTGGGTTCCAGTCAGTTGTCACTTCCCACTTCACTGTTGCAAGCTAATACACAACGGGTATGCTGATCCACCCTCTGCGGCATCTGCAGTTCAGTCTAAGTTCAAAAAATGGAAGCATCAGTTAAGTGAAACCTTTTCTACCCATCTCAGACAATTTCAAGCTGTCAATTGCCTTTATGTTGTAAGCATAGGTACCAAATACTCTGATGATGACAGACATTACTCAAAAAAACTATTAAGATACCTGTATTAATTACTGAAGACTGAGTTGTACAAAAAGTCATTAATTGCTCCTTCTGTTCTACGGTTCCTTGTTTGCTTGCAAAACTCTTATATAGTAATATTAATATTGTATTTCATTCTTCAGTATCCAGAAAAGAAATCCATATGTTGGACCTTCAGTCATAGGCAAGTGATTTGCTCAAAAGCTTGTCTGCTCATGCTACCAATATCACAATGCTTTTCATTTTTTTCTTTCTTTCCCTGCATGCTCTGCCTCACACACAAAAAAAAACCCTGCTCAAAAAACACCATCTCAGTCTCTTTTGTCTTAAATCACACTTGCCTGGTTTTTCTGTGGGAGAAAATAACTACTGAACAATACTACATGTGATGCCATAGCTCTCCACGTGCATCTCAAACTGTGGTTACTACATTTCTGATTCATACCAAGTGGTACACGCGTAACAAATAGAAAGGTAGCAATGGAATGGAATGGGTATCAGTACAGGTTTGATTTGGTCCTTGAGATTGATTTTGACAACAGAATTGCCAAGTAGACAATTGGAAGCTTCTCAATTGTCTAGTACACAAAGTTAAAAAGGTTATTCAAAGCAAAGAAAAGCTATTTATATTGAGGTAATTACATTGATAACCATTTTTTTCTGAGCATAGACAGCTAGTTTTCTTATCTCCATAGGAACTACTAGCAGTAAGTGTAACTTTTTGTAGCAAGCAGAAAACTAAGATTTCAGAAACTGGGGGCCTGACTTGGTATTACTTACCACACATTTCTTTCTAACAAATCTATCTCTTACTGAATTTATTTGTATTAAGACATTAACTTCTTCAATAAATAAATGGTGTAATCAGTTTATTAAATATAACAAAGAACAGGAAAGAAAATGAGAACTATATATCTAGTACCTCCCTGTAATCCCAGTTTCCCTGTGAGTGAATCCCCATGGTCTGATCTCTAAGGGACAAAGTAAGCTGATTCCTCATTGAAGTCATCAATGACTACAGCAGTCCTTGGCCTAACACAGATAATCTTACAAAGTTTGTATTTACAGTGAAAATGCCCAAGGAATGTACAGTGTGAGAGGATGGCATTGAAAAATATTTGCTAGTTTGAGCCAAGACCAGGACACTAAGCCCAAAGGTCATCTGATTCTTCTAGCAAACTACACAAAGTTGAGCTACTGCTCAGAGTCAGGATCAGGCAGACAAGTATTTCATAGCTGGCATGCCACCAGAGAAAAGCTTTCTCAGTGAAAAAATACATTATTTTATAGTTCCTTATTGTTTTACATTAAGACATCTGGTCACTTCAGTATGGCTGACGAACAGCTACTCCATCAGGTTCTCTGAATTTACTTTGTGAAGTAGTCCAGTTTTGCACAGCTGCTCCAGGGAGCAAAATGTGATCACTACTTTCGCCAACATACAAAACATCAGACCTAATTTGTTTACTGCGGTGTATTACTATTATTTTGTAGCTTCTGACAAATATTTCATAGCTTAAAATGTAATCCTGCCTACTTTAGACCAAGTAAAGTCAACTAAAGACATTTTGGTTTGATTCATTCTGTCTTCTTTCAAACTCACAAGATTATGACGATAGAGAGTTTACGTGTCAGGGAAGATTTTCTAGTGAATCCATGAATTGTTCACAGACATTTAGAAAGCTTTGTAAACTTCTCATTGACAGCTCCCATTTAAGAAATCTCCAGTCCCTGAAAAATTGCATTAAATGTTAATTTCTACACACTGTTCTGGCCTGACCTGTTTGAGGGCAAGTGACAGACACCTGACATAACTCTGCTACAACTTGTCTTCAGGGGGATTCTTCTCTAACCTCTTCACATCACAGCACCAGCATGCACAAGGATTACAGAGGTACCCAGGACAAGAAACATGATGATATTTTTGTGTTCGTGTCTCCATTTGTATATATAACAGTTGAATGCGCCCATCATAAATTTCAACCTGGCCATAGTGTTGTCCCAAAATCAGGATTCTTCACTCAGTCTGCAAAGATCCAATCAACACACAAAGTCAAGATAGCTGGTTTTATTTCTAGTTTGTGGAGTAAGGTGCCAGGCACCTAAGACCAGCTAGCACACCAAATGGATCAAGCATTGGATTGGTTTTTTTTTATGGTAACATAATGCAGGTGTATCCAACTTCCTTATCCACCTTTCACCCATCCTCATCACATATATGCATTTTACTGTATTTCAAATATTTGGGGGGTGGTCTCCTTATTAGCATGCTTACTATTCACAAAGAGGCTTACGTTTTACTATTATCATCAATACAGTTTAGCTGAGGATACACTATTTCTTGGCGTTATTCCAAGGTCAGATATTTTATATATACTTACAAAAGGGAAAGAATACTTTGAAGTGTCCTATTCTAAATCGTCAATCCATTGAGAGGTTCTACCCTGATTACTAGAGTTTCAGAACATACTGTCAGGAGTATTTGGGTGGCATACACTTTGTACAGTTTTAACCCTTATTTTTTGTAACTCAACATGCAAAGCAGCAGTGAGCTGTAACCACAGAGCTCTCATTACAAGGTTTTTTGCTAGTTTGTATTTTTACTCACTGACTTTGACTAACTGCTTGCCCATCTTCCAATTGCTTGTTCCTCTTCTAGCGTTCACTAGTACCTGCTGCATGATCAGCTCCTGCGGCATTGCTCAACACAAAAGTAGATTTTCATAATTAAGATGATGCTTCGGAAGTAATTTCATCACACAAAATATCAAATGAAAATATTTCTTAGGGAATTTTTTATACTGCTTCAAGGATTTTCTTGGTCAAGGACAAAAGTTCAGGTACACAAGACTCCACAGGCATGACAAATTCCCTGTGAAGATGTGATACTATGTGTCTCATTAAGTCTTTTCACATATATCCAGCTCCTATTTTATGAAAGAGTTAAATGAATGAAACAGCAATACTGTGAATGAGAAAATATTTCCTGATTCCCTTTAAAAAGAAACAAGGATTATTCAACTGGTTTGCAAAACCTTTGGTTCCATTTAACAAAGATGATGTAATGGGCTGTTACACGTGACCTGGGATTTTCTTCCAAGGCTGACCTTTGTTTATTCCTCATACTACATACTGTCTTCTTAGATATTTAAAAGGTAACTAACAAAACTTCATTGCTGAACTAATGGAGTTGTAGCTTTCTTTGTTTCATGCTCAATTTACATCGTACTTCCGAGACTTCTGCTTGATTTTGAAATACACACAGAATGGTTACAAGTTGAACCTGACTCTTCTAATAGCAGAAACAAGGCACTCTGTTTTGAATCAACAACGCTTCCTGGTTTCTGTTGTTGCTCTTTTAAACAAGAGTTGATGACATAGGAAAAGCTTTTCTGGATAAATTTAAATGGTTTTTATATATATATATATATATATATATATATATATATATATAAAAAACTGCTGGACTAAAAGATATTACGGAATTGACACAGCTAATCAACCATGTTTCTTAAAATAGCTGAAGTTTTACAACTGTTCAGTAGGAAGACGAAATATATCAAAAAACCAGTCACCCAAATAAAGAGAATCATTTAGTGATAAAATATTTTCGTTGCCAACTTTAGAGTTAACTCATTGTTGTGGACCATACAGGAAGATATTACTGAGAAGAAAAATATGAACTTTTTTATACCTCAAGCATACTTGAACTTGACAACACACAAGAGTGTTGATTTCAACTGAACCTTTTTCTTTCATTTTGCTATTGCTTCACCTCAAAATTGAATACACGTTGATCTCTAACTTGCTTCTAAAGAATTTAACTTGAATCATAAGCAAAAATCAAACCCTTCGAAGTTTAAATGCTGTATCCAAGAATGTGTCAAAATAAGCATGATTTTTTTCAGATTTTAACATTGAAATCAATAATTTTGAGTCTAAGGCTGCTACTTAGCATCATAAGTCCACAGAGACACCCCCTCTTCTCTTCTACCCCACCCCATTAACTCCTGAAATTTAGAAACAGAACTAAGTGCTTCCTTGGAGAAACACAGGACTCCTGCAACTAAAGCAATCCTTCAGTATGCAGCACTAAAGCTCAAAGTGCTCTTTTGCCACTTGTTGCAAGACTGAAGACTGGAATGAATGTCTGTAAGATGAGGTGAAGATACAAAAGGTTATTTAAGCACTGGGCCCTAAGCAAAGATTACTTAAAAGATTGAACTATTGATCTATTCTCCTTCCTGCCTCCCCTTAATCTGATCTCTCCAACAATTCTGAACTCGTTAAGAAATTTCAGCTTCATTTGACAGAAAACAGACAAGAAGTAATGTCCTACAAGTTCCAAGAAAATCTGCTGCTGTGCAGGGGATAAACCCCAAGTCATTGCCTCTGGCGAGGGGAAGACTACAGCTCTGAGCTTTGTTCTCAAGTCTGTCTGGCTCAGTTCAGCAACCAGCACACGCACACGGCTTTGAAACAGCTATAGCATAAGCTGCAACTGCTCGTCCTCCCTGGCAACAGAAAGGAGGACGAGAGCACACTTGCACACACAGATGCAGGAGGGAGAAGGGTTAGGGGGAAAGCTCACATTCTATTTAATGCAGAGCTCCCAGCCTGCACCCAAGCACTCCACTGACTCGCAGCCATGCTGGATGAAGCAGAAGGCCAGACCCAAAGGTGCAGGGGTTAAACAGTGGGGTTTGCCTAGCCGTGCCTCAGGGTGAACCAGCAGGAGCTGCTGGCCATCAAGAAGAGTTAGCAAGACTTGTTTGGCAGCCAGTCTCAAATGCTTCAGGATGAATTGACCACCCTCCTGTACGTGCTCAGAGATCAAAATACCTATGGATGGGATGGGGATGCATGATCACGAAATCCTCCTTCCAGGCACAATAATGCCGACTCCTTCTGTGGGCAACTCCCAGTTCCTAGAGAGCCAGGAAGAGCTGTTAGCTCTTGATAGCCCTGCTGTGGGGTTGGGACTTCCAAAGCAATAGCTTGCTGGAACTCCTTTTGCTCCCAGCAGAAGCCACTTGCCGCTGCTCCCCTGACTCGGTCCAAAAGTAACAGCAATCTTAGACTTTCTTTCTCCTTTCCTACCGGTCTCAGAGACTTCAATCTTTACTCAGCCATCCTTGCTGCAAGTTTCTTTAAGTCATAATTAATCTTCCAGGTTGTGAGGGAAGCCTTTGTTAGAGAAATTCCTAAAGATTTCACCCCAATTTGATTAATTTGAGATTTGCTAAACTAGCAGAGGACTAAAGATATCATTCTTTATTCAAGTAGAAATCCTGTTTTATTAGCAACTATTTCTAAGGAACCCTGTAACAAAATGCATGTGCTTGTGCACCCATGTTCCCATATTTTATTTTCTGTCAAATGAGACTCCGAATTTATTAATACCATGATCTCTGTACGTCTCATTGGGAATGCGAACCCTAGCCTGCGTGCTTGCATGTTCAACCACAGAGATCCAAAACATGGAGACACCACTTGAACTAGTTTCCCCAAATGAGCTTCACTTTTACACTCCAATTGCATACGCGGCTCTTATTCACACAGAAAAGCTCTACATTTAGGAGCAGGTGATAAGGATATATTGAAGATTATTGGAAACTAGTCAGGCCCCATTACTGCTCTTCACAGGGAAGTTTAAGTCACGCATTGTAATCAATCCACATTTCTTGTGCAAGTGCATTACAGAAGTATGTTTTCAAGGAAAAATGGTAGCAAGTCCTATATCTGTAACAGAGAAGTCTATTCATCCATGGTATTCTATTTTCAACAGCTGCTCCATACCCATGTATTTTAAAAGACAACGTGGTGCAGCTTCAAAATCTCTAGGATTAAAGCCACGATCGAAAAGCTTATTCAAGTCATGTTGAAACACAGCAGGCTGCGAGGCTGAACACAGCCTGACAACTAGTCTAATGTAGATATTAAAGTTATTTTAGGAATCTAGCATATACTGCCTACATCTGAGGTCAAAGTGGGTAGACCTCAAAGTTACTTCAACTCCTCTCACTGTACAGCACCTAGCAGCTCCTACATTTAAGAAGGATTTTTGGACGTGCATATTGCTAGTCTGCTGGTAAATAATTTCTTCTCCTGACAGATCTTGAAAGGCATACATGCTGCTGTAACTGAGATATACTTATTACCCCCTTCAAACTTTGCTCACACCAGCAATACAACCTTTGTATTCGAAATATTTCAAGTTATGATAATACCTTTATTTTGCAAATAAGATTCCTAAATATTCACCTATGAAGATGAGGACAGCATGCCTAATGGACATACCTCTGAAGATCACCACTTCTCAGATGTTTTCTGTGAACTTCATTTTCAAAGACATTTAAATTTAAAAATATGTATTGCCAGCCCAGAATGTTGTGGCTCAGTATCAACATTTTTGAAGAGATGAAAAATGAGGGATAATACATTTGTCAGACTGAACTCCAAAGTTAAGTGAATGCTACAGTTATCAACAAATCTCCAATATTCAAGCTGCCAAAAAAAGAGAACTTGTGGTTAGTCTGAATACAATTGGTTTGGAATATGCAAAAATCAATGGCTGACCCAAAACTGGAGACAAGCAAAAAGCACTGGGCTTTTGAGACACTTTAAAACTGACAAAATCTTGATATCGTGAAGCTATAAGCAGAAACATTACAATAAGAGTTCATATACATTTTGTACACTCTTTCACTCCTATAATACAGAAACTGCAGACTAACATCTGTGTTTGGGGTGCAATTACATCAACGACTGTGTCTCCAAAACACCTAGGACTTGCTCCCACATGAACAGTAGCTACTTGAATTTCTACAACATGGACACAATACTGTCAACACTGCTCTGTCTAGGTTTTCTATAGCGTCCAGCTCAAAAGCTGAACTTGTCAATTATAATTACAAATGCCTCTGAAAATTTGGGCTGCTTTGCTAAGGCAGTCCTTGGTGAAAAGTGGACAGCTGCTGCCTCCAGCAATAAAATATGAGGAGTGCTTCCATTTGCTAGAATCCTAATGTCGGGCTGTCCAATAATAATTTCTAACCTGGGTACTAGACAGACAAGACTTAAGTTTCATATTACTTCAAGAACCCTCAAGGGGATTTCAAAATCATTTCAGCCAGACATCTAGCTGGCAAAGAACAGAAGTCCCCGTCATACAGATGCAGTACAAACCGTTACTTAGGACTGTGCATATCGATACCTGACAGCTGAGTACCCCCGAAGCACCAGTGGTTAAAATGTGAAACCAAATCCCAAAGAACCACCAGCTATAAGGATTAATACACTAATGCAGAATCCACAGTGCTGTTGTGTCAGCCACTGCCTGCAGCCTTGTTGATTCTGATTTCACCTTACTTTTCAAATGAGGTGTCATGAACAGCATCCAGTTCTCACAACCATTCTCAACGGGAAGATTATATCTCAGTTACAAACAATCCAAACAGACAAAGGTGTCTTCGGGCCTATAAAACAACCACTTTTGTCTGTAAAGTTAGTTCTGAGTGTAACAAGGTTGCCTAGGGACAGCTCCTTGTCCAGCTCTTATTTGTCATCACTGAAGGCACACACACACACACACACACAAAGACCAAGTAGTGGCCAAGCCCAAAATGCAAGTTGCAACAGACAAGAGCGCTTTTTAGAACAACTGACTCCTTCAAGGACTTTCCAAGTCCAGCCACCAGCAAACAAATCTCTGAGCTTCTCTGAGTAGTCTCCACCCACCTGCTTCACAGATGCATCAGTGCTGGGTGCACTTGTCTCTCAAAGAGGAGTCTTTTTCTGAAATGCAGTTTGAGTTTAAAAAAAAAAATTAAAAATAATGCATTCCAGCATTCCAATATCTGGAAAAGCACGTTCTGCAAGCCTGGTGAAATAAGCAAACAGATTTTTTAAAAAAATTGTTTTCCCTTCAACAACTTACATGCTATATTCTGCACGGTAATTAAATAACACCTTCAAATGTAAAAATAAGTCAACAAATCACAATGACAACGGATAATAAAAACAATCTACTGGACTTCACATATACTTCTTCACTGACACCTCAATGTTTTTAAATTAAATAAACAGCATATTCAATGCCACTGCAATGTTAAGATAAAGGACTTGAGAATCATACAGGCTAAGCAATTTCTTTCTTCAGGCCAGACCTGGAGGCAGAGCGGTTCCCTCTGGCACTGAGAAACTTGCTGTGGGCAGCTAAGTTCCATGCAAGTTATTTCACACTGGGTATGTCATCTTCCAGAAAAGAAAGAGAGACTGCTTAAACCTCATGAATTATACACACTTTTCATTCTGAGACCTGAAAGCTTTTATACAGGTAGGTAGACATTGCATTCTTGACCAGGTAGAATACTGATTTTGCCTCTTCTGCCTCCAAATTAGGACACATGCCAAGGTCAGGTGTGTTGAAAGACAGCCACTCTTGGCAGCAATAACTTCTCCACTCAAACCAATGACTGCAATCAAATTTAGCGTGTCAGTAAAGCACTCACACAAGCAGACACCAGTCTCAGCAGAGACTTCCAGTCACTTGTGTTTAACATCATCAGGTGAGGCAGGTGTTTGCCAAAACCTCATCTGCCATCATGCTTTATTCCCTCTGATTTTACTAAAAGAAAAATATCCAAGCTGTGCATTCACATAGCAAAAAAAAAAAAAAAAAAAAAATATCCTGGGGCCGAGGTGGCAAAAGCAGCTTTGCCTTCCATCAGAGTCTAGGACCTCTCTCCTCCTCATCTTCTCTTTGGCTACAGTAGAACAGCAGCTGTGTGAGGGCAAAGGTTTCTTCTGCTGCCCAGTAAAAGAGCAGGAGACCATAAAACGTCATGCAGCCAGGCTTTGATTCCACCAGGACGCCATCAGGTACAGGACTGGCAGATATCCCTTGCACACAGCTGCAACCCACCGTTGAGTCTGACAGCAATTTTGATGTGCAATACAATCTTCAGCTTGGGATTTCAAACCACACACCAGCACCTCATAGCTTCAGTTCAGAGATGTACTGACAGCCAAGGTAAGCAAGCCAGGGTCCAAAGCTGAGACTACAAATTAAGTCAAAAATGCGTTTAGACTTCCCTGCTAAAGGAGAGAGAGTTGATTGCTAAATAAAATTTTTCAGTCATGTTAGGAGCAAAAGAAATACCTTACCAGGCCAGGTCCATGGAGCACCTTGCCCAGTGGCAGTAGGGCACCCAGTACTCAATGATACCTACAGCTCATTACTCTTACACTCCCTTAGCACCTACAAGAACTAGATTATGAATGCTAAAAGGCATGTCCCTGAATATTCCCTATCTACTCCCGCATCAGTCATCCTTCAGAGTTTGTCCAACCTTTTTTGCATCTGTTCATATATATTGCATCTGATTCCACAAACTGTAGAAGTCCTCTATGCTCTATATGGTGAGATTTAGCAAAAAACAGTTAATCTCTTGCCTTCATCACCGATTTCATAAGCCTCAGTCATATCCTACCACAGACGTCTGCTCGGAAGTGAAGAGCACCAACCTTTTCAGTCTCCTTGATAAGGCAACTGCTCCATTATTCCCCTGGCCATTTTGACAACGTACAAGAGCAGCAATTAAATCCCCTGTGTCTGTCTTGACATGTGGAAGCCAGGACAGCACATGGACTGGAACTGCTGTTAGTATTCAGCACAGTTACAGGGAAGGAGGAAAAGAGTACTTGGAAATTTCTATATTTGCAGAAAAGCCCTTTTGTGTACTTCAGAAGCTTCACAAAATATGTTATTCCCTTCTCAAAATGCAATCATCTTTCCTGTTTTTCAGGCAAACCCTACCTCCAACTGTTGTCTTTTATAAAGTTGATTAAACAAAACCCAAACAATTAAGAAGGCTATAATGAATGTATCTCCATTGACTGAAATAACATACATATAAAATATCTGTAAAGAAAAGACTTGCTTGATCCAGACTGGGATAAAATAACCCTCACCATTTGGTGAATGATCAGAACTGTTTTATTGTTACTGAAAGACAGCAAAAGACAGGCTTGAGTTTTAGAGTAGTAATTGCATGAGACAGATTCCAAAACAAAAATAAAAGTTACCAAACCAACATTTCCTCTCCTCCATTTCATTCCCTTAGTCCCATACATTAAACACACACAAATTAAGCCAACCTCTCTTAACAGTTACAATCTAAGTCTTTGGCACAAAAAACTTTATTCTTATCTCCCTTTCTTGCTGAACCAGGAAAGCACATGGCTTCTTTAACAGCTAGTGCATGTGTGATAAATTAAATTATCTTGCCTGTTTTGGATACTTCTCTTGTGTCCATTTTAAACCTGACTCAAAATGCTGGCTACAAAAGACGTTAAAGCAATTGTACCATTTATCTATTATGGAGAAAAGGGAATTGGAGTCGAATGCTACTGGATGATACAGCATGCAGCACCAGGTTGTGCTGGAGGTGAAGAGAGAAAAAGGAGCATGGATAGGAAGGAAGGAAAAAGAAGGGTAGAGCCTTACAGACTTCTTTGCAGCTTGCCTGTTACACCTATCATGAATAAGATGACATCCAATAATTTCAATGTAGGTTTCTCCATTCTCTTTCCTATGTGGATCTAGTAAAATTAAGTACATCGCAACAATTTCTAGTTATGATATCCCAAACCTGGGGGCTCGTTTGCCTGGTGTCTAATGAGTCAGTATTACACTCCCAGCAGAGGTGTTTTATTCTATATTTGCACAGATATGGGTGCCTGTGCTAAGGCAGCACACCCAAGCTCCAAAGCACCCGCTAGTTATAGGGTTGGCATTAACATATTTGTGTTTCTACTATATACACATTTTTTGTCATTGGATGATTGGTTAAAAAGTCTTCACCTATGTAAACTAGTGCACATGCCTAATCATTCTTTTGAGTCAGGTTGGGCAGTCCATGAGTCAGTGATTGCTGTCTCCCCTGAGCCAGTTATCTTTTCCCTAGTTTCCTCCTCTTTGGCAATCTTCAGCAATTCTTTAATGTCTGTTGGTCAGACTAACATATTTCAGCTACACGTTTTTGACAATCATGTAGGTTATTTAGATAAGCATTAACTAACACAAGGGTAGGGCTATACAATGGACATCTTTAGCAGCAACGGTCTTTTAAATTACACACTGCGTCTGACTTTTCTGTGACCATTAGGGCCTTTTTAAAAAATACTTAAGTGTGAGTTCCAGTAACAGTCTCATGCAGCTGTCAGAGCTGAACTCCAGAACCATGTGCATTGGGTTGACTGCTAAGGGTTTAAGGTTTACTGTTCTTTTGTCATCTTACACAGAAAGTACGTTTGTGTGTTCAATACCCTACAAGGCATCTTTCCACGTTCTCCTGAATAACACATGTAAGAACACAACCAGAATAGAGAAGCTTTTATGCCATTATCAAGAAAATCTCATGAATATTCAATCACTTCTGAAATTACTTCCAGGTGAGGAGTAGCATTTACTTTAAAAAGAAAATAATTGCCATTTGTTTTTCACATCTGACTGTAGTAAACAGATCCCACACTCCATTAACCTTATCATGCCTTACAGTTAAAGTGGGAGAGCACTGCATCTTCCTTCCCCTGCCACATCTCTCCCTTATCAGTGTGAGATGTGCCTGACCTAGAAATACATTTAATTCAAACAGACGATGGAGAATAAAAGTCTGTGTGGTACAGGTGAGAGGCGGGAGAGAATGTCAAACAGGAAAGCTTCCTTTGGCCATTCACTTGGAAAAAAGCACAGCCACTTGAATTCCTATCAGTCAAAAATGGCCTATGGCTGTGTCACTTCTTTTTGAGTCTTTTGTTGTTAGCTTTCAGCATCCTTTCCCCTTTCAGATCATCTCTTACAACAAACAAACAAACCACCCCAAACCTCAGAGTGATAGCGATCCCTCCAGACACGTGGATATTTCACACGACAGACACACACAGCCTTGAAAATGCATCAGAATGAATGAAACAGTCTATAGTCAACATGAAGCCACTAAACCCTCATATCTGAGCTGAATTCTATAACCCACCATAAAATCCCACTGCAAAGAAAAAGGGGTGAAGTTAAACAATGTATTCATGGAAGAACATAATTAGACTACATTTATTTGGTTAAACTAATGATTCATTTACCCACCGTATTTTTGATTTGACTTATTTTGTGAACCGGTTGAATCCTCAAAAGTTTAAGATCTCAATTTTAAAATATCAGTGAATCAGGACACTATTTCTGAAATGGATGAAAGTTCAAATATTTGTGTATCTCCAAGTAATTGTTCGTTCAGTTTTCAGAGAATCTAAATTTGTACTTTTGCCAGTAAATTTCAACCGTACCCTATCAACAGACTAGCAAACACAGAAGTTTACAGTTTCACACACACACATTTGCACAGCATCATAGATACCACATTTTTTGTTTGATATAAACCCTAGCAGAAGTTTAATGTAGGATGGACTCCCAAAAAGTGAAGCTTAAAGACAGATTTGAAGTAGGAGGAGCTGTTGATCACATATGCCTGTTGTTAACAGATTTTATTCTTTTAAGTAGTGACAGAGGGTAAGAAAAGAATTAATGTGTTGAAAACTATGGTGAGGAAACTTAGACAGAAGATATTCTCTCTCTAGATCTTTCATTTCCAGTCATGGTGGTGCAGACATTAAGAATGTGGAATACCATTTTGATCCATCACAAATGCAGGCATGTGGAAAAAGCAAGTGTAATTTACACAACTGTGTAGATATCCTAATGTTTAATTTCTTCCTTTAACTAAATGAAGCAAACCAGCATATAGGAGATCTTGAGTTGGAAGGGACGCACAGGGAGCATCATGTCCAACTCTCAGCTACACACATGGCAATTTAAAAGTTAAACTATATATTTAATAGGATTGTTCAAACACTTCCTGAACACTAGCAGGCTGGGGGCCTTGATGAGCTTGTTCCAGTGCTTGATCACCCCCCTCAGTGAAGAATTTTTTCCTAATATCACATCTGAACTTTCCCTGATGCAGCTTTAAGCTATTCTCTTGCATCCTATCACCAGACACCAAAGAGATGAGCACCTCCATTTTCACTTCCCCTCACAAGGAAGCTGTAGACAGCCATGAGGTCACCACTCAGCCTCCTCTACACTGAGCTAACCTAGCATCCTCAGCCACTCCTAAGTCATGTGCTTTAGTCCTTTCACCTTCTTTGTTGTCTTCCATTCAACACATTCTCATATTTTTATCTTCCATATTGTGGAGCCCAAAACTGCACACAATACTCAAGGTGAGGCCTCACCAATGCTGAGTATAGTGGGACAATCGCTTCTATTTATGGTTAAGCTATACCATGCCTAATGCACCCCAGCGTAGGGTTGGTCTTTTTGGCAGATTTATTACTTGCATTAAGGTTACCATTAACCAAAACCCCAAAATCCCTTTCTGTGAGGCTGCATTCCAGCCTCTTATCTGTTAATCTATATGTGCATCCAGGATTATACCACCCCAGGTGCAGAATCCAGCATTTTTCCTTATTAAATTTCATATGGTTGGTATTGTCCAAAGCTTCAATCTACCAAGATCTCTCTGTAAGGCCTCTCTATCCCTGAGGGAATTAACAGCTCCTTATAATTTAGTGTCATCAGCAAGCTTACTTAGTGTGCATTCAACTCCCATATACAGGTCCCTGGTAAAAATACTGAAGAGAATTGGCCCCAAAAATTGACCCCTAGGGAACATCACTAGTGACTGGCCAGATGTTACCCCATTTAATACAATGCTTTGAGCCCAGCCTTCCAGTCAACTGTTTATGCGAGATATTGTATACGTGTTTAGCGCTCTCACAATATCCTTCCAGACAAGCATAGAGTATCAAAAGCTTTCTTAAAGTAAACAAACATCCACCACCTCCCCTTCACCAACTAGTTGGGTAACTTTCTCATAAGAGGGTATTAAGTTAGCAACATATGACTTTCACTTTGTGAACCCATGTTGGCTCTGACTGATGACTGCATTGTCTTTTAAGTATTTTTCAGTAACTCCAAGAATAATTTTCTCCATAACTTTAACTAGGCACTGGTGAGACTGACAGGTGTATAATTACCATGCCTGCCTAATTTCTTGCCCTGATTAGAAGTCAGAATAATTTGTTAGGTTCCAGTTCACTGGGACCTCTCCAAATTCCCAAGACTATTGATAAACAACTGAGAGAGGTATCATAACATCAATGAACTCTTTCAGTATCCTGCCATAAATTCCATTGGGGCCCATAGACTTACGTACATTCAGTTGCAGCAGCAAATCCGACACACATGCATAATCAGCTAAAATCTTACCTCTCTCCCAGTTGTGGTCCTCTGACCCAGGGCTTTAAGAGAATGAGCAGCCATGATTGGTCTTAAAGACAGAGACATTAAATACCTCTGCTTTATCTTCATTTCTGTTTGTAGGGTGACCAACCTTATCAAGTCACAAACTAATCTTTTATTTAGTCCTCCTTTTGCTGGTAACATGCCTAAAGTCTTTTCTGTGGTCCACCACAGTACTGGCCAGTTTTAACTCCAATTGAACTTAGACAATGAAAATTTTCTTCCTACAGCAGTGAACTGAATTTCTCTAGTCCTCCCATGTAACCTAACCTTACTTCCAAAGTCCATTTACTTTGACAAGGTGAAATCACTTGCTCCAGGGGCTTTAAATTTTGACCAGCATTTATGGACCTCAGTTCTCCGGATTCCCAGGAGACTTTACTAACTCCTATAACACCCTAATTACTGCTCTCTCAAAATCCAGGATATTAGCTGTGCTAACAGGTTTTTTCATACCACCAAAGATTTAAAACTCAAGCACTGCATGATCACATGCATGTGACCAAGACAGATGCCAATCCTCACTTCACCTGAGACCATTTCAGACAAACACCACATCCAGAAGGGCACCTTTGCTAGTCAGCTCCCTTCATACCTGTACCAAAAAGTTGTCTTCAAAGCACTAGACTGGACCTGTTAGCATCTGCTGTAAGATAGTCCCGGTTATCCATGAAGTTGAAGTCACTTGTAAGGACAAGGACATCTGATCTAGTGATTTGCCTTAATTCCTTATAGAATAATACTTTGGCATCACTATGCTAGGTAAGTGATCTTCAGTAGACTCCTACATCACCTGCTTTATTATTTATTCCACTAGTCCTTACCCAGAGGTTCTCAAGCACGTCTTCCCTAACCGCAGGTGCTGTACAGTTCAACTTCTCCTTACATAGAGCATTATCCCTCCCCCTTACCTATCCCAAGTAGCTCACCCCAAAAGCCTATATCCCATACATAACAGCTCTTCAGTCTCTGGACTCTTCCCAGTCTTACTTGTGCCAGTGATGTTGTAGTTCTGGGACTGAGCCATAGCTGCTAGTTCCTCTTGATTATTTCTAATCAAGATCATAATTTCTAATGCATGCATTAGTGCAGAAACCTTTTAGATTACCTCCAGTATACTCCGTACCTCATGGTGCAGCATGAAAGCTCTGATTAACACACTGGGGGTCTACATATTTCTTCCAGTGCCATGCTTTATAACTGGGAGGCTGGAGTACTACCGGCAGTCCTGATTGCTTTTCCAGTCTCCCCAAAGCCCTGATGTCTCTTTTGATCACCCTTGGACTTCTCAATGGTACCTTCATTGGTACCCACACGAAGAAGTAATAGGCTAGGAAGTCTCCTGTTAATAACTTTAACCTAAGCCCCCGTGAGATTGATAACTTCCCTAAAAGGTAGGTCTGGTCAGCTAATAAGGTCCTCTCTTCCCTAAGAGGGGAGTTCTATAGTAATAACCTGTGTTTTTTTGTCATGGAGGTGGTCATAATACAGGGAAGTGGCCGACCTGACCCTGGTGACGCTGCAAGCATGGATGAATCACCTTCAACCTCACCATGTCCCTGCCCATCTAACTCCTCATCCGTGTTGTGTAAAGGCAGCTGTGATTTGAACCCTTCAACAGCAGGCAGAGAAAAGCTCCCCAATGTTGAGGCTACTGTGCAAAGACAAGCACTAGCACCCCATCAGGCATGCTTTTGCAGCAGGGCAGGTGGAACCACCACGCTCCTTGGTAAATGTTAACATGCATGCCATTCCCAAACAGGATGAAATCCCGTGCAATCCTGAGTGTAGAGTGACAAAAATCAAAGGCTGTTCAAGTCAAATATCTAAACACAGAGAAAGAGAGGCGAGGGCAACTGCTGCCAGTAGCAGGTGCATCCCCAAACCATGTAAACATCCCCACAGTCCCTTACATGCATGAAGTCACAATCACTCCAGCTCATACACCTGTTCTATCAGGTGACAGTCTGCAAGAACACAGCTTTTCATAGGAAATTACTGCACTCAGAAAAGTAAACACCTGGACCAGCCAGAAGTCAGGTAATTAATATTTGGAATAAATATTGGAAGTTATCAAGGCATCTCGGGCAAATGTCATGTGCTGTGTTCAGAAATATTTCCGGATAATTCAGCATACAGGTAGGTGAGGTTGCACACAATCCTGACGAGTTGAAAAACTCTTGCCTGGCTTTATTGCTGAGAAAACACCAAGAGCCTGCTCAGCCTCTGCTACCAGTTTCAGTCTGTGGGGAAAGCAAGAAGTCTGACCCACGGGTCTGAAGTCATACAATCTTAATGACAATGGTCTCTACTCAAACCCTTGGATGTCAAACTGCCCACCTCGGCCCAATAACCCCAAGGACAGGGAGTCCTCTGGGATGCGTGGCAGCCAGCTCCCGCTGAGCCCCGCTTCCCGGCGGTTGCCATAGCAGTGAAAGGCAAACCTAGCAACAGACACACAGGCCTCCCAAGTACACAACTCCAAACCACATTTTTAAAATAAATTAAATTATCCAGCCTTGCCTGCTGCCCAAAAAAGTATAACATGTTTCAAGAAGCTGTTAAGATTGTGCTGGTTTTGTTCAGGCACACAAGAGAAGGAATTTAATTACAGCTAAAATTAAAAGATAAGCAGTATGCTGTGGCAAAATTAAAGTCTTTTGCAGTAAGATCTGCCTTTTGATATACCTTTTGTAAAAACTATTCTTCTGGCAGTTATTGACTACGTAAGTAGTTATGTCAGGCAATGGAAAGCAAAGTAAGAGTTTAGCTTTTCTTTTAGAGTGGCTTTGTCTTGTAACCCTGATTCCTTTCTCCCAAAAAATGTGATTGTACAGCAGTTTTGTTCCTATCAAAAGGAGAGATTATTTATGCCTGTTCAAAATTAATCCCACTACAGCTCGGGATCTGTACCTTACATTTTCATGTGCTTATCAACATGATTATTCAATACGTATCTTAAGTGTTTGCCATGTCTTCAGAGGCGTATTAACTTGGCTTCCAAAATTATTTATCTACCTCTTCAGCTTCAAAACCTTGCATACTAATACTTTATCTCTGTGATGCATAGTGGAAGAAACAGCCTACAGAGGAATATGAAGAGTATAAAGCATTTGGTTTCTGCAGATTTCACACAGTTCAGTATATTCTACTTAACGTGAATACAGCCTTTTCATAAAAAGGGTACAAAGCCCTGTAGGCCAAATGGACATGAAGGAGGCTTGAAGAAATAGAGGAATGTTCCTCTGTTATTGCCTTCTTTCCACTGAAGGGTTTTTCCCTGGCTCCAATTATTTTTTTCTGAACAAAATGTACTTACTGAAGGAACCCTTTGGGTAATCACTTTTCCCCTGAAATCACAGGCGCTAAATTGTGTGAAGATCACTGGAGGGATAATTCCAACAAAAGTGCCCCACCAAGTTTTGCAAGTCACCTCTTCAGCTAAATTCAGACTGGATGAAGTGGTTCCACTCACCGCACTGCAAAATTCTGATGGGATTGATCTGACTTGTTTACCTAGATAAATAAAACACTTCTCATCTGAGAGTCAGGAAGGAACCCAAGATATTCTACCCAGTCCCTAAGGACAGCAATCTATGATTCATCACCGCTAAAAATTTATGCACACATCAACTCTAGGAAAGGGGCAAATTTCCCAAATGCTGGCCTCTTGTTAAGGAGCAATGCTCCTTAGACAAAAATGCAAAAATAGTACGTATTATTTAAAAGAAGACAGAATAAAATGCAGTTATATATTTTACAGGTTTATCACTGAAGCGAACTCATATTGAAGCATTAATTCTCACTCCTGTAAGCCATCAAAACCTGAACATAAACGTCCCCACGACTCTGAACCAGCATGCTCAAAGGCTGATTAGAAGCCTTTTGAAGGATGTTGTTTTATTTGGTAGCTCCCCTGATAAATGCTGACTGTTCACATTCCTGTTGATATATCTGGAATCACAACTCATTAAATTGTTTCCATCTGCAACCAGTCTTTTCAGGGAAGGTGCCTGTGAATTAGAAACCTCTTTCCCCCCCACTTACTGCAGATAAATATCAGAATCAAGATAGTAACACTCACGGCAAGTCAAGTATACACAGAAATTAGACCATCTGGCACAATTAGTGAGCCTGAGGGCTGGTTAATGAACTGTAATATACACAATCGAGCATGCATGCTGCAGTTGCAATTCTTTAAGATACAGTGGACACGTAAATTTAGCAGGGCACGTAAGTCTTTCTAGTATGTACAATTGTTATTTTTGTATGCACAGGTATTAGAAATGAAAGCTTTTTCTCTGAGACATTTCTATACGCATCTTGATGTTGCCATAAGAGCACACAAATGAAGAATTTTGGCTTTATACACAGTAGAAGCGGTAAAAGGCATCTAGTTCAGGCCATGGTTTTGATTGCTTACAGCATTACACAAACTCATTTTGGGGATTCCACCAAACTGTGATTTAAGTGTTTTCTGCTGTGCATCAGGAATGACAAACACCACCATCCGCTGCATCTCATTCTTCTCCATACACGAATTAGCAGCGCCTGAGGAATCAGCTCAATACAGTTGTCCACAAAGAGAAGACAGCAGCTGCTAATTCCTCTCCACAGCTACCATTACAGGCCTCCTATCATCCAATTGCCACTGAGAAAATTAACATCTTAAATGTGTCACTTCTTCGCTGCTCATATCTCTGCGGTGGCAACATTTGTTTAAATCCTCCTCCTTTCTCAAGGCTTCAGTACTCATTTACACAGAAAACAGTACTGTACATGCCACTGAGGGGTGTGCCCTTCACCAAAAATATGAGTTAGAACACACATGGGTTTTACCAAATTAACTGTCTGCACAGGTGTCCTGTATCATGGCACTAAATTAGCTTTTATTCTTTTCCACAGCCTTTGACACAGTGTGGTTACATCAACAGGCAAACATACACACACGTTTGAAAATAATTTTTATTAAGCTTGTCCCAGGCACAGGATTTAAAAATACAGTTTATCAAATAGTTTACTTCCTCAAAAGACACAAATATTATGCAAGTGTTTCTGGGCATAATTAAATGCTTGCTCTCCTGCCATTCAAGTGTAGATATATGAATAAGACCAAAAAGGCTATCAAAGTTTCACAAACCATTTCAATATAGTCTTTTCCTTCTCAACTAGAGCCAGGGATGACCACCTCTTTTGTAAACATACTGCCGGTGAAAGGCATAATGTGACACAACTCCAAGGTTCTACAAAGGCAGACATGACTGGTTGGCTGCACTCCTATGAAGTGCCAAATATTCAACAACTTGGTAGCCAACATTAAAAAAAAGAAGGGACTTCTCTGGCCTCGTCTAGTGCTTCGTCCACTGTGCTGTGTTATTTTCCAAAGACACACATTTTTGTTTGTACGTAGCAAAAACAGAGTGAAAACCAAACCAAGATGTAGCAAAGGCCTATGAAAGATTAAGTTGACAGGCCTAGAGGGCTGTGTCAACATATTTCACTGCTGGTACAGGCCAACACTTGTGCACATGAAAGTTGACATAATTAAAACTCAGCAGAGTAGGGAGATAACTAGACTTTCACACACACACACTTCTGCCCCCTTCCACAGCAATACGCCCTGTAAACCTTCTCAATAACACCAAAGTGAAACTTGTCTGCTTGAGATTCCTTGGCTCAGTTTTTATACCTCATTTAACACTAAGCCAGTCTTAAGCAGAAGGTCTGTTTTTAACCTCTCCTCAGATGATACCAAATTCCCCTATTTAGAAGCCTCTAAGGGGAACGACACATCATAATTAGTTTAGATTTATCTTCTGAAGAAGCCACAAGAATTCAGTCTCAAACACTTCTTGATCAGTCAGAACCCTCCTTTCACATGTTCAATCTCCTGAAGCTTTTTCCTTAGAGGTAACATTGCTTCCCAGCACCTGCGTTTAAAACAGAGTACAGAAGCAGCTCCCTGCCCGTATCATTAACCACTGCATTGATTTGCAGAAGCAGACTAGGTGGCTACACCACACTCACCTCCACACATGGCCACCAGGAAACTTCTTCAGCCTAAGGAGTACAGACCACTTCCAGTCCCAGTCCCCCTCCAAAGGTAAACTATATCATCTGGCAGCCCTGGCAGTTCAGACTGACTGCATGGGGAGAGCTCCTGCTGACTTACTGCAAAACTCCACTCCGCACTTAGGAGCTCTGTAAATACACCGTCAGTGCTCCTGCTGCTCTCTGTGTGTCCCCTGATACCACTAAGGGTAATGTAAGTCTACTTTATAGATGTAAAGTCCTTTACTAATGCACAGGCTGTTTGAGTTGATAAATTTAGTGCAATTATTCCTAATACCCATAAGGAGAATGCAAGAGATGAGAAGGAAGAGATTACAATGGATGAAATTCAGGGCTATCAGAGGGGTTCTGAGGCAGGCTTAAAACTCTATTTTGTATGAAAACGAGAAGCTGCTTCATTAAGTCATTCACATGGCGGTGCAGTCCTCAAGAAGATGGGGAGAAGGCCTAAAATTGTCATTTTTAAAGAGGAATCTGTAGCTTGAGCCAAGATTAGAAAACTATTTTGAAAGACTGTACAGAGATACAACTCTTATTGTGGAGCTTTTGATGACAGCACAATTGTTCTGAACTTGCACTCTTCACGCATGTTTAATTTCTTGGAATAGCCTAAATCAAAGGTTTTATTTCAGTGTCTGTCTTCACCATGCTCAAGATTTTTACTTCAGCATACATTACTTTTAAATACAAGGAGAGTGAAGAGATTCTGAATTTAAAACTTGGAAAACTTTAACAAATACATTTAAGTCTAGCATGAAAAGGATAAAAAAGCAAAGATGAAATCTTCATGAAATACTTTTTTTTGTAAACAGAGGTACAAGTCTCTTAATTCAACTGATTTTTGTCAGCTTCTATGCAATATTTCTGCCATCCTGTTAGCACCAAAACATGATGAAATTTATATACTCTGTATTGCAATTCTCTCAAGGGACCAGGACATTTGAAAAGGTCTGGGTATGGTTATCAACTATGAGACAGAACACTCCTTAGTTGCCTTGCTGATTGGATACATATTGACACACGTTTATTTGAATAACATTTAGAGGGTGAGACCTGAGTCTCAGTCCTGGTCCTTGTCACCTGATAAGCAAATGCATTTATGTGGTTATAAACTGGGATTACAGAACACTTCAGGAACAGGATATGAAAAAGAGACATTCACTGAAGTTTATAAGAAATCAATCAGTTCTATGAGAAAAATTGAGTTTGGATTTATCTGATATCAGTAGATTTACAATAATAAAATATAGGCAGTCCTTAAATTCTTCCCTGATGCACTTCATTTGGCCACTGCTTCCATCACTTCCCTTCTCGTAGCTGCTAGTTCCTAAATTCCTTGCTATTCATGCTTCTTCATTTAATTAAAACTGATGGATTAACAAAGTTCTGTCTGCTTTGTGAACAGCCTTTCTGGTGTATGTGCATACTGCTGAAGGAATGGCTGCATGGGGTCAGGAAAATATCCCAAGTTTAGTATCTTTTCTCAGAGAGCTGATGCTGAGGAAGCCAGTTTAGGAAGTGGTTTCCAAATTGAATTTTTCCTTCAGGTCTTGTATGTTACCACCACTAATAGATTTCATGAAGCTACTATAGTCCTTTTTAAAAAGTTTCCTGTTCAAGTTTTTACACCTTCTTAGAAGAATATACTCTTCTGTTTACTTATTGCTGTATAAATATAGATTCACCAACAGGACATTATAGACAGAAAAGAGTTTCAGTATCTTGGTTCATTTTTAAAGAGGTTAGGCAGGGCTTTTTATTTCCCCAGCTTGTGCTGTTGTCCATTGGAAGTACCAGATATTGAGATGCCCTCTCACTGCACTATGCCAGACCTACCAGACTGAAGCTATACATTGTTCCATGCTATAAACATGACTGATCTGTTTGCACACCAACCCAGAAGACTGTTTAAAGTATTATGAGCATCTTTCAGTCTGTACTGTACGACCGAGTCAAAGGGCAAGCACCACTTATGCATGCACTAAAAAGTACTTCCTACCACACTTGTTTTTCCTGGAAGTATCCATTTAAGTCCTGACCCACACTGACCCTTGTTAGCTCAATAAAAATAGCTAGATCACAATTCAGGATTCAGTTGCATGGATAACATTTGATCTGCTTTCTATGGTTTTTCAGAAAACAAATCTTTTTCTATGGTCACAGATATGCACTCACAGAAATAGCCTGCCAATGGGTGATCCTCCAATGCACAGCTGAAGGGAAAAATGCATCTCAATTACTGAGATTAATAGAAATTAATTGGAAAAATCAGCTTGGTATGAAACTATGTAAAGAGTGAAGATAGCTAAATATTGAAGAGTTTGTTAGTTTATTCCCCCCCTCCTCCCCAAAGATGTCTCCTTTATCTCTTAATATATCATAATTTCTCTTTTTTTCCATAATTAGCAGAGGGAGAGCAATCTCACATCTAGGATCTATCACAAAGTGTAATAGCATGGTAAATCTACTGACAGAAAAAGGGGAGGGAGTGGGAGGATCATCGTATTTAAATAGTCTTGCACTGAGAGAAGGGGATTTTTTTTTGTCAGAGCTATTTCCACATGATATCTTTCTTTCCCCTCCTTAAAGCTTCAGCCAAAACCAGGCAGCTACAAATAAGACAGGTAATTAAGTTTCCAAGCTACCTGTTCCAGATTGTCCTACATATTTGTAACAGTTTGAGAGGCACTAAAACAAAGTTAGCTGAGAGCTAAATTACAGGTACTTGCATTTAGAGGGTTAACTGCTTACTGCTTGCAACTATGCTTATAAAGCTAGAATTTGCATATCCACATTAAGATTTAAAAAAAAACCTGAAGAAAACCAAAAAAGTGTTTTCTCTCTCAATTTCAAGTCTTCAGAAACAAATGCTACATCAATCTTTTTCACAAGAACCAGAACAAATCTCTCCTGCTGCTTGCCAGTCTTTATATGACACTGGAGATTATTCAGCTTCATCTCTGAGGCTTGCTCCGAGAAAGCGAGATAGAGAGGCTCTTGGCAGCAGCTGTTAACCCACCTGCAGAGACAACTTCTGTCTCGTTTCATCTCCTGAATTGCTCAAGCCACCAGACTAATGTTTGCTTGTTCACAATTTAAGGCACCACACAGTCCTCTGGGACTATGCAAGAAAGGAATGTCAGAGCTTTCGGGGCCTGAAATCCAAGCTGTTCTCCCTATTTAAATATTGGGCAGCTATTAAGACCGAGCACATCCTGGAAAGCCTAAATGGATCACCCAGGGTAGCAACAAACCCTCGCTGACAAGAGTATGCATGGCCGCTCAATGCTAACAGCTGTCTCTATACTGGAAGCCCTAAATCATGTGTTCACCATTGTTCTGATCTGCTACCATCTCCAAAGAAAACAAACACTGAAGCAGCTACGCTCTGTGTAAAGCACTGTACTTTGAAGTACTCATCTGCCTGAAGTAGATAACTTTTTTAAAAAGGCATTAAGACAAACTGGCACTCACCTCCTCTTAACTATTACATCCTTAGAAATTAGATCTGCAAAGTGTTATTTCTTTTCCTTCTGGACTGCAAAGGGTGGCAATAACTCTGAAAAGTAGACACATCCCGTACCGACAGACAGCATGTTAGCACAAAGCTTCGCAGTGTATTTGTCTGTTGGTGTCTCTTCATAGCAATTACGAATATCAACTATTTTTTACTCCTGTCATAAGCAAGCTAACAATAGAACTATAAAAAAAGATGAGCTTTTTATATTTTTTGACTACCTAGGGAAAAAACACGTCACGTGCAGAGAGCTTCTACCTGGATTCCAGTGAAATGAAGGGAAGGTAACAAAGCTAAGGAAGTGGGCTTTAGAAGTTCTGTGTAGCTAATGACTTCAATTTATCTATTTAATCATTTAATTTATACATGAACCTCCAGAAAGCTAAAATCCATTTTCAGTCTGACCACCCAAGGAAACCAAACCACTGGAACTACTGCTCTTTTTGGGCTGTTTCAGCCCAGTGTAGAAGTGGGGCTTTTTTTGATGCATGAAGGTCCCCGAATTCACGATAACAAGCAGTCTTAAAAAGAAGAGAGGTCCAGATTACTGTCTTAATGGATGCAAATCCACAAGTCTTGGCCATTTCCCAATTATTTTCTTCTGAACATCCCCAGAGTCAAGTCCCAGCATACACACAAGTCCAAAGCAGGCAAATCCAGGGCTGTTCTCCATCCACCTGGACAAAGGACAGAAGAACAGGCTGGAAGAGGTACAGTGGAGAGATGCTACATCCCTGGAAGGGAGGCAGCTGAGAAGGCAATAAATAAGAATCTAAGGTATCAGCTGTAGGGATGAGGAACACAAAACTGCAAGAGACCCAAGATCATCAGTTAACTTGCTCAGAGTAGGCTCTTCTCCCTCCTTGATAGATTGCACCTCCTAAACACTAGTAACTTCAGCTTTCTAAAGAGCAAAGGGACTTGCGCCTTTTAACTGCTGCCAGTTCAGTCAGCATAGGCTGGAGAATACTGATAGCTGCTCCCATCCTATTTTATTTAGCTCTGCTATTCCTTAATTTATAATTAAACACAAATCAAGCCTGCTAAAGTCTGAGCCATTTCACATTTTACGTTAGGGGCTTTTTCTGCAAGTAGGACATGCTGAACTGATCTATTTTAGGATCCTAAGTATAAATGAACTTCCCAAAACAAAACACACAATTATGGTACAAGCAAGTTATTCTTTTGGAGTACATGAAATTGAATAGTAAAAGCTGTGCTAAAGAGCTGAGAAACAGCCTCTATTTTGAGCAAGAACTAAGTCGTATATCTTTTCTCTGATCTTAAGCCAGCTCAGCATCACATAAAAGATACATGTTGACAAAGGCTGAAAAGTACTATTTCTAGGTATGCTAGTTATTGTTTTGCAAACAAGCTAATAAAATAATCCTACAAACCCTAGCAAGATAACCCAACATCTACATTTCTTGATATCTTTTCCCACACTTAGGGTGGATTTAGTAAGTTGCTCTTACAGAACACACTGTTTACAAGTTTTTGTTAGTTTGTCTCATATAGTAGAAGTTTGTATATCTGTTACACAAGACTGTCCTTTACAGGGCAGAAAGCAGCGATCAACTTTTGGCTTTCTGCTGACAGGCTATCAGGCGAATTTTTTGTTGCACAGTGAAGTGACTAACAAGCCTACGTGTTTCTACTACTCCCTGAATCAGTTGTCTACCATGATATAGCTTGTCTTAATTGACATTCATTTCTCAATTGGGTATGAGGGGAAAAAAAAAGGGAACAGAGCAAGAAGGATTCAGATTACCCAGAGACACATTAAAGCATTTTGCACCTTTAAATGTATACCAGCATTTCAAGTCAATCAAATTGCTGCTATTGAGTAGTGCATGTTTTGAAAAAATCTGCTTATCAGCTCAAGCTTGCCAGCTTTTGTTCGCAATTTCTAATATGCCCTTTTCTCAGAAGCAAAGTCTTCCCTCTGTTTTGCAAATATCAACTGCTACTTTGTACATGTGATTCCCATAATAGCAAGTGATCCGATAAGCTCTGGCAGGTCTATAGAAAAAAAAAACAACCACCCTAAAACAGCATTTCTCTTTAAACAGCTATTTGTTATTCCTTAACTTGTTCAACATGTTGTCTACCCCCTGTCATTATACACCCTGGTTGCTACCCCTACACAAAATTTTGGCAGCTCACCCTGCACATACCCTGAAATACAGGCCAAGGGAAATCTGACCTTCCCCTAGCTGCCCTCCTTTGCCACTGGCTGTATCTGCCTGTCTCCACACCAGGGTGCCACCTCACTGCTCCCTACCCATGAAACCCTCTTCAGTCTCCACCTGAGAAAGGTTCAAGAGCACTGAGCTCCAACCACAGACATTCTTCTAAATAGTACACTTAGTTTAACTACAGAAAATTTTGCTCTGCTTTACAATAGAAGAGTAATGCAATATTTTCTCATTTCTTCCAGCTTGTATTTCTGCAAACTGAAAAAAGAATGACCCCACGGGATTCCACAGTTCTTGCTTTTAAGTTAAGATTTCCAAAATACTTCACATTCACAAAATTATTTCCTGGCTTGTAAATAACTATTTTCCCCATCTTTCACACAGAAAACAGAGGCAATAGGTCTGGAAACAAACAAACAAAACAATTACTCCTGACTTCCAGTTCTTTCATGCAAACCACAGTTCTTTGTCCTGCTGCTGAGGCAAGTAAAAGTCAGCATGTTTAAAAGTGCCTGCTGCAAATTTGACAATAAGGATTTCCCAGAATACTGAAAGACACTAAAACATGTAGTAGTTGATGGCATAATGAGAAATCTCCCCTGTGATTTCTGTATGGAGGAGAGAAATGGCATATTCTTTAAAAATGAACACAGTATTAGGTTTTTAATTTCATTTTTCCACTGCAACTTACATAGCTCTTATACGAGAGATGATGTAACTTTTATGCTTATTAAAGTACATCTTAGTATAAATATTCAGCCTTTTGGGGAAAGTTTTTGTTGTAGGGACTATGTATTCACTAAATTGCATTGGAGTAGCAGAGGAAAAGAATCACCTAAGATTGATACTCTCTATCTTTGGAGAGGCTTACACTGGATCTTATCTAGAAACATTGATATATACGGTCATTTAGCTTTATAAGAAAGCTGGTTTTTTTTAAAAAAATCTGATTTATGAGGAAGTTCTGTAAGCTTTAGACTGATATTATAAAAATGGTAGGCAGTAACATTTGATTCTCTTATGAGCAAGACAAATGAGCACTTATTAACTTACCTATAATCATAACAGGCAGGTACTTCAGTGTTGATTTTGTAGAGACTTAATTAAAAGCAATAGTAGAATTTAATGAACAACAACATTATCTGTACACTTCTGTGTCTGAGTCTAAGATAAAGATGTCCAAGTCAGATAAAAGGGTATCTCAGGATCCACAGTTGGTGAGAAGTGAACATAAGAAAATACCTACAAACAAGCCAATCAAAAACCACAGACAGGGGTTATTGGAAAAACATAACATGGACTTTTTTATTCATTTGTGTTTGATTTATGCTTACAATTTCATGCAGTGCTTTTGTATACATCCTGTCACTGATAAGAAATTGTGACATTATCTTCACTATTAGCTCTTTTCTTAGTAGTTTATAACGCTGTAGTTCTGTGCTGTTCTGATTTGCTTTTAACTACTCCCTCACAGATGCCTTTACATTCGGTTAGATTGATAATTACGCAATAGAAACATTATACTTTAATGAAAAGTGAAAGCAGAACATCTATTATAAACTAAAAGGCTTAAATTCTATAATTTTCAATTGAATTGGATTTTTTAACCCTATGATTCTATTTCCAGGGAGATTTGCCTTAAAAATAATGACTGGGAAGGATTTTTCAGCTGGATTCATATTTTTAATAGAAACTTATACAGATACTGTGAAACTGATTGAAACAATTCCACTCTCATCATCGCCCAATTTAGTTGGGCTTTGTTGCGGCAGGTTTTAGAAAAAGATCACCTTCCTTTAAAGCTGTGTCGTGGTTTTGCCCCAGCCGGGGGCCGCACCCCACACAGTCGCTTGTACTTTTAAAAGGAAGGGGGAAGGAAAGTTGGGGGAGGGGGGAAAGGGAAGGAAGAAAGGAGGAAAAGAAACCACAACCTAGAAACCAGAACCACGCAGGTTGGGATAAGGATAGTTTACTAAACAATAACAGAAAACTAGATATAACAATAACAGAAGTTTAAAGCACAAAATAGATGAAACTGGTGATACACAATGCAATTTCTCACCAAACCACACAACTCAGGCCGCACAGCTTAGAGCCCGTCCCGGACAACCCGACCGCCCCAGAAACTGCACGTCCTGGCGTTGTCTCCCCCTCTTCCCCCCAGTCCCCCCTTATACTGAGCATGACGTAACTGGCATGGAATATGCTCTTTGGCCAATTCGAGTCACCTGTCCTGGCTTCGTCCCCTCCTTTCTCACTAGTAAGGAAGTATGCAGAGCTGAGAAAGGTACTTGATTGCCCGGCAACAAATCGGAGACATCAGGGTGCTATCAGCACTGTTCTCATGCTAACACCCAAACATGGCATTCCATTCACTGCTAAAAAAAAAGTTTAACTCCATCATAGCTGAAACCAGGACAAGCTGGCATTAAAAAACAACCAAATGGGGAGGAAAAAAAAGACACAAAAGAGTAAGAAAAGGATTTTGATTCAAGATGCCTTTACCTGAGTAGCCTGCCAGGCAGCCACAGGAGCTGAGCCACTCTGTCTTTCACTAAGCAGAGAGATTATTTCCTGCAGCAGTCATCCACAGAGCTAAGCATTTCCACATGCACTCAGCATTATTACAAAACTCCTCAGTTGTCTTCAGCAATAGTTCATCTTTATGTATGTTCTAATGTTCTCTAGTCTCCTAACAGAAAACTCAGTAGAGAACAATGTGGGCTTTTCCCTCATTTACCACCCTTATCAAATCCCCAAGTCTGATGCCCAGATACATTGATACAAGCATCACAAATAGAACTTTATTTTGTCACTAAATGAAACCCTCTTCCTCTTGCCCTCTAAATATTTATCTATTGGTTTTCAAAATACAACATAGTTCATGTGGATTTTTAGAGGAAAATGAAGTTATGCTGAACATAACTGAAGTTATGCCCTGCACATCTCCTTATCATCTAAATGCTTAGGAAACTAGCATGTTTCTACCCACACATTTAAGAACTGACTTTCTGATGCAACTTTTTTGGAGGATATGATGACACTTCCAAATCCTGAAACTCAAGGCACTGGTGGTCAGATTGTTGCTTCCTTTGTCCTCCCATACAGTAGTGACAGAACTGTCACCTTTTTGCCTTGCAACTTAAAAAAGCTTTTGAGTTAACTTTCAGAAGCACAGATGTGAGTCACAGATGTACCTGGGCCTGCAGCAGGCAGCTTCACCAGGTAAGAATAGAGTCTGGGAATTAGACAGCAAAGCACCTCGGTGAAGGCGCTGGTCCGCGTGCAGGCTGCTGTCAGCCACAATTCCAGCATGAAAAACCATGACAAAGCACCCTTCTTCTCGAGGGACAAACCATCTGCCCAGAGTCTCAGACCCAAGCCTCTCTCTTCCCTTGTCCTATTTCAATGAAATCAAAGTTGCAACATAATTTAGGAAAACAATTCCTGGTGCAGGATTAATCACGCGCTTTCGCGGTAGCAGTAAAGCATTAAGGGGCTGGCGGGTGTCCCATAGAGCACACCATTATTCAGCCCAGTTCAACACACTTCTGCTTGCATAACACATACTCACTGTATTTTTGTTCCCACATTTCTTCATTATTGGCAACATTAGCATGAGAACAGGAATTCTGTTGGTTAGAACTGTATGAAAGTTAGCAGATTTTCCTCACAGGGCATCATGGAAGTATTGTCTTTGATTTAATTCTAATTTATTCTGAGCCTGCTTGAGTTCTGTTTTGAATTCCCAGACAACTCCATTGAAGCTAACAGTGTGCATCAATACAGCAGAAATCCCAAAACAGTGCAATTTTTTTTGTCTATTTTGCCTGCAAACAATGTCACAAAATTCCTGTAAGATCCTCCTCTGTGTTTTAGGATGGCCCTATCCAATCAATTAGTGCCCATAGCAAGCATCACCTGCCCACATAATAGGTGGAACCTGATTTCTATCCCAGGAGCCTTGAAGGGAAAACAGTTCAGGCAGTGAGCCTTAGTTACCTATAAAGGCTGCAATAAAAACTTTGCATCACTCAGCTAATACTTTAGTTCACTCCTAAATACAAAGCCTATAATTCCTGCTTGTTAGTAAATATTTTAGAAACATTACCATACCCACATACCAAGTGTCATCTAATTTCTAGTTTTCTGGCACAGTTATCAATTTGCTTTATTGATACACTTTTCAAATTAACATTTGAATTCAGATGACTATAAATAACTGTATTAAGGCCAGCTTCCAAGGTTCAGGAATACATCTGGGAACAAAGAAAAGTCCTAGTAACCAACAAGGAGTGGAAAGGAAAGCCTATCTGCCCTGAACAAGGACTATCAACAGAACCTATCCTGCTTCACACATTGTGGTTTCTATTCCCTTCTAACATGAAAAAGGATTTACTTTTTCTTTTTAATAATGTATTTTGTTTGCTAGTATTGGAACATGTTTTCTGGTCTATGATAGAGCTGAAAATCTCCTAAACAGTTTAAGTGGCTATCATGACAATGAAGGAGCAAAATAAATTTAAAATTCAAAAGGCTCTAAAGCACTGAATACTTTTTTGGGGGGACTGACTCTATTGCTGAGTCTGACATCAAGGCACCACAATGGAGAAGATAGTCCTGCAGTGAAACCTCAGCTCAAACCAGGTGTGAAGTTCACATCTCAGAAGAGAACCCCTGCAGCCCCCCACAACCCTGGGGATGCTGGCATGCCCACCAGAGCCACAGGTACAGCCGTGGCTAGGTAGTCAACAGAACTGATCTGTCTGCTCTTTCAGATCGGGGTGCAGAACTGTTCTGAAGATGAGCAAGCTCGCTCCAATTCATAGAAAGGAATTAGCATAGCAATTACAAATGCTGCTTTTGGTTCTGCTCCGCATTTAAGGCCAGCTGACAAGTACAAGATGCATGAATTAAGAGAAGGAACAAATGTTTCCTTGGGATAGTGTGCAGTGCATGTTTCCCTAAAAAAAAAAAAAAAAAAATCTAAAATTGTTTTCCTGAAAACATGCAGACCTCATCTGCTCAAAGAAAGGAACACCTCTCTTGTAAAGAAAACATTCATTCTCTGCTTAGCACCTCATACTTCCACAGTTGTGCATTATATAAATATTTGGACTAATGTAAATAGTTATAATCACAACATCGTTAAAAAACACATAGGGCATTCCAATGAGTTCACATAAGTAGACAAAGTTTTGACTATTCTTTTTCTGTTTTGTATTAAACTCCTCAGGCTAGTTGCTTGAAAAGCTGTCATTTCCAAAGTTCACCAGATTTAATTAAAAAAGCTTACTTGAAAAAGAAAAAAATCCATTAAAATTCTGGAGAAGATTTCTCTCAAACCTGTGATGAGAAATCCTAAGAAAATAATTTTTACTAAACCTGTCAACACAACTTGGGAACATATAAAACTACATCCCAGTTTCTTAAGAGTTTACTCAAACAAAGAAATATTACCACCTTGACTACTGATTTCATATTTGTCCCCAGCTGTAACATTTTTAGGCAAAAAGAATATACCAAAGAAGGTGCCACCCATAACTGGTTACAACAAAACTGAATATTCAACACACCTTAGAAACTAGAATTTCATCCTTTCTTGTAGCAGGAATTTCTCACAACAGCAGGCCTGGTATGCATCATTTAAAAAGGAAAATATAAAAAGCACAATGAAAAAATTAGTTTCGATTTTAAGTGGATGAAATCTGGGAAATCTACAGACTGTGTGGTTCTCTTTCTAAGATCCTAATAAAGGTACATAGCAGAACCATTGCTTTTTATAGTTAGCATTTAAATTCTCTGCAATAGCAAGGACAAAGCATTACAAGGATAATTTACACCAATTGGAAGAGTTGGATTTCAGAGAATTTTTTTTCCCAAAGGTCAGCACTGCACATTTGCTTATTTAAAACACTATCCCCATCTGAATTTCTGAATAAGCACATCCACCTTGGACAAAGTCAGCACAGGCTCATTGCACAGGAATGGCAGTGTTATATAAGGAAAGAATACCATACTTTGTAAGGCAAGGGAAGAAAATAAGCGTTATCTACCGTAAAAGTGGGGAAGCAAGACGGTAGGTGAGTGTCTCAAGTAGAATAGATACACTTACTTATCAGTACACAGGACAGATTTGGAGCAGCCCACTTATGAGGCCACTGCACAAACAATGTACAAGTCAAGTGCTATCACTTTGTTGATTTTCACAGAGGCCAAATCATTTTTAGATAAATATCATTTGGATAAACACTTAGGTAATACTCCGCTGTCTGCAATGCTTTCTGGGTATTGCCTGCCTCCCCTTTTTGTGCATTCACTGATGCACTGAATTAAGCATCTTTAAACAAAACAGAAAAACTAATTAACTGGTTCAACCTCACAAGGTTATGATTTTTTTTACCTGATGTCACATACCCATAATGTTTAAATCCAAGATACAAAAATATCGCCCCTCCAACACCCTAAGGAGACTGTGCTGTGAAGAGGGGCAGGATACAGGCTCCTCACTAGAGTACCACCCTTTAATTGCCAAACACCTGAATGACTATACCAGTTGCAGAAGGGAAGCTGAGGCAGAAAAGGCCAACTATGTCACAGAGAAGACAATGACACAGTGAGGCCTTAGCTGATTTCTTAGAGGTCAAGGAACTCTGAAGTGATATGCAGGGTCAAAATAACTGTCTTTCAGCCACTTTTCTGGGTTCAAGAAAGCATGTGTTACCCATGTTCATTTTATCCACAAGACCCTCACCCATTTATAAAACCTTTACCTTTACGAGGGTCACAGGGCTTCAGAAAGAACAGGAAACTCTCCAACTATATGATACTGGGAACATTTTGGGATTTCCTTCAGTGAGGCTTTTTCAACCTGCACAGGTTTGGAGCACTTATTTTTTTCTCCCCTGAATTTTTTTGTTTGGATGGGTCTTTTTCCTTCCCTGTCAAAGACAGGAGCTATATATGGGGGCAATACATTTGATTAAAAGAGGTAATTACACCGTAAAATGTAGATAAGGCTTCAGCAAGGAAATCTGTTCTTCAAGTCTGCAATAGGAGCAGTGGCTAACTAAAAAAATAAATACCATCTGAAAACACATATGTACAGTTCAATTAAAGAAACACATGGTCCAAACAATGAAAGTGTTAAAGGTCTCAAACTTTCACAGGGAATGTAACCCACCCTGAGTATTGGGGTACTACCATAAGCACATTGACTTGTTTACACAGTACAAATACATTTAAAGCATCAAGCATAACTGGCTGAATAATTTAAATACATAATAAACATGTTCGTAACAATCTCAATGAATTTAAGTGACAGCCTTGTCTGTATCATGCAATTACCAAGAAAAACAAGCAGCACGAACACCACTAGTTAGGTTAATTATAGCTTGATTCAGGATTGGCTTTAATTGAATAACACAAATCTGATTACCGTTACAAGTTAAAATACACTTAGTCAACCAGAGTTGGGTCATTTTTTCAAAACTTCTTCAGCATTCTATCAGCAGACCCTTACCAAATCTCATATATTGTTCTAGGAAAAGACTATAAAGGATACCCTACTGTTTGGCATGTGTAACATGCCAGCTTTACAAAAAGTTGGTCCATTTCTGAATTTTAAGATGTCAGCAGGCTAATAAAAACCCAAACAGAAGCAGGATAGAACACCTGCACAAAGAAATGCATTTATGTACTCAATCTAGCCTCCACCCCCCCACACACAGTTTCAGAGATTGTGAAAAACAAAATATTAGAAAGCTTCATAAGCAGAAGGAAGGATAAAGAAAGTACTCTCAGCAGAAGCACGTCCTTCTGTCCAAAGCTGCCTTAAGATATTGACTGCTATTTTCACAAAGCTATTAAAATTAAGTGAAACAATCTCTTGACACCCCGCCTTTCAGATGAGGGAAAAAACCATAATTCTCTGCTTGGCCATGCATGCTTTCAGACTATCAAGCAGCACTAAGAGACCTGTTAACCATGGATATACTATAGCAGCCTCATCTAACCTTCCAAATATCTACCTATGTTTTCTGACCAACACTTTCTGAAATCAAGACCCAAAAAAATCCGGGACAGTTCCTACAATGCCACACCACAGGACCTCCAGAATCTCCACAGTCAAAAAAGCCACTAATACTACACATACAAGATTTTGAAAGCATAATGTATCTTTAGCTAGGTAAAAAGTAATTTCAGAACCTAAGATACATCTTTTCTCAGTATCTGATCACATCACCTCACTTGTCCGCAAGGATCAGTTATTTCCTGCACTTTGGTATACTGGAAGAATACACATATGCTACATGCTCAGAAGAAAGACTAGAGAAAATACAACCCTACAGGGACTGCAGAGTTCTCAGCCCAAGATTTTTCTTGTCACAGCTGAGAGGAAAGTTTTACATACCCATCATCCCACTTGTCAAAAAGATAAGTTTAATCTCTCAGCAGAGTCTCAGGTAGTCTGAAAATACTCTGACCTTTAAGCCTCTATTTTTAGTAGGGAAGGGTTCAAAATTTACTAATACAGGCAGAGCCTTTTCTTAAATCAAACATACCCAGGGACATAAATTAAACATGCCAGCTGGCATAAGAGAGCCTACAGTTATGCTGGAAAACTCCCTTTGGCTCCAGACCTCACTAAATGCCTGTTGAGAATGGTCCTGCCCATGCTCAGTTCTGAGCTGTGACAGCTAATTTTTGCAAGACAGTGCTAGTTTTAAAGTACCAAAACCGTGCTAGGGAATCATCTGTCAGTTTTCTAGTACAGACAGTGAATCAGAACTTACTGTAGTAGGCACAGACTAAGTTCATTAACTAACAGAGTGTTAGTGCTGTTGCAGGCAGTGGTTGAGTAGCAGTTGACACTGAGGCAGTGCTGGGCAGGGAAAGCCCACCCAAGCTACAGGTCGGCATAACCCAGCAGCATCTGCCTTAATGTGTGTTCCCTGGTTCTAGAATTCAGTTTCAGTCACCAGGCAAGACTTCTTCTGCTTGAAATAACCATAAGGTAGAGAAAGGGACTGTTTAGTTTGGACTGCTGCACTCAAGTGTTTATTGTTAATTACGTAGATGTTGGCAAGTTTTAGGTTATGTAGCTCTCCTTACTGCCTTATTGATGGAGCTACATAAGCCTGCCCTGGCTTGGTACAACACTGATTCCTCTGAATGGAAAAGATGAACATAGCAATAGTGGATGGACATGATACTATACAATCTTGACTTACTATGTAGGCTACACATTCTATACAATGTGAGCTCCAGCCCTTACCAGACCCATTTCACTACTCAGCCAGCCCAGCTACCTCCAGAATTACACAAGGTAGTAACTTGGTTACATTTCAGTACAATGTTCATATTTCAAGAACATCACTGCCTTATAAAGTACTGCATCACATCACCTGAATGCTCAAAGGGCAGAGCTCAGAGGGCAGCCCAACAAGCTGAATGTTCAGTGCGTTGTTGGAAAAGACAATACTAATTGTTCAGATGGACAGCTGCACTCAATCTATTAGAACTTAATGCCAATTTATTCCAAGTTTTGCATGCATCCAGCATAGTATATAATCTAATGCCTAAACTCTCCTTTCTGCTGAGACATTTTATTAACATCAGACAGGAGTACGTGGCTTCAAACTACAAAGTTCCAGGCTTGTTACCAAACTTCGTCTTTACTTTGATCATACCTAGACTGATACAACACCCCTTTTAGATCACCTTGCAAATATTTTCAGTTGCATTTTTTGTTATGTAGCCATTATATCACAGACAGTATCTCAAGGATAAACCCCCAGTGTTTCTATGAATCAGCAAGACTACAGCTAACACTGTATTTGGCCTAGCCTGGGTCTTTGACCTAACCTCTACCATTTTTTCAGTGGGGTACAGATCTCAGCTGGCAAACAAGCCTCGAGAGCACAACAAGCAGCAGCAAACACCTGCCATTGAAAACTCATGCCTGGTGTCAAGAGAATTTAACTAGAACTACAGCAAGTTGGAACTAGAAAGCACAGCAAGACCTTTTCACCAGACAACAGCAGATGGATTGGTGTGCAATTTATAAGACTTCCCAGCAGAAAACCATACCTGTATTCATATTCATAAGAGACTGTAGGTGGTGCAACAAGACTCAAAAAATTACCAAAAAAAGTGGTTTTTTCAGTCCAGATTTCTTCCCATGTTTATTTGCCAGGTCATCTCTACAGGAGTACTCCATGAGTACTGCTTCATCATTCAAAAGGGGAGGTGTACCCTTATCCAGTAGGCAACAGCACTGCTCCAGGTGACCTCTGAGGTCTTTCTATGACCAAGGAAAGGAAGACACCCTCTACAGCCAGGTTAACATCTTAGGAGAAATTCTACCAGCTACAGCCAGACAGAAAAGGTGACAGATAGTAGCATTTCCTATAGATGAATTTATTGCCTGCCACCTCCCAGCACCTATAGCAGAATAACTCAAGCACCTGGGCTCCTCATCTCTTCTTAAATGGCAGCTACCTGATGGCAGCTTCTCTGGAACAACTTCAGAAAGTGCATCTCAGCTGGGATCTACTGCCTTATGCTTACTGCGCCGAAGGAAGAGAGCTCAGGCAAGGGAGACCCGGCGGTGGAGCCCTCTGAAAAGCGGCAACCCCCGAGCATTGATCCTCGAGGGCAAATAAAAGAAGGAGAGGAGAAAAGGAGAGACCCCGCGACGCACCCGGCGGCAGCCATTGCCTCTCGCGGTGACTGCACGTCGGCGTGACTCCTCGGGGGCGGAGCGTAGCGCGGCAGCGGCAATCCGACTCCCTACAAGAGGCGCCTCTGGGAGCGCCGGCGACCAGGAGCGCGGCGACCAGGACGGGCAAACAGGGCGTGGCGCGTCAGAAGGGCGTGGCGCGGCAGTTAGCGCAGCAGTTCGCGCAGGCAGGGCAAGCAGGCAGGGTGAGCCTTCCCTCCTAGCTCAGAGGGGAAATTGAGCGCACCAGCTCAGAGTACACAGGTTGAGCCAAGGACTCCCTGTTTCTTGTTTCTTGTGTTCAGACATTTGGACCATGGTGTCCACCAGGCGGAGACCTTCCCCCTACAAATCTGGGGCAACCCCAATGAGGGATGTGCCTAAGGACACCTCGGTCCAGGTCACTGGCTGCAGGGAATGTTTGAGTCTGCTGCTGCCAAGCGAAAGTGGCAAGGGCCTCACCTGTGTGAGGTGTGAGCAGGTGGATGACCTCCTCTGCTTAGTTGCCAATCTTGAGGATGAGCTCGAAAGGCTGAAAGCCATTCGGGGAAGGGAGCTCAGCCTTGTTGTGGAGCTTAGGGAGGAGATAGATAGACTACGGACCATCAGAGAATGCGAGCGGGAGATAGACTGGTGGAGCAACTCTCTGCGAGAAAGGCGCAGAGATTGCACTTCCCAGACTAAGGGAGTATTGGGAGAAATGGCCCCTCTCTCTCACCATAGTCCAGCAGGGAGAGACAGCTTGAGAGGAGAGGAGGAATGGCAGCAGGTCTCAGCCCGGCATTGCAGGCGACCCCCATCCCGACCTACCTCGGTTCCCCTAGTCCCTCTCTGTAACAGGTATGAAGCCCTGAAACCAGAGGGAGACGTGAGTGATGATGACATGGGAGCGCTGCCGTCAAGCTTGCCCAAGGTAAGGCAGACGGCTCCACGTTTGAAGACTGCTTCCTCCAGGAAAGAAAGGAGGGTGATAGTTGTGGGCGACTCTCTTCTGAGAGGAACAGAGGGCCCAATATGTCGGCCTGACCCTACCCATAGGGAGGTGTGTTGCCTTCCCGGGGCACGGATCAGGGATATTTCTAGAAAACTCCTCAGCCTTATCCGCCCCTCCGATTACTACCCTTTATTGGTAGTTCAGACTGGCAGTGATGGGTTTGCTGATAGAAGCCTGAGGATTATAAAAAATGATTTTAGGAGGCTGGGGAAGTTAGTCGATGGAGCGGGCATACAAGTTGTGTTTGCCAGTATTCCTTTGGTGGCAGGGGCAAACACTGAGATAAGCAGAAAAGGCCATCTTATAAATGCATGGCTGAGAGGCTGGTGCAAACACAAAAATTTTGGATTCTTTGATCACGGGGCAGTCTACTCGGCACCTGGCCTGAGGGCAGCTGATGGGAATTGCCTGTCTCCAAAAGGGAAACGGATACTTGCCCAGGAGCTGGCAGGACTTGTAGAAAGGGCTTTAAACTAGATAGGAAGGGGGAAGGGGATAAAGCCAGGTCTGCTAGAGATCGGCCTGGGGAAGTGGTATTGGGATTAGGAGAGAGGCAAGGGGCTCAGCTGAGGTGCGTCTACACTAACGCACGCAGCATGGGCAACAAGCAAGAAGAGTTGGAAGCCATAATGCGGCAGGCAAACTATGACCTGGTTGCCATAACAGAAACATGGTGGGATTGCTCCCATGACTGGAGTGCTGCAATGGATGGCTACAAACTCTTCAGGAGAGACAGGCAAGGAAGGAGGGGTGGTGGTGTGGGGAATCCTTTTCTGCCACTGAGATTGTGACTAGGGATGATAACATTGAATCCCTATGGGTAAAGATCAGAGGAAGGGCTGACAAGGCAGACATCCTGGTGGGCGTCTGTTATAGACCGCCAAACCAGGGTGAAGAGACAGATGAGGTGTTCTACAAGCAGCTGGCACGAGCTGCACGGTCATCAGCCCTTGTGCTCATGGGGGACTTCAACTTCCCTGACATATGCTGGGAGTACAGCACAGCACAGAAGAAGCAGTCTAGGAGGTTTTTGGAGTGCACAGAGGATGCATTCCTGATGCAGCTGGTCAGAGAGCCCACAAGAGGAACTGCCCCGCTAGACCTACTGTTCGTGAACAGGGAAGGTCTGGTAGGAGATGTGAAGGTTGGGGGCTGCCTTGGACAGAGTGACCATGAAATGATACATTTCTCAATTCATGGTGGAGCTTGGAGGGGGAATAGTAAAACTGCTACCTTGGACTTTCAGAGGGCAGACTTTGATTTGTTCAAGAGACTGGTAGGGGGAGTCCCTTGGCATTCAGTCTTAGCGAACAAAGGGGTACAAGAGAGCTGGTTGCTCTTCAAGAAGGAAGTCTTAAGGGCGCAGGAGCAGGCGGTCCCCCTGAGCCGCAAAATGAGCCGGCGGGGAAGAAGACCAGCGTGGATGAATAGGGAGTTACTCTTGAGGCTCCGTGAGAAAAAGAGAATCTACCGCCTGTGGAAGGAGGGACGGGTAACTGAGAATGAATTCAAGGAAGTTGTCAGGATGTGTAGAGGTGAAATCAGAAAGGCAAAAGCCCAGCTTGAATTTAACCTGGTCGCTGGGGTGAAAAAGAATAATAAACTATTTTATAAGTACATTAACAGTAAGAGGAGGACAAAGGAGAATATCCACTCTTTACTGGATGAGGCTGGGAATGTGATCACTGAGGATAAGGAAAAGGCGGAGGTTCTGAATGCCTTCTTTACGTCTGTCTTTAAAGGTCAAAGAGATCCTCAGGGTACCCCTCTCTCTGACCTGGTAGTCTCAGCTGGGGAGCATGCTAACTCCCCTGTGATTCTGGAAGAAACAGTCAGAGACTTCCTACTCCAACTGGACTGCCACAAGTCCATGGGGCCGGATGAGATCCACCCGAGAGTGCTGAGGGAACTGGCAGAGGTGGTAGCCGAGCCGCTTTCCATTATCTATCAGTCCTCCTTGCTGACTGGTGAGGTCCCAGAAGACTGGAGGCTTGCCAATGTGACTCCCATTTACAAGAAAGGTTGTAAGGAGGATCCGGGGAACTACAGGCCTGTTAGCCTGACCTCGGTTCCAGGGAAGGTTATGGAACAGATAGTCTTGAGGGAGATCATGCGGTATGTGCGGGATGGCCGGGGGATCAGGCCTAGCCAGCATGGGTTCATGAAGGGCAGGTCCTGTTTGACCAACCTGATCTCCTTCTATGATCTAGTGACCCATCTGCTGGATGAGGGAAAGGCTGTTGATGTGGTCTACCTAGACTTCAGCAAAGCCTTTGACACTGTCTCCCACAGTATTCTCCTGCAGAAGCTGGCAGCCCGTGGCTTGGATGGGTACACCCTCGGCTGGGTAAGGAGCTGGCTGGAGGGCCGGGCTCAGAGAGTGGTAGTAAATGGAGTTAAATCCAGCTGGCGACCGGTCACGAGTGGTGTTCCCCAGGGGTCGGTGCTGGGGCCTGTCCTCTTCAATATCTTTATTGATGACCTAGATGAGGGCATTGAGTCCACCCTCAGTAAGTTTGCAGATGACACTAAATTGGCTGGGAGTGTGGATCTGCCTGGGGGTAGCGAGGCCCTACAGAGGGATCTGGACAGGCTGGAGAGCTGGGCTGAAGCCAATGGCATGAGGTTCAACAAGAGCAAATGCCGAGTCCTGCACTTTGGCCACAACAACCCCAGGCAGCGCTATAGGCTTGGGGCGGAGTGGCTGGAGGACTGTGTGGAGGAAATGGACCTGGGGGTACTGATTGATGCACGGCTGAACATGAGCCGACAGTGTGCGCGGGTGGCCAAGAAGGCCAACGGCATCCTGGCTTGCATCAAAAATAGTGTTACTAGTAGGAGCAGGGAGGTAATTGTCCCCCTGTACTCAGCACTTGTGAGGCCGCATCTCGAGTACTGTGTTCAGTTTTGGGCCCCTCACTACAGGAAAGACATTGAGGCTCTGGAACGCGTTCAGAGGAGGGCTACTAAGCTGGTGAGGGGTCTGGAACACAGGCCTTACGAGGAGCGTCTGAGGAAGCTGGGATTGTTCAGCCTGGAGAAGAGGAGGCTAAGGGGAGACCTTATAGCTCTCTATAACTTCCTGAAGGGAGGTTGTGGTGAGCTGGGGGTCGGCCTCTTCTCCTGTGTAGGCAGTGACAGAACTAGAGGGAATGGTAGCAAGCTGCGCCAGGGGAGATTCAGGCTCAACATTAGGAAGCACTACTTCTCAGAAAGGGTAGTCAGGCATTGGAATGCACTGCCCAGGGAGGTGGTGGAGTCACCAACCCTGGGGGTGTTCAAGGAAAGACTGGATGTTGTATTGAGGGATATGGTTTAGTGGGAGCTAGTAGTAATAGGTGAATGGTTGGACTGGATGATCTTCTAGGTCTTTTCCAACCTTGATAATTCTGTGATTCTGTGATTCTGTGAAGTTTGACCTAGCAAGGGTTTTAAGAGAAAACGAGGGATATCATAGCCAATACTTAAGCATTTAATAATGAGGATATGAAGGCAGCTACCACACAGAGAAAGTCTTTGCCTTTACATGAAACAGAAACAGCCTTAGAAAGCATGACCTGCTGGGGCTTCTTTCCCCTAAAAGATACCCAGGGTACTTAAACCCCCTTACTTCAAGGTAGCAGTAGGATCACGAACATATCACCAGACATTGCCATGATAGAATCTTAACTGTCGTGAAACATTGCCAGTGATCTTGTAAAGCAGGAAAGTCTTTCAACTTTTACAGACAATGAAAGAACTCTGAGCTGGCTCTGTGTCCAGTTCTTGCAGCAAGCAAGGCTACTAGTAGTACATAGAAGTACACTTCTATGTAGTGTCATGGCCAATGTTTTTAAAACTACTAATGGATCCCCAGGACAAACACATGTCACTGACTGCAGACAGAGGAGCATTCAGCATTTTCCCTTCAAAAGGAATTCACATGCTTTCATCAATACTTTTAAGATCAAACATAGAAAGATTTCAAATGACAAGCTAGTTCTTCCTTAAAACTAGAGTATCTCCTTCCTTGGGATTTAAAGTAAGGATGACTTAGCTAAACACAGAAGTCAGTATAGAAATCTTAATCATTCCAGGGACTAACCTGTTTTACAAACACCATTATATCATCATCACAATAATATTGCAGCCTTTTACAAGTAGTACAGGCCAATATTGATACGGTGACTCTTCACTAGAACAAACAGAAAGCAAGAACGTAACAGTATCTTATTCAGATTGACCCCAGCAGTCTGAAGCAAGAATTGCTTAAGAAACAGTTTGAATTTCCAAGCATAAAACTCAGTTTAATAATGTAGCATCTGAGTTAACAATGACATTATTCAGTGATGGCACGATTCTTATTAGTTTCACAACTACTTGTGGCAATATGTCAGTGAGGTTAGAAGGTGAGTTTTGGGATTACTCATGTATTTCTTGCTGGTTTTGCCCTTTTTGAGTAAGAAGTGTATATTTTATCAACTTAAGTACCTAAAAGGGAAGCTACCAGGTACCCTTTAATCTCATGTCAACAGATGCACATGAAAGAAAATACAATTCAGTTAAACCTCATAAAATTTCAGAACATAATTCAACTGTGATGTATTTAACTACAAAAATTACTTTATGTAAAAAGCTAGTGCATTTCATAAGCTTAAGAAGATTGCATTGCAGAACCAGGAAGCCTTTTCCACATCTCTGCTGTCAGGAAAGATGCAAAGGCAAGAGGGTGGTTAATAGAAAAGCAGTACATTATTATTAGCTGTCCATGCCTGCATATATGTCATGACATAGTCATGAGAGTTAGCAGAAACAATTCGGCGTCCCTCATATAACATGTATTTCAAAGTGGAAATTGTCCATCCCACCCCCCCCCCCCCGCACACAAACCCAGGTTTTTTTAATTCTGTACTTTCCAATAAAATTTAAGTTGAACACATATGCAGCTACATAATTGAGAAAGAAGCAGAAGAATAAGGAGATTATGAGGGATTTAAGAAAATGAACATAAGTATTAGAACCAATTTTGTAACAGACTACATGATATATACAAAAAGGAAACAAGAATGAATGTAACAGGGTTGATTAGACTTCACTTCAAGTGTGGTGTAGCAGAGATTACCCCAATCCTTTTTAGCAAACAGCACTACTACATGAAACTATTGTTTAAATAAAAAATACAAACCATTACACATGGCTGTATATGGACCCCTGTCTGTCAACTACTGGAAAACATGCTCCTGTCATCTGAAAAATACTGCTCTGTTCTACAAGTCTAACAGAAAGCTTAATTGGTTGTAAAATTGAGCTTCTACCTTTGTAAAACTAGAAAAAAATTTCAACCTTTAACAGATATGCAAGCAGGGGCTTTGGATACTGTGAGCAAGTTGCTATACATTTGGATGCCCCAAAGTGTAACATTACTGCTAACAAAATGAGCTTTCTGTCTGGACTGGCAGAGGACAGAGACATTCACACAAAAGCAAAAAAGTAGAAACTGATAAAGAAACCAGTGAAAGCATCTGTCAGAACACAACAGAATACTGGAGCTTGAAAACATCACAATCCTCACATCAGATTTAGCATACTCCCCAGAGAGCAGCAATGAATATAATGATCCTTTCTGTCATGTCACTTGTACAAACACTAATTCATCCAAAGACCACATGAAAAGGCACAATAAATAACCAAATAAAACCTGAAGTTGAGAACAACAATGACTATTCTTCCTTGTCAGGAGGCATGCAAAATTAACAAGTATAAAAATCTTTTGCGTATCCAACCACAGAGGGGGCAAAAACAACAACAAAAAAAGGATAAAACAGAAGGGATGAAAATAGTAGTTATCAATATAATGTCCTAGGGAGGTATGAGGATATCATAAGATTAATGTGAAAGGGACATGGGCAAAACCAAGGACAGATTTTTTTTTTTCATGTTCAAAACTGAAAGGCACATCCCAAAAATCTCCATGAAGTAAGCAAAAGGAATAAGGTCCATGACATCAATAAACATACCCTTTTTAGCACCCTCTGTATAAAACATATATATCAGACAATATATATTTGTCTTTCCAGCCCACGTGGAAGAGAAAGAAAGCACCATGTTTTTATCCTGAGGAAAACCTTAGGAGCAAAGCAAAGCACTCTGCAAAATGTAAAAGCTGTCATTTAGTATTAGTTACTAAATTTGGATGAAAAGCAAGGTTATGTGGGAAACCATCTTTAATTTGGCACCATTTTCCATTTGACAAAAGGAAAATAAGAAAAATACTTTCAGACCAGACCTGTACTGGTCTAGAGAACAGGTAAGAACTTCTGTTCCTTAAGCATGCACATACTTCAAAGAAACAAATCCATTAATACCCACCATTTTCAAAATTCTAGCTTTTAATTTATACTTGTGTTTTTAAACCCTCCTTAAACACTTGCTATCTCAAGGTAAATGTTACCTCAGAAGGAAATAACTTTCAACAGTTCATCAAAAGGAATAGATCCAACTTAAAAGGGCTGATTTACTGTGATGGTAACTTGTCTTAACAACATAAGGAGGAAATGACTGCTAATAGTTAAGCTGTAGTGGTTCATCTGAGGAGGAAGGGATAGTGGAACCTCCTACTCAGTGAGCCTTCTAGAGTGTGTTCCTCTGCAGCACATGGTGATGTTACTGAGAAATTTAATCTCTTCTAGCATAGCTGTTATACACTCAAGAGTCTGCTGGAGTGCAGGGTGCACATCTCCCTTTAGCCTCCTGAGATGGGGTTTGCCTAAAAATAAACTCTCATAGTCTGGATAATTCAAAGACATTGCCTTTGAACTCAAGTTCTAGCAACCCGGATGCCCTTACAAGAAAAATGACAAATTGCCAGTGACATACCCCTGAAATTCATATTTTAGCAGCTTTTTTTTCCCCCCCCCCACATACAACCTAACTGGCAAAAGGAAAAATCATCATTTAATATAAATGGGAGATTGATTATGGAGTTTTTCTTATTCTATTTGCAATTTTCAAGCTTTATGGAGCATACAAAAGATGCAAGTGACCAAAATATAAAATAATATAGAAGATAAAGCCTATTTAAAAGTAACAGTTGCAGAACATTCTGATCAGCAAGTTTTTAAAGAAAACAATAATAGAAGGTCACCTAAGAATATAGGCTGTTCTGCGTGGGACTTTTTTAGCGGTTCCTCTGCTCAAATAGCACGTTAACATTACATGTTTCTCAAACGTTTCTTGCATTGAAAGTCTTTTTCCTTCATTGATACCTATTTTCCTGTAACCTCACACACTCATTCAATTTTTTGATCTGATGAGCAGGATCAATTACAGCACAACATAGTCACCTATTGGAGATAAAGTTGCTCTTCATTTTTGGTTATCATCTACTCTCTCTGGCCTTTTATCTCCCCTGCAGATATCACATCTTTCTTCAGAAAGGCCAGTAGAAATGCACATGTAGCCCAAGTAGGAAGCTATTCTACGTTTTCTCATCCCTAGCCAATCTAGCCAAAGAAGCATGACTGATGTTTTATTGCTGCACTGATGTATGTACAAACAGTGGAAATCAACTTAGCCTTTGTCTTTTAAAGTTTATATAAAATATTTACATCTAGATAGAAAATGTTTCTGACAGCACAACAGCAGACAGGTCCTATCATAAACTACACACATTCAACTGATTACCCTGGTAAAAACACTTACTAGTGTGACAAAATTGAGTCTTCCAGCAGATGTCATGTGGGCAGTGATATTAGACTGAGTGCAAACATAGTTAAAACCAGTGACATTTTGTTCTGTATCACAACTGATAAAAGCCAATAATGAGTTGACATCCTTTTGTTACTTCACTCCATTTCTAAGTCCTACGGTACTTCCACGCTTGCCAGATGAAGTGATTCAACACTTGAAATTAAAGAGAAAAAGCCCACGCTAAGGTAAGATAGGAAATGGATTGGTAGGTCTGCATCCGGGAAGATTTTACAGCAGCTTTTGTTTCAATGGAAAATTATTGGCAATTTCAAAGGTGAAGAAAGTGCTCATACAGTTCTACCAAGACAATGGCCATTCATTTTCTGTTGGGAATCCAGAATATTTACTATTTTTAGATAAGTCTTCTATACTTTTTTATTTATACCTAGAAAGAACACAAAAATCATTCCAAAATTACCTTACTAGCTTTTAATCAGCAGTTGAAGAGCTATCTTGCCATTTAAAAAACCAAACAACCTGAAACCTTTTTTCTACAACCCAAAGCTCCCACTTACCCCAACTCCACATATATCACCCTGTTGTATTTGCATCTAGAAGAGAATATCCACTACTACTGAGGAAAAAACCATTACGTATATTAAGTTCAATAACGTATTTGTTTCATTAACTGTATGGTGACAATAGAGTTAGTGTTTGGCACAGACTTTATATACTGTACAGACTATTTTCAATAACGATTTCTTCTGCTCCCTTTCACACCTGGAATGAGTAACAGAAACGAAAAACTATAGGATTTTTGTGCTTTTTTTCATGCCCCTCATTGTTACCTTTCCAATTTGAAAGATTGTTGACTTCATTGTAAAGGTCTACTCCTTGAAGACCCTTTCTGTCATTTACATTCACCAATATAGGGCCAGTCCTAGATTTTCTATCCTGACAGAGAACAGTGCTCTAGGAGACACAACCACCCTCGTGGTGTTTTTCTTTGGGTCCCTGTTCCCAGATGTTATGACCCTTGATTTAAATCGTTCCTATTCAGACATGGACACATTTGTGCTGAATATTACCTATGCAGTTTTTGGTTTAAGTTATCCTTCACAGTTTGAGAAAAGCCTGAGGATTTTGCCAAGTATTTTCATCATAAACTTTTTTAAAGTTCTTAAAGCTTCAACATTAGAGCACAGATTCCTGTTATAACTCTGGCAGTCTAGCATATGCTTATACCCCATTTGAAACAGCTTAAAGGTTTTTAGGTAACCTGAGGAAGGAAAAAAAAAAAAAAAAAAGAGATAAGCTTGTTCACTCCTGCAAGGAATTGGATATGAGGTAGACCAATGAGAAGATTGCTCCAGAGTGACATATTCATTACTATACTGGTTATAACATTTCATACCAAAACTGTATTCCAGGTAATATGCTTTGTGTAAATTCATATTGGACTAAGATGTACATGCTATAAACCAAAGAATAACCACATAGGTGCAGAAATCCAGAGTGCTGTTCTAGCATTTGGCTTTCCTCTCAATAATAGCCAAAAAACCCCTTCAGAGTCAAGTTTTCCTGCCATAACAACTAACAATATGCTTGAACCAGAATTATAGCTTTTCTCACCCCACGAAAAATAATTACCAACCTCTAACACACCTGACTAGAAGCGTCTCCCTAAAGAACTAAGATTTTCATCTCATACCTTCAGAGAAGTATTATGCAATTTTGACTTCTGTCCTCTCTGCTCTATAGGGAAAAGACTATTGCTATCGGAATCCCTGGTGAGAATGCCATTAGCTGTCCATTTGCTGGTTGATACCTGTTCATTTAAGGCATACACTAGGTAAGAGCTTCTGCCTTTATGTAATTACTGGCTAAACAGGAAAATATTCTAAAGTACTCCAATCACATTTTCAAAGATGATTTAGGCTCTTTTGAAGTAAAGCTGTTGTAATTTGTGACTTTTTTATACATTTTGGTACTTATGAATATTTAGCAGTCAGCTTAAAAACAAGTTATTTGGCTTAATTATTTTGGCTTGCAGTATGTTCTCAGATTAAGATTTAGCTTTGCTCTTCGATGTACACAAGAGAGTCTGATTTTGACTAAAGTGAGAGGAAACGTGTCAATTTTCACAGTAATTATCTACGTATATCAGCAATGATTTCTGACAGCTCTCAAGAACTTTTTGTTCTATTTGAAGCCTGTACCTTTACTCTTATGCCTAGCTTCCACAGCTACACCTGCTCACGCAGTTCTGCTCTGCCTGTCTCTGGGTTCATCCCATCTTGACTTCATTACATGGCCAAAACCCAACACATTAATTAGTGGGTAATGGTCTTACAAGGCAGGCAAATATCTTTAGAGTAACTTGAATTGACAGTCAAGATACGGGAGACAGTTCAACAAAAATCCCATTCTTTGATGGTGAGGTTTTATTTGCACACCACTATGAAATTCCTACTTGAGTGTACTTAATGCAAGTGTATATAAGTCTATGAAAGTTGAATTCCAGCTAACTCCTTTAACAAACACTATTAAACATAATTAGAGATGCAGTTCAGCTTTTCCTGTCTTACTTAGCAGATTGTGGTAGTGGACAGAGCCTCAGTCACTCAGCACGTAACAAACAGCCCAGCACATAAGAGTGATTCACCTTCAGTTACAGAGCACAGCTTGAGTAAGGAAACTAAAAGCAGTCACTGGGTAGCAACCAAATTAGTACATTAGAGACAGAAACCACTCGAACACAGCTTTTACCTGTAGTTTAATAAACACTTTAAGACTGGAGATCTATTTAAAGAAGCTGTCGCATATTCAAAATATTTCTGCTCATTTCAAAATGAGCTTCTGCTATACCGTCACCTCTATGCCAGAAGAGCTGTTTTGTGGGTGCACAGTAAGTCTGGATCAGAGCCCTGATCCTGGTTGATCATTTTTAGCATGGATTAATTCACCAGGTGTTTTCACAAATGTACATGAAGTTGGAAAAAGACAGTCATGAAGAAGCAGAAGCAAGAAACAACGCAGGTACATAATAAGGGTGACAAGTCAGTTGTAAAGTATTATTTACTATTTTAGGATGTATTCAAAGCACAATCTAAAGCAAACTGCAGTGTTCCATCTACCATAGAATACAGCAGAACACCTCACAAAATTGAAGACCTACGCTCCAGGCTCTAAGCAAGAAACTGGAAGAGTCAAACTTTGACACTGGCCTTATAAGCACCACACAAAGGAAATCTGAAGTCTTGCCCTAAAATAAGAGTACACTTTCCTTCTAAGCTTACTTGCTAAGAGTTCAAAACTGTATTTGTACTATAAAACTGGGTAATTCAATTATGGATATTAGCTGATTTCAAACATCTGAAGTCCAAGTGAAACATGATTAGAAATTTAAGGAGTTTGACCTATGTGGGCAGGGTTGACGTTCAGTGTTCTTACACACTCTGCAACAGAGATGGAAAGCTCTAAATCTTGCCAACTGACAGTAGAGACACAGGAAGGAAAAAATAACCAACTACATTTTTTTTCTTAAATACATTAATAGTACTGAACACTCTGTAGATCAGTATCAAGCCATGTCTTAAACTGGAAGAAAACACACAAGGTTAAGCCTGGAACCATTACATTTTTCTCTACAAAAGAGTCCTGAAACACAGAAAAATTCTGTTTCTCCGAAGTCATTATATTGAACTCTGAATTTAGAGCAATCTTTTTCATGAAACCAGAGCACAGTACAAGATAGCCACAGCACATTTTTGTTTGCCCATTTAATCTGTACTAAGTGTAACATACCTGCCTGGTCAATTTGTGAAGCCCAGTACCCTTCTTGGTCAAAAAGTTGAACGTATGGTAAGAAGTGAACTCCAGCATTCTGTGTTGACTAATACAAACAAAGTCTTCTGATGTATAGGTAATAGTCTTCTCTATAAAGATCCAAGGCAGAAAACGAAGAAACACATCAGTGCATAAATGAAAAGAGAGCTTTTAAGAGATTTTATTTTCACCAGTCTACAAAGCAGCAGCTATAATGCTCTGCTGTTGTGCAGTTTGGTTGGCTTCCCACACCATGTCGTGTCCAGGTAGATTCTTATGGTCTGCAGAAACACAGTTGTTGGTAGCCTGTCATAGTAAACAAATTGAGTCCTTTACTCTCCAGAACAATCAGTTCTGTCCCTGAGACTATCTTCAGCTTCACAGAGCAGAAGGTGACCAAGTATAAAGATGAGGACACATTGGACAAGAAGCCACCCTTGCACGGTCTTGGTATAGACGAAGTAATAGGATAAATCAATTTCAGGCTACAAACCAACAGAAGACCCTATTTACAACATCTCACTTGTCTTGCCATTTTTCATTAACAATTGTCAGAATAAGGTGATGTATTGCAGAAGCCAGAAATTCAAGTAAGAGCACTCAGTACTGGCAAAAAAGGTACTATGTTTTGGAAAGCCCTTCTCTAAGCTTCTTATTGGGCATAACAACTTCCCTTCCAACAGCATTCTATTAAGATTCAAATTTCTACCTACCATTATCATCTCCAGCTTTCTTTTGAACAATTTTATAATGGCAATTACATAATATATATATAGTTTAGGTCAAATTATAGTTGACCTAAAAAAGTGAAACCTGTTCATCATAAATCTTCACTGAACAAGAGCTCACATTATTCACCACTCAAAAAGCCTCTTTTCTCTTTACCAAGCTGCTTTGGTTATTCAGCTGAAGTTGGGTTCAGTCGGCTCAGTAATTTCAGTGAGAAACCAAGCTGATTTTAGTAATAAAAAATTGCCATCAGAATGCATCTATAAAAAATTGAAGCAAATGAGATAACGATTAACCGACCTCCATGTCATTGCTTTAAGTCTTATGTTCTAGCAAACTTAAATAGAACACAATTTGAGAAACTTTAAGAAATAAGTATTTCAGGCCTGATTTCATATACTTATGGGTTTGCTGTGGTGTTTAATTTTTTGTTTGTTTTGTCGGGTTTTCTCTTCAAATCCCTTCTTCTCCAGAGTATTCAGTAGTGATGAACTCTCCACCTTATAACGCTTATAAGGATTCAAGGGGGATACAAACTCTAATTTGCATTATTAGATGTCCTAGAAAGGAACTTCATCACACAGGTACTAATAACTTAACTGAGTTTAAAAGACAGACTTGGTTGACCAAGCCATAGCACACTGTCTTTCTGGAAAGTGAGGGGAAAAAAACCCGCCACCTTTCATACACCAAATCTTATTTACCACCATTCTGCAGAAAAGCAGCTGTACAGATTCCATCCAATTTACCAAAAAGTAGCCATTTGCAGACCATACCAAAAATCTCGTTCCATCTAGCATTCACTGTGTCTCATATTGGATCTTTTGACTGAGGGCCATTCAGTATGCTGCTTGCTATGAGATGTATTGCTTTCTTACCTATGCTGAAAAGTGTTAAATTGATTTTAATTCAGACTCAGACATGTGCGTTGTTATGCTAAAGGTACTCTAGATTATTATGGACCCAAACAGCAACTATTTCCCAATTTAAAAAATACTCTCAAGGAAACAAAACAAGAGCTGAAAATTTCAATTGTTCACATACATAGTTTTCATAGTCTTCTGTTATCACTTATTTAATGTCACTTTAATGATTACTTCGTAGTTACAAGCTAAGAATCAGTCTTTTATATCAGTTTTAGTCTTAGTTACAGAAGTAAAAATTAACTGGTTCCAATTTCAATATTCACGTTTTCATAAAGATTTTATGGTAAAATGCAAGCCAGTGGGTGTGCAAGTTTTGCTAAATGTATATGCATAATGGACTGCCACAAGTTAGCAATATTGCAGACAAGATTTTGTATGAGAAGCCATAAGCAAACGTGTATGTTTAATTCTATTTTTACCTTGTATCAGTAACTTCTCATATGCACTCCTCAAGCTTGCATTTTTTCTTATTCATGTCATACAAAACAGCATGGCAATAAGAAATTCTTTGATCAACATGCCAGTTTCTAGCACTACTACTACAAAGTTACTTAAATATAGTGACACAAAATAATTATTTTGCATTACCTAAACAGTTTTCAACCATCATTGGCCATACTCATTGAGCATTCTACCTATTTTGTTGCAAATTGTATTAATTGCAATACTTATTTATGCACTTCCATTTGAATAATTTAACATCCTTTCCAGTTCTCTAAACCATAATACTTAAAATGCTTGAACACTTGACTAGAAAGCACAGGTGAACAGTGGTCGAAGTAAATTTCTCTTTTGCATGATGAGTATGGATAAATAATTTGGACACATACAAGCTGTGAGTTGGGTCAAGCAATCTAGCTATGTGTTGTAACTCAGATTCCTATATTCTAAAAGCTATAATGTCACAAAACTCTAAGTCTGAGCTCTTTAGCACAAGAAACCAAATGACTACAATATTCCTGACTGAAACCTTTAAGTCAAGACTGCAGCTCTGAAACCTGCAAAGTAAACAGTTTTTCAAAGGTCAAATGGGGTCAAAGCAACCATATCCATGGCTAAGACATTTCAATAGTTAACTACTTCCACCATGTTTCTCTTTCTAGACTCAATTTGTCTGTGTTTACAAGTGCAGAACCTCTTTACTTTCTGCCATGTTAAAAAAAGCAGTCCAGATTCAGAGAACTCTTCCCCTCAAAAACATTTAGATTAGAACAAAGTCACCTTTCAATCCCTTCAAATAATAGATTTTAGCCTCAGTAAAAGGCATGCCTTATTTTTTTTTAATACCTTTAATTTTGTTGCGTTGTTTTCCCAAGGCTCCTGACTTCATACCTGCATAACTAACACAATTGACTGTTTCATATCCCAAATGTCACAGCACTGAGAGTTGTCTTTACTTTCAGCAGTGGCACAAAACAGAGAACTAGTCCTTTCTGCAGTCTGAGAACGATAGTGTGAAGGTGGTGAGCTAGTGAGGTAAAGCTAGTGAGATGGTGCCTCTTCCAATTAGTGTCTGCTTTTTAATTAAAGGTGAAGCTGCTATGAGAAATCAAAGCCACATCCACATAGATGTCACACAGCAACTTCTCTGGATTGGTCCCACTAACATAAAAGATCCAAGAGCAAACATGTTCATCGAAAGCATTCAAGAGCCCACAACTGCAGACTCTGCTATATAACCACATACTGATTGAGTCCATCCTTAAAAACCATGTATGTGTTCCATTATGCAAACATCTTAATTTACTTAGCTTGGACTGTTTTAATAGCACATTCTAACTTTTTTAATAAGAATCAGATGAGGTAAGTCTTGACTTAAGGGTACTTAGAACTATGTAACAATGATCTAATTGACAAGATTTACTTCCATGAAGTATGCTGACTACAGTAATTCTATCTCTTGAAAAAGTTACTTTACAGACTTTTCCTTTACTGCTTTCTATCCCATTCCTTCTTAGTGTTTTAAGAAATTAAATGGAACTTTTTTCTCCCTTGCCCAGTTTCTTGGTGCATCTAAGTCTAGCTCATGTTAACTTCAGTAGAAATTATTCCAACATCCCTCCAGATTATTAATGACGATAAAAACAATTAAAAATTACTAAGAGTTAAAATTAAAGTATAGTAAACCATTCATCTTTGTAATCCTCCACCTGACCAACAGGCAACTTGACTTCACAAACTAGATGTGGGACTAGAAGTTTTAGGTAACATTGCTGTTCCTTGAGGCTCGCTAAGTGCCCTGTTTTATATAAATAGTTATGGTTTTCTTCACACAGTCTGTGTGGCCAGTGGGGAATGGCTATGGTTCTATCTGTCTTCCAGCTATCAGTAGGCAACAAAACAATATTCTTGACCAAAACACATGATTGAATCTTGTCCTGGCCCATCATCAGAATTTGCAATGTGTTTTCAGGGCTTCATACACATTGACTTACTAGAAACTCCGTCTGAAGCCAGCAAGAACTTAGAGAAGGACTCACAGAAATTTAATGGTTTCATTTTTAGAAAGATATAAGAAAATGCTTTGCCAGGTAACTGATATCGTAAGTTGTTTTCTACTAACAACTGTTAAGTGCAAATACTACAAGGTAACTTCCTCATTCTGACACATGGAAGTTTAAGAGGCCTGAAAAATCACTATTAAACAATAAAGGAGTCACAGTGGATCAATTCAGTAATGAGGAGGGCACAACTGCCAGAACAAGCATGAAATAGACAGATAAAAGAATATTAATTGAATACTGAATGTTAAAGGATTATTTACATGCTATATCTAAAAATATCATTGTCAGAAGCTGTACAGTAGAAAACAAAACAAAAGGACCCACTGCAGCTCTTTACACAGTATTTCTTCCAAGTCTGGAGATCATACAGTTGAACTCTTTCAGCTTTTGAAGAAGCTGAACATAAGTTACATTATTTGGAATACTAGATTGACAGCACTAAACACAGGGTACATTCATTAATAGGCATTGTTTTAAAGAAAGAAAAAAGCTCTTTTTAAGGGAGAGAAGGCTACTCTGTGCTTCTTTCACAACTTTTTAAAAATGGGTAAAAAGTTTACTGTGTGTTTAATTTAAAAACATTTGTTTATTCCCCCCTCAAAAAGGCTTCAAAATATCTTCTTTTAATATTCAAGTAAAGATACCTGAAAATACTTCAAGATATATGTAACCATTATACAGTAAAGACTTTCACCATCATGCCTACTTAGTATCAAGACAGTCTTGAGGGGATGGGACTACTTTGCTCTAGATATTTCACAAGTTTATTCAATAAAGATTTTTTGATCCAACTATTTACATAGTTTCAAATAAAGGCTACATTAAGTACTACCACTATAATACAGAGTAGGAATTGGGGCAATGCAAGATTTCTTAACTCATACCAATCCTTTGCAAGAGCCTGCCAGTCAAGTCCCTGTTTTCCTTAGATATATCAAACCCAATATATTCCATTTCTTCCCTGGTGATTTTTTTGGTTTCCAAAAGCGACCAACATCGTTCAGAAGTGAGGGATTTTTATACGTCAAAACTGCTAATATATCTGCATGGTTTCTACTGCAATTAAAATCTTTGACTTCTGAAGGAATTGCAGTTATCAGGGGACTATTTCAGAGAAGAATGACAGACTGGACTGAACTCCATAACCACTTGAACTAGAGAAAGATCCTGGATGAAATTGTCCTTAGTGAAATGACAACTCAAAATAGGCAATGTGGTCATTCCCCTTCTTAGGGTAAGAAACTAGCCAGAGACACATCATCTTGTTTGCTAAAATATATCCCACATACAGATTTGAAATGTTAAGAGCCAGACCTCTCCAGGATCTCAGAGGCAAGTCCTCTAACCCATGTATTGATTGGTATTGTAAATTCTTCCCTGGCCTCACTGTTCCCAAGTTGCTCCAACAAGTAACTTCTCAAAACCTTTTCCCAGTCTTTCAAGACCAGCCTCCCAAACCCTACAGGATTTTAATAAATTCTTTCCTTGCTACTGCCACCCTTTTGCCATGATCATAACAGTGGCATAAACATCTCTTTTTGATGAATTGAAGTCACACCAAGAAAGGTTAGATTTTTATTTCAAGTTGCATGTCAACCCCAAATTTGTTGGCCATTTTGTCTGTAAACAAGTCCTGCAAGATGTTACAAGAGAGTAAGCTAGGGCTTGCTGATCAGCAAGTAGATAGCTATTTGTTAAGTAGAAAATTGTTTCCCAAGTTTTTTCATGCTGTTAAAAACTTCATTTATATTCATCAGTTCTTTAGTTTACCTCCTTGACTGAGAGATTTTGCTCTGCTCTTGCTTTTTTCAGCCCTTCTCTGACAAGATACTTAAGCTTGATACGGTGTTTTATTTGGCTACAGTGTACAGGATTTTAAGCTGCAGAAATCTCATACCAATTGCTCTGGCTTAAGAGATACATTACTCATAATTCTTGAGAATAATATAGAAACCAGTAAGACCTTGAAATGAAAACTTATATAACTTAATCTTCTAGCTCCCTGCCTGTACATGTGGCATAAAAGTCCCATCAACATGCAAGATGTGTGAGTGCTATTTGTGATTATATTCTTTAGCCTTAGATGCTTTCTGAAACTCAGGAAAGACTGACAGTGCTCCTGGACTTAAAATAAAAACCAAAAATACAACCTAGCAGCCTCCTGACTTCTGACTACAAAGCAATACTGTATTTCAAGTCTTTATGTTATGTTACTTCAGACATTCATTACTCACACAATAGCCCAGGCATTAAGCTCTGAACCCAGCTGTGCACAGACTTTACCATATTGTTTACTTACCTAGCTGCATGAATCTCAATCCTTATTGCATCTAAGATCTTAAAATCATTGTTCCAGCCTCAACATGCACAAGAAACAAAAAAAAGAAAGCAGGATGCTGAGATATTCTCTTCTGTGAAGAAATGGCATATGCCTAGCTAGAATCTCATAAGAAATATGAAAGAAATGCTCCTAGATCAATTACGGTCTTCAGCATGAGGTATGGCAATAGCTAACGTCATCCAAAACTGACAAGAGTTTTTATAGAAATCTTAAAGATGAAATAAACCAAGCTCAAGTTATTTTTCAGTCTCTCTTTTTACTGAGGTCCTCCAGTTATAGCCAGTTGATTGATATTTTCAGCTTGCCTAATGTCAACACGCATCTTAAAATTAACTAAGAAATACATGAATGAGAAAGTAACTGGAAAGGTGTTAAGGAAAGTAGTGAATACAGTGAAATATCCTGCACTGAAGTATTTCTCGCATTCATCAGCTTACTGAAGATTACTACAAACTCTCAGCTATAGGATCTGACGCAAAAATCTTCGGATATCTGAGGATGCTTTAGTGTTAGCATACGCTTTAATTAAAACTGTAGCATCCAAGAATCTACCTTTATTGGATGGCATCCAGCCCTAGTTTATACAAGATTCAACCTAACAGATTTATCCTAGCAAGCCTGAACACAGTCAGCCTTCAAAGCACAGCATCGTGTTTTGAAAGTGTTTCAGTTTAAATTATCTTTCCAGACTAGCCTTAAAAGTACTGATTTTTTTTTTTTCATTATTTGAAACCTGAAGTGTGCTTCCATACAGTTGAGATGATTTTTTTCCTCCAAACAAGTTTTCCTTACAAGACAAGCCTCTATCCTTTTCATGTTCAAGTGCCCACACTATCTTAGAAGCCCACCTGGATTGAAAACACAAAGCATGTTAATTTTAAGAGACTATCTGAAGGTATTTAAGTAATGCTGTATCTCTGGTCATTAGTAACAGATGTAATTATGAACTATAACATCAAAAAAGACTGTTCTGAGATAAACAGCAACTACTCTCCAGCAGCTCAAGGAATGTTTTCATGAGTTAGGCAAAGAACATACCAAGCCTAAAAAAAATTGAAAAGGAACAATCAATGATTTAGAAGATTAAACTGAAAAACAGCATTTCTCAGTGCAAATATAACCCTGATGGTGAATGTTATAATTGTCATGAATACAGTATTCCAAAGCCATGAGTTAAGATGTGACTATAGCAACCATTGCTACTATCAGTGCAAGCAAACTTTTCCTGCCATATGATGCAATGGTCTTGAAAAGGTCTTTTACTGAAACCAGGAATTTTTATGGTATTAGCGTACTGGAAAGTATTATACATTATATGAATGCTTCAAAATAGTAGTTCGTGACTAAAACATCCAAACACTTACCTTTCCAGAACACTTACCAGTAATTTGAGCTATTAATTTGTTTTTGCTGAACCCAGCTCAGTCTTTATATTTTACCAGACCCTTCAAGAAGTGAATAGCTTGTATTTCTTAAAAAGATGAATGAGATCAGGAGCAAAATTGCTTTAAATCACATCTAGCGTTCAAATACAGTAATATGAATTGATTCATATGGATCTTTATGCAAGACAAAAATATAATGGACAGAAGGTTCTTGCCTTAATTTCTTCTTTGCTCTGGAGAAACCAGATGAACTGTATCTTCAAGCATCATTACATCAAACACGACAGTATTTGTGTAACTCCACCAGCTATCTAGCTTGTGAGAGCCCTCAGAATAACCCCACAGAGAGCTGCTCATACTACAGGCAGAGGAGGGCTGGTCACTACCTTAAGCTAACACCTATTGTCACCACTCTCAAGTGAAGGTGGCACGCATCCAGTTCCCTCCTTCCCTCTAGCAATTAAGGTTCAACACAACACAGAAGATGCTGACAGATCCAAAACTCTAAATCAGGATTCATCAATAAATTTGAAGTGCCCTTGAATGGGCTTTATGTTCTAGCACAGCAGTATCTGTCCAATGAAGAAGATGGCAGGAATGTAGCTTTGTCAGAGTACCTGGAAAACATCTTTCAATCACAGCTACATCTCATTTGTCACTTAAAAGGCTGTCTCATGTGGTAAATGAGGTTTTATATTTTTGAAGCCAGATCTCATGTACTCCTACTCAATGCCCAGTCAAGAGTAAAATTAATTATAAATAACTGAATTTAAATTCTGAACTGACAGCGACTGTTAATTGACAGACCTCATTCCAGGAAGTTAAATAATATAAAATGATATTTAAAATTTAGTGCTGTCAGACAAATTCTGTCCTTAGAAAGACAGGTGTTAAGATAAAATCCAGTCAATGAGGTTCTTCATACTTCATGCTTTGAGTCCATCTGTGGTTTATCTTAAGACTAGCTGTATACTTCTCAAAGCGTTTCGTTCTCAATTAATCCTTTAGTGTTGCCTTTATTTCTTGCTATTGGAAAATAGAAGGGGAGGTGTGTGGAAGAATGGTTTTTAATTGGAAGGGGGTAGATTTAAATTAGATATTAGGAAGAAATTCTTCGCTACGAAAGTGGTGAGGCCCTGGCACAGGTTGCCTAGGAAGGTGGTGCATGCCCCATCCCTAGAGGTGTTCAAGGCCAGGTTGGATGGAGCCTTCAGCAGCCTGGTCTAGTGACAGGGGGTTGAAGCTTGATGATCCCAATGCTAAGCATTCCATGATTCTATAGATTTTGGTATGTGATATACAAGAAGGACATCAACTAAAAAGTCCTCTCAAAACCTATAACTCCATGGATTTATCACCTTTGTGCAAAAATCCTTCAACTCAGATTACCAATACTTGCCCGACTATGCAAAAGGGAAATACTTGATAAAATTTTTATATCTGTAACAATTTTATTCCCACAGTATTGGTACCTGCATAGTCAATTACCTTTCTAAATTCCTGTACACCAACACACTCAGCATTAAGAATAAACAGGAAGAGCTAGATATCTCTGTGCAGTCACAGGGCCATGATCTCATAGCAATTGGAGAGACGCGGTGGAATAGCTCACACCACTGGAACGCTATCATGAATGTCATTTTTAGGAAAGACAGGCCCAGCAAGACAAGGTGGTGGAGTTGCTCTTTATATGAGAGCAACTAGAATGTATCAAGTTTTGCCTAGGGACTGATGAAGAATTAAGAGGCAGGCTGACACAGCTGGGGCATTGCCCAGCCACAGGAGATTTAAACAAACCTAAGGAGTATCCTCAAAAGAATACTGAAATCAAGCCACAGCCAATTTTTCTTGTAAGAAAAAGAATTGCAAAGACTGACCTGAATTGTAATTACACATAATACTGAAATCCAACAAATATTTGACAGTTGTATGTGTCAATCAGAACAAGAAACAGTTTTGTTACTTATGAAAACAGAGCAAAATATTAAAGGTAAAGACATTTTATCATATTTCAGATAAGGTACTCTATTCAAGTTACATTTCCTGTCTTTGTGGTAGCTTGCTGATCAATACATATTATTCTTATAGGACAGTGATTAAAATAACATAAGGAAGAGTGAAGTTCAGTTTATTTTTAATTATTTTCTATATTCTCTTCTGTATTAGTGACTCCTTTCAGAGATTGGCTATCACTTTTCAGACACATTCTTCCACTACTGTTGACTAGACAAATGCCCCTCACCACTACTCCTCCTTTGAAAAATACAGCAATTTCTGCTTCATTCCTGTGTTCCTTAACTTGAACACAAATTGGAGGTAGGTAATGAAAGAGCTGAACACAGGAAGCTGTCTGCATTTTACAATAGTCTTTTGATTCTGAATTTATTTCTTAGTTTCTGTTAAAACTGGAAAAGGTAGTTTGGAAAATTATTTTGTTCTCCTTCATTCTTTTAAATATGCCCACATATTTTATGATAAAATGTATAATGAAGTTCTTTATTCAGGAATAAGTTTTTATCACCATGCTCAACAACAAAGAATAACAAAACACAATGAAGTTATTTCAATATACACAAAATAGTAAGTTCCAAATAAGCAAATCTATCTAAATTATTTTAGCTTGTCTTTTGTAGGCACACTTCCAAATTAAGGCGAAGGGGGGGAACTGCCAAACCATTAGATTATATTGGGTGAAAAATAAACAAGGTTATATATATATTTGTACAAAGTTGATAAAAAGTCATTCCCTCACTAGTGAGCAACTAGGAGTGAAAACGCAATGTTAATGCATGCCAGGATGAAATCAGATTTTTTAAAAAAATACTTAAAATCTCAAAGCTGATTTTGCGAGCATTTAAAGCAGCATATTTTTTCTAACCAACTGACTTAAATCAAACAGAAATCAATTATTTCTGAATATTAGGGTTTCACTGCATGTCTCCGATGGAGTTCAGTTTATGCAGTCATTTTGACCTACTTTCTGCTTGTAAGCTTGAACAGTTTCCAAACATTTAGTTTACACTCCTCATGATTTACTTGAACCTTTTATTATGCTATTTCAACATACACTATCTATTACAGTTATAGATATCCATTCCAAACCAAATATTTTATTTGATAGACACATGTGCTGTGGGAAGCTGTCTTGTTAAACTAATAGCCTGTATAGACCTGAAAAACCAAAATTTCTGTTAAAGAAATGCAGTAGAAGGCAAACCAATCAAAAATACTAAGTAAAAGGCAACAGCACAGATGTCTTATCCCAATAGATCTTTTGCAAACAGGATTTTAAAGGAAAAGCTAACATGCCAGTTTTAATTTGATATTAAGTCTTCTAGTTTCAAGGTTAATAACTCCTTAATAGTTATAGAATTACTTGGGTTGGAAGAGACTTTCAAGAATGAGTCCAACCACAGCCACCAACCACCTCTAGACCACTTCCCCAAACACAACATCTACACGCCTTTTGAATACTTCCAGGGATAGTGACTCCACCACTTCCCTGGGCAGCCTGTTCCAGTACTTGACAACCCTTTCAGTAAAGAAATTCTTCCTGATACTTAAGCTAAATCTCCCCCCGAGCAATTTCAAACCATTTCTTCTTGTCCTATCACTTGTTACCTGAGAAAAGAGAGAGACTCCCACTCTCTACACCCTCCTTATAAAAAAGTCTTTACAAGTAAGGTTTGGGGAGTCTACTGGTCTTTAAACAGTGTAAAGCATGATGAAGGTGGTCTCTACTTCGTCTTGCTGGTCTCTATAGGAAATGCTTTTATAATTCCTTCAATCATTGATACTAGATTTGTTTGATGTAGTCACAGCAGCTTAGGCCAGTAGCTAAAAGGAAATTACCTTTGTCACCATGAAAGATTATTACACATAAGCCTGGAAATACCACTTGCTTATTAATGCCTACTGTAATGGAAAGCACTAAATTGAAAAGTCAATACACAGAGATCAAGATATCACATGCAAGTTGATCTCCACCATTTTGCAGAAAAGCCTTATCGCCATCAATGTATCAGATTTGTTATACTAGGGGATAGCTAGCTTTACAAATGTTGGAAAAGTTAATAGACTATTTTTCAATCATCCTACTGTCCATTTATGTGAACTAACTGATTCTACATATCTTAATCTGATCAAGAAAATATACATGATGTTTCTGTTACAGGTGGAAACTGTAAGCATATATAATTTGCATTTTCTATTATCACATTTTCCAGTTACATCAGAGTGAATTATTTCATTCAGACTGTTTAGATTATAATGGTCTCAAGTCAAAGAGCTGATTTGGTCTTACTTTTTCATATTTCAATTCCATTGCACAGAATAAATATGAAAAAAGCATAGGAGTCACTTAGATTCCACCCAGTCATTCATAAATATTCTTTTCTACTTATGAAATCTCAGTGGCCTCCACAGCCTATTGCATTAAATCAAGATAAATTTCTGCAGGACGAGACATAATGAAGCAATTTCTGTAGGTGACTGGAAAGCAATGCATTCCTTTTTTTCTTTCTCCCCTCCAAATAAAGGCCCTTCTGATTTATTTTTTTCCTGAAAGCTTCCCCTTCCTTGGTGAGTACAGGCCTCTCTGCTTTTAGGCATACTTCTGCTTTCTAATGAAAAAGCTTCTGTAAGAAAGCTATATCATAGCTATAGCTGTATCACAGTCCAAACTATCAAATTATAAGTGTTTAATTACTGAAAAGGTCATTAAATGGTTTCATAGGAAAATTCAACAGATAAAGCTCAAGTTTTTCTTACTCTGGCTGCTAGCCATGTAACAGAGGACCTTGGTAATAAGCAACGTTCATGTACTCATTCCAGGTAAGTATAACACAGTCTGCCTTGTAGGCACTGCAAGTCCTGTACCTACTCAAAGAAGCATGCTGTGCTACTTCTTAGTATCAACATAATCCATCCATACATTTCTTTGTCTTCCCATACAGCCTCACAAGCCTTAATTGTATCCAACAGTCTCACCTGCCTCGAGCAAGCACAATCAGAAGCATGTGTTTTCATATTATTCCTTGGACTTCCTGACAATGATGTCCTTGTCTGTGCTACTATTAAAAGCAACACTGCTATGTTACTCAAATTTTGCCTGATACACGCTGTCAAAACAAACCACTATATGAAAATTGAACTTACACAGATAACATTTGAAGCAAACACGTACAATATGAAAGAGCCACACATTCAGCAAACTGAGTCAAAACAAGCAAAGCCCAAATCTTCTTTTTAAACAGTTTAAACACAGCATAGGACCTGCTTTCTTGTTGACAGAAAACACGCAGAAACTTATGTTAGGAGGACATGACAAGCACGTCACATGAGGGGGATCTGTTTTGACTTGTGGCCTTAAAGTCAGTCTCTTTACCTCTTCCTTACTGCTTATGTAAGGCAGAAGATAAGTTTATTCACTATATGAATTGACTACTCATAATAACTTATTTCATAGAGATCTTGTCACTACCAATGCATAATTCAGATTTGTTCTAAACCCAAGGATATTTATTCAGGATTTTAAAATGCTTCTAGTTATGCAAAGATACTCAAACACTAAAGCTGATGTGTTTTTTTGGTTGGGTTTCTTTTTACTCTAGTGGATTCCTGTATTTAATCTTTCAGTACAATTAGCTATCCCTGAAAAGCTTATGTTACAGTAAAGTTGCATCAAATGTAATTCTGAAAAACTACAAAATTACGTAAAACAATGTCCTTGTTTTTCCTTCAGTGCTAGAAAACCAGCTTTTCTTTCTTTGGCCTTGAGTCACAGATGTATTTCATATATGATCAAAACTGCTACAGGAAAACAGATTACTGGAACAACCAAGAACGCATCCTTGGATAAGTCCAGGTTTTGCCTCAATAGATTTGTCCTTCCCATCTTCACAAAATAAAAACTTTTACATTTGATAAGACTTAAGTTTTGGTCAAAACCCAAAACTTTCTGTCAGGGAACCAGAAAGCCTCTGCACCATTTGAGGGCCACAGTTCATGCCCTGGCACAATTCTGCCGCCATCTACTTTCAGACAAAACATACTCAAAAGCCTTCCTTCTCTAGACCCTAGCACAGGACCCAGTTTTCTGCTTGTGACACAATGAATTCAGAGCAGCTACTGAGCTCCCGTGATGCAGACTGAATAGGGTCAGTCTGAGCTATTGAAGTTAAGCACCAGTTTATTTACTTGTTATTGAGGCTCTGGCTAGGTCCTCAAGTGCCTTACCACAATAAGAAAATGTGGTTAGCTGTTGAACATGGAGGTTTTCCCGGATTTGCATAGTTGTAACAGGCTGGTAAATGCAGCGCAGCAGTAGAAATTACCAACAATACCAGTAAAATGCATTCTGTTACAAGTGTGAAAATAAAAATTCAGCTGGTCTATGAACAAAAATTATTTTTCAGAATGACTATTTGAATTTTAATGAAACAAGCAAACAGACTCTCCTGGTGTTCTAAGGCACCACAATACAGCTTCCTTTAGCTTCACTTATCTCTCCTAATATGAAGAGTCTCCTTTATGAACATGCCCAGTTATTTCCGTCATTCACAAAAACTTGCCATAGATTTTTGCTTCACTTGGCATGAAACTCAGGCCTAACAGGAGCAAAGATTTGAACAAGGGAACACCTTAGGTTTAAAAAAAAAAGTACTAAGCATCATCATACACAGGAATATATTGTTCAACACGAGGTAGAAAGCTAATGCTTTCTTCTGATGGTAGTTACTATAGTTACCACAACCATCCTTTAAGCTTAGCCTAAAACAGAGGCCATGATATTGCTGAAGGTACTGCAAGTTACAAGACCACCATCACAGAGTCTGGAGGATGTCTCAGTGCAGCTTTTGCCCTGGGGGCACCCACATCTTTCCCAAACGTGGGAGCATAACCTCTTCTCCCAATAATTTTACTGTAAATTGTGCCAGCTATGTAGAAAACCTAATTACATGTTTAATCAGCCAAACCCTTGTAAAATTCAGCTTAAACCTAGCCTAGACATCCCTTGTTTTATTTCTACCTCAACTTCTTTACCTCGTGCATATAGGGCAACAAGAGTTCTTTGCTTTGATCTCCCCGAGCAACATTTTACACTTATTTGTAGGCTTATACCTTCCCTCAGCTAAGTTTTGTTGACTTAGGAAAGTACTTTTCTCAATATTTCCTCATAACCTGTGTTTTCCTATGTACTACTTAGGACTACTTGAAGTAGTCTTTTCCATCCCATCCAGGCATTAACTGACCCACTTTGCTCAAAGGTGGGAATCCAAATAGATAGTAAAACTGAGATCTTCCATTGTCTAGCAAAATGCACACTGATGGTATTTTACGCAGGACTGCCCATTTTTCTTTAACATACCACAGCATTGTGTTCACTTCTGCTGAAATAATAAGATAGTATACTTGTGGAGGGTGTGATTTTGGACCAGTTTATGTGGCAAGTCATGCTTATTCATCTTCAAAAACTTTATAACAAAGTTAGATATCTGTTCATCTCTTCCTACACGGGAAGACTCCAACAAAGTTCTCAAATACTGCCTGTGGACTACCCATGAAAAAGATTATAGCTACACAGAAAACTCACAGTAGATAAATTAGTGATTGGTTAATGTTTTTTGATTTATTAAGTTAATTTGTTAATAAGACAAATTACCCCCTGCAGAATCTACGTTTTCATGAATAGCCAGTTTCTAGTTTCACTTGAAGCTTGTGGGGATGTCTTCACTGCACAAAACTTTACTCCTCAGACAGACCTTCTACTAACTTTTTGGCAAGCTCTTTTTCTAAACAACATTTTAGACCTTGTGTGATCTTAATTTATACTAGCAAGCATCTGCGAGATGCTGATCAGTATTCACCCTCTAAAAAAAGCACATAGAGAAACATGAAGGAAGTTATAATAGTTGAGGTTTTATATTACTTGACTTGCTCTGTTCTTCAATGCAACTTACAGAGGATGACTGAGCAGTGCTTTTGTAGGAAGACCATCTTCCTGGCTAAATTATTCCAAACTTAGAGAAGGGGTTGTTGAGTTACACATGTCACCAAAGCTATTATGAATAAAGTTTTCTACTTAAATCACTCTAAATCACACACTGCAGCTATGACTGTTTTTACCTTCTCTTTCCTTCCCTATCCCCAGTGTTTATCTCTCCTTCCAGAACAAAGATTATCTCCTCCCTCTTCAGCTGTGGCCATCCTAAACAAATGCCATGTCAGCCTAAAGAACACAGTACACTCAGTAGGTTTCTGACCAAGTTGCTCAGATCTGTCCTGTCAGATCAATACATGCTTTATCTTACAGACTTACTGTTCTCTACTAAAAACATTTTTAGTAAACATCCAAGCAGAATTTTCTACTAGCTTTCTTTTTCTAATCAATTGAAACCACTGATACTTCAGAACAGGATCTTGAAAGTTTCCATGTGAGCATCACAGTTAATGTATTTGTTCTCTAAATACTTCTTTCAAAAACAAAATGCTCTGTCAGAAAAAGGAATACTTTGCCAAGACCACACAGTATGTCCGTGCCTGAGAGACAGGCCAGCTTCATCAGCCTATTCCTTTTAATAAGTGAAGTAGGGCCTGGTGGCAGGGCCACCTGCCTTGTACTGCTGATTGGAATTAGGGCTGGAGGCTGTACATCCACAAGACAATTATTTCTTTCATGTTTAAGAGCCATGCTCACTAGAAAAAGCCCTCATTTCAGGCTGCTCAATGACAACCTTTGCAACTATTTATTTCACTTAATAAAACTATATGGCTGATCTCCTCCACTCATATTTTGTAATGCATACTGAATTTGCCCCTTTTTTTTAATTAAGAGCCCTTGCACCAGAGGTCATAAGGGAACATAATCATCAACTCAAATAGAAAGCATTAATTTTGGCCTCTTGTGAGGCCCCTATTTAATTGTGCCTTACTGCTATTCCTCTTCATTGAACATGGTCTCCTCTGTAAGTCATGAAAGCAGCAACAGTAAAGCTTAGGTATGACTTCTCTAGCATTTTTGAGAAGGTGAGCAACTTTGTTGAAAAGTTACTCAAAGCTCATGCTTTTTTCCTTGCTGGTTAGATTAACTTATGTAAGAGTAATTTCTTCCCTTATAATTTACATTCATTCACAGCAGTCAGGGAAAACTGTGCCTTGTATTCCTCATTTATTGCTGCTTTTTCTTCCAGTCATACAATTGCCTGCAGAGAGTAAACACAAATCCTGGCTTTCATAAAGTGAAGTTTCAGGTCTAGCTGAACAGGCAAATCATCCCTTACACAAATCATGTCAAGTAAAGATGGGAGTGTAAGAATTTTCTCATTCAGCAATAAGCTAGCTGACCAGATTAGGAAGTTAAGGAGCTTGCTATTCATGTGTTTCAGTGTGGTGACTGCACAAAAAAAACTAGTAGATATTACCCATATGGAAGCTAAGGAGAGTTAGAAAAAGTGTACAATAAAACAGGTTTTAGACTGAAAAAGCCCCATTTACTTCAATAAGCATCCTCAAGTGTCGGTCAGGGAAAGGAGGCAAGCTGTTTGAGTAGCTGTTCTCACAGGTTTTCATCTGAGCTTGTTCCTCACTCTTAACTTGTCACTGATGGATTTACAAAACTGACATGGTCTGCTTCCCTGCTTTTAATTATTCTGCATACTTCATAGCCTAATTTTCAGAATGACTTCAAGAGTAGCATTAGACCTGTTTGCATCAAAATTAATTATACATTCTTTCCACCTCAAGTCAATGTGACCCCAAAAGCGTAACTCACTGTACCACAAGTTTAACCCTGACATTCAGATAGAAAGCCCAGCAGTCGTCTGGTTCAGGCTGAATATGACTTCAGATCTTGAGTCTCAATTTCTCTTCTCAGCAAGCTCTTTAGAAGTAGTTGAAAGGAATGGTTTCTGTGCTGCAATTACAGACAGTTAAGATGAAGAAACCAGCAAAGCCAAGACATTCCCATTTTTATGTAAGAACTGTTTTGTCTCTTTCTGAGGTTTGTTTTACAGTTACAATTATCTTCCAAGCATCTTTCATGCTTTTGAAGTGTCTGTCTTTGATCAGCACAAAGATTTTTAGCTTTAGGTTATCAATATCAGTTCACACAATAGTTGAACTATTTAGACTTGACAGCCAGGAGATAGTACCACAGAAAAACTGTAAACCTTTGTAGTGCTATTTTCCAGGCAATCTTTCTCGTATCACATAAAGCCACTGGATTTTAAGTTATGTTTTCCTTTTTTCTTCAAAAAAATTCCTTCAAAAAAATTTGTCCTTCAAACATTTCAGGACATACTTATTCAAATAAGAATGGCTAAACACAAAAACACCAACTGGAGAACAGTATGAATACTTCTGTGGCAAGTGTGAATGGTCCTTCTTCCTTGCTTGCTCCTTGTTCAAAACACTGCTCTATTAGTTACTATGCTATAAGAAGTTTGGAGGGAATTTATTTTCTTGCTCACATTTACGTGCTGCAGAGACACTACTGTCATTTGGTTAAGATGATACATTAACCATTCTCCAAGAGACCTTCTTTTGCAACGTTAGGGTGACTTGAAATCTCTGACTACTTCTGGTCCAAAGATCATTTTACTTTCCAGAGTATAATTTACCCTTTGTCAGTTCTATATATATATATCAGCTACTTATCTTGACTTTGTCCTTGTCCAGCTGCTGCAACAGATGTCTGTTACTTAGTTTGAGACCCGTAAACCTCAAAAGAAGTGATTTTCTTAGTAGTAATGTTCTAAAATTTTTTTTTCTTCTAGTGTTATTATTTATATGCAAGTATTTAAGAGAAACTACAAAACCTGCTCACTTATTGAATGCCCCTTCATTCAACAGCAGCTTGAGTACAGGTCTTCAGCTAGCCAGCTTGGAGAGTGAGCCAGCTCAAATGGACTTCCCTAGGTTAATAAAACACAGAGCTTAGCTAAAGGGTCCCTCCTGTCTTCTAAAGGTAGAGTCAAGAGGCACTATATGTTCCAGCTCTTCCTTCAATTTCCTTGATGTATTGAGTTGTGTAAAGTAAGGAGAGAACCTCAATTGAGGCAAACCATTTTGTAGTGATTACTGCCACATGCTTCTCAGAATTAAGCTGCAAGGAATAGAAGACAACTTCACAGCTGGCAGGTCTTCCCACTACCAACAGTGTGGCTTTGAGTATAGTTAAATCTTTGCCAATTAAGATGGAAAAGAAAACAAAGAGGCAATTCATCAAACAAGCTAACATAGTCGACTATAAGAATTACCGTAATTAAGTTGCAAAATGTTGCATCTGACATGAACTATTTTCAAACAATACTATTAAGGTTTGACTGAGCCAGAGGCACCTATTCATCATTCAACAAACACTTAGAAACTACAACCATTTAATTAAGGGTAGGTTGCATTATACATGCCATAATTTACAGATCAAGTCAACAAGCAATAACATTACTGCAATAAGGAACCCCTTCCACTGCAGGATTTATGTTTAATTGTAGAACTTCAACTCCATATTAACACAATAGCTAGTGTGCTTTCATATCATTCATCTGTTCTCAGAAGACACTACTAGTTTGTGGGGTTTTTTGTAGATCACATATCAAGGGGCATATTTTCTTACATTGAAGATCTGACACTATGATCTTAAGTGCAATTTACCACCATATGTACTTCATCCTACAAAACACCCTCAAGTGTGAAAGTTAAGGGATCCTACTTCCTGTGACATATTTTGAAATTTATGCTTAAGAAAAAAACATTATGAAGAGTACATAAAAGTTGCACAGACTTATCCTTCATACTCAGAGTCCTATGGTGGGGCAGGAAGGAGGGAAGGAACCAAAAAATACTACATGCTTTCAGAGTTGTACAAAGAGCATTGCAAAACTCTTAGAGGAGCTGAACACTGGATTTTAAATTGTATGCTGGATGCTTAAATTGTATGTTGCATTTTATGTAGAAACTAGTAAGTGTCAAACTAATCCTTGCCTTGCTTTAAAATATTTGTGCTGTTTCTTTTAACACGCAATCAAAGGAAGCACAGAGATATCTGTACATCCTTCAGTTCGCATTACAGTCTTGTAAGTGTATGTAAGAAACCAGACCAGCACAGGAAAAAAAAAGAAAAAAAAAAAAATCACATGAACTGAGGAAGGAGGCAGAAATACAACTTTTTTAATCACTGGTGTTTTTAAGGCTTACAGCATGTTAGTAGATAACAATTACTAGCTACACACAAATGGATTTGCACATAGAAACAATTTACCCAGACTATTAACATGATCATAAAGTAGTCAGAGTAACAACTCAAGATCTATCTCTTTAGTTTAACACTTACAATTTTCTTCATGTGGCTTAAGCAGACAGGCAGTCCAGCTAAGCACTACACCTACTATTCCTCTCAAACTTCTTTACACCTACATTGTAGATGTAATAGTTGGTAATTTTAAATGGTCATTAAAATTCCTTTAATAGCCAAGGAAGAAAAATAAGTGTTTCTAAGGAATTATTTTAAGGTTAGTGTGCCTGCAAGGAACAAATTCAATTTTTCAATTCCTTTTTTTGACTAGTGATTCTAAAGGGATTATAGATAGCTGTCTCAGAAACATGAAGTCCACTCTCCTCGATTGTTTACCTTCGCAGTAACTTTTCTATACCCATGCAGGATGTTGAAGTGGCAGACTACAAAAAAAATCTTTTCATTACAAAGTACTCACTCCTAATATTATGGTCATGTACTTGCACTGTAGTCTGCTTAAGCAGCCCATCTTTTATTGAACCAGCCCAAGTGTTTTCATAACCTTTAAGGAAGCAAAGCACTGGAAAAGACTTAGAGAAACACACAATGATCAAGACATCCACACAGCTTCCTCCCACCCAAACCCCTATGTGTCATTCAACTAGTGCAGCCCTCTGCTGAAGCAAGCTTCACTCCAGGCCAGGATCTTGTTTGAAGAACAGTTGACTGAGATACGAGATCCAGACAGAAGCCTTGTTGTTTGAGAAGGTAGCTTTAAGACCCTTGTCTGGATCCCTTATCATTCAACACAACACAGGTACTGATGAATTCCATCAACACTTAATCATGTAAGAAACAGGTTAGATCCTGGTAAATGCCCCTCTCTTCCAAGTGATTTCTAATCCCATTAAGTGACATTAAGATATCTCACCCAGTGTTTACTAACAATTTAGATTTTGCTCATTATGAATTACTCTAAGGCCAAGTCTTGCAAAAATTGTTAGCAGCTAGCAAAAAGTCCCTGCATGAGTGCCGGTACTTCACTCAGTAACAGCTATTTCACTTCTAGCTGCTGTTTTTACTGTACAGTGATACAAGGCAGCTTGTCTGTTTGTTCAATCACCTGCAGAACAACCATTCAAAACTGATTCTTTTGACTTATTGCTCTAACAGTTATTTAATTAGGATAGTTCCATTGTGTCAGTAAACAGCTAAATCAAACACCTTACAGTCAACTCCTCTAACTCCTACAGTTAACACTATTTTCCTTGTAGTCATCATTTTTCAAGCATGCACAACTTGATAGCAAAAGTTTACAAAGCACACAAAGGACTGACTGAATTGCAGCATTAGTAGTTTTGGTTGTAAACCCAGCTATTTTACATCTGTCGCCACTTAACTTCTCAGAAGATATTTAAGGGCAACTAAAAGGAAAAAAAGATGTTTTTAATCACGCAAGGCTGTTTTTGTCTGTTAAAACAGTTGCACTATACCTTTCTCTATAGGCACATAAGCAAGCCGGAGAGCTCCGGAAACGTCAAAAACCTTTCCAACTATCTCAGAGGAGAAATGCCACAAGCTCCTACTTGACTGAAAGCAAAAGCTCGTGAAGCGAGATAGAACTACAAAGATTAATACAGCAAAGAAGCTCAGTGGGAACAAGAAATGATCGTATCAGTGTTTAATTCTAATTTATTTATGGATAAATGCAATTCCATGGTTCCAGTAGACTAAGATTTTTTTGACACTCTCACATTTATCACAGTAAAGGGGAACATTTACAGTTGCTAAATGAGAAAAAAAATTTGTTACTTAAGTCAAGATTGAATCCCTGTTTATATACACTGTGACCAAAGATATGGGTACAATACCAAACACCTTTTATTCCTCATCCATAGATGATTATGATAACTCTGAATTCATAATGAGATTTGAAGAACCCCATGTAACTTACATTGCTAACTTTAAAGAAACTATGGAGAAAGCCAGATGTGTGCATCTGAAAGCATAATTTCTATACCAAGACTCAGTTATCTTCAAAAGGCTTTTTTTTTTTCATTCTAATGAAAACTGAGTCACAGTACTATCATATCGGTGCATTTTTTAAACATTCATTATGCATACAGGTTCTGTATCTAACAAGCAGCAACAGATGATTTATGTTTTCCATCAGTAGGCACACCTCTGTTTTCATAGGGAGGATAGTTCCTCTCCTGGCCTTCCTCCCTCTTCTGTCAAAAACATTTTTTTTTTTTTTTTTTTTTACTGTGACTGTTTATGCCAGAAAACTATTGGGGGGAATCTTAATTATGGTCAATTATAAAGCTTTAGCTTACTTCTCAAATGTTAAAGCATAGAAAAATCTTAAGAGTAATTTTTAGTACAAAATGAAACAGGAAAGTATCTAGGACACCATTTTGGCGATTGGAGGAATTCTAGACAGATGAGCCAGAAGTCATTTATCCATCAGTTTTTATGAAGAGCTCAGACTGCCAGAATAAAGTGTAATTTAGAGCCATTTATTTCTTGCCTTTCCATTGGCTCTGTGCTAAGGAACAGTGCACTTGTAGTGCAAAGGTACACTTGTCCTGAAAGAACAAGAGATAAGGAAAGGCAAAGTTCAAGTTGCTCGGTCGCATCGTTAGTCTCACTTTTCACTGGATTTTCCTCAACCATTTTCACGCTGATCAAGTCCATTGTTTTCTCCTATCACATCTCAATCAAAACACAACAATAATGCATTACTTCTAATTCTTAAAGATTTAAAGTACTTCCCATTTCTTTTTTTCCAATTGTTCAAGCTGTGCAAGAATAATATGTAACATTGAATATTTTTCACCCAAGACATCAAAAAGTTCAAGACGGAAAGCTAAGTACCTTCAAATTTTGCCAGTGAATAGTCTCAAGAGATTTGACAAGTCTTCTTGCTTCAACATAACCTAAAGTTAAAGCAGCAGTTAAATCTATATTGCAACATTCACCTACCCCTGGTATTTTACTCAGCAGGTCACCCCCCCACTGAGCTGCTGAACTGCTGATTATTTATTAACTGGTTTTAACACTAAGGAAAGGCTGTAAGATATCAAAAACTACCATCTGTACAGCTTTCGAGGAGTAAGAACAGCTAATATAGTATTGCTTATATCCCAATCTCTAAGTGCTGATCTACGTGCCATAGCTTTTGCTTGGAAGGGGTGCCAAATAAGATCTATCATTTTGTCAGTATGCCTTCTGGGAAACCAGATCAATAGCTGTACACTGAGCTGCAGCACTCAACTTTGTAAAACCTACTGGACACACAGAGCAGGTTTATCAGTTCATTTCTGCTTAAGGGCTCCCCAGAAAGATGCTTTAGTCACCAGCAGAGGTTGGTTCAGTTTTCATGAAGCATCAGTAATCTATGTGAACTTTGCATTAAATGACAAGAAACTGTGTTTCTAGACACTAGCCTCAGTCAGCCAAAGTAGGGGGACACTGACACAGCATCCAAGCAATTTATCTTGGATTTTTAGTATGATTCACTTGCCAACCATGTACTATCCTCCTACTGCAACATACATAGAACATACCAGATAGCTGGTAAGCATCTTCAGCATATGCAACATGACCTTCATGGGACCTGTTACACAACAATATGATTTTACTGTCACTGTAATGCAATTTTTTTTCCATATGGTCTGATATTTATCATGTCTGCTCCCAGTCCTTCATATCCCCATTGTGATTTGGCAGTTTGGGTATAAAATTGCCAATGAACCTTCTCCTCGAGTCAGTTGGCACTTGAAAAGATGGCCAAGAGCCATTGCTTTGTAAGGTCAGAAGGACAACAAGCCTGCAGCATTTTCTAGTTCCTATCACTGGTGGAATGTTTATACTCATCTAGCTGGAGTCTCAATACCTTGGTAATTTAGTTGATAGTGTGATATTACAGGAAACAAGGAGAGAAGGAAGGAAACCTTTCCGATAGAAGTTTAACAGGATAGACGTGTGCTCTAACATTTGAGTCTTCAAGAATATTAACAAAAAAATAATCTGATCCTCAGTTGTTGTGTGACTGAGGTGGTAAGTTTTACCAGTATTGCTGAACAATTTAGTGATTTTGCCAGAGTTTGAGCAGGTATCTTTTTGCTTTTTAACTGGCAATAACAGCTGAGTAACATGTCTTGATTAAAGAGTGTGGTTTGGCAAAACAAAGAAATTAGGACAGGTCAGCTAAGTCCGACTAAGAATGAAGGACACTGACCTTGTCCCTTAATCATGTTCTTGCAGGGTCCACACATGTAGAATTGTAATGAAAACCTGCCATGGTTGGTCTGCATGAGACATAACAAGCCCAATCCACATTTATTTTAATTATACATGATTATCTAGAAATCACATTTTTGTCATTAATATGCTATCATTCTAAGCCACATAAAAAGGTTACATTTCCTTCTTATGAAAACTGTAACAGGCTCTTTTTAAAAAATTGCAATAATACTGAATTGTTAATATCATAAAGTACTAACCTGCATATTTTTCCCCCCCCCCCGAAGTTCAGTACATGCTCAAGCCCACTCAAGATACTGACTGCTGTAATCCCTCTTTTCATGTCTGTATTTAACTGATTTTAAAGCTACTGTTTCTAAGTTTCAGTCTTTTCTTTTCTTCTCCTGCATTCAAATGAGTTGTATTTGGGAATGGGAAGTAGACTACAAGTCTCATGCAAAATGGCTAGCTTATCTTCCATATATTAACAGAAACTTAAAGTTATCTCTCCCAGAGGTTTGTCATCTCACTAGACAAGTGTCTTACTACCTCAGAAGGGAGCAGAATTTGTGGACAGAGTGGTATATCTCATGGATATCACATGGCAAAACATCTCTTAAATAACACAGCCTGAACAGTCAATATCCCAACAGGTATTTTTTGGACCAGGTCATGAAATACAAGAAACATCATCCTGATTAAGGAGTTCTGATATTCAGGGACTTGAAGAACACAAGTAGTACTACTGGGTACTGTTACTTGTACTCAGGAGCTATAAAACCACAGAGAAGGGCTGAAGAGAATTTGAAAGAGATTACCTCCTTCCCTATGCAGAGAGTACATAACTTAAAATAAAAGCTTATTATCAGGTTTTGTAGAGGTACATCACTTCTGTAGCTTGCCTAAAGTTATTTTCTTTAGGTACGCTTCAGAACATAGGTTAACAGAACTGATCAACTAACTGCTTTTTTTTTTTCTATTTTTATTAGCTGTTTATTTAATCACTTCACACTGCATAGACAAACCCCTGCTGGGCTTCTAGTGAGGAGGAACTTCACTGAGCAAAGCCACTCTAGACCTCCGTTCTCCATTGCTCTTCTCATGTAGCCATTGGGTGAACACAAAATGAGGTACCACAAAGCCAACGAAGGTGCTAGTTTTAGGTGTTTACAATATCAAAATGAAGTTTGTGTTTGGTGTCCAACTCATTTATCTGCTGCAAACATGACCTTGGCAAAGACGCTGTTCCAGATCACCAGCATCAAGTGACATGAAATCCTTCTTCCTATGTGGCCCTCCAGACTTTGATCTCAGAGGCTGTCTGCAGCAGTTTACACAGCAGAGCTCTCATCTTGGCTCCAGTGTGAGCAATAGTGCAGAAGTAGTCTGATGCAGTTTCATTGAGCTGCAACCTGCCCATGGGCCAGTCATTCAGATCTAACTTACTACTGGAGAAAAAGTACCTGATATTATGAATTCTCCAGGTTCACTACAGATTTGAAATTCCAAAACTTCCACAGTGGTTTTTCTCCATTGTCAGACATGCTGCTGAACAAACCACAGCCATACAGTGACCACTGCTTTTACTTTCTCATCTGCCCAGTCTGTCTTCTCATTGTAAAGCAGCCCATTGCTTCCCTGAAGATATCAGTGTAGATCCATTTGAATTTCACATTCATTCTCCTGGTAGATATTTAAATGCATCCTGCCTTTAATACACGAAGTCACAGTTCATTTCATGCTTCATTAAAAGAACAGGTAAGCTTGTGGATTTACAAGATGCACACAAGTGTAGAGAGCTACCTTAGCCAATACTTTTAATTACAGCTCACACTTAATTTATGTTCTTACTCCCTCTCACTTTTCTCCCTGAAAACCACCCCTGCTGCATATAGAAGTTAGAGTAAAAAATTGGACATGTTCACATACAGCCATTACTGCTATGATACTTACAGACCCTTTGAACAATATTAATATAACTGGTCACAATTAACCTGCTCACTTTGCTGCTGCTTTATTAGACAGCACACTTTGTCACACTAGTTTTTAGCCCACCTAACTCGCCATAAGATTATTTTTGACTCACCAAGTTACAAAGTTACTTTAATGGTGTAATAACCTAAATATTCTACAGAACATCCTAAAAACTTAGGCATACAGAGTAGGTTCATATGTAGGGGCCTCCACCACCAAGTTACTCCAGTATTCCTTACATGCTGCTTGGTACATAAGACATCTGTCCCAGAAGAGTATACAACCATGTGTTAAGGTAAAGAGCAAAAGCCTTTGTTAAAAAGAAAGCACAAGATGTCTCCACCCTCCCCCCCCACCTTGAAGTTATATCTTCATTTTCTTAATTACCAGGATTTTTAACTGAAGCACATAGCTTCATCTCATACCCTTAACACAGCTGGAAATCAGTGCTACCTTTTATTTTCTTTTCTGGACTTCTTTTCAATGCCTGCCACTAACTAGAGTTAGAAGCACTGGTTAGACCTCTGCTGTATTTCTTGTCAATGCTTTCCATTACAGACATTCTTTAAGCCAGCTGACTATCAATATTGTATTATGTTTTTGTTAGGTTCCTACAGCCAGAAATGCAGCATTCGCTTTCCCTCTCTAGTTATGAATTTTTAAGCTATGCAAAGATTAATAGCCTATGGCATTCCAACAAACAATGTAAGGAATTAAACCACCTTTTCCTCACAATTTTTTTACCAGCCTTGTTGCCTGTGACATTTTGTGACCTTGCTACTAGAATCTGAGTAGCTGTCCAACCAAGCCAAACACAACCATATCTTTGTCTTCCAGCTCTACCTCTAGAATAATCTTCACACAGCTGAGTGCCTGTCAAATCCATGCTGAATTTGGCACTGGTATTCAAACATGCTCATATCCCCTGTCAGGACAAACAGCTTTCAGCCTGCTTCTTTTACTGTGACATTGTGACTCATTTGCAAGAATATCAGGTAGGTAACAAAGAAACTTGGCACAAATGATGCCTATTCTGCACTATGATGATTTATCTAACTCCAACATAGCATCTCAAGGCACACGTATCCCATTCTGACAGTTTCTAGATAGCACTTCTGCCTCTGACTTCATTGTGCATTTATGAAGATAAGAATCTGTTTGACCAGTAAAAAAGTATTATGTTCTTGCTCCATATATTTTTCACCAAGAGAAAGCAAACAGTTAATACATGACTACGACACACTAAACAGCACTAAAAAATTCTGTAATCTAGTGTTTCATGAGTATTTCAAGTGTTCAAGTTACATTTGCTTGAAGTCTAACAATGACGAATATGCTTCTAGCAGATGACTAAACACAAAGAATTCATCCAAAAAAGTTACCACTGCTCCTTATTTTCTATTTTCTTATTTCAGCTGGCAGCACATAGAAGATTTTGTCCTGTATTTTGCAAGATTTGTAGGTATTTCTCCACTACATGTCCAAAGCTAATGCCAGTAAAACAAGTTAACTGCATTAAAAGGATTTGACTCCTACTAGCTAAAGTAGAGCAATAGCAAGGTCAGTGTTCTTTGTTGCAAGTGGAAGTCATCCAGGCTGTAAACCACACTACCTTCCCAGACATTTACCAAGCTATTGAATGCTGTTCTTTTGAAATGCTGATGCTTCAAGTACTGTACATGGCTCTACTTTTCTTAGCAAAACTTGCTTGTTTTTAATTTTGCTGCCATAGAGTTAATGCAAGATGAACTTAATGAGACCATAATGTAATTTTGCTACCATAAGCTGAATGTCATTTGCATATCTTCAAGCTCTCCCATTTTATCTTCATCTACTATTCATCAAAATGTAATATACATTCACAAGATTTTCATTACTACTTAACTCTACAAACTTTCTTCATTAGCCTTGAAATAAGAGCCAAGTCTCTCAGCCATCTTAAAGTTATGCATGTGATAGATGGGATACTTAGTCTTACTCTTTTCTCCCCTTCTGATAAATTTGAAAATCTTGGATTCCTTTTTACACCTTAGATTAGCCTTCACTCCTAATTTCTTGCAACATCTATCTTTTTCCTGGAAGCCTTAACTGACTAAATTTCTTCTTCCCTCTTTCCCATTTCTAACTCCATGAACATTTGTCAGAAGGGTCCTGTGCATTTCAGCATAAAATTTAGGTGTTCCATGCAGGATAATAGAAGGAGCTTGCTAAAATGCATAGTGACCCCAAACTGTATCAGACATATTAATGTCTAAGATTTAGATAGTATTCCCCATAAACAGGGACATTATTGCCCCACACTTCAGCCTAAAGATACTGTTTGTAGATTTGTTTTTCGGGTGTTTTTTAATAGTTATTTATGCAGAGAAATGAAAGCGGTGTTAAAGGTAGATGACAGACTAGCACAGAACCAGCTCAAACTTTTTGGTCAAGTAAAAGAAAAAAGTTACTTCTAAGTAACTGATCATTTTCATATAGGTTTGCCTCTTGCATTTAAGAGGATCAGTTACTTAAAATAATTTCTAAACATCACTCAAATGCTATGTTGTCAGCAATAAGTTGCCTCTTAGGCTGAGCAGTTACATAGTTGAGCCTTTGGTGATTCCCCACCAGTAATTAGCAACCTTTGCTGCAAATACCTTTTACTAATGCAGCTAACCTGAAGTTGTACACAGCAGAAACCAAAGGACTGTTTCTTTTCCTACTTCTATGGTCACGTCTTAAAAACACTTTGTTAGAGATGAAGTGAATTGTAAGAAGAAATTAGGTCAAAGAGTGAATAATTTATTCTTTTCTGTAGGTATGACTACACAGACAGGTGCCAATCTCCTCCCAGGAATGTCAGGTCCTTTATGTCCTGCTCGTGTTTTAATAGTGGCACTCCTGCTTTCAGTGAAAGCTAACAGACACCCTATAGCTAACTTTCACTGAACAAATTAAGAAAGGAAAAAAAAATCTTGCCAAAGCCATGGCCTGTCTTCATCATTTTACTGCACTTAAATTTAAACTCTATGCAAATAAGGCAGAAAACTTTCATTAACACTTTCTCTGAAGGAAGTATTCAGCCACTGACAAATCAATTCAGCCACAGAAAGACTTTAACTTATGCTGATCAGAATTTACAAATGGGACACAATTAAAATCAAGTAGCCTGTTTGAGCGACTGACACACACACAAGTGAGTATTCCTTTGGATACTCTCCGATCACGCCCAAAATCATGAATAGTCACTACCAATAAAAACGCTTTTACGCAAGAAGGAAGCACAACAAAGTTTTACACTTTTACTGAAGTTTACCTTAAAGGTCAAAAAAGCAATCCCATGTTCTGAGGGGAGAGCAGCAAAGAAGTACACCTTAGTACGAAAGCTTTTATTTGTCATCATTAAAACTTACACTAACTTTGGATTTTGAAATTTATACTTGCAAGATCTTAGGTATTTTAAACCAGAACATATTTTAGACCTACCCAACACATTTACTTATCTTCCCTTTCTTCTTCCCACCCCAAACATAACTGCCTTGGACCCTGTTGGCACCTGTGCTGTTTTTTGGCCACTTGTTTTATTTTATAGCTAATTTCCAACTGCCAGTAGTAGTATGCAACTGAAGTTATGAAAGCAATAGATTCTTTATACATCAGAACCTAGCAGTTACCATTCCTATACCCATCTGTGTATTAGTTTCACACTTGCCATTTTATCCTGTATTATTAAAAAGCTGGATACATGACAGTCCAAATAGCATGACCTACATTCAGAGTTGAGAATACATTGACAGCCCTACTCTATCTACCAATCTTCTCAAACCTATGTACAACCCACTTCATATTATATTCTTTTATTGTCCCCAGTACCACATACTTTGAGCAAAGAAATATGCTTTGAAGATGAGCCTGTACCTGTTTTCAGGTCTTGAACCTTAAACAGTTTGAGGCAGAAGGGATACAATCTGTAATCCCATAGCTGTCAATCCCAGCCAACAAGCAAGGTGATGGGATGTTTAAAACTGTTTTTTGTAGGTTAGTAAAGTTTTCAAGGATATTTTAGCATTTATTTTATCTCAGCTTCTACTCTTAAAAGCAGCTTAATTGCAGATGAGAAATTTTGAGGTAATCACAAAATCATGAAATGCTTTGGGTTGGAAAGGATCTCAAGGCCCATCTAGTCCCAACCTTCTGCCATGTGGAAGGGAAACCTTCCACAGGCAGGGACACCTTCCACTAGATCAGGCTGCCCCAATCTTCATCCAACCTGGCCTTGAAAACTGCCAGGGAGGGGGCAGCCACAGCTTCTCTGAGCAGCCTGCGCCAGGGCCTCACCACCCTCACAGGGAAGAATTTCTTCTTAGTATCTACCTACTTTCTTTTAGCATAAACCCATTACCTCTTGTCCTATCTTATACTTCCAGATAAAGCATCCCTCTCCATCTTTGCTGCAGGATCCCTCCCTTTAGGTAGTGGAAGGCTGCAATAAGGTGGCCCTGGAGCCTTCTCTTCTCCAGGTTGAATACCCCAACTCTCTCACCTCCTAAGTGCTCCAGCCTTCTGATCATCTCCATGGTCCTCTTCACTCTGTGTCTGTCTTGTACTGAGGACCCCAGAACTGGATGCTGTAACTCCTGGTGGGGTCTCATAGGAACAAATTAGAGGAAGAGTCACCTCCCTTGACCTGCTAGACGCGCTTGTTTTGATGCTGCCCAGGATATGATTGTCTTTCTGGGTTACTAGTACACACTACCAGATCATGTTGAGCTTTTCATAAACTAACAGCCCCAAGTCCTTCTCCTCAGGGCTGCTGTCAACTCATTTTCTACCCAGCCTGTAAATGGTGCTTAGGATTGTGCCAACTGGCATGCAGGACCTTGCTCTTGGCCTTACTGAACTCTATGCAATTTGCCCAGGCCCATCTCAAGAGCATGTCAAGGTCCTTCTGGATGGCACTCCTTTCTTCTAGTGTGTCAACCACATCACACAGCTTGTTGCCATGAAGACACCTAAGATATCTTATGAAATATGAATAGCTGTGTTTGACTGTTCATGCCCTATATTAATAAGTGCAACTGTCTTTCACATGCCAGGAGCCTGAAAAAAAAGACATTTTATGGACAATCAAGTATGCATTCTTAAACTGAGTTTTGACTGCATTTTCCTTTTGGACTTAAGACACGTTTTATGTGTTTGTCTTTTCTCTAGTTTAGCTATATCACCTTGTTTGAGTTACCTAGCATTAAGCTGTGTGCCATTCTGTCCTGGACCATTATTTTTCTAAAGAATGGTCTCCTTAATTTAACAGGGTAAGTTATCTAAACCAAAACTTAACACAACTCAAAATAATTGGTTAAGCACACCACTTGCTCATCACGAATTGCCTTCTAATCACATTTGACTTCTGCTCAAATTCACGTTTGTTTAGAAATTTCTATCAGGCCACTCTATTTAAGCCTGCACAGTTCCCAGTATCACTCAACCACAATTTTAACACCTGTACTCTATAAGATTAGACAGAACTAAACCACAAAATTCAAACTTCAATAGTGTTTCATTAAGTATATATTACAAGTGAATTACTGTTTCATGAAGAGAACGAGTTACTTTTGGTTATATTGTCAAGGAGTACCATAACGTGGCAGGTTTTAATTGAAATTATGAGGAAAAAAATAATATACCATGAAAGATACCAAGGCAATTTTTATGTCAGAAAAGTTACCAACAACTGCTTCAAACACTCCTTACAATATTCTTCTCAAAAGTCACATCTGTCTTCTCAGTTTTTCATGGCTTTTTAATTGTACTTTCACTAAAAATTCAACAAAACCATAACAGCTATAAGTTTCCAGTATTATGGTTTTTCCTCGTCCACCCAAGCTACAATTAAATACACTTTAAGGCTAAAATACTATGTAGGGCTTTTGTCAGTACATTTTGCTCATTAATACATCTCATTCCCTTAGGACTTCCTTTAAGATAGGACACCTATGTATCATAAAATGTTAATCACTGGGAGATCAACCTAAAAAAAAAATCAAAACAAAATTTCCTTATGCCTAACACAAGACCTATATATCTGAAAGGGTTTACTTTCACTAGTTTAATTATAGATTTAAGTTTGCAAATCAATTTGTTGTTGTGTTTTTAGATTCCTCCGATGCAGATATTTTGAGCAATTTAAAAGTCTAGCAACACTGTTAGGGTATTTTGTTCAGGGAGGTGATAGTCTACAGAAGAATTGAAGTTGTACACTCATTTCTATCAATTCTACCCAAGAAGAGCTAAAAGCATTTAGATGTACACTCTTGAACATGCAGGTTCCCAGCCAGCATGTAATTTTACTTAGAGAGCTGCAGCTTACATGGTTTGACCCAGAATTTTCAGTTATCTGAATGAAAGTCAAACCAGTTTGCCAAAAAGAAGGGCAAACCAGATTTTTGGCATAGAAGCATGGTTGCAGCATTCTGTAATGACAGAGACTAAAGGTGGATGTTTGTATCACAGCTAGATTTTTAAGATGGAGATTAGCACAAAGACTTAGATTGTGCTGGCTAACTATTAGTAACTCAATATTGATTATCCGTAGTACTACTTGGATGTACCCCATCTTAAGATAAAGAAAGTTATAGTCTACCAATAGGTCTGACTGCCTTTGTGCTTAATTTTACTATCCAGATGAAGGGTATAGATAGAACACAGATCTCTCTGATTATTTTAAAAACATTTCAAGAAATGAGACTAATCATAGCATAAGCCATATGCCATAGCTATTTTATACCTCTGGGTGTTGAATAGATACAATTAAGAAGTTAAAAGAAAAATTCTTTCAAGGACCCTCTCTCGTAAAATGAGACTCTGAAATCTCAACATTGATATCTTAATATCCTTAGTAGTTAGCCTCCTCTCTCCAACTCAATCTTCCAAGCATTAAAGTGATATATTTGTGCTCTTTTTCCCTTTACTGATTACTGCACTAGACATGGATAAACACAGTCTGTTGCTGTCCTGGTCTTGGATGAAGTAATTACTTTCAAGCATCAGGCTACATGGGGTTTTTGTTGTTTGGTATTCTGTTCTTTTTGGGACATGAGGTTGTTTTAAGATAGGTACAATGCAGCAGGATATTAAAACTTTTCTTTTTGTAATGTCTGCACTTCCTGAACTCTTCAGTAAGATGACTTCTAGAAATTTCCATTAAAGTAATCATTAAGTTCTCGTTTATTTGCTGCATTTTTATTTTGGCCTGAGTTGTCAGTCTGTAGGTTTTTATTAGACAGAATTACATTATCTCATTAACATCTTCTGAAAGAGAAGTCAGTAACAAAAAAGAAAGTATCCAGGCAAGTACTATATCTGAGCATCTAAAGACCAATGATTTGCTTTGTTTTATTCATCAGGCACAGGATGGATAAATAGATCTCATTGTGAAAGCAACACAAAACCCTATATCTGACTTCTCATAATGGTTCATTTCCCTCAATATAAATGTGTATGTTGGGCTATGTTCCTCTTTGGTTTAACTCTGCTGAGGCACAAAGGAAAATTAGAAATACACTTAGATCTTAGAGACACTCTCAAAACATTCATTTCATATTGGCTTTTCTCCAGCAAGAGCACAACTCTTACATTTGTCTCACCTAGGGAGAGCTGTCCCTCCAGGGACCCAATCATTTTCTTAATTAGGTGAGCAGACAGCAGCCTTAAAACATTTCCCCAATTACATCAGCAAAGATTTGGCTGTCAGGGAATAAAACTAAGGAGAAACATTAAAACAAAATACTTCTGATTAGAAGCCTCCTTTATAATATTGGACTGAGGATGAGGCACAAATGTTGAACAACAGGAGGTGACTCATGGAGCAAAAATAGCACATTAATGTTATCACTATATTCTAACTGAATTTCTTGTCTGAAGAAGAGATAGTTAAGTCTGGATTTTATTACTGCTGACAAAACAAGAGTTCTATCAGCAGTCATCACTTCTGAAGGCTGCCAAACATTTTGATGGTAAATAACTAGACTTAGATTTCATCAGTTTTGGAGGTTCCCCTTTCATTCTAGCCCATTTTATTAGGGTGCTCTAGAATAACCCTGCTTTACCCTTTCTTCACCACAGCTCTTCTACTCTTCTATCCACAGAAGTCCCTTTTTCATCCCTTTTCCTCCAGAAAATATTTTCCAAATCTGTGCCCCTCATACATACTAGTATTCAAAGTACCCTTGCTTGTGCAGAAATCCAGTTTTTTTCCAGCATTTAGCTATCATGCTCTGACTTCATACAGCTTTTTTTTAATCTCACTATAGAAAAGAATTGAGCCACATAGAATTAGGAAAGCTAATTCCATAGATATTTTTACTATAAGTGCAGCACACAGTGAACACAAGGACTAACACCCTGTACTGGAAAGGAACAAAACGCAGGATTTGCATCCAACCAGTGCTGCTGCTACTGCCTATACCTCTGCTGCCACCCTCCTCGCTCTGCGGACCCCAACAGTTTGCAGCATAAGACTCTCCATCTAGAACCGCACTGTACTTGCTACCTTTAAGTTGTCATTTGTTTCTAAAAAAACCCACTGTTGTCAGCATTTCCAGACCCCCAAGACCTTCTAAGGTGTACACAGCCATTCTTCTCACTCCATGAATCAGTCTATGGTTTCTAGTGCACGCAAACATCTTCAGCACAGTCACTGACATATTCAAAGGAATAAGGATAAAGACCAATTATCAGCAATGTTATCCTAAGTACTAATAAGTGCCATCCTCAAGGGACTAAAAACATAAGGCACAAGAAAAAAAGCAGCAGCCAAAAGAGTGAGGTCTTCCATGATCAATTATATGGCTTAAAACACAATTGAGGTGTTCACAATTGTAGTCATACAAAATACCTGGCTGCTAGATTGGATTATCAGATGTAGTACACAAATGGGCAGATCTTCTGTACCAGGACTGCAATTCACCAAGCCAAGAGTTGGACTTGTGCACCTTTAAACCCATCAGCTTCTGAAGTACACCAAGGAGGCTGTATGAAAGAGCCCAACATGCTAACAGAAACCATTTAGTAGCAGCAGCTTGTCAGGAGACCCTCTAACAGGGAAAAACACAGACATTGGATGACAGTTTCAGTTGTTATATTTAATTAAAAAAGGGGCTACAGAAATTTGACCATATTGGAAATCACTGAGCTTTCATGATAGGCTTTATTTCTAAAGGAGCCGAGGTCAGCCTTTCAAGATTGTTAAGACCTGTTCAGACATGAGTAGCAGTTCCTTTTCACCCCATTACTACTTTCCAATTTCACTGAGACTATAATATCCTACATTTCTAAAGCAATCTTCTGCAGTCTTCTACTCTTGAGAGTCTGGACCAAGTTTCAACAAATTTTTTTTGACCTTACCCCTATTTCTTGTGTCAGAAACTTACATTCATCCTGTACATTTCATTTGGGATTTCAGTCTACTATATCTTCTGTCTAATCTCCTTCCTGTATAAAGGAGCAAAGTGTCTTCCTTGTATAGATAGAAGCCTTCTCATATTTTATGTTATTCCTTGATCAGTGCCACATTCTGTGAAAATTTACAGGACAAATGAATTGTTTTTACGATGAGACATGGTGCTTTTTAAAATTAATGTATCAGTTATCTTTTTAGATTGGTCCACAGTGCCGTTTGAACACCCGTCACTGTTACCCGAGAGGCAGAAATAGCAGCATCACTGGATATTTTTCCATAGACTACACTGTTGAAAATATAAAGAGAGAGCACTGCCCATTGAGAAAAAAAGCTGGAGCTTTTGTTTTTCTTGTCTCACTAGTACAGGTCAGCAATGAACCCGGTTAATAGCTTTCCACTGTTACACCCCCACCCTTTCCTTTCAGAGCAGAGGAACAAGACCTATAGGAAGAAGCGACTTCACAAGCTTCAGGAAAAAACCAATTAGGCCAACTCATCACCTGACAACTCTAAAGTTTTATCACTTAGAGGAAAATTTAATGTTTATATCTTCTCCTAGAAGAAGGAGCAAGCACATAGAGAAGGAGATTGGGAAACAAGAGTCAGCAAAATGGACAATACCCTGCAATACAGTCCTAAAGCCCTGCAAATTATTTTGGGAATAAATCAATATTGTATATTGATGCCAGAAAATGTCTCCAGCAACAGTGTGGGCTAGAAATTCTTTAAACTCCTTAAGCTCCATCTGGTTGAATAATTAAGAGCTGAGGTAGCTTCAGGCTGGAGTGCTGGCTATATTATTTACCCATTTTATAGAAACAGCAATCCTCCTGTCACCAGTCAAAACTTCTGTCTTGAAGTCTCTTCTAATACATGCTTATATCATCACTGGTGAAGATAAGCTTCAACTAATTTTGAAGTGCTCAGACTACACTGTTATTTCAGATTTTCACTAATGCATCTCAGCAAATACTTCGAATTATTTCCTTGACTCTATGCATAATTTTTGCACAGATTTCACTAAGGAGCAGTTAATTGATTCTTTCTCCCTTTGCCATGACTGAAACCTTCTAGTGGTATATGGCAGCATGTTGTGGCCTTGGAAGGACTGCCTAATTCTCAGTCTCTAGCCATATTCATAAAGAGCTCCAGTAATGAATTCTGATATCAACATCCCCACCGAAGACCTTTTCCCCCCCCCATTTTTCCTTTGCAATTGTGTCAGTTTCATTATCTGCCAAAACAAGCCATAAATAGCTATATAGGCAAAAGCACATAAGCAATAGTTGTAAAGGCATAAAAAAAAAATATTTAACACTGGTCCTTTTAATCCAGTTCAGAAAATTGTAGAAAAGGCAAAAAAAGTATTAGTTTCTAACTGAAAACAACCCAAAAAGTCTCCCACACCCCAATTACAGTTAGATGTTATAACACACCATCTGCACCTTTCAAAATAGAAAGCCATCAGTTGCTTCATTATTGTCACTTGTAGGATAAAAACCTAGCAGTTTTTCCTACACGTGATAGCATTTCACATCATTTAGGAGACTTCAAAAGAAGAAAAACTTTTATGATTCAGTCTTCCTGATGACTATGTTCCTATGAATTCTTTACACCACTGTATAAAACACATCAAAAAATAAAAATCAATTATAGAGCTTCTTGTCCAAAAGTCAATCAATGTGATAATTCATCTGCTTTCAAAGATGGAAAAATAGTACACAGATGCCCAGGTACCTACATGGCAAGAGTTCCATATGTTTTGTTCAAAAAATGGCAACATGCCTGATTAGCTGGTTTATGTTTTATGAGTAATTTGTCATCCTCACTGTAACTATGTTGGATCTTGCCAGAGATAACAATTTTGCCCCCCCTTACGCTATACAATAAATAGCAAAAGTTCACTTTATCCCCAAACTCATTCTTTCTTCATGATGCTTCAATATCTTTAACTCCTTTTACAAATATAATGCTGATAAACACTGAGAAAGTTCACATATGAGCAATGATAACAGTGGTTAAGTAGCAATTTAACTTGCAGTAGAAAGAAAGTTCAATAGCACTCAAGATACAAGCACAGAAAGCTGTTCTACTGACATAACCAGTCACGACAACATGGGAAAAGACAACATAAGTGAAGGGTAAGTACTATGTACTTTCCAACTAATTCAAAATGTAACATCATTACTGTTCTGCAAACACTAAAGAGTTGGGATTCAAGAAGATATTAAGTAGCAAGGCAAAGTAAGAAAGTTACATTCTAACACACTTTCATTAAACTCAAGTTTAAATGTAAATGAAAACACTTGTATAAATTTCAACTGTATCCCTAGCTAGAAACCCAGGGGAAATGTTCTTATTTTTATATCACTATTAGCACTTTCAGCTTTTAAGTGATATAAAAAACAGGATTGGTTGGTTTTTTTGTTTAGTTTGCTGGTTTTTAATTGCTACATTTGGGTAGGAGCAGCTGCAATGCCTATGGATCAGCTTTCCCTCTCTTCCCCACTGAGTAGGGGTTTCCAAGTAGTGGCCAGGGCCCAGCACAATGCAGTGAGTTGTGCTTCCTTGGAAGAGCCACAGCATTTCCCTTTCAATTATTCTATCACTTTCTCAGGGTCTTGTAGCTGTTCAGGGGTGAAGCTCCAGATCACTGGGGGTGAGAAGATCTCTAGATACCTGCCCATGCTCTCCCATGTGTCATGCCACCCCTGACTGTTCAATCCCAGGGAAGATCTCTGGGTGATATTCTTAAAACAATTTTTTTGTAACCCCAAACAAGACTCGAAAACATTCAGAAGACCAAGCCACAGAAACATATTGGCCTGAACATCCATGGGGTATTCAAAGTTCTGAAAAGCTGTTGTGACCAGCCTGAAAGGGAAAGGGGAGGACAAAGCCATCCCTTCATTTCTTTTTGCTAGCATGTGACATGGGACACAATGTGATCCTGGTGTAACAAACATGGCAAAGAGCACAGTGCAGTCTCAGAGCTGATAAGAGGCTAACAACTGGTACTTGTTTGTAGCTCTCCAGTTTGTTGGGAGGCTGCATAGAGCAATTGCCACATGCTCTTTTTATTGAAGTGAATGGTGAGTTTTGAACTCCACAGCAATGCCTTAGGTAAGGCTAAAGAATCCTGTGTTGCTTTTGTATAAAGGTGCTTCTTTTCCTTTGGCTAAAGCTTCTCAAGCACCTAAAACATTGGTAAGTATGATGACTTCTGCCTAAATGCTAATATTTTTAAAATCTAATGGTAACTCTAAAATATCAACACATTTTCACACCTAAGACATTAAGCACAGAATAAAATTCAGGCTTCAGTATTAGCAGTTCCTCTTAAACAAGGTATTGGTTTAAAGGTAGGCTGCCTAAATTGGCAGAGATTAAGTGCTCTGTTTTAAAAGTTTTATTGATTTATAACTTTAATAGTTTATCTTCAGTTCTTAAGAAAATGCAAATCTTTATGGCAGTCCCTAAATACCAAACGATGTAACATAACCCAAAGTCCTTCATTTCCCAGCATTCTCTAAAACACTGTTCAAACCTAGCTTGATGAGTATTAAAATATTTGATGTAGTACAAACTAAGTGCTTCTAAAAAATTTAGACTCAAGACTCAAAATTATGCTTGACCTACCACAATTAGTGGAGAAACACTGTTTATGCCAAGACACCATACCCAGAATGTGGTTAAATGGCAGGCTTCAGTGTCAGCACAACCAGTGCTTCCCTGTGTCTGAACCAATGTCGTTTATGCAAAGTGACAAAGCACAGAAGGAAATAGATTTCAGCTGATTCCAGTATAAGACATATACCATGTAATACACAAACTTCCAAAGGGTTATTTTGCAGGCAGTTAGTAGTCTTCAGGTGTTATTCTCAGACTGCCTCATGTTTTTTTCAATCCTACCCCGAGACAACTGTCTCTATGCAGTTAGAAACCTATTGGCTTTAGGAGAAGCAGAATGCCCAAGTCATGGTACTTCATTTTTACCCTAACGTCTATATAAAACCTTTTTAAACAAGGCAAAGTGGTTTTTTTTAAGACCACTGATCAGTTTCACTTCTGATTTGTCTACCAAAAGGGTAAAGAAATTAAAGCAAAAATGTATTACGCTTTAACCAATGCCTCCAATGCAAGCTGTGGCACTCACAGTAAATAAGCTTTGAACAGTTTTTCAGTGAGTTTTCAGAAGCTTGAAGCCATTGGAGAAAAATAATGTGAATTCAATTAGTCCCTAAGTTTAAAAACACAACGCATTTAAAATCTGATTTCTTACCCAGCTCAACCATATATGATCCTGTGGGATTTCCTGGAGAGACTGGCAAGGGGACAAACATTCCATTCTATTGAGCAAAAAAGAAGAGTCTTCACATATATTTTATGTATGAAATATATTCCTTAATATCTATTTAATATGCACTTTTTTCCTGTTTAAAGCCCACTAAGGGGTCTACATGGCAGGGTACGGTTAGATGTTGATCCAAACAGTTGCAGGTTTCACAGCTCTACTTTTTACTCTTGCAAAAGTGTCTGTAAATGAGCAGTCAGGCTGGCTAAGAGATTAAAGTCTGAAAGTCCAAACATCAGGCCATTCTTTGTGCCATTTTCACCTCTATTTTGTGACAGCAGACTTAGAGCAACTGAGTTCTTTCAGGTTACATCTCTACACTAAATGATGTCTTAAGCATAGCTGTTGTACTACTCAGTTTTGATAAAAGAGCAAAGACAGCTATACCTATTCAGCGTTATGATTGAACATTAAGACTTTTAATACTATAAGAACCATGTTGAAGTAATGCCTTATGGCTTCATACCCTTTTTAAGGCTAAATTGTGCATATAGATATTTTTACCAATTCAGAGCCATATACTTTCCCCCTAGAGAAAATACCTAAAGCCTGAAATGACAGCACTTCAAATGCATTATTAGTAAGGGGAATTTCATGTACCAAGACAGTGACATGACATTTAAAAAAAACTTCTGTCTAGTGTCAAGCCTTGGAACAGGTAATACCTGAAGCATGCAAGTCTGGTAACTAACCATACAGCTGCTTTTATCTCCAGATTGTGTGTGTTCAGATATTAGTTACTTCCTCTCAAAAAGGAGAGCTTGCAGACTGATCAAAGATTTTTCTTTTCTCTAGAACCACACCAAGTCAGTTCTCCCCACAAAAAAGGAAATGCCCCACCCCCTAAATACATAAATCCATTTCTATACATCCACCATGAAGACCAATGCATTCTTTCCAAGCACCACAAGCACAGTTTGGGTTGACAGCTCATACTTAACTTCGACCTTCGAAGCATCATAATATGTGATAGCCTCACCTAACTCAGCTGGAATAAAATTGAGTCTTTTGTTCCGAAACTGCTCTTGGGAAAACAGTGGTAGTTCAAATGTTTTTGAGCTAGGAAAATAGAAGTAAACATCTTATCCAAAAAGCAAAACCACAAGTTGTTTTTTTAGAGATATCATTTGTTGACAGTTTCCTAATCAATTCCACAACTAACCAGTGCAACTACAAATTACAATTTCCTTCTGTCTTTTGTGGTATTTCAAATAGCAACAGACTAACAAAGGGAAGTGACTACATATGGCATTCAGCTTTAGGTTTGTATCACTGTTGTGCTTCAAAGGCTGTTTTGTTAGCTTATACTGCAGATTATTTTGGTTTTTTAATGAGAACTGTTACAGAGTTTTCTGTTAAATTTACATTCTATAGAATCAATTCTACACAAAATGGAGTTGGCACCTGAGAAGTGTGCAGTCTGTGAATCCTGGATATAGGTTTAAACATCTCTGTAGATATGGACATATTTCATTAGTGCACCTAGTTAAAGAATAAATTGGAGACCACATCTAATATTTCTTTCAAATGGAGAACTAGGATTAGATTATTCTGTTAGCTTAATATTACACACAAGTAGACGCTTCAGTTCTTGGAAAGCAGGACAGGTTCCCCCATTAGCTCAGCCCACGGTACTAACCCACCACATCTTTCAAGACATACACCAAGCTACATAGAAACAAAAGGTGACAAATTCAATTTCATAATTGCTATTAAAGTATCCGCTTTAAGAGAACATATTTGTTTACTGGCAGATGAATTTCTCTTCCTTCACTATTTCATTTAAGTTCAACATGCACTGCGCTGATCCTCATTTTATCACTGATGGGCTTGCTGTGGAGAAAGGGCACTTTGACGGAATACCAGATGGAAGGATCATACAAGGAGCATTTGGTTTAACCTTTCTTGGCAAAAGCTCTGTCTAGACAAGAACACTGACCAGAAAAGATGGCCCAGGCAAATCTTAAGTGTCCCATGTTGGGGAATTCACCACTTCCTTGCGGAGATTATTTAAATGGTTGACTTTTCTCATTAGAGGAAAACTTTCCTCTAGAGTCTGCTCAATCTCCCCAGAAGTGACATGTAACTATTACGTCCTACCCCTTGTTTTTCCATGCTACTTCTAGTACAAAGGGAGTTTCCACCTTCTTTGTAACCACCTTTTGAGCACTGAAACATTGTGATGAAGTCTACCATAAGCCTTTTTTTCTCAAGTCATAACAAACTAAATTCTCTCAGCCTTCCCTCACATGGCAGACTTCCCTGCCCTTTCATCATCTTCATCTTTGTGACCCTTCCCTGGACCCTTCCCAGCATGTCCACATCTTTTTTGTATAGGGGAGACTATAACTGAACTCCAAGTGTGGCCTGACAAGCACCAAGTGGGATAATGCCTTCTCTGATGATGACACAACCATCAGAGTTGACACAACCATGGTTGCATCATGGGTGATGATGGTTTGCTTTGCCACTTCAGCACACTGTTCACTTATTGAGCTTGTTGTCCACCAAGAACCCCAGGCCCCTTTCCACAGAACTGGGAGCCAGGCAGCTCCTGGTCTTTCCTGCACTCCTGGATTAAATTTTTCCAGAACTTGTTCAACTTCATGAGGTTTTTGTTAGCCCGCTATTCCAGTGTATCCAGGTCTTGCTGTAGGGTGGCTTTCCCTTCTGAATTATCTGCTTTCCTACTCAAATTTCGTCAAGGTCATTTGATCCCATCATTGAAATCACAGCATTGGGCCCCATGTTCATCCCTGGGATATCCCACTTGTGACAGGTTGCCAGTTTGGAAAAAAAAGCTATTTACCACCACCCTCCAGATGCTACCTCTCAGCTACTTTCCTACCCACAGACCATTTGCCTAGATAACACATCAGTTTCTCCAGGAAGACTTTGTGGGGAACCATGTCAAATGCCTCAGAAAACTCACTTCTGTGTTGATTGATAACACACAGGTGCAACCTCGTCACTGAAGCTACCTGAAGCTTACTGAGTCAAGCATTAAGCTTGTGACTCATTTAGATAACTGTTTTTGACTCAGTTTGCAGATACAGCTGTAAACACAAGCCCAGGAAGAGCACTGAAACTGTCACATGTCATTCCCATCACACCCCTAGATAGTCGCTTCCTCTCCCAACAATCAATAACCCGACATTTAGCCCATTCTCCATGTACATTGGTACTGACATACTCAGCCAATCTATTCTAGTGTAGAAAAGGATGTCTTCTATCCATCCTGTTTAAGGGCTTATATGTAGCTGTCATTTTGTCTCAGTTAATCCACATGAAAAAATCATTGTGTTCCTCAATATCCACCTTGGACTCGTGAGAGATGTTTAAGACTCATCTCAGTTACCAACAGCCACTACATTTTTTCTTTAAAAACCCCAAGGCCTCGATAATACATTTGCTTGCTTTTTAGCTGATGCCAGCAGTAACAACAAGGTTACTTTATTATTTTATATTTGAAGAGTTTCAATATCAATTCCAAATGTTATCTTCAAAAGTTAACCATACTATTAAACTTGAAAGATCTTTCCAGTTTCCAACACATACCAAGCTTTTTTCCACCTTTTCCCTTTAATAATTTTATAAGCATCAACTAGTCAAGATCTAAATCTAATACCATATTTGCTTATTCTTCAAAGCTACTTCCATGGCTGTTTTGGTGATCAAAAAGAAATATCTGCAACTCCTTTAAAATCCATGTAATAAGGTATTTTGCTATTCATGGTCCTCCAGTACTCCTAACCAGTAACTCCTGCAGAAACCCTTTGTTGGAAGTAGATTGATAGCTCTATCACCAACTTGTTTCAAACTTTCCAATTGACAGAAATTTTATTTCTTTGGCAGATTCTTTTCTTTTTCAGACTTTTGAAAACAAAACCAAGGTAGATAGAACAATCTTAGCTCAAATCCATATGTAGTAACATTTTTTGGTTCTAATTATATAAAAACTCTACTCAAAAATGTATGTAGTGTTTTTCAGCCCCTCATCCTTCGGCGTGGAGTGAGTATTCATCAGTTAGCTTAGGGCAAACACTATCCTGTCCAAGTGTCAGAAAAGTATATGGTGAACAGAACAGCAGGTCCTTCCTATTTGTGCACTTGTGCAAGTCACACAGGGAATGAAAAACCAAGCAGTGAAAACCAAGTTTCAAGACAAGGTACTGCTGCCTTATTTTGTCTTCTATTCATTAGCACCACGTTCTGCCAAGAGTTGGCAGCTGGCATAAAAGGTGGCAGCACCTGTTTAGATCACACAGATGAAAGAATCTGTTGTGTCTTTTGGGGATTTTGCATCTCTGTATTGTGACCCCCAAGACACTGGAGCATAAATCACATGATACATCTCAAGGAACAGGTGTGACCCTGTAGCCTTCTCTCTTCAGGGACCACAGTGGACACAACATACACAGAAGTTTGACAAAGCTTTAAGATTTACTTGGAGGTTCCTTGAAGTTTTAAAATAGGGCTTTGAGTAACACATCCATACCTGCTTTCTGAGCTAAGCTTCAGAGTTGACAATGTTTTGGAAATCCAGGAGAGGTTAATGGAAAAAATTATTTCCTATCAGCCACAGCCAAAAATTCTGAAGAAAATTTAGATCCTTGCTATTATTTTGGAAATATCTTATTTAAAGCACCAAAATGAACTTCCTGGAGAATCTTCTTTTACTTCTAAGAATAATTCAAAGTCCTTACTTGATCTGCAGCACTTGTTACCAAGATGACCAGGTTTTAAAAAGTTAACTGACAGAGGACATACAAGTGTCTGAAAGACATGTAAATACCATATTTTTGTAGTCCAAAAACACACTGAATCTTTCTTTGCAGAATGCTATCAAGCAAATCCATAAATACCTTTCCAGCAGGATTCTGAGCAGCCTTGCTGCATCTAATACACCTGTATCTTCTGAATGTAAGGCATTTAACAGTAATACAAAAAAAGTCAGTATTTTTTCAGGAAAAAAAAAAAAACTTAACTAGTGTTGTCTCCCTGCTTTGTCTTTACTTGGGCAAATTCAAACTTGAACTATCCTGCACAGAACAGAATTTTAGATTTGAACATTTATAACGCTTTGCATGTTCAACTAGGTCAGCTATACTATTCATATTCAATAGAAGATAGAAGTTATTTCAGTTGATGCAGGTAAAGATCATGTGGATGCAAGTCTGAGGTAGGTGCTCTGCCCTTGTACTGGGACTCCTGTAAAAGGCAGGGGAACATGCTTTCAGTACTGCAATGATATACGCAAGTTGCCAAACTGCCCTTTCCTAGTGGGCTCCAGATGTGAATCATGTTGTTCCATCAAAGAGAAAGAAGTTTTAAAATCTAGAATTAACATTTACTACACAATAATAGTATGCATTCGCAACTGTGAATACAGATTTAACATGTAAAATGTTGGCTTGGCTTTTATACAGCTTCAATATTCATAAATGAAAGACATTTCTCCTGGGTCTGAGGCTTTGTGTATAAATAGTGGCTGCAGTCCCACCATGTGTCTTGCATTTCTTCCATAATAGTAAGGGTGCATTTTAAGAAATAGCTTAACAGCTGTTGCAGTCTCCCTATCTGGTTTCAAGATACTTTGCTCCATTTCTGTCATTAAAGCACCTATTTGTCTATTGTAAGCAGCTTCCTTAACGCACAGCATGCACATGCTACAACAGACTTCATTTCATGCATATACTGTCACTTAAACATGTATGCTGGTAAACTATAACTTCTTCTGATAGAGCTTGCTCTTATACAACAGCCATGGATTGACATCTATGTAAAGCAGATAAGTTTGTGTGCTATCTGGCTGAGGAGATTTTAGGTACATCGAAAACATCTGATCATAAAATGTAGATTAGTTGCTTACCAAATTCATCACTGATTGATAGAAAGAAAGGTCATTCAGGAATACCTTTTTTCAGTGGATATTCATTTAAAAAAATTTCTCTAAGAAGTAAATCTGAAAAATTTTGGTGACATCTCAGAACTCTACCACCTTGATTAGAACCTACAAAAGCTTCCTGTGAATACTTTCAGAGAGATTGTTTTTCAGACACAGCCATATCGCAAGATAGAGACTCGCAATTTTAAATTATGCTTAGTTCCACTGATCGCTTCCAGCAAGCGTGTTAGGAAAGCAGAAGACAACTATAAAATGAGACCCGCTTTGAGGAGGGCTCTGGACTAGAAGACTTCCAGGGAACTTTAAGTTACTATCTCATTTCACATCTCTTACTTCATATATATTTGATCACTACTTCAAGTATCAGTAAACAGTAGTCCCAGTCCAATTCTGGAAGACACAATTTCTCCAGCTGTAGATTTACGGCAAAATTTAAAGATCCCTTTATTTCCCCAGCAAGATTGCCTGTTCTTTGAGAGGCCACAGAGAGGTTTTCTAAAGTCAGCTTCTTCTCTAAATGAAGACCTATACTCATCCTGTTACATTCTCAGCATGCAGCCCAGATGACATCAAGAAGGACCAAAGCCTATATTGCAGAACACAGCCAAGATATCCTGTCAGTACTTTCTCCTAGATCACTATAGAACTGTACAACAGATCTGCCACCCCAAATGCATGAAAATGCCATTTACACCTTTTCAAACAGATGGGTATGACTTTACATCACAATTTACCAAAATGTTTCATTAACCCAATCATGGAAATAGTTTTGTGAGGAAAGGAGACAGGAGAGCAAAGAGTAGGAACTTCAGGTTAGCATGAATTGATAGCAGATAGCAACAGCAAGTTCAAAATAATCAGGTTGTTTTAATAACACATTCTTGCCATCTCCTGAAAGACATGCACTTCAGAAACAGCACTGTACTTTTAGTAGGCCATTTCATCACCAAGACCACATAGCAGACCCAACACTCCCTTTATCCAATTGGTGTATGGGATTTAGTAATGAGAGCTATTTTCACTGAAAGCCAAGGAAAAATCCAGCTTGTCCTACTAGAAGTGTCCCAGGACAGGTGATAAGACTCGATCATATTTAGTATTCCTGTAGATGACAGCCTACAGACCTGAAATATATAGGAGTGATGGGAGGGCTGAGAAGAAACAAGAAGAAAATTTAACTGCTGGCTATTGTCACAATAGCAGAAAAACTGCCAGGCAGCAGAGAACTGACAGGCTGTGATATCAGATTAAGCACTGACAGGGCAATGCATGTGTATTTATGGTCAGGATAAAATGGCACAACCCCTGTGAGAAGGCCTTCCCCCACTCCTACTGCAGTCACGCAACCTCACCCCTCAATTGCATTAGTGTAGCCAAGCCTGGGGCAGTGAAGTAAATCAGACTGGGAAAGTAATCCATGCTAAACTAAGCAGTCCTCACAACCATGGACATGAACACGCAAGACCAACCTTGATGGTTTCTGTTAAGACATAGGTGATCTTCCTGATACAAGAGAAGAGCAACAGGCTGTTGACTAGCAGCTGGCAGGGGAGGAGCAGGAGGGAGATAGCTGTTGCCCATTTAAATTGCAGTTGCATTACTCTCCCACTTGCTAAGAGAAGAGAATTGAAATTACTGACCATTTTTAAGGACACATTAGCTTGTAAATCCCTAGATACCTACTGAATGTTAAACCAATAAGTTAATTATGGGCCAATCAATGGGGGAAATACCAGAAACCAAGAATAAAATAGCAAGCATTTAGAGCCTAATGATACTGCTTCATTTCATTGTTCATTTAATTCAGCTGTTTATCTCAAGAGAAGAACCTGTGTATCTTAATCATACGAGGACACACTACAGCCTTCTCCACACATTTCGAATAGTTCTTGTGCTTTCTAGCCTGGTTCTTGGTTACCTGCAACAGCATCAAACTGCCTACTCCTATTCCTCCTCTCCCTGTACTTTTCTTCTCTCTCCCAAGACCTAGAGTACTGTATCCAGCTCTGGGGTCCCCAGAATAAGACAGACATGGGCCTTCTAGAGTGGGTCCAGAGGAGGGCCACAAAGACAGATCAGAGGACTGGAACATCTCTATGAAGTGAAACAGGAAATTGGGATTGTCCATCCCAGAGAAAAGGAGGTTCCAGGTAGACTTTATATATTGAGAAACTGTAGTAAAAGGGGCTTGTATAAAAATGGAGAGACTTTTTACCAAGGTCTGTAATAACAGGACAAGAGGCAATGCCTTTAAACAGAAAGTTAGTTTAGTGTACACAAAGAAAATTTCACATATGGTTAGGGTGGCGAGTCACTGGAAGAATTTAATCAGAAATTGTGGATGCCCCATCTTTGAAGTGTTTGAGTTCAGGTGAGACAGGGCTTTCAAGCAACATTATCTGGTTAAGGATGTCCCTGCCCAAGGCAGTAATGAAAATAGACTATCTTTAAAGGTTTATTCCAGCCCAATCCATTCTACTATTTCAATATGCTTCCAATTTCACAAGCGTGTTAATTGCCTTTATGAGGTGAGTACCTAAAGCATGCAATTTAATTTACGCTACATGCTGAGTGTTTTAGTGACTGTCACCAAAAAATCACTGCCAGAACTTTACTTGATCATACCATTCCCATGATACATCAAATATATCAGAGACTAGACCAGAAAAGTAATCAGGATAATGCAGCTTGACTACTTGGTTCTAAGTAACATCTTGATGACTCAGGCTGTGCTCCTTCAAAAAGGGTAATCAGAAGATGCTTAAGACATGAGGCTTAGTCTCAAAGGATAACTTGGAGTAGGTTAACCACAAACCATTCAAGGTCTGAAGTCTTTCAAGGAACTTGCTTAACCAGCAACCCTTTGGACCCTACAGTTAATTCCTCCTCTGTTCCACAGCTCAACTTCAATAGCAATGTACAAGCAATAGAGCTACCAAACCCTTCATCATGAAACAAAGACTTAGGTAATACAGAAGTGGGAGAGTTACTAGGAACACAGTTTCAAAGATTTGGCTTATAGTAGACACCAGTGGTTTATTTTTGTCTAACAACTCTAAGTGCTAATGTCACCAGCTAGAACAACCACATAAACCCTTTGGTAGCAGCCTCCCACACAAACATTGTCTTCAGTGTCAAGTTTCAATTAAAATATTCTATGAAGATAAATAATTAAATATCATAGTTCTGAAATACAAGAGACCACACATTTATGAGACAAGTGCTAGTAACACAGTTTTATAGCACTATACTAAGAAGCCAGTAAGTTACAGGAGCATTCAGCCAAGTCGAATGATCTGACTGCGTCTGATTAGTCAAGGGCCTACATTAAGAACAAAAGAATGATATCTGAATATTAGACTTATATTAGCAAGTTGCTGCTTTCTCTCACATAGCAACAAAACATGACAGCATTACAAGGCAAATACCAGGCTATACATTATTAGCTCACAAGATTCATTCCAGTCAGGCCCCTAGTGTATGGGATTATTCTGCATTTTAGAAGACATGTAATATACACGGCTGGAAGGCTAGAATAACTCCCAAGTCACTGCAATCATCAAGAGCAAAACAGTTCACAGTGGTCTCTATGCTTTATGGTGTTGGGTTTTTTTTTACCTGAAACCCTTTTCAAAAGCAATAGTTTCAATTTGCTCACTGAATAAATTCTAATACTGGTTGACAGTAGAGATGTTTATGCCCTGTATCTATCATGCCAGCTACCATGCACATAGATGACTTAAAATCCTATGTTCTTATGAGCCAGTATTCTATCAAATAGATTTATTGACACAAACAAATATGACATTTTGTAAAAGCAAAAGTGTTACTGGTTCCAACCACCTAAAGGAATATCTACAAATGATGCTTTTAAGATCTTGATCTAATACCATAACCACCATATAATTTAGTTTTCCACAATTTATAATAGACCTAATTAGGTACACATTTTACTCCCACAAAGATGGGGGGGAAAGCAGCAATGTAGCTATCACATTAAGAAAGTACTCAAGCAATGTTTGAATGTAAAAGAGTCCAGGAGCAAAACGACTTTGACATCAGTGTCTGCATTTCCAGTGCAGGACTGTTGTGTATATGCTATGCCAAATGAATCTGCTACAATGACTCATTCCAATTAGAGCAATCTGAGCACCGTTCCACTTCCTATTCATTAGTCAAGCTCAGATTAACAAGAACTTAATATTTGAAGAGTTTCCACATTGCTATCAGGCAGCTGGCACAAAGAATAAAAATATCTTTCATGAAATACCAAGCACTGTTTAGTCAACTAAATCAGGTAATGATTTACAGCTTACATGTTCACTGTGAGCCTGTAGAAACTTCTGTATCAAATCAAATTGAGCATCCCTCCAACAGCAGGCATCAACAAATTTCAAGTTATGAGCAGAGCATGTATAAACTATACACAGAATGATCTCTGGTATGTTCACCTTTCCTTCCAAGCAAGTAGTTACTTAGTAGTAGTTGAGTAAAGCTATATCCAAACCAGCTACATCCATATACCCAAAGTCCATGAAGGTCCTCAGTGCCTCTATAAATCAATTTTTGTTTGACTTACACTTGACTTTGTGACAATCACCCCTTGGAAATTTTTTTAAACTTATCCACATAAGAGAAGACCTTGACTCAATTGGTGCCTAACCCACGTACTACATGCCCTGGTCTTGAATGTTGTAAAATGCACAGGAAACTAAATAGAAAATGTTTATCTCTTTCCTCTACGTTCTGATACTCCATTTCTTCTTTTTTTGACCCCATATCAGCATTTTCAGAGAACCCACTGTAACAGCCAAGTCTTTTTTCAAATTAGGCAAGTATCCATTCCTTTCTTAATTCCAGTTGCATCCTTTGGCCCACCTTGTTTTCCTTCTCCCTAACACCCCACTTGGCTGACTTTGGGCCCCACCATCACACTTAACTTATCATGGTCAGACAATGATGACTGTAAGTTCCCTCAGAGAGCACCAGTACTTTCTGAGGATCAACTTCCTTTACAGAACTTCCTGCATTTTGTATGCTCCTATCTACTAGCTCTGTTCTTTAGTTTCTACTACTAAGTATCACATGCAGGATCAACCTCAGGTCTATAGTTCTTTTGAGCTTTCTGTCTGGAATAATTTTAGATTCATGTGTTTATCTGCAGCCTCCTGCTTTTCTAAAATAAGAACTCAAAGGGGTAAAAGTTCCATTAATATCAAATAGCATAACAGCAACTGTCACAAGGTGCAGTACAAGCTTTTTTTCCAGTATATTACCATTCTGAATTTCTCATAGCACTGGCTTGTCCATTACAGACATGTACGAGTTCTTCCCCCGTGATGAAAACAGGATGCATCTACTGCTCTAATCATTTGCTTGGAGAGTAAGCAAAACAGGCTATGCTGAACTGAAAAAAAAAATCTATGCCAGTTCACTGAAACCCACAAACACCAGCACATACTAATCCTATTATCAATAGCTTGACAAAAATCAAATGAACAAGTGTACAATTATTTTAATTGTTTCCTTTTCCATATAATGTCAAAAGCTATTACACTAAATCTATTTACAAAACACTTACTGAATTCATAAGATTTTGTATTCACATAAAACATCAGAGGATACAGCGACTGTGGTCTTAGCCTTTGATAGGAGGCATGATAAAGCCTTTCAGCCAGAATAACTTCCTGCTTATTAAAATAATTCTATGAGACAGCCATTAGTTCATTGCAAACTTTTTGCCTGGGATGTTATTTTAAAAGGCCATGCTATTTACTGCTTTTTTTCTCCATTTCATTTAACATGCTGGTTATGATTGAGGTGTTCAAACTGCTTCCCTGACCACTCCTCATTGACTCACCCCAGTCTCAGGCACGTCTTTCTGGAGAAACTATGCTATTCACCCAAGTCTATCCAGCAGCAGCCCCACATAGGCCTGACAGTGCTCACAGTGCTTTATTGCTTCATTTCCAGAACCTAATATTGCTATAAGCAACACAGGGCAGGACCAACATAAGCTACTAAAGTTACTAGCTTTCTATCTGGAAGGACAGAGTGCTTGAGAGTACACCTGGAATAGCAAGGCTGCTCATTAAATATTGAGATACCTCTAGTCTGACAGACTAATTCATTCTATCCCCATCACCTGTGGTCTGTCCTTTTTAACAGAACTCTACATGGCATGAGCATGTAAACTGGGAAGTGTCCAAATACCCTTCACAATGTGTTCAATACACATGATAGCAATAAACTTTGGACCTCAAGTATGCACTTAGGGCATGGGTAACAATTAACTAAAATCATAAAGGATTAAAGCTTTAGGCAAACTTGCACTGTTAGTTAAATATTTAACACACAGAAGAGGATGCTGCAGAACAAAAGCACCCAACATATTGTCAACTACGTACCTGCCATCTGGATTCAACTTACTGTATCACATACTATTCACTTTGTGTATAGAACTATGCAGAAGACACTCTGCAGGAAACAGACTTAATGAAAGGATTATCACCAGGTACCACCACTATACAAGCTTGCGTCAGTGATGATTTATGAGTCTAGGTGCCTATGAGATGTGTTTACGTCATGAAGTTCATTTTTATTTAAAATTTTTCTTAAGATCTTGGTACAATTTTAAGTTAAGTCAATAAAGGAAAAGCAGAGTATTTTCAAATATTGAAAGCACAAGAAAACCAGACTTGTTTTTTCTTTCATGACATTAAAAACTGCATTGCTTATTAACTGGACAAAAGGAAGTTGTCTCACAAACTCTAAGTTATTATCAATGCCACTGAAGTCCAGTTAAAAAAAAAACTTGCATCAGAGAAAGTAGCCTTTATTCAAGCTTCCTGCCCAGCTCCTCCAACTGTGCCCTGAACCTGTTGAAACACCTGATCCTCTTTGGGCCTCTTCTTCCACTATACCCAGTGAATGTGTCAGCCCCTTAAAACCTCTCCCACCTTTAAACAAGTTTTCTGTGAGCTCTGACAGTACCACAGAAAACCCAACTGTTGTTTTAGCTTCAAGAACTTTAATTGTGTTTGACTAAAAAGTAATCTATTGTGTGCTGTTAATACATAATTGATTCTCTGGGATAGCATCACAGACAACTCAAGCTGCTTCAGCCCTCAGTGGTCTGTTCTCCCACCTGCTTCCAAATCCGTTAACCAAGTGTGTTGACAACCTCAGATACCATGCTGGGTGTCAGCACCAAATGGAAGGAAAAGGTCTAATATTCCTACACCAGTCCTCATGCTTAACTAACTCAACCCTAAAATTGTACATTTCTGCTACGTAATTATCCTTATTCTCTCCCTTGGCCCCAGGTGGTTACAAACACGTAAATTTTAGAGGCAACAAATTCTGATATTGAGCATCTGTATCAAACAAGATGAAAATTTGAAACCCAAGCAGCAAACTTCTAAGAAGAAATATGTCCACTGGAGCCAAAATACACCCTGCCTCAGTTCTGAGGGAAACTTGACATTAGTCTGCTCCTTCTCCAGCAGACCCTAGTGTGCGTCTCTCAGCAGCACTATTCACTAGTGAAAAAGGAAACTACATCCTTACTTTTCAATGAACTTCAATTTTCAAAGTCTATAATTATACCTGTTGCCCTGGTATAACTGAGCAAATTAAGATTTAGAAAAATACAATGATCTCCTAATATTTACATAGTATTAAAGGAAATTAGACAAGTAATTCTGCAGGTACTTCTAACAACCTGCCATTAGTAACAATTGTGCAGCCCGTAGCACATTAATGATTTTTCTTTACAGTCGCTACTCACGTGGAATTTTAGAAATTTAAAGTTAAAATACCTAGGAAATCTAGTTTCACAGCAATTCCAGAGATGTTCTTTCATTAGATAGGGAGAAGGGTAGCACTCAAAGCTAGGTATTAATTTCTCTATTTGCATTGACATTTTTCTATGTCTAAAAACATCACTAAGTGCTAGCAGAGTTAAGGCCTGGAAAATTCAGACTTAGGCAAGGGTACACAAAGCTGAAATATAAAATAACTTCCAGTTTTATTAAGCATTAAAATTATAGTCTAAGAATTTTGATTGCTTTAAAATAGGCCAAAGGGAAAGCCACAGGTCAATACGATCACCATGTATCTATTGAATTTTGTTGCAGTATAAGAAGCAGAGATTCATATACTACCGAGAGTCAATACTCAATGTCTTTTTTTGCAACACACAAAAGATGTTCTTTCAGGGAAATCCAGCATTATGCTATTAGACAATCTATGTTCCTGGTAAGTTTTAAGTATACAATTACTAAAAAACCCCTAAGATGCATCAGAATTTTAGTTTGTCTGAACTCTTCTGATGAATAAATGCATTTTTCATAAAGTCAGCTACAACTTCTTAAACAGCATATTCCTCACAGGTTGAAAACAGCTAATTTAAACTGTTATATATGTATACAGTATCCAGGGTGGAACATAATTTTCAGTATCTCCGTGCAAGTCCATGTCTAAAAAGCTTATAAAACTTGAAGATCGATACATATAGTACGTAGCTAGTCTAGATGCTTCCATTTGTTTAAATGCAGAAATACAAGGGGCACTGTTTTTCCTAAAACATCCTCCTTGCATTGCTTCCTGTAGCACAGAAATACCTGAACATGCTTTAAAGTTTCTGTGCTGTGTTTGAAGATTTGGCAAGCTTAAAAAGAAAGGAGAAATAGCTAGTAAGTCAAACACACAACTCAATACCCAGACTCTTGTGCACCTACCTTAAGCTACTCTCCCGAGATAGAGGCCTGTTTAACATATAAGAATTACGCAACTCCAAACACAAACAATATTTTGAGATTAAAAAATATCATGTTTGTTGCAAGAGAAAGGAAGTCTAGGAGACTTAATTTTATGGGTTCTGACCTTCACAACTTGTTCTTCTTATACAAGATGTTAGTCATATTGCAGTACATTTGAGTCCTCTACACTTATTTTCAGTGAAATTATAGGTTCATTTCAAGCAGTAGAAGGTTGATAAACCACCCTGTGTTGTAAGGGTCCCTCCAATGACTACTTTAAAAACCTTTTTTGGTGACCACCCACCATTTTTATATTTGAAACACTAGTAAGAAAAACCTCAACTCAAATCTTTACAGATTGGTGCTATTAGGAAACACATGATTAAGCAGTACATTCAGCCTGAAGAAGCCGTATGTTCACAAAAGCTCCCTGCAGATCTCAAAGCAGCTGAACTTCTGTTGGTGTCTTAAGAAAATTCACATACCTGAAAAAACACTGTGGCTTTGATTTCATGCTCAAGGCTTCAGCATGTTCAAAAAATATATTGTTCTCCCAAGCTGCTTTTTTTTATACTTGTAACTCAGCTTCAGAACAGTGTTTAAGAACTAAAAAACCAAGAGATGGGTGCTCTCAGAATTTATTAATAGAGAATCTTATAAGGTTTAGACAAGAGACTCCAAGAGATCCCCTCAAAAACACAGAGATTTAAGCTAAAAACTCCCTTGAAGGCCTTAATTCAAAAGTGGCTAAAAACACAGAGCTTTCTTAGAAGGGCCATAGGACAACAAACAACCAAGACACAAGTACTTGCTCCTCTACAGCAAGATCCCATAAAGTTAGCACAATTCTTTGCTGAAAGCCTTTCATTTCCTCAAACAAACGTTCTACAGTTAGAATCTTAAAGTCAAACCTGCAGTTCTAGAGTCTTTGCAGAAATAAATATTTGAAAAGAATTGTGAAAGATATATACAAAGACTTAAAGTTATTTTCCTTCTAGGATTTAAAAATATTTGGTATCTAGGAAGCTATTGTTATTTTGGCATAATGTATATGGTGACCTTGCCTCAATATCAGCACCAAGCATGGAGTATTGCCTAAGTCATGGAAGCCTCCACATCCAGCAGAAAACTAGTAAGTACAACACAGCATTGTGCAGCTCTGCCATAACATGCCACTGGTACCATACAAGCCTCCCATCTCATCAGTTTCTTTACGTTTGGGGCATTTGTGTGCCTGACTGGCATGAAAGTTCAGCATATACTGAAATTATTCACAGAGCATTTAACTTCCCCTGTGTTGAGGGAACCCATTATTTGTTCAGTGGAAAGATGCCTTCTGTTCCTGATACTCAGTGAAAAACCCCACTATGTAGGTCTGCAAGCACCTAATAACATGAATTAGACAACATGAACAAGAAAAACCTCTACAGCAAAACAGAAATCTACAAAAAGGTCAGCACTTCACTGCATCTTTCCCGAGATTATTTTTTCCCCCCCAAACTCCTCTTGGTAAACAGGCCTTTCTTCATGTGAATTTTGTTACAACCTTCAAGAAATTTGTTATAACCCAGTTCAACTATGGTGAGAATGAGCTGAAGAGAAACATGTTTTCATACCTGCCTCACAAGGATATTTCTCATAGTCCTTTTCGTCAGGGTCAACAAACACAAGAGCAACCACTGTCATGGTTCCAACCAGGGCAGCAACTGATCATCCCTCCCCAGAGGGGAAACAGTAACAGAGCCCGGGGCAGAATACACGCATGCTGATAACATGGAACACTTCACTGACCTGAGGAGATGGTAACACAGAGCACTGCACTGACACGACTGACCCAACGCCCCAGCCACACTCAGAATGTCCCAGAACCACGTGGAAGCCTCTCTCTGACTGACCCCTTTTATTATGGTGGCATGATGTCACAATGTGGAAAACAGCCCGGGGCAGCTGAGCCCACCTGTCCTGGCTAGAACCAGGACACACACTAAGAAAAGTTAACAACACTGGAAGGTACTCTTGGCTGTAAAGCAAGCCTCCAGTCTGGGGAGGCCAAAAAGTCAAAGAACAACATTGTTTGAAGAAAGATTATGTTTTGATCTTTACCACATTCTTTCCCACAAGGTATCAGTCAGACTAACCCACAACAGTGAAGGCATTTGGGCATTGCACCAGGTAAAAGAAGCAGCTATAGAGCCATAGGCAAATAACACAAACACTTGTCACTGCAAGGTGAACGCAGCTTCTGTTTGCACATAGCCAACACCAGTCCTGTCCCAAGCCAAAGTACCATCTACCCCTTCCCTCCAGTCCTTCTACAGTGATCTTCAGTCCTGACCTTATGTTTAGCTTGAGCTTTCAGTTATTTCACCTACTGCTATTGTCAGTAGCACATCCTTAATGTAGTCAGCCTCAGGAAGCCAAGAGGTCAGAGCAGCTACTTATCTACAGGAGACTGTAACGCTCCCAAGTGAACCATGTTTCATGTAGTTGAAGCCTTGAAGGCACCTAAAATTATATTAAGCAGGAAAATTGCCTACATGCATTTCAAAGAGCATTAAAACCAATATATAAACACTATACTTAGAACGAAAGGAAAAAACTTACCTTTTAGATGCTGACAGTCTATCACAAAGGTACAGGAGCAGGGCAGCCCACAAACACATTTGAACTGTAAGCCACAGAAAATCCCAGCAAAAACAGTATCATCATCAACAAGACAAGTAAAAGAGAGTAGCAATACCTCCCATCAGCAACCAGATACTGGCCAGATAGACATATTTGAAGACCATCCCACAAAGAAACAAAAACTTCAGAACAGAGCTGACGACAAGCACAGATTAGATGAGAAACTGCTGCCTGTGGGTGGAGCTCAAATAGGGCTGCTGGGCCAGGTGGAGTTGATCTGGGCAATTTAAGACCTGTTAGTGTATACAGGGAGGTGGCACAGCTGTTGCTTGAGACAAGAGGATAGGAAGAGAATTAGCAAAGTATTCATTTTTAGGGGAAGATCCCACACTTCAGATAGGCCCCCTCTCAGCACCTCACCAGTTGTAATATAGCATAAGGACCTAAAGGCCAAAGGCTACATCTCTTCTTTAGCACCAGTGAATCACCATTGTTTCCATTTGTATTTATCTAGGCTTTCCTTTCTTTCCCTCTTGGTGTATCAGGAGCAAAATCTTATAAAAAGCTGTGGAAATTAAAAAGACAAAGTGTTTTGATACATTAACTTGAAATTCATTTTCACATGTAGCCTTTTATTTTACAAAATAAGCACTGATTACAAATTAGGAAAGATGATTCCTTATATTCCTTCAGCTAAGCCACCTGGGACTGGTCAAGCCAATCACTCCAGAAAGCTCTTCTCATCACTGCTACATTCCCAAGCCACTATTTTAAACTGTTCCTCCTGTGGGCAAAGCCAAGGCATTTGAGCATACCTGGGCCAATAACCTCCAGCAACTTCTCTGTCAAGATTTTCATGTATGCCGTATCAACCTTGAAGAGATCTTTGCAGGCATGGCTATGGGGTGACCCATTCTGCTACCTGCCAGCAGAGCAAGGACATCCCACAGCCTGTAAGAACCAGAGAAGGAGCAGTGGAGTCAAGCTGGGCTTGTGCTCAACATCTGCTCCCAATATTTGGGGAGCAGGAAGGGGGCAAAGCAGGGCTGTCTACCTTTGCTGTCAGGGAGTCAGGAGCTGTAGTTTCATCTCTCACAATCTGCATGGCTGACCCAGGCAGGATAAGGCACAGCAGCCCTCAAAGTGGGTATGCTACCCCGTTCTCTCAACTTCAGTCCTTGTAGTCAATACCCCAGAGTCCCCAAAATAGGAGAGATGGGGTTGCCTCAGGAGAAAACAGCCAACAAATCAAATGTATCAGTAAGAAACAAGGCTTTAAGGGCTCTCTCTCCCATTTTATGGTAGGCTAGCCTTGCACCTGTGGTCTTTAGTGACCTTTCATTCTATTCACAGCCTGGCAGATGATAATTGTTTGTTAGGAGCTTTATCAGAATGCTACACATGTAGACACCAGTGGCTTCCTGCATACAAAGTGCACCAATACCAACAGAAGCTCATGAAGTTGTTTTGTACCAGTAGCTGCCTTGCACGGCAGATTGGTGCTCTGCTGCAATTTAACTACTTTCCATTATATTAAGTGCACAATATGGTAAAACTTCACCCCGTGGTTCCAACTGAAAATAAATGCCTTTCACACCTCATCTGCGGTCTGCTTTTTGCTTGGTCCCACACTCGTCCCTCTCCCATTCCTTCTGTCTGTTTGAAACGTGTGCAGCTCTCCACGGCTGTGGAGGTAGGAAGGCAAAACATAGGCTGAATTTTCTGCATGGTTTCTGAAAGTTTTCAGGTTGCAAGGTATGAACATTTTCTTAAGCAGTTGGTCTCTCTACTGTGATATGAACTATCAGGTGCCAATAATAGGACAGTTTTCATGACTAATTATGTATGATAGCAGTTGTAAGGAGCAATGTAAGAAGATTTTTAAGAGCAAGGAGGTCTGAAGTGTCTCTTGGTAACTCATTTTGATAGCCAGTACCGGCTGCCTTTTAAATTTACAGGCTTCAGAATCTCACTAATTCAATCAAAGTAAGAAATCATCTCAGTTCAAAGGATACATTTTCTTAGACAGGTGCAGCCCACCTGGTTCTTTATATGTGATAATTAAACATATTTTCAGAAGGATGAGTTTTTAAATTACTGTTGAAGCTATACCAAATTTCTTTCTTCCTGTAACAAAATTACTGTGTTTATCCCCTGAATGATCCTTGAGATTTTTAGTTTATCTAGTGGTTCACTCCTTAGCCACGTTGTCAAGCAGAGCAGTTTATCTAAATATCATCAAATCCTTAATATCTTAGCAAAATTAAACTGATAAAATCTTTTCAAGCAGAATCTTTTGAAAACAAAACAGCTAACCGAATTTAGCAAAGTTGAAATATAAAGTAAGTAATTTCTTCATTGTAGTTTGAACACACCATGGAAGGGCAGATGTCTCAAACAGCCTTTAATATTCTACAGTCTAAAACTTTTATTGAATCTACCAGTTGTTAATAAGTAACACCCCTTTTAATATATATATGAATATTGTTTGACATATGTTGATCTGCAACAGATTACCAAGCTGACGTAACAAAGCTCAGCATTCTCCTTCCCTTGCATTAGAAATTAGTACATTAGAATAAGCCTTTTTATTTATTTATTTATTTATTAAGCCAGTGCTCAAACACCCCAACTGTGGTATTTCCACGTGTCTGTGCGTGGGACAGCATGGTTGAGCTACCTGCCACTAATGGTGCTGAACCTTCTCTAAAGATAATAGATTAATATGCCCATCATATTGCAGAGTTAAGTAGCCCTGAAATATTGAGGAATGAGTGACATCTACATAAATGAAAATGTGCAGGAGAGATGTAATATTGTTGACAAATTTGCAATTCATATTTTGCTCGACGAGGGCAGGAGTAAGCTGCTTCATCCAGTGGAAGTTCAATTTATTACTTGCAAATTAGGCAGGTTGTATGTACCTTTCCAAGTCCAGCAGATCAGTCACATCAACCAGAAGCACCCTACAAGAGAAGTCCAAGACCACTCACTTTAGTCCCTTTTACTTGTACTAGTCTGTCAACACTTCAGACAAGTTCACTCAGTACCTCACTGTGAGTTGTTAGGCATCTGTCTGCTATGGAAATTCATGACACCTGAGTTCATAGAAGATTTTATGTTAGAAAATATTGTTAGCCTTTGATTGCAATATGTTTGTTGTAAGCATATTGCTTGGGTAGTTGGCGCAGTGTTTGCAGTGCAGTTGGTCCTCATCAGGCTGTAATTTTCCCGAAGAGGCTTAAGAAGTTTCAAATTCAACATCTTACTGAGGTGAAAGCATGTATGTGTTGAATAAGTAGACTTTACTAGTTATAAGAAAGGCCATAGCTGCAGTTTTTCAGGACAGCCCCATTAACTGTGCTGCCTTTAAAAGATTTTATACATTAGTTCTGATTTCTGTGTTTGCAAGGTAGTGGTTAAAGCATTTTGCAACATACCATTAAAAAAAAAAAAAGAAAAATCAATGCACATCTTAAACTCAGTAAGCTGAGATATTACAAATGGAAATTACTTGCTACTTACAGAATTGTTAAAGATCAGCTTGCACGTACCTTCTTACTGACAAACAACTTTGAAATGTCAGCGGCAGCTTAAGTTTGTTTTCCTTCTTCCAAAGTTATTGCCTTTTTCTGAGAAAAGGAAAAGTCACAGGAATCCAAAGCAAGATAATTTCCTTTTCTGTCCTAGCCTGTATTTTGTTGTTGGGTTTTGTTTTGGGTTTTGTTGGGATGGATTTTTGGTACTATCTCAAAAGAATGAACATTCACCGACTTTTAACAATTGCATCACTATGAAGTGCCTACATTTTCCTGTCTATGCAGTGGATTTGCATGAGTCATGCCATCTCACTAAAGCTGTGCATCTGTGTTCTCAACAAGTCCTCGGCCAAAGAGCCATTAATATTTTCTCAGCCACAACTGAGAGTCAATGTCCTTAACAAAGTAATTGATGTCCTGCTTTTCCAAAGTTGACCAGAGATATGAGAGGAATGACTTGGCAATGAGACCTGGGCTGGCCTGGGGACTAGATGGGGTCTCCCACTTTGGGATATACTTTGTTTCACTGTGACTGCAGCTACTTGTTCTGTCCTCATGATCAGCAGTGATATTGAAAATGAGACTGTTTTTCCCTTCCTTATCCAGCTACATCAGTTTGCTGCTCCCAGTGCAGGCAGTCAGGGCTGCTTCAGCTAGTACAGTCTTGGGTAGAAAAGGAAAACATCACAGAAGCCTTCACCTTCTACTCATAGTTCTAATGCCTAAAGCAAGTTGAACTGTCCAAACTATGGATATATGTAAGCTAGGAAATGTTCTTGAGTGACTAGCATCTTCATAACCATCTCAGTGTGGAGGACTGGAGGACGGACAAGGAGCAGTGTTTGGCAGACATCACCATCGTGAACTCTTTTGCAGCCTACATTATCATTGCTTACACTGGAGAAGCTGTAACATCTTCCCACTTCTAAATCCACTTTCATCTAGCAGTTTGCCAGCTTTGGGTAAGTCTTTCCACGACTAAAAAATAAGCTGACTTTGTTATTTCCACCACAGACCAGCTGTAACTGAATCAGAGCTCAAAAGCTAAAAAAAAAAAAAAAAGAAAAAAAAAGGCAAGTGAAGAACAAGTGCTTTTGTAGGTTGTCTTAAGTGGTGCTCTACAATTACTCTTCTTCAAAGTAACCAAGCTTTGATTTGAATTTCTCTGAATCTAGAGAAGCTTTCTGTAATACTAATAACTGAGATCTTAAAAATTACTTAGTACAGCTTTTCACTTGCTCATTTAAATGCAGTACACTCTAACAAGCATTAGGAATGAGCACTACTTCCCATCAAAAATTAATATTTTTCACCATATTTTTGATCTATTTCCATTCTCACAGACTAAGGTGGTAGTCAAACCCCTTCCAATAAACATGCAGAAAGAAAAGTATCTTCAGAGTGACAGCATATAGGCAGTCCAGGCAGTACCAAGTAAATACATATGACAGCACTGTCAGTTCTCTTTTTTAGCTTAAAAAGAAAAGTAAAGCTCTAAGTCTGTTAGCTATGACTACTACCAGCTGCAAGTATGGTACCATGCAAAGCAATATTAATTGCATAACTTTAATGAATTATATTTGATAGACACAGCCCAGTGTAGAACATTATTTAAAACCTCAGTAGTCTCAGTGTATAAGCATAGGAGGGCAGTAAGTCAGAAACTGATACCAGTGGTATTCTTTCCTAGTTGAATCTTGAAATACCTCTTCTTTCCAAAATATTATTGGGTTCCAGTGCCTCTGAAATGAAAAATGAACTTGATTTAATGTGGTACTAGCCGTGAAAATTATTATTTTAAAATGCAAAATGTCTTTTACTACTTTGGGTTCCAATTTAGCAAAATACTATTTAGTTGCCTATCAAGAGCTGAGCTGCTGGTTTTCATGATAATCTGAATACCTCCATGATTTTGGAACACTTAATTAAAGGCAGCACCATGCCTAGGCAAGCTTAAAATTGTGGGTGCCTGAATATCTTTAACTTCTGGTGGGAAAATAGGAAAGCTAACCTAAATAGGGCTAGTAGTACCAAACATTTCCCCCAAAAAGCTCTGTTCCAGCTGGCACTAGGACAGAGCAGAATCCTGGTTTAATTCCTAATCTCTCCTCTAAGAGCCAGGGAAAAGCAGAGGCAGCAAGCACTGAGCAGCCGGGCAGGGAACAGGCACAAGACCTGTGCAATGCGTCTTCCCCGTACTGAGAGAAAAGCAAGTCCCAACACAGGGTTTGGTGGTGCTGCACAGGCTTTAATTAACACATCTGACTGAGTATTTTGTTGTCCACAATGAAGGAAACTTCTCATCTGCTTTGTGCTATCAGCTCTGTCTCTCAGGTTTCAAATTCAAGCGACCTGCTTCCCTTGTCAAAGCTCAATTGTATGAGCTCAGTTGTTTGGCACAGTTGGCGAGGAGTGATCAGAAGGCCTAAGAAACCCCTGGAATACAAGGTAAGCTGTGGGGTCAGACAAATTTCAGGAGAAAACAATTTTCACATGAACACACTGAGGGTTAACATTGGCAGTTTGCACCTTCTTTTCCCACTCTTAGCTGTATATTCATTTAAATAGGGCATTTACTGAAATAGCTCGAGCCTAAAGTTATCATTGGAACCATGAGGGACTGAGGGAATCTGGATGCACACACACACACACACACACCAACCCCCCCTTTATTTCAGAACATTGACAAGATGGTTGCAATTTGTTCAGGCCTTCAGATGCAACTTTTACTGACAAACTAGTGAATAAATGCAGAAAAACAGATTACCACTTCTCATTTCCCAGCCTTGAACAGCAAGAGGCTGAGCTGATCAATTGAAAACATACACTATATTACTCTGTTATCCTTTCCAAGTCATAACCACAGTTTCCAGCATCTGTTACTTAACCTACTCAGAACAAACACCAAACTGGAGAAAATATGCAAAATAACAGACTTCAATGATACACTAATTCACTTACATAAATGAAATTATTTTTGTCTCACCACCACATCCATGGTAAAAGATGGTCTGGTCTGAACCAGGGGAAATCATCTTCAGTGCAAACAGTACAAGCACTGTCAAGCACATGTCTACCTCATATAAATTAAAGCAACAGTGAAGACATCATCTTAATTAAAGTGCTCAAGAATGTTACTTGGTATTTCACTTCAGACTGGATATTTACAGGAAATTGGCCAAAGACCAGCTGTAATAAAACTATGTGTCAGAACAATCTGAGCATAGTGGCATCTGACTCTTCACTTTAACCAGAAATCCCCAGTTCCCTTTTCCATTATTAGTTTATATAAATAATTTCATCTTCAATACAACAAACTGTAAATCTTTACTTCTGATATATAGATAATCTCAGGTACATCTCTTCAAGTAAATATTATTCCATTTCCCCATTAACAAGTGAAGGAAAGGCTACAGAGAAGGTCAGTATGACCAATCACTTATAAGAGCTTTTTCTCAGTTTAAAAAGGAAAGTTGCTTGAGTAAGTGAAGAAAGGAGCTCCTGTTATTTTATCTCATTTTAATCAAAGAATATATCTCATTTATGACTGCTTTTCCTGAAATAAATCATGTTAATTTTTCACTACAGCTTAAACTAAAAGACTTGCAGACATTAGGAATGGTCAAAATGATTTTATGGTTAAGAATATCTCAACCACAAAGAAGTTTAATATTTTCTAATGGCTGACAAAAAAAAAAAAAAAGAGCAGGTGAAGACTTTATTGAGCAACCAATCAAAACATTTATTTTAAAGTGCTTATTGAGGTTATACCAATTTTTCATTAAGTGTCAGTAAAAGCATCAAGAGCTTCTCAAAATTAAAATAATTTTATCACTTTTTGTTGACTTCTTCAAAAGTAGTCTTGCTTCTCTTGTTGTTTGAATATTACTTTATTATTTTGATGCTTTCTTTCTTCCAATCATTCTTACCAGCTACAAAGCCAGTTAGTATCTTGAAGTACCATAGGTATGAGTATGTCAGATCAAAAAAAGTCAAATCACATAAATGACACTTCAACTAACACAAATAATGGCCTGTGTTAAGGAACCCCATCTCTTGCCAAAGGCTGCTAGCACCCTTCCAATTTTTACAGCATTACCTTCAAAGTATTGCTCATTGAATCTAATTTCACTTTTCATTTTCATTCCTCAATCCCACTGCGGCCCATCAAATAGAAAAATGAGTTCCTATGTGTCTTTTCTCTCAGAGTTGACAGCTCAATATATGGGGTTAGCCTTAAGCTAATGTTATAATCACAAGGGGGTTCCTCCTGCCACTGCCACCTTGCAGAGCTCTGTATCCATTTCACACATCCCACCTGTGCTCTAGTTGACGTATTCTTTCCCTTCTGTGTCCTGTATCTGGCAACAGTGGAAGAAATTTTTATTCTTGTAACCACCCAGCCTTTTGCAACACAACACAACACACAACAGAAAGCACTCACAGCTCAGCGCAGTCCAGGCAGCGACAAGACCTGGAGGATAAGCACAAAAGGTGCAGATGAAACCACAGCAGTTGCCTCCTCTTCTTAGTTGAAACTTATCTTTTGCTTCATCAGGGTGGTAGATGGACTTTCAATCAGAAAACGTCTCTTTCTGAAATGACTCCTTTAAAAACTCTTTTTAACTTCCTCTCTACTCCAAACAGTTTAAATCTATGGCCACCCATTCCTCCATTTCAGTTAGATTAACCAGTTCTCCTCTCTATTTCAAGGTGCAATGTTTCCTCAAGTGTCAAATATATATCGAGATTGCTCAAATGTGCACATTTGTTTCTACTGTTTGGCAAGGTAGAATAAAGATATTTTCACTAAGGTAAGGAAAAATCATTATGAAATTCCAGGTGTCTATTGAAGTTCTGCTTCTCAGCCTCCAAGGCAGCTTTTAAGGAATTATGAGGTTTAGTTCATTATTATTATTATTGAAATTACATATCCATAATTCAAACATTACATCCTTTATAATTTTAACTGATGGGGGTTAAGCAGCAGCGGTGACAGCACTAACCTCCCAAAAACTAGTTTTATGGTAAGAAAGCCGAGTACACTGTTTTATTCTGCCTTTCTAGCATGAGCATGGACAAACACATTTACTTTAAGCGGTATGCAAAAAGTATATCTAATTTGGCATCCTTAGAGCCTGGTCTGTGCCTCAGACAAAGCCCCGGGCACAGCATTGCTGTGCCATTGAATATCCCAGAGTTAAATTAAGGTTTGGGTCTCTGGTTCAATGGTCTTTCCATGTAGCCTTCAACTGTTATCATTCAGTATCACAAAGTTCTAAGTCTATAGTTCTGCTACAGACTAATGTTTTGACCAACAGGTCATCCTGTCAGTCACTGCTGTCTGCGGTTTGAGCCCTGAGCTGCAACACCTCTTCAGAGATACATGCATCCTGCGCACCTCCCTGGTGGGGCACTCCCAACCACTGGAAGTAACTAAATACCAAGTGAATGTCACACAAGTCTCCAAAAGCTCTTCCAAGGACGTTACGCTTCCTATGAAAAAACCTATCTGTCTTACTTCTACAACGGCTTAATGTAACTTCAGTTTCCACCTGTGCTTCCATCATCAATATTCAAGAGCCATCTAGCGAACACAGGATGTCTCATCCTCAGTTTTTCTACTGTTAAAGATGACAGTATATTCAGCTAGTTGAGGTAAGGGAGGGTCTGTCATATGCAGATACGTGTCTATAGGACGTTCTCATAAGGCAAGAGGAAAGTGTAATATCTGGCGTTTAAATTTAGGCTCTAAGTATGACTTTAGGCTATGTCAAGTACAAGACAGAATCACAAAAAAGAGTGACCAAATCCTAGCCATGTGTTTTTGAAATGGAAATATAATCACAATTGCAAGTGCCAAGCAATATTTGTCTACAGCCACAAATACCTCAGCCACTGATAAGTAGGTCTTGCCAGGGTCCTTGAAAATAGGCCATGTTGGCTCTAACATTCTGAAAGGGAAATCCAGATTAATATAAAGCTCTTTATCACTCTGTCTCTGTTCACAGTCAGTATAAATTCACAGTTTTTCAGCTATTGTATTTATAGCACACAGGACTTTAACCACAAGAAGCAGCTTCTTCCAGTTCTGCAAAGGTGTCTGAACTGTGATGCTTCTGTTATCTGAGCAAGAGTTCCTAACTTTGATAGCCTTTGAATCCTAAAATAGCTTGAATATGTTGCTCCATTGATTAAAAGAGTTATCAGCCTGACATGATACGGACCTAAAAATGATGGAAAAATGAGCATTTGGCCTAGAAATTCAGTTTTAATATTATTTTAGTGCTTTTCCTTGTATTCACAGTTGCTCTCCTTTTTCACCTACGGGTATTAAGTACTAAAACATAAGTAGTTACCACAATATCATGGCAGGTTTTCTCTCAAAACCAGCAACACAGATCATATACTTAAAATGCCCAGCTAAGGTGAGATACTCTGGAATGGTCAAGGGGTCAGTTTTCTCTGGTGCCAAATTCTCCTGTGAGTTTTGAGTGTACCAGAGTCACTGGGTCCTTTCCATCACATACCACAAATGACATTTTCACTAGCTCTATGACAGAAGCATTTCACACGTGGTTCTGCAGTGATGTGTGTTTGATGTGGACCCACAGATCACCCTTAAATAACCTTGCATATTTTTACTAGTTAGAGGTCTACTTTTGCTGCAGTGCAATTAATAAACATGTCATCGCTTATTGGTTGGGTAACAGTGAACCCATCACCTTTCCCAATTTTTGGGTACCGGATTTTGATGTTTCCAACAACCAACTTGAGGGCAGATAACAGGAAATAACACCATCTGGTTAGAACTGAGATTTTATCTGCAATATCAGGGGTTTGCATGTCATGCAAAAGATTCTTGTAATCTGTTATCTCTGTGCTTTTGATATTTTGCTTCAGCTTTAACTATGGGGACATTCATGAGATGCATGTTCATGACTCTTGAAAGAAGCAGATCAACTGTTAAGGACTGGTTGCAGTTCTATATTCAAAAACATGCATTTCCACCCAGTTCAGCCAGTAGCTCTCTGCAGCTTCTGTGTGTTAGCAGTACTGCCAGTCCTACTATCCCCAGTAGAAAACAACATCTAGAACATTTTCTTGCATTGCTCTGTTTTATCGTCCCAAAAAGATGTTCAGAAGATCATGATTTTCAATCTTCATTAGAAATTACTTGTCTAATATTTAAGTACCAGCATATACTCCCCAACCCTTATCATATAGACTAAATAATTTACCAGTGCATGGTGCATATTTATTTTGCTCTTCTCCCTTTCCTTCTGACTTTAAAAAAATTTTGCATTTTCAGGGGCTGTAAACTCAGAATTGTGACTCAGTTTTGGTTTTGAAGCCTTTAGGAGGGGTAGACTTCTCAATAAGATTGCCTAAACAGTATCAGCAATGCTTTGGTGCCAAGATAGAACAGTAACCAGTCTGCTTGAGCATATCAGTTACTCAGCCCAGTATCATACTTACATCTGTCCACCTGTAGAGCATCTCACCAGATGAGTACCTGCCTGTATGAAAGAGTAAGAATTGAAAAAAATAAAGATCTTGTATACCTAGATTAAGTCGTTAAATTTAGATTATCATGCTTAAAACACTGCTGCAATAAATAGGCTGATGCCTTCAGCAGAGCCTGGAGAAAAAGATCCATATTTCCCTGAACAACAGGGATTATTGATCCCAAATTCTTGTTACAAGCATGTCCATAAAGGTGAACACTTGCTATTTAGACCTTTGCCTATGACTTATGCTGCCTTTATTCTGATAGCATCAATCTTATCTGGGTGGGAGAAGTGCTACTGCTCTGTGAGCCAAGATGCAGGGAACCAATAAAAGCAAGCGAGCTGCACCCCTTGACAGGGAGGATTTTTCCTTGTTGGTTGGATCCCTGCCACAGTCCGTGGACTGTGCCACAGGCTGTTTGTGACGAGCAGGCCTCCCACCTTTCCCTGGGTGTGGGAAGGCACCGTTGCCACAGTTGGTTTCACTGTCATCGTGCCCGGCTGGCATTGTCGAGGCATTTAGAGAATGAATTTCATGCATTTCTGGTTTAGGCCATACTGTCAAGGCAGAACAGACAGATACCTACAGCTTCATCACTGACAGCAGCAGACTGCTGGGTTGGCATTTACCGATCAAAAGAAGCATTGCCTGAAGAATTTCCTCCGTCTAAAGATAAAAGGAATACAATACTTTCATGGTAAATTTGTCTGAACGTGTTCAGTTACTACTCTTCAGCCATGAAATAAGAAGCTGTTTGTAGAGATCATATTCCCAAACAAAGTATACTGTGGGAAGAGCCAGATCCTCAAAGGTAGTTAAGTAACGGATCTTTATCCTATCTGTCACAACATTCCCAGCCGGAATGTATTTTCACAGCTCCCTGCATGCTGAACGAGCTTCTTCAGCTATTTATCATTTATTGGTCGAGCAAGTACAGTCCCTCTCCAGGAGTGCATATGTAAAAGGCATACAAATGTAGGGTTCATTGGCCTGTGCAAGAAGTTGTTTGGTGAGTCTGCAAGGGACAACCCCCCCTAATTCTGACACTCCCCACTCTCCCACCCCCCCGCCACCCCATTAATTACTGAAGCTGCAGCTGCTGAGAGGATTAGGAAGACTTCAGCTCTGTGTCTGGAGGCAGTGTGAGTTGTTCTTTTACTGAATTAAAAAGTCTTTTGAAAGCCCGAGGGCTAGTAAGTCTCGTATCAATGGCTTTTATACCAACATTTAAACAAAGAAAGTTTACTTTTGTGTTGAGCATTTGCAACAGTTTCTGCACAACTGAAGACTGTGGTTTCTTATCTTACTGCCAGGTCTCTGTTGGGCGCTCCTAGCAGCCCCTCTGAAAATCCCATCAGTGAGAAACCCAAGCAGGCTTTCAGCTCAGGAAGGATTTGGGGGAACAGACACCTGTCACTCTGCCTCACTGTTGTGACTCGGGGCTTTTCTCCTCCAGTATTTTCACCTAAAATACACAAGCACTCAAGTTCACAGCCTTTGAGCCTTAGCAATGAGGACAACTGCTTGAGTCATTTAAAACCCGCCAGAGGAAGCAGTCACAGTGCTACCCCCTGCCAACTGCAAACTTACACAATTCATTTACGCTTCATTACAGCACACTGCATTTTCAGGTGAGCTAGTTGTACTGCAGAGGTGACATTTACCAGGTTGATTTTCCTCTTTGAGATTGCTTTGATTTTGAGACCTATTGGTCCCCCAGTTAAATACCTCAATAGCTTGTCAGGGGCCAGGGGTACCTGTCTTCCAGCCCTCTGTCTTATTAAGGGTCCTTGTGCGATTGTTTGCTCCAATATACCTATGCCTGTCAAACAGAAGAATGACTGCTTGTAGCAAGTTAAATGAAGAATAAAACCAGAATGAGCAGCTCAACTGTCAATGTGACTACTGCCTAATGTCATGGCAACCTAACTTTTAAAGCTTTCATGGAGGCCAAAAGAGGAGCTCCTAAGCTTTAAAGAGAGAAATGTTAACTGCAGTTAGGTACAGTTAAACACTTCCCTTTTATATAAACCCTTGCAATCTCTGATTTTATCTGCTTGCTTGAACTTCTTCATGAGATCCAGGAGCAGCCTGCACTTGCACATCAAAATAGATGCTGAGAAGTTGGCATGGGGAAAAAGAGTTTGACCCTCATCATAATCAGAAAGCTCATCAGTACTGGTGCCTAAAACCTCCTGATCACAAAAGGAAGGAGTGAATCTCTAGCAAACCACTGTCTTCCAAGTATTTTGACCTAAATTGTACAAAATTATTTCAAGATTTAGAAATTCTGGCATACCGATAACACCAAATTTTAGCCCTTTTGTGTGCATGCAGAAAGCAAGTTGTATTGCATCAGGGGAACTTAATCCATCTCAGTTCGTACAAGTTTATTTAGGTGGCTGCAACTGACACACATTTATCTCCTTTACCTTTTCCTACCCCTTCAGAAACAGTGCCTTCAAAAATAATACAATCCTATTAAAACAACCCCTGAGAATATAATTTCTAAAACACATCTGCTGAAGAAAGATGACCTGTTTATTATGAAAAAAATGGTCCAACCAAAGATTAATCACATTTGGGTTAAACTGTGCACAACTTTTAGTCCTGCAGGCTCTGTACTTCCACAGCTGAAAAGCCATATTTGTTTTGTACTGCAATACGCCGTTTCTGTTTCAATATTTCCATGACCTTTCCTCCAATCTGTAGCAATTCCCCAGACTGCAGGTGTTTGCCCTAGACTATCTTTCACTATTATTCCTGTTCTATTCTTACCACAATTAATTTATTATAACTTAGATAATTACTCCTCCCTCCACTATTCTACGTGATACATTACCTACCACCTTTGAGCTCACCTTGGCAGATTTGCAGGTGCTGATAGGACTGAAGAGTGGTCCCAATGTTTCCCACATTACACTTGCTGCACATGAGGAGCACAAAAGCTACGCACATGCAGCAAGGACATGAGCTATAAATCTCCATAGTCTGCTGTTGAAAATGTTAGTCTCAGCAGGTCCTTCTACATCAGATTCTGTTTAAGAACACATCAGGATCTAGACTGAGAATATCTGTGCGCTCTTTAGGGTAGACTTGCTACGTAACAGTGTTTTTTTCAGGGCACTTTTTGCACAGCTATTTGGTGTAAATTATGTTCCTTCACATAGCAGATAGAGGTTGAGAAACCCAGTGTATAACACTTCATTCTTTGCGTATACCCCTCTAGCCCTTGTAGAGGTTCAATACGGTGCTGTTACAAAGCATCCCCTTAAAAGGATTTTTTTCCTATTTATATTATATTGTTCTGCCAAATATGAATTGGGTTTTCATCCATAATACTCATATTTTACTTTAAAAAATGCCTAATATTTAAGCATGAAGATCTATAAGTCCCTAGCTGATTCCAATTATTGTGTCTTCTTTCCTTATTACTAATTCAGCATAAGTATTTCCTGACTGTCACGATGGGTGATGGAGGGAGACAGAAGCAATGGAAACTACGGTGCTACCTTCCTGGCTTGCAGAACTCCCAAAGAATGGTCTCAGGTTAGGTTGCACCAGACCTATATTTTGTCAACTACATAAGCACAAGAATTAGTTCCATCCAGCACTGATTAGCAATAATGTTCACAAACAGTTTCTTTCCTCTGACTTGTGCTTTGCTGAAGAGGAAATTGGGTCATTTCAAGTTCCCTGGCAAAATCAATCTCTAATATTTAAACAGAAAGGACTATTTCTGACAGCTTTGGTTAAAGCTGGCTGACCCCTTTGCTCTTTAGTGTTTTGTCATTAGCACTCCATTGTGGAAGCAGACCACTACTTTTCACCATTTTCCCTAATTGCCATGAAACCTACAGGAGTGGTACCGTGGTTCAGTCACACTAGAGCTTTCTCTCTTGGCACTCGGAGGCCTTTCTCCAGTGAGGTAGATTAATACACTTTTCCAGTACCTTTTTGGGTTTTTCCTACAGGAGAAAGCAATTCTTTTTGCATCCCTCTTTGTGATCAAAATTAAACCTGTCCAAGTTTTAAGACTCCGAATTACTTAATTTTTTTAATTAAGACATTACACACAGGAGAGGCGGCTTTCCTTGGAAACATGGTTCGGTTTGTTGCTAGCCCAACAGGGTGCCTCAGATCTAATGAAGTGAAGGAGGTCCTAATTATATAGTCCAGTGACAAAATATCACAGCATTCAGGGCAAAGCAGAGGGATGAAAAGGTTAGGATGACCTTTTCATCTCTTTCCTACACTGGTCTTAGATGACCTCCGAAAAGGGGAGTTGAAGTCTGTATTGCTTCCAAAAGGTACCAAACTGGAGGAGAAGTGGCAATCTTAAATGACCTTTTGTTGAGAAAGGTTATCAAACCAAAAGGTGAGAGGTTATTTACTTTTAGGTTTGAAACAAAACATGTGTAATTGGTTCAAATGATACTTAGAACCATATTGTCTCAGAAGTTTACTTAAGACAGTTTTGATGAGTAATTAAAAGATCAAAGTATTTACTCAAGTGCTTAACTTTGCTTTTACAACATAAGGTGTCTAATTAGTTGAAGATTTTCTTCCTATGTGTAGCTAACATTTCTTTACAAATCAAATTATTTTTTCCTACCTAGTAACAGCGGTTCAAGCATATGTTAACACTCAGGGCCTGTCTCCTTAAGCTTTGGGTCAAAGATGCAATGCAGGGTAATGTCCACTTCTGAAATGGAAGAGACAGAGAATTTAATTGTGATTTGGTACAGAGATATAAATCAGAAACGTTAAATAAGATTTTTTGTCTCTTGTGACATACAGCTGAAATATTCCTTCAGTGTGTCATCTTTGCTAGAGATTATTGTTGCATTGATGAAAATCAGACCAGAAAGACAATGATTAAAAAGATCTGAAAGGGCAGAGAACATTTTTACTATGGAACTTTTAGTGTAGTAAGCTATGTCACAGAAAGTGACTTCGTGCAGTATTTAATTCCTGGAGGGTTTTTAAAAAAATATTTAATCCAAATGAGCATTCTTGTAGCTTGTTTTTTGCCTTTCCTTTGGTACATGTACAGTTTCAATATGTTCATTTCCATATCTGTTATTATTCTGACACCAGTGCATCATTAATTAATGGTAACATGGTTTTCAAATTGCAGACTGAGGACTACTGTGCAGTTAATCAGAATATGCATAAGACATTTTCCTTCATTGAAACGATGCCTAAGGTAGCATATTCAAGAAAGCAAAGGGTGCTTGCTAATTCATACTTAAGATAACTCTTCATTAATTGCTGTCTGCGTGAGATACAACAGAAGCTTTATTGGTTTTCTTGTAGCTTAAATTTTCTAATGGGTGTAATTAGGGAATAGTTTTTACTAAGTTCTTCATTTATTAAATATACCTCTTCTTTAGAAATGCCAGAGAAGCTTGTTACATGGATAATAGTCTTAAAGTAATTAAAGTTGATAGGAGCCTATCAGAATTCATTTTCTAGTGAGATAGTATTTACTTAGGTCCTAAGGGCTTTCTAGTTCATTTTCTGTGTAAGATTCTTGATCTCTGCTCTTATCAGCTGGGAACATGTCTGAGCAGCCAGCTAAGAACACCTCTCATCAAAAGACTCACCTCATGTGGAAGCAGAACTGATTATTTTTGCTGCTCATTCTATTGCTCAGAAAAAAATAATGTGATGCGTGACGTAAAAGATCCACCTCTTCAAGCTTCAATAAACATTCTATGGCAAGAAAATAATTCATAGATTAAACTTCCAGTTATTAGTTTCCACCTCTGTTTTTTGATTTTGCTTCAGGAACTTATCAGTAAGAGTTTGCAGAGGAAAAAAAAATGTTTTCTGCTTGTGTATTTCTTGATAGACTCTGCCAGTGGAGAGACTTCACATGGCAAATATTTCTGGAGATAAAATAATTTAAAACCTGGCCCTGAACATGTACACAAAAAAGGGGAGAAAGCAAGAAAAATGTGTAACTAAAGGAGCATTTCCCAGCACCAGCTGAAAACCCCTGGCCCATGGCAGCAGCTTGCAGGGGGACTGCAAGTGCAGGGCACTATGAGTGTGAATTAGTCTGTCAGTGATATTGCAGAAACCATTCTGTAGAGGGGGTGCGTAGCAAGCTGTTCGGGGACACCCCTCAACCGCAGCAAAGAGGTGTCGAGAGCCTTGCTCTCACTGCTGGCTGTTGGCCAGTGGATCTGCAACCCTGCGAAAATCCATCTCTCAGAGTACATATCCCTGGCAGCTGCCCAAGGAACATGGTCTCCTGTCGTATCTCAGGCTGAAATTATGCTCCAAGCACCACGAGGACCGGGGGACCGGATCAACCGTGACCAGGTTAGCTCCAGGGACTCCAACAGACCTGATGACACAATGTCTTTTTTTGAGAAGTGTTTGTAAGGTCTCATTCCCGAGCAAACCTGTAGCACCCATGGGCAACAGAGATGGGCTTTCCCAACGGTGAAGATGTAGTGTATGCTCACAGGCTGGCAGGGCTGTAGCAGCATTGTCACTTGCTGCTCTGTAAAAAGTCTTTCCCATGCCAAACATGATGAGAAGCAATGTCTGCAGTACATAACTGAGCAGGGCTGGGGCCAAGCATATAATTCCATCTTCACTTGCAAAGCCTTGAGAGAGCTCCTATCCTTGTTCATCTCCAGCATTACCAAGAACCTCCATTAGCTTAGATTTCAATTAACTTTGGATAGTGTTGCCAGTGGTTTTCTATTTACCTGAGAATAGAAATTTCACCAACATGCCAGCTTCCCCATAGGCCGACTACACACTCAGATTTGAAATCTGCTTTTGAAAAGCCCTAATATTTATATGCACTTCTTCCATTGGCAATTCCTCGCTGCTGAAAAGAAGAATGAACTCTTAATTCAGGGTTTTTTTGGAAAGACACATACAAGCTAATTACAACTTTGTTTCTGGGTATTATTTGTGCCCAGTCAGACACAAGGTCATTTTGCTCTCTCAGTCTATTGCGTGGATATAGGGTTGCTTCTTTAAGATAAAAATAAAACATGACTGGTCCCCATTAGTTTGCATAGTGACAGTATCTCATAGCTATCTATTTGCCTCCCAATCCAGAAATTATTCCACTTAAAGCACCTCCAGCTTGCACAACAACCATTATGGGAAAAACCCAAATCTGAAGCCATTATATACATGGGGGACTACCTCACAGATTTCACATACAGCCAAATTGCAGAGTTCACACTAACGGGAGTGTATCTGAGAAAAATAATGTACCACAGGAAATTTACTGTAGCTCCCATGTCTCACAAATACAGTCTCTTCAACAGAGACATTTCCTCTGATGGGAAACAACAAATTACCAAAATCCAAACCTAAAAAATGCTGCTCCAGGACAGAATTTAAGATATAAAGTCAGATTTGGGAATCCCTACAAAAACATAATATATACACTTCAGTTTAAAACATTGAAGGCATCGCCTTTAGCTCTTTTAATGACTTCTGTGAAAGTGTGCTTCAGAAAAAACATACAAATTTCCTAAGGCTAGTGGTGGATGTAAAGTCTGTGCCCAGTGATTTACAGACTCCACTAGAGCAGTCAACAGAGATGAGTCAAGAGAGCTTAAGAACTGATTGTTCAGAGAAAGGGTCCATTTAAGTTACCATTCAGTCTCTAACAGTGGTGATATGTGGATACCAAAGCAACAAAAATACAAATGAAGAATAAGATAATGGTAAAAACAAGGATCATAACTACTTCATTTTTCATTTACTTTGCTTACCAATGAGCAATAGTTGGAAGGAAACCACCTCATCAGTTCCTTGCTGTGGATGTTCCTGTAACTTCTACATAGCCCAAAGCTACTAAAGCACTGTATGCACTATATATTTTTATCCACTGCACTCATTTCACTGGGAGATTATGGCACATAAAGTCTCTGAGACATGTGATTGCACTGCAAGAGGTGAATACTTCGCTTCCACCAGGTGCAGTTTTTGTCAAACTGCACTTCTTTCCTCACTTACTTTATCTCTTGAGCAGACGTACCTTTAATGAGAAATCATTTGCTCATTTCATGCTCAGGGCAGCAGCATCTGCCCTGACATGATGCTGATTTTAGAAGTGAGCAGCCCTTTAATATGCCACTTTTGTTTAGTTTTCATTCTTTAAGCCAGGATATAATATCTATTTTTATCTGAATAGTGCAAATTTTTCATACTCAACTAGTGTGTACAAAGCTTAGCAACTCTGAGGCTTTAATAAACATCATCAAAACATTTTTCATGTTGGATTTTCCCTTCATTGGTATGATTCCTTTTCCAAGTATTCATGATAAACGCTGCATTTTTTAAAAATTACTTTCAAAAACTCCAGTTTGAACTTTAATACATCATGTCACAAATGTCAGAGTTTTTTCTATTGCCACTGGGAAATTACCCTTTCATGGAAAGGTCTGATATGTTCCCTCTAATTTTGTTTTCCTCTCTGCCCTTGCAAAGGAGATTAAATAAAGAAAAGGGGCATCTGATTGAAACACAGTACATTCAAAAATTACATATATAAAAGTACATAATATATTTTATCTTAACTTTTTATTCCAATATGCCTTTTCATGACATGGTGTTTTTTATGTTCTCTGATTTGTTCTAAAAGTAATCTTTGTTAGAGCAGTACAAGATACAATCTAATGTGTCTTCTCTGGTCGTAATGCCTTTGCAACTTGAAGACAGTAGTTGCAATAGTCTCAAAACTTTTTTAGCAGTCTCGTACATTCTTATCCTTAGTCACAATTTTAAAAAAATCTGAGTGTTGGATGGAGTTTTGAAACTATACTCATACAAGGCTGTGGAGAAAAAAAGAGTTGTTGCTATATTACCAAAGAGTTTGTGATTAGAGATTGCTAAGGCTGACTTGAAAGCAACCAGCTTGAACTGACAGAAACAGAGGTGAACATGCATGAATTATTCCCCAGGCAAGCCTAGCTATACCTCTTTTCTGTTAGTCCAAATGATTTCCTATTTCTTTAATCTAAAAGTTGTCCTTTCCTGAAATTATTAAGATGGTGTCTTTTGCTAATAAAAGAAGTTCGTATTTGTCAGTTAGGAAGGACTTTGCTTGTTTAACCAAGTAGCATTTTAAAAGTGGGATTTTCTGTCAGCCAACATCTCATTAACACATACACAATAAGCACAGTAGTATAATAGGACAAAAATATGAAGACTTTAATTGGTAATTTTCTTCTGTCATTAGCAACTTTCTTGGGACCTACTTTCCTGTAAGCCAGCATTATATTCTCATCAAGGGGTATGATACACTAAGCTCTGTGTTGCTATTAAAATTGTCAGACTAAATCAAGACAAAGATCTAACATATACCATTTAATGTTCAGCTGTAGAAAAATAGCAGAACTATTACTAACCTAGCTGTAAGATGTAATGACAACTGTGCAACCCACCTTATTAACTGGCTAAGGCAATTGTTTTACATGTTTCGCATAGACAGTGTTTTTCAGAAATCAGGAAAACAGCCAGAACGTGGGTAGTTTCTGCATTTCCATTGTCCAGATAGTATACTACTTTAATGTCAATTGCTGATAGCGGGTTTTTCCACTTAATTACGTGAAAAAATAATCAAAAGTTAATTAAGTGATTGGGATTTTTTGTAGACCACAGCTATTTCAAGTTCTAGAGGCATGAAGCTTTCAAGTCGCTACAGGGTAAAAGGACTCCTGGAGACCTCTTGACTAGTTTCCTTTATCAGAAGGCACAAGACAACATTCACATGGAAAAATATCACTCCATGTCCTGGTGTTCATAAAATCATAGAATCGCAGACTGGTTAGTGTTGGAACGGACCTCAAGGCCCATCTAGTCCCAACCCCCCTGCCATGGGCAGGGACACCCTCCACTAGACCAGGCTGCCCAAAGCCCCATCCAGCCTGGCCTTGAGTACTGCCAGGGAGGGGGCAGCCACAGCTTTTCTGGGCAGCCTGTGCCAGGGCCTCACCGCCCTCACAGGGAAGAATTTTTCCCTTATATTTAATCTTAATATAGTCTCCTTCAGCTTAAAACCATTACCCCCTGTCCTATCACTCTATGTCCTTGTAAAAAGTCCCTCTCCATCTTTCCTCTAGGCTCCTTTTAGGTGCTGGAAGGCTGCTATAAGGACTTCCAAAAGCCTTCTCTTTTCTAGGCTGAACAAGCACAACTCTCTCAGTTTAACCTTGCAGGAGAAGTGCTCCAGCCCTCTGATCATCCTTTTGTCCCTTCCCTGGACTTGCTCCAACAGCAAGTGTCTTTTTTGTACTGGGGACCCCAGAGCTCGATGCACCCACCCTCATAGTTGGGTGAGAAAACTCCTTTGCCCTGTCATTCTCTTGTTTTCTTAGACATTCAATTAAAACTATTTTCTTCAAAACTCATGTTTCTCCAGAAATGGCTGATGCAAATGATATGTCCTCTGCTTGTCAGGCTACCCCAGGTAATTTGACACTGGGCAAGCTTAAGGCTACGTTTATTTTAGGAAACAGGGGACTAAGTTCTTGATCACAGCATGGAAACATTACAAAAGTGCCTCAAAGTGCTTTTTCACTTAGGGGAAACCTAAATATATATAACCAACATTAATCTCTAACTCCAGCTATCATTTCTCTTTGAGACATCCCTTAGCCATGGAAACAAATGACCAACTCAACTGCAGACTGTCTTCAGAAGGCTACTTTTAGAAGGGGACCCGAGCTCCAGTTTTATAGCTCCCATTTGTCTGGGGGCATAGGTTTTCATTGCTATGGAAGCAAACAAATTTTCAAATGCTGCTTGGCATTTGTTAGTATGCCAAGGAAATACTCTTAAAAGTTTCTCACTGATTCTTCTTTCATATACAGAGGGATGCTTGGCATGCTGCTACTTCTTCCCACATTTGTCTTCTTTTAGGAAGACAGCTGACACTATAACATTGTAACACTACAATATCACGGTTATAATTAACAATTTGCAAGTTGCATGGTACATTTCTTATTGTACAACAGATTCGGTCCTTTTGTCTACTAATTTTCACAAAAAACAAACATACCAGTGTAATGATGAATAGCTAACTTAATTTCAAAGATTACTTTATCACAGATCTCATCTTAATTTTGTATTTCCTTTTTGGGCCTTGGCTCCTCTCTGTGTCTCTTAAAATTCCACTTCTTAACTGTGTGCACTTACGGCCTTAGTAATTTTTCTCATTTACTTCTAAGTTACAGTTGTCTGAAATTTAATAACTTACTATCTCTCTGAAGCCTTGCTCCCTTAGATAATTTCTCATCCACCTGAGAGAAAGGCTCAGAGCTCAGGGAAGGTGCTGTTCAATTAGCCTGTGCCGGTGGTAACAGGGGCCAAAGGTAGTGTGCTTAACTTGTTTTGCAATGGCTTCTTTCCTATCTGCAGCTTAAGCTGACCTACCTTGAACTCATCTCAGCTGCAACACCGCTATAAATCCGTGTAATCATGTCTAAGAAGAGGTTTTGATTGGAAATCTCCCACTTTGGTGGGCAACTGAATTATGTTAAACCTCCCTGAATTCTGTTTAGATCTTTTAACTACTAATGGTGAGCTAACGTTTTACGACAAAAATGAATTAAAGATTTATTAATGGATTGCTTCACTCTTCTTTCAGTTGATTATTATAGCTTTCTGGTTTTTAGGTACGCTATTTTAGGTGATTTTAATATGTTAATAAATAGCATTGGAAATCATAGTACTCCTCTAACATTTATCAACAGGTGGATCAGTTACATTTTTAAACTAGAAAGCAAAAGTTCATTTATTTTCTTTGACTAAAAAAATTGCTGCATTTTTCAAATCATTAATTCAAATGCATTATAAACTGTTAGGCTACTTATATATTGAAATAACAATAAAGTCTTTCAGTATTACTTAATATTATTAAAGATATTAAACTAACACAGAAGTTGGGCCTAGTTTATGAAAAGCATTAACTTGCATGTGATTTTTACTACTCAAAATCTCAAGTGGGTGGGATATTAGCTGCTATTGTCACCACCCAGCTTTCCTGCATTCCTCAGTTAGGAAAATGTGTATTTATTTAGTAGTAATCTTTTCGGTCATTCAGTTCACCAGGCTGATTTACCAGTCTTAAGCAATAAAGGGGTAAGTATAGCAACAGAGAGTGTACATACCACAGGCCAACTATGAGCCGCTGGTTTTCACTGCTTTCGGTCTCACGAAGGACTGCAGGTGTAGCTAATTAGTGAATATACACAAATTAATAGCCTATATTAATTAACTTAGACTTTCACGGATTTTAATCTAGCAAAATCATCTTGAAAATTTTGCTGTAGTAATGCAACTGCTAGAGTGGAAAATGGCCATAAAGGTACCTTGCAGCTATGGTAGAATATATTCTGCCTTTATTCCAACTTGGCCATACAGCCACAAAAAGAGATTTCAGGACCAGTTCGAATTGTATCAGACATTTATGCTATTCAGTTGGTTCAGTCCTTAGCAGATCTCCACGTACTGAGAGCACTACTTCTCCAAGATGTAGGACCTCTGTAAGTGCAAAACAGTACATCTGGCGTGTTACACTGTGAGCGTTTAACGAAGCGAAGGCTGGGTACCTCCTGCAAGCCTAGCTGCTTCAGAAGAGTAGTGTTCCTAAGGCACGTAGGTAAGGGCTGTTAAGTGGCGGCTGATTCTAACCGTCCATCCTTCATGCTACAACCTACAGGTTTTTAAATAAAATCTTGAGCAGTTAGCAGATAAAATGTGTGCACATATGTTTGCGTTGCAAGAGGAGGCGGGGAAGAGCAGGGTGTCAATATTATAAAGAAGCAAAATGAATAATTAGAAGCAACAGCAGGAAAACAAGGTGGTTTGGTGGGTTTTTTTAAATCACTGCTTATAGCACCTCCTTTGTGCTAAAGCACCATTGTAATCCTTCATTATAGGCCAAAGTTAACATAACACAGCAAGGCTTTTCTGCAAGTTTACTGGCTTTCTAAAGGGTCACCTTCTTAAAGCCATTCCATGACTCTCTCAAGCGTGAAAAGTACAGAACATAAAGGCTATAATATGAAGGTAATAGTGTAGCAGGAAAGGTACAGAATGGTCTTTTAAAGTAGTCTGGTTACACTGGAATCACTGAACTAAAGGAAGGCTTTTATTCAGGAATGGGCTGATAGGAAGATTCTTAACTAAAATTTTGCTATACTGTGCTCTGAGAGGAACTCTGTTTCTTATTCTCTAGGAGTTTCTGTATCAGTATTTCATTAACTATCTTTTGTAAGCGGGCACTGACTTCAGATGCTAGTATAATTAAGCTAGTTCAGTAAGAAGCACAAATATGAAATTCAAATGGACTATACGGTCCTCACTTATTAAACACTCCTAAATGAGATAATGCATTTACCTTAATATGAAGCAATAAGATACATTTAGAAAGAGCTACCTATTTTATATTGAAATAAACATATCTATAATTTCTACTTTCTTGAAAGAATGCATGGTTATGGAGAACACAATGAAAATTAATGCAATAACAGCTTAGTAATGCATTCAGAAGGAAAGATAAAAGAAGAATAAACCAATGAAACTCTAGGTCCCCAGAGATGAGAGCTGTTTCTTCAAAGTGGGAACAATACATCAGCGAACCCAAAATGTTTTGGTCTCCAGATCACAAAGGAATCACATATCTACTAATAGATGTTGGCAATGGAGTAAGTATTTATACGTGTATAGCATTGAGAATTCAAGTTATAATAGAGAAATTAATAGAGTAAAGATTTGGCGAGTCAAATCAACCTGAAGAGACATCCACTTGAGTAAAGCTGGGTAAACAACTTTTACTCTGAAATTGAGCCAAAACTTAAAGCGAAGAGGGAAGGAAGCAGGAAAAGGTAACTCTGCTTCCAAGTCCAGGTTGGCAGATGACAAATATTTACGTATTGAAAAGTAAAGGAGAGCTGACATGACCATGAAACCAATAGACATGGTCACCAAGTTCATTTAAAGGTTCTTTGGGAGGGACTTCAAAAGCAACACAAGGCTCTGAATAGGCACACGGGTTGTCTGATTCTATCAGTCTAATGTTTCAATTTTTTAGTAAGATGAATCCATCAGGGTGCCTCGAGGTGAGATGCTAATGGAAAACTTCAGAAAACAAGTTAATAACCATGAGCACTAATTCTTTATAAAGCTCATGTAATCCCCAAACTGCAGATTCAAAAATTCAGCCTTTGTAGCCTTGCGACAATTCGTATGTATTGATTAGGGTCTTGTCTGGTGGTTGCAATCAAAGGAGAGACAGAGGGCCAGAATTTCAGCTTTTTGAGATGTCCTTTCTGCTCCATTGTTAAACTGATTCCTGTGCCTCTATTTGTTATCTGTCCTCTGAATCAGAACAGGTTCAACACCTTATTTTCAAATGGGATCAAAAGCTTACGTGATGTCCTCAAATGACTCAAAAGCACGATGGAAAAGTGGTGGCTTCCATTTCCTTCTGTGGATTGCTGAGCCCATGTAACTAACTCTGAGCTGGTGAAAAAGGCAGTGATACTGTTTTTAGAGAATGAGTAGCACAGAATTTGATTTCTTAGCAGATGCAGGGAAGGCAAAGAAATACTTAGCAGAATCTATTAAATTTTCCTAACTGGGACAAAGTATTCTTTTTTTCCAGTGTCTAAGCAACAGATTATGATAAAAGCATCTGAAAAGCATGATGGAAGGTGAAGGAAAGAACTCATAATTTAATTCTAGTGACTATGTTAAGGTATTAATGAAAAAAAAAAAAAAATTTAAAGTAGCAGCTGAAGTTGTGTATCGGGTTCCTAATTTACAAGTAATTATAACTGGTGGTATAAGGCACGTCTTCCCCTCTCATCATGGAAACTATAGTCAAACCTATTTAGTCCTCCTGTTGTAAAACTTCTGAACAGTGTTCAGAACTATGCAATTTTAAATTGTTCTGGAAAGGAAAATGTGTATTAAATTGTACCTTTAAGAAAAAAGAAATTACAAAACTCAGGAGCAAATTTAGGGAAAATCTAAAGTACAAATAAGGCTAATTCAATGATTTTGAGAGTATCCTAGATTTTTTTGGAAACTTTAATAAAATCAAGGCTTTTAGTGCAAATATTTTATTGGGAAACGAAGAAAACCCTAGAAATAGAGCACACCAAGTCTGTCAAATCTGTCAGCACTATGAGATCAGTCAAATTCTTTCCTGATGGTGATATAGATGTGCTACTGTAGACGATGTATGAATACAGAAATTAAAAAAAAAAAAAAGGAGTAGAAAATCTGGGATAAAATTACTCTAAAGTGACATTCCAATTTAAAACTTGCTTTCTAATGGAAAAATAATACCTGTAACTGGGCATGGGAGGAGCTTTCAGCCTTTCCCTGGCAAGGTTTTTATTGCCAGATTATTTACAGTTTGGAAGAAAGGATATCTTCGGCTATTTTGGCACTTGAAGTGTCTTACCGTACAGCTTGAAGTTATGCATATAGCCTTAGAAAGCAAAGTTTGCTTTATCTCCTCACTCTTTTTCTCTTAGACATATTTTCATCTATGGGGAGGGCTTATGAAAACTGGCCAAATCGATTGTTTATTTAATAGAACTAACACACTTCTAATTTGGGCCACAGAGCTGAGTCATGGCTCACAGAACTGATTAGCTCCATTTCTCTCTTTGTTATTTACAACTCAGGATAAAGAAGCCCACGTGATGTTATTTCAAATGATGCTGATACTGAAGATCAGATAATTGATCAGTGAGGCCCCAGCAGCGGAAATATCTTTAGTTGGAAAATAAAACTAGGAGATTATAGCTGTCAGTGAAACAGGCTCATGAAAGCACTCTTATTAAATCTCTCCACAGGACTGAGGAACTAATAGGTTGGCTATCTCCTTAAACAAAAGCAGCTAAGCATCAAACCCAAGAACGAATCTCACTGGTAAATTCTGAATTGTTTCCCCCACTCCACAAAAAACAAAGATGCTGAATATTTGCTTATCTGTCTATGCCTAATTGTGTGCCCATTATAGAATAAAACTCAAGTGTAACAATGTTACTCTAAGGCTTGCTCAGCCTCAGGCAAGCTATTTGATGTGCCACCGCACATGGAGCCGCTGTGTCTCAAAGACAGGGTAAGTATGTGGAGCTGGAGGAATGCAGTATGCTGTTGGGTGATGCCCAGAAATACCTCCTAGTGTTTTATTACAGAATAACAATGCAATGAAATATTTTTAAATAAGTCAGGGTGAGCTGGCTCGTTGCAGAGTTTAACCTAGAAAACGTTTCTCAAAGCAGTTTCACAAATATGCCCTAGATGTGCAGGGGTGCACACAAGCTCCTGTGGTTAGGAGACTGCTCGGACAGCTGAGAAGAAGCAGTGTCAAGTTAGTGCATACCTCTGTCTCTCCATTCCTTCCCCGAATTCATAAATTCAGGGAAAAAAAACGTGAGACAACGTAATACAAAGGAGATCTGGACATGAAAGATTACTTTTAGGAGGGGAATAGGCTTTTCAGGGAAAGACTGCACCTAGTTGGTGAGATAGTCTCCTGAGCCGCTGCACGTGTGGGGAAAAAACACGTCAGGCAGTGGGTAAAAGTGTCAAGTTATCTGCTTTTAAAATTTTTCTCAGCTTTCACTGTTGGTGCCATTTTTAATGAGAGTCCCTTGTATTGTGTCAGGAGAAGAAAGGAGAAGAGCTCTCACGCTGTTCAGGATGAGCTATAAATGAATCAGTATTACAAATAAAGCTATATGGCTTAAAGGTTTCAGTACAGATGCCGCGTATGTCCTACAGGAGGTAGCAGATGGGAAGGGACTCTTGACTATACACAGGCTCCTGACAGCATCAAACAAGCCACGGCAAGGCTGTTGTTAGTTGTGCTGCACTGCAGCACATAGCTGGCTTCGTTTCTGGCGCCTGGGACTGAAGGACTGCAGGTACTGTCAGTAGAACAACTGCATATGCAGAGTAACCACTGTAGAGACGAGCAAGCATCCCTTTGTACTGTTATCTGTTATTTTCCAACTTAGGCTAACATTTACGGCTCTCTGGCACTCCACAGTACTGGATGATATTAAGAGCATCAGTCAAGGCCCTATTGCAATCTTTTGAGTGTTTAGGAGTAAAAGAAGAGGAAAAGTTTAAAAGTGGCCTTAAGAAGAGAATCTCCTGCTCACATGCCAGAGACGAATGACTTGTGTTAGTGACTGCTCTTCTGTTTCTCCACAGAAAAATACCTTGGCTTGCACATCACAGGGAGACGTGGTGGATAGCTGGTGTCACACCTTTCGTTATGGAGGTTATCTATCCACTACTCACTTGCACCCCTTGAATATTATTATCAGGCCCCTACCATTAAAACCAGGCACATATTATCAAAATGATTCAGGTACAGTGTAGGGATGGAGGTGTCTAAATCAACCTGTGCAGGTATGCTGCAACACAGCGTGCACCGTTATACAAGGTTTGCCAGGAATACATAAGGTAGCCAATACCAAATGAACTGAGAACTCCTCCAAAGATCATCGCCCACAGTTAAACAGAGTGCTAAATAAAACAGTTGAGGTACAGACTTGTCCTGCATACAAAGCATGTGGTCACAGCGACCAAAAGTCAGTCAGGTGTGCCTAAATCCCAGGACTCTGCCCAGAAATCCTGGATGCTGTTCTGACACATGGATTAACAAACAAAGGCCAACCGAAAAGTCAAAAGTTCAAAAGTGCATTTCCACATAGCTCTGCATTGTGCTTGTCTGTACCTTTAACTTGTTTTCTTTCACTTCTCCAGACTTTTCCCAAAGAATTTACAAATTAATCATGAGATCATAGAAACTATTTTGATCCAAGATATCCTTTGATTCTCTTGTATTCTAAAGGTTACTAGCTCCTCTGTTCTCATTGTTTATTCTAACATGGATGAAAAAGCCATATTTTAGTTTTATACTGACCAGGCCAGATTATCACAGTATTGTGAAAGAGAAAAATACTTTGAACAAGAAGTGACCTTTAGTTTCACCACCACTATAGCAAAAAAATAATTACAGTAATATAACTCATTTTTAGAACAAATCATAATGAAAAGGCATATACAGGACACGGCCCTTCCAGCATGACTGGTTTTGCACATAGATTTCACTTCTTTCTTTAAAAACTTGTGAGCATTTTGTTTATAGGATTTCTTAAAACTCCACTATTAAGAAAATTAGAACACCTGAATGAAGAACTGCAAGACAATATGCTGGTTGTTTTTCTCCAGCTTATTCAGCCTCCTTTTTTCTTTACCCCACTGGCAAATGCTGCAGAATGAGGAGACTGGAGGGAGGGACAGAAGTTAACACAAAATATTGCTAGCAGTAGACATTGGCAAGCATAGGCAGAAATTGTTTTTAAAAAGTATTTCATTAAAAATTTAAGTTGAGTCAAGCCTGCTTATAGTCCTGCGAAAGCATAAACAGAGCTATTGTCAACTCTCTCTTAGTTTCAATTCTGTGCCTGTTCACTCTGTCTAGAGTTATTAATATGTTATAACTCACAGACTGAGGCCTCTTTTTCAATTCTTTACATGTACATCATTTGCTTGCTTCCAGTACTTTAACATTTTTATTTGTACATTTAATAGTTATGGGGTTTTTTAATGAAAGCTATCAAAATGTCCATTATAGGCATTCTCATTTCATCTGATGAGGGCAGTTCATATTTCCACAGGCTTTTGAAGGTGACCAGGATCAACAGGAATACTGTGCTTGTGTCTTCTGCTCTTCTCCATTAACATATTTTACCACAGGATCTTTCTGGCAGTTGGTGCTGTCTGTACCGCTAGCACAAGTGAACTTGATCTTGCCCTTGGCTTTCTTATATGAAGGCTGTTTGGGTTTGTCCCAATATAGTCCAGTTGGCTTGGTGTGTATAACAAGATGGATTTAAATTTAACAAAAAGTTACCTATTTATCTTTATTCAACAATATGGACATAAAGTGAAAGCAGATGGAACTCATTTCTGGCATATCCAATATCCAGATTGCTTTCACTTACCAAAATGTGTTTTATGAAAGTCCAGAGAGGTTATGCACTATCATGAAAGGCTACCTAGGCTAAAGGTACAAGTGGCCGAGCATCCGTGACTGCAGTGGAAAATCATAGCTTTCTGAGTTTTACTACTTTTAGCTATCCAAAATTTGTTAAGCAAGCGCTTCATTTTGTATGACCTGCAGTGCTTCCTATGAAAGTACAGATTATAGGCCTAGTTTAAGCCTTTAAGCTTTTAATTGCCAATAAACAACTCTTGGCTCGTTTGACTTTTTGCCACATTGGCAGCCTTTACTTTACTTTCAAGTTTCACTTGAGTTTACCACTGATTCACAGCTGCTGTCACCAGAAGGCTGCTTTTTGATACAGTGGACCCAGAGAAACAATTGTAGGGGTTTTATAAGCAAGACTTGTGAAAAACTGCACCAAGCCCTATAGCCAAACCAGATAAAGGGTCACTGAGGTCTGAAAACCTCAACAGACTGAGATGGGGACTTCCCATCCACAGGCAGTAGGATGTTGACCTTTAGATTTGTTGCAAGAGGCTACCAGAGAGGCCTGGTGACATCACTGAAATTCAGGCACAGTCAAAAGTTTTGTGTAAATTTTATATTGCAGAGAAGTAGCCATGGAAAAATAGCAGTGTCCATCAGGCCAGCAAGCAGGGAAAAGGTCAGAAAATGATTCATTTGCTCACCAGACCCAAGGGCAAGCCTCAGGTGATGATTTTACTCACAATAACAAATGGAAAATATTTTCTGATCTATGTAATCAAGAATCTAATCCTTTCTCTTTGCTAGTATAAAATGTGAGGTTTTTCACTGTAAGGTTGTGTAAATGTATAAAACAGACTAAAATAAAACTGACAGGCAGTAAGCATTCTCTGTTTTCCCAACACTAGGAAATGCAAACCCTTGAGGATTGGGAACTCAAAACAAATTAGAGGCTCTAAAACATCGGTCTGTCTCTCTAGAAAAGGACAAGAATCATTTCGAAATAAAAGTTCATGAATAATTTTGATCTCCAGCTCAACTGCTTACTTGTCACTTGGGCAAAATCTTAAAAAGTAAGCACTACTGTTCCTTCAGAAGAAGAATAAATTGGAAGAAGAAACATATCCTGATCTTTTATTAACTTTCAGGGTATTATTAAAATATTACTTGTTAAAATATTAACTTTTAAATTTTGCAGCTCATTTAGATATCACTTAAAGGGCTATCCACTGGTGTTCACAATGGACATGCTTGCTGTGTAACCAGCAGCACAGCTAAAAACACATTTCTCCTCTTCTTAAGTATATTCATGCACATCATCTGATGTAGCCCAGTGCTAAAAAAAAAATCATTCAGGAAGGCTGTATTTTAGCATTCAGATTCCAATTTTCACACCTTTCTGGAAAGTTGTGTGACCCTTGATCTTTTTGTTTAGTTGGCTTTTCCTTAAAAGCTTGGGATTCCCGGTGAATGAGCAGGGTAGGAAAAGTTACTGAGAACTGTTAGCACAGGCAGAAGTTTCTTCCAAAATGTGGGAGCAGAGAAGCAGATGTGTCGAGGGGGAATGTGTTCTTATGAACTGCACCATATTCGTGGATGTCTTCTTTTGTGGCTTTACCTTACAGTGTCAGAAGCTATTTCTGGTAACTTGCTTAGTTTGAGTCCTTTGCTAATAAGCCCTCCTGTTCCAAGTGTGTTTTTTCTAGAGTTAGTGTATCAGCACTAGTAACTTCTGCCAGCACAACAGAAGCTTGAAACTAGTAAGACAGTGAGGAAAGATTTCCAGCTACTAGCCTTCTAAGCCAAAAATTTATTTCCTTTGCAGACTCCAATCTAAGATACACCTTCAGAATCTTAGACTGAGCAAGTGTGGGTGAAGATGGAGGAGGACAGGGTTTAGAGTCTGTTGTTTTGCTTTTTCTTTAGCTGAGACACCTGATGCTCCAGGAGAGAAAAATGCTAGTCAAGACTGGCAGCTGTTTATGATTTTTAGGGAACTGGGGTGCCAGTTTATTCTGCATCACTGCCTGTAAATTTGTTTTCTGTTCATATACATAGTATGAAAATCCTCCTTATGTATCCTCCTTACATCAAATTATGTAGACTGGCTGCCGTCTACAAAAAACAGCCTCCCATTGGGAACACCTTCCCCATGTGGGTGTTTCTCATACACCAAAGCCAACGGGGTCTGCTTTGGGCCCTCAGCCTGTTTCACTCTCCATCATCCCCTGCACCATAAAGGAATCCCTGGAGAGGTGTGGGGAGCAGCTCACCTTCCCAGGTCCCTGAAATACCTCCTCCTCATCTTTCCACCAAATTGAAAAGGCTGGTCACAAATTTGAACACTTATGCCAGGAAGTCTCCAGGCAGCCTCTGCTGTGGCAAAAGCCAAAGACGTCTCTCCTTCTTCCCTCTCTGAATGGCAGAACACAGGCAAAGAATGCTGGGCTCCCCCTGACAGATCTGTCCCTGCCCTTCACTAGCCTCCTTCACAGGAGCTATGGAGGCAATCCTTGGAGTAATTTCATAGAGTGGGGTTGGAGAGTAACATGGATGCATTCCTAATATGGAGGCAGTAAGTACCATCAGCTTGGCCAACTTCATCAGTTTGTATTATATATTTATACTAGAAGTCCTAAAGCATATCTGAGAAGTTATCTGCCTTTCTGGCAAGTTATATTTCTGCAATAAGCATAGATCTTCCTTCAACTCAGCATGCTCTTGGGAAGCAGAGACAAGCCTGAGGCCATTACCAAGCATCCTGCAGTCTTAATCCATGTTTGCAGTGGGGCACTTTGAAATAAAGACCATAATAATTCTTATGCCTTTGAAAAGAGCTGTAGCCTCTATATCATCCTACGTCATGCTCATTTCAGCTCAAAAATCCTAGGTCTGATTAGTCCAGCTCTGGATTTCCTGCTAGGTTTTGCAATATTCGGCCAGCCTTCATGTTTCAAGATGAGTTTTGTTCTGAGGCTTAAGTATAAGAAGGCTGGAGTTGCAGCCCTGGTTCTGCTGAACATGAGCAGAACTGCTCTAGTATTACCTGAGATACTTTTATCTCTTTCATATTTTTATGAAAAGCAGATCTTCTTTCCTTATGCTGCTCAGTTGCAGAAAGAAAGAAAGAACAGCAAAAATGTCTTTTGCCTGGGACAAATGCTAGGCAGTCACATCAACTTCCTCTCAAGTCAGAGAGTCAGATGGCTGCACCCTTGGAGATCCATACAGAATCTCTTTACCATTACATCTCAAGTAGCTGACTTTATTTTTTTTAAGTAGTGACTTTCTAATGAGAAACAGCATGTAGCATTGTTAAGCTTGATTAGGCAAATTTAATTGGCTATAGTTGATGTATTTGTGCAAAAGACAAATGCTCAGCTTAAACATGGTTCTTAATCTTTCAGTAATTTAGAGTAATTTAACTAACCATGAAGTCTTTCACTTTTAATAGGCTGTATTTCAGGTAATGTCCTCTTTTGCCTTTTCAACTGTCTCTTAAACATTGTGTACTTGCATTTCTGACAACTATTTTCACGTCTCAGACAGATATGGCTACACCGCTTTCCCACAACTTGATGGTTTGGTTTCCTTCCCCATGTACCTCGATATGAAGCACATCTTGTATGACTATCCAGCATTCTCTAGAGTTTTCCCATTCTGGAGTACAGGCCCCCCTTGTAATTAGTTTCTCAGAACACCAGCAGTGCTTACCCTGTTATTTATCTCCTTCCTCTCCCTGTTCATTAAGCTGCTGCATGCACATAGTTCCTTCCACCGTAGGGGTCTACAAGAACACAGCAATCAGAACAATTGAACCTTATAGTGCAGAGCTGCGGTAGTATAACAGATTTGTTTGAGGAGTATTTTAACCTCTCTAATCATCACTTCCCCTCCAGGAACTTATCTTCCTTTTTCCTAAGTTCACTCTACTTCGTTCCCAGTTTGGTAATCCTCAGTAGAGAGGTGGCAATTCAGCAGGACACTTGACATTTAAATAGTCAGCTACAGGCATCTACCAAAAAACAATCCTCCTTAAAAGCAATTGCCTTCTTGCTTGTTATTTCATACTTCCATCCTAGTGCCTGTTGTGGCACACATCAATACGTGTCCTCCGTGGCTACGCAATTCTAGTGATTATTTCCTCTCAACAAATGCCTATTACTCTTGTTCTGTTCATGGTTCTTCTATTTTTGTCTTATATGCTTGTGTTAATTCTCACTTAATGTTTAAAGGTGCCTAAATGCCTTCTGATGCCTGTAATTTATTTTTCTATTGTATTTTATCAAATGAACACTTCAATCAATCAACTTAAACCTCATATTGTTAGATGTATGCGGTGTGGATGCTAAAGAACAAGCAGCTGTCTGGAAAATGAGACCCTGCTTCAGCTTATTCTGTGTGTGTTTCAGCCCTAATCGCATCCTAACTGAAACCAAATTTGAAGCTACACAATTTCGCTTCATTGCTGCGGAATGCTGCGCCCATGCCTATGGGCTTTGGAAGTGCCTCTCTAGCATTTGAAACTAAACAAGCTGAAGCTGACTCTCGTAAGGGACTGAAGGCTTCAATTAGCTAGATTTGTCACCCTGCCCTTGAAACGGAGCACAACCATGGCTTTGCTAAAGGGTGAAAATCCTCTAAATTTCCAGGTAATTCAATACTGACCATGTGGTTTCGGGTTTTTTTTTACTTCCCTTTTCTATTCTTCTTTTTTTTTAAAAAATTTTGCAATTAAACAGTACAAGAGTACATTTGCTGATCAGAGTGGCACCTGGGTTACTAGATGAACTGTCATTACTGATGTGTCTTCTGTGTTTTCATTCTTTTCAACCTGCTGCTTGTAGACCATGGGAAAAATTATGTTCTACAAAATGTTCATCATTAAAAAACCCAAAAGAACAGGCATCAAATGCAGCTTATGCTATCATATACACAGTACAGAAATGTTCCTATTCTCTCTTCTCATCTCTATTCTCTCTTGTGGTATATTTTTAAATGTACCTGTGCATTAGAGACACATAATCCTATTATTTCTGCAAGGTTTCATTAGCATAGGAAATAAAATTCCCAGGTATTATGCTGGTCTTCCCTATCCTTGTGTAAATAAGCAACCTTTAGAAGCAACAGTGCTTAAGTTTCTCTCAATAAGGTTGAAGAAGTCTCCTAAATGTGATATACAGTGCCATTATCGCTTCATTCCCTAGAAGGAGCACCTTTGGCAAATTCTAGAATTGTCTATAATAACCTTTGCTACAGGCAAGATTTTCTACTTTTACACCATAATGGACTGACACTACCAGCTTACAACATTGCCTATCATGCAAGTACAAGGCCTCGCCTTTTGTACAGTGAATTATATAGCCTTTTGCTATATTAATTTTGTGCTAAATACTCCACTTCTGTTTTCTATTAAAGATGCCTCCAAGCTTTGTCTCAGTGCATTTCATCACCATGCTTCTAGTTGTTTTGCCAAACTTATTCAACATACATATTTACTAAAAGCCCCGTAACCAATCTTTGCAGCACTTAATCAGTTAACTCCCTCTAACACTTCCAATTTTTTCTCATCAGTAAGAATTACCTATTTTAGATTTCCTCTACTAATTTCTATCTCTGCCTGCCCTGCCCCTTGTTGATTTCATTGATTTGCCTTCTTGCACACTGACACCTACTCTGTGCTAGCAATAACCCATGTTCACTCCTTTGTTACAGCAACACAAAAAAATGGCTCAGAAAAAATATTTCATGTTGTGTCCAGCTTCATCACTTAATTTCTTACACAGCTTGGAAAGTCAATGAGTTTTTTAGTAAGATTGAGGGGTTTTAACCTTTACTGTTTCTTTAGAAGGAACTGCAGAATTTTCTGTTGATATCAGCACTCAAATTTATGGTAAAAGTACTTTCTAAAAAAAAAAAAAAGAAAGCCATTAGTGTATTATCTTCCTTTTATACAAGACTTAACAAAAAAAGTGCTTCATTAATCGTCTTTGATGCCTGTGAAGGAAAATCTCTGTGCAACTCAGCGACATCAAGGTGCTGTAAAAAAGCAAATTCTCTAAGTGAGCTACATGTTTCCCAAAAGAAATAATGAACTTCCAGTAATTCCTGTCCAAATAGACCAAGAAACTCTTTCGTGTCATGTTTAGAGAGTTAGCAGGAACTCAATAGGTCAATTTAAAACTTCTGGTGTGGATCACTGTTTCGGTCTCTAAAGAAAAGTATCCAGAGGAAAAACTTAGTTTATATTCATGTGTGGTGTCATTGCATGGACTATTGTCTGACACGTCACTGCTTTCCATAGTCCAAGGCTATGTGAAGGTTACTTCCAGGCTATTCTTCCATTTGCCATTTAGTTAAGCACTAACATACATACCCTTATTTTAAGCTACAAAACCAGTTTAAATCATGTAGGTGCTGCTTTTTAAAGAATTGTTCATTCTGTCAATCCATCACACTTCACAACTTGTCAAAAGCAAGTGATGCTCAGTCAATCAAAGTATGTAAGTGTATATATTACTGTATAGTTTCAAACTGCATTTTCTTCAAAGACTGATACCAGTTGCTTTTCTGGTATAAAATAGTTTACTATTATCAAGCATTTTTCCCTTATTTGAGTTTCCTGTTTCATCCTAACCTGCAGCATGAGTTGCCTCGCCTGTTTCCACTAACTGAAGTAAAGTTTTATATACTACTGGTGTTTATTATAACATCAGTTCTAGGTATCCCTCATACAAATAGACCCCACCCACAAGATGCAGACACTTGGTAAGCAAAACAGTATTCTGAACAAGTTAACTATCGAAAAGCTGCACAGAAAACAAATGTATGATTCCCATTGAACAAGAACTGTCTCATTTTCCTTAAAATAAAGGGAAAAAGAGAAAAGTTTCCCATAAAATTTTTCTGGGACTCCACAAATTCAGATGCCATTTTAGAAGCTCATGCTCTGGTTCGTAGTCTCCTTGTCATACATTCCCTACTTTTCCCTTTGTGGTCTCCAAGGTTAATGTAAAATAGCCTGCCTTTGAACGACAGGTTGCCTGTTCTTGACAGGAAACGTGCCATGTCTGTGTTTGAACTCTTTTAATAGAAGTGGATTTTCCATAAAGTGGATTATATATTCAGGATTTTGTATGGAGGATGAATGTGGAGTTATGCATTTCCAGCAGAAAGCATGAAACCAAATAAGCAGTTTTCCCCTCATTGGTAGCTCCTTTTCAATTTTTACAGAATTCCCAAACTCTATGTGGCAGCACTAAGTGACCTTTGTCCAGCAACACCGCCACCTTTTCTGTAAGCTTCCACAGAGGGCTTGGAACTCTGTAGGATATATCGGCTCTGTAAGCTTCCACAGAGGGCTTGGAACTCTGTAGGATATATCGGCTCTTCTTCACTCTTACACACTCCCCCTGGAAATGGGGTTTTGATACCACCTCCCTTGTGCCACGCATGACCAACCAGTAGTAAAGGGTATGCTTTCTCACCCCTCCTGGCACACCTTGCAGGTGGGGCTCCCCTCTTGTAACCCAGGCTACAGCACTAGGTAAACACTGCTGCTGTCCTCTGCCAGGTTCCTTCCCCGTTCCTGGCATGCCATAGTCATCCACGTACTTTGTGCACAAATATTATGGTTTATGGGTTAAATATCTTTCTGCGTACCATGCAGTCTCTGTGCATGATAAAACACTGAATGTTTGCAGTTCCAGTTCTTTCGTCCTTCACACTCCCAGGACAGGCTGGCCCTTCTATTCATTCTGGCTTTTCTTGGTTTACAAAGAGCCCAGGAAAAACCCGTTCAGCTAGTTTTTCAGTTTCTTTGATTGATTAACATTTCTGTTTCTAAGCCAGGATCAAGCCTCCTTTCTGGCAGCACTATTCCATCCCCTTGCTTGCTAAACTTTGCAATAGGATCAATTACATTGGATTAAACTGGAGAATAATGGTGAAATGTGCATTATTTTGTGGTCTGACACCTGACCATGACTTCCTTTTTTCCATCAAGCTCCCTACAATCATGTGTGCTTTCCTAGAATAATTAATTTAGTATTAAAATTGGAATAAATTGCTACATCTTTTTGGAGAACACAGATCTGTAGATTTTAGTGGAGATCTTAATGTATGATCTTGGAACTTGTCTAACTTTGTCCTTTGCTCTGGCCCACAGCTTTCATGCCAAACATTTAATGACAATTATTGGCATATTCTGGCAACCTGAACGATACAGGGTTGACATAGGCAGCATGACTCCTTACTTTTTCCTTCTTTCTGAACAGGTTTCTAGCCATGCCAAGTTGCTATCCAAGCCAGAGGGGACAGGCTTGGATGGAGCTGGATCCAGGCTGTAGCACAGGGGTTCTGCCTGAGCAGCTAACAAGTGACACGGAAGACTGCAGCTAAACTTAAGATGCTGGTGCTGCACAAAGGTGCTCCCATTATTCTCCAAGCATGGAGACAAGCAATGTGGTGACCTCCCTGAGCTCTTTTGCCTCTGGATCTTGGCAGGCAAATTGCTCTAGAAGCCTAGGGGTCTTAAACTTACACAGGGGTAACCACAACTTAAATTCCTTCATCTCTTCCATTCCGATGCTTCTAGACATTAATGTTCCCAAGGACAGTCAGCTATGGACCCCCATCAGTTATCAATCCCCATTAATTTTCCTTACAGACTTCTTATCACCCTCTGAGCTATGCTAAAGAAGATATTATTCATATGCAAAAAGTTTTTACTGAAGAATTCGGTTTTCATTTTGCTTAACCACAGAGAAACTAGAAACATATATTTTTTTTCCCTGTAGAGCTTTTAGGGCTGTCAGAGTTAGCAGCTTTTAAGTGTTCATTGCTCCAGGTATGTCATTTGCAAGAGTTAAAATTTGGCATTTTAACTTTGACAAAAATTCCTCTTTTGTCACCTGAAGTGTAAAGTGTTTGCCCTCTCCTGCTCCATCCTACTCTTTAAAATACGGTCAATTTGTTTTGCTTTTGTGTTAGTTACATGCACAAAGCTCTATTTTTAACCTTTCCCAGAATTTGCCTACCCAGAAAGGCACATTTAAGTTTCAGAGCTCCACGGGATGGGAGAGTAATGTATGTTAATCTTCTGACTTAACCTCTTCTACAGCATTATGACCCATTTTTCATGACATTTTATTGGGCATTAAAGCATATAATTTTTGGCCCTCACTGCAATAATTTTTTTGCTCTTGTTAAGTAACAGAAAAGCCAAAGCATATGGTACTTCTATTACTTCTAGAGATGCAAGAATACAGAAGAAAAAAAGTCTATTTTTATCATTCATTTGGAGGAGGGTAAAGATTAAATTTTTTTTTCTGATGGTTTGTGGTGAAATTGTGATTTCTAACAGGAATATTCTCTCAAAGTGTGCTGGAAGTATTTGGATGCAAAATTCTTCAATTCAAAAAAATCAAAATGAATGCAATAATTTCAAGCTCTAGTTTGTTCAGACATTCTCTGATTGGAGAAGTTAACATGAGGTATATTAGTGTTACCAAAACAGAAACAGAAAGCTTTATTTATGAAAAGTCTGCTCCTTGGCTATTGATCATTCATGACAGCGCAGCACCAGAATTTTAAATGAAGTTTGAATATACACTGACACATTTGGTTAATCTTTAACACAGTGCTGTGCTAAATAGACCACAATATGCCTGATATGTCATGTTCATTTCACAGGCTACATCTCTGAAAATATTTTTTTATCTGCATGCCCATACTGCTGCTGTTACATAACATTTCTAACTCCTACAAAAATTGCACCTCTGTCTATAGTCCAAAAATATTGATACCTTCCCCCCTCCACCAATATCGCTTTTCCAATTTTTTAAAGATTGATATCACTCAAAACCAGTGAAACATAAGTTAAGTATCAGTATTACTGCATGTTTGGTACTCACATAATGACCCACGATATTCGTCACTATGACAGTGCAAGAAAAGGGTACTCATTTCAGAAATCTGTTCTGTACATGTGAAGTACAGATAATTAGTTCAGTGTTTGGGGTTTTTTTTAAGTCATTATTGCACAAGGTCTATTTGTCATTCAGCAAAGTTATTTCAGTCCTTCACAACTTAAGGAAAACATCTGAAGTTCAAGCAACGGTTCCACCATGATCCATCTAAACCACTACTGTAGGCACAGTGCAGCCCTTCTAGTCACAGAATCGTAGGGGTTGGAAGGGACCTCGAGAGATCATCGGGTCCAACCCCCCTGCCAAAGCAGCTCCCTAGCACATATTGCACAGATAGGCATCCAGTCAGGTCTTGAATATCTCCAGAGAAGGAGACTCCACCACCTCCCTGCGCAGCCTGTCCCAGGGCTCTGTCACCCTCACTGTGTAAAAGTTCTTCCGCATGTTGGTGCGGAACTTCCTGTGCTCCAGTTTACAGCCATTGCCCCTTGTCCTGTCTCCACAGACCACTGAAAAGGGGTTGGCCAATTCCCCCTGCATCCCATACACAGGGATTGACGCTTACCGTATTTACACAATAAGGTAGAATATTTGCATGAGCCTTCTGCAACTCTAGATCACATTTCAGGTCTTAGTAACTCTGAGACTATTTCTAAATTTTAGCTTTGCTAGATGCAATTAAGGTTCAAGGGCTGCAATGACTTATAGATTTTGTTGCTTCTTCCCTCCTATATTGGCAGTGCAGGAGTCATCTTCCTATACTGCCTTGTCACCATCCCTGTCCCATGAGATGCTTTGCTCACCTGTAGAGATTTCCCATGTCTGGAAAGAGACTGGATGTCATGTGCTGTTTAAGGAGTAATATATGAAGACCACTAATGCCTGATGCTTTGCTTGTGCCCCAAGAGTACTTCTTAGGTATGTATATGGGATGGTGGGGCCAAATCTTTCTAGTGCATGTTTTTCAAACTTACAGTGCAACAGGAATAATGAGCTTGACCTCATCCTTTCCTCTAGGGAGAGAAAGATGGGACCAGTCCCTCACAGAAAACAGGCATTACGTGCTGTGTCATAAGTGCAATGACTTCACAAAGTCACCAGCAAGACGACATGCCCCAAAGCTAAGGACCACCTGTACTAAAATGCGAATAAAAGCCCAAGAAGAACAAACACATCATGCAGTATGCAACCTGTCACTAACAAGTAGAAAACATCAAGGGAAAGAATATAATAAATGGCTAAGTATAGTACAGTACTCCCTCTGCTCATAGCCTCCTAGATTCCGTCCTTAAACAGAAAGGTGCAATCAGCAATGATGCCTCAGTGCTCAGTTGCACAAGCTGTTCATCCCAAGGTGTGACCTTCTGCCCAGGAGAATTATCCTCCATGACTCTGGCTACCCTTCTGAGCTCATTCAGATATATTTGGGTTTTTTACTCTGTCCTGTGCAAAAGACTTAGATACGTTAGTTGTATTGTGCCACAACATACTTCCTTCAGATTGTTTTTTAAACACAGTGCCTGATAATTTAATTAAATGACCTGTAGTTCTAATATTTAACAAATAAATACTCATCAGTTCCCTATTCTTTTTCTCTGTTACACCTGTAATTTTACACAGTCTGAACTTCCACAGAGACAGGAGAGAGAAGATCTAATTTTTATCCAGAAATAGAAATTCTGCTTGTCAAGGCTAGATGGGTTAGAATACCGTAGCAGTTCTAAAGCTACATTGACTACATCCCACAGCATCAAATTCAACACAAAAATGTAAAATATTTGAGTAACAGCCACTTACAAAACCAACTCTTTCCATAGTACAGTTACCACAAAGATTTATTTGTCCTATTCTCATACTGCAGGTATTAGCCCACTAACCTTATAGCCTTAGTGTGAAAACTAGCTTTTGACATATACTAGAGGGTAAAATATCCTCAAAAGAAAGAGCATGCAATTATCTATTTTTCCAAGATAAAAGTAATAGTTACACTACTAGGTGACAACAACAACAACAAAAAAATCTTTTGGGCTTCCCAGAGAAAAAGATTGTAATAACTGTCTCTATGCTCATTTATGAGGATAAACTACTGGACTTATTAGCATTTGCTTTTCCTCATAGTGACATTACTTATTTACAGTCAGACAATTTTCCTTTTTCAAAGTTGCTCACATGGTAGTTATCAAAATGAAAAGAGTCAATCATCTCTTGAAGCCATAGGTTGGGGTTTTTACTGTCTCAGGTGTTAGACACACCATGCATTCCACATTTTTAACCTGCTTTACTACTAGCAGATAATAGTGCGCTGTTTCTGCGGTTTCAGCTCTCAAGGACGAGCTGGCATTTAAGGGCTGGTGACTCCTTTGCATGCTTCTTCGTGCCAGCCTTAGAAAGGCTTGTGAGCAAAGGAAAGCTAAGCTGCTACCTAACCAATGATCCTTTAACTTATAGCAAAAGTGACTTTCATCACATGCAGGAGAAGAGCTGTAACTCACCATAATTTAGCAGGGCTTCTGTTTTAACCTGAACATATGAAAGTAATTCGAGTCTCTGTTTTATGTTAAGATGCAGTGTAATGTACGGTTTTCCACGCTTGTTTTATTGTGTGGATTTGTACAGATCTTAGGCAGACACTATCTCTGTCCCCTTTGTGCCTCAGGGTTTATTAGTTGTGAACAATGGGTCACTGTCTCTGAGAATGAAGAGAGGCTAATGCTTCCTAAGTACATTATTGCCTATTCATTTGCCCCTAAAATCCTTTGGCTGAATTTCATCTGTTCTTCCATCTGTGAAATCATCATTTAGCTGAATGGTGATTATGCAGAGTTGCTTTTCAGTTCTTCATTACTGTTTAATAGCTGTGCTGTCTTTAAAAGATTGCCTTATTTATACTATAGCTCAAATACTTGAATCAACTGTAGCTTCATTTATGATGAACCCTCTCCTTTTCCCATCACTGAGTTGCACTGGTGGGAGCTCTAGAGTAGCTCTAGTACTGGAAAGCACTTGAAGTCTTTTTTGTCCCCCTGCATTCAGACCTGAAATGAGCAAGTGTAAGCCTGTCTCTCTACATCAAAGCCACCACTGTGGGTGCTGAACTGTAAGTGAATCTGAACTTGAGTTGAGCAGGGTTTTAAGGGACAACAATTAAATCTTACATCATTTCCGTGTAATTGTTCCATCATCCCATTTCTTCTTAATCACAACGACCTTCTCTGGCTGTAGAAAGCCTTAGATAAAATGAAATGAACGCAAACTTCTCTCTAGTACTATGCTTTAATGCTAGCAGAAGTACCAAGTCCACACTGTGAAGCTTATTCCTTTCCTACCTACATTAAAACCTCACCTGCACAGAATATTTTATTGCATTCATACTTGGGATGTATCATCAAATTACCATGTTTCTGTCTTCTTTGTCTTCTGTTGAAGGCAGTTTAGATTTATCTTTTGGCAAAGAATTACATTCCTGTATTAATAAAACTCATCTATCTTGCAGTTGATCTTCTAGCCAGAATAAAATTTAAAAAGCCAGTGAAGGCTGTGTTGCCCTGCTAGTCCGAGGCACTACCTGTGTCAGGTTATTAAACTGTTAACCATGACCAGCTTGTAACAGGTACATCTCACTCCAAAGGCACAGCCCAACCTGAGCCAACAATTCCTCCCTTATGCTTGATAATCACTTGTGGCTCATTTCCATCGTAGCTTCACAGTACCCTTTCTGCACAGACAAAGATCAGTACTGTATTCTCTTTGGCCGCTGGCAGGCAGTTCTCTATTTTCCAGATTTATGCTATTAATAATTAGCAAAAAAGTCAGAAAAAAAATTACTCAGCATTGTATATATTTTACATTTTATCTCATCACAACTCACTCTCACGTTTGAGAAACGTGATAAGAAACTGATTGCTTTCATTGTCTCTGAAAAAAGAGCACTGCAGTTCTCAACTGTGGAAGAGAAACCAAACAACCTGTCTCTGTCCAGGGAACAAGAAAGAGTCACTTTGTTCCCTGCCACAGGCTTTCCTACCCAAATGGAATTTAGGTCTACACGGCAAGACCAAAGGAAATCTGATTGCTGGGAAGTTAGGCAGCACTGGCAGATGTCTTGCAACTCACCAAGGATCCTGGGAATCTGGTATGAGCACAGGCTCTGTCACCTGCATTTCACAGTGAAATTGCCATAGAGCTGGCTGAGACAGAAATACACATGACCACAGTCTCTCTTTTTGATGTTTAGGGACATCGCTAAGGGGTTTATTCAAGGTATGAATACAGGCATTACCTTGACCAAGGTTTTGCTCGGAGTGGGCATAGTCTTAGAATAAATACAAATTAAAAAAGATTCTTCTTAAACTACATAGTTTGAAGACTATTAACCTTTTAGTGGAGAATAATGAGACGTTCTCATTCAGGTCACTGGCAAACTATCCCAAAATAGTTTTACGATGTTATATTAATGTAGATATTAATAAAACAACCTTGAGCTAAGCTATGTTTTGAACGTTGTCCTTGAATTTCAGACAGTCGTGTCAATGGTCAACTACATTTAAAAATATTTACATATATCTTCTATGACAAACCTGAAAAGGGAATTTTTTATTATTTTTTGTTTTTCCACAGTCCATTGCAGCCCTGTGCAAAGTTGTTTCTTTTTAAAACGCAAGCAACTGTATTGGTGGGAATGGTTCCTGAATACTGATATATGGGACAGAATTAATTTTAGGGAGTTTATTAAGGCATATTACAAGCTTAATAATGAAAGTTCATTTGTATTGCTTACTGGTCACAATTCTAGGATGCATACAGATAAATGCAATATGTCCTGTATTATAGTGGTACATTTTCTTGTGCACAGGCACTATGATGCTGACCTCCATTTGGCTCTGACCTGGACAGGTCTTTAAGAAAGCAGTCTTGGCAACTCAACAGCAAGAGACTAACCAGGTTAGGTATGCATTTTGTCTTGATCAGCTGCTACAAAAATTAGCATCCACTTTATGGGATCAAAACTTCTGCAGTTTAAAGTTGCTGAGTCACTCAGCACCAGTGAGACCAAGGGAGCGAAGCATTATGTACACTCTGGATCAAGAGTGTGAGCTGAAAGTGACTGTGGTGTCCTGGTGGACAGCAGAATGATCATGAGCCAGCAATGAGCCCTTGTGGCTAAGAAGTCCAGCATGGGGCCACCAAGACAATTAAAGGAGTGAAACATCTTCCTTATGAGGAAGGGCTGAGGGAGCTGGCTCTCTTTAGCGTGGAGAAGAGGAGACTGAGCAGTGACCTTATTAATGTTTATAAATATCTAAAGGACAAGAGTCTGGAGGACAGAGTCAGGCTCTTCTCAGTGATGGCCAGCAATAGGACAAGGGGCAATAGGTGCAAGCTGGAGCACAGGAAGTTCCATGTGAATATAAGGAGAAACCTTTTCACTGTGAGGGTGACAGAGCACTGGCACAGTCTGCCCAGAGAGGCTGTGGACTCTGCTTCTCTGGAGACATTCAAAACCCACCTGGATGTTCCTGTGTGATTTAGTCTAGGTGATCCTGCTCTTGCAGGGGGGCTGGACTAGATCTTTCAAGGTCCCTTCCAACTCCTAATGTTCTGTGGTTCTGTAATTAAAGACATCCATATTGATGTAATTATCTTTGCATTAAGTATGGGCCAGTTGATAACTGTGCTTATAGCATATCACCAGTCCTGTAAAAAGAACGCAAGAAATAATATCTCAGCTCCCACCTTTGAGAAACAAGCTTCTCACTTGCTTTGAAAACAGAAATGAGGACTTTAAAGAGCATTTTAGGAAGGGGTGGTTATTAATAGTGAGATTTCTTTTGTAGCAGGCTTCCGGATTGTTATAAAGTGTATTCATTCTACAGTTTGTGCCATATTACAGCTCAGCAGAAATACGGTGATGGGTAAGCTAATCCTTTAGCAAGGTCTTTCTTCCAGCCACTGAAGAAGCCTCTTTTCAACCATCAAAACAAGTTTACCAGGGCTCCTTGTCCTTCTTAAATAGACATAACACATTGTTTTGTCCTTCTGACTTCTTTCTGAAGACTGCACCAGGTTGGAAACTACCTGGTTACTCATGCTGTTTCAGAAAGTGTTTGGCACACTTTAGGTACCATCTCTCTGCAGGTGGTTTTTTTGTTGATTTTTGTCAATCTATCTGCAGTGCTGTCATCAGTTATCCCACAGGCGAATCAAAGGGACACATCCACTAACATGGGCATGGCTTCAACAGTCTTCCAGGTGAGTGGTACAACTTGGCATATCCTAATGCCCAGTACCTGTCTGGCTACTTTACCTGGCGATCTCTTCTGGCATTTATTCATGATTAGATCTCATGTCACACATTATCAAGAGTTTGAAAGTGTTTTAAGTCATGCTTTGGACAAAACTGCTCTTTTCCATTTAAGAAGGGAATTATTATTGTTATTTCAGAGTTACCAAGATAATCAAGGACTGGAAAAATACCTGAGTTGATAAAAGTCATGTGTGTAATATGTGACATGGTGGAGCACTGCAGTGCAGATTAAGGAATTTCAAATAATTACTGGTACCAAAAGGACAGAAGGGAATCTATTACTAAGAACTTTTTTTCTCTAGGATTAGTTATCCTAGAAGTTTGCAAGTCTTCTCATTGTTCACACTTCTCATCAATTATCAGAGAAAAAATATCTATTATTGAATATGTATATATTATCACAAATCTATAGTATGTTTCACTTGCCGAAGGCCCAAGACAGACAGAGAGTTTCAAGTAAAAATCTCCAGTGCTCAGCTAAATGTCGTCAATTACACCCAACAAGGTGGTCAACTTTCAAATAAAAATATTTTTTCATGAATATCATTGCAATATTTTTTCCAGGCATTTTGTGATAAAGTATTGAAGTTTGAGGTATTATATCATCGCTTTTAAAACAACTAGCAATTCAATAGCAGTAGGCAATTCCCCATAAAAACCTTTTCTTTTCTTCTTATCCCCTCACCTCTGCACAAAATACACAGCTCACTCTGTAGGTCTGGCCTGGTATCTCTCCAGCCTTTCAGGGAGTGGTGGGATATGGCACTGGCTGCTGAATCACACAGAATCACAAGGTTGGAAAAGACCTTTAAGATCATCAAGTCCAACCATTCGCATCCTAAACTAAACCATATCCCTAAGTACCTCATCTACCCTTTTTCTGAACACATCCAGGGAAGGTGACTCAACCACCTCCCTGGGCAGCCTGTTCCAGGCCCTGACAACTCTCTCAGTAAAAAATATTTTCTGACATCCAATCTAAACCTGCCCTGGCACAGCTTCATGCCATTCCCCTTTGTCCTATCACCTGTCACCTGGCTGAAGAGACCATCACCTACCTCTCTACAACCTCCCTTCAGATAGTTGTAGATGGTGATAAGGTCTCCCCTCAGCCTCCTCTTCTCCAGGCTAAACATCCCCAGCTCCCTCAGCCACTCCTCATAGAATTTGCCCTCCAGCCCCTTCACCAGCCTGGTTGCCCTTCATTTACCAGCTGGGTCAGGAAGTTGTCTTCCAAACCCTCCAGGAACCTGCTAGACTGTTTCCTCCCTGCTGTATTGTACCTTCAGGAGACATCCGGTAAGTTGAAGTCCCCAGTAAGGACGAGGGCTGGTTATCGCGAGACTTCTCCCAGGTGTTTAAAAAACAACTCATCAGCTTCCTGGTCAGGTGGTCTATAGCAGACTCCCATCACTATATCTTGCTGATTTTGTTCTCCTCTGATTTTCACCCAGAGACACTCGACCCTGTCTTCATCATACTCCAGCTCTAGGCTGTCAATGCATTCTCTGACATACACGGCTACCCCACCTCCTCTCCTACCCAGCCTGTCACGCCTGTATAGTTTATAACCAGCAATTGCAGCACTCCAGTTATGTGAATTATCCCACCACGTTTCTGTGATGGCAATCACATCATAATTTCCTGTACTTACAAGGACTTCTAATTCCTCTTTTTTGTTCCCCATGCTGCGTGCATTGGTGTAGATGCACTTCAGCTGGTCTATTGATCTTGTTGTGCTCTTTGCAGAAGCCTTGCTTCCCAAGCGACAGCAGTTTAAGTTACCTAGCCTATCAGTAGTAGTTACATCTCTACTCTGAGTTAGGACACTAACCCCCTGGTTAACTAGGGTAGCTGACCAGAGGTCATTGCCAGCACACCATCCCCCAGTAACTCCACCACCACACCCAGGCTGTTTTCCATCTAGCTTGGCCCTGTCCCCTTCCCCCTTCCTATCTAGTTTAAAGCTCTATTAATGAGCCCTGCTAGCTTCTTAGACAGTATCCTGCTGGAGAAGAGCTCAGTGGTGAAGGACCTGGGGGTCCTGGTTGATGACAGGTTGGCTATGAGCCAGCAGTGTGCCCTGGTGGCTAAGAGGGCCAATGGGATCCTGGGATGCATCAGGAAGAGTGTGGCCAGCAGGTCAAAGGAGGTGATCCTCCCCCTCTACTCTGCCCTGGTCAGGCCCCACCTGGAGTATTGTGTCCAGTTCTGGGCTCCCTGGTATAAAAAGGACAGGGATCTCCTGGAGAGAGTCCAGAGAAGGGCTATGAAGATGATTAAGGGCCTGGAACAGCTCCTGTATGAGGAAAGGCTGAGTGAGCTGGGGCTGTTCAGCCTGGAGAAAAGAAGACTGAGGGGGGACCTAATTAATGTTTATAAATATCTTAAGTATGGGATGCAGGGGGAATTGGCCAGCCCCTTTTCAGTGGTCTGTGGGGACAGGACAAGGGGCAATGGCTGCAAATTGGAGCACAGGAAGTTCCACACCAACATGTGGAAGAACTTTTACACAGTGAGGGTGACAGAGCCCTGGGACAGGCTGCCCAGGGAGGTGGTGGAGTCTCCTTCTCTGGAGATATTCAAGACTCGTCTGGACGCCTCCCTGTGCAATATGTGCTAGGGAGCCTGCTTTGGCAGGGGGGTTGGACCCGATGATCTCTTGAGGTCCCTTCTAACCCCTACGATTCTGTGATCCTTCTGCCTCTAGGGGATAAAATGTTCCCCATCCCTTGAAAGCAAGGCTGGTGAAGCTTGAGCCAGCCCATTCTCAAAGAACCCAAAGTTCTGTTTCTCGCACCAGGCTCTGAGCCAGGTATTTATTTCCTGGCTCTTCTCAAACCAACCCTCCCCATTCCCTGTAGTAGGAATGATGGAGGAAAACATCACCTGTGCTCCAGATCCTCGTACCATGCATCCCAGGGCCCTTAAATCCTTCTTAATGGTGCTCAGTTTTCTTTTATGTATTTCATTACTACCTATTTGAAAAATTAAAAGTGGATAATAATCCGTGTCCCTGACCAAGGTTGGGACTCGCTCGGTTAAGTCCCTAACTGAAGCTCCCTTAAGGCAGCAGGCTTCCCTGTGTAGAGGGTCCGGCCTACAGATCGGGCCCTCAGTTCCCTCCAGAAGGGAATCTCCTAAGACAATGACCCGTCTTTTTGCCTTAACAGAGGATGTTTTGATGGTTTGCTTAGGGGGTCTTGTCCTAGGGAATACAGCCTCAGAAGTAATTTTCCTATCAGCCATCTCATCATCCGGCTGGTCCCCTTGTAGTAGGATCTTGTATCTATTGCTCAGAGGAACTTGTGGAGGAAGGACAGGCTTGGAAGGTACTCTCCTACTGCCCTTGCCACGTACCTCCTTCCATTCATCCTTATCATTTATACTGTCCTGCCTGGGGGAGGATATAAGGTCACTCTGGTCCTGGACGCTATCTACTGGGTACTCACATTTCTGTGGCTGGGAGGACAGAACCAGGCTCATCCAATCTATCTCCATTTCAGCCTCCCTGATGCTCATGAGCCTGTCTAGTTTATCCTTGAGCACATCTACCTCTTCTTGTAGGTATGCTGCACGGCTGAGGAGATCCCTTATCTCACACAGCACACAGCCATGTTCAGAGCTGTCTGCTGCCGCAAGCATGTTGTGACACTCCCTGCATCCCAAGACCTGCACCGCAGCATGCTTCTGCGGTTGGTTGAACTGGGTTGCTACCTCCACAGTGGAAGGTGTTGGGGTTATGGTCCTGCGCCGGGTAGACACCATTATGCAGTACCTACCCAAGTGTTAGTGACCCTCTCCTGTCCGTTGGCTGGGCTCCTCTACTTCCTCTGCCCGGCGAGCGGGCTGGCGGGCTGGCGGGCTGGCAGGCTTGCTGGCTGTCTCCTCTGAGCTCTACTGCTTGCTCACCTGCATTGAGTGGGTGGGCAGCCACTAGCTCCTGCCCTCCTTAAGCCCTTTTAAGGTTAGGGGGTGGGGTCATGTGACCTTAGGGGGAGGGTGTGCTTTGGCGGGTTTCTGGGGACTCGCTGCGGGTCGGAGGAGCTGCATGGGGGTCCCAGATGTAGGGACCCTCTCTGGGCTGCCCAGTCTGACAGCCTATATCTGAAGTATAATATAAAAAAGTTGCATTTTTACAGTAAAAATGGGCATCGTTTTCCCTTTAGCCAAATGAAGCTGTTATTCCTAGGAAAGTATTTGTACAGCCAGTGACAGCGTGCGTGAGTTATCCGATGTAAACTTGTCTGTGAGGAGCTGCTTCAGGGCTTCAGGAAGCCGGTAGGACTGGAGCGGGAATGTACTTTCTGATATCTCAGCAGAGTTCTGAGGAGCATTGGGTACGTCTACACATCAGACTCACATTAAGCACCTAATCTCTCATCCCAAAAGAACAACTGCATGGTGTTGTATTTTATTTGTATTTGCTTACGTGCAGCAATGAAAATTAACAGATAAATGTTTTCTTCTTTTTTTAACAGAACAATTTTCACTTCATTCTTTGCACTACAGTGTTGGTATGTAAATAAGAATCTTGCACATCACCCCAGAAAAAGGAAAAAAAAAAAAAAAGAAAGAAAGAAAGAAAAGCAGGAGGAAAATAAATAGCTTTGTCAAGTTTACAAGGGTGAAAAATTGAAAAAATTGAGATGTTGGTGGCCAGATTGCCGAACCTAATGCATCTCATTTTTCTGGAGGAAGAATAATAAGAAAAGTAAATGAGCAGACTCAAATCGTAATCTCTAGAAAAATAATTTCAAAAAAATGATGCAAACCCTGCCAGAAATTAAATAATTCTATCCCAAATGTCTTCACCACAGCTTTAATTTCAACATTGAGACTTCGAATCTTCTAGACAAGGGGAAAGAAAGAAATTCTTTTTATTAATTTTTAGGAAAAGAAAGCAAGAAAGCATCAAGGTCTTTCTGCCCAGGTATACCCAAACACGCTTTTTCCACCTCTCTTTGCTGAAAAAGAGGTGTTCTTTTTGTGTCTCAGAGATACAACTTCCCAGAGCGCATCCTGGGATCCACTTTGTAACTCTAAAGTCAGCTGACTTCTAATGAGAGTAAGGCAATATTTTCAGAATGAAGTATGCACATATGCTTTTGCTTTCCCATCCCAGTGGAGGATAATGCTTTTCTTGGTGTGTTTTTTTAACTTCTGTGTTTGAGTGATCGGCTATCTCACCAGAAGCTTTGTTGTTCTTATAGGAAAATTTACAGAGCATAAGAAAATGTTTTAAACATATTAGAAGGAAATCAATTATAATGTCTTTGTGACAGTCTGAAATATACACACACACACGCCCCCAAACACATGCTTAACTTGGGGCAAAAATCTACATATGTTTCTGGTTCTGGTAACATTACTGTTTGTTTGAAAGATATATTTCCCAAACTAGCACATTCCTTCCAAGCAACCTCGGACTGCAAACATAGGTTCTCACCATGAAATTTCAAAATATTTACATCTTGGAAGCCAAACAATGGAGCCAAGTAATTCACCTCCAGTTTACATTACATGACTGTATAACTAATAAGTGAAGTCAGAATACTGAGTTCCATTCCTGATTAATGCAGCTATTGAAAATCTGCAAATACAGCATCTCTGGATTTCTCTGTCAGTCATTTACATTTTACCTGATCTCGTTTTCTAGGGAAAACAGTAATTTCGAGTCTGCTGCCTCCAGCAGCCGCCCCAGATGTGTCAGTCATTTGCCTGGCTGGGTACCCCACGCGGGGTGCTGTGCTGCAGCACCTCAGGGGGTACCCCCGCATGGAGTTCCAGTGGGGATGGCAGGAAGCCCCACCCCCCCACACACACAACCATGGCAGTGTGTTCTTGTCACCGCTGCCCGCTCTGTTAGCTAGCCACCTCCACCCTAAGCTCTGGGGGGGTCTCAGTGATACATCTCAGAAGTACCTTGTACTTCTGATAACCTGAATTTTCTGTTTGCTTGTAAAATGAAATGGTGACTTGAACTGAAATACATTAGAATGGCACTTTTATAAAGAAAACACAGATTTATTTAAAATTCTTGTAAGCCAGCACATTAAAGATCTGCTTTTTGTACAAATTGCTCAAAGTGATTCCCAGGAGAAGACAAACTTCTTTGCTTCCAGTTACAGGTGGTAAAATTGTACAGCAAACCCAATACGGGATTCTGTGTGTCACACAGTATCACTATGTCAGTGATCTGCAGCTGTGGAAGAGAGGGGCATACAAGGTAAGAAATCAAAAGGGAACTATTCCATCACAAAATAATTCTGAGTGGGAGGAGGAGATCTCATTCAAACAAAAAAGGTAACTTTTCTGGAAAATGATATGAAGGAGTGGTTTAAAATAAAACCTAGAATGGTGGGCAAAACCTTCACATCTGAAAATTGACCTTATATGTGAGAAATTTTTTGTAAGCAAGGAAAGTCTTCTGGGTCCCTTTTTAGTACCTGGGAGCATAGCAATATTGCATTTTGCTGGCAGAAAGGACTTTCCCCTGCCTTTATGCAAAGCACATGCAAATTCGCTTTCCTGCATAGCGAGATGCAGCGAGTCCATGTTGAACTGTTGAATCAAGTCGTACAGTAGCTTTCAGAAGGGCCCAGCTCAAACTACTGGCGAGACTAGGAGAGGACTCATGCCTGACTGCCCAGATTCTGAGATTGTGCATGTATAGTTCTGTGTGGAAGTGCTCAGAGTATTTGCACACATATTTAGAGACATGTGTGTATTAAAATCACCTGTGTTACTTCTGTGGAAAACCTTTGACTTTACAGTGAAATTCAACACATCTAAAATATTTTCTCTGCTAAAGCGTGGCCAACTCTCCTTTACATTTACACTACTTTACACCCATATGATCCAAAATTACATGTTTGTGCAGAATAATGTTCCTTTGGGAGCATGATACAGTCCATGGGAAGGTGGAGCTACATGGTGCTGCAGTTTGTGTGCAGAGTGGGAAAGGAGGTCTGGGCTTTGGGCTGAGAGGCTGAATGGCTGCTTTGGGGACAGCCACAGCACATGGTGAGGAAGTGATAGAGAGGGATTCTTTTCCTGGGGTGCAGTGCTGCAGCCCTGGAAGCTACCCAAAGGTAGCCAGATGAACAGCAAGCCCAGGCAGGTAGACCTTCTCCTCAGTAACACAATGGGCACAAGATGTCTGTCTCTCCTTTCCATGCAACCTTGTCAACTCAATTTGAGGTTTCTCTGGTTTTTAAATCAAATCCAGTTTTGTCACTTTTTTAAAAAGGGGATAAATAACTGCTTGTGGGATTACTCACAAGCTCTAGGAAGATGTCTTTATTTCAGAGGAACATGGAAAAGAAAATGCCCATGCTGGCAGAACTTCCATTACTGTTTGCTTTATTCTTCAGGTCACATCGAGGTGATCCCCAGAGACAGTGTGAATCCTTACGATCTTTTGGACTTGTTCTGTCTTCCCACTTGTGACTAGAGACACTTTATTTGCTGAAGACTGTGAGAACTTTGGAAAGGTTAACATTACTGGCTTGAGAGCCCTTCAGGTCTGCACAGGTTGAAATTTCAAGGAGACCAAAAAACTGCTGTTGTGAAATAGACTGCCAAGAACATTATGCTGATACCCTCAAGTCAATGAGGGTAGTTCATTGTGTAGTTCCTCCAAAAGAAGAGATCTTTATATAATTCAGAGAGCTTCCATCAAAATTTGGCCAACAGTAAACGTCTCCTAACTGCCTGATTTGGGTCTACCTGAGGAGCCCTGTCAGTGGAGCTATATAAATCTCTACAAGACAGGGCTTCAGTAGTCAGCCCTTTGAGGTAACTGAGCTTGCAGGCAGCAACGCTGACCCATGAATAAAATGCATAAGATTGATTTACCGGCATCGCACAGTTATTTGTTGACTAAGTTTCACTTTATCTGTTAACACAGTGAAAAAAGTACGCCTTGTTTTATTCAGTCCTGTAATTCATCTTCAGCAGAACTGCAGCTTTGTTTTTTGCACATGAATGAATGCCAAGCCCTGGCATTTTCACATAATCATTTCTATCTAGTTGTGATTCTAGCAAGACTGGTAAATGTGGACACATTTTACACATAAGCAATGAAACACTGGCGAGAGCTTATGAACACAGTGATGAATTGATAATCTAAAGCCAAGCTACAGTGTAGTAGTGTAACAAGAGTTCATAATTCTTTCTGCAGGCTAAGTAATGTCAATAGGCTGCTTCATAAAATAATGAATGTTTGTAGTAATAATTTCATGGCTTGACTGCAATTTAATAGCCTTTATTTCCAATATAAGTTCATGAAGGATATCAGTGGTAAACAGGTTCTTGTGAAATATGTTCTGTCAGAATTACTATTAAGCTGTTGTTGGTGTGTTTGTTGCAGTTTTTACACGCTGTTACTGTTTATGTGATGATCCAGTTTCATAAAACTTTATGCCCCAATTGAAATCTGGACATTTGCAATGGCTTTACTGAATATTCTTATTGATCAGTTAGGAGCTGGCATGACTCTGTATTCCATCAGTTTTATGCTTGTCCAGTACGAAGTACTTCTGAGTGGCTTTTGATTTACGCAATGCGAATTTACAGACACTTTGCATTCTTCCCCTCCATCTGCCTGTGTGAACTCGTGGTGTTGCAAGGTGTCACGTTTACTACCCAAGGGATTAATTTCCTAGTTATTCAACAGGGACAAAGTGAGCGACAGCGTCCTACACACAGACCTGCCAATGTGCTCAGCCTCGACCCGCCCCCGGGGCAGAGCGGGCAATGTGGTCCCTCTGCTGTTGCCTCTTTAACAGAGCACTAAGAGCCAATATCAGTGCTATTGCTACTCTTGCGCTAAGAAATGTACCTCAGATCTTTTACTTGTGACTTGAATTAGTGACCTGAAGATAAAGACCTCGTGTGTTTTGATTGAACCTTTGAGACACCCGGGCTCAACATTTAAATTACATACTTATTTTATGTCCAGTATGTCCAGGGCACAGCAAATTTGATAACATATTAATGGATTATTTTCTTTTTCAGTAGCAAGGCTGTCCAGGGCATTTTTCTTAGGCCACTGCCACTCCCTCCCTACACCCCATTCTCTCCATTGTGTATCAACAACCCTCTGTGCAGTGAACCAAATTTAAAACTGGAGTGTCGTGAAAAAAATTATACGAGAGAACAAAGTGAGAGCTGCGTAAGCCAGTGCTGATGCCAAAGGAAAAATATGTGCTACCATGTTCTTTGTTCATTCTCTAGTAATTCTGATGAAACTGTCCCTAAGTATTCATAAATTGACTATGGAGGATGGTACAGAAATTATTTTTACATTCCAAAGCTTGCAGGATAAATCTATCTAATGAAGTAACAAATCATTCTGAAACTTCTGTAAACTTACCCTCCATGTGCAAATGGCAAAACCCAGACAATAAACTATTAAATTGGTAGTGAGGAGGATGCAGCAATGTATGACAACAACAGCAGGAGACTGACCTGGGTTCTGACTCAACTCTGTGCAAGTAATTTACAAGTGCTTCAATTTTTCCTTTAAAATGTAAGTAAAGAAAGAAATTACCTTTCACTGTTAAGAAGCTCTGAGCTCTGGAGGAGATGAAAGGAGTTATATAAGTGCAAATTACTGTGCTTACTCATTTATATTAAGAAAATGTCAGTTTTTCATTAAATGTTTTGCTTTGTTCAGAAGAATGAGATCCCTATCTTGATGTATCAAACCGCATTCAGCCCACTCAAATGACCAGAATGTGTGATTCATTCCCTGTGTGCAGCAGCATTAAGCTTTGCAATAGCTTTGTCTGTGCCCCATAGTGAGATGGGCTATGATCTCAAAGTCTGGCAGCCTAGGGCATGATTTGAGCTTGGATCGGAGATCTTTATGAATGCGAATTATATAGTCTTTCTGCTTCAGCAGGTGTCACATTTCCTTGAGTCAGTATTGAATGAAGACCTTAATTTGGCATTAGGAGGCACTGTACTTTTGGAGGTGTCCTTTACCCAATAATAAAGTAATACCAGGACCCCAGCTGCACGGGCTGACTTTGTTTTCTGTGGTGGTGTTTTATCAGGGACATGCGTCAGGCTCACAACCCTTCTTAGATGCAAAGCAACATCACATACTTGTTTTTCTTTAGAGAAAAACCAAATATTACAAGGTCTTATCTTAACCACCTTATCTTATCTTAATCCCCTTGGAAAAAATAGGGTTTGTACACCTCCTGGCTGTAAGACTAGCCAGCCTGCTAATTCTTTCACAGTGTGCCTGGCCCTCCTGTTGCTCAGTGTTTCAGAGGTTGGTATCCATTCTATCTTGGTCTATGCCATTTTTATTGCTGTCTTTCATCTCCTTTCTTATCAGCAAACCTTAGATTTGTTTCTCCCTGATCCACTTTGATGTAACAGCATCCACTAACTGACTCACCAGTTAGCACCCACTGTCAGATAAGATCTTGTTTTCAGGGCAGCTGTTTCCAGCTGTCTGAAGTAGGATTATCTATAGGGACAGTCCAGAAACATTTATGAATTCTGCATTCCAGGTAGTTGCATGTTGCCTACACACACATATTCTAGTTCAGTGTTCAGCTTCCTCTAACATAATGAATAGTAATATTGCCAGCAGTAAAAATGAGCTGTACTAACTGTTACTAGAATGAGGACAAGAGGCTGAAAATTTGAACAGACGTCTCCTCCATACCGGTGACAAAGTGCTAAAGACAGAACAGCAGGAAGGGGAAAACAGTCTCAACCTACTTGAAGTATGTTTGAACCTAATTTGTGACGTGCCTCATCCAGATGCTGATCTCGACCCCAGTGCATCAGAACAGCCTCAGAGCTGCCAATGTCTGCTGCTCGCAGCTGAGAGGAGCCACTCTACCCTCACTGGGGAGGTTCTGCTAACTTGAAGGTGTGCCCATCAGGTCCGGGACAGAAAAACAATCTAAGAAGCAGGGTGGTAGCTCTGGTTCACCTGCAAATCCAGCAGTGGAGGGAGATGCTCTGGGGAGACAGATGCGCCATATAGGGGAGTCACAAATAGAAGGTTGTAAAGAAATCTGTATCTGGCCCATAAATCTCTAATGCAACAAGTGTTTCAGAAAAAAATTGTCGTGTATATGTTATATATTGTCAGGTTTCATCTAGTGTTACTAAATTTCCCATTTTTCTGTTATTTATGTTATAAAAGGTAGATGTGCCCAGTATGCTAACAAGTAACTAATGCCTGGTTGTAGTTCCACTCATGAAGCTTTTGCAAAGATATCAGAAAGATGGCACTCCCTAATTTTCCTTCCTTATGCTTGTGAAGTATTTATATGCTTATGACTGATGGTTTTTTTGAGATGGTTGGATGAAAATTTTAAAAAATCTTCCATTGCAGGATTTTCTAAATTTTGCATGATTGCACTTCTGAGGCTGGAGAGGGGAATTGTACTTGAGCTTTGAACCCCAGTATGGGAGATTATGTTTGGCTCTGTCAGTGATGTATGTCATTACAAAGGATTTTGAACATGAATTACATTAATGGTGAATGTAAACAAATCTTTCAAAAGGATAAATAGAGATAAATATACAAAGGAATATTGCCATGCACATTAATTGCGTGGAGATCAAAGTCTGCAGTTATAAATGAAGTTCTGTATAGCTTGCCATCCAAAATGGATTCTGAACTGAATTCAAATCTGAGAGATGGTTTCATTGTCTGCTCTTGTGTCTGATTTTTTTTGGAATCAGAAAGTGTGTGTCAGCATCACTGAACACAAACTGTGTCCTGAATAGGCTTCAGACTCAAGACTCCCTACCCCAGAAGAGCTGTGGCCTCTATGTACCAGGAATATTACCAGGGTTGGGAGCAAAGTGGGATTGCTTCTATCAGTCACAGGGTGAGGCTCATTTATTGCAGTTTAAACTGATCATGAAATTACAGTGTTTTCCAAAATTCAGCCTTCACTAGCTGTAAAGTCAAATAATTTACTGCATGAGTCAGTAAATGATTCGGTAATGAACTAAATATCTGAGCTTGGGATCAAGATTGTAAGCTTTTTTAAGAAATTTAGATGAGTTTCAGTTCAGTGGGGTGAAATAGGTATGAGTGGAAACACCTAAATGATTCCTAGAAATAGCCCTGTCCCAGGGCAGAAGCTGTAAGTCTTCACAGACCAGCTGACCCTCCAAGCAAGAAGTCTGAGGATTTCCTGTTCATGGCTGAAATTGTTGAACACATTGACAGTTGTTAAGTACAGTTTCAAGTTATGAAGCTATTAGCTTGATCGCCTCTGCCAAACCGTTTGGACACATTTTGAGCTAAAAAAGTAGTTGTCCTTAGAAGAGAAACCTGAGGCCATCTGATGTGGCTAAAAAATGGTTTGTAAGCATCTGCACATGCCTCTTCACTGGCTTGTCTCTCCTTCTTACAGCCAGCAGGAGCTTGTCAAATCAACATGATTCAAACATATCAGTCCACAGACTTGCGGGACTTATATTTTTATGAGGAATTCATGTGTGTGCTCCTTTGTCCTCTCCCTAGTTTTTGTTGGTTTTACTTTTTTCACAGTCGGCATTCTCTCAGCATATTTGGCGTGGCAGCACATCAGCCCAGTACCACCTCCAGTGAGAACCAAGCAGCTTTCCAACATAAAGCTGATGAATCCACAGGATTGGAAAAATTAAACGTGAGAGGGGAAGCATGGTTCTGTTTCATCATGCCACTCGCTCTGGAGATCATTTCCCAGGCAGCTGTTTTCAGGAGGCTGCTTGCCCCATCTCCAAGCTGGCTCTGCAGCTCCCACAGCACCAGCCTACTGTCAGAGCATCACGGCGGGCTGGGGCAGTCAGGGAGACAGGGGTAATTACTCATTAGTGATAGGGAAATTTCCATGGGGAGACCCATTTCGGGGCAATTCTTTGCCTTGGGGATGCCGTGTAGCAGTCACTGCACTGGGGGTCTAATCTATTGCAGCCCTCGGGATAAGTACCTCTGCCGCGGGAATGATGCTTGCTCCCTGCAGGTCCCAAGATACAGCAGAGAAGACAGGCACCAGTGTCGTCTGTAGTCAGTTCTTTCACGTGTCACCACACTCGGGTGTGTGTTTCCCTGCCGAAACAGTCCTCGGGCGCTTCTGATAGTATCAGGCAGTCACTTCCTCAGGCTTTGCTGGGTCTCACTGTCTGTAGCCCGGCATTGCCGCTTCATTCGCTGGGTTGCTCCTCACAGGATGTGGGAAAAGGCGTGTTACCCTGCGAGCTAAAGGTGGCCCAGGCTGCTCTCAACCACGTCGCTGTAGTGTAAACCTGTGGCATAGAGGTTTTGCTGATAGAGGTTTTGCTCTTCTGTTTTGAACCGCGGGGAACTTTCCTAGTTCTGCTGCTGCTGCTGCTGCAAAGCAGGCGGCTCTCGGCAATGGCTGGCTGGCTGTGAGAGGAGAAGCTCGCTTTCAGGAGATGTGAACTGGCGTTTAACATTCGTTCCAGGACAAGGCTTGAAAGAGAAAGGTGCTTTTCATCCCCGTTTTCACATACAGCTTTTTGTTTGTCCTCTCAGACTGAAGAAAAGGTTAGAATTAGAGAACTGCAAGGCAAACATGCCGCTTCGCTTGCCTGAATGCTGTATTATGCTTCCATCACTTACAACAGACATTTTTCTCTTAACTGTCTCACATGAAGACCTACTGGAAAATAAATGACTGCCTTTTCTTTATTGAAATTGTAATTACTTTTAAAATTTTTTAACATCTTTTTGCTTGTGTTTTCCTTTTAATGGGGAAAGGAGGATGGAAAGAGGGAAATAAAAATGAGTCAGAAAATGATAAATGACATCTTAATCAGCTGCATGGGAAAGTTAGAAAGTTCCAAAACCAAGGGCACTGAATTAGGATCACATGTGTTAAGAAGTAAGTGTAATAGAATTGAAGCAAGATGTAGATTAGAAGTTCACATTTCTGGGGTATAACACAAAGGAAATTATAAGTGAAACAAAAATTTGAGGAGACAGCAGTGTATGTTAAAGTTATTGCCGATTAAGAGAGAGAAAATGAACAGCTAGGCTGAGTTTGTTTCGACTGAGGTAAAGAGAGAAAGAAAGAGGTTTCTGATTGTGGTATGCCTTCCCCAGGAATGCAGACAATTGAGGGTCTGAAAAAAGCTGCTACAATGATGACAAGGCAAGAGGATTAAAAAAAATTTGCTGTACTCTACTTGCCTGTCTTTGCCGCTGAGTGCATAAGCCCCGGATGGTCCTTTGACCACACAGCTTCAACATCGCTGTGAAAGGTGCAGGAGGAAAACAAGCCTGGGCTCCGAAAACACATGAACTGCTCAGGGGGCACACACAAAGCAATGAATCGGGTATTTTTTAAGTGAGAAAAAAAGCAACATTGGCCAGGGCAGGGAATGACTTGCATTTAGTTCATTGCTGGCTGACAGTTATGTTTAATCTATGGTTAATGTAAAACCTTTAGACGATAGTTTCAATCTTAGGTGCTTAAATGCAGGCTTTTAAGTCCATTTTCAGCACAGAAATTAAGGAGGCCTGGTTTTCAAATGCGATGACTTCAGTGAGGTTTATTGGTGCTCCGTCAGAGCCCAGCTATAGCCAGCTAAGTACAAGAAGTCCAGCCACAAAATCTACTGCTGGAGTCTGGGTGGGCACCTCCAGAGTCTAGAGCAAAGCTGTGGAGAAAACCATCCATGCTACAACAGCTTTTTTGTTGTTGTTGAACTAGCTGGGCTGATTCAGATGTTTGTGTGTGCATTACACCACTGTATCAAGTACATGGGTGTGCAGCAAAACTCTGGTCATTCACCACTCCACTGAAGGGTTGTGTTTTCTCCCACCCCCTGCTAAGTCACCTTAAAACTTTGGCTTGTTAAAAACCTGGAATGCACCTATTTTTGAGAAAAAATTAGTCACTATCATGTCATGGCCCAGCCTCACCACATAATCTCAGGTCTCTGGGCAATGCTGGGCAGAGAAGACAAGCGAATACTTTCTATTCTCGAAACATGCAAATTCTTCTTATATTAAAGGTATATTAATTAATTGTCTATTAAACTACATCTATATCTACTCAGCATTATTACATATCATTGAATCACGGGACCAGTTTTGCCTAGCACAGGGCTCCATCCCCAACCCAGTCTGCTTCTCACGAAGCTCTATTTCCCTTGTCCTCATGTAAAGCCCGGTGAGGTATGTCAGCAGGAAAGAGAGAAACTTGCCCATAAAATGCAAAGCACTTTCTTCCCTGATAGATGGTCACCATGATTTATTCACTGCCCTTGCTCTGTGTGGTGTCTAGCATATGCAGATATACTGGGGAAGGGAGGGGAAGGGGGAGGGGCAGGAGAAGGGAGAGGGAAAAGCGAAGGAATCAGTAAACTTTCCACGCATTTAAGTTTGTGCCCCTTTGAACACAATGCATGACAAATCCCACGATTTTCTATATTGTTTCTTTTGAATATATAAATATTCTTTTGTTTGTCTATACATAGGTGAGATACTAACAGCTCAGGGAGTAAATTAAATGGCTATTTTGTTTCCTGAATTTCAGTTTATTTGCACTGCTCCCTGGAGAGAAAAGAAGTTCCTGTAGGCTTCCCTTCTAATCAGAAGGCAAGTCTTTTACAATGCTGAACCCTTAACGAATTAACTGAAAATATTATTTTTAAAAGCCCAAACAAAACAGAACAGAGGAAGTATAATTTAGTTCTTCTGAGACATCTGCCAATAATTAATTCTAACCCATTAAACTTTGGCTTGTTAAAAAACTAGGATGCATCTATTTGTGAGAAAAATTAGATTATCACTCCCTATTGACTCATGACTTTTTCACACCATTGGCACAAACTCTCAGTTGAAAATAAATTATGAACCGCCCTTTATGGGTATTTCTAGGGTTTATATGAAAATTGTGTCCAGTTCAACGCTTTTTAATATTAATCAGTCTGAAAATCATCGAAGAAGATTCAGAGAGTTAAAGTCAACAGTAGGTATGCTCAGGGACCAAAGCAAAAAATAATAATAATAATTTGGGCCTTGGTAGACAAGGAGCATTACACACACTGTTATTCTCTGGTAAATGGTGAGATGAAACCTTACTTACAGGTTCCTAGCAACATTATAAAGGACCTCATGGGAGTCACACGAAGTCAGCTGCAGAACTGCCTTATCGACCATGATGTATCTGATCAATGAAAAGCTGGCAGGCTTCATACTACAGGTTATACCGGTGTTGCTGCATCTGGGTGCATCTTCCACCACCTATGTCTAGATTAACATAGTGCTCTTACAGATCAGCATTTGAATGTCTCTTCGTGAAAGGTGCTGTAGAAAGTGAAGAGCACCAGAAAAAAGAGAACAAAGAAGCCTGAAGAGCACTTATAATTGTCCTGTAAATAGCTGAAAGTGGCTTTTGATAGAGACATTCTCCACACAGGCGCATTAAAAGCAGCGCTGGATATCCTTCAGTGTAACTGGCTGCAGGATGAATTTAAGTGCCAGTTAAATAGACGGTTAGCCAGGACGCAATATCCGCGTTTGAATCCCTGGATTAGTCCTGCAGTTTACATGAGGCAATCCCTGAGGTCCACTTTGTAGCTATTTTTCATCATCCAAGGATTTCCTTTGGATTAATTAAAAGATTAATGTCTGGAAATCCTTTGAATTTCCTTTCAGCAGCATAAGGACGCCATGAAGTTATTTGTCCAATTAAACATCTCCATTTGACTCCCCACCCTTATTTAGAAGTGGCGATTTGCCAACACAGATAAATGAATATTAATGACAATTATTCACCCTTCCTTGTCTTATCTGTGCTTCATCTTCAGATGCTGCTCTTAAGATGATTTGGGATTTTATTTATATTTAAATTTAAGTAAATGGATGTGCAAATTGCACATGGCTTTGCAGTTCCTGATGTGCAGCTTCTAAAATCCTCATTCCAGTGATGCTTCTTGTTAAATGCACAAATGTGAACAACTTCCTTTTCACAAATTCCTCCCCAGACAGCGAACTACCCCTCTCCTTCACAAATCTCCCCCAGAGAATCTTTCAAACAGCTGACCACTTTAAAACCCTAGTATTGTCCCTACCTGCTACAAATTGCTTAGCCAACTTTGAACCAAAACCAGAGTCTTTTCACTGGATTATGCATTGCAAAAGGCTTTGGATTATTTTGTATGACTGCACTCCTTATTTATAACAAGAAGATTATGGTATTAAACAATAAGAATTTTTGGACTCATGAAGGTTCAAATCATTTAATTAATTTGCTAAAAACTTCAGGATTGAAGGCTCTTGATAATCTTCTAGTGCAATTGATACCACAGTAATCAGTACATTTCTGAACACTTTAAAAATTGCTACAAGCAACCTGTCTGGTACGCTAGGTAGCAAAACAAGTCCCACTCACTTATGCTGCATAGATACAATCTGCAGCACTGAGGCTTCTTAATTTGGCTACCAGTTTTAGGAAAAAAAAAAACCCACAACACAACAAAACCACTTGAGAACTGATAAATTTTAGCGCTAGCTATTATTCTGTTGTTACCAGCATTTACATATTGCTGGTTGTCTCACAGTCTTTCCATTTATTCATGGCTGTTTACCCATGGGATGGGTAAACCAGGTGAAATTCATAATGGTAGAAGAGGGTACCCAGTAAGAAACCCATCCCATGGGAAGTTACACAAGCACCAGACTGATGAAGCTGCATTTTCTGTGAAGTGTTGTCTCATGGTTGGCTGTCTTTGTCTTTTTCACTCTGAGTTCAAGCTGAAATGTCTGCCATGGGCAGGCATTTACCATGCTCCCTTGATATGCGCATCTCATGTCTGTGATAAGACAGGAGCTTAGATGGCAGCATTTACCATTAAAAGGCACAAAACGCATCACGTTCACCCGTGTGAGCACTTATTTTCTTTACATTTGTAGGAACTGAGCTATATTTTAAGCCCATATCTCTATCGAAGATTATTGAAATTGACTGGCCAGTTCAAATCTTCTCAATGGAGGGAAAAAGGAGGTGGGAATGTATTACCCTGTTCCCACAGAAACACAGCTAAAAATTATGTGGCCTATTTTGTACCAATGGTGCAGGGGAAGTATTTTCCAGGGATATGACCCTGCTGAGGTGAGGAACAGAAGGTGCTGGAGTCAGACCCAGTGTGAGTGAGGGGAGTGGAGGCAATCTTTGGCCGTTCATACAGACAGCCTTGTGCCCACCCAGCCTGGCTATGGGTAAGTAACACAGGTTCAGGTGAACTTTGTGAGCCAAAGTTTCTCTCTGTCTTTCCTGCAGCACAAACTGTCAGGAGAGATGTTAGAGGAAGAATTAAAGGACAGCAAACAGGCAAACGAGGAACTGGTTGTGAGTGAATGCAGTCAAGGACTGCCTTAACAAAATGTGGTTAAACTGGTACCCACAAAGAGAAAAGTACTTGAGTAGTGGCAGGAAAGGACTTTTTTTTTTTTTAAACATGTCAGAATAAGTGCAGATATTCTCCAAGAAAGTTGATTACTCTATTTATACCTCCATTGAACTCAGCTTGTGATTCCTTGCCCCACAGGAGCTTAGGTCCAGCCCTCACTTAAATGAATTTGGCCCACACAGGACAGTAACTTGGAGAAATTCCTGTTTCCTTGTAGCACCTTGTGGCTACACCACACAATCTATATTGCCTCACAATGTCTTCTCTTGCTGTAATAGTCTGCGACCTTGGAGTGATCTGAACTGCCAGTAACTCCTGGGGCTTATCAGACAAGGAATGGTGTGGAGAATAATAAAACTGTTACTGTACTTGATACTCTGAGAACTCCAGGTCAGTTGCACCTCCAGCGAGGCAACTAACTACCTGCTCGCGAAAATCAACAGCAGCTCCCTTCCCTGAGACAAGGATCCAGGCTTTGAGAACAGATGGTGCTGCTTTCTATGCCAAGCATTCAGCACTTCACTATTTATTAAATTGGCCAGAGAAGACCATAAGACTGGCTCTCAAATAATGCATGTGAGCTGTGACTTGTGCGCTGTTCATGCTGAAACCCTGTTTGTTCTGAGGGCTTTTTGCTCACAAGGAGTGGAATATGCATATGACTGAAAACCAGGTTCTCTGTGATTGTTCTTCCAGCTGATTTGCTTTCAATTCTGTCTCTATTTTATTCCTTGATTGCTTTTTATTTAAACAATTTCTGGAAGATCATTGCAATTGCTTTATTGTGCTCCCAGTACAGATGGTGTGGGAGTCTAAAGCTGGTAGAAAGGAAGCACTACTGCTTTGACATCATGTCTTTCTGGCATCCCCTTTGAATACCTCCCATGATACCTCATGATCCCTCTACTTCCTCCTAAAATAAGTGTCATAACTCCCATGTCTTCCACACTAGCATGCCTATAGTTTCCAGCAGAGTAGAAAGCAAACCTTTTAGCTTTCCCTCGACTCATCTCCTGACTAGTGACCAGATACACTTAAGTATGGGACACCCATATGGGTTACAGGTATTTGCTGTTCTAGAGGCAGTAATTGAGACACTTAGAAGCTTGGTATTTCTTAGGATTCAGCCTAGTTGCTACCATATTAATCTTCTCAATTTCAGTCGCCTTTTCAGCACAATAATATACTACAGCATTGTGATCCAAAGAAAAAAGAGGCCAAACAGGGATAATCTCGGTGAAGCTGCAGTTTCTGGTAAGAACAATTCCTGTTATTGATTTTGGCTATTTGATATTTTGGTGTTCTAGAGTTTGCTCTGAAAGAAAGTACAACCCTGAAATAGAAGTTTAAAGCACTTCACAATGGCCTTGATTACTCAGCAAATCCAGTTATGCATAACCTCTAATCACCACCTACATGGGGGTGGGGGCACTATTCTGCCCTCAGCTGTGGAAAATCACACACGGGGTTTCTTTACGAATGCCTGCAATGATGGTATCCAGGCTTCTGAGAGAGACAACACAAGATGCAGGTGCTGGCGCTCCATCCAAAAGATGGCAATTTTTTAACAGACCCTTCTGACCAGCTTTGCATTCACTGCCTCAGCTTCCCTTTTTCCTTTTAACAAAACAAAACAAAGCAGTTCTGCCTTGTGGTGCATTAAATAACACACGTGTGTTTTCAGATTTGTAGACTGGAAACGTATCTTGCTACAAATAGACATTAGTTTCTGGACAAATTAGCTCCTTAAGACAAGGGATCCCAAGCCTACAAAGATCAATGAGGCTAAAAATCAGGGAAGTTGTTTAGTGGTCAAAGTCCTGGATTTACAAACCAGCACATCCTGCATAATCAAATCAGGTCTCCTACAGTTGGTTCCAAAGTCACCTCAGCAGGTGGGTTTGAAGACCTGCAGGACAGGTTTATTTGAAACTCCACTGTCTCTGGAAATAGCAGCAGCAGTGGGAAGGCAGGGAAAAGGGAACCAGCTGGTCTAGCAGGGAACAGGTAGAAGAGGTCTGACTTAAGAGGACTCATTTTGCTTTCCATGCTGCTGAAAGCCATGCTTATTTCAGAGCTGTTAGTCCTCGCTAGCCTGAAGACCTCAGGACAGCAGTTCTTTTCTTCCTTCTCCAGACCCTGACTAATGCACAGATGGAGCATTGGACAGCACGCTTGTTAAAAGGAAAAAGGACATACTGGAATGTTGGTGCAGGGTTGGGCTTCCATGAGGAATCAGATCTTCCAAACAGGACAATTGGTGGCTGCCCATTGGTGACTGGGGTGTCTTCTGCAAGGGTCCTTGCAGTGGCCTCTCCAGCTGCATGAGGAGAGACCCTTCAAACCACCGCTTTGCTAAATTCTTATAATTCTTCACCACCAGCAAAGCACATGCATACATCACACCACTACTCATAGACCTGACCTATATAAAAGGGTAGGGAAGGGGAGAGCAGAAGGCATTTTCAGTGTAACATCACTTATTAGCATTATAGAATCACAGAACGGTACAGGCTGGAAGGGACCTTAAAGATCATTTAGTTCCAACCCCAGATCATCTCGTTTAAACCCCACAAAACTACAGCAAAAGTACACTGTTCGACACGGAATGACAATTCAAACTGATGTGACTAAATCAGTACCTAAACCCAAATCTGTACCTGATTCAGTACATAAAACCCCAAAAAGCTGAGCATTCACTGATCCTTGCCCTTTCTCTTCTTATATGCCTGTATGTAAAACAATCATTAACGGTTTTATGATCGTGCATTTACTTCTTCATCTCCAAATAATGGCATTTCCATGGTAATCTTTCTTATCTTCAAAGCTTTTATCCTGGCTCTACAGGCTTTCTACTGTACAACAGCAGCATTCACTGACAGCTATCAGCAATGTTGTAACTCATCTGTAGATGTTCCAGTAAATGTTCTTTGAGACAGTCACCTTCTAACATGAAAGGAAACATGCAGCGAGTGGGAAAATTATATAAACCTCTTCCCTTGGGCCTGGATTCTGCAGACCTTTAAACACCCTCAATACTGACCAACTGACAGACAAATGTGCAACATTTGGTTAGCCAGTGGAAATGATCTGCAGCTTACAGAATCCGGTACCCTGTTTTAATATTACAGTGGCTCAAGTAAAACAGATGTAGGAAAATAATATTCCTTATTCCAAAATCTATTGTTACTTTTTATCAAAAGAACATAAAATGTTTACTTAGAAAGTGTTAACCACAGTATTCAGACAGCTTTGTCTTTTGACACAAGTATTCATCAGGACATCCAGTAGCTTTCCTGGAAGACAAATTGCTGAACTCAAACAGTAGGGGAAAATACTTCAGTGAGAAGCATGTCATCTGACTGGATGCAAAGATTCCTGATACAGTTTTGGGGAATAACTCCCCTTCGTTCTTTCTTCCTGCAGCAATCACCTTCTGTGCAGTACAACAGTCTGCATACAGTGTAACATGGTGATCATGACATCAGCTCCTTGTTTATACTTATTGCCAACACCATATGATGGGACCCATGCATTCCCTGAAAATAAAAGCCTGCTGGAAGTGACTCTTCTCTCACTTTAATTGTCAGCAACACAGTCATACAAGAAGAGATCAATTAAAGCGACATACCTCACTTTCTAAACACACCAGATATTAAGGAATTATATTCAGCAATTTATTAAATCACTTCAGGTAGCAAAATGTAGTTAGGTGGAATGAACAGATATGATATCAGTAAAACGCAGCTGACCTTACACTTTTTACTATTTTATTGTTTGTATTTATGAATAAACTTTTTTATTACTACATGTTTTATATTAAAGATTGGTTTAAGTGAAGGAGATCAGAGTCTGGTTAGGTAGCTGTCTTGACTAACACCGCTCCATCAAGCTTTCAGTTTCTGCTTTCCTGTCCTTGTTGTAACAAACATCTCTGCATTTGAAGCAATAAAATGCTGCGCATTCCCATGGACAAAACCAGAGCTTTAAAAAAAAAAAGCTCAGGAAAGATTTCGCACAGTTCACATGTCAGACAAACTTGTAAAGGCTCAAATTGCAGCAGAAGACAAAGATCAGAAATTCCCAGAGGTCTGTACACGTGCACTCACTAAAGTTGCCTGTAATTCTTGAGTTGTATCGGTACAATGGTGTACATGCACAGAGGGAAAAATGAGCAGTTTATAAAAATCTCCTTTACCAGAGTTTGAGAAGACAAAAGCAAGCAAAGACAATGAGAGGCCGGCATGCAAGATTCCAAAGCTATTTCAACCATGGGAACACAAAGGGGTCAGTCTTGTTTTTCAGTAAGATGTAAAAAAGCGACTCACAACACAGAGACCAAGTATGAAATAACATGGTATCACAATGACATGGATTCCGAAAATGTGAGAATTATACACAAATGGTACTGGGTAACAGAGGAATCTCAAATTATGTCAGTTTTATCTGCATAAATAAATGCGATCGTGTGTGTGTTTGTGTGTGTGTGTGTGTGTGTGTGTGTGTGTGTGTGTGTGCATGTCATGTGCAGCCTCCATCCCTCTGACTTCTGGCACAGAAGTTTACACACAATTTGTTTGTTCTTATACTCTCACACTTTTTCTTATACTGGCTTGCTTTGTGCCCACCTCCCCCAGCCAAATTCCCACAGAAAGGTGGAAAAGGAAGTTCCGTCGGGAAAATCCAGTCACCTCAAACTGCACAGTGAACAGGGGTGATTTTCATCTAGCAAAGAATTTACCAGCTCGGTTTACTTTCGGCAGGAACCAGTTCTGCAACAAACATCATTCAAATGTTAATCTGTAGAGGGGAGACCGGGACTGTCTTTCCTGTGACCACATTGAGTTGTAAGAGTGCTTCGAAAATATGGCCCATTGTAGGGGTGAGGTCCTAGATCTCGTTGCTATGGAGTCTTAAACTACTCTGGCCCTTGGGTGTCAGGCCCCTCACCCTCCTCCCCGCCAGCACCCCATGTGAGATGACCTGCCACAAAGTGCCATGCTTCCATGTCGCAGGAAGTATTGTGAGTATCACTGCTGCTGCTGCTGCACCTCGCACGAGCTGCTTTGTACATCTCCCCAGTGTCAGTGAATGGCAAGATAATAATAAAGCGTTTTTCTATAGTGCTTGAGCGTGCACTTATACTTCCTTCACTTACTCTGAAGTCCTGGACAGAACCGTGTGATATAATTGATGGTGATGGCAATGTAAATTATAGTCTGGAGAGAAGGTAAAATATCCGAGACAGAAATTATGCTTCTTACCGATGGGGCTTCAGAACTGTATCGGTATGGTTTCAGAGGTGTGATAAATACCAAGATTAACTCCAACACTGAGACTCTAATGCCTGCAATTGCTTCTTAGGTCTGGCTTTTTTAGCACAAGGGTTGTGAAAGGAAGACAAACTGAATTCTTGAGCTGCACTGCTTCCTCTCATATGTGTGGGCATTAAGTGGTACTAGACACTGAATTTAATTTTAAACTGGTAATTCCGTAATTCGGCCGCGTAATACTTCACCACGAGGAACACAAATTAGACAGTTTTTACACAGGTATTCACCATGATATTTATGATTAAAACAATTCTTAATTTCGCTTACCATCACTGGGTGGAAATTTGCAATTCTGGTCAGGAAGTACTTTGAAATATTTTTTTTTAAATTGTATTACTTAAATAATAAAGATTTTATCTGCTATGCATAATAAGTAATGACCCAAATTACAATAACGAAAATAAGCATGTAAGGTGATGAATGTATAACAGAATTATTTTAACGTACCTTGTCACAGTTCTGATTTAGCATTAATTTTGGGGGGAATATGGCACCTATTGAAACATTAGTATTCTCTCTCTTTTTTTTCTTTTTTTCCCCCTAGGTCCATATTTTAGGTTCCTGGGTAAGCAGTGATCATAAATAGTAACAGGATAAAAGATTTCAGAGCACACTTAAGTTGCTACAATAAATTCAACCAGTCAATACTTAACTAATTCTTAATCATGACAACAGGAGATCTTTTCTGTTTAAGTTGCCATGCTTTCCAAAGATCCTTGTCCAAAGAACTCAAGCTTCTGGTCATGAATGATCATAAAAGTACCTAATAAATTAATTACAAGCATAAATCCAACTATTCTGGTTAAAACCTATATTTAGATATATATTTTTTAAAAAAAAGTTTCCATGAATTCCTCTCAAATTCTCCATTGGGTCTTTATTTTTCACTATGTCTTTTAAAATATCACGATCATGCTACCCCTTCTAAACACCCTGGTCTTGCCTCTGCTAAGTTGATCTCATAACTTTAAAGGAAACTGCTGAGGTCACAGACACCTGAGAAACACTATGTTTATTTTTTTTTAATTATTATTATTATTGTTATGTTACTTTCTGTTAGTTTCTTTGGAAATTAGTTCTTCTTCAGCATAAAAAGGCTGGGCTTTATCAAACTGTTAAGACACATCATTGTTCATTTCAGCAAAAATCTTCATTGCGGGAAAATGGGGAAAATGTTCCCTTTTGACAAATCCAGAAAAGATGTTGAAACAGTCAGTGATGTCAGTTGATATTGAATCACCACTGTTCAATACAGGTACAAAATCGTGATAATAACCTGAGAAGAGTTACACGGCTCAGGTTCGGGAACTACCACTGAGGTTTTTGTGCATGTCATTAAGCTGGAAAAGAAATCAGTAGGAGGTCAATAAAAAAATTACTGTGATTGTATGTCAATGTGCATAGGTCTCCAAAATGTTAATCCCTTGTGAACTTCATCCTCCAGTGGAACTAAAGGGTTTGTTATGTGGATTAAAAATGTAGGGGTATGTTTTGTAACTTACTTCCCTTGTGGGGTGCCAGAAAGCTGAGGAAAGAAACACCATCCAGATTTCACATTTGAGATGGATGCCACTGAAGGGAGAAGTCTTAGAGTGAAAAAGTGGGTTTGTAGCACCATTTTTACACTTAGTTTAGGGAGAATCTCAGGAAAGTGTGATTTTAGACATAAATTCATGTGCACGTATGTGCTTATGTTCTCATACACTGGGAGAGAATAATACCAGCATGCATCATTGTACCAAGATCCAAACACACCTGTGTGTCTTTCAGAGCCTGACACCCTGAAGGTGTGTCATTTTAAGGATGCATATAAAAATGCTGCGTATACATAGTTATGTTTGAGATTCGTGTCAGAGAAAACCTCGGCACGGAAGGAAGACTGATGGTTATTAAAGCCACCAAGGTTTCAACAACAGGCTGTTAGTCTTCTTAAAGGGCTGGAGCACCTCCCCTACGAAGAGAGGCTGAAGGAGCTGGGCTCATTCAGCCTAGAGAAGGCTGAGGGGGGACCACATTGCAGCCTTCCAGTTCCTGAAGGGAGCATACAAACAGGAGGGGAATCAACTTCTTAAAAGGGTAGATTTTGGCAGGACAAGGGGGAATGGATTGAAACTATAGGAGGGAAGGTTTAAATTAGATATCAGGGAGAAATTTGTTACAGAGAGAGTAAAGGTGCTGGAACGAGCTGCCCAGAGAGGTGGTGGATGCCCCATCCCTGGAGGTGTTCAAGGCTGGGCTGGATGGGGCCCTGGGCAACCTTGTCTATATCTAGGCCTGGAGGTTAGTGGCCCTGCTTGTGGCAGGGGGCGTGGAACTCTATGATCCTTGGGGTCCCTTCTAATCCAGACCATTCTATGATTCTATGATTCTGTAGTCCATAAAATTACTGGTCTCAATAGCTTCACTGGATTCAAATGGTGTTTGTGCTGCATCAAGACAGCAAAATAATCCCAAAACAACTGAAAGGAATCTCATTTCAATTAAGTGGAAACATGTAAGCAAATTCAGAGGTGTAATCACTGCACAGCTTCTGCACCTGAGAGAACAGCAGTCACTTTCAGCAGTTAGTGGAATTAATACCCTACTACCAAGTTGCTCAAAGATTCGGTGCTGGGAGCCAGATGGAACACAATCCCTCACAATCCCTTCCTGCAGCCACTCTGAGTCCAGCCGGGGTGGTTACAAGCACGATGCCTACAGCTAGCATCCTAGCACTGTCAACAACGCACACACCTGGTAGGGACCAGACAGGGCTGTAACACAGTTTATGTCCAAGAGTGTGCAAATGTCTCTTCCCTTTGCCCTGTACGGCACCGTCCGGGTTGTCAGTGCAAGTGTGCTCAAACACTCTTCAGTCTCCTTTGCACACCCAGACCGTGGACACTAAGCTTGCCCCTGGGCACACACGTACACTCTGTTCATAAGGAAGAGATCTAAATTTCATATGTAAATGACTTGCACAAATTATGGTGAGTCGTAGTCCAAAATATATTCACAAAGATTGATCTTCCCTTTCCCTAATTTATATGCTTATTATGCAAATGCCTACACCCAAGTGAGTTAGCTCAGGCTTTCTAACTGAGAAGCAGACGCTTGTAAGGGTATGTTAATCTACCCTTTTTGGGTAGAATTTTTGGTGCCCACTTTAGAATGAGATGAACTGTGCCACAGAACTGCCTCTTCCTCTCCGGTGTCTATGTCACCCAGACTGGTGACAATACATAGTCTTCTCATCAGATGAATCCCCCTATGCTTTTCAGGTCCAAGATCCCCTTGGCTTTTTAGGTCCAAGACCCCCTTGTATATGGCATTCCCTCTAGGTTTCCTTGGTGTCCTTCTGAACCTGTTGTCTCTTTATGTGACAATTTAGTGGACTTATTTGGGTTTGTTGTGGATTTTTTTTTCCTCTGTGAAGGTTATGTTTTTTGAGGGGACACTCTTTGTTATATTACTAAATTTTTAAAAAAAGTGATCATCTGTTACATGACATCTATGAAGCCATATACTTCCAAGGGTGGATGTCCTAACCCTCTGAAAGGAGGCTAGCCATAAGCTGTGTCTGCCCTGCCAGTCACCTCTGCAAGCTTTCCTAGCAGCAGCTGGATGTGCCATACGTAGCAGCACAGTCTGTAGGTGGGAAAGCACGGTTTCTGTAGCTCTGCACTCTGCTTCGTACCGGGGGGCGGGGGGGGGGGGAGAAGCTACCTCAACCATTCAAAGGCTGAAACCAGATCTGTTGTGTTGCTGAGGGGGGTCCATCCATTAATTACCCCAAGGATTATGTTTAGAGGTCTTCAGCTTACCTTGGAAACGATATGAAGCCAAAGGAAGGCAAGAAGTGAGAACCTCTTTCATTTGCAAGTCTGAAGCTAGGCAGTGCAGGGTGCCACACTTGGCAGCACACGAATTTAACATCCTCACCTACAGCTCCAAATTTTTTGAATTGCAGTAACCCTACCTGGAGGGGAACAGTGCAAAACTAATTTTCTTTTTTTTTTTTTTTTAATTAGTCCAGTGAATTTTAATCACATAAATAATCAGAAAGTTACACATTTACACCAACAGGGATATTTTACTATCATTAGTTATCTACTCTGAATGAATCTGATTAACTGACACCGGAATTTTATACGGAGAGCAACAAAGAAGTTCTTTTTGCTGGCAGGAGAGCTGGCTTTGAATGTTCACATTCTTGTTTGGCGTGATCTATGGGTAGCCTGGATTCCTATAACAGGAAGGATTTTGCAGAAAATAGCTAGCTGCCTGATAGAGTAAAAAAGTAGCTGCTGCAGCAGTAAATTTCTGCCATAGTTTTGCATAAAGGCATATCTAACTGGGGAAACTGAGCATGTTATTTTAGAAACACATATGAGAAATGAAAGTGTCACAAGTGACAAAACATGGCTATTTCACCTGGGAAGGGATACATATAAAATCAAAGCATGCCATGAAATTGGTTTCTATGATACATTTCAAAATGGGGAAAAAAACCAGCAGATTAATGTTGTTTCTATATTTTCAGCAGTTCTGCAGTCACCTTGTACTTAGCATTGGCCATGAAATGATGGCAGAATCAAACTTGGTAAATATTTATTTAGCTCTAAGGTATTAAGACTAATCCCTTCAGTTTTCCTCTCTGTTTTCCTTTCACACAAATGAGAAAAAGTTGTCACATGCAAACTTTCATTCACTACTGATAACCCAAGGGGATATGGAGCCATTTCAACTTACAGAGACACTTGCATAAGCAGTTACAAAATCATTGTATTTTTGCTGTAATGCAGGATAAAAGGTTTAACCTTCCCAGCACGGTGGCTCTTAACTGTCCAGTGGAGCACAGGTCTTCTGTACAAAGGGCTGAACCCAATTGTTTCATGGGGAGAACTTCGTACTGAGGATTTCTGTGCTGCAACCAGGAGCCAAGAGATGCTTGGTGGGGTTTCCCTGGATCAGCTTTACATCAGTTCAGAAAAAAATAAGTGAAAGAACATGGTCCAAATCCTTTTTTTTTTTTTTCCTTTTGCATCAGCACAGCTTCTTTAATAGTTAACACTTGTACTCCTTGGAATTATGCCATGCATCTTAACTCTTCTCTGCCCACTTTATGAGATATGCGTGTTGCACTTCCATGCCAAAGCTCTGAAGTGAGTCTCTGGTGTATTTCAAACATGTCTTCCAGATATCCACTACTGAGTGCAACAAACTTTCTGCTCCCGTAGCTTTCCCATTCTGCTTCTTCAGCAGATCTCCAAGACTTGAGGCAAAAAAGCCCCAGCCCACCCCTTCCCTTATATCTATCTATACAGGATGGCCTTAAGCCAGTCTTTCAATGAACTCTGTGGACTCTTAATGAGGTCCTTACCATGACAGTTTTTTCCTGCAAAGCTGCCTCATCATACCCTGTGCATCTTTCAAAGGATGGAGTGAATTAAGCCAGGTCCATTCAGAGCCCTGGCCTCATTCCTTGCTTTAATATATATCAGTTCTCAGGACCTAGTTAGGCTAGTCATGCCTTCACACGCAGTGTAGCCACCTTTACTCCATTGTGTAAACTGTGAACATTGAAAAAAAACCCTATTAATTGCATTGTCACACAGTTATGGGTTTTTTTCCTTCCAAAATGTAACTGGATCTAAATTGATATGCAAACACTGGGTTATTGACACCTACAGTTATTACTAATACAGCAGGGCAAATTATGATTCGTTTTAGTTAAATAGTTACAACAAAAATAAGGGGGGAAAATTCTGAAATGGATTTTTTTGTGTGTTTTTTAATTGAAATGTTGCATTATGTTCTCAGATTATGTACCTTTAATTATTTCTTCTTTAAAAAATATAGACCACTCGCCAATGAAAAATGTTTTTTTGAAAGAAAAAGCCAAAATGATTCATTAAAAAAATGTCAAAATAAGCAGTTGGTGTTTCTGAAATGAGACATTTCAGGTCTTTTTATACTGCTTCCATATTCTTTCAGTCGCAATTATTTGCCAAATTACACTCATTGGTGTGAACAATTTCGGTCACTTTAGAACCGTACTTTCAGCGACTTTTCCAGTAATTGAAAAAAAATTATCTATACCTGCTGTTATAACAATAAAGAATGTAAAAATATTCACTGTAAAATGGAGCAGGAACAATAGGCTGTCATAACAGATGAATAAGAAACAGTGTTCTGCTGTATGAAAGTAACCTACTAGGCATTTCCCAAGCGGTCTGCAGGTAACAGTCATGAGTTGTCTAGAGCTACACCTAAAGGCAAGCCTTCTAGCACCTCACATAAAACTTCACCTCCCAGGGTGAGGTTTCTTTCTTGCCTGTTTTAGCTTCTGCATTTGGGTCTCTGAGAGCACACCCCCATAGCAGTACTCCAGTGACTTCTTTCTTTATCGATGCTGATGCCATCTTATGTGTCTACTGAAGATGTCTGACATAGTAAGCATGTTTCAGCTAACTTTTAATCTTGGAGATTCTTACTTGCACTCAAAATCCCAGCCTTTTTCAAAAGGGTGCATACACTCTTGTGAGAAAGTCTGATTTAAATTCACTTATATTTTCTGATTTAAAAAATTGTTTTGTTGAAATCTCCCTACTCACTGTGATCAAGGCAGATGGTGGCCTTTGGTTTCCCATGAGAAGCCTTCACCAAGATCCTAAACTCTTGGAAAGACAAATGAATAAAAAAAAAATTCCCCAAAATTAGAATTCTATGTATTCTTATTGATAATATTCTTACTAATAATCTTAGAAATTAGGAAGGAAACAGACTTACATGAGATAATAACAACCAACAAACAATTTTGGCTTGTTCTCTCACAGAAATCTACGTGGGTTTTTTGGCTGATTGTTATCAGCCCCTCTTCTCACAGTATCTGTTAGCATCTGCTGCTCATAGAACCACAACTACTTATGCAGTTTATTCAAACCCCATGATGGTAAAACCTTTGTAAAGCATTGCACCATTATTCATCTCGTGAAAAACCATCAGTTCCTGAAATGCTAAAGAGTCCAACTTGAGGTAGCAGGGGTTAAGGATGATTGGGCCTATCTGCTACTTCTCTGCATCTCCTAGTTTGTTTATTGTTTCCTTCGATTGACTACAAGCAGAAGATGAATATAACTGATAAAAATAAATCAGCTTTAAAGCTACCATAAAATGGCCATTTCAGCTTGAAAAGATCAAGTTAAATATCCAGCCCACCCGAGGCTAAGGGCAGAAGTCCACAGTGGGAACATGGAGTCTTCTCTGAAGTTGCAGCTCATGGACTAGGTGCTGCCCTTCCTGAACCATGTGAAGTCATTTCCACAAACAAATTGTACATGTTAACAAATTTTTGTGTTCATATAACTACAAATAGATAACAAAAGGAAGAGACCAACAGAAAAGTCATGCAGCTCCACAAACTTGCTTCTAGACCTGCAGAATCTCAAGATAATGGGGCTGATGGCTTTCGCTGCCCCCAAAGTGAATATAGCCACCATCACGGTGCTTCACAACTGAGTAATTCCGGGAGAAAAATCCGAAAAACAGGATTTGTCAGGTTGGCATCGTTCTTCATGCTCATCAAATTGTTTAGAGAGCTTAGCTGAAGCAAAAAGTGAAACAGGATAGCAGCTGGTGCAAAAAGATCCTTAAACAACATTTGATAGATGACGTACGTGAGAGAAAGCACGGGTCTCTGGCTGAGGGAGGGAGAATTGTAACAAAGACCTCAATTTATTTTTGCCATTCTACCTATTATACCTAGGATTACTGCAGAAAAAAAAGAAATAATGGCATTGTTCCTTTTAAGTGCAAAGCGTGACAGACTGTGTTCCGTTCTGCTGTATTCCTTCCGCAGATTATAAAGCCCAAGAGTTACGACTATGTTTTCACACCAAAATATAGATACATGAATAAATCAGTAAATAAAAATGATCATCTGCTGCAGGGCAGATGTTAACAAAGCACTCATGGAACAGAAGTGAAACTGATACGAAAAACATTTGCAAACAGCTTTAGGATTGGCAACCGTCAAAAGCCAAGAGATTCATATTTAATGCTGGTACTTTTCTCTAATTCAGATGTATTTAAAGAAGAGACACCATATGCTGAGGGGTGGGAACAGGGTGGATATACCAAAGTAACATTATATAGAAACTATAATAAAATCACTGTTGGAGAATTGATCCCAGATGACATGATGTTGACTGTACTTGGATGTAAATGAGCTGACAAAAAACCAGATAATTAAATATATAATCAGGCCTTGGAACTTGCTGTTGAAGGATAGCATCAAGGATGCAGCTAATTTTGCGAGGCGTAGCAGGCGTGAGTTTGTGGGCCGGAAAAATATGGCTTACAGCCTTAGTTTCTCAAGGTATTTACATGTGTGTGCAACTTGGAGCAAGTTTTCTTTCTTTCAGTTGGGTTCTTCTCATACTCAAAATTACATGTGTGTGTGTGTGTGTTTTACCACTTAAGCCCGTATTCTTCCTTGATTGTGTCTGCTAAAGGATGACAATAGAAGAATGCCAGGTGTTTCAGTACTGTACACCTCACCTAAAATATTCCTTCAAACTGGTTTATTCTGTGTAAGCTGAAAAGAGGGCTTCTGCATTTCTATTGCAGGGTGCACTGTTTTGGATTATTTAATCCTTTCTGAATGGATTACTATAAATCAAGGGGGAAAAAATCTCAGGCTTTATGACCTCTTAAATAAGGTGTATGTGTACCCTTGCTCCCCACCCTTCTCCCCCTATCCCCCCACCTGACAAAAATTACAGTATCCCTAAACCTCATTTTTGCAGAATCTGAAAACATTTGTGAATTTGGGACAGATTCCAGCAAATGGCAGACTGTCTCATTCTGGAGAACTGAAACAATGAAACAGTAAATATTTCCAAAATGAAACATTGATATTTCACATTTGAATGATGCTTTTGTTTAGAAATTTCCTAATTTAAGAGGGTCAGAAATATTTATAAAAGGGAAAAAAAAAAAAGCAATTTTTTTGGTTGGTTGGTTGTTGGGGTTTTTTTTTTTTTTTGCAGGAGCAAAAATGACATATTTTGCACATTGTGGCTGGGTGACCAAAGAAGAAAAATCCAATATTCATGCACCTTTAGTCTACACAGATTTTTTTTTCCATGTTATGTAACAATATTCATCACAAGGTGATTTCTAGATAAAATGGTTATATAATTGCAATTAAGATGTAGTTACTATCAATAAAGGTGCTATTTTCCCTTAGAGGAATGAGGGTACTCATTTCCTTATGAATGCAGCTTTCTCTTGCATGTGGGAATGGCTGAAGCAGTGCAAGATATTTACATGGATGAATACCTCAACCTCAGCTACACTTCCCATGTGTACCCATGTACTTCTCTTCATCTAAAGACAGACCTTGGAAAAGACCAATGAATGGTCAGGTTAAAGCAGAGCTTTACCAAAGGTTCCTTTGGTTTACAAACATTTTTTCAAAGGATCATAAGTGTGTAGGTGCATTCTGGGCTACTCTTTTTCAGGCTGAAAGTAGAGGAGCAAATTCTGAATTCAATTAAACACGTAAAACTAAAAATAGTTGTGTAAACTAAATATGCACTCCTCTTTGCCACTCAAAGTTTTAAAAGACTTGATCGGTAAGTGACTTAGAATGTGCTAAAAAATCATTCAGAGACTGAAAATGTCATTTAGCTTCAGGCCAACACTAATTTTCATAGATATTTAAAAAAGGCATAATAGAAACTATGACATTCACAGGCTTCGTACAGCAGAAACCTGTGGGTATAACAAGGTAGCTTGCTTAGTGAACCATGGCATGTTTCAGCCTAATGCCAGTTTTTGAATTCGCAGGAGTTAATACGGTTTCAAGTACAAAACATGGATGTAAGCAGCACAAATACAGCATGTTACTGCTGTTACCTTGTGACTTTACCTTGACGCATCTTTCATATACTACACATCCAAGCTGTATCCCTAGGATGCTGGCGGGCAAAAACTTTGGGTTCATGCACTCCACTCATACTGTGGAAAAACCACCGCATTTAACGACCAATCTACAGAGGAAAAGACAGTGGAAAAGGAAAAAAAGCAAAGTAATAAGATTACACAATTTGTAATAGTTAAAACCTCGTCAAGATGCATTCATTTCTAAGGATAAGAATAAGCACTCTCAAGGAAATTGAAAAGACTAAGGGAGGAGCAGTTGAAAAGATGAAGAGAGTAAGTCTAAGAAGGAAAAACAGCAAGTTCCTCGGGGGAATTCTAAACCTGCTTCTTCTCCCATAATTAAGTGAAGCTGGTGTAACAGCACTGATACTAAAAATGAATAAAGGTTCCCATTAAAATGAATGTTAAAACTCCCTCTGCCTTGAATCAAGAACTAACCTCCTGCTGGGGCCAGGATCATGTCAGTGAATCGGAACAATGAAAATACCATCATGCAATGGAGTTATGCAGTATCAAATTGTGACCCCATTGGGTTATATATTTTCTGATTTTCCTGAAGTGGTCTTTTTTTTCTTTTTGACCCTGTAGAAAAGCAAATTCATTACGGTTTTCTTTAGTCATGAGAGAAACATCTACCAGGACAGTAGGAATCCTCTTACAGAGCTGAACGGGGGCTATCTTGGGTAATTATCCTTCCTCCACCGCCACAGCATGCAGGGCCTGGATGAAGGTCAGCTTTGCACAGGCAGGTCAGCATGTCTCTCTTGTGCAGAGACACCAGCCAGACCATGGAGATGTGCCTGGGTAGTGTCTTTTTGGCCACTGGAGAGACCACTGACAAAGAGCAAGGAAAGTGGGACTGCAGTATAGGGATGTCCAACTGGCACCCAAGCAGACTGGCAACAACCTCGGCTTCTGGCTGCTAGTTTTGACTAGGAAGCAGCCCCAGGGGGAGTGATGTGAAAAATGGGATTTAGCATCCTCACTCTGCTACACCAGTTACTCCCCAGCTACAGATCAAGATACAGTCCTTTGGGTTTCTTCCTAATTCTAACTGTACTGCTTCACTCCCACTTCTGAAATGCCACGGAAACAGCCCTCTCTCACTCATCCTTTTCCCTCTCCCCTCCACCCCTTCACTTTTCTCTCTCACCTTCCCATGCCCTCAGTTCTGCTCATCTTAAGTATCTAACGCTTGTGCCTAGAAAGAAATGAGGTGGTTTTAGAAGAAAAAAAAGCAAAGTGTGCATTTGTCCATAGAGACACATACGAATCAAGGGTGCTTTGCATTTGGTAGTATAAAATAACACAACACAACAATATAAGTACACATAAATACCTAAAGAGGAAGACAAAAAGGCAAGAACAGGCATACAGAAGGAGAGCAAGAGACTACAGTAAAGGGAAACAGAGCAGAAAGAAAACAGAGGAAGCATTGTTTTGCCAATATCCTTCCGACAGGATTCCTTAAGTTATGTTTCTTGAGAGAGAATGTCCTCTCTCTCACAGAGGTAAGTGGCAACCAGAGAGATCTAACTGGAAAGCTTATCGTTTCCTCATCTATTATTTTTTGTCTGTCAGAAATGCATGAGGAATTTACTTAGTTGGCTGGGAGTCTTAAACCTCTTGGCTGAGACCACAGGAATCTCAGTTGCATTGTAGACTGGATGATATGTACCCCTGACCATAGGTATAAAACATAACATTACAGGGTGATTACTATCAGTAACTGCATTACTCTCTTGTGAAAAGAAGCGAGAGCTTTGGGACTTCCCTGAGACACATAAAAGTTCTTTGCACAAATGTGTGGGAGCAGGGCCACTCTGTGAGCAAGAGAACCACTCTTCTAATTGCACTTTGCAATGAAGAGGGAGTCAGGCACTCAGATTTCTCCTTAAAGGGACAGTCTTTGGTTGAAGAAAGATTTAAGTATGTCATCTTTGATAAGCAATGTACTGGGCAAATGGTTTTAAAAATATCATATACCATGAGACTTATGTATGTTATTCTTGGCTAAGCTTGCTTATGATTTGAATCAAAATATTATGATAGATTTTTCCATGAGATGACAACCCAGATCATTTTGCATTATACTGTATGCAGAGAGCTGAGAATAAAGAGAATAATCCAACTTTACAATATATTCTTCACCTTAGTCATTTCTTAATAATAGTCATGGTTAGAGAGTCTTTCTCTGGAAGGACTCTGTAATAACTCATGGTTACAGTTCTTCTCCCAAAAATTCCTAAGTGTGCCCAACACTATTAGAAACATAATTTACTGGTGATATCCAGACTGTGCATTGTGGGGTGCTGTCTGAGCCCTTCCCAAACATGTTCATGTCCGAGCACCGAGTCCACCGCTGGGTCAGGAGAGGCATGCATATAAATATGCAGCCCACATTCTTTGCCCCTGCTGGAACCGCTGTCAGTCATGCCTGCTGCATGATGCTTTTCCATGGATTTCTAGACAAGGAGTTGGACAGGCACCTTTCTCCACAGAGGACAGAAAACAGTAGCTCTGGCTGCAGCTTTGCTGAGGCACACCCAGAGACACAACTATTCGGACTTCGGAGGAATGATGCAGAAGCACAACGACCTGACAGCAAATCTCAGAAACTGCTATATCCAGATGGGAGTGTGGGGAAGGAAAAAACTCCACAAAATCCCAACCAAAAAAAAAAGGCAGGGTTTGTCTGGGACTTGTTTGGTGTGGGTTTATTTTAAAGGGTCATAACGGGCGGCAGCGGTAGGAAAGCATCGCCTCGGAGGCCCCCTCCCATCCATTCGAATGGAAGTGAGAGTTTTCAGAAAAGCACATTGTTCTGCTACAAATCTATTTGCCGATTCCCACTGAAGTGAATAGCCCTTCATTCAAACGGGAATTTGTGCCCGTCACTTCAAATGTTATGCATGTAAGTTAATTTCACACTGCTTTAGGACTTTGTTTCCAAATGACCAAAAGGGTTAAGAAAGGAGAAGTAAACGCTTGCCAAGCACCCCAGTCTAAATTAAGGGTAAGGGCCTTTTTTTTTTGGGGGGGGGGGGGCGGGGGGCGGAGGGGATGAGGAGGGGGGAAGGGCAGGTGGGTGGACAATGGCCAGAAAGAGAGTGAAATCTGGACTGGAAATAATGTACAGTCTTTTGTATTTCTACAGCTCAAAGATGCTTTTGAACAGGACGGCTGCCAACTGTGAAAAACCATCTTTTTATGGGAAAAATATGCCAGTAACAACGGATTTACAAGAACTGAGCCAGTGTGTCCTATATTCATTTATTCAATATTATGCAAGATTAATTGTTTGGAGCATCATGCCTTCAGGAGTGTTCTAAGCACTGGGGAGCCAAATTTAGCCCTGATATCATGAAGTCAAATTTCCTTTTGTATCACAAAGTCCCCAGGATGCCTGATTACAACAGTGCAGAATCTGGCACTGGAAGATGTTACCTACAGACTGGGCACAGTTCTGTTTAAATATGACAAACTGCATTTGCTTCCTTAGCCTGCATGCATCGACGTACAGATTTTGGTGCTAGACCTTCAAACCATTTTATTTTTAAAGAGACGTAACGCCTTTTGTTGTTTTGGAATGAGAACAAATGAAAACATTATAGTGGGTGACAATTTGATTACAGTTGTCACAAATAGGATTTTATGGGTTGCTCTGTCAATTACACCATGGCCCCATTGTATTTCCTGCCCATCCTAAGAGTGCCTTAAACTCGGTGTAAATGTAATTATGAGATGTAATTTGCTTCGACTGTTAAGTATAAAAAGGGATTTATCTATATAGAGAAATGGAATAATTACACCAAATTAAAACATCTACCTGGAATGTTACATCAGCAAAGCCATACCAGTATAAATTATTCCGCTACAATTATGCTCATCAATTTTCCCGTGTAAAAAGGCTCTTAGCATAAATAAAAATTGGGCTCTAATGATTAATTCAGTATTATATTTATCCAGGTTTATTGGCATGGTGGAATATATTGGTTTCCATGGAATCAAAACAGCAAAGAATCTAACAACAGAGTAAAGGACCAGGTTTCAAAGGCATCAGCAGAGTGGGAAAACCACTCCAGTAAGTAGTCTTTTGTGTTTTGCTTTAAACAAACTGTCAGCCAAATCTGTTTACGCACTTTTGGACAAGATGATGCATACCACCTGAGCAATCCCGAGTCCCAATCCCAGAGCAAATTGGCACAAGAACAGTTTTTTTACTAGCTGAGGATTAGATTTACGACATTAAATTGATTTCACAAAACTTTCTTGAGAGCCTTCTTGTTATCTGGGTTTGTATTCCAAATGTAAACCAATGTTGAGTGTCAAACGTCCATCACGACTAGCAGTTTGCCTGTAGTAACTCTTTGCCTGAATTCTGTTTTGTTTCAGTTACAAGTTAATGAGGCCAGTTAATTGGCAAGCATTCAGCGCAGCTGAAGACCGGATGAACATACTATTGTGAGCATCTGATAAACTTAGCCATGTGTAACTTCGAGAGAAGCTGCTGTTCATGCCCACCATTGAGGGAAATGACCAGACACTACAGCTTACTGTGGAAAATGTGGGGCCTATATGGAACCTACCCCCAGTCAGTCTTTCATCAGCAGGTACAGCATTATATTCAGTATTTTCCTTCAAGTGTGGCAAGGAACAGTGCATCTGAAATGAAAAAGTGTGCCTAGATTGTGAAGAAGCAAGACCCTCAGCCCAATTCTTTTGAGCTTCTGTACATTGCTGCCCCAAACCCGATTCAGGTATTTGTTTATTGACATCGTGCCTACAACGCTCACATTTGGACACACGCTGGGATGCTGAACCCCTCCCTCCCATGTTTCTTGGAAAAGTCACCTTTAATTTTGAGACCTGGTTACAGCCTGCTCTAACTCCAAGCCAGCCCTTAGCTGGACTCCTGGGACCTTGGGCAGTCATGCACCCCGTCTCCACCTCGAGAGGGGCTACCTCACCCGCAGCATGGGTTTTTGCCAGTGGCCATTCCTCCAGAGCAACTCTGCCCCATCGATGACAGCCTCGCCCATCACAAAGCTATGTGCTGTGCCACAGCCAAGAGTCCCTGCCGGGGATAGCGTGACAGAAACCCTGCCTGCTGCCCCGCAGACCCCCGCAGGCCCCTCTGCAAGGGCAGCACAGGGCCATATTTGGTATTCCTCGGCTGTTTCTGCGCTAGGCTTGTGCTGCTCCCACATGGCTCCAGACCCCTTCGGGTACAGCCATCTCTTGGAGGTTTCAGATGGCAGTCCACATCCTCCCAGGCCCCTGTGCTCCACGCTGGCCTTTGCCTGCCGGGATGCCCACGCAAGCCGCGATGGGAGGTGCTGTGGAAACGGGTGCCCGGCACCTCGGTGGTGACCGGGTGGCCCGTTACATGCCACCCGCGGCGGGGTTTGCCAACGGTAGAGAGTGCGATGAGGGGACCACGTCGGGAACGTTGACCGCCCAGTAAAACCTGGAGCCCAGAGCTGAGCGCCCGCTGCACCCCGGTCCCGCAGCGGGCGGGCGCCCCTGGGGAGGAGGAAGTGTCCCGTCCCGCCGGGGAAGTAGCTGCGCCAACCGGTTCCCCGCACCTCTGCGAGAGCCCGGGAGCGGTCTTGGCCGGCACCCCCGCCGGACGGGCGAAAGGGAACGCCCGGCGCCAGGCGGAGCGGGCTGCGGCCAGCTCCTCGGCGTCCCCCGGGGGACCCCGCCCGGGACATGCGCTGCTGACCGGTCCCCAGGCCGCGGGGCAGCCGCCACCCGGCCGCCCGGTATTACTCAGCCGCACAGTTACCCTCTCCCGCCTGCTTCGCCGCTGCCTCAGCGGGGCCCGCTGCCGGCGTGCGCCGGACAGCGGATGGGAGGACGCGTAGAGAAGCCTCCCTTCCCCGCAGAAGCGAAGCGGGACGGGAGAGGCGGAGGAGGAGGCCGGGGCGAGCGGGAGACGCGAGGAGAGGAGGGCGGGAGCGAGGGGCGGGCAGTGAGTCAGGCCGGGCCGCCGTGGAGCCCGGCGCCCCCGACCACGCTCGGGGCGGTGGCGGGAGGGGCGGGGGGAAGGGGCGGGGCGGGACGTACCAACACCCCCCCCGGGGGAGGATACTGAGGCACCCCTTCTCACCAGTCGCCCACGCCGCCCACGTTGCCAAGGGGAACCCCCCGGTGCGCGGGAGCGTCTGCGAGCCCACAGGCAGAGGCGGGGGCTGAGGCGACTTGCCTCGGGACGGCTGGAAAAGGGAGAGGGGGAGTGGGGGTCGCGGTAGGCGCGCGAGGCACACGCCTCTCTCTTCCCCCCCACCCCCCCCTCCCTGCGGCGGGGTGGTGTGGCCCGCTCTGAGGAGGGCGGGGAGCGGCGCACAGCGCCTCCCTAACTCAGTGACACGCGCACCCGGCGCGGGGAGGCGGCGGCTGGTCGGGGAGCGAGGGAGCGGGCGTCGTAGCGGCGGCGACGACTGGGAACCGAGCCCGGAGCATGGCAGGGGCTGAAGCCGCTGCGGAGGCTGCCGCTGGTTTCCTCCCTTCGCCGGCTCCTCCCGTCCGCCGGGAACTTTTTCCAGCGGCCGGCGGCGGTGCCTCCCCCCGGTGGTGGTGGCAACGGCGGCGGTTGCAGCAGCAGCAGCGGCGGCGACGACGGCTACGCTCGGCAGTGCCTCCCGGGCCGGGGCTGGGGCTGCTGGGGCTGGTTTTCTCTCGTTTCTGCTGCAGTAAGTGAAACTTTTTCCCGTTGGCGGCCGGGGCAGGGTGAGGGGGCGGGTAGAGGAGGAGGAGAGAAACCCGAGCCCCGGCAGCGGCGGGGGAGTCTGCCCGAGTTGGGGGAAACTTTGTGCGCACACCCGGACGGGCGGGGTGGCCGTTGCCTGCCGGCCGCTCCTGCGGGCAAGGGAGGCGAGTGGGACGCGGCCAGGGTCGCGGTACCCTCCCCCGGGAGCGACGGGAGAGGAGGATGGCCAAGGGGAGTCGGAGCTTACACCGCTCCGGGGAGACCCCCGGGAGCTTTCCCCGGTCTTTTGGCGGAGAACCCGCCATCCCCCCTAACATTCCCCCGCCGGCGCGGCGCACACGCTTTGAGGCCGTCGCCAGTAGGAGCGGATGCGGGCGTCCCGGGAGGCCCGTTGAGCCGGCCGTTGTGCCCGCCGTTGGGTTCGCTTGCCGCGGCGGGGACCGTTACTCGCGCGCTGGGGCCGGGGTGAGGGGGCGCCCGGGCGGGAGCCGCCAAGTTACTTGGGCAATCGGTTCCGCGCCTCACGGCGCCCGGCTCGGGTGGCCGCAACCTGGGGAGGGGCGGCGGGGGGGATGGTTGGCCCGCCGGCGGCGGGGCTGGAGCTCCTTCCCTGCGGTGGTAGGTTATCTGCCGTGATTCCCGTCCTGAGCGGCGGGCTTTCGCTTCTTGGCGGAAATCCGCGGCTGCTTCCCTCCCGGCTCCAGCCTGTGGGAAGGACAGAAGGGTGGGTCTTAGTACTCTCTGGGTGTACTTCGACGATGGGGGGAGGAATAGCACGCCCTTTGCTTCTGATGCTCTCGGCTTGCGTCCTTGTTTCTCCCCTAATTGGGATGGAGTCGGTGCTAGGTTGTTGTAGGCTTACGGCTTCGGATGGCTTAGCTCTTCTTGTGAGAACGGTCCTCTGTGCTCTGCATCACCCTTGCCTTGAGCAGCTCGTACTCGGGGCACTGCGGTGCGGGGCACCCCTGCGGCTTGACGGGAACTCACAGGAAAATACCAGCACACCCCTGCCCCCCTTTTCCCCCACTCCCCGTGCTTTTCCTGTGGAAAACAAGCGAGCGACGTAGCAGTTGGGAAGTAAATCAGAGCAGGATTGTTGTTGTTACTGCATGCAGTCTGGTGTCTTTTTTATAGCGGCAGAAGATGAGGAGGGAGGAAAGAAAAAGTGGACTTGGGCAAGAGCGCATTGAAACCCATCATCCTGCTGCTGTATTCCCAGTGCAGTAATGAATAGCTGGCAAGGATATTTTATTATAGGATACACCGTGTCCTTTCCCTCTTGAAGGAAGGAGGAACAAGTTAGAGGAGGGAGTCTCTGGAGGCTCATGTGATAAAAATACTGAGGAACTTGTAAGCCGTACCACTGTAAAGCAGTTGTGTAGTATCGGAGAAATGCTTTTTCAGGGAGGGAGTTGAGGCACTGCTGCTGCAAGGCTGTGCTCTCGCATGTAATAGTCTCCCCCCTCTGGCAATGATGTAGCTTTCAGAAAGAGATGATTGTTACTAATTTCAGCTTAAACACATGCATTTGCTGAAATAGAACCCTCTTCTATCGCATGTGTTCTATCTGTCCCCCAAGAAGGGCAGGCCTTGGTGTACAGCAGGTTTTTTTCGGAGGAAGATGATTAACTCGCTATTATACTTTGTTCTGATGGTGAACCTGTTACTGTTTGAATTTACTGAGGGCTAATGTGCTCACGTAAATTTTGTTGAGAGGACAGATTTGGTCCTACACAAGCTCAGTAACAACTGGGATACTTCTTAGAGTGCGAGAGTTCTGTGGAACTAGGTGGGTGGCTCCTTAACCAGAGTTTGCTGGGATGCTTCTTAAAATTAACCATATGTTGGAAAAGCCATCTAAATGTTTAATTGCTTATGCAGGATTTTTTCTGTGTTTCAGAGAGTATGTCCTGGCTACAGGAATAAGTGCTTGAATTGACATACCATTTTCTGGTTTTTAATAGATCATCAGCTATTAAACTAAGTTGCTGTTGAGATGCAATAGATCTTGTTTCAGGTCTTTTATGTTCTCTGGAGTTACTCGGCTGCATATTTTTAAAAGTGTTAAGACTCATTTTTCTTCCTCTTAAAATACATTCAACAGGTTATTTTCACCCACATAAAACTGTGGTGCTCTCAGTTGGTAACAAGCACTTCAATAAGACAGGGTTTAGCTTTATTTGTGGCAAATGAACTTTTTCAGTATTAAGAAGCTGTTACAGTTCAAAACTTTAAGGCTTGAAAACTTAGTTTTCATAAGGTCAGCAAACTTGTTGCATGCTTTTTTCCATCTAGTTCAGGGTGAACTTTCTGTAGCTAAAAGGGTGAAGCTGCAGACTTCACACTTAGGAGTAAAATTAGTTTGGCAATGCTATGTCAAGATAATAATAACAATGAATTTAAGAGCATCTGTGTGCTGTCTCATGTGGTAGCTTACTGTTTTAGTCTTGATAACTGTAACTCAGATATTAGTCTTCCCAGTTTCCTTTTGGATATGTGAACTTGACTAATAAGGCTTCCGAAGGTCTGCCAAAAGAAGGAATGTTGTGATGAAATGCTCTTTTTCAACTGCAAAGTTTGGCAGTGCAATCTACGGATAAAAGGGAAAACTTGTCAAACTATTGGTGACTCTTGCACTGTGAGGTAAGAAGTAGGGGAAGGTTTTTTTTTTTCTCAATTATCTTAGTCTTTAGATTAATTTTTTGCCCCTGAAATTTCCCACAATTGTTGTATTTATCTCTGGCACAGGTAACTGTGAAGGAAAAATAACGATTGTAACTTCCTAGTAGTGCTTGTAAATACATTTTGAGCATTGTTAGATGCAGATGGAAACTGAAGCCACTGACGACTTCTGGTCAACAATCTTCCATCAATCAATTCTGATAATACTAGCAAAAGGAAGAATTGAAAATGGCACTGCAGACAGAGGGGAAAAACCCAAAACAAACCACTAGTAGAAAAACTTGAGTATCAAATCAATTTTTATGTAATCATTTTGACTGATGACTAGAACAATGATCTGTAATTCATCAGAGAAATATTGCCCAACCTCCTCCCCAGCAACTCAAACAGAAGGGGGAAGGGAGAGAGCTAAATTGGTCTGGAATCTGAAATAACATCAATGATTGGATTTTATTTTTTTTAATAAAAATAAACCTTCTTTAATGCTCTTAGGAGAGTGAGACTATTGAGTTCAGATTACATGTACAAGTAATTCTTCCACTTCTCAGATGAACAGCATGTGGTGTAATGAAGTATGTACTAAACTTATATGATGAAATTTATTGTAGATTTGGACTAGAGTGGTATGGCATCCATAAGAAACTTTGTCATAGCCTTTAATGTCTAACATAACTTCATGTACGTTGTGGTAAATGATTTTCAGCTATACTTTGTATGAGGACCTGTGTGCTACTAAATGAACTGCTCATACATTAAGTGCCTTGTTAGTTTGCACACAGTGATAAATTCTTTTTGAAAGTAAGCATGAATTAAGAACTAAGTGAAATTGCAAAGTGAGGTTAATAGAAAGGAAAATATACAATATGTTTCAGGTACTTCATTGAGGAAATAAAGTTTTTTGAGTTTGACTTGTTGATTATGTTAAGCTTCTCAGGAAGGCTAGGAACAGAAATCTTTGCGGAGGGTACATGTTTTTAAATTCCTATAGGTTTGTTTTCTTAGAGCAGTCTGGAGTACAAGCTCCAGACTGTAGCAGAGCTGGAGGAGTTGGATTATAAATTCGTGGATAAATGCAGCATACAATATAGGGGGAAAAAAAGGGCGGAAATTCCCAGGTAACTGTTGAACAGAATGGCCTATTTGACTAGAATGTTTTAATGATTTTTTTCAGGTAAAGTCATATAAAAAAAATATGACTTCAAGCAAACCAGGGTGCTACCTTGGAAAGGAGAAAGTGTGTTAGTGTTCAAACAGACAACAGAATGTATTTTTTCCTTGCTGTGTGTTAAAGGCAGTAATGATAGTTTAGAAATTTATGTCTGAATGCATATTTATTTTTTGAAAAATGTTTTGGAGAGAAATGTGCTTTTTAAAAGATGTTAATACTATAGAAGGTATGTTAAACAGTGAAGAGAATGAAAAGTTGGTTAACTGTGTAGTAGGTAGAGCAGCATGAGAAATTGCTGTGTGAACAGATAGTGATGGCATTGGTGAAAAAACCCAGAACTTCAAATGGTGGCACAGTTAAATCAGAATTGTTTGATTAAAAAAATAAGCCAAAGTCCATACTTCAGGATAACTCAATATAATACACAGTGGGCTATTTTGGAACAGTTCTTGTCTCTGTTTCATTGTGGTAGGTCTGTTGTGTTTAAGGTCACTGTTAAGCTGCAGTGCTCTTATGAAATGCGAAATAACATGTAGATGCTAACATTTTAATGAAATATATTGTATAGACTTGTAATTCTTGACTGCTATTTAAATATTAGGCAAGACAGTTTCAATTTATCTGTAGCATTATACAGAAGTAATACAGGTTAGAGTTGCTCAGATAAGTGGTTATAAAACTTGCATGGACTGGATGAAGGGAGGTTACAATAATCATAAATTTTAGGGTGAATGAAATGTGAGCATGCCAACTAATGTTTTTGCTTCTGGTGTGCAAGAACTCCCATATAGATGTATATAGAAGTGAAGTGTAATGTTGTTGAAGATTTGAATGCTGTATTATAAAATAATTGTGAGGGCTGTTTAGCCACTTGTGCTACATAAAGGTTGATCAGTTTCTTGATTTAAACTATGTTTCTCTCTTGCCTCCTCAAGTAACTTAATCTCGTGTCATGGAATATGAAGATTGCTTGACATTGAACAAGAGCAGGCTCTAGCAGGATTTATTCCTTGTAAGAGTAAAGTATCCTGTTCAGAAATATGGTAAAATCTAGATTCTCTTTTCCATTTGCTTTAGGTAGTATGCCTCCCAGAATGATGTTGGGGAAACAAAGGACTGCTCTGTAGCAGGAGAAGCAGAAATATGTTGTCTATACAGAGCATCTGTACCAGCTGATTACTCTTCAGGTGCTGGTGGTAGAGCTTTTAAGGAATGCAGCATCACAGGTGTAAATGCATCTGTGAAAAGGGGAAAGGAATTGGGGGTGTGTTGCTGCAGTGTATGGGGCTGATGAGTAACACTTGTGGAGCTTCAAGAAAAGTATCAGAAGCTCTAGAATCAAAATTAAATCTCAGCTTGAAAAACAAAATTATTAGTAAATAGAGTTAGGGTAACATAAATACAAAACCTGGTAGACAACTGGTAGAAGGTAATCTTGCTAAGTGCCAGTTACCTGCAGTGCTGTTGGTAAATGTTGTCCTTTTTCCAGTGTTGATTCAGTTATCTGTTGAAGTGCAATAAACTTGAAGTGTATTACTTTCAATCCTGTGTTACACCAGATTTTTGGAGGTAGGCTGACCTGCTGTCCTGTGACTGAATGCGGCTTTGTCCAAACAGAGTTCTTCATTGGAACACATGGCTACAGACTGGTTAGATAAGTCTGCGAAGAAGTGAGACTCCTGAGATTGTGTATTGCTGTGGAGTCCTGGTACATTACTGCTTAAAGACCAGTTGTGTGATGACAGATTACTTTGCTGTAGCACTGTTTGTGTTTGTACTTGGGCTTGTTTCCAGCTTGGCAAAAACATGTTGTATCAATTCAGAATTATTTGAACCTTTTTTAATCTGCATGATCACTGTACTGGCTAGCATATAAATACTAATGCTGAAGTTCCTGTGAGGAGTTTTGTTAGGGACCTGGTAATTGGATACTAACTGAATAGCCAGGTTGATTGTATAAATTTTTAGTTATGTGGATAAATTACATTGTTATATGAATAGCTGTAAGTATAATTATTAATTGCTATTGTGTTGTTATGCCCCAGATTGTTAGTTTTTACTGTTACGCTTATTTGAAGGGGAAGAGGTATATATGATCTTTAAATGGGTTTTTTAACCCAAGGTGTGGTATTGGAGGTTTTGTAAGAGTTGTTTTTAGTAGGATTAACCTATGTAAAACAAGATTACAAGCCGGTGTAAAACCTCTCTCAAGAGGTAAAAAGGTCCTTAATGCTGTTCCCTACTCCTGGCTAGAAAGCAGATGGATTGCGTAGAAAAGAGTATCATGTAAGTATGGGAAGAAATCCCAATGCAAGCTAAGAAACAAAAGATGGGAATAACTGAGTACAGGTAAAATGGGAGGAAATAGGTGAGAAGCAGTTAAGCAGCAAAACATGCTGTAAAAGGCCATGTCAAGGAAAACTATTGTTTGTATCTATAAAGTGAGGTGAGAGGAAAAAGTTGTGGGAGCTTAGCTTTTTGTAATCCCCTGGATGTGAAAAGACCATGAAGGTGTAAAAATAATGGGTTGAAATGAGGTGGAAGTATGTATGGGCAAGGCTTTTAAAGGGGCTCATACACTATTTACTTTAGTCCTGGAAAAGTTAGGCCAGTGACTGCTTACCGCAAAACTTAGTACAGGTTCATGAAGATGATCTTTGAAGCATAGCACTATGCTTTAAGTCATAATCATAGTAAAAAACTGCACAAAACTAACCCCCCAAATACCCCACTGTTTTCTTTAGTATTATCCAGTAGATGCATGCTTCAAGATTTTGCTCTTTTTCAGGTAATAAACTTTTTAGACTTGGGACTTTTTAAAATGTCAACTCAAAAGCTGGTATGTCTGAGTTACCAATAGAATAAAATTAGCAGCAAGAATAAAAAACTTAAGAAGTCTTGAAACTTGAGTTTCTCTATCCTTGTACCTGTTTTTTTTTTTTTTTTTCCCCCCCCCCAAGTGTCACATAGGAAGTTTAACATTAGTGTGTTATCAAGGTTGCTTTTAGTTCAGGTTGTGAAAAGTAACCAGCTTTCAGACTATCCTCTTTAATTGCAGTTGCATTCTTCTGTTAAATATTTTTTCGGATTTTCACTTAAGTAGTGTACAGAATAAAAGCAGTTTATTTTTTTAATGTTCACATTGTTAACTGGAGACTAGTGTAGCTTGTCCTCAAGAGTTGACTGGTGAACTAGGATTACCTACAGCAGGAGATGGCTCTTGTAGATTCCCCCCCCATCAGATTTTCATTATCTGCCATTTAAGATCCCTTTTTATATCTACAGTGAATCGGTGTCTTCTCTTTTTCTGTTACTCAAGGTTGGTACGATATGATAATTTTGAAGCATGTCCTTAGTATCTTCCCAGGGCTAGTTTGAACAGAGTGTGTTCCTTCAGTGACTCTGTTGTGTTAACCACGTAGAAGGTAGCTATCACTGTAACTATGCAGCGGTGCGTGCAGAACTCAAACCCACTGAAACAGCAGTCTCCTGCAAAAAAAACCCTGTACCTGCTAAAAGATGAGTAAAGGGTAGTGCAACTGGTCTCCATAGTTGATATGTGTACAGATGAGTGGAGAAAATAAGCTGAGCTGACTTGATTGGATGTATTAGTTAACTTTCAGACCTGTGTTTTTTTCACTAGCCCTGGAGGTAGAAGATTACAAATAAGCATTGAGGAATTCTTCCTCCTGTATACCCTCATGGGTATTCTTTCCCTGCTTGTGTTGGTGGTTTTTTTGCTTGCAGTACCACTCGTGCTGCAGTATGGTTAAGCTGAAAACTATTGCTGGGACAAGCATGAGTAAGAACAGCCTGTTCGATGAAGGATTGTTGGAAATAAAATGTGGAAAAATTGGGATTACGTTCAAAATGGAAAACTGGATTTACTTCATTTCTGTGTACGTAATATGTTAGAACAATAGTTTAGCCAAGCATAAGTTAAATGACATCAAATAGAAGGAACTTAAGAACAGAGTAAAAAATGTGAGGGGGACTTTTATTGTATATTAAATTGGGGTAATTGTTTTCATCTATTTTACTGAATTTCTTGTACATCACCTGTTGGTCCTTGCCACAATAAAAATATTTAGTCAACTCTGCCAAAGATTATTACTAGAGATAGGAGAGAGAGAGCTGCTAAGCTTGCTTCTGTTTTTTTAACATAGTTGTAAAGATTGATAGCGTTTGCATTATAAAAACCCATTGCTGGGTCTGTCACCAGTGATGCTACTTCTGTGCTTTAAATGTGTCAATGGAATTTTGATTTCAAAAGGTAAACATTCTCGAAAAAGAAGTGATGTTACGACTTCATTAAGGTACTTCAACATTTAAAGCAGCACTACAGATCTCAAGAAATCAACCATGAGAACGTGATGGTTGTGACCATATCGTTAATCACTTCAGAGCTTTAAATGCATCCTGTTGAAAGTTTCAGTGTGGTGTTGGCAGCTGAGGAAGCATAGAACAGTCTACCTCTGTTAACTCTGAAGTGCAATATACTGATTTGTACAGGATATCTTGTATAGGAAGAAGTATACTAAATTCTGCATAGCTATGTTTCTGCTTTTTGGGGTATCAGAGGTAGCTCAAGCTTCTGCACATAGTGTGTATGTCAGGAATTGGAGCAGGAATGGTTTGGAAGGGACCTTAATGACCATCTATAATTCTGTATGTGTAAGATGAGAGTTTAGTTCGGTGGTTGTACAGTGAGGAGGCTTAAGACTATAACTAGATTAATCCTACTTGATGTGTCAGTGTTTTCACATGAGCATTTAATAACTTGTTACCTTCTGACAAATCAGAATGTAGTCTGCTAAGAGTTTTGTGGCAGCTTCATAGAAGATCTCTTAAAGATTCTGCTGAGAGTATTTTGCCTTACAGAAAGAGGCAAGGACTATGTGACTCCATGGAAATGTTAGCAAAAGCTCCTTTGGTGATGAATTTTTGGTGATATATTTTGTGTGCTGCTCAATAACTATGTTTTCCAAGACTCAAGAGGCATGGCGATAAATTGATGTGGCTGCAAATAAGGTGACAACTAAAGTAAGTGAAGAGGAGGAATCATGCTGTTTCCACAACTTGAGACTGCTCTGAAAAGTGTTCCTGAATGAATTAAATCAGGAATACAAGACTGTATTGCAATACATAGTACAAGACTGTGGACGTAGGAAGAAGGTCTGCTAAACTTGCCTGCAAGTTACTAACCTGACAAGTTACCTTGACTACAGAGGCTTTTAACAAGGTTTCCTAAAATGTCCTTGCAGTCATAATTGTTGAGATATAATGTTTAGGAAAGTGCATCAAGTGGGTGTAAAAAATGTGTGTACTGCTGGGCTCAATACTCTGATCAGCTGTGCACAGCCCATGTGGAGGCTTTTTAGTAGTGGTATTCATTAAGAATCAGTACAGTGGCAGTTGGTCTGTATTTCAACCCATCTTCTAGGTCAGTAATGCTCTCTGAGCAAGTTTATGGAAACTATGAGATAGTGAGGGGCAATTGATACACCAGAGGCTAAGGATAATTGAGTGGGATGTCTGTGGGCTGGAGAAATAGCTGGCAAGAATGTCATGAAATTCAATAAAAGCAAATACTCCATCTTTCTTGGGCAGGATGACTCCATGCAGCAGCACAGATATGGTGCTAATTGGTGAAAAGCAGCTTTACAGGAAAGAACTTAGGAGTCTTTGTGGGTCAGTATGTACCTTTGTGATGTGAAAGGTGAAGAGTAGCTGGGCATGGTCAGCCAGTTGAAGGGAGCAATTATTCTCTGTGATTTGGAGCTTCCGAGATTGCCCCTAGAGTACTGTGCTCAGTTTGTACTCCCAGGCAGGAGGCAAGATGCTGAGGAGCCTTTAGAAGCCTACAAAGATAAGGAGTCAGCAGGACATAATGTATGAAAAGGGGCTGAGAAAGTGAGTTTGAGCTTTGAGGGAAGTGGGGAACCCTAATTGCTGGTTAACACTGTTTAATGAGGAGGTGAGGGAAAATGAGGATGGGCTCTCCTTAGGTATGCCCAGGGAAAGGTTGAGAGGCAGGAAACAAACTACAACAAGGAAAATTCTAATAATGTATTAGTGGTGTTTTTTCCCACATTAAGAACTGAAACAAGCTGTGGAATCTCTGTCCTTGAAAACGTTCAGAACCTGACTGATATGATGACCCTGAGTAATATGATCTTACTTCAAAGTTGGTTCTGCTTTCAGTTGGCGGTCAGATTGGATAACCTTCAGAAGTCCCTTGAAGTCTAAATGAGCCTCATTTTGTGCATGGGTAGTCAGGAGCTACTACTATACTGTATTTGCTAACCCTGGAAGACAAGTAGAAGTAGTTGGAAGACTTTTTCTATTAATAAAATGTCCAAGTAAAATTTGAAACAAGTTTTTCCTATAAAACTTTTTTTAAGTAAGCTTTTCGCAGTTAAATTGGTCCCCGCTTGTAACTCCTGAACTGTGTAATAACTCCTAGAGAATTTCTTAAAGATTTGCTTACATTTCTTCTGTTACTTCAATTAAGTAGTCAGTAAGATCCAGTCCTTTACACCACAAAGCTGAGTGACAGCATAACAAATACTGAAAATGTAGTTTGGCAGCAAATAGGGTAGATGTTATCCAGCATTAATACACTTGGCTATTGGTTACCTAGGGTTACTGTCCTGATGCCATTCCTGGACAGAAAGGGTTAACTTTCTAGCATAGCTTGCAGTAGACAGTGGCTTTAAGAGCTAAAAAAAAGCCAGCAGCAATGCTGGGGACAGCAGGCATCTGCATAACTTTTGTCATGTATCTGGTAACTCCTCAGATCTTGTCATGGACAGTTGAAATACAGGCATCATATTTCATGGTTTGCTGCTCCTGACAAAATGCATTCATTTTGTATTTAATAATGTGGGTGCAGTTCTTAATATTGGCAGGTAATGCTCAAACTTTATGAGTAATTGTAAATGAAGTTAATGTTTAGCTGTCTTCCTAAACTGAATTGCGACTTTGCTACTTAATGTAGTACAAAGTGCAACCTCCCTTCTCATCCCCTGGGCCTTGTGACTTCCTAGAGTGGGTGGTACAGCTTACTAAAAGTAAAGGAGTGGTCTGCTTAAGGGAAGCAGGCTTTCTTAGGGAGTGAAGGTCTTGTTCCTTTGCTTAGGATATTGCACATCAGTGCTCCTGGCTGGTTTTTAATGGTTTTGCAATTTCAGTGTAGGAGGTACAATTGTGGGGGTAGGGAATGCTTAAGTGCTGTATACTTAGCAGATTTTCAGGTCTTTAAAGTTCATTTCACACAAAAGCAAAACCCAATGCATCATCAGCCCCCAAAACCCAATAGTTGGATTTAAGAAATGCAGAATTTTTGCTTCTGCTTAACTTGTTATCTTATCCTAGGGCTTTCTATAAGGACTGTGTACAGTCACACCACCAAATACAGTGGGCAGTCTCTCCGAGTATGCCATGTTCCCTTCTCCATTTGAAGTTGGAGCTATGTCCATTCCTTCTTGACTCCATTTCCTGCTTTAATCTTCCTATGTAAATATAATATCTTGTTTAAGATGCATAAAATGTCAATACAGCGTTTTTTTGTGGGTTTTGCTCTCTGCAAAATGGCTGAAATGTCTTATGTAGGTTTCTAAGTTACCTGGAGTCAGAAGATGTTATTTGTGCTTAAGGCTTCATTCTTGCTTAAGTTTAATAGGGATTTCGAGGGCACTGCTTTTCAGTATTACACACTTTTAAATGGCCATCATTTTGACTTGTCAATACCAGCCAGCAATTTTAGTAGTACGTGTTCCAAAATTGTCTGGGGCTTCTTGTGCTGACTTATTAAACTGTCTTGTGTTCATACTGAATGAACTTACCTAAGACTAAGGCGAGCAGTCTGTGTAATCTTCCACTTTGACTTTATTGGCCATTATTGACTAAACAGTTCAGAAATCCTTTTCCCTCCCACCACTACTTTTGAGTAGATTAAAAAAAAGGCTTAGTTGTAGTAAACTGATTTTAAACATGATCACTTTTAGACCATCTATTTGAACATGAAGTTAAAGAGTAATTGTGAAATCTGAAAACTGATGGCTAATTGTTTCTGACTCCATAGATTAAAGGCAAACTAAAGGTATTGTTAATAATGAACGAACAAGTAGAGCCTGAGAAGTGCAGTGTAGCATGGGAGGAACAAAGCACGTAAGTGTGGAAAATCAAGTTACTGGGTAACTAAGTACTGCTATAGTACTGCTCAAGCTTATAAATACAGGCATGGAAGTAAGTTCTTGATTTATGTTTTTCATAGAATCTTTAAGGTTAAAAAGACCTTGAAGGTAATCAAGTTCAACCATCAACAGCACCATGTCTAATAAACCATGTCCTGGAGTGCCTCATGTACAGTCTTTTTAACACCTCTTCCAGTGCCTGACCACTCTTTTGTTGAAGAAAGTTTTCCTAATATCCAATTTCAACCTTCCCCGATTCAACTTGAGGCCATTTCTTCCTGTCCTTAAAATAGTTACATGGGAGAATTGACCAACTCCCACCTCACTATTGCCTCCTTTGAGGTAGTTGTAGAGCGATAAGGTCTCCCTTTAGCCTCTTCTCCTCCAGACTAAACATCCCTGGGTCCCTCTGCTGCTCCTCATAAGACTTGTGCTCCAGACCCTATACAAGTTCTGTTGCCCTTCTCTGGACCCATTCCAGCAGCTCAGTGCCCTTGTAGTGAGGGGCCCAAAACTGAACACAGTACTTGAGGTGTGGCCTCACCAGAGCAGAGTACAGGTGTGTGATTAATTGCACAGGCTCTGTCAGGGTGTAGACCAGAGACCTCTAGTAATAAATGCGTGCAAGCTTTTATACTTCTGCAAGTTGTTCATGTGCTATCAGTAGTTCACTGATAGGGGATTGCCTTGTGTTCATGTGCCTTAAGCTTTAAGCTGATAAATTCTTTATTCTGTTCACACGCCTCTACGAAGATCAACCAGCATCCTGTTATTGTCTCTGTCAGCGTCCTGGAATTTCTCTCAGCATCAGTGTCCTTGAAGTTGTTACTTCTTTCCCTTGAGAATAACTCCAGCCAGTGTTTCTTCACAGATAATATTATCAATACCAATACTGTCAATTCCCACGCAGGTGCATGTTTACTTCCCTAGTCCTGCTGGCCACAGTATTCCTGATGTAAGTCAGGATGTTGTTGGCTTTCTCGACCACCTAGGCACGCTGCTGGTGTATGTTCAGCTGGCTGTCAAACAGCACCCCTAGGTCCTTTCCAGACTCTTTGCCATGCCTGTAGCATTGAATGGGGTGGTTGTGAACCAGGTTCAGGACCTGTCCAGATCCCTTTGCAGAGCCTTCCTACCCTCAAGCAGATGGATGCTCCCACCCAATTTGGTGTCATTGGCAAACATTGAGGAAGTACTCAATCCTTTCATCCAGGTAATTTGATAAAGGCACTAAATGATACTGGCCCCAAGACTGAGTACTGAGGGACACTGATTGTGACCGACCACCAACTACTGGCAAGGTGCTTACCCTGGTAGGCTCACTTACCAGCTATGTAAGGAAGTTATCTTCCACACACTCCAGAAATCTCCTAGACTGTTTCTTCTCAGTGATGTTGTATTTCCAGCAGACACCTGGTAAGTTGAAGTCCTCCATGAGAACAAGGGCTAGCAATTGTGAGACTTCTGCCAGCTGCTTGTAGAATGCCTCATCTACCTCTTCATCCTGGTTGGGTGGTCTGTAACTCTCCCAGCAGAGTATCTTCCTTGTCCATCTTCCTCATCTTTACCTGTAAGCACTTGACCGTAACACAATCATTGAGCTCTATTTGATCAAAACACTCTCTGACATAGAGAGCTACTCTCCCACCTCTCCTTCCATGCCTGTCCCTTCTGAACAGCATAGAGCCATCTATTTCAGCATTCCAGTCATTTCACCATGTTTTTGTGATGGTGACTGTCATAGCTATCCTACTGCACAGTGGTCAACTGCCATTCTAAGTGTCTTGTGCAGTCTTGTAGTAATATATGGACTCTGGGTGACTGTTGCAGCTTTCTTGTGCTGACTGTCAGAAAATACTGGGAAATGCCTGAAAGATTGAGTATTAATTCATGATTGCTAAGATGCCAGCAGTTACAGCCCAGCTCAGTTTCTTTATTAATATAATGTTATTGGCTTAAGGGAATACTACAGCAGAGATCTTTACTAGCAGTGTAGGGTTATAACACTGCTAGGCACTAAGGTATTTAGTACTTTGAAGAGAAAAAAAGCTTTTAATATCTGGACCTTTAGTTCAGGCAGGATATTACATAATAGCAGAAGAACTTGCTTATGAATATGTCTGTTGCCCAGTACTCTTGGTAGCATGCAGGATTAAATCTTGATTTGCTGATTCTATAGGTAATGCATTCAGCAGTATCTGCTCAAGTCTGTCAGCATAGTGGTACCTTGCCTAACTTTCTGACAGGTTTCAACTGAGAAATGTTGTGACACGTGCTGGCTTTTGTCTTTTTAAGAAAGCTACTAGCTGGTATTTGTACTTCTGCAGGAGCGCTGGTAGTCTTAGCACTTAAATTATCAGATGGAGGAAGTTAATATTGCTTAAACATCTAATTTTATGGTGATGAATCTCCAAGTAGTCTGATATATAACTGGATCTACTTCAAGCAAGACTCAGTGGGTTTTTGCCTCTTACCTACATGAATCATTATTCTTTAAATCAATATTAGAAGTTGTTTGCTAATGAGAAATGCCTTATGAAGAAACCAATACCTAGAAGTTCACTTGTGTTTCTGGTGATTGGTAAGTGTCCTGGTTGGAAATGATGAATATAGCTTATACCTGTGTTGAAGGTGACCTGTTGAACACTTGGGAGACATCACAGGCTTTCTGTGAATGTATTTTCTCTGTGAGCTGGTGCTGATAATGATTCCTTTGACTTGAGCATTCTGAAAACCTGGATCTGATAGATGAAGTCAGTGATTATGTGAAGAATATCTTGCTGCTAGTAACTTCTACTCTAGGATAGACATGAGTTTTCTAAGTAATCTAGCCAGATACACATTGCAGTTAACTCTTATGATTAGTGTGGCTGTGTATGTATCTACTGTTGAGTAGCAGAATAGCTTATAATGAAAGATAGCAAACTGCAGTGACAGATCGTGTACTGACCACTTCCCTGTTGCATTTTTGATTCTCAATGTGGTTGCCTCGTATTTCTGTCAGTCTAGTTAAAGGTAAAGGTTTCATATGATAGTGCTGAGAACTTCCTTGTTGGACTTAGGTGTGCATATCTTGTTTTTGCAAGCTTGTTGCAAGGTAAAAGATTGTGTTATTGATGATAACACAGATTTTGAAATCAATCAGCAGTGATGGGCAGAAACTCTTGAAACTTAGGTGATATTTAGTGCTTGAACTCCCACCTCCAGTTTTCTGCTTCCCCTCATTAAAAAAGGCAAAAAAGCCTTTTTTGAATATTGTGATAGCATTAAATAGCTTTTGCAAATAAGGAGTGGAGAGGTTTGGAGTCCTGAAGGAAGTGTGGAAGAGTATTTATTTGACCAAACTGTCAGTTAGCAGTGGCTGTGTTCTTGCAAGGACCTTTTTCTGCGGAGAATTCATATGGTTAAAGCTATAGTTCTGGTTGGTGCTGAAGGACAGTTGGATCTTGTCTTTTGTGTTTATTGGAGTATAAGGTGCTCTAATTATGTAACTACTTGTAACAACTACACTTGCCCTTGCTGAACTTGGTTAGGTTTCTCTTCACCCAATTCTGCTGACTGTCCAGGTCTTGTTGAGTGGCAGCACAGCCTTCTGGTGTGTTGGCCACTCCTCTGTTTTGTATCATCAGCAAATTTGCTAAGGGTATGCTCTGTCCCCTCATCCAGGCCATTGATGAATGCGTTGAATAAGACTGGACCGAGTACTGATGCTTGGGGCACACCACTGGCTGCAGGCCTCCGACTAGATGCTCTGCTGTTTATCACAACCCTCTGGGCCCCACCATTCAGCCAGTGTTCAAGCCACCTTGCTATCCAGTGATCCAACCCACTATTAACTCGTCTTTTGTGTTTCAAAAAAAATCAAAAATCTACTGGATCTCTTAAACTTTCCAATCAGAGGTTTGATTTACATGAGTAACTGTTTTTTAATATCCCTGGCATTTTAGTGTATCTAGATCCCAAAGTTCCAGAGCAATAGATACAGAATGCTTCACGTTCTTAAATATATTTATGTGTGTGAGTCCCCTCAGTCCTCCTTTCCCCTAGTTTATAATCCTGAGCATGGTGCCATATGCTATGGAATATCCCTTTGGCCAGTTTGGGTCAGCTGTCCTGGCTGTGTCCCCTCCCAGCTTCTTGAGCAGCAAAGGCCTTGGCCCTGTATAAGCTCTGCTCAACAATAATGAAAACATCCCTGTGATATCAATACTCTTTTCAGCACAGATCTAAACTATATCCCCATACTAGCTACTATGAAGAGAACTTACCCTCTCCCAGCCAAAATCAGCACAATTTGAAAAAAAGAGTACTTAATCTCAATTTGTCCCCCTGTCTTGTCTTTTTTTCTTTTTTTTTTTCGGGGGGAAGGGGGTGGAATTGGGAGGAATGGGGGATTGGGAGATTTGTCTAGTTAAACAGAGGTTAGAATGTTCTTTGCAGAAGAACTTCCAGCTGTCTAATAGCTTACCTCACGTACTAGTTCAGTGTGTCTTGTAAACATCTGAATGCTTAGTATTAGGATAAAAGTGACTATCTTGATTTGCTATGTGCTAACATACGTAGATGATTATAATGTTGGGGCCTGTAAACTGGATATTGATGTTACATCGTTTAAATTGAAATTCCACATGAAGTTTTAGAGATCACTGGACTCCAAACATTCTTTGCAAGTACTGTATTTATTTTCTTGCTGCTTGATTATAAAGGGCTGTGCAGCATGGTAGGAAGCAGAGTATATGCATGGGCACTGTCTCCACCCTGTGTGGAGGGAGGGTGAAACCAGAACGGAAGCACCAGTTGCCATGTGAAGAGAACAGCACTGTGAAATAGGAGTAGTGGGTCACAGCCATGCCTGACTTCAAGTGCAGAGGATCTGATGAGTTGGGCTCAAGCTATGTCAATATTGCACTCTGACTTTAACTACTCTAACTTTCTGTTTTAGTGGAGTTAAAAACCTCTTTCTAATCTTGTTTCCTTGCTTTGATGAAAATGTCAACCTTGCTGATAATTGTTTATTGTGGTATTGTAGAGGTTTGCATACTTAATCCCCCTGAAACATTTGTATTAGGATGAGAGTATTTTGTTCAGTATTGTGTTATCTGGCCTTTAAACAGGTAATAGGAATTTCTTGTCTGTGGGCTCTGGATGCCATTTTGTGAATGGTGGCTGTTGTCTTCCTCATAAATACCAGTATTTCTTGATACCTAGCTATACGTATATATACATGTTGATTCAGCAACTAGAGGAAGGTAATTGACTGTCTCTTCCATCAGATTTAGGGAATGAAGGAGCTGAGTACCATAAGGCTGTTGGTAGAAAGGTGTGAGATGTTGTCAGCTTTACCCTTAGGAGCAACAGGTAGAGGTTCAAAGTTCTTAAATTCTGCAGAACATCCTGTGACAGCACTTAACTGAGAATGTTTCTGCCTTTAGCTTGATGTTATGAGAAAAACTTGCTCAAGCAGGAGGTTAAGTTTTTGATTGAGACAGTACTGAACTTGAGACTGACGTTTTCATGTCTTCTCAACTTAACCAGTTCTTGTGGCTAGTGTCTTCAATGTCGAGGGAGCTTGAAAATTGTAAAAAAAAAAAGTTGCACATGAGATGAAATTTCTCAACCAGAAATTACATTTTCCATAATACAGTGTTTGTAAGCATGTAGGCTAGAGTCACCTAAAGCAGAACTGCTTACATGTTAGATGAACCTAGTTTTGGTCCATTTGTATGTATACGTAATTAACATTGAGATTCTAATAGATACATTTTCAAGTGATGAATGCGTGTGAGCCACAGTAGTGATATGTCAGGGCAATGAAAAAATCTTAGGAATGTGTTATTTAAACAATTGTTATAAAGTTCCTAGTTTCTTTTTGGTATCAGATGAAGTTGATCTCTGGATTCAAAAGATGAGTCCCTTGAACTTTAAAATGAAAAAGCAGCCGGAGTAGGTGGCAAATGCAGAGAAAAGCTAAGAGGATCTCAGTAGTATTGGCTCAGACTTATCAATTGCTATGCCTCATTTCACCAAAATGTTTTGCTGTCTGGTAGGCTTTAATGTGTCTGGTTTAGTCTTGTGATAAACACTCAACAAGGTTTTAAGAGTTGCTCTCCTAAGATAAAAATAATATACTAGTGGTTTGCTGCGTTTTTTAAGAGTGTGCTGTATTAGAAAGGGAACTTGAGCTGAGCCTAGCACATGTAATGCTTATAGAAGTCAACTTCATGCCATATACCTGCTCCCAGCCCACTCACTCAAAAGACTTCATTGACAAACTAGCACTAGTAGTATAGCACAGGTTATATTACTACCTATTTTATGTAAGTGCAGGGTTTTTTTTGCTAAGTACTTGCTTAAGAATTTAAATAAAGCTGGTGTTGAAGTGTTTTATACTATATAATCTTGAATCTCTTCCATTCCTTGGTTCTGATCTTTTTTTGACACAGTAATTTGACTGTGCTCTGTTATTCAAGACACACACTGACTTCTTCCTGGTAATTTAAGCATGTATTTTTACAAAGCCTCGAGTTGGGGTTTCAGGCCTGTTTTCTGAGGTGTCCTTAACGGATCTGATTCTCTAGCTAAACACATTAAAAATAAAAACAAACAATCAACAGCAGCAAAAAGCTAGAACGTGTGGCTGTGGTCCTGTTGTTTCTGCTACATTGCCACTTGTAATTTCACTAAGTAGGGAATGAGCCAATTTGGATGGCTAAATCAGGAAGAACAGTTTTGGTAGGTTGGTGTCTCTTAGGTACCTGATGAGTGCTGATGCAGGAGAGGGAGGGCTGGAAGGTGTCTCAGCTTTCTGATGCTGGCCGAAATTAAACTGACCTAACAACAATGCTTAGCCTGATCTTGAGTTTCATGGGCAGTTCTGCTGACATAGCAACTTGCTGTCACTAAAATGGGTTGTTCTTCCTCTGATCTGCTGCTGATGGGAACTCTTCTTTGTGCATTTGTGTACTAAGGCCAGTTATACCCATGAGATGAATAACTTGCTTATGTTGAGAAAAATGGTGGGGTTTGTGTTCTTTTGCAGTTTGGCTTTTTTGTCTTGTGGAAACAGTTGACAGCTAGTGCAAAGTAAGTGGCTCAGAAGTGTTGTCTCAGTGCTTTGCCAATGGTATGCTGTTAAGCAGGCCATGGTTCTATAGCAGATAACACAGATTGCTTTGTAATTAGCCTTGTGCATGTGTTTCATACAGAAAATCTCTAAATCTACTACTTGTTACAACTGATAACAAGGCTGGAAGTGTGGAGGCCTCTTTCACAGCATGGGTACTTTGTTGTATTAAGAAGATCATTATATTTTCAAGACTCTGAATTTTCTTAGTATCTTTTTTCACTTGGAGAAAAGCTAGATTAAAAGTTACTAGTGAACAGCTCCTGGTATCATGGTCAGTATTTGATAACTTAGTTCTGTGCTTTTTAACACTAGAAGGGAGCTTTAGGGATTTGTTTTTTAGTTTACTTTTCAAACTGCTTTTTGACAAGCTGAGCTAAATGAGATTGCTAAGTGCATTGCTGTTTCAAATACAGTACTCATAATAGTCTGAAACTGGAGAGATACTGAACACAATATATAATCTTGGTAAAAACTTTCTTTGAAAAAAGATGAAATCTTGTTTACCTGAAATAGAACAATAGCTTGTACAACCTGGACTGAGATAGACTTGCAGTAATGGGCCTTGAAATCTAGTCTATGTGGTGATATGAAGGATGGGTGGGAAAACAAAGACACACTGCAGCTCATTTTGGGGAGGCAGCATGGGGTGTCAGAACTCAGAGGGGCAAAACCCAATTCCTCTGGAAGGTGTTTTACCAAAAATATTAGTACAAGAAGCTTACACTTTCCCTCCTTGTGCTCTCAAATGAGAGAAACTCTTAAGGTTATTATTTCAAAGCTGAACAATGGTTGAGTATTAATGGTGTTAATAGGTAAGTGTGGAGCCATGAATAGTAAATGACTGCTTTTTAGAAGTCCTCTCAGCTCTCAAAATTAGAGATGGAGAGGAGCTGTAGCCGTTTGGTAAGGTGAAATGTGGACTGTTAGTGTATGCATGCAGCTAACCCTTATCTGTGAAACAGGCTGATGTCTTATTAGCATGTTTGCAAATTGCAGAATAGGTGTGACAAATGAACAAGAAGTACCCATTGGCTAACTTGTGTTAGCTTTAGACACAAGGTAGTTTTATGATAGACTTGGACATGAAGTACTACCAATGTGAATTGGATCACTGTGCAATCAAAAAGTTGGTTAGCATAGAGGGACTTAGCTGAAATTAGACTACCTAAAGGTACTGGAGATGGCAATACCAGGCTGCATATGAAATAGTACCAGAAAATCTCTTGCTCATTAAGACAACACTGTGCAATTTGACCAGTACTATAGTGTTTGATCAAATGAGGAAGTCTGGTTTACTGGTACAGATGAGGAATTGTAAAACATCTCTACAGACTGAATGATACAGGTACAAAGCTTTGAAATTAATGAGATGTGACAATATCATGTGCCGTACCACAATGTGATACTCAGTTATTGTTACCCACCAGTAAGTCATCTGACAGTATCTTCAATTAAGCAGATTATGCGAGATCCATATTCCATGTTCCAGAGACACACTGGAATGTGTGATCTGTCAGAGCATTCATGACTGAGGAAGTAAAAGGGAAGACATAAGCTTTTTTCTGTCTTCCAAGTGAGCAAAAAAAAAAAGGATAAAAAGATCAACAAAAGTTTTATCAAATGTCAAGAAACATGTAGGAGAACTTTGTAATGTTGGTTTTGCCTTAAGTTACAAAATAAGATCTTGATTAGTAAGTGAATAAAAATTGTTTCCTGAAGGATGTTGATAATGATAAACAAGGACTTAAATATTGTGAAGGTGCAAGCAAAGAAGGCCAGATTTCAGTATTTCGAGAGGAGAGCTGGGGTTTATTAAAACAGTAAATGTCCCCTATGCATTCGTACCTTGGATCAGTTTTAGAGATGAATAACACGGCCTTGAAGTGTCTTGTTTTTCAGAATCTTGTTCATTGTAAGCCTCCAAAGCTTTATATCAGAGTAGACTAGTAGCTGTTACTCATTCAGGTCAAATCTTGAGCAAAATGTTGTCTCTCAAGTGGAAATATCTGTCAGAGGAAATGCCTCTTAGAGCCTTGCGTCTTGGAGAGCCCTGCATATCAGCATATTAATTAATTTGTTAGTTTGAACTGTTAGTTTGATTGCTCAGCAACCAAAAGAATAAATAATGACTGGCTGAAGATTGAAACCAGAGATGCTATTGCAAATTAAAGACGATGCTCTTGCTTGAGCTTTGAACTATTTTTTAAACATTCAGAGTATGTATACTGTTCTATAAGCTATCTAAGTACCAGTTAAATTATTAGCATAGGTGAGTTGATGGGGTTTTGTCTTCGAAGTCTGAACATGTGTCAGAAGATGAGCTAAAAGTGTAAAATTAGGTGTAGTGATCTATTTGCTGTACTTCACTGGAGAAGAGGAATGAGCAGTAGGATGTAGTTGATTATTGTTCTATAGCTGTGCAAGTGTGCATATGTATATAAAGGAGGTCTGCTCACTTCAGCTTGTAAATCTTGAAAGTAGCAGGAATAAAAAAGTTTGACTATTGAAAATACTCATGCAGTTCATGGGAGAACATAATGTTCTCATGGCATACATCAGCTTTTAGAAGTATTCCTTACTGGAAGAAATGTATTATTTCGACATCTTCAAAAATAAATATTAGTTGAATATTGACTTATAAATGTACTCTGCTCATCTTTATGTAGCTAAAGCATCTAATTATTGGAAGTAGGGTTATCAAAAAAAAAACCAAAACAGTGTGTAGTAATGACTTTGCAATTTAGTTTGTTACTTTTCCAGAAGTCTGAGGAGCTTTTGTGCAAGTATGCTTGTAGGGCTGTTTGAGTTGAATACAGCTGATCATTATGCAAAGGGTTGAGTAGATTTAAATATTGCAGGTGGCTGATTTCTTGGAAAAAAGTGTGTGTGTTCTTTTTTTAATTTACATTAGTGTGTATTCTGTATGTTCTGAAATAGATTGCAGAAATGTAACTTGTGTGCCTTATTGGGGTATAAGGTAGAAAGCAGTAATTAAATGCTTTTTAAGGAATGCTCTGTCTTATGCCGAAATGTATCATTGACAAATGGAGACAAAGATTGGGTAGAATCCTACGCTTCTCAGAGTTCCAGTAGTTGCCCTCTTTCCAATATCTGTCCCAAGAATTTGTATTGGCTCAAAAGATAAGAGAAGACTAGCCAAAAAATTCTTTCATTGCTCCTGGAATACTCATGATAGAGTTTTTGTATAGTTATTCAGTTTTTTGAGTTTTCTGAGTGATTTTGTTTCCCCCCTTGCTCAGACCTGACATAGCAACAGTCTTGGTGTAAAGGTCTGGCTTAATTGGACTTTTTTGTGCCACTTCATGTGTTCCTACTTATTAGTGTTAGTCAGCAGTTCTACACTGAAGAAATCCATAGCTGAATCTAAGTCACTTGTTGAAGTGACTGTTGACTTAGTTATGGTTTGAACACTGAAAAAGTCAATTGATGGAAAATGAAAAGCTTTCAACAATAAACTTGTACATAAAGGCATGTAGAAAACTTTCTTGAACACATGGTGTCCTGGGTTCAGCTAAGATAGAGTTAATTTTCTTTTCAGTAGCTGGTGAGGTGCTGTTGTTGTGAGTCAGGATGAGAGCAATGTTGATAAGTACTGATGCTTTTAGTTGTTGCCAAGCAGTCAAGGACTTGTCAGCTTTTCATGCTGCTCTGCCAACAAGGGAAAGAAACCCAGGAAGCTGGGAGGGGGTGTGGCCAGGACAGGTGACCCAAACTAACCTAAGGGGCTATTCCATAACCATGTTGGTTTACTCCAGGAAAGTGAGTGATTGACATTGCTAGAGTTCCTCTTTGGTAAAAGAAATAGTGAACCTGTGGTTAAGTCAACTGCTGTGTCCTGGTGGATTTCATTCTGGGAAAGGAGGGGATGTGAGGAGCTGAGCTCAGAATGTAGTTGCTGCTGTGGAAAATATTTTAGGTAGTAAAGGAAATACATTGAATCATAAGCAAACAGCGACTATACCTGCTCTTCCATATTTACTGTGTTAATACAAAGGGAACATATAGTGTGAAGACACCACACCACAGTGTAGCAGAAAGATTGCATATGTATAATGGTACATATATTTATTGGAAGCTAGGATACTGAAGCTAAAATTGAATTCTTTCACTGTTAAGATGGAGTAGTGTTTGAGGTTTGGGGTTCTTGTTTGGGTTGTGGGGTTGTTTTTTTTAACTGCTGCTTCGCTTTTTAAGTAGTTACTGGTATGGTCAGCTGTAGAAATTTCACTTAGTACTTCTCTGTATATTGTCTTTATTACGGTTCTAATCTTTTGAAAGTAGAAATAAGTGCAGTAATTTAAGTGTTTACCTGATGCTCTGGTGTAATCAAACTGCTGAAGTACCGTGTCTGATTACTTTTTTCCCCCCCAGAAAATCTGAATACACACAACGCTCATAGCTAGTTAAATTTACAAAAGACTGATACATCAGTTAGACAATTAAAAGGTCTTTTTTATAGAAAATTGTGTATTGGTGATAGTATTTTCTGAAGAATGGCTGATCTACACATAGCTTTGATGTTTTTGCTTAAAGCAGAAAATGCAATGTTTTCCCACTACTGTGAATTGGCTAGAATATGGTGGTTACACAGAAGAAAGTAGGAATTACTTCCTACTTCAGGAAGCTAATTAACAAGTTAATTCCTGAAGAAAGCTTAATGTGAAGAATTGGAAGCACAACCTTTTTGTGTACCAACTAACAACTGCTTTGTTTTGTAGGTGCCTTAGCTGGACCAATTGTTGATCCACATGTGACAGCAGTTTTGGGGAAGAAGGTTACACTGAAATGCATAATTGATGTAAATGAAACAATAGCACAAGTTTCTTGGGAGAAGATGCATGGAAAAAGTTCACAGACTATTGCTGTTCATCATCCTCAATATGGAATATCTGTTCAAGGAGAATACCAAGGAAGAGTGTCATTTAAAAACTACTCACTTACTGATGCAACCATCATCTTAAAAAATGTAAGCTTTTCTGATGCAGGAGAATATATTTGCAAGGCAGTTACATTCCCGCTTGGAAATACACAGTCATCAACAACTGTAACAGTACTAGGTAAGTCAGCTCCTTTATGGAAGGAGATAAAACTGATAGCACAAATTTCTTAGTGAAATTCTGTCAACTTAAATGCTGTAGTTTAACAATACAAAATGACAATACAAAAACACATTCACCAGTCTTTCATAACAGAAGTCTTGGTATTCTTTGTAACTTGATTGAGGAGACTTCTTTTGGGTCTTAATTCTTTGGAACTTGCTCTTTAATTTTCCAGATATTAAATATAAATAAGCAGTTCCTATTTAGGCATTGTGCTAATCTAAACATTTGGACAGGCCTGGCAATGCTGATACTAGGGACCTGTGTGTCTGCTGAGAAACTGCCAAATGTATCTTTAGCTACCACCTTGCCTAAATTTCCTTAGATTTGTTGCTAATATGTGAAGTTAATGCATCTGCTTGGAGCTGGTGATGTAAATAGTTCTTTGCTCAGTACAAACATAAAGCAGAACTGCACAGTCCACTACTTGGAGTTGTGGGAAGAAAGAGGCAATTGAAGCTCTTGACTGCTTGTGGGATATATAAACTTAGCTTTTCACACAAACTAATTTTGTCTGTCTTGTTGAGGGTTTGGTATTGCTGTTCTAAAAGGATTAGTACTGAAGCACAGGCAGACTTAGGTGACGGTGCAGTATGAGGTAAACTGACTGCCCTTAAAAAGGTACTGTTTTCCCCTTTTTGTAGTATGTTATCTTAGAATAGAGTAAGTTGGTTGGGTATCCACTGCAAATAGTCAAGTGGTGTTTCCTGAAGCTGATGTAGTCTTCAGTGGCTCTATTTATGTGCTTTTTAAGGATTGTCTTGGTATTTGATCTCTGGTTTTCACAGTAGTCAACCATAAGATTAATCACATGGCTGTTAGCACAGTATGTAAACTGGTTTTCACCACAAGGTGGGGCAAAATAAATGCATCAAAGCAAGTGGCTTAATCCAATTTGAAACAAGTAACTTGACCAAAGAATTTCTATGTGGAATACAAAGCGCGTAGCCTTATGGCTTTCTTCTGCCTGTCTTCTGTACTACAAATGGCTGTTGTAGCCTGTTGTCTTTCAGTGTCAGGTTTTGATTTTGTGGTTCATAGCACTTTCCCTCATATCTTCTAGTCAGTTCTTATTTCTAAGATACTTTGTTTTAGATCACATTAGTAGTTGTGTCCATTTTGCCCCTCAAATTTTGGGTTTATGGACAACATGAGGGTGCACTTTGAAAGTAAACATATGGCCTATGTAGTATTATCCTACACTTAAAAATTTAGAACTGCAGTTAAAATGTTGCCACAATTTGTAATTGGATTAGGTAACGAAGTATTTGTCAGGGATACAGTAGTCTTGATCATAGTTTGGGTGTTGTTATTGATGTAGATGGTGGTTGATAGTTGTAGGCCCCTTGGTGACTTGGTATCAATCTCTGAATTGCAAAACCCAGCTACTAATTGCAAAGATGCTTTTCTGTCCAGATAGCAGCTGCTTGGCTTTCATGGTATAGCTGAGTAGCCAGCCCTGTGATGGACGTACCTTTGTTCTGTGGCCTCAGCAGAGCTTTTTCTGTCTTTCTGAAAACTATTTGCTACACTGACATCTAGACTTTTAACAGCAAAAACACTGGACAAGTGATGATGTTAAGAACTGAGTAACTCTTGAGCTTTACTGCCTTGAGCTCAACAAGTTCTTAGACATGGAATAACTTCAATCAAATTTTAAAACCTGGTGGGAAGTAATCAAGTTTACTCTGTCTTCTCCCACATTACTAAAAGATCTCCCTTAAGTGAGGAGAGAAAAGTTCATGTCCTGGTGTTGAAACTTTCCAGTTTAAGAAGCATTGCCTTTTTTCCTAGTCTGTCTCTGTTCCTGTTGAGCAAAGAACTAGTTTCCTTTTGTGTCGTGGTCATGTAGTTAGTCATGTAGTAGATGCTTGTACACTGTAATGCCAAGAGTGAAGACAAATCAAAGAAAAAATAACTCTAGGATAATATGTCCTATGTTTTGCCACAAGACACTGATCAGTACTTAAGCATGTATTTAGAACCTGTTTTACACTACTTAGACCGAACATGCTTAGTGCATTTGGTGCTTTTGCTCACTCCTAGTTTGCTTTGCTTAGTGCTTTTGTTGTCTTAAGGAAACGCATTGTAAAAGATATTCAGACAGTGAAAATATGAAAATACTTTTTTGGTCAGAGGTGTAAAGATCTTGTCTGAAACTTTGGGTCTTTCAAACCCACCTTGTTAAACTAGAGCAAAAAAAAGCTAAGAATTTTATGTCAAGCTATTTATTTGTCAAGATGCTGACTAAACTGGATGAAGTGGTATTTGAAGGCAGAAGAGATGGTATGTGACAGCATAGCCTGCAGAGCTAATGTAATTTTACAGAGTTCAACCTAGTAATATAAATAACTACTTTAAATACTTTGGGATGACTCCTGCTGTCTTGCTAAGGTATACTTCCTAGCATAGGTACTGATAAAGTAGATCTTGTTCTTCTGCAGGCTAGCTCTTACCAGTGTTACAAGTGAAGAATGAGCTGCACATGAGAATGGCAAAGGTAGATGTAGGTTTGTCAACATGAATACCTCCCAAACATGCTAGTGTAGAAATGCTTAGAATGAGGAATTAAAGGAAGATACATGTCAGACACTTAGGGCAAATGGATCTTCTCAGACAGTTCTAATAAAGTAATGGACTTTGAAAAGTGCTGGTCGATGAGGTGTACGCATTAAGTAATCCAGAATACTCCAGGCCAAGAAAAAGTATCAAGCAGACTAATTAGTGAACTGACTGGTTTTTAAAAAAAAACCAAAACAACAACAAAAAACCCACACCCCAAAGGATTAATTAGTGGGCAGGGTAAGTTACACAGAAATAAAAAGCTGCTTCGTTTGAGGAGAGAGTAAATAAAAAGTAGAGATATTGTTTTGGAAAGAAGTTATTGAAGTAAATGTCAGCTAGGATGAAGGGACTCTCAATTCCTGATGTCATGCTGTTGCCAAGGAATTAGGGAATTTAATTGTAAGTGGAAGTAATAGTATTTGTAATCATGCCAGTTTTGTCCAGACCTCGTGTGCACAGTAGTAGGAGAAAAATAGTTTTAAGCCAAGAGGAGCAGTTGAAAAAGCCTTACAGCCTACTTACACAAGAAGAAATTTTGAGGCTCGAGAACTTAAAGCAAGAGGATTTTTAGGCTCTCTTCTGGATGCTTCATGATACTGGTTTTCTATAGAAAGGCGTAAGACAAGAGTAACAATCTCACTATCCATGTGGATGTAAGGTGAAGCACAGAGTTAGTAGGGTTAAATTAGTGGTAAAAAGGTTATCACAGATGTACAAATTAGTTAAGGCTTTCTCAACAGCTGCACATGTACTTTTCATGCTTCAGCCACCATTTCTTATAATGCACATGTAATTCATACTCTAACGTTGCTTTGGATTGTGTGACTATTCTTTTCCTAAGGTATATGAATGAGGTCGTCCGTGCATGCTGACCTGTTGATGCACTGACTGAATGGGCAGAGGTTGTCTACTCTTAATTATTTAAAGGAGATGCGGGAAACTGCCGCTGCCCTTGAACGCTTAGGGAATGCTTGTGGAAGCAGGTCCCGTCTGCTTTTGGATCTTTGTGAGATTGATGGCTTGCTTTCCCAAACTAAGCCTTTTCCCCACATCTTTTTCATTTGACTGAATAGACCATAATGTTTACACTGAATGGGTGAGGTAGCTTCTGTAATGCTTTCCCAACCTCCTTGTCTGTCCTCTAACAACACTGTGAGCAATGAAAGCCCTTAGGGCGTGCTTCAGTGTGATTCACGTGGCACACTGAATGGTCCTGGGACAAAAGAGGACTGCTATAAGAGTCTGTGTATATAGAAGTTAGATTCGTGCACCCCCCACCCCCGAGCCAGCAAATCCTCACCAAAAATCTCTCAAAACACCCCAATTTGGGTGATCTTTTTTTCCATGTTGAAAACATAATGTGGTAGTTGAGGTGCCAGTTGTTAATTAAGGATTTATTTTAATCTGTGAGTGAAATGAGTAGAATGAGTAGCTGGATTTCTGCTGGTGTTGCTTCAGTTCCTGGGGCTAAGTACTCCTGAGGGATAGACACTGGAAGCAAGATCATAACAGCATGTGGCTATTTGGTTGTCTTGTAGTTGGTGTGTAGTCCAGGAATCATTATTTATGGGAACATGTGATATAGCCTAACCATTTGTCAAGTTGGCAAAAAATAAAGCACCAATGCACATTGGAGTGGGATTGAGTATATTTTATGAAGTTGTGTAGTTTTGATTAGTTCAGTTTTGTGTCTTTGACAAGTGTAAAATTAACTTACACAATGAACTGAAACTGGACAGGATCACAAATTTGCAATAGAGATATCACTTGAGAAAGTCAAGTATGCTTTTTCTCCTAATAATGATAATCTTAAGAGAAACCGAACTTACTAAATGAGTCTATATCGTGCTCCTTGTCTACTGTCACATAAAACTTGAAGATTTTTTTTTTCTAGAAGGCACAGTAAGTGAAGCAACATACTGAGTAGTTGTCTCTGAGTCTGGAGATCTCTGCTACCTTGTTTAAGACCTTTTGTTGACTTGCGTATCCCTTCACAAGGAGTAGAGGAAATATTCTGGAGTTGTACTTGTTATGAGGAAAATACAAAGGAATAAAATGTACAAAGCTTTATTTCTAGCTGAAATTATTTGGGTCTATAAGTTCTGCCATGAAAACCTAATGATAGCAGGTTATTTAATTGGCTGCACTGTGATGGAGATCTGGCAGGGGATATAGCAAAAAATTAGTGGTTTTATGCTTATAAAACAGTAGTTGTAAATTAGGCTGTATATTTCTGCATGTCAGTAACACTACAGAAGCTATTGAATGGTTACTGCTAGTGATTTCGTAGTCATGGAGTGGTTTTGGGGTACAATGTGTAATGTTTATGTTAAATCACGGAAACCAAACTGCAGGTCAACTAAAAAAGGTATATAATATCCTGATCTACATGAGGTTTTAAAGGCTTTTTTTTTCCCCCCACAAAGTATAATGCTTCATATGTACATCAGTTCAAATAGCCAGGCTTACTGCAGAAAGCTTTAATTGTTACTGATGTTGGAGAGCAGGGAGTTAAATTTTGGAAGAGGCTGTGTTAGAGATGCTTCAGATCTAGGAGAGGGACTGTAGGACTTGGCAGAAGAAGCTTCTGTTGCTTTATTGGCAGTAGGGTCACTAACAAATCACAAAAAGTAGGCATTCAGAGAAACAAAATAGAAAATAATTTACTCTCCCGAACAGCCAACCTTCAATTGGATAATGAGGTATATTCTTTAAGCACTTCTAAGCATAGAATGGAAACCACATATTTGTATAAGGTTATCAATTTAGTAGTTGCTTTTCCTTTTAGTGTAATTGAGCAAATAATAAACTGCCCTCTTCAGACGTGATCAGCATTGGGCTGTGCAGAAAATGATCAAAAACTGCTTCTAGCATTGACTTTACTGAAGCTGAAACTACTTGTTACCCGGTTATCTCTTGAAAGCATAGGTAGTTAGAGAAGTATCTTGCCAGGTATTGTGAACTTTGCTGTATTTAATTTCAAGATATGTAGGTCAGCTTCAGCTCTTTGGAAAGAAATTCTATGAAGTAAACTTCTTACAGGGTACTGAAAGTCAGAAGTGGCCAGAGTTGGTTCTGCTTTGTGATTAGTGAGGGCTCTGCCACTGAGGGGGATTCTGAAGAACTGCAGTGTGCAGTGATGACTTTACTACAGAGGACTTGATATCCTCTTTGGATTGAAAGACAAGAATTAGGTATAATAGGCTAGTATGCTAATGGGAAACTTGTTGTTTTTTTTTTTTTAAACACTGATGCTAAAATGGGCTATCTAAGAAAGTAAGAACTTAGTTTGTGTTCGAAGCACCATACAGTATTTCTGACTTAGGCTACAACTGGTGAATGTCTTGTACGGGGTCACAACAGATTTCTTAATTAAGAAGGAAGTTTTTTAAAAAAGCATTTCAGTTGATGGCCCTCAACACTAGACTTTGTACATCAGGAACTCAATTTCCTTTTAAAAGAAAATCTGTTCTCTAAGCCTCTGAATCTTTGGATATAGAAACCATACAGATTTTCTGATAATTATGTATATGCATGTACATGTTAGACATGATTTATAACGTATGTGTATGTATAACAAACTTTTTTGATAGTTTAATGCTGTCCTTTTCAGTATGGAATCAATTGCTGTGCTGATCAACAGAAGCTTAAACTCAATGTCAGATGTTAAACTGAATTAAGTAGCTTTGAAATGACGCAGGCTGACAATGTAGATTAATACTTTAAGTATAATGCTTGAAAATGTAGCAGAATCCAAGTTACTTTTTAAATCACGGTATAGTTTCAACCTAGTATCTTAAGCTGTCTGTGGTCAGACACTGCAACTGGAACAAACCATGTTGGAACTCCCTGCTAGTGCATTGGATGTAGTAAATGAGCAACATGAAACTTTGAGTGGACAAAGGTAAACAGTATCAACAGACCAAAGCTGTGTAGAGACTTCATCTCTGATATGCAGTGATCTCACTTCTGGGATATCTGATTAGCATGGACTTTGCAAGTAGATTATATCTTGTTTAACTCTTTTTACATAGCAACAGTTTGAAAGATGTGGAGTCTTTCTTGATTAAACTCTCTTTACTTTCTCCCCTCCATAGTTGAACCTGTTGTGAGTTTAATGAAAGGACCAAACACTCTAATAGATGGTGCGAATCGGACAATAGCAGCCACTTGTACAGCAGCCACTGGAAAACCTGCTGCAGAGATTGACTGGGAAGGAGGTCTTGGTGAAATGGAATCCAGCTCTATTTTGTTTCCAAATGAAACGGTGACAATTGTAAGTCAGTATATGATTGTCCCTACGCGATTTGCAAGAGGAAGGCGCATAACTTGTGTTGTGAGGCACCCTGCTTTGGAAAAGGAGATTAGATACCCTTATGTGCTGGACATACAGTGTAAGTATTCTGTAAGGGAGTTAGTACTTCGTATATACACGATAACCACCCTTTTTGTCTGTGCTTACCTTCCACAGGAAGGAAATGACCACTTAGCATTTCAGTAAAAAAAGGGAAAATAAAAATTCATAGAAATGCATGAGGCAAGAGGTAGGCCAGGAAGGAGTAGAAACCTAGGGTCTCTGTATTTAAAGTCAGATTAGAATACTCTTGTGTTTTTACTGTTTCTTTTGGATTTTGCCTCATGGGTAAACATTTTACTCCTGCTTATATTTAACATTGAAAAAGATTGCAGACAATAACAGACTAGCTGATCTGTGAACTGTTTATAGTGCCTTACAATTACAGCAGTAATAAAGAAGAATTCTAGTGAAATTCATGTTTGAGATGACAAGTTGCAAGTTGGTCTTATGGGCCTCAATATGTTTTCAAATTACTCACTAAGCTTTTTCCACTTCAATTTGCATCATGAAACAAGAATATAATATATACGTTCCTTAACACTTTGATACTCTGCTTCAGATTGCTCATGTAATTCAAACCTGTATCAAGCTTGTTTAACAAATTTGTAGTTTTAAAATGCATTAATAGTAAGTGAGATGGCTTACAATGCTGCTTAGCTAAAACCAGTTAAGACAAATAAGCTTTGGGCATGTTAGCCATTCTTTTTAGACAGTGCATATGTGACCAAAATGAGCGATTTTCAAGCTCTTCCTTGAGCATCCTGGCTCAGCAGTGTGCTGCTTGAAAGTTCCTAAATCACAAAAGTCAATTAGAGTTCAATTAGAATAAATGTAGTGGCTGGAAAAAGAATACTCTGCTATTTTGGTTTGTCTGGAATCTCTTGTGAGTTTACTTTTGTTCTGTTTGGTAAAGAACCACTTACTTGGGTATAAAATAGTGTTTAGTACTGGTTTACTTTGTTAGTGTTGAAATGAAGTTTTAGATTGACGTGCCACTGATGCAGAAATGAAAGCAAAGGTTATATGTTCCCATTACTGTCTCAGCAAATCAGACAAACTGCTGTATCTCAAGTTAAATAAGGGGGCAAGTGAATCTTACTTTTATCTGAAAGTGCTAAGACATGTTTCAAAGCTTGAAACAAAATTTGCATATCAAGCAACACAGCAGCAAGTGAGAAGCAGAAATTTTATGTCTCTATTTTCTAGTCTTCCTTACATCTTCCCTTATGTTTTACAGGGTTGGTAACTATGCATCCATCTCCATTGTAGGAGCTTACAGGAAATCATACTGGTTCTTCTGTTATGTGGGTTCTGAATATTTAAGCAAGGGCTCTCTGGCTCATCTGAAATGACCACCTTGCTTTTTAGAGCTATAACAATGTAATTCCACATTACGATGCTAGTGAATAGCTGTTAAACTTTTTAACTGGCATCTGTGAATCTATTTAGGATTTCTTAATTATCTGGCTTCTCAAAACACCATTTCTGATCCTCTTGCTTTAACTTGCTAGTGAGAAGTAACTCTGAACTACCATTATTCACTTCCAAAAAGTACCGAACTGATTTTTCCTGGACTCCTGTTACTTCCCCAAAGTGCTGTATGTTTGCGGAAAGCACACTGTGGGAGAGTTGCACTGATTTAAAAAACCCCTTGCTGTTCCTGGTCTAACACGCTGCCTCATATTGTGCTGTAGCTTGGAACTGTATTGCTGTTCTCAGGGTATTTTGATAGTGTTTTTGAATTATTAGGGAAAAACCCCAAACTAACAAATCTACCACAAACCCCAGTAAATCAAAACCTACCTTCTGCTGAGCTGACCATGACACACAGTTTGTATTTAAAGAAAATACTGTGATTGCTGATAGGTTAAATCTTTTTTTGTCAGATGCCCCAGAAGTTTCAGTAACTGGCTATGATGGCAACTGGTTCATTGGAAGAGAGAACGTTCAGCTCAGATGTAATGCTGATGCAAATCCATTACCTATGGAATTTATGTGGACCAGGTAAATATTTTTTAAAAGGGGCTTGCCACATGACTATAGTAGTACAGTCTTTTAGTTTACAGTAAGCACCTGTTTTGACAAAAATTGTATGACTTGTATTGGGTTGTAATGGCATTATCCAGCCTTACATAAGGAGGATACAAGATGTGTGTATGTATGGATATGGGTGAGTACATAGCTTTTACATTTACAAGCTTGAAGAGTTTGTCATTACTCGGAGGATAAACTTCCTTGTAGTTAGTTAATGGACTAAACTGTGTATGTTGCAGTGGTTAGAGCAAAGATCAATAGATCTGTTTGGGATCTGTTACTTTGTGAGTTCTCTTTCATTGCTTTTCTGCATCTGCATTTTATAAACCTGGAAATTACAGTTGAAATGTCAAATATTGCTTTCTGAGTTATACAATGTTGTGTTTTTCAGAAGTGCTCCAGTAATTGCCAGGACAGGTAAATGCGGTGTTTTGCATAGTGGTGGAAATTAGATCTTGAACACACCTCCAGTAAAAAAAAATAAAATATAGAAAATCTTACATAACAGAAGCATTTTGAATATACAGATTGGGTGGGCCCTATGCTGAAATGATGTACTTTGGGCAGGAGACAGAGGAAGGCAATAAAAGCAAGCATAGATCAAAGCCTCTCTGGAGAAGCAGAAAATATAAAAAAATTAAACCAACCCCAAAAACCAACAGCAAGCTTTGTTCTCTGTAGAAACAAAGGAAATGCATTTCTAAGGACAGTGTAAACTTATATGTACCTATGTTGCAGTGCTTCTCTTGATAAAATCACAGGAATGTTTACTTATATGAAGCTACAAATACTTCCCTACGTTCTCTGTGGTAGATGATGATTTAGTATGTAGGAAGAGCAGTCATAATGTTGTTTGAAAATGTTGTATTGATAAATTTGGAGTTGCTTGATGGCAGTTTCACAGGAAAATGAAACATCATATTATTACTGACTAAATTCTGAAAGCAACCATTGAAATCCTAAGTCAGTATTGCAGCTAAATCTAGCTGGTAGCTTGGCTGCACCAAAATAGGTGTAGTAAGAAGTGTGCTTTACTGACCTGCCATCCCTATCGCATGCTTAGCTCCAATTCAGTGTGGTGAGAGATTTCAACAGAAAAAAATCCTGTGTTTAAACAAGTATGCCAGGCTTTAAAACAGCACTGTTGCTTGTTTCTTCAAATAAATGGAGTTCTCTGATTTGGATTTGATATGTCAAAACTAATTAATACACTCTCTGTTTCCAATTCCAGAAGAAATACATATTTAAGTATATTTAAAGCACTTCAGGCTTCAGAGGTCACTATTGAACTTACTAAAGTTAAAACTGAACCCACTTTTGCAAGAAAAGCTTGCTTTACCAAAATAAAGCTAGTTCACCTTTTTGTTTGAGAAACAGCAGAACCCATACAAAAAGCTGTAATAGCCATGAATGAGGAACTTTGAGGCTGGGGAAAACTATGCAAGAGGATAGATTGAGTGGTGAAGGAAATGGAAACATAGTATGCTATCTTACTGATTACAAATCACAACAGCTTTTAGAATTACTATGCTAAAAAGGCTTTATCCCTTGGAAGCCAAGGGGACATTGTATTTGCTAAGATAGCATATTATTGACCTTGAAAATTTTACTAATGTTGCACATATGAGAACTCTATTAGAGTAGAGCTTTCCAACCAATTAACTAATTTATAATGTGTCTTTTTAATACTTCTGGTACTGTGAATTATGAAGTACATAATTGCTTTTATCAACATAATATGGCTGAAATAATTTTGAGCAATAATCATTATCGACAAAGCAATGGGAATTTTGTCTTTTGCTGTTAAAGGGGTGGGGGGACTACCTATTTTAAAGTGTTGGGGGTGGCTCTTTCTGTTCATTACGACTTAAAATAGCACTTGCTAAATGCTTACGGATACTGATACCTATTGATCTTACATTTGAATATTGACTTAGTCCCGCTTAGCTGTTTAATAGATACGTAGACAAAAGCAAAGTGGGGTGCAGTGGCATGAAATTATGCCTCTTACATTTCTCCTTTCTCTGTTGTGCTTGAACACTTCTTACACTTGGGGAAACTTGTCTGCAGTATCGCCAAGTACCAAATTTTGTTTCAGGGCTGTAATTTAGATGGAGAAGTGGTGGGGAAGAGGGAAGAAACTGCTCAAAGTCTTGCTGAGAAATCCTAATGAAAATGTCCTGTGACTTAAGTGTGTACTGACAGAAATGTGTTGTATTAGCTCAACTTGGATGCAAAAGAATGAGCTGATAATCCTGACATCAGTATAAGTATGTCTTAATTTTTAGAACTTGTGTTGGATTGTTCCTTCAAGTCCTTTTAAGATAATTTTTCTTAGTTGCAGTATTGGTCATCTGTAAACAGTTTGCAAGTGCCAGAAGATTTGATGTTTAAAAGGTTTGGCACAGAAATTAAATACTGAATGTTCAGGTGGCTGCTGAGAATAATAAAGCCCACTGACAATGTCAGAGCACAATGAAAAGTTCACTTGCTAGACTATTGTAAATACATTTAACTAGTTATAGTTCAACTGTCAATCTTTAGGACTAAAGTCTAAATATAACCATTTTGTTTTAGGTTGGATGGCCAGTGGCCCGAAGGACTGCTATCTGTCAACAATACACTGCAGTTCAGCAGCCCGTTGACTTACAACTACACTGGGACTTACATCTGTAAGGTGACTAATGCCCTTGGTCAGAGAAGTGATCAGAAGACTATCTACATACTAGGTAAGTTTCTCATTGTAGCAAAGGTGGTATGTTAGCTTAAATTCTTTTGGTCCATACTGAAGTAGCGAACTGAGGAGCCAATTGATTCCCAAAATACTTACATCTTTTAATTGTGTGAAAACCCATTGGAAGTATTAATTTGAATGCTACACTGAAATTTGGGATTAAACTGGCTTTTTAATAACAGCAACATGCAGTGGAAATTCTTAAGCTTGAGATAGTAGTTCACATAGTGCTTCAAGGGAACTCTTTTCCAGTGTTAACTTGTGTTTTACTAAGACATATTGACTGCAATAAACAGTACCATGTCTGTAATAAACTCAGGAACCAACTGTTAGTGGGAGAGGAACAGCTACATTTAGAAAAGTCAAAGATGCTTTGCTTTCAGGAAGCTAGGGTTATGTTCTGAATGTGTGCATTTTACTCCATTATTCCTTTTTCTTGGGATACAGATATGCAGTAATCAGTTTAATGTAGAATTCTTGCTGATCTACTTAGTATAATATGGCAAATTTGTGTGTCTGTTTAGCACTACTGCTGTTGGAAAACATCCTTGTATCAACACAGTGTAATTAATGTTTTACTATGACACCTCCTTTGTGAAAGAACAGCATGACTTGGGTGATGTGTAAACAGTGCTGTGTGAGTGTAAAAAAAGCTCTCCAGATTTTGGTAACAGATTGGCTAAATTAACTAATACCTAGCTTGATCAGTGAGTGCTAATATATTACCATTTGTAAAGAAAGAGTAGATACGAAAAGCAAAAATCAATTCTGTTGTATGGTGTTGCTGCTCTGAAGTGTAGCTTTGGCTGTTAGTTATTCCACAAAGTATCAAAGTTGGCCTGTTACAGGATATAAACATAGATGACTTCATAATTACGAACTTAAAGCTAAGTAAGGTCAAGAGAATGAAAACTTAAGACTAAAACTGAAGGTACCAGATGTTTGACACCACATCTGTCACAATTCATATTTGATAGTTATCTGCATCTTTAGAACAAAAGATGGTGTTTTGGTCAGACTGACATAATTGTACTGCAAGCCATTGTGGGAAACAACGTTCTCGTTAACTGACTAGTTAATGAGCTAGTTAACTGGAAGCTTCTAAGTAGTTTGAGAAAGTGAAATTATTTAACAGCTTAACAGCTTGGATTTTATATAATTTTTAAGACAAGTGCTGCAAATTATTATGGAAGTCACTTGTGTGAGAAGTTATTTTTGGATGCTTGGTTCTAACAACTCCTTTATGGAGAACAATTTATGGCTGTGTGACAAGTCTCAAAAAAATTACCAAGACTGTCACATTGTAAGAAGTATCAGGTTAAAAAAAAGTATCATCATTAAATAGGATGGATTATTCTCCTGGAATGTAACATTCAAACACTTAAACTATTTTTTTTTTGAGTATAGCTCAGTTCTCAGACTTATTCTAACTGTAAGGAGGGAGCAAGTTTTTTGAAGTCCACATCTTAATTTTAGTTCTCTGTGAATTCATCTGTGATCTGCTGGAAGTTCTAACTCATCCCCGTTCATGATGGGGATCAGGGTTTGCAATTCTTGCCTGTGAATGAGGCATTCCCAGTAAGTGGAGGTCATAAGGTCACATTGATTAAGTCCTGGGCTCTATTCTGGAGAGGGAGCCTGAGAAATGTCCACCACATCCAAGGAAGGCAGCAGGTGTGCAAATGACCCACTCCAGACCTGGGGAGGTTGTGACAAGAAATAATACAGGACTCTCGAGACCCTGTAACTGGAATGAGCACACTTTGAAATTCTTGAGTGAGGATCCATTGGATGGCAAATCTGGTGCCAGCAGACATGGTAATTCCAGCTACACCAGCTACATGAAAGAAAATTTAGTGCTATCCTAGCCAAATACAGGACACCATGACTGTCATCAGTTAATAGATAGAATAAAATGGGCCAATTGTGGTATCTTAAATGTTTCCTAAAATGTATCAAGTCTTGGAAAAAAGTGGAGTTGAAATACATGCTAGTGGAGCTGTGGTGATACCTTCTGTTCTAGACTGGCAAATGCAATGTAGCAAGCTTACTGCAGAGACAGTTAAGCTGCAGTAGTTGCTGTTCGGCGTGGACTGATGGATTCTGTTTGCATACATGCTGTTTTTCAGTTTTGTTCAGCAGCTTTGTTTTTCTGTGGTAACAATTGCAAATAATTTAGCTGGTTTTCAGTTATCAAAACTGAACCCTCGGCTAGGTGGAGATCATGCCTGGTTCATACAGTTACTTGTACCAGTGGAAACAAATACTTGGGTCAACACTGATTTCAGCTTTTAAAAACTTTATGTTAATCTTGGAGTCTGTAGCATGACCAACAACTAAGACAATACAGGTGTTGGGTTTTTTTTAGGCAACTTGAAAATAATCTGGTCCTATATCTCTACAACTAATGGTCAGGCAAGTCATGCACATCAGTTTAACGCTGAGACAAGCATCCAGCACTTCGCTGTAGATACCTTAGAGAAGACTGTACCAAACATATAGGAGAATTGATTAAAACGAGTGGTGAGACAATTGTAAGTGTTAAGCACATTTTATTGTCACTCTTAAGAATAATTTATTCAGTGTAGCTGGCTTTTTATATAATGGAAATGCCCTTAAAATTATGCGGACTATGAAATAGCAGAAATGTCTCTCTTAGGTTGCTGTACAGATGCAAAATACTTATGTCAGGACAACAGAAAGTAAAAAGAAGTAAACTTGAAGTCAGACTGCTTGCCACCTTAATATTTCATCTTAACTGAGCAGATATTCTATAGGAATGGTGAACATGGCACTTTTGTACTTTAGAGCAGTCATTTAATTAGCTATCTTAGCTATTTTCCACTGTATAAAACGTGGCAAAAACTAACTTTGAAGCTAGTAGACAAAGCTGTATTATCTACACCATCTTTAAACTATTAAATATAAAGCTGTTAACGAGGGTTTATGAAGTTAATGTTTCTGAAAAGTCATGCTGGTAGTTGTAAAGCTTTTTAACTGGTAGAAAAAATAGCTATTAACTTTAAATGTGTTACAGGATTGGAAAGTAAACTGACCAAAAAATGCTTTTAGTCGTAATACGCATTTTTGAAAAGTTAAGCTGTATTTAATGAAACCTATTGTGCCTCTAACTTTGATGTTAATATTCTTGAAGTGGAATAGAGGAATATAAGAGTAGTTGTTGACAGGAACTAAATTATAGGTTCACCAGCTCTTAGTTACAAGAGAAAATACATCTTTATATTGATAGGGAATACTAAAATTGTGTTTGAAGCTAGAGACTTTTTAAAATACTGGGTTTAAAGCACAGATATCTTCACTGTGTCTTACTTGTTTGTATGGTTGTCCAGCAGATGCAACTCATGCTCCTCAGAGTTTAAAGGTGATCAAGTGTTGTTGAAGTTCCTGACTTAGTCCTACAGCAACAGGTTTTCCAAACCAAGCTGTTAGCTCGTTCTGTGTAGCACTTCATGTTCTCAGATGGACTCTTTCTTGTTTTTAAATACAAGGAGTGGAACGCTATTTTCTTGGCTCTATGTTCCTTCACCCTCATACTGTTTACTGAGCCTTCCCCTTTCTCCACCACAGAAGAGGTGACCTGTAAGATTCGTGTTCAGATAGGAAGATATTTGCTGTCACCTCTTTGAATGACTGCCTTTGGAAGACTGTATTTTGTTAAAAGTAAGACCAGCCTTTATTACCCAGCAATCCTAGCAATTCTAGGAAGATGAGACTTCTAAGTAGTCACTTGTGGAGTGGACATTGTCAAGTTAATGTAGCAGAGGCTGTTCGTTAGTTTTGCTTCTTCATATAATAGACCTCTTCTGAGAGCACTCTGAATACAAGTACTCTTGTATTAGAAGGGATATTGATAAATTGCTTTCTTGCACTGCATAGAATAGGGGGTCCCAGGATATCCTAACTGTTAACTTGCCTGCTGCCTGGTATAGCAGGCTTTGAACTTTGTGTTGTCCCTGAATATTCCTTGCAAGCTCGAGATTATATTAATGATAATACTGGTTCTCGTGTGTCCCAAGGAAATACCAAAATATTCTACCTGTTGTGTTTAAGTCACAGCTAGAAACTGCACATTGACTTTTAAAAATGCATGTTCAACTCTGATGTAAGAAACTGGCAGTTGCTTCAGGTTGGTCTCGGTCTTCCTGTCTATTGTGCTGTAAAAATGGCGGGGAGCAAACTGAAGATAGGTTGAAGAAAAACGTTTAACTCCAGTGCAGAACCTGTATACACAAGGCACTGTGGGGGGAGGGTTACACAGTGTCCTTACCCACTACTTCATTTTAGAGTGCATATGCTTCAAGAAACAATGATATTTCAAATATATGTATTCCATTTCATCTTGGATATTCAGAAAGCCTTCTTTCATTGAAGGGCTACTTTCCCTGCTGTTACAAGGGAGTTGCAGCATAAGCTTTTCAGCAGTTCAAAGGAAAGTCTGGTTTTATAATGCCCAGCTACATATTTATCAAGTACTTTAATTTGTAGGTACTTAGCATCTAAGGGAAATTGATCAATAATAGCAGGTTAAGAAGCAGAGGTAAGTATGTCTCTGTACAAACATACATGTAATAATATACAGGCAGACACTTTGCACTCCACAAAATTAGGACTGCAAAGAGAGGCCTTGTAATTTTTTTCAAGGCCAACTCACTTTTGGATTATAAATAATTGTTGTCAGGTCCTTGCTTTGTAGGAGGCGAAGAAAGGGATGTGGAAGTTGAAGTGTAGATTTTGAGTCTCATGGGGTTTGTGTTTTAAATGGAGAAAGCTACACTTTATCATAGGTTTTAGAACTAGATAGACTTTGTATTAATAGACAATTGCTAGCCAAGGCAACTTCCTTACAAAACTTTTTTTCTGTAATTCTTATGTGACAGATTTTAGCCCAAGGAGATGTATTGGAATTGTCTGAATTGTCTTCCTTTGTAGAGGTGGTGCCACTTCCCCTGAAATACTTCATAGTGGGCTACATAGAGAGTGGTTTGTAGTTTAAAAATTCTCTGTTCTCTAGTTGAATTTTACAACGGTGTACTTGTTGGTACAAAGACAAAATTTAACCTAAAATTTTTGAAGCAATAGTCTGGTCCTAAGGAAGATCTGTCCATCCTTTGCGTGCTCATCTTTCTGATATTTGGTGGCTTATTGGCTTTGAATTTCCATGGAAGCAATGGTGGGTTCTGGACATGTGAACAAGAATGTACTGCAGGGGGATTGAGATGCAATGATTGGCGAGGAGAGGTACATCATGTCTCTACTAGTCTTAATTGTAGAAACTCACCTGTCCAAGGTAAGTTGTTTTTATTGTAAGAGCTGGGAAAACCATATCAAGAGTAGTAATTTAAGGAAAAAGTAAAATTATTAGACTGAACTTGTTGAAAGTTGGTACTGACTTTCATGGGAAACACCCAGAAACTAACAATAGAGGGAGAACTAAGCATGCTTTACAAGGACCCGTGGTACTTTGTTTGAGAAGGTATTAGAGCTTCATTTGGAGTAAAGACAAAACTTTGCTTTTCTGGGTAGAAAGCTATCAAAGACTTCGAAACAAACTAGGAGAAATTGGCTGCTTGTGTATGGAAGGAGCCGATGGGTTTATTCTTTTGTACCAGAAAACTGGGGGTTGCTTTCTTATTTACATCTCCTATCCTATTTTAATGAGTGTGGTAGCTATAAAATAGTAGAATTTTTTTGTGTGCTTCACCTGCTTAGGTACATTTAATAGGTGTATGTAATAAGGATTTGAATTGGGCCCTGAATATAGAGACAAAAATGGAAATCAAGATGCGTTTGACCAAAACCTAAATTTTTCAAAGTTTTTGCCACTTTCAGTTCTCTGGCCTACATGGATACTTCAATATGATGTTGTAGTTTGTGCAGTAATGCAAGGCTACACCAGTGAAAGATGAAAGCAGTTAAACATTGGATTGTAAGTAAAATTTTAAAGAAAATCAGTAGGAGAATGCTTATCAATTAAGTGCTATTTGGAACAATTAATTTATAATCCAAATGATATGGTGAATGTTTTGTGGAGAACATTAAGAGCTTAAAGAAACAGGTATTGGTGGTGATATGAAATATTTTAATTAAACAGCTTCTTGGTATGAAAGGCTCATACTGAGAGACTAGAGTGGCATTTTCTTAATTTGGAGATAGCATTTGAGATATGATTTTTAAGCAAAATATTAGGGAGTTAGAAGTAAGGAATTCCAGTGTTCTGGGTCTTAATGTTGTTTTTTGTTTGAAAAATTTGCTGGGTGCAGGAAATGAAGAAAAATTTTAAAATCTAGTTTTATATTCAGGAAGCTCTGGGTGACATTGGAAGTTAATTTCACATGTTGTTAATTGTAATTGGCCTTTAAAGAAGGAGGGATGACTTTATCTGCCACAGTAAAAGGTACCAACGTAAATTAACAGTAAAAGTATTCATGGTTATGTATTCTAGGAATACATATAAACAGGCACTGAATAATTGATACTACATTTGCAATTAATTTGAGTAATATGTTAATCAGTGCCTGTAAGTAATTCAATTGGACAACCTGACAACTAGTGGATGAAACAAGTTTGAAGGAAAAACTGTTCATAAAACTATTAGTCTACTAATAATAGAGCATTATTGCCACTGTCTATCACACATATGTGGTGCTTAAACTTGCCAGGATGCAAATACTGGATACTTGTGAATGTGTATTTTATACTGCGGATGTGGAGGATGATACTCAAGACCACAGTATCAGAGGAAAATAAAACCAGTTTAGGAGAGTATATAGCCTAGAGTATATACTGTGAAGTGTATGTATAGCCTAGATGATGATATTGCTGGTACTGTCTGAAATTGTTTTAAGCTAACAAATGTTCTGTCTAAAGCAAATGCCTTTTCAATGAAGAGGGGTTTGAGTTTAACTTCCTGACCTGTGGATTTGTGGGACTTGGGAACCCTGGTAAACTTGGATTCCTTAATCTCTATTTCTTTGTTAATTATTAAACTCACTTTAAATCAGTTTTTACTAAAATCATAATCTGAATTCTTCTTACTCATTTTGGTAGTGGCTCTTCCTTGTTCAGTTTCCTGTCTTCTGTCAAATTAATTCCATTTGTGTACAGCTCCCTAACAAATCACCACCTTTACATAGTCAAGTATAATTATGCACTTTGAAAATCTGTAAAACTCTCGTGTCAAACTTAAAATATTGCATTCAGCAGTGAGGTGCAGTCTGAAGTATGATTTGCAGTGATCATGACAAATGTGGCAGTTCTGCCTAGTATGAGAGAATTGTATGGCCCTCTCTGAGTAGTAAGATTAAAAATCGGTTTCCCGAATCTTCAAAGTTATGATTTGTCAAATAACTGGAAGCTTTACAAACCTCCAGTTCTATCTCTTGTACTTCTTGTGGTGGTAAATTTAGGGTGCCTCTGTAATCCAGTAGTAGTAGCTCCATGAATCTTGCTTACGGGCCTTTAACTAAATAACATGTCATAATGAGCAACTTGGCTGTCTGAGTAATACTCTATCTAAAAGATGCCAGCTATAGTAACATGTTTAGTGTTTGTTGCTTTACTGATATATTAAAGTTACCTTGCATTGGGCGAGGCAAAAGAGTATTTTATTCACTGTGGCACAGAAACATGCAACTCCATTTTCTGTAATATTGCAGTTGACTGGGGTAGTCTCTGGAGGCTTTCTCCATGTCATGAGCTCATCACTTGCAACCTTGTCTTCAATGCAGATGTATACATCTCCATTAGAACTAAAGAACAAAGAAAGAAGCTAGACCAACTTGATATCTGGCCACCTTATGTTTACTTGCATAACTCTGACATGAAATCAGTTGATATTTTGAGGAATGAATATGGTAATGTCTTTGTGCAGATTGCTTTTAGGATGAATGCATAGAAATTGTATTCAGTTGAAATGTTCCAGGTTTTTTATTTTTAAATCCTGAAAGCTCCTTGCTCAACATAAGTGTTATTTTGAGATTAATACATGCCATTTTTAACTATGCTTCTTAAACTAATCCCAAGGTGAAGCTGAGTAAGTTGTATTAATGCAACAAATGTTTTTGGAGAGAATAGCTTAAAAATCAATAGTTCATGTGCTGCTGACAGAGCACACAGCTCATAGTTTTTCATTCTTATGCTCAGTGTCATCAATTCCTGAAGTGGGAGTTTCATGTGGAGTAATTGGCTCTGTGGCATCATCAGTTAATTCAATCCAATATTCCTAACTGCTGCCTGGAAAGGACTAGAGGATTACTTTGTTTTTTCGTAATAGAAAACGTTTTTCCCCAGGGGAGGTAAACTAAATATGCGCAATGAACATCTGAGCAGAAAAGCTGCCTCCTCCATACTTGGAGGGGAGGGTAAGGAAGTCTACTTGAAGGTTATTTTGATTTTATGTTCTCCCCGTCACTCCTATCCTGCTGCAGCATAGCTCAAAATCGCTAGTTCAAAGCCTGTCGAAAGTGCAACATGTTTTGCAATGCCGTGTATTTGAGAATGAAAAACTATTCTTTTAGAACATACCCATCAACTTTGCTTTCTTATAAACTCTTTAACTGATTTAGCTTGCATTGACATTCTGTGCATTTTCTGTGTCTTGTCTACTTCTTTGCTCTTTCCATTAGATCCTCCTACTACTACCACTCGACTGCCTACGGTTCCCTGGCATCCTTCGACTGATGGCATCACAGGTTTAGCAACAGAACCTAGAATAATAGATTTCCCAACATCAACCTTGCCAGCAATGCAGGAAGACACTTGGGGTACTGTCATCGGTAGTGCGGTGGGTGGGGCTCTGCTCTTCATTCTTGTCAGTGTTCTGGTTGGAGCTATCTGCTATAGGAGAAGACGGACGTTCCGTGGTGACTACTTTGCTAAGAACTACATTCCACCATCAGATATGCAAAAAGAGTCTCAAATAGATGTTCTTCAGTCAGATGATGTGGATTCTTACCCTGACAGTATAAAAAAAGAAATAAAGCATCCAATGAACAGCTTAATATCTAAAGATTATTTAGAAGACCCTGAAAAACCAGAGTGGAACAATATAGACAATATTAACAGGTACCAGGAACGTTATGAAAGATCAATGGATTACTATGAAGGTGGAACATTGGGGATGAAGTATATGGGTGGTGAATGTTATGATGACAATGAAGAAGACTTTGTATCTCACATAGATGGCTCGGTAATATCTCGGAGGGAGTGGTATGTGTAGTAACCACTGAAAACTAAATGTGTATCTGCAGTTCATTTGGTTGGCTGATCACTTTCAGATTGTTTATACTGACAAGAGGAGGAATAAACTTTTTGAAACTGGTTTTTTGGAAGGTTTTTATATTGTTGACTTGACAAATGGGAATATTGAATCTGGGGAAAATATATCTGAGCTGCTTTTTTCCCAATGCTGTGCTACTGTTTAAGATTTGAGTTTTAATGCAGAGTGCTTATATTGGTCTATGTCAGAGGTAAAAAAGGCTAAATTAAATTTGCCATTCAAAATTGTTTAAGAATAAAAAGTGGCTGTCTTGGCTCTCTGATAAAAAAACAAAGTAGTTTACCTAAGGCAATGATCAAATATAATCTTTTGGGGCATTTACTTTGCAAATTAAGTGAGTTGCTCCAGTTTAAGTTTACTACATACGGTAAACTTAATGCTTCTGTATAGGAAATGCTTTACCAATTCAGATGAGTTACAGCAGAATCAAAGCTTTATTTTTAGGTTTTTCTGCACAAAAACGAATACCTCTTAGCAATTTAATGAGCCTTCTTGTCAGTACGTACTTAAAAGAAGTCATTGCACTGAAACTAACTTATAAAAAAATTTTGAGCAGTAACTGTAAACAGGTCAGAGGCTTGTCTTTGAGTAAGATGAAAAATTATTTTTTATAGTCATTGATTTCTAAAGTTTATGGTAGTGTGTGTATATACATACAGTAAGATATTGTTAGGCCTGTAATTGGCAGGATGTCAAAACTCATTACAAGACTTTTTTGCCAGTACACTGGGTACAATTTGAGACCTGTTTCTGAAGCTTTGTAGGAATCTTAGTATTGAATTTGAAAGCTGGAGAATTGGATGCAACTATGAAGAAAACTAACGGATTTCAAAGCTGGAGGCTAATGTGAATTTACTTATTCTCCTGGGTGCCAATAAACATTAAGCATGCTAAGAGGTGTCAAAGCATTTACTAGAGTTTTTATGATCAGAAGTGAAAACAGCGGTTTTATGCTGCTTCTGAATAAGTTCCAATGCCTGCTTTGAAGAGGGTACCTAAAAGTTCAGATTTAGTGGGAAGTGGATGCTTGCATTGCTACTTCATATAGTGAAAACACTCTCCAATGGTGCGACTGCAGAATCTGTGAAATGAGCTTAGAGCAATTGTGCCCTCTCCACAATAGTGGATCTGTTTTCCCTGCAAAGAATCAGTACTGATTCAGCAACACGTTCCTGTTTTTGCATTGTATGCAGAGTATGTAGGACTTCTCATTTGACATCTGAAGTAGTTCTACTTTGTCCTGAGCAGGTTCACCAAACATTCTGCTGATAGTGCAGGGAAGAATGAAATGAAATAACTTTAGATGAATTATAGAACAATGATAAATTCACAATTGGAAGAGTAGATCCTTTGAAGTGCCATTTTTAAGTGTTTAGCTCAAATGAAGCTGAGAACACGTTAATATTTGAAACCTGAAAAGGGAAAAGTATCTGCTACATTTAAAATGAAATAGGCTGCATAAATATGGCTGCTTCATGAGTGTTTATGCTGAAGTTTTTTTAACCTCATGATTTTTGGTAGCTTACAGCATTTAGAGCTTTACAAAAATTGTATTGAGCGTTGTAGACAATACACTGATTGCATATGACTGCATGTCTTTGAAAAGAGATTAAAACAACAGCTTTATTTGAAATTCAAATGGAAAAGCATCCCTAAACAACTTAAGTTTATGTCTGGATTAACAGAGTACTGATACAGGATTGACCAAAGTCTTGAGGATGATAGCAAATGATACTGTATGACTTGGTAGCTTGAGTGCAAACAGAAGGAAAGGAGGTAAATTTCTAGCAGAAGGTTCAGATCCAAATTATTTCTGGAACAGAGATCATACCTCTCTTCAAATAAAAACTTGATATATCATCTTTAAAAGATGGTGTTACTTGGGAATAAACAACCATAAACCTGTTCTCCACATGGGATACCTTGCTTTTGTCTCTGTGGACTTTTGATTTTTAAAATATATTTAATTCCTATGGTTTAAGAAGTTGAACTGTTTTGGAGTTGAAGTTGATAATAAGGATAGGGCTTATGCGTGTGTTGCAATGTTTTGTACATTATGTCTGCTGTAAAAAGAATTGATTGTAAGTACAAATGGCTGTTGTGTGAATAAACTTTTTCTTATGTTCTGGAACATAGGTAGTGTTCAAAAATGTTTGACAGATATATTCTTCAAATTGAAGATGATCAAGTATATTAAAAGTGGAGGCTGGACAGAAAGAACTAATGTATTTAAGCTGTTGAAGATGAACTTTCTAGCATTTCCTGTTGGAGACCCTAAGCTTATGAAACAAGTGCCTAGAAACTGGTTTAAAAAGTCTGAACCTTGATAATGATAAATAGGGATGGTGGCTGTCCAAACAGTTTCCCTTTAAGCACAGGTGATACACTGTCTAGGGTTTGCCTTCTTACAAGGTTTTTGTTTGTTTTCAGTGGCTGTAGGTCATCTTCAACTGTGTTTCTTTTGAATCGCGTCCCACCTGTTTCTGCTCATGTTGTTAGTCTGGTACCATACACTTTGGATTATTGCTGGTTTGCTCACCTTGGTATGGTAGTCTGGGTTTCCAATCATTCCTCTGTTTAGACTGATAGAACCTTTGTGTCTACTTTTTTTTCCAAAGCAATTCAAAAAAGCAAATTATGGTAATCATAGTTCTGTTCAGCTCCCGTACGTTGCTGCACTTGCAGCTTGTATTGTTATTTTTCCTGGTGGTCAGAAGTAAATGGGTGTCTGCTGTCATTTCACCCAAAATTAGATTCAGTGGCTAAATTTTTATTGGAAGTATAACACTTTATGATGTTTCAATATTATAGTAAAACATTCTAGGAAAAAAAGTCACTGTAAAGTTAATAAAATTTGAAGCAGTTGAGCTTTTCTGGTGAGACGGTAAGAGCGCAAAGCGTTTTCGTGAGGTCTGGACCTAGTGATGTACATTAGTTACCTGCAACTTACTCACACAAGAGGGCACCCAGAGTAACCAAACCTTAAGCCGGTTAAAATGCAGCAGTTAAGCGAGCCTTCTGCTGCCTGTTCTTTGGGGCAAGTTGGAATTACCGTTCTCAAGCATGTGGGCTGGTACTAGCAGACAAGGGGAGCTTACCTAGGAAAGCTATTTTGTAAAACAGAACAGTGATAGCTGGAGGTGTGGTGTTACAATGATCTGCTCAAGTGTATCAGTTTCCTGCAAGCTGCTCATCTACTAATTTATCCTTTAATTTTAAGAAAATCACAAAAAAAATTACTACTTTCAGTTTTGTTGAGTCTACTTAAACATACTTATATGCATGATCCTAGGGGAGCATTGCTGTCAGGTGTTTCACTTGCACTGAGAGGACAGTAATCCCTTTAGCAGACTGGAAATAAGGTGGTTTTGATGTGGGTTTTTTCCCCCAAAATGAGATGAGAAAAATCGTTTGTCCAGTTTTCCAACTTGCAAGCGAAACAGCATTAGTATTATGAGTAATCGATCAAGAGATTGGATAGTTGTGTTGGTTTTTTTGACCTGTACATATTGTATATTCCTCTGAGAGGGCTCCTGAAATATCCTCTGTTGAGAAATTAAATAGAGAATGACTGTGTGGTGTTGAGATAAACACAGTGTATGATTATTTCTGAAGGAGAATAGCTGAAACAAGCAGCAGTAGAAATGTTACAAGCATAGGGTTATGTTAATTTTAAACTCCTTTGCTGTTACCTCTCTGATCCACTAGTCAGTGTAGATCAAAGCATTGTTTCTGTATACTACCTATATTTTAAAGGTAATTTTATTGACGGTAACGTGATTTATTCCAGCAGTGTAACTTTTCAATAAGCCTTTTGTTAGAAATCTGCAGCACAGAGATGGATAATGAATTCAAGTATGCGGGTTTCACAGGTTTAGGAGATTTTAAACTTTCTGAGTCCTTAGCATAGTGAAATGGATGACATTTAAAGACTGACAAGTGTGTTAATTTGGTATGAGAGTTGTTAAACATTGGGTTTGACAATGCTGAGGTCAAATGAAAAATGTTTTGAAAAAAAACCCAACAAACAGCTTTCTTCTCTTGCTAAAACTTATTTATAAAAATTTCTTTCTTGTAGCTTAAAGTATGAATTCCTAGAGGTGATGGTCTTAGGGATTGTGTTGATAAGTGTAAGTGAAATACAAGTGAATTTGGTGTTCATTGCTCCAAGTAGAATAGATCTTCTCCCCTGATCTTTTTAGTTTCCATATTTCCTTTCTGCAGGCTTCAGTGACTTTCAGAAAGATTGCCAATAAAGCCATAGTTGTCTAGCTTTTTGAATTAACACCTTGTTTGCTCATATAATTGCAAAGCATGTGTTCTGTAACTTCATCTTGCTATCAAACTGAAAATAAAAGCACACAGCTGGTATTTATTAAAGCAGTCAATGAAACTTGAAATACTCATGATTGAGCTCTCTTAATCACCCATTTGGTTTTTTAATTGGGTGACCAGAGAGCTAAGACTGTGAGAGTGCTAGTGCAGGATGAGGCTGTCTGGTCATGGAAGGAAGAAATACTTCTCAGAGAAATGCTGAAGTATCTTATTTGAGTATTGAAAGTATGTGAACTTCTTAAAGGTGTAAATCTATGCTATCACATTGCAGATATGCCATTTAAGCAGACATCTTCTGTTGCTGTAGCAGGGGCTGTGATTGGAGCAGTCCTTGCTCTTTTTATCATTACCATCTTTGTGACAGTGCTGCTGACCCCAAAGAAAAAAAGGCCTTCCTATCTTGACAAAGTGTGAGTATATGTTGGATTTTATTTTAATTCAAAGCAATGTGCAGAAAGCATTGATTCTATACAGGAATTTAAATCTTGAGTTTCCTTAGCAGCTGTTCAGCTGTCATAACTTCAGAGTTGTATTTTCAGAGTAGACAAATGGGAAATCACCTTCATTTCTGAAAAAGAAATGAGGCAGCTCAAAATTATTGAAGAGGTAATATCTCTTTAGAAGTCTTTGAAAGAGAACTGCCCATCAGTTGAACTGGAGGGCAGGTGAGATGGTGCATCTTAACTGAGGCCACGGAGTATGACTTTATCCTATCTGTAGATGTAACATCAGAGCAAATTGACCATGCTTTACAGTGAAAGTCCACCGAGATTTCTCCTGTGTGGTTAAAATGAACCAAGCATCTACAGACATGTGTTTTCTGCAGTGATGGTTGTTTCTTCAAGTCTCTGGCACAGACATGCAGCTTACTTTTTTTAAGCATCCAATATGGCCAAATAAAACCAAGCAAACAACGAAAGTCTGAAAAGATTTTCAGTTAGTGTATCCTGTCTAGACCCTGTTTGCAACATGCCTAAGTGATGATAAATATATGTAAATATAAGTCTCTTCACACATGCCATATAGAGTTAGCACTTAAAACTGGATGGGAAATGATAATGTTGGTCATGTCTGTATGTACTTAGTGAGGAGTAAACTAAAATAACATATAGTATTTAGCATAAAATAAGTTTCAGCATTTGAATCTCTTGAGCTAGCAAGAAGTCAGCTGTCTTACTACAACTGAGTGATTCTAACATGGTTAGAAATACTGTTCTATTTATTTCCCTTAAATTTGGTAGCTGAATTTTTGATAAAACATTTTAATTCTTCTATAACTGTTTCCTTTCACTAAGGAAGTTACAATAGAAGTCTTGCATGACTAAGGCTGCATTGATTGTAACACTTGCTCTACAGTTTTTCAAAGCTTGCACTAGTAAATGTTGCTCAAGCTGTATTCAAACTAGAAATGATGATAGATACCAATATTCCTTAATCCTACTTAGCTGGGGGGTGGAGGGGACAGGCTTCAGTCTACTTACTGCATTCTGGGATAATTAATAAAATTTTGACAAAAAGTGTATGGCTGAATTATTTCCAGTGGTTAACATGGCAATATTCCACATCTGTTGCATTGAATAATGAAAACTGTGTCCCCCTGGGTGGGAGTCATGCGTGATTTGACAGCCAAAAGAAATGATACCCAATTGTTTGGCTGGACATGGCAAAGCATGGCATGTCTTACTACATTCTTGCTTCGCTTACAGGATTGATCTTCCTCCTACTCTCAAACCATCCTCATGTGAGGAGAGATCATTCTCTGTACCACAGAAGGAAGTTATGCTTCAGGTAAGTGATTACAGTGTTGAGGTATTAAGTGTTATCTTTCCTTTATTACGTTAACTTAGTCTGGTTTTACTTTCTTGGCAATGTATGGACGTTTTGGATTGTTTATTCACAGCCAGGAGGTTTCCTTGCATATATTAAATATTCTGACTTTTTTTTAGATTCTTGCTAACACTGAAGAAAACTTTAATCACCTTTTAGTATTGGTGAGAATTAGAGTGTAATTGTTCTTAATGAGACATTTGTTCCTTCTTCAGTACTTTGTATAAAAAATATGATTGTAACCACTGATGTGCTGAATTATGAGACTGAGGTAGTTCAGGCAATCACTTTTTTGCAGCTGTGGTGGTTTAGACCTGGCTGGAGGCCAGATGCCCACCAAAGTCTGATTATCATTACCCTTCGAGCTGGACAGGGGAGAAAATGCATATTGAGAGGCTCTGAAATAAAGATAAGGACAGGGAGAGATCATTCCCCAGTTAGCATCACAGGCAAAACAGACTCAACACAAGATAAAGTAAAGAAAACTCTAATTGATGACACTGCACTGCACAGCCAGTGACACGAGAGTCGGGTAATGAGAAGTGCGACCAGATCTTAAAGCACCTCCCCCCATCCCTCCCTTTTTAGACTCAACTTTAGTCATGATTTCTCTCCCATCTCCCCCCTGGCACAAGGAGAGGTGAAGGGAATGGGCGTTTCTATCAGTTCCTCATGAGATGTTTTCTTTCTTATCTGGGGAGGGCATTTCTCACACCCTTCCCCTGCTGCACCATTGGGTCCCACCCATGGGAGACAGTCCTGCACAAACTTCTCCAGTGTGAGTCCTTTCCCACAGGGCTTCAGCTCTTCACCAACTACCCCAGTGTGGGTCACTGCTATGGGGCGCAGTCATAAATCACAGAATGTCTCTCAGTTCCTCAGGCCCAGACTGCTCCAGCCTGGTCCCCCACGGTGTCATAAGCCTTCTGCCCTGACAAACCTGCTCGTATGCGGATCTCACCCTCACTCATCTCTGTCTCTGTCTCTCTCCATGGGCTGCAAGTGCTGGCAGAGGCTTGCTCCAACATGGGTCACAGTCTCCTGTATGTCTCCACCTGCTCCAGCATGGGGCCTCTCTACAGGCTGCAGGTGGGGTCTCGGCTGTGGGGGGAACACCTGTTCCACCATGGGTTTCTCCATGGGCTGTGGGGGCATCTTTCTCTCCAGCCCCTGGGGTGTCCCTCACCACCCCCCCTTCACTGGTCTTGGTGCTTGCACAGCTCCTTACATCTTCTCACTCTGGTGTTTCTGCCTGGTTTTGAACTGGGATCCTATTGTATGAGAGGTGAGCTTTTCCAATACTCTGTCCAGATTTAAGGACTTACAGCTGCCTCTTTTTTCTGATAGAGGGATGCCTTGGGACAAAAAGACTTTCTTTGTGTGATGGCTGCTTACTGAAGCCACTCAAATATGAATTTCTGATAAAAGCTTTCCTGTTTCTCATTAAAATAATATTGTGTGTTACAAAACTACATTCATACTTGCAAATATTCTTGCAAGCAACTTTTGAGATCTATTGCTAGTTTTCATAGCAAACTGATGATGATAACACTGAAGATATAAAACACTTAGAGGGCAAAAAGCAGGACAGCTTTTTGTCTTTGGTCATGAAGGTGGTATCACATCTAAGATGACACAAAAGAAACAGTGCTTTTCCGTGCAAACTATGTATTAACTCTCTTCTGTCACTACAGTACTCACCAAATGAAGTATTGATGAGCTGTACTTCTGCTAATACTTATGCTTTAAGTATTTTTGTAATAGATAATTTTGCTTACAGGATCAGAAGATAAGGATTATTGTGCTACTTGTGCATCTGTAGTGCTTCTAGGTAGCAAAATGACAACAAAAGGAAGTGCAATTATTCTTCCTTTACAGGGCTACTCACCAAGCATATACTCTATTTTCCTCTTCAGAACTCTGCTGTCTTTGAATTCTTTCTTGGTTTTGCTTACTGTGGCTTCTGTTAACCAATACTGAAAAACTAAGAAAAGCTGAAGCTGACTGTAGTCCTTGGGCATATAATAATAAAATGTTTTATCTAAATAGATTACGTAAATAGGAAAAGGATCTAAACAGACTGAATTGAATACTCATTTCCCTCAATACGTTTTTAACTTTCTGTTGAAAAGGGAAGAGAGCTCTAGTTCTTTTTCAGGCCAGATGTTAACTATGCTTTATTTTAAAATAATAGATCCTGGCATAACTTTTAGTGTACCTGCTCTTTTTCTTGTCTGTGGAACTGCAAGACTGTAAAGAACTGGAGCCAGAGGCAAGTCTTGCCAGCTGATAGTACCTATAATCAACAAGTACTCGCTGTGAAGCTTGAGGCAAGAGCTGCTGCTTTATCTAATAGAAGTGTCAAAATACTAGCTGTAGCCAAGAAGTGATTGTTGCGTTGTTTTGGTATGGTGAGCCAACACTTGAATAGCTGTGAAGAGGTAAAAGAAGGAAGTTGGCAGTCTGTCACTCTGTCTTGTCCTGTTTGACTAAAAGGTTGTACTTGTGTGTAATTTATGTTCCAAATACTTATTGAACTGTGGTGTCTAGTCATAAACGTGAAGCGTGCTGGTGAGCCAATAGACAGTTCATATGGAAGCTCTGGTTACACCAAGAACGGCAGGTGAAGTGTTGCTGCATTATCAACAGCAGTAGGTGACCAGATTCAAACGGAGTGGAAATAATAGGCTGCACAGAAGTGCAAATACAACGTTGAAGGAGGTGAATTTAAATGGTGTGTTCTACGTACTCGCTGGCTGTTGAAAGTGGGTTGATTCAGTTTAAACTGGTTCTGGTATGTTGTTATGTAATCAGCAAATTTCTTCCAATGGTCTCCATGGTTATTGTTCAAATTATGCAGAGTAACTTTTTTGGATCTTGTGAAGTATTCAAGATGCAACTGAATAAGCTGAAATTCTCCTGTTTGTGTCTCAGCAGTTAATATTTAACCAGACTTTAACCATATCTGAGTAGATGGGTGTTGGTATCAAAATGGAGGGGGATGTTACAGATGTTTGATAATACTGGATAGAATTGTGCTGATGTCTTTCATAGGTACTACTTCAGACTTGGAAGCTTTAAGTGTACTTTTTACGTGCTAATGTTAAGTAATAAGCTATGTGGATTGAAGAAGTACTGTGTAACTGAGTACTCATAATAATTTATACTGGGATTTGCAGATACCAATTTATGTATTCATGTAAATCACTTCAGAAGAACTGGCTCACTTAGACCTCTAAAATGGTGAGGCAGAAGTCCAAAACAGGAATATTAAACAGAACAACAGAAAAAGATGGTGTAAATAGTGCTATTAACTGTGAAAACTACGGTTATATTCCTTCTGTTTTTTAGCAACAAAGCTATTGCTTTTATCTAGGTTTTTTTAAAGAAACACTGTCATGGAGGAAATATTCTGTTATTCAGGACTATTTTTTGTGTGTAATGTGCAAGAGCAGTGAGCAGCCTGAAGGTTGTGCCCTTGTTGAGAGGGATCTCTGCTTGGCAGCTGAGCTCTGAGGCAAATCAAGAGGAAACTGAGCAACAAAGAATTCCAGTGGCTTAAAGAATTCCACTGTTGCACAACATGTATAAAAGTGGTGGGAGAAGGGGCACTAATTCAGGCAATCCTTTGAATCATTAGAGTTATTTTAACTGTATTTCAAAGAAAATATCTCTAAGAAGCAAAGCTACTTGCCCAAAACCACAATTGAGGTTGTGAAAGAACTGACATGATGTTTAGCTTGACAGATGCTTCTGAAGGAAACAGGGGGGAAAATAGTTGTATGATGCAGTGCATGAATGTTCAGAGTTCTTGAAACAGCCAAAAATTAGTAGGGCTGCTTTTTGTCACAACAGAAATAGAAGTGGAGAAGGGAAGTACAGCCCAGTAGGTCATTCTAGCCATGAGAAGTCTTGAGCTCTGCAGTTTGTAAGAATAGCAAAGCAATGCTGTCAAGTACCAGAGCTCTTTAATGGTGATCTTTGAATTCCTCTTCAAAACAGGAAAGAAGATGGTGAAATTGTATTAGCACAGTTAAAAGCATATAACTCCATTTACTGAATGAGAACGTTTCAGCATCAAATTTGAAAAGATCACTCACAGTAATCTCAAACCTAGCATAATTTTGATTCACTTATATGTTACGGCTCTCTTTATTTTCTAATTCTTTTCCCTAATGGCCTTAATACAGGTGGGAATGTCTCTTCCTTGATGAAAAACAAAACGTTGTTATAACTTGCCTTGGACTAAAGAGCTGTTTAGGAGAGCAAGATTGAATAGAAGGAAGCCCACCATGTGCATAGATAAACTCATCTATATTGATAAAGGATTTTACAAGGAAAAAAATTAACCAGATAGGGACTAGATTGAGGCACAAGCTTTTTATTAGTGAATGCTTTTGTAAATGGCATTTCTAAATGGGAAAGGATGAGAATGCAAAATGAAGATGTTGGTGGGATAATTGACTTAGGCTTTTAAAGGGCTGTTTGTGATGGAACATATTTACAATAAAGCTGAATGCTTTTATGGAACTCGGCAAAATGTAAAGGTAACATAATGCCAACTATCGTATCAAAGCACAAAACCATAGATAGTGTCATCCTATGTAGATACACTGTAGCACAGCACCAGTTTTCTTTGACAGAACTTGATGATTTTGGTTCTGTCACTTGCTCCATGTCAGTAAAACATAGTTCCTTTTCTCCAGCAAAGGTACTGTGTTTTAATGCCATGTGGGATAATTCCTTTTGTCTCTAGATGAACCCATTGGAATTTCCTCTTCTGGTTTCCAGTGTTTGTCTGTATCATGTCTGAGTCTGCTGTTGGTAGAAGTTCTTAAGCAGGCAGACTTTTTTTTTTGCTTGCAGAACACTAGCCTTTGATGTGGGGGTTCTTGCTGACCATGTGTGTTTCGCTGCTGTGTGCAGTGAATTCATGCTTTTAGCTCAGGTATGAAAGAACAGTGTCGTCTTCTGGTAGGAGGTCAATTGTGTATGCTCAGAATTGGTCTGCAGATTTTGCTCTAGAACTTGAGAAGCAAAAGCAGTATGATTTTTGGCAGGGGAAACTTTTTAAATGCAATTACAAGACAGAAAACATGACTAAGTTGGAAAAATAAGCTTGTGAAAATAGTGGAAAAGAACTGTTGGAGGAGTGGAGAAAGAACACATACCATTTTGAACTTGAACTAAACATAAGTGGAAAAGGTTTAACAGATAAAGTGGCTGGGATCAAAACTGGCCCCTCTGACAGTGAGCTTGGCTCAATTGTAGCACGGCTTTCTATTCGTGAAGCAAATAATTTTAGTTGCACTAATTCTTCCGTGGAAAAGGGAACACTGCAGAGATGCTTATGTGTGGTTGTAATAGTCTGTTTTGGGTTTTTTAAAAACTAAGCTTAAACAAAAAAAGTGCAACATTTAGATACTCTGCCACTTTAGATAGTTTAAAACCTTAAATGCCTGCCAAATAACTGAGTTCCTTGGGGTTTGAAAAATATGCTTGCGTGTGTACTCTTTAATGCATGCAGCATATTCATTAGATGGAGCCCAAAAGATGATCAAGGAAGCATTTCTTCCTGCAGTTAGTATTTTGTCTCCCAGATACAGTCACATTAGAGGTGAGTATATAAACATGCACAAAATCCTAAGTTGTGTTCTAATTAATGGTTTTGTAAATAAGATAACAAGTTCTAGTTTAGCTGTTTGTTCTGCCTGCAAGTTCTTGTATTATCTGTCCTTTTGAGGATACAGTGTTTTGTTTTGTGCTTTGGTTAGATATTTAGAGGAAAATCAGGGAGGGAGTTCAGGCCTGGGATCTTTCACTTGGTCCAAATTCTAACTTACGTTGCATATTCAGGACGCCTATATAAGCTGATCAGCACTGTAACTATCAGTACTTAGAAATACTCAGTGACTTTGTGCATGCAGACAGGTGTTGAAAAGGATGACTGGTTTGACTTTAGTGAAGAAAGCTATATTCCAGCTCTACTTAGTCTGAGTGGGCTTATTATGAACTATACACAATGCAGCCTGTTTGTATTCTGCTCTCATATGAACCCTGTTATAGAAATGAACTCTTCTTGTGATGGTTCTTTGCTAGCCCAAATCAATGATTTTTCTTCATGCTGTTGGTCTTAATGCAGTGTGATTGCCCTCTCTTTTTGGAGACAATTACAGGCACCGTATGTTCATACACTCTGTCTCCCACTTTGTCACATGATGTTGTAACTGTGGAGACCAGGTTCTGCTTGTCCATAAAGCTCCACTTTTCAAGTCATCCCTTTGATATCTCTTAGACTGGTGACTGCATAACATAAAGCTACAGGTTTGTTCCCTTTAGCTATAGTTGAGCCTCTTGTCTTCAGCTGCTATAATGTTTCAGCTTTTTGCCTACTTGGTCACCTCAGGGGTGCTGATGGCAAAGCAGTAGCAAAGCTGTGGAATTGGCTAGTGACAGACTGGAGCTAAAACAAACTGCAGAGTTGTCGTTTTTTCCCAAATAAATCTGATAGGTACTCATTGAAGGCTCCCTGTACTTGCCCCAGATATATTTAGTTGTATGTTACTACAAAGAAAAATTACTTCCATTGTTTAAACAGCATAACTAGGAGTTATTTGCTTCCCAGAAGCCTTGCTGGTTTTTCTCAGAAGAAAATCCAGGAGGTCGGTAGAGCGTTAATTCTTTGATTTAGAAAAATGATGATTGATGGATTGGAGCTCTTGAGCTTTACCAAGTAAGCTTTAACTTGGGGGACAGAAACAACTTCCTAGTTGGGAAATGCTGCTAGTGAATCATAAGTCAGTAAGGCAGACTTCGAAAATCCTACTGGGGAGAGGCCTGAGAAAAATCTAGATACCTCTTTCCAGTTGGGTCAGTGTAGTGAATTAATTGGATAAAAATCCATTTGTGTCATCCAGTAACTGCTGAACGTAGTCTGCTGGTTGAGATTGGGCTGAATTTGCACGTCAAGATGTGAGAATATCAGAAGGGTATATAGGGCCTTCAATGATGTTTATAAACGTTGATACATGAGTAATGACTGAAGGGAACAATTGATATTCTGAAAGAAGTATTGGAGGACATGATGGTCTTCCTACCAAATACAGGGCCATTTTCAAGAGCAGAAAACAACTGTAGCCAACATGACAAAGCAAGTTATTTGCAGAGATTGGATTTTTGTCTTGGGTGTTAGAAAAACTTTCTAATAGAAGAAAAGAAAATGTATTACACTGCCTGGGAAGACTGTTTCTGATCCAAGCTACTTTTGCATAGTGTCTCCAAACACTGTTTAGGCAAGACTTAAAATTTGAGATTTCAGCCTAGCTGGTTACAAAACATTTGTGTACTTGAAGATGGTTTGAGTTGCCATTAATGTTTAGAGTGATATGAAATAAGCCACACCTGTGTCCTCAGAATATTAGTATTAATAATGACTGAGTGTTCTAGAAGTTATATAGTTGGAAAAAAATAGACATCCTTTCTAAGATACTGTTTTATACCTAGAAGTTTTATCTTCATTCTTCAACCCTCATGTATTCTAATGGACAGGATTCACATCTGCATTATGTGCATCTTTTATGTACTTGTAATTCTGTTGATACACGTTTGCACCCATTAAGAGCGAACACAAGCACTTCTGTCTGGTCAAAGCATCGTCATGCTGTTGGGAATGTTGGCATTTGCTGTGTGTGCTCAGGCTCAGTGTATTAGCTTACAAAGCTGTCACGAAGCCCCAGAATGTGTGGCAACAGTTTTGTTATGAAAAGCAAGTGGTATGAGTAGGGCAGAGAGCAATGACCATCTGTTGCTGGAGAACCTGCTTTTATTATGTTTCTGGAAGAACTGACTGAAGAATTAACAGTGACATATCTCAAATGCTTTGATTATTGTATGACTGTCAGCTTTAAGACTTGTTTTGTTACTGTAATACCTCTGTGGCACTAATGAGTTTTGCAACCTAGTGTTAAGCAGTCTGTAAAACTATATTGGGTTTGGGAACCAATGAAGGGCAAATAACTGCAGAATGAAGTGACTTTTTCAGGCTGCTTTGGTAAGCAGGAGAGGGAATTGGGTAGTGGGACCTAGCCAGATGCAAAGTTGGGCTTTTTTCTATTCTGGCATAGCCAGTATACAAAGGACAAATGGCCTTAATGAATCAAGTGTCAGACTCCTATTTGAGTTGCAGAAGAGTTTAATGCTGTATATGGTTATGTTGTTATTAGCAAGCCATGCTGAACAGTAGGAGCAGACCTACCTAGGGTTGACGCTGAGATACAGGGCGCTTATGCAATATGTGTTCAGGAGGATTTTGGTTGCTATTGGCTCTTGCCCTCTCCTGCAAATAAAATGGCAGTTAGATCCTGACGATGTGCATCTAAATCTCACTAGACCTCCAAAATAATATTTGAGAGAGACTTACTTTGAGGAATAGATTTTAGGCCTCGCAGAAGTGGTGAGTGGTAAAACAACCAAGTACGGACTGTCAGTTTGGAAATCAGTCAGCAAATGTGAGTAGACAAGTTGTAAATATATCTATGCTGATTTAATAAGGGAAAAATAAAATTAGCCTGATTGTATTGAAAAGCATTATATTTGTTTTGCATGGTGTCATTAGAAATCTCAATTTTTTCATTAGGAAGTACTAGGCTTAATTTTACCACACTAAGGAACAAAGATACTCCCTTCTACTCTCAGTAGTGTACAAGTTAATTCCTCTTCAGTTAAATACTTTTGTGCAATATCAGATTGTGTTTGTCCATAAAATGCTTGTGAAACCTTAATAAATTATTTTGGGTTTTGCTTTGGTTTTAACCAGTGACTTACCTAAAATCTGTGCCATGTTACAATAAAACTTATAATGTTTCTCAAACAGTAAACATTAAATATGTAAATGACAGTTGTTAAAGTGACAGTGGCGCCTTTTTTCTGCTTGTAAGACTTACTCTAGATGGTGGTCAGTTAAGACACTTCAGAGTGTATTTGGTGATGACTAGATATTTTGATAAACCAAACTTGTTATGCAGTGTTGAATTTGACTTGTGTCCACCGTAACTCTTCTTCTTTCAGAAAGAACATTCTACTTTGCAAAGCCAGTACAGAGAGAATGATGTTGGAAACTTGCAGCACATGGTAAATAATGATTGAATTCCTGAATAAAGATTTGATTTCATCTTGTTCCTTAAATTAAACTTACAAGGATGCTTTTAATGAAGAACAATATGACTGTTAGATGTGTGGGTTTGCTGTCCATGAAGTGGAAAGTGTTAATATCATTTTAATACTGTGTATTTACTAGGTAGTTTCACTAATTTAAATGCACAAACACTATAGCTTTGAAGTTTTTGGTGAATAAAGCACAGGAGTGCTGACAGACACTGATATAGTTTCTGATTTGCTTTTTAGATTTATTGAGCCTTAAAATCTGACTTTCTTTTGAAATGATAATTTGAGGCTGTCATGTTTTAACCCCAACCAGTAACAATGCACCACACAGTTCCTTGCTCAATACTCTCCCACCAAGGGAATGGCAAGGAGAATGGAAAAAAACAGACTTGTGGGTTGAGATAAAGACTAGTTAATAGAATAACAAAGGAGGAGAATAATAATAGTAATATATATAAAAAACAAGCGACGCACAAATGTGATTGCTTGCCACACATGGAAGGGGATAAAATACAGCAGACAAAAAAGCCCATAAAACAATCTAAAAAGCAAGCAACCCAATGCCCAGTGTGTTTCTGAGCAGGAATCCCAGCTCCCTTCCCCTGTTACATGTGGAGCACAACTCTCAATGGTAGGATGCTCTATGATATGGTGGCCTTTGGCCAGCCTGGGCTAGCTGTCGTGGTTGTGCTCTCCCAGCTGCTTCTGTGCACCTGGCAGAGACTGAGAACCTGAAAAATCCTTGGCTTGGTGTAGGCACTACAGCTATCTTGCAACAACTAAAAGCGTCAGTGTGTTACCAACATTGTTTTCATACTGAGTTCAAACCACAGCACTGTGCTGGCTGCAAGAAAGAAAATTGGGTCTGTCAGACAAAACAAGGAGACGATTCTGTCATGTCTGTTAGTGACTGTACTTTTTAAGTTCATGGGTTTTTGTTCATAGGACTGTTTTGGAGCTTTTATAAAGCTTTAGGAAAAATATGAATTGCTGTTTCTGTGCATGAACTGTGGTACTGATTGCTGCTTGTGTATATGTAGACAGATGTGAATGAAAGGCACCATACTTGTGAGCCTGAAGAGCTACAGGAACAAGAAAGTCTTCAGCACATGTATCCCGTTTATCAGCAAACATACTACAAAAGTTGGAGCAGCAGATACCCGCAAAACTTGGACCCTGGAGGAGTCTACATCAATCCAAGAGAGCATTATGTATGATTCTATGCCCGGATGTCTTCACTTTAAGATACAAGGGGTTTAATACCTGTTGACTGTATGACCAATATGTCTGGTTGACTTTCATCTCTGAAATAACTAGGTCTCTTTCCCTGTGGTAAGAAATTGCATGGAGAATTTTAAGATTTGCTTCTAGCCTTGTGTATATGTTTGTTTTCAACCTGCCAAAAGAGGAGAGACATTTAGCTTTATTAGCATTCATAATTGTGAGACGTATAAAATAGATTAATTGATTGACACATGCCAAAATGTAGTTAAGCTGTTTCACTGGTTATTTCTGGGAACATTCTGTCCCAGAATGGGTATTTCCAACAAACTTAATGTAAAAGTGAGTAAACATGAGCAAGACAACCCAATCCTTGGTAACTTAAGCAGTCTCAGACTGAGAGTTACTTTTTTGCATCTTGGAAAACTTGGGTTAATTATCATTTTGGCTGGCCTTAGTTACCGATTTCTGAACTAGTTCTACCTCTCCCAGTCAAATGAGCAACCGGGCTACCTCTAAAATACTGACTTGCTGTTTCATAATGCATGTTGCAAGGTGGGAAGCATGCTAGAAGTGAAGCAGTTTCCTTGTATCAGAAACTTCCTTTTTTTTTAATATTGAACCTGGCTTTCAGTTGATGTACTTGCTGGTTGTAGTTTCACAGTAGGTCTATATGAAACTTAGTTGCCCGAAGTAGATGACAGAACAGACAAAACTTCTGAAGGTGTCTTATGTGTAGCTGCATCTTACCTACCAATTCCTGTTGAGGGATTTTTGTGAGTATGACTTCCATGTTTAGTGCTGCAGAGTTTGTCTTGCTTGGTAATAAATATATTTGATGTTCTTAGGTTTCTTCTTGGTTTGCAGTAAAACTACCTATGATGTGTTCTTACGTCTTAGAAGAGGAAAGCTTTGGTAGACTTCAGGTAGTTCTCAGTGCTGTTCTTGTATCTTAACAAGTAGTGTGAAGTAACTGGAGCGTGTCCTGATGTTGCCAGTGCGAACAATATTCCACGTGAAGTTCAGAGTGTGGGGTAATGCTTGAAAAATGTGCTCAGGATCTCTTTAGAAAAATAAGTTTTCCTTCAGAGTGAAAAATAAATACTCGGCAAGTAAATAAAAAAATCAATATAACATATTAGTGCTGAAATGAGCTCACAGGACAATCTTCAAATATTTTAAGACAGGATGAAGCAAGACACTGACTAAAATTTGCTGGAGAAACTTATGGGTATTCTGTACATGATACATCTTGTACACAGTACATAATGATTTTCAGTCAGATGACCTTCAGACAAAATGTTGAAAAGATTGTCAGCTAGCTATTGATAGAGAATTAAACATTACTGCTGCAGTATTAGTGCTTTCTCTACACATGATTGGATTTTTCAGAGGGAATGGTTGTAGTTTTGAAAGCAGTGGAATTGAAAGGTGGGATAGTTAAGTGTGCTGCAGGCAGGGCGCTGCTGTAAAACCTGCATTCGTATCCATCATAGTACAGTTAACAGCTAGGTAAATATTTCTATTTTGTTACAGGTAGCAGCAAGAGGATTATGGTGTAGATGCCCATGTTCTATACACTGCACAAGTAGGCATTAACTGTTTTCTTGCTAAGCAATTCTGTTATGTGATGTGGATGAAGATGACAGCTGAAGGAATGGAAAAGAAAAAGGTTGGGGAGAACCTGTTTCTCAGGAATTTGCTTTGAAGCGTTGTCAGCTTGCTTTTCTTTTAAAGACTGAGCATGCTCATGTAAATTGAGCAACTGCTCTAAATTTTAAAACCTTCTGCTGTAGTTAGTACCCAAAGAAGGGTTTGTGTGCCCCAAAAATATTTTTTCCAATTACATCAGTTTAAGCAGCTACCTCTTTCCACCAGCATTGCCTTGCCTACCCTTACATTACTGCACCTCCAAAAAGCATCCATTGCCAGAATGTGAAAAGAAAACAGTGACTTGGCAAACTGTTAAAACAAGTAAAATGACAGAACACTGAGAGAAACTGTGCTGCTTCAAATCATTTGTCCAATGCCGTCAAGCAAAACTTCATACAAAAAATACTTGATTATACATTGTAGGTTGGTTCAAAACAGTGTTGTTGTGGTAATGCTTCTGCTATTGAGCAGGTGATCATTTCAGTTCCTCTTATGTTGGCAGATGATGTAAAAAAACAATTCCTTTGGGTTCAGACCTCTTCTGCTTTTTTATTTTTATTTCTATTTGCAGATCTTTTAATAGTTTAAACTTTGGGGGAAGAAGGGAGGAAGGAAGAATGCTATCAACAAAGTTGTAATTGCTTTTTTGAATTTGTAAAAATAGCTTAAAAAATGTAGTCCAGCTGTGTTGCCCAAGTTATATATCAACGTACTACAGAAAGCTTGAATTGTGAACTATCCATCAGCATGTAGTTTGCCCTTAAGTCAATAGGGAAATATGTCATCACAGTTATTAGCTGTGAGAAATATGTTTTTTGTAATCTGTTCAGGGACATTTAGAATGCTAGGCTTTTTGAAATGCTACTTGTCATGAGTGTGGCTGGGTTTCGGGGGAGGGGATTTGGTATAAAATGCTCTGAAGAGAACAGAATAAATGTCTGCTAATCAGCATTTCCCACAGAAAGGAGTACACGTATAGAAGTAAGTTTGATCTGCTTTAAGATGTAGAAAATGTCCCTTTTTATTTTTGTACATTTTGAAATGTTTGTATTTGTATATTAATTTGAATAAAAAGATTCAAAATGGAAACTTTTCATATATTCTTCAGACATAAGATTGGTTAAGGTACAGAAAATGCATCACTTGGTGATGCTTCTTCCTCTCTGGCTGCATGTTTTTCCTGTCTGTTGAATATCTGTGGTGGTGGATGCTGAAATAAGATGACCTTTCAGTGCTGCTTGTGTTGGAGGGTCATGTAATACTTTTCAAATCCAGAGTTTATGTAAACTGAACACTCAGAATGACTGTTGAGGGAGGTAGGTAGGAGTGTTTAAATTCTACAACCTAGTCCAATTACATAAAATACAATTCTTTTTTGCTACACCCAGAATGTTTGAGGATGTAATGCAAAGGAAAACTAAGAAAATATACTAACTAAAAGGGAAAGGTGTAAGAGATTGTTCAGGTACCACTGCCACAAAACTGCCTATGTATTGGGTACCCACCTTGAGGAAAGCCCAATAGAAGAGTGTGGTAAGAGTGAAGGGAAGGTTTTCACCTTGAGTTCTTCAGCTGCTTTCTGGCAGTGTCCCTGCTAGTTCCTTCTCCAAGCCGGATGAATTTCAGTGTGGAATCTCATAATGTTGCACAGGTAAGTACTGAAAATGTAGTAACTTATTTGATGCCACAGACTTGGTTACTCTTTCTGCCTGAACCGCCACGGTGTTGGAAGGCTTTGCATGTGAGTGCTGCAGTAACAGAGCAGATGAAGTCATTTTGACGGTTTGGATTGGTTCAGCAATTCCTGGGAGAGCTAAAGCTTGAGGGAGGGAATAAAATGGCCTTGGTATTTAACTGCTCTGTTGCCTGGTGGGAGATGGCCTGGCAGTTTTTATCCACTCATTGTATGTGCCAGAGTATTGGAAGGCTACATTTGGTGTGTGGCAGCCCGCTGTGTTCCATAGCAAAGCTAATTCTTTGTTGCTGCTTCCCTGTTGTAACAGCAGCCTGTGTCTTTAGTGGTGTTTGAGTTGTGTTACCTGATTTTATGCAGCTGGTGGTGTGGATCCTTTGAATAATGGGGAAGCTTAGAACCACCTGCTTGATATGGGAAGACATAAATGACCTGGCCAGTTCTTATGACAGTGGTTAAAGATACTTATGTTCTAATGAGGTGCTAAAAGGTTATGTAAAAGAGGGTAAACTGTTAAGGTGGTGACTACTGAAAAAATGCAAAAGCTGGAGAGTTGATGGAATCTCAAGAAGATAATGCGTAGTAATTGCTTTTTTTGGTTGGCTACCCTGTGGAAGAGTATGGATTAAATTCAGTGATGTCAAAACTTACCAACCTTCTTTTGCCTTTCTGTGCAACTGGGATCATTTCTTCTGAAAGTATTTGGGAGCAGTGAAAAACTGCTATGCAGGACTGGCTTTGCTAGGAAAGGACTTAATTGGAGAGTGCTTTCTATAAGAAAGTTCATGCAACTTTTAGGTTATGGTGTTCAGTGCTCTGCTTCTAGTATCACCACCTGCTTTGTACAGCAGAGGCCTATGATTTGATCCTTAAGCAAAGACCAGACTTTTGAAGGGGCCTTCTTGTCAAAATAATTTTAAAAATTCAGCTAAATCTCAGAATTCCTTTTTTGATGGAAAGTAAAGATTTGATGTTTCTGAAATTATTGAATAGGGATTGTTGTTGGTCATGGAATTAATACCTTTAGATGAATGATACTGAAAAAAAGTGCAAAAAATAGTATGTGAATCTTAGTAATAATTATTCAAACAATGTGAAACCCAAGTAGAGATGTGCTGAGCATTTTAAGCTGCACTGATAACCCCTCAGTGCAGCTTTTCCTAGTCTTGTGGTGCTTCACGAGTTGATTTTATGCTGTATCTAAATCTAGATCCTTCAGTTGCTGATAGAAAATAAATTCTGCTTAGGAGCCAAAAGTCAAGCTGTGATTCTTCGACCCTTTGTGTGACTAGTAGTCAAGACTGTACGATTGGAGTTTAGCTCACTCTTTTGAGACAGTCAGAGACAAAGCAGACTCCAGTTTGCTCACCAGCTTAGATGAATTTGAATTTACTGTGCAGTGCTACACATGAAATGCCTAGAGTATGTAAATATATTAAAAGGTAATTTTAATTCGTTGAGTTTAGCCACAGATTTATTATATTCCAACTTGAAATGTTCTCTTTGACTGGGATAAATTATAATTATAGTCTAACACAGATTTGCAGGAAGCAACTTTTCTAATACTTATCGCCAGAGGAGGAAGCTTAAATATTTGCTGTTTCACTGTACCCAAATTTGTTCTTTTTCTAGTAAAACCTTACTTCACTGCTTTCTCAGTTTTCATGATGTATGTGACAGTATATCAGGTGCTGTTACTGCTCTTAATGTAACTTGATAATTTAGATGTCTGTGGCTAAGTCCCTGTCTGCTACTTTTGCCTCTGGTTTCAGTCCAGTGCTGTGTGACTTGGGTCTAAATGCTGGGAAGTAACTTCATTTTTGCATCTGTATGAAAACAATAATCTGCCTGTAGCACTTCAGGATAGTAACCAAATTGTTAAAAGGCACCGTAAGGATTCGACTGTCTTTTGTTCACTTCTCCTTTTCCCAGTGCTCAGTTGTATTAAATACTGTCCTGTTGCCTTAGATCCTGTCTCTAAGGATGTTGTAGTTGTGGTTTCAATCTTCCTGACATTTCATCTTGCCTTCCCTATTAAGTTTTACAGTTGTCAGTTACTTGAACAGTTCTGTGTTTGAACAGCTCCTTGGTTGACAGCAAAATATTTTGGGATAATGCTTGTTTACAACATTCAGCTCGTAACAGATTTCAGAAACTTAAGTTTTTCTTGCTGATTTATGGCTTCATGTTGTATTAGATCATGTGCAATGTAATGGTGTAAAACAAAACATGCTTCAGTCCTACTGGTAGCCAGCTGGCTGGTCAGGGAAGAGACAGACCCCTATTAAAATATGTGTGCTCTTTGCTGTCACCATAGAATACAGTCTTTTTAAGGAAAAAAGTCCACTGATCTACATGACTTTTTTTGAACTGCTGTAGTAATGTTGGAATAGTTTATTTCAGGTATTCTTTGGGTGAAAAGCTGAATTTCTTGTCAAGTATGGTAGATGAAAACAGAGCAGTTGGATTTCTGGCCTCTGACTAAATTGGCCCTTTGAAGACCAGGCTTCACCAACTGACATGACTGCTGCTATTAAGTCTAAATACTGGAGCTGCCTCAGTTTAATCCCAAAACTAAGTTATTTCCCTCTCTGATGTGAATTGGCAAGAAAGGGAACTCCCTGTGGGCAACCAATGCCTCTGTATTGATTCAGGTAGGTTTTAAAATCCAGATTGACTGGATATCGTTATGTGTAGATTGGGTCATTGGGGTAGGCCGAGCGAATGGGCAAAAGGCTTATGGTTGCCTGAGGAAGCCTTGCAGGGCTTTGAGGTGCAATGCTTTGTTACTCCTGTTTGCGACTCGACTTAGTCTGTCACTTGGTGCCAGGTCTCAGACACTTAAAAACCCCCCAAACCCACCCACCCAACCCTGCTTGCTTTCTGTTAGTTCTGCAGCTTGTGTGTCTCCAATCCCTGCCCAACACCTTTGCTCCTTCTACATGTGGCATTCTTTGCCCACTTGTCTTAAATGATTTTTTCCACCAGAAAGAGACAACAGTCTCTCCCCTAGGATTTTCTTCCTCTGTATTCTTGGCTAGGTATTTCCTACTAATACACCCAGTCAGGGCTTGTTTAAGTAGAAAACATCTAAGATGGAGAATGGGTTCTCTGTTGTATTGTATTTAATCTCAGCCTTCTGCTCTGGCTTCTCATGACCATGTTAACTAATTTTTGGCTTTATGGAAATGGTTGATGTGTTGTGTACACCTTTTTCTCTTGTTTTGTGTCCTATAATGGCATGAGGGATGTGGTGTATGCTTGTGCTTGTGAGGAATTTTCAAAGTGGAAAATGGGAAACTTTTCAACATCAGCTATCTTTATAGCTGGAGAAATAAAGAAGGTGGAGCGCTGAAAATGCTTAAATCATTTTACTTTCAGTGATAGATGACATACTAAGCCAGAGAAAAAGACAAAACTGGAATGGTCCATAATAGCTCAGAGGAAAATGTCCTCTGCTTATACAAGGTGGTATCATTTAGACCACTTGCCTATTGCTTTCTTGAGGCAAGAGCACTCAGGAAGGTAGCACGTTCAGCAGTGGGACTTCATGGCAACATCTTTACCTCCCAACAGGGGCAATGAGCTCTATGCCTCCAACATAATAAAGTAGTGTTACCAATAAATAACAAAACAGTTTTGTCTGCCAGAGAGGTGACTGACTCTTTAGTTTTCTAAAACCATTTTAAATAAAGGTGACAATTGACTAGAAAGCTCCTGAGTTTGTGATGTGTCCCAGTAGTGGGAGGAATCTGGTTAGTTTGCTTATTGATGCTTAATTTGGATGTTGGTGCTACTTAGCTGAATGTTGTAGGGTATACAGCAGGGTAGCTAAAAGCCACAGTTTTGAGACAAAGTGAGAGATTAAGAATTGTCACTCTTGAAAGTGTTACTAGGAAATCACATCCAAGTTTCACCATCTGTTTAAGATTGAATCTGTACACAGATTAAGTAGCTGCATAATGTCCCCTAGTCCATCAAAGGATTCATCTAGAAAGCCTAAGATAATTGAATTTCTAATGTCACTGGTCAGGCTTGAGTGCATGATGTGCACAGCAAGTGTAATTGACCCCGTGGATATCTATGTGAAGTTAAATGCCTAGTGGATACTTGTATCTAAAAGTGTTGATTATACAGTAAATGGTTGAGTTACTGTATTGAGAAATAACTTGGTAATTTTGAATCAATTGAGGAAGTCATCTCCCTTTAAAAAGACTTGGGAGGGCAAGGAAGAAACTGCTGTCAAGATCCCAAAACACAAAGCCTCAGCTGAAAGTAGAAAACAACTTAAACTACAACTGAATAACTGTAGCCAGTGGTGACACTGGCTCCTGTAGTGATGGAAGCTTCAGGTTTTGGATAAAAATCTTCCCCTCACAAGAATATAAGCCATCTTGTCTGAAGAGGATTTGGAACTTTGCAAGTCTCTGAAGAAGTCCAAAGTCCTTTGTGTCTAAAGGCAAAGCTTCAGGGGCAGAGGCACACAGGCAGATGTGAATGGGTGCTATATGTAGATGGATGCTCATGCCACCTTTGACTTTCATCTCTTGCTGAGCTGTCTGTTCCTTTTTTCTGCTGGGCAGCCCAGCAACTTAAGCAGAAGGACTTCAGCAATTCCAGTTCCCCTGACATCAGCAATTGTAGTTGATACCAAATTTAATTGTGGACTTTTCTTTACCTGACCCCTTGCCCCTTCCCCTGATGATGCTTTTGGCAGTATTTTGGAGGATTTTTTTTAAAATGCTAACATTCCAGAGTTAAAATAACTCCAAAGTGCACTTCTGAGATGTTGATTTAAACTGTAGTACACCAGAGTATAATTATGTACTGGCAGGCTGGTGGGTGTCCTGAAAGCGCTCTGAACCTGCTCCAGCACCATTAGACAAGTACCACCTGCAACAGTCCTGACTTGCACTCAAAGGAAGAGCTTTCTTATGACACCACATGGGGCCATAAAGGTGTAAGTAGGGCTTTTTCTGCTGCTGTTTTTTTGTTACAGTTCACAGTGTAATGTTAATAGTCAGACAGCATCTTAATTTGAATGTGTACAGTTCATGTCTTCCCATTCCTGAGAAGACTTTCGGTAAAGAGGAGGAAAAAAAAACCACCGACCTATGTGATATGTAAGTAAACTTGAATCTGAAATGACCACATTGTGCTATACTTAGTTAATGCAGTTTCTATGTGAGGTCGCTGTGTTGCTCTGGGTATTTTAGGCCAAAGCATGGGAATCTGGGTGCTGGTGTAGGTAGGCCAGACGTCACAAAAACAGGACACTTTTTAAGAACTGCATACCTTGAGATCACCCTAACTCCAGTTGGTAAAGTTGCTGCTAATGCAAATAAGCTTTCATAGCATCCATAGATACCACACAGTAATCTTTCCCTTTTTTTTTTTTTTTAAAGATGTGGGAAAATATGTGAAAGAAAACTTCTAAGCTTCCTACACACAATTTGGGTATGACAAGATTTTCAAGTTGATGTGGGTCAGGAAGCCAACCATTCCCAGTTACAAACTCCATCTCTGCATTTCTTGTGAGTTTAATTGCATCAATAATCACACATGTCCACTCAAAATATTTGCTGGCTTTGGTAACTGGAACCCTGGAATCCTCTAGGAAATTCAGGTATTTTTAATATTTCCCCTGAAACTTATTTGCTACTTCCTCTTACAAAGGTAGGGTTGTTGCTCCTCTGAATTTAATGAAGCATTGTTTTCCTTCCTTGGAGATGGACATTTTATTTTGAAAGAGCAAATGTTGTCTGTGCTTGACTGACATAATTAACCGAGTCCTGAACAGAAGTCCACTATTTAGAGCTTTTTAATAACCCTTCCCTTGGTGACCTTGAGCCTGAAGTCCTTTTACTGAGCTCTGTATTTCCTATATGTCTCTGCCTTTAGCAAGTATTTGTTTGGAATAACAATTGATTTAGACTTAATGGCATATCTGGTATTTTCTGCAGGAACTGCTGTATTTGGTACAAATTGAAAAGAATGAGGGGGAGGTGGAATGAACTGACTGAGTAGGGAGCTGCTGTGTACTTCCACACAACTGTCAAAAGCCCATTTTCAAAGTTGTCACTAGAGTCCCACTGTGCTTTAATGGAGTATGAGCAAGTGATGATTGAGGAGTACTGTGCATCTGGACAGCACTTGCTCAGTCTTGGGATAGCTTCAGTCCTATTGAAGCACTTGTTTCTTGCCCTGATTAGTACCAGGGAGTAATTAAAATATAGTCAGGCTCTCTTCATTAGAGATGTTCTTGAATCCTTTGAAAGCTATCGAATAACTGTCTTCAATACTGCATGTTCCCATAAAATAGCAGGATAATATGGACTTAGATACATTGGTTTTTTGGTCATGTTGCACTCTAGTACCAGTATAAGCACATGGCTGTTTTGTCAGTGCAGATGAAAAAAAAAAAGTTCTGGGTATCTATGTACGCTCACAGGCCAGTAGGACCAGCTCTTCTGTAAGGCTGGAATTCAAAAAGTCTCCATTTGAAGCCACCTGGTCAAGGGATAAAAGATGGAATTCAACTTATGTGTAAAACGTATTTAACTATGACTAGTTGCTACGTGAATACAGCAGAGCAGTTTACTCTGCTGTTTGGATTTCCCCTAGCTAGTCTCCAAAATTAAGACTGTTACTTATCACAGAATCACAGGCTGGTTTGGGTTGGAAGGGACCTCAAAGCCCACCTAGTCCCAACCCCCTGCCATGGACAGGGACACCCTCCACCAGACCAGGTTACCCAAAGCCTCATCCAGCCTGAACACTGCCAGGGAGGGGGCAGCCACAGCTTCTCTGGGCAGTGTGTGCCAGGGCCTCACTGCCCTCACAGGGAAGGATTTCTTCCTAATATCTAAATCTGCCTGTCCTTCAGCTTGCAGCCATTGCCCCTGGTCCTTTTGCCACCTGCCCCTGTAAACAGCCCCTCTCCAGCTTTAGACAATAAATCAAGAGTAGCTTTGGGTTATGTCTGTGAGTTGCTTTGCTGTTACTGAAATTCTTTTTGTTTGCAAAATATGTTAACTGAGCACATGTGGCTAACTGCTATAAGTACCTATAATATTTTTATTCATCTTCAGTTACTATCAGGACAGAGTTCTGGTATCATTCTCTGTGGGTCTCTCCTGGTAGCTACAAAAAGAAGCTGAGAGTTCCTGCCAGGTATGTGGCCAGTGCTGCTGCCCTCACTATCTCTGAGTGCCTGGCGTAACTACTGAGTAATTTTCCGTTTGTGTGGTCAGTCACAAGACACGGAGGGATGTAAAACATGAGCATCATGATGCAATGCTGCTGCACCCTTCCAAGTGAACTTTGTGCCTTTCAGCATAGCTTTTCCCTGCCTTTATCTGCCTGAGAGGACCCTGTGCCTACTCTGAACCTGCTTACAACAAACTGAAACAAGCTTTTGCTTCTCAAATTGTAAAAGCACAGATGAAAATCTGATTTGTGGTGATGATGATGATAAACTTTCTGAAGAGAGCCTAGGCTTCCTTTTAGCCTTTGTGAAATCTGAAGTTGCACGGCTTTATTGTGAAGTGAAGCCTAGTCACATCCCAGGATCTTGCACAAATTATGTGTATCAGAGTACAAGGGTAAAACTGACCTGGAAGAGAAATAAAGTTCCATTTTACTTCTGTATGGTTTCATGCTTGTGTTCTTTGTCAGTATCTTCCCTCAATCATATTTTTGCCTTTAATAACTGTGTGTCAGATACATTCAGCTGTGACATTTCCTAGTAAGTCAGATTTTTTCCTGAATTTTTCAGTGGATTTTTTGATGATAAATGGAAGTAATAGTCTAGCCAGGGAATAGATCTTTAGTTACACGTCTGCTGATGCCACTTCTCTCTATATTTTTGTGTGAGTGTGTCTTAGGATGCAAGGGCAAACCGAGGAAAGGAAGCGAGCCTTTCACCAGGATGGGACACAGCCTGCAGCTGAGAATGGTCTTGCAACAGACTTCTTGTGCACTGAAACATGCTCACCTGTGTGGTACAGTCTGTCAGAGGTGTAGTAGTTGAGGCAGCCTGCTAAGTGTGTCTGTATGGAGCTGATAGGATAGCAGGTGGTTCTGGTTAGTGTTGTCACCAGTGTGTGTCGTACTGACTGCACATTGTTCATCCCTCACGTCCCTGCTGAACACTGAGATGGGCTGTCAGTCCCCAGTCTGCTCCTGTGCCTTTGAAACTAACCATATGGGCTGTGAATGTAATTAAAGGTCTACTACTCTTGCAGTTGCCTGCTGTCCCAAGTGACTAAAAACGCCCTGAATACTGAAGGTATTGCTTAAAAAGGAATGAAGAAGCCTTGGTGAATGCAGGAAAAACTGGTAGGGTGCTGCTTTTGGATAGAATTGCATATGGTGCCAGAATAGCTCCTGGAGACTGAACTGAGGGCCTCCATTTACAGATGGTGAGACTGGTTTTGGGCAAGGGGGAGAAGTTTCCTGCTTCAGCTTCACTTGCATAATTTTGGCCGTCTGGATTATTTTTTGTCTGCTTCCCTCCCTGCAGAAGATTTGACAAGGACTGTCCTGTATTGGGGGGGCTGGGACTAGACAGGCTGTTCCACATCAAGCTTCACAAACTCTGAGAGGGGGAAGTAATTGTTTCCCTTGACTTGCTGACTACACTCTTACTAATACAGCATGGTAGGCAGTTGGCCTCCACTGCTGCAAGGGCATGCTGTTGACTTGTGTCCAAGCTGTAATTCACCAGGGCCCACAGGTACTTCTCTGCAGAGGCCAACATGTGCTCCCTGCTTTCTCAGGTCCTGTTTTTAACATGGAAATCAAGTTAAGCTTCTGTAACTGAGGGATAGGACCCCACTGTATACTTGGCTTAATACCCATGTGTGTGCTGGATATAGGTATGATGGATAGCAGCCACTAAACTTTGACCCCGGTGAAAATGTTGACTCTCCCACAAGGTGAAGATTTGCTTTGTGTGTTTGGTCGCAGTGTGGGATTGTAGTTTAATTGTTGTCAGTCTGCAGGGGCATAGTTCACTCTTTGCTGCCATGGTGATGAATCAAAGGTTATCTGCAAATCAAGCGGTTGTGGTAGGTGCAGCTTAAGATGAGCTCGGTCTCTTAATAGTGCCTTTCATGCTGCTACTTCATCTCTGCTCCAGCTAAAACATTTTATTTAACCAAAAAATAAAGCAACCAGAACACCCAAACAACTCATTGCTTGTGGGTAGAAAAAGAAACAATGGTGCTGTCACACTTCATTGCTCCAGTTTCTTCATAAGTTCTGCTGTAAGGACAGAATCACGTCAGCAAGTCATCACATCGCATGGCTTATAACAGCGTGTAGTTTAGTAACAGGGAAACATCCAGGAAAGATAGTTTATTTCACTCTTAACTGGTCTTTTCCCAATTTTTAGTGGGCGACTGATTTGTAACTAAGACTTTTTATGCAACTTTTCCCAGTTGTCAGGAAGCTGTGTCTATCTTGGTAGGGCTATAAAACTCCCCATACAATAATGATCTTTTATGCTGCTATACTGAAATTTGCTTGATTATTGTTGTGTTCAGGTCTGGGGGGATGGTGGGGGTGGTGTGGCTGAAAGGCAAAGCAGCCTGGCAGAGTGAACTCCCTCTATTATCCTGCAAGTGTCCTTTACCCCAAAGAAAACCCAACGAAAACCAACCAGAAAGCAGCATAGTGGTGTTTGGTAAAAAACAGTCAATTATTTGGCTTCTAAAATAAGTGAAGGGAGAAGGTATGGTCCTACTCAGAGCTATATAATTTTAAGCTGTGCTTTTCATGCTTTTCTTTGCTGTTGATCCAGACTTCGGTTCCTGAAAACATGAGATTTGCTCTGTTGTCTTGACTAGCAAGGAAGGAAGAAGTTGAAAAGAGCTGTTTGCTGCTTTGAGTTAGGGGCTCAGTCAGAGACAGACACTTTCATCCCATTTTTAATGCTAGCAGTGGAAGTATGGCTGTTCCCAGGCTTTACTAAGGCTGCACAAATCTGACAGTGCAAACAAGCTTGTAAATGACATGATGAACATTGAAAGAGGGACAAGGATTAATCTTATATTGCTAGTTAAGCATCTTAATGTCCAAGCAGATTTCTGTGGGAACCTCACTTAGGTAACATTTATGAACCAGGGGAAAAAACGCTGTCTGAATTGGGAGCAGCAAATTAAAGCGTGGCTGCTGAATTACTCAAGCTGTGGATGAAATGAGAGAGAACACAGGCTCCTTGTTGTCTTAGGGGTAGCAGATCTTATACAGCGTACCTCTCAAGTCTGACAAAGTGCCTACTGCAACTTTAGATTGCTGTGCAGTCCCAGATACCTTATCTGTAGAGAACCAAAGTAAGTAGCGGCTGCACTTCCAGGAGAGCCAAAATGCTTTTGTCTTCCTGGTTTAGATGATGCGTAGGTCTAAAGTCTAGAAGGACGAAGGATTTCCTTGTTCTTAGAAACACTTCAGCTCTGAGATGCTGGTGACTGGGGGAGGTGGGTAGTGTGAAAACTATCCCAGTGAAATCTGCTGGGACATAAGGAGCACTTAAGAACTTAAATGTAAGACTAAAAGGGTGTCTCAGGCTGCGACAGTAAGCTCCCCCGCCATCACATCTACTTGTTCTTACGTTCACTTGCACAGACTGGCATCGCTTCATTTGTAGAGCTGCTGTTTTGTGCAAGCTCTGCTGCCTTGGGACCTCCTGATTTCCAGATTACAGGTAGGTTGGCTAAATCCATGCTATTTGCAATTAAGGTGAATTGGCTTTGGTTTGAATTTTCCCTTTCTGGTGTCACAGTTCCACATCACAGTGGCTGTGTGTGCAGCAGTGGTATTTCCGCCTTGCCCTTCGCTGGGCTGGGTTACAAAACCTGAGCACTCCATCAGTGATGACAGACTATTGGATGTAACCATCTGAGAGATAGTGCCTTCCTCTGCCCTGCCTTTTTGTGAATGCTTGTTACTTAGGCTCTCAAACCTCATACCAAATACCCTGTCGACTCTCACACATAACATCTGTGGGTTTTAGTTAGCAGCATTATTTATTATAACATGGAAGGGGGTGGGTTTCTCCTATCCAGACACATGGGATAACAGCAGGGGGTTTCTTAGCCTCATGTGGCTCCTTTTGCCACATGTGGTGGCATTGTAAGTATTCCCAGTGGCTGGCAGAGTAATTAGCCTGGCTTTAATTATATGAAAAGCTATTTTTGTAGAAGGAGGGTACGTAATATGAGTGTTGAGGCACTAGGATGAAATTAATTCCATCAGAGTGGCCAGGAAGTCCTGTAGAGAAGACTTCTATTGCACTTGAAATCCTCCTAATTAGTACTGTGAACTCATTGGGGCTGCTAAGGTGCTGGTTGAACAGAGCACCTCCATTGAGTTGGGTATTGATGCAGCTGTAATTGCCCATTTGGTCCCACTACCGGATGTTCTCCTGTGACCTGCACAAGGGACCTGCTGTTTGGGGATTAGTACATGGCTCCTGCCACTCTTTAAGCCTGAGGATTTCTGCATCTGAAACAGGTACTTGGCATTCACCACCAGCAGGGAGGGGAAGCTGGTGACTGTAACAGCAATGATGTCTTGGGACAAGGCTTTACCTCCACAGCGTGCAGCGGAAGCGTGAAACTATTGTTTTACTGTAACTCATTTAGATAAACCCACCATTATCAGCATCCAGGGGAAGCAAATGAGCTTCCCCCCATCCCAGCATTTTTCATGGCAGAGGGGCAACCACTGAAGACCCAGGGCCATGAGGGTCTGTAGGGCTTCTGTGGCTCCCCACGTCAGCAGTAGGAAAGGAGCCACAAGGCCAAGGACCACTCTGAAATGGGAAGGTTTTTCCTGATGGAGAAGTTATTTTGTACGAATAATGAGGCGTTTGCTAGACAGGAGAGAGAACTGGCAACACTCATGAAGCTCTCTGGGCAGAAAGCAAGGCTTCTCTCTCTGCTTGGGTTAATTTTTCAAAACAAAATGTTCAGTAGGGGATGTTGAAAGCCAGACTGGGCCAGACTGAATAGCCATTATTAATCCCCACGTTGAAGCACCTCCATACCATGGAAGAAGTGACTTGGTGATGAGGATTTCACATTGGCTTTTTCAACTCCCCCGTAAGTATTCTTATTTTGCCTGTTAACTCCCCTGGGGTCTTGTGTCATCTTACAAACAGCAACAGGCCCCTGACTCACTGCAGAATCAGAGGGAGCTGGCAACTTAGAACTCTTTCTGCATCGGTAACTCTTTCTGGCCCAGGAATAGTCATGGTAATTTTGTCTGATTTCATGTCAATTTAATGCTTTGTAGCTGCTTTGATGTCTGCTGCTGAGCACGTACTGCTCTGCAACTCAGAGGTGTTGGTACTTCACTGCTGGGCAAGTTATTGGTTGTCTTGAATGTGCTTTACCACACATAAAGAATATCATAGGACCTTCCAACACAGAAAGCAATCCAAAGCCTAGGTGCTATTTCTTATTAATGCTATGAGGTAGTAGGTGTTAGGCATGATCAATGCCTAGGCGATAGGGAAAATTGAAAACAAACCCTGCTGTAACATGGTGAGGATGGAATCACAGAATCGTAGGGGTTGGAAGGGACCTCGAGAGACCATCAGGTCCATCCCCCCTGCCAAAGCATCTCCCTAGCTCATATTGATGTGGCACCTCCCCAGCAGCCCAGCTCTGTCTAGGTGAGGAGGCAGCCTGAGCTGCTGCAGAGCCCACACCATTCCTTTTGGCTGCCTTCCTAGTGTGCCTGAAATGGTGAGTCAACATGTGACTAAAGGGCTGCAAGGCCCCTAGCAGGGGGCTGGCTAAGCACCGGTCAGTGCCAAGCTCGCCGGTCGCTGGAGCGCGGCAGAAGTTAGACAAGCAGCTCCTGTCCCGTAGGGTTTGCAGCCCCAGCGCTCTCGCTGCTGGTGCTGCCAGCTAGGCTGGAATCTGAGGGGCTGTGGGTTTCTTCCCTTTCAGAAGCTTAACTCCACAAATCGATGTTGCCATGGAAAAGTGCCACGTAACCATCAAGGGCAGAGGATGAACTAATTAATTGTAGAACTCTGACTGCAATAGTGATGATACCCCAGGGATACAAAACAGTAGCCATTAAATTCAAATAGCCCTTTTTAGGGAAGCTATATTTCCTTCTGTGTAGTGCAACACTGGCTGATCAACTATGACACCTGAAAGTTTAGGCAGCAATGGATGTGTAATCAAGGATTTGGATGCTCAGTTAGTTACAAGTGAGCAGACATCCTATTTCTGACTTTTGTACAGACGTGAGCATAAGGAAGAGAGGGGGAAAAATGGACCACATTTTTAGTGAAGTTGTAGACTGCTTCTTTGACAAAAACAGTTTGAACAGCCTGTCACTGGTAAGTAGGAGATAATCCAACAGTCAGAGCAGGCAACAGCATTGGAGATTGCCTTGCTCAGAGACACCTATGTGCTTGGGTTGCAGACTTGTCAACTGAAGAGATGTACATTTTTTTATTGTTTGTCATTTTATTATTGGCCTAAACGTGATACTCTGAAGGGAACTTGTTAATCACCATGGGATTGCTGTGTTGCTATCCTCCCTCTTTTTTTTTTCTTGCTCAACTTCATTTTGGCTAGGAAAATACTAAATTCTTTGTTCCTATCCAAAGCTGCTAGCTGAAGAGCATTACTAAGAAGCAACATGCAACATGTTAAATAGAGGTATTATTTTACTAGACATGATGAAAAATAGATAATTCACAAAATGCCTAAAGAAGTTAAATTGCTTTGGGGAACTGTATATAAAGTCTGAATTCTAAGGAGTTTGAATTGTCTTAGTATGAAGGCACTGAGTCTCATATCAAGGGTGGAGCAAAAGTTCTGGAGAAAGAATCAAAAGATCAAGCTGTTTCCAGTTTGAAAAGGAATTTTTAGTGGTTAAGACAAACAGGCATAGGAGGCCTCCTGCCTTGCTCTGCAGTGGCTGAGGGAAGAAGGAAAGGGAAGGTGCCACAAACAGGGTATGGCTGGGCTGCAAGAAGGCACCTGGGATGCCCTTCCGATGTATTCATTGCAGCTCAATACACGTAAGATCATCAGTCAGTGCAGAAAAGGGCAACGAGTGTTTCTGACCTGATGTTCAGAAATGCCCTTGAAGCAAAGACCTGGGCTTTTTCAGAAGGATGCAGGAATGTGTCCTTTATGGATATAAATGTAAAGCAGAGTGTCCTGTGCTTGTCCAGGCCTGGCTGTCCCCTGCATCTCTACTCTGCACCTCAGTGAGAGATGTCTATCTGCAGCTACAGTGCAGCATGGGTCAGCAGCATGAAGGAATTCAGAAAGTGAGCATCCAGACAAGTAAAGAAAACTTCAGCTAATGGGAAGCCTGCAAGAAATCCTTCACAGTGCCATGGTGTGTTGAGCAGGACACTTGTAAGGTTCTTCCGAGTGATGGGTAAATTGAGAATTCACCCAGACTGGCCAAAGATGTGCTTCTGCAGCCGCTTCAGTGTTCCAGCTTCATTTTCAATTCTGAAAGTGGATTTGTAAATGCCTGATGAGATCTGTCTGGTCTCCAGCTGTGTGTGCCGTTACAAACAGTGCTGACCTGTCTTGGCTCTCTGCCTGTAAGCGGGAAAACAGCGTGTTAATGAGGGGGCTTGGCTGCGCTTCCTCACCCTCTTTCTGGAAGCAAGGGGGCCGCCTGGCTGGGTAAGGAGGGGTGCAGGAAGGGAATTTGGGGTACTATGGGATGGTGTTTGTTACGAGCAGGTGGAGAAGGGTGCTGTGGGCAGAGTTTGGAGGTGAGGGGGCAGGATGTCCTGAGTAACACCCCAGCAGGCACCTTGGTTGGACTATCGATTCTGGAGAGGAGGAGGGTGAGTCTGTGATGTGCTGCCTCTGCCAGGCTGCAGCTGTGAGGTCAGGGCTGAGTACAAGCATGGCTGACCCCTTTCAGGTGGCACACCAGTTGTGCCTCTGCATGTGGGGAGACTTGGCTCTTGTTGCAGTGAAGTTACAGGGCTGGATTTAACCAGTGGCTTTGAACTGGTGAGGCAAATTCTGCGTTCTTGAGACTGTCATACCAGCACTTGAAAAACTAGTGTATTTGTACTGAAATAGAGCTAAGGGGGCACACAAGGAGAGTTGGCATTTGCAGAGCAATAGACCTTCCTATTTGTAGTTCATCTTACTGCTGATAAATCGTTTTGACATTGCAGGGGGACACAACATGGCTGACACCAAAACAGCAGATGCCTCTTTCTCATAGTTAGATGTCTGCTTTTTTGCCCAGTTGTTGCAGCAGTGCCAAAGGGAGCACTGCCAAAGGGAGTTCCTTTACACAGGGTTCCTGTTCCTTCTGTAGCAATGAGCTCAGAAATTAGTGATCTATTCCCAGGTCAGCACTGAGAAGGATAATGCCTGGGAATGTGTGAAAAACTGTTGGAGTCATTGAAATGCTTTATAAAGGTATTTTGGTCACAGATGACGTTTGAATCATGGTATGGTCTGGGTTGGAAGGGACACCAAGGATCATAGAGTTCCAACCCCCTGCCACAGGCAGGGCCACCAACCTCCAGGTCTGGATCTACACAAGGTTGCCCAGGGCCCCATCCAACCTGGCCTTGCCCCGTCCCTGGATATGTTCATCCACCACCTCTCTGGGCAGCCTGTTCCAGCACCTCACCACTCTCTCTGTAAAAAAACTTCCCCCTAAGATCTAATTTAAACCTTCCTTCCTTTAGTTTTAATCCATTCCCCCTTGTCTTGCCATCATCTACCCTTTTAAAAAGTTAATTCCCCTCTGTTTGTATGCTCCCTTCAGGTACTGGAAGGCTGCAATGAGGTCCCCCTGCAGCCTTCTCTTCTCTAGGCTGAACAAGACCAGCTCCCCCAGCCTCTTCATAGGGGAGGTGCTCCAGGCCTCTAATCATCTTCGTGGCCCTCCTCTGAACCCTCTCCAACAGTTCCACATCCTTCTTGTATGGGGGCCCCAGATCTGGACACAGTACTCCAGCTGGGGCCTTATGAGGGCAGAGTAGAGAGGGACAATCACCTTCCTGTCCCTGCTAGCTACCCCTCTTCTAATGGAGCCCAGGATACCATTGGGCTTCTGAGCTGCAAGAGCACACTGCTGGCTCATGTTAAGTTTCTCATCCACCAGAACCCTCAGGTCCTCCTCAGCAGGGCTACTCTCAGGGAGCTAAATGAATGCTAAATAACAGAACAAGAGATCTGCAAGAGGCTGCTGCTTGTGGTTAAAGAATACTGAAGAGTCACATTAGCATAGAAATAAAAATGGGTAGATACAAGAAATTTAAGAAACCAACATTTCACTTGTGCTAAACTGAATTCGTGGGGTTGAGTGTTTGTTTACTGCAAAATACATAAATCTGAGTTCCAACTAAGGTGGTGTTGGAAAGCACATACATAGAGGCCAATGAAGCCTTTACACTGCCAGAATAGCTCTGTTGAATTCAAAGCTACAAATTAGTTGCCCCAGGTGTGACAACAGCAGTGGGAATGCTGAACACAAGTCACACAGGGCCAAATGGTGGTACACTAACAAAGGAGAGGTCACAGTCACTGCTGTCTTGCCTGCGAAGACTGAGGCTAAAACAAGTTCATGATTCTCTTGCTGCACACCAGAGAGATCTCCTGGAGGCCTTCCATCACCTATGCTGTGTCACATCATGTCTCTAAAGCAGTCCAGGCAGCTAGCAGGCTCACAAAAATCGTCCACAGGAATTGAAAGTCCTCCAGTATGCTTTAGATCTGGCCTTGCATCATATATGTTCTTCAGAGGTTACTCTCTCTGCAGAGCGGATTTGTACCAGCCATCAGGAAAACTGGAAGTGTCCTGGGGTAGTTTATATAAGCAGAAACTCTTCACTGAAACAAGTAGAGTCATAAAGATGTTAAGGTACACATCTTTTTTTTTTTTTCTTTTTTTTTTTTTCCCCCCTGTTAGCAGATGATTTATTTTGGTTCTTGGCATAACTTTCATAGCCAAGTAACATCTTTAATTCAAGTATAATCATCTTCTCACCCTTTTCATGAAAAGCAAGAAAAGCTTCTTTAATAGAGTGGAGAAAGATACTCAGGTAGTGTGTGAATAAGCTTGAACCTGAAGCACTGAGGTCTCTGAAGTGGGGGGTTCTAAGTTCTGATGCTTACTCATCTATCCTGTTTCTAAATTTTGTATGACAAGATACCTTCCTCTCATTTGACTGTGGGATACAGAGGTTTCTGGGGTTTAATTTTTAAAAATGCTTCTTTTTCTAATGTAGAATTACTCATGTGTCAAGTGGAATTGTGATCAACTCCATAGGAATACTCAGGTGTCTTCTCCAATGTTTTTACTTCATATAAATGGCATAGACCAAAATGAAAGCCAACGGATCATCTGTCCGTGTAGTGAATCAACTTGTTGGATATTTTCATCCTCCTGCTCTATCTCCCTACCACTTTCCCTGTCCTAGCAAACAAACAAGCAAATGTCTTCATCAGGTTAGAGTTTTATCAATTCTCCTGCCAGGGCTCAATCCCTTGCCACAACAAGCTGGAAACACCTTCCTTTTCTTCTCCATCTTGTCACCTGACACAATATGAAATCATAGTTTCAACTGTATAGTGGCTGATTTTTATCTTTTTTAAAGAGGCTGTACCAATCTCCCAGCTGCTTGTGTCCACCAGGCATCAGAATAGTTCAGCTTCAACCTAATAGAGTTAGTTGGGGGGGTGGGGGAGTGGTGTGTGTTATTTTTTTGCTAAATCAAAGATTTGCACTGCAGCCACCTGGATTGCTCAGTCCGATCGATGGGAAACAGCAGGAGTATTTGGGTAGGAATAAGCACATTATGGTGATAGCCTCCTGTTTGGCTGGATTAGGTATGTTCAGTCTGAAAGCTCTTGCCATTGAAACTTAATGCCTTATATTCACCTGAAAATTAAAAGTTCACATTGATAAAATAATTTCAATAGGATAGATGCAGAGACTTCTTGACAAAGACCAGATACAAAGTAATTAACCCTCATTGGAATTGCTGACCCTCAGTCTTTTTTGAAGGACACCAGTAATTAATTAAGGTGATAGAGTATGGGCTTGAGCAATAAATGTCTGTGGAGTTAATCTAGTTAAGCTTTCAGGAATTAATACCTCTCTGATAGAATCTGAAAATACTCCCTACTTTGGCAATTCTTTAGAGATCTAACAGTGAAGCTGCTGCTGCTGTTTCTCAAAGTAAACAAACTCCTTTTATACAATTGTTTGGATTTGTGTTACTGTACCCAAGAGGAGAAAATGGCCAGGAAATGCAATGCCTTGTACTAAATGCAATCAAAAGACTGCACCGTGCACAGACAGTGGAAACAAGAATGTGAAAGGTGAGAAAAAGGAGGTTTCTGTGGGCAGTTCTGAACACTTTCAGAAGTTCTGGTTCATTTTCTCACAGGGGGTCAGTAGCAGAAAATCTAAGCATATGTCAGTGGCTGAGATTTATTCCCTATGAAGATGTTAAGAGCCCAGTGGAAATTACAGAAAAGCTCTTTAGAGGACGGGTGATGTATCGTGCTGCATAGATGTTGGGTTTCAAACATATGCCTGCTACTTCTGTGAGTTTGACTTTCACAATCTCCTTTCCTACCAGGGAAACAGATCTATTAATTTGTTTAGGCTTGAATGTCTAATGGTTGTTATCTCTCCAAAACCTTAGCAGAGTGATTTCCGAACTCTGAGGAACCCAGTATGCAATCGCTGTTGTACAGGACATGGTGGACCCCGTGAGTGGTGCTCGTGGCAGCAGCACAGCATTTTAGAAATGTGAGCATGCAGCAATATGTGTAAAGATCAGCTTCTTGCCAACAGCAATGAAAGACAAGTTAACCAATGCACTCCTTGCACAAATCATTGGCTGGTAGAAAACCTCTCTTCCAAAAAGTTTTCCCATAATGATCAGTGAGCCTTTTTCTTTCACAATAAAATAAATGGCACACATGCCATCTCTCCTCCTGAATTATTTATTCAGTTCCAGCACTTACTCACTTGAAATCCTGTGCTGTCATGTATTCATCAAAGGGTGCTGTCTTTGTTTTGGCTGAGCATCTGCTCCGACTGCCCACATCCAAGCAGCTTCCTTGGAAAGAGTATGTTTTGGAAGAGGCAGGTCTTCCTCTCTACCACCTCCTTTGGCCTTTTACACTTGGCCCTGATGAGTAAAGCAAGAGGAAAATACGGTGCAGAAAAGTGAAGCGCTTGGGCTCACAATAGTGACTGTATGAGTGCTGGGTCCTGCAAAAGGCTGAGGCACTGTAAATCCATGTGCAGTGGTGTTCTCATGAAGCGGCTTTGATGCTGGCATAGAAATGCCAAGGAAGGAATGTCTGTCACAGGCCAAGCCTGGCACGTGAGAACTTGCGCTGTCACACTTGAAATCACGGTTTGGGATTTGGCTGACGCTGGTAGTAAATGGTGGTAAAACAGGAATGCCTTTCAGGATACAGTTGATGCTGCTGCTGTGAATCTTGCTGTTCAGCACTGGATTATTTGTGAGGTTGCTCCAACATTTTTTTTATTTCCACTAAAGCCTGAAACTTCTCTCTAGTTTTCTCCTTGTTTATGACTTGCTATAGATCCATTTATTGCCATTTTGGCTGTGTTTTTCTTTGTTCATTTAAACACTATCCTATCAGCCCATGTGCCTGTTACAGAATCTGCCATTTGTGAAGACTAATGCGATGTATTTTCCCTGCATGTCAGCCATGTCCACTGTTACCTTGTCCTAGGTCAGCATGTGGGAAGAGGGGATCCATTTTCCTTCATGTGTAGGTAAGTCCTTGAGGACTTTGAGTCTTCTAAAATAGGAAGATGCTCACGGGAGTGGCAATGCAGTGTGAAACCCTCAGGAAGATTTCCTGATGATCTAATGAACAGCATGGAGTACTCTGTACTGTGTTTTGCTGTAAGATAGGCCCAGGATTGGGCTGTACCATTTTTTATCACCTTGCTGTTGAGTACTATCAAAGACTGTAGTGAAAAAGAGCTTAAATGTGATAGTTTGAAAGGGGGGGAAAAAAAAAGGGAAAAAGTTACAAGCTTTGTGCTCTTGTTGCTTCTGTGCTGTCACTTGAGTGTGACTGATCACTGTGGTCTTGTAAAACACATGTGGTCTCAGGACACTGGTCTGGGGAGGCTGGTCTGCAGATTGACAACCCACATTGACGCAGGGAGACTGTAGACGGCCCTGGGTTGATGTGGTATCAGAGTGCCAGGAATGCTTGTAGAGGAAGTTAGTGCCATGTAAGCTAAGTTAATACAATGTAATACTCCAATACAGCAAATTCTGCTATACAAGTAGGAGTTAAAAGGAGAGCATTAATAGTCAATAATGAGCTTCCTATGGGTTTTTTTTAAGGTTTCTGGCCTTGCTGGGAAAGGTGATGCCATCAATTAAATTTCAGTGGCACTCTGGAAGGTACTGCTTGCTATGCTGGGCTTGCAAACAAAGTGGGGGTTTGTTGTGGGTGGGCGTTTTTTGTTCCCATTTCAAGAATCTTATGCTTGAAAGACACCAAGATGATACATTTTTCTTTTCATACAGCTAAAAAATTATTCCCTGGTAGAAATAGAAATGAGAAAGAAGTTATGCTCGCATAAAAGCATCTTCCCATAACTTCTACCTGGAGTTAGCAACCTTTTTGGTGTGGCAGATAATATTTTTGCTTTGCCAAATTATGGGTGAAAAATGCCCGTAAACAACACTGGAAGCAGAAGGACTGCCTCTCAGAGGCAAAATGCCACTCCACAGCCAAGAAGCAGAGCTTTGCCTCTCAGCAAAGGCAGGGCTCACAGTTAATCTGAGTGCAGAACCTTCCTTAAAGCTGGGGGCAACGGCCTCTCCCCAGATGCCACAGCTTCCACTGGTGCAGTGTGTCACTCCTGTCTTCCCACAGGCTATATGGGGGACGTGTGCCAGAGGCAGGAAAGTATGTAGGCTGGTTTCACTGATCTCTGTGGTGAAGCTGTATCAGGAACAAATTGCTTTGTAGAGGGATGTGACAAAAATGCAGGTCCCTGAGCTCATACCTGCAGTTGCCTGTGTGGCTGTGAAGTCAAATCCATCTGGTCACTTAAAGATAATGTTGGGAGAACTGTTGCTCATGTTGGGCTGAACTTTCCTGTTAAACCTTAGTGTTAAATTTTGGGGGGAGAAAGGTATGTTTTCCAGTTAGCATAAATAATGATACAGAAACCATAACAGGTAATTCCTAAGTCCAGGCACACATTAAAAGGGATGAATCATTGTGTCTGGCTTCTAAAAAATTATTGTATTAGCAGCCTGTGTGTATTGATATAATCTCCAGGAAGTTTTCCAGCAGTGTTTTATCTCTAGCATTTTTGGATCAATAACACAAAATTAGAAATGGTAAAGGTTGGGGTTTTTCTCCTAATGACTACTGCTGACTGACTTCCAAATAATTCCAGTCAACTAATCTTATTCAGATGCCATTGTCTCTAATTGTAAGACGCTGATTAGTTTTAATAATATGGTGCTGACAATTGATGAGCCGTGCCAATAGTCAGATCAAGAGGTGTGAACAAGAAAAAATAATCTAAATATAGCAGACACAGAGAAATTGGAGAATTTGAAGTCTGTTACCAAGGGCACTGGTAGCACAGCTGTTGGAACACACGGGGGAATATAATAAAAATTGTATGTGATATGAAAGTGTCAGTAAAACCCTATTGTTGCCCCTTGCAGTGATCAATTTGACAAATAAATGTCTTCTTCAAGCATGCTCTGACCTGTGCGGCGCACGCTACTGCCAGATGTTGATTGCACGTGAAGTTCTGTTTCTGCTGCAGAAGGTCAGATTGGAGGCTTTAAAATCAGTCTTGATCTCTTCCTTTCCCTTTTCTGTTTCGTTTTCTCCACTGGTAGATGGGAGCACAAAGGTTCCTTCCTGAGGCTTTTCAACCGCAGAACATGTACCTGGTGTAGAGCCGTGAGGAGTCTGCAGGAGGACTCACTGGTTTTGGTGTGGTTTACATGTTAGAAGGGGTGCTGCATCTGGACAGCAGCTCTCTGGAGTGACAGAGGGACAAGGTTTATGGATGTCTTGGCTGTCATAGGTCACAGAGGGATGATGAAGACTGCTGAGGAATGTGTTGCACACATTCAGCATCTAGCTGTAGAGGAAGAGAGAAGTGCCAGCTGCAAAAACTCAAGCAAGAAGCCTAGAAAAACAGAATCCAAATGTAAGTTTGTTAGGAGAGGAGGAACAGCTGAGCTGCTGGTGCATCTGGTAAACACAGGGGGGCAGGGGGCTCTGGAAGGACCCAAACTGATGTTAGTGGAGTACTTCTGGGTGCAAGAGGCTGGAAAGTGGAAAAGCACAGCTTCCTCTAACAAAGCCACAATTTACCAACTGACCCAAACATTAGGGTAATCCATGTACCTAAAAGTGTTGCGTCTATTCACTTTTCTTTATATACTGACATTTTATTGTGTACTGGATCCAGATGATGATTTTTGTGCCAGTTCTTTTGTATTTTTTTCCAGAAAAGCAAATGACTTCATATGGAAACATTTTTCCTGAAACTCAGAGTGAATAAATTTGCCCTCAAATTTAATTGCAGAGTTGCTTTGGATGTTATTGTCTGTCAACCCTCAGCATCATTCCAATAGATAAAACATTTTGGTGTTATATGAATAGTGCAGCGTAACCTAATTTTCAGGAATTGTTTTCTTTTTCAAGAGAGGATGTCCTGATTTGTTTGGTGGTTTATCAACCCTCACTGTGTGAGTATGGTTTTCTGGGCTTTTTGTACCCTTACTTTTAAAAATTGGAAAAAAGAAAATTACAACTGCTCAAATCATAATGTATTTTTTACAGGATTTTCCTAAGTCTGCACCTTCTACAAGTTATTGCATCTTGTTGGTTTGATACCTTAGCAACTTCCTTTTTGAGCCTTATCTATAAAAGATGTCAGGTGGTTTACAGCTCTGTTGGGAGTGATGCCTTCAGCTCTCAAGTTCCCCCCTTCTCTCCTTGGGCAGGCTACTCTACTGATAGCTATATTTTATAACGTGGGGAAAGAATCAGGCGTACCCTGAGTGCCTTGCAGCTATAGCAAATTTCATATAGCACATTACCATGTAAGTGCTTCCATTTCTGGTTTTTGGAGGGAGTGCCTATATCCCACAGCCTTGTAAAGGACAGTAAAATAACACAGGAGGTTGGTTTCCACAGAAGTTTATGGTTTTAAATAGTACATGGGAAGAAGTGCAGGAGAGAAAATACGAGCAACTTGGCCAAATGTAGTGCTGCTTTAAGAGTCTATACCTGCAGCTGTCTTGCAGCCTAAAAACATTGCCAAACAGCAGCCTCACACCTCTGCTTATATGGCCACAAGAGAAAAAACTTTGCTGTGAGCATGTGCTGACTCAGATTGCCCAGCATGGGCCCGGGGCTTGTTTGGCCTGTCTCAGTGCTCAAAACAGCCCTTCTGCTTTAAGGCAATATTCCAAGGCAAGTTTTTGACTGAACGATGATCCTTCTGGCTCAGAAAAAAAAAGATCTCCATCCCTCTAAGCTTCGTTTAAGGAATGGGACTTGCCTGAGTTTGCACCTCTGTTTCTGCTGCTGCTGGAGAGTGGCAATGCCAAGTCTTTCTTCCCTTAGCTAGAGTAGCTGAAGAATTTGGCAGGATCCCATAAAAATCAGTAGCCTGAAGTGACCCTGTCTCCAGGAAAGAGTGTGTGTCTGTTCACTGAGTGCTGCACAGGAGTGTGACTCGGTTATATGAATGTGGGCACTCTGAGGATGTGATGGAGTACAGTTAGCTGACTGGTGCTCAGAGGTTGCTACCCCTAAAATGCAAAGCCTGTAGCCCTGGTATAGGTGATGAGTGATGTATTGAGCAACTGCTATGTGTGACTGTAAACAGCAGATGAAGCAGGACCCTAGGCATTAAAGCAATAGGAGGTTTCCTTGCTCAGCCCATTAGTTACATTCCAAGTGGATCAATGGTTTATTCACAGCATGTTGCTCAAACCACTGGGTTAAATGAGAGAGATGAGGAACAATGACAACTTTTACCAAATCATTTTTAGGCCATGGAGGAATTAAATTTAGATGTCATATGAATTTAAAGGTTCAAAGGACTTGTGGGTGGATAGTGTGGCAATTTCAACAGCAGAGATCCACTAAAGAGAGAGAAAACATACTCATTGGATAGCCACATGCCTCAGTAGGTCAGAAACATATTTTTGTGATGTAGCTGATGTTTAACTTTGTAGATAGAAGGAAGAAAACCCAGTACTAAAACACTTCCTTTGAATGTTACATTCTGCACACGTATCGCCTTGTATAAAGGAAAAAGGAGGGTGTTAAGGCAAGAAGACAAATGTTAATCATAATTTTCTTTCTTGGATCACTGTTAAGCAGCTGTCTTATTCATTGTTCCATTTCCACTAGAGGCCAATGAATTGGAATTACAGTACTTTTATAGCTGCATCTGTCTGAACCCACTATGGAAATGTTAGTTCATTAGCAGGAAGCCGCTCTAAAATGCTCCACCTTGCTTGTCTCTGGCTCAGCACCACCAGTATGCAGAGAAAGCACAGATTCCTCTCTCAGATAAACTGAAGAAGGGGCGGCTGTGGAGTACTGTGCACGTGGGTTGTGCAGCATGGAATCAGGGCCTCATGGCATGTAATGGATTGCAGCTTGGTTGCAAGTGGTCCCGAAGGGTGGGTATGATCTGTGTGTGGGAAGGTCCACACAGCTCAACTGGAAACTTAAGATCAAACTGTTTTATAAGGTTTCTGTTATTTGCTTTTTCCAGCTGGGCTATTTATACTAAGATCTCTTCTTTAGCATTGTCACGTGCGTGCTTCCCTCGTTACTTTCCTCCTCCACCTTTGTGAATCAGCAAAGACTCGTATAAAAATGAAAAGAGAATTAACTTGGCAAGTTGTCAAAGGGTCTTAAGGTTGAACAAGTGATGGAAGTTCTTGTTCAGATATGAGTAATGCTGCTTTCCATCCTTTGTCAGCAATGGATGTTGTCGGCCTGGTGTTGTATCTGAGCCTGTAGCATGGGAAATAATCATATTGTAGGCATAAAGCTATACCAGCCAGGGAAATTATTAGCTGAAACATAGGCCCTTGGAGGTTCCTAGGTCAAGGTTTGATGTGATTTCAAATGTTGTTGGAAATTTCAAGATGTGCTCTCAGCTTCTGGCTCAGAGAGCTTGTGGAGTCACCCTCCTTGGAGATATTCAACGCCTGAATGGAAGCAGTCCTTTGCAACTTGCTCTAGCTGACCCGGCTTGAGCAGGGGTTGGGCTATATGATCTCTAGAGACCCTTTTCTGCCTTACTGATTCTGTGAAAATGGATTTGGGTTGTGCCTGACGTGGAAGCTTGAATGAGGACAACTTCATTCAAGTAGAATTTGGGTTAAAGTGAACAGAGCAGTTGTGCTAGTTTTGTGAAAATATGTAACAGTAGAGGATCTCCTTACAATCTTCAGGCTTCTACAAGCTGTACTCTGTGTGGTGCTTGGCATAATGAGGATGTAGCAGTGCAGACCCTGCTGGGCATAGAAGGGTATGTTCTTCAATGACTTTCCTCTTTCCTGGGAGGTCTCAAAAGATAGCTGTAGGCAATCACTTGCTTTCACAAATTGGACTCTACTGGATTACACCAAGTATTCCACTGTGCAGGCTCTTCAATATGTATTAAGGGTCTGTTTTGCCTGAAAATGTGGGGTTTTTTCTCTGCCAGAAGGTGAGAACATCTGCTTCACTAAACTACTACTTTAGGAAAAAAGCTTTTTCATTTGGTTTATGCTGTCAGGACTTGACTGACTTTTTCACAGCCTAGTAGATTAAAATCCCCTAAATTCAGTCTCTGTGAAAGCCAGTTAGTCTACATAAAAGAGAGAAAAAAATTCTGCAAGCACTTTCCAGACTTCAGATACTGTCCATGAAACATTGCATTCAGGAGAGGAAAGTGGGCCAGCAGCTTCGCCTCCCACTGATCCTTGGAGATGGACATTGAGGGGATGCTTGAAAAGAGACACGGGCTTGTTTTGTGCTCTACTAAAGCTGCAGTTTAATTTTTCATGGTGCATTTCAAGAGAACTGATGACTTTGAAATTTGGCTGCAAACTTGTATAAAGTGAGTCCGCACCAAGGTGATAAAACTTAAGTAGTTGAAACCTTGTCATAATGAGCACAAATGATAAATGCACTGATAAACTTTCAGAGTCTTGAATCCCATCATCAGCGAGAGAGGAAAAAAAGCATAATTGACTAAGAAATATAGTAGGTGCATGGCAGGAACAGGGTATATTTGATGACTAGTACTTGGTGTTTCTAGAACACCTACTTTTGAGGAGCAGAACAATTCCCCATTTCCAGCTGTTAACCTTGCCATCTCTATCACTTTGATCTATGTTTGCAGGAACAAAAAAAATCCAGAGATTTAATTATCAAGTATTGCTAACTAAAGAACCTGGTGCATTTGCACATGTTTATAGCTAGATCTGTGGTGGTTGGGATTTTTCTTCCCCTAAATCATCTTTTAATTACCTCCCAAGTATTTGCTTTGCCTATGAAGGGATCTGATCAGTGTTATGGGACTGGAGGCAACAAAAAAAGCACATGCTAGTTTTCAATGGCTGCAACTGTGCACAAAACTTGAGGACAGAGAGACTTGAGTTTCAGTGCTGGCACACATCAAGGCTGTCTTTCCAACATTTCTTCCCTCTCAGCATCGGGCTGAGGGGTGGGCAAGGTCTTGGGAGGGGACACAGCCAGGACAGGTGGCCCCAGCTGACCAGAGGGATATTCTCTACCACATCATGTCTGTTCAGCAACACAAAGCTGAGAGGTAGGGAAGAAGTCAGAGAATGTTCTTTTTTTACAACATTTGCCTTCCAGAGCAACCATTATGCCTACTGAAGACCCACTCCCAAGAAAGTCTCTGGATATCACCTGTTGATGGGAAGTAGATAACCTTTTGCTTTGCTTCCACATGCAGCCTCTTTTTTTTTCCATATTAAACCACCTTTATCTTGACCCAAGAGTTTGAGGTTGTTTTCTCCATGTTATTTTTCTCCCCTCCCTGTCCTGCTGATGAGGAGGGGAACAATACAGCAACCCGGTGTCCAGCTGAGGTTAACCCACCACATCATTGAACTGCATTGTTAGAAAATGCATAAACATATTGAAATGTGGGCCCTGGAGGGAGAAGAAATAAACCATTGACCACTTCCTCCTCAATAAAGGGGAGGAAGAAATCCCTTCATGACCATGATGCTACTCCTACCAAAGGACTGGGGATGCTAACAACTTCTTGTAACTGAGGTCCATCATATTCCTCCCACAGCTGATTCTTGAGGATGACTTACTGTCACATGTGGCACCTGAAGGGAGAGCATAACAACCAGAGAGCACTCCTGTGTATCAATCTCTGACTGTATTGCTGAGCTCTGCGTTTTATTGTTTGAATAATTTGCACTCCAAAGGTTAGTGTCATTGTAACTGCACTGTAATAATTTTATTGTATTTTAGTTATGCAGCTAAGATTTTAATTAGTCTAGCAATAAATTCTTGGCTTCCCAAATGAAGCGTTTCCCCTTTCACCCATAATAAGGCTTTGAGTGTAATAACTTGTCACACAGGTACTACAAGGATTGAAGAATGACGAGTGTGTTCACAGAAAAGGGCTGTACTGAGGCACCAAAAGAAATCAGAGAGGAACAGACAAAGCCAGAAAGATCTTTGTCCCGATGACTAATGATGGAATACTTGCACTGCATTACTTAGGTTATTTTAGCAGTCTCCTGAGAAACCCAGTGGGAGGTGTTCCTGGTGATGTACGAAAGAAGCCAAAAAAAATAACAGCTGTCTGAAAGAATTTTCCTGCATTAGGTAAAGGAGGGACATGATGAGGGGGAAAAAAATGTTCAGTTGAGATAGCCTGCATAATTCATGCCAATTTCTGCTCTGCGTTTAGTTCACAGTTGATTTGCTTCAGACTGCTTTCAGGGAGGGGAGACACTGAAGGTGTGATTCTTTACTGTTCCCAGAATATTCTTGGTAAGTTTCTTTTCCAGCTGGGTAATTTCAGCGATGTGATGGAATTGGGAAATTGCCATGAAGTTGGCATCAACTAGACCCTGCTACAAATTTAATCAAAGCCAAATGACAGATTAGGTACAACACTAATAAGACAGTAAGGAGATGTGAAGGAGACATGATCCAGCACAGTCCATGTTGTTTCTGACCTCCTTGAGAAGCAGTCCAACTCCAGGCTATACAACTTTCTTGCGAAAGCACTATTGCAAACAGCTTCCAGTAGCTGTGATACTTTAGGGCAATTTAGATTGTAGACATCTGTCTTTACCTGCTGCTGGCACATGAAATTACCGAGTAAACAATTATGTCAATTTATAGCTATGTAATATGACAATTCCTAAGCAGCATTCATAGTTTGTGGTGTTACTTGGATGTAGCATAATACCTTATGCTTCCCAGAAAAGGTAGTTTTATGCTACATAGCTTTACAGGCTTTCCCTGAGACACTTAACAGAATTTGATGATTGCTTCTTAAGGCTAAAGGGGGTGAAAGGTTGCTTGTTTACCTTGCAAATATTTGGAAATTAATTATTCCTTATAGTCTCAAAATCTCATCTTGAATTTGAAGTGTGTTTCATCCATAGAGTATAAATTTTAAAAAACCACAGTAAGAACAAGCTTCAAATAGAGCAGAAGTGAGCAACTAAACAGAAATAACCTTAAGACTAACGAGAATTTATTTGCTTATAAGTGAAAAAGGTACATTTGGGACTGCAACTTGCATAAACACTTGGCCACTTTCTTGCTGTTGGTAGTTAAATATACTTCATTGGTCTCACTCAAAATCTTAGCAGTTTCAAAAAGTGTTAAACTAAGATTATTTTTTTTAACTCGTGGTAATATGGAGAAAGAAACCTTGTTTTGTGTGTAATAATCTCAGTGTCTTTTGAAACTAATTTTAGGGGAAAAAATGAAATTCTTTGATTTGCTCAATCTGCTTTTTCTGTGTTCACCCTGGGAAAATATTGTCCGTGTTACCAGTGATAGGAACCACACAGCAGTGCAGCAGCATTCACAGCTTCAAGCTTTCAGTAAAGGTTAGCGAAACTAGAAGCATAACAGCAAGCTGTGACTTAGCTGCCAAGCAAGAAGAGGAATGAGGTTGGAAATAGTACAGAAAACTCCCATGGCTCTTCCACAGCATGCCAGGGCGGAGGGAACAAGTTAAGATCGTGTTCTTCATGAGCAGTGCTTCAGACCTCCTTGCTCTGGTGCTGTCCAGGGAGGCTTGTACTCAGGATGTCAGTGGTCTCTTCTTGAGCAGCACACTGGGCAGGGTGTAGAAAACCCAGCTGCTACTCTTGGACAAGCAACATGTGCAGCTGGGAGTGACATGGAGGACAGCATTTGGCTGTCCTGCTATGGCCAGGGGCTTGGTTTCAGGGCTGAGGCAGGTAAATCCTATGCCGTGGTGCTGCAGGCAGGGTCCCTGGGCCTTTCCCATGGTCTTGTCTTGAGCCAGGAACCCTTAACACAGAGGAGGCACGAGGTGGAGGAGGAGGGACTGGTGCATAGAGTCCAAGTGCCAAGCTGTCTGTGGCTTTTTGGGGATCTAGTGGGAGCAGGGCCAAGAACCCCTTCTATCTGGAATGGCAGCCCCAGCACTTGATGCAGGGTAGGGAGACCTCAGGACAGGGACTGTCAGTGTCCCCTTGTGGGGGGAACATTCCAGTGTGCTTGGGATGAGCCTGCAAAAGGGAGCATCTCCAGATCAAATGCATTTTCATTGTTGGGGTGTGCAGGAGTAATGGTGACTAACACAAAAACCCAGTGAAGACCCTCGTGCTGTGCTAGAGCTCTGCATCATGCAGCCTCCAATGCCTCGTGTGCCAGAGTGACCTGAGCCCCACAGCCACAGCAGAAACAACACTTTGGGCTCTGTTCTTGGAGCAGGAGGGCTGCTAGGATATGAAGTTTTCCTCTTCACCTATAGAGCAGGCATTTACCTGAGGCACGAAGGAATTTGTACTAGCAGCAGGGGCTAGTGCTTCCTTGTCCTGCACAGAAAAATCGTCGTTCTGTGCATGTGTGATGGGGTCAGACAGACCTGCTCCACTGACTGGTGGCAGACAGGAAAATCCTGCTTTCCTTTCACCTTATACTGAGCTCTGTGACATAGGGGGCTGTGTTTTTTATTTGTTTCCCCCTCTCCCCCCTAACAGAGAGGCAGACTCTCAGTCTGAAGCTATGAGGTAAGTGCGTGCTCTCCTGCTATGAAATGAATGGCTGACCTCACAGTCTGAGGTGAGGTGAGCTACAGAATGGCCTCCTCATGAATTTTCTTTAATCTAGAACAGAACTTTTGCCTTGTAGAGATGCATCTGCTTCTCTTTCCAGAGTTGACAGCCATGATGATAGAGTGTGTTATTTGGTGCTACAGGAATGCAGTTTAAGAGAAAAGGGACCTTATAAATGATTATTAATCCCTTAGCATCCACAGGTGCAGGTAGGTGGCAATTTGGTCTCCTCCACTGCATGAATTATTCACAAATTTGTTAGAATTTATAGGTAGACATTGAGTGATTCTTCTGTACTTGAATGAGTGATTGAAACAAACATATAAAAGGCAAGAATTAAAGAAAAACGTACCTCTGCTCCAGAGTGAAAGGTCAGTACATATTCTCATAATCACAGAATCACGTAATCACAGAATTGTAGGGGTTGGAAGGGACCTCGAGAGATCATCGGGTCCAACCCCCCTGCCAAAGCAGGCTCCCTAGCTCATATTGCTCAGATAGGCGTCCAGGCGGGTCTTGAATATCTCCAGAGAAGGAGACTCCACCACCCCCCTGGGCAGCCTATTCCAGTGCTCAGTCACCCTCACTGTGTAAAAGTTCTTCCGCATGTTGGTGCGGAACTTCCTATGCTCCAACTTGCAGCCATTGCCCCTTGTCCTATCCCCACAGACCACTGAAAAGGGGCTGGCTGATTCCCCCTGCATCCCCTGCTTCAGATAATTATAAACTTTGATTAGGTCCCCCCTTAGTCTTCTCTTCTCAAGGCTGAACAGTCCCAGCTTACTCAGCCTTTCCTCATAGGGGAGATGTTCCAGGCCCTTAATCATCTTCGTAGCCCTTCTCTGGAGTCTCTCCAGGAGATCCCTGTCCTTTTTATACCAAGGAGCCCAGAACTGGACACAATACTCCAGGTGGGGCCTGACCAGGGCAGAGTAGAGAGGGAGGATCACCTCCTTTGACCTGCTGGCTACACTCCTCCTGATGCATCCCAGGATCCCATTGGCTCTCTTAGCCACCAGGGCACACTGCTGGCTCATGGCCAACCTGTCATCTACCAGGACCCCCAGGTCCTTCTCCACTGAGCTCTTCTCCAGCAGGTCATCCCCCAGCCTGTACTGATACAAACAGTTGTTCCTTCCCAGGTGCAAGACTTTACACTTGCTTTTGTTGAACTTCATCTGGTTTCTCACTGCCCAGCTCTCCAGCCTGTCCAGGTCTCTCTGGATGGCAGCGCAGTGCTCCTGCGTGTCAGCCACTCCTCCCAGCTTTGTATCATCGGCGTACTTGCTGAGGGTGGATGTTATTCCCTCATCAAGGTCGTCAATGAAGATATTAAACAGGACTGGACCCAACACTGAGCCCTGGGGAACACCGCTGGTAACAGGCCTCCAGTCAGATTCTACTCCACGAATCACAACCCTCTGTGTTCGGTCCGACAGCCAATTCTCAACCCACCTCACTGTCCACTCATCTATCCCATGCTTTCTCAGCTTTGCTATCAGGATGTTATGGGAGACAGTATCAAAGGCCTTGCTGAAGTCAAGGTAGATGACATCCACTGCTCTCCCTCCATCTACCCAGCCTGTCATGAGATCGTAGAAAGCTATGAGGTTGGTCGAGCACGATTTCCCCTTAGTGAATCCATGCTGACTACTCCTCATGACCTTCTTCTCTTCCAATTGCTTGGAGATGGCATCCAGAACAAGCTGTTCCATTACCTTTCCAGGGGCAGAGGTGAGGCTGACTGGCCTATAGTTACTAGGTTCCTCCTTCTTGCCCTTTTTAAAGACTGGAGTGACATTGGCTATCCTCCAGTCTTCAGGCACTTCTCCTGTCCTCCAAGACCTGTCGAAGATGATAGAGAGCGGCTCAGCAATCACCTCCGCCAGCTCCCTCAGCACACGTGGATGTAACCCATCTGGGCCCATGGATTTGTGTGCATTAATCCCTTTGAGCCGCTCCTGGACCTCCCCTACTTGAACCAGAGGGAAATTCTTCATTTCCCAATCAGTCCTACTCTCATCCAGTGTCTGTGGGTCCCGGGGGGCCTTTGAAGTGAAGACCGAAGCAAAGGCGGCATTCAATATCTCCACTTTCTCAGCATCCCCCGTAACCAGGACACCCTCCTTATTCAGCAAGGGACCTACATTATCCCTGGACATCCTCTTACTGTTCACGTGTCTAAAAAACCCCTTTTTATTATCCTTTATGTCCCTTGCCAGCTTAATTTCCAAGAGGGCTTTAGCCTTCCTAGTTGCATCCCTACAGGCCCTGACCACATTCCTGTATTCTTCCCAGGTGCTCAGACCCTTTTTCCACGATTCATAGATCTTCTGCTTCTCTTTGAGTTTGCTCAATAGCTCCCTGTTCATCCATGCAGGTCTTCTGCCTCTCTTTCCCCATTTCCTCCTCAAAGGGATGCATCGTTCCTGTGCTTGGAAGAAGTGCTGTTTGAATGCTAGCCAGCTCTCGCAGGCTCCCATTCCTTCAAACAGCGTAGCCCACGGGATAGCCCCCATTAAGTGGCGGAGGAGATCAAAGTTAGCTCTACCAAAATTCAGGGTAGCTATCCTACTTTTTGGCTTGCTTCTTCCACCCAGGATCATGAACTGAACCATTTCATGGTCGCTTTGCCCTAAGCTGCCCCCGACCTTCACTTCCCTAACAAGTCCATCCTTGTTAGTGAAAACAAGGTCCAGCACCCGCCCTCCCCTTGTGGGCTCCTGCACCATCTGTAGCAGGAAATTGTCTTCAACACACTGCAGAAATTGTCTGGACTGCATACGACTGGCCGTATTGCTTGCCCAGCAAATATCTGGGTAGTTGAAGTCCCCCATAAGGATCAGTGCCCGGGAACTTGAGGCTACTTCTAACTGTTTATGGAATGCGTTATCTACCTGCTCCTCTTGATCAGGGGGCCTATAGCACACTCCCACAACAATGTCCCCCATACCGGTTTGCCCCTTGATTTTAACCCACAAGCACTCGACAGAAGCTTCGTCCTTCCCCAGGTGGAGCTCAACACATTCTAGGTGCTCTCTCACATAAAGAGCAACTCCTCCACCTCGCTTCCCTAGCCTGTCTTTCCTAAAAAGCACATAGCCATCCATGACAGTGTGCCAGTCGTCCAGGTTGTCCCACCACGTCTCTGTGATTGCGATGAGATCATGGCCCTGCGACCGCACAAAGATCTCTAGTTCTTCTAGAGATTTGATTTGAGGGTTCATGTCTTAACCCTTTGCGTTGTGCTGATCTTTCTAGTGAATTTGCATGAGGGGAAGGAGTTTATCATGATGGAGAAATATAAAGGAAAAATGTAACAGGAATAAATGAGCTTGGTACTACTTGGAGGTTGGTATGACATAGGTATATATTCTTCCTGCAGACAGTTTCTTTGAGAAAGAGAGCCTGTTTTAGAGGGGAGGCTGTTAGGTGTGAATTGTTAAGTTTTCAGCCTGGAGGTGTCATTGGTTTAATTAGAAATGATGGCTGATTATGTTCTAATGATGTTTTGGAAGATGTGAAACGGAGTGCACTCCACTATGTGGATGACCCTTGGCTTTAACTTCCAGAAGATGACAGTTACTGGGCACGTCAGTGAGGGGACGGAGGGAAGCTGGCATGCTGTGCCAGTGTAGTCAGCATGAGGCTGTGTGGTCTCCTTGAGCTCAGTAAGACAGAGGAAGCTGTAACTAAGGGGTGGGTGGGAATAGATTAATAGAAACACTGTCAATTGTTCTTTACAGAAGTAGCTTTGATATTTTTAAACCTCCTGGTCTTTTGTTGAGAAGCTGGATCATGTGAGCATATCTGTTCTGCTCTTTGTCCATTTCCTGCGAGTCATTCCTTCTCGTATGTGACACACAGGTATCTTGGTTATCAATTGCTACTCCTCCAGCAATTACTATTGTGGGGTTGTAATAGAATCCGCTTTGCTCTGTGGCTGCTCCTCTTTCTCACCTCACTTTCTGAAAGTAAAGAGGCCAAATGAGTAATAGCTGTGGCTCTTGGAGACCTCTGGGGATATGATAAACCAGAGATGTATGCTTAAACAGATGGATTTTCTTTCCAAACAGTTGCTGGGCACAGTATTAAAAGAATTGGACATACATTTTAAGTCCATCCCAATAGTGTGACAACCAGTGGGAACAAACTTTGGGAAGTCTCTTCAGCGTTGGAAGTCATTTCTCTCCAACACAGAGATAGCATTAATGAATTGACTTGTTGAAATATTAAGAATCCTTTTAAGGTATGAGGATAAGAGCTTTTTCTTTAACTCTTTGGAGAGATCTGATTATTAGCTTTAGCAGATCTGTTGTGTCTTCACATGCATTGCCACAAAGGTGCAATACTCAGTCATGTAACCAGGAGTATGTTTGATGTTAACTCATCTCTCAGCAGCAAGTGTACTTGTATCCAGATTTGAACATCATATGTTTAGAAGGAGAAGGATCAAAGTGAGCCTTGAGGAATGTGAGAGAACAAAGGTTAGGAAACTGGTGGTCACTCACAAAAACACTGAAGAGTAGACTGAAAGGTAATGTAATAATGTAAAAGGATATGTCATGTGAAGGAATCTATTTTTTAATTTGTGTCTTTAGTGTATAGGTGGGGGCAAGTATTGTAACACAGGAGATTCAGGATGGACATGTGTAAAGCTTGCTAATAACAGATGGCAAAGCCTCAGTGACAGTGGCATGAGGTGGCACAACTGTGGAGTCCATACTGATGAAAGTTAAAAAACAAGCCAGGAAGGAGTCTGTCTGGAATATAATTGATAGGTGGTGTTAACTCTGCCTTGCTGCCTTCGGTCCCTTCTTAAAATTTTATATATTTGTGTTACATATAATGTATTTTCCTGTTAGAACATTGTTAGAAGATGGTGTGTGTTCCATTACCGTCATTTGTCAGTAAATTACCCTTCCACGTTCTGTTAGTAACACTATTATGCAGCTCTAGTGTGGGAAGGCCATAATGTATACTGGGAGTTCAGCAGACTAAAAACCTGTAGGAAGCCCTCATGCTAACAAGCCCACAGCCTGAATAATAAGCAGATGAAAAGCGTGAGACAGAGTATAATAATTTTTGCAGAAGGCCAAGTTTTCATTAAAAAGATGACCTGAGACATGTCTTCTGAGTCCAGGTATCAATTTTCTGTTTGAGTGGAAGGAACCTGTAGTAAGGCTGGAGACTCTTAGAGGCTGGAGGTCTTAGAAGGGTTTCTTCCTGTTTAGTGATGGATTATAGCTTAAAATCTTAGGAAACATGAGTTCAGTAATTGTCTGCCTAGAGAGAGATGAGAGAAAGGTTGTTTTGCTTATAGGGTATGAGAGAGAGAGAACAATGCCGCTCAGCTGTACGGGCTTTGGGCTTACGCGTGGTTTGGCTCTGGGGGGGACATCCCTCTCCAACCTGCCACAGCTCAGCGTACGGCGAGGGTTCTGATGTAACTGATATTCTTTTTATGAGCAATTAATTTGTCTGGAGCCTCAGCCTTTAAAACTGGCCAGCAGGAAAATTCACTATTGTGAGTTGACTGGCAGACAAACAGCGCTGGAGTTTTAAGTATTTCTGATGTCTCTGAAGGGTTTGGGTTTCCTTTGTAATGCCTTAATTACAAAAACTATGCTTTTAGAATTGCTCTTAATTAAATACACTTGTTTAGCTTCTTCCTGGCATGTGGGTTTCCCAACTCCAGCCAACATTGGCTAGCCAGGTTTCCCTGCAGACTGAAAAATCTTTAAGGTGGTGTATTTTACTATGTCCTTAACTCTTTGCACACCAATGCATGTGTCAGCTGATTGATTTGAATCAAATAGAGATACCGAATGCAGTTGGACTTGATGATATTTAAGGGTCCCTTCCACTCGAGATATTCTGTGATTCTTATGTAAAGGAAAGTGAATAACAAGGATGACACTTAAAACCTGTGATCCCAGTTCCTCTTAAATGCTCTCTCACTGCTTGAGATTCCAGCTTCTGAAAGATGTGGGTGAAAATTAAGACATCCTTTAACAGGAAATATTTGCCTAATTTACAAGCCTTTACAGCCTTACAGGAGGGGAAAGAAATGCAGCCTGTACTTGAGACAAGCACTGCAGCTCGAATCAAATGCTCATGGTGTCTTTCCTTGGCACAACTTCCTCTGTGCTGGCACAAACATCTGATGAACAAATGTCTCTATTCCCAGAGGGGAAATTTCCATCCCATCTCGTACAGCTCCACAGCTTTAACTGTGAAACAGGGGAGCAAATATTGCTGAGTAGGGACGACCTTGCACATGGAGCTTTCTTGTTAACTCAGTTTACTTGTCTTGCTGCACCTTCATCAAAGAATAAGCTCTGAAACATGTGACTAAGCTCTGAAACACGTTTTTATGAAGTCCTCTATGGAAGAATAAAAAATGTGGTTTTGAACAAATGTCTGGTCACTGGGGATTAACTGTTTATTGTAAGATGGATAGTCCTGTCTACTGCTGCTTTTGATCCCACTTCCTCACCAGTTTAGAGGTTGTATGAAAATACTGCTTTAAGTCAGTCTTAGTAGGAGAAATAAAGTAGTAGTTTTGTCATCTTGTCAATATATTTCTGATGGAAGAAATATTTTCCTTTCATGACTGGGTGTGCATGCTGAAGCCTTGGCTGAAAGCCTTTTGTTCTTGCTTTAAGCATGGCAAAAGGAACAGAATACAGGGGGGAAAAGTAAATCTGATTGCAGCTGAATTCTGTGTTTGTTATTGCTTTGATTTTAATTCTACCCTTCTACAAATGTACCAAAATGGAAATGAAAACAGACTATTGTTTTCTAATGTGGTCCATAAGTCTGCAAGAAGTTTTTTTAAGTTCCAGATTTTGGGTAATGAATGCACACAGAAGCCTTTGGAGTCCGTCATTCTTGTGTGACATCTCTTCTCTCCAACAAAAAATAACAAAAAAAATAAAAATCTAGAATTCAGTGCTGCTTCTTCCGAGCCTTTTCCTTTAGCTCTGAATAGAGTTCTAATTGCAGGGATTTGACAGCTCTTAGGCACTCATCACTACTTCTTGGTCTTACTTTAGATGTTTAATTTAGTTGCAAAAGAATTATTCTTGAATTTGTTACTGTAATAATTGCCATTAACCAGGCAAAGTAGTTGTCCTTTGGCATTACATCAGGGCAAAAATATAGCAAAATAGATCTTGTCGGAAGACTTAGACATCTGGAGAACATCAGGGGGATGGGGGTGGTGAGGAAGAAGAATACAAGAAACGAGATGTCATGACAGGCATCTTGGGGTGTTTGCAGTTGGGATTTATGTAACATGCTTATGCAATTTGGCTGTAATTCTTTTTAGAGGAAGAAGACATGGTGTCAGATATAAAAGAAATAATAGGGAGGATGTGGAAGATGAAGGTAGTGTGTGCAGTGACAAGCTGCTGGGAACATTGTGGAAGCAGAGCAAAGTCACGTGCTGAGAAGTATCAGTCGTGCCTGATGTGACAGCAGAGCAAGAAGTATTTTTCCATGGGTAGGCTGTCCATTTCAGCTAGATAAATATGTTACCTCCTTGAAGATGTGATGGTCCAGCAAGTGAAATGGGCTTCCTGAAGTCAAAGAGTAGCTGTCTCCTCTCCACTGCTGATCCACTCCTGATGTGTTAACCTGATGGAAGACACAGATCAGCAATGACCTTGCTCTAGGGGTGCAGCAGGAGCAGGGCTACCCCAATGTGAGGGGGGTCCTGAGCTGGGGGCAGTGGTGTGGTCCTTCGGTGACTCCAATCTCATGCTCAGGGAACCTGGTCAGGGCAGGAAGACCCAGGTCTAGGCACCAGCATCCACATGGCACTGCTCTGGGCAGGCCTGAGGGCTTGGCCAAGCCAAAGTTGCGTCCCTGAGCCCAAAAAGAGCAATAGGTTTTTGGGGGTGAAGGGGAGCCAGAATAAGGAGGCAAGGCAGGTCACAGAAGATAATGTTTCTTGGTGCTCCTGGTGTCTGACAGGATTGACCCTACCTTATGTTAGGAAGAGTAGAAAGGTGAAGCTTTTAGGGGGTAAATGTGTCCCACAATAATGTAGTTTGTTGTCTTCCTTTTTTCTGAGGCTAATTCCACCTCCACTTTTCCCCTGGTGCTGCCTAAATTGCAAATGATTTTGAGAAGCAAGCTCCAGGACATGGCTATGAATAAAAAGTACAGGGAGAGTTTCTGTGCCAAAGACAGATGCTACAGTGCCAGACAACTGGACTTGAATGTAACTGAGTGACAGAGACCAGAGATGTTGGTCAGTGAGTCACTGGGTTGTTGAGCTCTCAGGAGTTCCTTATTTGTGTCCCTGCCAATCTTCAGCCTTCTCGGGCTGGATTGACTGTCATGACCTTTGAGTGTGCTGGCACTCATGTTGTGGTTTCATTTTGGGTGGGGGTTGACCCTGGCTGGAGGCCAGATGCCACCAAAGTCACTCTATCACTCCCCTTTTCAGCTGGACAGGGGAGAAAATACATATTGAGAGGCTCAGGAGTTGAGATAAGGACAGGGAGAGATCATTCCACAGTCAGTGTCACAGGCAGAACACTCTGCATGGACTAAAAAGGAAAAAAAAAGCATGTAACTTCTTACACTGCCCACACATACGTGGAGTGAAATCAGAGTTGGATAATGAGAAGTAAAACCAGATTGTAAAGCACATCCCCCCCACCCCTCCCTCCTTTGCAGACTTAACTTTATTAATGATTTCTTCCCCCTTCTCCCTCCTGGGGTGACACGGGGGGTGGAGGTGTGGAATAAGGTCACTGCTATGGGGTGCAGTCATAGAATCATGGAATGTCTCTCAGTCTCTCAGGCCCAGACTGCTTCAGCCTGGTCTCCCACAGAGCCACATGTCCCCTCGGCAAACCTGCTCTTCTGTGGGTGTCTGTCTCTCCACAGGCTGAAGGTCCTGCCAGGGGCTTGCTCCAATGTGGGTCACAGTGTCTTCCATATCTCTCCCCCCACTCCAGCATGGGGCCTCCACACAGGCTGCAGGTGGGGTCTCTGCTTCCCAACATCTTCCATAGGCTGCAGGGGGACACCTGCTCCACCATGGGTTTCTCCATGGGCTGCAGGGGCATCTTTGTCTCTGGTGCCTGGAGTGCCTCCTCCCCACCTCTTCCCTGGCCTTGATCCCTGCCCAGTTTCTTACATCTTGCTCCCTTCTCTGGTGGCAAAAAGCAGCTGCTTGTGGGGTTGTTTTCTTCTAAATGTGATTCCTAGAGGTGCTGTGACCATCGCTGATGGGCTCGGCCTTGGTGGTGTTTATTGTGTTGGGCCTGCAGGAAGCTTCTAGCTGCTTCTTGCAGAAGCCACCCCTGCCCCCACCCCCTGCTTCTCCACCAGAACCCACCATGCAAAACCACAACACGTTTCAAACAAGGACTGTGATCATTTTCACCTGCTGCCATTCTTACCTGTTGCGTGTGACCCATAAGGGCCCGTTACGTACACACATAGGTTTCGCTGGTTCCTACGGCGCAATCAGCCTGCGCGCCGTGCGGAGGCCGAACAGCCGGCAGCCTCGGCAGAGCGAAGGTGTGAGTTCAGCCTTTCCCCGCCGGCCCCGGCGCGGAGCGGGGCTGTGGCTGCCGGAGCCCGGGGAATGAGGCGCAGCACCTCGGACAGCGCCCGGCCGCACCGCGCCATCGCCCCGGTGCCCTGGCTCCGGCCTCCAAAAGGCGTGGCCAAACTCATAGTGCCAGTGGTTAATCCCTGGTCCGGCCAGTGAGCTGCTCAAAGTAGTTTCTGCCTCTTAATTAGGATGGAGAAGCGTCTTTCCTTCACTTTTCAGCGGAATGGGGAAAGTATTGCATCTAATTTTTTTTCTTCCTGAGAGCAGAATTGAGATTCCAATCTTTAAAACAAGAGCTGGTGTCTCATTTGCAGAAATTAAAACCTTCCAAAGTCACTCTGTGAGGGGGAAAAATCAGCTATGCCTATGCCATTCTGCCAGAGCAAACAGCAACAGTGTATATTGGATGTGGGTACTATTGGAAAACATTGCTGTCAATGGTTCTGATGTAAAAAAGATACAGCACCTTGATAAAACATGGTAATGCATTGCTCCTTGATATTCTGGAGCACAGTTAGGTGTTTAGTATGATTTTTCTTCCACCTGGACATACTCTGCCAATTTGCTGTTGGACATGTGTCATTTGGTTCTATGTAACTTCTTCCTTTGCTTTTACCTCACTCTACTACATGTCAAGCGTCTCCTGATGAAACGGGGTACTTATTGAACCAAAATTCTGATCAGGAGTGTAACTCATTAAAGAATAGGGCTTTATGCTATGGGAGAAAGTTTGCAGCAGATCAAAGCAATAGCTTGTGTAATTGCCAAGTCAATCAAGCCATGAAGCAGAGAGCAAAGGCTTTGATTTCTACTGATCCTATTCTCAAGTACACAATGGGCTGTCATTGCCTCAGTGGCTTGGGCTGCTATCTTTAAAAACGCTTGAGCTGCCTTTCTGATGGTCGCTCATGCACTTAGAAATCACCTTTGCAGTAAGAGCATTAATATATATGTATATTGAAATCATACCCACCAAACCATTATTCAGCAAGCTTTTAAAGGAAGAAAAGTTTCTCTCCTGGATATATGAAGAGAGACACCTTGTGCATATTTCTAGGTTTTGATATTTAAACATTAAAAGAGGTTCATTGGGCTGTTTTTCTCTTCATTATATTTTTCCCCCATGGAGACAGTCAATTTTATCAGGTAATTTCTCTAGGTTATCAGAGACATGTTTAAATAGAGGCCAGTTTTTGAAAGAAATCCAGATATAAGATGTGCTGCTAGTGCATGATTTTTGACGTTCCTACAAACAGTTTACAGGGTCTATCTTCACCTTTAGAGTGAATCTTGTCACTCCATTTATTTGTTTATTTATTTATTTAAATTGTTATGAAAGGAAAAGACAAGTTGCTCGGTGATCCAAAACTAGCTCAAGTCAGAAGTAAAAGACAGTTGTTACTGCTTGAGTCCTGTGATCTCTTTTAGCCCTAACTAAGTTTGTAAAGTGATGTGAAATGTCTTTATCATGTTTTGGGATAGCAAATCTGCTTCTGGGCAATCTCAAAGCAGATGAAAACTTTTTAGTGACTAGTGAACTGTCACATTGATGAAAGCTTATTGCCCCAGATTTGGAAAGGAGTAGTGCTACACATGTTAGAGTCATTCTCTGAGAAGTTGAGAGGTTTAACTGTTAGTCTACTAAACAATCTGAGAGAAAAAAGGTTACTTTCTCCTACTGCTTTTTCAGGGGATGAGGAGGGAGTTACTGCTGTTCAAATGAGCTTTGGAAGACACAGATTTCTATTGTTTGGACCGGAATCACTGGACTAAGGCAAGCAGCCTCCAACAGGGATCCCACATGGGTATGATTTTGCCCGTTATATAAAACCACAGAGGAAGGCTGAGGTGGGAAGGGTCTTTTGGAGACCTACTCCACTCCCCTGCTCACTCAAGGTCGGTTGGAGTAGGTTTTCCACCACTGACTCCAAGTATAGCGACTCCACAAGCTTCTGTGGGCAGTAAGCTCCAGTGTTTGACCACCCTCCCAGGAAAGAAATTTTATTCTGCTCAAGTGTAATCTCCTGTATTTCAGGTTCCAATCATTGCCTCTTGGTGGCAAATCTTGACAAATATCTTATGTCACCTGGTGCAACTGCTGAGGCTAATTTATTTATTTATTAGATCCTATTTCTTTAAAAAAAAAAAAAGTTCCACTCCTAAGCTCTTGACTGGTTGCTGGGCTTGCTGATTGCGTTTGTTTGAAGCTTCAGTCTTGCACATATAATTTTTAAAATTTATTTTGCTGGAAATTTCTTGCATTGTGAGGTAAAGTCCACAGGATAGCAGAAACTGTGAAACATACCTTCTCTGTGTACAAGAAGCAGAACTTGAAGACCTGGGGTCTGTCAGTGAGTTGGTAGCCCATAGGAAACAGCTGTGTTGGTTAAACTCATTAGAGCTGCTTCTTCACCACTGTGTGGCTACTTGTCCCATATTTTTACTTTTTTTTCTTTTTAGTGTTTATCCCTCTGTGTTCCCTGTGGTTTGACCTTTGTGTATGACCATTCAATTTTTTTTATTCAGCCTAGAGGAGATTTTTATTCTCACTAGCACTGCGGGGTGCACTTTGAGGTTTTCTATATGTCACTGAATGTTTTTTGAGAAGACTTTTAACAGCGCGTGGATCACCTTGCAGACTGAGCATTCCAGGGAGCTTACTCCCATGTAAAAAAAAAAGCGCCTTTTAAAAAATTTGTGGAAAAAACTATTTTTGCTCTTGAGACCTTTAGGAATGTTGTTCTCTCTTGGAATGGAGTAAAAAAAAAAAAGATATCTTAGCTTGCTTAGATTTTTAGGTTTCATCAGAGTGATTCCATAACGTGCTAAATATTTCTAGAAAGGCAGGAACAGGTTCAGCCTGTATTCTAGGAATTACCTCATATGTAATGAATGTAAAAGTATATATTGATCAAAAACAAAAGGTAATTATTCTTGTAGAAGCCAGAAGGTTTGCTGCCTTGGCTTTGCATCCCTTGAAATCCTAAATACAGATTTGATCCACCACTCTGTTTGAATTTTTAAAAAATAGTTATCAGCTAGATTGGAAGCAGATTTGTGTTCTATAGAAATGCTGTTTCTTTTTGGAGGAAAAAATTCCAAACCACATAACCTTCATTTTGTGTTTTAACTAATGCTCCCCCATCTGTGCTTTGCTTACATGCTGCCTTTGTGGGAAAACTGAAGTCACAGTCTGAACGCCTAGCAACAGAAGCAACGAGCTTGATATTTATATTAGAACTGCAACACATGGACATCTGTTCCCTCTACCCTTTAAAAGATATTGCCTCCAAAGACTAATATTTGGCTTTTTCAGCTATGAGCTGTTGCTGTTAGAGGTTGGTGGGAGCCTGGGAAAGGACTCCACTGTCACCCATGGGGTGGCTCCTGCCCGGCAGATGCCCCAGGGCAGGTGGACAAGCAGAGCTGTCTCCATCCAGCCCTGGGGCTGGCTGAGACAGCACAGTGTTGGCCTCCTGCTCAGTGCTGAGGTAGAGCTGAGTGACCCAGGGGCCTCTATCAAGTTTGCTGCTGATCTGCTGAGAGATCTCGAGGTAATACTTTCCTTCTGTTTCCTTACAAGGAAAATGGGAGTATTGAAACCAATCTAATGTAATCAAATATTTTGAGCACTACTGAAGGAAATGTGCTGACGGCATAGCTATTCACTGGTAAGATGTGCACTCGTAGAAGAGGACCAAAGTAACTTCAGTAGCACAGAACAATAGTAGCAGGGAAGGGTGCAGTAAACCAAAGACTAGTATTCACCCTTAAGACGTGTCTAATCAAGATATATAGGTTTGTTATAGGGTGAGATCTTTGCAGGAGTCAGTCTTCTGTGGAAAGGCAGTTTTGCATGAGCAGGTGGGTAGTGTGTGCTTGGCCTTTCCGTTTGGGAGCTTGGTGTCTGATCACAAAATGTCACTACCCTGTGCTAAAGGTCTTCCTAGGAGTTAAGTTTCCCTGGTGCTGGGTTCAACCCCTAAACACACGCATTCATAAGGGAGTTGAATTAGAGTTGCAGGTGTGGATGTTGCACTATCTGTTGTTCTCCTTCCTAAAAATATTGAATCATGAACTGTGATGATAAGTGTTCCACAGCTGATGCCAGAATGAGATGGGAACAGCTTGTGGCTACCACTGAAACTGTTGCCTGCCCTTAGAGAGAAAACAGCAGAGAGGGGCATGTTCTTTGGCTGAAGAGGTGTTGGATAGTTTTCATGCCTACTTCACCCATCATTAGGCAGGAATAACAGGCTTAATTATCCAGATGCAAAACAAAAGCAGTGAGAGTGGGCCCTGTGTATGGACCATCGATAAGGTGCGAAAGCCAGGAGACATCCTAACAGGGAGCTCTGTTTCTGCTCTGCCACAGACTGCAGATCGATTATTTATTTATTTTTGGGTTTTGGGCACTTCATTGTGGCATTTCTGCTTACATACGGGCATTTTTCAAGAGGTAGGTTGAGTGCTAAGAGGTAGCATGTGTAAGATGGGAATAAAGTTTCACCTTCCTTTCTTCCCACAATTATTTTATTTTGTTCTCAAATACCATTTAAGACAACGTTAAGGATGGAGATGCCAGAATATGTGTCTAGCAGAGGTTAGCTTTCACTGCCTGTATGCCTGCCTTTGTACCTGCAGCACTGTTACATTTCCACCACTGCCTACCCAAAAATGGGAAGCAGTCAGTCTTGAATATTAATGCACTAAGCTTGGGGGTGAGGGGAGACAGAATTATTTCTGTGCACCTAGAGGAGGGAAAGTTCAACTGTTCTTGTCTTGCAAAGCTTGCTTACAACATAAAAGCAACAATACAAGCAGGAGTAGAAAAGAAAAATGCTGCATTGAGAGTGAATCAAGGTATTTCACAGTAGTTATGATTCAATGATAACCTCGACCTGAAATGTTTGGGAGTTGACTCTTAAGTCACTGGACAAACAAACACAAAAAATCCAGTTAGAGTTCCACGATGTTCTATGAGAAGTTCTTGAATGCCTTGGTGTGCAGCTTTTCACCTTGGAAATGCTTCCTCTCCTCCCCTGTACACACCTATGCCAGCTGGTAATAACTGCCTGAGCTGGAGATGTGCCACAGTCCGTCACCTTGCAGTCCTTCATCCAGCTCAGAGGTTATTGATCCCTTACTGAGTGCCCTGGAAATTAGAGCAAACAATGCAACGAAGCGCTGGGGTAGCAGAAGGGACTCAGGGAAGGAGGTGGCAGTGCCCAGGCTCCCTTGTCAAGGGGAGACCTCAATTCATATCCTCTGTGGCATGCAGCAAAAGGCGTCCCGTGTTTCCCACTGAGACATCTAAAACCTGATTGGAGAGGGGTGAAAGGGCACAGGGCATTGTTCTTTGGTGAATTAAGTATGGGATGCAGGGGGAATTGGCCAACCCCTTTTCAGTGGTCTGTGGGGACAGGACAAGGGGCAATGGCTGCAAATTGGAGCACAGGAAGTTCCGCACCAACATGTGGAAGAACTTTTACACAGTGAGGGTGACAGAGCCCTGGCACAGGCTGCCCAGGGAGGTGGTGGAGTCTCCTTCTCTGGAGATATTCAAGACTCGTCTGGACACCTATCTGTGCAATATGTGCTAGGGAGCTGCTTTGGCAGGGGGGTTGGACCCGATGATCTCTCGAGGTCCCTTCCAACCCCTACAGTTCTGTGGTTCTGTGATTACGCTCACAGCGTTTTAGTTGCATTGTATGGGATAAAATCATCAGTATGGAAACAAAGCAGTTTATTTCAGCCTAAACAGTGCTAGCTTGTTTGTATTCATCTATTATATTTTTTTAAGACAAAACAATAATCATTCTAATTAGGGAAAAAAAAATCTTGTATTCTGAAGTTAGCAACCAAGCTGAGAAGTCAATTATTTATGTAGCCCTGTTTCATACCATTGCTACTGTTGGTGCCAAGCTGTTCAATGTCATTAGCAGAGAGTGTAATCTTAGCCATGCTAGTTTTGAGTTTGCTGATTTTTTTAAGCCTCCTCTGTAATTGGCAAAAGTGTAAGGAAAAAGCCTATGAAGCTTGCAATAGATTTAATTGGTTGCAGGCAGCTAAACAGATCTCTGCCTGTAACAGGTAAAGCTTGTGATAGTAATTTAATTGAAAAGGGTGAGTGGGAACTGTAGATTCACTAGTACGGCAGCTGAACAGTTTAATGAAACAGTTAATCTAGAACTCTGTCCACAAAGGCTCTATTATAGCAGATCTGCATGCACCGATGGCCTTGGTGAAATTAATTTTGTTGCTTTGTTGGATTCCATATCTGATGAACAAAAGAAATTGAACCAATAAGATTTTCTTGGGTTTCTCCAAGACATTTGGCCATAAAAGCCACATAACCTGTTTTTCATCTTTGAACAACAATTGCAAAACAAAAATAGCCTACTTAGATTATGTAAGGTATTACCAGAAAATGGATAATTCAGAATTAGTCTGCTTACTGGCATACCTCAGTGTGCTTGTCAATGGGAGGACATTTATGAGTTCTCAGTGACAGATGTTTTCCTGATTCTGCAGTGCTGAATATATCTGGCATTTTACCAGTGATTTGGAATCTGAGGCAATATATAACTTGCAAATAGCAGACTGAGTAGCAAATATCACAGTTGAGGTTACTGAGGGACTAATAGAGATTGTCTAATCGTATGTCTGTATTTTGGTGATGTACCTCTTGGTTTAGCCAAAAGCAAGGTAATATGTACGTGTGGGAACTGAGAGCAAGGGTCTGCTTAACAGCTGATACTCTGCCTTGGAGATCCACAGGCAAGAAGACAGAGGGAGCTTGGGGAATGCTGCCCTAGCTGGAGCTTTCAGGGAATACCTGAGGCAACTAGAGGCCAGCAGGATTTATAAAAAGAAAAAGAGAAACATCAAGGAAGACGGTTCCACCTTCCAAAACACATGAAGAGTTGTTACCCAGCTATCTATCCAGCCTGTGGTTCAGTGTTTCAGTTGTACTGGACAGCCCAACTGTGCTCTAGATATTAGGGTGGTATGAAAAACTTCACAATAAGACTTGAAAAGTCATTTAGTGCCATCACCGAGAGAAGGTGAAAGGTCTGATGTCAGAGTGCAACAAAATCCTGTAGCTGCAGGTCCCTTTACTTCATGGTTCCAAGTGAACTGGGTGTTTCTGCATTGTCCTTTGGGATGCTTTTACCTACTGAATCACTTCATTAAGGTAAGGGTCAGGTGTCCAAGGCTCAAGGTTTCAAATGCTAACCTTCAGGAGATAAGTCCCCAGTGTAAGACCTTCTCTGAAACACTATGCTGTGGCTGGAGATGGGATGCTGTAGGGAAATAGTGTCTTCAAATGGCAGGGCATCCCTTTCCTTTGGCTCCACAGCTGTATGTCTATATTGGACCAAGACACTAGGGCTATGAAGGGATTTCCTGCTAGCATGCCCTGACAGTGAGCTTTGGGGTTATTGATTTCTTCTGCAGCATGGTATGTATCCTGTGTTGGGATCAGGTGGATGGTTTTGGTCTACTCAGCTTTCTGTCATTGTTGGCTCTGTGCCTGCATTTGCTTCCAACCTCCAACTATTCATTCTTAGGGACTGACTGAAGATTTTGGTCCTCTCTTCCCCTCCTCACATGGAAAAATGTTCTGGAAAGCTTACCTATGTTTTCTCATCAAAGTGTTATTTTTATGGGTATCTGTTGGGGGATGTAAAGAACAGATAAGGGTTACATATTTCATTTCTATGCAGCCTTTTGGAATATCTTGGCATTGCTCTTCCAGTACTTGCTTGGTCTACAAATAATGTGGCTGTTTTGTGGGAAGAATTCCTTATATAGCTCGCTTGTGACATCCAAGATCTAAACTCTGCTGTCTTCCTTTCCAAAGCCCCTGCAAATGCCTTAGCTGAAGGAAAATTCTTAGATTTCTGCAAGTAGCAGACATTGTAAGCAGACTAGAGAAGGAAGCAAAGATGATGCAACTTGGTTTAAAAAGGTGCAATAAATTTGGAGGCTTTTCATTGCTATTTTGCCTCCTTCCCTTGCAGTCATCAGAAACAAATGCTTCATGAAACAGGTGGATGACCAGTGGTTGAAAGGAGACCAGGAAAATGTAAGACTTACTTTTGAGAAGCAGATTTCTAGCCACTAGAACACTTACTCAAAGTTGCAACTGCAAACATTTCCATCTCTTTATTTCAGCAGCCGGTGTAGTTAGGTTATTTTAGTGAATTGCTTGCTAATTTTCTACAGTACAAATGTGACTTGCTTCATAGAAAATATTTTTTGGAGGGATGTAACCTCTCTGAAGCTGGTGACTGCAGCTTAGGACCAGTCTGTTGCTGTGATGCATAAAATACATCCTAGTCTATTAAGATCAAATTAATTGGGCACTTGCTCACAGGGGCAGCGTCTGCAGCCAAAAGTATTTATACTGATTAACTGCTTTTTTAGAACCCTCTGCTTGAATTGCTAACCTTGAAATAAGTTGCCCCTTGGGAGATCATTGATGACACAGCCACTTGTCACAAAATTCAGCCGCTTGATCTTTATTGAACTTGATGAGCAAACATTTAAATGATAATTGAGACACTAATTAAATGCTGTGTCTGGACTCCTGGTTCAGGATTGAAAGGAAAGACTAAATTATTTAATGGCAATTTGGGGAATTACAGGTCCAGATCTTCGGCAGACTTGTAAGAAAGAGGGGTTTGTTCTGATGTTTGAACTCTGCTGCTGTTGATGCCTACTCCTCTGAACATCTCAGTTGATTTCCCGACTTTAGAAAGCGCATTGCTAGGATCCTGCTCTCCAGGGTTTCCTAACGAGTGTCAGGATGCTGTATTTTCTCTGGTGAGCCAAATGGAAGCGTGGGACCTTGGTCTTGTTCTGTGCTTCCTTGTTGTTCTCATCATGCAGTCCTGATGCTATTAATCCATGTCTGTATTTGGAACTTCACCTGTCTTTGAAAAGCATGATCTGGCTCCTGACCACAAACAAGTTGTTTAATCTTATGTTTCAAATTCTTCCCTATTTTCTTCATTTCCATTCCTTATAAAGTAGTTTCTTCTTCCTACATTTCCCACCCTGCCCTTTATCATGGTTCATGTACATGCCCCCCATCCCTGCTCTTTTTCCCTACAGGCATACTTATGGCATCTGTTAAGGTAGATAGGGTCCTAGACCTTATCAAAATGTCTCAAGCTATTTGGCTAGTCACATATAACTCTATTCTCAAATGACAGTAGATGACTATTCCTCCCAATTTAGTCACGTATCATTGCTATCCTGTCCAGGAACAAGAGCAGTGAGAATCATGCTTGGCACTTCCACGGGGATCTTGGAGGCAGGCAAAAATTTTGTCGTTGCCAGTGATTTGTGCCCTGTGCAGAACAGATTTGTTCAACGGGGCCTACACAATACTTATGAGGTTGGTACAGCGCCAGCTTTGCTTTCTCCCTTCCTATCCTTTCAATACTGACAGTGTGCAGCAGATCAATTTCCTTCCCTGGGGGGAGCCAGGAACTGCTATGGGAGCAGATGCTAAGGAAGCAGATGGGGCAAGAGTTGATTTGGAGCAATGACAGCTCTGTAACCTTTCAGCGCCAGCCTGAGATTGCAACTTTCCCTGTCTTTCCTCGCAGAAGGCGAGTCCAGGCAGAGGTGAAATGCAGGCTTAGCGCCGTGCTCAAGCAGGGGTAGCTGGCAGCTGGGCTTCTCGGGTGCAGCATGCTGGCCCTTGAAAGGCATTTCGTGGTGGAGTGAGGCTTTTCCTGCCTGGTGTTATATATAGCAGCCTTTATCACTCTGTGTACGGCGGGCTCTTTAAAGAGTTCAGCCTGGCAGGGCTTACCAGCCCAGCAGTGATGTGAACTCTTGTTTTACACGTGCTGAAAAAGAGACTGTGAAAACTGAACGGAAGTTGCTTCTCCAGGAAGGGATATCGACTCCTACGCTGTTTTGAAAACTTGAGTGAGAGGTGTATGTCCCAGGCCACCCAGAATGTCGGGGGCAGAGACAAGTGTGAAGTGGAGATGCACAGCCTCCCAGCCATGCTGTCAAGTGGAACATAACTGGGGCCTCCTCCATTTCCACAGGGGAGAAGGCAGACAGCGATTTTGTTCCTCTTTGTCTTTTGTTAGGGGGAAGGGGAATGTTTGGTGTTTGTGTTTACACATTTTGGGGTGGAGGGGAAAGAAGCAGAGAACAATGACCTGGTTCTCCACTGTGCTTAATCTGGATGGTTCACAGTATAGTGGAGAACTTCAAAAGTCTAACCTGCCTGACAAAAAAATCCAATCTCACATAGGTTTTTAGATGCTCCCCTGGAACATCTATTGCTGCAACTTGCAAAATGTATATTGTATGTGGTACAGAGGAGTCATGAAACTGGCCTAAGGAAGAAAGTCTTCAGTGGCTGTGATACATATTTACTCCTTCAGCTGTGTAAAATCCCATTTAAATATACTGATTTACAAATGGGGTTTTAAAACACTCAGTAAGGCTATAGGGAGTTCCTTCTTTCAAAGCACGTATCCCCAGATTCCCTGGGTGGTTTCTTCAGGATGCTTAACAGAAGTTTAGTTACAGCAAACTACAGGGTCAAGGCTGACAAAGAGCTTTTTGCATCACATACTTATTGTGAAGATTGAGAGTTCCCCTGCCTTTTATTTTAAAATGTATGGCAGACCTGGCCAAGTGCCCATTAAAGTAATTTGTATTTTTTCAACTGGAGCTTTACCTTGAACTGTATTTTAGGTAATAGAGTTTCCTCTTCTGAATCTGAATGACTGTTCGCACTGAATATGACTTAAGAAATGCCTTCCTGTGCATGATTGATTTAGCAGGGAGCCAATGATAACATATTAGCACATACCTGAAGATGTTTTGTTCCACTGTGATGAGAAGGCTCGAGAAAAATGACACAGATGCGAAGAGACTGGAAATAAAATGAAACGTAATTGTACGTTTAGTGCACTTGTTCACAGAGCTCCCAAAGATTTTCTTTATTAAGTGACTGTCACTTGAGAAGTAGCAGAGAGGAAAAAATAGATGACTTGGTACAGCAGATCTTGGTTTGCTCTATCACTCTTCAGTGTAAAATTTTACCTTGTGTTGCGGAACAACATGAACGGTGTTGGGAAGCTGACAGCTTCCTAATGCTGTTTTTACATGTGCCAGTCTCTCCCCTTGCCCTCGGTTCGTCCAAACCCTAAAATTAAACTAAAAAAAAACTCAATTGGGTACTTGACTGAAATGCTTTTCTGTATAAATATTTAGACCTAAAGCAGAGACTTTTTCTAGGGTGCCCTGTTGGGCAGCTTGGAATAAAAATGCTCTCCAGCTGATGGCTTGTGCTGGTGGTACCCGTAGTCTGTGTCAAACTTCAGCTTTTTCATGGTGCTAAGTGGGAGGAGAATGCCAAACGTGCCCGGCATGTGTTACCAGCTATTAAGCTGAACTTGAGAAGCCTGATTAAAGGAATCTCACTGCAGGAAGTTGTGCTGTCAGCTGTGTCACTGGGTGGAGTTCCTGCTTTTATCTGTGGTGGACAGAGGCCAGGTTCCATGTGGCCACAGCAGAACTTTGCACTGGTTGAGGTCCCTGCTGTGATGCTTGTCACCGACCAAATCAAAAGCAGTCTCTGAGATGGAAGAGCAGTTTGGAGAATTATTACAATATTATTACAATATCTATTGCTTGAAGAGAAGGTTTTTATAGGAGCTGATAAAGCTGATCTGTATCATTCTGAGAAGCACAGTCTCACCCAAAAAAATTATGGAGGGGCTGAGGGGTGGGTCAGCATTTGGTTGTTTGAAAAGAAATGTCAGAGCATGTTAATATGTTTTCTTACATCATGAGTGCTAGGAAGATGAAAACCAGCTGAAAGGTTAGAGGCAACCCTTACAGAGGAAATGCTGAGTGTCAGATGAGGGGAGGAAAGAAACTCCAAGATCCGGATCACCTTTGGCTGCTGCAACCATCTGGAACCACCTGAAACCTTTCTCCCCTGCTCAAACTGCTTTTAAGCAGGTAACTAAAATTCCAGTGCTTCCTTTATGTAAATCCTTTTGATTTCAGAAAAGTGAATCACTGACTGAAAGTTCACCCCAGGAGTATGTTTTTCCAGGAATGCTTCGCTCCTTCGAGAAGACACTTGGTGAGCAGCTCAACATGCTGGCAAGCTGTGTCAGCCAGGCATTTACTCCTACAAGTGCCACCTGCTCTGCTGCAATCCTTGCCTCGCTCACGTCACCAGCAGCCTTCTGCTTGATCTGCAGGGTAGCTCCCTCACATCAAGCTTGGTGTCTCTCTCTTACGGGAGTGATGTTTTGCTGAGCCCTTGGTTAGACTAAGTGGCACTTGGCAGTGTCAGGGAAGTGAATGCATGCAGCTGGGCAGAGGACACATGTATGTTTAATGCCCTGCGGCGCTGTTTTGTACCCTGTGAGTGCCTCGGGGCTCTCACTCTGAGCCCTCACAAGGTGAGCAGCTAGAGCCACTGCCACAGAAGGCTTTAGTGAGGAAACACATCATAGCCAAAGTCACAGGCTGAGCTGAGGTAACATGGGGGGCAGCAACAAAACCAAAAACACCCAAAAAAACCCTCAAAATCGAAAACCATGTTCTAAGAATTGCAAGGTATGGTGTTGTGCTAGTTGCTGGAATTAAGGCCACTGATTGTCAGGCGGTGAAGGTCACTTTGTGCCTTCCTCTTTAAGGCAAGTTGCTGCTGTTTATATTAATGAAGGAACGGCATCGTGGTTAACTCCTGGCATGTTAACCCGTGTTGCTCCTGGGGACCAGGTCTCCGATGGGTTCCCCCAGGACTTGTATGCAAGTTGGAGAGTAGTATATCGTGTCAATGTCAAGCCCGATCAGCGCTTCCTTGTCGGGATGTGTTAGGGCAGCTGTCTGCAATTTGTGTGACAGTGTGCGCCTCCTCCAATAAACCCCTTTTGCTCTCCGTTGTACTGCGTCTGCTGTCTGTAGCGCTCCTGGGAAAGCTGCCAGAGAGAGCAAGAGAGAGCAACTGCACGCACCAAGGTGGCTGGGTGGCACCTCTTGTAATCTGTGTTCAGAGCGGGGTTATCGATTGGCTTTGTGGATGGGTCCCAGGGGGGCGAAGTGGAACATCACGTACCGCAGCGTGACGTTTCAATCAGAGACGGGTTTAACTATTGGGAGCAGCTGGGGTAATGTCTACTTAAAAAAAAAGAAAATTGCACTTATAAGCAACATATGGGGTGCTTTTTGCTTAGGAGCTATATGTAGTTAAACGTAAGATACAAACGAGTCGCTTGTGACAGGACTGAGAGCACTTTGAGGGAAAGCTCCAGTACGTGCAAGTCGGTATTGAGCTCCACCTGGGGAAAGATGACCCATCAGTCGAGTGCTTGTGGGTAAGAATCAAGGGTCACGCTAGTATGAGTGACACTGTTGTGGGTGTTTGCTATTGGCCCCCTGATCAAGAGGAGCGGGCTGATAGTGCTTTCTATGAGCAGCTAGAAGTAGCCTCGAGATCCTGGGCCCTGGTCCTTATGGGGGACTTCAACTACCCAGATATTTGCTGGGCAAGCAATACGGCCAGTCGTATGCAGTCCAGACAATTTCTGCAGTATGTTGAGGACAATTTCCTGCTCCAGATGGTGCAGGAACCTACAAGGGGAGGGTGGGTGCTGGACCTTGATCTTACTAACAAGGATGGGCTCATCAGGGAGGTGAAGGTCGGGGGCAGCTTAGGACAAAGCGACCACGAAATGATCCAGTTCAAGATCCTGAGTGGAAGAAGCAAGCCAAAAAGCAGGATAGCTACCCTGAATTTTGGAAGAGCTAACTTTGATCTCTTCCGCAACCTTTTAGGAGCTATCCCGTGGGCTACGCTGTTAGAAGGCAAGGGAGCCTGTGAGAGCTGGCTAGCATTTAAACAGCACTTCTTCCAAGCACAGGATAGGTGCATCCCTTTGAGTAAGAAATCGGGAAAGAGAGGCAGAAGACCTGCATGGATGAGCAGGGAGCTAATGTGTAAACTCAAAGGGAAGCAGAAGGTTTATGAACTGTGGAAACAGGGTCTGTGCACCTGGGAGGATTATAGGGATGTTGTCAGGGCCTGTAGGGACGCGACTAGAAAGGCTAAAGCCCGCTTGGAGATGAAACTGGCAAGGGATATAAAGGATAATAAAAAGGGTTTTTTCAGATACGTGAATAGTAAGAGGATGACCAGGGATAATGTAGGTCCCTTGAGGAATGAGGCGGGTGTCCTGGTATTGGGTGATGATGAGAAGGTGGAAATACTGAATGCCTTCTTTGCCTCGGTCTTCACTCCAAAGGCCCCTCGAGACCTCCAGATCCTGGATGAAAGTAGGAGTGTTTGGGGAATGAAGAGCTTCCCTCTAGTTGAGGTAGGGGTGGTCCAGGAGCGGCTCAAAGGGATTAATGCAAACAAATCCATGGGCCCGGATGGGATACATCCACGTGTGCTGAGGGAGCTGGCGGAAGTGATTGCGGAGCCGCTTGCTATCATCTTCGATAGCTCTTGGAGAACAGGAGAAGTACCTGAGGATTGGAGGATAGCCAATATCACTCCGGTCTTCAAAAAGGGCAAGAAGGAGGACCCTAACAATTATAGGCCAGTCAGCCTCACTTCTGTCCCTGGAAAGGTGATGGAACAGCTTGTTCTGGATGCCATTACCAAGCAACTGGAAGAGAAGAAGGTCATGAGGAGTAGTCAGCATGGATTCACCAAGGGGAGATCGTGCTCAACCAATCTCATAGCCTTCTATGATCTCATCACCGGCTGGGTGGATGGAGGGAGAGCAGTGGATGTCATCTACCTTGACTTCAGCAAGGCTTTCGATACTGTCTCCCACGACATCCTGATAGAAAAGCTGAGAGATCATGGGATAGATGAGTGGACAGTGAGGTGGGTTGAGAACTGGCTGTCGGACCGGGCTCAGAGGGTCGTGATCTGTGGAGCAGAATCTGAATGAAGGCCTGTGACTAGCGATGTTCCCCAGGGCTCGGTGTTGGGTCCAGTCCTGTTTAATATCTTCATCGACGACCTTGATGAGAGAATAGCATCCACCCTCAGCAAGTGCCGATGATACAAAGCTGGGAGGGGTGGCTGACACGCAGGAACACTGCGCTGCCATCCAGCGAGACCTGGACAGGCTGGAGAGCTGGGCAGGGAGAAACCAGATGAGGTTTAATAAAAGCAAGTGTAAAGTCTTGCACCTGGGGAGGAATAACCGTCTGTATCAGTACAGGCTGGGGGATGACCTGCTGGAGAAGAGCTCTGTGGAGAAGGACCTGGGGGTCCTGGTTGATGACAGGTTGGCTATGAGCCAGCAGTGTGCCCTGGTGGCTAAGAGGGCCAATGGGATCCTGGGATGCATCAGGAAGAGTGTGGCCAGCAGGTCGAAGGAGGTGATCCTCCCCCTCTACTCTGCCCTGGTCAGGCCCCACCTGGAGTATTGTGTCCAGTTCTGGACTCCCTGGTATAAAAAGGACAGGGACCTCCTGGATAGAGTCCAGAGAAGGGCTACGAAGATGATTAAGGGCCTGGAACATCTCCCGTATGAGGAAAGGCTGAGTGAGCTGGGGCTGTTCAGCCTGGAGAAAAGAAGACTGAGGGGGCACCTAATTAATGTTTATAAATATCTTAAGTATGGGATGCAGGGGGAATTGGCCAACCCCTTTTCAGTGGTCTGTGGAGATCGGACAAGGGGCAATGGCTCCAAATTGGACCACAGGAAGTTCCGCACCAACATGCAGAAGAATTTTTACACAGTGAGGGTGACAGAGCCCTGGGACAGGCTGCCCAGGGAGGTGGTGGAGTCTCCTTCTCTGGAGATATTCAAGACCTGTCTGGATGCCTATCTGTGCAATATGTGCTAGGGAGCTGCTTTGGCAGGGGGGTTGGACCCGATGATCTCTCGAGGTCCCTTCCAACCCCTACGAGTCTGTGATTCTGTGATACAAGCGAGGCCCAGAAATAAGCTTTTTCACATGCGTACATGCACACACGCCATGGCTCAGCTGCCCGGTTCAGCACCATTCCTGACTGCTGTCTGTAAAGTCGCTTGGCTCCCAGGATAAAAAGGTGTTCATGCTGCAGGAGGTGGGGCTGGCAAGAGACAAGGGAGATTTAAGAGGAGAAGGTGGCTGGAGGGTTGGGCTTTTTTTCCTGTGTTTGCAACAATAGGGAGTTGTGACAAAGATGAAAGTCTCATGGAGTTGGTGGGGCCAGCTCACCCCACCGATGTCTCAAGCAAGGGTTGTAAAAACAGCCACCCCAGAAACTCTGGGGGAAGGGTATCCTCCTTACCCTGTAACATGCTCTGTAACAGAGGACTTCAACCTTCCTGTGGTAAAATCTCAGGGTCCCCGAAGAGCTCGGTTAACCTTGAAATTCTGTGTAGTAGGTTATTTTCTACCCGCAAAGGAGAAAGAACCGCTTATTCACAGGCATGAATGATGCCGATTCGGGTCCAGAGGTAGACTTGAATGGACATTCATCTGCTGTTTGTGGGAATTTAACTGAGCAGCAGCTTCTGAAATGCCAAAACAGAGAGAATCACAAAATTATTCCCAAAGTGCTGTCTGCCTCCTAATTGCTGGCCATCTCCTTTTGGGAAGAGTTAAGAACACTGGTTCACACAAGCACAAGTGCTTGGAGACTTCTCTTCTGGGAAATATGGTCGTCTTTCTTCTCTTGCTTTCAGATGCTTGAAATGAGGCAAGAAACGTATCGAAGTTGAGAGAGAGGAAAGCCAGTCGGTGTTACCTTGGTATCTGATGATCAAAGGTATGCCCCTCCTCTGCTGTGTCCTGAGAAGGGCTGCAGCTGTTTAGTTCAGAGCTGGAGATGCCCCTTTGTTCCCGGCTGGCCACGCAGAGTGGGACTGCCTGCCTGCCTGCCTGCCTGCCTTCAGAGAGACAGCAATTTAGTTTTCCCAATAGAAACAGGGCAGCTTAACCAGTTATCCTCTGCCAATAAAAAGAAACAAGGAGATGAGTCTCATTATTCCCTCAGCAGTGGCGTGACTGATGTATTTTTATGTGAAGAGGCAAAGAACCACGATGGACTACAGGTATTAAGTAGCAGTAATTTATGAAATTGGTGGCCAGCTTTACCATTCAGCTTCCTTTCATCAATGTAAAAGTCTGTGATTTTGTTCTGAATACTATATTTTATGCGCAGAAAATAATAGAAGCTAAGAGAAAAAGACTGTTTGTTCTTTACATCCAGTTACCGTTTTACCCTGTGCATTTTAACACTCAAAACATACAGGCTGCCAGCTGGCATTTCCATCATGTTGGAGTGCCTGTATTCCTCTCATGTCTCTAATGAGGCACAAAGTACAGAAAACATAAATGACAGGAAAAAGGCTACGTTGGTTTTTTTTAATGACCAAAATCATATATATTTTAAAGCTCTAGCCTAAGGTTATAGCACAACAAAGCAGCAAAGTCTCTTTCATCTGCAGTTTACTTGAAAACTAGGACCAAATTTCTGTCTCCCCAGGTGACAGAAAACAACAGAGCATCTTTCCAGTACAAAAGCAAAGACCCAGTCATGCACCATCCAGCACGGCAGAGCCAGTGTGAGTTATTTTGCAAGAATCCAGCGATACTTTCCTTTGTAGGAGTAAAACAGATGAGGGCCAAGTCAGAGTGACAGTGAGACAAAAGAAAATGAAGGAAAAATTAAAATGAGGCAGTACTGTGGAGCTACTAGAAGAGGGTGTTATGATATCTGATGTTAGAGTCCCTAACAGGGACACAAATAACATTTTCCCCCCATCTCCCTAGACAAAGGGTTGCACTGACTTTGCCATCAGAAATTATGAACAACATCAGTTCTTTTGAGTTCTTAATATACATCACACCTTTTGTATGAATTTTTGTCGGAACTCGGGGGCAATTTTCTGAGATGAGAATTATTTTTTGCCACCTGCAAATTGCACTTTTGTGAGGAGCTATGCTGAGGAAAAGATAGGTGAGATGTTGGTGGGGTGAGCTGACGCGACAAGGCTCGACGGCTGACAAATGAGATTTCTGACAAAGAGAGGTGTAGAGAAAAACTGAAAAGAACAAAGTTCAATTCCTGGCAATTCTAACAGACTGGTGAAATTGCAGGCTGTCATCAGGAAAATCCTTTTTCTCAGATACAAATGGACAGGGGACACTGACATGAAAATGCCACTGAGACTCAGTCTCTGAATTATGTTGTTAGGTGTAAATAGGCTTTACTTGGGTCTCGGCAAAGCTTTGGGAGTAGGGATTTTAGCAAGCTTCCCGCTACTTCTTGCATTACAGTAGCATTTAGAGATGTGTTCAGGACCCGTTATATCAACTGCACTTTTCACAAGCAGTGTATATCAAAGGTATTGTGCATGATGTATGCATATTATATATTATATATATGGTAAAGTTCTCTGAGAACCATAAAATCAGTTTGGAGAGACGAATGGTGAGAAAGGGACTTGAAAGAAATGTTCTCATTTTCCATCACTGGAGTTGTGCTTCTGAAAAATGAAACATTTATCTAAAGCTCCAGGGAAAGCGTGACAAAAGCAGGGGAAAGTTTCTTGTCCCTTGCCCACTCGTCATCCGTGTGTTACCAGAAGGCATTGCTGGAAACCTTCAGTGGCAAAGGGTCTGTGCAATTTCCAGGGCTTCTCTTGCTCTTTCTGTGTACAGCAGAATTTCTGTATGATGATGGAACAGGAGCAGCTTAAAGGCTTTTTGTGTTGCCTGGACACATGATGTTTGGTACATGGATTTGTTCCTCGGGCTTGAACTTCCATTAAGTCAACTTGTGCTGGAGCACTAAAAATGTAACGAAATTGAATTTGGGGACAATGAAACTGATAGAAAGTTTGCTGCTGCCGGGAGTGTGAATCGGGCCCTTTTCTGCAGCAAAGTTGCAAGCCTTACCCAAATGCTGAGAGCACTGAAAGCACCAATCCGCAGCGATGGTGAACTTCTCTGTTTTGTTGCAGCTCTGATCTGATAGTGGGGAGTTCCTATTTGTTTCGGTACTTAAGGAATTGTCTGCGAACTAGCAACAAAATGAACTGTCCAAGATGCTTTTGATAACTTTGAGGCAGGACAGGTAATGAGCATTGCAGCCACAGATGTGTGCTCTGATATTAAGCAGCGCTTTTTGAGATAGTGCAGTGGATTTAGTTTATATTTAAGTAATGCCTTGTACTATCATTTCTGAGATATTTTCATGTCTACCTTTGATCTGAAATGTGTTAATCTAATGAGTGGGTAGAGGAAATGAGTTACTATGGGAACAACGTCTTTCTCTGACTTACTGCCCCAGTTGGCTGCTCTGGCAATCAAAGCACGCCGCAAAACGGAGAGAGGCCACTAGAGACAAACGTGCATTTCAATCTGAGAGGGAGCTTTTGAGGTCAGGTTGGGGTACAGAGGATAACAGCAGACCTCTGGGAGAGGTATGATGTGCTTAAAGCAAAACAAGAGGAGGAGGAGGAGGAGGGAGCCCCTGTCTGACTGTGGTAAAGGAAAAGCCCAATGAAGCAAGTCTCATCTGGTAGGAAGGGGACAAAAGTTCTGCTGCTGTGCTTCTTGGGGTGTAATTGATAAATGATTAAGGATTGTTAAAACTTGAAGCTTTTAAATCTGTTTGGGTGATTGTAAATAATGTACTTCAGCATTTAACAGCTCTTTGAGATGCACTGGCTTTCTGTTTTCTGCTGTAGGCTCATGGAAGAAGCCATCAGTACTGAAGGGTGACTCTTCCTCCGACTTGCAGACCAGTGGTACCTGCAGTGATGGCTGGTGACGCGCTGCTGGCTGGGAAGCAGCATCTCATATTGGTACTATGTTTCATCTGCACCTCTCTAAAAGCTGCTGCACAATAGAACATGTGTGGAGATGATAACCTAATTTCCTTATTATTGCTCATGTAATTAAGGGGAGGGGTTTTCTCCAAGTGGAAAGGTTTCAATCCTTTCTTGGATTTCTCTCTTCAGCCTATTGCCTGGGCTAGGCAAAGGGAAAAACGTCCTGCCATTCTCCCTCCCTTCAGCTCACTAGCTCTCAGCAGCGTGTGAGTGACAGGTGTGGGTTACCCCAACTTCAGGTGAGCAGGGAATATTTCCTCTGGGTGATTTGTTTCCCAGGATCTTTCACTCTTCACTACACAGAGTGTGTCATCTGTTTCGCCTACTTGCTCAGGAATAACGTTATATGGTTTACATGGTTAAATCGAATCGGGATCAAAGTACTTTGATTTACATTTTTAAAAAATTAAAAGTAATTAAAATACATGTTCAGAATCAATATCAGCAATGTAAACCACAATATTAGGCATAAACAAAACAGTAACAAACACCTACAACTTCCAGAATTTCTAACTGGATTTTGACTACCACTCTGCTACCTCTCTCCCACTCCAATGTCTCTCTACACAATCACAAATTTTTGTACCTTTTTATTTCTTTCCAAGCTGACTCCTGTTCTGGAAGTCTTTTGGTAGTCCCGTGCTTGCTGTGTAATCAAGCTGACGGTCAAACTTCATCATTGGTAATTTCTTCTCACAGCTATTGGATTTTGAGCAGATCTTACTGTGGGTCTTACACTCACTGTGGATCTAAGCTGTGGGTCTTACACTGATCCCGCTGGTTATGCCAAGATTGATCTCCACCTGGCTGCAGTTGTCTAGGCAGCATCACTGGCGGGGTGTGTGTGGACTTCCTACACCCTCCCTCAGACCAGAGCCTGCCCTATTTTTGTCACCAAGGCCACACTGTGCTACCTGCCTCCATGGCGCTCATATTTCTCTGCTTTCTGGTCCAATTTTGTGCCTTTACAACTTGAGCTTCCTCCCTCTGGTGCTGTTTCTGAAGTTTAATGTTCTGCTTATTACTTGACTTATTTATTTGCTAATTTTGTGCATATGCTTCTCCGTTAGAAGCCTCAGGGACTCACATTCCAATTCACCTGCCCATGAGCACCTAGCTAAGGTGGGCTAAGTTGCTTTTTCATGTGTGTCTGTTTGGCAGAGGGAGGTCTCTCTCTGACTCTCTTTTGTGCTGCAGTCACATCCCAAAGCTCGGCAGGGTCATGCTGTGCCTAAATATTTTGAAGTGAGGATTTAAAGCAACCAAGGCTACCTTTCTTCCATTTTGAGCCTCACTGATGAAAACAATAGCGATAACTATAGCACCCTGTGCTCAGCACGTTGCAATGCCTGCTTTCCCGGTTACACGTGTAACAGCAGCATCTCCCTACCTGACTTTGGCAATGGTTCCTCTTCACCTCTGGCATGTTCACAAGCTCTTCCCCAGAGAGCTTTCAAATGGTGCAAATACGTCAATAGTACAAATAATTAATGTCAAGTGGCTGTCAATAACATCTAGGTCTAAAAACAATGCATGTTAACCAGTATTAATTAATTGCATCCCACTCTGAAATTTGACCAGTAAGCAAAGTAGGAGGTGATAATGGTCAGTGCTTATTTTTTCCAGGGAAACATTAAGAAGCAGAGAAGATTTAGCACACGAGTCCTTACTGGAGTTTCTTTATCTCCCACCTTCTTCTGAAAATTGACTTTTAAAATATTTGATAGAAAGTAAAGATACACAATCACAATATTAAAAAAAAAAATTAATGTATATGTATAACATTTTAATATATTAAATATAAAAGGAGGAATGATATAGAAAAGCAGCAAATGGGAAATTATGTTGTATCTCAACACACAGTTTTTTTCCCATGACCAGACCTATGCTCTTGCTATTTATAATTTATTCTAGTCCTTGCACCTGTTGTGCTTAGTCCCATCCAATTCTCTGCTCTCAGAACCATTTCTTCATCTTCTGAATGAAACGGAAGTACAGGGACCTCATCCTGGTACACACGGACATTGAAGGGGGTTATAGCAAACAAAGTGTGTTGGACCAAGTCTCTAGTACTACCACGCCAAAAAAAAGCCCATGCTGAAAGATCTCTTTCATATAGACATATTGATAGTTGTGGAGTGGAAGCTGTTGGGTTTTTTGCCTCCGGTATTTGAAAGGTGAATATCTCATAGTGTCAAGTTTTGTCTTCTGCATTTCAAAAGAATTTTTGCCAATAGGAGGGCAGTGAAGAGGGCTACAGGAATATATACAAAAGCTTGAGAAAGGACTTGATTTTTGATACCTAAAATAATCCCACTAGAATGAGCATGGAAGAGGCTAAGAGGGGAACAGACTAACACAGTTTTGCTTTTTAAACTGATGAGAAAGTTTTCAACAGAACTTTTCTTTCCCCTCACACACTCAATCTGACCCAAATCCAGATTGTTGCTAATGCCAGTCTTGGCCTCTTTACCCACAGGTCTAGGACTGTTTTCATTACACTCTCATCCAATCTCCTTTCTGAGGGCTGTTTTTCAGAGCAGTTGGTGACTATGAAATGTTAGTGCAGTTATGAGGCCTATGGGACCATGGGGCTGACATGATACAGAGAATCTGGAAGTGGGTGGGCTGGTGAAGATGAGGACAGGGACAGCAAGGAGAGCCTGGGCTCATGCTGCCCAGTGACTCCCCTGTGTTGGATCCAGGGGGATGCATGACCTGAAACTCATCTCTTCTCTAACTGTGAGCATCACTCAAAAGTAGAAACAGGTGTTTGGGGAAGACCTGGCTTTTCACCTCTGGGACCTCTGAGTTAGCCATGTGAGTGCCTCCCTGGAGGACCCTCCCAGCCAGATGAGTTGAGCAGCTAAGGAGAAATGAAATTATGAGGGGTGGGATCCAGCCCAGCCATAAGTCCCAGGGAGTACATGAAATATCTTGTTCAAGCAGGTGTGTCCTGTTGTAAGGAATGCAGATTTGTGAGAGGAGGGACTGGGAATCATTTCAGGTTTTCTCATGCATCTTCCTCCTGCTCTTCCCTTGAACTCTGACTTCCGCAGATGAGAGGGAACGTAGCAGACATCCAGGAACAACCTTTTCTTGGCTAGTGACATTGTGGGAAGCTGATAGCTGTAAAGCTCTTATCTGAGACAGGAAAAACGTAAAGGAAGTGCAGGAAGAGGCAACAAAACAAAATATCTGTGAGTAGTTAAGTGTTGATGAGCCTATTGACAACAGAGCTAATTTCAGTTCAGTGGCACCTATTAAAATAAGAAAAGTTGTCCGAAGTAAGCATCTTAAATTTGGTTGTTCTGGATCTTCTTCCAGCCAAGCAGAACAATTTCTCACAGATTACTCTGCAGAGTCCCTTTGGATGCTGAGAAACTCAGTAGTTCTTCAGTCTCTGGCAGAGTAGCCAGTGTTATCAAAACATGGTGAGGCTGGAGTGATTCCTAGAATTACTCATGACTGATTTATCACTTGATTGTAGGAATTCAGTTTAAATAGATTTTTTTTTCATCTGCCTTACTCCCTAATCGATTTTTTTTGAATGCTGAATCTTTGACTTCCTCTTATAAAATAGATTAGAGTCATTACAGCTGCATGCTTTTTAATCATTCTGCTGTGTAATTACTGTTGCTGCTGTTGTCTCCTGGTATATGCTGTTTCTTTATTAGCAGCTCTTATTGCCAGGAGCTTTAAATGCTTAATAATCTGTCAAGGTGGTAACTTTTTTTTACTTGAAGACCTCATCAGCCAAATCTTCAAGCACCTGGCCTGGTCAGATGCATTAATGTTCACTTATCTCTGTCTGTTTGGCCTCATGTTATTTTTAATTACCCTTCCTCCAGGTAACCAAAGTTATCCATTCATCATATAGAAAATGTAAGCAGGTCACATGCAACTGTGCCCGGCAGTAGGAAACAATAACGAGGCTGGTGGCCAAAGACGACACATAGGCAAACCTTGGTCTCTTGGCACTAGCAGAAGAGCCCTGTTGCACCCTGATTCAGCATTCACAGTAAATGCAGGCTCTAGCAGTTTCTGTGACACAGGGGTTGGGGGGTGGAGGTATCACCATTTCTTCTTTTTAGTGTTTTTTGGGGGCTTTCCATTCAGGATCCCTGAGCTCCTCTAGGCATTTCCTTATCCAGCATGCTGGCTCTGGAGCAATTTGCTTTTCTCAAAGGCCTGATAAATCCAGCCAGCTTGTACAAGCTATTTTATCTCTGTAAAAGGCTCTTGTATCTTGACTGTCTCTGACTTGAGTGTAAGTCACAGCGCTGCAGCTCCCTGAGGAGCCCTGAGAGACTGTACCCCAGAAGCTGGCATGTCTGTTATCCTTTGGTCATCACTGATGAGTAAGAGTGCTGACTGACAGCATTTAGCAGCAGTGATGGACAGCAGTCTCCTCTTGTGAGCACTGCCCAGCTCACACGGAGTGCAGAGCCAGGACCAGAAAAAGGAAGGTACTGGTGGTCCTGCTGCTTGCTCGAAGTGCCCACTGGAGCCAGCGGCCTGGCTTCTCGGTGTGTCACCTGGAGCCCACCGTGGGCATGGTGTCTCAGGGGCAGCACTCTGCAGGGCAGCTTTTCCCATGTTTGGGGATCAGGGACTGGAGAGTATTGGGAAGGGCTGGAAGAAGTGAATAGTTCAGGACAGGTTACTGACACTGATGACTTGGCCTGTGGGTAGGTAAAAGACTGTGACAGGGAGAAGATACTCAGTTTTCCACCTTCTTCCCAGAAGAGGAGAAAAGATAATGGGTTTCTCTGAATTAGAAGTAAGAATAAAAATTCTCAGTGCTGAAAGATGGTGCCTAGTGGCATTTCAGCTTCTGGTGGTTACCAAAGAGTTCATGAGACAGAAGTCCATCAAAAGCAAGAAAGAGATAACTGGAGCATCTCTTCTGGAAAGGCAACAGGTCAAGCTGCCTTTTAATTCTCCTACCCCTCCTGCTTTCTGTGCATGGACCTGCAAGCCAGAGGGAACAGAGAAGCTGGGATCTGCACATGCTATTCTACCCAAAAACTGAAAGCAAAAACATGGAGTAAAAGTTGGGTCCTGGTCTTGATGTACACAAGAAAGAAAGAAATCTGAAGGGATGTAGCAATCATTTATGACTGAAAAAAATAGAGTAAAATTACTTATGGAAAAGAAGATATTTCATTATCTTTTAAATAATATTTTACAGATTTAGCTCATCTCTATAGGTTTTTTATTTGGGAATTGGTTGCTGTTTTTTCTTTTTAGCATTCCCTCAGCCATTTTGGGGTAAGCTTTTTCATTAATGGAAGTGACTGTCTGCATTTCTTTAGCACCTTGTCTGTGCCTTATTTTATCTTGCCAGAAGAAACTGGCAGATATTAATTCTTGGGGGTTTTCTTGTCTACATGATAATCCAGATAAGATTTTGAAAATTCAGTACAATATCCTCCTCTCAGGAAAGCTTTGATTGCACTAAAATATACTCTGAAGTGCTAATCTCTTAACCTTCTAGAGTTCATTATTTGGACAGATAAAAATTGAGTTTAAAGTGACCTATAAGGTCTTCTTGCCAAGATATAATCTAGTTAAAATTTTCTCAAAGTGAATTATGTGTACTGCATACCATGTATTGATTTAAAAAAATCTTAATGGAGTCATATAATAAGACTCTTGACATTATTTTTTTCCTTCTCTGATGGAGTGTTTTTTAGCAGAAACTTCAGCATTTTGTTTTGTAAAGCTGTCACCAACTCAATGGCTTCTCAATCAGATAAAGCTTTGACTTTTGGGGCATTTCCTCATTTGAGGAAAACACAACTGCAAAATTAACTAGTCCTGTACCACTTATGAATAAATATGTCATATTACATTTATATGAAGAAGCTGAAGGCTGCTTTGCATTATGACCTGAAGGACTGGTGCTCCGGTCTTAATTCAAGGTACATCCTTTGTGCCTTTGAAATAGGGATTTTGGTAAGTGCTGCTTTTAAATGTCCTTTTTGCCATGATTTATAAATCCAAATTTAATTCTTTTTCAGATGGGAACAAAACCAAAACAAATGAGCAGTTAAGTACACTGGGGAGGCACCTTCAACTATGACTCATGCTTTCTGGAAGGAGTCAGGCAAGTTCAATTCAAGAACTGCTCTGTGTTGTTGGATAAGGAGGAGGGTCCCAACTTCATCACTGCCTTCTCTTGTCCCATCTAAGGCTTTACTCTGACAAATCTTTGCTTTGTGGATTTGGGGTCTCCACAGCCTGTGTGCTCCTGGGCAGTTTGATAACATCTACTGGAACAGCAGGAAGGTGTCTGATGCCCCAGCATCAGTTAATTGTCAAAGTATCTGGAAAAAGGGAAACAAAGGGGATGTGGACTCTGGAGGTCGCTGCAGGGGCAGTAGACCTTAGAGGGAAACTTGAATGTGCCCAAGAATGATGAGTCTTTGAACTCTGATGCTCTGTGGCTCATCTACAAAAACTGTTCATCTCATTGAGGAGGAAGGGAATAAGTTGCTCTGTGTAAAAAATAAACACAAAAAAACTCCTGAGTTTCTTTTATTTTTGAGTGTTGGAAATCTCATACAAAAAAAGCTTTTGCAGTATGCAGATCCTAGTCACCTACTTGAGATAAGAAGTTGGTTTCAGTATAAATTAAAAATTCAGTTTTCTCTTTTTTTTTTCCCCCAAAGATATTTTGCAGCAAACCTGAAGTCGACAGTATTTGTTCGATTCATTGTAATTACCGGAATTGCTACATCCATTCAGAAGATTTCATGATGTCCCCAGGGACCGCTAAGTTTTAGTATAAGCTGTTTTTCTCTTTATCTCTCATTTTTCTCTCACATGATTTCCCCTTTTCTCTAGATGCCTACTTTTTATTGCTATAGCGTTAATTCTTTGACTTGAAAAGGTAACAACAAAGCAACGGTGTTTCGAATCTTTTATCTGAATTTCTAGTGTCCGACTCTTACAAGAAGTAAGCTATTTCTTGCTAAAATTATGTTGCAGGTTTGCTGCTGAACAAGCTTAATCAATCAATAGTTCCTGTTTGATAGAGTAAATAAATGATGTTGTGGTATGTGATAATCTCTGAATTTTCCCACCGCCTAACAGAAGGCTCATACCGAGGTGGGAGTGTAGAAATGGTGGAATTGACAGGCCCAGACAAATGAACAATTAAATTGGTGTACTGAGGTCTGTGGCAAGGCAATAGAATAAGGTAGAATACGTGACTGGAATATCAAAACTCTTACATGCTAGTTTAATGTGTCCCAGGAGAGCTGCTGGTCAAGATACCATGTGGAAAACGAGCAATACTCTCATTACGGCAGATTAGTTTGCTTATCAGTGGCCTAAAACTTGGAAATAGGGGAAAATGAGCCCAGAGCTGTTTGAAATAGGAGCATAAGTGTATATTTCTAAACCAAAATTCCTCTTATTTTCAGGAAATATATATTGAAGCAACTTGTCAAAGAGGAAGAGTCCTGACACGTTGCGAGGAGCAAAGTGTGGGAGTTTTCAGCAGGAGTTTCTTTGATCCCCGATTGCAGCCTGGCTGGTGGTGTTGATAAGTCATACAAGTTAGAGATTTCAAATGTCACCATTATCTAGCCACATCTGCGGTGTCATGAGTGGCAAAATGGCAATGAGAAGCAGATATACTCACGGTATCTCTCTCTTCTGCTTTAGGCACAAACCATACCTTGAAATGGTAGCTTCTCTTGGTTCCTATTTAAGTAATATCCCATTCCAGAAAACCCAAACTTGTGTAAGCAACACAGTACACTGCCCTGCACCTCCAGTTTGGACAGAAAAGTTGCAACAGCAGATGCTTGGGTAGAATGAGATGAGCATTGCTAAAGAAATGGACCCCAATGAGGAACTCATTTCAGTTTGGGGGTAGGTGGAAGTTTTTGCATTGGGATTTTTTGTTTGTTTGTTTCTGGATTATTTCTTTGATGCTGATAAACTGCAAACTGGATGGTCGAAAAGAAACTGAATCATGAGTTGTAAATAGGACTATTGACTAAATACGGGTTGCTGCCAATGCCTGAGCCAGAAAGCACATCTTGACTGTATGGTTTTATTTCTATTTTCATGGAAGCAGCAGTTACAATCATTATCACTCTACGTCTGAGCTGATCGTGTTTGATTTGGAAGTCACTGGGATGCAATAAACAGGAAACCCCAGGGTGCCATTTTACTAAGACAGTTTTCAGAGAGGAACCACGGTTTCTGCTGCAAAGCACTGTTGATTTACATGGATTTTCTTGTCACATGTTTTGGCAAAATGTATCAGCTTGTGCTTCTTAGCATCAACAAATAATACTTGACTTGCAAACAAGCTCCTTGGCAAGTACCCAGCCTTGGGAGGCTTTGAGACTTGACTGAATAAAAAAGACTTTCATTTCACCAATTTGTGAACTGGCACTCTCCCTGCCGTGGTTGTCTGCAGCTGCTCTCTGATCCTTGCTTCTCAGGCTCTTGATTCTTGGATATTGGCCTGTTAGCTTTTACTACATATCAAGCAATGAAAAAATAAATATTTATTTTTTTTAATTTCCATGTAAATGCCTAAAAGGTCTCTCAAGCTCATTTGTGCTCTCATGTTTGAAATTAATCTTTTCTACCATGTGATATCGGTATCTTTTTCCTCAATATATAGGCCTTTCAAAGTGTTCACCTTCTAAAGAAAAAAGAAGGGGGGGGGTGTAGCAAAAAGCAGCTTTCTATTTTTCCTGTGCAGCCCTCTTGTTCATAATGAGCTTAAATATAAGGAACATAAACCCATCTGGAAATAAAATTATGCGCTAGGTTCACAAAAAAAAAGGTAATTACATTATAATCAAACTGTCACTTCATGAGATAGTGGGAGATGAAATACACCATAAGCTGACAGAAGAAGAGGACGGCTTGCTCTTTTTTAAATATCACCCATGGCACAAAGCAGTGAAGAAACTCTGAGTTATGTACAACATAACCGGGAAAGCTCTTGGAGCCAGCATGGGGGAGGGCAGCGGTGCTGGGACCAGTGAGACAGAGGGAATTTCTTCTGGTGGAATGAGGTAACCTTCAGCCATATGCTGCTCAACACATGCACAGGCTACTACTGCCAGTATCCTGACAGCCCAAGGGTGTCACACAGAGTAGGGAACACTGACCCACAATTAGGAAATGCACTGAATTCGTGCATCACGCTTTGCACAGACCTCTGGCCTCCAGAGCTGTGGCAGTTCTCAAGTTATCGTCCTAGCTTGCTTGACCCACCATCTTTGTGCCCCACCAAGCTGTCAGCCTGTGTTCAGCAGAGGCTGAATTGCATCTCAGGTCAAACGTGCAAGTGAACTGGGAAAATCCAAATGTGTGAGGGTTTGTCTTTATTCATCTCTTGCCTTTTCTACTGGCCACTGCAGCCTGCACTGTCTTAGTCTGAAAGGAAATGCCTTGATTTGAGGGAAAATATGTAGTTCTGTGTAGCCACTGAGTAGATAGCAGCATTCAGGTGGACGTGATTTTCTTCAGCCAGTCAGGTCTTTGTCTTGTGAGCTGTTGTCAGGTAAAATCCTGTTTTTCCTCCTGACATGATTTCTTTGAGATTTCAATCTTTTCCCTGCTTTCTCTCTCTGTCAGTAATGGATCCTTTACACGGGCAGTCCCAACCACGACTGCTAGCAGGTTGGCGGTAAATGGTGGGCATGAACGTGGGATGCAAGGAGAGGGGAGAGGAGCTGGTGATCATTTTGGCTGCCAGCCTTGCCTTTCCAGCGGGGGCTAGGGGTTTGTGCAGGTGGGTGGCCACAAGTTTGTACTTGTAGATGGACAGAAGCTGGCAGAAGATTGGTACCCAGAACACTGCTGCTGCTGCTGCAGCCAGTAATGCATCTAATGAAAGAGAAATTTGTTTTCATATTGGTCCTTTCTTCTGGTAACCAAAAAAAGCCTCAGGAATATGAATGGGTTGAACTTCATTTTCTGTAGTCTGATTTGGTTTCTATTCTGGAGATGGAAATGGTGACATCCTGGGAGGTCCATACTATGGAACTGACATAGCTGATACCTTTATTCGGTGTCTCTCTGTTCTCTTTTCATGCCATGAACACAGCAGCAGAGCAGCACGGCATGCTGTGCTGGCCGTGCTCAGTGTCATTCACTATGCACAGTGGGTAAGACCCACTTTGTGTATTCATGCCACATACCTATCTGGCAGGTTACTGTGAGCTTCAGGAAAACAGAATCTGTGAAAGCTCATGGGGAAACTTCCCAATACTGCAGCTTGGTTTGTTTGGTTTGGGTTTTTTTTCTAAATTTAAATCTCTCATTTGTTTAAGTACAATTAATTTTATTTTTCTAAGAAAAATTGAAAGATTTCAGTTCCAAGAACGAGAACATGAATTGAAGTTTCATCAAAAAGAAGTGATAATAAAACCTTGTCCAAATGCCTATGTAACTGAGTAGTCTCTGTTTTGACAGAAATATCTTTTGTCAGAAACAGCTTTTGACAGAAGTGCTCTCCCCAGATAAAAGTAACAGTTTTAAAGCTACTGGGTTTTTTTTTCTTCTGTCACCAGATCTCAGCACAAGCAACCCTGCTCATGGACTGCCAACAGTGGACTACTGAGGAGCTGTAAGTTGTGTACTGAAGGCCTCACAGGCTTAAATTTAGCATCAGCCTCATTTCACATTGTGCTGCTGTAGCTGGCAATAAACTTGGTTAAAATGCCATTGTTTTCTTCTCGTTAAGTTCATGCTCCCATAGTCAATTTTGCAATGCAAGATATGTAAGATGCCTTGAACTAAATACAACAAACCAAACAAAAAAAATTTGTTCTATTCTTATGGCAGAAGGTGCAAATAAATTTACTTTGCTTTGATTGTGCAGACACATTCACGAGGCCACTATGGCCTGTTGGGCATCCAGGCTATTTGAAACAGGAGTTGTTCCTGTCCCAGTGTCTTGTGTAGCCTCAGTTTCTACCTTCTTGTTCCTCTGCAAGGCTGAGGGCAGGGATGCTAGCTCATCTCCCTGCTCATCTCCTGCACACAGCAAGATTCCACTGTCAAAGCCCCAAAGCCACAGCAGAGCCATGGGTGTTCAATGGTGCCCACGGCTTGTGTTCCCTGATGGATTTGAATCCTTGGGAAAGGTGAAGAATTATCATGTGCTGCTTGTATTCACTCCCTTTGGGACCAGATGCCTTTTTGGCTCATCCTGGCTGTCCTTAAATTGACCTCAAGTTGCAACAGATGCTGCAAAAAAGGTTGCTAAATAATCAGATGGTGCGCTCTCTAAAAGAAGAAATAAAATAGAAATCTGTTTAAACAGCTGGGGCTTGAGTTAAGTTGTAAGGGTCTGTTTGTGGTGTAGATAATCCTCATCGCTTCCACAGGGAAAGCTGAACTGAAAAGCAGGTATACAGTAACCTTATAGAAAAAAAAAACCAAAAAAACCCTTGAAATATGTATTGCTTAACCGTAGCACAGAAAGATTGAAGGCTTTGACTTCTCTTTCTTACACAGAAGAGATTTTTTTACAAAGCTAGCAAGCAGCTTTGGAGATGGTGTCAAAAGAACTGCCAATACAGCACGCTCTCTGGCTTTTGGCTTAGCCTAAACTAATCATCATTAGAGTCCCATAAACAGCTACATCTTTCTGCTGTTGAATCCTCTTTGCCTTGTTAAGATCATAGCAATGCAATAATTTAGCTCAGGTAGATGTGACACCGTAAGGCTAATTACTGTGTTTTACCCGCCTGCAGCAGCTGCTGCCAAGTGATCTAAATACTGCAAGTGAGAGGAAAACACGAACTCTACCTTAAAAGTTGTTGTTGTTGTTTCAGTTTGGTTTTGAGTTTGTTGTGTGCATTTTTTTGTTGCAATTGGAGTCATGGAGGTGTGTAAAGATAAAATAACACAGCTGGGTCAGGAATAATATTCTAAGACATTATCCCAGTTATGGATGACAGTAGATAATGTAACTGACTCATCTGAGCCTGAAAATAAGGATGGCAAAATGTCCCTAGCGTGTTCATAACATCATTTGTACCTAGGGAGCCTGCACACAAGTTATGAATTCTGGTGTGACTCAATGAGCTTGGTTTTAGATCTTGACATGTTGAGGTTTTATCAGTTTTTTTGGGATTTTTTGCATTTTAGGGGGGGCGGGAGGAGGTTCCCCTGTATTGTGTTGCTTGCTTTAGCTACTGTTCTGCGAGTGTGAGACAGACATTTATTCATGAGTTGGTCTCTTAAGATCTGTTGAGGGCCTGATGACTTTTTCTTGGTCCAGAAAGGAAGAGAGATATTAGAGCTTTGTATTGCCTCTGCAGGGGCCAGGGCACGAAGTCTCTGGCACAGCTTGAGACTCAGATATAAGGGCTAGGCTTGTCCAAAATCTACTAACAGAGCAGGACTGCTTTCTGGTTGCTGGATGCATTTGCTTCATGCTGTTGCTGGAGGTGCCATAGGTCCTTCAGTTGCCAACCTAGGTCTGTGCTTTTCCTAGTAAAAGGCCCGCATGCACTATCTTGTTTTCAAAGCTGAAATTTGCATCCTCGTTTCTGAAGCAGCTGAGTGTCTCTGTCCCTTGGGATCGTGTTTCTCTCCCTTCGTCTCTCCTACCCAATATCAAGATGCATTGTGTGGGCAGCGGGACACTGAAACTGTTTCACTCCCTGCTCTGCTTATAGGAGCTCATATGAAGAGCGATGAGGCTGATAACTCGTGTAGCTTCATTCTGGGTTGTTTTGTTGTGTTATTTTTTCTGCAAGCACACTGAGACTGAGGAAAATTAATATCACACTTCTTATTAAGCTGTCCTTGTGGCTGATGCATACCCTCCTAAAAGCATGTCAAAACAACCCGCTTAAGCATGGCGATTTGCTAAAAGGTAATGATGTTAGAAAACAGGGCAAGCGTGTATGAAGACTTGCAGGAAAAGATCTTTGGCTATTTGTAAACTCAGGATTTTAAATAGAATATCAGCGCAGAGGTATGTCATGAATTTTGATTGTGGAGAAACCAAAGATGGAGGTTCTACGAATCAATCTCTGATATGTCTAAAAAGCCCATCTGTGCAGTGTCTGTTCTCTGCCTGCAAGAAAGAAGCCTTTCCTGTGATCCCTTCCCTTCAAGCAAAGGCAGCAAGGCTTGTTGACCTGGATGAAATAAATCACTGGTCTTAATAGAAAACTGGAATGAAACATGCTCTGAAATCCAGCCTGTGTGGGCCTGAGGCAGTTGGTAGCTTTCACATGTACAAATGAGAAGCTGCTGATCTGCCTGCTTGTTTTTCTGCGGTAATTGTCCTCATCTTTTTAAAAAAATATTATTCCATTTTAGACTCTGTAGATTAAAGCTGGAATTGCTAATAATCAGGATTTTTGCTGCCTCATTGTAAAATGCTCTTGGCTTCATTAGAAGCAATCTTAGCTCTTTACAGTCCTGACCTATGACTCAAAACGGATGTGTCATGCAAAAGAACAGTCATGGGAAGAACTGTCCCATTCTCGCTTAATGTGTTTGATGAAGAAGGAAAACCCCTACATTATAATAGTAACAATGAGTCCAACTTTTTTTTTCTTGCTTGGCTCCAAACTTTCTTGGTCCTTACTGGCCAGCACTGGCACTGAGGTCTCTGTAATGTAGGTCCCATTACACAGCACTTGAGTTCTGTCCTTAGAAGTAAGTGGAGAGTTGACCACAACAGCATTTAATCTCATTTTGTTAGGACTAAATCTACTTTTCCAGTGGGGTCATTGCACTGTGTGAAGGTGCATCAGTGCTGGACCCAAATTTCCTCCTAGATAGTGGCACTCTCACAGAGTTTATCACGTGTTCAGCCCTGTTCAGAAGCCTGTGCTTACCCTGTCCTTACTGATACTTTGATGCAAAGCTAAATTCTTTGCCTCCACAGCCGTCTCAGACCAAGGTGTGGGCATTTGCCTCTAGCTATTGGTGTCAGTGCAAAATCAAGAAATAAGTTCAAAATCTGAGGCATATATGTAATTGCTATGTGGTTTCTTTTTTAGATTTCCCCTCCCTTTGGTGCTATTAATTTTTTTGATGAATCTCATCATGCAGGCTTGCCAAAATTACTGCTTCCATCAATGCATGATTCCTGCTTGTTACAAGCAAAATCTACCCTTGCATACCTCAACCAGTCATTTCTAGCACAGCCATTCTAAAAGGGGAAATTTGATAAACAGAAAGTTAGAAAAAAATCAGGAGTCAAAAATAAAACAGAGCTTGCTCAGAGGCACAGAGTACCAAGAGAGCTTTTTATGTAAAGAACATAAATCTAGCAAGTTGCAGTTGCTAAGACATGTCGATGTCAAGGTTCAGGAGGAGTGTCTTGCTAGACCATTAATAACATAAGCAAATTACACCCAGATATGAAACTGCAAATAGAGTCAGAGCTCTGCCCTTAAAAAAAAAGGGTTTGCACATTAGCACCATAACCTCGAAATTAATCTTTCCTCCTTTAGCGCTCTCATAGCTACTGCAAGTAAAGTTGCTATGATACCCACTGAACTATCTTTCATGGCGGTGCTCTTTGGCAGCCTTACTGTGAAGATGCTGATGAAAGAGGAGAGGTCATTTTACAGGGAGCTGGTGTACCAGATTGTTGCCCTGCTTGTGTCCAGGGGAAAAGTGTGTGGCTTCATTTTATGGAAGCTGCCAACAGACCCGGTTAAAAAAAAAAAGAGTGTTCTGAAGGATAGCCTCATCTTTCTCATGGCCTGCCTAATTAAAAAGTTAATTGAAAATCAGCTCGGAATGAGCATTGTCCCTGCAGATATCATCTTTTCTCAGGCTTCAAGTGATGCTCTTATAGAGCAAAATATGTAGACAGTGCTCATAGGCTGAAGCTGAGAGCAAACAGCACCTGGTTTAAGCCTCTCCAGGACACGTTTGATAACGAAGGCCTGGACTGATTCAGCCTTTATTTGTCCTATTAGCAACTAGAAGGAAACTTAGAGCAGTTTATGGGCTTTCCATCACTAAGATGGATCTTAGAGTCATTGGCATGGAAATGAAATTTCAGGTTACAATAATGAGGAATATATCGTAAGGACATGATAAGCACCCAGTGAAATGCCTGAGCTTTTTAATGGGCCCCTGTAGGAAATATGCCATCCTAGGTGTGCTGTAACACCCTTAAGGCTCTGCACCAGTGAAGGTTCACGTAGCAGGCAGAGTTGGAGAGCAGGTTAGTTGGATGGTAGAGTCATCAAGTACTTCTATGTGACAGAAGACAACCCATAACAGAAGCACAGTGTTATTCCTGTTGCACACATCCCCAAATGAATAACTGTGGTAGAAATCAACAGAAACCAACAGAAGTTGTATCAGGACACTTCCAGAAAATCTCCCCAAGTTAGCAGCCTGAAGTCCCCCGGTATTTCCTGTACCTTCTCATTCCCACATGCAACTCCTCTGGATGAAAGCCTGTTTTAGAGCTCAGAAAGATCTTGGGTGAATTGTGGTACTGACTAAAACATCTTTATTAACATCCCTTACTGCCTGTGCAGCAGTAGCTCCACTTATTTACTTTTCCTCATGTGTTGCTCTCATAAATCACTATTCGTACCACCCCAAATGATGTTCCCATAATTAATTCCCTGCTCCACTAAAGTCAGTCCATAACTTTCAGATCAGTCTGTGTCCCCAGCTATAGACATCATACTTACTCTGTGGCTCCTCTCACTATTTCACAGCCTCTCCTGACACATCCTCTGCAACATGGTGACACAGCGGTGCTGCAGCCTCTCCTTCACTTTGATTCTGGCTCTGAGCCCTCCGTGGCTGATCCCACTTCAGGCAGGAGGTTGGACCAGAGACCTGTGCAGTCACCCCCAGCCTGAATTACCCTCTGGCTCTGTGTCAGATCCCACAGGCACAATGTTGGCTTGAAGCCAGGTTGGCTTTGAAATTGACGTTTCTGCTTGGCGCAGTTTAAACATGCTGACTCTCTGGTATATCTCACTGGCTGGAATAACCAGCTCTGTCAGGCTTAGCAGGTAAGCTGGAGGGATCCTGTCCTGAAGGAAAGAAGAGGGGAAGGAGGATTTGTATGCGTGGAGCTAAAGGATGGAAAAATGAAGCAGGTTCACCAGGTTCAGAAAGCCTGTAGGAACTGAGAATGAAGTTAGGGTATTTGGAATCTGAGAAGTATCTTTGTGTTGCTTTTCATAGCTACGTAGAACCCCAAATTTATATCTATATGTAAAATAGAATCAATCTCCTGAGTTGGAAGGGACCCATAAGATTCATTGAGCCCAACTTCCGGGTCCGCACAGGGCCAGCCAAATCAGAGTGTGGGACTCAGTGCATCATTCAGATGCTTCTTGAACCTCAGTCAAGCTCAGTGCTGTGACCGCTTCCCTGGGGAGCATGTTCCAGTGCCTGACCACCCTTAGTAAAGAACCTCTTACTGATATCCAGCCTAGACCTGCCCTGTTGCAGCTTCATGCCATTCCCTTGGGTTCTATCACTGGTCACTAAAGAGAGGCCACAGACCACAATGAGGTCTCTCCTCAGTCTCTTTTTCTCCAGGCAGAACAAACCAAGGGACTTCAGCTTCTCCTCATAAGACTTGCCCCTCAGACCCTTCACCATCCTCGTTGCCCTCCTCTGGACACTCTCCTATATTTTTGTGGCACTCTTGTCCTGTGACACCCAAAACTGCACACATTTCAAAGAGGCTTCTGAGAATACCCCGGTCTTTCTTTGGAGAAGAAAAATGAGCCATTATGTATGGCTTTGAAGCATAAATAGCCATTGAAGTGACTGGGAATTCTTGTTGGTTTGGGGTTTCTTTTCAGGAATACCAGCTGCTCTGGCTTGCTCGTGGCAGGACAAACTGTTTTCTGAAGCATGGAAGTTAAGATCATGATTTGTAGCTAAACTTATTTAATGACTGTGCTTGTTATTTGTCGGTTACCTTATTGAACATTTTTAGAGGTACTGTCGTAACGTCTACAGAGAGGATAGATGTGTAACAGTCAATCTGACTTATGCAAATTAGAAGTGGGAAAATGGGCTTAGGTAATGGGGATGTCATAAATATCTCTGAGTTATGAAGTGGTGTGTTACCAGAAAGGTCAGGAGCAGGACACAGTGATTGCTCACAACCTCATATTCATCATAAGTCCCTTCACTAATCCCTTTGCGTTGGTCCTTTTGTACCTTTGAAAAATACATTGATAAGCAGGTAGCTGGAAATGGAGTCTACAGAGGCTCATACTGCGAGCTAAATTAACTCTACCAGAGACGGATAACTCCAGAGGTAATTCTTCCCTGTGTATTGGTGTTACAGTGTCAGATATGGTGTATATTCAGATGCACTTCTCCAAGGGAGAAATGATGCTAATGAGTGATTGTCATATCACATAATCAAATAATTGTTTTTCAGCCTACTGTAGATTACTATTGATGGCAAGAATTGCCAGGAGGCACTCACACAGGGAAAGCATCAGCGTGTGCATGAGAGCCGCCGCAGCAAAGCTGAGATCATACCCCAGAGTGGGGTATAAATACAGCAGGGGTGAGGGGGCAGGAGGCCTGTGCAAGCTGCTCAGCAATAACACCAAGCCGTCTCAATTTTGTAGCTTTCCTTACTGGATTTTTGGGTTAGCTTTCCTGGGCTGTGGGTCTGAGATCACGCTCCGTCTGCCTCTCTCAGGAAACCCTGCAGCAATGGTTGTGTTCCCTCTGCTCACAGGCTGCGCCCCAAGGTTTGCTGTCGCGATCTCCGTAAAGGTGGTGGCTGTAAGGGCCTGTTTATTAAAGGAGCAAGTCTCACATAAGGTGTCCCTGTAAGAAAGGAGTTCAGATAGGGAAGGTGAAGGGCAGGGATTCTGGCTGCAATTCCTGAAAATTAGAGCACATCAGTACGTACGCTTATGCGTGGGCGTGCATCTGGTGCCGAAGTGCATTCAGTTTGGATGCCCATCATGCCTGTCACAGGTATCCGGTGCTGGATGGTTATTAGGCAACTATCCAAGGGTAAGTATGCATTTCTTATGCTTATGTCACAGACATAGGGTTCAGGACTGAGGAAAAGCACAGTGATCGCTCTCATTTAGAAATATAAAAGGTACATGGTGATTAACGGGCAACTGGGCTGTATCTTTTGCTGCAGCGTGTTAATTAGTAGGCTCTTTGTAAGCCTCTGTAAATCCTCAGATGTAACAATATCCGTTCATTTTTTCCTGCGCTTTCCTTCATTGGCTTTTCCCAATTATTTAACAGCAGGGAGTACTCAGAGAGCATCAAGTAAATCAAAAAAGTTAAAACAGCATGTGGATGGGCACACATACAAATAGTTCTGTACTTGGTTATTTTTCAAATTATTTTTCAGGCATTACTGAACTACTTAAAGGTACTTGTTGAATAACTTTGTTGCATTTATGCTTTAGAGTTTATCTTAGTTAAACTTCATCGTAATCAATTAGTTGTCTCACTGAGGGGTATAACATCAGTAATTATTAATTTTGTCTCCATGGGAAGAAAATCACTTTGGGAACTTGAAGTTTATTTCAGGGTTAAGAAAGGTAAACAGTATTTGGCTCTACAGGGATAATCTTGTTCCTTGTCAGTTATTAAACAATTAGCAAAGCCCGGACTGTCTTTGAAAGGAGCTATTCTGTGGGCTTCTAGGCAAGAAGCTGATTATGAAGATCTGGTGCCTAACGTTTAGTAGCTGATTCAATGTCAAAGTGATTAATTTTAGGCTATGGAGATGTTGCTTATAAGTTAAAAATAATAGGAAAGGATGACATTCCAGGAAAGATTTTTATTTGTGGTTTTTGTCGTTACCTTATGAATGGGGGCTTGCTATTGAGTATGATTTACCATACATAGATGTTGGTGATATGGAGGAAATAGAGTACCCTTCTGTGGAGTTCTGGTTCAATGAACCTGTCACTTCATATTTCTCAGTTCTGTTTCATTATAAAACTCTGATGCTGCTTTCACGATGTGTCCCACTTGTCTGACTAACAGAATACTCTGCTTAGCATAAGACTTGTAGCACATGCATGATATCTATCTGAAACAGTGGAGAAATAAGCCAGATGAAAGTAGTATGTCCAATCCTATACATAGACACAGTGCTTAAAAAAAACAGGCCAAAAGAAAATCAAAATTGAAAGCCTCCTATCATATTACCCTTACACAAAGCATTCCAGTGGTTGTGTGTGGACTCAAATCTCTTGAACAGGATGGTTAGTTGCAGCTTGGAGGGCAAAGGACTCTGCATTGCAAGGGTCTTTGTATCAGCATCATATCCACTGTTAATGATTACTTTGAACTATGTACAAAGCACCTAACTTTGAGTTAGGTTTCCATTTCTGCATCTGCAGGAACTGTCTCTACTCTTTCCAAATGTCCCTCCTATGCAGAACTTGGTCAATTCTGCAGCAGGAACTACCTGGGACATCCATGGGACAGCCAGATCCCTGCCTAGGATGCTCATCAGCACACTGAAGCATAGAGATTTCTCTTCCTATAGCAGAGAACTACCTGGGCAAACCTAGTTTTATCCAGAATACCCTCCTGAATACCTCCTGAGATAGTCACATGTTTTGCTGTGACAGTGATTAGGAGTTCGGTCAACACCATGCCTCACATCCATCTTTTGTCTCATCAGTCCACCGAATCTTCTGTGAGGAGACAAACCAGGGATCTGTTAAAATCTCAGAACCCAAGGAATTAAGGAAATAAATGCACTGAATGTACAAGCAGGCACAGACTTGATTACATCACAATTACAATTATAGAACAATCTTGAGTGTCTTCCTCATATGTCACAAATAAATTAAATGCAATAGCTCTTGCCACAATACACATAACAGTAATTTACAAGGTGTATTACTATTCTTGCTGGCGCCCCAGGAAATGGTAGATGCTTGCCTCTGAGCTCACACATTGGGAACTCCTTCATTTCTGTCATCACTAGCTGAAATAAGTCATTTACATCACCAAACGGAAGCTCAATATATCTACGTGGAAAATATTTTTGCCGGCTCAAAGCACGACTCTCGTACCCTCTGTAAATTGAAAAGACAGCTCCTTCTTAAGCTGTGGGTTGAATTTCAACATGAATTAAGTAAAAGCAGCAACTTTTTCCAGTTTATTAGCTTATAAACTTAATGCTAGATACTTCACCTTTCATTTCTTGTTACTTGTGACACTTAAATTTCTGTAACATTAGCAGCTGTTTACAGTAGTTATGTTGGTGAACAGAACCAAAAGTAATAGAGCTTTCTCTGATAAGAAAATATCGGAAGAAATGATTGGAAATGTCTTGACAGTTAAAGCACCCAAGTTAAGATGCTTCATAAAATGTTAGTAATGGCTCAGTATTTTTCATCCACAACTTCATGTGACAAGAGGAGTAAAAAGCCAAGCTAATGTTAAGCAGCCTTTGGCAAACATAAATGAACGTGCAGAAGCCACACAATTCAAATTGACACATTCTACAAACAAAGGCAACTCTACACTGTTCAATAATTGAAAAATCCCTGTGGCATGAACATACATAATGATGGGCAGCGAAAATGCTTCATCTTCCTTGCAGCGCATGTTGCGGGCTTCATGACTGGAGCTGGCTGAATTATTCATTGGAAACCGTTCTCGTTGTGGATGTGTCTCCTTTTTGCATTCAGGAGTCAAGAAATGCTGTGGTTCAGTCAGAGGAGGCTACGATATGATACTCGTTCATACTGGGTCAATCTTCAGTACCCGTGTACGTAGCATTCGGTTGAGAGAATCGAAACGTCCCTTTGTAAAATCACAACTGTAGCTTTTAAAAACTCAGGCTTGTTCATAATTGTATTTAGTAAGTATTTATCATACAATTAGGTGCCATGCAACTTTCTTTTCATCCTATGTGCTGCTCAGCTTGCTACATGAAGCTGCTGCTCCCTAGTCTCTCGTCATCTCCAGACATCCAGCTCTGTTCATGGATCTTCGCACACATTCAGTGATGCATGTGCAGAAGAAGGACTGAATGAGAGTTGGGAAGCTTCACTGCTGTAGTGTTTTCACAGCTGGACTCCTAGCCAGTTGAAGGCTTTCTCTGATAACCGGAAAGGCAGAGAAATGTTTCTGGTAAGTGTACATGCGACTTGGTTTCAAGTAACCAGTCAGTGCCATGCCTGTTCAGACTAGCTGTTGAGAGGTTGGCTTCTTGGTGGTTTTTTTAGCAGGCCACAAATAGTTTTACTCAGGTCACCAGCTTTGGAGCACAAGTTCCTTGTGGCAAGGAAAAAAGCTGTAGCAGCTTCTTTAAAATTATTGGCAGTGTTTTGCTGGACATCAAGCAAGCTGTCCTGGTCAAATACTGTATAGTTAGTCTCCAAAGTGATGCATCATCCAAAAACCTAATTCCTTGAGACTGTCATCTCCTTTGGAGTACAACTAGGTTGTGACTATGTTATATATGGATAGCATATTCAGTCAGTCAGCACTGTTGCAGGGAAGAGAAGGAATTCTCATACTTTCGATCCTGATGCCAGTAAGGGGCTTCAGTACGTTCATCTCTTCCATTTCCATCCATAAGCAGATGGGCTACAAAACCCAGATTGTTGCTTTGGGTAGAGTCTTGTAAATCATAAGCAAACCACTGATGTGAGAGAAAGAAGGCTACCCACTGGGATTTAATAATTCTTGCATGTAACTTTCTCCCCCCCGTAGAAAAACATTTCTGAAAGGGTGTAAAAACATCTCCCATTAAAATTCACCAATCTCTCTCTGCAGCATGTCTTTTTTAAATTAAAAATGCTTATTTACTTTGGCATGTTATTGAAAGCAGAATTTCTTTTTTTTAGTACATCCTAGAGTGTCTTGAGAGCTGCATGCTAAATTACATCATTCTGCAATGTACCTGAATTTCTAGAAGAGTTTTTGTGTTATTTTCATGCAGAGTCAATGAATATTGGGGGTTTTTTTCATTATTTGAAAGTTAGGAGAGAGAATTCTCAATTTATCCTATTTTTTTTTAAAAGAATTTGGTAAGCCTTTTGAGGATTCTTTTGTATTATAAGCAACAAAATTTGGTAGTTAAGAAGGGGAAGGAAAGGTAAGCACTAATAAAGCCACATACTATAAAATTGAATGACAGCTATAAAAACGTATTTGTATTCTTTAGGGATGAAGAAGAGTTAAGTGCTAGGGCAAAAATCCCCAGTTGTCTCTTTTTAAACTCTAAACATTTAAATATATTCCAATTTGTGTATTTCCTACTGGTGATCCTGTCATTTTCTGTGCTCAGTTTTACGGTGCACTAAATGTTGTGTATTACTTTCCTTAAGCCAAAAGTCATAGAGAGCTGCTCATGAACACATTTGTCAACGAAGCTGGCATGTAAAAGATGCAAGAATTCAAAAGAGAAAATCAAATAAAGGGCAGGAAGAGGAAAGATACTTCAGCACTTATGACGTGTAAGAATAAAAACTTTTTCTGTCATGAAGTGTTCGCGAAAGAGTCATGAGAAGTTTCAGATGAATGTTTGAATAGCTCAAGTAATTTAAAGATGACCAAAGTAATTAGGAAATTCAGCTTTTGGTTTAATCTGACAAAGGAAAATATTTGTACAACAGAATGTTACTTTTCAGTATGTGAAAAAGGAAATTAGCATATACCCCTTCAAGCTCCAGCTTCTCATTTTTGACATCCTCCTATATGTAAAGTTTTCTTTACATGGAGCAAAATTAGTTTATTTTTTTCCCCACACATTTGAGGGAGATGAACAGGGGAATTGTTGTTTTCCAGACTTCACTAGCTAGCAAAGAATATTGGCTGGTGCGGCCTCAGTTCTAACACCTCATAGACCAAATCCAACAGGGGCACAACTCCAGTTATGGTGGAACAAGCCTACAGCTCCTCACTTGTGTTGGTGACACCTTGCCACTGTGAGATGAACCAGCAGGGCACAGCTATGCCCCTGAAAATCCTCTCCTTGCCATGTTTTTCATTTCCTCACCCCACCATCCCTGCATGTCCCTCTGTTTTAATCAACTGTGACCAAGGGGTATGTGGCAGCTCTTCACCAGGGCTGCTCACACTACAGCTTATTCTTGAGGTTTTCTTGTCCCAGGACTTTCTCCTCTTGGCATCTGGCTCTTGGATACCCAGGGACTTTCCCTGTCCTCAGAGCAATGCTGCTGGCATGGAGGGGAGGCCATGGGGTCAGTTTCCTCAAGGCAAGCACCACAAAAAAACCCCAAACCAAATCAAACAAACAAAGAAACACTACAAAAAACCCAAACAAACAAACACACAACCCCACCCCACCCCACCCGCCCCGCCTCCAACAAAACCCCTCAAAACAATGCAAAAAACCCCAACCAGAAGCCAGGAAACTCCACAAGAGGGACCTGGTATCTGAAAACAGTGGTGTAGTACCCTGCTGTATCAATCAGTCCCTTGTGTACCCCCTAAATCCTTTATTCAATGGCAAGAAACCAAGAGTAAATAAGCAAGCAGCATCATCCATGTACACTCCTGAGTGTAGCAGCTGAACCTTCCTTATAGGGGAACATAAATCCAATAGCCAGCTATATTTAAAAGAGCAAAAATAGTAAGGTCCATTTGAAATAGTACTGTTTGCCAATGCCAATGCCTCTATATATGTCAGGAATGGCTTTTGAACACCATAAATCAATCCTCTAGATTGCTAGAAGGAGAGGAGGTTTGGTCAGAAGATGTCAAGAGATACCAGGCTGCAATAATTCATAAAGGCACCTGTCTCGCATTCACAGCTGGAACATTTCCAGAGATAAATATCAGGATAACAGAGTCATTATCCTGGCTTTCTTATTGAAGAGGAAATCTTAAAGAACTTTTTCTTTCTTTCTTTCTTTCTTTCTTTCTTTCTTTTTTTTTTTTTTGTCCTCAAGAAGCAGTGAAAGAGAGATCCAGCCTCCAGCTCTGCAAACAGTCTGCTGCAAAGGATGTTTGTGTTCAATGCTTCAGTCAGTGCTTTTGAAAAGTGAGTTTAGTTGCTATGGAGAGGGAAATCTCCCCTCAGCTCTCATCGCACCCCCCGCCCCAGCCTCTCCCCCAAGAAAGATGGATAAGCAACAAACAACATGACTGCCTTCACCTTACTCTCGCAGCGTATTACAGTACTGTTCCTAAGGCACCAAGGGTATAAATTTCTAATTTTTGTTCATTTATTGAGAAGGAGAACACGTTGGAAGCTGAGGTCACAGAGCCCAAGGTGCGGACACAGCGCAGGAGATCGCCAAGTCCAAATGCTGGCCTGAGACATGTCTGAAAGAGCTCCAGTTGAAGCCATGCAACAAAATAGAGTAAACTGGTAAAACCTATGGGAAAAAACTCACGGGGTAAATCCAGGTTCTGGTGTAGCAGACTGCCGTGATTCTGGAAACAGGACTTGGAAGGTTCTCAGTACAGTGACAAGTAAATTAAAGCCAGTGATAACATTTCGGTGACTTAGGTTTGGCCAGTGAAATAAGTGACTTAGGTTTGGCCAGTGTGAAGTAAGATTTTTGGAGACAGGTGCGTGCCTTAAGGAAAGGGATGTTACTGAATTCTCATGGTACAGGGAATTCTATCGACCCTTGCAAGCACTCCCAGAGAGGTGCCGTGAACTGGAGCGGGCCCTGGAGACATTGCTTGCTATGATCAGCCTTCAGGGTTAGGATAAAGGTGTATTACTGCTCCTCTGCCACTTTCTTGTAGGGTAAATGAAAACATCTTTATTTCAAAGTTATCAGTCTAATGACCCAAAATTAGTACAGCTTTCATGGAAAATACAATTGTGTTTAATTGCACTATGAGGAGAAGGGGAAAATAAAGGGGGAAATGGGGTTGTCAAGTGAACCCTTCAGACACATGCATGTAGCACACAGAGTTCCTAAAGAGCAGGGGAAATATTTTTTTTTCTTTAAAAAAAGCATATGTAATTTTCCTGAAAGTAGTATTAAGACAGCTGTATAAATTCATGCGAGACCCAGTTAAGGCTTTCTTGAGCAAGACTTCAGTGTTTTCTTTAAACAAATGTTTAAAGACAAAAACCAAAAAAAAAAATCCTTATGGGAAATATCTCAGAAAATGACATTTTGATTGTTTTTTCCCTGATTGGGGGAAAAAATTGAATTTCAGGGAAGTGATTGGAGCCCCAGCTTTCCTGCTGTGGGAGAGTATAGGGTATCTGAGACACTTTTGGATCAGCTGTTGAATTTACTCATTACTCAGATTTTTTTGCCTATAAATGAATGCTACTTTAAGTAATAAAAATTCTGACTTTTTGACACAGCCTATTTTGTTGGGTTTTTTTAATCAGTTGTGTTTTAGAAGGAGATATCAGTCTACTCTGAGGCTTTGAAACAGAAAGTGATAGGAATACACAGGTTTTACACACTTCTACAAGGTTCAAACTTAAAAAACATAAATGGAACAAGAAAATGAAGGCAACACCTCTCTTTTTCCAGCAGTATTGCAAATAAAATGATTGCTTATCAATAAATACATAATGCACTTTACAACCACATTATAAACAGTGGGAGCTGAATGAATTTCAATTATGGAGACCAGCGATATTGTGCCATCCATTACATAAATCAAACTTAGGCATAGGCCTGTAAGCTTTTGCTGCTTCACTGATTTTTATTGCTGTACAAAATGGAAAACCATATAGAACAAGGCAAATTAAGAATCTATTGGGGGGAAAATGCAATTGGAAATGAACATCCTCCTGGAAGCTACATTTACAAGCCAAATGCCTTGTGAGATTTTATCTTCCATGCACCATGTGATGATATTCCTGTGCATATATGGTTAAATTAATTTTCCCTTATCAGCATAAAAATGTAGCTGGCCAAAATAGATTAGAACTGCATAATATGTTGGATCACATTTTATTTAGGTGGAGAAGAGGAAAATATTTAATTTCAGCCTGTAATGGTATTGAGCAGAATACAAGATTGAGTTCAAACAAAGAGATCATGCTTCCTGGGGTTTTTTTCTGTTGTTGTGTGAATGAAATGATCTGTGAATTCATGACAAGATGATGATTTTTCCCGGTTGCAGAGCAGTGAAAAGGAAATAAATTTATTTCTCTGTGGTCAAATGGAAAATTCTGATCCCACTGGAGCCCAGTCTCACTCTTTGAAGGATTATTCGGTTTCTTGGGGTTCAGTCAGTTTGTGCAGTTTGAGGCTAAGGTGGGGTGAGGCAGTCAGTGTCCTGCACGATTGTCCCGTAAATTAACTAATTCTCTAAGCAACTGCAAAATTCCCGTGTCCGTTAATAGAACCCAGCTTGGTCCACGAGGATAAGGAGGTGACTTCAAAGCAACCCAGTCAAGTTGTATTATTCATAGAAACATAGAATATCCTGAATTGGAAGAGACCCACAAGCATCATCGAGCTCAGCTCCTGGCTCCACACAGGGCCGACCCAGTCAGAGCATGTGACTGAGTGCATCATCCAGATGCTTCTTGAGCTCAGCCAAGCTGGGTGCTGTGACCACTTCCCTGGGGAGCCTGTTCCAGTGCCCAACCACCCTCTCAGTAAAGAATCTCTTCCTGATAGCCAACCTAAACCTCCCCTGTCACAGCTTCATGCTGTTCCCTTGGGTTCTGTCACTGGTCACCAAAAAGAGGAGATCGTCACCTGTCCCTTCGCTCCCCTCTCTGCTTACCAGCCAGTTGCTAGTAAGATTACATTTGCCTTTTTTAGCAGTAGTTTCAACTCACCTGTAACTCCTCTGAGCAAGTGGCATCAAGAGCCACCCGCACAGGGGTGCCAGGTGTGTCCCTCTGCTAAACACACTCAGCAGCCCCTGGGGCCCCAAGGATGCTGTCCCCAGTACACAGCCCCACTGATACTCATGAAATCACAGAATCACAGAAATGGAAGATCATTTCTTTGTAGAGTTAGAAAAAACAGTGGAAGGGTGATATTTTTGTTTATTCATTTTGTAATTCTGTTTTACTTCTCCTTGTCATCATGTAAATATTTCTTAAGGTTGGTCAGTTTTTACTCCTTTTGTTGTGGTTTTTTTTTTTCTTAACTGCAATGCTATGGAGAATTATTCAGCTCTCAGCTATTTTTTATGAAAACTTTTGAAGAAGACGTGCTGTAGCTTCATGTTTCAATGACAAAAACCCCTTCAAATAAGACAGGCAAGTATCTGCAGTAGGAGAATTATTTTGATGGCTACTCCTAGTTTCATCCATAGAGATTTTTTTTAATCCAAAATTCAAACATTATTTAATTGAACTGGTAATTATTTAACCTTAAGATGATATTTAGCTGCTTTTTAAAATATAATTGCTTATTTTTGATGTTAGGTATTTCACTGTACTGCCTCAACACACCAGATTTAATTTATATCTGTTTCTACTTGATCTTTAAGTAGACAATATTTTGTATGACATGCTATAAATATTTTTGCCAACATGGCCTTCATATGGCCAGGACTCACCTCTCTCTATACTCTGCGTGGTGGAAACCTCCCAATGGCACGCTGAGCTGCTTGTGTCCCCCAGAGGCTGATCGCACTGCCTTCATGTGCCTGAGCTTCCTATGGACCTGAATGCAAATCTCTGCTGTTCGGGAGCTTGGGAGCTAACCTCTGTTCACAGCACCTCATTAGGATGGAAAATATCTTCTTCAAACTGCCTTTAGTAAGACAGGTTTATCCTGAAAACGCCTTGAGTAACTCCTGTGTTGCTGTTCATTAGGTGGTAGCTCATGGGTTACTGTGGGTGAATGGAGTCTCCTGAAGACATACACGTGCTGCTGTACGCATAATGGAAACATAGATGTGTTTTCTCTGAGTCTTGCAATGTCATCTCTGTGCCAGACCATCAAAACAGTGGTAAGATGTCTTGGCTGTCATGAAAGAGCTGACCTTCTTGGTATTCGGGGGGAGATAGATGTTAAATGGCTTAATGAAAGGAAATGATCCCTTCAGAATGTGGGATTTTGTTGAAACCACAGAGGAAGTTGATACTACTTCTCCAGAAATTGTTAGCCCAGACTGTGTTTATTAAACAAGAGGAGGATTTGGCTTAAAACAGATAAGCTAAGGGTAATGACCCTGAGGTTTGTCCACTGTAATTTCGTTTTTACAAGTTCTGTGTTTCACAATTAAAACTGTTCATAGCCACTTATACTCCATAGCAGAAGTTTCATGTGCTCAGCAGTGCACCTGGCTCTTGGGCTTTGTACAAGTTGTATCAGCCAGTTTTGTGAAAACCTTTGCCTTTCCCTGCAGGTGTCACTAATATCCGTAGATCACCATGTTTCTAGGAAACAGTTGCACCTTCTTAATTGAGATGTATCCTATTTGGGCAAGCAGATGAAGAGACATTGAAACCAACAGTAATTAATGAACATTCACTAGGTAGCCATTGCCTGATTTTACCAGGAATAGCAATGTCTTTGGGCTAGTTTAGTAAACTAAATCTGGCTGAAATAATTGTTAAAATAAATAACTGAGTTTGAGTTCTTTGTGATACAAATAAGATCTTTTAAACAGTCAACACTTATGTTAGCAGAACTTGAAATGTCTGTTTCAATGCATAATCCCCACATTTCAGGAAGGAGAAATAAGAAGACTCATCAAGGCACCAGAGATGTAGTATATAAAAGTAGTTTACTGAAAAATTAATTCACTGAAAAAAATGTAAAAAAATCCCCACTCTTCCCCCTCCACACCCCAGCCTATCCCCAAGTGGCAAGTGTAAGTGTCATCTATTGTGGTAAAACATTCCTTGGGCTGCCTATGTTGGAGGAAATGAAAAACCATTAAATGGATAATAGAATAAAAGTGCAATGAGATGTTCAGAGAATCCATCAATAAAAGGATGGCAAGCAATTGCTAAAGACAGCCCTTTCTAAATGTGGCTTTATTGCCAGAGGATGGAAAATTGAGAGAGAATTTGCAAACAATTGAATTTATGGTAATGGCTTATAAATGTATTGTACCACCAAAGCAAAGCACAGAGCAAATATAAAAGACAAAATACACCGATGTCCCATGGAAACCCTTGTGTTTTGCCTATTATCTCCTGGTACTGGAAACTGTAATATTCTGATATGAAAATCAAATACATTGCAATATGCATTACCAGGCAGCGACTGGGTGATACTCTGCTTTGTGTCTGCTTTAAGGTAAATTGTCGAACTAAAAACGATTCAAGGTGTAAGCAGTGAGAAGCTTCCTCCTGCATATCATCATAGAATCACAGAATATGCTGAGTTGGAAGGGACCCATAAGGATCATCGAGTCCAGCTCCTGGCTCCACACAGGGCCAGCCATGTCATGGTAGGTTTGTACTCAAGGTAGGTTTGTTTCTTAGCTTTGGCAATACCTGGATGGTATGAAGCTCTTACCTTGACAGCTTATGGGTACATTACCTCATGAGATAACCTGAGTCAATTTGAATTTTAAACATGGAGAGGAAAATGCACTGTCATGAGGCCTATTGGACCAGCAGAGGTGACTGCTAAACAACAGGCAGGCAGAAAATAATTAATTGATGGGCTCAGAGATGGAGCATCCCAATAACCAGATAAACTAGAAAGAGGAAAGCCAGCTTCCCCCACAGGTCACAGATATCTCTTCTGGACAAAGCCCCAAGCAAGGACTAATAGAGCTAAAGCCCCTCTTGAAAAAGCCACAAGCACCAGGAAACCATAGGCTTAGAGGCAGCCTGCGCTCAGCAGGCAGGGCGGTGTTGAGGGAGCGGCGGGGAAGGCTTTCCTGTAAAACCATGTTTTGATTTTTGTGCCCAGAGAAATTGCTGGCACGTTTCCAAAGAGGTTATTTATGTATGGTTTGTCTTTTTTTTTACTCGCTGTCCCCACCTCGCGGTGCCAGCAGCCGGCTCCAGCAGCCGTGACTCCTCCAGTGACTGCGGGGACTCAAAGCATCCCTCACCCTGCCATGTCCCCGCTGCTGCCCCCACACAACTGACCCCACTGCACTAGCGCTAGCTGGCTGAGGGAAATGCCCAAGCTTGAAAGGCAGCCTGAGGAGACTGGGTTTGTTGTTGTTTTGGTGTTTAGTGTGTAGGCCCTGCTCCCGCCAAGCCAAGTCAGTGAGAGGGTGCCGATGGGATTTAATAGGATGGAAGAGGGTGCTCAGTTCAACCCTTTTTTTTCCTCTTTGCCCCACCTTACTGACTACACCACCTGTGCTGCTGCACGTGAGGAGCAGCTTTCTCCTGCTGCCTCTTGTCTCCAGATAGGCACATGGCATGGTGGCATAAGGCTGCGGGTGCTCTCATTCCTGCTGCCTTTGGCTTTCAGGTGGACGCTCTTCCCCTGCCCCATGACCCAATACCAGGCACAACGTTGTTCGGGCACCTCTGTGGACAGGGTGGCAGGCACCAATGGGGTTACCTGACAGCATTGCTGCTGCTTGCCTTGTTGAAGGTCTGGGGATAATCATCTGCAAAGCACTAAGAGGATGGAGGGGTTGCGAGAGTTATCTTCTGTAGATTTTTGGTTGGAGAGCAGCACTTAGAAACAGAACAAATGGTAATAAAACAACCTGGGTCAGTACGTGTCATTCAGCAGCATCTGCTATCCCTGAGATGGGCAAAGACAGAGCTGAGCCTAAATGCATCTAAGCTGATTTTTATGTAAGTTGTTTGCAAAAGGCTGAACCTGCAAACAAACTTCCCATACTAAAAAGTCCCAGTTTGGAGGAACAGAAGAGCAAATTCATCTTTCTAAACAACCAATAATAATAATTCAATATCTAATTTCTGTTAATTACTTCCCAGGTCTCAAGAGCAAACACCAAGGATGGCAGGAAGGTGGAAAGTTTTGAATATAGTAAGAGGTTGCTATAAAGTAACCAATAGAGAGGCACTCTCTGGCTCTCTAATGCATCATGGGAAAAGGACAGCCCAAATAAGTTAGCTGGAGAAATGAGCAGCCAGTCTCAGCCTGGCCCTGTGGAGAGCAGAGCCTGGAGAGTACCACTCTCTTTTTGCAAACAAAAAGGTGAGAGCAGTTGGCTGATGGCCCTGCTGAGGTGGTGGGACAAAATAGCAAAACACCACTAAGCCAAGCCTCTGTTTTAAGGACAAAGCCTTGAATGTTAAAAGCTTGGGCTGTGGTGCTTGGGCTTGTGTCTCTTTCCCTGAAAACTTTTGCTAAATAATCTAATTAGCATGCATTACAGTGTCACTGTTATTAATGACTCTACCTTTCCTGAAGATACTTCTGATTTATGGGAGTTTTTTGGTTTTACACTGTTGCACCAGAAGCATAACAATTTGCTGTATCTCTAGAAAGCCCATAAATGACGGAGGCACAGCAATTTGAGTTCTGTTGAAAGATTTAAGCTTATCATTCCAAGAAGTCTAGTTGTCTTGGCAGCAAACAAGTATTTAAGTACCTTTGAGACATTTACCTTTAATTGTGGAGGAATGGCATCACCAACTGGAAAAAAGTTTAACCCTCAGAAATGCTTGTCTTGCTCATCAGCATCTCATCAGAGTGCTGATTACAAAGATGATGGTCAGAGGTCTTTTCAGCATGGTTTCCTTGGCTGGGGGACAAGCAGAGCCAAGCGGGCCAGCTGAGCCTGGCCTCAGGTCTCTGGCACCTCTGAATAATTAATTTCTTCGAGTTACTAAAGGTCTGCAATGTGGCAACATGATGTTATGGACAACAGCTGTTTATACCTTTGTTTAGGGGGGGGGTTAGTTCAGGGTTAGTCACACACCTCAGAGAGCTGAAGAGCAGCTGTGAGGATGCTGAGGGCTCAGGAGGAGGTGGGCTGTGTCCCTTCATAGAGCACAATGATTGGGGCTGTGTTGGTTTGCCCCAAGTTCATCTTAGGCATCCAGGAGTTTGATTGATGCGTGTGGTGCTGGTGTCTCAGGTGCAGCCCTGTAAGTACAGCAGAGTACATGGGGACAGGTATTTCGGTTTCAGCCAGAGTGGCTCAAGATCTGTACTTTGTTTTTCTGTAGCACCAGAGCTCATGTGATAAAAAGGTGTATACCTGGGGAGGGGAATTAACAATTACATTTTCCTGAATTACTTTTTATATTGGGGGAAAAAAAAAAAAAAGAGTGTTCCTGTGTACATTGGTTTGAAAAGACACAACAGACGTGAGCATGGATAAAATCTCCACAACTGTTCCACCTCTCTGATTATGAATGCTTCAACCCTTGTTTGTCAGAAAGCTGTGCTGGACTTTCCCAGCACTGATAGGCAGTCATGGCTGCTGCTTTCTCCCCAGGAGCTGCCTCTCCCACCAGTCATTACCAGTCTGTGGCAGTTTGATGAGCTCTGCCGAGGCTGACTGCTTGAAGCCACCAGCTAGTCCTAAAGAGCGCTCAGTGGGCTGTCCTTGCCTCTTCTGCCTCCTCCGGTGCCCCAGCCAGGAATCCCAGTTTACTCAGCTGTCTTTAAGCACAGATCTGATTCAGTATTGTATTTGTCACCCCCAACTTTCATTATTCAAGTAGAATGGCTGAAGAGTAGCTAATGTAACTACACCTGGTGGGGTCCAGAAAGGTAGAAATCCCTGTTTGAAGGCTGGAGTTGGGCTTTCCTTTTGTATAAATTAAACAAGTTCGTAAGAGAGGGAACTGTGCATCTCTTTGTCAATCACTGCCTTCTGTCAAGTGTTTGGCTTCCATTCTGTGTCTGTTCTCCATCAGCTCTCTCTTCAATTTATTCCATATAAATTGAGATGCTGTAATTGGACTTCTCCAAGTCTGCACCATCTTGTCTTAAAGTACCCCAAATGTCTTATCCAGGCTTCGATTACTCCTCTGACAGAGTACAGGCATCCTGCTTGTTTGTTTATTAGGCAGCTTCTTATCTCAGTTGTAGTCTTAAGAAACTCCATCATTTCAGTTGCACAGCTCCAGTAATTAGGCTTCCTGCTTTTCAGGTCTGGCTGGTGCTACCTTAGCCTACATAAGAGGGCAGAAGAAAGAGGTGTAAGAAAGAAAATGTTACTACTGGTAGCAGTCAACAGTACAAGTTAAGAACCCTGGTATTTGTTACCTATTGGATGCTGAATCCTGTAAAGCTGTTGAGCAGACCGAAAAGGTGCTAACACAGGGCCAGAGACAGAAAAGATGACTGTGACAAGATACATCCCTTTTTCACAAGAGCTGCTTATTGCCTTTTTCCATTGTCAACCTGTACTGGTTACACATTCACTAAGAAGATGAGCTTGGCTTGGAGTGAGACATATTTAGGTATATGTCTGAATCTTCCTCAACCAGCACCATGTGCCTAGCAGGCTGCCAAAGTATCAATATTCTGATTTTTCACCTGCAATAATACCTGAAGTTAGGAAAAGATTGAGGCTTTATAAATGCTGTTTATCCCCTGGGGAAGGGAGCCTGACATGAATGCATTTGAAAGCGCTGCAAATTAGAAATGTTTTAATCATGTATTCCCACTGGTGAGCACACATAACAGCAACAAATATTTATCCAGATGGATGAACGCAAGAATCAACGTCGGCCTTAAGCTGTCACTGCTCCCAGCCAGTCACATATTTCACTGGTAGGTCTCGCTGACATGACGTCTTCCTTGCTGGGAGCATCGGGGTGCCTCCAGCTGCTCGCCAGCCCTTCCCTCTCTTCACTGGGTTGCTCCCCGTCACTCATCAGGCTGTGCCAAGCACATCAGCCACCAGAGCTGGCCCATCTGCTAGCCTTTCACAGGGGAACAATCCGGGGCTCTTCTTCTGGAGGTCAGCAGCCCTGCCAGGATCTTGTACAGCGCGACGCACCGCGGGCACTACGGGAGCCTGACAAGAGGTTAAATCAGACACTTGCTCAGCATCATTTTAATTACTCAACAGGACAGTGCAGGGTACTGTCTGGTGGTGCTGCTGCTCGTTTAGCTGCCCTTAAATGTTGTTCAGGCAGGAAGGAGTTTTAATAAATTACCGCCGAGCAAGGAGCATGGATATAGTGCAGTGTCACAGAACAGGACATTTTAAAACCAATTTCAGCCTTTCTGGGTCACAGTTCAGCTTCTTTCCTTTAAACTCCTGAAGGGAAATTTAATCTATGCTCGGCGTTAAGGGTGTTTCCCCCTCCCCCTTTGGCAGGGCCTTAAATGCCTTCATTTTTCAAACAGAGAGGTTGATCCCATAACTCAGATGAGCTGAGTTAAGATCATAATCTGCCTCATAGGCATGACACAGATCAGCAGGGGAAACTGGCCTTTATGTGCAGGGTCTGAGACCCAAAGAAGTGAGACTCACACACTTTTCTTCCATCCTCTTAACAAGTGACTCGTTCCTGTAGTTAGACTAACTGTAGCTGTTAAAAATTCTGCAGAAGGCAGATGAAGTTCAGTTATTAAAAATGCAGTGGGGTATGATGGAAAGGCTTTCTGAGGATGACGATCGTATTGGCATCAAAACTGCTCCAGGCCTATGTTGCCAGAGCACTTTCAGTGCAAGTTTTTGGTGCCTGCTTTCCAGCTGCAGAATGCACGTGCACCAGCAGGCTTTCTCAGGCCCACAAATCTAGGCACCAGGCACTTAAAATTGACTGAGAGTTACATAGTTACGGCACAAAATGTTTCCTCCAACCGATTCTTCATGCAAGGAGTAGGGACTGTGGGTGCCTGTTGATCTTTCTCTCTTGAGAGTTGCCGGAGACCCTGTCTGTGCAATGTGAGGCTGGAGGTGCCCTACCCAGCCTTTCTCTCTGCTCCAAAGCTTTGGCCTGTGAACTAGTAGCCTTAATAACAACAACCCATCACATCAGGTGCATAATTCAGAGCCATCTCCGTTACTGCTCTGTCTATAACCTATCTCAGGAGGACCTCAAACTCCTGCAAGCCAAGGGGGCTGGGAAAAGCCCCAGTGCTGGTGGCAAGAGGAGATGGCTGTTTGCCCAGGGCAGTGGCCAAATGTGCTCCATGCAGCTTGTGGCCTGGCAGGCAGGGCAGCAGCCCTGCTTCTTAGCCTCTCTCTGGGTTTACTGTTTGGCACATGAAATTAATAAGATTTGTCATAAAAAATATGAGCATTGACCATCTGTGTTAATAATTGACTTAATGAGGATCTAACCACCTCTAGCCCATCCCAGTGAAGTTAATTGAGGGGATTGTGTTTATAATCTGCCTCGAGAGTTCTAATCTCCTGTTCTGGCGCTGCCAAGCCACAGATTGATTGATTGATTTTGGTCACTTGGAGAAAAATAACAACCTCCTGAGACAGACTTTGGCAGTTTCCCAAAAAGAAAGTACACAGTATGGGGAACTAGAGAAAAAAAATAAAATAAAATTTTAAAAATGGTGGCTTTGTGGTGTTTAAATGTGGGTTGCTAAATCCTGCTTCCTAGAAAACCCAAACCAACAAACATTGAGCTCTTAGGTATGCTTCAGGTGCTATGAAAAAGCTGCTGTTAGCAGGGAACTTTAGGGGTTTTTGCATAGATGATGAATGTCATTTTTTTTCCCCTGAGAATTACTGTGAGTGGGTTAAATAACAAATCAGGAGGTCATCCCTGCCTTTTGGGTGGTGGCAGGTGAGGTTTTACAGAGCTAACTCCCTCCTATGTCTAGAGACCTCCTCACCAGAGGAACTGTCTGACTACTTAAGCGACTGGATGAGGAATAGTTCATGGGCTGTCAAAGCGCAATTCTGATGAGAGGAGAAAAGGTCACCCATAGAGAAAGAGAGCTGGAAACTGCCACTGCAACTGAAAAATGGAAAATTGCAGGAAAACATGCTGGAGAGCCTGCCAGGAGATCTAATTCTTAATTTTCTGCCAAAGCCAGACTAACTGCACCTAGGCTATATTTTGGTTAACATTTTTTATACCAAATAACTCTACGTGCAAGATATCCAATATCCTTGCTCTGAACAAAATTTTGTCCATTTTGAAACATCAGGTGACCTTCTTGAAAAATTCCTAGTTCTTTCCTGTGGGCAACTAGTGCATGAGGTAGGTGCTGATCTCATAAAGCTGGTCATGTACTTTTTCTGCTCAGAGGGTGACCCTCCCTTGGAGTCAAAGCAATACATCTAATGCACCCAGTGTTTTCAGACACCGGCAGCATCCACATTGGTATAATAAAACATATCTTGTGGGTGAATGGGCCACATCCATAGACTGCCTCTCTCCCTTTTGGTTTCATATATGGCTTGTTAAGTGTTTCTACTGTTCAAACCACTGAACTACACGTGAATTTTCTTTGAACTTACATTTCTTTCATTATCTACCTTGCCTTCTTCAGCTTCCTGGGAACCAGAGCCAGTACAAAGCAGGAAGCCTGCCAGGGAAGGCCAATATCTGAGGGTGATATGAGATTACAGCCCAAATCTAATAAGGATAGATTAGTTTTATTTCCCATTTAGCCACAAGCATTGCTGGTAGAACAAGATATTAAATCAGACTTCTAAAATTGTACCTGTACTCTGAGCAGCTGGTCAGCTGTACCAATTCCCAGCCCCAGTACTTTCTCTTGCATCCAGAAAGACCACGGCCAAGACTTTCCAGAAGCACTGCAAGCCAAATGCGTCTCCAGCATATTCAGGTAAATCACTGAAATGAGCCTGAAATTATTTTGATCCAGCCTCCTTGCAAACAGATCTATGGCACTTCTAAACTTGTTTTTTCATGCAACTCTGTGGTGGGGTTTTGGTTTTGGTTTTTTTCTCTTTTCCCCCTTCTTGACAAGCCCTTTGCCTCACAGTAGCATCCATTAGAGAAACACACCGTGTGAGTCAGGGCAATTTTAAAAGGAGAAAGGATGACTGGTAATGTCTGCGGCTGCCTTACTTTGCATGATGTTTGCTGCTTCGGCTGCTGTGCAGCTGAGCAGGGGGTAAGGGAGGGAAGCGTCCTCTGGAGAGACTGATTCACAACAAGCCAACTTGGTTTAGTTCTGTAATGAGAGATTTTTCCTTATTTGCAATTAAAATGTCAAACAACGTTAGAAGTATTTGATTTGTGCTCAGTCACAGTGCAATTCTCCAGCTTACTGACTTTAAGGAAAGTCTTGCAAGATGCTCCTTTTTTTTTTTTTAAATCCAATTACAGTAACAGACTGAAATTCATTTACTGAATCATTGATTTTCCAAGGGGCAGAAGGTCACTTCAGCCTTTTGGGATACAAGACTTGGGGAATGCAAACAGGTTCCCTTGTCTACACAGTGGGGCTCTTTCTGGAAGCCTGGAAGCCCTCAGGTGCCACCCTTCAACTTGGGCAGTGCTCCGGTGAGGTCCTTAAACCCACTGAGCCGCTGCATATTCATTTTGAAAATGGAGGCAATCATGCAAAATAGAAGTTAACCGCTCTGGTAGAGGTCTCAAATTATTTCATTGCCATTAGCAGCATTGCTAAGCTTAATCGGCCGTGGAGAAGTTAAAGCATAACCTGCTTTTGGGTGGGAGGAAGAGCGGTGTTCAGCCCAGTGGTACCCCTGTGTCGGTAGGTCACAAACAGGCTCCTGGCAGTGGGTAGATCACACAGCAGTGACTGGGGTGGAAATAGTATCTAGGACAAGGGGTCAGACAGGGGGGAGGGCTGGAGGAGGTGACTACCAACCTACTTTTGTTTCACAACCAAAACTCCAGTCCAGGTGATATGTGGGCATGATTCACATGACATGATTGTCCCTCCTGCACTTTGGGCAACAGCTTTGTGATCTGTGACTCTTTAAATCCCCACTAGCTGCGATATGAAGTTTCACATGGTCAGTGACCCTTACAAAACAGCCAAAAGCTAGAAATCTTCCTTAATTTTAGTTGTGGCTGAAACTTATTTGCTCATATTGAATCCTGAAAGAGGTGTTATCTGTTTACATCTATCTTAATGTAGTTCCCCATTCTTTTCTTCAGCTACTCGCCCAAGAGTGGTCTGCAAGGAGATTGGGGTTCAGTGCACGTTGCCACACTAATAAGTCCTCACAGGCTCCTTAGGGCATGTTCACATCATGCCTTAGAGCATAGAGTGAAACAGAAAGATCCACATCTGAAGTAGCTAAATGTTACTCTGCATATGGTATGGAAAATATCATTATGCAGAAACATCCCAGAAGTTTTCTATTCTCCATTTTGCCCTCTAGCTACACCTGTGCCATATTTATCCCATCTAACTGCAGGCTGCAAACTCTATTGAGATACCCATACTTAGGAATGCACTTGCCCTACGTTGCCCACATATAAGGTATGCTCAGCTCTGCATTGCCTCCTGGAGGTAACCCCGCTCTTTCCAGGACCTGGGTTAGATGTCCTGCTCTGCGAGGCTCCAGGATAAAGCACATCAAGAGTCCAAACATGGGCCCTGCTGGGGTACAGTTTCTTTTGTGCAGAGTCAGGCTCATCATGAAAACCACCTCTGCTTTGCTTTGCTCATTTGTAGTTCACCACCTTTTCTAAAGAGACATAGAATTAGGGGTGTAGCAGATGATTTAATAGATGATGGATGTGATCGGAGAGAAAATCTCATTTTCCCACAGTTGCTTCTGACAAGCTGACATCATGAAAGGTATTTATAAGGCTAGAAAGATACTGTGTGCAAACAAACTTACTAATGCCTGATGTTTTCCAAGTATTCTGTCAAATAAAAAAAAAAAAATCCAAGTTATGGTTCTCAATGTCACTCTAACTTGGCCTTTTATTGCTGTGATTTATTTGATTTTTTTTTTTTTAATAATGAAAAGGCATCTGCTGCCCTCAAATTGTCCCTGCTACTGTATCTGAAGTTAACTTTCACACCTTTAATCTTTTCTATTTGATGTATTTCTTCAGTGGTGAATTTTAACCAGTCTGCTGTGTTGAGCTCTGGCCAGGTGGCTGTGTGTCTGCAAGAAGGTATTTGCATACAATAGTATGGGGGAATTTAAATTAATCAGGGGACAAAATCCATTAGAGATAGTCTGCACAGTGAAATGAGTTGTACAACCCATCTAGGTTTACAGAACTTTGGATGTAAAACTAAGCTTTTTGTTTCTGATAGAGTAGTCTGTTGCTTGTCTTGATAACTCCCTCTTTCATGCAGACCTTGAGATAAAGCCCCCACAAGCTGTATTTATGAAAGGCCCTTTCTCAAGCAGGCTCCTGTTCTCTCTTGCTGGTGTGATTCATGAAAGCTGCTCCAAACACTGCCTCTGAAGCTCCTGCCAAAGCAACCAGGGGATGACACGGCCCTTCTGGGATACTTCAGTGGAAACCTCAGCCCTGTAGTCTAACATGAGCAGAGGTTTCCCAGCCCTGGCAGTGGGTTACCCATTCCTAGCAAGTGCCTTTTCTGAAGCTATGGGTGCCATTACATTTTGTTACATACTTGTTGGCCTACTTATAAATATTTTCTTACAAAAGGTCGAGGATGAGAAGTACAAGTGAAAAACCTTTAATTGACGGGGAGAAAGCACAGTTTGTACTGTAGCTGGAAAAGAGAAAGCAACCAAAGAAAGCAGGGCTGTTCTCATGTGTGCCTTCCATTTAATTTTCAAAACAGAGACTCTCTAGAGTCTTTAATTTTTTTGGAAATGACGGGCTGGCTTTCAACCAGTGGTTTTTCATTGGTGTGTAGTTGTTGGGTCAACGTGCTTTGTATTTGTTGCAGTTTGTTCATTGGTTGCACTTTTTATACTCTGCTTTTTCAGGAACTTGCACTTTGCACAATGTAATGTTGAACAGCATACTCTGGTGCACTGTAATTGATCAGAAGTGGCATTAAACAGGAGGAGAGGACCACAGGGACGTATGGCTGGAATGGCAGAGAAGGTGAAGGAGATGATTTCTTTTCCATTTATTCCCAAATGTACATTATCTCTGAAACATGAACTATAAGTTAGATCTTCTAATTAGAAAAACTACTGCCAGCTTTTACAGTCCCTTTCTTATATCACAAAAATGGAGAGTCACAGATGTGCACACAGAACTCAGTACTAGATCACTCCCTGCGATCCTCCTGCTTTCCAAAAAGGTACCCTGTTGCTTTATCTGAAAGGCTTTGTAAACAGCAGTCACAAAGAGATTTTTTCCCCACAGACAGCAAGAAGAGAGCATTTAAGGGCTGTAGTCCTTGCCTATCCATTCATTTTGACTTGTAGTCTCGGGCGAAGCCGCTTAAAAGCAAGTTCCCTGTTTACAAAGTGAAGAAAGCAATATATACCAGTGGGATAAGCAGAAGGCATAATTAAAGAGCCATCCTCTGCTTGGATTTGGCCCAACTATGTCTGTAACAATGTAACAGCAAGTGAAACATTTGTAGAAAGGGTTCTCTTGACTTCTGCTAGCATTGGCACTGGGAGCCAAGGCAGCGGAGCTGGGGAAGGTGATGGAGCCATCCCAGCACCAGGACAGGCCAGACCCAAGCAGGGAGGTGGCTGGGGCTGAGCTGTTTGTGGTTTTCTCTCCTACTCAGAGCTGGTAGGGAGGGAGCTGGGATGAAAAGTCCGTTCAGATTTTGAAACATCTTTCAACTGGAAAAATGGCTGTTGAGAGGGAAGTGTGCACGCCTCACCATGCTGCTCCAACACCCCAGCTGAAACCAGGGCTGCGCCGTGTCAAACGCAGCGCCTGGGCACGTGCGTGTAGCCACAGGGGAGGAGGACGGAGCGGAGTGAGAAACCCCCTTCTCACACCTTCCCCGTGTGGAAGAGGCAGTGAGAGAGTCAGGAGAGCTAAGGGTGGGAAGGGGAGGCAGAGGAAGCAGGGGGTGGTCACTGAGAAAGGCCAGTGGGGATCCCACCGCCCCCTCAGTGCCCTGTCCCCTGCCATGCTGCCTTGCCCAGCCCATGCCACCCACTCATCCACCCCTCCGTGAGGTGGCCCGAGCTGCCTGCCAGCTACAGATTCACTAGTAGGGTTTTCAAAGAAGTTCAAAACCAAAACACAATGACAAAACAGCGATTTCTGTGCCAAGCACCAAGCGATCCTGAGAGGTTAGTTTACTCTTTAATGAAATTCCTGCTTCAAAGTCTCCATCTCTTTTCCACCGGGGAGCAGCACTTTCTTTAAGCAATGTTTAGAGGACACCAGTCTGCAAGGGTAATCATCCTCGCCTCTGGCAGGAAGAGCTCGCACACCAGCATTTCTGAAAAGGCTCTCTTTGTGAATAATTGAATTTGTCTCTGGAGTTCAAGATTTCTTTTTCTGTGGGGCTGACTGCAGCTCTGCTTCTTCCGTAGGTGCAGCTTACTGTAATTGAGGCACAAGAATTGCATTGCAGTCGAGGGTTTTGTGAGCATGATGCATAATAGGGGTGATTGCCAGGGAAAGAGTCATTTCTGACCTTCAAAATGCCTCCTCCAGTGGTGAATGGAGCTGCAGAAAATAATTAGAGGACCCCCCGCTGCCACCCTCATTCTCACCCAAGTGGAAAAAAATTAAAGTCACAAGAGGCAGCAGAGGTGTCCTTGAGCAGCGGGCAGAGCCCAGCACTGCAGTACGCTGCTGGGGCCCCATCCTAGGAGATGCTCAGAGACCACCGGCTTATTCCAGTGCTGCCACCACCTGGGACACAGGGGAGGACCAGCCAGGCCAACAGCTCGTCCAGCCTGAAAGAAAACGCTGAATGCACTTTTCCCCTGGTAACGTGTGTGTCTTGGGTGGGCAGAGCTTCTTTTCCTTTAAAACCTCCTAGCCTTGCAGTGATTTCTGGGTCTCTCCAGAAAGGCACATGTAGTGTGATGGAAAAACCTATGCATCCTGACTCCTGAGAAACACATCCCTGCAGCTGCCCCACCAAGGAAAAGCCCATTACAGATATGTCCTCCCTTCATCTCTGCATGAGGCTCACTGTCCCGGGCATGTATCAGTACCTCTTCTTATCCCCACCATGCCTAACCTGGTGTGTAACATCCCACCATGGCACCTACCAAGCTGCCTGTGAGTACCTGTCCAGGAAAGGGGTGGTGGGGGAGAAACCTCTCATGATAACCTGCACTGCTGTGAGCAGGACCTCGTGTCCAGCTCCAGGTAAGAGACGGCTCCCTTCCAGTCAGCCAAGTGACCTGCTTCAGAAATGGTTTTGGATGCCGTATGAAGAGGCAGGGCTTAGCTGTTCACACATCGGTGTCAGCAGCAGGGTGAATGACTATATCAGGACCTCATGCTTAAGGTAGGAATTGGGGCAGAACGCAGCTCTGACGTTAACCATTGAGCTGGGAGGGTTCTTTCTTGTCTGTCTTTCCATCACCAAGCTCAGCAACAGCGCTGGGTGGTTGCATTCAGCCAACACAATGCCACATGGCAGCAGTATATTTTTTGGATGTTGTTTTTAGGGGGAGAAACAAATTCTAAGGCCAAGACATAGTGATCTAGTAACTCAAACAAGCTGCTCAGAAATTTCTGAGGCTGTTGCCACAGATACATATCACACAGTGCTTGGGCTGTCTTGTCAAATTGTGATGCATGTTTCAGATCAGTAAAAATGCTCATTCAAGACTTTTCTCCCCCATGGTATGCAAACTGTATTCTCTCCTGGCACAAAGCTTGCATGAACTGATCAGCGGCAGAAACTAAGGTAACTCTAGGCTGAAGTCCAGTTTTCTTGGAATCAATTATCTGCAGATAAACTCCGAGTTCTTTGTGGTCTGCACTCTGAACTGGAAATGAATGCATATATCGTTGGCATTTTTAGTCCATTCTGTGGCTGTCAGTTACAATCATTTGAATATTTTGTTCACCCTCAATGTCAGGGCTTCTTGATCCTCCAGGACAGAATTTTCTCTGTCAGCTTTCTGAGTGACAAGCAGAATTTTCATTTCCAGAGACAATTCCCTTAGCAGTAACATGGGCATCCAGCGCTTTACCACAGCTGCTTTTAGTGTGTTTCCTTGGGTAGGGAGCAATGAAAGCAAGCGAGGAACTGAGCACTATCACTTATCCTCCAAGCTGTGCATCAAGGGCTGACCATAGTCTGGCCAGCACTATTAGCTGTTCTAGTGACCTGTTTAAACATGCTACCAAAAGGTTACATATGCACTAATTAGGGAAGTGGTATAGATGTTTGCATCTGGTAGTGCATAAAATAGGGAAATGACCAGTGAAGTCTTGTTATTTTTACCATGAAGTCTGTGCCTTGTGTGCTGGAGTTATGAGGAGCTCCTTGGTCAGAAAAAAAAGTAGACAGTTGAGAAAGAAATTAAGAAATTGGAAAGAAGATGGTAGGTGGTGGCTGGTAGTTTCTGTAGGCTTTGTCTGAGCAGCAGAGAGGGGTGCCATAAAGGAAAAGGGTTGACAAAGGCACCCAGAGCCTCTAGAAACTGTTTCAGAAGAGATGTGTCAGGACCTGGACCACCCAAGGAAGGACTGCCCACCTGAGGGAGGGTATTGCTGTTTAAGCAACTGTGCCATCCAGGCCACTTGCTTTCTCTGCCCTGGTGAGTGGGCTGTAACCAGCTCTCTCTCTCCCAAGGTCCAAAGGCTGGGTTTTCCACAGGCCGCTGGGGAGTAAGCTCTCAGAGGCAGCAAGATTCCTGCCCAGCTGTGCTTCCAAACACCCATCCCACATCAGGAAGAACCAGAAGATAACATACGCCCATGCTGTGCACGTGAGGTGTCCTGACCTACTCTCTCCGTTTTGGGGAAACAAGCGTTATTGACAGTAACTGTTTCTTTCTAAAAGGCTGCCAACAGCAGGCCCAGTCCCCCTAAGATTTCTCTGCAAAGAGGTGTTTTACTGACAAGAGTATACCTAATTTATGGAAATGAAGTGTGCTTGGAGGTCAGCTCAGAAGGGTTTATGGGGGACCTGCAATAAAGACAGGTGGCCTTGGAACTGGCAGGAACCCCACACTTCTGCCTGAGGGTGCTGCCATAACCAAAGCTATCAGCTGAACAGAGTGAGGCTTGGGTGTTAACCACACCAAGTGATGCCACGTGTGATGATCTAATTCTTCGTCTTGAAGAAAATGATTAATGGTCTTCTCGGGGGCGGGGGGGGGGGGGAGAAAATAGAAAAGAAAAAGGTGAATCTAGAAAATTCTCACTTCACTCTAATTTAGGGGGATTGGTTCTGTTAGCTTGCTGTTTTCTTAAAAGATGTAAGTGTAAAGGGATTGGAAATAGTATATTTGACTGATTTTGGAATAAGGTGAAGGAAATGAAGCTGAGGGGGGAAAATGTCAGGTTTTTTGTACACTAAGTATCAGCACTCAACTTCAGACATCTGACAAGTTTTCAAGAGTTTAACTCATTAAACTGCTTACTCTGAGTTTATCTTATTAAGGCAAGGGAAAAAAAACACATAGGTTTGTAGCATAGGTAGTGTTTTTAACACAAAGGTTTCACAAGATGTGCTAATTTTATTGCTGTGGCAGGAAACTGAGGCTTTCACATGTAATGAAGCGTTTCTTTGAAGTCATGCTAAAACGATGAGCCTGACTGTGTTGTACATCTGCCCATCTGCACAGCGCAGACAGGCCATTTCTACTTCCTTTTCTGAGACGCTGCCGGGAGCAGGCCGAGTAAGCTGTGTATTCACCAAAACTTCATCAAGTGAAGATGCAAAAAAGGTGGCTTTTCTCCCTCTTTTGCTTGCTCTGGGTGCCTGGCATTGCAGGTAAGCACGTTGGTGGGATGCCTTGACACAGCTAATGATGGAGGGTGGCGAGGGGCAGGGTCATATGGGCTGGCTGGGCCTAGTGTGTCTCACCAGGGTGGGCTGCAGCTATGGGTAACCATTTTCAGTTTCCTGACAGCCTTCTCATAACCCTAATTACAAAGTGCAGCTCGCACAGAGTAAGTGGCTTGTGCTGACAAGCAGGTTAACTCACTCCTTACCCCGTTTTCACCAGAATAATCACTGAGATGAGCTCGCTCACATTTGGGGCAACATGTGCTCATCTCCAGTGGGCATAAAGGAAAACTGCTGTCAAAGAGCAACTAAGAAATAGCTAGTGCTCTCTCACATGTGCCTGTGTGTGCAGAGAGCAAGAGGTTGGAAACACTAAAGGCAAGGACAAATTGTACAGCTGCAAACCTTGGCACAGATACTTCCTCTTCCCCACGTGGCCCTCCCTGCTGCATTAAAGGTTTGAGAAACAAGTTTGTCACTGGGACTAAAACTTTCCAAAAAATTGAATGAGGAGAACTGCATCCCCATCAGGGGGAGTTTAAAACAAAAATGACCTGAGAAAGCCAGGAAAAAGCCTGATGCTCACAACCCTCCCCAACCCATCCGCCATCCCCAGCAACAGGATGACCATGCTGAGTCCAGGAGCACTTGTTACCAGCTAGGATGAAGAATTTTGTAAGGTATGCCTTTTTCCAATTAAGAAAGGAAAAAGTTAACGTATTTGACTGGCATGATCAGATGCATCTCAATATCTGGCATAGGCTGTTCCTATTTTTTTACATCACTGAGGCAAACTGGATTTTAAAAGTAAGGAAAACTTCTCATGTATGTATTTGTAGAAAATAAAAGTTCTCAAATGCAAATAAAGACCTAGAAGCCTCAAGACATGCACGTGCAGGCAAGCAATACTATTTAGAGGAAAATAGGACATGGGTTTTTTTTTTCCCGAGGATTAAATCCTCACTGAAGTCACTTTCACAAAGGTGAAAGTGGAGAAATCACAGTGCCCTTTTGTGGACATCTGACATCTAAATGTCTGGAAGTTACTCTATTAAAATGGAGCACAAGTATGGGCTAATGGACAGCATCTGATTTGGAAAAAATAAAGCTAGTATAAAATGAGACTACTTCTATTGGGATGCTCACAAAAAGTTAGTTCTTTACATGGTCCTTTGATCTAATACAGTACCAATATGAATATGAGCCAGGTGTCCCTTGCCTGCTGGTCTGATCACAAGATTGCTTAATTGCTTTCTACTTCATTTTCACTGCTGCAAAACTTGCAGTGAAATCAGCGAGCCTTTGCTACAGCAAGCTCCTTGGACTGACAAGAATAATTTTCAGTAATTTTTCTCACAGCACTTGTCACTCAGGCTTATTTTTATTTAGCTTCTTACATCATCCCATCTCCTGAAAGTCAATTAAAAGATGAACAGAGCATGCACAGCAATAAGAAACAGAGATTAATGTTGGCCATGGCCATTCAGTAGCTTTGTTCTCCATGTACCTGGTCTCTACGCCTTCGTGTCACGCTTCAGCAGTTAGGGACCGAACCTCAGCCAGCTCTGCAGGGATGTGAGACTCTGCCCTTGCTCTTCCCTGTCAAACTGGAGCTGTAGAAGTGTTGGGTCCCTGTCTCACTGCTGGCTGAGCTGTCAGAGCCAGGGCATGCCATCCCTCCTGCGGGCACTGTGGAGGCTGCCTGGCACCTGGCACAGCATCCCCTGGCTCAGGTGCTGTGGAACATGGTACCACACGGCAGAGCAGATGTCAAAGCAAAGAAATTGGTACCCATGCAGCAGTATGGCTGGGGGCACTGCGGGACAAGTTCCCAAAGCAAATTTACAGTGATGTTTTGATACGTGGGGAGGATAAAATCTAACGGAGGTGGAGGGGTGACAAGTCTGTACCTAGATGTAGATGTTTGAAAAAGGGCCTTTCTGTGCAGGGCTCTGTGGGTGTGACTGGTTGCTTGTCTCGCTGCGGCTCCCCCATCCATTAATTCTTCATCTCCTTGAGTCTGTCAGTGCCCTGCACACAGGGTTTTGGGCACCACGTGCCTCATGTTCATAAAAGGGAGAAAGGGAGAGAAATCAATTTTACTACAGCAGCAGTGACACCGAGCAGTGCAGGGTCCCACTGAAAGCCCCGCCGTGTCACCGATCCCTTACTCCTTTATATGGCACACTAAGGACTGCCAACATGATTTATAAAAATAATCCAGGAAGAAACCATGCCTACCGTGGCAGCTCACTCTGTCACCGAAATGGACACTCATTTAGGTTATGCAGGAGCTTGTTCAATAACATGGAGGTAAAAGAAGAGCTTTTGAAGCAGTGATGGCAATGGCAGTGGGCAGGGGGGGGACGGTGCAGGGCAGAATTAGCTAGCAGGGATAACTCCTTTGCTCTTGCAAAAAGAGCTGGGTAATAACTGGGCCCAGCTTCTGCTTTATTTGTGCCACTTGAAAGATTTTCATTTCCACAGAGGCCCTCGGAGCTCCCATTTCTCTCCTGTCAGCACCAAGGGAGCTCCCTGCTCTCTTCTGGACAAGGGAGAGTTTGATTTCCCACCGCTCTCTCCGCAGTCTGTGCTGGTGGAGGTACACTGTAAAGCTCCTCGCTGGAAAGCCTGCCCTTACAGTTGTAGGGTCTCCATAGCTGTCTGTGGCCAGGGCACCTAAACCTGTTAAGATGGCTTAGGAGAAAGCTTTGCTTTAACATTACACACACTGAATACAGTCCTGTTTGTTTTATTTTTAAGGCCAGCTTGAAAACGTCATCACGCAAACAGAAGTCTCTGCTTTGCCAGGTGCCAACGTGACCCTTGTGTGCAGCTTCCCAAAACCACACACCACCCACATAATACAGACACAGTGGTCCAAGACTGATGACACTCAGCTTATAATAGGCGTTTATCACCCCTCTTATGGCACCCATTACTTACCGTTTCCTGAGGCTTCTTACAACTTTTCCGTGTCCTTCAGTACAAGAAAGTGCTGCAACTGGAATTCTACAGAGGCTTCGTGTTCCCCAGATCCAAAAGTCACATTTGAATGCAATCAGTGGACTCTGCATTTGAAAAATGTTACTGTCTCCCTTAGCGGGGAGTACGAGTGCAGTTTTGCTACTTACCCACAAGGGACAAAGGCTGCAAAAATTCAACTTCTTGTCAAGGCAGAAGGTAAGTGGTAACAGATGAGATGTTGCTTTTTCAGCACAGGGGCATGGTAGGGTGGAATATCAAGATAGATGACTGTTTCTTGGTCAATGATGGTGACTTGTTTGGGATTTGCAATGGTGCCACCGAACGCTGCTGTCTACAGAGTTTCCTATTTATAAGGCACTCTTTAGCTGTTGCTATCCAGCTCCTGATAAGGAAACCTTATTCATTTGGAAAAATATAGTTAGATATCAAGGAAAAAAGGTGGTGAGATGGGCAGTATCCACATTTTCATTTTGGAGAAACATGATGCTGAGAAGACTGGATGAGTGGCTCGGGATGTGGTGGGACTGAGGATGCTGGATCTCCAAACCACACCATACTGCTGCTATGGATGTGCAGCACTGGGTACACAAAAGAGATATTGCTGGTTATCAATTAGCTCAACTGGTCAAGGCTGAGGGCTGGCATCTGCAGGGTGTGCTGGGTGTGAGTTCAATGGAGGGATGTGTGTCCCCAGCATCAAAACCAAACTGGAGCAAAACAGGGGATTGCTTAGGACAATCGTGGAAAGAGAGACTTGGCTGCTTCTGTCAGCCAAAATGAAGCTAGAAAGCAGTGTGGCTGCTTTGGTAAACCTCAGAGGAGAATATCCAGGGAGGATAATTAAATTATCCTGGCAAAGGAATGGATGGGTTTAAATAGGATGGGAATGTCTTTGACTGCAAATTAAAGAATGGTGGCAACCATTAGTGCAGCAACTTTGGGAACATCTGTTTAATGCCAACAGCAAGGGCAAAAGTCCAAACTGCCATGAAGATGGAGCTGGGAGAGGATGTCGGGCAAGCTGGACAAGCTTCCTCTTGTGTATCTGGGGACTGGATTCAATGACTCCAGAAACCTCTCCCTGACTCAGGTTTCCGTTAACGAGCCCAGAGGGATTAAAATAAATGCAACAAACCTGGCATGGTTCTAGTGCAGAGCTGCAAGGCCAGAGTGCTCGTCCTGCTTGTGCCTGTGGCTGTAGATGCAGGTTCAAGGTTAGAAGCAGGGTGGGTGCAGGTGACATCAGGGGTAACAGAGCATTGGGGCAGCAGCACCCATAGGCACCGCACTCCCACCACCTCTTTAGCCTGTGTCATGAGGCCAGACCAGCAGCAGGAGGAATATTGGTCCTCATGACAGATAACATTAGTCCTGCAGCAGAAGGAGCCTAGACTCTGTGGGGTCAGGGAGAAGACATGGCTCCTTGGTGGCTGCAGCAGTGGCCTCCCTCTGAAGCAGGCTAGCAACTTTAGGCAATGAAGTTCTGGGTCCTGTGCAAGCCACATACCTGAGCATCCACCTCACTCTCTGATGGCCTCTTCGTGGCTACAGCTCCAAACATTTTGGTGCTGATATCCCAGAGTCACATCTCTGGGGTGACCTAGCCCCAGAGATGCCCTTCTGAACTTGGAAAGGCAACACTAGAGCCAGTATCTCGGCATGTCCTGCAGAGGACAGGTGTGCTTAAACAGCACATGCAGGATAATTGTGTCAAGGACAAAGCTCTGCAGGCTGTACAGGGGTGTGCTGCAGCAGCCTCCCCACTGGGGATTCTCCTGCATTTCACAGTGTAGAGGATCAGTGGAGAGCAATGAGGTACAAACAGTGCTGGCAACCATGTGAAACTCTCCCATGCTTCTGTTCTTCATGTGATTTTTCTCTGTCTTTCACCCAATAGAGTAATCATGCTGGTCAGGCATTGTTCCTTTTGTCTTGCCAGTGCCTTTAGCTGATAACTAGTTGAATGTGGGCAGCTCTTAGTCCTGTCAGAATCATTGTAGCTTTTTTCAGCAACTGCCTCACATAGCAAGCTGTGCTACTGCTCACCAGAGACAACTAAAGAATTCAGTTTGCAACATGCCTCTTGTAGATTTGTATTTCAACGTGACAAGGTCTTCTGTAACCAACCACTTCCATGCCAAAGAAGGCAAAACCCCTTAATCTAACCTACAAGTGGGATGGAGAAGGATACTAGTCATTATTGGAGTGCAGCTCCCAACTACATCAAAGTGGAGTGAATCCAGATGGATTCAACCTGTAGATGCTGCAAAAAGCCGACAGACCAGCAAGCCTACACAGGACTGACAAACAAGGAGGACCTCAGCCAACAGTCTGTTAATGCAGATGGGAATCAAAGACAGGGGGAAAATGAGCAGCTGGGACACGTGATGGTGAGGACAGGCAGAGGCTGTTTTCAGACACAGCTCGTGGGGCCACTACTCATCTTTGTGCTTCTCGTACACTGCACAAGCACTTCTGCACCATCCCAGCAAAAGCCTCCTGTGCAGTTTTCTTCTGGAGAAGCTGTAGATTTGCTTCCTTTGCCCTTTCTTTATCCTCTCCACACTCTCCGGCCCCTTCAGGGCTTGTGCACTCTGTGTCCAGCTGGGATAGCTGTCTCCTTGGCTGCTTCACTCTGGCAGAGAGTGGGGGCGAGCTGCTCCATTCTGCCACTGGGTCTCCTGGGCACCCCTCTGGGTGCTGCCTTTCTGTGCAGGCTGCGTGCTTGCACTGACATTCTGTGCTTGGGTGCCAGGCATCAAGGAGGTAACAGCCACCAGAAAGTCCCTGCTGCCAAATAACCTAGCAGTGTGACTGTTAGATATTCGCCCTCCCCTCGAGTTAAAAAAGTAAATAAATTATCTATCTGTTCTACCTCAGTGCACAAGCCAGGGCTACAAGGGGAGCAAAAGTCAAGAGTTTCCCCACCAGTGCTGGATGCTCAGCTACAGGGCAGAGGGAAGGCAGGTCTCTGCAATATAGGGGTAGCAGGAAGGCTGGTCAGCATTGCAGGGTGCATGGTGCTACTGCCACCGGCGTTGAGGGTTGGAGACATCAGCACTCACCGAGGCACTCATGTCATCTCCTGGCCATCACCCCTGCTTTTCCTGTTTAAATGCATACATGCACACAGACCTGATGTTTGGACAGCAGCTATGCTCTGTTCAGACCATCACTCTGCTTTTCTGCTGATGGACTGGAGCCCTGGACTGGGTGAGGGTAGGGTAGGAGATGCTCAAATGGGTTGGTTTTTTTTAATAGGTAACAAAAGAAATAGTGACAAGCTTTCTGCTTCTGGTAGTGGGCAGGTTGGAGAATAACAAAAGGAGCACTTACACTGAAAGACAGGGTTAATCTTAACCTGCCCGACATGCTGAACAGCTTGCTTGGTGAAAAGACAGTCTGGAGATATCTTCAGAGCAGAGGAAATACAGGTGCACTAAATCGATGTGAAGGTTTATTGCCACAGACAAAAAAGAGTAAGAGAAAAATTGAAGCTTCAAATTATTCTCAGCTCCAAAAGGAGACATCTCGATCCTGCAGTTAAGCAAAGGTTTTTATAAATTGCCCAAAAATTCAGATAAAGCTGTGAATTAGAATCATGAAACTGCATCTAGAACCAGATGCAGGGCTTTTGTTTACTTAACAAATGCATTTATGGGTAATGTTTGAAAATTACAGTTCCCTTCTAATCAAAAAGGTGCCTGTTCCTTGAACAGAAAACTAGTCAGCTTTGGTTTTTTTACAGCACAATGAACCTCATGTTTCTGATTTTCCTTCTTGGGCTTTTTGTTGTTGCTGCTGCTGTTGTTGTGATGACAAAAGAGGAGCAGCACTACGTGAAGGAAGCATGGTTAAACCAGACTTTAGAAATTCCATGTGTTGAGGACACGACCTCAGAAAATTTGTCCAATTATCCTTTGAAATGGCTAGTGGTAAGTATTTTTCATCTCAGGTATAAATTTCAGAATGAACTATATGAAATTCAGGGTATTTTCGCGGATTGAGATAGAAATGTTAGACTTTACTGTCCCTCAGAACCTGCTAAACAAAAGGTATTTGTTATGTTGGACTGTGATAATAAAGGGAAAAAGCACAAACATGGTTTACCACACAGACACCACAAACCATAGCTGTTACAGAAACAAAGAGGGAAATTCCACCTTACTTGCTTTTCATTTTCCAGGAGTACCGTAGAGCGGATCAGTGGGAAGTGGCAAAGAACTTGGCGAATCTAACAGCACTGAAGTATTCCCTAAAATAATCCCTAAATCCTAAAAAATTGGATTTCTCAGGGAACTTTGCTGAAGTGAAGCTGTGGTGTCTGTGCAAAATACACACTTACTGCACAGGGCAGCAAGATATCAGGATGCTTTGACATAGGGAAAAAAAGTGGGGGAGGCTCTGGCTGTATTGGTTTTGATTTTGTGTCCCCCCCCCGTCTCTAAGATGCACATCAAAGACACACAAGCCCAGTTACCTAGCTAGCCGCATAGAAAACTAGTTTTAAGCAGTTTGTTGTGAGATGTAAAGCTCATTATATTTTTGTACTGCATCTCACTTTCTGGGTAAATATTTGCATGCATGTTTTAGCGTAACCTTTCAACGTTGATTTCCGTAGGTAGAGAGAAGTATCAGCCAGCAGCATCCTTGAGCTTTGTCTGTCAATTTCTATCTGTTGTCACTGAGGAGCTGTAGCTTGTTGAGGGCTTTCCTAAAAGTGATTTTTCAAACATTTTAGGGTTTTTTTTTAGTCTTTTGTCCCAGCTCATTATCTACTTAGACCTTCCCTTCACATTGCCTTCCTAATATTAAAATTCTTTAAATTTTTCTAGGGAACATCCTTGTCCTTACTATTTTTAGTGTTGCTAGGTCACTCTTCAAGTCAACAGAGGAAAGGGAAAACACTCCCCAGAAGTCAGCACAGTGACATACGTGGGTTGCTGCATGTCATTCAGGGTATAGCTTACAAATATGTACAGAGTCACAGATGTCCGGGATGTGCTGGCTGCACCAGTATGTATGGGTGGCTGGCACACAGAAATTGAGAGAACATGACTTCTAGCTATTATAATCAGGTTCTTGCTATTTAAAAATCTAAAAGAGCACAGATTATCTTGGAATTTCATTGATTTTTAATACGTATGGGATGTTCGGTACAACTTCCATAAGAAAGCAGCTCTGTTGCCCTCTCTGCAGGCTACAGAGACCAGGACTCACAGGACACAGCTGTTTACTCCATGGTTTACTGGTTGGGTGACAAATGCTATCAGATTTGAAGTTCTGAGAGAGAATGTATTTTGATTAAAAAAATCGATGTTGCAAATCCCCACTTGCTACTCCGCAATGCTGGGGGTGTGAGGGGAGAGTTTCACAGCAGGAGTAGAGCCTGTCTACAAAAATATTTGGGGTGGTGGGGGGTGGTGGTGGTGTTTCTCTGATCTTCACATATTGTGTGGGCTGCTCTTTCCACAGTGGGAAAATGGCAGGGAAGAGGAACTTGTGAGCAAGGAGCCCTCCTGCCCTGCAGTGTACAGGAACAGCAGTGCGCTGTATGGGAAAAGAGTCCTCCTGGGTTTGGATAACAGTCTAAAGATTTTCCCCACCGAAATCATGGATGAAGGCAGGGTGTTTTCTTGCCATGTGATGTACCACCCGGAGAGAGTCCTCAAGAGCAGCACCACCGTGAGAGTATTCGGTAAGGGGCTTGTGCCAGCTGCCTGGGTACTTGCATTTGGAAAGGGAACACACCTGTCTGGCTCTGCAGGCAATAGCTTTTGAAATACATCTGGGGAGGGGGAGAGGGGAAGAAGTGGGGGTGTATATACATAAATTTACATTGTTGGTGGTTTTTTTTAGCTGCAATGGGTTAAAGTGGTTTAAAATGGTAGCAAATGAGCCAGTAGTTCTTCGGAAGTACGCGAGGCCATTCCTTCAATTTCTGGCACCAAAACTAGCAGATCCGGCATATATCAACACCACTGGCATGCACATTCCTCCCATCTCACCCCAATGTGTAACCTTATGCTGGCACCTTGCAGGTTACAGATAAGCACCAGGGTCATCAAGATGTCCATGTCCAAGTACAAAATGGGCATGCTGCCTGTGGTTAGGAAACCATGGCCAAAACATAGTAAGCAGCTAAAGCAGTTTGGAAGCGGCATCCTCGAAGGCATGTGATGTTCAGCCATTGCCAAAGGCTCTGGTTCTGATAACGATGTCCTGCCTGGGGGTCTCAAACTGGTCAGGGGTGGCAGGGCCAGTGTACTGCAAACCTGTGGGCTGGCATTTCATGCTGGAAGCCTTCCTCGCCTTTAGTTGCTTGCGCTGTTCCCTTTCTAGTGGGGTAGGGACTGCTCTACAGAGGTACAACCGAATTAGAAAAATGCTGTCTGCTGAAAACCAGACTGTGCTTTCTGCTTGCAGAGCAGTGGATCTAGAAAACATATCTCCAGTGCTCCTAAAAGGAATGGGTGTTAACAGCAGGTCTGTCAACAGTCCCTTGACTGTAGCTGCTTGACCAAGCAAGCCCACAGCTCGGGGATGGCATGGCCATGCAGACTGACGCTCTGGGTGCAAAGATTCAGTGGGGAGCAGGGAAGGAAGGAAGAAAGGAAAGAAAAAAAGAGAAAAAAATAAAAGAGAAAAAAAAAAAAAGCCAAACCTGTGTCTGGGGGATGTTGGTCACTGACGCAAGAGAAATAAAAATAGAAGTTAATGATCTGAAATTTCGTCTTGCCTTTGCATGATTCAGACATGGGCCTTACCTTTAAAAATCAATACTTGTCAAATAGCTACAGTGTTACTTGGGCAATCGTTCAAGAGTACAAACATAATTGAGCTCTCCCTCCCCCCTACCCCTGCTATGCTCTCACCTTGGTTTGTGACTCTGTTAGCCTAAGCAGTTGCTTTATTTGGCTTATTCTCTGAATTACTGTCTCGCGTGTGGTCATCTGTGCACACAGGCACATCAGCCCATTAGTACAACAGGGGAGAGAGGCAAACGAAACAGCGACTGTGGCCCTTGGTGGGGAACAGCCCGCAATGCTCTCAGTCCGTGCTGGCTGGCTTTGGACCCAGGTGCTGTGCTGTCAGTGTCCTGAGGGCAGGGCCAGGTGGAGGGGCTCCTCCGAGCTGGTTTGTGGTGGATGCTGAAGAAGGTCCCTCAGGCCAGTACCGTCTGTATCTTGGAGAAAGAGTAGTTTTGTGCTCTTAGACCTTTCTCGTCTAATACTTCGTAGGTAAATGAACTATTTTGTATGCTGTCTCAATATTTCTGTTACTGTTCACTGAAGTCACGCTGCTTCTGATCGCTTTGCACCTGCTTGTCTCCATTTAACTCTCTTGGGCTGCAGCAAGAGGGGAGACCGAGAGCAGATGGTCCAGAGGCACCCTTACACCAGCCCACATGCCCATGCACTGGCAAGGCAGGAACTGTCAGAGGCAGTGGCCACAATAATCCAGCAATCTCCAGTTGACTTTTGGGGACAGATAAACAGCCACTTCAGATGACAGCACGTCTTTTGTTCCTTGTGCCAAAGCTGACAAGGGAACAAAGAAATGAACATTTATGTCCTAGCAGGCAGTCCCAGCCTCAAACAGCCAGGGCAGAATCTGAAGTATGATACTAACCATATACAACCTCATCAGCACGTTATGTTGGTTCTGTCTGACATCCTGGCTGTTAGAAAGTTTGTAACTAGAGAACTAAGGCCAACTGAAACCGGGGGAAGATATTCTCATCTCAGCAAGCCAGCACCCCCCTGACACCCAAGCACTTGTGCGATTGAACGCCACAGTCTGGGCGGCTTGAAAGAAGAGCAGGCAGCTGGTGCACCATGGTGCTGTAATGGGCAGGAGGAAGAGAGGAAAGTAGTCACCTGGGGAAACCTCCTTGTTCAGGATCCCTCTGAAAAATGCTTCAGAGCCAAACACAGCAGAGAGCACCCATGTGTGAGGGGTGGCATGAGTGCTTCCCCACAGGGGCTTTAGGTGGCCGGAGTATGACTGACAGCTGGGCAGGAGAGGATGGGAAAGGCACGAACAAGTCTCTCAATGAAGTTGAGAGTCTTTATAGGTTGAGTAAAAACATACATTCAATCAAGAAAGCTTTTTTTCAAAAGGGTGCTTTTAGACTGAAATACTTTAAAATATTTCTTTACTAGAACAGAGTTCTTCTAGATGCTAGTTTCTGAGAAAATGTAGAGCCTTTTCACGTCTAACTTTGCCAAATATTGATTTCTCCTTTTTTTTTTGTAAGAGTAAAAGTGCAGCAGCAGAAACTACTATACTAAATATTGAATTTCTGCTACACCCAAAACATTGGTAAATATCATAGCAAGACAAATGAATGTCAAACTGTTAACAGGGGCTGAGATGTTAAATGGAAAAGATCTATTAGATCATTCAGAGCTCAGCTTGAGAGCTGCCTGCCAGAACAGTTACCCAGCAAACCTGTCTTCTCGGAAAGCAGAAGACAGCACCCAGTACAGATGGGGAAAAGGTATGCCCATTCTCATTAAAAAAAAAAAAACCAGGAAAGAACAGGCACTAGACTAGATGTTATTTAGTCTCCCAACCAACTTTTAGGTGAAATTTGAAAATCCAGTTTATCATATTTTTCTTACATTTGAAAAAGTATGGTGCTCTTCTGCCAGCCCCACTACCATCTGTACAGTTTTGACAAGGCAGAAATATGGACAAAATCTCAATACATTCATCTTCTGATACGAAGAAGCCACACACCCAAAAAACCCTCACCCCAACCCCTCCCCCCCCAAAAAAAAAACCCTTATGTCCAGAAAACCATAAGGCTAATTAAAGACTGGTAACTCTCAGGCATAATCAGTCAGTAACACTAAGCAGAAAAATGGAAATGGAAATGTAAAGAAGAAGGTGGGAGAGTCTCTGGTGGATTCACTTCACAACAGGTGAATTTGAGCAGTACACCTCGGGGAATGTAATGAACTGAGGTGACTCTGTATCAATTAACAGGGTTAGAAAAAAAATAATAATAGTAGAGATTAAAGTGAGGTTTAAGTTGGAACAAGATTCAGGGATCTCCTAAGCAATCCAGGGGCTGCACTTTTTTCCCAGTCCAGTTTTAAGACTCAGAATGGGCCACAAGCATAATTTACGCAAGGCTTTTGAGGTTTGCTATATATATATTATCGCAGTTTCAACAGCCCTAACTTAACAAGTCAGTTAATATTACTGCAAACCAGTGATTCCAATGGCTAATTTAGAAATGCCAGTTTAGAGAGCTTATGGTACCTGGCAGCTGTTATCTCTACAGTCAGACATACCTAGAAGGGACATGCTGTGAAAACAAAACACTTTTTCTATTTCTTGTGGATGTGGTCATCAGATCCACCGCTCTGACGCAAAGGGGAGCTCTGGACTTACTGGCAAGGCAGGATGCATCTGTGGTGTGACACTGTGACACATACGCCCAGGTAGCAGCATGTGGAAAGCTGGTATCCAAGATGAATGAATGCTTTTGGGGTCAGCGAAAGCCTTTGCAGGTTGCTTTGGTTGGTAAATATCCGGAGGAAACAGCGACTGGGGAATGTTTTATTTCAGCAGGCCTGGGAAGGGTGGCTTTGCTGCATGGCTGCAGGATGGTTTGAACTTGCTTCTTCAGCAGAGCCACCCAGGAGTAGGTTAGGTAGGCACTGAAATACACAACGGATCTTGTGGTAGCGGCTGCTGATCTGTGCTTGTAAACCACTTCCTTGACCTCGAATCGGAGCTGTGCAAGCTTTCATCTTGCTAGGTGTGCAGGTGGATGGATGTAGGATTTCACTTACACTCTTTTTACAAAACAAGGCTGTTAAGTCTCATTAGAAGCTGCTACTGTGACCTTCAGTATCCATTTCACTAATACAATTCTGTTTGCTTTCCAGCCTACCCCCAGATCTCTGTTAGCCTGCAGGAAGGCTCAGATGGCACCTCTCAGAAGGTGAGTGATGTTGGAGCCAAGAGTAACATCTGTGAGCGACACCCCAGTGGGGCCAGGCAGGCTTAGCTGAATCAGACAGAGGGACCTCCAAACTGACCAAGCGAGTCAATGTCAGCCATTCCTGCTCTTTCTCCTGAGCAGTTCACATCCCTGTGGCACTGAGCTGGTTCAGGGAGCACAAATTGGAGCTAGCTAAGGGCTTCTCTAGATGTGGGTGAAATCTGGTTTTGTGTTGGCCCTGGGCAAGGCTCCAGGACAGGTCTGAGAGGCTGTGAGGAGCTGATGGTGTTGCAAGGAGCTGTAAATGATCCCTTTCCCTCCCCATCTGCCTGCTACCTCCCCTACCCCACACCCCCCTACACTCCCCCACCCCCCCCTCCCCGGCAGCCTCAAGCTGCCCTCTCCACACTACACAAAATCTCTCTCCAAAGAAGGCCACCCCACTACCTGGGACATTGCTCTGAGGGACCAGGAAGCAGCAATCCCTGCCTACCATGCAGTCACCCTGGGGACAGGGAGGAGTGAGTGTTGTTGGAGCAGCGCTCAGGACATCAACATGGCCTGTGTGTTGATGGAAAGGTAGTGATCTCATCAGGTGTAACTCAACTGAAGCAACCAAGTGCAGGTGGAGGGACTGGAAGTAAATCTGAGGGCCCCAGTTTAGCACTGAGTAGTTACACTTGTGTTTTAGGGTCTCTGCTTTATCACCTGCTTGCCAATGGCAAAACCTAAAGGGAAAGTCTGCTATACCACACTGGCTGTACTTGGAATAAAATTTATTTGTAGCCCATATGACTGACTAGCAAGCCACTCTGGCTACTAGCTATGGCACTTGCTTCCTATTGCATCCATCTGGGTTGAAGCTTTTGGTCTGCAAGCATCCCAAAATAAGTAAGTTTTCTTTGGAAACAGCATTTGTGGGCAGGCAGAACCTTGTATTGACCATATCACAGAATCACAGAATCACAAGGTTGGAAAAGACCTTTAAGATGATCAAGTCCAACCGTTCCTGTCCTGAACTAAACCATATCCCTAAGTACCTCATCTACCTTTTTTTAACCACCTCCAGGGAAGGTGACTCAACCACCTCCCTGGGCAGCCTGTTCCAGGCCCTCACAATTCTTTCAGTGAAAAATGTTTTCCTAACATCTAATCTGACCCTGCCCTGGCACAGCTTTGTGCCATTCCCCCTTGTCCTATCACCTGTCACCTGGTTGAAAAGACCATCACCTACCTCTCTACAACCTCCCTTCAGGTAGTTGTAGGTGGTGATAAGGTCTCCCCTCAGCCTCCTCTTCTCCAGGCTAAACATCCCCAGCTCCCTCAGCTGCTCCTCATATGATTTGCCCTCCAGAATATCCTCCTGATGCCAAATCCATGATGAGTCAGTCAGGTCTGCAAAACCAGTATAATTTTCCTGGTGACTTACATCCAGGTGTCAAGTTGGACATTGCAGGCTTTTGTCTGTGCTGCCATTCTGAACCAAGCAAGGGGTGCCACTATCGTGGGGCCAGGTGATAGAAACTCTCCAAGAGCCTCTTGTCCATTCTTTACCTCCAAAAATGCACCATCCTTTCTCTTTTACACCCTTTCTTGCAGGGTTTAAATCTGGTTTGGATGTCAGATTTGTATTTATTAATAGGAAACATTTATAAAAATATAACGAACTAAAACTGCCTTAAAAATGAAGGGGTAATGAGGAGAAAAGAAGGGAAAGCAATTGAACTCAGAGGGGTTTTTTTCAGAGGGTTTTTTTTTTTTTTACCGTGGCAAGGAAAGAGTTTCAGCTGGGTAGTTTCAGGCTTCGTACTGAATGATTGACCTCTGCTGGCTGCAATGCATCAAGCCTGCTTTTAACTAAGTGTGTGAACCACTTTCTTCAAAAGCGGGAGCAAGAGGGCTTTGTTCTGCACTGAGTGGCACATGCTTGGGGTTTTGTTTGTTTGGTTTTTTCTTTGTTTAAAAGGAAAAGGCAATTTCTTGGTGCCAAGAGCTGCTAAGTAGATGTAATAGCGAACATCCAGGCAGCTAGAGGGTGAGACCTCCCATCCTGCTAGTGCCCAACCCTTCATCCAGCCTTGATTTTGAGGTCCTTCCCACCTAGTGCTTGATGAGAAGTTAAATTGAGCACAAACAAGGATTTTTCGGAGCTCCTGGCATACAGCCAGGACTGCTGCCTCTAAAGCAAGTAATTCCTTGCGACCCCTGGAGACCTTTTAAACGTCATACCCTTTACAAACGTACCCAATTTTGTATATTCAACATGCCCTTCTGCTAGGCAGTATTTTTCACGGGATTTGCCTCTGACTGAAGGATTTACATGTCAATCAGGAGGTGTCCCGTTCCCCCCACATGTGCCATGCCCACTACCAACACCAGTCTTCCTCCATGTGGGTGTTAGGCACTGGTGGTGGGAGGGCAGGGGGGTCACCCTATAGCTCTCCGGCCTCCGCACAGGACCAGGGAGGGTGTAGGAGCCCCAACATCCCCCACCTATCTCAGGGAGATGGGATTGTTCCTGGGCTCTCATTCAACAGTCCCCAACCAGAAAATGGGGTGGGGGTGGAGGAAATGCAATAAGGAAGCGAGCACTCCCTTCCCAAGTGGGGTGGTGAGTAAATAGGCTCTGCCTGTAAGCGATTTTGGAAGCTGTCAGTCAGGTCAGAAGAGCTAGAGGCTAATGACTGGCTTTTACTGCCCTGTAGCCTAATGTGAGCTGTGTGGTGAGGAAGGCATTTCCCAAGCCAAGCCTCCTGTGGTCCGCGGACAGAGTGAGACTGAGACTGTCGGAGCAGCCTGGAGGTAACACAACCTGTTGATCATACAATGGCACAGCTGTGGAAGTGGTTCCCAAGAAAAGTGATGGTTGCTCATCGGCTCCTGCCACAGGGACCGTGCAGGTGTCCCTCGGGGTGAAGGGGAGGAGCAGGGCTCCTCAAAGGGAACACCTGTTTTGCAGCCACAGCTGTTGCCCCTGCAATTGCCAGCGGTGGGAACAGTGGCTTGGCATAACCGAGCTGTTCTTGCCAGGTCTTCGATAGTGGCTTGGCAAAGAAACCTTCAGCCTTATGAGCTTGCTTTTCAGTACCAGTATTTTGCATAACTCTGCTTTATAGTTTGGAATGCAAGGAGAGTGTGTCGTAAGTTTTTGGGTTTGTTTTTCACCAGACATGTTTGTTGAGCAAGAAGACTGGCAAGACAGTGAAGGTTTCTATCAGCTGAGATCAACGCTGGTTTTGCAAAGGACCCATCAGGCACATAAGATGTTCGCGTGTGCATGTCTGTTTCCCTTCCTCAGGAATGAAACATGGACTGTTTCCTCAGAAGAAATATTTGTTTCCTTTGGTAAGTTTTTCATAGACAGGATGCATCTGAAACTTAAAACTTTAAGAAAGGCACTCATGTCTTCTCTGTTATTTAAAATGCTGAAGAAATGCTGAGTGTATGGAAGTTTTATTGTGCAAGTTAATCACACAGCTTGAACTTTCTGGCAGGTTTCTGAGCTCAAGTCTTTGCTCAAGACTTTAAATGAGCTAAGAAACTCCTGCACAAACATAAGACGCTTGCTGTTTGTTTAGGCAGTATCTTGCTGCAGTTCCTGTGTCCAAAAATACACTAGCTTAGCCACATGGCACCAGCGAGCTAGTATAACCATGTGTTTCTCACTGAGCACTCCTGGCAGAAAGTCTGCATGTGTGCAAGGAAGCTCTCTAGAAAAATCACACCCACAGGCTCAGGGATACATTGTGCATCTTCAGTGAAACCTGCAAAAGGCCCCTAAAACAGTCAAATAGTTTTGGGCAATGGAGAACCTCCCCTATAACCTGTACTGTAAGAATTAACCAGGTGATTAGGGAACTGTGGGGAAATGGTACCTCGAGGAGCGGATCAAAGCAGGAGATGTGTTGGTCAGGAGGTTTATGGCACTTTTGAGGACTTGTGGTGGTCGGTGAGGAAGGCAGAGTGATTTCCTTTAGCACCCTCTTGTGCATGCCTCATCTTCAGGTGCAAGCACACAGTTAACGCCTTTCTTTCCTCCTGTCCATGATCCTTGACACACAGACAGTGCCTGGGAACTGCTGCCGCCCCTTCGGAGCCTCCGCAGGCACGGCCCGTCACGGCAGGCGCCGCGGTGACCGCCTGCAGCTCTGCTGCGCTCGCTCCCGCCTGTGGATGCGCTAACCAACCGTGGTGTCTTCCCACAGCGGCGGGCTGCATCCCCTGCGAGTACAGCTTCAGAAGGAAGGGAGATAAATGATCATTTTTCTCCAAAATGACTCATTTCACCCAATTTGCCGTTTTGTAGTAATGTGTTCAAATTGGAGAGACGTCAATTAAAGACGTCTACGTTCTTGCCTGCAGGCTATACTAAAGCTGAGATAGATCCACATCGTATAAAAATGTTAATGTATTTATATGTGACAGGGAAGAAAGAATTAAATTAACTCTGGGAAGGTGCCATACTAATGCACAGGACGACACAAACCCCAAACTAAATTTTCAGCCTTTATAACAAAACCCTAGCTACTTTTAGGAACTGCTTTCATCTTTCTTTTTCTTTTTTCTTTTTTCTTCACAGACAATAAGTCTAATGAAGCCTCATCTGAAGCTTTTACCACCGTGACTTCAAAAGGTAGGATAAATTACAGAACAAAATAACTTGGGTTATGTTAGACATGCACCTATCAATTCCTAAAACTGTTGGAAAAATGTGGGTTGTTTTTGTCTGGATGGGTAGAAAGGTACCTCTTTCTGCAGCAATGACTTCAGGAGGAAATACAATAAACAGATATTTTGGTGATGTCATCTATCATAATTAAGCCCAAGCATAATTTACTCCAGCCTTGAGGGGCACTTAATTTTATTTCTGATGCTTCAGCTGGCATTTGAATATAGTTCTTTCAGCACTGAACTGATAATTAAAAATAACAGCCCTACTAATGGCTCTACCTTCTGCTTAAGTACACAGCCAAAATCCTCCACACTTTTGCCTAATTAAAGAACTGATGGGATGTTCCTTAATTTGTGTACATTTGGCAAATCTGCACTCTGCCTCTGCAAGTTTGTCTTATCGTCAGCTTATTGCAGACAGATAAATTGCTCCCTCAGCTGAGGCCCTTTGGAGACACCTCGGTCGGGGCAGCTCGCTCTGCTTTATGCAGGAGGCAGCTGCCTTTCAGCAGTGGGTCCCATGAGCATGTCAGAGGAACGCCGTAGACAAACAGCATGGGAAGAAGTGTGTTTTTCTATGTAAGCTTGCTTCTGTGAGCGTGGGTTGTGGCCCTGAGGGTTCAGCCAATGTCCTGATGGGCACCAGAAAGTTATCCCAGGTACCAGGGCTCCCCAAGAGGCAGACTTGGTCCTCCACTGGCAAGGTTGTCTCTCCAAGCAGCCCCTGCAGCTTGTGTCAGGTCACCACCCTGCTTCACCTTGCACACTCTGCAGAAACGTGCTGGGAGCTGGGCACACCTCAAGGTTGCCCACACTACCCTGGTCTTAGGCCTGCTGCACCTTTGGTAGGGGATCCGCCTACGGGAGCCAGCTACTCTGAAATCCCTGTTAGCACAGGCAGGGCTAAGATGCAATGTAAGTGGAAGAGCAATACTCAAAACAGTCCAAGGACATATAAATTCTTGCACAAGGTGGCAGCTGGAGAGTTGATGATTATCTACTCATGCTAAGATCCTGTCCACAGAGGGTCATTCCCTGTCCAACACCCTCCCAGCATGCCTGACTGGAGAGAGGTACTTGGGCTGCCTTCCCAGATATGTTTTTCTAATGGGGTGTGTGAGCTTCCACGGTTCATCTCCTTCGCAACCCCCTTTGGGGAGATTTAATCCTTCTTCCTAAGCTACTCAGTGGTACTTTGCCTCACCTCCTGGGGAAAAAAAATGTGAGACAGCTCTTGCTCAGGATGTAAATACCGCTTGGGCAGGAAGGTGTCTCTGCTGTGCTTGTCTGGCTGGTTAACAGTCCTTTACTTGGAAGGAATAAATTCCTCTCTCTCCCCTCCTTTGAAGACTAGGTGAGCATTTTTCAGTGCAAGGTGTCCCTGAAATTTCCCGTGAGGGTTGCAGTCGCTGAAATGCCTCATGGATGGAGCTATGCAAGTGCCACCAACAGGTCATATATTTTATTTCAAGCTGCATGCCGATAAGGTGCCTCTGTATGGGATAAAACCCTGTAACTTGCTTCTGCTTTTTGAGTTGAAGTCCCCAGAGATCCAAACATTTTTCCCAAAAACCTTGTTTCCCTAGGGATTTCACATTGCAGTTACCTCAAGGACTTCTTGTTTCTCACTGGACCACTTGGGTTGTACATTGAAATATCATTTGCAAATTGTGTGATGCACTGTCTCTCACTCTTGAACCCCCGAATGATCCATTTTTCTAAAGCAAAATAAACACCTTTCTCACTCTGAGTAAGTGTTTGCTTTGATTTGTTATAGACCTCGGACATTCAGCACTTCCATCAGCTGTCATGACTCCCTCAGGTAAGGGGAGGGGGGAGGAAGCCTTCCTTATTACTCAGTCAGTAGATGTATGATGTCTGCTTGACCTGTGCTTAAATCATGTACAGAGAGCCAGAGGCGTGCCAGGGAAAAGTCAGAGCGCTCGATGGCGGTATCAATGGATACCACCTGTGTGCTGTTGGATGGGAATCTGCCAGCTATGAAGTTACCCAGAAGAGATCTGGCACAAACCCTGCTAAAACTGTCGTGTTGGGACAGCATGTAAAATGGCACGCCGAATATCACATATTCTGCATTTTTACAAAATGCAATAAACCCCCCCCTACACAGCTATGGAAAAATTTACCCTAATATGAGAGGGAGGTGCATGTGATTAAAAAGTTAGAAGCACCACTTCCCTTGCCCCAGTGGCAGCACTTCATTCCCCTTCATTAATGACAAAAGAGAAATACCACTGCTTTGCCAGACCGTGCGTATGGATAACTGTATAAAACTGTCTTCAGCACGGGAGAGGAAAGCCCTTGAGAGCAGGGTGATCTCCTGGGCTCGTGTGGCTGCTGCGTGGTGCCAGCACCATCTCTGTCAAGGCCCTGGCTAAGTGGGGGAGCACCACCGTCAGGTGTGTAACCCACCCCATACACGTTGGATTGTGTGAAAGCATAAATAAATAATGCACAGAGCTTAGCCTAGATGAAGGGTCTGCATTCATAGAGTCAGCCATCTCTGACTGTTAGATGTTGGATGTTAGAAAAAAAATTTTTACTGAAAGAGTTGTCAGGGCCTGGAACAGGCTGCCCAGGGGGAGGTGGTTGAGTCACCTTCCCTGGATGTGTAAAAAAAAAGGGTAGATGAAGTACTTAGGGATATGGTTTAGTTTAGGATGTGAATGGTTGGACTTCATGATCTTAAAGGTCTTTTCCAACCTTGTTATTCTGTGATTCTGTGATTCTGTGACTGCCCCTTGAATTCGTGGGATGTGTTCTGAGCATTTTACCTTAACTCTGACAGCAGGCTTCCTGACACAGTTGGCATTTACCTGACAGTCACTGCAAGCTCTGTCATCTGGGTTGGTTTATGACTTATTAATATTATTTTTAAAAGATCCTATTGACTGAATGTGATACCATGTAATCTGCTTGTCTTCAGAGCATCAGTCAACACCTTTGGCTTCTCTGGATTTCACAAGTCAAGCAAGCTTGGCCTCTACTTCCACCACACCAGGTAACAAATTCAGCCAACGTGTTTTCTCTGGTGCCTCTGGACCGCAGGAGAAAGTTACGTAAACACAATAACCCTCTTGCACTCTTTGTAGCAAACAATTTAATATCCACCAAAGCCCTTTTCTGAGTACATTATGCACTAGGAGGTCCACAGTTCAAAAATAAGTACATGAGAGAATGCTGTCTTGTTTTCATCTTTTTTAATGCTCCCTTCAGAATATATATGTTATTTTCAGCAAGTGACTAGACCTCAAGTATATATTTTTGCAAGATTCATGCCCCATGTCTCTTTAATTAAATATCATGCAAAAATAGAATGACATTATAACTAGAAAAAGTGCAACCCAAACACTGGAGCACAAATACAAAGTACTGATAAACAAAATATTTACAGCAGATGACTCAACTCAATGACTGCTTCTCCGGGCTGGTGACCGTGACCTGTGGAGGGCAGGGTGACTCACTCCAAAGGGCTTAACCTCACTTTGCAGGGAACAGATACCCGCACCCTGGGGCTGGCAACAGCCTGAATCCAGAGGAGCAAGGTGAAGCTGTGAAGGTGGCTGGGTCCCGATCCCAAAATAAAGGGTTGCTGCACCCAGCAGGGTGCGTTTCCTTGCAGCACAGCCTGTCTGCAGATGCTTTTCTCTTTAAAGTGTCTTTCTGTCATGAAGCTCAGCTGTTGATCCCTGTAGGACTGGTTGCTTTTAAGCAGGAGTTAGAAGGGTGTCGGGGCTGCTCTCGCTGACAGCAAGGTGTGTGCGCTTGCTTCCACGGGACCTGAATAAACACAGGCATGTCACGCGGTCCCATTTCGGACACAAAACAGGCCACGCATAAGGGCAAGCACAGGCAGCAGGAGGAAGGGGTGATGTGGCAAGGCATTGTCAAATGCCATCTTCCCCTCCACAGTAGCACCAACGTTCTGGCTCAGCAATGATCCACTGCTGAGGCAGCAGCTGGAAAGAGTGAATCCAGCCCTGGGTATTTGGGGCAGCCTTGTTTTCCCACACAAAACAAAACCAAGTGCAACAGACTCAATTTCAGGATTTTGGGGGACATTGAATGTCCTCCTTCAGTTGTGTAACTCAATCCTGCAACCTTCTCTGAAAGCAGCACACAGTAGTCTATAACAGTATTTCCCTAGAGATGTGCAAGTGTTGTGATGGGCAGCGTGTGGGGTAATACTGGAGGCTTTGTCCTGCCCCAGCAGAGTGCTGTTTGGGAGCTGAGTCACTCAATGTAAGGCCCCAGGACATGAAGAGACTAGGTCAAGATATGCCAGGGGAGGAACATGGGCTGCAGCAGCACTGGAGTTAAAGCTTGCTGCTTCTCACACTAAACCTTCCCCATCCCAAAGTAGGGACACGTGCCCAGCCTGGCTGACAGCGGAGCAGCAAAGTGCTTGTCTGAGTGAACTGAAAGCCATTCTCTCTCAACAAACAATTTCATGGCAAAGCCAATAAATATACAGTGTGAATAGAGAAGATTCTCTGTGCTGGACTGAGGAGGTACGAGGTCAGAGTTGTACTGTAAGCTGGAGCTGACCCATTTCTCTTCTGTAAATGGCCCAGGAAACAACTGTCTTTTAATCAATGCCCCCAGTGTGTGGCAGTCATAGTGCACTGACCATGGGTTAGTGCTTCTCCTCTCTGGCCCACCGCTGGTTCCCACACTGGTGTCACCAGCTTCTTGAGCAGACCCTTTGGGCTGCAGTGGAGTCTGGTTGCCAAGTCCAAGTGTGTCATTGTGAATAGGGGTTTGGTTCATGCCCTGTTATTTTGTAAGTTTTTAATGAAAATCCAAGAGACAGCTGGCAATTAACAGGAGGGAAGAACACACAGATATAGGCGGGAGAAGGAGGAGGGGAGACAAAACCAAGGCTGTTAAAACTGCAGCCTGGTCTTTGCTCAGCTTTCACAATAGCTCCATCTCTAAGCCCAGAGATGCTCAGGCCTTCAGTGAGGGGTTAAATCTGCGTTTCACCTTCTCAGGTTTGTTCAGATGGCTTAATGATACTTTCCCAAAAATGAGACAGGTGTAAGGAAAGATAGATTCTCTTTAGTAAATGTGAAATAATCCTCTTGGGAAAATAGAGGTCTACTTGCTAACCACCATCTGTCTGTGTTTGAATATCAGATAAGTAGCTAGTTGAACTCTAGAATACTTAGCACTTCAAAAAAAGAATAAAAGAAAATGTTAAATAAGTTAGCATTTGGCATCAGACATTGCAACTGTGACTCCTGTAGACTAATTTCTTCAAAACTTCTCTTTGCCAGTTGGAAAAACAGTTTTTTTCTCACTAGAGCTGGTGAAACCCTGTCTAAAATCTGATTTATTCTGTTCATTGCTCTACTGGCTTCAGGTCTGTGGTAGTTTTGGCCCTGGCTAGAGGCCAGATGCCCACCGCAGTTGCTCCATCACTCCCCTTTTCAGCTGAACAGGGGAGAAAATATACACTGAGAGGCTCAGGAGTTGAGATAAGGACAGGGAGAGATCATTCTGCAATGAGCATCACAGGGAGAACAGACTCAACATGGAATAACGGAAATAAAACTCTAATTTATGACACTGCACACCCAGTGACACCAGAGTCCGGTAATGACCAGATCTTAAAGCACCTCCCCCAACCCCTCCCTTCTTAGCAGACTTCACTTTAGCCATGATTTTGCTCTCTTTTCCCCCCACAGTGTGGCACAGGGGGCGGGTGCAAAGAGTTTTGTCAGTTCCTCATGAGTTGTTTTTCTGGGAGAGGGTGTGGGAGGGCATTCCTCATGATCTTCCCCTGCTACACTGTGGGGTCCCACCCACAGGACACAGTCCTCCATGAACTTCTCCAACGTGAGCCCCTTTCCCATGGGGCTTCAGCTCTTCACCAGCTGCCCCAGTGTGGGTCACTGCTATGGGGCGCAGTCATAAATCATAGAATGTCTCTCAGTCTTTCAGGCCCAGACTGCTCCAGCCTGGTCCCTCACGGAGTCACAAGTGCCCCCAGAAAACCTGCTCAGGTGTGGGTCTCCCTCTCTCTCTCCAGGGGCTCCAGGTTCTGCCATGGGCTTGCTCCAATGCGGGTCACAGTGTCTTACATATGTCTCCACCTGCTCCAGCGTGGGGCCTCTTCACAGGCTGCAAGTGGGATCTCTGCTTCCTGTCCTCTTCCATGAGCTGTGGGGGGACAATCTGCTCCACCATGGGTTTCTCCACAGGCTGCAGGGGCATCTTTCTCTCCAGTGCCTGCAGCGCCTCCTCCCACCCTTTCCCTGGCCTTGGTGCCTGCACAGCTCCTTACATCTTCTCACTCCATTCTCTGGTGGCAAAAAGCGACTGCTTGTGTTTTTTTCCTCCTAAATGTGATTCCCAGAGGCACTGTGACTGTCGCTGATGGGCTCAACCTTGGTCAGCAACAACTCCAGCCTTGAGCCACTGGTGTTTGCTCTGTCGGGCCTGCAGAGAGCTTCTGGCTGCTGCTTTGCAGAAGCCACCCCTGCAGCCTCCCTTCTTGCACCAGAACCCAGCCATGTAAATCCACAACAAGGTTGAAGCAAGTAAACACACTTGGAACTACTGAGTTTCAGATGGAACTCAGCTGAAATCCAGAAAAGTCATGTTAAATGCCCCATATGTTTTCTCAAAGTTTATTCATCAATCTCACCAAACTCCTCTTAAGTTTCTAGCTTATGCTAGACTTTCAAACCCGACACAGAGTTGTGTGAGGCTTGTCTGAAGGAACACAGCATCTCAAGTGGTAGATTACAGCTGTTTGACCTCGTTAGTCAAGAAACAGGGAAGAAAATGAAACACAAGTGATAGGGTCCTCTACAGCAAGTTTACAAATTTGTGTGTTTTTCAGCAGGAGAGTTGATTTCTACCACAGAGACAAAAAGTTACACGGGCAGCAAAGCATTCAATGAAAGCTGGACAACAGCACGTGAGTAGATGATGCATCTCCTTTGTTTTGTAGGACAGTAACCAGGGAGTTCTGAAGCCAATTACTGGTGCTGCAAAGTGCAAAATATAGCACCAACCTAGTAAGTGCTGCGTTCACAGAATCGCAGCAGGGCAGGGGTTGGAAGGAATCTCTGAAGATCATCTAGTCCAACTTCCCTGCTAAAGCAGGAACATCTGGAGCAGGCTGCACAGGACAGTGTCCAGGTGGGTTTTGAGTATCTCCAGAGGAGGAGACTGCACAGCCTCTCTGGGCAGCCTGTGGCAGGGCTCAGTCACCCTCAGAGTAAGGAAGTTTTTCCTCATGTTCAGATGGTGGAATTTCCTGTGTTGAGTTTGTGCCTGTTGCCCCTTGTCCTGTCAGTGGGCACCACTGAAGAGAGCCTGGCCCCATCCTCTTGACACCTGCCCTTTAGATATTCAGAAGCATTGATGAGATCCCCTCGCAGCCTTCTTCAGGCTAAACAGCTCCAGCTGTCGCAGCCTTTCCTCATACAAGAGATGATCCAGTCCCCTCATCATCTTTGTAGCCCTCCACTGGGGTCTCCAGTAGTTCCTTGTCTGTCTTAAACTGGGGAGCCCAGAACTGGACACAATATTCCAGGTGTGGCCTCATCAGGGCAGAGCAGAGGGGGAGGATAACCCCCCTTGACCTGCTGGCCATACTCTTCTCAACACACCCCAGGACACTGCTGGCCCTCCTGGCCATGAGGGCCCACTGCTGGCTCATGGAGAGCTTCCTGACCACCAGGACTCCCGGGCCCTTCTCTGCAGCACTGCTTCCCAGCAGGTTTATACCAGCTTTTCCGTACTTCCACAGAAGTGACTCCCCAGTTGCACTGAGTTAGAAGATAAAGGCTTGAGTCTTTTAAGCCGTCAGGGATGTGCAGCAGCAAAAGAGGAACAAAGAAATTTTTGAGTGTCCTGGGCTTATTAGACATATTTAATTTAATAATATTAAAATTGAGAGAGTCGCTAGGCAAATGTAGTGAGTACTGAGGGTAGTTTATAGATTAAACTACTGGAGGAGCAAAATAAAATCACAGAGCAGCAATGAAATAATGAGATAATATGGGGCAATAAATGCTGGCTAATAGAACATTCAAAGGCAGCCTCATTAAAGATCAATATATCAATTAAAAACAACCTAGGGGTGGACATTTTTTCACAAATCTGTCCTTTATAAAATCTCTGCTCAGCAGCAGAAAGCCAGAAGTTACTTTATTTTTTAGCATCTCGGTTTGCCTGTGTGCTTTCAGCACAGGCAGGACCCATCAGTGAGCTTTCCCATTTGCATGGCAGTTGTCTTTTCAGCAAATGGAGCAGCCACCCTCAGCAAGTACGCCGATGATACAAAGCTGGGAGGGGTGGCTGACACGCAGGACACTGCGCTGCCATCCAGCAAGACCTGGACAGGCTGGAGAGCTGGGCAGGGAGAAACCAGATGAGGTTTAATAAAAGCAAGTGTAAAGTCTTGCACCTGGGGAGGAATAACCATCTGTATCAGTACAGGCTGGGGGATGACCTGCTGGAGAAGAGCTCTGTGGAGAAGGACCTGGGGGTCCTGGTTGATGACAGGTTGGCTATGAGGCAGCAGTGTGCCCTGGTGGCTAAGAGGGCCAATGGGATCCTGGGATACATCAGGAAGAGTGTGGCAAATAGGTCTAAGGAGGTGATCCTCCCCCTCTACTCTGCCCTGGTCAGGCCCCACCTGGAGTATTGTGTCCAGTTCTGGGCTCCCTGGTATAAAAAAGACAGGGATCTCCTGGAGAGAGTCCAGAGAAGGGCTACGAAGATGATTAAGGGCCTGGAACATCTCCCGTATGAGGAAAGGCTGAGTGAGCTGGGACTGTTCAGCCTGGAGAAAAGAAGACTGAGGGGGGACCTAATTAATGTTTATAAATATCTTAAGTATGGGATGCAGGGGGAATTGGCCAACCCCTTTTCAGTGGTCTGTGGGGACAGGACAAGGGGCAATGGCTGTAAACTGGAGCACAGGAAGTTCCGCACCAACATGCAGAAGAACTTTTACACAGTGAGGGTGACAGAGCCCTGGCACAGGCTGCCCAGGGAGGTGGTGGAGTCTCCTTCTCTGGAGATATTCAAGACCTGTCTGGACGCCTCCCTGTGCAATATGTGCTAGGGAGCCTGCTTTGGCAGGGGGGTTGGACCCAATGATCTCTTGAGGTCCCTTCCAACCCCCACGATTCTGTGATTCTGTGATTCTGTGACTCTGTGATTCTAGACCAAAGTCTTGTGAGAACTTCTAATGCTTCACAACCCTGCTCTCACACAGCTTGCTGGTTGTGATTTTTTTGCAAAAAGCATTCCGAATTGCACTGCTTTTTGCAGGAGGTACCATGCACTGCACCACTGCACCCTACAGCCATGCCCACCTGACCACCTGCTGAGGCATGGCCTTCAAAGGTCCTGCATCCAGCAGCTGTAATTGAGGACAATTTCAGCGTGCATGGGCCCGCTGAGGCATCCCAACATGTGTCCTGGTGCACTCCCAGGGCCACCAGGCTTGTATAACAGGGATTATGATTATCAGCTCACTCCTCAGAGGCTCTAACACAAGCCATTATGTAAATAATAATAAGTGGTGCTTGTCAGCACGCTGTACAGAGCACAGTCCTACAGGATCCTGAAGCGTGCATCCATTTTTTTTTTAGTATGTGACTTTTTAAAATACCAGATCTACCATGCTTATTCCCATAAAATTTAATGCCTAAGAAACAAGGAGAAAATAAGAACTGATTAAATTAATGTCCAAAACTTTCAGTGAATTTTTAGCGTGCCCTAAAACTGGATTGATTTTGGTAGGGCTCTTCAATGCATACACAGACACACACACACACATATATATACACACACAAACATATTTGAGTGCTCAATCAGAACCAGCACCTTATAAGAAAGAGATTTCACTGGCTCAGTCTGGTTACTCATTTACGTCATTTAAACAGTGGGTTTTTTTTCCCTTGGATCTGTAAATCAGCAATTATACTAGAGACTTTCAGGTATCTGTTATTTCATTTGCTGTTCGCATCAGAGAAAAGCAAGTGGTATAAAACAGCCACAGTTGAGCCTAATGGAGCAGTCACGTCCAGGCTTGTAAGATAATTGAAGGATATTATTTCTTTTCATACAGGTTTGACTGATTCCACCACTGAATCCTCACAAAGCCTCAGGAATGCCACACGCTCCTCCAGGAATACAACCCTGGTGCATCGTAAGTGCCGTGGCAGCCCTGGAGACGCTGTGCCATTGTCTAGTGGCATGTTTTAGCTATTATTTTGGAAAAAGCTAATGTAGAGTTGGCTAGAAAAAACAAGAATGTATCCTTAGGTTGCACTGATCTTTAACATAGGTAGCTTAGCTGTATTTGGAAAGGCAAAATACCTGTCTGCAAACAGACGAAAGATGATCTTTGTGGTTCAGACACAGCACTTGACAGAGGAGACTGAGGTTTCACTCAGTCATAGCAGAGGCAGACTCTTTGTGTTGCTGCTAAGCCACTTAATATCTTTAGCTTTTTCATTACCATCAAAGAGGTAAAAACCTTACCATTCTCCCAGACCACTGTGCAGCTCAGTCCTGGCTTGCCAGAACACCTTAATAGGTGTTACCAAATAATTTTTTTTTTCTTTTTTCTTTTCTTTTCTTTTCTTTTCTTTTCTTTTCTTTTCTTTTCTTTTCTTTTCTTTTCTTTTCTTTTCTTTTCTTTTCTTTTCTTTTCTTTTCTTTTCTTTTCTTTTCCTTTTCTTTTCTTTTCTTTTCTTTTCTCTTTTCTTTTCTTTTCTTTTCTTTTCTTTTCTTTTCTTTTCTTTTCTTTTCTTTTCTTTTCTTTTCTTTTCTTTTTTCTCCTTTCCTTTCCTTTCCTTTCCTTTCCTTTCCTTTCCTTTCCTTTCCTTTCCTTTCCTTTCCTTTCCTTTCCTTCCCTTTCCTTTCCTTTCCTTCCCTTTTTTCTTTTCTTTTCCTTTCCCCTTTACTTCCCCCTTTCCCCTCCCCTTCCTTCCTTCCTACCTTCCTTCCTTCCTTCCTTCCTTCCTTCCTTCCTTCCTTCCTTCCTTCCTTCCTTCCTCCCTCCCTCTTCATTCTCTCTCTCTTTCTTTCCACATTTTTTGTTAACACTAGGTTGTAGGCCAAAAATGTGGGCATCTTGCCAAGTGAATTCCAAAACCCTGATTCTAGAATTTGATTTCCAGTCTTCAGCAGGGTGAATAACAGTGGCTTCAAATCACAACCTTCATTTACAAAAAAAACCCCACAACCAACCAAACAAAAAAGTTACTAAAAAATGTTCTGTGCCTGTATCTTTTTAGGTAACCTGACCTTCAGCATCACAGAGCAGCCAATCTCAGTTACCAGAGGGAAAGATTTCTTTACTACCAGCAGCCTGGTCAATAGTACTGGTGAGGCATTATCCTACAAATCCTCTTGTATTTGACCAGAGGAGTTCAAAAAAGGGAAAAGAAATTAAAAGATGAGTCACGATTGCTGTGTCCCCACTCTGTGGATTGTTGCAGGCTTTTGGCATTCCTGCCTTGTCCCTGCATCCCCAAGCAACATCCCAGTGCATGTTTTCTTCCAGCAGCAAAATTTGGCCAGTCACGCTCCCACGCCTCAGGGGCCACTCACGGCTCATGCAGCACAGTGGACTTGGTCCTGGCCATGGCACTGGTTGTCACTAAGACCCAGGCTGGGTGATGTACCAGTATGACCAACCTTGCAAAGGGTCAGCACACCAGCACACTGAGGTGGTGTCCCACAGTGACTCTTGTGCTCCAGCCCGCTCTGTCCCCCAGCTGACTGTTGCACTCTCTGCAGCAGCTGGAGGAGGACCATACTCCTCCTCTCCTTCCTCCTAGTAGTTGGGACCCTGAGGGCACCTCTTTCAACCACCAGCATCCCAAAGGGTGGCTGTGCAGAACCAATGGTTTTCAGATCAAACACTCGCCAGGCTGTGCCTGAATAATCTCCTCACATGAACCGGTGGGTGGCTGAAACCAGACCACAAAACCCAACGAGTTCAGCCCCTAATTTAGCGTTTGGGATCCTCAGCCTGGGAACCCGTCAGTCCGGTGTTGATATGGGGCTGCGTTGTCACCGGTACCGTGTCTGGGGTGAGGGTGGACAGTGACCACGGGCAGCAAGCCCGGATTTCCCTCCTCTCTGAGGACGTTTGTCTGAGCTCTGTCTTGTGTGTCCCTTCCAGGCAGCACGAAGAACATGAAAGCCAGTCACTTCCCCTGGCCAGCAGTGGTAGCTGTCCTGCTCCTCTTCTGCAGTTTCCTAATAGCTTTAGGCATCAGGAAGTGGTGTCAATACCAGAAAGAGATGTAAGTATGAGGGAGGGGAACCACTGGGGCTGGAGGGGTGGCACAGAGGACAGCACAAACTAACCAAGCTCTTCAGATTCACATGTTTTCTTTTGAGACAACCAAGAGCGCATGAGGCCTGCAAGTGCCTGGCTCGCTAGTGCCCTTTTTTTTTATACAGCAGTATGAAACGTGGAGTGTTTTCAGTCCTCTCAGCTCTTCTGTGGGTTATCTATAAAATAAACTTTAAAATAAGAGCTATGTTTAAAATAAGAGCAGTTTCAGGGTGTGAGGGAAGAACACAAGTCAACTTGTTTTCCCCAGAGCCCCCCAGTTCTATTAGCCTCCCTGCCAGCTGCTTTTGCTCTCTCATTTTGCATGGTTACTTGAGGACATGTTTTAATGAAATTGTACTTCTAGGGCAGCCCTATTTGAGTTGTGAATAAAATATGTGGAAGTAGGCTACCTGAAACAATGCCAGTCAAAGCTGCACTGATTTTGTCATTACTACCAACATTTAATTCCTGGCTAAAGAACTCAGAGATCTACTGATGAAAGCAGTATCTAAGAGCCAATTATTTTTAATCTTACTAACATTACTAAAATGTTTGAAAAATCATGGTGATAAGGAATCATTTGTAGTTCTAGAAACCCCTTTTGAAACACGACCACAAATCCTGTATATTGAAGGTAAAAATGGGATTTCTCTCCACCCACACCCACCCCTCACCCCCGCCCAGTTTTGGGGCAGGACCTTTCTTTATTTTGGCCCATTAGCTGACAACAAAAAGTTGGGAGTCTTTAGATATGCCTGTAGAGAGCAGTATGGGCAAAAGATCTCTGCAAGTTTTTTGAATGGTTCACCAGGACCATGATCTGTTCTTTCAAAGCATGAATAAAGTAAAATTGTGAGGTGGGAGCTGAGAAGGACAAACGAATAGGAGGAGGTGGTGCGCTGGGGCTGCAGGGCAGAACCTGGGGAGTCGCAGTACGTAAGAACAAATGTCAGGTGCTCTTATGATGACTTAGTGTCCATCTGCCTCCGCCTGTGAATGTTTTACAACAGTCTTTTCTATGGCTTTTGTGTGATAGCGTGTTTTTTCTCTTCTATTTCAGCATGAACAGACCTCCATCTTTCAAGCCACCGCCACCTCCGATAAAGTACGTCTCCATGGTGGAGTCTGATGGGACACCCCCGTCCTGCCACGAACTGGAACACCTGTAACGTCGCCTACACACACCCCTGGTGTAGCGCGCAGGAGGCTGACACAAAGGCTCTGTCTTTAAAACAGTGCTGGCCAGGGGTCGGTGTTAATGACCCATATTAAAGTTCAGAGCACCGAAATGGCATTAATGCTGGAAGCTGAGCACTCCTGAGGACACCTACTCCATCCCGCCTCTCTCCATGCACGCATTACGTTAACACCCTTATGAGTGTCACTGTGAGATTACATGAGCTTAGTTTGAGTTGGGCAATCGGCTGGGAATTTGCTGCCTTGTTAATGGGAGCAGATTAACACATCACTCTGCCAGTCTGCCTGAAGAGCTCGAAGCTTTTTGTTTTACCAAGTGTATAGAGAGGACTACTCTGCTGTATGGACGCATACATGGGAAATGTTGGCTTAACACAAGATTTTTGATACCCTGTGTGAGCCGTTCTTACAATTATTACTTTTGCCATACAAATTTTGGCTAATATATGACCCAATATCTAATTTCCTATGAAACCAAACAAAAAATAATCAGCCCCTACATGGAGAGAAAATGGTCCATGCCTGTTTTCACAGGGGTGCAGCACAGGGTGGCAGGGACCGGTTGGTGAGATGAAAGGCCCCAGGGCAGGCCTGGCAGAAGTGTTCATGAAAAAAACTCAGCTGCCATTGGTGAAGTCATGAGAGAGACTCAACTTTGGGCTCATATATAAGGCACCTGTGGACCAGAGAGTTAAAAGCTGTAGTGAGTAAGGACCCTAAAACCAATGGAAAATGCCAGTCCTTTTGGAACCGCTGTGCCTTTGAGACAATAATTATTCTTGAGCCTGATTTTCTGAAATTGTATTTACAGTACCTGCGAAGACAAATGTAATATAATCATTTTATTCTCCTTTCGTCTTAATGAGCTTCTGTCATTTGCTGCCTCCACATTTTTCAAGACCTCAGGGGTAGTGTCCCAGGTGGCTTAAGCCCATGGAAGGGATGGTCCAATCTACCCCTATCCTGCCCGGGCCATGTAGCTCCTCACATTGGCACTAAATGATTAAATGACCGTGCCACGTGTGGGAGCAGCTCAGCCCCCTGCACAGTTCTCAGCCAGGTCGGCAGCTGCGTGATCGCTGATGCAGGGCTTGAGAACTGCAGTGGGAATGCTGCTGATGGCAGCAGTGTGGTTTTATGTTACCGTCAGACAGCCAAGAAACTGTCCCTCCAATCTTGTTTGAGAATGTATTGCTACCACAATGGTATTTCTGTAATTAATGCAAATTAACTAAAATTCAATCATGTCAAGCTTAAAAATCGGTATTCTGGTTTAGAAAGGGGATTTGCTTTATTTACTGCTAAGTGCCGGTCAATGAGCATCAGGGTTCAGAGCACTGTGTTTCCCGGGACTTTGGATGAAGGAAAGACTTACTGGAAGTAATGATCTGACAGACCTTTTTAAAGTGCTCTGTTATATTATTTACCTTACAGCACAAGCAGTTCTAAATCCATCACTAGGGGATATCTGTGCCGAGCAGGAAACGCTTTCCTTCCAACAAAACTACAGAGACTTGTGTGTATGTATGACTATAGAGACTTTGCATGTATGGAAGGCTCGATACTAATTTGAGTGTTTCTTGTCAGTATGTGGAAGTGAAGCAGCTTTGTCACACTTTCAGTCATTGCAAAAGAAGGCACCGTTTTTATTCTTCAATAAATCAGGGGGGAGATGGGCAGCCATGTTCCAAGGCTCCCCTGCAGAAAGCCAGGACTTTATTCCTCGTCATTAGGTAAGGATGTCTGCCCGTTGCATACCTACCAAAGAGAGGTTATTTTATCATATCAGATATTTTAATCCCCACAGTTGCTTCAGGTGGGACATATTCCCTCCAACACTGAGGTTTTGCAGGGTGCCTTGAGAGGTGCTCAGCCTTGTCATGATTTCCACTGCTACATCACCAGACTGCAAAGAGAGAAGCTATCAGGAGCCTTGTCCCGGTCATCCATCCATGCATCCATCCATGCATCCATTCCCCCGCACATCCCCTCCTCCTGCCCCAAGGCTGCTGCTGCTTGCACACATCTGGATGAGCAATGTAAAGATACCCAAAGATCTCCAGGCGGCTGCCGCCTGGCCGAGGAGCACTCCCACCCTCTCCGAGGGAGCCTTCCTCAGGCCGGCCCGCCCTCACCCCCCCACCCCCAGGCTGGGCACCGCAGCCGCGCTCCCGCCGCCCACCAGCAGGTGGCGCCGCAGCACCGCAGCCGGCGGCGAACGGGGCCAGTTCCCTCCCCCGCCCCGGCCCGGCCCGGCCCGGCCGCGCTGGGGAACCGGCCAGAGGCAGCGCCGGGCGGTGCCGGGGGGTGGAGGCGCCTCCTGCCTGCCCGTGGCGGATCGGGGCTGACGGACGGGGACAATGCTTCCCCGCCCCAGCCAGGGGAAGGGGCGGCCCTCGCCGCGGGACCTGGGTGAAGAAAGTTGGCGAGGAACGAGAGGCAGTCCCCACCTGCCAGGCCCCGCTGCCCATGTTTCCGCAGCTAAACTGAGCGCAGGGTGGTTTCCATTCTGACTTCATTTGGGGAAAAATACCCACCTCCCAAGCCCGTATTTTTGGCATTAGCTGCCCCAGTGTGCAGGCTTAAACCGTTCAGCTTGGACATGGCTTCTGACATGACCCTGGAATAATTTGGCCCAGATCCAGTTACCAGATGCTTCAAGAGGCTTCAGGAAGCATCAAACCAAAGCTTTTCTGTAAGAGTGAAGGGTTCAAAGCTTGATGCATGGGTGCAGAAAAGGGTTTCTTTAAGAGTCTTGAGTGTTACGTCAGAGTCTGAGGTCACACAGAACACAAACGTGATGCCGTGGAGTGAGCGGTGTCTGCTGTGTGTGGTCTTGGATACGTGCGTCCGTGCAGCTGTGAAAGCAGCACGCTGGAAGGCTAGGCAGCAAGGTGTTTCACGTATGAGTGGCTTTCATCTGCTTCTGGGGAGACAGGAAATGCTGCAGGTTAGGGGAAAAACAGGATAAAAGCAAGAAACTTATTTCTAGTATTTGCCTTCAGTTCCTGCTGTGCCTCGTGTAGTCAGTGGTGGGGCCTGGGGACTTCAGTGGTGGGGGCAACACTTCCCAGCGCTCCGCAGTCCCTATTTCTACCGGTTGCATCCAGGGGATGCTGGGCTCTGCTAACCGGGGACAGAGGAAAGATTGTCAGCCCTGTGCCCGTGGAGTGTGTGGGGCAGGCGGGTGTCCTCAGCCTCTGCATGGTTCCCATATCTCTGACAGGAGCTTAGAGGTTGCCCTGGCCCTGACATGCCTGACAGCTGTCCTGCCAAGCCTTGATCCTCCTGAATTACCATTTGCCTCGCTCTGACCTTATCGCTCTCTACAACTGCCTGCAAGGTGGTTGCAGAGATGTCGGGGTTGGTCTCTTCTCTCCAGTCACAAGCGATAGGCTTAGCATTGCACCAGGGGAGATTTAGGTTAGATATCAGGAAGAATTTCTTTACTGAAAGGATTGTCAGGCACTGGAACAGGCTCCCCAGGGAGGTGGTGGAGTCACCATCCCTGGAGGTATTTAAAAGATGCAGAGATTAAGTCCTTAAGGACATGATCTAGAGGTGGGCTAGTCAGGGTTAGGCTGCAGTTGGACTTGGTGTTATAAAGGGTCTCTTCCAACCCAGGTGATGATTCTATGAATCACAAGTTTTTTTAAAAAAGCATTGCAGTGGCTTTTTCTCACAAGGCACCTTTTGGTCCTGTAAATTAATTAAGCTCGGCTTATTTATTTAAGCAGCACCCCTATCGTTTGCACAGTGTGCTCCAGTCACTGCAACACGGGCAGGAGCATGGTGGTGCCTGGGAAGAGGCTTTGGGAGAGCATGGACTGCCTGGCTGTCCCAGAGTCAGACTTGTTCGTTAACAGTTGGTGTTAATAGGCTTTGCCACTGGGATTTCCTGGGGAAACAGCCCAGCTTAATGCAACCCCCCAGAGTTTTCTCTTTTAGGCAGATGTTCTCCTTGTTGCAGCTGTGCTGAAAGCCCTGTGAAGTGCTTTGGCTTCATTGTGATGTTTGTGTTTGTTTTAAAAAGCTGTGTACAGAAATGGTACCTGCTAACCAGAACAGGGTAGTGGCTGACTTACGTAGCCTTTGCTGGATTTAAAGCGGCTTCATATCAGAGCAGGCAAACATTAGAAAGATCTATGTACACTTAAAATGCCAGAAGAAGTACTATATGAAGGAGAAATTTTGGGTTATTTATTGTTTATGTTAGTAGGTAATTCTTCCTGACTCTGCAGGTAACTTTCAGCCAATAGAAAGCTTCTAAAAAGCTCTGCAGAGGGATAATGATTACTTAATCCTGTCTAAGGAGATTTTAATGGAAATAATATGAAATCATATTATATTTAAAATAATTCCTTAAGGACAAGACAAAGCTCGGGGAAGCCCCCAGCAAAGATTATTTGATTTCAGGGAACATCGGATTATGCCTTTAAAACTCCTCTTCCATCTGTTTCCTAGCACATGATGTTTTATCTCTTTCCTTTCAAAGCTGCCCTTACCAGCTTGCCCCGGTAAGATTTTTAACTGGGGGGGGGGGAAGTACTGAAGTAACTTTTTGCCCCTTGATTCCTTTCCAAACGGGGGGTGGGGGGGATGTCCAAATTAACTCTGGCATCCTACACAGCTTGAAACACCCTCATGCTGTGCAAATGAAGCATTGAATAACTGGCTGTTGTCAAACAGGCGACTGGCAGAAGCCAGGGCTTGGCTTAGAGAGCCGAGCAAACAAAGGCGAGAAGAGGGAAGCAGGTAATACACTGATATGAACGGACACTGAGGCTATGAGTGGTGGACGGAAAAGAGGAGGGGGAGAAGTCAATATTGCAAAGGATATATTTTATGATAGACATCTAAGTGTTTGTGGTGGACTTAGGAAGTGTGAGGAGTGCTGTGATAGTCACGGTGTTTTTCTGACTCGATGGAAAACGGGAAGCGAACCACCGCCATTTGGTCTCCCGCACTCGCAGAAGCGGTGTTTTAAATGCAGCGTTGCCTGCTGCAGAGCCTTGTGATTGAGTGCGTCTGAGGGTTTTAAATGTTAAATAATTCCATTACAGTCAGGGTAAAAATGGTAATGAACAGCTTGGAAGAGTCTGAGTATACTTACATGAAACGTTGAGCAATTAGCTTCTCTCCGTGAGAGCGAATCCTGCAGTTTTCTCCTCATCAGTAGCAAAGTGACCTTTAAAATATGTGAATGACACAGAAGCCGTTTCAGTAACTTATTTGATCTATTGTCTGCTGATAAATCGCGTGTAAGGGTTTGTAATTTACATGGTACAGTAGATCTGGGACTGAAATGGAAGATTTTGAAAACATTAACTGGAAGCTTTTTAACAGTAGCGATGCGCCCCATGGAATAATGGGACATGTGTTTGTAGGAAAAGCAAACAAGCATCGTGCTACTGCAGAGCTTCACAAGCAAGCAGGAGACCCTGACCTGATTGCCTTGGTCGGACGGAGGCCCTGGGAGAGTGGATAACAAGCTGCAAGATAAGACATCCTGATTTACAGGAAGCTGCAAGATAAGACATCCTGATTTACAGGAAGGTGCAAGATAAGACATCCTGCTTAACAGGATCTTCCTCCCAAGATAAGACATTGTGAAACAGGAACATTCCTCCTTGTGATTTTGCTGCAGCTGCAAGATAACATAGTAGTTTTAATTTGCCTAGAAATAGCTAAAAGATGAAGTTGTATTAACCAATGAGTCTAGGAATAGCTAATAGATGAAGTTGTACTAACCAATGAGTGTGGGACGCGACATAGATACTAAGCAATGGAAATAAAGACACGTAGCTTGCTTGTTGTTAGAAATACTATAAAGCTTATGGAATATTGCTAATAAATCGAACACTTTGCTTGCATCAAGCGGTGTCCCGTCCCTCAGTTGCGGCAAATGGTGACCCCGACGTGATTCGGTCCGACGTGATTCGATCCGAAAAGGAGCGAACGGCTCGGCGTTCGGAAAGGAACAGAACTGCCCATCTGGCAGCCGGTCGCAACTCCCGCAGAACTTCAAGGAGTGACTTGCTGAAAAGGAAGCAGAAGCCGGCTAACAATCCCTCGGTGGAAGGAGGTGAGCTGCGGGTAATCGGAAATGGGGGGGCAAGTTTCCACCCCCGTGGAAAGGGACGTATATGAACTTATGAAAGCCTTGCTGACAAAGCATGATAAGACTATATTGGGCCATGATCTTAAATGTATGTTAAAATGGGTCCAAGTAAAAATCCCTGACGTTACTGCGTCTAATATTTTTACAACGGAAATATGGGACAAAGTAGGTATTAAACTATGGGACGGAGCTACGAAGGGCGACGCCCAAGCACAAAAATTACTCCCTTGGTGGAGAATTATTTTTGAAATCTTAAAGGAACAAGAAAGCTCTCATAAAGGGGATCCACCTTCTGAGACTGATCATAACGGGAAAGACCCCGACCTCAGTCCCTCTGACCTCCCTTCAGCTCCGCCGGCACCAACCTATTCTGCCCCTGAACCCAAAACCGAACCCATACTAACGTCAAAACCGTCTCTAAGAAGGAGGGCTTTGGCAAACTACCCTCCAGAAGACGACCCCTTTGATCCCGGACCTATAGACCCGGAGGATGAACCCGACTTGTTCCCCCCTGACCCACATAATGTATGGACTCAGATAAAAAAGCAGGCGTTAAGGGAGGGGGAGTGGGAGGTGGCACAAAAAATTGTAGCACCAGTTGTGTACCAGGGACGGGGAGCTCAATGGGAACCTTTGCCTTTTGCCGTAATTAAGGAATTGCGCCGTACGGTCACGGAACATGGTCTCTCTTCTCCTTATTTTGTCACTATGTTGTCATCTGTTTTTGATACCTACATAATGACACCTCATGACTTAAAATCTCTTGCACAATTGCTTTGTACTCCTATGCAATATATGTTGTGGGAATCTCAATGGAGACAGGGGTTGCAAACCCTTTTAACTACTTACATAGGGAATAACAATCCCAAAATGGCAACATTAACAATGGAACATTTAACGGGGACAGGGCCATATGCTGATCCCGTCACCCAGGCCCGAGACATTCCAAGGGAAGCCTTAAGAGCTTTACGTGAAGAAGCAAAAAAGGCACTTCTGAAGATCCCTGATCCTCAGAAGCCGCAAAAGGCTTTTACTGCTATAGTACAAGAACCTAAAGAACCTTATATGCAATTTATAGATCGATTAAAATTAGCGCTAGAAAAACAAATTGAGAATGCAGAAGCAAGAGAAATATTACTTTTAAAATTGGCAGTGGAAAATGCTAACACCGATTGTAAGCGAGTTTTGCAAACCCTGCCAAACGGGAACCCTACTCTAATTGAAATGGTTGAAGCATGTAATCGTATAGGGACAATTGATCATAAATTTGAGGCCATGGCCGCCGCTTTTGCCGCTATGCAACCCCCCCCTACTTGTTTCAATTGTGGGAAGCCTGGACACCTTAGGAAAAATTGTCCGAAAAAACCACAAACAAAAGCCCCCAGTGTTTGTCCTAAATGCCAAAAAGGACGGCATTATGCAAATCAATGCCGCTCCAAATATAATGCCCAGGGACAGCCCCTCCAGGGAAACAAGTCACGGAGCGCGATTCTGCGGCGCGTGCAGAAACAAGTTCCGCAGGGCACAGCTTCCCCGCAGGGGGGTGTTCAATTACAACCAACGCCACAAGTCTTTGTCCAGCAACCGCAGGGAGTGCCGGACTGGACTTGGCAACCTCCCACACAGTAACTCTGCTTGATTCTACAGTCCACTTATTGCCCACCACCACTAACAGTTCCATTTTAAGGGGGCAAAGCGCCCTAATTGTCGGTAGATCGTCTACCACACTTACGGGACTCTTTATACTCCCCGGGGTGGTGGATGCAGATGCGGTAGATAACATAGCAGTAATGGTTTGGACTTCTTTTCCCCCCTGTACTATCCCAGAAGGCAGCCGAATTGCACAATTGGTACCTTTTTTACAGCCTCAGAGAAACTCCGTGGCTAACCAGCAGCTGCCCTGCAGAGAAGGTAATTTTGGATCCACAGGAGTTCCATCAATTTACTGGGCACAAAATATATCTTTACATCGCCCCATGTGTAAAGCTACCCTGTCCCAAGCGGGACAGAAATATCCTTTACAAGGTATTGTGGACACTGGAGCAGATGTTACGGTTATCTCACAGGCGAAATGGCCCCCACATTGGCCATTGACCTCTACACCTCAGGCCCTTGCAGGGGTAGGCGGCACTGGTACTAGTAGACAAAGCCTCCATACTGTTACCATTGAAGGCCCTGAAGGGCACATAGCCACTGTTAAACCTTTTGTTTTACCAATTCCGATGGTCCTGTGGGGCCGTGACGTATTAGCTCAGTGGGGAGTTACACTAAAAACACATTTTTAGGGGGGGCCATTGAAGAGCGCGGCACTCTAAAAATTACCTGGAAAATGGATACCCCTATATGGGTGGATCAATGGCCCCTTCCTATAGAGAAACTCCGCGCTCTTAATGACTTAGTAGAGGAGCAATTACAAAAGGGACATGTAGTACCGTCTGTTAGTCCATGGAATTCTCCTGTTTTTGTTATTAAAAAACCAAGTGGCAAGTGGCGCCTACTCCATGATCTTAGAAAAATTAATGACGCTATGGAAAACATGGGACCCCTTCAGCCGGGGCTTCCCTCGCCAACCATGTTACCAAGAAATTGGTACCTTACAGTAATTGATTTGAAAGACTGTTTTTTTAATATACCATTACATCCTCAGGATGCACCTAAATTTGCTTTTTCAATTCCAAGCGTCAACGTTCAGGAACCTTTGCGACGATTCCATTGGGTAGTGCTCCCACAAGGAATGAAAAACAGTCCAACCATATGCCAATGGTATGTGGCAAAAATTTTAAGCCCAATTAGAAAGTCTAAACCTTCTGTGTTGTTATACCACTACATGGACGACATCCTTGTGGCTGCATCTCAGGAAACAGACATGAAGGAGGCCGTAGCCCTTGTCACTACAGCTGTAAACGCAGCTGGATTTTGTATTGCTTCTGAAAAAATTCAAACTATTTCCCCTTGGAAATATTTGGGCTGGTTAATTCGGTCAAAGACCATAGCACCTCAACCACTTCACTTGAACACAGAAATTTCTACTTTAAATGATGTACAAAAACTTCTGGGAACGATAAACTGGGTTCGCCCCTTATTGGGAATCACAAATTCAGATTTAAGTCCTCTTTTTGAACTTTTGAAGGGAGACACAAATATTTGTGCCCCAAGAACGCTAAACGAACCCTCTCTTAAAGCAATTGCAAAAATCACTGAAGCCATTGCGTCTAGACAGGCGCACCGCTGCGATCCAGATTTGCCATTTTTTTTGGTAATCTTAAATCCTACAAAACAGCCATATGCCCTTATTTTCCAATGGGACACTGATCAGAAGGACCCATTATTGACTATTGAATGGGTATTTCTATCACATCAGCCTTCAAAAACAATATTTGCACAATATGAAATGTTTGCATTTTTAATTCTTAAGGCGCGGCAACGACTATTAACTTTAGCAGGAATTGACTTTACATGTATCTATTTGCCAGTGGTCAAAACCTATCTTTCCTGGTTATATTGCCAATCGGATGTTTTTGCCATGGCTCTTGCTGGCTATCCTGGACAGATTTCTTCGCATTTGCCAGCTCATAAACTTTTACACCTTGACTTTCAACTTTCCCAAAAACCGAAAAGAAGCGAAAAACCTCTGGAGGCATTTACAGTGTTTACTGATGGATCTGGAAAGACCCACAAATCTGTTATCATCTGGTGGAACCAGGAAACCCAGGAATGGAACTCAGACATTTCTACAGCACCTGGCTCACCACAAATTGTGGAACTTGCAGCTGTTGTACGCGTCTTTCGAAAATGGACAAAACCTCTTAACATAATCACTGATTCCGCTTATGTTGCTGGTATAGTCCAGCGGGCAGAAGCTTCATTTTTAAAAGATGTTGCTAACCCTCTTTTGTTTACTTTATTACAGGAACTTGTCGCTTTGTTGGACTCCAGAACAACTCCGTATTTTATAATGCATGTTCGTTCTCATACTACTTTACCAGGTTTTATAGCAGAAGGGAATAGACAAGCTGACCTTTTAACTCTTACAGCGCAAATTCTCCCAGACCTTTTTGCCCAGGCAAAACTTAGTCATTCCTTTTTTCACCAAAATGCAGGTGCACTGAAACGCACTTTTAATATTTCCACACAGCAAGCAACCGAGATTGTTGCTATATGTCCTGATTGTCAACGCGTTTCTTTCCCATCTATAGCAGGCGGAATTAATCCCCGGGGATTACAGTCTTTACAGTTATGGCAAACTGATGTTACACACTATCCAGAATTTGGCAAGCAAAAATATTTACATGTTTCTATAGATACTTTTTCTGGAGCCTTATATGCTTCCTGTCACACAGGAGAGAAGGCTCGCGATGTTAAACGCCATTTTTTACAAGCATTTGCCACCTTGGGGATACCTCAAAAAATTAAAACAGATAATGGACCTGCATATATTTCTGTCGCTTTACAGACTTTTTTTAGTACCTGGGGCATTACACACATTACAGGAATACCACATTCCCCTACAGGTCAATCTCTTATTGAACGCTCTCACAAGACTTTAAAAAGTCTTTTACAAAAACAAAAAAGGGGGATAGGGAACGTAACCCCAGGAGAAAGACTACAGAAAGCATTGTATGTTTTTAATTTTTTAAATTGTTCCCTTATGGATCAGAATCCTCCTATTGTGAGACATTTTAACATGAGCCAAGAATTTACAAAATCAAAGAAGGCACCAGTTTTAATAAAGGACCTAGAGACAGGAAAAATTTTAGGTCCTTATCCACTTATTACCTGGGGAAGGGGTTATGCTTGTGTTTCCACAGAGCGTGGTCCACGGTGGATTCCGGCGAAAAATGTCAAACCCTTCAGAGAGCCATTGACGGCAGCTCCAGCTGAAGAACCAAACACAGACGCTTTGCCACCCATCTGAAAATCACCATTATGCTTTTCCTTTTGGTTTTGGTGTGGATGGTAACAGAAGCTAGTCCTTTTCCCCCATTTTTCCCTAAGACTAATGTGTGGGTCACGCTAGCTAATGTAACAGGACAGGATACAATATGCCTAGCCACGGCTTCTCCGGAAAACCCTTTTTCTACTTGTTTGATAGGCTTACCACTTGATAATTGGACAAGATTGTGTGAAACCCTCCCACAGACCCTGATGATCAATCCCACAGATAACTGGGATGGGTGGACGCCATATAGACCAAAACTCAGTTTAGAACCTCAAGAAATTGAACTATTAGGATCAGTGAAAATGGACTTTTGTGTTAAATTTAACTACACGGGGAAAAATCAATCGCGAGTATGGGATGTATCCCCCATGCATCCCATTTTTCGTAATAAGACAGCTTGGTGTAACTATACATCAAAAAATATCTCACCCTCCGCAAACATACCCGTGGCATTACCATCTGGCATATTCTTTATTTGTGGAGATCGGGCATGGGCAGGCATACCTTCACATATAAAAGGAGGCCCCTGTAGTTTGGGACGTCTCTCACTGCTAACTCCCAATACATCCAGTATTTTACAAATGCGCAAAAGCCACTCTAGACTAAGGCGAGCAGCCCACGCCTTTACGTCAGAGTGTGACGACCATGTAGATTTTTGGAACTTTGAACAATGCTTCACTGCCTCTCTTTTGGCTCCTGGTGTTGCAGCTGCAAAAGCTTTAAGCACCTTAGACAAATTAGGCTGTTGGCTAGCGAAACAAACCAACGCTACTAGTAGAGCGCTTTCTGACCTTTTGATAGATGTAGATAGTGTGCGACATGCAACTTTGCAAAATCGTGCAGCCATAGATTTTTTGCTTTTAGCCCAAGGCCATGGATGTGAAGACTTTGAAGGAATGTGCTGTATGAACCTGTCTGATCACTCAGAGTCAATTCATGCTAGCATACAGCAACTTAAAAACGGAGTTTTGAAACTCCGAGAAGATGATAAATGGGACTGGCTAGACAAGTTATTTTCTGGCTGGGGATTTACAGGCTGGTTAAAAAGTTTGTTAAAGACAACAATGTATATTGTTTTGTTTGCTTTGTTGCTTTTGATTTGCTTACCGTGTTTTTTGCAGTGTGTACAAAAAATGATATCTAACTCTATCCATAAAGTTCTTATTGTTCAACAGAACGGGGGAGATGTAGGAAAAGCAAACAAGCATCGTGCTACTGCAGAGCTTCACAAGCAAGCAGGAGACCCTGACCTGATTGCCTTGGTCGGACGGAGGCCCTGGGAGAGTGGATAACAAGCTGCAAGATAAGACATCCTGATTTACAGGAAGCTGCAAGATAAGACATCCTGATTTACAGGAAGGTGCAAGATAAGACATCCTGCTTAACAGGATCTTCCTCCCAAGATAAGACATTGTGAAACAGGAACATTCCTCCTTGTGATTTTGCTGCAGCTGCAAGATAACATAGTAGTTTTAATTTGCCTAGAAATAGCTAAAAGATGAAGTTGTATTAACCAATGAGTCTAGGAATAGCTAATAGATGAAGTTGTACTAACCAATGAGTGTGGGACGCGACATAGATACTAAGCAATGGAAATAAAGACACGTAGCTTGCTTGTTGTTAGAAATACTATAAAGCTTATGGAATATTGCTAATAAATCGAACACTTTGCTTGCATCAAGCGGTGTCCCGTCCCTCAGTTGCGGCATGTGTTACCAGGGTGTTCAGTGTGGTTTGGAGAAGCAGGCTAAGCTTCCTGCAGCACTTGATGTTATCAACATGTTTTCAGTTGCTTTATGGCACTTTTAAACGTGCATTGTTCTGGCTTTATATTCTGTATATAGCAGCCCAAGACCCGCCTGTTAAAATTGAAATAAAACACGTTTGTGTGTATGGAATTGGCTAACGGCGAAACCCATATGCCTCTTAGTGCTTAAATAGCATCCAGCCTGATCCACACAGCTAATCTTTTTACTATGTATTTGAAAATAGGGGGTTAGGGGTGTGGGAATGGGATTTGAGCTGCTAGATTGTCTGGGCGGCCCATGACATTGGCTTGTACTCTGCACCGAGGCCAAGGGAATAGCTGAGCTCTTTCAGTAAATCCACGTAAGGCATAAATACAGCTACGTAATCCGTGGGGAAAGAGGGATACTCGAGTTCTAGCCGGGCCGGCCTTGCTGCTGAATGTGATTCATACGTGGATGCTTCAGCCATGTGGAAAAACACAACAACCTACTGACCTTGATACAGAATTTTAAAAAATGTCAGTAGTATGAGGTTTCTCCTGCCTGCTTAGGGGTTCATTTTTGCAGCCACTTAAACACACACTTGAAGTGGAGCCTGTGAACAGTCTCAAGTGAGAAGACCCTAGATAATTTGTGGGTTTATTCTGCAGAAAATAAAATCGTATTATTAATGTACATCTGTTCCCTCCGGCCATCACAATTAAGGTTCATCACTGCAGGGTTTGGTATTGATTACAGAACAAAATTACAGAGTTTTGTGGAGATGGAAGGAGGTTGAGGTTTTTGGGAATAGGCAATTTATAATGCTGCTTCTTTGTAGAAAAGCACAGGAAGGATTTTTGGACCATAAGAACATTCCACGGGCGGTTACTGGCAGCATCGCATCTGATGCTCACAGCTGAAGTTTCACCCTGCAGTGCTGAATGGAGGCGTCTCCTCCTTCCCTCATCATTATGGTTATGATCTGTTGGCGTCTCACAGGGTCTAAATGTCCTTTGCAGCTTGGAGGTCTAGAAGCCATCTTAACTGCCAGAACCAGGGTGTACTCATACTGCACGTCACAGCCTGGGGATGCTGAGTCTAGCTGTCAACAAGTAAGAAAGTCGCTGTGCTGTGGTAGCACTGAAGTACCCCGATGTTGTCACATGCTCCAGTGACGGCAAAGGATCAGAGACTTTTAGGAGGCTGTGAAGGGAGCAGGTTTGAGGTTCTCCCCTCCTCCAGCTTTAGCCTCCCTCTTTTCTAGCTGATCGCATGGCAGAGGACAGCTAAGACCTGCTCTCATGGTAGAGGCGATTACGGAGTGCACCCTACCTGTTCCCTGTCAGACTCCACTGTCTGTCATACACGCTCCATCTTCTTTATGTCACCTGAAAGTCGGGAAGTGCAGGATGAGGCCTGGCAAGGACACCAGGAGTACTGCGTCAGTGGTCAGCCTGAATAGTTTTGGCTGTAGACTACAGCTTCAGTGTTTACAGTTTGACCAACTGAAGCCAAGTGCTGCCCCAAAGACACAAAGTTGTCCTCGAGAACAGATCAACTGTGGTGAAATGGCTACCCCTGTACCTCAAAGTTTTCCCATCCTGGAAAGCTGCACTGTGAAACATACGTGGTTGCCAACCATATTTAATGAGCTCACACATGCCGGTATCAAGCTGTGGTGGTGAGAAAGGAGATAAACTCACATGGGTACAGACTGGAGCTCCCACATAACAGTCCGTCTTTCAGTTGAAAATGCAAGTTTAATTACCAGAGCACATGTTTATGATCTCATATGTATGGCTTTGAATAGCGTGGCCTGCTCTTTCCCACATCAAGGGCAAGTGCCCAAGTTGGCCTTGAATGGGGAGCAAGGCTGCAAGCCAGTCGAGTGCATGCCAAACCTACCCTCTGTGTTGCCCCTTGAGCGTGAGCAGTCCTAGGTCAGGAGCACTTTGTGAAGACCTGCTGTAGAAATCGCACTATTTTAAAGGTCGTTCAATATCAAAGCTCTAAAAGCAAAATGTCTTTGCTTCCTTAAAAAGGAAAGTGCAGATTTATGGAAGTGGATAAAATATGGTTGCGGTGGGTGAAAAATACATAGTTAACATATGTATTTACAGATACATTAAGTTTATGTGTACTTTATAGTTCAACTAGCAGTTTCACTGTATGTTAATGAAAGCATTCTGTGAATAATGTGCAAACTTTAATATGCCAAATGAAAAATACCTGTTTATTTAAAATACTTCCTTACAGATAAAACAGAGGACATCTGAAGTACATACCCTTGTTATTTCATATTCAGCCATTAGCAATTTGCAGTGAAAAACTATCTTTCAGAGTAGTGTTTGGGGTTCTTTTTCCAGTAGCATATGATTGGAGTAGTATACTCAGTGCTGTATACCTGCTCATCTCTGTGTCCTGTGTGAAGAGTGCTGAAGTAGTATGTTTGTACGTATTTGTAAGAAGCAGTTAAGAGAACTTGCTCATGGAGCATTACTCTTCAAAGATACACAGTAATGCAAGGGAGAAGAAATGTGTCTCAGAGGATCCATTTCGTGTATCACAGCAGATCCAGAAATGGCTTTGGGCAAAACGCTTTACCCGGCAGCGGTATGCAATGTAAGGCAGAGTGAGAGGCTGGGGTGGGGGGGGAAGGGAGCTGCTGAAAGAGCAGGTGGAAGGGACGGAATTGCTCTGTCTTGCTCCTGAAGTCATCGGCTGTGGCGTTGACTCTCCTTGGGTGCGGTGCATACACCGCTCCCGCTAACACACTCACTAACCTGTCTGCATGGTGAAACCACGGCACTCCCCTATGTGCTGGGGGCAACTTCCCCGGTGCTACCGCGGGACAGCAGGGTCCAGGCTCACAGCCGCTTCCTGGTATACACGGGGGGAGCCGAACGAGGGCACTCACGCTGAAGAGGTGACCACAACAGCACATCACCACACAACGCGGTGGCAGGACGCCGTGGGTACGTGCAGAGCTTCACGGCGGGTGCCGTCAGCAGTGAAGGGACAGCCAGCGGGCTCGGAGGACTCTCCATTACAGGTGACAGGCCTGTAGAAGCCCTGTGCGGTGCCACCTGCGGCGAGAGGGCAGCTAATCCGCCGGCTGACGTTCCTCCAGTCCCTGAAATTCTTCACTACGAGGGCGGTGAGGCGCTGACACAGGCTGCCCCGAGCAGCTGTGGCTGCCCCCTCCCTGGCAGTGCTCAAGGCCAGGCTGGATGGGGCTTTGGGCAGCCTGGTCTGGTGACGGTGTCCCTGCCCACGGCAGGGGGGTGGAGCTTGATGTCACCTTCCAGGTGCCTCCCATCCTGCGTTACCCTCCCCCTCCTCTGACCAGCACAGGCGCTATGCCGGGTTAGGCGGTTCGGAAGGAGGAGACAAGCGATGGTCACGGCTGCTCTCCCTGTTGCAGCCGTGCGATGGGAAGCGCTTCCCGCCACACGGAGCCGCCTTCCCCTGACAACCAGATCGGGAACGGCGACAGGCGGACGCCCGCCCCGCTACCGGCGGCGCGGGGCGGGGCCGGGGGCGGGGCGAGCATCAGGCAGCCAATGGCTGGCCGCCGGGCCGCGGTGACGGCAGGGTGCCCGGGCGACCTGCACCTGTTACATAAGAGAGGCGGGCGGGTGCTGCTCCTCCCGACCCCGCCGCCCCTCGTCGCCGTTGCGGCCCGGGCCGGCCCGGCTTCCCAAGCCGGGGATGAGGCCGCCGGCCGGGAGGGAGGGCGGCCGGCGGCGGTGGGTCACGGGGACCATGGCGGAGAGCAACGCGGACTGGATGGGCTCGCTGCCGGCGGCGCTGCGCTCCTACCCGCTCTCCCATCTAGCCATCCCGGGTAGGGCGGCGGGGAGGGGATGTCGGGGTGCCGGAGCCGCCGGGGCTTGTCCCTGTGGGTAGGCCCTGCGCCCGCTGGGGCGGCCCCTGGGGTGGCGGGGCCTGGCGCTGAGGGAGATCGCCTTAGCAAAACGGTTGCGGGCGCTTGTGGCGGGTCCTGTCGTGCCCGGTGGTGGCGCCGGGGGCTTGGCCGGGCGGTGTTGCCCTGTGCTCGGGGGCCGGAGGTTGGGCGGAGGAGCCCCGGTACCTGCGTGGGAGGTGTCTGCGGGCGTTGGAGCCTGCCTGGGTCCGAGCTCCCGTTTGCTGACTGCCGTCCCCTCCGCCGCACGGGAGGAAGGGGGCTTCACCCCTGTACCTGCGGCTCTGCGCCCAACCCGCTGATCTGCTGGTCTTCCTTAGCTTTAAAGAACAGGTAGCTGTGATATCTTGGGGCCCTCTTTTAAGCTGGGTTGGTCGTGTCCCCCCTGTTGTTTAAGCAAGGCTGGAAGCAGGTCGGGGGAAAGGCTTGTGGACGCTGAATTTAACAGCTGGAGGTAGATCAAATGGAAATGGCTTAAAGCAGAACCTGCGTATGGCTTGTCAGGGAGGAAAGGAGTACGGTGCTGTTAGGAGCTATCCTAGCGTGTGGTGTTACACTGGAGACACTAAAATACTGTAAACGCTTTAAAATGTTCTCCTTTTCCAGCAGAACTTAAAAATAACTAACCGGTAGCTCCTGTACAGTTTCTAGGTTAAGAAATTGGTAGGGGAAAGCATCATCACTTGTAGTTTTCAGATGGATAATCTGAGAAATGGAGAAAACCGCAGATGACCCTGAAGTTACTTAGATACAGGCTGGTTTTTCCATCTGTAAATGGCAAAAAATAATCTAGTATTGCTTGTAGATGTCAATAGAGAGTATTTTAGGGATGACTGCTGTAGTGGTTTGTTCTGATACTGACTGTTACACTGGTCATTAGCAGTACAGGCTTGATTTGCATGGTAGTGCCTTAGCTTGCCAAAACCCTGTGGGTATGTGTTGTCTAGAGGACATGTGGAGATGTGTCCCTAGAAATGGAGCAACTTCCTTTGTGCCAGCAGAGATAACCAAATGGCATTTGAAGCATGTAGAGAAGGTGCTACCCGCCTCCTGTGAGCTACCACAGCACTTACTCACTACTGTGTTTCCTGAATTAGAACAGTTGAAATGCCTTGTTTTAATCAAAAGTAGTATGTCCCTGTCCTCTGCCACCCTCCTTGACAGTAGCAAGATCATGTTATGAAACTGCTCATTTGAACAGGGAGGGGGGACAGAAAAGAAATTCAGTGTTAATATGAAATTCAAGCAGCTGAAGCCTTTGAAATTTCATTCTCTGTTTAGTGAAAAGTAACAAATCAACTTTTTGTTTCTGTAACAGTTTAAAGGGGTGGAATACTTTATTAGCAGAAGGTTATGGTGTGGATTTATGTGGTTGTTGCTGTCACTTAGTATTTGTTGTGTGTTGCTTGTAGAAAGCAGTGAAGATAATGAGGCATTTTTTCAGTAATGTTACACTGCTTTTAACATGAGTGGTGTTTGCTGTGTTGTGGTTTTTTTTTTTTTTTCAAAGCCAGCAGTAGTCAGTGTTGCTGTAGTTGCCCAACCATTTCATGCGTGTACCTCATGTAACCTGTGTGTAGGCAAAAGGTGTCTTTGGTAGATGTTTGGAGATACTTTTTTAACCTTATCAGTCCAGGGATTCTTTTGCTGAAGTGAATATTTAGGGGCCTTTTATGGGGCCAAGGTGATGCTACTAGCAGTGTGCAAGGAAAGGGTTGTATGAAGCAGGTTGCAGTTGAGACATCTGTTTGCAGATGCTCACAAGCAATGAAGGCCAATGCTACCTTCAGAAGAGATGAACGGTAGGCTTTGGGTAAAATGAGAAATGTTTAATACTTACTTCATGTGTGTGCATAGGACTGGTGTGGCCTGCTCTTGTCCATGTCCAGATGCATTTGTTTTCACTGATGGACTCTACTTTTTTGGGTTGGTACGTTTGGGGTTTTTTTTTTGTTTTCCCCTTCCTCCTCCCAATAGCTTTTTGTGCATAGGAGCACAGAAGGGTGCTGGAACAGTTGAAACTTGTTTTCACTTTAAAATTAAGTTAGCACTCAACACTCAGAACCTGTTGCTTGGGTTTGGTTTTTTACCTTGTTGTACTTAGCACAATGCAGCATCTGAAGGTTAAGTGATTCTTTTCTTTTAAAGGGGCAAAATGTTGGCATGATGTGGCTACTAAAATAGAAAGAATTCATAATTTATGCAGGAAATAAACTGTTTAGGTTTATTTATAAGGTGTTGATGTGAGACTCTTAGTAACTCTCTTGCAGGAAGCTAAGGATGGTCTGTGTAGAGTTCTGCTGCTTTATCTGTTGCAGACAGGTTTTGCTTTTAGGGCTTTCACTGGCTTTAAATAAGGTAGCTGTGACCTCTGAGTTTTTCTAATGTATACTCTTCTGCAATTCCCTGAGCTATCAAGTGCGGTGTGAGATATGCTACCTGAGGATGGAGAAAGTTGTTTGCTCAATCTTTAGAACCAATTGGTAATGTTTCAGATGGGTGTTTCCTGAGGTATAGCAGCTTGGTGTTACATGGCAATTTAATTCTGTGCTCAAAAGTGAGGATAAAAGACTTGGAAAAATTCAGGGTTGTCCTCCAAGGCTTGGGGTGCAGTCAGTTCCAGAATTCAGGCTTTCCTGCTGGTAAAAACTCTGAGCTAAATTCTAAGCCAGCGTAGCTTTGCTGAGGAAAAGTGATGAGGTTTCCTATGTGGTGTGATGAGAGGAGGAATCTCTTGCAGTGAGGAATTACCAAATGTCAAGTAACTGAAATGTTATCAACTGACATGCATACAATATAGTCAGCAAATTAACCACCTTCAGCAAGTGGTGACCCTGTGTGGAACTCAGGAGGGTTTTCTCTTAATTATACTCACAGCTAATCCTCTTTGAATGTGGGTTTAAAAATGAACTCTTAAACATTTTGATTGTGAACATGACCCCATCAGAGTAATGTATTGTATAGTGCGTGCTTAATCTTAAGCTGTTTTACTTAAAACAATTAAATCATGTATAGTGGTGATACTTATTACTTCCTTTGGTCATCTCTTAAGCTGCCTCTGTTGACATATTTTTTCCCCTTGAGAAATGGAACGTGAGGAAAAGCTGCAGTGCTGTCACCAGTCTGCTTTCAAAGTAAATCAGCTATTTAATGAATTTGCTGGAGAAGCCTGACCTGTTCCCTGTCCTTGCACGCTCATAGTTCATAGCACCGTGGCGTGCCCAATTTGTACTGTTTCATTTTGACTACTTGCCTTTAAGTAATTTTTTTGCCGTATTAAAATTAACGAGGTGCTGGAGACTGAGATGTCTGCCTGCTTCTGAAGGTATAGCACCCCTTTCCTGTGCTGTTGAGCTGTTCCATCAATACTTGTGGTAGGACAGCTGAAACAATTTTCTGTCTCGGGATCCGCTTCCTGAGTTCATAAGCTGGTGTGTGTTTTCTTGAGACAGCAAAGCAGTTGAGCAGATGTTAGCTGCCAGCTATCAGCACTTGCTTATAGGGTGTTTTTAGTCCTGCCTCCAAGGTGCTCCTTGGATGAGTAGAAGAGTAGGCAGCTCTGTTTTCCTTTGGGTCTTGGTAATAACACATTTCCTTAATCCTGTCTGGGTTATTCCATCCCTGAATAATTAAGAGCTGTGCCATAACAGGAAGGAATACCTGTGATTTCTGATCAAACTACATGCCTGGATTGGTTGCTGATTTCAGTCAGGATAATTAGCTGTGAGTTGTTCCTTCGTGCTGGTTTTCTTTCCTTATCTTCTAGAGGAAACTTATACTTAGGTAAGGATCCACCAGTATATGGGAGGGTAAGCAAGCTCCTTCTTCCAGGAGTGCCCAGAATAGGGATGGGTGCCATTTCATAAGAGTGAGATAGTCAAATACTGCTTCTGTCCCCTGCCTTCCCTCCTCCATTCCTTCCGTCACCTAAAAAAAAAAGATGACTAGGATTCCTGTTTCCCTCCACTGGTCCTTGTTTGGTGCTACAAGCATAATCAACAGCATTTGGCAAGCTAACCTGATGGAAGGCTCTTCCATGTGGATGATAATGGTTTGAGGGGATTTTCTTGGAGAAGTAGTTCCCAAGCCAGCTGTTCATGTGCTTGGACAAACACCAGGATGGGTGCTGAAGCTGGCAGCTGTCCTCAGGGAGCGTGAAGGTTAACCTTGTGTTTTGCAGTGCTGCAGATGTAGGCAGGAAAAAAGAGGAGGTAGGATGGCTCTATTTAGAAAACAGGGGGGGATTATATTTTATTTCATATAGCTTTAGTGAACCTGCTATTGAGGAAAGAGTTAATCTTAGCTGGGAACCAATTAATTTGTATCTGAACTAAGCTCAATTTGAATTGAGTCTCTAGAGAAGAGAGCTGAGCTAGAAAATTTGGAAAAAGTGTTGTAGTTCAGCAGTTTGAAATGTGGTATTAAAGTCAGTTAACAGCAATGTTCATGTCCTAGAACTGTAAGGGTTTTAATGTTGAAATGTAAATGTTGCTGTACTGTAGGTCAAATGTTGTACACTTGAGTCTGATTTGAAACAATGAGGAAGTTTTTGCCACTGAAAGGTAATTTTTTAGGTGCTGGTGTGACCGGAGCTCTATGTAATGCTTGGCCCGGTGTCTGGCTGGTGTGGAGTGTGAAGGCAGGGCAGCCCACGCCTCTGGGGAGAGGTAGGGCAGCACTCCACTCATGGCTTCTGATGGTGCACAGAGCCTCTTCTGTCATAGAATCATAGGGGTTGGAAGGGACCTCGAGAGATCATCGGGTCCAGCCCCGCTGCCAAAGCAGGCTCCCTAGCTCATGTGGCACAGATAGGCATCCAAATGGCTCTTGAATATCTCCAGAGAAGGAGACTCCACCACCTCCCTGGGCAGCCTGTCCCAGGGCTCTGTCACCCTCACTGTGTAAAAGTTCTTCCGCATGTTGGTGCGGAACTTCCTGTGCTCCAATTTGCAGCCATTGCCCCTTGTCCTGTCCCCACAGACCACTGAAAAGGGGTTGGCCATTTCCCCCTGCATCCCATACTTAAGATATTTATAAACATTAATTAGGTCCCCCCTCAGTCTTCTTTTCTCCAGGCTGAACAGTCCCAGCTCACTCAGCCTTTCCTCACGGCCTGGTGTGTTAGCTCATCGCTGAAGGCATGCGGAAGGGTGGCCAGGAGCTCCTTCCTGAGCCATGCAGAGCAGTCGCGACACGGTGCTGCTCCTGCCTGCATCAGGCTGGGCGACTGCTGGAGTTGCCTGTGGGGTCTGGGCTTATAGGTGGCTAAAGCTCCTGGAATAACAGTTCTGCAGTCCCAGAAGCACTTGTTCTAACAGGCAAATAATCTTGGGTCACATGGCTAAAATAAGACTATACTGGAAAGTTGAAATACTTTTTTTTCTGGTGCCACAACATGCTGCTGTTTCCACTGTTCACCAAGATTGCACCAAAAGCCTGAGGTAGAAACCCAGTGGGTTTGATCAAAATGAACTAAGTTGTACAAAATGATCAGCCCTGGAAAACAGTTTTGCAAATAGGGCTAGCAGGCAGCCTTCATGAGGAGCAGCCCTACCAGCCCAGCCTGTAGCTAAGCCTGAAGGGGGGCTACAAAGAGTGTAGGGGTGTGTTTCCTGTGGTGACAAGGTGCTGTGTGACTGCTGGATGCTCATGCTAATTGCGTGTTAGGCACATGGGGAATGCCTAGAGCTGGTGGGACCCTGGGCATCTCCTGTGCAGCTTCCCACCTACTGGCTCCAGCCAGCTCTGCTGTCCTGGCAGTGTGGCTCTTCACCACAGGCCTTATGGGCTGCTTGACATTTATTTTGCCATGCAGAACTGAAGTGATCCTTAAAAGAAGCAGCAGCGCTGTCCAATTAAGGATCTTACTAGGATCTTGCTAGATTTGAGGGCGTTTTCTTTTTTTCTTTTTGCCAGCATGACCCTGAGGTGAGCTGCTGAACTTGCTAATGCTGTGGTTTTCTTGTTTCTTTGTTTGTGGGCTGATGTGTTTCCTGAGAAGAGTAGCAGTGGTGATCTTGAGACTGTATCCTCTTTATAAATAGTACACCTTTGGACTCCTAATTATAAGGATCATTGAATCGGCTAAATTTCCCATCTGTTGTGTTAGAGCTCAAAGGGAGGAAATAGAGAAGGTTAAGGCTCTGATTTACTGAGCTTTATTTTCCTTCAATTTGACTGCTACCTACCAATCCATGAGGTAGTAACCATTACAAGAAAACATGTGCATAAGTACGGTGGTGTTGGATATGATTGTAAATGCAGACTTTTCAAGGTAAACTTTCCTGAAAGGACAAATTATTACCTTGGTAGTTGACTTCATTGTAGCAGTAAATCTCAACTCTTGCTAGAGGCAGCCTATTAAGCTATCTGGACCACTACACTGAGAGTTTCTACTGGAAGTTGTTCCGCTATTCCTAAGTAACAAAGTAGTCACAGTGTATGGTAGGCGCTGGCTCTGTACAGAATTGGCACTGGAAAGCCAGACTCAGATCTTAGGGCTTCTCTTTTTAAAGGACCACTGCCATCTGTTCAGCTAAGCCCAAATTCTTAAATGCCACAAAAATTTCTTCAGACAATATATGAAGGTCTTGGTTATTTTTTTTTCTAATTGGGGGGGAAGTCTGCCCTCTGTGACTTAACTGCTGGTAAATGAGTGCAGAATGTACTAAAGTTTTACCACAAAAACAGGAAAACCAGTCATAATGTAGATATGTTGTCATAATAGTTGTTGCTTTGCTTCCATGTTGTGTTGAAGTTCCCCTTTGCTTGCACTTCCAGAATAGATGTAAAAAGAAGGAAAATTACTGGGTTACAGTAAAGGAAAAAAAAAAAATCCTTAGAACCACACACTTCTGAGTGGTCATGAAAGAGGAATATAGGACTCTAAACTGAAGAATTTTTCTTTTCAGAGCAGGTGGATCCACTCAGGCTTTGAATTGCTTTCCCGATGCAGGTAACTGAGGTGGTTGATAAATGGGAGTTTGTTGCTAAATAACACACAGAGAAAAAGGCAGTAAGTCCAACCAGTGCCGAACTAATTTTTCTTAGCTGGAAGGAAAATCAAATTCCTGTGTGATGTTGTGCCTGAGACAGTCCCTTTCTCCCTCTGTACCCCTCTTACTTTACCCCATTTCACCTCCCACTGTGAAAGGGGCAGTGGGGGAAGTCAGGGCAATTCTTTGATAAGGAGAGGAAGTTTTCCTAAGAGGATTCAGTCTGTACTAGACTTTGTCCTCCCTAATGAGACTGCATTAAGAATAACTAAAGGATTCTTTTAAGATTCTTTTAAAATATACAAACTCACATCAGTAGTTTTAGACAATTATCAATAGGATTTTTTTTATTACTCCCTCTCCTCCTTTTGCCAAGCAAGTTAATACAAAATATTCAATTTGCTTTTCATTAGTGAAGAGCTTCTGAGATGTTAATCTTTTGATTAGAAAATCTGGATTGGTAATGACCTGAATCCTGAGGACTTCAGGGCTTTGAAAGGCATTTTTTGTTTATCCTGGGTTCTGGCACACACAGGACATCTGGTTCAGGAGAAGGTTTGTGGCACAGCCTGAGCTTGCTAGCGCTTGCATCCTGTGTTTCTGGAACTTGATTATGGTGCTTCTGGATGTCTTAGCATAGCAAGCATGACATAGCTATGTCATGTGTGGTGATTTGTAATATATGGGGAATGTACTTTGTCTGGTGAGCAAACCTTGCTTTAAGATGCTTGGCTAGGGTGATTCTTTGTCCATAAATGACCCTTTAATGCTTCTGGGGGTTGGTACAGTATGCTGACCTTGCTTGTGGCAAATAATTAACATTAGACAAGAGGTTTTCTTGGTATTTTTAATGCCGCTAATGCGAAGATCAAATCGCATTGTTCTGATGTAGCTAAACTTACAGACAGTGCACTCCTCTGCCCTTCTGCTTTCACTTACTGTTTCTTGCTTAGCCAGATTGTTGTAGAAAACATCTTTAACTGCTGCTTCTGCCTTGCAACCAGCGCAGCTCCTGATGTGCTAGTAAACATGCTGGTATCGAAAAAACCCCAAAAACAAAACCCCAAACAAACAAAAAACCAACCCAGGAGTTCTTGTCTTGTTTTAAAGTAATTGGCAGTGCACAAGTACATTCTTTGTCAGAAGATCTCTGCTTTTCATGACCTGTAGTTGTATTTTTAACATTCCTTGAAGGTAAATATTTACAAGCTTGCAAGAAGATGCTGGGTTCTGTGAGATGATGCTCATTCTTATCCCTGTGTTGCAACTGCATATGCAGAAATTACTGACGTGGAAACAAGGGATAATACGAAGTGATATAGCTGGTAATTGTTGAAATTCAAGGCTTAATAACATTCTGTTGACGAGTGTCATTTGTTTGAGCTACATTATGGGTTAATTTGACTATCTGTGTCTAAGTATCATGACAAATAGACACACTGGAAAGTTAGACTTTGCTGCAGATGTGATGATAAAAGGTTGCCTTCTCACAATTAGCACAAAGGCTTGAATAAAAGTCATCCTGAACAGTGAAGTACAATCTATTTAACATACAAATTGAATTGAGAAGTGATCTGTTTAACATACAATTAACTTGAGGAATTAGTGTAAGGAGAATAAAAAGAGGTTTAAAGATAAGAATAAAAAATAATCTATGGTTCACTAGCTAGTGAACAGCTAGGCCTTTCGCCAAGCTTAGGGGCAGAGCAAAGGAGAGCAGGGATTACTTTGACATCATGATGCAATCAGCTTAGCGTGTAGCTTAACATCACAGCTAAGCTATATTAAAAGCTAGTGGCTGAGCTGGTAACATAACATAGTAATCTTAAATTAAAAGGCCTGGTGTGGATGATGTGGATCCTCACCTAACTCTTACCTCTGAGCCCAACAAGTATCCAGTGCTGTTGCTTCAGGTTTTCAATTTGTGGTTCTTTGCTCTTACTGGAGTAAAAGTGTTCTGGGTCCAGGTTTGACAGGCTGGCCTTCTGTAAATGACCACTGAGAAACCTAATTGAACTCCAGCTCTGTCTTTGCAGCCTCAGTATTGACAGTGCTCCCCTGTCCTTAGGGTAGGTTTTCTACCAACCATGAAAAGGGGAGCATCTAAAGAACAAGCTCTAGTTTGTGTTCTACATGGTTCTATCTAGGTACACATATTGACTTCATTGTAACAGAGAAGTTCAATTTCCTAGGCTTTTAAACAGAGCCACAGGGCAGGAGTTTTAAGGATCTTGTCCAACTATAGAAACGTGTCACACAGTTCAGCGTCTCAAATAGCAGCTGCCCTGTGAAAGAGTGCAGTTTAAGTATGTTTTGAAAAAGTTGCAGTGTGCTTGTAGCTTGATTTATTTCTTGTTTTCTAGAGCTATAAATAGAATTTTGTAGTAGTGCAAGGAGAAATTTGTTCTTCGTGTCCTTAAATGCACCTTGTATGTGGCAGCCTACAAAGGAAAGGCTTTTGTAGCTGTAAAGTATGTGATCAGACTTAAAGCAAGCTGTTTCTTGGCTCGTATTTGCTTAGACACGTCAAAGGCTGACAATATATTTGATGCCAGATAAAACTGTTGTTCCTCTGTAAGTCAGATATATCAGTGACACTGTCTGAAGGAGCACAATGGTGAGTGTGACTTCTGTAGACAGTGTTCTAGAGGCTGCTGCACTTTAACTAAAATTGTGCTTCTTATGGCCTCCTTCTAGCATATTAAACAATTTTCTACAGTGACCTGAATAGAAAAAGAAGTTAAAATGAATAGAATTGATAACTGAAAAAATAAGTAATCCAAACAAACACCCCCACAAAGAAAAACAAAACCCCCATCAGTACTTCCTGGGAAGTGACTCATTCAGATGCAGAAGACAAGCCCCTTTCAACTGAGTTCTACTTTCCAAATACTGTAGAATCTCAGAAGGCTCATTCTGCTGTTTGGGGAGGTATATGAAACTCGGATGTCTGAGTTGCAGCTTGGCAGTATGAGTTGGGCCTTATAGCTTCTGAAATGTCTTCTCTAGATGTTTGATCCTGTGTTTGGTTTGGGGCTACACATTGGGGGCGGGAGGGAGGAAATCTAGGTGTCACTCCAAAATGGATGGCTGCTTTTTGATGTAGCTTACAGTGAGATGCACTAAATAGCTTCTTAAGACAGGTTTTAAAAACATCTTTTTTGTTACTTGTCACATGTTTATAGAAGTCTGAACAGAAAGCCACATAAGAGGCACACCTTTACAAAGACTGTGAATTCCAAAGAGTTTATTAGAATTAGTTTTACTATTTTATTTGTAAGGCCTGAAAACTAACCTTTTCAGTACTTTTGAACTAGTTGAAATTCACGGTGAAAGAGTGCATTTAAGCTGGTTGTGAACTGATGTTTGGTTTGTGCACAGTCTGTTCTTCCTTCTGGATTAAAAAATCCTGACAAGATAATCCAATTGAGATCATAATCTTGTTTATAGCTCTGACCTTGCATCACAGCAAACACATCAGTCTTCAAGTGAGTGCTGGTATACAAATAAAAGGCTTGGGTAGAGGAGGCTGTGTGCACCTCACATTTTGTATTAAAATTGGAAATGACAAACTATGTTTTTTATGGAGTTGCAGACTGATGTCAAGGGGGTGAATTTTCTAGAAAACTGTAGTCCCACAGGTAGGGATGAGAACCCTGGGCATGTAGGAAAGGAGGGGCAGATGCTGGCAGCATGTTGCAGGGTTACTGTACTCCCAGGGCAGCTGGAAAAGGAGTTGTTTGTGGTGATGTAGCACAAAGTTTTACTTCATCTGCTCCCCTTTGCTGGGGTTTGGTTCAGTGGGTCAAGTCTCATCTGTTGTCCTGAAGTGAAAAGGGGTGTTAGAGCTCCTGTGGTCTTCCTGGCTGGAGCTTTACAAGGAAGCGAGGTCACTGCAGGTTCTCAGCCAGAATGCTGGTGCCTGGTGTGAATGCTTAGAAATGCCTGGTAAACCTCAGTCTGTGGTAGATCAGCTTCTGCCCTTCTCCACTCTGTGCTGCTCTGGTACAGCGTGAACTGAGGTATGCTGCCCTATTACTTTTTGTTCTGGTATTGACTTGGCTAAACTAGAGATGTGTCATGAAGTCTGAAGCTGTTACTGTGGAAGTTTTGTTATTTTTTCACTTCGTTCTTTCAGTTGAAAGACTTTTTAGTTAAGTACAAATTTTATACTGGAGGTGTGGTTTCAGGTAGTGGTACAGGAACTTTGTCAGACATGCTACTTTGGCAGGGAGTGATGATTTTCATTGTTGGTCATATTTTTTGTCAAATTTTATATTCACTGTATCTTTGAGGTATGATGAATGTAAAGACATGTTCATGAACTTCTGAGCTTGGTAACTAACCACACAGTAACTGGTGGTGTACTCAATTGTTACACATCAAAGTTCAGCCAGTCATTACCCACCATTCAAACTACTGATTATTTATTTACCATCTTGGAGCTAAGGGGAGATGTGCTGGTAAGGCATACGCGTGCACAATCCTTCTGTCCATTGCATAAATGAAGATACCTGTTACCAAAACTTTGGTGTATTAGGTCATCATTGGATTTACCAGGTAAATTGAAAATAAAGCCTCAGATTCTTTCAATGAAGCTGGAGTCTCACCTCAAACCAGTGAGGTACCAGGCTCTGGGAATGTTTCAGGGTAGACTAATAGTTTGTCAATGAAGCAAAGTTAGAGGTAAGTTTCCCTTTACCATTGATGTTCATCTTATAGTCATAATTTTCAGGGTTGGTTGAAATGGGAAGCTTGTACAAGAAAGCAATTCAAGCCAGGAACCTTAAGCATAGCTGCTCTTGTAATTAGGGGAAAATTAAGGTGTGAAGGATAGTCTGAAAGACTTACACTTGCACTCATCTGTAACACTTCTCCAACCCTGCCATGCATATTGGACTTTTCTCAGCTTGTAAGACATGTGGGTATATGTGTTTTGGGGTAGTCAGTTTTCTAAGATTAAATATTTTTGGCTCTTGTTTCTAGGGTCACATGATTCTTTCAGCTACTGGGTTGATGAGAAATCTCCTGTGGGACCAGACCAAGCCACAGCCATCAAACGGTTAGCCAGAATTTCTTTGGTTAAAAAGATCATGAAGAAATGGTCAGTGACCCAAAACCTGACTTTCAAAGAGCAGTTGGAAAGTGGGATCCGCTACTTCGATCTCCGTGTGTCTTCCAAACCTGGGGAAATGGGACAAGAGATTTACTTCATACATGGCTTGTTTGGTATCAAAGTATGGGATGGGCTGAAGGAGATAAACACCTTTCTTGAGCAGCACCCCAAGGAAGTAATCTTCTTGGATTTCAATCACTTCTATGCCATGGACGACAGCCACCACTTCTACTTGATCAACAGGATCCGCTCAGCATTTGGATCCAAACTTTGTTCTGTTGAATGTGTAGAATATGTGACGTTACAGTACATGTGGGAGAAGAAGCACCAGGTAGGGAAAGGATGTGTAATGTTTTTCAAACCCAAGAAAGTAAAATTCAGGGAAACTGGATGTGGTTCCCACTCAGAAGGGACCACAGGACCAAGGACCCTGCTGACAGTCAATGAAAAGCTGCTGGGGCCTCCTTGATGTTGTGTGTATGTTTCCCTCCACTGCAGCCTTGTAGCCCCTCAGTCTGTGGTATGGCTAGGCTGCTGTCCTGCTCCCAAGTATGTTTGTTAAATACTTCAGTGGTAGCATCCCTGGGGCCTTGTGCTCCTTACATACAGCTTTCTCTTCTGGAAGAGCACATCGTGCTGGCTTGTGTTGGTGAGGATTAGATAAACTGTTGGTGTTTTTGGCTGGTGTGAAAATTACCAGCTTTAATGTGACTGTGGTATAGAATTTCTTGGTGCCTTTGCACCCATCCATATCTATAGTGGTGGGATTCAATGCCTCTGTGATAACTGCTCCTGTGCATGCACAAACTGAGAAGAGGGCTTCAGTGACAACATGTAATTCTTAAGCTGTAAGATATGTGAGGCTTTGAGGAATTCCTCTGATCTGATGCTGTCACTACTGGGGTCCGGAATGAGAGTAAGTTTGGGTGTTCATAAAAAGCATTGTATCTTTATGCTGTCCCCTTCTAGAGAACCATCTTACAAGGCATAAAATACTGACTTTTGATTTAAGAGAAGATTTTGCTGACAGCAAGGCTGATTTCTGACATCTCATGCAGTAAGTGTAAGTGGAACGCTGTTACGCCAGTCAGCTGGTATGCTTTAACCACTTTGAGTTATGCAGAAGATTGGGAGACTCTGAAAATCCTTAACTTCAAGTACAGATGTAATAGTCTCTGACAGTGCTTTGAAATGCTTTTAAGCTGAAGTCTTTGAGTGACATTTCAGTGTACCTCTGGCAACTTTTTCATTTTAAACCGCTGACCTTTAAAACCTGAAGCAATCCTGTCCTCACAACTAACCAAAATGCTCTCAGTCTCCTTTGTTGGCAGTAGTGCAACAAATTCACTGACACTCCTGACCCTGTAGCAGCTCTTGTTGCTCAGTGCTCTTTTCACTGCTATGCTGTCTGCAGCAGTAAACCAACATCCTGTTCAAGTAAGTTGTGTTTGGTTTTTTTTCCTCTCTTTCTTCCTTAGGTTCTCATATTCTACCACTACCCTTTGTGTCAGCAATACCCCTTCCTGTGGCCAGGGAATAAAATGCCAGCACCGTGGGCCAATACAACCAATGTGCACAAACTGTTACAGTTCCTGGAGACCACCCTGGAGGAACGGAGTCGTTATGGGACTTTCCATGTTTCTCAAGCAATTCTCACACCTCGAGTGAAAACTATTGCACGGCACCTGATTCGTGGTCTGAAGAACACACTTGTACATAGGTAAGGACATGTCTTGATTTCTCAGTTCTTACTAACCATGTTTCTTGTTGAAAGAGACATTGAGTAAGCAAGAAACTACAAAATATGTGCTTAGGGATTAAACTTGATGAAAGCAGGCAGTTGTGCTTCATTGCAGTGGCTTGAGGTAATTGTAGTCATTAAAAATAAAAAATTATTGAAAATAATTAACACTGTATATGTGTAACTCTAAGTCTGCTCCTTGGTAATTGGAGCTCTTTCTGAATGTGATTTTTGTAAAATGTGGGCTGGACCTGTTGTTTCAAGGGAATAATGAATTCCAAATTGTCTGAATTCAAATTTAGGGAGGAAAAAGTTTATGCCACAAAGGAAAATTTCCTATTTGTGGGCTTAGTTTTGCATTTGTACAAATCTGGCTTAGTAATTTCAGTAATTTAAATGCCACTAATTTAAATACTTTTAATATGTCAGAAGTCATGCATGACCTGGTGCAGTATTTTTGTGGGTTTTTTACCAAAAATTAGATTAAGAATTTGTTGTACAATGATTTTGTCTGAGTGTAAGACTGTTAGAAGAGGGTTTTTCTTTGAGTAGTGTGGTGTGCCAGTCACATTTTCTTTAATAGTGTGAACAGCATGACCAGGAGAGGTTCCATGTGACTTTTTGTGGCATTACCCCCTTGTAGCCTGTCTGCAAAAATTGCCAGAACTGTTAACAGTCCTGGTGGGGCCTGGTTTCCTAGCTCACTGTTTACTACTGCCTATCCTGCTGACACTAATGGTGTATGTTGTCATAGTGATCTTGAATTCTAAATTACACTTGTATAGGTGGTCACAACTGGCCAGACTTGATCAGTCCCTGAGTTTAATATTAAGCAGGGAGATGAACTGTCTGTTGAAGATACGTGTTTATGCTCCCTTTGGGAGAATCGTGGCACTTCAGAAGTAATTACAGTATTATTATTTTGAAGCCAAAGTCAATATAACTTATTTTTTTCTTAAAAATCCTTTCTAAAAATATCAAATGTTGGGCTTTTGCAGTCATAAAAGCTGACGGAAGTAGGGAAATCCCAGCAAAAGTAAAAATCACGGAGTTTTAGTCTCCTCCCTGATGAGACATTAATCTAGCAAGAGGTAATTAAACCCAAATTGCGTTTGCCACGGAACGTATATTCAGGCCTCGGCTCTGGCTTGGGCTTTGACTGACGGCACAGACGCGGGCAGCATCAGACACTAGATGGTGCTCAGGCGCTTTAAAACTGCCGTTCCCCGTTCCCCGCGGCGCAAGTGTGAATGCGGGTGCGCTGGCTGGGGGGATGCTCAGCAAATAGCGCGGATGCAGCTTACGTCTCGGTGCCGCGTGTTTCAATGTGCTGCTGCCTCGTGATTGAAGGAAAGGCTGTACTGAATTTCGGGGTTGTTTTTTTTTTTAAGCTAGTAAAGGATCATCTAACTTGATAGAGTGGGCAAGCAGGTTTGTTTCAAGGGGCTTCTGGTGCAGGGTCTGAGCCGTCAGCCGCCGGAAGGTGGCCTTTGTTCCATCCCTTTCTCCCAGCCCCGTCGCTGCCACTTGTTTGGAAGTAAACTGTGACAATTTAAAATAGAAGCTGCTGTTTGCTAAAGCATGGTTGTTCCTATACTTTTAGACGTGCTATCTGCTTTGTATGTGTAAAACTGTCTTTGCAGTTCTGTGTGGATGTCTGCCTTCTCGTATGGAAATTTCACCCTGAATAGGAATGTTTAAGTGTTCTTGAGGTTTTGCTAAAAGAAATGTGCAACATTCACACTTAGCTGGCTAAAGCATGGTGTGTCCCTTGACAGGGACAGTAATTATGCCTTCACTAAAGTTCTCAAAATTCCTGACAAGACAGGGTTGGGTTTTTTCTGGAACAAGAGCTGTGGGGTGGTTTTAGGGCTTTTTTTGCCCCTCTCTAACCTGCTAGCTGATTTGCTTGCTTACCATCGTCACATAAATTTTATATGCATACTATGGGAATAATTTAAATATGTCAAAAGTAATTTATCCCTAACTGCTGAAAGCCCTGGTGTTTGCATGTTAGTCTGCAAAAAACCTCACTAATCTGCGCCCTGTTGAAGAAATGTCTTGACATTTCTTCTCACGGTAGAATTTCTAACTGCATTTCACTCCATTCCTAAGCCACCTCACCTTTCTCTGGTTACAGTGATATATGGTGGGATGTTCAACCCCTGTAGAGCTGAGGGCTCAATTCTGGATTTGGTTTCCCTGATGCTGCTGCTCTGGTTGGGTCTGGAGGCAGAAAGGAGCTGTTAGAAATGCAGTGTGCTGCCTCAAACACCACCTTTCCCACCCACCCCCCAAGGCAGAGGTGAGCTGGGAAACTTCTTGTGCCAAATTCAACCTTGCCTTGTGCTTCACTGAAGTCTGCTGTGAAATTAAGCTCTTGTTCAACAGGCACTTGGGTAAAAACAAACCAGAATGGAGAAATCTGTTGTAGTGTGGGATTAAATCCTGAAGCACAGTCTGTGCAGTGAATATAGAGCTCAAAGATGTATGAGACGTATGTAGTAGTTTATATAGATGAGTATTTCTCTTTGGGAGCTAATGACAGCATGCTATGTTAGGCGTTCTTGTCGTCAGTTGGGCCCATTTCAGTTGGCAGTCAAGACCTGATCCTAAGTGTGACATACAAGATGCTGTTTACAGATTATTTTATTTGAAGTAGAGTGTGTATAGAGAAGAGTCTCTTAAAAGGTTTAACTTTCTTCTTTATTTCAATTTCTTTAGGAATCTGCCCATGATACTGAACTGGGTGAAAGCACAGAAGCCAGGTGTTATGGGTGTTAACATAATTACATCAGACTTTGTGGAGCTGGTTGACTTTGCTGCTACAGTTATTGCATTGAACGACCTCCTTTTGGAAGAGGATGAATCTGCAACTAAATCCTGATTGCTGTGTCCTGCTTTTGCTCCATCTTTGAACAATGTTAAATGTTATTTGTTGAAACCTCTTGCAATTTCTCTTTATTTAAAAAAGAGGTTTTCTAGAGGAAACGTGGTTAAACCTCATACAGGCAGGTCCCTTCTCAAACTGATGTGGAACAGAAAGCGCTCTGTGAGTGTTGCTGTGTGGCTGTGGCTGTGTGATTGACTAAGCTGTGCACACACGTGCCGCAGCCCGGCACGGAGCCTGCCTGCCCACGAGAGCCTGGCCCCCGGAGCAGCTGTACCCTGTCTCCCTGGTGACTGGGCTCACCGTGCCCTTGCGCGTGTGTCCTGCTCATTTCGCAAACCCAGGAGGGCTGCTGATCCCTTGGCAGCAGTGGGACCAGGCTGCCCGAGACACTATTGTTCTTGGGCCACCTCAGGCGTAGCTGGGCCCAACTGGAGGCTGCTGCTGTTTTTGTTGCACTGTTGTAGATGCTACCTCCGACTTACTTGAAGAAACAGTATTGCCGTTGTTTGGGGGAAGCTGTTACACTGTGGTGAATATCCCAACTGTCTTTGGGGCCTCAGGAGGTGAAAGTTTGGCACGTTCTCCTTCTTTGGTCTCCAAACTCTTCTTCTGGACCTTTTTATTTTACTTTATTTATTATGTTCATTGCAATCATGTTTTAAGTGTTTCTCTTGGCATTAATTTTGGAGAATATTTCAGTCTTCAAACTATTCAGTATTGTAACTCAAAAGTCTGAACTCGTGTTGAGGCATTTGAGAAACCACAGCACAACCTTTTGCTTGCTGGTCACTTGTTGGTTGTTTTCCATCTATCAGGTTTTCTTCAGGGGAAGTCTGTAACCCAGGCAGCCTTTCTCTGGAAGGGTGTGGGCTTGGTGGGAGTGTACTTGGTAATCAACAGGAACTGTCAAGGACTGCTCAAAACCCAGATACTGAATTTTCAGTTTTCAATAAGATGGTGAAGTCTGAAATCAGACCTAAAAGTTGTGCTTGTAGCCAAAGCGCCACAGCTATGGGGCAGAAACTTCTCCAGGCTGCACCCATGATAAAGTAAGCAGTTTTCATGAGGTGGGTGTCAGTGCAGCTTCTCTCTGTAGTCATAATCATTTTTGCGTTGATTCACAACAAAAGGTGACCGTGTGTGTGAGCCAGCACAGTCATATGTTGGTACTTATCAGCACTTAATTGACTAGCTGATAGCACTCCTACAGTCTGATTTATCTTTGCTTAAAAAAAACCCCACAAAAGTGACTGATTAACAGATACTCCTCTGCTCAGTCATGTTCTTAAAGCAACTGTTGGTGCGCTAATTATTCAGTGGTTATGAATTTGTATTAGTCTCTAAGCTTTTTACAATAGAATGGATTGTCTTTCTTCAAAAGAAATGTGAATTTCCAGGTTTAGTACTTATTTTGCTACTGTGTCCTGTGTCCGCCAGCATGGTCTGACAACTCAGGAAAATCCCAAACCTCTTTGCTTGTTTGTCACAAACTGTGAACTCGGGGCAAGTTTATCTAAAGGTTTGCAAACCTTCCATGTGAACCTTGGCCGAGTTCCGATCGGACTGTAATCCGATTTATCTGTTTGTGGCATGGTTTTCATTAGTTCCTTGACTTTTTTCTAACTGAATCCTTTTTCTAAGGCAGTTGAGGGGGAGGAGGGAGGGTGTCTTGAGCTGGTTTCCTCCTTTCCTGCTGTGTTTCAGCAAGGGGCGGGGGGCGGGCAAGTCACAAAAATCAATTTTGGGGAAAACTAAAGCTCATATTTCTAGTTTAAAATTTCCTTTGAAAACCCCAGCAGAAAGCTTTCATTATTTTTGGTGGATTTTTCCCTTGTGGAGAAAACTGTTGGGACCTGTTTCAAGCAATTTTGTTTGCAAAGTTATTTAAAATACCTGACTTTTTTTTTCCCCTTAGCCGAACCTTGCTTTAGCCTTTTACTCTTCTTATGGCCCCAGTTGAGGCTCCAGGATAGCATTAAAAGTATGGCCTTGGCTTCAGTGCAAATTGTCTTGGAGCTCAGAACTTGAAGACTTGGTTTGAATGATGATGAGGTAGAAATAGTATGTTTGCAAGGTTTCCTGAAGAACTGGAGGATAAGGTGAAGTGAGTGTGATGTTTGCATTTGACTCGTAATCTATTTCTCACTGTATATATCTACCTCAAAAGAGATTTATCGGGCTTATCATGTATTTATATTGTGTGTAACGACTGTTGTTAGTCCTTCTGATGTATTTATTCTAACAGATGTGATGCTGGTAACTCAGGGCTTTGGTTAGAAAAACTTCTGAGGTTGTACTTGATATCTAACATATTTACTGCTAGCTCTTGTCTCCTGAAATAGGACAAAGGCATGCTAGGTGTTCAGGGTGTTAGCAGAGGGAGGAGAAATGGCACATAGCTTTAGTGTTAATGAAGTGTTTGTCAGGGGAAGTTTGGCCTGTCTGAAGACTTGTGGGCCCCTTCAGAGCAGCTCTTCGTGCTCTGCCTCTGTTTGAGGAACCTGGTGGTCCCAGTAGCAAATTGGGCGGTTGGCAGATACGATTGCCTGCGACAGGGTTTGTCCTGTGAATACTTTGGGCAATGTTAATGCTGATGTTTAGAATTGGTTTTTAGGGTAGTCCTAAACCATCCTAACCAATGTGAACCACCTTTCTTCTGTTACACACTACAGGCCATAACAAAGCTACCAGTGTAGTAGGCTTATCACTGGCACCTCACCACAGCACATCCAGATTCCCTCGTGCTTTGCAAAAGGGAGCTCACCCAGGCTTTGGACTCTGGGTTGAGAGATCTGTTTTGTGGCACTATAAAAATAAAACGTTGGCTGGGCAGGAAGGGAGGATCAAGGAAGTAGGGCAGTAGTTTGCATCCTGTGCCCACGTTGAAGGTGTGGCAGTGTTTGGCCAGGTTTCAGGCAGTAGAGCAGAGCAGGTCTGGCAGGTGGCAGTGGCTGCAGCTCAGACTGAGAGTCTGGCCTCTGAGTGGGCTGTACCTGAGCAGACTGGAGCAGCTAACAGCCTGCCAGGTCATGTACAGCTGACCTTGAGGGAGATGAAGGTTGGCATGAATACAGGAGAAGTTTATTGCTGTGATGGAGACCTGTGTCTGAGTTCAGTAGTTTATTCTTGGTTGTATCTTCCCAGAGCAGTGGGGTTCACTCTTAAACACTTTAGGTGGAAAATTCCTGCAGAGAATTGTTCTGAGGACTTTGCCATTCTGTAGGTGCTGGGAGAAGAAAAACCAGGAAACTTAGTAACTGCTTGAGGCAAAGTACTTACTTAAATTGCATATTCTTGAATAATTACCTGTATGGTTTGTTATTACAGATTCAGGTTATTTATATGTTGTTTTATGACTGTCATTTCTCTTCTAATGGGCAGTTACTGTATGCCAAACACATTAGTGGGTATGCTTGTTCTTCTGGCACCAGTTGCTGCCATGTACAATTCAAGGGTGTACCTGAGGTACAGGAGACCTCTGTATATACGCATCTCTGATGGGATGCAGCAGGAAGACGGTTCTTAAGAAGAAAATATGTGTTTTTAGCATCTTACGATGTGCTTGTAGGTTAAAACAAAGAGGAGTTACTACTAGATTTTTCACGCTCAATTGCTTGGCTCTGAGATCTTTTGTCCTGGGAGTTGTAATTTTGGGGTTTTTAATTTTTCTTTAGAATAACACAGATTGCTGCTATTTAATTCTTTCTTGAGAACTGAAGGATACCAACTTATGTGCTGTGATGGAGAGGGTCCCACAGGAGACAGTGCTGTCAAGACAAGTTTCAGGGATGATGTGGTCAGCAAGAGATGTCAGAGTTGGGATTCTTCAGAGCAGAAATACTGGCTGCAAAAAGACTCCTGTTCTGTTAAACAAACTGCAGACGGGAACAACTGGGGAGAGCGGTACGTTTGCTCCCGACACCTGCTGTTTTCTGCTGTGTCAATATTGAGTTAATCTGTCGGGGTGTAGAAGGCATCTGTGCGGTAAAGCTGAGGGAGCATGGATTTTTGGCTCAGACAGAAGTAGGGCGTCTGCCAAGATGCTGATCTATTGTTCCCATCTGGCTGAGCCTTTGGAAATATTTTCTTTGCGTACCTGTATCTCGGGTGTCAGCTTGCTGTTGTATCACCTAGCAGTCCAGGGTTTAGGGCTTGTATAGACAGAGGACATGGTCATTTTGATTTAAAATCGGTTACCTGTGGAGGTCTGACAGCACATGTGACTTGAGTTGTTATACTTGAATACCCAATACCAAATATAGAGTCCATACGCTGCTTTACTGAGCCTTAGTCTCGTCTTGAGCATGTTGCTACCCACCTTTACGGAGCAAACCCCTCAGTCAGAGAAGCACTGTTTGGGACAGCTTCGGGCAAACTTTCAGTGGCTGTTCAAACACAGAAATGTTGTCTAATGTGAAGAACAGAACTGACCCAAAACTTCACCTGAAAGTCAGATCAGGTCAAGATGTAGCCCTTCAAGCAGTGGGAAAGGAGTTTTGTAGGGATTCTTTTTCTTTATTGGTGTCTGGCAAATCCTAGCTTGGGGATTTGACTCGGCAGATGGGTAGAAGAGCCAGAGCATATGCTGAAGAGCAAATAAATTTTATGCTAAAGATGTGTACATTGGGCTAACTGTGGTAAGAGTATAGTGGTTTGATTACAGTTGCACTTTCCAGTGATAATCTTATTAGCTCTGTGGTTTAGGCTGTTAAATCGGTCTGTATTTTGTATTCAGAAAATCAGTCCCACTGATTCAATGCACCTGTCTTGATGAAGCAATGTGTATACTTCTGTAAGCATACTTAGTGCCCTACAAGTCTTATCAAGTAAACAAGCTTTAACTTTTAACTGTAGGGACCGGAATAGGACTGTCAGTTTTAGAACTGTTTGCTGAGTCTAATTATATTTTGTATTCCTGAATGTTTGTATTGCGTGTTGCTCATTGAAATGGGACTTCTCTTACCCTTTTAGACCTGTGAGAACTTCTTCTGTGTCTCACTTAAATCTAACTGCAATGTATTGCTAAATCTGAAAAAAGTATTGATTGGTATATTCTATATAAAAATAATTCTGATGGTTCTTTGCTTTTTGCTGTCAAATAGATTTTGCAGTTGGATTTTCATGATTTGTGCTATTTATACTGTGGAAGGGGGCAGGGGGAGTCAGGTGAAAAGGAGATATGTATTCTCAATTACTGTTTTTTCCAGTTTCTCTTCTTTGTCTTGGCAACTTGTGCTTTACCTGTCTGTCCAATTCAGTTTTGTGAAACCAGGATGCCTCATTTAAACTGCAGATAAACTTGAGTTGACATCTGTTTCTACTTCACTCTGCATCTATATCATTGGGGTTTTAATCCTGAAAATAAAAGTACAATATGAGTTAATCATCTTCACTGTGTATTCTGTTCTCCAGATTGCTTTGATACATGATAATTACATTGTAAGTCAATTAACATCAGTTGAGCTGAGTTACTGTTCTGATGTACAAAGGTGTCATTGAAGGTTGGTTGTTTTTTGAGCTGCCAAATCTCACTGCACTTGTGTACCCCAGGTTGTCAGACCTGGACAGTGTGTTTATTTTCAGGATGTGCTCAGAATTTATCTGTGGAAATGGTAGTGCAGCGTGATTAGAAAATTGTGTGTGCTTCCACTGGCATGTGCACACAGTTTTATCTCTGCTTTTATCCTGGTGTGTTGAGGCAAACTAAAGCATGGATCCAGTTGTATCTTCAAAGGCAAGTACAGCTCTTGTGCAGGCTCTACTGCTGTAATACAGGTGATGAACCTCCATGGTGACTCTTGATCAGGAAACAAAATACTGATAAAGACTCCCAGAGCCTGAGCTTATGTTTGGTGCCAGTAAAATTGGAGACACCCTTTTGGGTTACTTTCAGGCTGGCTGTCTACCTGGACAGGCTGGAAAGCTGGGCAGGGAGAAACCAGATGAGGTTTAATAAAAGCAAGTGTAAAGTCTTGCACCTGGGGAGGAATAACCGTCTGTATCAGTACAGGCTGGGGGATGACCTGCTGGAGAAGAGCTCTGTGGAGAAGGACCTGGGGGTCCTGGTTGATGACAGGTTGGCTATGAGCCAGCAGTGTGCCCTGGTGGCTAAGAGGGCCAATGGGATCCTGGGATGCATCAGGAAGAGTGTGGCCAACAGGTCGAAGGAGGTGATCCTCCCCCTCTACTCTGCCCTGGTCAGGCCCCACCTGGAGTATTGTGTCCAGTTCTGGGCTCCCTGGTATAAAAAGGACAGGGATCTCCTGGAGAGAGTCCAGAGAAGGGCTACGAAGATGATTAAGGGCCTGGAGCATCTCCCATATGAGGAAAGGCTGAGTGAGCTGGGGCTGTTCAGCCTGGAGAAAAGAAGACTGAGGGGGGACCTAATTAATGTTTATAAATATCTTAAGTATGGGATGCAGGGGGAATTGGCCAACCCCTTTTCAGTGCTCTGTGGAGACAGGACAAGGGGCGATGGCTGCAAATTGGAGCACAGGAAGTTCCGCACCAACATGCGGAAGAACTTTTACACAGTGAGGGTGACAGAGCCCTGGGACAGGCTGCCCAGGGAGGTGGTGGAGTCTCCTTCTCTGGAGATATTCAAGACCTGTCTGGACGCCTCCCTGTGCAATATGTGCTAGGGAGCCTGCTTTGGCAGGGGGGTTGGACCCGATGATCTCTCGAGGTCCCTTCCAACCCCTATGATTCTGTGATTCTGTAGGGAGAAGGGGGAATGGATAACCCCGACTCCCTTGTGTTTTCAGACACTAGTGACTGATGGGTGCTGTGTTTGTAGACTGGGTTATTTTTTTAAATCCCAGAGCTAGAGCTGGGAGTTCTGAGCCTCATCACTGCTGCCCCTACTTGTGGTCTCAGACCTTGAGGTAAGTGTTTACAAGCCAGACCAGGTTAACAGTGACTCACACAGCTAGCCAGCGGTTTCAGTACTCTGACATGTGCTGTAGGCAGGGAGCATGTCACCAGCTTTTTACAGAGTACGTACCCATACAGCACAAATCTAATGTGAATAGCATAAGCTGCCAGTGTGTGAAAATATCAGTGGTTATGTAGCTTGCAGTAGCAGTGTTACTTTTTCTTTTTTTCCCCTCCAGATACTGTTTCCCCAGGCCAGAGGTAATATACCTTAGAGGGGACTTTGGGCACAAGTGTTAGCATGATTTCATCATACTGCTTCCCTTAGGGGGCTTAATAGGCTTATTTTTTCAGTCTTTGTGCCTTTCAGCAGTGCTGGACAAGGGCACACATGCATATGGAGGCACACGTGTGCACAGAGTGGATACCTTTTATGAAGTGTGTAATGAGCCTGCAAAAACTAGGTGCATGTTCTGCGACCAATGTATGCACGCCCTTTATACCTGGTTTCACTCTTGCCACAAACCTGTGATTAGCTGTTCAAACAGAACCGTTCCGGAATTGCACGTGGCTTGCTTGTTTGTCTCTTCAGGGACACAGCTGAACCTGCATGCAGGTCTTCAGCAGCGGAGAATGAACTCTTCCATGCTGCCTGAAGGAAAGCCGGCTTCAAACCTGGCATGTGCTGCCAGGAGCTCTCGCTGCACGTGTGGCTGGAAGGTGAGCGAAATGCTGGCGGGCTCTGGAGCTGAGCAGTAGCCACGTCACCGATTCGTCTGGTCAGTTAGGTGACGTGCCAGTCATTTGTATAGACCAGAGAAGCGTTTGGCCAAAAAGCCTCTCTCCAATGTAAATGCAGTATGCTGGGTTGGTTTGTCAGGTTCTCCAGTATGCAAATGCTGGAGAGAGAAATCAAAGTGTTGGGGTTTTTTTTGACCTATTGCTGGTTAGTGAGTTCAGCTGTGCTTCACTGGGATCCAGAGTTTGGTGCTTGTTTCTGCTCCACACAGCTGACAGCAGTGCCACCACCTCAGTCCAGACAGAGTGGAATCTTCTCGAGAAGACAGTGAAAGTGACCAGGATCTTTAGCAGGTAACTTACTGTATGGATAACCTGTTATGGTAATCATGCTTAATCAACTTCCCCTCAGTTTAGAAATTTGCTTTAAATTAAAAGCAAATTTTGCTTAGACTAGAAAATGATTGGTTGTTTTTGTGTCAGAACTTACGTGGCCACATTTGTGAGTTAAAAGTTTTTCAGCCTAGTAACATATGAGCTGAAATTGTGTGCAGTTGTGGATTTAGTACCTGAGAGGGGTGAAGGCTTCTCTTGTCTACTTTGCTTTTGTTATTAGTGGCTTAAAAAGAAACCAGACTTCTTTGTTGTACGACACCATTGCTTAGCCTGACATCTAATTTGGAAGCAGAACCGGTACAGACGTGACTGCCCTACAAAGAGAGGCTGAGTGAGCTGGGCTTGTTCAGTCTGGAGAAGAGAAGGCTGCAGGGGACCTCATTGCAGCCTTCCAGTACCTGAAGGGAGCTTAGAAGCAGGAGGGGATTCAACTTTTTAAAAGGATAGACAATGACAGGACTAGGGGGAATGGATTAAAACTAAAGGAAGGAAGGTTTAGATTAGATATTGGGAGGAAGTTTTTTACAGAAAGAGTGGTAAGGTGCTGGAACAGGCTGCCCAGAGAGGTAGTGGATGCCCCGTCCCTGGAAGTGTTCAAGGCCAGGTTGGATGGGGCCCTGGGCAACCTAGTGTAGATCCAGGCCTGAGGTTGGTGGCCCTGCCTGTGGCAGGGGTGTTGGAAGGGACCCACAGAGCTCCAACTCATACCATTCTATGATTCTATGACTTTGTGCAGCCCTGTCTGTAGTGAGCAGCTTCTTGGTGGAAGAAAGGAAGTGACCGGCAGCACCTTTGGCACCAGAGCATCGAGGTGGCTAGCTGGTAGTTGCACAGAGTGGAGACAATGTTGATGCAGACTGTCCCTTTATAATTGAGAGAGGCACTTTAGCTGTTAGATGAACCTTTCAAAGAGTTGTGGTGACTCAGGAGATGCTGAACAACGAATCAGTTGGTCTTTGTGCAAAGAATTGCAGGTTTCACCAAAATGGTGTTTAGAGCTTGACTTTGCACGCAAACCCTGATGGTATCTCATGCTTGAGTCTGAAAGGATAATTTCAGTGTTTGATCCTTGTTGTAGATGCCTTTGGTGTATCATGTCTTAGAATCACGAGGAAGTTTTGATGATGTTAGTGGTAGATACTGTTTGGGTTGCTCATCAGAGAGGCAGACAAACAGCAGGCCCAGTCATGTCCCCATCACTGTGAGCTGCAAACAGCACCTGGGCACTTAAGGTGGGTTTAGTAACTCCACGACCAATTCCTCTTGAGTTGAGAATCTGGGAATGTGAAGTACAGAAGAAACTGAGAGCTGAGTTGTTTTCTATCGTGTTGCTTCTTGCAAATATGCTTTAAGAAAAGGGAAATAAAAGACTGCCTGAGGGGGTGTTCCTCCCTTCATCAAAGTCATCCTCTGACAGACTGGGTGGAGAAAATCATACATTGTTTGTTTGGTGAGCTCTGTGTAAATGAGAATCAAAGATGGTAACCATATTTTTTTTCTGAACTTGCTGCTACTGAGTGTCCACTCTTCTCTTTGCTTGTAGCAACTGAGCAAAGGCTTGGCTTTCGGTATGCATGGCTTTTCTTCCAGCATGAAACTGCAAGACTTAAAATCACAGGAGAGAAACAAAAAGCATCCGTGGAAAGGGAGGAGGAGAGGTATGCAGTAGATAGAGATGGTGCTGCAGCTTGCCCTTTGGAATGGAAAATAAAGCTCTTTTGATTTGGGTTTTTTTTTGAGACAGAACAAATTGTTACATGAAGTTCAGTCTTTGAATCGCTTCCAGTACAAAGTTCATCTGATATGCTAAATGCAGTTCCTCACTTACAAAAGTACTGAATTCGACTTGATTGCATCCTTTGAAAGACTACACTGGCAGCAAATAAAATACAATGTGCCAGGCATTTCTCCTGAGGAAAATAACAATTGCTAGTATCTTAGCCTAAGTATCTGAAGTACCAACAGTTGTGGGTTTTTTTCCCTCTCATCTTGTATTTCTTACAGGAATCATGATTTGAACTCTGAAGCATTAGAAGCGGCCAAATTACTCTGTGTGATAGTGGTTACTGCTGGAAAACGTGCTTTGGTCATGGCCAAAACAAAGCCAATGTGTATCACAAAGATAATCCCCTTCTGGCCTTCCCTAAATCTGTCTTGAAACTGCACTTAGTAACAGGATTGTCTGAGGATGAATGACACAAGCTGTCTCACCGTGTCACCGCCTTTGTTGCACACCGCAAACGTGTTTATTATAGAGCGATGAACTGGTGTTTCTTAAGACTGAATTTCCCTCAGCGTTCTGGATATGTTCGCTGTGCAGCCATGCACAATGCTGGTAACAACACCTGAGCACAGACAAATCTTTACAGGTTTTAAGATTCAAAATTAATCTAGAACTCACTCTAGGTTGGCTGGAGTAGTATGTCTGCAAGGGAAGAGCAAGGCTGTTGGAAGGGCAGCTTACACTAGCAACAGCTAATGCAGTTTGGAGGAGCCTAGTTACTCCTACTGGGTTTTCATAGTGCTAGATCTGGAAAGAGATTTGGCAGTGTCATGTTTGCACCACCTGGATTTTGTGCACAAGGGGGATTGTGTTCTCAGATGGTTATTTGACTGCTGTCTCTTGGAAAGAATTACTAAAAACTACACTACTACAAAATGTTTGTTTATGGCAGTAAACAAGATAATTGCAATATTTCTAATTGCATTTATTGCCAAGAACAAGGACTTTTGAGTAGCTTAACTTCCCTTCTGCATTTAGTTCCTTCCTCCTGTCTCGGGGCTAGGCTTGTTTCCTTTCCAAGGGTGAAGGATAATGCAGGCAGTGTTAATAACATGCACCAGGGAACTGGCTTCTCAAGTTCATGCTTATAATGAAATTCTGTTTACCCAAAAGTGAACCGAAAGAATTGGCCAGTGAATTTGTTGTCTGCTGTATTACTCTACCGCAGCTCTCGGAGCAGAAGAGGCTGGAGAAGCTGTTAGTGATGCATTTAGCAGAGTAGGAAGGAAACAAGCTGAAAATCACTCCTCTGGAGGACACTGGAGCTCCCACTAAATGTGTGTGCTTCTCTGGATAGCTATCAAGCAGTCAGCTTGATATCCTTGTTTTCCTGCCTCGCTGGCTGTGAGCGGTTGGTTAGGGCATTTCAGACAAGACCAGAAGAAATCCTTTTTACTCTCCTTGTGCCCACTGAAATGTAATGTTTAATAGTTTGGTATGTTCTGCTGTGTCCCCCTGCCTCCCAAGGGGCACTGGTCGGTAGATTCAGAGGCTTACCAGCATGGTGTCCCAGGTATCTCCTGCGTGTGGTTGCCCTGTCCTATTCCCAGAGGCTTGCCTTGTTTGGGTCTGTCTGGACTTAATAGTCTTCATGTGCTGTTTGTGCCTGTAGAGCTGACAGGTGGGACTTCCTTTGTGGGTTTCAAGCTCTGAAAGTGGCAAACTGAAATAACTTATGTTTGTTTAGAAGAGAATTGACTGCCTTCTAATACGCTGAAAATTAGTGGGTGATGGTTATACCTGCCCAGATCACAGAGGTGTTGCACTACATTCATTAAAGCTCGAGAGAGGCTCTTCCCATGGTATTGAGGACTGCACATGAGCTCTAGGCTAAGGAGACCGAAACTGAAATCCCACATACGGACTTGAGAATGCCTTCTGTGGAGGGGTGCATGTCCCACCTGGCTCTTCCTGCAGGCATGAGTGTGACACACAAAGGTAGGCTTAAATGTAAGCTCTGAGATGCCATTTCTAACCTTTCAAGTCACCACACCTTCTACTTGAAGACTCTTGTACGTCACAAGACAGGAGAGTAGGGGCAAGTTGGTAGCTTCTTGTGTCGGGAATCTGAAGCCTGTGTTCAGACTTCTGTCTTGTCTCTGTCTTGTTGGAGTCCTGTCAGTCAGGGCAAGTCTGCTGTATCCAGTGAATTTAGTGCTGGTGCTGTTGTTTTCCCATCTCAGATGTAGCTGGCATGTGTAGTTGGGTTCCCTTGGAGAGTTTAACTCGATTAGGTATGGCTTTCTGGCTCCAGGTTGAGACAGTGTTCAGACAGATATTTTTTTTTCTAGGACTAATGCTGAAAGCTGCCTCATAGTTTCAAAAGCATTTAACAGTCCTACTAAATTATTATCATTGGCAAGGTATCATCAGATAGGACATGAAGGGTGGTAGAGCTGTTCTCGTTGTTCTTCAATCACAAAAGACCACTTAACTCAAAGTTTTCCTCCTGATCTGATGGGAGCAGGATATTTTAGCATTGAGTCTGAGGGTAATGTGGGCTTTTGCTTCCTGTGCTTTTCTTCTTTTCATGTGAAGAATTCAGAAAATGTGAGGAATCCCCATGTGTTTCCCTCCCTGCTTGTTTTAAGTGCCTGACTGAGAAGCGGGTACCTTAGCAGGCTTTCCAGACTTCTATTGAGAATATAATTACTCCATAACGAATTTCACACTGTTTTTAATACCTGGGGAGGAGGCATTCTCCCCCTGGGGTATTTTGAGCTCCTGTTACCCCGCTGGATGAGTGGGTTTGCTGGTGTTTGTAGAACTCAATTTGCTGCCCTGTATGGTCTCTGTTCTGTTTCAACACACCTTTAGCTGACTCTGTGCTCTAAAGCATCGTTAAACATTGTAGGCATGCTAAAGGAAGGAGAAGAATCTGCTTATTAGCTTGGAGTGGAGCACTTAAACTCACTGCAGTGGCAGAAGGAGCAGTAGATGTGCTGTGGGCAGCAGTGAACTGCTTTGGAGAGAGCTGGGAACAGTATTGAAGTGTGGAACTATGAAGTTTGTACTGTGGTGGGATGGATAAGTTAGCATCTGTCTGCTGACAGACTTTTTTTTTTTGCAGGGTCATTAGAGCTTTAAAAGTATTGTGGGTTACAGGAGGAGTGCTTGGAAAGGGTTTGAAATTGAGCCCCAGTGTTGCCTTTGCCTTGCCCAAGGAGAAGGTCACCAGAGATGGTTAATAAAGCTTTAGCTGCAGAGCTCACTAAACATTCTTCCAGTTCAATGGCCTATGCAGAATGATGTTTAGTCAATGTTTAATTCCTAAGCAACAAATGGTGATTGTCATACTAGAAGGCACTTGTGGTGTTGACTGAAGCAATGGAAGCCAAGCATTAAAAAGGTCGTGCAGGGAGATCTCTTCTGTAGCCTCAAAGCTCGGTATCTAGGTCAGGTCTCCTCACAGCGGGAGAAAATGGGGAGAAGTTCATGCTGCCTTAAGGCCAGAAAAGGCTTTCCAATAAGAAAACAAACCAGCCCTTGTTTTAAAAAAAGTTGGCTGTAGGAGAAAAAAGGAAATATTAACTGTGGGATGATTTAGGGAAGGCAGGGAACGGCAGGAAATTGGGAGACATCTGGCCTTGCCCTGGTGGCAGAAGAGGAGCAGGTAGCTGCTGCTTTGGTGGGCAGGAGAGGCAGGCAGTGGCTGAGAGCAGGAGGGGAAAGGTGCGGCAGCTGAAGTGTCAGCAGCTGTTGAGGAGGCTGAGGACTGCCTGCACAGCTCAGATCTGGAGAGGAGATGCTGAGAGAACTGCAAACAGTGCCCTCAGAGGGGAGGAGACCTTGGTGGGATGTCAGGTCGAAAACTCAAGCTTTCTTGTTGGTTGAGTCAGAAATGAGAAGAGTGCTCTCAGCTCAGCTGAGAACCTGTAACCCTGTCTCATCCTTCTCCAAGATCTGCCTGTTCCCAAATGGATATCCTATCTCCCCAATGTTACACTCTTAAAAAGCCACAGCCCTTGTGTCCACACCAAGCACAGGCTTCAGTGCATGTGCAATGCCTCCTGTAAAAGGTAACTCAAGGCTGCTACCTCACAGGCTAGACTGCTTATCTTGTGCTGGGTGATTTAGCACTGAAGGCCTGTGGGCCTGAGCCAGGCCTGTGGACTGAGCTGTCACCAGGATTCTTATCCCTAAGTCTGGCCTAGTTTGGTCTGCAGCTGCGTTTTCCAAGGACTTTGTTAGATCAGGCTTTGGGGGGGAGTGGAGGGTGGGGAGGTGGGTGGGTCTGGGACACTCACAACCTCCTATGGAACCAGGTCAAATCATTTGAAGCTTACAAGTCTGTTTTGTAATGCTTGGCTCAGGTCAGTGAACTGCCTTGGTGTATTGGCATATGTGCCAAGAGGATCTGCAGGGGTTCACATCTGCACAGGTGCTAGGAGGATCAGTGTGACTTGTCCTTTTTTCCCCGTTTTATGCATCAACAGGTACAATAGTCATTATTCTGTGCTCTTCTAATGCAGCGAGGTAGTGTACACTAGGATTTTGAGATGCAGATGAAGAGCAAGTGCTGTTCAAGCCACTGCACCTTCCAGATTGTGACTCAGTATTTGGGTTGGCTTTGTCTTAAAGGAGATAGGGCTACTGCAATTTTTTTGGTGTAAGCTTTTACTGAGTGTAGGCATGTGCAATACAGACCAGAGTTCTGCTTTGGTTTTAGAAGACTAAGGCAGAACTGATTAGATTATCTTTGACTTACCGAGATTTCTGCTGCTTAACTATTGAGAGCAAGGCTGCAGGCTAGTGTCAGGGCTTACATGTGGGCAGGACACACTACTCCTTCCATCCTAGATATTGACTTCAGCACTGATTTAGGGGGCACCTAGAATAAATCTTCGCATAGGCAATTTCCAGCTATGAAACAGGCTTACCACAAAAGTACTGATCTGTATTTCAGTTGTGGTGGTGATCTATTTTGCAGATGAGTTGTTGCTCTGGTAAACATGTAGGGCAGCTTTGTCAAAGTCATAGGTTGAGGTCTTTGCTTTATATTTTTTAAAATTTCATGCTGTTTACCTCGAGAATGAAGAACGAATGCTGTATAAAAGCAGCATGTCCTATGAGCCAGTATTACTTTGCTCAGTCTATCAGCAGGAGTGAGCTGTTGCAGCAGCCAGGGTGCACATTCCAAAGCAATTAGAACAGTTTCATGAGTAAATACTGCTCAGCAGCCGATAAAATGCCTTTCAGATGTCTTGGTAAAACAGATTCAGGTGGCCAGCAAAGAACTACTTTCTTTAATCTTTGCGATCAAATGTGGAAAAAACCTCTCCTTATATTTTGATTTTTAAGAACTTAATTTAAAAATTGCTGTGAATTGAAAGTAGTTAATTTGTTTTGTTAGAATAGCAACCAAGTCACAGGGAAAAGAAAAGGTGATGATCACAGATTCCCTACCCCTGTCTGCTTCCCCAGGGTCTCTGCCCTCTTGGAGCATAACTACATGTGCAACTCATTTGATGCTCGGCTTCACTGAGAGGATGAAAAGTTCTAGGGAGGAGGAACAAGTGGAGGGATGGAAACCATAAAAGGAGGATTTCCTCTGTCTATAAACCACTGTGTATGTAACTGCAATTCATCTGGGAAGCTCAGCAAACTCTAAAGCATGCCTATTTGCTGTTCAGAAGGAGCATGGCTGCAAGCTGCAGCCCTGCTTCCCAAACTTCTTGGAGCAGCAAACCCCTTCAGTCCTCAGCTTTTTTTCCCATGTTGTTGCTTGTCATAGAGCTTTGAATTCCCAACCTCACAACAGTGCTGTCAGAGCCCCTGACCCAGAATACCCTTTGGGAGATGGCATTATATATTCCTAGCCCAAAGGTAAAGATCTTTCCTAGAAACATGTTTTCAGAAAATAAATAAAACTGGATTTTAGATGTGGGTTGTTCTGGGGTGGGATTTTTTTTGTCTCCCTTATTTCTCTGCTTGTCTGTCTGTCCCATGCTTCATACCTCTTGGTTGGTGTTACTACTTTCTATGGATTCCTTTCTCCGTATTACTTCCCTGTGAAGGATGAATGGAAAACTATGGAAGGATAACTTTTCTTTCAAGTACTTGTGCTTCTGGAGAGTGTTAGTGTGAGTTGTGTAAGAAGGCAAGCTGTGGGGAAGCTACCTGGGGCACCCCCTGGAAGTTCCCAAAGCAAGGATGTAGGAGGCCAAGTATGTCAAGGGGGAGAAGCACAAGCCCTGTGAGTGGGGCTGAGCCTGGAGAGCATTAGGGAATGGAGATGGGCCTTGAGTGAAGCCAGCTGAAGTTCAGCCTGGACTGTGTGTCAAGCCAAACCCCGAATCTGTTTGCTTTGACTGGGTAACTTAAGATCTGTACTTGGACGCTGTAGTCCAGGCCTTGGCCAAGCACATAGAGCATTAGCATGCCTGAGTATGGGGAAAAAGTCATTAGATCTGTCAATCTACAACCCAAGACGGTCATATAAGTATGCCCTGACCTTTTAAGTGTCTGTAGCCCTGGTACCTAGTACAGCATTTGAAAATAAGTCCTTGCTCCAGTCCTTTATCCTGATGAAGAGAACAGAATTTATAGAAAAGATTTTAAGCATAAAGTTGCCTGTCTGTCCTATGCTGTACTGAAGCAACAGTAAATGAATGCAAAGATCTATTTCATGTCATTCACTCCAGCTAGCAGAAGCAGGACTAGCACTGGCTTGGGTATGGTTCTTTGTGTTGGTCTTGTTCTGTTTTAATGTGGTTTTCCCGGGGAGGGTTGCAAGTGATCTGGTAGCATGAGAAATGTAAGCCAAAGGACTGGGCCTGGCAGTTCTTTGTGGACATCCTGTGGGGTTGCTGGTGGCACATACCTGGCAAAGTTCCAGATGTGACAAGCTATAAGAAGATATTTCTGTTTCCTGCCCACTTTCCACCCCCTGCTTTCCCTTCAAGCCCACTTCCAGAACAGTGGCTTGTGGTTGCACTTGATGGAGCCCACTTCTGCTGTAAACCTTGGCTAGCTCTGTCTGGCACCTGGAGTCTGGTATCTGGGTAAGTCCAAACCACTTTTTCTCTCCCTGTCTCCCAGGTCTATATATAGAACCTGTATTTCCATGTGGCCTCTTTACTTTTTAAATCTTGAGTTGGACTAAATAGGGAAACAACTTTTGATTAGGTTATGAAGCCTAACTTATGGCATGGCTTTCTTCCTCAGCCTGACTGAATTAAAAAATAAAAATGCTTCCAGAATATGAGGTGACTCTGGCTAAAGCTTTCCAGAACCTCTGGAGCCTTCAGTTCACAAGAATTGTTCTGGTTTTGGCTTTCTGTGAGTTGAAACCTAAACAAAATCACCAGCTCAACCTTATTCCCACTTTTGAGCCCTGCTCATTTGAGCTTCACATTGGAGACAAAGGTAAAAATGTTATCAGGCTGATCTGAAGAGCTTTACAGGCCCCCCCTCAGCCTTAAAACCTTGTGGAAAAGGAGGAGGAAGCTTCTATAGTTTTATGTTTGGTTTCAAGCTGCTGTCAGGGCCTCCATAGTATTTTCTTGCTTTGGCTTGGAGAGGGAGCTGCCTTGGCGATTGGCCAGCTGGCAGAGGTGCCGCTCTCCGGCCTCCCTGCAGAGTCTGGCGCTCTGCAGGTCAGCAGCTGGGTCGCAGAGGCTGGCCGCAGGCTGGAGCATTGGCTCCTGGCCAATTTGGCATGTCATGTCCCTGCTGGGTAAGGATACAGCAGGCCAAGACCCCAAGCTCTCAGAAGCAGGGAGGGAAGTCTGTATGACCCTCGGGACCTGGTGCTTCATACCAGCATTAGCTCAGAAGGAAGGAGGGGTCTCCATTACACAGGAATGGATGGCAGAGGGGTGGAGGGTGGATTTCTCAAACTTCTAATCCCACAATGGGTGGAACAGAGCTGAAATCTGCTGCAAAGTTAGCTCTGAGCCCTCCAACTCTCAATTATATTCAGACTCACAGGTTTATTAAAATCGTTACAGTAATTTTTACCTAGAGAGCATTACAGACTGAGAAGTGTTTTGGCTGAGGAAGACCCTAAAATCTTCAGTGTTCAGAAAGAGGCCTCTCCACGATTTTAACTATTTAAAAAAATCATGTGTCATTCTGCTTAAAAATCTGTTAGTTCTTACATATCCAAAAGATCTTACACTGGCAAGGCCAACAGAAGTCATGCAAGTGGACCCACATGGCATGTAATGTAATTTGCACATAGAGGAAGAATTCCTGAGTTCCTCTTATGTTGACTTATCCAAAACTTGAGAACTGTGGAGTACAGTTTTCTCTTGAGTCTTTTAATCACTTGAAACCTGGATGGTCCTGCTCCATCAACATAGCTGTTTGGTTCTTTGCTGTAGGCCACGGTCTTGGCTTCAGGTACAAAATGGTATGATGAGGTCTGCAGCTTTGGGATTTTGAACCCAGTGACCCTGGATAAACCTAGCTCAGTGTCCCTGGTGTCTTATGTACCATGTGGCAAAAGGTACATTTTTCACTTTTAAACTTGTTGGGTTTTCACTTTCCAGAGTTTTATTTTTAATTCTTTCCTGGAAAGGAGAACCTTCAAAGTGGCTCCCTGACCTTTCATTTGGGCAAGTATGCTGAGTGCTGCTAATATGACAATGCTTAAAGGGATTAGTTAACACACTAAGGGTTTCACATGCTAATCTCTCGTGGAGCACAGGATTTCAGAAGTGAGGAACTGCTGCTTTTCCCTAAATGACCTTCAACTGCTCATTCGGCATGGATACATGCTATTTCCATAGTATCTTCATGAGACAAGCAAGCAATGTGCTGCGAACTTAAATGATATGGTGCTTCCATGAAAATTAGTAGTCAGCTGAGGTGCTGAATCAGCATTAGTCACCTTATGGAAGACTGTATTGATGATCAAAAAAGGAAATGCTTTATGGTATGACCATGTGTTCCTTTCTCAGGGAAGCCAAGAGAAGCTCTAGTCACACAATGCCTACCACTCCTCCTAAATTAAAACAAGTAGCAAAAATAACTTAAATTTCTTCTTTCACTTCCAGTTTGAGAAATTTTATGCTTCATCCATCCCCTCAAATGAAGATTTGGTCCAGGTACTCATTGTCTCTATGGTGTTTTTTTGTGCTTGTTGTATGTAAAGCTAAGTAATTCCAGCATACATATGCATCACCTGGAGCAGTAGGAAGCTGCTTGCTTTTCCCATGTCCCCGGTGCTTGTAGTTTCAATGCACATTGATAATGGGGAGCTTAATCTCTGGCTTCCCCTGGAACAGCTGTGTGCTGCTTGGATGCAGCAGGCTCTGAAGCAGAGAGTACTGGGGGATGAGGGGTAGTGTATTTTGTGGCTGAAGAGGCACAGAGGAAAACCGAGGCAGTTCCTCAGTAGGAAACGTTTGCAAAGAAGGTATTTCACGTGTAGCCACAGGGTATTAATCCCATTTCTTCTCCTGTAAATGCCTAATAGTCCGTACATCTAGACACACAGACATCCCTGGTTACTCCTTCAGAAGGAAGGTAGTGATGTTCAACCAGAGGCTAGAACGAAAATCCTCAGGGATATTCAGTATGTTATATAGCCTACTGGATTCCCTTCTCTTTGTGTTTTGGAGGAGTGCTTGCCTCTAACCTGCAGAATGGCTTTTTGGTATCCCTTTGCAAATCACACCTGGTTTATTTCAGGTGAAGCTTTAACACTGTTTCCTTTCAGCATCACTTCCCACTGCTGTTACCAGCCTTAGTGTCCCACCACTTCATCTCCTTGAAGCTCACTGATGTTCTAAAATATTTCTTTTGAGAGTTAAGTATTGAGGGCAAAGTAATAGCAAGAAGGTCTCTGTGGCATCCTCTGTTTAACAAAAGGTTAAAAAAAAATTTCAAAAAATAGCTCCTCAAAGCTGTGGGCGATTTCAGGCCAGGTTTGCATTTTTCACATTCTTGCTTTACCTTATTTGGCCATGCAAAATGGGATCCAGTGGTCCCTGGGGACTCGGCTGTGAGGAGATGGGGCTTTGTTAAGATGAAAGTATGTGCTTTTTACTTCGGAGACACATGGCTAAATATGGGCTGTGTTAATAACAAACGAGTCTGGGTTTTCCTGGCAGAGTTACAGCCTCACAATGTCCCTCAAGTTAAAAAGGCAAACACGCAGCAGCCCTTCAAGCGTCAAGCTTTGTGACTTTGACAGCAACTGTGTTGGAAGTTGGAGGGGAATGGAGGGATGTGCCAACATTGACAGTGAGGAAGCTTGTTTTTATTTCAGTGAGTAGTTTAGATACAAGATAGCTGGAGCTGTCTGAAACAACTTGAAAGCAAGCAGGCCAGAGAATGAGAGTTGAGGTTTTTGAGCTGAGACTGTATGATATGTTCTTTCTTTGTTACTATATTTTCCCTTTTTTGTAGCTTTTCCTGTGAACAGCTACTTTTACATCCAAAAAATACAAGGAGGCAAACTGTAGGATGGCCAATATGCATGCTTTTAGGGAGTAAATATTGACTTAGGGGCTGGTATTGGTCAAGTGGTACAACTAGAGGGTGCCTTATAAAATGTAGCTCTTGGGAAAGGAGCAGTATCAGATGTTTAAAAAAAAATCTCTCCTGGCTGCACACTTTTACTTACCTATTCACAAGTATTGGCTAAAATACACCCCCACTGTGCTTTGTTAGGTTTGAAACCTGTTGGTGCTTGGGCTGAGTTGAAGAGCATAAAGTAATGCAGAGGCACAGAAGTATTAAAGCTCGTGTTGTGTAAAGGATTAACTGTATAACCTCTTTTTTAAAATGTCACAGCAAGGTTGGAGAATTCTTGTAGGAGCAAGTGGAGGGCATGGCTGGGGCTGTCAGGGAGCTGTTAGGAAATAGGTGTAGGCGATAAAACATCTGCTGCTTGCTTGGGTGCTGCTGGTGGGACAATATAAGCTAGATCCTCATGCCAGTTAACAGATTTAACTCCTCAAATAATTGCAGGCCAAAAATCTTATAGATGGTTCTCTGCCCACGAAAAAAAAACCCTTAAAAAACCAGAAAAAGCTTCTTTTCTATGAAGCAGGAACTCAGATGTATCATGGAGGAAAGGCTGAGAGGGTAGGTCCTAGTGAGACTTTGATTAGGAACACATTTTATCTCAAGCTCAGCTCTTTCATGAGCTTATTATGCAGGTGATGAAAACATGAATAGTCTAAAATGCTTTTTTGGAGTTGTTGAAAACAAGTCAGCCACAAGAACTTGCAGGCATGCTGATGACATGGTGCATGTCAGTGCAGCTGCATCATGAATAGAAGCAGATGGAGGTGGAGGGGGGTGGTCATTTGCACCACCACTGCGACCCTGTCCTGATATCTGTTCTTGAAAAAGTAATTTTAAACTTGCCACTGTCTTCTCTGTGTTTATATGTTACCACCTGGGTGGTACAGATGCTTTGAGTAGAACTGCTTGAAATTTTCTTGCAAGAAAAATCTTGCTCTGCAAGATTTTACTGGAAAATAAAAATTTCACATGATAAGAAAACTCTTCCTGGGCAGTTACTTATGGGTTTTCTTGCATTCATGGCTCAAAATATATTCCACATAAAAAAGGATTTTAAATTTAAGGAGTCTTGCCTTCAGATTTCCTCTGAATATTTGTACTTTGTGGTAGGAGGGAGGGGAATATTGGTTCCTCTAAGTGTTGTGTGGATTAAAGTCTTGGCAGACCTCTGAATGTGCAAAGGGTTACAGAACTGCTGTTATTTTTATGTGAATGACATTCTCATCCTTTTTGTAAATGATTTTTTTTTTAAAGGCAGAGAGCAAAGAGCTCTAAAAAAAGCCCAGTGCTGGTGTCCTTACTCTAATGCGTCTGCTTGTCCAAGGGCAGCACAACTTTGCTGCCCATTGAGTTCTTTTACCTTTTTTAGAGCTTGGGTTTGTACCTGGATATTTGTACATGTGAATGACTTTGGAGTTGCAGGTGGCTCAGGACTCCCTGTAGACATGCTCGAGGCCTCCTGGGCTCCGCATTGGGATTAGGAACTTTCTCCTGGAAGTTTTGTTGCTGGTGCTGCTGTTAAACTATGGGGGTGTGATAGTGAGCTGCTGTTAGGAGAAGGTGACCCCTGAGCATTGATCTCACTTGCCCTTGTGATGGTTGAATTTGAAATGTGTGACCTGTTCAGGAACCTGCTCCAGGCTGAAGGCCTGACGTTGCTGGAGAAGGGGTGTGTGAAGGCCTGAAAGCTGAATATAATCAAAGTGCCCTTAAAACCATGGTTTGGTTTTATCTAAAGCCAAGTTACGGGATTTTGATTGGCAGCATGTTCTCATGCACTCTGAGACTGTCCAGAAGCCAGGTCTCCCTGCAAAGGTGGGGATGCAGCAGGCTGGGGGTGTTTCCCAGATCTAGGTTGGGACCCTGCCTGTTCCTCTGGCCTGGGCAAAGCGCACCACAGAAACGAAAGCCGCTCCTGCAAGGCCCTGCGGGCTTGTTAGTGTGTTTCATAACAGGCTGCAGAAATCTGATAAGCAGCATTATCGCTGTTCATGCTGCCTCTGTTTTGTCTCCGAGCACCGCCCACATTCTGGGAGCCTGGAGATGGTTTGCAAGGCTTTCTCCGCGCCGGCTGGGTATGCCCACGTACCGAGGTACGTTGGGACAAGGCTGGGGTTCATGCCTGAGATGTTTGCTGCATACCAACAAACCCACTCCCACTGTCCGTCTGCTTGGAGGAGGCTCCAACAGACCAAAGGGCTCTCGTGGCCTCCGATAAGTTAATTAATGGTGGCTTAAATGTTTATGGGGTGGAATGTGCCTCCCATTTGGCATCTGACCTGTGCTGAGAAGCTGCCTTTGACATGTTGTTTTGTGGGTGAATGGTCTAGCAGAGTCAGAAGCTGAATGATGTGTTACCAGTGCTTCATAACACTGAGGCTTCTTTACCCTCTGTTTTAACCTGAGTACAGTGCGTTGGAGCTGGGCACACAAGCCCATCAGGTACAAGGACTCCTATAAACAGCTGTGCAACCCTCTCAAAACCAGTATTTTGTGTGTGTAATTGCACTGCTGCTAATTATAAGGCAGTCATTGTTTATAACCTCATCTGCCCTTCCGGCTTCCTCTTGGAAGGATGGGCACGGCTTCATCGCCCCGAGGCAACAGCGGCTGATGGTGGCTGGCTGCAGCAGCCAAAGGATGATGCTTGAGAGGGGAATATCTGAGTGGAGACCCAACGCTTGCCCTTCACGTAGTCCTAACTGAGAGAAGGACAGGGAGCAGCAGCCCTCATGTGGAAGAGGCGGCTTCCGGGAAGAGCGGTAGCCTTAGCAAATGGAATCTTGTCCAACAACATACAAAGAACCCCTTATTCTGTAGTGAAGTGGAATATGAACTCCGAGCAGAATGATGAATTTGAAACAGCTCGGTGGATAAATAAGTGTTAGATTCTTGAATCAGGGAATGGGCTTTTTTTTTTTCCCCAGGAAAAGAGATGAAAGAAGGGAAGCATGCTTTTCCTTTGGAAACAGTGTGGGATTTGGATTGTCAGATAGCAGCTGTATTGATGCAGACATGGTAGGTGTCTGCCAAGAGCCTGCAGACAGCTTAAGGATGAAATTGCAGTGCTCCCACAAACTCTGGTATCTACTGTGAGAGGTGTTGCTGATGGCCATGGATGAAGCCCTGCCCAAGTGGAAGGTTTCTCCAGCGTTACAGCTTGATGTGCTTGGGAAAGCTTTGAAAAGGTTTTCTGTAGAATAGAGAGTACAGTTTTATCAAAATTAAAACACTTCCTATGAAATTGTGGGTTTTTGGGGGGACAAGGAAATATTTGGCAAAAATTGGAGTGATTAGTTTCCTCTGTTTTCCTCTGGATAAAGTCAGAATATCTCATGTTGAAATGAAATGCCTCTACCTGATCAATCATGTTTAGGGAAAGTCTTATGCTTATTTTGGCTTGTTAGATAGAGACTATACTTAAACCAAACTGTATGTGATATTTTAAGACATATTTGAAAGTGAAGGAAGAATGCTTAAGATAATAGTTCCCTGAAATCACAAACTTGCATCTAAAAGGTTTTTATTGGTGTTAACTTAAAATTGGAAGTCTCTGAGCCTTTCATTCTTGTTAAGACTGAACTATTCTTAAAACGCCAGAATGGGGGTGGTTTTTTTGAGAACAAATTGACTGACTTACCTGGATTAAATACTTTATTGTAGATATTTGCCTAAAGGAAAAAGAGCATTCAGGACACTAGTCCTAAATATTTAATTTAGCCCACTAACTTCTAAACTTGAAGTAGCATCCCCCTCCCCAGTCAGTGTTTTGCTGAGAGCTTATTGTACCACATGGGAAGAGGAAACAGGCAGAAGAGACTGAACTGGCCCAATGCCACCCAGCACATCTGAGCTTGACTTGGTTTAGACTCTTCCTAGGGATAAAAAATACGAATGCAGCAGCAGTAAGTTGTGCTTCCATATGCAAAGCCATGTCTGTGTTAGTGAGCAGAGAGGCAGGTGGTGGGAATAGCTTTTTGTCAGTGTGACCACACAGATGCTGGGGTGTTCTGGGGTCCTTGTCTGCCTCTGCTAGCCGGTCGATCTACCCACTCCATGATGTCTTGTAGGGCTGATGGAGGCGGTAGGCATAAGAGAGGAAGAGGGAAGGAGGTGGCTGTGAACACTGAAACACCACCCACGGGAGACCCTGTGGGCTTGTGACCCGTCTTCTCCGCTCTTCTGAGAAAAATTACATTTGGAATGGGATGATGACTATTGTTGTTGCAGGCTACCTCAATACAGAACTCTCAGTACAGCTTGTGCTGTATGGAGCTGTTATTTGGGGCTTTGTGCACATCTTGTTGCTGAAAGCAGAGGAAACAGAAACTTTAGTGGAGAGCAGAGTCTTTTCCAGAGCTGAACCCTGGGGGAGCAGTGTGAGCATTGGTTAGAGGTGTTGGTGGTGAAGAGGGAGGAGTGTGAACAGGACTCTCCTTAGTAGCTTCCTGCAACATAATGGAACATACTTTAAAATTACACTGTTCATGGAAACCTCATTGTCAATTTCTGATATCCTTGTCCTCAGAATCATGAGAATGAGGATGCTGCTCTTCTGTTACGCTGTAGTGGTCCAGGAGGGTACTATGGTAGGATGGGAAAACAGTGAGATGAAAAGATTCAGAGTATGTTTTTGTTGGGGAGATGAAGTTTGAGAGACGAAGCAGGGGTGGGAATGAGAAATCCCTGACCAGCCTACCTTGCTTTGGAAGGAGTCAGCAGAGGGCCCCCTCCCTGGCAGCAGGGCCACTGGCCTCCAGCAGATCAGAAAACTGTTTATGGACAGAGCATTAGGCAAAACACAGGGCCTGGGAAAGGGCATGTTCTTTGGTGGGGTTTGAGAGCTGTTTCTCTGTCTATTCTTGCCTTGCATAAATATTGTAAACTGGCACCAGTCTGTAGCCAGTTGCAGCCAATGTTGCATATTTTACATGTACCAGATTTTTGTAAATGACTTAGAAGTGCTTAGAAACTTAGGTTTAATTTTAAAATGGGGAGGATGGCTTATAAGCCTTCATCTAAAAGGAAATCTTTTAGTATGTGGTTATTTTTAAACATGCTTTGGCACTGCAGAGTGATGCGACTCCAGCACTGATTCTTATAGTGTACCTAGACATGGGAAAGGCTCTATGGGAGAACCCAGTACCAGTGAGATTTGAAAGGTAAGCAGGCAGCAAAAAGAGGGTTAATGCAAGGGAAAAAAATAACATTACTTCCTAAGGAGGTGAAACAATATGATCAGGCCTGCTACTGTGCCTGCACATCTTGCCTACCTGGAAACTCTGTACCTGCTGTCCAACTTCGGTTAAACGTGCTAGAAGGAAGAATATAGTTCTGTTGAGTGCCTTTGTCCAAGGTTTGTGAAAGAAGGTGGCCAATGACAGAGCAGAGAAGCCACTGCTGTCCCCCAGAAAGAGCTTAGAGTTGTTCACAACCTTTCATAGGCACCAGAGAACCCATGCAGGGGAGCACTGACGAATATCTCTGCTGCCTGGAAGACTGCCTTGGGAGGTTGCTATCCCTGCCTCGGGTTTCATCAGCTCCCACAGCCTCGGGAACTGCTTCTAGTCCAGCTAGGAGAGCTCTGTGTAGTAAAAGCACAGGCAATGTTCAAAGAGATGTAGAGATGCCATTATGACTTGGTAAAAGAAGCAATTAAAAAAAGAATAGAAGCAATAAAAAGAAAGACTTAAAAAGCCAGCAGCAGTGTGTTTGTGGTCAGAGCCTGTCGCTATCCCTGCCCACCTTGCTTGAGTCTGCGGCCGGTAGCTCCGTGCACTTGCCACCACCATCCTGTCACCCCACCAGTGGGGAAAGAGAAGCCACCAGCTGCTTCTGCCTTTGTACTGGAGGATAGGCTCCACTCCTTTAGGATACTTATGGAAAATACTTGTCATGGGATGGTCACACAAGGATGTGCTGAGCAGAGCCCTGTTTGTTGGAGAATGGAGGGTGGGCACTGTCCTGCCTGTGCAAGCCCAGCAGCAGTACAAACCCAGGCTGTCAAGACTGAGCAAAGATTGCTCAGTTGTGTGAGCACTCTGTCAGCAATGTGGCAGGAGAGGAGAAACTGTGCAGGTAGCAACAGAAATACGAAGTCCCACCCTAGGGATTGTTGTGTCAGGGTATGGGGGGGTATTAACCTGAGGAGAACCTGCTGGACTTTCTGCTGACTGTTGTCTGCAATTACAGGCACGAGTCTTAAAGACTGTTCTAGTATATGCATGAAACTAAGGTATGTTATTAACAGGAACTTTATGGCTCATGTTTTGGGGAAGGCAGTGGGGTTTAAGGCTACCTCTGTCTCTGGAAAATTCTGTAAATGTCTAAAGTTACTGGAAAGGGTTGGAGGGAGAGAATATGTACCTTTCACAAGGCTGCATTTCACAGGCGCAAGTTGTAATGTGCTTTTCTGCATCCTTGTTCTAGCACTGCTTTCCCAGGGCACTGGACCTGCCAAGGAGAGGTGCCATTTGGAGATCCTGTGCATTACTTGACTCTCAAGTGTCTCACTTCACTGCTGGGTTTTAGAGCACTCCTTTCTTCATGCTGTGAGGGTTGGCCGTGGCTGCTTTCAGGTGGCATTTGTGACAGGAGGCTTGCAGTGGGAAAGGTGGAAAAAATAACTCTGGCAAGCTTGTGGGGGGGTGTGTGGAGCCAGCTCAGTGTTGGACCATGAACCTGGTGCTGGTACTTTGTCTTCTTATGGCTGATCTAAGTCTCATCTTTGTGCTTATGGGGAGGTAACTAGTTCCAAAGTGTCCTGTAGCCTGTGTGAGGGGGTGATGTGACAGTGCTGGGATGATGCTGAACAAGAGTTCACTTGAAGTATCCCACACCATGGTGGCAGAGTTACGAAATGACCTAAAACCTGTTCTTTAGCAAGCAGAGCTTGCATATTTCTGCTGATGGCCGAAATAGGAATGTCTTGCTGCAGCAGGAAAATCCTGCTAAAGCAGCACTATGGTGTAACCAGTAGTTTTGCTGCTGATTTTTTTTGCTGTGGGAAAGCTGTGTGCTCTTAAAAGGCTCTCATAAAGACCAAGTTGCTGCTTTATGGCTCACTTCCTCTACTGTGGAAGTGATGTGCCAGCCATATTATTTTATGTTCATTTTTTTTGCTTTAGCAAAATGGTGAGATGTAGGAAATGCTGAAGTCTCTATGGGAAGGAAAAAATAACAAGGAATTGCAGTAGGAAGTTTTAAAATCTCCTTGAAGCGCTAACACTGAAAGCTTTTGCTGTGACAAGGTGCCTCTCTTCATGGCTGGCTTTAAATGCCTTTTGAAGGCAAAGATAAATGTGTTTCATGTAAATCAAATGACCGTGCTCACTTTGGTCTTCAAAGTGAAAGATCCACTGACCAGTGGTAGTGAGAAATGGTGCTATTCTCCTCACAAGGAATAACTTCTGCAATGCCATGCTTGACCATAGAAGAGTAGTACAGCTGTGGGCTGTAAAGCAGAACTCTGCTGCAGAAGGCTTTCATTTAGCAGGTTGGGACATCCAGGTTTTGAGTTTGTCAGGTGATATGTCAGGTGATAGATTACTTTTTTGGTCTGTGTGTTAAATGATTTTAGATCCAGGCCTCTTAGATCTGTTTTTGCTATTCTATTGCATTTTTTTAATGGGAAATAAAACCAAGAATGTGCAGACTGTGTTGATCATCGACACTACAGCCAATGTTTTTTGACTGTTTTTGGCACGGTTCTTTTCCTATTCCTTTTTATATTCCTTTTGGATACTGGCCTTGTTGAAACTGGTTGGACCCTATGCCTTTGCACTTACAGGTACAATTCTTCTTTCACTCTGCCTTCTGCAGCACACAGCAAGTAAATAGTTTTTTATTCCATTCAGCACAGACACCAGACACAGCCTGGCCTTTGTGTGTGAGGGGGAGCTGGATGTGGTGCAGAAAGGAGTGATGGCTGCCTGTGAAGCTGGTTTGCTCCTCATGAGCACTGCAGGCATGTCCCTGGTCTGCAGTTAGTGGGGGCTTTGTCAGCCAAAATCCCTTGGACTGGGGGGAAAAAAGGAAGGTTTGTTTGCAGCAGCAAGTCAGACCTCTCTCATCATCTTGAAGAATGATGGGTGGTAAGACACCAAAACAGGTTGCCCAGAGAAATGGTGGGCACTTAACTGAAGTGTTCAAGGCCAGGTTGGATGGGGTTTTAAGCAACCTGGTCTAGTGAAAGATGTCCCTCTGCCCACGGCAGGGGGGTTGACTGGATGATCTCCAAAAGATCCATTCCAACCCAAGCTGTTCTGTGATTCTGTAAAAAGATCTATGGGCCTGTTCTTTGAGGGGGGCAGGTGTGGAAATAGCTGAGGATTGGCTAGCCCAATTTGCCTCAGAAAGGACTTGGGGACAGATATTAGGAGATCAGCTCTTAGAAGAGGGCAAAAGGTGACTCAGAGAGGGAACTTGCAACAGTTGTCACACTCCCCCTTCTGCATGGTAAACACATGCTTGCTTGAGGATGTTTTAATCTGCCTGGTTTGGGGCACTGCTCTGCTGAGAGAAGCATTTTGCCTGTCCCTTTTGACACCAGAGTACTTTACATCAGTCTTTAAAAATAAATAAAGCCAGTGTGAATGTTGCCTTTATCAATCAAAGCTTGGAACACTGGTATTGGCTTGCCTGGTGAGTCTAGGGAAATAGGATATGATAAAACAGTGGATGAGGAAAGCATGCTTCGAGGAGCTGTCGGGGGATGGATCACCATCCAACTGAAGCAGCGCAGTGGCCTTAAGGCAGTCAGCATTTTCCCCAGTGGCTTGGGTGATGGAACAGTGATTCATGATTAAATACATTTGGTAATGGAAAATTCAGGCTAGAGGGTGGGGCTCGGGAGTTTTAGGCAATGAGCTTCAGATTCATAATAACTGAGAGAAACTGGAAAAATTATCTGAAGGCAGGTTGTTGTCTAGAGAAGACAAATGTCAATTTCAGCACTGCAACAAGGGATGATGGGTCAGTTGGTTACAAGGTGGGGAGCAAATGGCTAGGTTGTGGCTCTGCAGAAAAAGGCTGGAAAATGAAAGTGAATGACATAATACATTTATAATGGAAAAAGTCAGTTATTCCACAGGGTTTAACAGAGGTGACAGTACATGCAAAGTGATCCTACTCCCTGTGGAGGTAAGTAATTCCTCTGTAAGACCAACTGGAGAGGCTTGGAAAGAATAAGAAGGCTGGCACTCCAGACTGTGAACAGAAACATGGGCTTGTGTGATTTAGGGAAGATAAAGATGAATGAAATCGTATTTTTCAAATAAATAAATAGTTTGCAAAGACACGAGCAATGATCTGTTCTCTGGTCCACAGTGGCCAGAATCGGTGTTAGATGATCTTGCCGACATGAACAGTAGTTGGGATAGGCAAACCTGCAGCATCTCTCTGTTCAGTCCACACAGATTATGTCTGTCAGTAGTGACATGGGTGCAGCTGATCCAGCTTGGGTGCCTGGCTGTGTGGTGTCAACTCATGAGGTTTCACTTGGTCCTGTGCTTCTGTGATCAAGTGGCAGGGAGGGGTGTGTGTCTGTGTACGGTGTAAACTGTGATGGTGCAACATTTTGACTAGTGTTCTCTTCTGCTTATCTTCAACCTCATGCTTCCAATTCCAGAATTCAGACTCCTTTTCTCTGCCTGTTTGTTGACATAAATTATGCAGCAAGTCCTTTCAGGCACGGGCTGTGTTTACCTGCATATTTATCTGGCATTAGTGGGGCTCAGGTTTTGACTGCAGCTTCAAGCACAAACAATAACCATTGTCAGAGCAGATTATTTGGAACGGGGCAATCTGAAGTCATTTGGTTATGAAAGGCTCCCCAGAGCCTTCAGAGCATGAGTGCTTGCTGTGACCCAGAAGTGTTAGCATGCAAATCGATTACACGGTAGGATTTATACAGGGAACTTGGAGTTCTTCCTTGTGCAGACAGGCCACAGTGCCATGGAGATGGCACCTATTGTGTGAAACACATGTGCAGCCTTCCTAAGGGGAGCACAACCTCCAGCCATTGGAAAGAGGGCTGAAGGAGCCGGGAAAAGGGCCGATGAAGCTGGAGGGAGAGAGTATCTTGAGAGTTCCTGAAGTGAGATGAAACAAACAGTAATTGCTGGGGAGTGGGGTGAGATCTAGGGGCCGAAGACATAGGAAACAAAGCCAAACGACTCCCTCTGGACACATTCTCCAAAGGGATGGTGCCTCCACTTGGACACGGGTTAGACAAAGTGCTGAAGAATATGCAGCTTGGTTGAAGTGGGCTGAAGACCCTTTTCCTCTCTCATTTCTCTGCTCTGCTGCTGCATGCCTCCGACAGACATTCCTGCCAAATCTGCTGTCTGGGTTGGCAGTGAGAAACGGGATGTGATTATTCATATCATCTGCCCTGTTTCAGGCAGCTCTGCTCCTGTTACTGCTGCAGCCTGGCAGCAGCAGATACAGCATCTCTTGAATGCGGATTCAGGCCCTGGAAACCGATTGTGTTCCCCACCAGAAATTGTGAGAGTTGTTTGAGAAGGCCCACGGATGTGTTAGCTGGTGTGTGTTTTGGAGCTGTTAAGGGCAGCCACGCTGGGGAGTGCCAAGAAAAAAAAAATTAAATTGCTTAAAGTAAAATTCTGGATTTCCCTAGGAATGGTTTGAAAAAGTAAAATGTGTGCTTTAAAAAAAAAAAACCAACCCAAAACAACCACAAAAAAGGCCAATTCAAACCCCCCAAAATGGCCAGAGGTCTTAACGGAGACTGTGTTAAACCTTAATCTGAAAGGGTAAATCTGCTGCAAAGACTAAATGTAGGGAAATAGCTCTGAAGATGATCAAAGCCCCTCTCCCAGTGCCTTTTAACGAGCACAAGGAGGGAGTTTCCTAGTGAGTTGTTATTAGTATGTGAAAGTGCAGCATCTTAAATGCCTATGAACTGTGCTCAGCTCAGAGCATCAGAACTGACATCTTGATTTCTGCCCTAGACAGGCTTCAAAAATACAGACCCAGTGAATTAAAGCATCAAGGAGAGCATGTGAGTGTCCAGCGTCCGTGGCTCCAGCTGTGGTACTCAGTTCTTGAGACTGCAACAAAGCAACTGCTAACGGAGCTATGAACTGGTGTGATGGCTGCATATGCAGTGAGAGGCGGTTTCTTTCCTAATCCATATGGTGATCGGTTTAAACCATGAAGTGTGAAATGTGATTACCCTTGTCCTGTGTTTGAATTAAGGGGGGGCTATAAGGAAAGGCTCTGCGCTCCAGCTTGCATGAGGGAGGAGAGAACGGACACAAAGGCCAGAAGTTGCTTCTGCATGTCTCCAAGGCAGGGCAGAAATAGTCCTCTTCCAGTTACTCACCAAGATTTAAGTCTGATGACATAGAAACATTAAAATATAATGCAGATCTTTGGCATGGGCAACAACTGCTATGGAGGGCAAACGAGTGACGTGCTCATATGTCCCCACACATTGGAAATCAATTCTTGGGACAGACAAGATACTCAGAAGTGGACATTTAACTGGTGCCAGGCTTTGTGCCGATCGTAACTGCTTACGCCATAGATATGGTCATGGTCTTATCTTGGCTTTACTGGAACACCTGTTAGTTGGCACAAAAGTTGGAGTGCAGCTGCCTATGAGTGAACACGCATTTCCAGAGCGGTGGGTTTTTCCCCCTGGTAACCTCATCTGTTTTGAGTGGGCCTTCTGGTTATACTGTGAGAGAAGTTGACGAGAACCTCTTGGTTTCATTTTTCAACAGCTGATGAGGTGCTGTGCCCGCTTTGGCACAGCTGTGATGCTGCCATACCTGAGCAGGGATGTGGAAGGGTTGCCACTTCCCTTGGCTGTAGAACAGAACTGGGGATGCCTCATGTTAGAGACAGACAACAAGGTGTTGGTTTTGTTGCTTGCACCCTGTGTTGTCCCTCTGTCATTGTATCTTCCCCCACCGCCCCTGAAAAAAAAGGTTTTATGCCATGTGTGAATGAAACAGATCCAGGTGTGTCTGTGGAAGTGCTGAATGTAGTACTGACAGCAGGCTTTGGCTTGCAGTGCACTGACTTGGAGCCCCTTCCCTGTACCGTGTCCCAAAAGGTTTCTAGGGCTCACTAATAGAAAATACAGTATGCTCTGCCAGTGATCTAACATTGGCACTTTTCACTCTGTGAGGCTGAGCAATTCACTCTGGACTTGGACAACCTTTGTTTTGAGCCTGTGCTGCCGTTTGAGCTCTTAGCTTCACAGGGGAGCTACGGTATTTGGGTATTCACCAGTTTGAGTGTCTGTCAGGCTGGAACACGTGTGTGAGAGCAGCTGAGAGCTTGTGGTGGTTGTAATGGAGACACTGTGACACTCTCTGCTTCTTCACTTGCTGTGCCATTCTAGACTGAATTTGCACAGTTATCTAACGAGCTACGGTAGCTTTCTAGAGTCAGAAGAGTCGCCTCCCTCTTCTGGAAGCAGCTGTGTGAGACATGTTGGCTTTTAACAGCGTGGTTTCATCCTAGTGCATTGGCATCCTGCAATCTGCCCTTTGGAGAGACAGATCCTATAAATACCACGATCATACCTTCGTTTGCTGGAATTGGCTGCTTGTGAGCACTCCACTCTGCTTGCGTTTGCTTGGGCTTGGACACATTGTAATATTCATGAAAGAATCTGTGGTTGGTATCAAAGGAAATAAACCCACTGTCATCAGCCACGCCTGGAAGCTTAAAGAAATCCACACAGTATTAATGAAAACGCCTCAGCTTTAGCTCAGTGGGCTGCTAATATGCGGTTGGTCTATGGGAATAACGTTCTCCACCTGCCTATGAAGTGCTACACGAGATAGAGTAGTAAAGACGTGTAGTCCTTGCTCTTAACTCTTTCTCTGACACTTTCCACTGGCCTTCTGAAAGCAATCTTATTTTTATCTTTTCAATATTCACTTCACGCAAGCTATTGTGTAGACTGTTGGCAAGCAACCTACAAAGAGATTCCATTCTGGTTGCTTGTTGCCCTTTTCTGTCAAATTATTGACGTATTAATATCTTTTCAAGCGTAAGTCCATACACCAAGATGTTCCTGGGCTTTTTTTCCCTCCCCCTCTCTGCTATGTCCTTGAGGAAATTCTTGAGGGATGCTAGGGAGCTGTCATCACGCTGGGTGAGTCTCAACTCTGAGTGCAGGGATTTTCACTCATGAGCTGAAGCACTCGGAGCCTCCAGCCTGCCTCTTTGACCCAATTCAGCAGCTTTGCTGCTCAAAGAAGAAAAAGCAGTGGAGGAGACAGTGGCTTCAGCCTGGAAACTGGGAGAGGTGGAGAGATTCCCTGCGTTTGGGCCGCTGTGATTTCAGCTGGGGCTCTGGGGTGCCTTTACAGAGCCCTCCCTTTTCAGCAGCAACAGCTTTCCTCATTCATCCCAGTCCTAGGTTTGAGCTGCCAGCATGTAACTGCAAGACAGCGGATCGCATGCCGGTTAGGTGGTATTTAAAGGGTCCATTATTTATTATAAAATAAGCAAGTAGGGATAGGAATGACATAGCTTGAGCTATGAATCACATCTGACTCACATTAAAGGTTACAAGTCCAATTGTACTTTCATCTGTATTAAGTGCTGTTCTGCTGGTGGTGCTAATACATGCAAAAACAGGCATTAGTGCAAGAAAGCTTTTAGTATGAAGTATTCACCTTATCTTGTTTCAGACTAGGTATTTCAAGTGTGTCATCACTTCTATTTCACAGTCGTCAAAACAGTCGAATATGGTAGAGGGGTTGTTTCTTGTCAGCAAACTTTGCAGCCTGCCTGACTTCAGATAATAAATCCCTTCATAGCATAAAATGTTTTCCTACAGAGAAACCAGTTATTAACTTTTGCCTTCGTCGAAGTTTTAATAATATGCTGCATACAGGAGATACTTGTGGTTTGGATGGGAGGGAGATGAGAGGAAATGCAGCAATTTATATTTACTTATTAGGCAATATGCATGGGTGATGTGACAGAATTAACTATGCAGAGCTGCAGTGACAACTTTAAAATATGGATATATCTTTAGACAGCTGCTAGTGCTGGCCACCGCAAATAATAGTGACTATGAAGTTGGCCCTGCTTGGCGAGTTCATTATTTCAAATTAACTCTAATTTCCTTCAGATGTATGTGGCATTAGTCATCTTTATATGGTGTGTGTATATATAGTTCATTTAATATTTTTTGGATTATTTGCTATTCTTATTCTGGGCTTGGTTTAATAATCCAAATGATGCTATTTCTGTTCCCCCACTACATGACTGAAACACGCTAAGAGAGAGTTAGGGGGAGAAAGGAAATGCCCTTCACATGGGCATTAGAAATTTCATAAACCTCTTAGTATTGATCAGTCCTTCAGGTGCCACAAATGCTTGGCAATCTCCAAATATTTGCGAGCGATTAAGATTATGGTCTGGCAAATGAACACAAACTAAACTGTGGGTTTAGTTGTGTTTTTTTTCAAGTCATGCTTTATTTTTACTCTTCTGTTCCCAAGCTGCTGTATTTGAGGAAATTGCCGCTGGCCCCAGGGGTTTGTGTTGGTTCAGGGTATCATTTTCCACAGGAAGCCAAAAGCCTTCAGGTTCGTTGGGCAGGGAGTGCTCAGGGTGTGCTACTGTACACCATTTCGTTGGCAGTGGCAGCCTCTGCTGTAAGCAAGGCCATGCTTGAAATTGCTTCTCTGGCTGCTTTTTCTTTTCTTTCTTTCTTTGCTATTACACGAACTCAGTGCAAGAAATGGATTTTTTTGGGTCATTGTCAGTCATTCCTATGGTCTCTGTACGTACTGGCTGTGGTGCAAAGCATGGGAAGCTGCTGACCAGGTGCCTCCAAGCGCTTCTTACATGCCTACTATCAGCAACCACTACCTTTGCACACAAATCCTTGACCTTCCTGCTGGAATTCCCCCTGCCCTCTACTGTCTCCTAGGTGTTCATTTCTGATGCTAGATGTTTACTTAATAGTGTGGGTCCCAAAATTGGTGTACACCAGTATTGCTGCTGGTAAATAGCAGCAGCTGGCGGCAGCTCTGTGCTATGTGTGTGAGCAGCAGGAGATGGCTGCCAATTCAGGCAGTGGTTTGGTAGCACGTTGAAGTATCTGGCATGCAACTTGACTGGGCAATGCTATTTGAGACTGTTCAGGTCCTGCAGCATCGGTCATCTGTAGTGGGTTGTAGAGAGTTGAGGAAATGTCACGGATCTACCTCTAGAGCCTCAGGTGTGAGCTCTCGCTCTTGGTGTCAGAGCTCAAAATACTCTCTGCTTTTCTTGAATCCTTGAAAAAAGCTAAAAAATGAGTTTTGCATATCCAATGGATTTAGTGACTACCAAAGGAGACTTTAACAGGCAGCAGAGGCACACAGGCTCAAAACGCTGCAAGTGTTTTAACTGTGTAGCTCGTTGGGATGCTTACTTCATTTGTGTGGCCTTTAAAATGTATGTTTAACTATTTGAAATAAAAGCTAAGCAGGGTATATAATTATATATGTCCCTTAGTAGCCTTTGGAAATCAAAATAGTTTTACTGTTAGATACCACTAACCTGGGGAGGACAGCACAGCTCTTCTCATCTGAGGAGGAAAATACAGCTTTGTAATACCAGACCATAAATTGAAGCTTTAGCATGGCTGAGACCTCCTTGGATATTTGTACAGCTTTGCGTGGTGTTTTGGGAATGTGTGATGTACATGAGTGTGAAAAATCTCCTGCTGTGTCTCAGCTGTAGGCAAATGGCTCCTTCTCTGAATGGCCCATGCAAATGGTTTGCTATACTTGAGGGGAAAATTGTGTGTTTAGGCAATTAATAGTAAAAACTTCATGCTTCCTCACTGGGGTGCAGCAATATTCAGCTGAATGTATTGCTCATTTGCTTCTTGAAGTTCTTTCTTCCTTCTTAAACAGTCAGCACTGGCTGAGTAATCTTTTTTCATACGAGAGAAACGGCTCTGATTGCGGAGTCACTGCTTTCTGTAGTCCCATACTGAATGCATCTCAGACGCATTTCTCCTTTTGGGCCTACATGCAGAGGAGTCATCAATACATCATATTTTGTAATTACCTCTGCTTGTTCAGAGGAGGCAATTAAGCACACGATTCGTCTTGCAAAGATGTGGACTCAGTTTGGTTGGGTTCTGCAAGGTATTGCCTGCTCGTGCTGGGGGCTTCTCTGGTACCTTTCAGAAGCTGAAGATGCCTTGCATGGGCGAGCAGAACCTCTGCCCAGTACCTGACAGCCTCTAGGGACAGCTGCTTCTCATCAGTTAAATAAACATACTTGTTAGTCATGATTAAAGAGTCAAGCCAGAAACACACTCTCCTTGAGTCTGTAAGAAGGTGAAGGCGTAGAGCCTGCAGCCGGTTTAGGGTTTGGACTGATAGGAACGTTCCTTAAGCAATTTCTGCTGACAGATGTTTTTGTGTAGGGACAGTTCTTGGCTCATACACTATTGGCTTTCAGTTTTGAATCTCATTATTTTAGCCACCTTTAAACACTTCTCATATGTTTATCTTTTTAATCTGAGCCTTCTCGCACTGCTTCCTTTCCTTCTCTGCTCATCCAGAAGATACTCCTGATGTTTTCAGTATGTCTGGCCATATGTCTTAGACTCCTGGTTGTCCAAGTCAGATGTCTTGGACTCTTGGTTGATGTCAGTGAACGTGGACAGCCCTGGTGTATGGCAAATAGAAAGGGGGGAGGACCTTTATTAGCTTTTCCAGATGTGGCATTTGATCACAAGACATTCAAAGAAAAGACCTTTGGCTTTCTACCAAGATGGCAAAGGCACTCATGATGATTTAAAATTAATTTTGTTAATTGCCAAAGACTAAATGGGTAAAAAGAAAATGCTTTGTGCAGGGATAGACAATCATTCTGATTCCTTTCCATTACACTGATGACCAGGTCTAAGTTCCCAACTCAGACTGGTGCAGATCCATAATAAATCTTCCAGAATCAATACCTAACCCATATTTACACTGCTGTTCAGGCAAGTCAACTGAATACTGCGCAGGTACTTTCTGCAACTTTGATAAAAGGCTCCAGATCTCTCAGATGAATCACCTCAGATTGAGCTTTTAAAAGGTTTACATTAATCTTAAAACGTGTATGCTTATGGGCTCATCGCTTCAGATTGAAAGTGCTTGTGGAAAAGAAAACCATGTTTTACTTGATACTGGTGACATCTTGCTAAAATATTTTCTCAAACTGTAAAATAAATGGAAAACTACATTTAAGAAAAGAAAGGCAGGCTGTTTATTTGGAGATGCATAGATGTATTATGTAAGGCGAGTTAAGTTTGTTCTAACAGCCTAGCTGCAGGCATGGAACACTGGTAGTAGTAACCAATGAGAAGGAAGAGTTTAAGTTAAAATGGTAATAGTGAAGTTCTCATTTTGGATTAATTTCTAAAAGGGCAACCTGCTACTTAAATAGAAAAATCTGCTTTTCATTTACAGAATAAAAACAAAACAAAAAAGACAGGTAAAATAAATCTACTTTTCATTTACAGAATAAAAACAAAACAAAAAAGACAGGTAAAATACTGGATGTTTCTCCCATTACTGTTCTTACAGTGGTTCTTAGAAAATGGGGTTTACTTGCTTCAAGTCCCTGATTGCACGTAATTCCATGTTTCTTTACCAAATTTCCCAAATATTACCCTAATAACACATTTCTATTGCTAATACTAAGTAAGAAAAGAAATGCCTCTTTGTATCAAATTTCATGAAGCAGGAGTGCAGCGCATGCTCCGGGGTTAAATTATTAAATATAGTGTATAACACAAACAGCAGAAATCACAGGGTGGGAAAGCAATTAATGTATGTTATTTATTGTATATTAAACAAGAAAAATTATTATTAATAATTAATAACAAGGAAAAATCATGATTAAACAGGGGAGAGTAAAATTAAGAAGCAGAGGAAAAAAGGACATAAGATTTTTTAAATATTAATTTACGTTAAGGGAATATTAAATTCTTTAAATGCAAACCCTACCCCCTAAATTTCACCACCACCACCCCTAAATCAAAGGGGCAGATTCAACAGTAAGTCCTTATCTTGCAAGGTGGAAGGTTTAGAGCTGCTCATTACCAGGCCCCGGGTTGTGCTCCTCCAGCAGCACGGCCCTGTGCCTACCTCTAGGTGCTCCGGAGGCAGGAAATTGTGTTATGGGCCATGTCAGTCTATGGAAAACTAACTTTATTGCGCAGAAGAAACTAAACTACTGAGTAAAGAGAAACGTTTCCATTGCCCAACGAAGCTCATTGCAGCTTCACTTCAAAATCATGGTACTTCTGTGATTTTTTTTTTATTTTTTTTTTTTTTTGTCCCGAGTTGCTCTTGCAGTGCTGAGCCCAAGAACAGGCCAAGTGGAGAGCTCCTGTTTGCTTTAAGCATTCCTGCCTTTGGGAGAGGCTCTTCTGCTCACTGTTTGCTGCAGCAGAGATAATGGAGTGTTTGTTATGCTTGGGATCAGAGAGCAAAAAGCAGATAGGATTTGTGTTTGTGTTGTTCACTGGCTGTCTCTGGACCTTGAGAAGCCAAAATACACTACTTAAAATTGTAAATTAAATTCTACAATTATGGTGCAAAACTCTGATACAAGGAAGAAACATATCTTAGTCTTTCTCATTAAGGCCCAGGCAACTATTTGAAGCAAGATGAGCAGAAAACCTGGTATCTTGTAGGGTGAAGTCTAAGACATGCTGATAGTTTTGGTTTTAGTATAATTTCACCTGGGGGCAGATTATAATAGATTATGAATGTGGTGATTCATAACAACTTTCAGAGGGAAGAATGCACATTAAATTGTCACCTTCATCTTGCACTGTAAATAGCCAGCTGCCTTCTTGGGTTGACTGCGGTGACAGCACCTTCTTAGGATGTGTTGAGCGAAGGATGCTCATAATAATGGTTTCATTATTATTGCCTCACTACTATTGTGTCACTGTTGAATCTGATTAAAAGTTGTTTGGGTTTGTTTTTTTTAATAGTTCTCTGGAATAGGTCATTGTGGGAGAGGGAACCAAGTAACTGACAAAGACTCACAACCTATGGCTTCTGAAGCTCCAAATATCACCTTTGGAAGGAATGAGTAAGGTCTTTCTGTGAGGCTGTGGTGGTTTCCCTGGATCCTATGGGCTGGAGAGCTTCTGGAAATGTTTCTTGTCTTGGAGCTGTTTGGGTGCCTGTTACTCATGCTTGGGTTTCCAGACCACTTTGTCATCATTTGTGTTTTGTAGAAATACGAGAATAAAACCCAAATGCCTCACCTTTTATTTTGCACTTGAAATGGTTTTATAGAAGCCAAAAGAGCCTGCTTTTCGGCTTTCAGCTATGGAAGAAGCTGGACTTCTCAGAGGGACAAAGCAGGGTAGCATGAGAATGGCATGTTTTAATGTTTGTTTTACGCTAGAGATGACAGATACCACTTGTTTTCATGTAGAAGCCTCCTTTGGTTAGAGCCACCCTTGTTTCAGTGTGGACTTTACCCTTACACAGCAACTTAGTGTGAAATTAATCCACTTAAAAATGTACAGTTTATATTAAGGCAGGATGGAATTTACAGCTTCTGTAGATTTTCCTGTCTTAACTTTTAAAATCTGAATCTTCAAAGAGTCTTTGACCTGGGCAGTCTGTCTCTTCCTTCTCCTTGTCATGATATTCAATGCAGTTTTCCTTCCCTTTACCTCACTGCCTCATGCAGATACTAAAACACATACTATTCTTATTTACCTTTGGCTGTAATTTCTGTATCTCTGTGGGGGTTTTTTCCCCGCCCCCAGCCGGGAAACAAAAAACAGGGTGTGCTTTTAAAGGCAGGAAAGTAGCTTTAAATATCCTGATGGAAGAGCTGTGAGGGATATTTTTTTTCTTATAGCTTCTTTTTCTAATTATTTTTATTTTCTTGAAGACTCTCCAAACTTGTCTTTGTGAAATGTTTATTAAAAGCCCCTTTCCGAGTGTAGAAGTGAAGCTGCTTCTAACAACACAAGCAGGACTTCCTTTTCTGCTGTCATCCCCCCGCCTTCCCGGGGCCTTACAAATAGTATTTTTCCTGTAGAATAAATAACTTCACCAAAATAGATATATAACCCCCCTGTAAAACTCAGTCTGTTTATAACTGAAATCCAACTGTTACTTTGCAGCTGGTCCCTGTAGTTTATGCTGAACCTCACAGAAGGCCGTTAGTGCCTCCGAGATGTTTGTTTTGCACATCAGTTCCTCTTGAGTGAGAAATCAGCCTGGTTCCTGACCTTCCTTAATGCTTGTTTCTGCAAGTGATAGGTACAGGAAACATCAATAGAAATCACTGGGGCTCTGTGAAGGCTTGTGAACCCCTCACCACACAGGTGTTCCTAACTGGTAGCTGCACCCTGGAGGAGGCGGGAGCTGGTGTCGATGGGAACAGAGGAAGGTGATGAACACACACCTGTGACAGGTTGACACCGAGGTGGTCCCCGGGAAGAGGAAGGTGGTGTGAGTCCTGCCTGCATGCCTCTGCTGTTTCCCTGCCCTTGGACAGAAGAAGGAAGAAAGTAAAATTGGGGTGAGCCAGAGGTTGAAAGTTGCACCAGACGAGAAGCCTGTGTGGCACCTGTCTGTGGTGTCACACCAAAGGAGGTGCACATGTCCCCAGGCTGCATTTCACATGGGGAAGGTCACTAATTGTGCTCAGTGGTAGAGCCCATGAAGAGCATCAGTAGCTGAGTGCCAGGCTTCCTTTGCAACCTGACTGCTTTGAGGCAAGTAGCTTAAGCCCATACAATGACAGTCCAGTTGCCTGCCCTCATTTTGCTATGGAGCATATAGAAAGGGCTCATCCAGAGCTGGCCCCCTGAAGGTTCCTCGCCTGTGAACAGAGCTGGGACCCTGCAATGCTGAGATACTGCAAACCAAGCAAAATTATTGCTGTTGCTGCTCTACTGAGCTATGTTGCTTTGCTTTTTGTGTTTCTGAGGTGGGGAAAGAGACAGAGACAAGATCTAATGAAGTAATATGTGAAGGACCTTTTGTGGGTGAGGTCAGGACAGAGCTCGCATCTTTATTTCATAATAAAGTGTAATTTCCAGGCTAGAGGTCATGGTCACAGAAGGTTCGTGATCCTAGAGGTGATGTTATGTGCCTAGAAGCATGAATAGGAAATGTATTTACAAAGCAAAAATTTTGGGAAGCAGCCCTCTCTCTTTGTTGGAGTTGCTCTTAGGTTCTGACCACAAGAAAGCAAGGTGTGGAGACAACTGGAAAATTATGTTGCTGTTCCAGTTCAGGTGGTGTTGTCAGAATATACAAGACCTAACAAGATTAGAGCAGTTTTACCTTTTAATTTGAACAGATGCAGGCTGGAGTCACTAGTAGATTTGCATCATAACTCTTGTCCAACCCTGAGTCATGGGATTATTTCATTCTGCTATATTCAGGTTTTGATCAACCACTTTGCTCCCTTTTTTTTTTTCTGTGAGGGTGGGTTAAACAAATGCTAATTCCTCAAAGAAATAAGTCTCCCTTGTTGAAACTTGAATGGGACCTTTTCCAGAGTTCAAGATCAGAAACCACCCCTCATGCAAGAGCTGTGCCAGAAGTGGCTTACCAAGAAAGCAGATTGCTGAGGGGTGGGGAACTTTAATGAAATGGGGGGGGTGGGGGATGGGCTTTTCAAGGAGAATTTACATTTTGATGTTTATTGTCTTGTGACACGAATGTAACTTTTTGCCCCGAATCAAGTTGGATGTCATGCATTTCTTTGATCCAAGCTGTTAAAATTCCCAGCTCTTGTGCAAGCAGACGGTCGCTCCTGCTTTTCATTAAGGTTGTTTGACTATTTCGTGTCATAGAAGACATGGTTATTCAGACCCTGGCTTTCCTAGTTGGGAACAGCAGCTGGGCTTGTATCTGCCTGACTGCTAAACCCAGGCCAAGGCCAGGTAGTGACTCAGGGGGTTTTTACAGGAGCCCGTGTGTTCCAATGCCTAGGAGGCGGAATGGGCAGGAGTTCCAGCCCACAGCACCTACCTCACCCCAGCTGAGGAGGAGGCCCAGGGCATTTGCAAAGAATGAGTCATCTGTGCAGTCCCCACTGCAGCTGCCACAGCATCATCATGGCAGGAAAGCTTCAGAAGGAGGGGAAGGGACAGACCTTGTGCAGAAAGAGACAGCAAGCTAGCTGAAGGGTGCAGAGAGGATTTTAAGAGAGCTAGCTGAAGGATGTGGAGGATTTTTAGACCTGTAAGATTTTTTGTAACTCCAGCTCTTTAATGAAGAAGCATTTGTCCCAGGATGGAGAAGAAGTTGCAGCTACATGTATAGTCAAGCTAGGCGTGACTGTGGTTGCTAATGTAAATGGAGAACACATTTATTACTTTTTTCAAGGCAGTGTATTTAAACCACAGGTAACACATCTGGGGAAAAAAAAAGAGAGACCATTCTTGCCTGGCACTGATTTTCCTTTTACACTTTACCTATGCTTAAATCCATTTTTGCCTTCTCCCCTAGAAATTTGAGCCTCCCCAAAGCAGGCTACTTGCTATAGGAGCAAGACTGCGCTGCTCTTGGAAAAATCTGCATGCCTTTGTGTTTAGATTTCCTCACTTTTGCTCCTGAGCTGAGCCCCTGACAATTGAAAATATTTAAAGGAGGAAAAACTAAACCCTAGTGAATGTGAAAGGCATTTGCTCAAAAACATAAGCCTTCTTCCCTCGGTCTTAATTGAAATACCTTAAAAGGCCTGCATGGGCTATACAAATAAATACAGCTATTCATTCCTTCTGTGCTGTAGCGGGCCAGTTTTTGAGGTCTTTTTTTCTATTTTTGGCTCCTCCTCCTTCACCCTATTAAAGTTCCATAAGTAAAGTTTCTGCCTGTGTCCAAGCTCAGCAGTGATGTGGTCACATCTCCTCCATATCATTTTTCCTGTGAACTTTCAGTTCCTTCTCCTTTACTTGGAATAAAATCAAGCACTCTGCTAATGGCCAGGAGCCTGCAGCCAGGAGAGCTGGGCCTGTGGATGCAATAGGTGAAATGCTATCAGTCTACTGGAACGGTGATGAGAATCTTGAAAGTCACTTTCTTATAATAGCGACTCAGTTTAAGAGCAGAAAAAGTGCTGGCCTGCCTCACGGCTTCTCAAGACCTGTTTTCGCCATGTAAAGTCAACTGCTGTGAGCCACAGTCCCAGCTTGGCTTCAAAGTGTGCCTGGCTCTTCATTCACAAACTAAATGCTCTAGAGAGCTGCCAAATTAGGGAGATTATTCTGTCTCATTTTCTGGCAAGCTGCGGCTGCGTGTATCACTTCATTTATATGCTAATTGAGGCCAAGCCTCCAAATAGGCTCTGCACAATGTCAGTGTGACTTGGCTCCCTCTGTATGGTTATTCTGCCTTCCAGCAGCCTCAGCGTGTGTGCTCTGAGCCCGAGAGGCTTTAGCATGTCTTCATCAATGAAGTCCTACATCCTGACCCCGGCTTTCAGAAAGTGACGGTTTAACTGGAGGAGCGCAGGTCATGTCACTTCCACCTGGGATTTACCAGTCACTGCGAAGGTGACCGCCTGCTGTTCCTTGACTGGGATGCTCCACGTTTCAGCCCGGAGTCAACGCTGATGTTTCTCAGGTCAGCTGGCACAAGAAATCAGAGGTTGCTTAGGGCACGGCTAATTATGGGGACAATGTGTTGACGAGCCAGCTAGGTAGGACTGCCAGTTTTGTTACCTCCTCTCTTCTGTCAGCTCGGGCAGGACCGAATGGTAAAAGCTGCAGTAAGGATCTGTCCTTTGCCAGCTGTTTCTTGGGTAGCACTGTATTGTTACGGAACAAGCAAGTACAAATAGATGCATTCAGGGCTACTTAAAATGTATACATTAAGAGCTCCGTTTGATTGTTATGGATTTCAAAGGCCAAGAAGGAACTGTTGGTAGATGGAAACCTGCCTTATGCTGAATTGTATGGGGTGTTTCACTGAAGGTTTTTGAACTTAGGTTGGGCAGTACATGTGCTCGTGATACAAATTCTTTGAGCCTTTGCAGAGGGAGGTATTAGTACCTTAGCGCTTTAAAGCGGAGATGTTAAGATGGCGTACAAGCATGTTGGCCGTTAGTCTGAGGGATTAAAGGCCCGTACTGAGTTCTAAAGTTTCTATGTGATAACACTTCCATACCTGTAAAAGACTTGGTTTAGAAATATATTAAAGTGTGTTTTTAAAATCTCGTTAAAAAGAGAACTGAGCACTTGAAAGTATGAAAATGCCTGTGTGGTGGTCAAGTGCGTGTTCCCTGTGCACAGCACAAGCTGTTACAGACAGCGGCAGCTCAGCCATGGGAGCACTGATTTGCAACATGCCTGACTTCACAAAACCTGGGGCTTGTACTGCAATTCCCAGTCCTGGCCCAGGTGGCCAAAAAGGGGCTTTATAGCCTCCTGGAGCAAGTAAAGTGTCAAGAGAAAGCGGCTGATGAGAACAAAAGCGTATCAGAATTACCTGTGCTCTCCTAAGCTGAGTATGTGCTCACACACACATGCGAAATAAGGGGTTAGTGGAAATCAGGATTCATGGCTCTGGCTCAGGCACCTGTGTTGTCTCTTTATACACAGGGGATTTGCAGTTCTCTTCTGAGTTGTGGCAGTGCCTACCTCTCATCCCGGAAGGAAGCAAGGGGTATCAGTTCAGCCTGAGCTTCCTCCCCTGCCTGAGGCAGCTCAGATTTACACTTCGTGTGCTAGATAATTGGCTTACCCAGTAAACAAGTTGGCACGGAGGTACTCTCCACCTCACCTGTTGATGCAGAGTCATAATCAGACCAGGAGAAGAAGGAAGACTCACCGAGCCGCAGAGAAAGAAAGCAAGAGGGAGCACGACTATTTTGCCTAATGATGATGCAATTTCCTTGGATGAAGCAGTTATGGGATCTGGTACTTCCCAGAAGCACTTCAATGTTTTTGCAATCTGCTCATCACTCATCAGATAAACTTTCCATGGGATTTCCAAAGTGTCCCATGCATCATTCAGTTTTCTTTGTTCCCGTGAACAGCTTGTGCCTGTTCTCAACAGCGTGTTGCCTCCAGGTTATGACCTGTTGGTTGACAAAAATAGGTGCCAGGTGAGGTTCCTGCCAGGGCATGACTGCCAGGCTGAAGAATACCACTGCACTTCTGCAAGGAAGCGGCTCCTTTCTTTCCATGACACTGTGTCCTTTGTGCGCTCTGTGGAGCAGGCCTTGGCAAGTGGCATTCACACAAGTCTCTCTGTTTTAAGTGGAAAAGCTCCAAAGCTGATAAATATCCTGTGTCAGAAGGGTCAGAGAAAGGACATCCCTCTTGTAGGCCAGGATGGTGTCCTTAGGTAAACAGGCATTGTTCCTCCACCCGAGAACTGCCCCAATCTGGACACTGAAGCAGTGCTAAAAGAGGGGATTGCAAAGGGCAGGATCACAGTGGGCCATTGGCCACACTACAAGGGCAGGTGGGCCCGGGGAGGAGAGCTTGCTGCTGTGCTCAGAGTGTGGTCCGGTGCTTTGCAAGGGGCAGCAGCCTTTTGTCCAGCACCTGCCGGCCTCTGCCTAGGAAGTAAAGGCAATACAAAAAAATCCTCAAACCAGCTGGAGAGCTCTAAGTTGGCACAAGTCAGTCCCTAGGAGACTCACACCTGAAGCACCATCCAAAAGTCTGGAAATGCCATATGAACAGTGGAAGCCTGAGGGGTTCTGCCCAAACTCCGTTGCTTATGGTGCTGCAGTTCTGTTGCTGCTGATGCTTGCCCCTTAGTAGTGCTGAAGTCTGATGTTTGTTTTTTCCATGGGGAGCAGGAGGAGAACTGTTTGAAATGTTACTCTTTCCTACGTATGTGTTTTCCTTGTTAACTCTGTTGTGTTTGTGTCTGCTTTTGCGTGCTGATGGGATATTTTAATTTGTGAACTTAGTTTTGTGGGATCAGGTGCCAACATGACACAGGATGCATCCTACTTCATAGTGGTAGTTCTGCCTAACTTAGAGCAGAGGTTTTTAACTCCAGACCTTCTCAGATGAACACAGAAGGAACCTGAGTGTGGGTGTCCCATTGTCAAGAGCTCTCCAGAGTATAAAACCAGCTTCTAATCATTTCCAAAAATGCTAGCTTTGACTGAAAGGTAAAAATTCCTCCTTTTTTTCCCCCCTCTCCCCTAAGATGCTCTGGCTATGCTGTGTTTCACTGCCTTGAGGCTGGCTGACAATGCTGGTTAATTTTGAGATGTGTAGGGTTGTTTTTTCTCAAAGTTATGAATCTACAGTAAGGGAAAATCTGTTTCTTGCAGCACAGAGTACAGCCCGTTGGCAGATTTAATTGGAAAAGGGAATTAGCTGGGGAGAGGTGAGTGATTTAAAGGGCAGGAGGAAGAGTGGAACACAGGCTGTTTTCCCATAGTACTTGGAGTCTACCTTTGTCAAGGAAAAGGAAGCTGCTGCCTTTAAATACAGGGCTTCTTTACGGCAGGAAGATAGAAGAAGGTTGTCTCTGCTGCTCCAGAAGTTCTAAGGGAAAAGACCTGTGTACCTGAGGAAAACTTGGTAGTGGCAGTGGTTAGTGTCCTGTTGAGTCATTCTGAGGGACATAAATGCAATGCCTGGGATCTAAAAAGGCTCATGTTGTGATGCTGGCAGTTGCATGAAGTCTTGCTGAAGGTAGCGGGTGTAACAACCACCCTTCGTTTGAGTCAACTGCAAAGTGCAATTAAGCTTTATGGAACAGATAGCTGAAACAATAGGAGCCACCACCCCAAAAATGAGGGTACGTCCAAAGCTGTTTAAGAATGTACTGTGTAGGTGGAGGGTTTGATAACAGGCTGAGTTAATGTGCAGGTGGCTAAACATTGTTCATGTGGAAGAGAAACCAGAAACATCAGAGCAGCATGCAGAGAAAGCATCAAGAAAGTCCCTGCAAAACAAATACTTGCTGCCTGACTGAATAAAAACTGAGCTTTCAGAAGTCAGGCACCTGGAGCTCCAAGCAAACAAGGTGTTACCTGCTCTGAAGTTCTCACTGATCTGTGAGAACTTGTGTTTAAGGAGTTGCTCAGAGATCAGAAGGCTTTGTGTCAGAAAAATGCAATACCGCGTTCCAACGTATCTGTCCATCTGCCAGAGAGAAATGATGCAGAAGTATTGACCAGCTCAGAATGTGGTAAAGCTCTGATGGATCTCCTTGTAACTGCAGTGGCAAAGAAGCTGGTATCTCTGCTGCTGGCTGTAGTTAAGCAAGTGAATCTTTTATAGGGAAGGCAACTTCAGATTTCAGCGTGGAAAATACAAATGAGCATCAATTAGAAGGGAAAGGCCAGGTCAGAACAAAACACAGACCAGGCCCGTCTGGCCTAAGCAGACTGGAGCTTTCCACATAGGAATATTTACTTGCTACAAAGCTGAATTTGGCAAAATGAGTCTTGCATTTGGGTTCAGAGGTTTGCATTTTCTCTTAACTGTGGTCAAGCTGACCAAACAGTAAACCTTTACTCGTCTTTTTGAATGCTACAGTCTCTCACATGCTCTCTCTTGATGGATCTTTACTTCATTATTCACCTCTCTCTTCCCTTAGCAGAAACCAGATTTTTTGCATAACGTTTGCTCTGCTGACTTGATTCAGCATGTGAATGGGTTGTCTGGCTGTGACAGAAAGGTTGTCCTGTATGTGTTTATTTGAAAAAGACATTTGACAGGATATTTATGTAAGTGTGTTCTTAAGAGATTTAGAACATTGAGTCTGGGCTGCAACTGAGGCAAAAGTTCAGGCCCATCTAACCAGTGCCTTCCACATGGTTCCTCTGGTTATCAAGTCTCTGCAGGCTTCATGTAACTTCCTGTACAACTGAGTCTGACTTCTAATAAAGCACTGTCTGAATCTGACTTTCATTAGTCCCATGACTGATCATGAAGTGTAGACTTAGAGCCTTCTTACACTTACACTGTAGAAAATGCAAAGCAAATGAATTTAAGGTCAAGCTGAAGCGAGGCTTTATGTAACTCTGCAGCTGCCTTCTGACATCTGGCCACCCCTCTGGCAGTGCACTGCCCAGAGCTGGTTTTACTGAGCTCCCCATCATAGGTTACTGGCACTTCAACCTCTTAAGATTTTGTATGTGAGCATCCTTTCATACGTAATAAAGAAGTTCTCAGTCAACTTTCAAAGTGAGAATATGACAGAGGCAATTTACTTATTTCTCACCAAATAATGAGCAGTGTGAGATACCACATGCCGTACGGGGAACAAGCCACTGGGGTCATCCAAGCCCACAAGCACAGGGGTAAGAGGTGGTTAGGCCCAAAAGGCCTATAAATCACCCATTTTGCATGTACCACAAGCCACAAAACACTCCCTGGTGTTCCGTAACAGCTTGACGATACGCAGTGCAGCCCGTTCAAAGCCACAGGCTGTTGTTTACCACAGTTGGGCTATTACAATCATGGCGATCTAGCATCTCTTACAATGTGCCACAAGAGGGTAGGTAGCAGAGATCCAAGGCATTTTCAGCTTCCTAAGCACCTGGAAGATCTCTAAATGAAAGCGCACTATGCAATATGTCCTACCACCTTCTTTCTTTAGCCAGACTTTTGTACTCTGCTGGTATGACATACACTCAGTATGTGTTTGTAATGCATGCACGTGTTGTACTTGAACATGTGTGGGTATGAACATGTTACCTGGTGATCTTCCAGAAATTATTTTTCTGTCTTTACAGCACAGTTGTCTTGTCTTCCAGCTTCTGCAGAGCCAGAGAAGTGAGGTGGCGCCTTTGTCCTTCCCAAGAACTTCCATGCCTGTTGGTGAGCCCCCCAGCCGGGGGCTTGTTAGCATTGGCCATTGTCCCACCCTGAGGCTAAAGGTTTACCGGTCTCTTCGGTTGTCGGGGAAAGACAAAGACTCTAAGCTGTGTTTGAGGTGAAGCAAGTTTTATGTCTCAACCATGTGAGCAGGTACATCTCCCAGGACCTTTGCTGCTCAGATGCAGAGCCTTTTTTCTTCCCATGTCCCACTGGCAGGTTTCATTTCCATGAGTAATTAGATGTGAATTGCCAGGAAGATTACCCCTCATTAATAACCACCTTCTGTAAGGTATCCATATCTGGATGCTTCTGGCAGAGCTGCTGTGCTCTGCTCTCTGTATGCGTGCAGAAGAGATACAGAGTATTCTCACTTGCTTTTCTCCCACTCTCAGACCAAAACATAGAGTAACCAAAAATATATGTGCTGTGTGGGGCCATATAGAAAGTAGCTGTGCTTTCAAAATGTTTGATGTTTGGTTTTGAGATTTAGTCCAGTTTAGGTCTTCATTTAACCCAAACTGTTGCATCCATCTTAATTTAACATATGGAAATAGCAGCTCTGCTAGTGCCCAGAAAGCCAGTTATGTAAAGATAGTTCCAAATAAAATGGGTTAGGAAAAGAGTAATCTGAGGGCAGTACTGCTCAGATAGCAGGTAGGTGAGAGCTTTGCTTCACATGGAGGATAGCCTTAGTCTGCTGGCATCCAAACAGATCAACAGTGTGACATTTGTTTCTCACAGGAAAATCCTTTCCCTAGGGTGCAGACAGGAAATCCAAAATAAGAGGAGGTAAATACCAAAGGACTGCCGAGGAAAGGGGAGGAGAAAGAACAGAAGGAGCAGTATTCGCTTGTTGTGTCGGCTGAGGGAGGAAAGCTGCGTGAGAAAGAAGTGCTTATTTTTACATTATGCGAAGGGCTCTGATGGCAGAATGAGCCACTTCCATGCTGCGAAGCCATAGAGCAGATTGCTGTGCCTCCCAGTGAAGTCTTTATTTACTCTGCTCTTTTCCTTACAAGCACCAGATTACTTTTCGGAGGAAAATACTTGTGCTTCATCCTATCCAGCCAGTATATGAGAGGGACCCTTAAGGCTGTTCACAGTGCCTGTTTTATCTGACCACTGTGAACCATCAGCTTCTGTGAAGTCCTTGACTTTTTCCATGTTACAAATTGGAATTTTGGTGTAAACTCAGCGATCTGGTAGTGGGCTGGGGCTTAGAGCAGCACATGCATATTCAACTTGGGGATCTTTTGCTAACTATATGTTATCTGGGCCCTCTATAGCTGTTCCCCTCTGAGGGCTGGCAGAGACAGGAGCCTCAAACTCCTTCCTTCAACCCACTGATAGGAGCTTCATTTTGGAGTGACGCTGTCATATCAGCCTCCCCCAGAGCTCAGCGTGAGAACACCGGGGTGAGTAAGGAGAGCTAAATGCCTTAGCGCAAGGAACAGAGTAAGGAAGGGCTGCACGAGGCTCTTCTGTGTGGTGCTATTGAGATGCTCCGCGACAGGGAGACTCTGAAACAGGGCTCTGAAAAGGACATTCCTCCCATTAGATTTGCTGACTTGAGGTTTTTGTCAGCTGGATCTTTGGGCTTCTTGCCAGCCCAGAAGAAAAAATTAACAAAAGGCCGTTTCTTCAGTTGCATATGATCAGGGAAGATGGAGGGGGGGGAGGGAATAAAAAGAAGCAAGGGACTGTAATGTTTTTAAAGAGAAACTTTTTTTTTCCAGAGAAGTAAAAATGCCTTATTTATAGAGATACTCAGCCTCTGGTTACTGTGAGACCCAGCATAATTCTTAAATCTCTGCAAAGTGGCATGGATCGCTTCGATTTAATGTAGTACAGATGTCATTTGGCACTACGTGGAAAGTTAGGACACGCTTGAAACTGAGCCTACAATCCTACTGTGGTCAAAAAATGAGAAAAGATGCAGCATTAAGACTGAGAGGGAATTGTTCAAACTGCGTTTGTCCATCAAAGGCAAACTTATAATTTGATAAACCCTTTATAAATTAAAGGGTTATTTCTACTTGCCCAACATTTTTTCACTCAGTTTCCTAGGTTCTTTGAGTGTTCATACTCTTAAGGACAGCATTTATCAGGGTTGGGTCATTGCTGTGCCTTAAAATAAAGAAATAAATAGGATACTCATATATCCCTGTTTTTCAAAACCCTAATTTCAGGTTTTTTCAGTCATTTAAAACCTGTCTGACTGAGCTCAGTGATTTCACGATGCTTGTAGTGCCTGGCCACAGCATATTTGATGAAAGCTGAGCTCTTAGCGAGAGGTGAAAAAAACATTTTTAATAGAGAAGTATAACTATTTCTGTCCTTTCTCTGTATAAGCTGTTATCAAGCCTTTGAAGTTCTGCCAGCTTGTTTCCATTACAAGGAAAACTTGATACCAGCTGGAATTTTTGGAGTACAGAGGGAGCGATGGCAATGGTCCTGTTGACTTAAACTGTGCATAATGTCCTGGGCTTTATGAACACAGAATAAAGGAACTGGAAACAGTTTTCTTTTTAGATGCCTTTGCCTTTTCAGCAGCACGGCACCCCTAAGACACTCCACCTTTCAAAACGTCTTTCTAACGTGATACCCACTGTGACTTTTCTCATTCTCTCACTTGTTTTCAAGGCTTTTATTTTTTGTCTCTCCTGCCCATCAGTACTTCAAGCTATCAAATGTTCCAGCTTTGTGTTTATCTGCCCCGTGAGAAGCCTCCCTGCTCATGCAGTGTAGTTTCTACTTTGTGTTTTGGGTGTTGGCTTCTGGGGTTTTTCTGCCATCGCTACCCCTGAGAGTCTTTTGTGTCTCCCAGTTTGCTCAGAGCAAGCCTGGGACCGAGGAAAATGGCTATTAATGCTTTCAGTCTAACAGCTGGCTGCAGATAGCAACACACAAAAAACAGCTGCCATGTTCTGCTGATCGCACGCATCCCTGGGCAGGTAAAGCTTTATAATCAAGGTAATCTGCAGTAAGGGTCCTTCCTAGTGTACGCAGCGTGCACAAACAAGTGATAGCCCTGCCCTAGCTACAAAACAGGCTTCGGTTCCAGCGTCTGTACCGTACTAAGCTTTCTTTGCATCAGCATCATAAAAGCCTTGGCTTCTGCAAGATGTCGTGATTTGAGCCGTGGGGCATGTGGGGGAACAGGTGGAGCAAAGGCTGAGCAAAAAGCACGCGAGGAGGAAGATGGCTCTGTTAGTAGCCAATCTAAAGGGCTAGACTTCTGGCCATCGCTCTCCCCAACAGCCATCAGAATAGTCAAGCCGTTCCTAATAATGAACTTACGCCGAGGATGGAGGCCTGAATACCAGGAGTTACCCGCTGGCGCACCGCACCGTGAGCGAGGTGCCGCTAACAGCCCTCCGGCATGTGTTCGGTATGGCCATGAACTGCTGCAGGGCTGCTGTCCCCAGCCTAACACGTGGAGGGTCTGCAGCCAGCTCTTTCTGACAGTGCTTTTTTCACCTCTGTCAAGGAGTTTTCTTTCAGTGCCCTGACGGCATGAGTCTCAAACCCGCTAAGACTCTCTTCAGAGTGGTTGCTGGAGCACTTCCCGAGTAAATATTTGTTGAAGTGCTTATTAGCAAGATGATTTCCTTGTATATTTTCTGTTTCCATGAACATTCTTATTAGAAATGTTAACAGAAATGAGAGGCAATTTGCAAAATGTGTTGATATTTCTAGCACAGTTGAATAGGATGGTTTAAGCAGGGTATTTACAATCGCAAGCCTTCTTTTATTTTGCCTTTTGCTTGACGTCTGTTTTCTTTTTATAACCAAAAAAAAAAGTGTGCAGTTGCATGTTCCTATGGCAAGTAAAAGGCAGAGCAGTCACCCAGCTGTTAAAATTAGTGTTAGATCTGAATTTTCTATGGATTTCCCACTGCATGGCAGGAAATCAGCTTTCATTGCTGCTTCCCCCTCCTCCCCATCTAGCCTCCTATTAGATTAATACCAGAAGCATGAAGTAACGTTTAACAGAAAGTTGTTGCTTTTAGCTCTGGGAAAACTTGGCAGCCGCTCCAGAAATGAAGGGGGGAGGGGGAACCTGAAACCTCCGTTAACTAAAGAGGGAGATCTGAGGCAGAAAGAAATGTTTTTCTCCTGTTAAACTTCTGAGGTTTAAAAAAAGCAGGCTAGTGACAAACTGTTCCTGAGTGGAGTGAGGATCCGCTGTCGGCCCTTTCCTCTCTTGCGCGTTAATCGCCTGGCTCCTATGGGCCGCTTCCGTGTCCCCGTTTCATTCTCCTTACCTAATTTATGTCCCCTCAGCAAAGCACATCGCTACGGAAGCACATTTCTTTTCTTGGTCAGGACGGGCTTGGGATTTACAGGGTGATCCAGGGAGCCTGAAACCAAAGTGAAGGTCATTGCCCGCGGTCTCTGAGATGCCTCCCCAACTGTTTTAAGGCTTCAGTCCTACAAAGGAAGAGGGAAGAAAAAAACTGCAACGTGCAAACAAGGCATTGTGAAGAAGAAGGGAGACCACCCCCAGCTTCCTATCTCAGATTTCACAGTGGTCTTTAAACTACGGTACAAAATTGTAATTTATTAAAACAATGTGTTAAATATTGTCAGATGTTAATCTCCTGTGATACTCTGGGATCGGCAAGCATATTTTGTTGTTTCCTGTGGGCCTCATCCTACATTAGTCAGTGGGAATTTCATTGGAAGCGCATGGTGTGGTGGCCACGGCGCTGCAAGCTCAGACTGACGAGCATGTCTAGGGTTTCTCTGCAAACAGGCTCCCGAGGCTGCGGGACACAGGCAGATGGATGCCCTCCAGTGAGAAACACGGACAAGAACGCACGCTTTACGTGGTACAGCTCCTGTAGGAGCTCCATCTTCTTGTATTCCCCGAATAGCTGAGTGTGTTTGCTTCTCAGTTTACCACCCTACCATTAGCTGAGGTGTTGCCCCACAAAGCTTCGGCTGTGGGTTGGAACGCAGGGGCCTCAGCCACCCCAGGCCAGGCAGGTGGAGAGATGGGGAGGTTTGAGTATCAAGTACCCAAGTGGTTTGCTTTCTTTAGAGCATGCTCATGGCACCAACAGCTCTACCAGCAGTTTGCAGCCTCCTGAAAGGCACACTCCCATGGTTTCCCCTCCACTTCCCCACCACCACCCCAGTGCCCTGCCTGCTGGACACCAAACCCGTTACTTGGTGTGTCAACAGACCCAGCAAGGAAGGTGGCACGTCGTGGCACGTCCAACAGCACAGGGAAACAGTGTTAAAACAGTGTTACCAGAGGGATGTTCCCCTGTTATTCCAAGGGGCGGCCCAAAAATGGGCCTGACATCAGGGGAAAAGGAAAGAATGGGATAGTTTAATCTGGCAGCGGGTGTATGTGAGGTGTATGTGCCAGGTCATGCCTTGCATGCCAACAGGCTGCCTGGTACAGAAGCTGAGCCAGACTCCTACAGCACACGTTAGTTAAAAAAACCCTGTGGGGAGATGCTGGTCCATCTTCTCCCTTCCTCTGCACATTCTGTCAGGGGCCAAATGTGTTTGATTCTCCAAGCCTTCCTCCTACCCCGTGATATTTTTAGGATTTTGGTGAAGATGGTGCAAGCGTGGTGGGGAGGTTAGATGGTCAGTTGGTCACTTGCCTACTATTTTGGTTTAGGTTGATTTTGCATTGGATGTTAGTGCATCTTCAGGATCTTTGGATTTTGTGTATTTTGTTTAAGGGTGTAAGGCAGTTTTCAGTAAGGGATTCATAGGGAGCAAATGGGTATAATTTATATTTTTCAGTTGCTTCTAATTCTGCCCCTATTTGGAGAAAAATCTCAGAAAGCTGAGGCTAAAATATACGTCTGCATCTTATTCTGCCCTTATTAGTGCAGGGAACTAGTAGCAATATTATCCTTTGTGCTGCTAACGGGACTTAATTTCACATTTGGGGACCATCTGCTGAGAAAAGAAAACCCTCTACAGTCCTCAATGCATGCATAAAAACTTGTCAGCAAAGGCAGCTTCTCCCTAGTGACAAGTGATAGGACAAGAGGAAATGGCATGAAGTTACGCCAGGGAAGGTTTAGATTGGATATTAGGAAAAACTTCTTCACAGAGAGTGTTGTCAGGCATTGGAGCAGGCTGCCCCCAGGGAGGTGGTAGAGTCTCTAACCCTGGAGGTGTTTTTTCATGGTTAGATGTGGTGCTGAGGGACATGGTTTAATAGCGGATGGCAGGTTAGGGTGATGGTTGGACTTGATGATCTAAAGGGTCCTTTCCAACCAAGACAACTCTGTTACTCTATGATTCAGTTGTGAGGATATATTTTATCTCAACTTTGTTAGGCGGAGCTTTTTTCCTTATGAAAGCCCCTACATCAATTCCAGCCCAAATGACTAAACAGAATGAAGTACATTTTGGTAGTCATCTTCCCTTTGGTAGAAGAGCGTTGCTTTTACCCATTTTTGACTCCGTACTAATTGAGTTTCACCTGAAGGGGAAGAATGTTTTTCTTTGCAGGAGGAAGAAACCAAATGAGTATTTATTTCAACTCAGAGATCTATCTTTACACAGATTAACTGTGAAATTTAAGCGGTATCCTGGGTTCTTGAGTTCAATGCCTTGCTCCCACCAAGATTTCTTGAATAGCCTTGGACAAGTGGCTTAAATGCTTTTAGATTTCTTCTGATTTCCTACTAAAGAAAGTACTATCTCACTGCCATGACCCACCACAGGTTATATATATAAAAAATTTCTGCAACCAGACTTGCTAAGTAAGGAGAGACCAGAGGAGAACAGAAAACTTCTCTGGCTTCACATCAGAGGCAAATTGGAAGCCCCCCAAACTCAGGTGGATTTGGGAATGAGGGGCAATGGACATAAACTGGAATATAGGAAGTTCCACCTCAACACGAGAGAAAATTTCTTTACTGTGAGAGTGATAGAGCACTGGAACTGGCTGCCCAGAGAGGCTGTGGAGTCTCCTTCTCTGGAGACTTTCAGAACTGGCCTGGATGCTGTCCTGTGTGACATGTTCTAGGTGAACATGCTTAGCAGGGGTGTTGGACTAGATGATCTTCAGAGGTCCCTTCCAGCCCCAAAATTCTTTGATCTTGTGAACTTATGAATCAGCTTATTGCTTGCTGGAGAAGAAGTCTAGAAGGGGCACCTGTAGGTTGAAGATGCCCTTGTACCCAACCACCGAACACAAAATGATAAGCTGCCCTCATCCCTGACTGTAGCTGTAAACCAAGGTAGCAATGGCATTGCACTGTGTCTTCTGGCGACCATTTCCCTGCTGACTTATCATCTGTGAGGAGCACGGACCAGGGCCTTGCCTGTAGATCTGGTGCTTGCAGTTTTCAACATGTTTGCGCGGGGATCATGGATCAAAAATGTCCTTGTGTACAGACAAACTTCAGTTACACGGCAGCGAGCTTAGCTGCAGCATCAGAGCTGGCTCATTAAGCCCTCAGCCACCCCCACTCGCGGGAGTGTGCTGATTGCCGCAAAGGGAAGCAATTAATCAGCTGCAAAGACAGATAGCCATACACAAGCTCGCAGGGTAGCGCGCTCCTGGTGATTCCAAGCAGGGTAGTGTCTGGCCCCTGTTAGGAAAAATCCTTTTGGTTACTAAAATGTTCTATTTAAAGAAGAAACAGCACGATCCTTTACTGCACTAAACAGCCTGGCCGCTTTAATAAAAACGGTTACCTTTCCAACAAATCTTGTCTTGTTTATATCTTCAGGCCATTACGGCTACAACATTGCTACTACTTAAATGAGTCATTATGAGTTGTGCAGTTTATTGGTAGAGAGATTTTTAAGGTAACTTCTCCTGATTAACAGAAAACTAACCGCCTGAACCGTTGGAGGCCTCACTTTGCTGGTATTTCTGCACTGCAGCCATGCTCTGAGGTGGGCACTCAGATTACCTTTTATTAAATTAAAAAAAAAAAATATATTCCCCTCCACTGTCTGCTGCAATAACAGATTTTTAGGTTTTTAACTTAGGTGGCTGGTGTAACTATTGGGTGTGTTTGTTTTTTCTCCAGGATGGTACTGATGAATGGAGGTTGCCTTTTTATTTTGCAGACATTCCCAACGAGTCCTAAAAATCAAATTTCTTTCAGTACCTGGAATCCAGCCTGTCACACCACCTCAAAAGTAACTTTGAGGAAGTTACAGCAGAAGAGTCACCGCTGGCTTTGAAGCTTGACCAGAAGTTCTCCTTGTGACCATTGTTATTATTTTCAAGCTATACACAGTTGTGAAGTTCCATTCTGCAACAGCAAGAAACAGCTGGGTTTCGTCACTGAGACAGTGGTTCAAAATGCTCAGGTTGCATGCTGTAGAGCACCTCATTCATTGCCACATGTTTGTTCAAAAAGGGTACAATTTAATCATCCATTAGTGTATTGGTGATGCCGGTTCAAGGAACAGAGGCTCAGTCTCCAGCACAGCTGCTCAGGTCTTTGTTGTTCCTCTTACCAAACACTGTAATGCAACATGCTTGTTGGACCATTTTTGGAAGGGGGAGAGGTGTTGGGACAGAAGAGGTTTTACCTCAATTGTTTTCTTGATCTGGTTTTCACAAATAGCTGTGTCAGGCCACCAAGGAAGGCCACAAACTATAGATTGGGAATCCAAAAAGAATGGTTAAGGCAGGAAAGGGAAGAAACCAGACCAGTTTTGCCACCGAAGACAAGACTGGGTGTAACTGCACCCCGTCATCACTGGGTAGCTTTATCTCAGCTGACTTTGTCAGGCTGGGCATTGTCTCTCCTCCTGCAGGCAGCAGAAAGCCAGAACCAACTCCCAGCTGTGAGCTCAGGCTCATTTGACAAGAAATGAAGTCATGTCCACACCTTACGGGGATAAAAGCTGTAAAGGTGGAAGAGTAGGTAGGTAATGCAGAGGTGGTGATTGCGGGTGCCTGCTCAGAGGTGACCAGTTGTGAAGCGATCTCTCCTTCCCGGTTGCAGGCGCATGGCACTGAGGTATGCTATTGCCATTTTCAGCACTCCTGATTAAAGCATGCTTTTTGCAAGCATTCCAACATTTGATTTCTACTTATATGAATTGCCATGGAAACTAAACTTTTATTGGGCGTGCTTGCATACTCAGGGGAGGAGACTTTTAGAAGCCGCTGTGATAGGCAGTACAGTTGGTGCAGCCGTGCCACTGCCATGGAAGCAGTTAAAGTGAGCTAGGTGCACTGCTGAACCCATCTAAGACTTGTAGCTCTTGTACAAGTTTCCATGCCCCTTTTCATGACTTTCTTTAATAGCAGTATAGTTTCTTTTGTTCCAGCGAGTTTTCATCTCTATAGCTTTTGAATTTTCACTTGTTTGATAATTTTAAAACTATTTCTTACTCATAAAACGTCCAGGGGAGAGGTTTTTTTTGTCTTGTTTTGTTTTGAAATTGCCAGACTCTTGCTCGTTAGACATTCCAACTTATCAAGTTATTTTAAGACCTCAGCTATGGCTGGTTTTGAGTACCTCTTGTTATTTTTGAAACAAGCTTTACTCCTTATTTTTCTCTCCGTTGCTGCCAAGAAACAGATGACACTGACTCGGAGAAAATTTTCCCAGCATACATGTATGAGGGGAAACACATGCTCTGCCTGACACAGCTTTGCTGCCACTTCACGTAGCCTATAGGAACTAACCAAACGAACATTTCAGACGGCATATTGAAAACCCTTCAGAGTAACAGTTTAACCACCAGTGCAACATTACTCTTTTTCATATGGTTAGACATCATTTTCCCCAGGGAGATATTTTTGCAGACTTATTACTTACAGGTTTCCCACTTAAAAGGAAAAGAAAGATCATGTGAGATGATGGGAAGGCTGTGGGACACAGCCTTTGGCTGTAGCAGGGTTAAAAGTCATTCTCGACTCTTCCAGCTGTGAGCATGTCCTTAACTCTGCATTCATTACACCTATATACCTTTGGTTGTTGTTTTTTAACCGTGTGTACTTCCCCTTGCTTGTTCAGTGAACAAAACAGAAGAGCCAGGATCAACACTAGCACCTTTGTTGAGCCATCACAGAAAAGCTTATCTAGGTTCTGGGCCTATTAATTAGTCTCAAAGGCTTGTCTTTTTATACATAAACTACAATAGATACCAGGACAGCCAAGGCCCTTTCTTTTTTTTCTTGTTTTTAATATTCTCTGGTACAGTGGGTGTTACTATGCAGATTCCAGATTTTAATGAATTATTACAAAGTTCATATTGTGGTAAAGTAACGGTTTTAGCCAAGTAAAATATCCCCTGGAAAACACAAGGCAGGAACCAGATCACAAGGAAGCCTGTTTCCCCACGGTGGACGGGAACAGTCAGCAACCACGGGAGCAGTTTACATCTGCCGAGTGCCCTGTGCACTTTGACTCATCCCGTAGTACCCCGTGCAGCAGGTACATGCTGCCATCCCCGAATTTCCTCTTCAGGTAACAAAGCAATAAAAGGTAGAGTGATGAAGCTGCATGGCCCAAAGCGAGATCGCTGCCCTGACTACGGTCCTCCAGGCTGGCTTGAATCTCTCCTCACTGGAGTGTTCCTTAACCAAGCAAAACTGTGCTGGAAGGTTCTTTATCAGCTCCCAGCACCCACTGATCTCAGGGGGGGTGGAAACACCTCCCAAGGCGGTTCTTTGCCCTTTTTATTTTCCTTGGTAACAGCTGTAACCCATCAGTTAGCCTCGCTGCTCCTGTCACTGAGCAGACTTGTGAACAGGGACCTCTGAAGGGGTCTGGACCAGCACCGCCAGCCACTTGCCAAACACAGGGCAGGTGAGTGCGCTGCTTGGGCAAACACACTTTGTTGAGCCTGCGTTGCTCTGTATGCTTGCTTTGGTTTGGAAGCCCCACCAGCAAGGCCTGACCGGGCTCACCGGCTCTCTCCCCACTGTGGGACAACAAAATGCTGGTGGTGGTGGCAGCTGCCACCTGTGTGCATCCTTTGCTGATGCATGGGGCCTGGCTGGGGGTCTTCCGGGGGCCCCCTGTATCTGCACGCGTGTACATTTTATACGCACACGTGTATTTTTTCAGGTAAGCCAGGGCTGCCAGGAAGGCAGGCAGCGGCAGGCTGCTACTCCCAGGCTGGGGTGAGCGGCAGGGACACCCCACCAGGGCAGGGAGGCAAGCCGGCCCCCCTCTGGAGCTGGGAAGGCGAAGGGCGCACACCCCTCTCCAACGCGGCTTCCCCGAGGTGGAGGAAGGGCACAGTTAGGCGCAGCCCCAGCCCCAGGCGAGGAGAACCGTGCCCACGCCCTGCCAGAGCCGCCCTGTTGCTCAGCTAATCTCGCGGGCAGGAAATTGCCTCACGATTCATGTTTGTGAGGCGCACAGCGCTGGCGGCGACCCCTCCGCCGGGTGTCCCTCGGGGCGGCCCCAGTAGGACCCCGCCGCCTGGTCAGCCGAACCCCCCACCCCCTCTGCCACTACGGGTATCTCTGTGCGCGTTTCCTCCTTTTCAGCCATCCACCTTCTGCCGCCTCCCACCCTGCACTCCGGCTCCCCTTCGGCCGCCCCCGTGCCGCGACCCCGGCCTGAGGGGAGCGAACCATTCCGCCCGCGGGGGAGCCCCATGCCCCGGTGCCGCCGGGGGGGCGGGCGCGCCCCTGCGCGGGGCGGTGCTGGCGGCCGCGCGGGGGGCGGCTCCCGGCGGCCGGGGGGAGGCGGCGGCGCTCGCAGCAGCGGCCGGGCGGGCAGCGGGATGCGCGGGGGGCAGCGGCGGCGGCGGCGGTGGTGGTGGTGAGTAGGGGTCGGGGGAAGCGCCGTCCTACGGGGTGGGTGTAGCGCTCCCGCGAGGTGGCGGAGCCCTGCGAGGCTGCCGGCGGGGATGGGGAGAGGGTCCCCGCTGGTCACGCAGAGCCCGGGATGACGCCGGCTCAGCTGCTCACAGCTGTCCCCTCGGGTTTTGGTTACTTTTAGGGGAGTTTGTGCCGACGCGCCCCCCCCCGCGCCGTCGCGCTTCTGACGGGTGGGAACGACGGGGTTCTCCCCCGCCTTCGCCTCTCGGCGCGGCGGAGACCCTGCAGCTATTCCCCGTGTCCCTTTCGGCGCCAGCCGCCTCTCCGCCTTTGTCCGGGTGTTTCCCCCCCGGTGCTGGCGGCTGCTGCCGCCGCGTCCCCGCCGGCGAACAAAGCGTCCGCCCTGACCGGTGGCGGGGGGCGGTGGGGGTGTCCGTCCCCGCGCCTCCGTGGGCCGAAGGGGCACGGGAGGGACCGCTGGGCTTTGGCTTGGTTTGGTTTTCCATCGTCGGCGATCTACCTGGTGGAGGGGAAGGCGTAGGACGGGGCTCTTTGTCCGCCCTTCTTTGTTAGGCTGGTGGCTTTTAAAGCCTCCTGCGGCTGTGCGAAGGCTGCCGTGCCCGCCGGAGATGGGTTTCTCCCAGGGCTGAGCTGGGGAAGGATGGATGCCATCTCGGCATCGCTGGAGTTTAGCAACAGGAATCCGGCATTAACGTCTGATTGGCTTGCGGAAGCCGAGGGGTTTGGGCTCGGTCTCCCGCGACAGATTTAGAGCTCGTAACTACACCCCTCGTGTAGCCCTGTCAGCTGCCGGGACCGGGCTGCGGGCTTCGCTGTCGCCCGGAGCCGTACGCTCGGTGGTGAATTCAGGTCGGATGGAGATCGGAGGGAGCCGTGTCAGAAGGCTACCTGCTGCCCACCAGCAGAAGGAGGAACGGCCTGGAAACCGACAGCCCCCCGCTCCTTCTCCTCCCGCCCCAAAGCTGCCCGAGGAATTTCCTCATGTGCAGGAGTGTAAACGGGCCGGGGCCGCGCTTACATAAAGGCTGGAGAGGTGGGGTGGGCTTCCCGCTCCTGCCGCGGAGCGCTGCCGGTGCCTGGGTGATCTTAAACACATGGCTTTTGTCACCGGCTCCTTCCCACCCCCTCAAAACACGCACATCTCGTTGATGTGTCTCTGCACCTCGACTCCACACGTGCCCGAGCCTCCCCGTGCCCGCCTCTCTGGGGCGGGTGGGGGGGACGTGTCGCCGGTCGGAACGTGGAGCGCGTTTCATCTTCGTCCCACACGTTCCCTCTCTTTTTTTTGGGGGGAAGAAGGAGCCGAGAGGGACAGTTTTGCAAGTCCTCGTGCTCCGTGAACTTCCCGATCTTTCCTTTCTCGACCTATGGATAGGTAAAGGTGCCTGAAGGTCAGGCGTTAGCGTGGGAAAGGGAGGGAGGTGGGAGGAGGTGAGGCAGGGTAGGGCCCGTGGAGTCGTGAAGGATTGGGGTGGGCTTGCTCTCCCACAGCAGAAGGAACCAATATGGAGAGAGAGAGGACGTGAGGAAATTGGAAGATGGAAGAGCACCTACCATTGCTGTCAAGCTGAACTTGGCTAAACTAAGAGGGCAACAGAGATGCTTTGAGGGCACTCCAGTAATAACCCTGTGTCTTTTCCAGGGCCAGTAGTATCGTTTTTGCTCCTTTTAGGCAGCTTCTTTTCCACAGCAGAAATTTCTTTCCCTTCCATTTTGATAAACGCTGAGTTGACTCTGTTGTGTGTTCCTGCTTTTCGCTGAAGGAATAGAAGCCTTTCGCAATAACCAGGGCAGGAAGAGTAGCCATCTTTTTCCATTTTTCCCCTATCAGTTACTGACTGTGCTTATCAGATACAGTTAGCAGCCAGCTCCTTCAAAGGATGTGAAGACAGCAGATGACTGTTGCTGTGAAAGAGGGAGGTCTGTCATGAAGCATTTGGAGTGCTTTGGGTTTAGATAGGAAACGGAGGACGGGTGAGGTAAAGGTTGCAGGTCCACCTCAAGGCTGGAGTTGGATCAGAAGGACTAAAGGGCTTGTCTGTCTTCCATTTGAGGATCCAGAGGAGAGCTGAAGTAATGAAAGTGCGTGCATGGAGTACTGGTGATGGCTTGGGAATGAATTAGCGCTGTGTTCACCACACCTGGATGCATTTGCTTCATTTTCCTTTGCTAAACCAAACACTTAATTCAGATGTGTAGTAACTGCCAGTACAGCAAACCGTGCTTCCCACTGAATTACCAGCTGTAAGGCAGTGCCCAGCTTGGGGGTGTTCAGAGCAGGTGCATCCAGGTTTTGGGTTAGACCTGTGTTGGACACACCCAAGATGCCACAGAAACCTAAGGGGACTTTTCCCCTGTAGAAGGTCCTCCAGGGACTGCATTAGAGGGGCGAACTCCATGCTGGTCACCAAGCTTGGTGGTTTTCTTGCTCAAAATCCTGTGCAGGTGGCATCAACTTTTAAGTGAACCGGTTTGTTTACCTTCTTTAATTTTACTAAATGGCGTCACTGCATGTGTGGTACCTGTGTTCTCTGCTTGAGGGAACATAGACCTGGGGCTCACTGATAAGTGCTGCCTTGTATTTGTGCAGGCAGGCCCATGGCTCGGTAGCACAACCGCCACGGCGGATGCCACTTGGGCCATCGCTGTCATGATGTGGTTTGCCAAGCAAGTGTGACAAGAAGCGTTTAGTCTGGGGGCATGCTCGGTGCCCTGAGAGTGCTGGAAAATGCAGAAGCATTAAAGAGCTGGAGGGGACATTTGGAAATATGGGGCAAGCATCTCGGGAAGGAGACAAATTGAGGAGAAATGGATAAACGGAATGAGAGAGACAGAAACTGTCTGAATAAGTGGGCACTGGAGGGAACTGATTCAACAAAAGGAAGTGACAGGCACAAAGTGGCAGTGAAAGAAATCAGCACAGAGGAAAGCAGATCGTGGGCAAAGGTTGCCTGAGAGAGTGGGAAAGTGCAATAGACAGGAAAAAAACATGGTAAGGACATCCAAGAAGGGCTGGGGGGAGGGGGAAAGAGAAGGGGAGTAGATGATCTTTGGAGCTGTTCTGGTTAGATTTTCTAGCCACTTGTTTTTTTCTTGGGTTTACCTACCTGCTGTGTATGGAAAGCTCTCATGGAATTTGTTAGAGCCATCCTAGAGCTGAGTTTGTTGTGTCAGGTAGGATGGCTGAAGAGAAACTTTTATTTGGGGTCTTTCTGGTCTAGTACAGTGAGAATTTCTGCTCCTGTACAGTATGAATTTGTATTCATAATTGTTTCTCACTCAACCCCCTTCCTGAAATTTTAGATGAAGAAAGTATGTGTTTTCTGGACTTCAGGAGTGAGAATTATGTTGGTCTATAATACTTATGTACATTTATTACTGCACCAGCTATATTATTTGTTTTGGGTTTTGTTAGTCTGCCTGATGAGATACAAGTAATAAATCACAGTCCACCAGCAGAGCTTTCTGTTTACCATGTCCATGTGAACTTTTTAACGCTCAGTTTGCAAATCTGTTGAGCATGCATAGGAAAGGAGTTAAAGAAGTAGTGCCAAAATAATACCAGGGAGCTTGTTGTTACTGGTGTGAGATGAATCAGTCATTGGGTCAGACAACTGACTCTTAAGCTTAACTACCAGAAGTGTACCAAGACAGAAAGGAGGAGTGTGACTTGAGATTGGCTTGTCCTCTGCCAGCCCTCTTTTTCTGCATGAAGAAAGGAGTTCATTGTTTTAACAGAAAACTCTTCTAATCCACTTCTACCTATTGATGGCTTTTGGGCAGAAAAAAAATTAACTCTTCTTCTCACCTCATCTCAGTGAATTAGTCCAGATGAAACAGGGGTTTGTGAATAAGATGAGATTCATTGAAACGTATACTTTAGCGGTTTCAATTTCAGGTGAAAGTAGGTATTATGGCACAAAAATTTCAATGCTTCAACATTTTCTCTGTCATTTATGGTTTTTATTTGGACACATTGAGCAGTTGGCATCTCATGTCAGTGGTTTAAATCTCAATTTGTAGTCACCAAACTATAGTATTTACATGGTAATGAATGTTTTCATTTTTGATGCGCATTTAAAATTGTCAGTTGTCATGACCTGATTAAAATGATGACATGGTTTCCATCTACTGGAAAGAGCAATTGATTTGGCAATGCCTAGAACATCAGTCCTTATCAAGCAGGAGAGAATCGTGCTGAAACAGTAGGACAGAAGAATTAAAAATGTCATATTTGGGTGTAATTTTTTTAGTAGTTGAGGTAGTTATTCCAGTAAAATACCAGTGGTTTATGAGTGGAACAAAATTATTTAGGGTATTTTCTGTTGTTGTTGCACGGCCCTTTTTCTGCTCCTGCTCTGATATCCAACACGGTAATTTCTCAGAGGAAGTGATAAGCCATGAGAGCAGCTTCCTCTGCCGCTCCCTTTTCCATATCGGAAGCCTGCAGGACTAGGAGGGAGTGATTTAGTCAAATCCGATTCACAGATATTTTATTTTGTATTTATTTAATGTTGGTGAAGGTGCCGAACTGCGAGCTTTGTGGCCTAAAAACACCCTAGGCCTGTACCCAGACCTTGGGCCGCGGGGAATAATGTGGTGCAGGACCTGTATTGTTGAAAGCCGGGGCCTGAGCTCAGGGCTGTGGTGGCAGGAAATTAGCTGTAGCTTGGGGTCTAGTACATTGTGTTGTGGGGGAGGTGGAGGAAGTGAAGGGGGATGTTTAAGACGACCTTTAGATGACGGCCTTGCTGAGTTGCCAAGTTTTTCGCGGAGGTGTCCATGCTCTCTCTGAAAGACGTGTCCATTTGCTAGTTTGTGGGTACAGCTTCTCCACCAAAGTATGCAGGTGCCTTTCTGTCCATGTATTGCTTGGGATTGACAGTGGGCTCTATGGGATGAGGGTAAGAGAGATTTACACTTCAGTGGTTTTGGAGGTAACTGTAGATCCTGGCCAGTTTGATTTTCCCACCAGTTTGAGCCTATCACGGCTGGGTGTAAATAAACAAAGTCGGGGCAAAAAAGCCCCAAACCCAAAAGGTTTGATTTAGTCAGAAGCAAGTGCATTGTCCTTGGATTATGCAGGAAGAAAGTAAATCAGCTTGGTAATGGAGCAGTCTGTCCATGCACGCAGGTGTGCTCCATGGTTGGAAAGTTAAATCTCGGCACCGAAGCCATCAGCGCTCATTCACCAAACAGTTCAGGGTGGAAAAAATTAGGAGGCTTTCTTGCCTCCAGAACAGCCTGTGGTTTATCGGAGTGGGTAAAATAGACCCTAGTAATTTGAAAACCTTCCTGTTTCAGAAGGAATTAAACTCCAATGATGGTGTGTGGACTATGGCAATGATGGGTTTTTTTCCTCACCCTCCGTCACTTGGGGTTTCATCTGTTTTCCGTGGGTGGCTGCACACTGCTGTAGGAGTTTCTGAAGAGAGGTGTCAGAGGCTGGAGAGGCAACAGGAGCTGCTGGGAACCGCTGGTGATATTTTGTGAGAAACTGAAACATGAAGAAACAGTGAAGTGCAGGAAAGCCTTAAAGGAGAGGTGGCCGGATGCAAGAACTTCAACAGTTACTTTTAAATAATTTTCAGTCGGAGCAGAGCATCAGCTGTGCCTGGGGCATTGCAAACAACTCAGTTGGTAATGTAAGAGCAAAGTTGGTGCCACAGCCGGCACTGCCCAAGGGGGCTGGTGTCAGCCCAGGCAGAGGTAAAGGAAGGGGAGAGAAACCGCAGGGTGAGGAAAGCCTCACCCTAAATCTGCGGACTAAATGCCGGGTAGAGCTGTACCTGTGGCTTGGTTGAGCTGCAGCTCTAGGGTTCTACACCAAGGGAAAGGGGTTCCTGCTGTCAGGCCACCCCGTGGCTCATAATATCTGAAACCTGGAATCCTTTGTCTGACTCGCTGCCTGTTTGAGTTGTGAATCACTGTTTCCTCTGGTCGTTAGTGAAACAAAACTTAATTTGGCCTGGGCACTGTAGAGATGAAACATGATTGGTAATGCTGTATACATTCACTTCAGATGACTTTATAAAACCCAGATGAAATCATTTTGCTTCGTTCCAGCCAAGGCAGAGCTGGGCACGTGCTCTGTAATGAGAGTCAGCTTTGCTGGTTTTTAAATGAGGCCCTGCATAACCCTCATCTGAAAGAATATGAGAGCAGATAAACTGTTGATTTTGAGCTGCTCATTTGCGTAGCTTGTTAATTCATTAATTGTTTCCTCTTCATGTTCATAGCAGAGTTGTAGGAAGTGTTTTCTTCCCCCCAAAAATCCAATTATTGCTAAGTGATGGCTTCTCTGATCTCTCATCCTCTAAGAAGAGTGTAATGAGTTCTCAAACTTGAACTGAAACCATATAAATATTTAACCTTAAAAAAGAGAGTCTTCCTTTTGGCTATCAGCGAACCCAGGTATTCACGGAACTGAACTGAAGATTGAATTTTCAATTACGTAAAAAGCCTTCCCTCTCAGCTGTTCTCTCTTTACTGTTTGCCACATTGATTAAGTGGTAGACATCATCTCACAAGATAGAAAGGATGAGGGTTTTGGTGATCTTATCTGTGATTTTAACCATAAAGCAGCAATGTTGGAGATACAGGAAATCTGTTCCTATCTTTTCCCTTTTTAAAAAAAAAATTTAAAGGAACCCTTTCTTCTGCCTTTCCATTTCAAATTGTCTATATTTTAGTTTTCTGTTTGAGGTAGTTACCCTTCTGTTGCAGAACAGTGTGAAATGTTGAGAGTCAGTAGTTTTCTGTGTCAAGTTGAACGTGTCCTGACAAGTTAAATTTTTATTTCTTTTCTGGGAATCTCTGGGCTCAAAGCACTGTATTTTTGATAGCTGTTGCAACATGAGCGTTATACCAAGATGGCAACGTAACAGTGGCTTTAACAGGGTTTCTGTCCAGGTCCTTCGTATTTCATCCCCAGTCCTGGCAAGGAAGGTGCCTGGGATGCTACGCAGGGTTTGAGCTTGAAGGATGCAAGGCAAGCTGGAAGGGATTAGGGAAGGAGGCTCTCCATGGGGTGACCCCATGGGGTAAAAAGGATAGTAAACATTTCATGCCAACAAAATAACCGGATGAGTGAGAAACTTGTGTTGAAACGCTACCTGTTGTCATGGTTGTTTCCCACCACCTGCTCTGGAGAATGTCAGTCCTGTGGTGCTGGAGAGGGCAGACGTGGTGGGTGAGTCCCCCAGGAGGTATGGCTCTCTGAGGGTCTCTTTCCTTACCCTGGCTCCTTAGTGAGCAGAGCTGGTTTTGGGGGGACTGGTAGATTGCAGGCTCTTGGCAGACACTGTGAGGTTGAAGCTCACCTCTAACTGTGATGGGGGGTAGAGGTACCTGCTGAGATGGAAACTATCTTCTTAAGGAGTGAGAGTTGACCTCTGCATAGAAAGAAAAAGCACTGCAAAGCAACACCAGCACAGGGGGATTCCTGGGGGACCAGAGGAGAGGGATAGGTCCCAGGCCCTTGGGAGACCCCCTTGTGGGGAGCAGGTGAGGGAGAAGCTGGAGGTCATGGTGAAAGAGCCTCCCTCTGCAGGGGTTAGCACCAGCTCCCTTCTCCCCTGGTTGGCCTCCCAAGAGAACAATGTAAAAAAGCAGGGCACAGGAAGCCTGTGCAGGGGAGACCTGAAACGCTGTGATGACTGCGGTTAATTAAATAGGTGGCTCGTCTCTAGACAGCTCCAGACATCTGGCTCCATTCTTCACTTGTTTTTCTGCCGCGTTTCTATTTGCTCGTCCAGAGTTACAGCCCAGAGGACCTACAGATGGTCACCATTAATTTTGTCACTTGGTGCAGGTTTTTTTTAAAAGCTTCTTTGTAACCCTTTTAAAAACAGATGTGTGTATATATTATAAAAAAAAAAAGGAATCTTTTTATAGAGCAGCTCACTAGAGGTCTTGTCTTTGGATTTAGATTTAATTTTAGTCTTTAGCTGCTGGGATTCAATTTTGGTGTTTCTTTTAAGCCAACTCTCCTGTAGCCTTAACAATTTTTTTTTACATTTTTATTTTTTTTAAAATAAGCTTTAAAGAATCTCTGCACGTTCCTAGTCTGGCTTCTTTGGAACCTCTGAAATCATTGCATGCCAAAATGTTTTCTGTGTTTTGGATTGCATACCTGTTTTTACATAGGTTTCTTCATGATTGCAGGATGCTGGTGTTGTGTGGGCTGGAACTGGGCTGTGGGCTTTCAAAAATAGTCCTCTGCAGAGAAGTCCAACCTTGCTAATGATTTCTTAAGGAACCCACAGGAATGCAGCTCAAACTCAGGAGCTGTGATGATTAACTGCCTGCACAGAGTCAGAATCATAGGTAATACCCGATTATCAAAACAAATTATATAAAGTTCTCAACTGATGAAACACCTGCAGTGAATTTTTGGTTTTCTTTTCACAGTCTCCGCATTAAGCATGGAGTGCCCTTTCCAAATGTCTTTTGACACATTACTTTTTGAATTGTCTCTGCAAATTTTACCATTAGAAAAGGCAGTCTTGGTCTATATGATATACTTGGAAAATGTTCTCAGAACACACTTCTTAATGCAACTTCTGTTTTATTTTGTTACTTTATTTGCAGGTCAAAATTTACCTGGTTCGCTGAAGTTAGTGTTGTTTTAACAATCCTGTAGGAAACAAATAGGATGCCGAACAGAAGTAACCTCTCCTCCTTCCAGAGTGTTGAATCAGGTAATCAGTTAATAAAAATGAAATTTGTTTGTAGATATACATAAATCTCGTAGGATTTGTTATTGATTTTGGTCCTTTAATTCTCCTGACACATGGATAAGCGCTCTGTTTTTTTCAGATGTCTAACCCCATTTGCCAACCAGAATAAGGCCACAGCCAAATACACTGCCCTCCCCCATCAGTCTGATGCCTGGCTGGAACAGGTATCAGTGACCCCCAGCTAAACAACTTGGGAAAGGGAGAAAAGAAAAGGGTGAGGGGGGAGAAATTAATAAAAAACCCACCTAATAACATTTTTCTATATAGCTCCAGGTAGTAAATATTTTGCTAAACAGAGGAGTCTTCTGGGGTGCACTGAAGGTTACTGAGCAAAAGCTGGGGCTGACCTGGATGCAGGATGGGTTCAGGGCACACCATGTGCTGGAGCTCCCAACCCCGGTCCCTATAATTGTCAGTGAAGGCAACGTCGGCCAGGATGTGTAACGCATCCTGGCACATTCATACAGTCTCATCCCAAACATTACCCTAAAAATAAACAAAACAAACAAGATCTGGTTTGTGGGAAGCAGCTATGGTTCAGCTAAACATATGCTGTAGTCCAGTTGGGATTTAACTCTATGATTGCGGGTGCTGTGGTGCTGGAACCGAAAATGCAGGACTGGTGTAAGGGACAGGAGAGAAAAGCTGAATCTGAGTGGCTGCATGAAGGTACCGTGACCTTTTCTTACTGTGCTTGTTTGGATTTCAAGTACAATGAACTCTTCATTGCTGTGGTGAACAGGCCTGAAAGTTTCCATGAGCTAACTTCTTTTTTGGCAAAAGTATCCAGTCTTTGTAGGATTAAATGTGCCTTACTGGTGTTGCAAGGGAGTAATAAACAATTATTAATGTCCTATTAATGTGTATGCTAAGCTATTTATATAGGAGCCAGTGGAATTTGTGCAAAAGCATTTGAACTTCAGCTGTGTTCAAGTTATGATTTGGACAGTAAAATTTTGTTAAGAGATTAGCTTTACATTTTAAAGAGATATTTGGAAGAGGATAGGAGGAAAAGAGGTGAGGGTATAAATTAGGTTCCATTCCATAATGGAATGTTTGATTTAATGGGGTTTTCCCCACCACCCTGTAATGCTGATTCCTTTTAACTTTTGCCTATTTGATTACGTTATTAATGGTGGTTAACTTTGTTCTTAAACTTATGGGTTTGCTCCTTAAGAACTGAAGAGAATGTGCTGTCACACACTTAGACTTACACAGTTTGCACAGAGCTGAGAGCTCATCTCCAGAAGCCTGTGGAAGAGGGGTCTGTTAAACCATGCCCTGGACAGCAAGGAATTCCATGATTTTGTGTGTGTATGTGTGTGCTTTGTAAGCAAGGAAGGTCCCAGAAATGGGAACCCACTCAAAGAGTACGTTGCCACCTTCCTTCCACCAGATAGCAGAACCTAGTGATCCCCCTTGAAACCCAACTGTCTCAGTTCTGAAGCTGTGGTGGGGAGGGGAAATCCAACTTTTATGGCTAGGTTCGTGCAATTGTCTGAAGTGGTACTTGGAAGAGGTTTAAAGTATTGCCTTCAAGGATTTTAAAAGCACTTTACACGTTTGGACGTTAGGTTTCCCTGCTGAGTGACAAGCTGAGATTAGGTTTCTCATGAGGTGGCTGAAGTCACAGGTAAAACGCGGCTGAGACGAGAGTAAATCCCAGATCTGACCCTTATTTTCAGAAGCAGCACTCACTCTGTGGCACTGCAGGAACTGACACTGATTGCTTTATTGGTTTGAAGCACAGCCTAGCACATCCAAGGAGCTGGTGCTGTAAATGTTAATCGTGCCATTTCTACATCAACTGAGGTCTAAGTGCAAGCCTGCTGGGGGTCCTGTTTGTCTCCTGCAGCGACTGATGCTGGCAGGAGCTGAATTCCTGTCTCTGCTTTAGGCAAAGTGGGGCTCAGAACTGTAGGCTGGAGCTTGACACATCGTTGAACAATAACATCCACTATAGCACAGGCTTTTTTTGTTTAATGCCCTCTTCCAGAGCATTAATTATAACTCTAACATTAATTATAACTCCAAACAAGCATTACGACCTGAAGCCTTAGCCCCGTTTTTTAATGGTCATGTGATTTTCTTGGTTTTTTGAAGTTGTGAGCCTGATGTTACACTTCCTTGAGGCTGTCCTTTAACTAAAGTGCTCTTTGCTGATGCTGAAACACCTTGGAAAAGGGACCTTGTTTCTGTACTTTCTCATGAAGCTTTGCAGGACCGTTGATGGTGTAAGCAGAAAGGTGACACACTCTTACTAAGCTTTGAACTGGGCTCGTTGGTATATGGGAGCTCGGGCACAGTTTAAAGAAGAGGTGGTCCAGAGTGGTGTCTAACATTCTGTATCCTGAGCCCTGGGAGACCTGTGTTCAGATCTCTGCTCAGTGGTTGATTTTGCATTTTCTCTGTGTGCCTCAACTCCTCAGCTGTAAAGCGTCAGGGCAGCGATGCTTCCTTACCTCGTGCGCGTCTTGGGAGGCTCAGCTTTGTAACAGATACAAAGCTGCAATAGCTAGGACACCAAAGAAAGAGTTTAGCCTCTTTCCACCCATGTTGCTGATTTGTACTATGAATTTGATGTCCAAGTATCTACCTTCCACACACCCCCTTTTTTCTTTCCCCTCAAGTCTTCATCTTCTGCAAAAACAGGGATGGGAAGGTTGTGCATACCCTCCTTTGCTCAATGATCTGAGACGCTTATGACAAGCAGAGTAATTATTATTCTAAGTTGTGTTTTTTTCCAGCTAATGTGCAGGCATGCACAAACAAGAGGCTACTTACTTATTTGCTAAAACTTTTTTTCTTGTTTTCTCTTCCTTACAGATTCCAGTAAGATTATGGCAGACTATAGCCACGCGCAAAACCAGATGGAATTACAAAACGCTAGCTTGGGGAAGGGTTCTGTAGCCAATTCCCTTGAAAATGGTCTCCAGGATATTATGGAAAACCTCAACCCAAAGAAATACTCATCAAGTCTCAAATTTAAAACAAACGGTGACTACGCTGGCTCGTATTTAACCCTTTCACAGCCTTTGCCAGTTAAACCCTGTCCTTCCTCCAGTGTTAAAAATGCACACTCTGTTACCAAAATACAAGGAGGCAAACAGTTTCCCTGTGAAAGCCCCTATCTTCCAGATAAAAGTATCTCTGTGAAGCATTTGGGTTCCGTATCGGGCACGTCTCCGTCCCTCGGTGGGTACGGGTTAGGAAGGACAGACTTTGATAGTCACGGCAGCAGAGAAAATGAAAAAGCCCTTGGACACGCAGATAAGTTTCACTACTCCAAGTACAGTCAGAAAAACAAATCGTATGACAATGTCTACTTCCCAGGAATGCTGGAGATGAAGAAGATCTCAGGCTCTCTCCTTACCATGTGGAATGGAAGCTCGGGGAATGAGCTGATGCTTTCACCTGCTAGCAATTCGGGGGCGGCTAGCATGCCTTCTAGCCCAAAGCAAGGCAGGAGGATGAATATGGAAGACAGCCTGTCCCTTCACATAAGACCAGTTAAACCCAAGGATGTGATGATGGAGACTATGGGTTCACGGCCTAGGAAATACTCCGGTGGATCTCTAAGTCATATGGGAATGTACAGTCGTTCCTTACCCAGGCTTTATAAATCAACAGAAAGCCAACTGGTGCCATTAAGTTTGCCCCCCAGAAGCTCTCTGGGTAATACTAAAAGGAAAAAACTTGGAGAAAAAGATCTACCTCAGAATGCTTTAGATGCTGATAATTACCTGAATTTTTCTTCTTGCAGCTCAGGGGTTTCACCACATGCAAACTCTGTCTCTGGGAATAATCCCTATGTTAGTTCAACTCTTAGTGTTCCTGCAAGCCCTCGAATTGCTAAAAAAATGCTCTTAGCCCCCTCTTCCCCATATCTTCCTGATGATTTTGACAGACTGGGACTCTCAGGAACAAGTCCCAGTGGTTCTTTCTCCCCAGTGGATTTTGACAGGTCATTCTCTATCCGAAGAAACCTTTCCACCAGTTCTGTGGAACTTGATGACCCAGATCTGGAAAGCTACAGACAGACACCAAACTCGCTGCAAACATCCATGCGGGAGCGGAAGAACAGCATCAGCTCCATTTCGGGGAGAGAAGACCTCATGGACTATCACAGGAGGCAGAGGGAAGAGCGGCTTCGGGAGCAGGAGATGGAACGACTGGTAATTTTAGCTCCTCTGGGTTTTTTTTTATTTTATTTTTTCTGTGGCAGTTAGCATTTGCAAAATGCCCATCCCAGATTTAGCCATCAGGGAGGGTACCGCAAAGCGTAAGCTGCTGCCTTTTGAAATTCAGATGCTGTCTGCTTCAGATGCCTTGGTTATTACTGCAGTCCACAAAGCTAATGCTTAAGCAGTGTGCTGCTGTAACAGCTCAGATAGACAGAACTGTTCAACCATCTTAATAATGTTACAGCCACGTAAACTGCGCTCGGTCATCCTGCGGGCTCTGTTAAAATGCCCACGTACATAAAAACCCCAAATTGCACTGCAGGGATCCAGCACTTCTTGGTTTAGATGATGGCACTGTTGTGTGGTAAGTGGGTAAAAAAACCCAAACCAAAATGATATTCTGCTATAAGATGCTCAGAGCTGCGTGTGCGCTGCGGTGCCGAGTCAGGTATACCTTGGTCTGGGTTGGACACCCGTCATTGGAGCTTCCTCTGCTTGGTTGTGGTTTTCCCTTCTGAGTATTCCCATTAAAATGCAGGCCTCCTTGCCTCTTCCCCTCCTGAGAGGGAGAGTAGCAGAGGGAGAGTAGCAGAGGGGGAGTAGCAGAGGGGGAGCAGCAGAGGGGGAGCAGCAGAGGGAGAGCAGCAGAGGGGGAGTAGCAGAGGGAGAGTAGCAGAGGGGGAGTCTCTCTCTAGTCACCATGAAGCAGCGCATGCTGCTCTAGCTTGGGATTAAACTTGGTAGTAAAACCCAGTTTTTGTGTTACTGAAACAACTTTTGGGTGGTGGAAACAAAAAAGTCTTCAGAGTACACAAAGGTGGTTTGCATGGTTCCTTATCGAAACCATCTCTGAAAGGAGAGTTGGTGTTGGAAAAGGATTTCTCACTGGCTTCAGGAGTCTCTGACCCCATTAACATCCCTTCATATCATACTGAAGTTATAATCCACATAGAAACTGAGGTCATTAGACAGGCCAATGTGTATTACTGAAACTTAGATTTGAGGCATAAATTTATGTTTGCATGCTTGAATTCAGATCTCTAGGGATTTGGGCAAAACGGGGATAAGATACTTCTAAACCTGTCTGCACGCAGACAGATGGACAGTGACCCTCTAGGGAAGTTCACTTCCCGGGCAGGCCGGGGTGAACAGCCCTGGGCAGGGGCCGTGCGGGAGCAGTGGCTGCTCATCAAGGATGACCAGCAGTGGTCTGAAGCCTGTGTGGGGTCTCCACTCCCATTTTGAGCTGCACCTCATGTTCAGGTGAAGGCAGGTTCAGGTGAAGGAACTTAATCCGTTCAGATGTCTCCCTCCCATCTTCACTTACATCCTCAGTGCAGATTGGTGAGTAACGTGTTACACAGGCAGGAGTATGCCTTCTCATCCCTGATCCCCTCAGCGCCATAGTCTCTGAGACATGTGCTGTTGACTTGCAAGATGTGAGAATGTTCATCTTTGCCTGCTTAGAGCCAGTGCTGTAGGGTCAACGCACAGGAATCACAGAATCACAAGGTTGGAAAAGACCTTTGAAGATCATCAAGTCCAACCATTCTTATCCTAAACTAAACCATATCCCTAAGTACCTCATCTACCCTTTTTTTGAACACATCCAGGAAAGGTGACTCAGCCCCCTCCCTAGGCAGCCTGTTCCAGGCCCTGACAACTCTTTCAGTAAAAAGTTCTTTTCTAATGCCCAATCTAAACCTGCCCTGGCACAGCTTCATGCCATTCACAGAATCACAGAATCGTAGGGGTTGGAAGGGACCTCGAGAAATCATCGGGTCCAACCCCCCTGCCAAAGCAACTCCCTAGCACATATTGCACAGAGAGGCGTCCAGATGAGTCTTGAATATCTCCAGAGAAGGAGACTCCACCACCTCCCTGGGCGGCCTATTCCAGTGCCCTTGGCCTATCAAGTGAGGGGGCAGCAGGCATGGCCCCTCTCCTCCTCCATTGTGAGCAGCAGGCTGTGAGTGCCCTCACCCTGCCTTGTCTCCTTCATCCCCTCAAAACCTTGGCCAGCTCCCCTTGAGGTTCTCCTTGAAGCTGCAGCTTCTTGGGAGCACAGGCTGGGCAGCTTGGAAAAGGTTGTTAGAGTTGCGCATGCCAGAGCGGGAAGCGTCAGTAGAAAGGCTGGCAGGCGGTTTATTTCTCCTCTTGTTTCCCTCTCCCTGCTGCTGTTCTGTTCCCCTCGGGAATCTCTTTCCTCCCTAGTCCTGGTGGTTTGGTGTGTGCAAACAGTGCTGGCTTCTTATCAGAGGGTTTTCCAGACAGTCATGCTGTAAAACCTGAGATAATCAGTCATAAAAGACGACACTGTAGAGTGTATTTGTATTTCAAAGAGAACCGCCTTTTCTGCAGCGAGGGATGGAAGATAAGGGGTTGTTTCTGTAGTCAGTAATGCTAAAAAATTGTTTGAGTTTTATACTTGTATGTAATGACTTTGTTATTTTTTTCTTCACTATTTCTTTTCTCACCAGACAATACTTCGATCAAGTCCTGCTTCTTTAAAAAGAGAATTTGCTTGCTGTTTTCCCAAGCATGTCAAAGTTTCTGAAAAAAAAAGGTGATGTTTTGTGTGCAGCATGTAATTTGAACATGAAGGAGCTTCCTCCTAACTGAGTTCATCTGATGTTCGGGATCCTGCTCAGTATTCTTATTTTCTCCTTAATAGAGCTATCTGGTGGAAGAGTTTAATATCAGGAGAGTGCCTCCTTTCAGTGGCTTGAGACTCTGAAAAAACACCATAAACCTGTTTTCACATCTCTGAAGGGAAAGAATACATTAAAAAAAAAATCCCCATATCAGTTCCTTGTACTTCATTGCTCATATCATTTTGCCTTTGCTTTATTTTTGTCCTTATGGGTAGATCTAGTCATGGGTTTACCCAAACAGGACTTAATATATCCAGCCCGAGTTTCCAAAGAGCAGCTTTGCCTGACCTCGTGTAACAAGAGATGGACAAGGTGGAGAGATCCAGGTCTGCTCAGGCTTTTTTACTTGGGGGACAGGGGAAGGTGTGAATACCCACCCCCACACCACCCCCCGCAACTAAACAAGCACCCATGGATAGCTAATCTGTACTAAGTGAAAGCCCAGATTGAGTAGCTGCTAAGTAAATGGCAGGGAAAATGTAGTCCCTCCATCCGCAAGTATTCGGCTCTTGCATAGGGTGTTTTGGAAGGAAGGTAGAGTGAAGAAAAATGTAGGACTATTCAGAGAACTTAAATCAGAAACATGGGACTCCTTTTGAGAGGGTTAGGTGCCTTTATGGCCCATATCGGAAGCGGAGAGCATCTTTCTTTCTCTGCACCACCACTGCCCCTGTAGCTATCCAGCTGGCACAGAGCGGTTTTGGGGTGTTGTGTTTGAGAGCTACTGTTCACCTCCGGATTGTTTATTTATTTTAACAAAATCTATGCACATACTGTTGCCTGACCTAGTATCTGCCCTTGGTCTCTTCTGTTTACTCTCACTTTTTTTCTTCTCCACAGAAATTGTTCTAAGGGTTTTACTTGCACTTAGTTGGCATTTTAAGTAACAGAGGCTTCTGGTATGAAACCAAACGATCTGCTGTCATTGCCAGAAGAAATGGAGAGAATTAAAATGTGGGACCAATAGTGAAAATATGCATTATGGAGCTTTATGTAAATGATTTACACATGAGTTTTAGTGTGTTCCTGTGCACCCAGCAGACAGATGTATATGTACTTGTGTAGGACTTGGTGTTTCTCCCTCTCTTGATTTGCCTCCTATGGCTGGGTTCAGCCCACCTAGCTGAAGATTGGTGCCACTTCTGTTTCACCAGTCTGCTCATCTGTGACTTGAGTTTGGATATTAGGAAAAACTTCTTCACTGAAAGGGTTGTGGCCATGCTCTGCAGCAGGCTGCTTGGGGACGTGGTTGAGTCCCTAGCGCCGGAGGCATTGGAGAGACCCGTAGAGGTGGTGCTGCGTAGGGACCTGGCCTAGCAGTGGGCTTGGTGGTGTCAGGTTGGCAGTTGGGCTCTGTCACTGTAAAAGTCTTCTCCACATTGACTGATTCCTGATTCCATGATTTAGCAGAACTATTGCTGACGTCCCTCCAGTGTTACGCTGAGCACTGGGAGCAAGTGGAACAGCGTGAGGCTGCTCCTGGAGCTTGCATGGGCAGTGGGCTGGTGGGTCACAGTCTGCTGCTGCTTTCTCTCCAGCCCAACTGACCAGACATTGTATCTCAGTGTGGGGATGCTTGTAGAAGCTTCACACAAGTAGAAGTCAGAGTTAGCTATTGCTGAAGCTAACTCAGGAGCCTTATAAACAAGGAAGAAAATAATCTTTGTGATCTATGAATATTCAATGATACTGTTAGGTATCAAATTTTTAAAGAAATTATTTTGGAGAGGAAACCTCATTCTTCTTTTCTTAACTGAGATAAAAGCCTGGCTGTGGTAGCTGCCAGAACTGTAAGGGCGGTCTTTCTCAGCTCATGGGGAGGTCATGAGTGGAACAGGACAGGCAACAGAGTCAGATATTGAGGCCATCTGTTTTGTTTGATACTCGCTCATCTGAATAGCCTGAAATGATTTTTCTACTGCTGGGTTTTAGGCAGTACAACGTATTTCCTCTAGATGGTGGTAGGTACTTAAAAATTACTTGTGCAGTATCTGTGTGACATCTGTGGTCCAGCTGTCTATGGATCTGTAAACTGTGTAAACATGTGCTTGTTAATGCAGCTTCAGTAGATGCAGGAATTGTGCTGGGAGAGATTTCAACTTGCATGACCGACGTCTAATGAGCAATAATAAAGTTCAAGGTGCATATTTCATAGTCCCCTTTTCCAGTTAGAAGAGCGTTACATGTCATTATGTTTATTCAGCAAGTAGGAGATGGTGCAGAACGTCCCTCTGCCCAGCTTTCACTGATGCATTGCAATTAGCAAGATGCTCTCATGTGATGGGAAAAAGAAATGAGACTATTTTAGAACTTTTCAAGCCAGTACCGCTGGAGCTCATGTAATTCTTCCATGCAGCTTGGAAAAACTTTGTATACAGGTTTTAAATTTAGATTGATGCTGTATCTTTTTAGAGACCCTTTCAACCCTGCATGTAACATGCATGACTTGCCTCTTACAGGAACTCCAGCCAAGTAGACAAAGGCTAGAGCAAGGCAATCCTCCCACCACTAGTATTTAACAGTCTCTATGATGTTACAGAGCAGCTCCTTAATGTTAACTGAGTTTGGTAAATTAACAAGTGCCATATAACAGGATAAAAATGTATAACTAATATGTATAATATATTAATATAATATAGCTAATACTGATGACTCGGTAAATTTTCAGTTTTAATTGTGTTCCAAAACATTGCTGTGAGCCCTTTAATAATCCAAAGCGTGGATTACAAAGATTTAATTTGTGCAGCTCTGTGTTTTATGCAAAAGAACAACATGGACCAGGAAACGTAAGTTTTGGGACACACATTCTCATTCACAGAACTTAAGTACTGTGCTGGAGCTCTAGTCTTCAGGCTCCTGCCCTCAGCATGGTTAGAAAAGGAGCATCAGTGTAGGTACGGTAGGGACAGAAGGGCGCTGACCTGAACGATGCTGTTATTTTTGGAAGCTGAGGGCACTTCCTCAGGAGCTGGATGCATGCCTGCGGATACAGGAGCTAATTCTGCAGGAAGCTGCCGGCTCAGTTCCTCCCGGGAGGCTGGCTCTGCTCTGCACTACTGATCTCTTCTGCTTTTACCCACCCATATCTTCCCTCTGTGCCTGCAGTGGGAAGGCAAGGACCAGGCATGCCAGCCTGGTCCCTGTGCCTGCTCCTCCACTCTGAGCTGGGGCAGTCCCTCCATGCAGGTGCCTCGGCTGTGGAAAGTCTGCCTGCACATCGTCGCCTGCGGGAGATGGGCGGGGGAGCTGGGTCCTTCTTCCTGAATTCTGTGCTGCTGGTGGTAACCTCGGAGCCAAAAGGCTAACTGCAGCTAGACAAGGACTGAAAAGGGGAGGGGAAAAAACCAAAAGAGGCTGGAGCGAGAAGCTGGCACAAACTGGAGGGAAGGGGAAGAGCAGTTGATGAGCTGTTCTCAGACCTAGTTGAAGTCCAGCTTTGGGATAAGCTTCTCAGTATCTGGCAGGTGTGAAGTCACCAGCTCCTTAGAAATTCCAAGAAGGAAAGAGAAACCTTTCTCCTGCCTCTTGTCTGTGCGGTACTGAATTAGAAAGAAAGTGTGGGGAGTTTCTGCTGCTTTCTTCCCAGGTCTTTCTGCCTCTTTCCCTCGTCCATTCTTTTTGAGGGGCTGCAGTCTCGGGTTGTTTCCCTGAGACTGAGGTGGCTCTGAAGAGCAACAGTGGAAAAGTGCTGTTCTTTGCTAGCTGAAAGGAACAACAGCCTCTTCTTCCGGCAAAGGGCGCCCTGGCTGCAGGGGCTAGCTGAAGTTCTTGTCAGTGTTGGTCACAAAGGATAGACTGCACATGTATTTTTAATGAAATCTGGGGTTGTCTAGTTCTTAATGGCACTTACCTAAAAAGCTTCCTGCTTGCCACAGCTGATTAATCAAGTCTTGCCTTGAGATCTAGGTAGAGCATCACCTCTATGCATCTGTGAAGTACATATACATGACATGCAGCAGATGAACAAACCCAGGAATCACTGACATGTTTGCTGTTAAAAAAGTGGGAGCTATTTATCTCTGCTATTTTGGAATATTTCTCTTTAGTGTTCCAGGGACATCCCTTAATATCATTGTTAATCAATGGGGGATTAACAAGGGAGAGTTATTAGCCCCTTTTCCTACCCTTCTCCCACCGTTCTCTTTCAGCACCTAAATTTGCAGCCATCCATAGCTGGCTTGTGGCTTTGTCAAAGCTGGGATTGGTGAAATTGCTCGTGTAGAAAGTGCACAAGACTCTGTGTGTACCCCTAAGAGATCCCCTGAAATTACAGACATGTTGCAGTCTGTGTGGACAGTTTTATGGGCAAGTAGGCTGAAAGGCTTACAGGGCTAGATTCAGCACCTGACCCTCCCACCAGTGCTAAATTAAAACCAATTTCCTTCTTTTGACATACCTTTTCTCTTTCCTCCTCCTCTGTGCTCAGCCTCACACAGAGCTTGGGTGGTGTTTCTTGTGGGAATTGCTGACCAGACTCCCCCTGTGCTGCTTGCTTTCATGCTCTCCGTTGCAGGGGTGCTTCCCGAGCTCGCTGGGTTACGCTGGCAGTGGTTCCATGCAGGTGTGCTGGAGCTGGAGCGAGCTGGCTGAGGGGATGAGAATAGGGCGTATAAGATAACCGCAGAGCTTCCTGTCCGTAAGCTGCTCGGCACATGTCGAAATAGAAGTGAGAGGTGTCGGCATTTCTGCAATGTCACTGAACGCTCATCAGGAATTTTTTGAAGACTGGCAGAGGTTTTCCTGCAGTTTTTCAGCTTTTCAGAGATTCAGGGGGGAAAAAGAATCCAGGTTTTTTTCTTTCCCCCCCGACTGCTCAGCAAAGAGCAGGTTTGCAGTGAGAGCCCCTCACCCAAGCGCTTCGGCTACGATAAGCAGTGGCTGTGCCTCGAAATTTGCCATTTCCTATTATAATGGAAGGGATGGAGGCTTGGCACGGGGTAACCCGATATACCCTGTTGTTGCAGGGGAGGATGGGACTTGGCGTTTCCCGTCTATAACTGTTAGGATGACTGTATGGAAGGGCCAGGCCCGGTGCCGTCAGAACAGCGAGAGCTGCATAATTACCGGCAGTCCCAGCCAGCACTTGCAGAGCTCTTCAGGAATTGGGTTGCGTGGCCAAAAGGCTTAATAAGAGGGAGGATAGCGGCGCTGGAGGGGTAAGGGAAGGAGGCTTAGGGTCTGGCAGTGGTTGCCTGGAGGGAACGAAGCTTTGGGGCAGTTATAATTATGTCAACTGTTTGGGGTTGAAGGATGTCTGCAGAATCTGCTGGACCCGTTTTGTGGAAAACACAAGCTTGCAATCGCCGCCCCGCAGCTGCCCCGGGCTCCGTTATTTCAGCGGCTCGTCTCTGACGGTGCTGTTACAGGAGGCTTCGGAGGAAACCTGCGGTGGGAACCTGGGAATAAGCTACCCAAAGGCAAAGCTTCTGTCTTGCGGTGCTCTCTTGTGTGGGTAGTGCTCGGAAACGGGTGGGTTCTCCAGCTCAGAAATGCAGCTCAACCATGGGTGATGATGCGGGGCAGTGTGAACGCGTTGTGCGTACAACCGGGTAGTCTCTTGGTAGCTGTATGCTAAGCTGGGTGCTTGTAAACCAGTGTTAAATTTTCCTAAAACTCCAGTGGCTTGCTGCAGGGAAAGGGCAGGTGATGCATTGCCCCAACGGCTTTGCTTGATCCTTGTGTGGGGGGTGTTCGGAGGGGCAGAAATAGCTGCTTTGCAAATCCTGCTTGCAAAGGCAATGCCAGGTAGGAGCTTGGAAAGTGATTATGTCTGCAGTGGTTCCTGGGGAAGGAGGCTGAGGGTTTGGGGGTTTTGGCTTTCTTTTTAAATGCTACTAAAAATAAGAGGGGTTTCCTAGAAGTCAGAAATGACATCATTAGTGCAGATATTGATACCAAGCATGGAACTCTCACAATGGTGGTCTTTTTTCCCAGGAGAATTTTCAATAAGCTGATGGTAAGCAACTTTTTATTTACATTACATTTTTTTCTTTAGCAAAAGAAATGTGAAGTTACATAGAAGCATTTGTTCTTAAAAGATGAAAAGGGGAAAAAAATAATCTGAAATAGAAGTTACAGGTAGCTATGCATACAGTGGGAAAAAAGAAAAAGGCTTTCTGATACTTTATAAGAAGTATCATAGAGATCTAGAAATCCTTTGGGAATTACATGTGTACAGCAACTTGAAGCACGTCAAGTCACACTGGCACAGCTATTCAGATTCTCAAGTTTGAGATGTTTGTATGAATCCATAGGGAACTTGAATTAACTGGCAAATAAAGATTTCCCCCTCTTCTGCGCATTTGACAGCTGTTGTATTTTAGATGTGACATATCATTTTTCTGTTAATGCTCCTAAAACTCTGTTTTAAAATGTGGACTAATTCTCTTCCCAAAAGAAGGGAATCCAAGTGAGCAAAACAGAAAATGCAAAAAAGTCAGGAAGGAGTGAGCTCACGGAAAACCCGCGCGGTGTTTTGCAGCTTGGTAGGAGTGTAGTGTTAAGTGGAACAATTAGTGATTTACACAGTGAGCTCACTGCACATGTGTACGTGCAACCTGAATATGCAATATTCATATTAAACTTTTCTACATTGGGAAGACAAGCAAGCATTAAGACCTCTTATTTAAGTGGCTATTAATTTCTGTGAAATATATTTCTCATTTTTTAAGTTGTTCTTCCATGTTAACTCTTATTCTTCATCTTGCACAATTTATGTCTCTGTTTATTACCTGTGAGTTAGACACACAGAGCACTGGGACAGGCTGCCCAAGGGGGTTTTGGAGTCTCCATCTCTGGAGATATTAAAGACCCATCTGGATGCCTCTCTGTGTGATCTGTCCTAGGGAACCTGTTTTGGCAGGGGGTTGGACCCGATGATCTCTGAAGGTCCCTTCCAACCCCTACCATTCTGTGATTCTGTGGAGTGGAGGACTTTAATCCTTCACTCTTAAAAAAAAAAAAGCAACCAAAAAACCCCCGACCCAGCAAACTTTTAACTTCACCTTTCCTTTAGCTCACCTGTGACACTTAGTGCTATTATCTTTTTTTAAACTAGGAACGACAGCGGCTGGAGACAATCCTCAATCTGTGTGCAGAGTACTCCAAATCCGACAGCGACCCGGCTGCAGCCACAACAGTTGCTGATGTTCAAAAAATTAACAAAGAACTCGAAAAACTCCAGCTCTCTGATGAGGATTCGGTGTTCGAAGACTCCCAGGTGAATCTGGAAACCAGGTTCAGAAGCCACTTGAAGTCGTCTGCCAGTGACTCGGATTTCTCGGAGCTGAGCAACCACAGTCGGGGCACGGCCGGTTTCCTCCCCTCCAGAGGGCTGAGAGCTGACGAGCCCTTCAGCGAAAGTGTGAGGCCTCCACCCTTCGCTGCTCCCAGCTTCCTGAAGGATGCTGCTGAATCCTCCTACCTAAGCATCACACCAAAGGTAACGACCGCTGTGCAGGGCGACAGTGTAAAATCCAGGTTCCACTGCTTGAAATCCTTCTCCAGGAGTTGGCTGTCCTGGCAGGGGCTACAGTTAGGATGACTTAGGTGTGAGAATTCATCACAGAGCTCATACAACTCGTCAGCCAGCAAATTATTATTTCATTTCCTGTGGAAGCTATTAGTACTGGGAGGTTTTTGTGTTTGGTTGCTTTTTGTTTGGTTGGTTGGGGTTTTTTTCTTTTCTTTTTCCAGAGGGGGATGTACAGTTCAGAAGAGCTTTAATACTTTCTGAGGGAGAAGGATTTGCTTGAACAATTATAGCTACTTAAATAGGGAAGGTTTCAGGAACCCTGGTTAGCACCGTGCTGGGGTGTAGGAGGAAAGAGAAGTTCTGCTGTCTTCTCCCAACTTGAGGCTCCTGTTCTCTGTAAGAAGAGGATGTTTTCTCATGGGCAAACCAGAACAGTTGCATGGGAGGTGAGGAAGAGTTGCCTGAGCCAAATTTGCTGTCCTCTCTTCTTTCCCGGGGTTGGACCCAAGCCACTTGTCAAATCAGCTGCCACCTCTCCTGAGGCGTGTGGCAGCAGCCAGCCTCCTGCCGCTCTAACCCAAGTCGTGCACTTAATAAGCTGCAGTTCCTTTCCTGTGCATATCATGCTGCCATTTCATTGCTGAAGGGAAACTGTCCTTTAAAAAATGAGTTAACAGTGATCCTAACAGTTTCCTTCAGCTGGGGTGGCAGCAGCCCCCGCTGGGCTGGGGCGGGGGGCCTTTCGTCATCTTGGGTCAGTGCCTAAGCTCCATGCGGCCAATCCTGGTGACAGGCAGCGTGTTAAACAACAGTGTTCAAGAGTTAGAATCAGGAGGATGGTAAGACCAAGCAAAGCCATAAAAGCAGGCTTCTGTTTAACAGATTCACACCTTCAAAATACTTTGTCTCTCTCCTTTTCACCACTGTTTACACACTGTATAAGCTTCAGCACATTTATATATATGCCTGGCATGAGTTGTATTTAACCTCTGCTTACCTTACATGCCTCTTTATAGTCAACAGAAGCATGTATGTGTGAATGAAGGGAGAGGTGTGATGAAAAAGCATTTTAGATTGCCAGAGAGATACCGCTTCAGAAGTTGTCCCTGGAGTCTTTTGGTGGGAAGTTTATGTTGAGCACAAACGTGCTGTTACAGCTTTATTAGCTCTTTCCACGTCTGTCTGCGTTGAAAAGGGGGTAAGACGTTTCGTCTGCAAGTTACTGCGGTCTTGCATTTCTCTCCCATTTGTTGCTTTCCTCCTGCAAGGCAGAGGCCCTGTTTTAAGTCCTTATTAGTAAGTTGAAATCAAAGATGTTATGTCAGCATTATCCGAACAGGATACCGGAAAACAGAGGCTTTCCAGCTAGGATTACCAACGCTAATGAAGGAATACCGTTCATTCATTCATTGTGAAGGGTGTTGTGCTGAGCCCCGAGGAAAGCAGTGACAAGCAACTGTGTTAATGGAAGCACAACAGATTGTTTTAAAGATACTGAGGTCAGGCTTCTTTGGGATAAACTGCCTGCTCTCCGCACAGCCGCTCAGGAGCGGAGCTGGGCCTCCTTTGGGCAAGGCCGTGTGCTTCGGCAGGTAACGCGAAGCCCCGCGCGCAGCCCGCTTCCGGTTCTGACTGGGGACAATGAGTGAGCAGCCTTACCAGAGTAACTGGATCGCCAGCCCCTGGGGTCAGATGAGCATAAAGAATACATCTGAAACTCAACACCCTTTGATCTCGCCTTGGCCGCTATGAGATCGCGGGCATTTTCCTAACCATGTTGTTTAACTCTTGGCACCGCTACCCAGTGAGTGAGTGGCCGTGAAGAGAGGGATGCTAAGGGCACTGCTTCCTCAGGGATAACTGGGGAGACAGAACCAACTGTGGCCCTCTGTGAACAGCTGGGCTGAAATTTTCATTAAAAACATCTTCATCTATTTGTGATGTATTTAGAAGGAGGAAAAACCGGATTTTTACACCCTAAGTAGTGCAACATGTAAAGTCTTCTCAAAGGTTAGGTTTTAATAATTCCTGTAGCATAGATAGTATTTACTGATAAATATAGGACTTACTGCCAGTGCCTGGCAGTATCCTGTTTGTTTCTCCTGCACACCTCCTAAACATAGAAATAGCAATACAGTATATGTGAAATACATAACAGGTTCACAACCAGCAGTACACTGCTTGTCTAAAGCAAACACAGTGTGAAAGGGGGAAGGAAAAACAGGCCTTAACTTTCTTTTTCTTTTTTCTTTTTTTTCTAATAAACATCTTGTAACGTGCCACTGCAGATACCAGACTGCACAAGTGATGAGCAAAGAGGGCAGGAGCTTAGTCAACTGGAGGAGGAACGCATAGTAATTCTAAATAACTTGGAAGAACTTGAGCAGAAGATCAAAGATTTAAATGATCAGATGGATGAATCCTCGAGAGAGGTATGACATATGTTTTGGTTTTAAATGTCTTGTTAGGCATGACTACATAGCATAAGCCTTGGCATGTCTACATAGCAAGTACATAGGGAACTCATGTATGTAGCCTTCATACTGCGGAATTTTCACCAGAATTAGGCACAGAATCCCAGATCTGGCAGTCTCCTACTATGACATCTTCTTTTCCCCCAGCAGGGAGATGGATTTCAGCCTTTCCCAGCTGTAATCATTATACCCCTGCCTGGAATTAAAACAATCTCACTTGTTGCATGGTCACTCAATTGATCTAAATACCTTGTGTCGCTTGGGAGTTTTATGGTGGTATCTCCTGTGTCCCTTTAAAGAGAAAGGAAGTGAGACAACTTCCTTTGAAGCCTCCTTGGCTTTATGGTGGCAAGGGTATGTTGGCACCCTCTTGACTTCTGGAATCTCACAGTTGCAGACTAAGCTGCCCAGGCATTTGGATTGTGCTGGCTCCAGTTATCAGCCACAGGAAAGAAACAGCTGTTCCAAAAGGGTTTCCTATGGATCCTGGGCACAGAGATTTGGTATGGCGTCAGGACAGGAGGAAGCACAGGCTACAAGCGCTGGATAAGAAAACATTTTGGAAAAAAGAGTCTTTGAACCTTACATTGCAGTATTTTATGTTGCAGTTTTGGTTTTTTCTCAGATTTTCAATCTCTTTTTTAACTTCCTTTTGTGGGAGTAAAACCTAATTTTTACTTTCTTTTTAAAGTGTTCCTTTGTTGTGAATAATGACCAACTTGCTCCCCTTCCCCTAGAAAATAATGTGTATCAAGATTTCTTCTTAGTCTGGACTGCTTCTGAAAAATGTTTTGTGTTCCTAGTTGGATATGGAATGTGCCCTCTTGGATGGGGAACAGAAATCTGAAACAACAGAGCTGCTGAAAGAGAAGGAAATTTTGGATCATCTAAACAGAAAAATAGCCGAGCTGGAGAGAAATGTTATTGGTGAAAAGACAAAGGTAACTGATTTATCTTAGCTGGCTGTGTGCTTTGTTACCCTTGATCTTCAAAATACTTTTCTATGGTTAACATAGTGATGAACGGTATTTTATGAAGTGCTGTCTATGAGTAAATTTACCTGATAATTATGGGGGAAAGACAGTTGTCTCACTGTCATCATCCCAAGGTATGCTTAACAAGAAAAATATGGCATGCTTAAGTTGAAAGACTTAACCTGCTCTGAAGATCCTTTTGATTAATAAAAAAAAAAAGCATATAGGGCTTACATTTGAGTTATCTGTTGTTTAAAAGAACAGTATTAATTGTCTGGCTGCCCTCTGTTGTAAGTTACATATTTTTAATTAAAAACCTAAAAATTAACCCTTTCACAGGAAAGGAATAGAAAGAAAGAAGGCTGTGGTTTCAGAAGATGACTTTATTTATTGTTGTATAGCACATGTAAGACATCTGTCGAGTATGTAATTTTAAAGCTAATACCTTGAGGTTTGGGTTTTTTTGCTTACTGACTGACCATTTTAGTACTGCAGAACCTTCTCTCTGATTAAGTCCAAGGAATCGTTATACAGTCAGATACTTAATAGCTCTCAAATACACAGCAAATATATACAAGCATATATTTGCAAAATAGGATAGCACTATAGTAAGATTTTAAGTACAGAAATGGAAGGAGCCTGTGAGATGAAGCTGTCTCCCTCCAACCAGGGAGCACTGGTTCCCTCCTGCAGGCTCTCTGGCCTCTGCAGGCAGGCAGCTCCCTTCTCCACAGGGAGGGATGTGCCATGGCCAATAATACCTCAAGGTCGTGAAGTTTTCCAGGGCTATCAGCCAGTAATGCTTCCTTTTCAAATTTCATCCTCTACCTCATAATTTAAAACCTGTCACTTCTAGGAATACTCTGTAGCTAATCTTTCCCCTTCTTTCTTTTTTTTTTTATTTTTAAGCTTTCCAGAAATATCTGGAAACCTTCTGCATTTTTTTTTCCTTTTGCTTAGACAAGCTGCACATTTTCAGCTCTTTCCCAGTTCCCATTTAGTTCACACCTCTACAGCTTGCATTATTTTATTCCGAGCTTTTTGTCTTCAATTTCTGCCTAACCTGTTGCCAGCCTGAATGCTGCTTCAAGACTGTACTCACCAAGCCTCTGTCTGAGGAGGAGAATGGGGCTCTCACCTTTCTGCCCTGTGGGATGACAGTGCATGTACAAGTTCAAGCTTAAACTTTCCTGCCTGCATTTTTCCTTGCTCTTGTGTAACCTTCAGTGGCCCTTCAGCTTTTGGTGTTGTCCATGGAACGTGTTTCATGCTTGTTTGTTTAGTATGAAGATGAATTTAAAGCTGGTAACTGCAGATAGGGTGGTACAGAAATGCTCCAAAAGTATGCTGCTAGAACTATTGGTTATTAAGAAATAACATATCCAGAAAACCACGAGTTACTTGCCTTTCATATCATTATTATTTATAGTATTGTTCTCAAAGTTCAGTGAAACTAATGGAAGTTGTTCTAAAACCTGTAGGTTGTTTAAATTTCCTTGTGATCATGTGATGGAAATTAGTGTGTAGCAGTCAGAAAATTGAAATGCCAGGTCTAGTTTAAATTTTCAGTTGAACTGAACGTGGAAAGCAGCATAGAAAAAGCACCTTTTTTAAAATTTTAAGCAGCAAGTTCACTCAAAACATTTTTTTCAGTATGAAGCATGACAATAGTCAGATCAGCTACAAGTTTTTAGTTGCCTTTTCTTTTGTGTTCCTTTTTTTAAAAAACAAACAAACAAAAAACCCAGCCATGAGTGTGTGCTGCAGGCTTAAAGCTGTGGCTCAGTTAGTACTGAAATTATCTTTGTAGCAAAAGACCTCTAGGAGAGCCCATAGGTTTTGTTCTGGTGGATGCCTGAAAGCCTTACATAGAAGTGAAAGTTTAAAAAAGAAATGGGATACAAGCTTCTGCAGAGGGGCAAACTATGAAAGCTGAAGTCTTCTGGAGAAAGTCACGTCAGCCAGTAAAACAGATGGCACTGATCATGTCAACAACAAAAGTTCTGGCTGACTTGAAACAGCAGCAGGGTTTTTTAAGCTTGATTCATGTGTCTGTATGTTTAAAGCTGCAGCCCTGCAGATCTGATGCAAGACAGGCAACATCTTGGATCTTTGTAGTAGAGGACCAGCCCCTCCCAAAAAGGGGTGCTCTGGTGGAGGGTGGTAGGTGGTCCTTTTTGCTGAAATAATTTGAAACTTATGACCCCCTCAACAGAATTAGTGCTCAGGTTTTGGCCAGCACTTGCCACCGTACTGATGGTACTTTTTGTGCTGTTTCTTGTGACAACAGGTGTCCCAGTGTCCACTTGGTGGTCACAATTTCTTGTAGTTGCTTGAATATTTCACCCCTAGGAATGCTGGTGGTCCTGGGTATGGTGGTCCTTCCCAGCAAGAAGCTGTCAGGTCCCATCGCACGGACAATGGTTACATCTCTGTGAGGGCAGTGGAGCAGCGATGTCTGAATATGCCTCATGGTGACATCTTGAGTCAAGAGGGAGAGTTAACTCACTGACAAAAGGACTGTGTGAGGTGTTAGTGCTGTACATGATGGCACTTGTCCATGGAGCAACTTGAGCGTCTAGTGGAATTTGCCACTGATCTCAGCACCTGTTTGACAGGAAACCCCTGCCTGGCTGTGTCTCGCCCTTGCCCATGCACCTGTTTGAAAAACTTGTGAAATTCTTAAAAAGGGAGATCATAAACTGCAGCCTAATTGTTGGGCCAGGTTATGCACTTGAAATAGATTGTAGGTGGAAGCTCCTGTACTACTTTCTACCTGGTTCTTTGAATTCTTTTTTTATGCCCTGAGCACAGCTAACTTAGATGAGGACACACAGTTGCAAAGCCACGGTTTCTAGCCCTTGTGAAGCAAAGGACTGGCTGGAAAACAGACTTGAAGGCAGGAGAGTTGTGAGTTCAGCTTTGAGCTGTATCAGTGTGCTCTTCACTGTGATGTGATGTCTCTGTGTCCCAACACCTTGCTTCTAAATCAGGAAAGGATTTTGGAAGTGGGTTGCACATTATATGGTACACTGTTATATGGCATGCTCTCTTCTGATCTCGTTTGAGTCCTGTGCTCAGCCCTACCTCAACACATGGCAGGATTAAGGGTGAGGAGGAAGGAATTAACTGGTGGGGAAGATGATGTAGCGCGTGCTCTGCAGTGGGTTGGAAGCGTTCCCCTTGCTCTTGTGAGTATGCCACCGCAGGCAGTGTGAGGAACAAAGCAATTCGTGTTGACTGACAGGCTTTGGAAATAAGAGTTATCAGGTGGTTGCTGTGTTGAAAAGATGTTGACAGTCTTTCGGCACCACTGCAGAACTTGGCATAATGCTGGCTGTGGAGCTCCTCTGCCAGGTAGAAGGGTTGATGGGACTGTTATCCTGGCTGGGGTAGCTGCTTCCAGAGCTGAGGAATGGGGATGCAGTTTGGCACAGCCTGTGTTTTCAGCTGTGCTGGAAATGATGTTGGTGTATGGAGGAAGGTCTGGTTTTTCCTCCATGGTTGTGCTTCTCGAGCACAGATTACAGTAATTTTATTTCTTTAACTACCACGTGCTGCATATTTGGTTTTATCCACAGAAACAGATCATAGAATCACAGAATGGCTTGGGTTGGAAGGGACCCCAAGGATCACAGAGTTCCAACCCCCCTGACACAGGCAGAACCACCAACCTCCAGGCCTGGATCTACACTAGGTTGCCGAGGGCCCCATCCAACCTGGCCTTGAACACCTCCAGGGACGGGGCATCCACCACCTCTCTGGGCAGCCCGATCCAGCACCTTACCACTCTCTCTGTAAAAAACTTCCCCCTAATATCTAATCTAAACTTTCCTTCCTTTAGTTTTAATCCATTTCCCCTTGTCCTTGATGACCAACTCTGTATTTGAATAGCAGCATTTCAGCTATGAATTGTAAGCTCCAGTTACACAGGGGCAGGGACAGCCCCAGTAAGTCTCTAGTAACACAGTTTGCTCAATGTACCTTGAAGCTCTCCTGGAAAGAGCTTGGCTACAGCAGCCTGCTCTGCAAGAGCCACACTGGGCAGTACCCAGACATGAGCAAGCAGCAGAGCCATCGCCCTTTTTCCCTGCCATCCGACCCGGCTTCCTGTAATTACTGCAGCAGTCATTCATCTGCCTGTGCTGTAGGTGTGCAATAATGATGCTATTGTTTCAAGTGGAAGAGTGCCTTGGGTCTCTGGGGCTATTTATAATTATTTCTTCCTCCCAGTGACTCTTCACGCACGAGACTTCTTTCAGGATTGGCATTTGTCTGTAAGGAAGCTGGAGAAAATTGCATTTACGCAATTAGATGTGATCCAGATTTGCCAAATAATTTTCTTTGTGTCCAGTGCTTCCTCAGTCTGGGCAGTTTTAAAACGTGTGGTCCAGCATATGTGGAGAAGGATGCTTAATGCTTCGCCATACCTGATGTCTCAGAGGTAAAGCATGAGGTTGAAAGTGACAGTGTAGCTGGGGAACGAAAGGATAGGTCATCATGAATAAGCAGGAATAACTGAAAGGAGTAATGAATTCAGCAGAAGTGCTGCAGGAGGCAGTCGTAGCTAAATGGGAGTCTTGGCAGAGAGTTTCAAAACAATTATTCATGCAAAGGTTTAGACTGCATTTTAGGAGAGGGAGTTTATTCCTCTTTTTTTTTTTCCGGAGGACCTTTGCCTTATGTCAGGGTGGAAATACATACTCTGGGACTCTTTTATCAAACTGGCTTTCCTGCTCCTTTTTGAGAGCAAGAGCAGCTGGCAGCGGGTAACTTTTTTTTTTTTTTTTTGAACTACATTTAATTTTGTCCTCAAGCTTTTGTGGAAATATTTTCCCAGTCATTAACAGAATAACCCAAGCGTGCCAAAACGTTTGAAGCTTGGCCTCTTTGCTGAATTAGTACTGCAAAGACTTGGGTGAATTGGAAAGAGCAGCTATCTCATGAACCATATGATGGGGGACACCAGCAATCAAAGTTAAATATACTGGTGGTCTCTCCTCAGTCCTTTCTATTCTGGATTCAGAATTCCTCCTGTCCTTTTTTTATCCTGATGAATCTGACAAATGTATGCCTTAAAGCAAAGCCCCTTTTAAATTTTTCCTGATCAGATTCCAGTTCAGCAAGATGTAAGCAAATGTTTTAAATGGATGAGTTATCATGTCTATAACATTATTAACCTCCTTAAGACAAGATACACAAGATGAAGTATTCAGAGGAATACTCGCATCCACTGGATGTATCCACATAAGGGTATCCTGTAGAGAGATTACTAATGAGGAGAAAGATTATTATGAAGACTCAAGGACAAAACTCTGAATTCACAAGCTTTCTTTTAAAAAATGTCATGAGAGAAATAGCAGAATGAGTTGTACCAGTAAAGGGAATCCTCTTATTGATATCTAGATGTTGAAGGCTATACAGAATTTTGATTTTTTAAATTTTTTTTTTCCTCTCCACACAGATTCTTCTGGTTGGGGTGATTATTTCTTCCTCTTCGTACAGTGCACTAGAACCAGGGATTTTCTTTTGCCTCCCCATCTTTTCACTTGGACAACACATTGCAGTGGTTGGAGAATGAGCTTAGAAATTCAATTTGAGTCCTCTTAGGAGCAAGTTAACATGCTTGCTTACAGCAGAAGGATTGCTTACTGTGATTGAAAATGTTTAACATTACCTTTATGCATACACGTCAAAGAAAATGGTTGCAGTCTCTTACACAGATGCACGGTACAGTCTGTACAGGTGTATGGTCTGTTACGATGCCTCTAATAAATTAGTTATCACTCATACAGGAAAAGGAACTGTTGTTCCTTTTCAGAACAGAACAGACTGTACATCTGTGCTGTCTCTTACCATGCATATAATAAATTAGTTACTACTCATACAGGAAAAGGAGCTACTGTGAAATACCTTCTTCTGTCATGTTACGCTACTTTTCATATACCTGGCATGCCTTTTCCCCCCTTAGTAGCTTCTTTCATGAAACCCAGAGTGATTTAGTGACAAATAACTAAATTGTGACAAGTGTTACAATTCTGTCCTGAAAGATCCAGGAATGCAGGGGAGTGTGGTCTGAAAAAACTAGAAGAGGAACATGTGCAGTTTGTGCACAGGAGGATCTGCTTCGTTTCAACAGCATCACTTTAGTCAGAGCTGTGTGCGGTCTGATTTGTGTCAGCCATGGCGTTAGGAATGCCTGCAACAGGCAAGAGCGCTGGGAGGGCTGACAGACCTCAGGTTTAACACTTCCACCAGGTGTAATGCTTGCCCCACTCAGTGAGTAACCACTGAAGAGCAGATAACACTTCCTTGCCTGCTTTCTCTAAGGGACTAGACTATTCCCTTACCGATTTGTGGCAAGGGCTGGGGCAGTCAGTGAGTTGTTAAACCTTCTTGCTCTTCCACTTACTCTGCAAAATGTTTTATTGAATGGTCTGACACTGTAGTGTCACACCACTTCCAAGTGGAAAGGAATCGGTTCCATAGTCTGCTCTTCCCCCTCCACTTCTTGCTTTCACAGTCCTGTTTGCAGATTATTTTGGAAAAGGGGAGGGGTGTTCTTTTGCAGTGTAAAGGAACGAAGTTTGGCTGTAGGCACAAAGGTGAGATGGAGAAGCTTTTCAGAACAAAGAACTGCATGTGCTTCTCCCTCTGAAACCTGTGAGACTGATTCCATATTGAAAGACAGAGGGTGCATGTGTGAAGCTTAGTGTGGGAAATGAGATGTTGGTACCTTAAAACATCATGAGTTCTAGGTGAGCTGGATTGAGGAAGATCCTGGAGTACTGTGAATGTACAAGAGCCTGTTGGATGGGAAGATGCTCTATGTTTTTCCCCCTTTGTTTATGGCATGTATGTTTTTCTGCTGTTTCTTTCTAAAAATAGCACCTACCTTGGGTTTTTGCTGTGGGTTGGTTTTCTTTTGAAAGGTGGAGGGGGTTGGGGTGGAGGGAAGTGGGATGGGAGGAGACGAGGGGGTTGTGGAGTGAGCCCAATTCACCTACCCATACAATTCATTTCATAGTGACCTGGTACAAATGAGAGGCTTTGGTTTATTCCCAGTTGTCACCTGGATTTTGGAGAAGCTTTCTCTGTTTCATCCATGTTTACTCTGGCTGATTTCGACAGATTCTATCAGTTTATGGAGGAAGGTTGGTTCAGAAAGCACATAGACATGCTGCTCGACAATTTCAGCCTTCCTGCAGTGCCAGAATGTGATGAATGAAAAATTGAAAAGTGAGGTGACTTTTCTGCAGAAGGGGTGTGATAGCAGTATTGATCAGGCATAGGACATCCTTAGCCAGAGGAGACAACGCTGAAGCAATTGGTATCTCTGTGGTTCTCATTCTTCTTAGTGGCTATGATTGTGTTTATTACTACACTTTTAACTATTCTGTGTCCTCATCATCTATGAGATGTGTTGAATATATACCTTTTTTTTTTAACTCTAAAATGAATTTTAGGAGATCTCAAGGTTGATTTTCCTTTTGTGACACATGTTGATAATTTACGGTCTGCATTCATACCATGGGTGCTCTGCTGACACCCTGTGTCTGTATCACACATCAATTCTTTCTACTGCCTTCCTTCAGGATATTAAAAAACCTGATCCAAGTTGTGCCCCAGCATCATCAGAACCCAAGTCAGTCCTGCTCCATGCTCTGGCTGACCCCAAGTTAATTTAACATGTATGTAGAGGCAGACCATAGGGCAAGTGGGGCAGGAGGCTAAGGCCAGATGTTAGGCTTTACTGAGCTGTACTTCTTTTCTCTGGAAACAGGATGTTAAGAACTCAGCAAGATTACAGATAGTGTGACCCTGGAGTCAGTGCTGGGGCTGGAAAGCAGTTATCTGAAGAGAAATGTTTAACAAGTACAAGCACACGCGGTTAAATGAGGATCAGCAGCTGGAGGACATGGGTTCTGTTCATGGGTCCGTTGCTGGCTGCTTCTGAGCAAACAGCTCATGGAGTCAGCAACAGGCTGGCCTCAGCTGGATCTTGCACTTAGCTTGCAAACTCGTTACTCTGTTCCTTTCTATGGGAATTTGCCTCCATCCATCTATAGAATGGGCTGCGTGAAAAATTCTGATCGTTGTTTAATCAAAGTGACTTTTGTGAGTTAATCGACGTAACCAACGCACAGAGATGTCAGCAAACTGAACTCCACAACTGCAAAGCCTATAGTGGCTCTGGGAGCTGAAAGTGATATTTCCTGTTCAGACTGCGTGTTCTGAGGGGAGACGGCTTGCGGTGGGATGTCAGCACTTCCTGTGCTATAAATAGACCAGATGAGTGTCGCTTTCAGCCTCAAAGGAAGACGCTTCTGATTTCTTGGGAAGTAACAGTATCTCTGGCAGGATCCTGAGGGAGTTCTATACGTGCTGATGGTAGCGCTGCACGCTTGAGACTGAACTTGCTTGTTAATGAATGACCAAGCGTGTTGCAGCACGTTGACATTTAAAGAGATATTAATAGCTTCAGAGGGCTGATACTGCGGGTAATGTCAGAAAGGCCTTTGCTGGTTTACAAGGATATAGGGGCAGAAAAGGAAAGAGAAAAATGATCTGGCAGACCATAGGTTCAAGGCTGAATGGACACCAGGTGTGAGAGGAGAAGAACTGCCACTTAATTAGTACATGTCCTTCATTGTCAAATGTAAGGATGACTAAGAAAAGTGGAGCAGTTGGGGAAGTGGACTAGAGGTAACTCTCAAGAGCTTTGTGCCTCTCATGACTCTGGAGGAGACCTGCTCACTCTCCACACCTCCCTGAAAGGAGGCTGTAGCCGGGTGGGCATTGGCCCAGCATGGCACAGGCCGCTTTGCCCTTCCCTTGCTAAGGTGTTCCAGTGAGGAGACAGGAAGCTTTGTGCGCTCTTGCCTCCCCTTGCTGCAGGAGAGGGCAGGCAGCCACAGGCAGGAGGGGCAGCTACTGCGACCTGCCCTGGCACCAAAGGGTCACGAAAGGCTGCCATGGGCAAGAAAGACAGAGCAAGGGCAACTCGCTGTGGGTGCAGGGGGAAAGCTGTGGCAGCTCCAACCCAGTGGAGGCTGCCTTCCAGAGGTGGGGGGCGGGGCTGGGAGACTTGTCAGCCTCAACCACACACACCTCCTCTTAGGGAAGTTCTCCTTCCCAAACTCCTGTGCCCATTTGTCTTTCAGCTGTGAAACATTGCAGAGGGTACCAAGCGGTGCAGGAGTGTTGATCAACAGGGCCAAGTGCCAGGTCCTGCGTTTGGGTCACAGGAACCCCGTGCAACCAACGGTCTAGGCTCAGGGAAGAGTGGCTGGCTGGAAGGCTGCCCAGCTGAAAAGGCCCTGGGGGTGTTGGTTGAGAGCTGGGTAATGTGGGCCGGCAGCGTGCCCAGACACCAAGGCAGCTGAGAACCTGACGGCTTGTCTCAGGAATGGCATGGCCAGCAGGACTAGGGAAGCATTTGTTCCATCTGTGCTTGGCACCAGTGAGGCTGCCCCTCAAACACTGCGTTTGTTTTGGGACCTCTTGCTCTAAGAAAGAGGTCAAGGTGCTGGAGCACATCCAGAGATGGGTGATGAAGATGGTGAAGGCTCTAGAGTATGAGCCTTAGGAGGAGCAGCTGAGGGAACTGGGCTTGTTTAGCACTATGAGTAAGAAGGAGGCTGAGGGGAGGAGATCTGCTCGCTCTCCACACCTCCCTGAAAGGAGGCTGTAACTGGGTGGGTGTTTGTCTCTTCCCAAGTCAGGTGCGATGGGGCATGAGGAAATGGCCTTCAGTGGTGCTGTGGAGGTTGAACTTGGGTATAAGGAAAAGCTTCTTTCTTCTTGGTTGAAAGGGTTGTGGCCAAGCTCTGCAACAGGCTGCTGGGAACGTCATTGAGTCCCCATCTCTGGAGACATTAGAGAGACCTGTAAAGGTGGTTGCATATAGGGACCTGGTCTGGTAGTGGGCTTGGAGGTTGAGCTCCATGATCATAAAGATCTCCTCCAAGCTGAACTATTGCATGATGCTAAACAGTCTGAAGATGCTGAAGAGCTGGCTCACTAGCTTGCTGGTTGACATAGTTTGCTGCATAGCAATGGCTAGGCAAGCACAGCTAAGGGAGCTGAGCTCCTTGAAAGGAGGAGGAGGACGAGATATAGAGGAGGACAGCCCCTGCTCTGAGGAAGTAAGGAGAGACCGCTGGCCTCCTGAGACCAGGCCAGCAGCCCAGCCCTTGTGCAAAGATCTTTGTGAAACCCTCCTGTTCTCTGGCATCACAGAGAAGAACTGTGGCAAGGCTGACTGTGGGGACACTGAAGTGGAGAAAGAAAGGAGTGGGTGTATCAACTTGGAGCGGCTTGGCAGAAGATCTGTATGTGTGTGTATGCATCTGTGCCCTCTTGCTCTTGCCTGCCCATGCCATGGGAGAGGGCAGGCAGTGACAAGCAGGAGGGGCACCTGCCTGCTGCTGGCGCCCAATCCAGCACCAAAGGGCTACGAAAAGCTGCCATGGGCAAGAAAGGCAGAGCCAGGCCAACTCACTGTGGGTGCAGGAGGAAAGCTGCGGCAGCTCTGGCCCAGTGGAGGCTGCCTTCCAGAGGTGGGGGGCTGGGAGGCTCGGCACACCCCAACAGCATACACTTCCTCTTAGGGGAAAGTCTCCCTCCCTGTTCGTCATTTAGCTATAAAAGATAGCAGAGAGTACTAAGGACGTGGGAGCATTGATCAGCTTGAGGGTAGGAAGGCTCTGCTGAGGGACTTGGACAGGCTGGCTCAGTAGGCCAGAACCAACCAGCTGAGGTACATCATGGCCAAGTGCCAGGCCCTGCACTTGGGTCACAGCAACTGCATGCATAGCTTCACATTCATGGGTGTATTCAATGGTACCTGAAGGTTCTTGATGATTCATTGATGATTATATGATTCTTTTTTACTGTGGAGCTGGCACATGCTACATCCTCTGTTTTTTTTGAGTCTTTCTGCTGTTTTTCTAATACATAAGCTAGTACATGTTGTGTATGGAATTGACTTTTTAGGCTTAGTTTGGTTTTTTAACTATCTTAAAAAATATTTTTTGTTTTCAGTTTTTTTAATCTGTTTACAAGCAGAGTGTCTGCGTGCGTAAATGAAAATTACAGGCCTGGGAATTTGGTTGTCAGTGGTGTTGAATGTGAATTCTTCCCATCAGTGTTTTTATATGCTGGTAAAAATGAAATCCCATCCCCTTTTCCCACTCAGTTTGAGAGGTAACAGTACAAAGAAAAATGGCAGCTAATACCAGTTTGGTATCATGTCTCTACCCCGTGTGAGGGTTTGGGAACCTTGTCGCTAGCAACAAAGTGAGGGTTGTAGGGAAAGACCATCCTACAGTTTGAAATGGCAACTACTTAATGGTTTGGACTTGAAAGAGGACAAATGATTGAATGCCTTGACAGAATTCAGCTGTTCTTGGAGCATCCAAAGGAAGCTAAATTTTTTGGGGTTGATACTGTTAATGTTGTAGTATTAAGGAGACTTAGAGACCATCTATGAGAGGAGATCCATAACTACAGGGCAAGAATTAGGAAATGGGAAGTATACCAGCGTGACTAGAAGGTAGCAGAGCACTGGGCTTCAGGGACTCTCTCTTGATTACTTATGCTTGGCATATCAGACATAGTAGGGGTTTTTTCCAGCTATTAACTGCTCGCTTGAAAAAAATGCATCTGCTATGTTGGTCAGTGCAGATATAAGTAAAAGGCATTGAAAAAATTCTTTGCACTCCAATTCAGTTGTTGCTGAACTTTGGTCTATAGATAACTCCTAGTCTGCAACGTAGTTTTAAGTGATCTCCTTAAAGAGACTTCAGAGCATTTCTGCGTATTAAATCATGTACTTTATTGCAAAGGATTAAAGGCTGAAGGCCTTTGAGAGTGAGTAGTAGTGTGTCAGATACTGCTGCTTGAGTGGAAGGGGAGGAAAGCTGAATTAGTTGGAGGAGACCAGGGAGGTGGAGCAGTCCCCTGTGATCCCCAAGAACAGGTTACAGTTTCTGCACCCTGAAGCAAACGAATTAGTTTGTGAAATCACTCATCCTTCCTGCTGCAATAGGATTTCCTGGCTGCATTACCTCTCTATAAAGCTCTGTCTTGTTCTGTTTTTCCACTGCTTCCTAAATGTGCCTATCTGTACAGAGGCATGTAATTCACTCTCCTGGGAAGATCTGTTTCCCCCTCACTGCCAGGCTCATTTTCCATTCGCTTTGCTTTCTAAAAGCTCCTCTTTCCTCTCTGCTTCATCGGTTCCGTCACTAACATGGCTACCATTGCCTCTGGTGTTTTTGTTTTTTCTTTTTGTTTTTTTCATTAGGAGAGACAAGTGTTTGGGCAGTGGGCTTTAATGACATCATCCAGGCACAGGTACAGAGCAGAGTGACGAGGGAGAGAATTAATCACCGCACTAAAATGATTAATGTTTTGTTTTGACCGTTCCGCATCCCACCGTTGTGTTTCAACTAACAAGAGGTTTCTGTCTTTGACCTGCGTGCTTCAACTGTTCGTTAAGGTTTTGCCACCCGCTGTCACAATCACTAACAACTGCTTGGGTTTGAAGGTAACTGTGTTTATTTTCTGGTTCATGCTTCAGGAAAAATTAAAACTTGATGCTGAGAGGGAAAAACTAGAGAGGCTTCAGGAGCTTTACTCCGAGCAGAAGACGCAGCTTGATAATTGTCCTGAGTCCATGAGGGAACAATTACAGCAGCAGCTGAAGAGGGTCAGTAGCAAGTTTCAAGATCACACTAACTTTCTTATATTGCTAAATTAATTTTTTTTTTTAGTTGTGTAACATTCTGTTTATAGTATTCGGTGTCTGAACGTATTTGCCACTTACAATGGTTAACAGTCACAGTGATGGTTAACAGTCAGTGATGGGTTTTTTTTGTGGAATGCTTGTAACAGATAATGAACAAAGTAGCAAAATAGTACAGGGCAAATGGGCAGTGGATTAGAAATAATTTTGTGTTGAATCGGGCAATTTGCCTGTAATTAGAACTTTAGGCCTGCTGAGTGGTGTGGAAGCTGTTGTCATTTTTAGATAGAGGATGGAGCGTTGCTCTTCACCTGTGTGAGAGAGGACAGGCAATGAACTTTGGTCAGCAGGATCAGCCATTTTAGCAGCATTTTCCTGTCACTGTGGCATGATCCTGTCGTGTGCTCACCTTTGCAGTGCTGCAAATGGCTGTCTCAATGAAGCCATGGACTCTCCCCCCACACTATATAACTTAGCTGTTAACTGCAACTGTGCTTTGAAAAAATAATTTTTAAGATTATACCTCTTATTTTAATAGCTTTATTCATTCCTATGTTTTCAACAGTTGCACATTAGTATAATAATAATCTCTGCATAAAGTCTAATTGCAACTTGATTTTATTTTCTCTTGTTTGTAACTGAAAGACCTACAATAGTGTCTGTGAAACTGCAGTTATTTTCTCTGGAGACATTTTAGTATTTATTAACCTCAAGTGAGTTCTACAGGGAAGTAATTTCCAAAGCATCATTATGGCAAGCTCAAGAGGCCATCTGAAAGACAAACTAGATATTTTTTCCCCCTGGCTGCAGTGTTTATGTAGGGAATAAAGTATAATGGCAGTGACCAAAAACAGGCTGGGTTTTTTTCCCCCTTCTTTTTTATAGGAAATATTCTTTAGATGTTGACTTATTTGCAGAATTCTGATTTGTATTTTAAGGAGTGGAAAGTAAAATAACAGTTTATCTTTGGAAATAGCAATGTTAAATTCTTTTGTAGTAACAGAGAATTTTACTGGGTTTGAATCACTTAAAGGTTTTTGTAAGCTGCCTATTAAGAAAAAAAGGTCAGTATTATGTAACATCTCATACATTTTTAGAAGGAAAGGCAGGCACTTCCTCTGCAGTCAGGTACATGAAGGTAGTAATTCATGCAAAGTTGCAGTCTTGTTGCTGTGAGATGGCAGCAAATCCCTTTTCACTATTGGCCACCACAAGGCTTCTAGAGGTCTGGTTAATCTTTAAAAATCTTTTTGTTCCTTCCAAGTTGGCTTAATGATGATTTTGGATTTGAAAGTGGGACGAAGCTTGAAATGTGGGGATGCAATTAAATGTCCAGTTGGTTCTACTGTATGTTATTCCAGGCCAATTGTAGTGAAAGTTATCTGTGGCTGCTGTGCTCGATGCAGAAGTTATCACTGAATTAGTGCACAGTAGCTCTCAAAAGATATTAAGCATGAGAGAAATGATGAAATTACTGTATCATACCCAAAATAGAGAAAATGCCTTCTTGCCCCAAAATAAGCCCGGTACAGGATTAAATAGAATCATAGAATCAGCAAGTTTGGGAAAGACCTTCAAGATCATCAAGTCCAACTGTTAGCCCTACACCACCATAACCAGTAAATCATCTCCCAAAGCGCCTCGTCCACCCATTATTTAAACACCTCCAGGGACTGTGACACCACCACCTCCCTGGACAGCCTGTTCCAATACTTCACTGCCCTTTTAGTGAAGAAATTTTTCTCAATATCCAATCTGAACCTCCCCTAGCACAACTTAAGACCATTTCCTCTTGTCCTATCACTAGTCACTAGGGTGAAGAGGCCAAACCCCACCTCACTAGAACCTAGCTGTAGAGAGGGATGAGGTCTCCTCTGAGCCTCCTCTTCTCCAGGCTGAACAGCCCCAGCTCCCTCAGCCTCTCCTCATAAGGCCTGTTCTCCAAGCCCCTCATCATGCCCAAGTCTGCAGCAGGTTGTGTTGTGCTGCTCCACTGCCAATGCGGAAGGTGTGAAGGTGATCAATTCCCTGTCGCTTCATCTCTGGGACTTCAGTAACTTCATCATTTGTGCCCAGGGAAGCGGGCAGCCAATTTCACTGTAGCAGCTGCCTTGTGGGGTGGGGATGGAGTCTGGGTTGGGGTGGCAGTGGGCATATTCTGTGTGTCACTTCCCTGTGTCCAGAGTGAATATACGCTCTCCCTCTTGGACGGGAAGGACACTTCATCGGAGACTGGTGAAACCTGAGGGCTTGTGGGAGGCATGGAGGGAAAGCATTGACCTTCCTGATGGCTTATTTAAAGTTAAGTAGCACACTTCATCCCTTGCTGTTGGTGAGAAAGCACTGAAGCTTGCTTGTTCTGTGCGTGGGTTTAGAGAGAGATGCGTCAATGGAAAGTGAGTAGATGCCTGGATTCCTGCAGAGGTCTGAAAGACATTCTGAAGGAGTCTGAAAATACTTCCTTTGCTAGTAAATACCTTACTCCTCAGACAAAATTCTCCCAATTTTTACAGACCATGTGGGCCCATGGAGCTGCCCCCATATCCTGAAATAAGGGACAGGTTCTCTCCCGCTGGATTTTCTCCAATGCCATTACTGAAGTAATAGAGATGCAGTAGAAAATTTATGGTTTGGAAATCAATATGGAAACATTGTGTCTGTTGTTTGTTGAATAGATTATAAGTTAACATATTTTGATGTCAGTTGTTTCAATAAAAAGGAGGGGGTACACTTGCTGCTACTGCTTAACCTTTTGGATGTTCTTTTAATTTGAAAGTGGACTTGGTTTCAAAGTCCATACTTTTATTTTTCTCTGGTGGACATGGTGGTGCAGAATGTGGTGAAATTCTTATTCCATAGCACTTCTCACAAGGAATATAGCATCTTGTGAGCTCAGCTGGCTGCCAGTAGCCTCTCTGGCTGTCAGTTGCCTTCTCCGAAGTCCGTTCTTCTGCCTCAGTAGCAATTAGTGTGGTATGAAATAGGCTGATTTTGTTGACTTGCATGGCCCAGGCAAGGCTTTTCTGTTTGTTTTGAACACTGAAGACAGCTGACTGGATTGCGCAAAGCATTTCCATATTGTAGGTAACTGCTTCCTTTGCCCACCCCTTTGCTTTTGATCTCTTTGCTATCTCCTACAAGGCACATCTTTGGACAATAATGCAAAGGTGTTGGTGTTTCATATGGTAACTTGGCTTCTTCAGTTTCTGCATCCAGTGCCTTTCCCTGATATATTGGGAGCTGGGTTTCAATGTCTTGATAGAGACCTATCTGCTTACCTCAGTCACTAACCTTTGCTTTGGGCTGAAGTAAGAAAGGGAGTAAGTTTGTATTGCTCTAAAATTATAATAAATTGGTTATGGGTTTTCTCGTGTAAGCAGCTATGTACAAAGTGCCTATTTTAGAGTGCCTTAGCATTTAATAACACTGCCATTATTAAAAACACTCGTTTTTTCAGAACTCTGGGACTTGGGAGTAGGAATTTGTGTTGTGAACAGACAGATGCTGCAGGAGAAAGATTAGCATTCAGTTCTCGTGCCAAAAAGCAATGCAAGCTTTATCTCGTCATCCTTAAGCAGAAGGCAGGTCTGTTCTGGTTCTTGGGTCTTCTCTGCAGCTTTCAAACTTTTTCCTGACAAAGCCTGGCATTGGTCCTGGGGAACACGCAGAAGTGGGCTGGTACCTTTTCCAAAGTGACAGACCCACTGGCTGGGCTGGATGAGCAGAGCCCTGAATTGTGTGTCTGCACAGGGAGCAACTGACAGCTCTAGTTCGCTGGTCCACGATCAGCCTTCGGCTTAGCAACTCGGTGGGTTGCACAGAGGTGACGGCCCTGTGCTGGTGGCACACAGCTCCACATAACTTCTGTCCGAGCTGTCTGTGTGTCTGATGATATGCAACAGTGCTGGCACTTGCACCAGACCTGAAGAAATTCTACCTGTGGTTCAGACTCCTCCATGCAAGTGTGTTTTCCCATAGTGAGTTAATGCAGTGTGTGGTTCTCCGGTGTCGCTGGCGTGATACTTCCTGTCCTTTTTGGTTGGTAAGCAGGTGCTCTCAGGCTTTGGCACGTGGCAACCCCACCAAGTGGGTTTGGGCTTTGCTGGTGTTGCAGCTGGGCAGCAGCAGAGGGATCTGCCCAGCCAGGACACACTTGGCTTAGAAGGCTCCAGCTTGTTCTGAATGCTGCAAAATAGCTCCCTCACCATGCAGGTGCTTCGTCCTTCTCAGTGGGGAGGGGACAGTAGGGAGTGATGGAGAAAGCAGCATCAAAATAACGAGTAGCTCTATTTGCTCTTTATTATGACAGTAGGTCCTTAAAAACATTTTGCTTCTGCCTGAACATGATGTGTGACATACATTGATACTGTTTTAGACTCGGGTTTTGTGTTTGCTTCTAAGTATCTCTAGTGTCAGTGAAAGCATGATCTTTTTTTTTTTTTTTTTCCCTTAAGGATGCTGATCTTTTGGACATAGAAAGCAAACACTTTGAAGATTTGGAATTTCAGCAGCTGGAGCATGAAAGCAGGTTAGATGAAGAGAAAGAAAATCTGACACAACAGCTCCTGCGTGAAGTGGCTGAGTATCAGCGCAGCATTGTCAGTAGAAAGGTAAAAGCACTGACACTCAATGCATTTGTCCTTTGTTGCTGAGCACAGGGGAGGTGGAATGGATCTACAGCCTGTAATAAGAAACTTCTGCATTGGCAAAAGTTCCCTCTTGGAAAAAGCTTTTGAAGCAGAGCAAAGATGATGTCCCAGTAACATCCCACACAGATCAAACCCTGCGCTTCTCTGAAAGGAAATAAATCACTGAAATTCCACGCCCTGTTTGCACATGACAATTAAACACTTTAATTTGCTACAAAAAGTAGCAACCAAAGCATTATTTCTTCTTCTTCAAGAAATCAGATTTGTGCTCTCTGGACAAAGCTACAACTATTTTATGCTCATGATTGATGTTGATGTTAAATGATTTTGTTAAAATAATAAAAGAACACCAAATTAAGAAAACAACCTTATTTTTTCACATCAGTTGTAAAGGCCCGATGTATCTCAACCATTAAATACCAGTTTTTCAGAGTTCAGAAGTTGCATCTCTAACTCACTTGTATTCAGAGTACGGATGCGAGCCACCATATTATCAAAGAATATGTGCAATTATTCTTTTGTCTTGTGAATAAAGTGTCTCTTTACTGTCTAAATCTTACTTAATTATCTCCTTCAGAGCAGTGAGCTGTCTTGTAAAAACCTCTTTTCCTACTGCTTCACTCAAACGAGTGGGTGAACTCTCCTGAATAGGATCCTTGTCTTATGCTTTGAAAGTAAAACACGTAAATTGTGATTATTTTCTTTTTTATATTAGGAAAAGATTTCTGCTCTCAAAAAACAAGCCAATCATATTGTCCAACAAGCACAGAGAGAACAAGATCATTTTGTAAAAGAGAAAAACAACTTAATAATGATGCTGCAAAGGGTAAGAATTTATTGCCTTTCAAATATTTTTAGCGCGTAATAAAAGAGCATTTCATGGAATAAAAGAACATAGAGCGCAAGAAAAGCAGCTGTTGTGCAGAAGCTAGCAAGGTGGTAACATGAGAGACATCACTTGTATCCTTTAGCCCATACAAAAAACAAACAAAAAAATCTTTTCTAATTAATCAGCAGATTTCTTAAGAGACACTAGTGGCATTTGATAGTCGAGAGGGTTTTAGCAATGCCCCAGTTCCAGAGGACTCGGACAGAGGCACCCACCTGGGTACTGAGGCTGGAAGCTCGTGCTCCCTGTGTGGCTGCTGGAACCATGCACAGAGTGCTCAGATTGTTTGCTTGTGGCAGCCCACACTAGGCCACAAGATGAGCTACTTACCATCAGCTGGTGTCTGGTCAAGGAGAAACTGGCAGGAACCTTCGATGTCCGTTGTATCTTTTGCTTTGAATCCTGAGAGAAATCCTGTGTCGTTCATTAAGCAGAATCAGCATTTTCAAAACGCTGAAGGAAGACCTGTTTGGCTTGGCTGTGGTTGTTAAATAAAATCTTTCATTAGCTTTTCTGTACCACCCTTTTTTTCCTTATTCTTGTGTTTGTTTATTTGATTCAGTTCAGCTGTAAATGGAGGAAGCCGAGGCTCTCGTGTGCAGTTTCTAGCCTTCCATCCCAGCATGCTTCTTTCCACAGTTAACATAAATTGTCTGGTTTTAACAGGAAAAAGAGAATCTCTGTAATCTGGAAAAGAAATACTCCACGCTTTCCGGAGGAAAGGGATTTCCTGTCAGTCCCAATAGCCTGAAAGAGGTAAAGAGATTCACTGCTTCTGACTTTACCATGAGTAACTTTTAATAACACTTCATACAAGAGAACTTTAGCATTTAGTGGAGTCCTATTCATACAATTTTAATTTTTTTTTTTGAGATATGACAAAATTGCTTTGCAAACTATTCATGGAAGACCAAAGGCACGAGTGAGCAAAAATAGCTTCTCTTGACATTTTTCCAGATGTGACTGATACCACCTTAATCTCTTGCTCTGGAAAAATGGTCGGGGGTGTGTGTGTTTCATTTTCTTAAAATAGACAATTGAACCTCATTGAAGTGAAGAAGAATGAGATCCAGGAATAATCCTGTTCAAGTACGAACACAGTTTGGTCTTCTTTTTGCACTGCAGGCTTTCTCATTGCCTTCCCTCCTTTCAGTCTCAGGCTCTGCACTGAAGAATGACAAGTGTACATTTTGATCTTTTAAAAACACAATGAAGACTTCAAGCTATTGTGCTTGTAAGATACCTATTGAGCTATTTATTTGACTGGTTTGAATAGTTAAGGATGTCTATTTTTTGCTGAAAAAATACGAGTTAGCTTGGGTAATGCATGATGAGACCCAGGGTTTACCTGCAGCCGTCCGGACTTCATAGCTCTGAGGGTACCGCTCTAAGACTCCAGGTCCATGAGCAAGGTCAGTGTGAGGTAAGCCACAGCCCGTTGCAAGAATTCCTCCAGCACATGGGATATTAGCATTAACTGACCGTATTTGTCGTCTTGACTTGGCGAATCTGCAAATGGCGGGCAAGCATGAAGGTCTAAAAGGAGAAGCAGAAAAAATCTAGTGTTTGATATACACTGACAGGTTTCTATGGCTGCTTCATTAACTTCTGCTTAAGAGGTCTGACTGGACATGCTGGATCTGCTTGTATCAGAGCCCTGAACAAGGTCCATCACATCTAACGATGTAGGTGTCACTGTGGGAAGTTGGGCTCTTGAAGTCGAAAGCAACCGCATGTTGTTTCAGCACCTGACCAATGTGATCTTGTTTATTTGGCCTCCGAGCTCCTGATGAACCCAGGTGATCTCCAGCATGTGCCAGTCGTGTTGAGCAGCCTTCCTCACTGCAAGCCACGCTGCAGACGCTTAGATTTACAGTGTCCTAGGTTGTGTTCTGGCCTGGACATCTGACCTCCCACCAGGACATCTGACAAAATTTAAGCTTTTAAAAATTTTTTTCATTTTTTGATGGACTTTTCATTCTGCCACTGAAGAGTGGGAGACTGTCTCTGATTTTTATCTTTGTATCCACATAATGGTTTGATTATTCACAGGTACTTCAAAATGCAACTACATTAAGTGAGCCTGACACTCTGTATTGAAACGGACTATTCAGTGGTGGTTCTGTTCACTGCAGGGAAGTCAGTTAGGAAGTGCTCCAAGGCAAACGAGAAAAGGATCAGCGTGGGTTAGCTGTTTCATGCTCAGTGTCCCTGTGGGCTCTGTCCTGTAAAAGAAACACCTTTTCTTGCCAGACGTTACGTTGGTTTCAGCCCAGTTGAGTTTTTCCCCTGACTGTTCTGGCACCTTGAAAAATCAGGCCCCAAATGGTTCATGGGCTTAAACAGACCGCTTGCAGGGAGAAGTTAATTTCACCACGCTGTTGCTCACGTGTCATTCCAGCCTGTGGTCCGATGCTTCCCATCCCCTCCTCACCAAAGCACACATCTGTGACTCTCTCCCATCCATCACAGAGCTTACTCCCAGCATGCATGGCCACAGAGAGTAACGCAGCCTCATGCAGAGAGGCAGGGTGCTTATCCCAGCACTTAAATAAACCAGGAGAATCAATGCCACTTAAAACTCCGGCGTGGACAAAATGACCTGGATGCCAAATCTGACTCAAAAACATGTATTGAATCAAATGTAACAGGGCCCTGAGCTAATGCACAGCACAGCCATTGGTTATTTGCCCTTTTTTTTTCCTTTAGCTGCGTGGTGAAGCCTCAGTGGGGCCATGAGTCTGAACCGACTGTTGTTCGTAGAGTGGTGACAGTGCTTCATCCTCTGTAACAATGCACACAATGCTGGCTGGGTTTTGGCTGCTGACATGCCACTTCTACAAGATGGCCAAACAAGTTTTATGTTTATTCATACTGGGCTGTTTTACTGAAATACGTCCACATGCTTTGAGGGGTAAACTTTAGTATCTCACCTGGTCTCCTCCTTATTTAATAGTTCATCAAGTAATATCAGAGCTAAGATTTGCCTCCTGTTTCTAGAGTGCTGTGTTCACAGTACGATGCTTAATTTTCCAGAACTGTGTATCTGCTTGAAATAACTGATAAAATACATTGAAAATCATGCTAATACATAGTAGAGTTGGTAGTTTTTTCAACTTGTTTTCTATGATCACTGCTAAATTGAGTGGCTTCTCTCATTGAATTGCTTAAATACACCTACTGGCATGTCAGTGTGCTGGTACAGAAATGAAAACATACCCCGTTTGACACCTTCTCAGTTTAAAAGCACCTTGATTTGTAAAAATCAGCATATTTCTGTCTGATTTTTATGACATTGCTTCAACAGTGATTTTTTCTTCCTTTTGGGTAGCCTTGTTTTCTATATATAAGAAGTTAGGACATCTGACTTCTTATGATCAGCATCCTATACACCATGGATGAGTCCACACTTTGTTTCTTTTAAAAAACAGCATTTGTTCGGTTAACACCAAAATACATGCAGTAATTGTCTTCTGCCATTATATCTCAAATCTGTCTGCATAAATCTTCCCTGCAGGCATAAACACACTCTGATGTCCCAGCCTTTCCTCAGTCTGTCACCTCCAGTATGATGGCTTTTAAAAAGGAAAAAAAAAGGGCAAATTGTAGTGGCTATGGGGCTAACACTAACATCTTTCCTGCATCTCCTGGCAACACCTAAAATTGGTCTTCAGACAATGTAAATGGAAGGTGGTGTGTCAGCGCAATTTAGAGAGCAGCTTGTCCTTATGTTCTTTCCAGTTTTGTTAGTCATTTGGTTTACTCAAACTAGCTTAATAGTTATGCAAGAAACAAATCAGGGAACAGTATTTTATTTAAACGTGGACACAAAATAAATTAGGAAATAAAAAGATGGGCAAATAAGACTTGTTCTTTTTCCCCAACCTACTTTCCTGAGAAAGAGCTGTGTAATTCCTGAAGGGTATTTACATTTTAGTAAAGTCTTTTGGTCACATAACATGCACTTGCTTTTTGATTACCCAGATTTTTTTGGACCTAAATGAAGAACAATTTCCAGAATCCAAGTACTCAACATTTGAAAAACTTGATAATTTTATTTTATTTATGATTAAGTATTTCAATGATAAATATTTGGCTGTATCGCTCTAAACTAACTTTCATCATACATTAATACTCTTGCACGACTTTTGGCTTTTGCTCCTTTTAACCTCTGAATTCCTCCTTTTAGGGCTATATCAGTGTAAGTGAAATTAGTGAGCTGTATGGCAATTCCACGAATATATCCCCTTCCACTCAGCCCCCCACAGATGCTGAAGCAGTTGCCACTCAGCCTTCCACGGCTGTGCTGACCAGCCAGCCACAAAATAAAGAGGTTTGTTTGAGAGACGTTTCCCTTTGTTTGCATTGTTCTTTCATGGCTGCCTTTTTCTTTTCCTTTTATTTTTTTTCTTTTCTTTTTCACTTTTGGTAATTCAACATGTAACAAGTTGACCCTAAGGCAAACTGCTGTCTGCCAGTTACTGAGTCAGATACCAGTTTAATAGTAAAGCTGAAGGACCGCTCCAGTTGTGAAGTCTCTTTGATTGTGTAGATGGGACTTCAAAGTCCAGAACACCTGAATGCTTATGAGCAAGGCAGCAATAAGTGACAGCCTTTGCCTGTCACACACTACAGTGTAATGCACCTTTGGTAAATGGTCTGTGGACATGCTTAATGATGATTTGATCAGTGGTGCTTAGGTGTTAATTTTGTATGTTTTGTAGTTTGTTTGGGATTTATTTGGTTGTTCAGGTGGGGTGGTTTTTTTTTTCCCCTGTGAGGTGGTAGAAGTATCTCTTGAATAAGAGTTGAATATGGACATGAGTAGCTTCTGTGTATCTGAGCTATTCCACAGAGTCTGTCCGGTCTGTGTCTTCTAGCTCACTTTCTCTTTCCCTCGTTCTTTGTGATATTTTTGCCTTTGTAATGACCACAGAACATTTTGAGTAACTCCCCTTTAAAAGAATGCAATAACCTTATGAACGTAACGCCCACCTACCCTTGTGTTGCAGTAACACAGCAACTGGTTTAGAGTTGGGTATTTCTGTGCTGCTTCTGGTAGCTCAGTGCACTCTGGGAGTTGGGATACAACACCCCTTCTGCCCCACTAAACACGCCAACAAACACAGTGCTAAAACTGCAGCTTGTATGTGCCATATCTTTTGAACAGTTCCAAAAAGAAAACTCTGTGTGTAATTTCTCTTTTTTCTATAAAGCTAAGATCACCTCTCTGTTCTGGATTTGTGTTTCCTCACTCTCTTTCTCCTCGCTCTATTGCTCAACTTCCATCAGTCTATTGGCCTGAGGTCATGGCTACTCATGTAGATCCTATTCCTTTATCTGATACACCTCCACCTCTGCCAGCTAAGAAACACCGCAGGCAACAACAGGTAACAGATTCAAAGCTGATAACTTGGAATTATTTTGTATGCTTTTGTTATGGTGAGATTGATTAATGTGAGAATTGTTTAGGCTGATAGGATAAAACACAAGTCAATTGTGCTTGCAGAGTGTTGCACTTAAAGGCATTGCTCATTTATAAATAAACACATAGAATGTTACTGGACAAAAATTCCCTGTATATATAAACAATCCAGAGGCAAATGCCAATCCTTTAGCCTTTGTAACTGTCAGAGGGCTTGCAGCAATGAAGCACAGGTGGCTGCGTTTGAAATCCTAGATCAATTTTAAGCCACCAGTTCATGAGAATGACTTGTACGTAAACATTATTCAGTGTAATTGGATCCCACTTGCACACTAGAGTTGAGGTTCAAAAAAAACCAAAGAAAGTTATAGGGGCATGCACGCAAAATGTGCACATAAATTTAATGTATTTTCTTAATCAGTGTGATTTTAATGTGGTACTTGTAGAAAGCAGTGTGTGGCAAGAGGTACTCTGTGTTTTAGATTCCGTCCTTTCCAGGGAAATTCCCAGACTACCACCTTCAGTATAATCCTTATAGAGTGTAACTGAGCAAGTGGGTCACTTCATTTTGTCAAAGCTGTGTAACGAATTACGTTTGAAGCATTTCAGAAATCTGGAAGAGCGAAAGAAGCAGCACAGGGAGTGCATGTACATGAGCGATACTTTACCTCGCAAGAAAACCGCGCCCGCTGTGTCACCACACTTCAACAGCGCCACGCTCGGGCGAAGCGTTGCGTCTAAGGTACCTACCTGCGTGTCACATTAATAAAGAATAGCCTCCCAGTGTCTCTATGAAAGCCCAGTTTATGTTAGAGGTGAGGTTGAGTAGCGTTGGAAGCTTTACGTAGTCCCCCAAATTCACATCTGAAATTGACTTTGAAAGAAATTCAGGTGTATTAACACGTGGGGAATCTACAGGAAGCCTTTACTCTGGCCTCTGGAAATGCTGTGCTGGAACAGTAATCACGCATTTACAATTAACATATCTTAAGGATTGTATTTCCAGACGACTCTAAATTGATTCTAGAGACCCAACGGGTTGGTTTCCTTCCTACCTAGGGCCGCTAAATGGTAAAGATAAGGTCGTTTATCAAGTGAAAACCCTCTTTATTTGTGACGAGGTAAATCAAGAAAGACCAGCAAGGTGGAGATAATAAATTTGGAAACAGTTTGGTCTAACAGAGACTGTGCACAACTGAAATATCCATGGCTGGTTCGTATGAAGTGACATTGACACCCTTGACAAAGCAACTTACTGTACCATTAGTTGCTAGTACAAAATAATTGCCTGGAAATGCAGTTTTAATCATGTGTTCACAAAATTTCCTGCAGGGGCACTTGCCATTAGGACAGAGCAACAGCTGTGGCAGCGTTCTTCCTCACTGCCTGGCAACCATGACCAAAGAGTCAGAGTCGAGAAGAATGCACAAAGGTGAGACCTTCTTATTTGATTTATTGCCATTAAGTCAGCGTTCTGTTTTTTCAGTAAATAAGCCTGAAACTGGTGTCGCTATAACCAGCAAAGCTAGACAGTAAGTTCCCTTCCCTGTGCAGAAAGTAAGTTCTGAATGCTCTTTGCAGGTATTGGCAAAATAAGATGTTAAGATGATGATGTAGGCACACAGCCAGTTTTGAAGTATGTGTTCATCAATTATACTGCAGTGAATGAGAAAAGGCTATTGAGAAATGCACATTCATTTAACTGGGTAATTTCCATGAGTGTTTTCAAGGCAATGTGTTAAAGATACTGTATGTTGCTCTTCAGGTTTTTCTGTTGGGTTTTTGTTTGTTTGTTGTTGGGGTTTTTTTAAAGCAATTCTTTTCATGTTGTGAACTTAAAAACTGTTTTTCTCAGGTATGTGTGTTTTCCCTGGACAGAATAATTCCTTAGGCAGATAATACTTTTGCAAATCTGTAAGTGTACTATTGTAACTGATGTTAAGTATTTGGGCTACAAAATAGGAAAGGAGAGGTGTTCTGTCATGGATAGATAGCTGCATGTTTGTAATAGGGACACAGCAATTCTGAATCCAAAAGCAAGTGACACCTTGGAAAAAGTGTCCCCTAGGCTGTGGGATTCTGTAGTTTGTTGACTTGAGTCACAACACTTAATTTCTGCTTTAACGAGATGCATTATTCATAAGCACCCCATCTTCACATGGAATTGCTCCTCGGTGCCATCTGTCAGTTTCTTTTCTTTCTGGCATCTGCATCACTGTTACCAATACAAGAACTGCACTGACTAAGCCTGAGCTGAGAGAGAGTCACCCTGCTGTCACAGGGCTTGTCAGAGCTAGCAGCTGTTAAAGGTCAAAGAGGATGACCGAGGTCAGCCATAGGTACCATGATGACTCAATCAATACAGGGGGGGAACAAGCTTGCTGTGGGGTTGTGACTTTACTGCGTTCACTCTTTGCAGAGCTGATCCAGTTGTGATTTGTTGCTTTTGACCTTTAGTTACGTGGCAGGCCTTCTACAAACATACCCTGTTGTGGCTAACTTATCCTGAAGTAGTTCAGGTGTGATACAAAAGGACCTTCCTGCCCAGCATGGTGTCTTTGATGTGGTGTGCATGCCAGGGTGGAATAGGCTGCAAGTATGTTCTGACTTGTTCTTATGCCGTTGTGCAGACAGCGTTTTGTTTCAGTTTGAAAACCAGAAAGGATGGTGTGGATAAACTTTGAGGCCAAGAGATCACATGTTTAGAATTGGAAATATTTATGTAAAATGGTTGTAAAAGAGCAACCTAAAACGCAATTATGAAGTGTTACTGAGCCTAATACAGGCAAAGATAAAAGTTTTAAAGATAAATTGGTCAGTTCTAATATTCCAATTTTTCTCAGCATGCAAGTAAGGCAATTCTAAGAGACTAATTACAAGGCTTCTTGTCTTAAGAGCAGAAAAAGGGAAAAAAAACCCCAAACCCAACCCACAAACCAAAACTGAATTGTGGCCTGACAAAGAGGAGAGGCAGGGAAAATAGGGGAGGTGTTCACTGAGGCATTTGGCACAGTACTTGCCAGATGCCATGAGGAACTGTGTGCGCCATGGTACTGCTGTACTAGAAAATTACGATTGTTCTTTAAAAGAACCAAAGGTTTGAATGGAAATACTAAAGTATGAAGAGAACCTTAAAGCATTAGTGATGTTTCTGACAGGTGCTTTACTTGAACTCACACAGGATTTGCAAAGCAAGAGATAAAGTCAAAGGACATAGGAGTGCCAGGAGTGTCTGTGGCTTGATTACATCTCTTAGGAGTTAGTGAAGGGTTTATTCCCTTTGCGTTCAACATGGAGCTCCCTGAATTCATTGCTGTTGGAGAAGCTTGAAGATTATAACTGCTTTCTCTTCCTCTGAAGCACCCTGTTTCTTGGTTGAGGAAAGCGAACTTCTAGGCCAGAAGTTTTAGTGTGTTTGTATAATTGTGGTGTCTGGAGGAAGTAGCAGCTCAATTTGAAGAAGATACCTGAGAATCACCGCTAAATTAGTAATGGTATCAAATGAGTTTTCACTAATTTGCTTGCTCCAGTTTTTCTAATTTCAGTCCAAGAAAGTAAAAGTCAGAGATGAAAAAATTCTAAGAAAGACATTGGGAGGGTTAGAGAATTCAGTTCCATTGATTGCAGGATGGCTTCCAGAAGGGAAGAGGGAATGGTTGCTGGGAGTTAAGGTGTAAGACCAGACACAGCACTGGGAACAAAACTGTTGGGACCAGCAAGATGACTGTTATATACTTTCTAAGCTCAAATGAGAAGCAATATACTGAAGGCAAGGTACTACATGTGGAAAAACAAATTACAAGTTTCTCAAAGCAGTTTGCTTTTTCTCTTTCCCTCCTACCACCCCCCTTCTCAAACTCAGGAAAAGCCAGGAAAGGTATGAAAACATCCCTTTACCTGGCTGTATCTATCCTTGTCATCTTTTGGGAAAAATACCAATTGCATCAGCACTGTCAAGTTGTTCCCAAAATCTTGGAAAACTTTATATTGAATGTTAAATAATGATAGCACTTCAAGAATTCTTTTTTTCCTTGCTGTCAAATAACCTGTCACAGCAAAACTTCTGATTAATGCTAATACCTGCAGAACTACTGCTCTGTGCAGGCCTTGTTTTTTGCTGCTTTGCTCATAGCCACACAAGTAGAGCAGAAAATTTACAAAGCTTTGTGGATCTGTGGGTGACAATGACAAGGTAGACAGACTCGGGCTTCCTACTTTGGCATGTTTCCATACCAAAAAATGTATCTTGACATTTTAATGTCAATCTTTTTTCTTCTTTAAAAAAAAAGAAAGGAAAGAATATATTGCACCATGATCTTTTTTGTGAAATACTATTTCTTAACACACTTGACAGTGCTACTTTTAGTAACAGCTTCCACCCATAGTTCTAACCTAACCATAATTTTGTGGTGATATATCTTTTTTTTATGACTCTGCAATAACTCTTTCGGGTTTATGTTTTTTTAATGATATGGCTTTATGGATATTTGCAATAGTTTGCTCAACATTACGGCTCTTAACACCGTTAAGTTTATTGTTTTACTACAGAAAACATAAGCCAATGCATCGAGAAATATTTTAGCTGCTGTATCAGCTTAAACTTGGCTGATACAAGTCTTGGCTTGTGGGAAACTGGAGTGAAGTGCTGGATCTTTTGAGGAGCCTGATATTTTTAAGTGCATGTTCTACGAGTAGGCACCTGAGCAGTTAAAAACTCCTTAAGCAACAAACTGTGCCTGTGGGATGTGTAAGTGGGGCTGTGATGGAGGCAAGGGTGTTGTGAGGCTTCTCGGTGTCGGGACGCAGCTGATCCTCAGCTTCGAACTGCCTGTTGCTTACAGTGTGAGAGGAGAAAATGAGAGCATTGCATTAGGCTTTGTTTCTGTGAATGCATCTCATTTTGTGACCTAATGATTGTATAATTCTTGGAGTGTTTAGTTACATTTGCATGATTTACATAAATTCAGTTGACATGTTTTACTTAAAAACGGGTTCTTTATCTTCACAGAAAGTTGACTTTCCTTTAAGAGATCATGTGTAAGAGTGCTGTTTCTCTAAGCTATGTTTGTAGATGGGTTGATTTTTCAGTGAAATACAAGATAAGAGTTCTGAGTAGCCAAGGTTTTGCATCTGGCTTAACAAAAGAACATTCATTTGAATATAGTTTCTTTCAGTAATTTGTTTTTTTCTCTCTTTCCATAATGAATAATTGATAACCACTTCACAGGAGCAATTAGTCATTCCAAAAGTTCGAGCACAAAAGGTAATAGCCTATCTGCAATAACAGCAGCATTTGCCTTAATAATGGGAAAAATCCCAGAGCGCCCATGTGAATCAGTGACATGTGTGTTGTGTGACGCTGTAACTGCTGAGCTGTGTTTGGGTCCCTTGTCTCTCTTTCACTAATCGGCACCATTGAACTTCTACTGAAATTTAGTGTTATTTCACAGGGCAAGTAAAGTCCTGTCAGCAACTCAGAAACCAGATCCACTTGTCAACAGGAATCCTGCATGTGGTACAGATGGAAGTCAGGAGGAAAGAGGAAACTATCTGCCTTGGAAATCCTTGTGGGCCATGATTTCCTTAACAATTTGCTTTAATTACTCAGCTTCAATCATGCTTTTCAAACACCTTTTGGAGAGTATTATGGCCTTTCCAAGGTAGAGCTGCAGTTGTTGGCTCCCTGAACTGGGACTCTCCCTGCTCAGGCATGGCAAAAAATACCAGTAACCTTGTATGTGCAGATAGAGAATGAGAATAAAGCAGGAAAATCCCACTTGTTTTCCTAACAGCAGTGTCTTAATAGTGTTTACTAAAAAAATTTATCTGGACTTTGCTACATTTGTCTGCATTTTTCCAGTGTCTGTTTATCTTAAGTATGTGGAATGTCAGTGGCTGGTTTCCTGTACAGATGGGAGGTTTGCATGTAGTCTAAGAGTCGTTCCTGATTGCCACCTCTGCCACCAGCACAGATTCTGGTTCAGGAATGTGCAGATGGTATTATAAATTCAACTGAGTATCAGAACTGTGAGAAAGGCTTGCACTGCTTGAAGGAAAAGATGAGCAATTCTAATTACATAGATTAAATGAACCTTAAAAGGGGACTGTAAAATAACACCAGCAGTTAAAATGACAGCTGTTGTTACACTCTCCTCTTCATCAGGGAAACTCAACTACCTCTCTGTAGGTCCATATGAATTCTGCTGCGTTATGTACAAAGAGCAGTGGAGACGTGAGATTAAAGTAATTCTGAAGAAACATCCTTTAAAAGACATGTCCCCTCGAGAAGGATGGCCTTTCAGAAAGGGTGACTTTGTGGAAAAATAACAGCACAGTGAACGTAAATGTTGCATAAACCTTATTTTTTTTTTACAGTCATTGAGCTATAGGGATCTGCTTCAATCACGTAGGGTGAAACTCAGTTTCAAAACCCCAGGAAAGGACCTCTGCATCAGTATGATGATGTGACAAGTAGCCTATATTATTTCAGCTGAAACTAAAAGCCTACCTTGCAGCTACCAGAAAGCAGAGTTCCCCAAGTAGAGAAAAAACAATCCACATTGAGTAAAATCAACCAAACAAATACTCAAAACCATTGAATATCTGGATTATTTTTTTTCTTTAATCAGTGTTAATTCTTCTAGATTTTAATTTATCAGCATTATTTTCCAAATTAGTTCTAACTTTCACTTTAAAATTCTAAATCCAAATTAAATTTTCATAATACACGTACAAGAATACACAGTGAAGTGTCAACCATACTAATCTGCATATATTTGTGTCCATCATAGATAGAACAGGTATTCAAAGGTGTGTGGGGTGTATGTGTTATGACTGATTTCTGTAAGTAACCATAATATCGTAGCACCTTGGTCACAGTGCAGTTCAGACTGAGGCGATGTTCAAAATGCTGGTGCTGCTAACATGTTATGTTCAGGTCACAACATCTCTGTGTAAAAGCAGAGTTTCCTCTCTCCTCTGTAGGGTATAACCACCAGCGTGTCTGTGAAAACCAGAGGCAGAAATCTCCAGAGTTCTACAGCAGAACAGCATCGGAATCCAACGTGTATTTGAACAGCTTCCACTACCCAGATCGCAGTTACAAGGACCACGCCTTCGACACCTTAAGCCTGGACAGCTCCGACAGTATGGAGACCAGCATCTCAGCCTGCTCACCTGATAACATTTCCAGGTAAGTCGCCTGTCTGTCTCGGGCTGTAATGCCCACAGCGTTATAACAAAGGGAGAGAATACAGGCATGTTCATGCTGTGTTAATGGGAGTGCTGCTAACTGGTTAAGAAAGTACAATATCATTACACAGGTATAACAGTGTTTGTGTCACCCTTCATAATCAGGTTTACCGACAACTCACCTGTTTGTTTAAAGAGGGGAAATACAAATATGGAGAGGCTAGGTAGTAATGTTGAAGGCTGCAGAGAAATCTGTGTCAGTCCTGAACTGAAATAATAAAGTTGTCGATGCTCTTCCCAGAGGGGTGATACCTGAGCTTCCTTCCCTGGTCACTACAGGGAAGGAAGTTCCTGTGATAGGGAATTTCTCTAAGACATCTACCCTTGTTCTCCAAGTCCAGCATGTTAACTCACCAAAGTCTTGTGCTGAAATACTTAGGAACCTCTGTGGTCTTTTCTGGCCTTTCCTCTCCTTCTTCTGGGTCAGTAAAAATGAATGAAGAGATGACACTGGAAAGCTTAGAGCCCTCGGCTGCTGTACGCCTCCTCAGAGGCTGTCAGCTCAGACGCCGCTCCTCCAATAAAAGGAACATCAATGATTTGCATTAAAAGACACATCCAGCTGAGTCTCAAAATTGTGTGCAAACAACTTTCTCCTGACAGTCTGGTTTTAATGATAGTGCTTTCATTTCAGCTCACAGTTCTGCCCCAGCAGTTTCACAAGCGTAAGTGGAGGCTGATAATTAAGTACAATGCTGTCACAGGATTAAGAATCCCTTGTGAACACAAGGACAGCTTTTTTGGGTAGCGTGTCATGTTCTGTTCAACATCTGCTTCCTGTAACAGGCTATCAGCCCTTGTAGCCTTTATCACTGCAACATTAAGGGTTTCAGCGTTCATTCCGCTGGCTGGTGGGTTTTTTGGATGGTTGGGAGTTTTTTGTTGTTGACTTTTAATTTATGACCCCATTGCTTTTACTGAAGTCATTTGACCCAGATTCTCTTGGCCCATCAACTAAACGTACTTTGGCCAAACTAGGCTTAGGCATCTAAGTCAGTGGCCTCATTTTTTCAGAGATAATGAGCTTTTAGAATTTAGACAGCTTTCAGATGGATTATACCTTTTGTGCCAGCTTGGGATAAATGAGGTATGTTATTTTTATATTGTATTGTATCTTCTCATGAAACATATCCCCTGTGTCAGACAGAGAAGTGTCTCCTGAAGGCTGCTGCAAGACAGAATCCTGGTCTCGCAGACATAAACATCAGTGGTGTGCTCAGAATGCAAAGAACGTTGTCCATCCTTTTTCTTGCCCAGGACACACATTTGGACTGCTTCCATGCTACCTGTGTCCCTTCACAGTTGGTCCATATGCTGTAAATAAGTAGCATGAATGGCTCTGCCATCTGACACCCACTTCCACTTGAGTGGTCAAGCAGCGTTTTCAGTACAACCCCAAGTCAAGTTTCTCTAAACACCTGAATCCATTTTATTTCCTCAGGTGTCGCTTGAGTCTAATGGCATTAGTAGGGGTAATACAGTCAGATTCAACATCAGCTGTTTTTCCTGAACAGCCTGAGATGGAAAATGAAATAGAGAGCACTCCATGGAAATGCCACAGTTGAAATATCTGCTAAACTAAGATGAAACAAAGAATTTGTATTGGAGAAAAGGAACAAAAGAAAAGTGGTATCTGTTTTGTGCTGGGCCAGAATCTAGCATTCTTTACTGATTCCCCTTGTTCCCTTGGCTTGCTGGTTACTTTACCTGACAGTGCTCTGTCACTGAGCAGCCTTTATGCACACCTTGGAATCCTCCCCCTTGTTTCTGCCAAGCGTTTTTTGATGATGAGCTCAGTGAGACACAAACCAGAGACAGCCTGCAGCCTGACAGACTAGTATATTCAGGTGACTACTAATGCCAGCTCTGAGCATCAGTAGTGTGTTCTGTTAGGACATGGTTACCACCCCCTATCCCTATTGTGTCATCTGGGAGAAGATGACTGATCACAGGGGACTGAGAAGATGTATTTTTAGGTACTTGATTCTGTATTTTCCACAACTTTGCATGGGGAATGTATACACTGAGAGCATACCATATACTTTATGCATGGTATTTTGTTAGTGCCTACTGCACTGAATTGGATCTGAGCAGTACTGCCTCCATTCTTAAACTGTCTAATGGACTGTAAAATATGTCTAGAAATACCAAATATTCTTTTAAATTGCTCTTACCTTTTTGTGCAGTGCTAGCACTTCAAACGTTGCAAGAATAGAAGAGATGGAGAGGCTTCTGAAACAAGCGCACGCTGAGAAGACCAGGCTGCTTGAGTCCAGGGTAAGCATAATTTTGAGTAAAACGAAGAGTGGGCATGTTAGATAATACCTTAAATGCAGCTTTGGACCCTACATAGTTTACACCTAATAGACATAAAAAATTACCTCTAGTTTGGTCTGGTTTCACCCTCATATGACATTTTACAACCCATATGCAAAAGCTCCTTTCTCAATGGGTGAGTTGATGGCAAAGCCCCATCAGAAGCTGGGTCACCTCAGCTCCTACACCTGCTAGGAGAGCTGCTTAAGAAGAAACAGCTCAGTCCTAGAGTGGTAATATTTCCAAATCTTGTTCCAATTCTCGGTTCACTTCGTTGCATATATATTTCTGTCTACTTAAGAAGCAAAAGGAGATCTGGTCCTAGCTTAGAAATTATATTACCAACTGTAGTTCCAAATAGAATTGATACTCTGCATGTGCTGTTGAATTTAGGAGCGGGAGATGGAAGCCAAAAAACGAGCTTTGGAAGAAGAGAAGCGCCGCCGAGAGCAACTGGAGAAAAGACTGGAAGAAGAAACTAGCCAGAGGCAAAAATTAATCGAAAAAGAAGTCAAAATACGTGAGAAACAAAGAGCACAGGTGAGATACACTGACATGGAAAGTTTCTTAGGTGCAAGGCTTCCCCCTGATACACAGAAAGGACTATTCTGCCAATGGTAAACAGCGCTGCTTTCAGTTGAATAGTTGGATTTTGTATTTCTGAGGTATAACCCTGCTGCTAAAAGTACATTTGGGCTCTTGAAGCCTTAGACAGATGTCAGAGTTTTCATTTCAAGTTAAATAGCTTAGATACCTGTTTAGCTTCTTATATCTAAAGTATAAATATTAATTCTGTAAGGTTTGCTACTTAGTATGGGCAGAGCAGAATTTTTTTAGTCTGAACAACAGAAATTTGTGTGTCAATTTTTTAAAAGTTGGTCTCTTTTTTTTTTCTTTCTTTTAATACATAAAATATCTTGGAATGTGAATTGTCACTTACGAATATTTCACTGAAAAAAACCAGACCTTGTCCAGCTCAACATCTGCTGTAGAGAAGAAATAGTATTTTTTCTAATGTTACTAGGACTATACCACATGAGAAACACTATTTGATTAAAACACTGTTACCTCCTACATCTTCTCACTTCTTGTTAGGATTTAGAGGCATCTTGAGCTTTCTTGAGGCTTTGAGGTCTTAGCTATTTGTTTATTCTACTACAAATAATACATGGTACAGCAACTAGACTCTGGTCAGGTTAGTCATTTTATTGTTAGTTTAGTATAGCAAGGCAATGTCTCCATCTCAATATATGTACCTATATATATATAGATATATGAAGATATATATATAAAGATTCCATATCATATTTGAATATCTTTCTGCTTTATCTGTGCTACCTTTGCTAAATCTGTTTCATGAGTTACTATTATATTATTTTACTGAACATTCTTACATAACTCACCTTCCTAATTGATAAAACTAAATCAGAACAATAGGGCAACCCCAGAGGAGCTTTAAGCTGTTTCTGGTTAGATATATCCATTCCTTTGTTTAATGTATAAAATATAATTGCTAAATGCTAAATTTTATGTCTGCTTCACATGAATGCTGCCTTTTTTCCTAAGAAAATTTAGTGACAACACAAGCATGGCATAAACAACGATGCAATGCTTGTATCTTGATGTCAGACTGGGGAGCATGCGTGTGTTGTAGAAGAATGCCCTATCAGTTACTGCTAACTGGCAGACTGGGGAGAGAGGCTGAAACTGGATTGGCAGGAAAACAAAATGTATCTGTCAAAAGTAGCTACAATTTTTATTCCATTTTTTCCTTAGTGCAGTGAAAACCAATTATTTTTTTTTCTTCAGCACTTCCTGACAGTTAGAAATGTCAACTAGGGGAAAGAACTCTACCTTTGCATTTGCTGAAGCTGGTGCCAGCTTGTATCATCCATAATTTTAGAAGGGTGCCAAGAGTCCTTGTGGGTAACACAGCTCCCATTGTTCCAAGAGGTTCTTGAGAATGCAGTGATGGAGAGTCCCTTCTATTTGTGGCTCACAGACAGATTGAACAGGCTACCTCTAGGCATGAAGCAGGGGCAGATTAGATTCCAGAGAAGTGAGTGACCTGGAGAAACATGGGAGAGAGAAAGAGTGTGAGGGTGCTTCTGTCACGGGTCAGTGAAAATACCCAAATCCAGCTTCTGCTCTGTATTGCCCTGTGATGCAGCTTCTGCCTGCCTGGACTGCAGCAGGTGCCTTGGGAGACTCTTCTGTGTTTAAAACACGTGTGTGTTTGTGTGCCTGGACCCTTGGGGCACAGAAAACAAGCATATGCCCTCAGCTGGCAGAGGTCCCAAATCTCTGCTGGCTCCTGCTTGTTCTCCCAGCTGATACTATCGGGGCTTCAGGCAGAGCCTTGAACTGCAGTCAAGAATGAGGCACCGTTTCCTGTGCTGCTTTGCTGTCTCTTGCAGAGGGAGGGATGCACTTCAGCTCTCTCTCCCTCCCACACTGCTGATAGTGAACTTGATACCACATTTAACTCATTCACAAGAAAGTCGTTCTGGTTTGTTTACAGCAATCTTTGTGAAACTAACTAGGGATTACAGTTCACTCATGAATTTTTCCTGTACTAACATGTTATTTATAGCACGCTTTGCAAGAAAATACCTGTAGCAGTAAAACATTAATGTGTGAGATTTGTGTAGTGAGTATCTAGCCCAGAGAAATCAAGGGTTTGCTTCATGTAATGCAAATTAAGTTCTTTACAATTCATCTGAAGCAGCGACACACCTTTGCATTGCATTACTGTTTTAATTCTAAACCAAACTTTCCATGCTGTGGCCCCTATTTTACCAGCATATCAACAGGTGATTTCAAGAAAATCCTTTGCTCTAATCTTGCTTTTATAAATTTATCCAAAACTTTGCATGTTTACAAGTTTAAAGAGTTTTTCTTTTAAAGAAAATTAGGGCTGCAGCAAAAGCTCTTTATTTTTCTTACATTTGTTCTTAGGATCTATGGGCAGTTTTCAGTTATGCCCTTGCAACAGCCAGAGTGAAGCAGTTAGGATTTCTGCTACAAATAGTATGGTTTTCCTTCCTTCCTTCCTTCCCCACAGGCCCGCCCCTTGACTCGCTATTTGCCCATTCGAAAGGAAGACTTTGACCTGCGAAGTCACATCGAAACGGCCGGGCACAACATAGAGACCTGCTACCATGTGTCCCTCACAGAGAAGACCTGCCGAGGCTTCCTCATTAAGATGGGGGGGAAAATTAAAACATGGAAGAAACGATGGTTCGTTTTTGACAGAAACAAGAGAACTTTTTCTTATTACGCAGGTAGGTTGCGGGATAGCTACTAGGCTGCAACCGTCCCTCGGTTTCCCTGTCAGCCTCAGCTGAGTTATGAACATGCCAGGGGTCCCGAGTAAAAGTTACGTTTCCATTTTTGTGGAGTGTTTTGTACGCACACACTCAGAGCTCCTGTGACCCCTTCCCTGCAGTGTCCTCTCCTAATGCCACATAAGGCAGAAATGAGCACGACAAAGGGAGAGATGTGCATAGGCAAGATGTAGCAATGCATCTCATTCGGCTCCGGCAGCAAGAGGGGAAAAGGAAGATCATCAGGTTCCTACTACACAGAATGACAGCTCCATGCAATTTATTTTTGAACATTACATACTTCCCCCAATGACAGAATGATTTCTTGTCCCCTTCGTACAAGAACATAATTTGTGATGCTTACTGTGAAAATTAAATTGAATGCCTCCACGATCCCATTGTTCAGTGTGCTGAAAAGCCTTTCAGGAAATTAAATATGCAGGAGTAGACTTCTTGAGTTTGCCCTGTTTTGAGTGGCTAAGGAATTTCAAATGAACAACATGCAACATTCTAAAGAGGTTTATGTATGCTGAGTTGCGTTACATTATATCTGGAGCCATTATAAACCTTACGTTAATTTCTTATCTTCGAATTTAAGCAAGTGTATGTCTCTGATTGCTGTGCAGAGCTACACATGGTTTGTCTTTAAAGTTTCAGAGGAAGTCAGAAAAATGTCTTTGTGTTCCAAATACTTATTTTTAGGAGAGGCCAGACAGGGGCATCTGCAGGATGGTCATTGCTAAGAGGCACAAGAAAACATCAAGTACAAAATCCACCCAAACAGTTCCGTTTCCTTTTATGACATTACTGCTTTCAGGCAACTCATAAGGAATCTAAAATTGATAGTAGTTATGCACTGCTCAGTCCATCTTTTTTAAAATGCATCTTCTAATTCATCACATTCATTCAATACATACTCACTGAGTATTTCTTAGTAGTTTGCAGCAACACTGTGAAGAATGAGGCACGCCTTTTTTTCTTAACATCTGGTTTATTTGCTAGCGAGGCTGGTAACATACAGTAGCGTTCCCATCTGGTTCTGATTTTTATTATTTGGGTTTTCTTAGTAGCTGCATTAATAGTTAACGATTTCGGTTTTGAGTGCAATGGAGTTGCCATAATGCAATGTCAGTTACCAAAGAAAACTTTTCATAATGTCTCAAGGACCCCAGCCAACAAACGTAGTTTCATGAGAATTCTGTACCAGCTGCACAAGAATGCAGCTGCTTATACAAGTGAGGCTTTGTCTAGATCTTTGAATATATAGTAGGCTTACAAAATAAATATTGGATGCTGTAAATTCAGAGAAATTGATCTCTAAGTGAATATACGTGTGTGTGTGTATTGTTTCAGTTGTTCCAGCGTACTGAACAAAGAACTGACCCTAAAGTCTGACAATTCAGTGCAGCAACTAAAGCATCTGCACTTTCCTGACCCAACGCCTACAGGGAACTCTGCAAAGACTGTTACAGTGGGAGCTTGTGGGTACCTGAAATGCCCTTCTAGCCAAGACCCCAGCTGGGGCTCGAGAGTGGGTCACTGTTTGCTTTGCACTGCACAGACAGTATGCTTTGTTGTGTAGTGTTGTATTTAGCTTCGTACAGCACGTGCTGTAAGGCAGTGGTATCCTCACACCTCGCTACTGCTGCTGCTTCCCTGGGGCTGGCAGGGAAATTCCCACTGCTGTATCATTTGGTCTCTGGGATCTCTTTTTGCCTTCCTCTGAAACTTCAGAAACTGCCTGCAGCTATCCACAGGGTGTGAGCTGAGTTCAGGTGTGTTCAGAATGACAGCAGAGTCTGTCACGGGTTGATGAAGATGTCCTGCACGGGGTGCTCAGTGCTCAGGTGATACTCACTGGCGGTCAGATGGCACTGCATTTCCCAAATACAAGAGTACCAGGAGTGGAAGTACATTTACCCTTCAGCATCACATGCAGTTGTGATGCTTCTTAACAGCCTGTGGAATTGTTTTACATTTTCTCTTCTGTTGCAGGAAAACAGATGGTTTTCTGCCCTGCTCCTTTTTCTTGTGAAACATTACAGTTGTGACTCTCCAGATTTTAAGTTCACAGCCTGTATCCTCCTTGCCCTAGTGATTCATGAGCTAATCCTGGGCAGAAGGCAGTATCAGAAGATAGCTAAAATAGTTTAGAAATGACCCCTGTGAGTGCCTGCTTCTTTCCATTGCTTTTCAAGGGAGATTGTCAGCTGTGTCTAATGCTGCAGCTGGTGCCCAGCAACTTTTAATTTCCTGTAAACTTTTCCATGTGTCAGAGCTCATAGAAACTTGCCTACAACCTGCTAACCTCCCATCTGAATAATAAATACTAGCTTGAAATGGGGGGGACTATAAACAGGAAGAAGCATTTTTTTAATCAGTAGAAGCACAAATGATGTTATAACATAAAAATTTTGCTATCAAATTGTATTTCAAATTTGCTTACAATAAGTTTTCCTTTGAAGGCAAACTGTAGGTCTTAGCCTGCAAGCTATATGAAGTCTGGCTGGCTTTCATGGAACTGGAAGATTGGATGTATCTCAAGAGACATCTGTCCTTCAGTTGGCTAGGACAGACATAATATTTAGAAACTTCAGTGAAGGGAGTGACAGATGAGAAAGTTGCAAAGGAAACCAGGTGGAAAAGGAAAGGTACTAGTAGGAACGTAGGAAATGCATCTTAAAGTTGGAAATACATTTCAGTAAAACTGGTAACTAGTAAGAAAAGTTGGCGATTTCTCTGGGATTTCACAAGCAGAGTTGTTTATCCAGTTACTTATCAGCTGAACATATATGGAAATGCAAATTAAACTTTTGCTTCTAGGAGCAGTGTTCATTTCAGTTCTCAAAAGGTATTCTCTCTTTTCCATTTTAGACAAACACGAAACTAAATTAAAAGGTGTAATATATTTTCAAGCTATTGAAGAAGTCTATTATGATCATCTAAAGAATGCATATAAGGTAAGTTTTATCATTGCTGTTTTAACTGAGTGTGGTGGGTGCTGTAAAGTCAAAGGGAGAGCTAAAATGATGAAAACAAACAGACAAAAAAAACCTGAATGGAGGAAAATGAAGATGAAGCCAGATCAGTGATTAGCACTGTTTTGTTGGTTTTAATCCTGATGAAAGCAGTGATGCAAGAGTGTCTTCCTGCCAAGTGATGGTCCCAGCCACATGGGATTTGCTGTGAGGAGACCACTAAAATCAGTGGCTTTGGCAAATCAAGGCATGACCGTTATTCATCTATCAGACGGAGGGAGTTAACTGGTGCCTGCAGCTCATGGCACCCCCTGCCTCTCATCTGTAATTTAAATGAGCTGTGAACAAGCCAAATATATCCTTGCCAGGTGGATTTGTGAAAGCCAAGGTGGTCTTGGTTGCTGGAGAGAGTGGGGTAGTTAGTTGTTTGGGCATGAAACAACAATTTGTAGCCTGGTGCCACTGTGTAATATCCTAATGGAAATGTCATAAGAAGCGTTTATGCTGGATGCAAACGCTCTAAACAATCTCTGCTCCAGTGCTGCAATGTGGGATGCAGTGCCAACAGTATCCTATCATTCTCTGCTACTTATGCTGCCAGTGAATGTCTTTTGATGTCATTGTTTTGCTATCCCCCTTTCGGTCCCATTGCAGAGTCCCAACCCGTTGCTCACCTTCAGCGTTAAGACGCACGACCGGATATACTACATGGTTGCTCCTTCTCCAGAAGCCATGCGGATATGGATGGACGTCATCGTTACCGGCGCGGAAGGCTACACCCACTTCATGTTGTAATAACAGGGGGCACTAGGGCACACTGCAATAACCTCACGTATGAAGTTAGCCATAGGTAGTGAAACCTGGAAAGCCAGCCAGTACTCTGAGATACCCTCCTTATGATGTGCACCCGAAGCCTCACAACGAGGCGGGTTTACAAATGCATTGAAAAGGGGGAAAGGGGTGGGGAGGAGGCCTTGTTACATCTTTTAGTTTGATCTGGATAGGAATGGAAAGCTAAAGCTGTTGAGAGAATCGTAGTGCTCCAAAATGGATAATTGGGCAATTTAAATTACAGCATCCTGATTCAGTGATCATTTTCTACCAGTTCTCTTAGACAGAAAAATGTCTTCGTGAACTCATACTGAACGGTTTACAAATGTGTTCTCATCAGTATGCAAAAACTCCAGTAATGGAACAAAAAGGTGTAATAAGCATGTTTCTTAATATGCAGCATTTGACATTTATAGATGATTAGGTGACTTTTTAAAACTTTTAGTCAAGTATTTTATAAAAATATAAACAAAAGAGCAGCCCTAAGGTACACAAAGTTCCTGCCTTAGTAATTAAGTATTACAACAGAGCCAAAGAGGGATATGATTCCCTTTATAATGTTTTCAAATTACTAGCTGTACCTAACTTTCTGTAAGGGGACAGTGCCAAAACTCTTAATGACTTTCAATGTAATTAAATTACTATCTTACAGTAGTCAGTGTGATCAGATACCTGGTCATACCGGGTATGTGTTTAAAGTCTGCATCTAAGGAGCTCAACAAAAATAAAGGATAGCTTTTATAAAGATGCAATTTTCCACAAGGATATGGAAACTCATGTATTAACCTCCTCCTGAGGAGGTTTAGGGTTTTTTAGTCTTTCCTGATGAATAGAATGAACTGATTCTAGACCCTACAGCAATTTTCTTTTGCATAGTAAGGTCCCAGAGTGGTTCTAACCTTACTCTGTGCCTCTGTGGAAACCTCTCAAATACTGGTCCCCCTTGAAGCCAGTGTCAAAATCTCTATCTATCTAAATTCTTTGGAGCCAAGTTTTTAGCCCTGAAGAGGTTTTGGGTTTGTTTTTTTTCTTAATGCATATCTGCACAGAATATTGCTGTCAAACAGAATAAAAAGAGAGGGGCAAGTTCTGAGCTAAGTTCTAAGTTAAGCAGTGTATGAATAGAATCATTCCTTCTTGAGGGTGCAGCAATCTCCCCTTTTAAAATCACTTACAAGTCCTTGAGTACTATTGCAAAAACATAAACTATTTAATTGAACTGAACTTCAAGAAAGTCTCTTATAATATGACTTGAAAGAGGTTCTATTTAAGTATTCAAAACTTAATGTGCTATGTGGTCTGTGTAATAGAAGAAAGAACGTTAGCCTTTTTTGTTCTTGATGAAAAGTGAATGGCTTTTGATGGAACAAACGAAGAACTGAAAGCAGAATAGCAGTATGCTGGCACACTATTTTTGTTATATTTTTAAAACCCTGTGTCTGTAATGAATGGGTTTAATTTTTTGTGGTATACACAGGTGATATGGTTGCTCTAGCACTATGAACATCAGTTGCTACTTCGATCATGAAAGAAGGGACTGTTATCACAAGATAATTGTTATCTGTGTAGATCGCATCTTGTAATCTAACGACTTAAAACACTATCAGAAATAAATTGCTTTGGTTTATATAATTATTATTTTTCCCTGATGTATCTTGATTTTACTCCTAAGTATGGTTATAAAGGTTTTCTAATAATGATTTTTGTATCCTGCATGATGCAATGAAGGCATTTCAATAAACATTTTTAAAAATACACTTGTTCTAAATATTCACTTGCTTCACCTTCAGACACTTCTGCCCATCTTTTGAATAATGTCATATACACTTGTGCACACAATTTGTGTTTCTTAGTAATGCTTCATCTAATCTTTCCCCATAAAAGAGCTATGGAAAATAATGCTCTAGATGGCAGCAAAATTAGGGGCGTAGTCCATTTACTGCATGTACGTAACAGAATACTTTCTCATTTTTTATAGACAATTTTTTTGTTTAATTGCAAAATAGAAACTGCTGAAATTCAAGGGTGTCCCAGTTTTCCCAAAATTTGAGTTGGACATGACTGGAATTGCAGGAAGCATTACCTCATTGCCGAAGCCCGTGCAGTTGTATAACTTCTACTGTGTTTGCTATTGCCGTTACAAACCGTGGTGGGTTTTGCACTAGTGGGCATCAAGACAAGGTAAGCAATGCCTTGTATCACCTTTTCCAGTGGGTAGGAGTCAAGTGACTTAATGACCTCAGGCAACTGCAAACCACGTTTGTGTCTCAAAACTGTCAGACACCTACGGCTGGAGGAACACTTTTGCAGGCAGCGACCTCCCTTCATGTTTTCTTCCTTTGTGTGTGGCCTGTACTACAAAAGGTGCAGTGCATAAAGAGCCTGGAGCAGAGGTAAACCTTATAGCAGCCTGCTGGTGCCTAATGGGGGGGGGGCCTACAGGGAAGAGGGAGCGGGACTGTTTGCAAGGGCAGGTAGTGATAGGTCAAAGGCTAACGGCTTTACATTGAAGGAGGTAGATTTAGAAGAGAGAAGGGAGAAATCCTTCCCTGTGAGAGCGGTGAGGCCCCCGCACAGGCTGCCCAGAGAACCTGTGGCTGCCCCCTCGCTGGCAGTGCTCAAGGCCAGGCTGGGTGGGGCTTTGGGCAGCCTGTTCCGGTGAAGGTGCCCCTGCCCCTGGCAGGTTGGAAGTACGCGATCCCTGAGGCCCCTCCCAGCGCAAAGCAGCCCGTGGCGCTGTGTAACGGCGGCAACTGCACTGCTCGGAACTTCCCCGCGGCCCGCCGCCGCGCGCAACTGCGCATGCGCGCTGCAATTCCCCGGCCGACGGCTGGCGCGCGCGGCGGCGCGACGCCTGCCCGGAGAGGCGGGAGAGAGCGCGTGCGCGGGGCCCCTCGCGCCGCAGGTGGCGCGTGCGCGGTGGAGCGCCTGCCCACCGCCAGCCGCGGGGGGGCGAGCGCGGCGGCCATGGCGGCGGCGGCGGCGGGATCGCTCCCGCGCCTGGTGCGGGGCAGCGCCCGCGCCTCGGCCCCGGCGGCACGGCTGTCGCCACTGAGGGCGGCCCTGGGGCTCCCGGGTAAGGAAAGGGCCTCAGGGCACCTCTGTTGGCATTCCGGGGCTGCTCCGCCGGCGGCGGCCTGGGCGCCCGGGGGAGCGGGAGTGTCAGAGGGCAGAGGATGCGCGGCCGTGGCGGGCGTGCGCGCTGCGTGTAGTGGCCGTGGGGCGGTGCGTTTGCTCTCGGCAGAGGGGAGCGGGCAGCAGGAGGTGACGCGCCGCCCTCCCTTCCAGCGCCGCTCGGCCAGGGCGCCTGGGCCCTTAAACTCGGCTCCGCTCCGAGGGCCGGCTGGGGCTTCTCCCAGGCTCTTCCTTTCCTGCCGAGCCCCAGGAAGGCGTTTCCGCGTGTGTGCACGCAGGGGAAGGCAGGCACCGCTTAGTTGAGTACAGACCTACAGAGACACGCGTGTTCGGGTCGCCGTAAGCTCCTCCTGCTGCTTTCTGAGGAGCTGGGAGTGCGAGGTGGGCCAGTTGGCTTGCTTGGGTGTGGAACAGCCCTACTTGTGAGGCCTTGCCCGGCACCTGGGAGGCTTTGGTGGCATCTCCTTTTCAGTGAGGTGATCCTCTGCCCAAGCACGCAGTGCCCTTTCTTGCTGTTCCAGACTCGGTGCTTGTCTGACTTGAGGAGTTTATTCGGTGCCTTAAATTTCACAGACAGCAGTTTCTTTTAATGAGGTAATGAACCTCATCTGAGGCTGCTCATTGCAGAAGTGAGTAAAAATTTGCTGCTAAGGGTGCACACTTTTTATCTGCATAAAAGTGAATACAGTGGGGGTTTGTTTATGCTTTGCTTTATTTTTGTGTTCAGACCAATAGTGTGATCAGTCTAGCTGGACTGTGTCGTTACGGCTAAGCAGCATTTCCTGGCAGAACTGGTGGCCTTAGTTATGTAGTGCTGCAGGCTCTTGCATGAAACAAAATGAGGACAATGTTGAGTCCATTATCTACCAGAGCTGCATTAATCTGCTGCTGCTTTTGACAGTCACAATGCTGGAGCATTCCCATGGTGGTTTGGAGGATTTCTTTGGCTGCGATTTGTAGCACTGGTCTCAGTTCCTGTTGGTGATGACGCAATTTGGTGTGTCTGGTGTGAGGAGAGCTCCATAGCATCAGGCAAAGGTCCTGTGGTATTCCTATAGTTAGGTCCTGCTGTCTTTAACTTGCTGTTGTAAATGTTTAGTACCGCTCTGCACTTTCCAGAAGTGCTTTCTTGCTCTTACCAAGGTCTTGTGCTTAAATAAGGAGGAAAAAAATTCTGGGTAGCTATTCAGTTATTGATGTCTTTATCTGTATAAAGAGAAGTCTGAGAGCGAGCCTTGTTTTTGGATTGGCTGGGGTGGTGGGTTTAGGGCTTTTGCGTTATTCGGGTTAGGATTTCTGTCAGTGTGTTTACCGTAACTTGTGAAAAAGCTTAGACAGCAGGTATGCCTTGTAGCTGCTGTTTAGCCCCTGCCCAGTGTCCAGACAGTTTGAGAGCCGCTTCAGAGTGCTGCAGAATGGAAAACCAGTGACTCCAGAGAGGGTTATTGGGGCTTAAGAGCAGGTTTAGCATTTCTCGTCTGTTGACTGGCTTACTGATGGAGGCACAACAGGCCAAAACCCATAGTGTGGCTGCAGCTGAATACCTTCACTGTGGCATTCAGTCCCCTTCATAATAACAGATGCATCAGCAGGATAGAGAACTGTCTCATTGTTTCAGGAAAGATTGAGTGCATTTAGCCTGTAATTCAAATGACATAATTTCTGTTAGTAGGAAAGCACTGGATACTAACTGCACCCTGTCTTGCTAAGTGTTTATTACACATGTGCAAAGCCCCTTGAATGTAATCTCTCCGACAGTGAGAAAGCAGAGCTCAAAGCCGCAGAGGTTGAGCGGTGTGATGCTGTCTCATCCTGATCCTGCAGTATTTGTCCAGTTACTCCTCTAGGAACCCCTGATGTGTTGCTCGGGGGTGTGTAGTTTCTGTACTCCACTGTTCACAGGATTGATGGGGTTGGAAGGGGCCTCGAGATCACTGAGTCCAACCCCCTGTTGATTTTGTGTTGGTGAGAAACCAGCCATCCTCTAAGAATTAAGTGTCAGAGTCTTAGAAGTCTCAACCAAGATTTTAGTCTAAAAAATTCTCTTGCTCAGTGGGATAATAGAGTAGATTAAGTCTCTATAACATCTCTATGAATCGCTTGCCCTCACCCTAAGTAGAGGTACAGTTGTTAAACTTACATTAAATGCTGTAGCAGGTGTTGAGATTCAGTGTAGTTATTAATTAGCTAGCGTTTCCTGTGTTAATCTTTTTCCCTTTTTTGAAACCAACTTAATTTTTTTGAGGGTTCTTAATGTGAATAGCAGAATCCAACATAGTGTTTATTTTCCAAATGCATCTGGTTGAGGTAAAAGCAAACTAAATAATGTTCAGTTTATACTGGTAGGAAAACTCATGTAACGTGTTGCAGATCACTTTGACAGAAGTTGTACTAAATGATCTTTCTTTGTTAAAATATTTGCACAATATTTAGGTTTGAAAAGTACTGTTTCATTCTAGATAAACATAGAACAATCCCAGTACTGGAATAATGTAACATCTCCAGCAAGAATACACCAGTATAACTGGATAGCTCTGCCTCTTTTGGAGATGCATAAGAACATCCTAGCTCTACAGCGGTCAGCTATGTTTCTTCTTAGCGAATGTGTATAATGTATTGCTCTGTTTTTACAGAGCATGGAGCTTATTTTGTTCTTTACCTTCTGTGCTTCATATCTGAGAAAAAGACTGATGCTAAGGTGGGATAGTATTAAAATAAGCCCTTTTTTGTGTTAGTGTTCCTGCAATAATCTTTAACTTAAGCAAAACCAGCTGTTGTTGATGTGATGAACATGTGGCCCAGAGAGGTTGTGGAAGCCCCATCCCTGGAGGTGTTCAAGGCCAGGTTAGATGGGGCCTTGGGCAACCTGGTCTAGTGAGGGTGTCCCTGCCCATGGCGGGGGGCTGGAACTAGATGATCTTTGAGATCCCTTCCAACCCAAACTATTCTATGAGTAAGGCTAGATGATGCTTATTTCATGTGGCTTTAAACAGTGCTAATGCTGTTTTATGTTCATCATGTTAGAAAAGTTACTCACAAGATTCTGTCTCAGTTCCCTGTTTTGAATTTCCCCATTGTACATCTCCTTCATGATTGTACATCTGGGTTCTGGGGGTTTGGTGCAGATGAAGTTTTGACCTTCAGTTTTACTTTTGAATCAAAAATTTGTGAGCTCATGTACTTAGAAACTTACCATTGCACACAGTACTTCAGTGCCAAAGTTAGGCTTTTTGAAATTCAGTCCAGAAAGACAAAAAAAGGGAAAAAAATGTTAAACTAAGCAGATGAAAAATCTTATTTCATGTTAAATGATTAAATATATTCAAGATAGGACAAGTGAAGTGTAGGAAATCTTAGCCTTTGGCTGCAGTTGGCCACTTTGCTAATTGCTGAGTGAACTCCTTTCATGGTTGGTGTTTAATGATTTGAGAATGAGTCACAAGTCGGGTTCCCTGCCAGGTTCGTCAGTACGAGTTAGTCATTGAAGAGTGTAGGGGATACTTTAGCTCAAGAGAAAGAAAGGTATCTTACCTTCACTTAAGGCTGATATTTCCTGAATCCTAATTTTGTAAAATACCTATATTTCTGCCAAGCTTATTGTGGCGATGGTACTAACTAGCTGTTGTTAGTTTGCAGGCTGAAATCATCGGTCAGCTTTCTTACTCGACCGGACCGACCGAATCTTGCTTATCATAAACTGAAAGGCAGGAATCCAGGGATTATTTTCCTTCCAGGCTTGAATTCAAATATGAATGGTCAGAAAGCAGCTGCCCTTGAAGAATTCTGCAATTCGCTAGGTCATGCCTTCGTCAGGTACATTCAGAGCATCCTTCTAGAGAAAATGAAACAAGTATGCTTGGTTTGGTTGTTTGGGTTTTGTTACAAAAACAGGTAAACTTTGGCATTTGGTTTGGAATGTGTGCTGTGCTGTATACAACCAGAGAAGTGTCTGTCTTCCATTTCAAAGGCAGGCTTTCTGCCTGTAAAGAGACTGAGATAAATTAGGAAGGCAGATTCTAAGAATAATCTGGAAAATTCTGTGATAAATTTCTGTAGTTTAGCCAATGCTGTGTGTTACAGTAAAGCTGTAGGCACAAAATTTAAAGAAAACCTTAGAAATCTGAGAAATTTGGGACCTGGAATTCTAATTTTCTGTAAATTATCACTATAATTGTGTTTCTTAACTGCCAAAGTATCTGAAGCTATCTAGTGCCTGCTGTGGGCGTAGAGGAACACACGTGTGCTTGGTGATACTCTTCTTTGGTAGAGAGATGAAGTTTTTAAGTGTCTGTCATTGGGAATGGTGTTTGAAAGTGAGTTTTAAAAACACCTTTAAAATTGAAGTATGTTGGGTTTTGGCTGTAAGGGAAATTCTTTGTCTGGGAAAGATCCTGGTAAATTTGGGTATCGTATCAAATAGTAAGAGAATGCTGCGTTGCTTAATTGTATCTGTTGTATTTAAACTTATTGTCATGTAATTTCTGGGGCTAGTGATAGGCAGGACTAAGTAAGCAAATACCCAATGCAGTATCTTGTCCCCTGCTTAATTTGATTTAAGCAGTACTGTTTAGGTACTTTCTGTGTGGCTATAGACCGTACTATGGCTTTCATTTTGATGGTTACTCTTTCAGATTTGATTATACAGGATGTGGAAGTTCAGATGGTAAATTTGAGGAGTGTACCATCGGGAAGTGGAGAAAAGATGTTCTGTCTATACTGGATGAACTTACAGATGGACCACAGGTTATATTTTATTTTTAAATATAAAACATTATTTGTCTCAAGTTAGAGCATTAGTCAAAAATACACAACAATGGCGCTGGTCAACAGTAGCTTCTATTTACCAGCTTATACCTGCTGACTTTGAAGCTGAACCATTTGAAAGGACATATTTGTAGAACCTCTTTTTCAATCAGGTTTGGCAGGACATCCTGAAGCTCATTTAGTAGAGCCTTGTGCTCAGAGCAGGGCTGTTGTCCCAGGCAGTCTGAGAGAACCTCCCACCTGACAGGGTGATGTGTTAATTAAAGGATTTGCAGGGATGTAACACGTTGGTATCCTTTATATGATGTGATAGTTTAAAAAAAAAGTCAGCAGAAGGATCATTTGACCTTTTTGGTTACTTTAGAAATGACCTTGAGAAACTGTAAATCTCCTGCAACCTGGAATTACCTGATACTCTGTTTGAAACAATTTTGTATTATGAATTGCTTTTGTAGACCTCTTTCACTGCACCGACCCCTGACCGTGTGCATTTATTTTAAGAAGGAAATGTAAAGTATGCTTGTGATACTGAACTATTTCAACTCTCATTCTGTTTACAGTGTTTCAGTCTCAGCCATGCCAAACAAAAAGAATAATAAAATACCAGATCCTGTGGTGCTTACTCAGGCAAAATTTCAACTGGAGGTGGCAGCAGTTCTGCCTGGGTAAGGACAGCAGGATTATGCCCAAGGTTAAAGCAAATGAAAACTGATACTTTGGAAAAGAAGAAAAAAGTTATTAGCTGTTTCCTGTAAAATAAGATCTTACTTTTTCTCTTTTTCAGATTCTGGTGGGTTCCAGCTTAGGTGGATGGTTGATGCTGCATGCTGCGATAGCACGCCCAGACAAAGTAGCTGCTCTAGTTGGGGTAGCTGTAGCAGCAGACCATCTTGTAACAACTTTCAGGAAGCTTCCCATTGAGGTAAATGTCGATGGTTGGGTTTTGTGCAATCTAAAAATTTATCAGGCATGTAAGAGATGTGGCTGTTTAAACTGTGTTTTTCCTCCCAAGTGTGCTGGTAACGTTTCTGTGCCTCATGGTGGAGGTAATCTGAACATTTACCTTACTCTAAAAGTCTATAGGATACTGTGCTTCTAGCAGGAAGCTATTGTGAGCTCTACTTTGGATGTGTTTCTATTACTGTGGCATATAGGATGTGAAGTCAGATCCCTGCTGTTCAGCAGTCCATTAAATTTCAGTGTTGAATATCTTAAATTTGCATTCAAATTGGGTCCTTGTGCTTTCAAGGATGGAGAAGTGGCTGCTAAAGTAATTGAGATGACATTGGGTGAGATGAATCCATGTAGAAGGGGAAGCCTTCAGATCAGCATGCTTGTGAAGACTGTGATTTAAGTGGTAGAAACTATCCGAGTTACTGGCTTGATGATGATATGTCCAGTCATCAGGAAAGAAAATCAGGTGTTACACTATTTGACAAATGAACTTGGAAATAAATAACTCATACTTTAGATTAATTAAAATATTTTCCTGGTGTGTGTGTGCTTTTTTTGTGGTGCTTATTTTGTTGTTTGGAGTTTTTTGGTAAGGCAGTGTGTAGTGTCAGTATTGCTACTTCAGGCTAAGGTAAGATTCTGGAAATACAGTATTTGGACCCAACTGTTGTGACAGAAAGTGAAAAGTGCTATCACTGGAAAATTCCTTTTTCCCAGGGTTCTCCTTGTTTGAGGTTCAGTGAGCTGATTGACGCCAGAGAGACTGACTGCTTATCGTGGCTATACATCTTTTTCTTTCTGATAGATTCTGGATGAGGAACTTCATTTCATTGACAAACACTAACTATATAAATGTGCAGGAGAGACAGAGTAGCTCTTGTGACATGGTAGGGGTTTTGTCTTCTCAGATGCTAGAAGGCAAACAGGAATATGCCCTCTCTGCTAATAAAAATAGACAAAGTGAAGTTTTAGGCCTGGGGAAGTTCTGCTGCATTTAGAACAGAAATAAGTTGAGGAGCTCTGAGGAACTTGTAACATCTCTCTTGTCTGTTCTTTGCTCTCTCTCTTTTTTTTTTTTTATAGGCACAAAAAGAAATAGAAGATAAAGGTGAATGGAAGTATCCAACAAAGCATAATGAGGAAGGGTACTACTCCTTGACATACAGCTTTGTCAGAGAAGCAGAAAACCACTGTGTGCTCAACAGCCCCATTCCGGTGACGTGTCCCGTGCGGCTCATTCACGGCATGAGGGACGGCGATGTCCCCTGGCAGATCTCCATGCAGGTGGCCGACCGTGTTCTGAGCAAGGATGTGGATGTCATCCTCCGCAAGACGGGCCAGCACCGGATGAGTGACAAGGAAGACACAAAGCTGCTTGTGAACACCGTTGATGATTTAATAGACAAGCTGGCAACGTTGGCGTAAGCTCTGGAGTAGCGTGAACCCTACACCGACTCTTCTCCATGAGTAGCAGAAACTGTGTTCTTAACAAGATGCCAGGCCTGTGACTGTCACAGTAGGAATTGAGCTTTATCTGCTGTTTTATTACCTCTGTTTAGTAAATACAGGTGTTTTATTAATGCTGCATTTGCACAGACAATCCAAAAATGTCAAGGAATGCTGCTGTTGGGTTCAGAACCTCTCCTTCACCACTTAAACCTTTTTTTTCACAAGCTTCCTATACTTTTATACTGAAATGTTGACCCATTTTTGTTAGTGTTGGCCCATATAATAAAACTTTTAATTTCCAGTGTCTCTGACACCTCTTCAGTGGTGTCCTTTTGCTGTAACGTTCTTGTATCTTGTGTCTGAAACTGTGTGTGCACGGCAAAATACAACAGGGGGCTTTACTAAAGTTGTTGCTGTTAGAAAAAACAAATAAACAGGTTTCAGAAATTACTATATTGTTCTTAGCACTGATAAAATTGAAAAGTGGAAGGCACACCCTGATGGTGTGCTTGGGGTACTACAGAAGGAAGAGGGTAACTTCTGAAAACCGTAGAACATTGCTGCCTCTGTTCTGTGACCTGAGAACTGCTGATGATTTGGAATAGCATCTTCCAGAGTTAGGAGGCACAGGATTGCAAGCCTGGAAACTTGTAACTGAAATTTGATAATTGGATAAATCTTATAAGATGAATCCTTGGAATTTAGTAGTAGATGGATTTAATTGCAAATGTTGACTATTACCTGTTTCATGTCCAAAATCATGATGCCGTTCATACATGAGAGGGACCTGCTTAAGGGAGAGGCTGGGATTCGTTCGGCATGGCCTTAATATGAAACATCAGTAAAAGTACACAGCGGTTTCTGGCTTTGCTATATTAAGTAGTAAATGGCATCAGTCTTGCTGCTATAAAAGACTAAAGCTCTTGAGGGGTAAGGTATTTGTAGAGGGTTTGTTGCTTTCCGTGTTAGCATTGCTGGAAGTAATGCACTGTCAGTGTCAGTATGTTGTGTAGAGCTTTGCTGAGATAGTGGTTTGTGATTTAAGAAAACCCAAACAAAACGAAACTCCTATATTTCAGGTGATTTCCTGTGAAGTAAAGTTTTATTTGGGTTTCAGTACTGCAAAAACAGAAGCTGCTGAGATGTAAGCACTTTGAATTCTTGTAAAAAAGATGTCTCTAGTTTAGTTACAAAACTAATTCAAGTGTACCAATTACCTAATTAAATTAATGTAGCTCAGCATACTTGTTTGAGGACTTAAAACAGTCCATGAAATCTTGCCTCCACGTGATTCTGGAGTAGACTTTTGTGTCTCTGAATATGCAATTTGCTTCCTGAAGCTTTAGAACCTTTTGAATGTGTATTTTACTTTTGAGAAAAATTAATCCACTTTATGCAAACTGCTCAGCCACTTCCATTCCTGAAGATTGGGCTGTGTTCATTGTCATCTTTATATGAAACAATGACTTGCATCTGATAAAACCAGAAAAATAGGTTTTCTGAGTTTTAAACAGTCAAATCAAATTTAAGTTACTTCTAAACTTTCTGCTCTTAGTTTACACACAATTTTCTAATCTGCTTTGTCACATGTTTTGGTTTTTGTTTCTTAATGGAAGAAAAAGTTGAAAAGTGTGCTGTGCTATTTCCAATATTAATTAAGGCCCGAAGTTACCCATTGTGATAGGTTGTGATAGACTTTTTTTTCACATGTATTAAACTTACTTCAGTGACTGAAATGTTTGGAGCTCTTTTTTTTTGACTCCTGAGTTACACCTACAACCGTTCGATTGAAGGGTCGTGTTTGAGAAGGGGAGAAGTCTTCAAATGTCTGCATAAACTGCAGCTGTGTGTTTCCCTTGAAAGAATTGCATTGTGTTCATTCAAAGCTTCACCTTAGCCTTTATTAAATAATTGATATTTCATGGGCAAGGTCTTTTTGTTGCTATGCCTTGGAGCAAGATAGCTGAAAACAAATGTGAAAGGGAGCGGTTGTGTGAGTGGTTTTCAGGGGGTTTTTTGTTTGATGGTGTTTTTTTGGGTGGTTGTTTTTCACCCATTATTCTGCTGTAACAACATTAGGTGGAAAAAGGCAGCATAATGGAGCTGACACCATTGTTGAGGGCACAGAAGTGCAGCATCAGTTGCTCAAACCCCACCTTTACTGAAACTTAATCCAAGGGGAGTGGTTTGGGGTTTTTTTGTATGCTACTTGTTTTGTAATTCTCTCTCTTCTCTGCTTGCTAAGTGGAAATTAGTGGTAGTGTTTACATTTACAGGTACACCCAAAATTTGCTATATACCGTGTAAACGCAAAGGCAGAGATGATACTCTCCTTATACAGGGACTGTGGTGCAGACAGGACTTTGAGGTTCAGTGAGTGCTAGTGCCCTCTTCTCTTTGTGTGCACGGAGTGATTTCTGCCTTCAGTCTGTATTCCCCAGACGTGAAGGGGTGGCTTTGGGGCAGACCTTAATGCAGACAAACTGTAGTTTGCCACAGTAGTTCCACAGGTGTTTCTCTTGCCAAGCACAGCATTTTCCTTGTACTCACGGTGGAAGTTACCAGCGCTTTGATTACTGTCAAGTTGGTGTGTTCACATGCTGAAAAACAGAGGATAGGTGCTAACCAGGGAGATTTACATCATACCAGTGACGAGCTTCTGACCTATCAGGCAGTTTTTGGCAATCAGGAGTAATGCAGTACTCACATGCTACAGTGTCATTCTGATTTTACTTGGTGCTGTGTTTCGTTCCCCTGGTTAATGCCTGCGGCATCTTTTTCATCTTTGTCAGTAGATGCCTAGAGAGTGAATTACCTTCACTATATGTCATGTTTACAACCAGGTATTTCTTTCCTCTGTAGAAAAATGTGTTAAACTAGGGTAGTACATATTTGGAAAGCTCTGCATGGTGCAAATTTTTAAAATCCCTTACAGTGAATTCTTACATTCTGCTTTTCTTATATTTTTTTTTTTTACAGGCTTAGAATTTGCTGCCAAATATGAATTGTTTTGCGAATATGTAACATACATTTTGTAAGTAATAATCTGGATTAGCAACAAACGATCGGTGTCTTTTATGGTTCCAAATTTACTAACGCTATCTTGTGGTACCCAGGGTGTTGGTTGTCTATGAATACCTTAATCTACACGTAGTATTTTCAGTAGCACTCCTGTCTTAAGTTGTTAGCATTCTCTTTGTCTTTCACTTTTGGCAGGTTTCTGGGCTCAGGGAGGAGTCGCAGCTGACACCGCTGTGGCAGCACAAGGAAGCTCTCAACACGTAATCCAGCCGCTCGGCTGCCCTGCCCGTGGCCTTGGTTCTGGTCAAAGGCTACTGACCAGCTGACTGAGCGCCTCGAGGTATTTATCTCCTGTGTAAGGTGTAAACTACACAAGGTGAACTCCCGTGACTAAGTAACAAAAAGCTTTTATAGCTAGGCGGGAAGCTTGATTAGTCTATTACATCAAAGAAGCAGGTAATTGTTAAAAAGAAACAGAAGCGTTACCAGCTGACCTCAGCTGTCCCTAGTCCTTACCAGCCTTTTTGTTTCAGATCTGTTGCAAAATCAAACTCCTTAAGACTTAACTTGTGAAACAAACTATTCTGCCTTCTAAAAAGGAAGAAATTGGCGAGGCATGCTTTCCTGTGTTTGGGGTTTAACTCTGCAGTGGACCAGCATGCTTTTCAAAGGAGTCTCTAAAGCTTATTTAGCTTGTTTCCTAATAAACAAGTGCTCTTATTCTATGTTGAGCTGTGTTAATGCGGGCTTTGTTTGCCTTTTTATGTCATTTTGTCAAGGATTCTACTTGTTCTGTGTCACACACTTTAGTTTGTTGTGGTTTTTTTGAGTATTAAGTGTTTCATGTAGTTTCAGTTTAGCTAACTTACTTTCTCTTGCATCAACACTGAACACAAACAAAGCAGCGTTCACAAAAGGAGCCTAGCTGGATAGGCCTCAGAAGAGCTGCCTCCTGCTGTTCCATTTTTATGTTAATTTTGATTACATGCTCTCTCTGACACTTATTCAGCGGGGCTAAGAGATTTATGGTGCCATAGTTTTCATATCAAATTAAAACACGCTTAGAGAGAAACTTTGAACCAGCTACGTGTCTGAGCTGCTCACATTTTCAATGCTGTAGTCATACTGTTCTACAGAGTTTCAGCATTTTCTCTGAACCGGTGCCTTGGTCAGAGACACTACATTAGGTCTGCGCTTGTCATTTCTCCTTGGCCCCTAACCCTTCCTTCCTGGGGGAAGAAACCCCAACAAAAAACAAACAGGTGGGAGAAAACAAATCGTGTCCTGGGGAGAAACGAGGAATAATGACTTCCTTGTTTTTAAGTTAACTCAGTTGTGCTATTACAGAGAAGCCTGCTTTACCCTTTCAGAGTTGGGTTGGGTTTTTTTAATAAGTGCTAAAAAACGTTAAAGGCTTCCTTGGAAATAGAAGAAGGTTACATATTTCACCTGTCTCTAAGATCAGCGGTCTCTGCTTTGAGCTGATGTACAAATGCAGTCAGATGTGTGGGAATGTAGAATTTCACTAAAGCTTGATGAGAGTTCAACAACTGTGCAAGGAACACATACAGAAATACCAAAAATCAGTGCACACCATGCCTGTCTACCCTTGGGCTCAAGCCCAGTAAGGACAAGAAAGGCAGAGGGATCTCAAGCTATTCTGTTTAGTAGCAGGCAGCTCGCTTCCATGCATGGGTTTAATGCCACTGTGCATGTTGCTTTTCTCCTGGCAGGTGTTTTCTAGGGAAAGACATTCCTGTGATGGTTGGGAAGAAGAGACAGAGATGAGGGACAAAAGTATACTACTCAGGTCAGTTTATGTAGCTAAGATTTACTTAGTGACTGTAGGACCTCATTTATCTTCAATACATATTTGCCTAGAAGAGAAGACTGTTAGTTACAGCCTTGGCCATGGTATTCATAAATCTAAATTACAGGATTATTGCAGTCTAGTTGCCTTGTATTTCTCTTTCAAGTCCTGCATGTGTGTGTTACATGGTCCAGTGGTTCTATTCCACTAAAGAGAAATGGGGATCCTCCATATGATGCCATAACCATAGCACGTGATACCGCTCTCAAGCGAGGAATAGGCATGTTCTCAGCCATCAGCCTGCTACAGTGACTTGTTTTGTGTTTGGCAAGGAACTTTGGCTAGCTCTGCATTTGGAATGAAAAGCAAATGACAGCTGCTAAAACTTCAGTCGCTTGGTTCTGAAACTGAAATGTTTCTAGGCTAGCACATGAAAGGTTGTGTTCTTTTTGGGCCTTCTGACCTGCTCCATGTTGTCCACTTGCCTCCCACGTGGCAACATGAGAAGGTCACTGCTGCCTGTCAGGGTGGAAGCAGGTGCTCCTAGCTGTGACAGAGGTATGCTGAACAGTAGCACGCTTAAAGGTTGGAGTGATGTAAATCGCCTGCCCAGACTTTGGTCCTGGAAGAGCAATCCCTGAAGGACACGGCCTGCCTGGGATCGGGTCTGGGCCTTAGGAGAATCCTCTCCTCGGCTTCCATGTTGAGTGGGGTTTGCTGGCAAATGTGTGTCAGGGGTGCTCGTCCTTAGGACAGTAACTCAGGAAAGTGTTCCTAACAGAGAAGCTAATGCCTGATCATAAGGAGAAGCATTTAGTGAGGGGATTTGTTCTTCTTTCTTTGTAAATCTTACTGTCTGTTTTGGCCTATGTTTCAGTAAAATAAAGACGTTACTACTTTTCTGTTCTTGTGGTAAATGTGCATTGCAATGTGCAATTTTCAAACTGAGCTAGTTCTCAGATGGGATTGTTTTTGTTGGTATGATGAAATGCTTTGGCTTTCCTTCAAGGAGTCTGTCAGTGCAGCACAAAATGTAAAAGACACTGAGAATTAAAATGCCCAGTTTACTTCCTAGGTCATCCTGAGTATCAGGAACGCTGGAAGTTATATCCACAGGAGTTGGTTTCCAGTGGTAGGTGGTAAGTGGTTCTGCTGGCAAGCTGCCTGGAAGGTGGTCCCCCAGTTCTTGTATCTCTGCCACCTGGTTTGCACAGTTAAAAAGATGGCAGTATTCCAGGAGCTGCTTCTCTCCTCTCCACCCCCCCTAGTCTAATGGTCTTGTGTAGAACGTCGTCCAGGTACCTTATGACAAAGCAACACCATGATTAAAGCTGAGCAGGTCTGCAGAGCACTTCCCTGGCCTTGCAGCTCTCTGAAAACGCCCTGTATTTGCACTGAGCTTGTATTGAGCCTTTGTGTCCTCTCTGCAACTCTAGAAATGACATCATGTCATAGGCATATATGCAAGGACCATCTTTCAACAGCCCTTCAGAAGCTTCCTTGTGAATGGGCATGCTGGGAACTGTTTTACAGCTTTGGAGAATTTGATGGGTTTTTTAATTTTCTTTTTTTTTAAACTTAGTTATGAAAGGTCTGTAATTACAGTGACAGACCTGGGAAATAGAGCCCGGACTCCCCAGATATTCTAATTGCTGGAGAGGTTTGCCTGATGGGAATTGACCCAGCATACTTTGAAGACAGTGCTTTGGGATGGCTGGAATACCAGGCTCTGTCTAAGGAGTGAAGTGCTACACAGCAAATCTAACAAAGGAGAAGGGTTGTTCTGTAGCAGGGTAAGTTCTACTTTTCTCTCTTGTCTCCCAGTTGGAAGACATTGGAAGCTATCAAGTTCCCCTGGATCTAAATGTGGGTATTGAGCTAATTAGTGTTGGGTTTGTTGTTGGCAGCATTTGTCTATACATTTACAAATATTTTTAAATGTATAGGGTAATACTGTGATTATCTGAAAGCATAAGAAGAGCCGTAGCACACACAGGCATGAAATCCCACTTGAACAATTCAAGCTTCATCTCTGTTTTTAGTCCTAAGCTTCAATCTGGTGTTACTAAGGAAAAAAAGAGGACAAAATCCATCAGAAACAGTGGGTGAAGTGTTCTGGTAGTACCTTTGCTGCTGAAAACCTGCCACTTTCTTCCACATCCCATTTCTAACCATCAGGTTTAAGTATGCCTGGGTGGGTCTAACAGAATGAGCTTAAGTTCTTCTTTGCTTTGTAGCCACCTGTGCTTGCCATTCCTTAACTTCTGGTTTTGGTGAGCTAAGCAGGTAATCCTTCTGAAGCAACTCCTGTAAAGGCTCTAATCTTCAGTCCTCTGGTTACTGGAGTAACTATTGGAATTTACTTCATTCTTTCAACGCTGTTTCTGGAGGGTGACTGTCAGGACTGGCTGTGGTATTCCCGTTGCTGCTGCACCTCCCACGTTTTATCCCACCAAGCCCTTCAATCACAGTGTCTGTGCACACCTGCTTATCTTCCATCACCCTCTGCTTTCTATTTTAACATCTGCTGCTTCATAGGGCAGAGTGCTATGTTCTGAAAAGCGCTTTTCTGACAGTGGCCAGACTTTGGCTGCCATGAGACACATTTTTGCCAGCTTTGAGCTAGACTGCTTTCAAGGAGTTTATCATTTTCTCTATCATTTTCTCTATTGTTCACATGAGCTGGGATCTCCTTAGGAATTTGGGCTTTTTTTCTGACTTCCAATAGCATATTAAATAGTTCAGGGCTGGGAACACATACAAATACACATGATCATTAATGATTTTTCAATTAAGGTCATATTATAGGACCTACTAGTTAGCCAGCTTCAATGTCTTTAATGTGTCACGTTGGCTTGGAGTCAGTTTAGCTCCCTAATCACCGTGTCGTGCCGCAGCCAACTCTGTGTTACAGAGCTTTTAGTAAATTGCCTCAACACTGCTGCTTAAAAAAATAAACTCATCCTTCTGTTTTTCCCAGGATTGATGGCACAGAAGCAAGCTGATGATTTGATTACTCATACTTTGGAAATATTGGGGGGGGAGGGCTGGCATTTTTCCAATCCTCTGCAGCTTTCCTGGTGTTCAGAGCCTTATTAAAAATTTATATTGATGGACAAGCTTGCTGTTCAGCTTTCACAGTATGGAATGGTCCCTGGAGAACAGGTTGCATAGCCAACATCTGTGAAGGAGGAGACCTCTGCTCTACAGCTTAGGAGAGTTAAATTACCCATCCCTGCCCCACAAGTTTGGAAATGGGGTCAGAGCCTGATACAAAGGTAGGTGGCTTACAGGAAGTCCCATTGCTGGTGAGTCCTGAACACCCCGCTGTGAACCGAAACAGCCAAGCAAACTGGGGAGCTCCCTTCTGAACAGAAGAATGGAGAAAAGTCTGTGGGACTGGCTAGGGCATGCAAGGCCTGGCCCTTAACAGCTGATGGAGGGAGGGATGTCACATTCATCTGCCACCTTCTACAGCTGCAGCTGCAGTTTGCCCCTCCCTGATCTCCAGCCTTGGTTTGCAGCCCTGGCTCCTGGGCTTTGCTTGGCCTTCAGCAGCGTGTTCGCTGGGAGAGAAAGCGCTCCAGTGGTGGCCCTGTCACTTAGCGTGCTCTGAGTTATGTAATCATGTATTTCATGGGGCTTTAAGGCTACCAGTGCAAAGAAGGAGAAAGCACTAAATGAAATAACTCTGGAGGACAACAGTGAATTGGGTCAGCTATTAAATTTTTCATCTCTTGAGTCTGCTGGAGCCCAGCAGCATCTGAAGCAGTATAAATATGGGAATTCGTGATCTTAAAATGAGAAAGTAATGGATGAAGAGGCCATTATGAGAGATATATATAAGGAGCTGTATTCCTCCTTCTCCCTCCCTTCTTTTTTTTTCTTTAATGCAGCAGGAGGACTTTTGTTGGCAAAGCTGATTGTGTATCCACATCAGGTTTATCAACCTCTTTTTATATCAGGCTGAACGTGAATCATTTGCCAGAAGCCCTACCATAGCGGGGTAGGTAACACAGCATGGATGAAAGCCATTGGACAAAGCCAGGTGCAACTCAGGAGCAAAATTATTTTATTTAGTAGAAGATAAATCAGTACAAATGAGACCAGAAGAGAAGTCTCCTAACTCTCCTTTTCTCCTCCCACCACTGCAATGATACAATCAAAATTTAAATTACAGGCATGGGCGTAGCTCCCTTGCTGCCACTGGAGGTGTGCAGACTCATGCCAGCAGAAAATAGGATCCTTCTACTTTATAGGAGGCTTGCAAGTTTGTGGTGATTTCTCCTCATTCGCAGCAGTTCGGGTTGCTTTCTCAGGACACTACTGCACTATTGGATAGGCTAGCATACACTAATGATAGGGTTATAACGTTCTCCTCCCTTGACTTTTCATCCTGTTGTCCCCTTTTTGAAACTTTTTATCAGCAAATATCAGAGGAGGAATTCTTTTTCTCACTGTAAGCCTGTTATTGCCGTGGCACACAGCAGGGAAGAAGCTTTTGCTTCTGCTCCGTGATTAAAAACAGGAGATGTGTAGTGATTTGTTACCTTTGTTTCACAGCGTGAGGTCCTTGTACTTGTAATTTCTCACTGCCTGGCAGGGGGGATGCTTCCTGCATTTTGGGGCGATGCAGGCTGGGTGGAGCAGAGCTGAGCCTGTAGTGTGAGCAGCGCGAGGCTGAGGAAGCAGGGATGGAAACAGGCTGCAGATGGGCGAGATAAACAGGATCCCCCGGCTGTGGCTGAGTAGGCAGGCCTCTTTAATGGCTCTTAGCAACGCCCCTGCTTTGACCCTCCTCATATGTGAGGAAAATCAAATCAATACACTGTTCTTCAAACCACGATGCTGCAGCAGCAGCAGGGCATTGTGGCAGCCTTCGGCTCTTAAATTCATCACCGCTCTTCAGTTTGCTGCTCTCTGGATACCCCTCCCTGCGTCTCTGCTGAGGAAGATCCTGACTGCATCTTTAATCGGATTGCTTGAGCTCCCATGTACAGCCTCCTTCTTATTAGCAAGTATTAGGTAGGCAATTTTAAAGTGCTTTTTGGATTTGCAGGCAGCTTTAACGTTGATCTGAGAACTCTATTGTATTCTCTGTAAACACAGCAGAAGCCTTTCCTTAAAAACTACTCTGTTTTAAATCTGGCTTTTTTTCTGGTTCTGTGGTTAGGCAGGGGGTGGGGGTGGCGGGATTTTCTGGTTTTTTCTTTCTTTTAAAAAAACAGCTATCTTGTCGCTGATTTGTGCTTTTGGAAAAGGATATTCCCTCCTTGATCCCTCCCCTGTTCTGCAGAACAGCTAGCTATAACCGGTGCCATACAGTGACTTTCAGTGTTGATGAACATCTGTTCAACTGTCTAACGTGTAGGGCAGGCTGCTCACTCTCCTGTTCTTTAATTTTCTGCTGTGTACCTCTAAGCTGCAGATCAGGACTCTACCCACTAGAGAAGTTCTGCTTTGGTGCCAGTGATGGCTAACAGAGGACCAAGCTATGGCTTAAGCCGAGAAGTTCAGGAGAAGATTGAACAGAAATATGACCCGGAGTTAGAGTCTAGGCTGGTGAACTGGATTATCGTACAGTGTGGAGAGCAGATAGAGCACCCTCCTCCTGGAAGGCAACATTTTCAGACCTGGTTGATGGATGGAACGGTAAGTGTTCTGTCCAGTTACATACTTGCATGTGTTTGGATGCACAGTGTCCTTATTTTCTGTCTTCATCTAGCTAAATCAGTCCAAGCTCCTGGCCAGTGCAAAAATATATATCTTAGCTTCTGATTTATTTCCTTTTGACCAGAAATCTTAATTTCAGAAGATAATTATTATACTAGTGCAGTGGGATTAGTACAGTACTTATGATTCTTATGAGTCATGGATGTTATATATGAGTATGACTCATTCCTTCAGCACCTTTTCTCATACAGTTTAAATGAGATCTGTTTCAAAATCAGATGTATACTTTTCACTTTAAGAAATAATCAGTGTTGACAGGGAAAGGTGAAGAGATTCAGAAAAATTGAAGGACTGGATTATGTCATCACTGTTTTCTTCTTGGCAGTAGTCCCCTAGCTAAAACATTGTATTCCATTGGTTTGTTGAACAACAAGCAGATGCTGCTGTTTGCAGCGGGCTGTCAGAATACGCTGGTCGTTGACTCTCTGCCAAAGTGACTTTAACAATATTTCAATTGACATTGCTTATTTTTTTGGCTCGGGCATGTGGCTTCTCTGTCAGTTGTTATATAACCTTGATCAGTGATTGCTGTGTTGTTTCCAGCAGATTAGGATTTATATGGTCAGGCTATTGCCATCAGTTAATGAAAGCTTTAATGCATTTCTAATATACTTTGATTATTGTCAACTTACATCTTTGTTTTTGATTGAAGAAATTCTGTCCCTGACACAAACTTGCCAGGTCAAAAGCATTTTGCAGCATGGTTTCATGTGCAGAAATTGCCTTCTAGTTTGGTGACTGCTTTCTAATTTTGTCTCTGTATTTATCTCTCAGCTGTTATGCAAGTTAATAAACAGTTTGCATCCAAAGGGAAATGAGCCCATTGCAAAGATCTCTGAATCAAAAATGGCTTTCAAGCAGATGGAACAAATTTCTCAGTTCTTAAAAGCTGCTGAAATCTACGGAGTAAGAACAACAGATATTTTCCAGACAGTGGATTTATGGGAAGGTAAAAATAATAAACTGGAAGTCAGCTTGCAGTCTTCATTTTACTTTGCTTTGATGTGTTGTAATGGTACGTTTTGTCTAAGGCATATTCTCTAATGTAATTATCTTTTGTTTCTGTTTGCCTTACCTCATTACCCTGCTCTTCCTGCGGTGCATTATCTCCTCTGAGGGATTTATATTGCCCTGAGGGCATAACGGAGCTCATGTGTTATCCAAAAGCCCATCATTCTCTTAGAAATCCACAGACCTAATAAAAGAAGTGTTCTCTATGCTAATTATTTCCAAGTAAATAGCTTCTAATAGCAAAGATGAAACCTCCTTATTTTCTGGTGAAGAGATTTTATTGCAGTTTTCAAATTATAAGCAAGGCTTAAATTAGAGCTATAAAATGCATTCCCAGGAGCACATATGCCTCCCTGGAGCTTAGGAGGGCTCCTTTATGATCAGCAAGAAGCACAACTCTCTGCTAACGCTGTGTTAGCTGAGCATATCTCTAAGGGTGCAGTCTTTTTAGAGAGGTCACTACGGCAACAGCAAAAAATAAAATTTTCAGGGTGTCTTTGTGGTTTTGCAGTAACCCAGGTGGAGGCTATCTCTGTCCCATGCTGGAAGTGGAAGCTGCTTTTTCTAGTTGCTGAAGAGCTGAGTCATTTGTGCTGGTTTTGTGTAGCTGGCTTTGCTCATTTCTGCAGTGATGTGTCTCTTCCTGGTGCTCTAACCAAACGCACTGTCTATCCATCCGGCACCTCTCCGGGCAAGGTGATGCAAGGTACTTTGTGTAAGGGCTCAAAACAAGGACACAGCTGCCGGGTAGTGAAAGGGCCAGAGAGCTGTCCTGAGAATGTAACAGCAGAAAGAGGAAAGCAATCCGTTGAGAAGGCTGGTTTGTGTAGGAATACACATGGAGTGAAAAAAGCCATGCCTGTTTTCAGGCTGTTGGGATACTTGGAAGAGATCACTCTTCTGAAGGACAATTCAAGGTGCAGAAGACTAGGAAGCTGTTTGTTAGGAGGGAGGATAGCGAGAGTTAGTGAGATCTGTGATGTTCTCAGGGTACCAGATTGGCTTGACAAATCCTACCTTTGGCCACAAGGGCCAGATTGTTTCTTCCAGTTCAGTCTCTTGTGTTTCATCCAATCTACCTTTAAATGTCTTAAATTAAGGCACTTTCAGTTCCCTGGAGTAATCACACACCCCCACCCCCAGCCTAGCAGGCTGTCTAAATAGAAGCTCCATCTATCTTGTAAGGGATGGTAACAGCTCATTTCAGATGCTGTTCTTTGCAGTCTTTTGCATCTCATAATGGCTTCACACCATGCAAATGAAAGTAGGGTAGGATGAAAAGGACTTGCTTTGAAGACAAAAAGCTCCTAATGATGGTGGCACTTCCCTCATTTTTCTCCCTTTCACTTATCCCCTTTTCCCAATAGATGCAAGGATAAAGCTAGTAACTTCCACAGGACAGGACATCAAAACAACACTTGAAACCTAGGAGGGAGACATACAAGATTTTTCTCTACTGTTATTTTAAGACTTCCCAAAACTAATCTGTCTCCTCATTTTCCCACTCCCTTTCCACCCCTCCTGCTGCTCATTTCAGTGCTGAGATGAAACAGTATGTCTCTCCAGCCGTGACTCACTGCAGGCTTTTTATGTCTCACCATAACTCTGACCTCTAGCATCTGCACTGCTTCAGGGCTGCGCCGCCTGGACCTGGATGCATTAGCTGGACAGAAGGGCAGTCTCTCTTTCACTACTTTGTAATTGCAGCACTCCCACACTTCAGGCTATAACCTCTTTAGAAAGAGATGAGATGTCAGTGTGTGTTTATAGGCAAAGTGTGACTGAAAAACAGCTTTTCTCTGACACTAATTGTTTTCCGAGGGCTTTTGCTCAGAAATTCTTGGTAATGATTAATGAAAATGTTTTAGGATGTAATCTGCTCTTGACTGTTTCAAACTCACTTGGTCCATCTGGTGCGTTTTTCTTCATCTCTCCAACTTCTTGGTCCAAGAGAAGCATCGCCTCTCTTTTGGTCCTTTCTTACATAAATGTACCGTGCTGTGCAGCTTTCTCTAATCCATGCCCAAGATAGTATCTTCACTGTTTTTTACAGGTACCTCTCTGGTATGTTTCCAGGCAGGCAAGAGGCAGCTGTATCCCCGGGGTGCTTGTTCAGCCTTCACAAAACAGTATTTGAGGAATGCAGAGCACTTCTCCATCTTTGGGTCTGGATGGGGAATGCAGCCTTCCAGCCAGGTTTCCCCCAAAGAGAAAGGCTTAGCGTAAGAAGCGAGCAGAGTGACCTTTCCTGCTTGTACAGGCAGTGCCAAGATCCTCTACAGGGCTGAGCTGTTCACAGCACACTGCAGAGGACGCGGGAGATGTGGAAGAAATGCTGCCGGCTGGGTCCGGGGAGCCTGAGGCTGGGGGCCAGGCAGGCAGGCAGGCAGCCCACGTGGCTGTCAATGAGGGGAAGGCACTGACCGCAATTTTCTGCAATGTCAGAGTCAAGCCCGACTTCAGAGGATGTGTTATGATCCCTTCTGCCAGGTGGCTGCAGTGGTAGATGGCTTCTTTCTCAGTGGAGATTTCAGATCTTTCATGGCCCTTTTTATTTTTATGCTGACCACCGAGCCCCTCGTATCCTTTGCTGGAAGAGGGCAAATGTCATAAGACCACATGGATTTGGGGTCTTCCCTCACCTGCAGCACCCCTCACGTGCAGCGAGAGGCTTGGCAAAGCAGGGCTGTGGCCTTGGCTTTGTTTTGTCATGTGGCACTTGGCTCCCACTTGGTCTGTTTTTCCCCTGCAGCGTCTCCCACTCGCCACTGACAAATAAAGCAGAGCTGAGTGGGGAGCGTGGGGGGGCTGCCAGATGGCTCTGTGAGGCTGATCATCATATTCTGCTACTGTCTTTTGTTTCTTCTTCTTTTTTCCCCTGCACTTGTGGTCGTTATTCAGCTCATTCACTTTTAAATCCTGCTTCACATCCCCCTTCATCCCAGTCAGTCACTGCACTCCTTGTTATACGGGAGGCATCCCAAGGACGCTGTATGTGGCATCTGTTACAGCATATGGTACATCTGCTGCTTCGGGGAGCGCTGAGTGTTCCTGCCTCGCACCCTTCCGTGCGCGCCTGTGTACGTGCGCCCCTGAGATGGCAGCTCCTCGGCTGCCCCCCTGTGCAAGGATCCCGTCTGATGCAGTTTGCCTCGGCAGACACGGCGGAAGGAGGGTTCTGGATGGGTGACAATTTGTTTTCCGAGCAGATAGGATTACTATAAACTTTAATAAGCTGTGTGACAGCCACAGTTGGAAGTTGCGAGACGCTTTCAGCTTCAGGGTGTCTTCATCACCTCAGCCAGTGTGCTGTGAATTTAGGTTTGCATGAGCCAAAGCCCCGAACTCCATGTGCCTGTAACGGGGGCGGTGCTTCGCCTAAACACAGAGCGGGCAGCGCTCGCGTCCCTCGCACCCCAGCGGGTCTGGGTGAGGTTCATTAGTGCTGGTCCACTGGAGCTGTTTCTGAAATCTAATCTGCTGCCATCACCATCATCACATCTCTAGTACCTCATGTTTTTGCGAGTTACTACTTCTCCTGAATGAAGAGCTTACAGTCAACCCCAGACCGGTTAACCTGATAAATTGTTCTAGGAAATAGGAAGGGGCTGGGAGAAAGGAAGCAGAGTCACAGAAACACTTAGGGAAGGATTTCAGAAGAAGGGAGGGGCAGAAGGCAGTTTTCCAACAGCTTACCTCCTTACACAGTTGGAAATACATGCTCCAATTCATTTTTGCTAGAAAGTTTTCCAGAAGTTATTGTGCCTGGGTTGGGTAATGAGCTGGGTAATGAGCTAACAGCCTGTGTGACTCTCTTATATTTATGTTTCCTGCCCTTTTTACACCAAGTGACAAAGAGCAGGGGAAGAACTAAGAAAAATTAATTAATTCTTTAAAAATTTCTGTGTCTCTTTTTTTTTTTTAATGTATTTATTATCCTAACTTTGGAAGGAGATATGATAGGAGGTTTGGAAGGAGTGGGATACCATTTTAAAATGCAAACCTCTATTGAAAATGAGCCTTATATTTCAAAAGTGCAAAGTGTTCTCTTAGAAACCTGGTGAATCTTAAGCTAGGTGGAAGGTGTACCTTTAAGCAAGTGACAGGCAGATTCACCCCTCTCAGTACAGGTAGGGTAGCTTATCACTTGGTAGGCCTTTGTGTTTGTGTTGTTTATAGAGGGAGCCTAAAGAACTAGGGATGACCAGATAGGTAACTTCTACTTGGCTAAAGATGAAATAAGCCCTGATTTTTTTGAACTGAGCTAACACAGGGAGGGAGAGAGTGGAAGGTTATTGGGCTGGATGGCAGGAACCAAAAGTATGGAACTTCAGAGCATCAGCTTTTGGCAGCCTGAGAAAGAAGGCCTGTAGGAAGGATCTGGGAGGTGCTTTGATGGATAGATTGGGAAGGACTGATGTGTTACCTGCACAGGACCTCCCCAGGACAGCCATGAGCTCTGTTAGTGTAGGGACTGACTGGGAAATGCCAGGAGTTAAATGGTGGGACCAGTTCCATCAGTTTACGGATAAAGAAACTGAGACACATTTACCACACTGTTCTTCAGCCACGTTTTACTGTCCTTTGTCTGCAGAAGTGATCCCGTGTTAGGAGAAAATTTTGCCAAAAGGATTATCTATAAGGACTTAAAATAGCGTGGAGGGAGGCATTAAAATAGCCAGAGGCCTGGAAAACTGGAAATGTCGAAATTGTTAAGTTTTGCCTTAACTTTGTCCCTTTGATGACTGGTAATAAGCTCTTGTGTGTCAGTACTTCCATTCCAGCAACTGTAAGATAGCACTTACAACGCTATTAATGCACTTCTTCAGGGGAGCTGTGGGAATTAGCTACTACATTGGATAAAAGTGTTTATTGGTGTGTCAAGCTCTTTGTTGTGCAAGGATTTCCTGTATTAATTTCACTGTCTGGCTTTCTAGGGAAGGACATGGCAGCAGTGCAGAGAACCTTAATGGCTCTAGGCAGTTTGGCTGTCACCAAGGATGACGGCTGCTACAAAGGGGATCCCTCCTGGTTTCACAGGTAAAGTCCAAAGCACGACTGCTCAGAGCTATCTTCCCCAGGAAGCTGGTAATACTGTCTGTCTTTAGGTTTTAAGGGAAGTTACTGGGAAAGGGAAGGGGAGGATCTTTCCAAGATTCTGTGTAATGGAGAGATTTTCCCTCCAGAGTCTAGAGGAGGGAAGCAAATACCCAACCGGGCAGTGACATTTTCTACCCTTCACTAGTTCCCAGCTTTATCACCATCACTGCTGGGCCATAGCTCGTCCATCTGAAGTTGCACCAGGGCTGCTGGAAAAGAGCTATGTGGGAGCTGTGACGTGCAGCCACGCTGCTGCCTTTTGTTACGTGGCCCCTCTCACTCCACCCGCCATGTTCCTCCTACCCTGGAGTTGTACCAGGACTAAAGAGCACATTGGCTGTGGCTCCGGGTCTGGCTTCCTCCTGGAGACACCCTTTTTGAAAGCTGTTGTATGCTGTGTTGGTGTGGACCTGTGGCATGTGTGGGGATGCTACTGGTAGCGCACACAGGGAGCAGTGTCCAGGTGCCTTTGCAGCACATCCATTTTGCTGCCCCAGGGGCTGTGCTGATCGCAGAAGAGGAGAAGTCATTTTCTTCCCCGCTAACATTATCCCTGACTCTCACTCCCTAGGTGGAGTGCAGTGATGCTTGGGGCATTCAGCCACCAGTTTTGATCACATTCATCTATTCACCAGCTTCAGCTAAGCCTCTATATCCATTTATGAAGGAAAGGGAACAAATCTGCATGGCAGCAGCCATGCAGGTTATGTGTGTCTAAAGGCAGGAAAAGTGTGCTTTTGCTTTGCATCAGGTGACAGAAAGACTAAGGAAGACATGAACAAGGTTCTCGTGGATGTCAGTGAACCCCCATATATTGACTATTTACTAAGCAAAGAGAAGGCATGAAGCCTCTTTCCATTTTTCATCAAACCAAAAATTATTTAATTTCTTAGTTATTTTTATTCTCTTGATGAGTACTGCTTATCTGTGAAGAGTTTGCTGACTTGGAGAAGCTGTTAATTTGCTCTAAATCTCCACTTGCTTTTGCTAGGGAGTCTGGGAAGCAGGGACTGGAGGAAAAGGAAATCCTCCCACAGTTTAGCCCTCCTGCCCCATGGGAGAGTGTGCCATCCAAGAGTCTTTCTTGTGCTGGAATATCTGAGGCATGTAAGGAAAAAGAGTGCTGGCTGTTTGCCTTTGGTTTCCTTGAAATTTCTGATGTCAAGGTGGGGTCAGCAAAAGCAGAGCAGACTTGGTTTGTCTTAAACCTGAGCTGATTTTAACTGAGGCTGAGGGAAATTTGAATTTCAGGTGAACAAGTGCAAACTGCTCTGCATTCTTTTATGAAATTAAACTAACTTAATACAGTCCACAAAGAGATTTGTATTTATTGAATATAATTGGGTTTAAAGCTCAAATCCAGTTACATGCTTTAATGTAAACCAGACATGAAATCACTATGGCCCAGACAGGCTTATTTGTTTTATGTAACTAACACAAAGCCCTACACGGAAAAATTAATTTTCATCTGGGCTCCTAATTGTGGGTGGAAACAGTTTTCACTGGCATAAATGAAGATGTGATCACCTCCCTTCTCCCCTGTCCTGCCCATACGGCTTGGATGTCAATCCAGATCTATTTCAGCCCCTGAAATAACATTTAATACTGACTCCCTTAAGGAAAACTGATGTTATTTCCGTATAGAAATAACACATGGCAGATCAGAAGTTGTTTTTGGAGTTGCTTACCCATCCGTTCAGGCAGACCAAGCCCCCTCACTGCCACCCAGCGATAGCCATGAGTCAGAGCTTTCAGGCTGAATCATAATCGCCTTAAGTTAAATTGAAAGAAGTCAAGATTAAATGGAATGAGAGTATCCATGCAGGGATCTGCAATGATTAAGATACCCCTGAACTTGAACTAAGCTGTTTAGATTTCCCCAGCCAGTGTCTCTCATTCCCAGGCCCACAAGGCCCACCAGGCCTGATTCCCCCTTCCCTGCATTCCCTAGGGAGGTTCATGGGCCCGTGGCTGTTAGCTATCTTACTGTTTGGCAAACTGGGGCCGAGTTGGCCCAGAAAATTATTAAATCTGCATGGTGGGCTCGATTGGAGGTAAGGGCGATGCCAGGTGATGGGAGGCAGGCCAAACAGGGTGAGAGGCACTGAGGGGAATGGACTTGCTATCACCCCTATTTCTACAGTCCCAGTTCAGGCCATCTCCACCAGGCTAAAAGCTGATCATGAATACATGTTGTTACCTGTAAGACCATCGTATGCTAAATGCAGTGTTTATGATGGTAAAATAAAACACTGTTAGATCCAAGCTGTATATGTAATCAACTTTGATTAGCATAGCCAGAGTTGCCTTTGCTCTTTTTATTCCTCCTTTCCACCACCCCCCCCCCCCACCCCGTTATTAGTTACTTTCCAACTTTCTGTGGAATTACCCCACAGCTGAAAATTCTAGGAGGAAAAAGAAAAAAATAATAGAAAGTATTCCTGGGATTTTCATTAAAATAAACGCAGACACAATCAACCTGAGATTCAATTAGGTAACAGGAGTAGTTCTACAAAAATCCTCTAGAGGAGACCCTGGCAGTAGATCGGTGCTGTGTAAGGGTCCTGGAAAAGATATTAAGCAGCATTGAGAGGGGGTTGCTTTCTGAGGCACCCACAGCTCTGCATCCCACCCTCCACCCTGGCCTGCTCTCTGGCAAGAGCTGTGGGGTATGAGAGCCTGGGTCAGGCTTTATATGTCCCCTTACTAGTCTGTACAGTAATGTTGGGGATCTGTTCTGAAAAATGACAGGTCAGTACTGGTTTTCTGTGGATCTTTCTCACCTTCCTGCCTCGCTGGGCTTTCATACAGATGTGGGTTCTCCTGCAATGTCCCACATAGCAAAGAATTTAAGTGCTTTTTTGGACTTGAGCCAGGGTGCTTAGCACAGTACAGAATCAGACCCTCACCAAGAGGATCATGTTGATGGTTTTCAATCACAACGGGCACCTAATCTAACATTCTCATCTAGTGGTGGGGTGGGGAGAAAAAGAGGAATTGTAACACGATGCCATATTGCAGGGTAACCTGATCGCAGGACAGACAGACACAGCAGGGAGAGATTGCACCTGGGTAGGAGTAGAGACTGGTTGATTGAAAGGCTCCCTCAGCCTGGGCCTCTGCGGATCCATAGGGCTTATCTGGCGGCAGCAGGCTGATCCTTCTCCCTTGTAAACGACTTGTTTTCCCCACAGCAAATAAATGAAAGATTAACTGAAGATAAACAGTTTCCAGTGATGCAGCCCAGTACAAACTTATGTGCTACTGCGCCACCACGTTGTCCCTCAGTGCTATTTTCAGGGAAAAGAGGCTTCTTTTGAAAATGCCAACAAAGGTTCATTGATCCAAAGAGCTTTTGAGATCAGGGATGCTGAACAAAAGTGGTCAGCATGTTTTGACAGAAGAGGAAGGACTTGACATACAGTTAAGACACAGGTGCAGAGGGCAGAGTCTGATGCTTAGAGGAGAGAGATCTGGAAATGGCATCAGAGCAATTGTTCTGTCCTGTGGCAGCCATCATCCCCTCTGCAAAAACGAGCGAGTTGCTTCTCCGTCCCTTTGTTTCTCCCGGTACATTCAGCTCTTTCTTACTCCGCTGACTGGAATTAAACCAATTTGTACTGTTGCTCTAGATGGATATCAGCTTGTAGTACAGCACAGGTAAGTGCCCCATTGATCAGGTCCCATGGACTTACAGCTGTTAAGAGCTATAGGGCTTCACACAAGTTAACCCTGTCACGAGTGTTATATACAGCGCTACATCAATATTTCACCTGTTGTAGGTGCTGGGAGGTACTGCAGTTGTAGGTGCTGGGAGGTACTGCAGTTGTAGGTGCTGGGAGGTACTGCAGTTGTAGGTGCTGGGAGGTACTGCACAGTTCTGGTGTAAACGCTACAGTGAAGGCCTGAAGCGGTGTAGGTTTGACTAGAGCCTTACTTGGAGCTGCAGGGAAGCCATTAGCCAGTCCAGCCCGTGCGATGGTGCAAATGAAATCTTGCATTACAAGGGGGGAGTGTCTGTCAGCATGAGCCAATTTCAAATCGCTTCTCGTGATCCTTTGGGTGTACGTGGAATGACGGGATGTCTGTGTGTTGCTTTTTGTGTGTGTTTCTGGACAGGAAAGCACAGCAGAATCGACGAGGATTTTCAGAAGAGCAGCTCCGCCAGGGGCAGAACGTTATAGGCCTTCAGATGGGCAGCAACAAGGGAGCGTCACAGTCGGGTATGACAGGCTATGGGATGCCCAGGCAGATTATCTAAAAGCACTGCTGTCTGTAGAGAAAACACTCCTTCTGCAGCATGGTCTGTTTAAAAAAAAAAAAAAAAGAAAAAAAAAGGCTCATTAGTTCCCTTTCTGCCTGGTTTTTGATAGTTAGCACTCTCTGAGGTTTGGGGTATTTTTTGTTTGGTTTGTTTTATTTGCAGCTGCCAGGGTTCATCTAGGAACTTGGGGTTCCGTGGTGGTGTGTGTCAGTTCACAGCACGTACGGACTGCTGCCTCCTACTTTTCACTTCTGAACTATGCAAAGACAATTATTCTGTATTAATTTATTTGCAAAGTGTTCTCTTCCACATTTGTCTCACACAGCACTTGTATTTCAACCAGTAATCTTGTTCTTCAATTCAGTGATGATATTGTTTGACCTAAGAATAAAGACAAATTAAAGACACCTCTTAGACTCGTTATTTAATGGAGGTTAAAGCAATTAAAGCCAAGGACCACAAGGTACAGTGCTGAGGAGTTGTTTTGAATGGTCCATCTGTCTTATCTCTAAACCCAGAGCCCTCTCTGAGTGACTCTCTGCTGTAGTGTTTACAGTCTGTGTTACATATTTAGTTTAGTGTTGGTCTAAGGGCACACCCACTGTATTTTCCTAAAAAGAAGAAGAAAAGATGTATAATCCATCAAGTCTGATCCTTGTAGTCCCACCCAGTTTGGCTCGGATTTCCCTTGACCAAGTGTGCTGGGCTGACTGCAGCTGGCAAGCTTGTGGCTCAAGATATAATCCATTTAATAGGGAAAACCAAAGCTGTGAAAACAAAGCAAAATAAGGAGTTAATTCACTGCTTCCCACTGGCAGGCAGACATTTAGCTGGACATTACCACAGACATGCCCACTTCCTCCTCCTGTTTCCCCTAAGCTTTTGTTGCTGACCAGGACACAGTATGTATGGAATATTCCTTTGGTCCATTGGGGTTGGCTGCCCCGGCTGGGTCCCACCTCACCTTCTTGCCCACTCCCAGCTGTGGGGACAGAATGAGAAAGGGGGGAAGACCTTGACACCGTGCAGGAGCTGTTTAGCAGTAGCCACCACGCTGGTGTGTCATCAGCACTGCTGTAGTCACAGATCCAAAGCTCAGCATCCTCTGGGCTGCAGGGCTGGTTGGATGTTACCTCCATCCCAGCCAGACCCGGCGCACCCAGCAGCCAGGTGAGTCTTCAAACTCAGGGAAATTTTCACCATGAAAGGACAATCTGTCAGAAGAGAGGGAGAAGAGGCTATGCCTCATGATAGTAGATACTAAAATGCTGCAGAACAGGTTGTGTTTTAAATGCAAAGGATGAAATAGAAAAAATTGTGCCAGAACGCTTCTGACCTGGACAATGCCCATAGTTAAAATTTAAATAATCTGTTCCGCTCCCATGTGATGGGTGGTTAATGTGGCTGGTAGCTCCTTTCAGGACAGTTTTACTGGAGAGTGGATAGAAGAACTGCTTGCTGGTGTAAGTCATCCGGCCACAGAAGCTTCCTAGAGCAGGTCACCAGCCAGCCAGCGCAGGTTGCCTCACGGCTGCGTGGCAGGTACGTGTGGGGGATGCACACTGTTTTCTCTGCAGAGATTTCTTTCTCTTGTTACTGCTTCACACACAAACCCCACTCACTTCTTGACAGGCAGGTAGGAAGGCAAACGTGGTAAGTGAACTCTGCTGCCTTTTCCTTTTTTTTAAATTCATGACATACTTCCAAGAAGGCCTGAAAACGTGGAACCTGGGAAGGTAACAAACGAAGGGTAATCTGTTCTGACAGCTGTCTGAATGACTACATACACAGGTAGGGGTGACTTCTCAGCCAGAACCTAGTGAGGCATGGTGGCAGCTAGTTGTCCACTGAGTAGCTCTGGAGCCAGTAACACACAGATTGATGTGGTTTCCAAAGTTTCTACCCCTGAGTAAACTGAAGGGATAGTTTCCCCCAGCTCAGATGCATCTCTGTCCTTCTGATGGGATGAGAATAACACCTCCCCACTTCAGTCAAGCTCTGCTGAAGCACTGTGGACCACTGCAAATGTGAAGAGACATGAAGGTCAAGCTATATGGTTGAGGCTGAGGGGATCTGCAGCAGCTGCCACTGAAAAGTTCCTGCCCCCACTTGTATCTCCTCTCATACCTGCCAGGGTGTCTTGGCTCCTCCGCTGTGCTTGTCAAGAACTTTTTTGTGTTTACTACCTATTTAGGGCTATTTTTCTGTTACATATGTGAATTAGCTCAGCAGAGGATCAGATGACCACACCAGATGGTGCATCTGGGGTAGAAGCTCACCTTTCAGCTGTGATGGGGCATTAGCTCAGTGCAAAGTATAACATGACTTCCCCCCAGATACTACATTAGGTGTAACATGAAGAGAATAGCACTTTGTCTTTCTAAAAGTAAAGAAACTAACCAAGAAAAATCTGAGCTGATGGCAAGACAAATGACTGCCGCTGGAAATTTCACCTTTGTGTGTGTGTGAACAGCAGCCATCTTCCCCTAATAGAAATCAGAAGGTTACAGCCACAGCAGATGAAAAGGCTGGGTGAGAGGAGCTGCAAGAACTGCCTTGCAGGTAAGAGATGGAAGAGATCACAGCCTGTATCACCTGCCCCTTTTCTCTGTCAAATGTTCTTCCTGACCTTCCAGCCAGAAGAGGGGGCATGGACAAATTCAGGTCCTCGTCACTAGCACTGCTGACTTAGAAGAGCAGGCAGACCTCCGGGTCGGAGGAGGGGTCCATGTAGCCTGGCACTCTGCCTCTGGCAGCAGCGAAAGAAGAGGAGGCTTGGAAAGAGCACTTGAGCCTGGTCCCTTTCTGTGATCCCTGCCTTTCCTTCTCCATCAGCATCTCAGATTGTTGCAATAGGGCACATCCAAGCCAAACAATCATGCACCACTTAAATGTTCCTCCCTAAGTAAATGTGCTTTCATCAGGTTAGCCATTCTGACAGCCTCGTTGAAGGTAGAGCAAACCCTGTGTGCTTGCACCAAAAAAACAACCCCATAAACAAAAGCAGTGGCAATTTTAACAAACCATACTAGCAACAATGGCTATGTGCTCCAGGAAGGAAAACCTGTGCCCTGTGGCTGTGGACATGGGATCTGTTTAGTGTGGGAACAACAGCGAAAAGAAAGACTAATCCCTGGGATCTTACCTTTGGTAACCCTGCCCCGAGCTCACGACACATTCTTTCAGTACTTCAAACCATCAAACTAATCTAGCTCTTAATATCTGGCAGAAAATGCTGCAAAATGTACTTTACTCTGTCTGTTAACTTTATCCTTCCATAGTCTTATATGATGGATATAGAAATATTAATGTTATTTGCAATTAAATATTAATATGCTCTGGCTTACTCATGTCCTCCTATTAAAACATCTTTACTACCAAGTTTACAAATATCTTAAGCTAAGATACTAGTTTAGTAACCAAGTTAGCAGGAAACACCACCACTTTTCTTATATTAACACTAAACCATTCTAAGTTTGCTTCTACTGCACCAAATCCACTGAGGCAGGTCTCCCAGAAGCTGAATTAATTTCTAGGACAACCTTCTGCATTGTTAATCGTAAAAGCCTTGCTGTACGTTGGAATAGAGATGTACAGGAGCTTTGAACAAGCGCTGACAGGGGTATAGTGGGAGCGGGTGTGCGTGTGATTCCTCACTCAGCTCTTGGGCTCTCCAGTGCTTAGGGGAGGGTTCCCTCTGCCGATGCTGAGCATCTTACTTAAGGCTGTGGGCTCAGTTTGACAGCAAGCGTGAGCCAAGGTCAGACCCCTCACACACTGCCTGTAACCCTTCTTGAAGCCTGGCTATGACCTGATCAGCTATCCCACCTTAAAACCAAAATAAAAGGTCTTTGTGATAAAGTGCTTTAAATGTCCTCCCTCTTCTCCCCCTCAACAGCTGCACCAGAACAAGCCCCATCATAGCAGGATGGACCAAAACCACCTTAAACATTGCAGCTCTTATCCTTCAGTTTGCCATACCTATAGAAGTAGAAATTATCTTTATCTGCCTTCATGAAGGTTTTGAGACCATGACAAACATAGGAAGTTTCACACCAATGTGCAGAGGAACTCTTTCACAGTAAGGCTGACAGAGCACAGGGACAGGCTGCTCAGGAGGGTGGTGTCTCTTTCTCTGGAGATATTCAAGACCCATCTGGATGCCTACCTGTGAGATCTGTCCTAGGGAACCTGTTTTGGCAGGGGTGTGGACTCAATGATCTCTGGAGGTCCCTTCCAACACCTACAATTCTGTGATTCTATGATCATTACAGACAGTTGCTTAGGTTTTGGTTTTGTTTGGGTTTTTTACAGTACAGTGGCACCTAATGGTCTTCTGAAAGGATGCTCAGTAGGTGTGTGAGTGAGAAAGAAACACACCTATGAACATGGGCTCCAAGTTTATCCCCATTTATAAGGAGAGCAGAACAAAAACGCAACGAACAGAAAGTCAATATTAAGTTCAGCCAGTTCAATTAAGCTGGAGCTTGAGGAATATTAGGCTAACATAACATGACTTATTTTAAATAAAAATTAATGAGTGTGAACAGCACAAAGAGGTCTTGGTCTTCACTAAATCACTTTGCAGAACATGCCTTAGCCAAACAGCATCCCCAGTGCTCAGTGGGGGTGTGAGGAGAAGGTGCTGGTGGCAGCAGCAGGCGCCAGCCCACCCTTCTCCCTTCCACCTGCAAGATGCCCTCATGGGCTCTTTGCATGCCAACTGTAGCACATTCGGACCAAGCTGTCTTGATTTTCTGACTGCGTAAGCCAAACCAGAGCCAGCGGGGAGGAAGGGCGAGGACTCATTTCTGCATCTGTAATTGATTGCGCTTGGCTCTGGCTGCATTGCTTGGATTTGCTCCCTCTGTTCCTCTCTTCTGAAAGCAGGGTTAACACTCAACAGTGATGGCTTTAACAGCTCAGGCATGAACAGGATCGGGGATATGGTAATGTCTCCTAACTAGAAATAAGCTTAAAGTATGTCGAGAAGGGATGCGAGCACCTTCAGGTGAAAGAAATTCAGCCATTTACTCTAGGCCCCATGCTGCATCTGCCATGGTCACTCCTAGGAAGGGAGAGGCCACCAAGCCTGCAGTTGACCGTGTGTATGCAGAGCCCCCCTCCAGATATTTTATCTTCTACAGACTTGAAAAGAAACATCAAAGCTGATTTTGTACAGCACGAATATGCTACTGAGGCAAACAATCCACAACACCCTAAATTTCAGGTGATCCCCAAGCAGGCCGGGAGAGGAGCAGACATTTTTGTTGGCACGTTAGTAGGATATTTTGCAGAGCATGCTCCTGACTGTGTGTGCTTTCCCTTTCTGTGGGCCTTGCTGCCCTGCAGAAAAGGCAAGTGACATGGGCATGCCAGCAGCACAAGCTGCTGCTTGGAAAACACACGCAGGCTGCCGCCACCTCTGCCCGCTCCAACAAACAGGCTGTCCCATTTAAACTTCAGTGAGGTTGTTCTTCCCACCCGAATCGCCAAAATAAAACCACCACAGTTTTTTGACTAATCTCAAGCAATTGGAAGGAGGTAGATTTAGATTGGATATTAGGAAAAAAAAAATCTTCACTATGAGGGTGGTGAGGCCCTGGCACAGGCTGCCCCGAGCAGCTGTGGCTGCCCCCTCCCTGGCAGTGTTCAAGGCCAGGCTGGATGGGGCTTTGGGCAGCCTGGTCTGGTGGAGAGTGTCCCTGCCCATGGCAGGCGTGTTGGAACTTGATGGTCTTTAAAGTCCCTTCCAACACAAACCATTCTACAATTCTCTGAAAACCAAGATGTAAAATGGGAGGGGAGAGATGAAAAAAAAACATGTTAACTATTACTCTAGGGGGAAATTCATGGCCTTGGATGGAAGGAAATTTTTCTGCCCTCATCTTGCATTGTTCATGTGACAGCACAGTGCACGATGCTGTGACATTCAAGTAAAGTTATAATGTCATTTCTCAGATGCAGAAATACATTTGCCTGTAGTCCTATTGGATTTATAAAGGAAATTAGTGAGGTGACCTTTCTCCCTAATGAAATTTCTGTTAAATGGCTCACTTTGGTAGAAATGCTGCTCCGTTGCTGGGCAAGCATAAATCCTATGCACTAGTGAGTCAGTGCTCTGCAGACCGAGTGGCAGGGTTAATGCTTGTGTCTCGGTTCAGAAGCAGCGATGTGAAGAAGTGCAGGAGTGGGGTCCACTCCTCAGCCCGAGGATCTGCAGGGCCAGGCTCACCCGGCGAGAGGAGAAGGAGGAGGCATCCCTGGGCATGTGGCTTGCAGGGCCTTGAAGCAGCACAGCGTGTCTGAGACAAACTGAGGAGCTGTCTTACAAACAGGATTGTAAGAAAAGATATGCATTGTCATCATGTCAATAATGATGTGAGGTGGGTGAAAGCTTTTGTGTTTGCCCAAAAATCAGCTAAATGTTGTGTTTCTCTCACTTTTCATTAAGGCACAGAAAAAGAGAATGATAGAAAAGAGCAGGGAGTGTTTTTAGGTGCAGCATTTATATTAGTGCCATTATGAGTCAAAACTTCATACTAAGTCTCTTTGTGTTAGCTCCCACACACAATGCAGATGGAAGGGCAGCTCTGCTGCTTCCAGCTTCTTCCTGTACGCAACCCAAGAAATGTTGTGTTGACCATGTTCTTGAAGATACTAGAGGGTCCCCGCACGTGAATGTGCCTTGGCACCACCAGAGCTGCTAAGCACCAGACTTCGTCTTTGTGGGTTTGGCCCTTGGTAAAAGGGGAACAGAACCCCTTCCCCATCCCACAAGAAAACAGGCACAATGGACACCAGGTCTGGCTTTAAAGTTCTTGGATACTATGGCAACATTGGTTTTCCAAATGTATTCACAAAGCTTTTCATGCAAGGAAGAAAAATCATTACTTCCTTTAACAGTTTGGGAGGCGCAAGTGGGGTATCAAGGGAAGCTGTGCATGTGCCAGGAGCCATCATCATCTCCTGGCATGCTCTGGAGAGACCATTTTCCCTTATCTGCCAGGACAGCTCAGATGAATCAAACATCATGCCACTACTCTGGTAGTGTTGTTAAGACAAAGCAGCATTTCTTGGATCCCCCTACCTCAGAAGGGTATCTGGGAAGATGGGCTACAGCTGGGTCCCCACACAAGTAGCAGCTGGAGAAGGTTTTGCTACTGAAAAGCAAGAGTCTGAGCTGTAGGCAGGTGCACTTGGTTGCTGCATTGCATGGAGGAGCTGCAGTGAAAGGTTCAGGCCTTGCCTGAAGAAAGCTAAGGTGGGGTAATTAAGATTCTGGCTCACGTGTGTAAGATGAAGGGTACTTGGCTTTCCTGTTGTGGGAGTTTTTGCTCTGAGGCAGTGTCCCTAAAGTGGCTCAGCATCGGCAGGCGCTGTTGGGAATATAGCAAAGTAGCTATTAATCCTTGGCTGTTTGTTGTTAAGTGCAATTTATTGCTGGCTGTTGATGGAGCCATTGTTAATTAGGGGCAGCGTGACTGCAGTTGAAAGTGAACTGTGTAGGAGTGTGGCTGTATGAAGGCACCTGCCTCCTGAGCATGTGTGGCCCTTTCTGGAGCTGCTGGGGGCAGAGGACAGCTGGCTTGTTTGGAAGAGGCTCACAGCTAAGATGTGCTGGCTGCTGCCATGAAGGTTAATGTGATGAGATGTAAGGAATGGACCTGCAGTTTCTGAGTTCTGGGAGTTGTTTTTCAGGCTCCTGTGGGCTCAGTTTAGTTCTCTAGCATTTGTATCATAGGTACTATATGCTCTATGGGATTTCTTAGTATAATTAAAAATCATTTTTGGTCCCAAAAGGAGATCCACTGAAATCTTGGGGTGTGATTTGTAAGAGATTTACTTAACCCTGGAGGTCTTGCTTAAAAACAGAAGTTATTTTCTTTTCCTGCTGTGAAATGTTTAATCATGTGAATCTGTCCCCCAGAAGCGTTGTCACAATCCAAGCTGTTTTATAAGATGCCAAATATAATTGCTGGAGCACATATGATTTTATTCATTGTGTGTTAATAAATCAAGCTATTGCCATAACCTTTCAAGAGAGAATACGAAGTATTATGTGAGGGTGATTGCTGCGGTGGGTTTCTTTGTTTTCTGGATGTGAAACACCTGTAACCAGTTGAGTAAGTAGAAAAAAATCCTGTAGTGCATTTGTAGTAATTGGCTATTTTTCTTTTTCCCTGTTACTTCTCTGTCTTTTTCTCCTTCTTTTTATATACTTGGTGTAGGAGGAGGATCAAAAGGAAAATTACTGTTTACAGACAGATTCAGCAGTCTCTGTATTCTGTAAAATGAATTCATGAATGATTAAACACTTTTTGTGCTGTTTGCTTTCTGAAGTGGGAGTTGTGAAATAAAAGCAAGCCACAGTACCGCGGTGTCACCGAAGCGGGCTGCGGGAGCGGACCTCGCTCGGGCAGAGTATGTTCTGTGTTTAAAGTGTCTGTCTCCGTGTAATGTGATGAGTCCCTTAAGAACTGCCGTCTGCAGTTGCTCTGTGAATTGTGCTCCCACTGGAGTCAAGTACATCCAGGCAAATTGGATTATTAGCTGGAGATAAATGGGCCCAGGGAGCACTTAACTGAAGGAGCGATGATGCTCGTGCCCTTCAACTAAGTGTAAACGCTGCCTCTTACAAAAGCAGGAGGTGTGGAGGAAGGAGGCTTCAGTTCTGAACACTGCTTTCTCTAAGAGACTGTGTGCTAGCTGTAATGGGATGAATCATAAACCTCGGCGTTCACCTAGAATGGATCTTTAGTTCTGAAGACAGTGAATTTCAGAAAATGTTACCTTCTCTGTAGTAATTTTGAAATAAAAGGAGCCATTTAGTTGTTGTGTGTAGGGCAATCTCCTTAAAATGGTACTGTTGGTTTAACCTGTACTGTAGATGTGATGGGGTGTGACTAAGGCTGGGTGAAAATAGTTAGCATGCTCTAAACTGTGTGCCCTTTCCTCGTGGTGGGTATTTTTAGAGTATCAGAATGGGAAAATGGAAGATGGAAACACCTGGATTTCTCTGTTTGCTTGCAGCGTCGTGGTGGCGAGATGTGAGCTGTGTTGTCAGCAAAGCCTGCGAGGGACTCAACTGCAGTGGTCATGACTGGTATGAAGTGGGGGATGATGCATACAATGCCTCATCCTGGGCAGAGAAAAAAAAGGTGGGGGTTTTTTTGTTTGTTTGTTTCCTAAACTTCTTATTTACACCTGAAAAGAGGAATGGGAGAGAAACGCGTTCTGACAGAAAAGAAAAACCAGAAGTGAACATTTCCTATCTGCTACCAGCTTTCCCATTTTATACATGTGGTGAGTCTCTAGGAAGAAATGCAAATTAGAAAATAAACTAATTGGAAGAATAACTAGGTGACCAGCTTGAAATATTGGAAAAGATGGACATAATAAAAGGTGGTTTTCAGAAGAAAAAAACCCCACCAACCCAATCCTAGAATGGAAGGATTCCTGACGAGGGGGAACCAGCTGCTCTATTAGAAAAAGGAGGTTCCTCTGCATTTTGGGAAAGATGAATGACCTCTACAAATGGAAATGTAAACCAGTCAGACTTAATGTCATCCATATTGCTACGTCTGTCACCACAGTCACACAGGGTCTCAAATTTTAGTTGTCCTTCTGGTCTGTGTTTGTATATTCTCAGTTAATATTGCTAATTTAAAGCCTATATATAGCAAGAGAAGGTGAAAGTCCCATCATCTTGGCTGGGAATGAGGGAAGGCAGATCTTTATTCGCATTAGTGGGAAGTTGTTCATAGCAGGGACCGGTAATGTACATTGCTCAAAGAGAGCTGGCATTTGCTTGTTTACTTGGCTGTCTAAAAATAAGACTGCATGCACAGCAAAACACACGTGCTCTCCCCAGAACCCCACCTCTGCGCAGGCAAAGCTGCTGCACTGGAATGAGCTGTTCCCCTCTCTGGTGGGAGCTATTGACCTATTCCTGCTAAAGTCTTTTTCTTCTGAGATGGATGAGTGTCTATCCATCAAAAGGAAACTACAACCTCTAGAAGAACAGGATTCTTTTTTTTTTTTTAAATAAAAGACCTGTTTTGCTCCTTGGAGTGAGGAAAATTAACTCCAAAAATAGCTCTTTATGGAATATTACTGATGAGCTGGGTGCTGTAACCACACTTTGTCCTTTGAGATAAAGGCTGTGGCTATTGGCGTTTGCTCGGCGTTTTGCTGAATGAATCACGTTTCCTCCCTTGGGATTCAATACAAATGCAAAGCACTTCTGAGACTTATCGTGGGGTCTAGGAAGCCTTTAAAATCCCCGGGAGGAGGGGTGCATTGGAAATGCAGTGTTATTGAAAAATACAATTTCTATGACCAACTCAAGGTTGGATCTTGTTGTACATACAGTTTTCCCCTGTGGCCATGGCAGTAAAACCTTGTAGGAGGGTGGATCTGCCAGCATCTAGATGATCCTAAATTAGCTCTTCTGTCCTTTTGACTTAGTGAAACACCATGGGGAGTCCATCTTGCTTGTAAAAATAAATCCCCTACAAGTCTGGGCAGGCATAAGATAGGAAGATAACCAGCCAGTGTGGAAGTGGATACAGGGAGCTCCCTGCATCTGAAGGTCAGGGCACGCAGATGTTCGTCTCTCCTCTGTTACATGGAGGAAGTGCAGAGTCTTGGCAGGTTCTGACATTACTGTACACAAAGAATTTAGTGTGGGGATCTCATCCCATGCTTTCCAGACAACAAAGGTTACTGAAATTTCACTGCAGTAGGCAAGTGCAGCTTATGTGATTAGCTGTCTTTACTAGGCACTTGTACTTAACTTGCACACGTGTGGTCAGCTTCAGTGTGCTGTGATATCCTCCTGATCCTTAAAATGAAGTTAAGCCAGTACCATCAGTATTTATCTTTTGTGAGGTGATTGGCTCTACCACTGGGAGAGTTGAACCTGCTTGAAAGAATGTGGAGTAGGCCCTCCTTGTTGAAAAAAATACACTATATAAATCCCAGATAAAGCTTTTGTCCACAGAGCTGGCTCAAGTGGTGTTGCTGTGAGATGTCGACTGATGGAGCTGGATGACATGATGGTGCTGGAGGAAGGTTTGCAAGCTCTTTGAGTTGAGGCTGTATGGAGACCCAAGGGCTGAAAAGGGTGCTTCTCTCTGCTGAAGTTCCACACAGCAGACACAAAAGGTAAAAACAAACAAAAAGCCCTCAGCTGTAGTTTAAACTATGGAAATGCAGTGTGTGTGTGTGTGTGTGTGTGTGTGTGTGTGTGTGTGTGTGTGAGGGCCTTGTGATGACATCTTAAATGGAGCACGCAGGGCTATAGCTCCCTCCTGTTAATACCTCTTCAGTTGTTGCAGTTTCATCATGTGATGCAGATCACGATCACATTCAACCCTTTAAAGTTCTGCTGCTCTAACAGGCACACAAACAGCAATCTCTGTAATGCAGACCCTAGAAGCAGGCAGGAGAAACAAATGCAGCTTATGTGGAACATAGTAACAAGTTTTATATTTAGACTTTCATTTTTGTTTCCATCAATCCAGATCCTCTTAACTTCTGCCTGCTATTTCATTGCACTCAGCCGAAGGGCACAAGCAGATATTCAAGCTTGTGATCAACCCTCAATGAAGATTAGTGTCCCTGCAGCGAGATAGAGCAGTTGTCTGCAAGTACTCCGTCCCCTCTGACCTTGACATCTCTGTGATGACCCAGCAAGAACATCAGGAGCATTTCTGGAAAAAAAAGGTTTCATCAGGGGACCTAGCAATTTGGTGAACAGGAGTCAGTGCAGCTCTTGGTCAGCTGTGTCCATGGTTAACAGCCCTTACTACTGGTTCATCTCAAATGGTTTGTCTGTGCTTCTGTGTGGTTTTTATTCTGAACACCTGGATTTCTTTGTAAGTTACTTAGTTACACTGCCTTGCCTCTGCTGGCACTTAAGACTTTCTTTGTCTTGGTGAGAAGCCAGCCAATAACAGACCCATGAAATTCAAACACTAAAAATAGCTCTGTTTAAACTTCCTCGTCAAATTAACTGGACTAACTTCCTGGTGTCCCTCCCTGTCAAGTATGCTTTTTCAGTTCTTGAATTAACCTCTGTAGGTCTTTTGGGTACTCAGCTAAAAGTTCTGGTGAGCGAGGGATGACAACAGCAGTGTCAGTCACTTCTAGGGTGTGGAATGTCAAGGTGCCTGGTAACCCCTGAACAATGAAACCCCAAATTCATCAGACTGAGTGGAACAGCTTAATACTTGGAAGTGCAAATAATCTGTATAACAGCAGTTTAATTCAAGCTACTTGTTTTGAAAACAAAATTTAAAAAATAATCTGTTATTCTTGAAAGTTGTGTAACTGTAACACTTGGAAGCTGTATATGCTTGCTGTAGTCTGTCACTGCCTGGATGGTAACATCACAGGACCCCAAGACCTGACAGAGCAGGGATACAAGTGGTCTGAGCGCCCTGCTAAAGTCTTTTAGGTGGAAGCAGTAAAGGCAGAAAAAACTCCAAGTTCTGTTTCAGGGTTGTGGGGTGTTTTTTTTTTTGTCCTGTCCTCCTACTTAGAAGATGAGCAGAGAAATAGCAGTGAGATGAAAGGTCAAGACTGAAAGGAAGCAGCATGAGTAGGTTTTTGAACAATACAGGAGGGAAGACAAGGAGTTAATATTCAGTGGTGGTTTTCTTCCAGGTTATCAGAGATATTTTCAACATCAGTGCAAGAAAGGCAGGAGGAGTATATTACATTAGCATTTAATAGGGAAATTTACTTGTGGCACACTGGGATTAGGCTGGCATGAGGCTTGTGGAGGCCCTGGGCACAGTGTTTCCTGGGGAAGATGCTGCAGTCCTGCATATGCAAGTGAGGCCTCTCTGGCTCACTTCACTGAACAGCACCCTTGTTTCAGGCAGGCATCCACCATGGCAACTGGCTACTATGAAAGTGTGGGAAGAGAAAAGTTTTCCTGCTTGCCTTCCATGTGGCTCACAGGGTTTGATGATAGATAGGATGGGGTATCATATCTATAAGTCTCAGCGTATGAGCCGAAGCCTTAAAGAGCTTATAAATTTCATCTTTCTTTGCTTTCAGCAGGGCACAAATTAAAGACCCAGCTCCCCAGCTAAAGTGTGATTAATGGTGAGGAGCACAGACGCTTTCACCAGTAAAAGTAAGTGCTTTGACTTGGCTTGTCAGACTCTGCTACAGCCTGACCTGTCCCGGGCTGAGCACACTGATAGATGAGAGTCTGCGTATCGGCACATCTCATCACCTGGAAATCTACAAATGCTGCCTTTGCTTGGCTGAAGTCCTGCTGTGACCTGGCTTCTGTAGAGGGCGTTATCATTGGTTTTGGCCCTAGCTTGACTGGATCAACCTCATCATTGTGGAAACTCTTTCTTTTTAATATATTATTTATTATATTTGAAACGCAGCAGATTTCCTAGCACTGCGATTCTTCTAACAAGTTCTATTTAGTCTAGTAGCACGAGTCATGTGCGTGGTGTCAATACTGCTTGCCCTGCTCTCTGCCATACTCAGCTGCCCAGTTTCATACAAGCAAGAAAGAAATTGAGAGTGAAATTAGCTGGTGGCCCCAGCAAGAGGCGAATGGTGCGAGACCATTAACTGATGGAATATTGGGGCTTGTCTGTCCTTAAAATGCCACCAACTGATAAATGGGTGCTGAGCCCAGAAGATGTGCTCTCTTAGCCTTTTTGTTTTAATTCAAACTGATGGAGATACAAATAACTAAGCTGTTCTCAGTCCGGGCAGGCGAGGCAAAATAGCTCTATTAGCGCTCAGGGAGGCCGCTGCGCAAGGCGGTCAGCTGCCTCATCCCGGATGATACGCTCTGTCAGTGGCAGTTACATGTCACGCCTGCATCTTTGAAGACAGCTCAATTGCCTGTAATTTGCAAGATGATTTTGTCTGTTGAAAGCTATTTTGTTACACTGGAGGCCTCTAGTGCACGGTCAAACGTTGCCAGCAATCAGAAATTAAAGAAGAGCTCGAGGAGAGGAAGAAATAAATGTGAGCGCTGTGATTTGAAGCTGCGTCTCTAGATGAGAAAGATCTCAAAGGCAAGCAGCATGGTGAAGTGAACGCTTCAAGAGACCACAGTAGTCCCCCCAAAAATGTGTAATTAAAAAAAAAAAGGGGGGGGAGGTGTTGGAAACATTTATTCCAAATTACTAGATATAATTTAATTATTTTTTCCTATGCTACTAAAGCATTAGTAAGGCCCAGAGCTTAAAGAATCCCTTCATGTGATTAAAATACCTTGCAGTTCTGGAACAATGACTGAAAACATAAACATTGTGCTTCAGGGGACGAGCCAATGGCTAACACAGAGACGAGAAATATTTTTGTGTACACTATCGAGCTGTAGCATTTTTTTCCTTGTAGTTCAATTCATTTATCTGTGGTTATGCCACAGATAGAGCATAGATTGTGTCTGGAGCTCGCCTGTTATGATGTTTGGCTACTTTTTTTTTTTTTTTTTTTACTCTATATCTCTACTGTGTTGCTAAAGAGTTTATAACTTTTAGTCTAGGTTTTATATATTCAAAGATAAATTAATAGAATGTGCTTTTTTTTTTTTAAATGAAATGTTGGCATTTCTCCAGTGCCATTTCTGAAGCTGACCCAAGGAAGGCATTGAGATTGTTAATCACTTAGAAATAAAGACAGCTCTATAGTTAGCATCCATTGAGGAAAGTACTGTTTTACATCCTCTATAAATATTTAATTACCGAAGAAAATAGGATGGAACTGTTATTGTACAAGTGACTTCCTGCATCTGATGACAAAAAGGATTCTCAGCTTGAAGCCTGATCCATTTTAACAATAGGAAATATGTTGCCTGGAGCAGCTTATTTCCCTCTTACAGTAAAATAACCACATTTAAGTGTTCAAAAGGTATGTTAAAACATTCTAGATAAGAGTCAAAATGCTCTGCTTGGTTTGCCATGGTTATCTGCTATTTGCAGAACTTTTACTCCAGGTGCTTAAATTTATTTTCCATCTTGTAGTTGCATTATTTTTCTCTCATATTTACTTTTTACTTGCTAAACTTGCTGTTTATGGCAACTAATTTTGTGAAGCTTTAATGATTGATAGATTTTTAGCACTTTTTTTAAAGCAAGTTGGAACATGTTTCAGGTTAAAAAGACTATGAAAAGTCTATTTATTCAGTCTGACTTCGATGTCTAAAGTTACTTGATAGCATCCTTCTAATATTCACAAAAGAGCAACAGGGCAGATGAGATTACAATTGGAAACTCATCAAAGTAAATTGATGCCTCTCTTGGTCCCAGACATTGCTGTTAGCCGTCTTCATCTTCAGAAGTAGGAGTAGTGCCTGGGAAAAGGTGCAAGGCTCTTTTTCAGCTGGGACAAGCAATAAAAATAATTCTGCTGGAATGGATGAAAAAAATGATCAGCCAGCAGCTAAACCTGAAGATGAACTAAGTGTAAGTAGGTGACTGAAGCGTTCTTGATTTCATACGCTTCTTGGCACTATTAGATCTCTTATGATCTAATTCTAAAGTATTAAACTTCTAACTTGCTATAACTTTCTGTTTCATAACTCAGTCTGAAAATGTTGACGTATGTTTGTATGTCTTCAGGTTTGCTAGTAACAAGTATTTTCAGATAACTGAAACAGTGGGAATGTCATGGGAAAGCTCATATTGGTGTCATGGCAGCATGACTTACCAAAAACAAACCCCATTTCTAGGCAAGAAAGGCAACATTAAAGTGGGTAAAGTGTTTTCTTTTTCCATGAGAAAATACAGAAGGGAATTACTGCATGAGCGTTAACTCATGACAAAGAAGTGATTAAATAATTTAGGGCTTGGTGATAAGTCAAACAGCAATTTGACTGGAAACTGGTTCTAGAATACGAGAACTAAGTTGTGGCAGAGAGGAATGCTGAATTAAGAGATGTGATCCTTACTGGGGGAACAGCTTGGCTTTGCCTTTGTTTTTCATCCTATAAAATGTTTACGGTAAACTAACGTAACCTGGGGAAATATTTAAAATGTAGACAATAGCATTTAATATTCCCATGAATCCTGTGTGTCAGAGAACTTTGCCACACAAGCCTTGATTCATGAAGTGCATTTTTTTTTATATAAGGTTAGGGTTGCAGTAAATATAATGTAGACAGTTGTTTCTAGTGTGTACTTATAGTCCAGTGATGTTGGTCTTGAGCAGTCTTTTAACAATCCTTGACAGGAAATCTGTATCTAATTTTTAAGAATAAATATGTCTGGGTAGATCTACAGCTACAGAAAGTAATGGCGTGGAAAAATGGAAATGTAAAATATTCTTGGTGGGAAGACTGGTGAAAGCAGCAGCTGTCCCCATTGTTCCATAGTAGCCCAAATTTTCAGTGCTGCAACTGGGCATTCATCGGGCTGTCCTATTAAATGCCTGGGTGTATAAGGGAACTTTACATGACAGACCAGAGCTTTAAATAAATAAGCAATTTGGTTTGCATCCTCACACAGAATTGTGCTCAATAAAGCTTTTGAAAAATACAGAAGACAAGCAAGTTAAGTCCTCCTTGAGAACATGCAAAACAAGTGTGGCTAAATTCCTAGATAGAAGAGGTGAGTCTGAAATCTTCCAGTTCAGCATTTCCACATTTTGTTTGAGGAAATTGTGAAGGCGTCTTATTTCTCATTTTTCTTCTCATCTTTGAACATCTTCAGCTCTGAAGCCAAAGGTTGCCAGCCATTGTGTTTGACTGCAGGACTGGCAGGATATTTGTGGTGATGTTGCTTATGCTCTTTCTGTGAGTATAGACAGAGATCTCTTACAGAAGGCAGTGCCCCGCTGGGTTTTAAGTATCTCTGGGGATGGAGGTTTCCTGACCTCTCAGGGCATGGCTCAGGTGCATGGCCCTGCTGGTTGAAATCCTTTATTTCTTTTTTTTTTTCTTTCTTTCTTTTCTCCACTGACTGTCTTTCCCCTGCCACAACCTGGAATTTCCCCTGCTGCCATGTGTGACTGCTGTGGCTCTCTTCACTGTGCATTAAGTAAGCAAAGTGTAGCTCTGTCTTCTCTGTAACCCATTTTAGGTAGGGAAATCTAGAACTAGATTTACTCATGCTGCCTTTACCTTCTTGTTTCCAGCTCCTGTCCCCTGGAATCACTCTGTCAACCCCTCTGTTATACTGATGGGCCTAAACCTGGACACAGCACTTTGGAATTGTCTCTACTAGCTTTGGGAAGAAGGAAACAACCACTTATTGTAGATTATTTCACAGCACTGCTTTTGCTAATGGCTAGCAATTATGCTTGGCATTTCCTGGGCATCAAGCTCCATCAGGACATGGTTTTTGTAGTCACTGTATTGAACTTAGTATCACATATTGATAACTCAGAGTGCAGCTCTTGGCTGAGCACTTCCTGACTTTCATAGTCTTCTCCCTCCTCAAGTGAAATATTGTTTGTAGGGATGAAAAAATGAGTCTTCTGTCCACACCTCTTAGTCTACAACAGGCCACATGCTCTTGCAGTGTACCTTCTGAAGACACGTCAAAGAATGAAATGATGGTAAATAGCCTGGCAACATGTTGCAGCCTTTGTCCTTGCTGTCTATTCCTTGTAGCTCTGCAGAGGCTAAGAAGGGTCTATTGAACACAGGAACAGCCAATCTGCCCAAATCAAGTTCTGTGCTGTTGCATGTGCATCTGTCCTGGTGTGGCTGACTGGTGCATTTCTGTGTGGGCACTGAAAGGGATAGGTGATGGGACAGTGGTGTCCTTCGGCAGATTGAGGCTATCTGCACCTTGAGCAGACCACACAGAAGTTTTCCTTGGTCTCTGTCAGATTCCTGATTTGCATTGCTGAGAGGTGATGTACTGCTGAGAGGGTGCCTAGCCCATAAGTGGCATAAAATCAGCTGTGAGTTTGTGGAGAGCCACTTTGAAAATGCCCTTAGAATGAACTAAGCTATTCTAAAGATAAAGACCAAAACAAAACATTTTTTTTTTCTCATATTTAAAATGGTAAAGTTCATTATTACCTTTTGTATATGTGAGGTCCTGAGCCAGGTCTTTTTCTCTCAAAGTTGTTTTGTGCTTCATCAAAGACATCACACTGAAAGTCTTGCTGCTGATTGCTGGCTGGTGTTTGTCAACACCTCCAGTGGTGGAGAAAACCACAGCTTCCTAAGGCAGCCTCTTGAGAGCTTCCCTCTCACTGGTATCAACATGTTTTGTTTTGTATTGATGTAGCTATATTCTTGTCATAGTTGTGATGTCAGGAGGAAATTCAAAGGGTTTTTAATAGTTCTAATTCTGGTGCAGCTGGGTATTGCAGCCTGTGATGCCTGTGTTGGCACTCAGTTCTCTTGGTCATTAGTGCCCTGAGTGGTCCAGGACTTTGCCAATAACTTCTGCAGAGATGAGACAATGAATCAACTTGAGAAGAGATGATTGAACCTCTAAGCTGATCTCACAACAAAGTATTTGTTGTATCTCACAACAGATGTGTTTATCTCACAACAAAGTATTTGGCTGTCACTGGCCATCTCCAAGAGGAGTTTTATGCTCCCCAGGCAGCTCTTGCTGTGTCTGCAGCAACAGACAGATGTTACTTGTGTGCTTAAACACGTTGATTATCTCCTGCAGAAGGAAATGCCTGGGGGAGTATCTGGAGCCAACAGACTTTCCAGAACAGACCAAACTAGACAGGTGAGATAGGAAGTAGAAACTGGTCCTGTAAATGCAGAAATGGTCACATAATAGTCTCTTGTATATAGGTAAGATGGTCAGGAGATACTCTGAATCTTGAGTTAGAAAATCTGGGTCTGTAGTTCAAAATAAATTGTCAAGAGGATGTATATCCAGGTGATGACATGGTATTCATCCCAGAAAGACCTGTGTCTTTCTGTCCACTGGAGGAAGCTCGACATGCAGGAGAAGGCTCTTCTCATCCCGAGAGAGTTGGGTTTACTCAGCTCGGAGAAGAGAAAGCTCTGGTAGAACCTTGTAGCAGCCTTCCACTACATGAAAGTTGCCTATAAGACAGCTGGGGAAGAACTGTTCACAACAGCACGTGGCAATAGGATGAGGGGTAATGGTTTTAAACTAGAAAAGGGTAGATTTAAGTTGGATATTAGGAAAAAATTCTTCAATATGAGGGTGGTGAGACACATGCCCAAAGAGGTAGTGGAGGCCTCATCACTGGAGATATTCAGTCAGGCTTGATGAAGCTCTGATCAACCTGGTCTAGTGAAGATGTCCCTACTTACTGCAGGGGGGCTGGGCTAGATGACCTTTAAAGGTCCTTTACAACCTAATGCACTCTATGATACTGTAGGGAGTCAGAGACTTTTTTTCTGAGGAATGAATGGGTTTAGCCCTTGTATATTGGGATAGTTCTGGTCTGAGAAGAAAGTAGTGCTCTTTTTTTTTTTTAATTTCTGTGAGGAACAGTGGTGTCATTTTCACCATGAGCTGGAAAGTGTGCATATGCCTGTCTCCTGGTTTCTTAGCAGGGAAATAACCATAGCATTGGAGCAAGGGTTGACTATTTTCACTATTTGAATATCATGCTAAACCCTCCCTCCTGCAAAGTTTTGGGTCAAGAGACATTTGGGTCATGTTGAGAAGCTGCCATTCTGCAGGACTTGTCTGTGCATATATCACAGCTGCAGAGAGTGCAAGGTAATTCAACGTGGTCTACCTCCTGGTCTAAAGAGGTGTAACTTACTTCACACTAATGAGGTGTACACAAGGCTACTTGCATTCATTCATATGGTTAATGCTGGGGAGCTGTTGCATGTTAAGCTGCTATCCAAGGGTGTGCTGTACCTCTTCAGGCCCTAGGAACTGAGTCTGTACCTCCAAGTGTCTGGAAGAACAGGACTTCACTTTCCTACTGGAATTTTAAACTGCTACTAAGTTTAATTATATTTGGCTGTTACTTCATATACATAACTACGTGTAAAACTCTTCTAGCTATTGATCAGCCAATTGCTGCTGGAAATGGTCCATATTTTTTGTTGTCTTTCACCTTATTTTAGGTAGCCAACATCTCGGTCCAAATGGTAGCGGCAGAAGATAAGTTGGCAAAGAGGATTCTGACAAGGAAAAAACATGGCAAATTGAAATTGAAGAAAAAAGATAAGTTGCTGTGGAATTTTCAAAATAAAATAATTCTCTTTACCCTGATCCTATTTATTTTAGGAGTTGTAACCTGGACATTATTGTGGCTTTTCATTGGTGAGTTTTTAACAGCTCACCCCAATTTCATGTATCACTGTCCCCCATAGCACTCTCAGTTGGGTTTAGGTTCTCACTTGTCCTGAAGGCTGTTTCTAAAACACACAACTTATTTAAATGGGGTCTCAAAGACTTATGGGTACCTTTGTTAAAACTTAACAAGTAATTATAAGAGCAGGCAGGCATAGCTGCTGGCTTTAGGAAGTGTGACTTCTTTGTGTGTGTATTTGTGTGTGATTGTCATGGTTTAGCACATTTTTTTTATGTGCTAGCTAATTGCACAGACCCCACAGTTCCTATGAGCTTGATGCTCAGGAAGTTTGACTCCCGTTGTGTTTCTTGGCCTGCTGAAGATCAGGAAAATCCTTTGTGTCTCATGCAGAACAGATTTAAAGCAACTGAAGGGGGAGTAAAATACAGATGTGTCTAATTGGGCAGTAAAAGAAATGTTCTCCTCTTCAGGCCCCTGATGTTAATAATGTTTAAGACTTCTTAGGGATGTTCCAGAATCTGGATGTTGATACTGCCTTTGTTATGCTGGTTCATTTGTATGGTAGTATCTTATGTTGTGTGTGGGGAACAGGTCCTCAGTTAACCTCGTATTGGGGTACTCATCTAGAACGCTTTGGCTGTGGAAACAGTGTTCTTTTGGTAGCTGGTTTTACTCTAAGGCTGAGTAGGTTAATTTGGTTTATAATTTAATCAGGAAAAAAAATTCATTGATGGTATGAGTGGAAACAAAACATGGAGGCTAACTGTTTGTCTCTTGCAGTTCAGGCAGAAAACAAAGATGCATTGTATTTTGTTGGACTGTTTCGTGTTGCCAACATAGAGTTTCTCCCAGAATACAGGCAGAAGGAGTCAAAAGAATTCCTCTCTGTGGCACAGAACGTCCAGCATGTGGTAAGATGAGTGGGCTGCTTGGCTAGCAAAAAGATCAGAGCTGGGAATTAGAGGTGGGACTTCGAGGTGCCATAAAGTCTGCTGTGATGTTCTGCCTTTTTTTGGTCATGTCCATGTCCCCCCACCCCCTGTGGAAACTATGTGGCTATCTGGTGGTATGAAGGAACTGACTGCTTTCAGCTCGTTATTCACAAAGTGAGTTTTGAAAAGGTCTGTTTGACTTTTACATTTACTCAAAATTTTACATATTTTCCCCCCGCAACTCGGGGTCTATGAATAGAATTGTACACAAGCCCTTCAGAAGTTAATTGCCACTTTCAAGACACAAAACCGATGGAGTCTTTTGCATTTAAATTGCTGCCAGTCTTCTGCCTTAGAGCAGCTATAATTACGTTAGAGCTCTCAAACATATTTACATTTACATTTCCTTCTGATCCTAGGTATTCTAAAGACCATTTTTCTTCCCAAACACCTTGCAACTGTCAAAGCAGATATAGCATTCCGGTGTAGGCGGTTCAGGCTGCTCTGTGGTGGGATGAGAGGGGTGGGAATCTTGGTTGAAAGGGAATTTGACTTTAAAGATGTTTGATGTAGGGAGGAAAAAGACACTAATGCCAGGAAAGGCAGGACTGTCTACATAAGGATTCAAGCAGTAGTCTGAAAACTGCTAAACAAACAAGATAATGTCAGGTGCAATCAAAAGACTTTTTTTAAAAATAATTATTCAGTTTTCATCAGTTTATGATATAAATTTATGTTTCTTTTTTCCAGCTATGTCTACCTACAACACTGTTCCTCCCAAAAAAAAATCCTGGATCACAAGACTTGAAAGTAGACAGTCCAGTTTTTCTAGTCTTGCACGTTAATGACTGAAGTGCTTTCAGGCAGGGATAACAGACAATCGGGGCAGGATACATCCTTGCCCTGCACTCCATGGAGCAGCTCTAACCTGCTGCGAGCCCTGTGTCTAGCTCTTGTCCCAGCTGTTGTCCCACATAGTGCAGAGAGGTGACAGGCAGCACGTGTGAACTGCCAGTGTCACCACCTTCTACGTGAAAGTAACTTCAATCTAGTTTGTGTCTGTAAGCTTTGCCTGAACCCCCCTACAGATTTTTGCGTTGCTGAAACTCTGCTTTGTGGTCATGTGAGTAAACTGCTAGTAGGGATGTGGGGTATTTGGGCTTTTCTTTTATTATTTTTTTCCTTGAAAACCTTTTGTTATTGGCTGCTGGCCCAGAGACCCCCAGAGCAGTTTTGGAAGAACCTCTCAAGATAGTCTTCTTACCCCTTTGATAGTAACAGTACTATATAAAATCCTTTGTAGCCTCATTTGGAGAAAGATTGAGCTCCACCCATTTTATTTAGGCCATTAAAATCATTGTTCAAACTTCCCAAGTCAAACATTGAAATCTAGGGACTAATATTAATGTTTTTTGGGGTTTTTTTTTACAGCCTTTGCTTCAAGATAATCTGTGTTATAGTCCCTTGGGCATTACTTGTAATCATTAATCATGAGGATGATGTTTGAACAGCTTGAGGTACATGCCACCTTGTGGCTTTAGAAGTGTGCCTCCTCAAACAAGAGGAAAGGTTATTGTCACTCTGCTCTCGCATACATCCAAAGAACTGCTGGAATCAGAAGCTTGCTGTCCCCAAAGGCAATCCCCTGGCATGAAATGGGCAGAGTTTTTCCTTCTCAGCATATTGTACCCTGCGTGCATTGGAAATAAATGTTCCTGAGGCCCCTTCCAATCTCAGTCTTTCTGTGTTTCTGTGGAGGAAGCTCTGATACTTGCTGCTAACTGCACCTCAGCAGCAACACACAATATGCTATGAGAACATGCTCATTTCCTGAAGACTGGTCCTAAGTTTCAGCATCAGAATAGGGAAACCCTCTCTGTATGGGATTCCCTGGGCAAAGAACGTGCATCCTTTTCAAAACTCATTTATTTGGAAAAAGCATTTATGTTTCCTGGAAATGTTTGGCTTGTGATGGGTTCATCGACGAGCTGGTATGTTCACATCTGCTGGTCTACCGAGCTTGGCTGATGTATGTTTGGAAATGGGTGCATGTTGCATATACTTGTTGGAAAAGAGGATGTTCCTGGGCATATAACATCTCTAGGTATGGCTGATTTTCAGAAATGCTAAATCTTAGTACTTCCTCTTTCAGATGAACTTGGTCTACACAACCTCCTCTTTCTCCAAATTTTATAAGCAGTCCACGGTTTCAGAAGTCAGGTAAAGCTGTGGTTAATGTAATTGTATTTCTGCTGGGTAATATATATAAAATGTAATAATCCCACAAGAGAAGCTTGGGTTTTGGTGGTTAGGATTTAATCTCTTTGCTGTGTACTTGTACTCATAGAAAATATATTTATAAACTATAACCAATTCATTTCACAACAGTAAGGGTAAACTGAAGCCATATAAGCAGCTCCTTGTCTGCAGGAGTATAATGTAAACAGAAATGATGTTCCTAAAGAGGTTTGGTGATATTTTGGCTGATAGGTCGCACAGAAGTTTACCCACTTCTGGTTAAGCTGTGCGCTAACAGGATGTTTATTACCAACTTGCACATATCTTATAAATAATGTTATTGGTATAAAACTATTTTCTACTGACAGAAGAAGGGGAAGATCTCTGTACTGCAATGAAGTATGCTTACTCTAATACTACGCACGCAGGTAATGCTAGAGGATTAGTTGCTCCAATCCTCTTGGACCAAATACAATTTTGGCTCAGTTAAAGATCTTTCTCTGCAATAGGAGGCAAAGATTGGGGTGGCCATATACAGCCTTTAATGTGTTGCATAAATAACCTAGGAATTGCTTCTTACTGCAGTGCACAACACAGGGTGAGATGCGTAGTGGTGCAGAGTTCTGCATTTCTGAAGGTGATAACTCTACTATTTCTGATATGATCTTAAGGAGGTAATCCTGCTGTAGTTCAAGTAGATACTGTGATTTCCCAAAATCCCAAAAGTTAGGAGCCCTCAGGAAATCAGCCTAGTGAAGATCCACAACTGACTGTGAAAAGTGTGTTTTGGGCTTCCTTTTTTCACACGCTTGGTGTGTCAAAGTAACGAAGCAGGATGGGAATGAGTCTCACACTTCTAAATATGTCCTTGTGCTAAGGAGCCTACTCTCCAGAAAGCTTTCAACGTGATGATAATCTATAGGACATCTTTGTTGCAGCAACAACAACAATGGAGGCCTCCTCATCCATTTCTGGATCGTATTTGTGGTGCCGCAGGCGAAAGGCCAGGCGCTGTGTGAGGACTGTGTGGCTGCCATTCTCAAGGATTCCATTCAGACCAGTGTCGTTAACCGCACCTCGGTGGGCAGCCTTCAAGGCCTTGCGGTTGACATGGACTCCATTGTACTAAGTGGTTAGTATTAGCACAGACCCTTATCCTTGAGGAAATACTTTGTTAAGCAAACGTTTTTAACCTGGAGTGGCAAATTCTCTCAATAAACCAAAATCTTTATCCAGCATCTTTGGCTTCTATTACTAAAAATATTATTTAAAAAAAAAAAAAGGGGGAGAGGGAAATAAAAAAAAAAACCACCCAGGTTTGAGGTCAAATCAAGGTACAAAGTGTCCTTGTGAATAATTAATGCAAAACTTTGTGTATTTGGAGTGTTTATGTTCATTCTCAGGAGCTAAGCCTTTTAAGACACTTTGTAGGCAACTCAGATTTGGGTTAGTCTTTGACTTCTAACCCTTCATCTTTTTATACCTTTAGGTTTCCACATGGATCAAACTTTAGCCTCTCTATTGAAAATGAGATTCTTGTCACCTCTTCCATTAAAAATTTAAAAACAGATTATAAAGCTGCCTGTTCATTAAACTCCTCTGCCATTCCTGTCTGGGGAAGAATTTAGCAGTGTGGGATTCAAGTATCTGTTTAATATAATTAGCTACAAAATGTATGATTTTTCAGCTCTATGAACAAAGGACAAAATAAGATTCACTTAACTCTGCTCAGCTGAAAGCCGAGAGAGACTTTGTGGCCAAAGGTAGGAAGGTGATCTCCTGGGTGCCTCTGTCTCAGTCCTCCAGTTGAACTTGACTCCCTAACTGATACACAGTCTCTTCTTGCCTCAGGCACTGAGATGTCTGGGGACATGTTACCTCCAAAGCTGTTTGCAGATTTTGCAGAAATTAAGAGGGCTTGGGCAGCACCCCTTGTCAAGATGGTTTTGTCCTGTGTGTTTAGTGTTAGGATTAAAGTGTGATTGAATTAAACCCTGAATTCTGGATTTTAGGCAAACAGGAAGACTCACACAACTCTCTCTCTATGCAGCAGGTCTTCGGTCAGATTATTGGTCAACAACGGGAACAGGTAATTCACCATTTTGGCAGTTTCCTGGCAGAGGAGAAGTGGAGAATAAAGCTTTAGTTTATGTCTTAGGCTTGGAGATACTGTTCAGTGTTAATTTAAGAATGATAAATTCAGCCTTGGCATTTATGTCCTGACTAGTAGGAATGACCAAGGGTATTGCATGCAACAAATACAGATGTACTTGCTGGCATGGTGGGGAAATAAACTCAGTCAGTTGTTTGCTCTTCTCTGTTGGAGAGAAGATTAACCTTTTCTAAACTAGGCAGTAATGAATTTAAGTCTATTTATTGGCTTTTATGCTTTTGTCTATCCTTTATCTTCTTTTACTCAATTTTCTCCAAGGTTAATGATGAGTTTTTCTTTTCAATGTATTCCCTTACAGAAATTAATTTGAACAATTTGGTTTTGCTGGGGTAATGGGAGACACTACTTAAATACCTGCTTGGTTTTGTGTTGTAAACCTCTCAGTAGGGTTCTTTGGCAGTGTGCAGAGACTTAGCAAGTAGTTTAAAAGTACATCATATCTATGTTCACTAGTACATGAAGTAGGTACCTAGAAACAAAAGTGCTACTAGGCTAAGCAATAGCATGCTAATCACCTTTGCAGACACCTGGTAAGCCTCTGTTGGGCCAGCAGTTGTCAACCAGCTCATGTTGTCTTGGCCTCCTATGCTCTTCAACATAGGCTTGCTCTTCATCTTGTGCAATTCAGTTTAAGGGCTTTATGACATTCCATGACTGAGACAACTACTTGTTATGTTTCTATCAGCAGCTCCCACTTACGTTATCTTGCAAGGTGTTAGCTTGCATACTTTCTCAGAATTCAGCAACTGTGTTTGCAACTCAGCCAAGTCGAGATCTTCTAGTTCTGTGGTCCACAGGTGGAATTTGGGTCACAGACCCTGGGCCATGGTTTGCAATGCTTGGACTGATACCAGCTCATGCTTTCTCAAAATTCAAGTCAGGCTTGCAACAGCATTCATTTGTTCAAAACACTTCCCGAACTAAACTGCAAAGCAAAATGATGTTAGCCTTTGTCACATCTCCTTACATGCATTTTAATTATATAAAATAATTTTATGCATTGGTTCTTACTTGCCTAACAGTTTCATCCCCCTATTCAGTGTTCCAGGGCAGAGGGTTTTGTAGTCAGATCTTGTGTTATAGTTTCTTCCAGAGTGGAGTCCCCAAAAGAGAAGAAAACAAGAAGAGTCCAAAACAAATATTGATGCTAAGGGTTATTTAGGACTTATATGGCATCCTGCACACAAAGGGAGAAGGATGTTGTGCCACATTTTGGTTGTCTTTCAGAGCCTTAACAGTGTAGTCAACCACAGGTGGCAACTGATATCAGAGAAGCACGATGCTGGTGGTATGCAGTGAAGTTGCAGGGGAACAGCTACGTTTATTGCCATAGGAGTTTAGAAAGTCTTATATTGGTGCAGTTTCATTTGTTGGGGTCCCTTGAGTGTGTCTGCTTAGGACTATGCAGTACGGTGCAGAGGTGAAAGCGCTCACGCAGCAGCATACAAGGCAGGTGCATCGTCTGGTTGTGTTTTGAGAGGAATGGAGTTGCTTTGTCATGCAGATGCACCTAATTACTAGTTCAGGCACGGTGCTGGAGTGCAGATCTATTGAAGAATAGGTCAGAGAAGGGACTTGTAGAGATTCAGCTGATACAAGTCACTCAAATTGCCGTGGTAATTGTCTATGTGGGGTTTGGGAAAAGATTGTATCCAGCTTTGGTTTAGAGTTGATGTGCTTGTGTGACTTCTAGCTCTGAATTCTCTGTGCCGTGCTCCATTAGGTCAGTGAGCTTTTTGCATTATTAACTACTTAGAATTATGCAGCTGCTATTATTTCTAAAGATTGCAATCAAAGCTGATTTAGTTATGGGTGAGTAAATAAGGACGAATAACTAGTATAGAAAGAATACTACTGGGAAGAGATAAGAACAAGAAGGAAGAAAGAAGAACAATGGCTCACCCAAAGCTTTAAATAGTTATAACTGTAATTCAGTTGAACAGCATGTGACCCTTACAGATTGTTCATAAACATTCATAGCATTAGTTTCAAGATAGTAAACTAGCAGTGGAAGTCAGACAAAGCCTGACACTTCCTCTCTTGATTAGCTACTGATTAAAAGGCCAACATTTAAGTCAAGAGTTCTTAGTGGACTTTCACAGTGCTTTAATTTTGTTCCATGATAGTTACTATTTCAGACACTCATCTTTTTAGTTGTCAAAAATGAATGCAAATATTTTACTTTGGTTCTTATTCTTCCTAATTTGCATTTTTCCTCCTTCTCACCATTTAAAGAGCTATGTTAAGGGTTTTAGATATGACCAAGCAAAAAAAAAAAACAAAAAAACCACCAAACCCTAAGCTTTTTGCTGACCATGAGCTACAATATTACATTGAAATAAAATTCAGTATACTTAACTTGACGGTCACAATTGTCTTGATTTGATTGGAAAACTGGATGCAAGTAGGATAACTTTTTGATTATTGTCTAAACCATGACACAACCTTTTTTTATCTTTTTTCTTTTTTTAAAATGTGTTGTGTAGGCTAGGCTGTATCACTAATATTTCACAGTACTTCCATTTCTAACAGTAACCTATAATGCTGCAAAATTTTCAAGACTTGATGGGACAAAGTCCTGGTCTGAATTCATTTTGACCCTGCTGTGAGCAGGATGTCGAACAAAAAGAGTCCTAGCATACCTTCCAAACTGAAGGAATTAGTGAATCTGCATTAAGTGGTAGCATTTAGAGCTCATTTCACAATAAATTGTTGAGAACCCAAACACTTGAAAAATAATCTAATAACCCCTCAGAGGGATACCTACATGCAACTGAACTTTAAAATTTTTATTCTTTTTGTTTGTTTAGTTTATTACAAATATCCTAATACCCTTAGGGGCAAGCAGTTGGTTTGTACCTTGGCAGTAGATGACTGTTCCCACGCAAAATATTTTTACTTCAGGAAATTTTAAATTAAGTAATTTACCCTCTGGGGGCTCTACAGAGCTTTTTTTAACTGCAAATACCTGCTGTACAAAATGGCAGTGCTTTAGTGCAAACACACTGCCAGGATGTGTTCACAGCACTGTATGGTTTGCTGTGCGCTGTAGTTTTATGAATAGACTCTTCCTTGACCACCCCCTTGTACCTGATATGGAAACAGTGAGTGGCACAGACTGCTCTGTTTTCAGGTTTAGTTACGCTTTCATATGTTGCTTTAGTTTAAAATAATCTTTAGGATTTATCTTCACACCATGGGGATTATTTGGCAGTTTTGGAGTGTGGGTCCAGTGCTGAAAATGTATCATTTCCACAGGAACAAATTGCATGTATGATCTGTATGCTGATCGTCTCCACGAGCGCTTTCCTCTGGATATCCACGCTACCTCAGGGGGAACGATCTGCTATTTTAAGCTGATAGCATCAGTGGGGCATCTTATTCGTCTTTCAATAGTTTCCCTTCAGATTGAAGCAGATAACTGCATCACAGACTCACTAACCATATATGACTCTCTGATGCCAATCAAACATAAAATACTGTACCGGTGAGTATAAATTATCATTGATAATTAACTGTCAGTCATTCGGGGTTTCTTTTCTGAAGGCCTTTTTTGGTGGGTTTGGGTTTGTTAAAAATACACTGACCTTTATGCACTGCCACATAACACCTGGCAAGTTTGTTTGTTTCATACAGAAGTAGAAAAGTTGATCTTGCTAGTAAAACAAATAGTAAAATACTCCTCAAATTCTTCTTTACTCTTCAACTGGAGTGCATCTTTGCCTAGCTGCAGAACTGTGAGAAGTTCTCACATTACTGAGTGGAATTTTCTGTTTCTTGTCACAAAAGAGGTGCTGAGTAAAAGTAAATGTCTAAATTTCCTTCCTTAAGAAAACAATTCTTCCACATGGAGACTAGTGCTCTTTATGTGAAGGCCAAAGTTCTAAAACTAAAACTCTCATGATTCTTTGGATACCTACAGCCACTCAGAAGTTCAGCGCTTTTTTAATCTGCTCTGAGTAATTTAGAGGGTTATTAATATCTGGAGTTGAAGCTGTGATGTGTTGAGGGATGTGAACTATCACATAAAAAATAAAAGTAAAATTCCCCTCTCTTTTACGATCCACTATGCTTGTTTGAGGAATTTTTTAAATTTGATGTTCCTGGTAACTAATTCCTTTGGGCTCCGTTGCACCAAAAGGTGAAGACAGCACCTCCATCAAGTAGATAAAAATCTCAGTGTTTAAATGCCTAAAATCCTTTTCTCTGGCCTGTCAGTGTGTACATAAGCCTCAAAAGAGAGGCTCTTCAGTCCTCTTTGAGAGCTGCCCACTGCTAAGCTGAATCACTTGCTGACTCTGCTGTAAAAGAGCAGATGGTGTTGGCTTGCCTGCTCGTATCTGTAGAGAGCTGAGGATGTCTGCTAGGTAACTTACGAGACCAGGTGATTTGTTCAGGTTCTTAACTTCTGACTCTCAGCAAATAATTTCCTTGTCTTTCTCCCTCCCCAAGTACAAGATAAACCTGTTGCCCTAATAAAATAAATTTTCTTTTTACAAGCCTTTCTTTATAATTGTCTTCCTTCAGTTTTGCTTGGAGTGAGGGATGAAAGTCAGGATTTGTCTCCTAGAGCTAACCAGCCCATCTTTGTTTTCATGTTCACATTTTTAAAATTATTTTTAATTTTTTTTCCCAAGAAGTGACATTCCAGTACCGAGTTTCTAACTGGCCTTGTAACAGGCACTTTTGTATTTAAGAGCATGGAGTTTTTAACTAGGCTTTGAAGTAGGGAAGCTCTGCACTGGTGTAAGACCTTTTCACAGAATGAGAGCAATATGTGGGGTTTTGGTTTTGTTTGGGTTTTTTACCAACTGCTTATGTATGTATTCTCTTTTCTCCATCCTCAGAGCTTGTGAGGCAGCTGATACCTTGGTGTCACTTGTGTCCACGAATAATCTCATGCTGGTAATGTTTAAGGCAGCACAAATAAAGGAAAGGAAGGAATTCCATGGCTATTTTGAGGTCATTACACAAGAAAGTAGGTTTGTTGTGTGTTTGAAAATGTATTTATTTTATTTTAAGATCCCAAAGCAGCTGTCATGTTATGGATAAATCACTCCTCTATCTCAGGTTCGTTCTTTTTTCCATCTCTCTCCTTTATCTCCTTTACATTACTGAGGGTCTGCCTTCCTCTTGAGTAATTTAGTCTGCGGGTATTAGCTGTTCTTAAGTGACGTTTGAACGTAGAAGGCTGAAACCAGCCCTGTCTGAATTCAGTTGGTCAGGACTGCGATGTGCCAGTAGATGGAGTTGTTATTCCAGGTGTAGCACTGCTCTGGCCTCTCCTGGTTTGGGAATCGATGATGACATTCAAGGTGGAAGGAAGATGTTCAGTACTAAGAAGCACTTTCAGAAAATAAAACTTCATTAGCTCTGCCTGCATTTTCTATGTGTTTCTTCCTTCCCATTAATAGGAAGGAATCAGTGTGTCAGGCCCATCATCTGCTTTTTATTGCTTAAAGCTTTGAGAAGTGGTTAGATCACAGTCACAAATTGTATAAGGAGCATAACGCACAAGGAGAAAAATCTAACAAAATTCCATGCAAGGAAGTTCAAGCTGCTCAAAGTTGCTGCATAATTTATATGTTGGGAGAAATTAAGCATTAAAATACCATCGAAAGAGTATGTGACGAATTCTGCATGATAAGTAACTTTAAATTCAGAGGTGTAATTTTTGTTTGATTAGTTGATTTGAATTCAGAGTTGGATTTTCTTTGGGTTTTGGTTTGGGACTTATTTGTGTGTGTCTTAATGAATTCTCTAAATCCATTGATCAAAGAAAACTTTGGCTTCCAGGAGGCCATGTTGCCCATTATCTTCTGTCTGCATTTTAAGACTAGAGATATCCAGGTACTACTGCAGCGTGGATGCACAGATGTGCAACACTGCTCACCGAGACTCGTTTGCAGAACCACCTTCAGTGAAATAACTGACACGAAACTTCACAATGTGCTCTCCTGGTCCTGCAGAGCCTAGCAAGCATTCCTAGACTATTATACCCCCTGTCTGTCTGCATCATTGGGAAGGGTATCTTTTTACAACTTGAACCCATGGAAATATAATCCTAAATCGCCCTGTTTTGCAGTGGAAGACCTCTGATAAATTTAGATGCTTAGTCCACCGAATAGCTTTGTTAGCAGTATACTAAGCTTTACCCGCTCTTGCATCCTTTCTTTCCCTAGGGTGTGGAAAAGCAATAGTGACAAAAGAGAAAACTGGCTATGAAGGAAGAATCACAAGTCCCTATTACCCAAGTTACTACCCTCCAAAATGTCTTTGTGCATGGAACTTCCAGGTAACATGAATGCCTCTCTCTTAGGCAGTGTTGCATGTTTTGGGCATGCAGATCCTATAAGTCATAGAAGAAACAATTGTGTAGGGAGCAGATGTGGTAGTTTATGGACATGTCATGGCTGAACAGCTGGCAGTGCTCAGGTTTTTTGTATTGAGTTTTTCTTTTTTTTTTTTCTGGCTCTCTGCACTTACTCTTAATGAAGAGAACATAATTCCTAAGCTGTTCTATTATAAAGGTGAAGAGCTAAGTTCTGATGTTTAGCATATAATTACTTCATGGCAGAGAATGTAAGACTTTATTTCCTTTAATTATCCCTCTTCCCACAAATTTGGAAAAATAGTACATAAAAAATAAAGACTCCTCTAACCTAGTTATGACAGCCACTTTTCTAGTATCTCTCTTGAGTCTATTTTATTACACTTAATAAGCTGAATTTTTGTTTTCTAAGGTGGTTTGCCCTCACAGCAAAATCCCATAGACTGGTTTTTCTTGGAAACATTTTTTTCTGCATTTTTTAAAGGTATTTTTCTGAAAGCAAATGACCAAAAGTTTACATTAAGTTTAAAATAATTTTGGTATGCCTTGTCTGATGACATTAGTGTTTCCCTATTGGTGCTGCTAAAATATGATCTTTGTCTTAGGGTTTTCCCTTCAGTGTTTTTCTCTCTAAACAATATGGCAATGGATACGATGCAGTCCACTGTTAATCCATCTTTCTGCTTATGCTGCTCATGCCTGGCTGAACTAATGGTTGCCTACCTTGAATCACACCAATCTGAATGGAATACAGCTAGCCATGACCTACAGCCTCTTCCTCTTCTAGAAAGCCAAGGCAATCGCTCTTTTGCTAAATTTCAGGTTTTCAGTTCACCCTGGACTTCTGATGGGAAGTGTCTGGATACTTAGCGTGGGCAATATCGAAGAATTATTTCTCAAAACAGTTTAATTTCCTAGTAGTTCAATGCTAAAACATCCTCCATTTATCAAATCATGTTTTCATATTTCTCTGTATTAAAAAGGAGTGAGGGGGAGAAAAATTCTTTTCCTGAACCAGCCCTTGTTTTTAAAGGAGCATTGTCTTGTCTTGCAAACAGCATCTGTTCCTTTGGTTAAAGGAAATTCGAATTAATTATGAACCCTCATGATACTGCTGGACTTAAAACCCTTTTGTAAAATGCTTGGCTGAGCAGGTGCTAGCAGAAGACTACAATATTGTGGTAGAAATAACTCCTAGCATTACAAAGCTGACGCAGGTATCCAGGGCAGTACCTTAGCTAGCAGTCTGCTGGGGCTGTGTGTCCCTACACAAGTGAATTTGGACGCATTCGAGTGCTTTGATCTTGATACAAAAGCAGCTTTCTATGGCCAGTGGCTTTTTGAAGATGAAAGGACTGCTGGCTAGAGGAGGAGAAAGCCTGCAGCTGTGGTGGGGCTTTGCCAACCTATGCTTTCACTCAAGACTGAATAGCTGGCAGGTGCCTCAAGTGCTGGCTGTTGAGCTGGCGAAGTCCGCTCAGCTCCCAGACCATGGCATTGCCAAGCACCGTAATTGCTGAGATAAGTCTGAAGACTCCTGTGTACTATGTCCAAAAAAGAGAAGAAGACTGCTTGCACTGTCTTTCTTGCTCACAACAGACTCCACAGAAGAGCCTTGGTATAGCTCTGAAGTTTCATAACTACACCATCAGTGAGAAGAATATTAAAGGCTGCGAGCGAGGATGGTGGAAAATTAACGAACACATGTAAGTACATCTGCATGGGTTATTAAACCAGCATTACCAAAATAAACCTTCCCATCACCACTGCAGAGAACCTCCCAGAATTTCCACCAAGACAGAGAGTTGTGATTTAGCTCAACCAGCAGCTAAAAAAACCCACACAGACGTTCACTTGCTCCCTCCCTCAGTGGGATGGGGAAGAGAACTGGGGGGTGGGAAAAAAGGTGTAAGAATTGTGGTTTGAGGTAGAGAGTTGAATAGGACAGGAAAAGAAGACAGCAATCGAAAAACAAAGCAAACAAACCCAAACAAGCCAAGTGATCCACAGCACAATTGCTCACTACCTGCAGACCACCAATCCCAAGCTGCAGTCTTGCCCCCTGACAACTGCCTTCAGGTTGTATACAGAGCATGACATCATATGGTACGGAATATCCCTTTGGCCAGTTTGGATCAGCTGTCCTAGCAGTGTCCCCTCCCAGCTTCTTGTGCATCCCCCAGCCTCCTTACTGGCAGGGCAGTATGAGAAGCTGAAAAGTCCTTGACTTAGTGCAAACATTGCCTATCAACCACCAAAACATTAGTGTGTTATCAGCATTATTCTAAACCCAAATCCAAATCACAGCACTGTACTGGCTACTAGGAAGAAAATTAACCCTATCCCTGAAAAAACTGGGAGATGGAGATACTTTACTGGTGTGCCTTACCATTCTTTCACTTTAAAGTAATTGAATATTTGTAAAATGTATTTACATATTTAAAAAGTTCTATTCAAAAGTACTGGAAAGATGAAAAACAAGAGCCTTTGGTACTCTCTAGAAAGAAAGAAATGGGAGAGTTGGGTGAAGGTGGATGTCCTCTGAACCCTAAAACAATTCTGTTTTTTCTGGGATCATTGAACAAGGTCCATTAAAACCCTTTTAAGTGAAACTTAATTCTATGATTGCTCAAAAGGACATCAAACCTAATTAACTTCTCAGTGAAAGCTACTGCAATGAGATTATTTGGAACAGAAGAGTAACTGCTTCTGCATTTCAGTCACTGGCTCTTGTAAGAGAAACCCCACAGATTGGCTGCCAAGGTACCACTGTATTTATTAATTAAAAAATATTACTGCTATTTTTTAATGGAGATATGGCTGCTTTCCCATGCAAATTGTCCACCCATGTTTCACCTCAATTTTTAAAGTCATCTTTCAATCTTTGGATGATGTGGCAAGGTTAGATTTAGGATGTGTTTTAATTTTATTCAAATGGAAACTTTAGCAAGATCAGACTGGAAACTGTATTTCTGAACTGACTGCTGAAACTAAGCATGGTCAGTCAGGCCTTTAAAAGTGTAAATGAAAGAATTATGGGGAGGAGAAAAAACTTTCTTTGTTCTTTGATACCGTGTTACATAGTAAAAGTTCAGCTAGTCTGAAGCTCCTAAAATTGTGCCTTGATGGGAATTGGTTGCTGGACTAGATGGGCACATAAAAACACCAGCCAGAACAGACAACCTTTGTTTGTGGTGGGGTTTTTTTGGTAGTGGTTTTATGACACACTTGGAAAGATTTGAGATATTAGGGATAGTTGAGAGATTAATCAAAGGCAAAATCTGGAGGAAAAAATGATGATGAGTTCATAGTGGAATGATTCTCTACACAAAAGAGCACTTTTAATGAAGCCTAGCAATTACACGTTCCACAGAAACAAATGTCACATTATCAGCCTTAGAATTGTGCTTGGAGTTACTTTTGAAGGACAGCACAGAACACATGCTTCTGATTTCTGTTGTAAGTTGCTGATGATATAAGCAAGCAAAGACAAGTTTTCCTTTGAGAGTGTATTCTTCACTGAAAAGAAGGCTTTTGAACCTCTATGATTTCCTGTTCTGTGTCTACTTTCCATGGGAAAAAATTATTTGAAGTGTGAAACATTTTATATTTGATCTCCTCCTTCACCCTCCCCCATTTTAATGCCTAATGAAGGGAAGGAGACACACAGACAGACATGGCATCCCCACCTTTTCAGCTTCCTGCAATCAGCTTACAGCATGCATATTCTCTTATATTAAAAGGTTTTCATGCTATCTTACATCAAAAAGGTTTTAAAAAGCTTCAGGAGACTGATCTTGGTAAATAAAGGTTGCTGTGCTGAAGATGGTGCAGATAATGTTCCTTCAAACCTCTAGGGACAACTTCAACCAGAGACACTGAATGCAACTATACAGTTCTTCCCTGTCTTTCTTCCAGTGAAATGCAAATGTTCCTCTGCCTACTCAGAGGAGTTACAGCTGCTTTTGCTGAAATTCTCACAGGCAGAAATACAAACCTTTTAGACTGCTAGAGGTTTATGTGAACAGAGAGGTTGCCAGTGTTTTATTTTTGCTAAAGCTGTTGGTACAACATTCTATTGCCTCTGCAGCAGGATGCATGTACCACTTATCCCCTAAAAAGGTATCCTGCTCCCTCCATCAACATATGGGACAGAATCCCCTTAATTAATTTCTCTTCGTAGCAGTGGCACAGAGTTACAGATGATGCTTTGCAACCTCCATTTGCCCTGGACCTGGAGAAATGGCTAGTAAAACAGCAGTCAAAGGCTCCCAAGAATCTATAGCTCTGTCTTACAAATCCCACAGGCATATGGCATTTCTCACTGTGTACAGGAGAAAGCTTCCTTGATGTAGCTGTCTCAACTCTTCAACAGATGGGCAGGAGCTTCCTCTATTTCTGGTGAGAGGAGGTTGTTTATGTGGCTGTGAAGTGGTCAACGCAGCCTGCAGATTTCATTTATTTATTTATTGTTTTGATTTTTTAAATGGTGCCAGGGTTTGTTGGAGGGAAGCTATCTCAGTCACTGACAGAAGGAGGAATGTAGAAAATGCCTGTGGGCTAACTGAGGAGAATCAGATGGTTAGGTGGAATTTCGCGATGCGCTTTGGCAGGCTGATTTAGGTTGTGAACATTGACGACGGAGATGGAGATGACTGAGAAGATGACTTCCTGCAGCAGGAAGTCTCCACTTTTAGCCCTGATAGATGGTGTTGGGTTGTTTTGGGGGGCTTTTTTGGGCTTTTTGACAAGTTAACTTTACTGGAGTAGAAAGCTGTAAACTGAACTTTTTTAAGAATCTGTTTTCAGGATGTATAAGAGGAGCCTATTTTACATTTTTTCATCATTTATTTTCTGCACTGCTGGAACAGAAGCTCCTAGATCTGTTAAAAGGATGTTTCATATTCATAGGGTGAAACAAAGCACCTATGGAAACATATGTGTAAGCATGGCTATTCCCTATGCTTCAGTGGGGTGCACAGGGCACCAGGCAGCCTCTATCCACACGGAAATCTCTGCCCAATTTCCCTGCGCTCATTGACATGGAGAGTAGTCCTGGCACAATGCATGGTGTTGCCAAAACAAACAAGGGAAATACTTACCACTGGAGAATAGTCCATTAGTCAATTCTAATGAAGTGATGCGTGTGACCTAGCACTGCTGTCAGGCAAGGGTACAACGTGCCAAGTGTGCTAGGAATCAATAGAGCCACTTCTGCTCTTAAATCTATTTAGACTGGTAAATACTTTTCTTGACAGGAGTCTTAAAGCTAGGTGTTTTTATCATCAGTGCTGCGTTTTTGGGGTGTTTTAGTGGAACAGAGGGGAGGGTTCTTACTTCTAGAGCAACTGGTACTGATGATGTTCACCAGTGTATTACACTTAATACAGTTTCCAGTTTTTAAAGCATAATCCAGCAATGTTTTCCTGTTGAATAGGTTGGGTGGGTTGGTTGGTTTTGCTTTGTTTTTCAGCTAGAGTAGTATCTTAATGTCAGTTGCAGCATTTTTGGCATCTTTGATGAAAGGAGACACAGGAGTGCATTAGCAATGGATGGATTAAATGTTGGCTGGCATCACAAAGCATTTAGGTTTCTCCGAGTTCAGTGGCACCAGGCAGAAGTCCAAGGAAGCTCTCTGCCAAAATGGCAGCTTAAAGTAGATGTGCACCCAAGGGATGATTTTTTTCATCTAGACTTGTTATTTGAAGATATGACTCTCAAAGGTAAAATTCCAGAATTTTAATGGTAGATGAAGGCTAGGAGACTACTTAGATATATTTTCACTTTCCCTAAATCTACTTCCTTGGCTTCCAAAGTAGTTTGACCAATTTTATCCCAATGTCTTTATGCCCTCTTCTTTAGGGGCAATCCTCAAAATCATAGCAGCAACATTTGCTCTCTGTTGTGCTGACATTTCCCCTCTCACCAAATACTTAAGTCTTCCTGAAAATCCAAATCATTGAAAACAGATCTCCAGAAGTGGTGACCAAAGTACCCATGTTTGTCTTGATAAATTTCTTCAATAGATCTCCTTTACTCTTTCTGGCAAAACATTCTGCTTGCATGTGTGTGGTCATAAAGGATTATGACCAGCATTTTGGGGAAATTAGGTACTATTTCAGGTTTTTGTTGTTAGTTAAAGTATGGCAGCTGACTGTGTCACTGAATTTCAGTGGCATTGACTTTTAAATTGTACGTAAGGCAGCTTTGATGTGAAGGCTGCCCTGGAGCTCCATCAAACACTTTCAGGTACTGCGGTTACTACGTTGATCACCAAACAGTCTTCCATATTGCAAGTTCTGCTGCCAACATTGAACTTCAGTGCAGCTCGAAGGTCTCAGAGAAGCCACTTCTGGTGGAGTATGGCAGCTATAACATCAGCCAGCGTAAGATGTATCTTATCTTTATTTCAACTCCTCTTTGCATTTCAGACCTGGGACGCAGCGTCTTTAAGTCCTGCTGGATCTGAATTGGATTTATGCAGGAAATTCTCTGTTGGGTTTTTATTTTGTTTTCAAATCTTACTAAGCCATGTGACTAGCAAACAAAAGGCCTTGCTAGCTCATCAAGGCGCTACAGCTGAGGCTTGTGGGCATGTGCAGCATGCTGTGGTTTCCTGTACAAACACAGTCCACTCTCTTCTGCATGGCCCTAAAAGCTTCCAGCATGGGTGTGGCCATGATGCAGTCAATTGAAGTCTGGTGTTTCTGTTTGGTTTCACCCCCATATTTTGTTTGCAATGTTTCTATTGCTACAAGGACTTCCAGGTAATGAACAGAGTACCAAATAACCAACTGCTCATTCCAGTGTTTCCATTGGTTTAAATACTTTCCACTTGTATGCAAGTGGAAACCGTAGCTGAAAATAAAATACACCTCAAAACGTTGATAAAATAGTCTACTGGCTGTGAGGTTTTTTCAAGTCCTAGAACAGATAACTGTTTGTTGGTGCTTTTTCCCCTGTATTAATTTTACGTATTCATGCTGTTAAAGTACTAGAGAAGTAATGGTTTGTAGTGATAGCTACTTGTCACATTAGAGCAATTCTATGCAGGGAACATATGTGGAGTATGTAAGAAGATGGCAATGTCTTGATCTTATTTTAAAAGGCAAAAGTTATTTGTGTATTTCTTAATACAATATAGGTTACTAACCAAAGTTCCAAATCTTGGTAATTGAAAGTGAGACTGTCCTTTAAAATAAGATTACATTCTAAGCTTCCCTGTCTTGCACGAAAAAGCACTGGGGCTGGTTTGGTCTAGTCCTAGTATAAGTGTAGAGCCTGCTGTAATAATTGAATTGGAGCTTCAGAGATGTTTTCTCTCTCTCTTTTTTTTTTTTTTTTTTTCTTCTTCCTTCTTTCTTAAATTCTAGTTTCCAGTTTTCAACATCTGAACTCCATTTAATTGCTGGCAATGCATACAGACCATTAAAGTTAGATCAACTTCATCATTCCTTGGACAAGCTTAGAGACTCTAAATTGAAATGAACTGGCAATATTTGGGAACTTAAAAGTTGTTTTGTGGTGGTTCTTGTTTTGTTTTTCTTACCTCCAGCATGTCCACCTGGGCATTTCAAATGTTCTACTGGCTTATGCATCCAGCAGGTGCAGCGCTGTGATGGGATAAACAACTGCTTTGATGAAAGCGATGAACTCTTTTGTGGTTTGTACTCACTCACTAGAGATCTTGATTGGAAAACCCGATTAACGTATTCTCTAGTCTTAGAAGGCAGCTGCAACATGGTGACATTTTTGGGGGAGTGCAGGAAATGCTGTTTCTAGCTTCCTTTGTATCTCTAGGTACAAACTATCAGTTGGTTTCTTGAGTGCTTAATTCATAGTTAATTAGCACAGGATGAAACTAAGAATGAAATAGAAAGCACAAGGAAGACAGTTACTTGTGCAAAATCAGCTGTAATTGGTATATTTTAGTTTTTCCTTGTGTGCCAAATGCTGGTAATTAGAAAGGTCTGTTCTATTTTGAGATTAGCTATTTCATTTTCATGGGGGAATGACAAATTGTGTTGCGTGGAGTAGATGAGAGAGATAGATGTCCATGGTGAAAGAAGGTTAGAACTTGGGCCACTCCACTTGGGGCAACGTGTGAACTGAGATGGGTCACTGAACTTTCTGTGCTTGACTTTCTCCATGCGTAAGTTGGCACTCCTTGTGCCTCACAGTAAAGCTGTGAAAGCTGTACCTGGGCATAGTCAGAAGGGTGGCGTTAGTATTGCAAACGTGCTTTCTGCAGCTGATTTGACTTATGTCTTTTAAGTTATCCCTGAGTGGAACTGTAACTCCAGCTTCGCAATACAGGATAACCTGCTTGCCTGCAATGGAGTAAGTGACTGTGAGAATGGAAAAGATGAGCAGAACTGCACCCACAGTAAGGCACCTGTCTTGATTAATTTGGTTGGGTTTTTTTCCTCTTCTCTCACCTATCCAATCCTGACTTGAATACTGGATGCTGTATTTGAAGAGTTAGTAAATACTACAAAATCTAACTCAGGCTATATAGTTCTGTTCAGTTTTCTGATAGTCTGATAAGCAAGTTGTTATTGATTTCAACTGTTGCTTTTTTAATGAGCTCATGAACATCTCTTTCAGCAAAATAATGGCAGAAGAATTAGGTGTTCTGGGTGCAGGATAAGGATCTAGGGGATTTAAAGATTAAATTCCCGATTTTATCTCTTTAAAGCATTTTCTATGCAAATTATTTCCTGGATCTGTTTTACCATCTGTAAAATAACTATAAAAATGATAGTTTCTCTGGAGCTGTTTTCAGGGTTATAAGGTTAATGTGTTTAAACTGCTATGGAAGCTATAAATTTAGCATTAGGCAGATGAAAGTCTTGAGTTGGCAATTTCTTTAACTTTTTAGAATAAATGGACAGCATCACATGAAAGGGAGCACAACGGGAAAGTGCTGCCAGTAGCTTTTTAAGGAAAAGTAATGGGTTTTGACCTGCTTGCATAGACAGCCTGCATAAATGGTTGCAGGATACTTCTCTGTGTTGACAAGAAAAATGGATTTTGTCTGAGTGGCCTCATTTACTGTGAGCCACAGGGAAATAGGAGAATGCCAAGGCTGGGGTTGCAGCTTAACTGAACACAATTAGTAAGACTGCTTTCACTACTATCTTTCATTTCATATTTAACACTGAAATAGAAAGGAGGGCTTCTTTCCAGAGCACTTAATGTTTTCTCTGTCTAGCCTAACACTTGCTCTACAGCGAAGTTTTTCGCTCCTATATCCGTTTGTTACTGCTATGGGAAAGGATGGGAGGAAATATCTGTTCAGGTTCAGCCAACTTGATTCAAGCCTTAGCATAGATGCAGTTCTACTTGAAGAGTTTATTCTACTCAGAGACTGGTTTAAGCCATCCCAGCCAAAGTGCTGTTTTCTATGTTCCCTCCTATCTATTAATACGCGTGTGAATCTTTTATCTGTGCAGACACATCTTCGTGTCCAGCTGAGCCAATAGCTTCCCCCCCCAACTATTTCAGGTATTCCCTGCACCAATCACACGTTTAAGTGCCGGAATAACATTTGCATTAGGAAACAAAATGCCAAGTGTGATGGGACTGTGGACTGTGTTGATGGAAGTGATGAAAGCAGCTGCAGTAAGTCCCTCTCAAATGTTCATCTCTTTGAGCTTTTAACTCTTCCACAATAAAGCCCTTGTATCCATTCCAAAACAGGAAGAAATATACTCATGCAGCGGGTATTGAGTTTTTATTGTGCCCCCTCTGTGATAGTGGGGTAATGACCAGCGATCAGTTTACTTCAGGTCTGGTTGTAGAATTTTCTAAGTTCTTGTGGGAGGGTGAGCTCACTGTTATGTGGAGTCTTAGTCAAGTTGTAAGTCTTGTGTTAAGGAGCAGGGGAAGCAGGGTTAACTGCAGAGTGAACTTGGCTAGCTGGTAAGGCAGCATTTTTGTTGCAGCAGACACGTCAAGATACTTTTGTAGGAGTCAGGCTGTATTTGAACTTCAGGAGTGACGCTGCTGTAGTGAGATAAAACCCACGAGACTCTCACTTCTCTGTTTCTGATGGTGAAGACCCCACCAGTATTTCATAATATCAAGCTAGCTTATAGTCTCAAAACTTCCTGCAGAAACTTCTGTACAAGCTTTCCAGTTTTCTTTGCTGTAAAGTGAACTCATGATTCTTATAGCAGTTGCAATGAGAGTGGGTTTAGGTGCTTAAACTGAATATTCTCAGCTATTTTGCCTTGCTCACAGTTCTTTCTGGCATGCTACCTGTATGCCGTATCTGCTAGCACCCACCTTGGACCCAGTAAGACACTAGCTATATGCCTACTTGTGGTGGGAACATGAATGCTGCTTTTGCCTCTTTGGCTGGGTGCTGGAGAGTGCCCAGCAGCATTAATGCTTGTGTGTGTGAGAGCAGGACTAAACCTCCTGAGCAGAGGTCTTATGTGCATGCACTAGGGTTGGGCACTGGGCCCTGCAGAGGGGTCTTTCTCCATTGCTCCTCTTCTTCTTTATGCTGACTCAAGACTTCCTCATCTGTGAGTTAGTAACAATTTCAGACTTTCAAGTTTTTTTCCATCCAAATTGATGTTTAGACCACCTGCTTTCTGAAACAGTAAATGACCCAACTCCACGTATGTGGCTGCTACTATAAACATTTTTCTTGCATTGTTCCCACTGTTTTGGCAAGGAATAAGTGTGCTGACAATCCTGAATTTACTTCCTCCCTGATGGACTCTGTGACAGTATTAAAAAGAGATGAGGGATTGTCTATTTTTGTATATTCATTTTGATACTTATTAAATCAATGAATCCTTTGACCTTTCTGACACAATAACCAATTAGAGACCAATTTCTGCAGCAGAGCTAGAAAAGAAACTTATTAAATTTCCCAGGCCATTGCCTGTTTTTTATGGAGTTGCCTCTTGCTTCAGAAATAGAGGAGCAAAATAAAGATGTCTTCTGATCAGAGCAGGGCAGGGAAACAGATGTGAAAACGTTTCAAAGTGCAAGATTCTTTCCTACCCTGTGTGGGAAGCAGCCTTACTAAAGGGAAGCACTGTGGGAGGATTATAACCTGAAACATCCCTTGCAGGTTGTGGCAGCAGCCGGAGCAGTAAGCCCATCTCTCGGATTGTAGGCGGTACGAACACGGAGGAAGGTGAATGGCCTTGGCAGGTCAGCCTCCACTTTGTGGGAGCCGCTTACTGCGGGGCATCGGTGATATCGAACGAATGGCTCGTGTCTGCAGCTCACTGCTTTCAAGGGAGCAAGTAAGCCATCTCCCCCTTACCTTTGTCCCAGACATCACCAGAGTCCTGAAGCTCCTTTAGCTTCCAGAGTTTGAACAAAGCTGAAGTGGGATGTGCCATTGTCTTTCACCCACCCTGCTGTTGGGGGATGTTTTGGGGTACTTTTATTTAAGGGAGGGCTTTTTTCTTTGGTCCCAACCAGGCTGGCTGATCCCAGAGCATGGCGTGCCCACCTGGGGATGCAAATGCAAGGCCGTGCGAAGTTTGTATCTGCAGTGAGGCGGATCATCATCCATGAATACTACAACAGTGGGAACTATGACTATGACATTGCGCTGCTGCAGCTGAGCAAGCCATGGCCAGAGACGATGAGCCATGTCATCCAACCGATCTGCATTCCTCCCGTTTCACACAAAGTCCGCAGTGGCGACAAGTGCTGGATAACAGGTTGGGGCCAAAAGCAGGAAACGGGTGAGTCTTATAGCTTCAGTTTGGTGTTTACAGCTAGAATTGCCACCTGCTAAATTGCATTCATCCTCTTTATAAGTAGCTGTGAAAGAATATATGGTTGTGAACCAAGTACAACCACCTTTTGAGGGAAGAACGGTTGTATGGATGTACGTGTCATGGTGTGGTGCAGTGTCTCTCTTTGGCCAACTGGTTAGTCACCTGTGGAATTGAAAGGCCAATTATTTGAAAGATAAATGCTATGCCTCAAAAAGGTAAAAGGGTTTTCTTTTCCCTGCTCCCCTTTTTTTTTTTTTTAATTCATTGGTTTACACAATTTTATTGCCAAACCAGTCTTTTAAGTGTTCTTTGAAACATATTATTTACCAGCGTTCTCTAATCCTGAAACAAGGTTTCATGATGTAAAGCGGCATTTGCATATTTGAATGGGTTGGTGACATTTCTTTGGCTATATTCAGATACTGAAAGGGTCACCTGGTGACAATATTAGAGCTGTTGTACTGAAAGGAGGAGACAATTCAGTGGAATTCTGCTTTTCTGGGAGTATATATCTTATAGAAAAGACATGTTTTTACCAAAACTTTAAGACAGAGAGGACCAGATTTTGAGAGATGCCCAAGTCCTTTATGCTGCCAAAATAGCAATCTGCATTCTGTAACTCTGACTCATAATTTTAATTTTGGAGCCAGCAACTTCTGAGACACCGCCCTAATTGCAAATGTGTCTTGTGATGATCCAAATACCTTTATAAAATCCTGTGTCCTTTTAATAATAAAAAGATAAAAAAATAAAAAGTGTTGAGACATTTTGCAAAAGGCATTAGAAAAATTTATGTTATGACATTGTATTTCGTGTCACCAAATGTCATTACACAAATGCATGACACATGGAAGAGGCTTTCTGTGCTATTGCAGTTAGTTGTTTGAAATCTGGAATAGCTTGGAGGTCAAAAGTATCTGTGGATGTTTTCTTAAGATATCTTGTTTTGTATTTCAATTGTTGAATAAAATGCTAAGCTCTTTTTAATCATCTTTCTTTCAATTTGTTTTCCAGATGATGAAGGTTCAGCAGTTCTTCAGAAAGCAGAGGTAGAAATTATAGACCAAACGATATGTCATTCCACATATGGGATTATCACAGCCAGGATGTTTTGTGCTGGACTAATGTCTGGGAAAAAAGATGGGTGCAAAGTATGTACCTTTTTATCTCTCCTTTCGTTGCTGCATGAAGAGTTGTAAGAACTAACTGGCAGACCACGTCGTGGTCTGTACACTTCAGACAACTCTTAGGTTGCTCTTTTCAGAACTATCAGCAAATCTGTCACCTGGGTGTTTTGAGTTTTGCTGCTTTATGTGCATCGCAGAGTCACAGAAGGGTAGGGGCTGGAGCGGACCTCTGGAGATCACCTAGTCCAATCCCCCTCCAGAGCTGGATCATGTAGAGCAGACTGGACAGGACAGCGTCTGGTCAAGTTTTGAATTTCTCCATAGATGGAGACTCCACAACATCTCTGGGCAGCCTGTCCCAGTGCTCTGTCACCCTCACAGTAAAGAAGTTCCTCCTCATGTTTAGGTAGAACTTCCTATATTCAAGTTTGTGCCCGTTGCCTCTTGTCCTGTCGCTGGGCACTACTGAAAAAAGATTGACCCCACCTTCTGACACCCACTCAAGTATTTATTAACATTGATAAGGCCTTCTCAGATAAGGTCTTCTCAGTCTTCTCTTCTCTAGGCTAAAATGTCCCAAGTTTCTCAGCCTCTCTTCATAAGAGAGATGTTCTAGTCCCCTCATTTTTGTAGCATGTTTAACATCACTAACTTTTGGTTGCAACTTGCATGTCCCAATAACAAGTTCAAGTCAGGCAGTTTTTGGGCACAAGATTGTCTAAGTTGAAGAAAAATCTGAGAAACTAGCTCAATTCTTTTCAGGATCCCTTGTTCCCAGCCCCTCCAGGGCTCTCTGGTAATGTGCAGGCTACTAGATGTAAATTTTGAATTGTATAATACTCTGATCTCACAGTGCTGAAAGATAATATACATGGAGTTCTAAATTTGCTTCTAGTGAGTAGTGGTAAAACTATAGATACACACTATATATAGATATACTTACATATAAATTTTTATAATATATATGTTGTATAATATATATCATATTGTATTATATAGAAATTATACAGGCATTGATATTTCCTGCTAAAATAATAGTAAATTTACTGCTAAAATAGTAGTAAAACTACTACTTGGGGGTTTTTTTATGATGAAGACCCAGCTTTCACTGGTCTACTAGAAAGTGAGAGAGACCACAGTGTCTCTGAGGGCTTTCTAATGAACCAGCTGCTTTTTAGAGATCAGTGAGACCATTAACATTAGGCATAATTTTCACTATCTGGAGAAGTCATTTCTGCAGTTATCTGTCTGCCCATTCAAGATTTAGCCAAGGAAGGACAAAATTTACAGGGCATTTGGCTATATTTCTGTAAGGGCAAACAATGTGTGACTCTATCTAGCAGTTGGTAGAGATGATCAAAACGTGGGTTTTCTGTTTTGTGAAAAATCATAGAATCACAGAAATTGTTAGGTTGGAAGGGACCCTTAAAGTCATCTAGTACAATCCCTTGTGGTAAGCAGGAATAAAAATGCTGGTGTTCTGCTTTTCTTTTGTCCTAGGAATTATAGAAACAATTTGAAAATGTGACTCTAAATAATAGGGGTAACCTATAAATGAGCAGACATATGAAGTAGCATGTTTTGGACTCAACTGTAAGTTTGAGGCTCAGAAACAAAATGTGAATTTCAAATCTAGTCCATGAAAAGTAGTATCTTTATTAGTGTCTTTAAAGAGTGAGAGATATCCCTCTCTCTTGTGGAAAACAAACTTGGTTACAAATGTGCAATCCCATCTGCTTCAAGAAAAAACCCCTACTTTTTTTGACTATCAGATGGTTTGAACTATGTGAATGGGAAAATGTAATCACTGCTGGAATTGTTGAGGCCAAATGTCTCCTGTGGTATTATCTCCCACTTTTGATAATCTTCATTGTAAATACATACAGCTCTATATTCTTTTTAGGGTGATTCTGGTGGACCATTGTCATGTCAAAGCAAAGGAGATGGAAAATGGTTTTTGACTGGCATTGTTAGCTGGGGCTATGGATGTGGAAGACCAAATTTCCCAGGTGTTTACACAAGAGTGTCAAATTTTGCACCATGGATTCACAAATACGTGCCTTCAGTCTTGTAACTTGAAAACCACCTTTCTGGAATAAAATATATCCTGGATATCGTCATTAAAAATCATATTTGGTAAAACTGTTCAGTGGTGGAATTTCTTTGCATGTCTCCCTGTTGGTTCTGGAGTACCCATATGGACGTAACAAATACCCTTTGTTCAAACTCTGGTGTAAGAGGATGGGGGACTGGTCCTTGTGGCGGTTCTGTGCAGATGTCTGGAGATATAGGGGGTGCACTAATAAACTTCTGGCACTTTATGGTTGCTTTCTAGGCACCAACTAAGTGCATGTGCAGTCATCTATCTGGAAGCTGAAGGTAAAAATTGACCACCTCAAGGCAGAGCTTAAGACTTAGTCATTTCCACTGGGATGCAAATAGCCCGATACAGTAGTAACTGTGAAATAGCAATCAGCTCACTGGTACCCTTGCAGATGCTACTTTTCCTAACTCATACACCAAGAACACCTGATGGGGTAGGGGTGGTTTGCAGAAAGTGAACCCAATCTTCTCAAAAACTTGGGGCCATTACTTTTGGAGTTCAGAAGTTCTGTGATTAAGCAGGGAACAAAGCATTAGTCTTATTCCTTCTCCAACTTTCATTTTAATTAATTGCATGATTTGGAGCTGCCAACTCTTTTATTTCCAGCCTTAATTTCCTCATATTCAAGTTCATCCACCTGACAATTTGAATTCTTTATCTTCAGGAAACCTTAACAAGGTGAGTAAATATGGTGATTTATGTTATTGTAATGGTCTTGTCCTTGCCCAAATAAAACTCATATGTCTACCCTGTAGAAGGTAGGTTCTGCTGTGGAATTGGGTTCTCTGAATGTGTCTAAGTTTTCAAAAGTCCTGATACAATTTTTTTAGAGAGGTTGACAAAGAGGTTTTATTTCCTCTAGACTATTTCTGAGGGTTCCATTCCTATGGAGGAAGGGGCAAAATAAAACTTAGTCAGCAGGTTGTGTGTGTAGCAGAGAGAGGCCTCTGAAAAAAAGATGACTTGAACAGAGCGGTCTGCCCGCAGTTGTAGTTTGCATTCCTGAGCTGTGAGGATTGCCTTCTGATTAATCCCTTTTGTAGTCTATGTGATCTGTGTTGGGTGTGTTGTTTGTTTTCTGGTGCCTTGGGCCTGGTTTGTTCCTCTCTGTGGTGTTCTTCCTGTGTGTGCTCACACATGCTCTCTCAACGTGTGTTTAAAAAAAAAAAAAGTTATTTCCTCCCACAACCCCCTGATTTTTCTTATTTTACATGAAGAATTCCCTGACCTTGTTGCTTTGCCGACTTAAAGCTGGTTTTAATTTTAAATAGGAAATGTGAACATGAATTCTTTGTGTTTATTCTGTGGTACTGGTTGAGGTTGAAAAATTCAGGTGGTCAGTGAAATTGCACATTTCTTCTCTCATAAATATTTCTGCAGATTCTGGCAGGTGTTGGTTAGACACCATCTCACCTTGCTCTGGGACTCTTTTATCTGTAAACTGCTTGCATGTCATTTGTGTGGTGTTGTAAACTATTTCCTACTCTTGTATTTCTGAAAGAAGGGGGTAACCCATCTGTTTGCGACTGATAGTATCCATATCCTATGTAGCCAGTTAGGAAAACAAAGAGTTACAGTGATGGTAACTTTTCATCCCCACCTTCTTCGATTGCAGATCAGCTGGCTCCAGCTTCCAGCAAAGGTGAGAGAGAGAAGCCTGGTGTAGGTGGTGGGAGAGCCGTGCACTGTTCAGGGTTACGGTTAAGAAATGAGGTTCATTTAGGATTTTGGCATTAGTCAAGGCATCATGATACAAGCTCTCCCCTCCAGCCAGGTTTCTGTGTACAGCATACCAGCTCCGTACGACTCTGAGCAGACGGCCAGGCAGGTAAGAGACACCAGCGACGCTTTACACCAGGGACACGGTAAGGGATCTCTCTGCCTGCTCTGCTGTGCACTGATCTCTGTTCTTCATAGGCAGATTGCTCCCAGCCAAAGTGACAGCAATTTTTCCCCTTTGCTTGTACAGCTTGAAATCTACGTCACAAATGTGCAGGTTTTGTATGTGATGTAGCTGTTAACTTGGAATATATTATCTTAATCTAAACCTCTTTAAAAACTGAAAAGAGTAAATATACTAAATGTGGTGGTACTTGTGTCATCTTACTAGCTGGTGCCTTTCCATGTCTCTCTTTAGGAAAATCTGCATATTCCCTCTTGTCCGTCCTACCTCAGAGGCTTTTGTCAGAAGTACAGCTTCTGCAAATGGATGAGGCTGTGTTTCTGGAGAAGATGGCTTCTAGCAGCGTTACCTACCATTTCTTTACTAGTTACAGTGATTGTGCTAGTCTTGCAGTATTCCTTCCGTAAGTGTTACTCTCCCCCGGGTGCTCTGGATGGGGTTGGGTATTTCGCACCCAGTGAATGATTAGCATGAAAGTCTCGACACAAAGTGTCTGAGCACGTAATGTGTGTAATAAACTACTTCCCTTTAACATCTTTGTTTCCCTTTCCTTTAACATCTTTGCTAAAGCAACAAAATGCACAAAAATTAATGGTTGGTACTTGCACAAGAGTAATGAAGGTATGCATTTTTTTATCTCTGTGAATACCATAATTATTATAACTGTCACCTTTCCCAAGAACCTGTAGGAATTAACTATCTATCCTTTATTTCCTTTTAAAAACAGAACAGGTACCTAGCTTACTTTAGCTCCTCCCTGACCTCAACTTACAGCCATTAAAATCATATCTTTCCAGGAAGATAGTGCTGAAAAAACCCCTAACTTTTAACAATTAAATCTTCCTAGTAGAAATGCCTGTCCAAACCTGTACTTCATTCCTCTTCCGCAGGGCATTGTTTTATCACTTGTCAATGGGACTGACTCAGAGCTATGGCTGTTATGGAGGGTTTCTCTTAAGAGCTAACACCTATTGATGCTGAGGACAAATACATGTTTCTGCCAGCCTCTTGCTCTGGAAGCCTTTCTGTAGTGTTATTAAGTCTCCTAATGGTTTTATCATTTTTTTTTTTTCTTCTTCTCCTCAGCTCCAGCTTTCTCCTTTGTTTATATTGGTGGAAGTGTAGAAATTCCTAATTTGACTTATACAAATGATCTCAGTGATCCAAAGTCAGAGAGATTCCACCTGCAAGCAGAAGCAATCCAAAATTGCGTAAGTTCCCACATAAATATAGCAATAATTAAAAAATTTTTATTACAGAATAAGGAGAAAACTTCAGTTAGTAATTTTTTTTTCCTTGAATATAATCAGTGTAAAGCTAGCAAGTGCCTTGGTGGTTCACAGCTTTAGGAAAGTAACTAAGCAGCTGAGGTTGGGTGTCTCACAGTCATGTCAATATTTCCTAGGTAGTAAAACCTGAGGGTTTCAATGTTATGGTCAAATTATTCCTCTTAAAGGAATTAGGTGTGTGGGTGGGGGGTTTTTTTGGGTTTGCTTTTTTTTTTTTACTCAAGCACTCTTCACTGCTACTTTTTTTAAAAAAATTAGAGATCAAATTTGATGCTTATTTTTATTTATGTCTTTGTTTCCCCTTATCCCCCACAACAATGCTTGCTTTCTTGTACTTCTTACATGAGCTCCTATTCCTGAGATCAGTGCTGTTTCCCGTCCACATGTGAACAGTGATCTAAAACACAAAGCAGTTCTCTGATAAACTGTATTTCCCAAAAGAGCTAATCCAGTGTCTCAAAGATGCTTTGTGCACCGCCAGTGCAAGTTGCTCATGTCCAGATTATATGCTGGAAACTTAAAGACTGAAACAAAAATATAAATGTATTCATAAAGGCTTCTTTTTCATGGCTAATTTTAAAAAAAAATCTGTTGGTAAAGTGGAAATGAATACACATTTATGATCCTTATTTGATACATTTTGTCAGAATCATGGATAGTGCTAGTAGTACATGAGGGGGATGAGGAAGGGGAAGGAAGAAGTAAGACAAATACTTTTTATCAAAAGAGATGATATTGACACTAAAATGTAACAATTCATGCATTTTCTTTTTACTGTTTTTTTAACTGTCAGTTTGCAGAATCATATGAGTCTTCTTCCTTGGGAAAGTACTATTTAAAGTCTGTAGTGGCAGCTTTCAGGTAGGTTCTCTTCTGGGATGTGGCAAAAATTTAGAGATATTGAAATCTTTTCTCATGCATTTTAAATTTACTCATCTGGAAGAATACACAGATCTCTTTAGTGGGGAATGAAAAATGTGGACATACCCTCAAGTATGTGAGGTAAAGACCTAAGATAATAGTGTAACTTCTGTCTTTCCCTGTAGAATCAGTGAAAGAAATTAGTTTGATTAATCATGCATTGTTTTACAGATTGCTTTGTAGTCTATTAATCTACTTTTGATTTTTGAAATCACAGTTCAGCAGGGTTTTTTTCTCTACCAGTAGCAGAATCTTATTCTGAATGTGTCTGTTTAAATTAAGTTCCTTTTTTAACTTCTCAAAACAAAATTTAAGGGTATAATTTTGGGCAGGGCACTCTAACTAAGCTGCTGGTGAGAAATGTAAATACATTGAGCAGATGGCTACTATTATCCTGATAGGCTTTGAAAGAGAAATCCATAGGTCAATCTGAAAGGAAGTGTGAGGTGGACTGTCTCTTTGAGCCGCTTAAGTAATACTTTGCATGTGCTCATACAGACTGTTTATTTTAACAAGAATCATGTTAAATGTTGTATCAATGTATGGGTGTAAAATTATATTCTCCTATGGTGCCAGACTGAATTAAAAATATCAAGGAAAAAGCATCTAGAAATGTGATATGGTCTTAAAAGTCTGTAACTATGCAGCAGGAATGGAAACATCCAAATCTGTAAAAATTATTGCAAGGATTTTCTGTGACGTGTAGTTTTCACCCTCAGTGTGTTACTGTTTAAGCAGCATCTTTTTGAATTATTTCTACTGTATAGAAAAAGCAATTATTAAACAAGAGAGCTCTTTGCCCCCGTGTTCAGTAAGTTTGCAGACAACACCAAATTGTGTGGGAGTGTTGATCTGCTGGAAGGTGGGATGTCCCTGCAGCAGAGCCTGGACAGACTGGCTTTATGGGGTTCAACAAGGCCAAGTGCCGGGCCCTACACTTAGGTCACAACAACCCCAGGCAGTGTTGCAGGCCTGGGGCAGAGTGAGAGAAGAGCTCTCTGGAGGAGAAGGACCTGGGGGTGTTAGTGGACAGCTGGCTGAACATGAGCCGGCAGCCTGCCCAGCGTCCTGGACTGTATCAGGAATAGTGTAACCAGAAGGGGTAGGGCAGTGATTGCTCCATTGCACTCAGCTCTGGTGAGGCCGCACCTTGAGTACTATGTTCAGTTTTGGGCCCTTCACTACAGGAAGGATGTTGAGATGCTGGAGCACATCCAGAGGAGGGTGATGAAGCTGGTGAAGGGTCTGGAACACAAGTCCTTTGAGGAACAGCTGAGGGAGCTCGGGGGGCTTTTTAGTCTTGAGAGAAGGAGGCTGAGGGGAGACCTTATCGCTCTCTACAACTGCCTGCAAGGTGGTTGCAGAGATGTCAGGGTTGGTCTCTTCTCTCAGGTGACAAGTGATAGGATGTGAGGAAATGGTTTGAAATTGCACTGGGGGAGATTTAGGTTAGATATCAGGAAGAATTTCTTTACTGAAAGGGCACTGGAACAGGCTGCCCAGGGAGGTGCTGGAGTCACCATCCCTGAGATATTTAAAAGATGTGTAGATGAAGTCCTTAAGGACATGATCTAGAGGTAAACTAGTCAGGGTTAGGCTGTGGTTGGACTCGATCTAAAGGGTCTCTTCTAACCCAGGTGATTCTATGGTTCAGCTGCACCTTTTTGCAAAGTAGTTCAACTGGCCATGAAACTATGGGAACAAATAATGCTGACCAGTGGAATTAATGTCCAAAATACTGATTAGATTGTCTATGTAATGCGTGGGGGCTTTTTTCTCTTCACAGTGAAGGAGAGTCTGGACTTCGAGCTTACTACTGGAATACATTTTGGGCACCTCTAGATGTGGTTGCTTCTCTTAAAAAATTATCCCCAGTGGAACACAAAGAAATCAGTAGTAAACAAGCAGCTCAGGTGTGGAATTCTTCTGGGGAGGAAGATTTTGATCTTGTTACAATGGAGCTTTTTGGTAACAATGTACTTGTCATTTAATACCTATTCTGTCTGTTTTTCTTTCCCTGGCTTGTGTCTTTGGCTCATGTAGCTGAAAGCTATTAAATTTCAGTTTCAGATTCCACAGAATATGATTTGATGCTAAAATCAGGTAATTACTAATCTCACTTTGGGGTGGTGGGGTGTGGGGGGGTGGGTGTCGGGAGGGTCAGGGAATCCTGTAATATAAAAATGGCAGTTTCCCAGTTATTCTTATATCTTTAGGGCCTACGAACGGAACCAGTCTAGGGACCTCTCTGTTTCAAATAAAGGCCAAGATGAAAATGCCTTACAACTTTTTATTCTGTTGCTCCAACTAGAATGGTTTCAATGTAATTGTTCCCACTGAATTGCAATGAGCTGTGGCTCCTTTTCTTGGCATCTTTTGAAAAGCTACTATTTAAAATTATAAATACCTTATTTGCCTTGGGAGCAGACATTTTTGGTTATTCATAGTCAGTGATCAGTCAAATACTGGAGAACTTTAATTCACTTTGCCTGTTTTCTCCGTAACAAGCACACCTCAAGACTGTCTTCGTATTCTCAATGTTCTCCTTGCACAGAGAGGGGTGAAGAGAACACGGCAAAGGAAGCAGTAGGCTTCAAGCAGAGATGGCTGCAGCCAAGTCTGCTCCTGACTGCTGAGTGTATTGTGAGCAGATGGTGGTGAGGCATTGTGCTTCCCTGGCTAAAGCAGGAGGAGAATGTGATGCAGCCTGGTAGGGAAAAGGGAAAATATGTAAAAGAAAGGGAAGAGGAGATTAACATAGTCAAGAAGTGTGGGTAGGTGATTGTTGCTGCCTCTTCTGAAATTTTACCCAATAATTTAATTTATTTTTCAACTTAACAGTTTTCCAGTCACTGATCTAGCTTCTTTTGTATAGCAGTATCCTTTGACCTGTATGCCAAGCCAGGTAACAACAGGACTCTAACTCTGATGAATCCCAAAAAGTCTTTTTATCAATGGAGGCTGCGAGTTCCTTCTAACTATGTGGTGAAACTGATAGTTATCACATTGCGTGGTGTCACTCCAGAAAGCTGTGCATCACACCACTTGTCAGCATATGATTTTCTTCTTCCTCTGCAGAACAAGATCATTACAAGGTATGATAGAATAGAATAAAGATATCTTATTGAGCTGCACAGAAACTCTCTAAAACTGTTATGATATCAAAATTATATTAATTGGGTTTCCAAAATGTAAGAGTCTAAATAAAACTTAATCAAAAATTCTTGTATAAGGCTGTAAAAAGATCTTTACTGTTACCCCCCTCCCCCAAAGAATTATAAATTCCTGTGGGTTTTGTTTTGCATCATGACTAATTTTTACTGCTTTCGATTTCATGTGGTTACTGTCACAACTCAGAAAGATACAGACTTTTTTTGGGGGGTGTTGCATTCTATTACTTTAAGAAAACACAAGTTTTATATCAGTCTAGTCACAGGCAAATCCCTGTTCATAACAGGGGTGTTGTGCTTATGGAATACTCTGTCCCCAGAGTCACCGAGTCATCCGTTTGTATAAATGAAGTCACTTTCAGTGGTCACACTGCTCCCAATTTTCAGAGTCAAATTTCATGTATGGACATGTTATCCACCATTAACCTGTCTGAAATACGCTTGTTTAGGAGTGCTTCAACTAACTTGACTTGATTAGGTGGTCCTCTTTGTCTCTGTTAACAGATTTCTCTCTCTCCTTATGCAACAAGTGACGAGAGGTTGTTGTTGTTGGCAGGCAGGCAGAAAGCCAGGCGTGGAGTGAGCATGTGGGTTTTGCAAGGAGTTAGATGTAGATTGCAGCATTACATGGAGAATCCCGTTCCTGATGCTGGGCTGTATCTGCTCTGCTGCTGATTATGGGTTGTTGCCAGGACTGTTACTCCATTACTGCATTATTAGCAATGGCTGAGCTGTTTAGGAACCAGAAATATAGCATTATTCATGTGCATGAAAGAACCAGGAAGCAAAACCAACTCAGGTCTAAGTAGGGTTGTGTTCAGAGAATGCTGATGCAGAAAACCGTAAGACAAAAAGTTAAAGAATGTGCATTGATGTCTGGCTATCAAAGAACTGGAACAGAATTTGGTGACTGAAACAATGTTAAAAGCACTATAGTACCTCCAAAAACGTTGATTGTTTTTTTTCATTTTCTTTTATTGCCAGCCTAACAAATATGTGTTTTTTCTATCAGTTTTCTAATTGAGCTAAAAGCAGCTAGTCACACACTCATGGCGCTTCCAATAGAACTAATAACAACATCTCTGGTACCCATGGCAGTCAGGAATTACTGTATTATAGCCATTATTCCCCGATGTCCAGCTCTAGGATCACACATGGTGACTAAAATGGTTCTCACCAGTTTCTGTAAACTGCAGTAACGCAGCTGTTCAGTGACAAGTAGTAAAGTGTGAGTGAGCTGAGACTGTACTGTAAAAGTAGGCATCTCGTGTGGACATCTCTTCTCACGAGTGCTCATGTTGCTTTTCTGGAGAGACTGCAACAAAAGGTATAGCTAGAAGATAAACCAGGCTGTCAACTGGATTGGGGATCAAGATTCTGAAAGATTTCCTCACGGCAGTGGGGAGGGGAATCAAACTGTTCTTTTCATACAGGATTTGACAGGTGTAGTGATAAAAAGGATTTCATAATGTCTGCAAAAGCAAAGCAAACCCTGGATCTGATGTGTAGTCTCTCACATGAAACGGGAGCAGGGACTGCCCTGCTAAAAGCAGAAGAGGACTGCTTTCAGTTTTAAGGTTCACAAACTTTATTTTAGTGCTGCCACTCTGGATCTCAGGGAGAAGTCAAAGAACTTGATTCAGAAATGTGATGGAAATACTGCCTTAATATGTGGTCTGATATTAATTGTTTTGATTTGCTGTGCATAGGAAGAGATAAATCTGTTAGAAATCTTTCGTGTGCAGATTCATAAATTAATGAAATCCAAAATACGCTGTGAGATTTCCAAGTGGAATAAATGTAAGAGTGAGTTTGCAGATGCAAGAAATAGCATCTCAAGTTACAGGTCATAGTAAGCATTCAAGCTTCAAGATATAAATGAACTCCTTATTTAAACAAAAGAAGAACTATAAGAAGACAGAGTTGTCATGCATGGGGCCTCACATCTTGCCTGACAGCTTTTGTGACATGCAACTAAGCTGAGTGCTAATGGGTTGGAAATGTTTTGGGCTCATTTTCTGTAGCACAGATGCTGCACAACCCTGCTACGCTGGTACTTGTTGCCTTCTTAGTGCTACCCACTACTGTCACTACTGAAGTAACATAAGCTAGCACTGCTGTCCTGATGCTTCTGCAGGTCTGTAAACTCCTGGAAGCCTGTTAGGAACGAAATATCTGTGGTGTTCACCCTGAGTGACTTGCTGGGAAACTCTAACATCTTGCGTAGTATCAGCTGTGTGGAAGAATACAAGGGAAGCGGTAGTCAGGGGAATACTTCTGAAACACAGGTGACCAGATCAGTGTTATTTCTACCCAGTTTCTTAGCAGATATGACTGGAATTTGGGAAATGTTGGTTCTTTGTAATTTTTCTTGTTTGCTTTTGTTGTTGTGTTTATTTTTTTAATGCAGTCTTTTTACTCTTTCAGGTGGTGCGGACCGGCGGCCTGGTCTCCTGTCGTACGATTAACTTCGTCCAGTAACGTCATGTTGCTTACCTTCTCACTGGACCGAAGAGAAGAGAGTAACATATTAAGAGCTCACTTCCAAGCTGTTCCTAAGATCAGTAAGTAATTAAGCAACCCTATGATGTAAGCACATTTTTTTCTCGTGTTGCCTCTAAAACAGTCGATGTTGCCTGACTCTGAGGGGAGGGAAGGTCAGAATATAAATCAGGAAATTCTCATTCTGATCCATCTAAAAAAAAGAAGTCTGAGACTGAACAAGGTATATAGAATATCTTTTGGTCTGGGAGATATTTTTTTATTTGTTTGTTTTCCTGATTGCTCCCTTCCCCAGAGATTACTCTAACTACACAGGAAACACTGTTAATTGGTAAGTAATGGTAGCAGCCAGATAGCACTATGGGAACTCTGTGTCTAGCCAAAGCTGGAGAGACCCAGTGGCAGAGCAGCACTTCTATCAGCTTTGGCAATACATCCCCAGCTTGGGGAATGCATGTTTAATGAAAATGGAAAACAACAGCGAACACTTACTTCTGATACCTCTCTGATCCTTTTCTGAAAGCACTGCTCAGTGTAGTTAACTGTAAAAGAAATGTGTCTTCAAGACCTGAGAAGTATATTCCTATGGAGCAAACTATGGAGTAATACGTATTTTTCAGAATAATTATGGGTGATTATTGAACTATTACAAAAAACAGTAAACTCTAATATTTTACAAGAGATACAGGGGCTTCACAAGTGAAAGTTAAGCCATAGTTATTTGGTAAGAGCTACATGAAAGAATTTTTACGTTTAAGCGTGTGACTTAACTTGCAGAACAAATCATAGGGGAAAGAGCATGTGGATAAAGGGTCCACATTTCAACTTATGTGTGGCTGAATGTTGTTTAAGCAAATACTCATCCCATGCACATTACAAACTAGAATTGCTTTGTTTTAATGAAGACAGGTTCTCCAAATTATGTATAGCCCAGGTTTTGCCACCAGATTGTCTTAATTTCTGATAGATTCATATTTTCATTCACTCTGTGACCCAAAGGAAACAAAAAGCACTAAGGACTGGGTATCTAGGAGAGTTCTTGGCAGAAAATAAAACCTCAATGAAATCGTTCAAATGTGGCATGAATTTTCAGACTGAGAACTGACACTTAAACATCCTCATTTACATGAAATTAATCAGATTTTTCACTTCATTGGGCTGATTACTGTTTAATTTTTGAAAATATCTGAAGAGGTAAATCGGAAGGGGGTACATCTGTTATGTCTGCATTTAATTGATTCTTCCACTTATCATGAAATGACACTTTTTTCAAAAACTCCAGTCAGAGGTGTTTTGTGCTTACCCTTAAAAGTGATTTTGACCCAAAATATAAGAGAAATTCAGGGAAGTGGAAGTTAGATGATTTTCTGTTAATATGGGCAACATATGAGGTTAATAATCACAACCCATCCTTCTAACCCTGTACATAGAGAAGAACCCTAGCAAATTAAGTAGGCTCTGCACTTTAGCCCATCTGAGATAACTGTGTTCCTTGCTGATACATTTCTCTCCCAGTGTGTGGAGGTCATTTTATTTCCTGGAATGGGACACTGAGCTCCCCTTATTACCCAAGTTACTACCCACCAAACATTGACTGCAGCTGGATCATCAGAGTAAGTGCTGGGAACTCTTCTGAGTAGTGATGACTTTGTTTTATGTGATAGAGGTTGTCCTGGTTTCAGCTATGATGGAGTTAAACTTTTTTTTTTAGCAGTGGATGGAATGCCATGTTTGGGTGTTAGCATGAGAATAGTGCTGATAGCACCCTGATGTTTTCCGATTTGTTGCCGGGCAATCAAGGACCTTTCTCAGCTCTGCATACTTCCTTACTAGTGAGAAAGGAGGGGACGCAGCCAGGACAGGTGATCCGAATTGGCCAAAGAGGATATTCCATACCAGTTACGTCATGTTCGGTATAAGGGGGGACTGGGGGGAAGAGGGGGAGACAACGCCAGGACGTGCAGTTTCTGGGGCGGTCGGGTTGTCCGGGACGGGCTCTAAGGTGTGCGGCCTGAGTTGTGTGGTTTGGTGAGAAATTGCATTGTGTATCACCAGTTTCATCTATTTTGTGCTTTAAACTTCTGTTATTGTTATATCTAGTTTTCTGTTATTGTTTAGTAAACTATCCTTATCCCAACCTGCGTGGTTCTGGTTTCTAGGTTGTGGTTTCTTTTCCTCCTTTCTTCCTTCCCTTTTCCCCTTCCCCCAACTTTCCCTCCCCCTTCCTTTTAAAAGTACAAGCGACTGTGTGGGGTGCGGCCCTTGGCTGGGGCAAAACCACGACAGTTATTTTGGCGCCCAACGTGGGGCACGAACGGTTGGGATAACGGTAGATCTGACCCTAACTATCGCAATTAAGATAAGCACTGTTGTTTAAGCAATCTCTGGTCACGATGTTGTGGTATTTATTTACAAGGCTGTGGCAGCAAAACCACCGCATGCTGTATACAATCCTGGCAGGATTCTTTACTCTCTCAGGTCTGCGGCTCCCGTATTTGTTCCCATACTTCATTATAGTGTATTTTATGATATCGGTCTATGATACAATAATATCGATGATCATGAGCTTAAGCTGGTACTTGTATGAGGTTTTGCTGTCCTGTCCATTCTTTGGACAGGGAGGGGTTAATAACAGCAGCCGGTATGGTGGGGGCACTGCTTTCTTTTCTTTTGGGCTAAATACAACAGCTCTTATGACAGTTTTTGAAAACCTTCAATATCTCTGGGATATTCAAACTAGCATTTTGCTATTGGTAGGTTTGGTGCAGATGGTTCAGTTTTTGTTATATATCAAGCATAGGTTTATGAATACCACTGAAGAGCTTTCTCCGAGACAGAATAATCACGAGTGGCAGGGCATGTGGCAAAGTATGGGCAAGTACCTAGGTACTTTCTCACGCCCGATGGTTTGGAATTTCACTCCTGAACAGCTACAAGACCCCGATCAAGTGACTGCATACCTAAGGAAAAATTGCTGTAGGTTTCCCAGAGATGGACACCTTACTGCACTGTGCTGGGCTCTGGCCACTGTTTATCAAACACTGCTTGATAGCAGGCAGCACTGTCAGCACTGTCAGCACTGTCAGGGAGAAGGGAAAGGAAACAGACTGGCAGATACTATAGCTGCTGCAACCACTGGGGCTGACACTGCAGCTACTGCAACCCCTGTGACCGACACTGCAGCTACTGTAATCTCTACAGCAGACACTGCAGATGATCTGAAAAACCAATCCACACCAGTGTCTGTTGCTCCCGTACAAAAGAGGAAAGGCACAAAGAAATCAGTTCGTATAGTGACGGATAAGGATGATGATCAACCGGGATCATCTCGAGGATATCAGGATGAGGCAGAACCAGAGATTGTTACCCGATCCCTGACTCTGAGTGAGCTGTGTGAGGTTCGAAAAGATTTCACTCGCCACCCAAGTGAGCACATTATCACTTGGTTGCTCCGATGTTGGGATCACGGGGCCAGTAGTTTGGAATTAGAAGGCAGAGAGGCCAAGCAGTTGGGATCCCTAGCTAGAGAAGGAGGAATTGACAAAGCAATTGGGAGGAGGCCGGAAATCCTCAGCCTCTGGAGGCGACTACTGTCAAGTGTGAAGGAAAGATATCCCATAAAGGAATATATTACATGCCAGACACCCAAGTGTAACAGCATAGAGACATCTGTCCAGCACCTGAGAGAATTAGCTGTACGGGAGATAATTTATTATGATCTGGACAATTCACGGCTTCCCGCTGATCCCGATGAAGTCCTATGCACTCCAGCTATGTGGCGTAAGGTTGTACGAAGTGCACCAGCAGGGTATACCAATTCACTGACAGCAATTGACTGGAATGATACGAATCCGCCAACCGTAAATGAGGTGGCCTGCCGACTCCGGAAATACCAAGACAATGTTTCCCTCTCCGTCATTGCAGCAGTAGAGAAACTGGTTCAACGACTTGACAACAATGTGTCCAACTCCCAACCCGTATGGAGCAATGTTGCAGCTACTGGGAGAAAGCGTCCATCGTTCCAAGAGGGAGAATACACACCACGACGTACATTGTGGTTTTACCTGCTTGATCATGGAGAGGACATGAGGAAATGGGATATGCAGCCCACCTCAGCCCTTCGAGCACGAGTAAATGAGCTGCGGGGTAAAACATTCCCACAACGAGATTTTGCCAGGAAGAAGGCTGCACCAGTTTCTACTGGGCAGTTCCCTAGACCAACTGGAAGGCCTACCTATATGTCTGATGTGCCTGATCCTTTTGAAGGGACCTCTAAGTCCTTTATGCAACCAGTGGAAAACAAATATGATCAGCAGCAATAGAGGGGCCCTGCCTCCAGCCAGGTGGAGGAGAGGGATAATCGGGTTTATTGGACTGTGTGGATCCGATGGCCTGGCACGTCAGACCCACAAGAGTACAAAGCTCTGGTGGACACTGGTGCCCAGTGTACTCTAATGCCATCGAATCATGAAGGGGTAGAACCCGTTTGTATTTCTGGAGTGACAGGGGGATCCCAACAACTAACTGTGCTAGAGGCTGAGGTGAGCCTAACTGGGAAGGACTGGGAAAAACACCCCATTGTGACTGGTCCAGAAGCTCCGTGCATTTTAGGTATAGATTATCTACGTAGAGGGTATTTTAAAGACCCAAAAGGGTACCGATGGGCTTTTGGAATAGCTGCTTTGGAAACAGAAGAAATTGAACAATTGTGTGCCTTGCCTGGACTCTCGGAGGATTCTGCTGTTGTGGGGTTGTTGAAGGGTGAAGAACAGCAAGTGCCAGTTGCTACGACGACGGTGCACAGACGACAATACCGTACTAACCGAGATTCCCTGATTCCCATCCATAAGCTGATTCGTCAACTGGAGGATCAGGGAGTGATCAGCCGAACCCACTCACCCTTTAATAGTCCCATATGGCCAGTGAGGAAGTCCAATGGAGAGTGGAGGCTGACAGTAGATTATCGTGGCCTAAATGAAGTCACTCCAGGTATGAGTGCTGCTGTGCCAGACATGTTAGAGCTCCAGTATGAATTGGAATCGAAGGCAGCCAAGTGGTACGCCACAATCGACATTGCGAATGCTTTCTTCTCGATCCCACTGGCGCCAGAGTGCAGGCCACAGTTTGCTTTCACTTGGAGAGGCATCCAATACACGTGGAATCGTCTGCCCCAGGGGTGGAAACATAGCCCCACCATCTGCCATGGACTAATCCAGAATACACTGGAAAAGGGTGAAGCACCAGAGCACCTGCAGTATATTGATGACATCATTGTATGGGGCAACACAGCAGAGGAAGTTTTTGAAAAAGGAAACAGGGTAATTAAAATCCTTTTAGAAGCCGGTTTTGCTATAAAACGAAGTAAAGTCAAGGGGCCTACGCGAGAAATCCAGTTTTTAGGAATAAAATGGCAGGATGGGCGTCGTCACATCCCAATGGACATTATTAATAAAATAGCAGCTATGTCTCCACCAAGCAACAAAAAGGAAACACAAGCTTTCTTAGGTGTTATAGGTTTTTGGCGACTGCATGTCCCAAACTACAGTCTCATTGTGAGCCCACTCTACCATGTAACTCGAAAGAAGAATGATTTCCAATGGGGCCCTGAGCAACAGCAAGCCTTTGAGCAGATCAAACGCGAGATAGTCCATGCAGTGGCCCTTGGGCCTGTCCGGACAGGGACAGATATTAAAAATGTGCTCTACACTGCAGCTGGGGAGAACGGCCCGACCTGGAGTCTCTGGCAGAAAGCACAAGGGGAGACTCGAGGTCGACCGCTGGGGTTTTGGAGTCGGGCCTACAAAGGATCTGAGGCCAATTATACTCCAACAGAAAAGGAAGTACTGGCTGCCTACGAAGGGGTTCGAGCCGCCTCAGAAGTGATTGGAACTGAAGCCCAGCTCCTCCTGGCACCCCGACTGCCGGTGCTGGGCTGGATGTTCAAAGGGAAGGTTCCTTCTACACACCATGCCACTGATGCTACGTGGAGCAAGTGGGTTGCACTAATTACACAGCGGGCTCGAATAGGAAACCCCAATCGCCCAGGAATCGTGGAGGTGATCACAGACTGGCCAGAAGGCAAAGATTTTGGGATGTCACCAGAGGATGAGGAGGTAACACGCGCTGAAGAAGCCCCACCCTACAACGAACTGCCAGAGAATGAGAAGCGATATGCCCTGTTCACTGATGGGTCTTGTCGCATTGTGGGTAAGCATCGGAGATGGAAAGCCGCTGTATGGAATCCTATAAGAAGAGTAGCAGAAGCCACTGAAGGAAAAGGTGAATCAAGCCAGTTCGCTGAGGTGAAGGCCATCCAGTTAGCCCTGGACATTGCTGAGAGAGAAAAGTGGCCAAGGCTCTACCTTTATACTGATTCATGGATGGTGGCGAATGCCCTGTGGGGGTGGTTGCAGCAGTGGAAAAAGAACAACTGGCAGCGTAGAGGCAAACCTATATGGGCTGATGACTTATGGCAAGATATCTCTGCTCAGTTAGAGAAACTTGTTGTAAAGGTACGTCATGTCGACGCCCATGTACCTAAGAGTCGGGCCATGGAGGAACATGAAAACAACCATCAGGTAGATAAGGCTGCTAGGATTAAAGTGGCTCAGGTAGATCTAGACTGGCAACGTAAGGGTGAATTATTCATGGCTCGATGGGCTTATGATACCTCGGGTCATCAAGGGAGAGATGCAACATATAGATGGGCTCGGGATCGAAGGGTGGACTTGACCATGGACGCCATCGCACAAGTTGTCCACGAATGTGAGACATGTGCTGCAATCAAGCAAGCTAAGCGGTTAAAGCCCCTTTGGTATGGAGGACGGTGGATGAAATATAAATATGGGGAGGCTTGGCAGATTGATTACATCACCCTCCCACAAACCCGCCATGGCAAACGTTATGTGCTTACAATGGTGGAGGCAACTACCGGCTGGCTAGAAACATATCCCGTACCCCATGCCACTGCTCGAAATACAATTCTGGGCCTTGAAAGGCAAGTCCTCTGGCGACATGGTACTCCAGAAAGAATCGAGTCAGACAATGGGACTCATTTCCGAAACACTCTTATAGACACCTGGGCCAAAGAGCATGGCATTGAGTGGGTGTACCACATTCCTTATCATGCACCGGCCTCTGGGAAAATTGAACGATATAATGGACTTTTAAAAACTACACTGAAAGCAATGTGTGGTGGGACATTCAAGCATTGGGATACACATTTGGCCCAAGCCACGTGGTTAGTTAACTCTAGGGGATCTACCAATCGGGCTGGCCCTGCCCAGTCAAAATTTCCACGTACTGTAGAGGGAGACAGAGTGCCAGTAGTGCATATGAAGAGTGTATTGGGAAAGAGAGTTTGGGTCATTCCTGCTTCAGGCAAAGGTAAACCCATGTCTGGAATTGTTTTTGCTCAAGGACCTGGCTGTACTTGGTGGGTAATGCAGAGGGATGGAGAAGTTCGATGTGTACCTCAAGGGGATTTGATTTTGGGTGAGAATAGCCAATATAATTAATAAAGTAGAAATTATAATAATTGCCAAATAACCCATTATTGTATATTCATTATTGTTATGATTGCTGTATGTTGTACCATAGCATTATAGCCAGAGTCATACAAGTTAATGAAGAATGAGTGCCATGATGATGGAACTAAAGCCTGGCCTCTCAAGAACTTTTTGCTCCCGTTGAAAATAAACTCTGACCCACAGACTATGAGCATGGACCATGCCAGGTGTATCAGTCAAGAGCCTGAGATGCAGCGTGCAACGAGCCAATGGAACATACAACTATCCTGAGAAACTGTTACGACAAATGGAGCCTGGAAATCATGGACTAAATGAACTCAACAACTTCAGAGGGATGATTCACAGACTGAGGGAATAAGATCTGTATGCACATATGTGTGCATACATGTGTACATACATATATGGGTGTGTGAAACACGAAACTGGTTGTACCCAAAGAAAATTGTTGGATCTGGTCATGACGTAAATGGTATGGAATAAGGGGTGGATAATGTCCTGGTTTCAGCTATGATGGAGTTAAACTTTTTTTTTTAGCAGTGGATGGAATGCCATGTTTGGGTGTTAGCATGAGAATAGTGCTGATAGCACCCTGATGTTTTCCGATTTGTTGCCGGGCAATCAAGGACCTTTCTCAGCTCTGCATACTTCCTTACTAGTGAGAAAGGAGGGGACGCAGCCAGGACAGGTGATCCGAATTGGCCAAAGAGGATATTCCATACCAGTTACGTCATGTTCGGTATAAGGGGGGACTGGGGGGAAGAGGGGGAGACAACGCCAGGACGTGCAGTTTCTGGGGCGGTCGGGTTGTCCGGGACGGGCTCTAAGGTGTGCGGCCTGAGTTGTGTGGTTTGGTGAGAAATTGCATTGTGTATCACCAGTTTCATCTATTTTGTGCTTTAAACTTATGTTATTGTTATATCTAGTTTTCTGTTATTGTTTAGTAAACTATCCTTATCCCAACCTGCGTGGTTCTGGTTTCTAGGTTGTGGTTTCTTTTCCTCCTTTCTTCCTTCCCTTTTCCCCTCCCCCAACTTTCCTTCCCCCTTCCTTTTAAAAGTACAAGCGACTGTGTGGGGTGCGGCCCTTGGCTGGGGCAAAACCACGACAGAGGTGTAAACTTGGGAGAAACAGCTTTCAATGTGGGTGAAATGAGGGGAAAACATGCTAAGAGCTCTGCACCTGACTTCTTCTTGGGCACCCATTTCTTTCCTGCTGTATGTAAAAGTGTCAGCTGTGAGAACGAAACACTGTCAGCTTCCAAAACATTAAGTATTATTCATGACAGGAAAAAAAAGTGGTGGGTAAGATGACAATTCCTGGTAGCCAGAGCAAACTGCTGACAGTCAGAGCTTTGCTTTGATGTCAGAAAGAAAAAATGGTCACATAAATCATGCCTTGTATGATGGATACCCCACTGTGTTTCTCTGAACTCTACAAAAACAGGACCTTCTCTGGCTTGGAAATATAGCTCTGGATTTCCAGCAAATCCTCTTTCAGGACTTAAATCTGCTCATGATTTCCACCAGCTTCTGGTGTGTTACACTGCTGCTCTATTGAGCATTTCACTACTTTTTTTACTTTCCTTGGAAAGGGATGTTCTTCATGACTACGAGTTGGTAACAATCTCTACCTTTCACCTGCTCAGTGAAAATTATTAGCAGCTTGTATTGCAAAACTCTCATCTACCTGTAAGAAAGGGAAGAAAAGGGTTTTCTAAAATAACTGAGTGACCAGCTACCATAGTTGCCTTAAATTAACGTAACCTACTGGAATATGTGACAGTACAAACATAGCATGAGCCTCAGATATAGTGCTTTGGGCTGGCTGCAGGAAGGCTTGCGCTCCTTTATCTGGCACAGTATGGCCACAGTTGGGCCTAAAATGTTTTCTATACATGTCTAAACCAGCATTTTTTTGTTTCTTCAGAGGTGCTGATTTGCATCACAAGTAGTGCAGTATTGTCAATCGGATAACAAGTAAAAGAAAATTTACCATATTAGAAGCACAGACCTTTTCACTCTGTGGACGTGCATGTCGGGACATTGATTGTTTTATTTTTAGGCACCACTGCCTGGCTACAAGCTCTCATTAAAAATCCTTGTAATACAAATTCAGGAGAAGTCTCCAGGCTCCAGTAAATGTGATAAAGACTGGTTAGAAATTGATGGGGTTAGGTGAGTAAATATACTATTTTCTGATGTATTAATTTGCACTTTGATGTTCTGCACAAATTACAGTACTTAAGAAAAAGCCTTTTGCCACTTACAGTGAGGAAAAGCATGCTTCAACAAGAATTTAAATGCTTCCACTGAATTTCAGCAGAATAATATTCTTAATCCTGCCCTAGTACCAAACATTTGTCATGATGTTAATTTAAGCATCCTGCTTTTTCTACAGCATCAGGCATTTACTTACTTTGTTGTTCCCCTTAAGAGCAATGATACAGAAAACAGCTGGATTTTCTGCAGCTGCAATGGAACAGTAAATTCCTGGCAGTGGTCTGAAGAGCTTGCGTCATCTGAAGTTTCATTTTCATCCTCAGTGATTGTAATTGTTTTCTCTAAATAAGACAAATTGCAATAAATTGCAATGTGTGTGTTTAAAAAAGGAAAAAAAAGAAAAAAAGGGAAAACAAAACCATATTCAGAGTGACTTGTCTCTTGGAAGGAGCATAGATTTGTAGCCTTTTGGTTGTGCAAACCCGAATGGGAGATCCAAAATCAAGCAAGCTTAGAAGTGGTTTATATTTATAAAGTATGTTCTGACATTGATCATCTTACAGTATTTGGTTTCAGAGTCTGCTAGTGCCAGAAAAGTTGTGAAGTGGAAGGCTTTTGTAAATAGGCTAGTACTAGTACTTCCATTGGGTTGTTTTAACACTGAAAAGCTGATTTTTATTGTGTTCTTTTAAAGCTTTTTGGCATTGGTACCCTCTGGTACAAGGGAGGTAGCTGGGTATTACTGGTCAGTTTGGTTAGAAATTAATTGTTCTCACTTTTGCCTTGCTAGATACTGTAAAGCCCTTTCAGAAAACAACAGAAACAGAGAATATGGCTATTCTGTCACAATCAACTTCCATTCTGATGGACTGGTCACCCACAAAGGTTTTTATATTGAATACAAAGCCTTCAGTCACACGGACCGTAAGTGAACAAGCACGTACAGTAATTTGTAAGGAGAAACCTCCAAGAAACCATGCTTGACAGGCCAACCACATACAAATTGTGCTGCCTCTTTTTCTTAACCTAATTGCAAGAGATAAATTTTAAAATGTTATCACGTAGGTAATTGAACAAATAGATGCACAGAATTTGATAAAATATGCTTTTATGAGCTAGTACTTATTTTTTAACTTCTAACAACACTTCTGTAAAGTGAGAAGTAAAAGTAAAATTTCCCAGTTTCTGTAGATCTAATTATTTGCAATTTTGCTAACATCCTAAAATAGCCAAGCTGAAACTTGAAAATAGCATGGCAGAAAACCTCCAGGCACGAATCTTCTGCCAACAGGAGTTAAATATGAATAGTCAGTCTTTTCTTTAAAATCATCACTGCTCTGGATCACCCTCCAGGTTTAGACAAACTAAGTTTTCACTGAAAGTCAGGGAACACCCCTTTCTAGCAGGTGTTTCAGAAATATGACTGGGTTTCTTTATAGCCCTTCCTCACTCCTCGGTCTATGCACTTCTGGATCTGTTTTTGGGGGGAGGCTACCACAGGAGGGAACATGGATTTTCAGGAGATAAGCATATTTACTTGTAATATTTCTTAGAAAAGATCCATCTGCAATTTACTTTGGTAAATGCCTTCTCTTTCCTTCATCCAATTAAAGTTTAGGTAGCTAGAGTTCTCTGATTTCAAGAGATCCTTTTGTGGATCTTCAGATCCTCAGCTTGCTTGACTGTCATTCTGTTCACTGCTCACCTACAAGTATTTATGTATAAGATGTCAGGTAGAGATTCTTGCTTTATGCCTTTCATTAGAAATAAGTGTCAGATTTTGTGGTCAGTCATTCTGTAGGACTCAGTATTTTCAGGGATTTCTTTTTCCACAAAGGTGTGTCTCTTTCTACTTGAAAAAGTTAGTGTCCTACGGTTGCCACCTCAAAAATGGCTCAGAGATGAGTCAAAGCCTAAGAATACTATTTTTCTACAGAGAAAATCTCCAGACTTTATGGCACATACAAGTCTGCTCTGTGTGCTCTGCTCTGTGTGCTCTGCTCTGCTGAGCGAGCAAGCAGGTGGCTCAAAGACATGTAATCAATCCTTAGTCACAATTTAGAGGGTCTGTATTAAGACTCACCAGGAGGGGTAGGTCAGCTGTGAGGTATTTGTATCAAGCCAATAGAGTACAGGGATTTGTGGAGGGGGCTCTGAGAGCACTGGACATATCAGGGGCACTGATCTTCCATGACATTGTGTAGCAATGGGGGTGGGGTGTGATTAATTTTCTCCCACATCTTTATTACCTGTAGCCACCAGCCTCAGGGTAGCTTCTTCCTGCTGCTGGGAACCTACCAAAGCATGGCTATTAAAAATCAGAGGCACTGCTCTAAGCTGGCCTGGGAAGCAAATGCCAGCCATCAGCTGAGTGGCTTCAGGGAATAGTGAAGGGAACATGGAGATATCCCTGCTCTGAGCTAGTCCTGGCTGTGTGGCAGCTGCTTTCCTCCCACCAGCATCATGTGCGAGGCAGTGAAGAGGACTAAATGACTCCAGATTGTAAATGATTAAATAAATGTGGGACAAGTGTGTTTGGTCCTTCAGTCTGATTTAACTGTTGGTTTGCCTGTGGTGCTAGAGGGGAAGAACTTTAAGTTGACTTGACCTGGGCAGGAAGAGGAGTTTATTGCTTATTTCATAATTTTTTTTTTCATGACATATATGGAAAAGTGGAAGAGAACAAACATTTTTGACATATTGCAAAGGAACATCCTAGCATCAATACCAGTTTTTAGTTTAAGTGAAAGAAATTGTTAGTGGAAGGCTGTTTCATAGATTTGAAAAGTGTTTGATAAAGCACCTATTCACATCAGACATGAAATTGGAGTGTAGTGGCACAGAGATTAACTTCTAAAAACTTTAATGTCAGGAAATTTGTATTGCTAATACTAGGGAGACTAGTTTTGAATACTTTCCCCTACGCTGCTTAGATGGCCCTGTGAAAAATACGTTAAAAAATTGAAGAGGTGTTTGCTATTGGCAGTCACTATGTATCTGTGCAGAATCACCTTCAATACATAGACTGAGGTTGTGACTGTGAATTTAATTTTCTGTGTCCATTTAGGTGAATAGTGATTGTTTTAATTCAGACTGCTTGACAAAAATGTTGAGCAGATTATGCCAGGTAAGACAGAATTTGATTTTTTTTTTTAAAGTTAGTTTATAAATGACACTAGCTTTGGTTTCTAATAGCCATTTTAATATATATCTATATATGGTGATAGGTGCTTTCATTTTTGTATGTTTTCATTTTATATATATATATACATATATAAAAATATATAACTTTGGAACCACTCTGAGGGCAGAGGTAAGAACAGGAGTCAGTCTGTCAGTACCTCAGCACTGCTGCTTCCAACTGATTTAAAAACAGCAATGAAAAAAGCCACGAGACTTTGCTGCCAGCTTACTTGGCTGGTGTCTGATACTGCTACTCTGTCAGGGTTGGAGGGAGACCTATTGTGAATGGCAACAGTTTGCACTGACTTCTCCAGCTGTGCGGCAGAGCAGGGCGGGTGTCTCAGAAGGTACATGGTACACTCCCATGCTTTGCATTTAGACTGTAACAGCCTTTCTAGTGCCATTAATGTTATCCTTACATGTGCAGATAGAACATGCAAGCAATCAGTCTGGAGGAGGGAAAGGCTCCTCCTCAGATGGTGGAGATTAATTAGATTGTAGTAGGGTGCTTATTTCTTGTTTGTCTTCTCCTGTAAACAGTTTGTTCCAGGAAGCTTAAGGACTGGCTGAAATGATAGCTAAGATATTGGTGGCTAACTTTAAAATCACATGAAAGGTGTGGGTGAGAAGATCTAAAAGTCTGGAGAAAAGAGTGTGTAATGCATCTCTTCTAAAGAGTGGGAGAACAGTAGAAATGAGAGAGGAATTTTACACTGATATTTACAAGATATTTGCACTTTTTTTTTTTAACTTTGGAACAAGTAGTCAAAGTAAACTATCTGTAAACAATAAAAAAGTTATTCAAAACCAGCATGCCAACATGGAGTTTTAAATTTTGGTTTAGCTGTCTGCTGTGAGAGGATAAATACAGGGGAACTTGCAATTTGACAATGTCTTGTGTGGCAAACTTATCAGTAAGAGAAACAAACACAGTGAGAAAAAGGTTTAGGAAACTGTTTCCAGAGAATGATTGCCTCACTGCCAAAATAGAAGGATATTTTTATTGTCATTCTGCCAGTTTCCCTTATGGGACATCAGCGTAATTTTTGTTAGTGATCTAAAGGATAGATTAGAGAAGCTACTTGTGAAACAGGAAATGTGTCTCACAATAGAAAAGAGAGATAGATTTGAGAGATGTATTTATAAATCATCCTGACAAGCTGGAGAACATATATGGAGAAAATTATATTCCACTTGATAAAGATCTGAACTTAGGTAATCAAATACAAATGCTGATTGCCCAAGTTGGTTTTCTGCTAAAAGATCACTGGGGGTGATAGTGGCTCAAAGGCCAGTCATAAAATTTTCTATGTGTGTTTTGTGTTATCTTGGTGTTTTGGTGCTTGCTGGTTTTTTCAAATGTCATGTTGAGTTGTAAAACAAGAGCTCAAAAAGATCTTCCCAGTCTCCAGTGGGAAGGCTTCAGCTAGAGTTCTGTATCCAAATCTGGTATTGCATGACAGAGAAGAGAGGGAACAATGAAGAGATGCCAGAAGGAGTGACCAGAAAGTAATCCATGGTCAAAGAGCACAGCACAAGTTAGGTAATGCAACAAGTCTCTCTGTCACTGAAGGCTATTAAAACTGAAGTAGACCGTCTGGCACAGTAACATCAAGGTGACCTCTGGTTGGGAGTGTAGTGCGTGGGCTGCTAGCCAATTGTTTGGATTATAAAGCATTTATGGATCTTTCTTCTTCAGGTTGTAATCTGGAACAGTTGAACTGTGGTGATGGGAAGTGTAAGCATCAGTATAAATCCTGTAAAGATGATGACAGCTGTGGGGAGGACAGTGATGAAAACAACTGCTGTAAGTACATATATTTTTGTTTTTTCCAAAAGGTGTTGGAAGGCAGAAGCAAGAATATGCTTATTTTAATGGATAATTGTAGTATTTTCTACTATTTTTTTTTCATAGTACAAAGTACAAATGTCATACTAGTGAAAGCAAAGCATGCAGAGTATAACTAGTTTTTGGGAGAGTCTAAACAAGACATCAGTGGAGCAAACTCCAAGGTAAAAATAGTTTCAGTTAGATGATGTAACCACAGTTTGCTGGTGATCCTGTTAGAAGAGCACTTTTTCCCCCAGCTGCTGCCAGATCAGTAACAAACAATGTGAGAGGGACAGTCATCATATCTTTGTGACTTTTGCCCTTTGACACATGTATGGTCTCTTTACTGTAGATCCAGCATGGTTATGGACATTACTGGTACTGCTGTCTCCCTAGTGACTTGTTGCATCTTCCTTTTATAATTTTTACCTTGCTTTGAATCGTAGGTCCTTGAGGTAGTCAGGATCATGCCCTTGTCTGTTGAAGAACAGAGCCCTCCCACTGTTTAGAGGTGACTATAAGCAACTGATAATAAGAATGATGGCAATGGAAGCCTATTACTGAGCTGTGTCAGGATCCCCATGTGGCAAACTGATAATCCTTAACAAAAAGTTTATTGGAGGGTAGATATAAAGCTCTTCCACAGTTTTCTCAGCTTTCACTTAAAACCAGAAAGGCTGACTTCCAGGTGGTATCTGCTGTGAAGGTTTATAATTTGTTATGCCAGTAGTGCTGGTGAAGGTAAAACAGCAGATAAAATGGGAGTGGGGACAGTTGGAGGCTCTTCTGTCTCATTCCTCATGGACAGTGGAGACTGAAATGAGTGTGATCGTTAATCAGAGTGGAACATTCCATCTGTCCCCTCTCCACAGAGGGACCAGTTTACACCAGTGCAGACTACAACTTCAAGCAGACTGGAATGTGTAGCTTTGAGCAACCTTCACCAAGGAGGTTGAACGTGAAAGTTCTTGTAATAATTGGAAGCCATGGCTCCAAACATGTGACACTATCTTCTCTCCTTTCAGCTTACAAAAATTGCTCCCTTTATGCATACAAATGCCTCGATGGAAAATGCCTGCTGAAATCAAATCCTGAGTGTGATGGGAAAAGAGACTGTGCAGATGGATCGGATGAAATGAATTGTGGTGTGGTAACATTCGTTTAATAACTAGTTAGTGGCTTGGGAAACCAAGTCAGGAGTTTGCACTATGGCCAAGCATTATTGGATTAGGAACTGATTAAATCAGATGTGAATTTAGAAAACATAACATAACAAAAACATCCCCCCAAAAAAGAATCCCCTGGTAACATCTGTATGAAAATGTCTGTATTGAATTTTGCACTGTTTCATTCTAAACCCACTGATCTGAGGAGACTTATTTCAAGCAATGCATGCTTCCAGTGTAAACTGGCAGGTCTTAGTGCTGTTTGAGGTAAATGAAATACAGTCAAGGACCCCTGTTGTAAGGAGGAGAAAAAATATCAGATTTTATTAAAGTGAACTTTTAGAAACAACCCACCTTTTGAACTGTGCTTAAATGTCTTTTTTGAGGTACTAACCTCTCCAGAAAGCTGTAAGGGAGGGTAGGCAACAATCACTATATTTCTGACCTGCCCATTAAGTGAAATTTGGCGAGTACCCTTACATTTTTACATTTTACATGCACAGTAAGAAAACACTTCTTTTCCAACAACTTTGATAAAAGTGTACCTTTAAAGCAAAGTGAAATGACCTTGAGTTTTTTTGTTACTATATTATTCAATTGTTTCGATTAGCTTGTGGACGACACCAGCTTAAGAAAAACAGAATTGTTGGAGGTGAAGATGCAAGATCTGGGAAGTGGCCTTGGCAAGCAAGTTTACAGATGGGAGTGCATGGCCATGTGTGTGGTGCATCTCTTATTTCCAATAGGTGGCTCGTATCTGCTGCACATTGCTTCCTGGATTCTGGTTCTGTGAAGTATGTACAAGTTACTGTGTCATAGAGTATTTGCAGTTTAATGACCTTACAGCATTGCTTTCAGAAGTCTGCAGTAGCTATTCCTTATCTAGAGAAGTTGATTCAGCTTATAACTGTCACAGGTTATTACTGCATGAGCCCTCAGTATCGTATTCTGCTGGCTGCAAAGGTCACAAGTACCTGAAGTAATTGTTTTGCCTCCATTGCCACTGCATGATAAAACACATGGTTTTGTGAGATTTAGGTTAAAGAATGTTGTTTTTTAGAAGGCAGGGATTTTCTGAGTAGAAGCTATATCCTCTTCTCCCAAGAATTGAGAAGCCATACCTCCTACACGTGGCAAGGAGGAAATAGAGTTTAGCAATACACTCTTCTGACTTTCAAAGCATGGTGCATTGCAAGGAATTGGTCTTACAGCTCCAGGAAATTACTGTTTTCAAAATGGTAAGTAAAACCATTACTTAATATTTTAGGTGACAGAGACTATACTGTATCTCTCTTCCTAAGCCGTATTGTACTCCACTGACTGGTTTTGATGAATCTCATCAAACACTGATAAGTAGATAGAATGGAGTGAACTGAGGGTGCATTACTCTCCAGTGGGATGTTCTAAAAGCATTCTCTTTACAGATACTCCATTCCTTCAGGATGGAGAGTGTATATGGGCTTACAAACTATTAATGGAAAGAGCAATCGTGTAGCCATGAGATCAATCAAAAGGATTATTGTCCACCCACAGTATGACCAATCTATCTCAGATTATGACATTGCCCTGTTGGAAATGGAAACACCTGTATTCTTCAGTGAGCTGGTACAGCCCATTTGTTTACCCAGCACCTCTAGAATATTTGTATATGGAACTGTCTGCTATGTAACTGGCTGGGGAGCCATAAAAGAAAATAGTATGTTCATTTCCTGGATCTACTTCTTGAGAGTTTGGCTTGATTTTAAATTCCTAATAATACAATATTTATAGTCATAAGATAAAATACCTGTGGCTTACTTAGTAGATTTCTAAAAAGCTATAAAATGTCCCCTTAAATACAGTTAGTAAATTTTGAATGTTTGCTTGGATGGTAGGTGGTAAATGACAACACACATATTTGGTTGATGTAGATACTTGAAAGGCAATTGATCATAGATTTACAAAAACATGCCATTTCTCAAGTTCATGGCTCGTTTACCTGGTGAATAGGTCCTAAGTAATCTTTTAGGTAAAGAAAACAGCAACTTGCAACTATTGCAGACAAAAAATTTTTCCCTAGGACTATGTTTGACAATCTGGAGCTGTGAACAGCAGTAATTGCAATATGTGGAGGTTTTTTGGTTTTGTCTGTCTTAACCAAAGGCAATTTAACAGATGCCCTATGAAGAGTTTTGCCTGTGTAGTTTGGATGTAGCAGTGGAGAGGTAGGAGAAAAGCATAGAGTTGGAGAGGGGCAGTGGGGGGGAGCCCATGGGATCTTGGCTCTGTCTTAGCATTAAACAGGAGCCAGCTTTGAAATTTGGGCTTGGACAGCTCCTCAGCATTGCCGCAGTCCCCACAATTGCACTGAGGCCTAGTTCCTTGTGTCTGATGAGAAGCTATGTGTTATTGTAATGTGTTTCTTAATGTGCCTTTTTAAAAACAGAGTTAAATCTAGATAATACTGTAATAGCCTAATGAAGTTCAAATGGCTTTAAAATTGATGTCTTGTTTTTCAACAAAATGATGTAGGTAGTGTTTAAAAGTCAATATAATGGCATGTGAGCAAACCATACTTTTCTGTCATCTTACTTATTTCATTCCCTACCCAACCTCAGAGCTGAATGAGCAAACAAACCAAACCCCATCACTTCCTCTGATCATCAAAGTATTCAAAAGGTTACTCTCACTGTTGGGCCAAAACATGACACATGGTTCACAATGGCACCTTATGCCATTGCTATAGTACAGAATTAAGCTCTTAGCATCACTAGTGACGTATGGGCTTTTTTTTTTTTCTTTAAAATTATTTATTTTTTGCTCTGTTTTATTGCTCAGCTCCTTCCCTAGAAGTAAAAAGATGGAAAAGAATGTAGAAATTTCTTTTAGCAGGACTGTTTGGAGCACAACCACAGCATAAATAATGGAAAGCTTTGGGCATAATTTGAAATGGCATTCAAAATGAGTGACACTGTGTGGTGTCTTGTATCATATTCATAATTTGCATGGCTATTTTGCTACTCTCTGGCAGAGAAACCTCATACAGACAAAGATTAAAGAAATGGGAAGTTGGCACATAGGGACCTCTCTCTAGAGGGTAGTATAGCCAACAGCTTTCAAAAGCTGAGGGCAGGTGGAAATTGAAGGTAGGGGGATTACTGTTCTGTCATCACTTGGATAGACTTTGGGTTTGGTGTGATTCTCTTCTGTTTTGACAAGTGGTATGTCTATTAGGACACTGTACCGCTGTACCACTACAGTAACATCTTTCTTTATTCTAGGTCATCTCACCAAAACGCTTCAGGAAGCTCGAGTGAGAATAATTAACCAAAGTGTTTGCAACCGACTGTATGATGATCTTATCACATCACGTATGCTCTGTGCTGGGAATCTGAATGGTGGCGTTGATGCATGCCAGGTAGTGTGGAAATTGTAGAAAAATTACAAAGGAATATTTTGCTTTCATTGGAAAACTGTTCAGAGTTGTGGGTTTGAGGTGGTTTTTTTTTGGTTTTTTTTTTTTTTTTTTTAGCAATAGAGTGAGATGTCTCTAGCATATAGTTAATTTAACAGGGCAGTTAAAGGTTCTCCAAAATAAGGAAGGAAATTTGGAGTAGATAATCTCTGAGTCTCTTGAGAAATGTTGCTTTGCAAAGATCAGGGATAAAATGTGTCAAAGAATTCTTTTTCTTCTTCAACAGTTACATTTCCTAGGAAAGAACAGAGATGTGAGAATAAAGGGAGTAAAGTTAGGGCCTTCTCAGATTCTTGCCATTCATGCTTTTTTCTTTTCTTTCCCTCCCCCACCCCTTTTTTGTTGTCTGGCTGTGGGATTAATAAAATCCCATAACACTGTAGTGAGCAATGTCTTGTTACAAAGTAGTACCAAAGCTAGGTGTGGTAAATGTAGTTGCAACGCTGTCTTTAAGTTTGGTATGTTCGTTCATGTGTACAGTTACAAATTTTGATTACATTACAATATCATAAGTTATATGAACTAGTTTGTTTACACACTCAATCAGAAACCGGTCTTTGGGCTTGTTTCAACTTTCTTGACTCAGCTTTCTTTCTACTTCGCAGTTGCTAGACTAGTTATGTACTTTATCAATATTTAAACTTATTATGACCGATATCCACTTTCAAAATTACAAGCACACTCATTGCAGCAGTTGCTGTGTAAAAGGAGAGAAATGTCTTACCTATTTTTAGACCGCTTATAGGTAATTTCATAGAATTGTTGTGTAATATATAAATGTCACTGTGTTAACGTATAGGGTAACTTCTGCAAGCCCATAGCTCTTAATGGGTCAAACTTTTAAAGACAATAGAATATTTGCAGGATCTTCCTGCAGTCTCTAAGTTCTAATTCCATAACTACTATTGTTGTTAATTTAGTGTAGTTTGTGTGTAGCCTTAGACCTTGGTTCTGTTTTGCAAAACATGTTGTTTTAGAGCCTTGTTGTCCCTCAAAAAAAAAAAAAAAGTGTTGCTTAAGAAATGCCCTTGAATTTTCAGATGACGTTTTAACAGATTCGTCTGTATCCTGTACCGGTCAGTCCGTTTTCCAACATAGTAAGATGTGTTTGAGTCCTAGCACACAGGCCCTCTGGGCCTTGGAGTTCTTAGTCTGGGTAGCATCTTGGCTACTTCTTTCTTTTCTGTCACTAGGACATTTCCCCAGCAGAGCTAGAGTGGAACAGTGTTGGCAGTTAAGGACCACAGCACCTCAAAGCCTTTTACAACAGTTCCAGACTCCTGGGCATGCTGATTTGTTTAATTTCTTCACAGAGGTGTAAGCTGTGTGTGTGCTGCGTAGGTTATGTGAAGCTTCCGAACACCTTTCATCTTTAGAGGAAGTGATACTTAGAGAGAAGCAAAGCATTTGCACTTTCAGAATCTGTTTTCTTATCACTCTAGGTTGTTCTCTGGTCCTGGTTCCTGTTTAGGGTCCTTCCTCTTTCCACTGGCATACAGGCCCTTTGGTCTTTCAGAACTTGCTGTGTAACTGGCCAGACTAGGTAGCTTCTTTTCAAGTCACTGAGATCAGCTTCCTGGTTTACCAAAAATGTCACTACGACAGCAGCCTGGGAGAGAGGAAGAACTGTCATGGCTTCTTATCACTAGATAACTTTGGTTGGCTGATGAAGGCTTTCTATTGTTACCCTTCCCTCAGTACGTGGCTTTCCTCTGGCCTCTCCCATGCTTTAGCCTCAACTGGGGGCAGCAAACCAACCCCAGGGTCAATCTGGAGGCTGCCATCCACCTTGTACATGTAAGGAGCGGCTGCAGAGATGAGCTGCATTTGTAACTACTCGGGGTTCTGTGAAGTGGTCTGCTCACAGAAGGCATGCAAGGGTAAAGCAGTGAAGGACACAAAGCATTTGCAACCTCAAATGCATTTTGATCCTTTGAACCAAACTGGAGTTTTTGTTCTTCTAAGTTGCTGTGCAGCCCTGTACATTGCCTTTGAGAGGAGAGTCCTTATTTGCACATTCCTTAGTCTTTGTCCTCCTTCTCCCTCTATGAATGTTGACACAGTCTTGATTATGAAATTGTTCATAATACTTAATTGTGTCTCATTTGTTTTTTGGGGTTATATTTGTTTGCAGGTAGGTATCTTTCTGTTCCTACTTAGTATGCAGCAGGGGTTGTTTAGCTTGGAGAAGAGGAGGCTGAGGGGAGACCTTATCACCACCTACAACTGCCTGAAGGGAGGTTGTAGAGAGGTGGGCGATGGTCTCTTCAGCCAGGTGACAGGTGATAGGACAAGGGGGAATGGCAAGAAGCTGTGCCAGGGCAGGTTTAGATTGGACATTAGAAAAAAAATTTTACTGAAAGAGTTGTCAGGGCCTGGAACAGGCTGCCCAGGGAGGTGGTGGAGTCTCCTTCACTGGAGATATTCAAGACCCGCCTGGACGCCTATCTGAGCAATATGAGCTAGGGAGCCTGCTTTGGCAGGGGGGTTGGACCCGATGATCTCTCGAGGTCCCTTCCAACCCCTACAATTCTGTGATTCTGTGGTTGAGTCACCTTCCCTGGATGTGTTCAAAAAAAGGCTAGATGAAGTACTTAGGGATATGGTTTAGTTTAGGATGCAGATGGTTGGACTTGATGATCTTAAAGGTCTTTTCCAACCTTGTGATTCTGTGATTCTGTAAGAGTATTGTCTTCAATTTAAGGTCAAATGGTAGCAAAATTCCCACTTCCCATCCCTGTGGTCAGTCACTTCATGAATCCTGTAGTGGGACATTAGCAATGAGTAACTCTTAAACTACTACTTGCCATTGCTTTATATTGATTAGTGTACTACTTACATAACTTAAAATAAATTGGATAAGTTGGACCTCTAGCTGGCTACGCTCTACCCAGGAGTAAAATTCCATTATTGAATTGTAACTTGAGAAACAGAGGGACGGGTGTTTATTGTCATTAGACAACCTCACTTTCGTTACTGTGCTCTGTGGGTGTGGGCGTGGGTGTGTGTGCTAATGGCTGAACTACCTTCATTTTAGGGAGATTCTGGAGGTCCCTTGGCCTGCACAGGAAAGGGAAACAGATGGTACCTTGCTGGTGTTGTGAGCTGGGGTGAAGGATGTGCTCGGCGCAATCGTCCTGGTGTGTACACCAAGGTGACAGCACTTTATGACTGGATTCGTCAGAACACGAACTGATGTGCCAAGAACACATAGATCATCTCTCTTAGGAAAGCTGCTTCCTGCAGCAGCCTATCATCTGATGATATAATGTGAAAATGTCAGTGACTGTTTCCTTCTGAAAGAATGCATTTTCTTAATGAAGAAACTATCATGTGTTGTTCACCTAGCAGTAACTGTTCAGAAAGAGCACTGCCTTAAAAACAAATCTAAATTTATTAGAACCTGTAACAAAGTCCAGCCAAATCTCTCTTTTGCAAACCTTCTCTCCCTTCCCCCTCCCTTCCATCCACCTTCCTATCTGTATATCTCTATATATTTCCACAAACACACATCTGGATATTCATGGCCACATCCCATTCGTATCTCTTCATAGACTGTGCCTGGATGGCCACACTTCACTGAAAGGGATGTAAAAGGAAAAGTGATTTATAGGGGTGCAAGCACCCTTGGATTCAAAGTAGAAAAGGAAATGACAGCCGCATTCCTTTAACTCTAGCAGTAAATGAAGCCTTAATAATTATAATCTCCTGATGAGCGGATCAGCCCAAATCTAGCTGATTTAAGGTTTCCAAAGCTGTTTATGAGACTTAAGAATGTTGGTATTCAGTTTAACAAGAAAGTCTGTCTAGGTGGTCTTAAAATTGTGCTCAGTATTTGGAAGTCTTTAGCTTTCACTTTTAATGTATTAAAAAAAACCCAAACTAAATAAAAAAGTGAAGCCAGCAATTTGAATAGCAATCATTGCCACCCACACAGCTCACTTTTATTCTACTGTACATAAATATGGGATAGGTGTCGGTTTTAGGCCCACCTTGGCAGCCCGTGGGGAGAACACTGGAATGAGCTAGCACTGTGATCTGCATGCAGTGAGATCCCTGCATCCAACACTGACACTGCTCCTTCTTCCCTTCCTGTGCTGCTGTTGGGTATTCCTCTACCCTGCCCCTAATATTTGTGTCAAACTTACTACATCAGCTATGCTCAAAGCCTATATTTTGGGGGAAAGAAGCGGGGATTAGTATCATCTTACTTTTTAATAAACACATACTAAAAAATGCAAGTGGGTATGTTTTTTGTTTGATTGTGAAACTCTAATCCCCAGGTGCGATTAGAGCATTTGTACCTTGGAGTTTCCTCTGTTCCTCAAGCTGAACCTAACTTGCCCATCTTACTGAAGCATGTGTTTAAGGGCACAAGAGTTTTTTTTCCTTATATTGAAACCAGAGATGTCTTCACTATGGAAGAAAAGTTTTCCTGCTGTTCTGTTTGAGATAAATGCCTAGGCCAGAAATTTTAAATCTCTTCTGACTTCCCCTGGTTTTTAAGAGTTTCTTGGCTCCATGAGTCACGAGGGTCAGTTAGTTCACATGCAAGAAAGGCCACCAGTGTGGAAGTTAGATCACACAGAAAACAGAAACATAATGCTTTGTAAGGAGCTCCTTCACAGATATAAATAAATGAACTTTGGCTTCTGCAGGGTGAGTGAGATCCGTAATCATTAACTCGTTTGACTTGGAAAAACTGCTTTGGTTTTAGACATTAGGTAGGGAGATAAGGTCTTTTACTGTGAGTGGAGATGAAATAAATGAAGCTTATCTCCAACAGGAGTACTGAGAACCAGCAGGTTTTCTAGTAAAGATCTCCCAGGTAAAACCTTGTGGGTACAGGCACATGTTTTGATTTTGATGACTGCTCCTCTTCATCCTCAGTCCTCTGGAGTTTATAAGGATTCTCCAGAACCAAAAAGTGAAGTATGTGATTTGTGTTTGTGTTTGCTGAGTGAAACCAAGCCGTGTGCTCAGCTTTGTGGTGTCCTTTGCCTGGACAGTTGTGGTGTGACAATCTGAACCCCTGGGAATGCTCCACCCATGAGTAGCTAGAAGAGTTGCACAAAGAGAGAAGTGGGGGAAAGCACCCTCGGCATTTGGCAGGAAAAAGCCAGAGCAGTGCTGTGAGGGGATGCTCAGCCAGCAGCGGGGGAGGGAGTTGGAGAAAGAGGCTTTGTTTCCCTCCCTTAATACATGATCTTTTCTCTGCTGGGACAAGAGATGAAGTAAGAGAACAGTTACCTGCTGCCTGCCCAACCCTTTTAATTCAGGGGAGAGAGGAGTGCTCTGTGGGGAGGATGGAGAAACATGAGGATGGAGTCAGAACAGGAGAAATGAGAGAAGGTAGTGTGAAGAATATTTGGGGAAGATGGGGGACAAAATCAGCCCCTGGCTTGCAGTAAATTATGAGTGGCTGTAAGTAGCATGGGAAAGTTAATGGAGGAAGCTAAAACAGACCACATCTCAGCTCGCATTAAGACTTGCATTGTGTAAAAAGCATGGCCTGTAGAGCACAGGATGAAATTGAAAGCCATCCTCCTCTTCAGATTTGTTCTTTTTGTTGTTCATTTGTTAGGTTGGGTATTTTTAATGTGGCAGCAGCTCCTCAGGTTTAGGTGGGATAGTATTTGGGTAGACCTAAACTGTTCTTTAAAGCCAGACGTGATTTTCAGGCAGCGTAACAGGTAGAGACAGGGCAGTTCCCCTCACGAAGGTCGCTGGTGTTCGTTTCCTTATTGACTGTACAGGGAGACTAGAATTCAGAGCGTGGATGGATGATGTAGGTTCCCTTCACAGCCAAACCAGACCACAGGCTGCGGTCTCTTCCACTGCTTGCGCTGCTCGTAACCTCGCCTCTCATAACAGTGGCGTTATTTTACGGTTCCAGCTGATAGTGGCAGGGAAAGCAGTACAGGCTGTTTCAAAATTCCCTCAGATAACATTGCTGAGCGTTTAGTCACCTGCCTGTCAAGGGCTGGCCCAGTAAAGTAGACAGACTGGAAAGCCTAGTGCTGCGATAGCTGAGGGCTGTAGTTCTGGCGACTTCCACGCTTCCTGTGACGCCTCCTGTGTCTCCCTAGTTATAAGACTACGTTATTTGTACTTCCTGGGATTTCCCCTCATTCATCAGTGTTTTGAGATCACTCCCTTGAAAACGATCCCAGCTCTCCCTGTTATCTGCTCCAGCCTCGCATGGGACTGCCGCTGACCATAACTGCTGCTGAAACCAGAGGAAATGAGTTGCCTCCGCGCTTTCTTCAGAGACAGAGGTCCTCTCCCGGAGAGAGAAGCTATGAGAGCACAGAGCTCTGGTCAGGACCACGAGGTTATTGAATTACAAGAAGGTGACACGGAGGAAAGCAAGGCTGACCACGACAAGCCTCTAAATGCTCAAATGAGAAAGGTAGGAATTTCACTTGCTCATCTGCTCCTCGCTGCTGGGGAAAATACCACGCAGCAAGTGAAATTACACTTTACAGGAACATCTTCTAGGGCTGACTTAATGCGCTGTTTGAGGGAGAGGGAAAGGTTGTTCAACTTGAAAGTAAAAGCTGGGAACCTCCTAAACTATTTCTTTCTCAATGATGTTTTCTAATATCGGAGTGGGAATTTAAGCTTTTTGATTTATTTTGGGTTTTTTTTTTTTCAGCTTGGATGAAAATTAACTCAGGAAATGAAATTGTAATTGTTACTCTGCGTTTTGCTTTTGCTTTTTTTGTGTGCTGCCAGCGAGATAGGGCTCAAAACCAGAAAGGAGAAAAGTTGAAACCCGTATTAAAAGCAGCCTTTCTTTCAGGAAAAACTAATCAGGAAACAGTGCTGCCAAAGCAAGAAACCACATGCCTGTTTTCTTTCTCTATCTTCGAGCATATTGCAGCTGCTAACAATTACTGGCTTGTAAGCAGGCGCCTGAGCCCTGAGGAAGGTAGTGCCCATGGCTGAGTGTGAAACTATGGGACAGGCTTAAGGCTGGGAGAGGAACAGTGTATGCTAGCAGGTGGCTGTTGTACAGTGGTTTTCATTACTTAAGAGCAGGGGAAATTTCTGTAGCAAACTGTAAGAAGTTTCCCACTTTTCAGTAGGGATAGCTGAGCCACCCTGAGAGCTCGGCTGCATTAGTCACACCACCCCTCCCTGTGTCTGTCTGAGCAACAGGGACACTTCTTCCTTGTGCGAACCCCGCATTTCATCTCTGCAGGATGATTCATTCACTGGCTAAGCAAAAAAACCCTCCATTTATTCAACTACATCGTGGAGCTGGTTACTTCTCCTCCAGTTTGGTAAGCTGAATCAGCTTGCTGCAGGGTCAGGCAAATTCTAGGGAGGTGCAAAGAGGAACAGGAGAGGGTGGAGGAGAGATAGGGGTGAGCCAGATCCGCTCGGCTGTCTTGAGAAACTTCACACTTATGTTTCTCTTTAGCCTTCCCCTTCCCAGAACTGAGTTTCCATCTGGGGTTTGTTTTATGCTGATTCTGGCAATTGGCTCCCTATCCCATTGGGACTGCCAGAAAATCATCACACCCTGCTTACCCTTTGTGCGGCAGGTTAATCGGGAGAGCTGCCCTGCCCACCGAGGAGAGATTTGCACTGCTGCTGGTCCCTCCCAGCAGCCTCCTCGTGTGTATGTATGGGCAATGTCCAGAGGCGTGGGCCTGGCTGGTAGGGGATAGTTGGAGAGATGAATGCTTGAGGTCATGCCAGTTTGCTGTGTGCAATTAAGACTTGGGCTTTAGCGACTGTCTGTAATACGTGGCTCAGTCGAAACTTGGGAGCGAGAGCTGTCTGTCTCAGCAGGTGTTACTATGCCTGATTTCACAGCAGTGCCTGGCTTTTCTTTTTTTTCTTCTTTCAAATCCAAAATGATAGGCTAGTGTCAAGCATTAAACTGGAGATTCATTCTTCTAGTGCATTAAAAAAACCCAAAAATTAACAAAAGTGTAGGCAAATAAGATCACGCCTGGAAGCATGCTGTGAGCAAACCCCCTTTCAGGTTTTGCTCTTGATTCTCCTCCAAAGTGAAGTTCTGCATGCAGGGGTGTCCACAGAAAGCGCTTTCCCTTTCTCTGCCCCTGCTCCCAGAGAAATGATTCTTGTCAGAATCTCTCTGCAGGTGTCTCTTTTCTCCCCCTGTTCATCTGCTACCTCCACAGAAGCCTTAAGCCAGCTGGTGGGTGTCAGTCAGGTTCAGGGAAAGGCTTTCTACTGTGCTGGGTTCTTAGAAAGCTCACAGAGTTGAGGAAGGTAACCCGGGTTAGTGCCTCCAGCTGGCAGCTGGTTCCTGCCAACCTGCACGGGGTTGGGCCCAGTGACGTACCGCACGTGTTTTTCCTCGCCTGGTAGTGATGGCAGAAAGAACCTGGAGTTTACAGCTGGGTTTAGGGTGGATGGGGAGGAGGTGGAGGAATTTAAAAGGCAGTACAGCCTGCTTTCTTATGAACCCATGTCCTTCCTTCAGTCTTCTGACTGTGGAATAAAATAGGTGGGGGATTTCTTTATTTGTTTCCATAGGTCACCAAAGCTTTTTTTTCCTTTGATATTACTATGGCTGGGGTAACTAACAAGATGCTGACTTCTTCTGTGCTCTTAAATCTGACTAAAAATTAAATGAAAGGGCAGATATTACCCTTTCTCTCCTTTCCCATCTATGTGAATGTGCACGCATGCACAATTTCTTTGAGAAGAGTTACCTTGCAATCTCCTAGAACAAGTGAGGTTTGTAATAAACTTTCTGCTAGATGTACTCAGTAGCCTCCAACAGTCTTCTGAAGAAAAAGGGAAGCAGGTGTAAAAGACAATTATTTTGCAGTGTTTTTTAATGCAGTTCATTAATACCTAACGAATAGCAGTTGGCTTGCTTTGCGTGCTGGCATCCCGGAGCTATGCAGACTGATAGCAGCCACGTCACAGAGGTGGATGAGGTTGGAAATTCCCCTGCAGACACCGTTTTTGAGCAAACATTAAAAGGACAGCTTGTGGAACATGCAAGCCAAATCTGCGTCATTTAAAAAAAAAAGAACTGGAAGCCACAAAAGCACCTTCGGAGCAAGTTAGATTTATGGGCAATTCAGGAATTGGAAATTCTGTGCAAATGGGGAATTATACATCTGTTTTAAGTAATGGCCTGCCTGTGAACATCCTGTGCCTTCTGCAAGTCTGCGTTCTCTCCTGCAGCCACGTAAGGGTGGGAACCCCAGGTCATTGCTTACCGATGAGACTCTGCCATTGCTGTGGGGTGTTTTGTTTCCGCATGTTACTGTGGAGGCATGCTTAAATGCTTTTTATTCTGCCTTACTTAATTTAAACAACGTGCCCCTTTCTTTTGTAACTAGGAGAGAGATTCCTGGAAATCATGCGGGAATGTAGTTTTCTGGAAGTGTAAACTATGGATGGTTATAACTACAATTTTTCTAGTACTCCTCCTGGTCATTATCATCAGCCTAATTCTTTATTCTAGTAAGTACCTCACTCTTGGTGTGTCCTCTACTATAATGTACAGTATGTACAATCTAATATGTATGCAAATTGAACAGTAGCATCCTTTAAATTCCTTCTGTAGACTGCTGAAGGGACCGTGAAGCTGACTGCTGAGGGAGGCATGTTCAGTAGCGGCTGTGAAGGCTTTTATTTTAGCAGACAGCAAGCAACTTGTGTCCCTGTCAGATGGCAATTCCAGTTTGTGTCTGAGAGAGAAGATGTTACAGGAGCAGAGTCAGGGATGAGGATGGAAATGATGCTTGTAACGTTGCACCAAGGGCAGCGGATCGCTTAGGTCCCCTCACGTGGTGCCCGTGCCTGTCAGGCTCCCAAAGGAGCTGCCTTCTGCTAATGAGAGCGGGTGATGGAGTCCATGTGCTGTCACTTTTCTTCAGGTGACTTGCACTTTTTTTTCTGCCACTCCCAATCAGTCAGTACCTAGGAACTCTGTGAGAAAGCTGAGAGGGATGGGTTTTATTCAACCCTGTTGCTAACTGGAAATTTCCCCTCCCCTTTCTATCTCCTTTTGACTATTAGATGTTTACACAGATGAAGATGACCATTGGGATCACGATGCACTGTTAAATAGCGGGCACGTCCGCAATTTTACTGGAACGTTGTCGTTAATGTGTGGTCTCCCACACCTTTTAACACCTGAAGACATTACTAACAGGGTATGTGTTGATGTGGTTCTTGGCAAAGCTGATTCTACTTGTAACGTATGTTCAGTGTTTTCCCTTTCCATAAGTTTCTGTCTCTCCGTGTAGCAGCCCAGACATTTGCAAATCCACAAAAAAAACCCCAAACAACAAACCCTGAGTTGTATGACTAGTATAGTTTTAGTGTAAATTTAAGTGCCGATCTAGAAAAAAAAAGATTTGTCTGCTTTTAAGCACACAATCAGTTTATATTGATTTCAATTAAAAAAAAAAAAAACCACTGCCTGATTTTGCATTTTCCCCCAAATTTAAGCAATGGTTGAGATAGTCTTCACCTTTCTCATAGAATTGTTGAACGGTTCAGGTTAGGAGGGGCCTGTGAAGGTCAGCTAAACCCAGGGTTGGCTAAAAATCCTGAGTTGCATTCTCCTGTGAGTACACGATGATAGCCTCAGTTTATATCTGCCGTTTCCTTTGAGCCACCCCAGCTCTCAGGGCTGAAATAAGCTCAGCGGCCATGGCAGTGCTGGTTTAGATCTAGTGTGGAAAGAGAGTCTCGGTAGAGAGACCCTTTCCTCTACCAAGTAAGACTAGAAGGGCTACTTGGGTACTAACAATAACCCAAGCCAAACAACCTCAGCAACATGAGCACATGCTTTTAGTTCAGCCTGAATGCCTTCATTGTGTTAAGGTAATATAGTAACCACTCAAACACACATTAACTTGTCCATCAAGCTTAAAGGGAACGTGTGCCTTTTCCAGAGCTGATATTTAAACTTCAGCAACTGTGTTTATGTCCCTTAAAACACCTTGTAAGAATGATTCACTGTATGTGCTCTCTTTTATGGGGAAAAAAGAGAGTGAATGGAAGAAATAATGTTTTCTTTTTTTTTTTTTCTCTCTTCAAGTTAACAGATGTCTACAGTTCATCTCCAGCTCTAGGACGCTACTTTAGGTCAGCTCAGGTGGATTATTTCAGGTAAGCAATCTCTGTCTCCAAAATTACCTGAAAATTCCAGGCTTTTGATGAGACAGACATACACCCTTGTAAATATGCACAACACTTACATCTGTGAAAAACAGCTTGTTTGGGGGGAAGTCACATGTATAGGGAGTGAAAACTGGTCAAAGCATCCTTTAGCATAAAGGCAAGCACTGCTAATATTACATAATGTCTAATATTTTGTTGCTGTTGAGTGTCATCTCTGTTGTCTAAGGGCCATCCAAGCACAGCCCTTAATATTCAAGATTATTTATTAAAACAAAAATTAACTGCTGGAACCACTTGAGATTGGCATGGCTTAAATAGCCTTAAATAAATAAAACAGTGTTGATGGGGAGAATGTTTTGTTCACAAAGTTGAGAGAACCAAAGCAATAATATTGCATTCTGGCTTGTTTGGACCACTTTCCCCTCCCTCCCCCCCACCTTTATTTTGGACAAAGGGAGGGAATTTCAAAGTAGCAGCATGTTGGAGAGAGTGGTGGAAAGGAATGAAAGGCAGAGCAGGTGGCAGTGTGTAGGCTAGGCTAGCCTGGGTGGGAGATGCTTATGTGTGGAGGAGAAGCTTGGCCACTGAAGACTGGTGGAGCCAGAGGAGTAACAGTGGTGGGATGAAGGAGCAAAGCATCCAGGCCTGCCTTCATCAGGCTGAAACAGAGGGAGGATCCACAGATTTGCAACAGGAGGAAGGCTGAGCAGCAGAGAGAAAAGTGGCGCTGGAAGATCAGCTGCACTGTCGTCCTGCTGTGGGAAGATAGCAGAGGTAAGGGGAGGTGGTCAGAGAGCTTCCCCCGGGACTTGTGAAAAAGCCCTGTTATGAAAGGGATTAGAAAGATGGGAGTAAATCAGGGGAAGTAGATTTGCCAAATCCCAATGCCACTGAGAGCAAGGAGAGAGGAAAAGCCCCCTCAGACTGCAGCAAGGGGCTGTCCTGAGAACACTATGAGGAATGTGCTCCCCTGCGCTGCCAGCCCTCTGCTCAATGTGATCCTTACCCTGAGAGAAAAAAAAATTATGATTTATACCATCAAGTACAAAGCTATAGTTCTGCATACAGATTGACTAGCTGCTCTTTCTTGCCCCTCTCTTCTTGCCCCTCTCTTCTTGCCCCTCTCTTCTTGCCCTCTTACCCTCTTTCTCTTCCTCTTTTTCTTTCCCTCCGTCCAACCACTTTTTGATGTTTCCAATCCTGTGAGTACAAAACATAACAGCTGAACAGTAGTCAGTGGATTTGGCAGATCACAAACAAGGAAATCTCCAGAGAGGGACTGCAGCTCAGTGCTCTGCTTAATCCACTCCACAGCAGCACGGCCCCGGGCACTGCTAGCTGAAGAGCACATCTTTCTGCAGGTTCCTGTGGGATATTTCAGCACCTCTTATCGTTATGTACTTGCAAAGCACAAGTGCTGAAAATCTCACCCTGTTAGGCCTCCAGTCCAATTGCCCTTTGTGTGTTTGAAAGCATCTCAAGTTGTTTTCAAGTATGTGCCCAGCTTCTGTCGATATCCAGAGCTGCTCTGAGAAGGGACAGGGAGGAGGAGACTGGAATCTTTGATGGCAGTTTTCTTGTATAATCCTTTTCTTTAGAACAAGTTTTTTTGGTTGTTTTTTTTTAAATCCATGCCAACTTTGGTATGAAAAGTCAGACTTCTTATAAAAGAAAAGATCCAGTGGGGACTTGAAGGTATTCATACTTGACTTTGTTTTTCAGTAATGAAAACTCCACTGTGTTTTATCAGCTAAAGTTTTCTGTACCACCATCAACAGAGGGGTTTATGGAAAACATGATGAACCCAGATTTTATAAGTAATGTTTTACGTCAGAACATTTACGATGAAGATGATACTCTCGATCCTGGGACATCTGAATGTAACAGGTTAAAGCTTGACCCGACTTCTCTCACATTAACATGTAAGTGCTGTACCTTACAGAAACTGGTTCTTTACAAAGAGCAGAAATTTTTTTCTTGGAAATAGGGAAATCTTTCTGGACAGATGCTGAGATCTGTTACTAAATATATTTTGCACAACATTAGTAAGAAAATAATAAAATACTCTGTTTTCAAGAAAGTCTGTCTGTGCTTAGCTTGTAATTTAGGATTCACTGTTTGGTCCTCTGATGAAAAAGGGAGTACTGATGAGATGGGTTAGCTACAGGCTCCAACTCAGCTTTCCCCATCTCCTCTTACATTTTGTGTGTACAAAGAAAATCTCTGTCTCTGTGTGTGTACCACAATGGAGACCCAAATAATTAATTTTTTTCCTCCTATTGTATATTCATATTCAAGTGCATATAAAACAGATTTTAATCCAAGTAAAACAGGATAAGTAATTGAGAAATCATCATCTCTTACATCAGGTTTTCTAGGTAGTGTTTCCCATGTATTCAGATTTGTCTTGATTGAACTGTCAGCATAAATGTCCTATGAGCTTTGTGATTTTGGTAAAAACAATTAATAGAGCTGCTTCCCCTCACCCCCAACGTACTGAGCCACAACCGTGTGCTTTCAGAATAATTGCAGACTAACGTGTATAACACACAGCATATATAAGGAAAATTTGCAGTTAGCTCATTGATTTTTCTTGGTACTCTTGTCAAAGGACAAGACAGCAACTTCTAATTCTCAGTGTCATTTTGTTCTTTATATATTGACAGGTTTAATAGAAAAAGCAGTGTGAAAGGGGCAGGAAAGCATATGCTGAAATATCTAACTTAAGTTTCATTTTAAGGTTAATAATATACTGTTTTACCTTTCAGAGAAATGAAGAAAAGACTACTCATCTTCCTCACTGCTTAGAAGAGACGGGCTCTTCCATTCTATTAGTAATCCCAGGGTAGGGAGCTATTTATTAGGTAGAAACACTTCTAAAGATGATATCCTGTAAATACTGTCTGTGATGCACTATCGTAAATGGAAAACGTGGTATAACAGTGTCACACTCCTATAACACTGCTGCCTCCTTTTTTCTTGTCTTGAGATCTCAATAACCCGTTTCGCTCTTGTGAAAACCTGAGAGTGAAACCTCTGCTTTGTCTTGCCCTGTGATTAAATCTGGATTCCTTGCATCACCTTTAAAAGCAGTCTTGCACATGCCTTCCTCCTTCTCTGGGCTTATTCAAAATTATCTGCACAGACTAGTCCTTAATACTCACTTCTACCCATGCTCATGCTGTTCTTTTTTCCCTGCTAACTTCATACACCACGTTTTCCCATTGTTCTTTCTTGTAAAACAGCCTGAAAACTTAAATATCCTCTCTACTTTCTTTAATTGCATACAAGACTTTTGCACTAGCTTCTTAAGTAAGCTTCAACTCTCATCATCCCCTTGTTCATTCCACAGTCTTCCTGAACAAGGTGATAATCTGCTCTATTTTTCTCTTTTGTAATGAAGAAAATAGAAATGAAGAAACATGTCTTGTTCACTAATGCATCTGAATACCACGGGAATCTTTCAGTGGTCAAAATTAGCTGCTGATGCTGGTGAACAGGCAGCTATTTGACCCGCATTTGTATATTCAAAGAGGAACTAGTCTTTATACCCTTAATTGTAGCTCCTGTCCCAGCAGTTGGGATAAAAATTAATAGATGCAAGGTATTTGCCTTAATAAGGCAGCAAGTGTTATTATTCTTATTGACAAGAGATGAAATGAGATGGACCAATGCTAAAAGGAACGTGCTGAAGCAGACCATGTAGTCCAGCATGGCATGAGAGTTATAGCCAGTAACTGGCTCTAACATGGCAATTAAAAATTAAGCATTACCTTTACACAGAATAGAATGGGTTCACTACCATGTTAGTGGAGCACAGCTGCTTGTCATTTGTTTGTAGCCAGTATAAATGTTAGTACTGTTGGTAGAAACATGGGTTTTAGGCAACCTTTTGTATTATGAGAAATATAGGAAATTTTGTTTCTCTTGTTCTAATATTGCTAGTTTATTTAAGGCATAAGCCGACAACTTTACTGCTCATTAAATTATTTTTTTTACTCTTGAGGTGATTGTTTTTATTCTTTAGCAGCTCCAGACTTCCAGCTCTTTGAGTTGGAAAATAACCACTGGAATTCTACATGCTGAGAGTATATGAAGTGCCTGTCTGACAGAGCTGTACGCTCATAACTGAATTCATTGTGGCTTGAGTTTTCATGGAGCTTGGGAAACAGCCTGGACCCAAATTAGTGGTTCATGTGGATCTCAGATTTGTGGTTAATTCTGACCCCATCTTTATCTGTAAGATGTAGCGTTGGCTGTACAAACCATAGTTTCTCTTGATGCAGTGTTCTTGGTGCAGTTCGACAACTAGAAGAGGTATTCCTTCTGATTCTCGCATTGGGGAAGGACAAAATTCATGATTTGTATGGTTTGTTCCAAAAGCAGCAGGCTATGAAAATAACAGCACCAAAGAAATAATCTGCCTTTGAGATGCTAGTTGATCTTACTGTCCTTACTTAGACAACTGAACCTGCCCTTGAACAATTCTCTATCTTGATTCTGTTTCGAAGAACTGCAAAAGAGTATACTGACTATGCATCTTTACGGTGATACCCCAATGTGCATTAAGAGTTGACACTCAAAAAAAGAACCAAGCATTCTTTTCTTTTTTCCAGCCATCCTCCTCTGCCCCCATACCTTTATCCAGCAATTCACAGGAAAGGAGGAGGTGGAGTTGTAGCAAGATGTGATAAACAACAGAAAATGTCTGACTTCACAGTCTACCTCAGGTCAAGTTTTGAACTCTGGAAATGTCAAAAAATGACAGAAGTTGGTTTCTGGTTTTATATTTTTGAGGTAAATTATTCATGTAAAAGAAAATACCTAAGTAAATTAACTATGACCTCAACCATTAGGGATAGAGCAGTGTGAAAACACATTATTTCATTGAGTTACGTGCTTTGTGGGAACGCTTAATGTTAATTGTAATGGACAGAGTGTAGGTAATACTCCAGTGACTGAGGCAGTGTTAGAAAGGTGGAGAAAAGATGGTTCTGGGAACTCAGCTTGCAGAGTGTACACCCAGCCCTTCAAAATCCCATGGCGGGCCGGTGCCTGTCACTGCAGCAGCCGGTACAAGTTTTGGGCAGATCCATCTGCCTGTCACTGCAGAGCACTGTCTGCCCCGTGTCAGCAGCGTGTCTGCCCGCCGCTGCACACGCAAGCCGTCGCCTGTGGGACTGCCCCCAGCACCAGAGCCGCAGGCGGGAATCAAAAGGGCTCTTCCACCATGAAGCCAGGGCTGCAGCCAGCCCTCATGTGCACAGGGAGATTTAAAAGCAGGAAAACTGTTCAACATTTTCTTCTGAGTTGGTTTATTACAAAGATGGAGGGAGCAGAAGCACATGCTTAAGTAAGAGCCTGGGCACGCAAGCACCTTATGAGCTGCTCTGGTGAAGAGTCAACATCTGGTCTCAGTCTGGCATGCACACAGAGATGCTGCCAGCAAAGGGGTGACGGGCTGGGGGAAGCCTGTGTTCTGGCACTGCGGAGTCCAACCTGGGCCTCCAACCTGGGCCTCCAGCTGGAGAGAGCTGGAAGCGCCGTGTCACAGGGGCAACACCTGGGGATTTTCTCCCGGGAGGCATGAAGTTACCCGCAGCGCAGCAGCGGTTTCATAGTCTTCTAAGTGGCTGGACTTTTTGTTTGGTGTGTGGTTTGTTGCCTTTTTATGTTTATTTTTTTATTTATTTATATTTAAATTTTAATTTAATTCCAACTTCATTAAGACTTCACTCTAAGGTAAGTATTATTACACTGGGCGGGGTGGAGGGGGGGGATGTCAGTTTGAGAAATGAGATATTTATCTGTTTAGGCTACAGAGATGAAGAGGGGACTGGAGCATCTCTTCTATGAGAAAAGACTGACAGACCTGGGTCTCTTTAGCCTGGAGAAGACTGAGAGGGGTTCTACTCAACACTTAGAAATACCTAAAGGGTGAAAGTCAAGAAGACAGGGCCAGGCTCTTCAGTGGTGCTCAGTGTCAGGACAAGGGGCATTGGGCACAAACTGGAACATGGGAAGTTCCCTCTGAACATAAGGAAAAACTTAGCTGTGAGGGTGAAAGAGCACTGGCACAGGCTGCCTGGAGAGGCTGTGGAGTCTCATTCTCTGGAGATACTCAAAACCCACCAGGAAACAACCCCGTGCAACCTGCTGTAGGTGATCCTGCTTTAGCACAGGATTGGAGTAGGTGATCTCCAGAGGTCCCTTCCAACCCCTGCTGTTATGTGACTCTGTGATCTACATTGCATTATGATATATGTCAAGCAGGCCAGAGAAACTGAGGAAAAGAGTAAGAATAGCACAAGGTCTATGCTTTCATTTAAAAAACAAGCCCCGCCCCCCTCCCCCAACGAACATAAACTCCAACAACAGGGGGTGGTGTTATTCCATTTATGAGATTTCTATCAGCAGCTCTGTAAGGCCACTTTCTAAAAATAGGTGCTGTAAAAGTCCAGAAAAACGTGCAGTCTTGGTTGCTTCCAGCAATTAAGCACCTGATTTTCTATAGAGAAAATTCTTTCTTACAGCGGCATTTGCTATTGATTCCTCTAGTTTAATTGTCAAGCCCTGTATTTTGTCCACATCCCTTCTTCTGATCACCTTTCAGTGACAGCTTTGTCTCATTGGAAATGACTGGCAGATGTGTCCTAATGAGTAAGCCTGTCAACAAGAGAGATGTTTGCTTGAAGATCTGATAGCAGAGGTAAGATAGTTAGCAAGGCTGCATGCTGCTGGCTTAAACATTCACGTCCCTTTCAAGGTATCAGGACGTAATCATATTCACCGTGGTCTTCAGTGCTGGCAATATTTGTCTTCCTCTTGGGCATGTTGACAAACGCATATTCTATCTGGTTATTGCTGTTAATCACAGAGGCTTCACATTTTACGTTGTGGTTGACAGTAGAGTACCACAGTTCTTTAGAATTCATGGGATTTTCTTCATCAAAATGTTCCTGGGGGAGGGCAGGGAGAGAGAGAGAGAGAAGCTTCACCATGATTATACCTTGAAAAAGTTTGCAACATGAACAAATATGGTATAGTTTTGTGTGCTTGTGAAGTGGTGTTGACCAACACACATAGTCTCTAAATCCAGAGTCATTTCCCTACTGTAGAAGCTGTGGCTGGACACCAGAAGCATCTCACAACACATGTTTGCCTGGTGTGGTTGGAGGGTGGAGGCCTGACTCTTGTCCCAAGGTTGGTACTGCTCAGTGGTTGGTTACATGACAAAATGTTTGCTGCCACGCACACGAGGGAGCACTGGGGATGTGACAGCAGGTGAAGCCTAAATCAGCCCCTGCCCTCACTCCCCATCCAGGGCTGTCCCAGGAAAGCCATCCATCCTGGTGGGCTCAGGACATCTACCCAACAATTGAATGGGAGTGGCTCTCCAGATCATTCAAGTGGAGCTGGAGGGGGATGACTAAAGGAATGGCACATTCTGTGGTGCATGTGAAGGGAGCACATTTGGGGTTTGCACAGGACTTAATATGGGATGTTTAGAGGAAGAACTAAAGGGAGGGGGCAGGGTGATTTGCAGAGTGAAAAGCACAGGAAAACAGGAATAATGTGAGTGCCAGGGAGGTTGCAGCCAGCTGCCAGAGACACATTTGGTCTGGGAGTCAACTAAGGCACCAGGTGTGTATGCATGCATGTCTGTGCAGGAGACACACTGTTCTGGAGGGGTCCCTGGCCTCGCAGGAGAGGTATCAATGGCTAACCCCCTCCCTGGCTCCCCTGATCCAATGCTCCCCTTGAAAACAGCGGGAGGAGTAGGAAGTGCCAGTAGTGGAGGAGGTAAGATTGTGTGGGTAAATGCCTTTCCAACTTTGTTTAGACTTGCCTTCCTTTAAACTCTTGAAGGTGTTTGCTAATAGATTGTGGGCGATTGTACATATAAATAGGTAACAGGATGACTCATTAAATCTAAAGGGCTGGTGTGAACTGATTAAGTACTTGGAGCTAGAAGTTAAAAATTTGTTTTCCCTGATGCTCTTGATTTGAACCCACTGGGTAATCAGGCCAGTGAGTAAATTCTCTGCTATCTGCAAGGGCATGGTGGTCTCCTCCTCTAGTCACTATTGCACAGAACCGGGAGGGCAGCAGCCTTTCCCCTAAAGTGCCTGGAAAGGGGAACAGGCAGACTCTTTATTTTCGTAAGTGATTGGCTCTAAATCCACTGAGCGAAGTCTGGAGTGCCTCTTGTCCCTTCCAACCTATAGGTCTACCTAAGCCTTTCTCATAGCCACATTTTCCAGAACCTTCCTTCCTACAAGTTTTGGGAGATTCTTATTGGTCTTTTCTTATCAGCAGGGAGACTAAAGCACAGAGGTCATTTGTCACATGCATTGATGATGCAGGAGAAGCAACCACGAAGACTTGAGATTTTAGTTTAGTCTCTCATTATTCACAGGCCAAGTTTGATAGTCAGAAGGGACAGCTCTCCTATTGCACTAAGAGCCCTCCCAGGACTGTCTTCAAATGACATTCTGGGTCTTTTACTTGGGACCAAAAACTCTCAAAACCAGACAGCCACTTGGCAGGTTCCCCATTACAGTTCCACACCCTCCTCTTCTCCTCCCCTGCAGTCCACCCCACACTCACATGTACCAAAAGATGAGCTCATTTAAATCACACCCTCTTCTGTCATTTGCCCACTGTCTTCAAAATTTTCTGTAACACCCACATATCAGCCAGACACTGACTTTTGTTTTACTGATGTCATCTTTATAAAAAAACCCAAACAACCAACCATGTTGGGCTGCTATATGGCAGAGCTTTGTTCTGCCCTGTGTAGGGCTTCGGCACTGGCGGCTCAAGAAGCAACTTCACTTACCCTCTGCTATGGTGAACTATGTACTAAGCAGAGACAGTAAAACACAGGTACTCAGCTGCAGCTTCTTGGAGCCCAGCATATTCACACAAAGAAAGTATCACAGGAGACTGTGGAGTGCATCGGTTGAGAAACGGCTACTCTCCCAGCTCTCCAACCCTTGCCTCCAGAGCAACGAGTCTGGGCAGAGGAGCAGGCCACCTCTTAAACTGTCTTGGTGTCCCTTTGCAGAGCTTCTGAATCTAATGCCATAACAGGGAAGCAAGGTGGACTGGGCAATGCTTTTATCATGCCAGTCTTTCCTGCATGCCCTCTCCTACAGTGCACGTATTTCATGGAATCATAGAACGCTTTGGGCTGGAAGGGGCCTCAAAGATCACCTAGTTCCAACCCCCCTGCCATGGGCAGGGACACCCTCCACTAGACCAAGTTGCACAAAGCCCCATCCAGTCTGGCCTTGAACACTGCCAGGGAGGGGGCAGCCACAGCTTCTCTGGGCAACCTGTACCAGGGCCTCATTGCCCTCACAGGGAAGGATTTCTTCCTAATGTCTACTCTAACTCTGCCCTCTTTCAGCTTGAAGCCATTGCCCCTTGTCCTATCACTGCACTCCCTGATGAACAGTCCCTCTCCCACATCCCTGTAGGACCCCTTAAAATATCAGTACACCAGAATTTGGTCTCCCAAGATCCATTATGATTTATAGAAAACTAAATATTCAACTTGACAGTGCCTGTTTTGGGTTGTGGGGTTTTTTTTCCTTTTCCTCCTTCTAAAGGCAGCAGTACATTGGAAAGGGAAACCTTATTCTATTCCAAAAGAGACTGGGTCATTCATTGAGACATCCACTGTTTTCTTTTTACAAAGGAAATATTAAACAAACCTTTTAAGCCTCTGAGTATTAAATCCCCCTTTGTCTTTCAACTAAAAGCTTCTTTCGTAACTAAAGCTGGCTGGCAATAGTCCTGTTAAGTGGCTTTTTAGTATAGGATATCATGCTGAAACTGAAACATTCTGTGGAAACACTCCAGTTTTGAATAAACTTGTGGGCCTCTTGCAAGGTTATGCTGGCTACCAGAAAGTTGACGGGAGAAGGGAAGGAGGAGGAGGAGAGAGAAATACCCCCGCAGCCACAAACTGCCCAGTGGCTGGGGACACTCATCTAGTACGTGATCATGAGGCGCAACATCCTGAATTGTTTCATTCGAGGCAGCGTAACACACAGCCTCCAAAATTATGGGTGCACACAGAGGACTGTTTGGCCACTGGCTGCCTGAGACTGCGGCTGTGTATCCTTGTTGTAGTTTATGTTCAGGCATTTGTTTCATACGTAGGCTTAAACTGGTAGTTTTCCGCATCCCAAGCAAATACGAGATTTTGTCTCTCCTGTGGGAACACAATGGACAGCTTCTTTCTGACACATGGTTGTTTTGGACTCAATTGCCCTGGAGAGCAGCAAAAAACATTCAATTTTAGTCATTACCTTGCTGGTACTCGGTGTAAGGCTGTAGGTCTGTGCTGGGGAAAGAGGAAGAAAACACGTGTGATATTGTCATTCTTAGGTACAGGAGCAGGACACAAGGACTTTCTGCAGCACAGGGTTAACTCAGACTGAGCTACAGACTGAACACAGGCTGTGCAAAAACAGGACCTGGTGCAGCATTAGTTGGGGAAAGGGGTGAATCCCCGAAGGTTCAATAAATCTGTTGGCTTTAATCATTTCTCTAGTTTGACACACTCTTGCATCACGTAGCACTGATCATCGGCCTTCATGAAAGGTAACCTTGTCAGGGGTGGTTTTTTGTGTAGTGGTTTTTTGTTTAGTTTTGGGGTTTTTACCTTACCTGAAATCAGTTTTACCTGTCTCTCTTAGGAATGACTGCTCTGGCTCTCTTGCTCTCTGACTGTATCTCAGCTTTGTGGTGACTTCAGCCTTACTTCTGCCTGGTATCACCAGCTGGGTGCTGGGGCACGCAGTGTGCACTGGATGTTTGCATGCCTGGGTTTGACAGGCTCAGGCTTTTCTGGAAATTTGTCTGTCTGCCCCGTAAGCAGCTAAATGGCAGGGGGTGGTTGCTTGCATCATCTTTTCTTTCAGCTTTACTTTTATCTGCCTAGCTGGTTCTTGTTATGACGTTGATTGAACTATCTGTTGGTCCCGTAAAATTTCAGAGCTGAGCTTTCGCTTTGGCCAAGGACAGTGGGCTTTTTAAGTGCACTTAGGTTTTGCAACCTGACTGAAGGAAAGATGTCAGTCTCTCAATATTGCGTTAAAGCTGCTGTCTTGTAGAACTCTGCAGTGCTTTAAAACGTTACAGTGCCACCTCATCCCTGCCCGTGTACGTGACAGACAGGAAACTTCCTCTCTAAGCAAATCCTGCAGCTTGTGAATGTGGTAAGGCGATGATACCAGCCCGACATGAATGGCTACCCACCCCTGGAAAAGGTAGCACTCTGAGTTGAAACCAAGACCTCATGAGTCACGTGAATACATGTGATCCTGACTAATAAGTGAGTCTTCCCTATTTGCATATACAATGTGCAGAAACTGTTTGATTGGGAGAACACCTCATACCAACGGGTGTTTAGAAAAAATTCTAAACTGTGCTTATATACAGGGAACAGGGGCTGGTGCGTGACCAAACATGGGACGTGCTTTGCTGGCAGCCCCCTTCCTCCTGCACCCCTCTCCTTTTCCCTCTACTCTGCCCTGGTCAGGCCCCACCTGGAGTATTGTGTCCAGTTCTGGGCTCCCTGCTATAAAAAAGACAGGGATCTCCTGGAGAGAGTCCAGAGAAGGGCTACAAAGATGATTAAGGGCCTGGAACATCTCCCGTATGAGGAAAGGCTGAGTGAGCTGGGGCTGTTCAGCCTGGAGAAAAGAAGACTGAGGGGGCACCTAATTAATGTTTATAAATATCTTAAGTATGGGATGCAGGGGGAATTGGCCAGCCCCTTTTCAGTGGTCTGTGGGGACAGGACAAGAGGCAATGGCTGCAAATTGGAGCACAGGAAGTTCCGCACCAACATGCAGAAGAACTTTTACACAGTGAGGGTGACAGAGCCCTGGGACAGGCTGCCCAGGGAGGTGGTGGAGTCTCCTTCTCTGGAGATATTCAAGACTCGTCTGGATGCCTATCTGTGCAATATGTGCTAGGGAGCTGCTTTGGCAGGGGGGTTGGACCCGATGATCTCTCGAGGTCCCTTCCAACCCCTATGATTCTGTGATTCTGTGATTCCTTTGCAGGGGACGAAGCAGGGGTGTAGCACAGGCACCCCACAGAGCGGATGCTCCACTGCTGTGGTTCAGGAGCTTGCAAGCCTGTGGGCCTGGCTGTGACGTGCCATGACCAAGTTTGCTATCACAGGAGGTAGCTGCGTGGTGGTGGCCAAGGCACGTGTAGTTTAGGAGGCTGGAGGGGATGGGCTGGCCCTTGTGCTGCATCATTCCAGAAACAAATAAAACAAAGGAGGCCCCAAATAATCCAGCGTGGTGGGGCAGCAAGAGGACAGGTACCCCCCCACCAGAAACAAGGAGGTTTCCCTCAGCTAGGATGCAAAATGCCTTGCTATGGCTGCTGCCCGAGGTCATGACCGTGCCCACCAGCTGCCTCTGCAGCGATGCTGAGTGCTGGCAGACTGTTACCCCCATGCCCCCACACACTGCCCCCCAGGTGCTCAAGGTGCCTCATTACTTACTTTCCTTGTGGGAAAACCTTTTTCTCCTGATGGGGATGTGCACTTTCCACCTAGAGTATGGAAATGAAGGCAGGCAGGTTAGGCCTGGTGCTGGTTAGTCCTTGCTCCCTGATGCCAGTTCCCAGGCACTTGCAGTCACAAAGGGAGTCCTCCCCACCAGCTTTTCAGAGGAGACATTTGAGGTCGCTTCTCCACCTCTGCCCTCTCAGTCTTCTCCTTGTCCTTCCCGGGAGGCAGCCCCAGGCAGGCACAAATCACAGGGGCACAGATAAGGGATGGCAGGGACAAGCCAGCGGCTGGCACAGGCATTACAGTATTTAGGTGTTCCTGTGACGCACAGCCTCTGTCCCTGTGGGGAGCCCGGCAGTAGCTCAGCAAAGTTTGTGGTTTTGAGGAACAATCGACCTCCCTGGGCTTGTCTGTATTAGAGATCTCCAGATGGGTGAGTGGGCAGTAAATATTGAAGTGAGGCAAGAGAACCAGCCCCCCTGCAAATAATTCCCATCACTCTATGCACTGGTGTGCCTTGGTAAAAATCAGAAGGCAGAGAAACGCAGTGGTTGTGCAACACAAACTGCACACCCGCAGGTGGGCGCAGGGCTGGCGGGCAGGACGCCCCCTGGCACATCTCATCTCCAGCAGCAAATAAGCTTCATTGCTTCAAGGACAGGGCTATACTTCAAGGTTTAAGTACTGAAATTATCTGGCAAATTTAAGATCCTTTAAATTATGCCTGGACTGTTCTGTTAACAGTAAGAGCTAGGCTCACTGGAGCATGCACTGCTGGTTTATCCTTTACAATTCTGTGCTTGTGAAATGCCCATAGAGTCATTTACAAGCATTTTACAATGTGGTATCGATATTTATATGTTACATTGACTTACATAATAAAAAGGTTCTAAGGGACTGTAAAGCTGCCAAGTCATATGAAGTTGGGAAATGCATCCAACTTGCTGGTGAAGGTGCATTATGAGTCAGTCTAATTGCACATTTGCATGTTCTTTCTCTTTCCCAGGACTGGAGGTAAATAGATAAAACCCCTAGTTTTTCTTGCTGTTGATACTCTACTTGCTAAACATGTGCTCTTAGATCATAGCTATTTCCTATACAACCCAAGCTTGGCAATTAGCACAAAACACAATTTCTTTCTGCACATGCCCCCGGTGTTCTTGTCAGAGTAGCAGAAATTTTTGCAAATATTAGCAAACATTCCGACTTCCTATTTAGTGGAGAGATTTTAAATTGCTTTTATTACAGCTGGGAATAAAGATGAAGCTAATCCTACCTCATTCCAGGTGGCCTACCTAGTTTTCTTTTAATTCAATCTAGCGCTTTGCTGACACGAGCATTAACTCCTCTAGCTTTTTTGGAGATGCCAGTGTGAACGTTTCACAAAATTCGGCCCTAGAAGTCCTATGAGATACATTTTAGATAAAATAATTATGTATATTTTAGGTATATTTCTAACAGGCATAATTAACGTAAGCAGTATATTGTAACTGTCAGCCATAGTGAATCTGATACAAGTATTTCTTGTTTCCGGTCATCTATTTATTATACTTTTTCTTTTTTTCTGTTCAATTGACTTCTGATTTTTTAGCTCCTTGCTCAGAAGGGAATGTTATTTGGCTTGGATAGCTCTTCTGAACTGTCAAAAGATAAAATGGCACATGCTCCTGCAGCAAATTAGACCTGTAAACTGCTGTACAACCCTGAGATGATGTCTTCTTACTTGGTAAGTAGCGTGTAAACCTGTGAGAACATATATAGCGTGGCTAAGAACTGAAAGCATTTCTCAGCAGCTGCATTTGTGCTACAGATGTGCTGCCTCGTTTTACACAGGTGCCCAGCAGTTAGAGGAGAGCCCGACTTGCCTGTGGTTGGAGTGATTGGGGAGGGGAGACTGGCTCTTGCTGGGCTGTTTTGGAGGTAATTCTAAGTAGAGATTTATGAGCTAAAATGCTGGGATATAGTTCTGGCCAGCAGTCTCAAGAGAGGAGAAATGGGGCTCAACTATTAACGTAAAAACAAAGGCAGAGTTAATGTTTTTTGTTGCTGTAGTTTCACTTTGCTGCTTGTGGAGCAGCTGCACGAGCTGCTGTACGGGTTCTGTCAGCCATCACGTTCAGAAAGTGGTCAAGCCAAATATAGAAGTGTCACTAAAAGGGCAAGCTCTCCAAATAGAAGGGAAGTGGGAGACTTGGGGACATATAGGAAGAAGAAGAGATGGTCAACAAACTACATATAGAGGAAAGAAAAGACGGTTAAGAAACTAAATATAGAGGTGGTGAGGTCCGTAGATAAATAGTTGGGTCTGAAATCGTTCAGCTCCAGGTTGTGACAATTTCTCCCAGCAGCTGCAGTATCAAGCCACCTGCTATTCAGAGCTTGAGTTTGTGTTAGGTCTGTTTTTCAGACCTGCGGTCAAAAGACCAAGTGACAAGGCGGTGGTGGATGCCGTTTCTGTCCCCAGAGAGGGACTTCCTGAGCGGAGATAGCGGACGCTGCTGGTACAGTCACACACACATCCACGGAGCCACCTTTGTAAGAGGTGATGTCAGCCTCACCTGCTTTCAGAAATGTGATGCTCCTCTGATCATCACATGACATGACAGCACTAGCTCGCAGGAAAGAGGACTTCAGCGGGGAGCTGCTGCAGCCGTTGTCTCCACCTAACTTGTTCTCCCTCAACAAGAGGTTACCGGCCCAGAAATAGTTTTGCTTTTAGCTGGCTCCTTAAGCCAAACACCTCTACCACAAATCCTGAAAGAACCTTCCTCTGAGCAAGCGAAAAAGCACCATCTTTGTTCTGTGGCTGGCTGCTCAACTAAGAAAGCCCAACAGCCCATCCCCTTAGTGTGTTGTAATTCCTGCTACCCCTGTAATTGCTCTTACAGCTTGCCCCCCTCCCCCTGCCAAGACTCCACTGGCTGTGGCTGGTCCTCACCTACTCATGGGCTGATTCACCTCAAGCTGGTTAAGATTGCCTGCCAGCCTCAGTGGTAGGAAAAATTGAAGTCATTTCCTCCACCTGGCTGCTGGTTTTCCCAAGCCTTGTAGACATTTGCCCATCTGTAGGTGCCCATCTACTTTGGTTTTTTTTTTTTCCAGATATGGTTAAAGCTACTCAGGAGAGACACTGGCAGCTGCATGAGCCTCATTCCCTGGGAATGTGGGTTTATGAAAACACGAGCTGTGAATGCAGAACAAAATGCTTTGTCAAGGATTTTTGGAGGTGGCTATGTGGCTAGCGTCTAAGACAAGAAACAGCAGCGCTTTGGGGGACCTTAGCACAATCATTTTGGAACTGCCCCTGCAGCAATACCAGAAAGGCAGGACCAGGTTGGGGTGGATGGGCTGACTGCAGTGAGATATCTACAAACTCTCATGTTGTAGCCTGAGATTTGAGCCTGACAGTGAGCACTGCCAGCTGCCGTGCCAGCTTTCACACACGTGTGTCCTGTGGAGCAGAGGACCCCTTCCTAGTTACCCCCAAGTCTCTGCTTCTCATGCTGCCTGATGAATGGTGGCAGCCAGGGCTGGACCTCCACAGCATGCCAGAGCTTTACCAGGGTGCTGAGTCACTGCACAGGAATGACAGGATTTGGGGTGGGGGAGGAAAAAACCCCCACCAAAATAACTCTGGAATTTCTCTATCCCTCTGCATTTCTGCAAGGTCTGAGATTTTTAGGAAGACCCAGCTTTATCAGAAATGGGGTGGCTATGACTGAGGAGTGATGTGGCTCACAAAACTCATGGTGAGCCGAAGCAAGATGGGTCACAGTTGCTCTCTGTCCTGCCAGGGCAGCTAGTTAGTGATCTCCCTGTGTTACCTCTCCCGCCTCTGGTTTGTTACAGAAGAGTTTTCAAAAGTGAGGAAAGCAGCACAACTCCATGCCAGTGCTGCCTTTTACAGCGCTGGACCTTTCTCCCCTCTGATGGGGGATATGGGTTTCACAGCCCGGGCAACAGCTAGCAGGAAAAATCCACCTTAGGGAAATCTTTCTCATGGTGTCCTGATTCCTGCTCCTAAAAAGCAGTTGGAAATGTCTTTAAAAGCATCATCTTGAAGAGTGACACCGGCACTCAAAGCAATGGGGATTTAGCAAGTTGGGAGCTAAGAGCCTGGGGCTGACATCCAGCAGGCACGTGTGCTCATGGCTGCTCCCTGCTCTCACAGGTGGGGATCCACCAGCTTCACATGGATTTTGTTGGTCTCGACTCACAGTGCTTCTGAAAGTGAGGTTTCATGCTTTGGGAACTTCTGTCCTTTCCCACAAGGCTAGGTAAAGCAGTCACACCTTAGACCTGTGGCCACAGACCAACAGAGGGTGGGATGAGGGATGCACTCTCTTTGGAAACAAGGAGCACATTTAATTCGGGTAATCAGGTGCCTCATCTGAGCTCCTCAACACCAAGCAAAAAACTCAGGTTGCTTGATGTTTTCTTTGATCTGTGAGAAGACAATGGGAAAGGGGGGGATCTGCCTTTCTGTGGGCCATCAAGGAAATCTTCTGCCCATACAGTGTTTTTCCCATTTTTCTGCTAGGAAAGAGTGGTGTTACTGTAGAGCTGTGGTGACCACCCTTTGGAAGGCACAGAGCAAGAGCTAGGACAGCATTTAGCAGAAGCAAGGCAGAGCAATGGCCAGCGGGGCTGGATGCCTGCATGGGAGAGCCGTCCAGCTCCTGCTGCTCTGAAGCAGTGTCTCCTTTTCCAGGTGTCTCTTCCTATGCCGATGGCCAGACAGGAGAGGCAAAACACTGTTTCTTACTACAGCACAGCAAGGTTGGAGGGCGAGAGCACCCTGTGCAGCTGTGGTGGGGTCCCCAAAAGCCCAGTCGGGCTAGCCCGAGGCACCCCACGCAGCACTGCCAGCTGCGGTGCCGGCTTTCACACGTTTGTGTCTGTCTCACACCATCCCCACCTTCATAGTATTTAGGTACGTGAGGTTAGGCACCCTTCCTGAAAAATACTGGGTTGCTGTAAGATGGCACAGGAGTTGCTGATTTCCCAGAGCAAACCTTCTTTTTGCCTTGGTGAAAGAAGTCATTGCTTGAGCCAGACCGTTATTTTGGGTAGGGGAGGGTGTTCATTAGTATTACGTTACTATTTCTTTAAAATTTCCAGCTAGATGGCTTTATTTCTTTGCTTTACAGTGTGCTGCTTCAAGAGCCTGCACTTTCCTGAGTGTCCTATTCAGATGGGATAAACTCAGAGACTTCCAGGTGTTTTAGTATATCCATGTAGCAGGGAAATTTCTAGGAGAATTCTAGATAAAAGGCAGCTCTCTAATTTAATTTTCCCTGCTTTATATGGGTGACACCAAAGAGATCTGTACCGAACAGTGACAAATCCTGCTGGAATCCCTCACCCAGGGAGGGCAGCGATAGCAGCAGCAGAGAAGAATTCGTGGTGCCTGCATTGAGTATCTCCAGCACCAATGGGGATGAAGGCAACCTGTCTGTCCTAGGTGACTCCTGATGGGCATCTCCCTCTGTCTTCACAACTCCTTAGGAGACAATCTATTCCTACCCACTGTTGTGAAGGTTATACATGCCGTGTACAGCATTTAAATAAATTTAATCTTTTTCTATATAGTGTAATATAAAAATTATATAGAAATATAAATTTATATATTATATAAAATATCTATTTTATAAGATCTAAATTGTACATTATAGTAAATATATATATATGGTATGTTATATAAATTTAATCTGTTTCTATATAGTACATATGAAAGTTTGTCTTTATGAGACACAATGCCAACAGATAAGAGATAGCAAGGTGAACAGATATCTAAGTGTAGTTTTCTTGTCTGGAAACTCAGATCAGATGACAAATAGTTTCTGCTCCTTGTGTTCCTGACCTGTAGCATCCTTCCCTGCTTCAGCAGGCTCTCCATGCTGGGATCCTACAGGTGAAGTCACCTTCCTAAAAAGCATCCTGAGGCAATACTCTTTGATGTGCCAAGAATTATATTATTCATCTTAATTTTCTTGTTAAATTACCTCTGTTTAATGAAGAGGCTCCTCATGGTGCTTTACCTGGTCCCTTTAGGCTAATTTATTGCAGGCATTATTTGTTCCTATTTTTATTAAAATCACTCAGCCCTCCTGTTTAGTAGTTAAATATAAAATAGTATCAAATCTACATTATATTTGGTAGGCAGTTTCCCATGTTGTCCAGGTTTCAGCTATGATGGAGTTAAACTTTTTTTTAGCAGTGGATGGAATGCCGTGTTTGGGTGTTAGCATGAGAATAGTGCTGATAGCACCCTGATGTTTCCGATTTGTTGCCGGGCAATCAAGTACCTTTCTCAGCTCTGCATACTTCCTTACTAGTGAGAAAGAGGGGGACACAGCCAGGACAGGTGACCCGAATTGGCCAAAGAGCATATTCCATGCCAGTTACGTCATGTTCAGTATAAAGGGGGACTGGGGGGAAGAGGGGGAGACAACGCCAGGACGTGCAGTTTCTGGGGACGGTTGGGTTGTCCGGGACGGGCTCTAAGCTGTGCGGCCTGAGTTGTGTGGTTTGGTGAGAAACTGCATTGTGTATCGCCAGTTTCATCTATTTTGTGCTTTAAACTTCTGTTATTGTTATATCTAGTTTTCTGTTATTGTTTAGTAAACTATCCTTATCCCAACCTGCGTGGTTCTGGTTTCTAGGTTGTGGTTTCGTTCCCTCCTTTCTTCCTTCCCTTTTCCCCCTCCCCCAACTTTCCTTCCCCCTTCCTTTTAAAAGTACAAGCGACTGTGTGGGGTGCGGCCCTTGGCTGGGGCAAAACCACGACAGTTATTTTGGCGCCCAACGTGGGGCAACGAACGGTTGGGATAACGGTAGATCTGACCCTAACTATCGCAATTAAGATAAGCACTGTTGTTTAAGCAATCTCTGGTCACGATGTTGTGGTATTTATTTACAAGGCTGTGGCAGCAAAACCACCGCATGCTGTATACAATCCTGGCAGGATTCTTTACTCTCTCAGGTCTGCGGCTCCCGTATTTGTTCCCATACTTCATTATAGTGTATTTTATGATATCGGTCTATGATACAATAATATCGATGATCATGAGCTTAACCTGGTATTTGTATGAGGTTTTGCTGTCCTGTCCATTCTTTGGACAGGGAGGGGTTAATAACAGCAGCCGGTATGGTGGGGGCACTGCTTTCTTTTCCTTTGGGCTAAATACAACAGCTCTTAGGGCAGTTTTTGAAAATCTTCAATATCTCTGGGATATTCAAACTAGCATTTTGCTATTGGTAGGTTTGGTGCAGATGGTTCAGTTTTTGTTATATATCAAGCATAGGTTTATGAATACCACTGAAGAGCTTTCTCCGAGACAGAATAATCACGAGTGGCAGGGCATGTGGCAAAGTATGGGCAAGTACCTAGGTACTTTCTCACGCCTGATGGTTTGGAATTTCACTCCTGAACAGTTACAAGACCCCGATAAAGTGACTGCATACCTAAGGAAAAATTGCTGTAGGTTTCCCAGAGACGGACACCTTACTGCACTGTGCTGGGCTCTGGCCACTATTTATCAAACACTGCTTGATAGCAGGCAGCACTGTCAGCACTGTCGGCACTGTCAGGGAGAAGGGAAAGGAAACAGACTGGCAGATACTATAGCTGCTGCAACCACTGGGGCTGACACTGCAGCTACTGCAACCCCTGTGACCGACACTGCAGCTACTGTAATCTCTACAGCAGACACTGCAGATGATCCGAAAAACCAATCCACACCAGTGTCTGTTGCTCCCGTACAAAAGAGGAAATGCACAAAGAAACCAGTTCGTATAGTGACGGATAAGGATGATGATCAACCGGGATCATCTCGAGGATATCAGGATGAGGCAGAACCAGAGATTGTTACCCGATCCCTGACTCTGAGTGAGCTGCGTGAGGTTCGAAAAGATTTCACTCGCCACCCAAGTGAGCACATTATCACTTGGTTGCTCCGATGTTGGGATCACGGGGCCAGTAGTTTGGAATTAGAAGGCAGAGAGGCCAAGCAGTTGGGATCCCTAGCTAGAGAAGGAGGAATTGACAAAGCAATTGGGAGGAGGCCGGAAATCCTCAGCCTCTGGAGGCGACTACTGTCAAGTGTGCAGGAAAGATATCCCATAAAGGAATATATTACATGCCAGACACCCAAGTGTAACAGCATAGAGACAGCTGTCCAGCACCTGAGAGAATTAGCTGTACGGGAGATAATTTATTATGATCTGGACAATTCACGGCTTCCCGCTGATCCCGATGAAGTCCTATGCACTCCAGATATGTGGCGTAAGGTTGTACGAAGTGCACCAGCAGGGTATACCAATTCACTGGCAGCAATTGACTGGAATGATATGGATCCGCCAACCGTAAATGAGGTGGCCTGCCGACTCCGGAAATACCAAGACAATGTTTCCCTCTCCGTCATTGCAGCAGTAGAGAAACTGGTTCAACGACTTGACAACAATGTGTCCAACTCCCAACCCGTATGGAGCAATGTTGCAGCTACTGGGAGAAAGCGTCCATCGTTCCAAGAGGGAGAATACACACCACGACGTACATTGTGGTTTTACCTGCTTGATCATGGAGAGGACATGAGGAAATGGGATATGCAGCCCACCTCAGCCCTTCGAGCACGAGTAAATGAGCTGCGAGGTAAAACATTCGCACAACGAGATTCTGCCAGGAAGAAGGCTGCACCAGTTTCTACTGGGCAGTTCCCTAGACCAACTGGAAGGCCTACCTATATGTCTGATGTGCCTGATCCTTTTGAAGGGACCTCTAAGTCCTTTATGCAACCAGTGGAAAACAAATATGATCAGCAGCAATAGAGGGGCCCTGCCTCCAGCCAGGTGGAGGAGAGGGATAATCGGGTTTATTGGACTGTGTGGATCCGATGGCCTGGCACGTCAGACCCACAAGAGTACAAAGCTCTGGTGGATACTGGTGCCCAGTGTACTCTAATGCCATCGAATCATGAAGGGGTAGACCCTGTTTGTATTTCTGGAGTGACAGGGGGATCCCAACAACTAACTGTGCTAGAGGCTGAGGTGAGCCTAACTGGGAAGGACTGGGAAAAACACCCCATTGTGACTGGTCCAGAAGCTCCGTGCATTTTAGGTATAGATTATCTACGTAGAGGGTATTTTAAAGACCCAAAAGGGTACCGATGGGCTTTTGGAATAGCTGCTTTGGAAACAGAAGGAATTGAACAACTGTGTGCCTTGCCTGGACTCTCGGAGGATTCTGCTGTTGTGGGGTTGTTGAAGGGTGAAGAACAGCAAGTGCCAGTTGCTACGACGATGGTGAACAGACAACAATACCGTACTAACCGAGATTCCCTGATTCCCATCCATAAGCTGATTCGTCAACTGGAGGATCAGGGAGTGATCAGCCGAACCCACTCACCCTTTAATAGTCCCATATGGCCAGTGAGGAAGTCCAATGGAGAGTGGAGGCTGACAGTAGATTATCGTGGCCTAAATGAAGTCACTCCAGGTATGAGTGCTGCTGTGCCAGACATGTTAGAGCTCCAGTATGAATTGGAATCGAAGGCAGCCAAGTGGTACGCCACAATCGACATTGCGAACGCTTTCTTCTCGATCCCACTGGCACCAGAGTGCAGGCCACAGTTTGCTTTCACTTGGAGAGGCATCCAATACACGTGGAATCGTCTGCCCCAGGGGTGGAAACATAGCCCCACCATCTGCCATGGACTAATCCAGAATACACTGGAAAAGGGTGAAGCACCAGAGCACCTGCAGTATATCGATGACATCATTGTATGGGGCAACACAGCAGAGGAAGTTTTTGAAAAAGGAAACAGGGTAATTAAAATCCTTTTAGAAGCCGGTTTTGCTATAAAACGAAGTAAAGTCAAGGGGCCTACGCGAGAAATCCAGTTTTTAGGAATAAAATGGCAGGATGGGCGTCGTCACATCCCAATGGACATTATTAATAAAATAGCAGCTATGTCTCCACCAAGCAACAAAAAGGAAACACAAGCTTTCTTAGGTGTTATAGGTTTTTGGCGAATGCATGTCCCAAACTACAGTCTCATTGTGAGCCCACTCTACCATGTAACTCGAAAGAAGAATGATTTCCAATGGGGCCCTGAGCAACAGCAAGCCTTTGAGCAGATCAAACGCGAGATAGTCCATGCAGTGGCCCTTGGGCCTGTCCGGACAGGGACAGATATTAAAAATGTGCTCTACACTGCAGCTGGGGAGAACGGCCCGACCTGGAGTCTCTGGCAGAAAGCACAAGGGGAGACTCAAGGTCGACCGCTGGGGTTTTGGAGTCGGGCCTACAAAGGATCTGAGGCCAATTATACTCCAACAGAAAAGGAAATACTGGCCGCCTATGAAGGGGTTCGAGCCGCCTCAGAAGTGATTGGAACTGAAGCCCAGCTCCTCCTGGCACCCCGACTGCCGGTGCTGGGCTGGATGTTCAAAGGGAAGGTTCCTTCTACACACCATGCCACTGATGCTACGTGGAGCAAGTGGGTTGCACTAATTACACAGCGGGCTCGAATAGGAAACCCCAATTGCCCAGGAATCGTGGAGGTGATCACAGACTGGCCAGAAGGCAAAGATTTTGGGATGTCACCAGAGGATGAGGAGGTAACACGCGCTGAAGAAGCCCCACCCTACAACGAACTGCCAGAGAATGAGAAGCGATATGCCCTGTTCACTGATGGGTCTTGTCGCATTGTGGGTAAGCATCGGAGATGGAAAGCTGCTGTATGGAGCCCTATAAGCAGAGTAGCAGAAGCCACTGAAGGAAAAGGTGAATCAAGCCAGTTCGCTGAGGTGAAGGCCATCCAGTTAGCCCTGGACATTGCTGAGAGAGAAAAGTGGCCAAGGCTCTACCTTTATACTGATTCATGGATGGTGGCGAATGCCCTGTGGGGGTGGTTGCAGCAGTGGAAAAAGAACAACTGGCAGCGTAGAGGCAAACCTATATGGGCTGATGACTTATGGCAAGATATCTCTGCTCGGTTAGAGAAACTTGTTGTAAAGGTACGTCATGTTGACGCCCATGTACCTAAGAGTCGGGCCATGGAGGAACATGAAAACAACCATCAGGTAGATAAGGCTGCTAGGATTAAAGTGGCTCAGGTAGATCTAGACTGGCAACGTAAGGGTGAATTATTCATGGCTCGATGGGCTCATGATACCTCGGGTCATCAAGGGAGAGATGCAACATATAGATGGGCTCGGGATCGAGGGGTGGACTTGACCATGGATGCCATCGCACAAGTTGTCCACAAATGTGAGACATGTGCTGCAATCAAGCAAGCTAAGCGGTTAAAGCCCCTTTGGTATGGAGGACGGTGGATGAAATATAAATATGGGGAGGCTTGGCAGATTGATTACATCACCCTCCCACAAACCCGCCATGGCAAACGTTATGTGCTTACAATGGTGGAGGCAACTACCGGCTGGCTAGAAACATATCCCGTACCCCATGCCACTGCTCGAAATACAATTCTGGGCCTTGAAAGGCAAGTCCTCTGGCGACATGGTACTCCAGAAAGAATCGAGTCAGACAATGGGACTCATTTCCGAAACACTCTTATAGACACCTGGGCCAAAGAGCATGGCATTGAGTGGGTGTACCACATTCCTTATCATGCACCGGCCTCTGGGAAAATTGAACGATATAATGGACTTTTAAAAACTACACTGAAAGCAATGTGTGGTGGGACATTCAAGCATTGGGATACACATTTGGCCAAAGCCACGTGGTTAGTTAACTCTAGGGGATCTACCAATTGGTCTGGCCCTGCCCAGTCAAAATTTCCATGTACTGTAGAGGGAGACAGAGTGCCAGTAGTGCATATGAAGAGTGTATTGGGAAAGAGAGTTTGGGTCATCCCTGCTTCAGGCAAAGGTAAACCCATGTCTGGAATTGTTTTTGCTCAAGGACCTGGCTGTACTTGGTGGGTAATGCAGAGGGATGGAGAAGTTCGATGTGTACCTCAAGGGGATTTGATTTTGGGTGAGAATAGCCAATATAATTAATAAAGTAGAAATTATAATAATTGCCAAATAACCCATTATTGTATATTCATTATTGTTATGATTGCTGTATGTTGTACCATAGCATTATAGCCGGAGTCATACAAGTTAATGAAGAATGAGTGCCATGATGATGGAACTAAAGCCTGGCCTCTCAAGAACTTTTTTCTCCCTTTGAAAATAGACTCTGACCCACAGACTATGAGCATGGACCATGCCAGGTGTATCAGCCAAGAGCCTGAGATGCAGCATGCAACGAGCCAATGGAACATACAATTATCCTGAGAAACTGTTACGACAAATGGAGCCTGAAAATCATGGACTAAATGAACTCAACAACTTCAGAGGGATGATTCACAGACTGAGGGAATAAGATCTGTATGCACGTATGTGTGCATACATGTGTACATACATATATGGGTGTGTGAAACCCAAAACTGGTTGTACCCAAAGAAAATTGTTGGATCTGGTCATGACGTAAATGGTATGAAATAAGGGGTGGATAATGTCCTGGTTTCAGCTATGATGGAGTTAAACTTTTTTTTAGCAGTGGATGGAATGCCATGTTTGGGTGTTAGCATGAGAATAGTGCTGATAGCACCCTGATGTTTCCGATTTGTTGCCGGGCAATCAAGTACCTTTCTCAGTTCTTCATACTTCCTTACTAGTGAGAAAGAGGGGGACGCAGCCAGGACAGGTGACCCGAATTGGCCAAAGAGCATATTCCATGCCAGTTATGTCATGTTCAGTATAAAGGGGGACTGGGGGGAAGAGGGGGAGACAACGCCAGGACGTGCAGTTTCTGGGGACGGTTGGGTTGTCCGGGACGGGCTCTAAGCTGTGCGGCCTGAGTTGTGTGGTTTGGTGAGAAATTGCATTGTGTATCACCAGTTTCATCTATTTTGTGCTTTAAACTTATGTTATTGTTATATCTAGTTTTCTGTTATTGTTTAGTAAACTATCCTTATCCCAACCTGCGTGGTTCTGGTTTCTAGGTTGTGGTTTCGTTCCCTCTTTTCTTCCTTCCCTTTTTCCCCCTCCCCCAACTTCCCTTCCCCCTTCCTTTTAAAAGTACAAGCGACTGTGTGGGGTGCGGCCCTCGGCCGGGGCAAAACCACGACACATGTTTCTGCTGAATCTCTGTACGCTTGGGTAGCCAGTCTTGGTGTGGTTTCTCTGCTGACTTGGTTTCTGTGCTGACTGTGTTACAGAATGAAACTCAGTGACCAAAGAGGCTCATCATGTCTGACGTCCTGAGAGTATGCAGCCCCCAGATACTGTGCACCTAGAAAAAAACAACCCCAAAGCCTTCGCCACACACAAACACTGATGAGTGGGGGTGGGAGAGGAAGAGGGGGAGAATGGATGAGTGACATGGCTTCCTGGGGCACCGGGGCCAGCAAAGTCATGCTGGTGCTTGTGGCTTCCATGAAGAGACTAGCAGTTTGCAGCATGGACTCCCTCTAGGATCCCTCATCTGAAATAGCAATTTGGGGTGCTCTCAGGCAGAAGAAACCACATGCCTGTCCCCCTTGCTCTTCTGAGAAACAGTCTGACAGGCTGAACTGTAAAACCCAAACACTTCAACCTCAACAAAGCACAGCCTTTGCTACTGAAGCTTTTTGATGCAATCTGGGTTTGCTTCCTCGTCTCCTTTTTGTCTTTTTTGTCACCTTTTCTTCCCCTCCTGAGCTACTAGGAAGAAGAAAAAGAGAAGAACCAGAAGTACAGTTTGCAGGGCTGGCAGTTGAGGGAGTAAGTGTGCTTTAATTGTCAGGCTGTCATTGTGGTACATTGCTGGAAAAGGAAAAAACCCAAAAATCTCTGTACGACTTTAGGTGTCTGCAGCGATTTCATCAAAACAGAGGTGAGAAATGACGAGTGGTTAACTGGATGGTTTCACGATGTGTGCTGTCCCCCGTAACACATGGTTTTGCCAACAGATGTTCTCCACCACGAGCTAGGTCTCCTAGACTTAGCAGACCCCCTCCTCTTGTTTCTCAGTCCCACACCAGATTCCAGTGCCAGCAGCTGCAGGCCTTCACTGCAGCTGAATTGCAGTGGGGTAGCGGAGGAAGGGAGCCCGGTTTGGGAAGAGATCATGCATCAAATATTTCCAGGTCTAACACGACTCAGGACAAGCAGATGTGGCTGCCTATAAATTACCCACGTGACATCTGATCTAAAACTTGTGCACAAATATGATGCTTTGTCTGTAACCCTGCCAGACTGAGCATCACCGGCTGCAGGCCCTGCTGCAGCAATGCAGGCTGGATGGTGCATTGGTAGATGCAGCAACTGGCTTTATCCCGGGGCACCACAGCTCTCCATGTAGATCCCCAGTGTAGAGGGATTTGCTGTACATGGACATTATTTATGGGCATGTTATAAAGTGTTAGTTCAATTTTCTTTGACAAGCTGCTTCTCAATGCTGGTACCTGCTACTGGTATGGATGGACCAACCTCTAAAAGTCACTAAAATTCAGCAGTGGATGAAATAACCTGTCTCCCTGTTGCTCTATGTACAGGCAGTGCCCTGAGAGGCGCAGCTGCATGCTGCTGACACTGTAGGCAGCTACTTGCTTGTTACCCTGGCTCTGGATGGTTGAAAAACCAAGAGTTTAGACTGATTGCAGGAGCAGAATGTACAACTGTGCCCGAGTGACTCCCTCCAGCAACGTTTTCCGGAAGGTCAGTTGTGTGATTAGTCACTCGGGCTGTGTGTAAATGTTGTCACTTAGTTTGTAGCTGTGTGTAGTTAGTTCCTGTATGTCCCTTTTTGTTTTACTGGGAAGTGGAATGACCATCCTAGTGCAGCAGAAAGGAAGGGAAGAATCGCTGAGTCACTGTGTTTGCCAAGTACTGGTAGCAAAACTATTTTCTGTCTAATTTATTCCCAGGCTTTCACTATGATTTGGAAGTGCCTGAACCTTGGGTGTTACGTGAAGGTCCACAAAAGGAAGCTGCTGCGCGACTGAAGCAGGACAGCATGGGGTTTGGCTGACAAACAAGGAGGAGGTCCACAATCCACCAAAAGTCTACACAAATGCAAACAGATCAGGAAATGTCTGAATAAATGGATTTTACAAGGAAAGTCTGAATGAACTGGGGCTTTTCGGCCTTGAGAAAAGAAGACCGAGAGGGGATCTGAGATCTGATTAATGTTTATAAATATCTAAAGTGTGAGACATGGGGAAATGGACAGCCTCTTTTCAGTGGTCTGTGGGGACAGGACAAGGGGCAATGGTCTCAAGTTGGAGCATAGGAATTTCCACACCAACATGCAGAAGAACTTTTTCACGGTGAGGGTGACAGAGCCCTGGGACAGGCTGCCCGGGGGGTTGCAGACTCTCCCTCTCTGGAGATATTCAAGACTCGTCTGGACGCCTATCTGTGCAATATGAGCTAGGGAGCTGCTTTGGCAGGGGGGTTGGACCCGATGATCTCTGGAGGTCCCTTCCAACCCCTGCGATTCTGTGACTTAAACATGAACTTGCAAAACTGAAATAAGTGGTGGGGTTAATGAGTGCATCTCATGTTCCTGACTGCCTGATGTTTAAAGTAATGGATAAACTGCTGACATTCGCTGGTCCCTGGAAGAAGGGGCGGGGGATGTGTCAGAAGGAGATGCTGCAGCAGTCGGATGTGCATGCAGGCACACGCGCACATGGGCTGGGAGGGGTGTCCCCACATGCCTGGGGTCTCTGCTGCATCATGAGCTGCCAGCAGAGAGGCAGAGCCTGGAAGGAACAGGCAGCCTACACAGCTCTTTATCACCAGGAAGGGCACAGTGTAACTGATTTACAGCCAATGATTTTTTCCCAGCCACAATCACCATCTCTGCCCTGTGCCTGGCTGTTGCTACGACTGAACGTTTGGCCTTCACTGAGAGGTGTTTGCTCTAGCAGCATCCAGCTTTTTATGATTGTTTGGAAAGGCTTTTGTAACACAACAGTGCTTCTTGCAGAGAGTAAAATGGTTAAAACTGGCAAGGTCTTTTCCTCTGAATAGAAAAATTACACCAACTGGGCTTGCAGTTCTTTTTTAAATCAAGTGCAGTTCCTTCTGTGATGACTATGTGGTGAAGTACAGCTATAAGTACGTCAGTAAAAGTATCTGCAAGTCTGCAAGCTTGTGGAAAGTTCTTCCATTATGGTTTTGTTTCAAAATCGTAGCAGAGCCAAGGTGAGGACACCATCAAATCCTGGAATGAATCTCTGCATCCCTGCACAGGTCACTTGCAGCCTGCTAGGAGACTTCGGTGCAAAAGGATGCAGTTCCAGCAAATCTTCAATGTGTTTTTTTTTCAGTTGTGGAAGTTCTGAGAGCCTGACAACCAGGTTAAATGTATTCTTGTGAATCTCCATTTCAAGACTGTCAGTTTTCCCTTCTGACTTGTTCCACAGCCTGATGGAGCTATTTGCACTGCTTAATAGCTGTAAAATTGTCTGGAAAACCCCACAAAAGCCCATTTTTCATTGATTTAACATTTTGGTAAGGCCAGAATGCCTTTCCAGAAACCTTACAGGAAAACGCAACTATTAAAATAACGCAAGGAAAGGAAAACAAGATGTGATACTTCAAAGGAAGAAGGCAACGGTATGAAGCAATGACAGTTTGCAGGTTGATAGTAATGAATTATTGAACCTACCCAAAAGCACATCCAAAATGCTGCTTTAGAGGAATACTGATGCACGAGCTGTTTGTATTTTTCAGATAATTATATACCACTTGAGAGAAGAGAAGGAACGGCGTATGTGTGTGCAAGCATGTCTGAGAGTATTTTTTTGCCACATTATGATTTGGGCTTGAGGGCTTCCCTCAACACATTTGCATGACTCAACATTATTCTGTGCAGCAATTCAACTAGAAGGAAACCTTTTTAATGCAATCATAGTCATTTGAAGTAGTAGGAATCTGCAAAAATGCAGGCCACCGAATCAGAAAGTAGAAGCGTGAAGCACAGTTTACGAGTACAAGTTTGATTGGCAAATGAGAGCTCATCGGCTGGTTGCCCCGCCATGTGATGCATGAGCAACTCTGGGGCTGAGGGGTTTGTTGGTTTCGGCAGTGTGTTCATAGCCATCAGAAAAGGAGAAACACAAGTGTAGAACCAGCAAAGCAAACGTGCACAGAAGCAGTGAAGCAAAATGGCCGCGTGAGCTCTTTCAATGTCACCGCAGGTGAGGGTGGAAGGGAGTGGTTGTGCTGGCAGGACGGCAGCACTGTCTTTCTGAGGGACAGGGTTGGGGAAAGAGCATGGACCTGTGGAGATGGGTCTGCCTTTTTCCCTGAGATGATGGAGGCTGCGGGCTGCGAGCTGCGGGCTGAGCGTTTGGCTTGCTCTGGTCTCCTTACCTGGAAAAGGAGACATATCTCACAAGCTCCTGGGTCTCCACTGACACATGCGGGGTACAAACCTCTAATCGGGTCCTCTGAATTATGTGTTGGGGACATTTGTACTCCTCATCACATCATGCCCATTGACCCGAGCTGCTTTCCCTGAGCTCAGGTCAGGGCCAGGGCAGCCTTTTCTCCTCTCTCCTCGAAGCCTGACGTGCCTCAGGCGCTCAGCCAGCTTAGAAATCTGGGCTTCTATTTAGCCACTTGCAAAAGCCTAGCCTTGAGCATGAGGCACTTGTGAGAATCCCAGCCTTGTTAGCCCATTATCCCTGCCTGTCTGGCAGGTGGGAAATCTTCCATATCTGACTCTGAAATTTGTTGTAATGTCACCCAATATTTTTGTTACTCAGCTGAGCGCTGGAAGGCACGAGATTTTTACGAGGTCCCTCTTTACCGTATGTATACGAAGGAGGAAGGTCCCGAGGTTTAAAACGAAGTGTGTAAGAAAGGGGAAGCGGCACTTAACGGATCGGTCTCTCACTGATCTCACTCAGAACGCAGCTAGGATGATGCTCGCCTGTCTGCTTCTCTCCAGCCTCTGGACCGTTGCATCAGGTAAGTTCTCTGTCTGTCTGTCCGGCTCCATTGTTACTGTAACTGGGCTAGGGACCTGGGTGGCCCTCCTAGCTAGCCTGCTGCTGGGTGCTGCAGTACCCCCCTCCTCTCATCCCCTGGGGTGAGCCCAGCCATGACAGGGCACTCCTGGCACTGCAAAGCCACCGCACCGCCACCCGCGGGTTGCGCTGACAGCGTCCTCCCCTTAATTTACCACCATTTATAAGCTGTGGACAGATGTACGAATTTATTGCAGTTTGCAAATGTATGAACCAGGCAAACGTCCAGACTCTTGCCCTGACCCCTTGTGACCGAAGCGACAGGACAAGAGGAAACAGTCTCAAGTTGTGCCGGGCAGGTTCAGGCTGGATGTTAGAAAGAACGGTGAAGCATTGGAACAGGCTGTCGCTGGGGGTGTGCAAAAAACCATGGTAGACATGGCATTTAGGGGTTATGGTGGTGCAGGGCTGACGGTTGGACTTGATCTTGAGGGTCTTTTCCAACCTTGATGATTCTGCGATTCTGTTTGATTTCATCTCCTGTTGTTGCTGGGACTTGGGTCAGAGCGGGGCACAACGTGCTTTACCCAGGACAGAACTGTTCGTAGTGACGGACACTGTGCCTGCGGGTGTCTGCTCAGGTCACTAAAAGCCTGCCTGTGTTCTATTTGGTTTTGTAATCACAGATCATGTAGAAAAGCCTGCATTTGTTTCAGACTAGCTTCGGTGGTCATGGTTTGTATTCTGCCTAAGGTGCTACTGAGCTCTGAACAGCAAAATGACGGGCACAGCTCCACAGCTGCTTTCTGGATGTCCTGGGGAGGTCTGTCTGGCCATGGCTGCAGCCACAGAGCCAGTTTTGTCAGCAGACACCCTCACTCCTTAAAGCCTGCAAAGATATTTCCCTTTCTTTTAGATTGAATCATATGTTTTCAGTGCTGTAATGGTCCTTGCTGCTATCGACCTTCTCATGCTGACGTACACAAATAAACTTTAAAAGCTGTTACCCTAAGAGGACTGTGGAGCTGAGCTGTTAAACCCAAGAGTATTCATTTTGCTTGCCTGTCCCTTCAACAGCTTTTCCACATGTGCCTGTGAATCGGAAGAGGAATTTTATCTTTTTTTCCCCTGGAGACCTTTAATACCATGGCATTTATGCTATGAAAATTTTCTGTCTGTGGGTCTTCACCAGGGAATTGGCCACTTCCCAGTTGCATGGTCTCAAGCCTGAGGCAGGAGGACGGGTGCAGTTTGCCTCCGGTCCTCCCTACCTTGGTTTCTCCTCCTGGCTTTCTCTTCTCCTGCCAAGCTGACAAACGTGGTCGCACCGTGTATAGCGATGCACTTAAGAATTTTTAGCAGCTTTACTGACCCGCTTCTCACTGCACCACAGGAGGGCTCAGAGAGCACTAATGCACTGGCAGCTGTTGGGGCATAGCATGGCTGAACGTTTAGGGAACCTCTCCATAGGTGCCCACAGGATAACAGTCTTAGCAGGCAGAAATCAGTCCCTCCTGAAATGGGAGCTGCTTTTCTTCAGAGCATGGGTACTGGGCTGGTGAGATGCTTTGTGTGAGAGGTGTCAGGTCCAGCCAAACTCTCAAGGCAATTCCTTTGGGCTGCGTTTACACTTTTTTCCCTGGATGGAGGGGCAGAGATGCCCTCCGGAGCTGCTCTGCCCAGGAGGGTGAGGGGCTGGGGGAATTCTGCTGGGGGTGGGTTGCAGAAGGGTGGTGAGAAATGCTGAGTGCAGCATCTCCTTCTCCCGCAGGCTCCGTCCAGGTGATGCACAAAAATGTCCAGAAGGTCCAGGAAGGAGAAAATGCTACTTTTTCATGCTTGTCAGCCACGAAAGAAGATGTGCTGCAGGTGACCTGGCAGAAGGAGACCGATGGGGCCGAAGACAACATAGCGACTTACAGCACAATGAACGGCCAAAAGATAGCAAAGAGATACATCGGCCACGTGAGCTTTGCCAAAAGTGAGTTAAAAGCCTCGGCCATCTCCCTTCACACAGTCACCCTCCAAGACGAAGGCTGCTACAAGTGCATCTTCAACACCTTCCCATCAGGGGCTGTCACCGGCAGGATGTGTCTCCGTGTTTACGGTAAGGCATACTAACTGCGTACGGGCTGTCATTTGAGGACCAAGTCATTTTCCCTGGGAAAAACCTTCCTGGTTTAGCAATAAGCACTGCTCATTGCTAAGTTGCTGCGAGAAAGGTGGCTCAGCTTCCCTTCTGGCTCTGTCTCCCTCTCTGGTTTTACCTCTGATGGGAAAACAACATTCAGCAGTTCTTTAATTTTCTTCCCCTTTAAGTCAACAACAGTGAGATGTAAAAGCTGATGTGTAACCCATGACTTCCTCTGAGTTTCCCTGGACTTCTGCTGACAGCCAGCTGGCCTGCCACAGCCATGAACCCTGTGCTCCTCTGCCTCCCTTCACTGCTGCGCTCTCCTCCTCAGCCTGGAGACATCAGGCACTTTGTCCTTACTCTGTCTTTGATCTTAAAACCTCCAAACATTTGGAAGGTAGAATGGCGTATATGTGACCAGAGTGTCTGGAAGCTATTTTGAAGCTATAGAAAACATGACAGTAGTTAGGCTGGGTTCAGGAAAGGGATGCAAAAAGCTCCCCCCACCAAAAAAAGGCTGAAATGTAGCACAGCTCATGGGCTTTGCTGCATGAACATCTTGTGCAGGTCAGCATCAGTTAGCTGCAAGAAGAGCATAAAAGAAGTGATGAGCCAAGGTGGCAACGCTTGACACCTTCATAGGAAATCATCAGCTAGCAAGTATGAGCTGAAATACAGACAAATGGATGAACTTCAGACGAACGGGAGTTAAAATCTGTTTATCTTTTGAGGGAGGATCTTGGTCTTCTGACAGTGAGAAAGCTGAGACATTAAATTTGCCATGAGAACACCCTGTTAGCTCCCAACTTTCTCATCAGTGACTGCTCTGGGAACACTTGCCAAAACAATTATGTCCCATGTGGAAAACATCAGTGGTATGACTATGCAGAGTGCTTTGTTTATCTGTAGTTCCTTCTGCTGACACACAAACACATGCCCATACACATACCCATGTGTCAGGTGCCCTTTGTGTGGGAAAAAAAAGAGGCCACTGGCTTATAGGGGAAAGATGACTTAAGTAGCATGGGTAAGGTGAGGGGGAGGGGAAATACAAGGGAAAACCATGTCTGTAACAAGAGTTCTTTTTCCTCTCTCTTGGGAAAGCTCCTAGAGCAGAAGAGAGAAATGAGGAGGAATTCACTCAGTATTTCGGGTATGAAAAGGAAGTTGTTCCTAAAAACACGCAGCCCTGAGTCATTCGGAGGGTAAACACTGATGTGTATATTACAGGAAAATATGGAAGTGCCTTGCAGAAGGATCCCTTTCTCATTTATCATGTAAATCTCAACACAGAGTTAGATTTTTGTTGGTTTTGTTTGGTTTGGGGCTTTTTTCTTTTAATCCCAGGGAAGGACACGCTTCCCAAAATCACAAGCCTTGTGGCTATGATTCAGCCTTTAGCAGAACATTGATTTAAAGTAAGTGAACAAGCCCAGAGGGCTGCCCACAATGGAGGAGCATGAAGCCTGCAGGAATGTCCCAAGGCTCAGGGATGCAGGGCAAGGTGAGCAAGCGGCTTGTGGAGTCACCAGCTGAAAATGAAAGGCAGACGTGTCTTTGCCCTCGAGAGGGGACTGCCAGGGAGTTTACCAGCTGGTAATTGCCTGATTACAACAGCCCTCACAAGAGGGACTCTTCCAGGATGGGCAGCGCTGCTGTATGGTAAGGGGAAGTGAAACTGCGTAAGGACTGGATATGACACTGTGAGAAAAGAAACAGGTAGGGCTGGAGGAATCTCAGACCTCCCTGGCTGAAAACAGCAAACCTGAGAAGAAGCAGAAATTTCCTGCCCTGTACCGAAATCCATTTTGGAACAGAACAGTTTCAACTATGCTTGACGGGTCTTTTTTGAACAGCCCTCTCCCTTTCCCCCTTCTTTTTTGCTCTGAAAATGTTTTGCTGACCTTCATCATCAGAGAGGATGAGAATGAGACCCAGGAAAGAGCAGAGTTAGCAGGCACAGAGGGAGCGGGATGCGCGATATGAGAATGGCCAAGACTTGCTGAGTCACAAGATTCCCCAGGCATTTGCTGAGCTGTCTTCAGGGACCTTCTGCCTTCGTCATCCATGGCACCATTCGCCTGGAAGGCTCAGGCACAGCGGAGAAATGCCATTGCTATTTCTTAGACAGGGAAACTGAGGCTCGGGTTTGCTGATGAACATCTCTACGGTACGAGGACAAGGCTTTGTCATCATAACACATACTGTAATTCATAAACATTTTGATGAGTCTCTCCAAGACTACCATCAAGAGTTCAAGCACAAAGAGTGCATCATGACCTGACAGTCTCCTTTTAATTACAGAAGGCCATTACAGATAATCAAAGCTGATGTATGACACTAGAAAAGTCTTTTTTCTGAATACTTAAGAACACTGCCACAGTTCGAGTTTGGGAATGTTTGCACTACTGTTCTACAAGAGCTACTGGTGCAAAGTACTTGCAGACCACATCTTTTTGCAGGTTCCTTTTCACTGGAAACAAATACTTTGACACTTTCTCAGCCTGGAGAAGAGAAGGCTGTGGGGGGACCTCATTGCAGCCTTCCAGTACCTGAAGGGAGCTTATAAGCAGGAGGGGATTCAACTTTTTAAAAGGATAGACAATGACAGGACAAGTGGGAATGGATTAAAACTAAAGGAAGGAAGGTTTAGATTAGATATAAGGGGGAAGTTTTTTACAGAAAGAGTGGTGAGGTGCTGGAACAGGCTGCCCAGAGAGGTGGTGGATGCCCTGTCCCTGGAAGTGTTCAAGGCCAGGTTGGATGGGGCCCTGGGCAACCTTGTGTAGATCCAGGCCTGAGGTTCGTGGCCCTGCCTGTGGCAGGGGGGTTGGAGCTCTGTGATCCTTGGGGTCCCTTCCAACTCAGACCATTCTATGATACTATGATTCTATGATTCTATGAAAGACAAAAGAAGAGGTTAATTTAAATGCATGCATCAAACATCAGCAGTGGGCACACGCTAACAAACTGTGTTGGGAGACAGTACTGCAAATCAAGCACTTGCTGAGGGGAAGCTCAACCCTGCAGGACTTTTTTCAGATAATAATCATTCTTTGGGGTCCAGTGTGAGGAGAGAGAGAGAGAGGACTGCTTAGTCAGACAAAGAGGAGATGCAGAGTTTTGTGCATTTCTGCCAAGATACGGAGCGAATTTTCTCATCCCCTCTGGAAGCATCTGCGACAGCTTTCCTTTACTGCCTTGGGATGTCACAAGCTAGTGTTTGGAGTTAATGCTGTGGGTGGTTATGTTATTTTTATGCATCCCGTGAGCAAAAGAAGAAGTTCAGAGATCATTTATTAATCAAAACATAAACTGTTTGTGACACTTGTCTTTTCATACATGGGAGATTTTGAGAAGTTCCAGCTGAAATCCCCCTACACACTTTTCCTGTTGCTCTCAGAGAAACACAAGCAACGTTCATCAGCTCTGCTTGTGGGGTTTGAGTTTCTGTCTATGGGTGATGGGAAAAATCAGAAATACCCACCTTTTTTTTCCTAGGCAGGAACAGCCATAGTAAAAAACTGAGGTCTAGCTATAAAAATAAAAACCAAGGAATCAATCAAACAAACAAACAAAATCCCCCAGCAAAACTGATGGCATACGATGTTTTGCTTCCACTCCTTGGCAGTTACAGCTTGGAGGATCCAGAGGCCTGGTGAGGTGCACCTGGAATGGTACCAGGAGGTTACAGGCACCTTACGTACCTGGCACAAGACTCTTCCCCCTTTAACAGGATCATTCAGTGTCTTCTACACCCCCTTCATGTGCAAATCTTTGTTTGCCTCCCAAAAGGAAAAAGCATCAGTTTTTCCAAGAAGATTTTTTCCCCCAGATGTTTGTTTTGTTTTTTGTTTGAAAGTAGAATTGTTAAGACAGCTATGTGTTTGCTAGTGTTGGGATAAAACTTGATTTCAGCATAAACACTGTGATGACCATTGTTATTTTTGCTATGTAAATAACAAGAGAGTAATTTACACATGGAATACTACTACATACAGTAGTAGATACTTCTTTTAATCAGAGAGCATTTGTATTAACTGCGACTTGAATGGAACTAGAATTGCCACTGCACTTAAATGGTTAACAAAAGTGACATTCTCTTGTAATGTTCAGACCTCCCCTGGAGTTCTACCCAGGCTGAAAACAGCTTCACCTACTCCTCCCCTTTCTTTATTCCTTGCAAATACACTTCGTTTAAACAGGAATCAACAAACAGGCTTAATGCCAGTGAGTAAGCATGGATGATTTCTGCAGCTCACCCTTCTTGCTGACTAAGATTAAATCTTCAGTAAAGGTTTTGAGGGATACCATGACACCCTCAAAACCCTACACAAGAAGAAGGAAGCTTGTGTACAAGCATAAAACCTCCACAGGTTAAATCCTGTGGTGTAACCACAGACAAATTCACTATTACTGTCTTGCATAAATAGATGCACTTACTACACATCTCAAAGAGCAATAAAACCAATCCTGCAGATACATTTAAGAGAAAAGAACAAGAAATTTAACTCATTGAAGGAGTTCAGCCCCTTTAGAGAGAGGAAGACATGTGGTTTCAGGGTTTCACTACCTGTGGGTCTTGTCCATAATTGCCACTTCTCAGTTGGGATGCTGCAGTGCTGCCATGTATAACAGAATTGAAACACGGATGCTTCTACCCTCTTGTCCTTTCTTTTTTTTTTGCCAAACTCTTCATTTTCAGGCTGCTGTCCGATCACTTTCACAGTTATTTGTTACTGCTGGGGCTTTGGGGAGGGATAGGCAAGATTAGCAAGGTTGTCCTCCAAGATAATGCTAAATGCTGGTGCTTTTTACTCAGCCATGAGCATAAACTTATAGATTGTGTCATGTTGTGTTTTACAGCCATCTGGAACACCAAAGTGGAGGTTAAGCTTCTACCCAATCCAGACAAATCTGAGGACTTGGAGAAAGTAGTGGGGATGAGCTGCTCAGCAACAGGGAAACCAGCTCCAAAAATCACCTGGCATCTTCCCAGCATCCTGCGGCAGAAAACAAGGGAATACTATAACTTGCACAGCAATGGGTCTGTGACTGTCATCAGCAATTTCACCCACATCCACCCCAAAGTCCTTCAGGAGTATCCCATCACCTGCATGATCGAACACCCCTCTCTAAACACGACCCTGGTCCTGCCCATGGACACTACTACAGTGCAGGGTCAGTATGCAACTCTGCTCCCGTCCTGGCATGGGGAAAAGATTGCAAAACACCTCCTGGGGGAGATCAGGGAGCTGCTCTGGGGTTTGAGGGCAGGTGGGAAAGGCACCTGGAAGATCAGCCAGGGCTGGGCTGGGGAGGGATGGAGAAGGTGCTAAGCAGCACCCAAAGACCCTTGGTGATGGCACAACAATGTCTTACTGCTCGTTGGGTACCCTGCATGCCGTGATGGGCCCCGGCCTCCCTGCCTCTGCTGAGGGTTTTCCTCTCACATGGCTTGACACGCCAAGAGGACATGTGGTTTTGGATAGCTTGGAGGGGCTGTGTGTCAGATGCCCAACAGTGGCATCAGACCCCAAACACAGGTCTGTCAGTGGTGCTGCTTGTGTGCGCGCTCGCATGTGTTCCCAGGGCCTCCATCCGCTCCGTCTCACTCTGGGGACTGACAAGGGCTGCCTGAAATAGGCTGCAGTGACTTTCTTCATGCACAAACTGAACACCCACTTCTTTCCCCACAGGTCTGGAGAGCAACACGGCACCATCCATTTTCATTGCAGTTGGGATATTGGTCCCCATGATGTTTCTCCTTTTCTTCCTCTGCTACCGCCTCAGGCACCGACATGACCCAGAGAGAAGCTCAACCCGGCCATGCTGGGTAGGTCTGCCTTTTTCTCCCAGCTGCTGCAGGGCTCACCCACACCGTCTGAGGGGCTCGCTGCTTGGACACAGCTCTGCTTGGTCACCCTGGCGCTGGCTGCACGCTGCCCAGCCTGGGCTGCACCCAGGGCAGGGAGCGGCGGAGGGAGCACCCCCCAGCCAGCCAGCTGGCTAGCAGCATGCTGGCAAGGGGAAACCTGAAGGTGCTTAGCCAGGCCCATGGGCGCCCGACAGTGATGACAGCTAGAACACATTCACTTTCTCAATGACAAGAAGTGCTGCAGGGAAAGTGTTGCTCTGTTACTATATTTATGCACAACGTAGTTGTGGCCAAACCCTTGCACCATTCTTCTGCCTCTCCTAAAATAACCTCCGTCTGGCATGTCCAGGGCTGCTCATTGAGGAAGCAGTTTTGAGGACATGACTCAGACAAAATGGGGTCTTTAGAGGGAGAGTGTACCACTGCGTGAAAAACCCAGAGTGTCACACCATCCTGGCACAAGGGGTGAAGGAGGCAAACTCAAGGCTGAGTGAGGTCAGAGGCATCGTGTCAGAAAATCACAGCCCAATTTTGTCCTGACGGCACCTCAGCCTCCTCACAGGATACACCCAGAACATGCACCTTTACTTTTGATGGGTGTTTTGGACACAAAAGGGAAAAGCATTACACATCTTTTTCCATGGGTGCTGTGCCTGTGGGTCCAAGCTGGAGCCTGCTGGGGGTTTGTGAGGGGGAATCTTTAGTCTCCCCTCACACAGAGAGATGCCAGGACCTATTAGGTAATGCACACACCCTGGGTCTTTACCCTTGTGCTTAAAATATCCATATATTTTGAAGAAGGAAAAAAACCCCAAATAAAACCGACCACCTCTCTTCTGTTAGGTCCTTCCTGTCTGTATCAAGGCCAAGAAGTGCAGGCAGTATGGAGCCGCAGGCAAGCGGGCTCCTGCGCTGCCCCCCAGCCCTGGCACACCACTGAACACCTGAGCAGCTGCCTGCCCTGCATGTGCAAGAGAGAAACTTCTTACAATGGCACCTCAGGCTTCCAAGCAAACCTGCTGACAATTCCAGGGAAATGGAAAAAAAAAAAACAGAGGAAGATTTATAATAGATATTTATTTTGTTACATTATCGTGTTCCGTTTTGTAGGGAAAAAACTGTGAATTATTTATTTGAGACTCAGGCTGTCTGAGGAACTGCACAATGAAACTCATGTTTTGTATTTTCTGGAGTTTTGAAGGTTATGTTTGTTCCTTTCCAATATTGTAACATTGATAGCTCAAAACTGTGTAGGGGAACTGCCTGAAACAGGGCAGAATTTTGTAGGGGGGCTGGCCTGGGAAGAGTTGCTGGCAGGCCAAAGGACACCACTCATAGGAGCTGGGGTGCAGAAGACCCATGGAGCAGCCCTATAGAACACTGCTGTGAGCTTCAGGGGTTTGAACCCGTTCCCCAAAGAGCACCAGAGATCAAGCCAAGACAGCAGCCAGCCTGAACTTGTAACCCACGCACCAGGAGCAACACCCTTCAAGCCAGGAGTCATCAAGCATGAGGAAGTTGCCAGCTCCAACTTCCACCAGCCTTTCCTAGAAAGCAACGCAAAATTGAAGGGCACACAGGTGTTTTCTTCTCCTCCTTCTAGAATTTCACAGCCCCTTGCCTAATTTCCCTGATCTACCCCAGCTGCCTTGTGTTTCCAGAGGTCCCACCTGACTGCAGGAGGATGCAGGGACATAAAAGGGAGGTTGGCAGGGCTGTAGGCTCTTTGGTGGAAGCTCTGTATGTTGTGGTGGCAGGTGAGTGCAGGGGAAAGGAGGAGGCTGGCAGGAGTGTGGGGGGTGACTGCTGCTGCATGTGGGCAGATATACTCCAGTATGTGGCAGCATGCCTTACCTTTTGCTAAAATTCACGGCTTCTCATCTGCAGGTCAGCTCTCAGCAGCTCTACTGTAATTCCCTGAATTCCACCCCATGCTTGGGAAGCCTTTCCCTGCAGGCACAGAGAAGCAGAAATGAGTTCCACCCCGCCTTGCTTCCCGGAGCTAGCACATGTCACTCGGGTTTTCCTCACCCGCCTCTTTCAAACACCCATCCCAGATGAGTCAGGCTGAGCTGTAGTCCAAAAGCAAAGTAACCTAAAATGAAAGCAAGTGGGTATGTTGAAAATTAATAAGCCCAGTCCTTGACATAAATGCCTTTTTTAGGGTCCCTAATGCTTAGTTATAGTGCAGCTGGTGAGCGTAGGGAAAGGGGAACTGTCTGCAACTGTCACAGGGAGGAATTTTTCTCCTGAGCGTCACAAGGAGGAAGCTGTGTTTTGTCCAAGTGTTCCTGTCATGGCAGCTTTATTTTCTGCTCCCCTGGGGGGGGGGCAGGTGCTGGGGGAGAAGCAGCTTTTCCTGTGGATGGTTCATGGGGGCAGGATGCAGGCGGGAGGGCAGGACTCAGCCCCTGGCACTCCTGAACAGGCAGTGTGGTGCCAGCCCTTGTTGCTCAGCAGGGTCTGGACTTGTGCTTCAGGGGTTTTTGGAGACAATTTTTTGAGTTTTGAAAGAAGGTTTCCACTCATGTTTAAATAATAGGTCTGTCAAAAAAAAACCAAAAGGTGATAAATGAGTCTTAAAAAAAACCAAAGAGTCTGGACATGGGTAATGAAAAGTTTTTTGGAGGAAGAAGAGACAGTCACAAAGCTGGCAAGAAACCTTTATAACCCCAGCAAGATTGCAGAGACCACCTGATATTATTTTCCACAGGCCCATCACCCAGAGTGGGAGCAAGCAGGGTTTGAGCTCGTGAAAGTGTCTGTCTATGTGCAGGACTGTAATTTCCTCTACTGTTTTGTTGAACTGTGAGAAGCTTCTGTAGGTTTTTGCTCACGAGCGTGGTAGGACTAGAGATGGAAAGAAGAGGATGTGGTAGCTTACAAGCACAATGCTGTTCAAGTCGATCTATCTGTCCTTCAGGGTATTGCAATGAGCATGGCAAATGACATCCAAAGACAGAACTCTTCAAACCAGTATGCGTATTTGCCTTCGTGCTGTATGAAGCTGGTCACTACACTGCAGCTGTACGCTACCGCTGTGGAGCCTGGCTTTGTGTAGCGATGCAATGAGCGTAAGCATACAGACTATGTGCAATTAATTGCCTGTTAGCTGGGAAAAAAAACCCAAAATAGATACAAACCACCTTGCAGGGAACAAGCAAGCACATGACTGAAGGGATCAGAAGTTTTTACCCTGGGTGAATAACATCCTATCTGCTGTTCTCAGGTTTATTTGTGATTATCTCATGCTTGCCTGGCCTGTTGTCTCTGTGAACTGTTTGGTAGTAATTCCTTGGAGGCTGTATTTCGAACGGGTTTATACAGATACTATGTAAATAAATAGGCTGTGAAATGTTGCAAATTTTGAACAGATCTTGAGAAGTTAAAATAAAGCTGGTAAGAAATTACAGTGTAATGGACTGCCCTGTATTGCTGTTCCAGTGAGAGTGATACCAAGCAGGTTAACTCTGCAAGCAAGTTATTTTCAAAGTTTACTCTAGAGGAATGTTCTGAGCTTCTACTGCCACCACAAAAAAGAAAAAAGAAAATTAAAAAGAAACCATCAAAAAAACCACTAAACAAAAAAAAAAATCAAACACCCCAAATGTGAAAAGCATAGGTTTCTGCCTGTCTCATGGCAGGACCGTTGTTGGTCTGACCCCAACCCTGCCTTTAGCCACATCCTGTCACTACAACTTCTCCAGCCCAGGGTTATGGTGGTATTGATGCAGGGCATCATTTTTCCTTACCAGGTGCCTCTCACTTGTGTCTGTATAACAAGTGTTTCTCTGTGAATCAAATGAGATTGATTAGCCTTCCCCTCTCAGCTATTAGATCCTTTGATCTTGATGTTAGCCAGCTTGGATTACGGTTTTAACTCATGTAGGACCTTAAGATAGTGTCCTTTTAGACTGTGTATTTTATATTTTTATATATTAGCATATAATAAAGGGTTCTTCAGGCTGTATAAAATCTCTGGGTCCCTGTCTTGGCATGCCAGGCTGTTTCAGAGACGTACTGTGTTGGTATTCCAGGTTTCCCAGTTCTGAGAGAGCAGTGAGGTGTAAACGAATTGCCCCAGCAGCTCTGGCTGAAGATGTGACTTTGAACTGTAGCTGAAATAGGAAGAAAGTTATTTTTTCAGAGATGTTTTCAGAAAGTGCTGCTGGCAGAGAGGCATGGGGGACTGAATCTAGGGAGTGAAAAAGGAACTTTGTTTTGGTGATAGAAGACTGAAAGCATCATTCATCATTTTTCTGTTGTGTGACCCTGGGGGAATGATTCATCTACTAAATATCTCACCAGCAAACTTACTTATGAAGTTGGACATGGAAGAAAATACAACCTGTTGGTTTTTAGCCAGTTTTTGGCATCAAGCCTCTGAAAATCAGCTGAAATAAGAGAATTGGACTAATGGAGTGCATTTTTCTCTTTCATAAATGAGACTGTCAAACCAGGGAGATAAAAATCAAGCATGTTTTTGCTTTCACTCTGAATCCCAGAAGTTACTCATATTTTGGAAGCCATACAATGGGCTTTCTAGTATCTCTGCTGCTTTTTTCTCATAAAAAGCTGCATGTGAAAGAGCAGTCAACTCTTGTCCAAGCTGTTTGTGTGTGGACACTGTTGTAGTCTGCTTGCATTTATAAAAACAAAACCCAACAACAAAAAACCCCCACACATGACATTTCTGGGAAGCTTGGGGAAGTCCTCAATCTAAGGCCCATACATGGTATGGAGTTCTGACTTCCTTAACATGTAAGAAATTGGAGTCCTTAACCACTCTCAGGACGAGGAAAGAAGAGGAAGGTTATCTTGTTAAAGAGCACCTGAAATTGTATGTGAAAGACTTGGATGTGATGGAAAGCTTGCAGAGAAAAGCCCTACATTTTTAGACTAAAAATTAGATTCCTTTTTTTCAATCAGAATACTTTGTTTGATGTTATCTTTCAAATAAATTACAGAATGTTCAGCATCTCATCATAAACACCCAGGGTTATATTTTAAGCTTAAAAAGCCCCCAGTTTGCCTCAGAGGCCTTGTGCCTTCCTTAATTATGTTCCTGTAGTCACTGTCATAAGGAAGATTGTGGTGGGTTTTAGCTGCCCATCAGCGGAGTGAAAACAAATCTCTTCAGTAGCTGCAGATTTGTGCTAAATACCAGAACCTATGCACGAACAGGGGTAAAGGGGGGACATCCTACTATAGTTTTCTGAAGATTTCTGCATATCTGCTTCAGAGCAGCTTAATTTTGACGGTTTAAAATGTAGGTTGTCTCCTTCCTAGAAAGGATTTGTTAATATGGAATTGAGATGTTGTGGCGATGAGGGTAAGGATATGCCCAATCAGTGGCTGTGAGGCCGGTGGCGTTCTGTGCGCTGACCCATCACGACCTGGACTCACAAGTAACGAGATGCTCCCCCAGCCGAGTCACATTCCTTGAACAGCCACGGCCACCTCAGGGGAGTTCGGTCACACTCAGTGAGAACCAACAGGACAGGCCCAAAGGAAAGAGGGTTTTGTTCAAGCAGCAGGCACACAGGTTCTTTGGGGTGCCGGTGATAAATTCCCTGTCTGCAAAACATTAGTAAATACTAAAGGTCTTAACTACTAATGCGTTGTACAGTAGTTGTCTTAACTACTAACTGCAGATGTACAGTAACTCTACAGAGACTTCTGAGTTTCCCAGGGGAGGCACTTGGCGTGACCAAGTGTTCAGATCTTACCCAAAGGCATCCCGGATTGGGGGAAGAGAGGCTCAGCCCATCAGCTGGTCCCAGGGATCACAGTGAGGTGCAAGGGTGTCTTCCCTGACGTGGTAGTATCTTCCCTAACACATCTGGGATTTTGGGCTATTTTTATGTCCTTTCTTATCTTTAAGGTGGAGCTTGAGGGACTCTAGTCATACATACTTGTATTGTGGTTGGTGTAAAATTCTCTCACCTCCTGTTTAAAGGTACAGATTAATAGAATTTAGAGTGCATGCTCAGTAGGGGGTGGTTGCACCTTGGAGGTGGGTAGCTGTTGAGATGGAGGTGTGTTTTTGGTATTATGATGACATTATAATTCACCAAAAGGACAGCATTTTGTCAAATTCATGGCAGCTTGTGGCCCGGGGACAGCAGGGATACAACTTATCAGTTCCATCCCAACCCTCAAGTTCCACGTTATCGCAGAGTTGGGCCGCCATGTCTCTGCCTCGCTCCATCCTCATGTAGCTGTCTCAGGGTCAATACGTCAAGCTCCCCTGACGTTATTAACCTTCAAGATCACCTCGGAACTTATTACAAAGGAGGATGTTTAGGAACTTTATGGCTGAATGGGTGCCTGGCATCTCAGCAGCTTATCACCCTGGAATGTTCTGTAAATGCTGAGCCTTTCGAAGTAGGGTTTAACTTTTAAGTTACCATTACCTCCAGTCATCATCCCACAGATGTCAGTTTTCTACTCAATGCTTCAGTATCTATCTGTGTATGTAGCTTCAACAGCTCATTCTGAAAATCTTCACTATAGGATTTCTGACTTCATCAAGACAACCAGAAATCATTCTTCCAAGTCCAGCTCAGTTTGCATAGAGAAACCAAGACCTTGCTGTATAGCAACAGAAAGTGCTGAGCTCTCTGGAGGCTCATGTGGGGTGGAAGCCTTCTGACTAGAATGTGAAGGGGGAGGGCGGGGTGGGGGAGCGAATCTTGTGTCATGAATAATAACATCTCAACCCAAAGGGGAGGTGATGCACTAGGCTTTCCAGTGGGCTCTGGCCCAGCAGAAGGAACTTGTGGTCATCATGCAGTTTTATCTCCTTTAGTCTCAGGTTTTTGACTCTGCAGTATTCTGCTGTAGAATTGGCAGACACAGATTTAGAGGGCAACTTAGAAAAACTGAAACCAGAAGCTGCCGGGAAACAGCATCAGTCATTGTGAGTGGGACAGATGTTTTAACTGGAAGGTGAGTGAGAAGGTCTGGGGACCCTCTACATGATTCTCTACATCTTCTCTTCGTTCTCTGTGGTGATTTGACCCTGGCTGGAGGCCAGACACCCACTAAAGTCAGTCTATCATTCCCCTTTTCAGCTAGACAGGGGAGAAAATGTATATAGGAGTCAAAATAAGGACAGGAAGAGATCATTCCACAATCAGCATCACTGGCAAAACACACTCAACAGAATAAAGGACAGAAACTCTATTTTATCACACTGCACTGCACACCCAGTGACACCAGAGTCTGGTAATGAAAAGTGCAACTAGATCTTAAAGCACCTCCCCCCATCCCTCCCTTCTTAGCAGACTTCACTTTACATCTTCTCACTCCCTTCTCTGGTGGCAAAAATCTGCTGCCTGTGGGGATTTTTTTCTCCTAAATGTGATTCCCAGAGGTGCTGTGCCCATCACTGATGGGCTCAGCCTTAGTCAGCAATGACTCTGGCCTTGAGCTGGCTGGTGTTTGCTCTGTCTGGCCTGTAGAGAGCTTCTGGCTGCTACTTGCAGAAGCCACCCTTGCTCCCTGCCCACCCCTCCGCCCTCCTCCACCAGAACCCATCCACACAGAACTACGACATTCCCTTAGCACACTACTTCTTCCTTTGTTCTTTTTCTGGTCTATAAGATCCAGATCTTATACCAACCAGTGTAATACCTCTGCCACAAACAACAGAAAGTTCATCCTTTCCTTTGCTGTTATTTGATCCAGCCATGTGGTTTGACTCTCCTGGCCTGTTTGGAGTTGTTTTCTCTCTCCCTGATGTTATGCCATCTCATCACACCTTTGAAGATGCTGCTTCTCCATCAAAGGGTTGTCAGGAGGCTGAGCTGAGAAGTGGGAGTCAGGGAGGAAAGAGGGAAGGGGACCAGGGTAAAAGAGCACACGCAGAGCCTGAGGGTAGGGGAAGGGGTTCTAAGTGGAGACAAATGGGGGAATGATTCTCCCAGGAAATCTTTCAGGTTGGCAATTTGTTAGAAAACAAGTCTGCTTCCAGCAGAAGCATTTCTCACACGATTAGCTTTGCAATGAGAGAGTTATCTGGGATCTGTACCACTCTGTGGCTTCTGACTTCTGCAGGACATGACCAGATTAATTGGCTTGAGAAATTTAACCACTTTGATAACCAAGCCACAGAGAAGATGTGCCAAGAGCTTGGGGGAAAGCAGTTTGAAGAGTGCTTGGGAAGCATACCACTTCAGTGCACGAGCAAGTGTCCTGTTTTGAGAAGTTAATTAACAGTGGATGGTCTCATTTTGCTCCTTGGTTGGTGCCAGCTGGGTGTCCTGGTTTCGGCTAGGGTGGAGTTAATTTCTTTTCTAATAGTGGATAGAATGCTGTGTTTGGGAGTTGGGATGAGAGCAGTGCTGATAGCACCCTGATGTTTCTAGTTGTTGCCAAACAATCAAGGACTTTTCCAGTTGTTCATATTTCCCTACTAACGAGCCAGGAGGGGATGCAGCCAGGACAGGTGACCCAAACTGGCCAAAGGGGGTATTCCATGCCAATTACATCATGTTCAGTATAAAGGGGGGCTGGTGAAAGGAGGAGCAGGCGGCTCCAGGACACGTGGTTTTTGGGGACTCTCCGGTTTTCGGGACGGCTCTGGGCTGCACGGCCTGAGCTGTGTGGTTCAGTGAGAAACTGCATTGTCTATCACCAGTTTCATATATTTTGTGCTCTAAAGTCCTGTTACCATTGTTATATCTATCTTTCTGCTATTCTAGTAAACTATCCTTATCCCAGTCCGCGGGGTTTTGGTTTCTTGGTTTTAGGGGGTTTTTTTCCTTTCCCTTCCCCCCCCTTCCTTTTAAAGAACAAGTGACTGGGTGGTGCTCGGCTCTCATCTGGGGCAAAACCACGACACTGGGGTATGACATGAAACTGACTATGGGTAACAAAGCCAGGGAAGGAAAGGGCTGGGCACAGCTGGGGGCCGATGCTGAGGGAGGGAGCACTGGGTATTGCACTCTGTGTTCCCCAGCTGGTTTCTGATCCTGAGTATAAAATCCCCATAACATCCTAACTGAAGTAAACATGTTACCAACGGGAAATGAGGCCGGGGGGTTGCACCCTTTTAATGATAAACTGAGGACAACATGCATGAATCACCAGAAAGGGGGAGAACATACAGTGGTATAAAGCTGCCAAAGAGCAGTCTTCTCACTAGTTACTCTCCTCTTTGGCATTAGCAAAAATAGTAAAACTAAAGGTTGAAAAAAGAGAACAGCCTCAGAAAGTGACCTTTTCAATTTAATTCTGGGGCAGTTCTGCAGACTTTTTTTTTTTTTAATGTTCCCAGTAAATGAGGATTAATTAATTAAGGTCAGACTCTCCAGTACTTGCAATCCAAACACACTGCTTTATCTGAAAAGTTGAAAGCATTGAGGTCTGGCTCAGACAAGCATTCCTATAGGATGGTCCTTTTTAAACAAACAACTGCGTCTCCCAGGGTCTCTGATAAATGACTGAAAAGCGAAAAATCAGCCAATTTCTTCTCCTGTGCAAAGTTCAGAAAATACCTAAAATGAAGCCAGGGAGGAAAGATGTAGAAAACCGTGTAAGAGGTTGAACAGATTCTGTTTCAGTAATCTGACCAGTTACCAGGGCCTTTTAGAGCTGCAAATGCCCTTGATGAACATTGTTAATTTGTGTGTGAGGAGGTGGGGGCATGCTTTGCCATGCAGTCTGCAGTTGGCCAGTAGATTTCTTGCTCAGGTAAAAAAGCAGGGAGGTTCAGATGGCAAAGTTTGCTCTTGTAATAAAAATACCTGAGCCCATTTTTTTTTCCAGCCTGAATAATGAAGAGTTTCTAGAAGGGGAGAAGTGAGCACAACTGAGATGTTTGCACCAACCTTATCTCTCACACATTAAAGGAACTGAAGATGTACAACCACAAAACCCTTTGAGTGTGTTACTGTTACTGGTTCCCAGCACGTGGGTCTGCTTTCCCATCTCAAGTGGGGCTCCAGGCTCGAGTGAGAGGGGAGCAGATCTGATCTGTTCTATATGTTGCATTTTGGGCATGAGAGCTGTGTTGCAGCGTTGTGTTGGCTGTTTAGCACTAGCTGGGTCTGGGTGCTTGCTTGGGGCAGCAAGCTCACCTCCCGGGGCAGCTGCCCTTGTGCATCGAGTGGATTCACCTCCACTTGCTCTTGGGCCCTCCTAACCTGGAAAAGCCCAAGTGTGACTGCCACAGCAGTAACTGCATCCTCTCCTGTCCTTGCCCTCCCTTTCTTGCCTCAAGTTGCTTCTGCAAGAACCCCTGATGCTTGTTTTTGTTGAGGTTTGTTTGGTTTGTCAATAAAGTGCCTGAATGTGGTTGGCAATTCTGACCCCGGGAAAAGGGATGTGAGGCTTCTCCGACACATGCCATAGGGTTTGCTGCGGAGCACCCCTCCACAGACCCCTGGGGGCTCACCATGAGTCACAGTAAGGTAGGTCCTGAATGCTCCTTCCTTGCTGGGGCAAGGCAGTCCTTTATGCCTGGAGCAGAAGTCAGAGGGGGCCTGGTGTCAGAGGAGAGTGATAGAGCCAGGGAAGGGGGAGAGAAGCTGAAAAGCTCCGAGGGACGGTGTCTTAAGGCTCTGGCATAGTGGTGTGTGATGGTTTCACTTCCCTGATCTTCACCTGCAGTGCAAGCTGTGAGGCCCAGTGAGAGGATGGATGGAGGCCCTTCACGTAATGAAGGTGCCAGGAGGGATATTCTGGAGTCCATCTTGCCTTTTTTGAATTAATCTACAAGGTCTGTGACCCTGCGTGTGTGGAGCGTATATGCATGGGGACCTGCAAGAAATCTAAAACATTATGCTGCCCCTCCAGAAGGAGGGAAGAGTGAAATCCATGAACAGCAGAGATGAACGCAGAAGGTGTGAAGCAATTGCTTCATATCTTTTCCTGTAAAACAGCCTTCTCCCTTTCTTACAGAATAGCCCAGAAAAACTGCACAGAGTATGGCAGGTATCATTCTGCAAATACAGCTTCAAACTTCACATGATGCTTAATCTCACTACTGGGTTACCATGAGGCCAGGGGCTGTGCTGTGAGGCTTTACAGTGAAACTCTTGGGCACAAGACCTCACCCCTGAGCACAGGAGCACAGTTGCACCACAGGGACTTTCTTTTTCTGGAATTACATGAGATACAAATGTACTCAGGGAGGGGGGATTTCAGCCAAACCCACCTTCTGCAGAGACCCCTTTCATAATACAGCCATGGTTTTGGTGTGCTTGCCGATTGGGGCAAAGCAGTGGCATCTGCAGGTGTCTCCACACCACCTTCTTGGTTGAGAAGTATCTCCTGTTCTTGCTTGCAAGTCTTCTGTGCCAGGTCTGTTGGAAGGAAGCCACCTTCCTGAGGAGCCTGGGAGCTGTGCCTGGTGGTGTGCTCAGCAAGCCGTGGAGGTGGTGATCCACAGGCAGGGCCTCCCTGCTCACCCTCCTTCCCCTGGCAAAGGGCGCAGGGGCTGCTGGGGCCTGTGGCCCCCCATTTCTTCCCTCTCCACCAGCCAAGCCCTGCACCTGCTTACAGGGAAGATCCTGCATTTACACCTTGCAAGGTGCAAGTGCTTCTCAGCACTTGTAGCAGAGCTCAGCAGTGTGGGGCTACCAAGGTGCAACACCAAGTGTTCCTGCTGGGGAAGGAAAAAAGGGCGTGTGGTGGTTTCCTGGTTCAGCAACTGGTGCAGGCATAAGCTTCCTGCCACCGGCTTCTGTAATTAATCATTGACCAGACCCCCAGGAGAAAGGGAAGTGACAGTATCTGGGCTGGCCACTGATTGGTCTCTGAGGAGTATTTTGAAACAGGGCATAACGTCTTTAATGGTCCACCTGGGCAAGTCAGCCACCCTCTGAGGGATGCAGGGAGAGGATCTGAGCTTTCCTGGGAAGTTGCTCGGTCCCGTGATGCTTTCCTCCCTGCTTTGCCAGGCTGGAATCTGCCTGCTGCTGCTCTGTGGAACCTCCCAGCCGAAGGACACAGCAACGGGTGAGTGAAGTGCCCTGTGTGAGCACGAGGTTAGCTCTGGGGCCGCACCCTTTCTGGGCAAGCAGGGAGACCCCGATGCCATCCTGATGGACAACTCTTAATTGACAACTAGAAGGGAAGCTAATAACCTGGGGGCTTGTCAGCAGCAAAATTAGGAAATGTGGGTCAGAGGGGACACAGCAGCAGAGTTTCTAGTGGAGCCATACATTCAGCCTGTGTATTCCCTTTCTTTGTAAGTGTGGCTGAGCTCCTCAGCACAAGGGATGGGGCAGGTTTGTGTTTCCAATGCACGTGTCTTGATGGTGCATTTTGCTGTTGGGAGAGGCTGAAGCAAGGGGACATTTCTCTGCAGCTGTTTGTGCTGCCTCCCAGCTGCAGCATGCCCCGAGCTGCACTGCCTCCCTCTCACTCTGCTGTAGATGCTGGTGGGAGGCGAATGGGGATGCTCTTGGGAGTGAGAGATATTTTAGCTGAGTGATTGCCATGTGTTGGGTTTGGACAGGGCACCTCTGAGCTCTCTGAGATGAAGGCAAGCTGAGGATAACACACTGGGAAAAAGCAGGCAGATGAGTTTGGGGCTCGACCTTGCAGCGCTTGCTAAGGAGCCTCTGGTCCTGTGCCATCTTCCTCCTTGCCCTGGGAAACACACAGCACGGGCTATTGATGAGATGGCGACCCAAGAGACACTGCGTCTTGCGTGGCCTTGTGGTAGCATTCCTTGCTCCAGTGCTTTGATAGGCTGCTTCAAGGCACTATAGCCTTCCACGAGTGCATTGCTTTTCCTCCTGCTCTGATTTTGGGGTTTGGCTTGTTCCTAGGTTTGAAAGAAGATGTGAAATCTGATAGCATTATTGCAGCAGCCCTTGGTGGAGAGGCCACTCTCTATTGCAACTGCTCACTCTCAATGGATGTTTTGCAAGTCACCTGGCAGAAGAGAAATGAGTCTTCCTTCCAGAACATAGCCACCTATAGCCCAGAGCATGGGCTGAGGCTGATAGGGTCGTTTCAGAAGAAGGTGCGTTTCACTAAAGCAAGCCTGAAGACCTCAGCTATCACACTCCAAAATCTCACGTTTGAGGATGAGTCCTATTACAGATGCATTCTCAATACCTTCCCTCATGGCTCTTTCAGCAAAGATATATACCTCAACATCCAAAGTAAGTTTTCCCCTAAAACCTTCTTACTTTCTGGCACTCAGAACAGGTCTGATGTAGTCAGGAGGTGGGTAAGGCATTATCCCCTCCACTGCATGGAGATTATCCATGCTGCAGCATCTTCTCAGTGTATAGTCACCAGAATTGCCACACCTTTCCTCAGAGGAGGTGAAGGTATATAAGCTGGGAGATGCTTTCAGGTAAGAACCCCTGTACAGAAAGTGACTAGTCCAGTTTTGACCATAAACTCAGCAGAGAATGTAAAAAGTACCTTTTTATTTTATTCTCAGCAATATCTGAGCTAAAAGTGGAATATGATTCCCACTTGTCCTCTGAGGGTCTCACCACTGCAGTCTGCTCAGCAACAGGAAAGCCTGCTCCCAGAATCACTTGGCTGGATCGCACAGGCCTGGATGAGTCCTCCGAAACACAGCACATACAACATGCAAATGGAACAGTAACGGTGTCAAGCAGGTACACCTTCTCTGCCAACCACCTCTATGCCTTGACCTGCCTCCTCGACCACCCACAGGGAAGGAAAGTGAAGGCAGTTCACCTGGAAAAAGAACAAGAAGGTATGGAGAAGTGGAGCGATGTAGTGGAAAGTGCTTAGGAAAGGATGTGTGACTGTGGGAGCGCAGCTGGTGCTTATGTAGGTCTCACTAGTCATTTTTCTGGAGTCCAGACCTCAGGCTGGATGAAGATTCCATGATTTGAAACCATCCAGAAGACTCTTCCCTGCAGCACCTTTGTATTTGTGTGGTGGGTGTGTGCATGTGTGTTACCAAATAAGCATGTAGACTTGTGTGTGTACGTGTAGATATGTCTCTGTGTGTTTATATGGCTACATTATCACTGATTTGGAGTGGATGCAATTGAGCTCTATGAAGTAGCATTTTCCACTTTACAGGGACAGAAGTGCGTTTGGGTTAGTGCTTGGACACTGTTTAATCTAGGGTTAAATGTACTAACTTGCTTCTCTAACAACTCTACCCTGATAAAGCACATGTTTTGCTAAAAAGGATCCCTGGGGAAGAACTGAAAGGCTGATGAAGAGAAGAGACCCTGCCACAGCAGGTGCCAGGGCTGGGATATTGCCAGAGGGGCCTGCACACAACAAACATGGGCAGTAACTAGGGGAAAGGTAAAGGTGGCAGGGGGGGTTCGCGACCACCCACCCAATTAAAGGATTATGCAAATGACCCACACACACCTTCAAGGAGCACACATGCTAATTTGAATACGCTTGACCAATAGTGGATGATACAGTAATTACTAACCAATTAGTGTAAATTTAGGCGGGTCTTTCTAATCCTGAAACAAGATCAATAGGTTGTGAGCTCTGTGTGTAGTGGGGCTGGTTTTGTGGAATTACCACCGAGCACCCATCTCTGCACAGACATGGAGTAAATCAAACACCTCTGCTCTGTGTGTATACTGGCACACCAGGTAATGACCCCGCTTTTGGGACAACACAGTCAGCTCTCCAGCAGTATCCACAGCTGGAGGGTACCAGCAGTGCAGGCCCCTGGCTGTCGAATGCTGAGGAATAACATTTGACATGGAAGATCTTGCAGGAAGGTATGTCTCAGGAAGGATGGGACACTTTCTCTTCATACAGAAAGTGAAACACAAATAGATGGGGAGTTAAAATGGTGGGTGTTGTTCCCCCAATACCAGGGAAATGCGAGACTATCAATATTTATTTAAAAACCAAACTAATTCCTTACCTGCCACAGGGTTATGTTCTTACACTGTTCCATTCTCTTTTTCAACGTATAAATGAGCACAAACTGATGAATGTTTCACTTCAGCCTCAACCTCTGGAAAAGGACACGAGAAACATGTTGACATCCACCTATGTTCTGTGTAAACGTAATACTTTCTTTTTGTAGGTGATCCAAAGACCATAATCATCATGGCCATCTTAACAGTTCTGCTCTTAATAATCTTGGTACATTTCATCATGGAACTAATTGACAGAATAAGGAAAAAGTAAGAATCATTTCCATTTCCTTGCAAATGACACAGCTCTGTTCACCCTGCAGTTTACCTTTCTGTTCCCTGTTTGTGTTTTTATACACCTGCCTGGGAGACTTATCCCAGTGGTAACAGCATCTTTACAAGAAAAAGACCCACACTCAATGCTGGGAGGTCTCTTAGCATTATGTGACTAGTTAATGAGGGTTGTTTGCTAAAGTTTTTTGGGCTTTTTTTCAGCCCGAAGAGACATATTGCACCCAGAACCCCTGCAGAGGAGAAAGGCTTATGCCAAGACTTCAACAAGAAAGCCCTGAGCCTGCACACGCCGAAGGTCCAGCATGTTGTTTACCAAAATGAGGTAATGCAAATGCCCAAGGCTCCCAGTGCTTTTTCACATCCTTCAGAAGCCTTGGCAACACTTAACCAGGAATTTGACAAAACCATTCTGTTGAGAGCTGGGGTCTGCAACATGAGCTAGGGAGCCTGCTTTGGCAGGGGGGGTTGGACCCAATGATCTCTTGAGGTCCCTTCTAACCCCTATGATTCTGTGATTCTGTGACCTGTTGTCATGTCTTTGCTGCATTGGCCTGGGTAGATGACACCATGCATGCCCCATCTAACCTCTAGCAATGCTGGGTCAGGCCTGGAGCTTGAAGGAGAAAAGTTAGCCAACAGTTTCGTTGAAGGGCAGGGAAGAGGTACTGGAAATGCCCAGGAGGGCAGATGAGATACCCCATCTGGGCAAAGGTGGGGGAGTGCTGCAGAGCTCAGGCACTGTAACCAGCAGCCTCACATAGATGTTTCCCAGAACGTCCTGCCTTGCTGTGCAGGTCATAGAGGCATAGAGGTGCTCTGGAGAGGTGGTGGCCTGCACAGACAACAGCAGTAAGTGACCACAGCTGGGAGTCACCCCCACTAGCCACTTTCCTCTGACCTCCCACAGATTCCCGGTTTTCCTTCCAAGCTCTTGCTTGTCCTGTACTGTGACGGGTAGTCCATCTGTCCTCCTGTCGCTTCTGTCTGCCAGATAACATAGAGCTTTGTCATGGTTACCACACCGCTGTGCTGGGTCTTTTGCAGGAGTGGACACCAGGTTCCACACTTCGCAAAAAGCTGCTGGCTGAGAAGAGAAACTTGAGGCAGAAAAAACATGGTAGGTGCTTGTTTTCAGAGGAAGCAGAGAACCTGAAGAGCAACGCTGAGGAAGATGCTAACGAGGATCTTGACTGCACACCCATCGAGGAGGACATAGAGGAACAGTGCAGAGTCCAAATAACTTCTCACCCCAGCTACTCACCATCACAAGAGGAGCTGCAGCTGCCAACCCACTGAAGGCCCACCTCCACAAGCCCAGAGGAGCTCAAGAGCAGATGGCGAGCCCAAACTAAGGACTCAGACGAAGGAAATCCTTAGCCAGGCCCTTCCCAGGGATGTCCCAGGTATCCTCAGCCCAAGGGTCCAGGAGTGAAACCCATCCAGATGAGTCATCAGTGGAGCGCCTTTCAAACTGAGAAGGGGACACTGCCTAAAGGGTTATGGACACATAATCATATGGAATCATGGGTATTTGGGGATAAAAAGGCCTTGGAAAATGAAGGGATAAAAGGGTCTGGTCACACATACGCATGAGGCTGATCATGATCAAGCATGATGGAGTATGCTCGTCTAGCCACGCCTGGCACCTGATCACTGTGGTCTGTCCTGTCTTCTTATTAAACTCCCATTTCCAACACTTTTCCTGGGTGATAAGACTCCCTAGTTAATGTGCACATGTGTATGGGGGCCCTGTGCCAGAAGCTGGGCAGTGACCACAGGCTGGTGGGTGCAACTGAGGAGAGCTGAGTGAGAAAGAAAGCAAGTGGCAGCCAGCAGCACGGGCCAGGGTCAGAGCCCGTATGTCCCTGGTCCAGCGCCTGTAGCAAATGCGGGTGAGCCTGCGAACGCCAGCCAGGATCAAGCCAGCCAAGTCGGTGAGTAGGTGCCAGGTCCTGGGACGCCCTTTGACGTTTCACAAGTCATCAGGCAGGAGAACCAGTGCTGTGGATGCAACAAGACCCACAGAACTCTGTACCAAGACGGGTTTTTCGAAAGAAGTTTCGTTTTTGAGGGCTTGGGCCGGAGAGTCTCCCCTTCAGCTCTCTGTGCCGTTTCAAGGAGGTGAGCTAGAAATGTCCCTCCCGATGCTTTTGCGAAGGGTCCTATCAACAGCTTGTGTCGCGGTGCAGCCTCAGCGCACAGCGCTTTTTTCTGTAATAGCAGAGTACCCTCTAGTGGGAGAGACCTGAATGGAAGTCAAAACTCCTCAGGGGTGTCTCCCATTAAACTCACGACTTCTATTTTTTTTCTCTCTGGACTTTCAAATAGTCTTCTGGTATCCAGCATCTCTAGCCAGTTATCAAGAAATTACAACCACCGTGTCCAAAGACGTTCAGGAACAACGCGATGAAATGCTTTTAAGTGCTGCCCTGTGGTGGACACTCACTCTGATCACCGGAAGAGAAGATAGTGAAAGGGATTTAGAGAAGGAACTGGGCATTGGTTTCAGTCCTGCCTCGCTCTGCTGGAGAAAGAGCTCTTGCAAAGGGACCAGGGAAGGCAACATGGAAATGTTTCCATGTCTGTTCTCCAAGCTGCCAGGCTGGCCTGTGATGGGTGGTGTCCTAGAGGAGAAGTGGGAATGGCAGGCATTTGGTAGCACCTGGGAAGGCATCTAGATTGCTAAGTCTCTCTGACAAGTTCTGCCTAGGGTTGCCTCCTGAGGGAGCTGGCTTTTCTGCAGCTGGGCTTCTTGGTCAGCGGAGCTTTGGAAAAAAATCTTAGGCTTTTTAGCCAAGGGACCCTTAGAAGTCTATCTCGAGTGCTGTTTTATCCAAGAGTTGCATTTAAAGGACAACTGTTCCCTGCATTCTGAAAATCATGTGCTGATTCAGTTTGCCTTGAAGTTTGTTGTGCCATCTGCACGTAGGTGTTGTGGTTTAGCCGCAGCTGGCAGCTGAGTGCCGTGTGGCTGCTCACTTCCCCCGCAGTGGGATGGAGAAGAGAATGTGAAGAGAAAGGTAAAACTCATGGGTTGGAATAAGGACTGGGACAGCAAAGAAAGAGGGAAATAAGGATGACAGTACTTTGAATATATGAAGTAGGTGATACACAATGCAATTTATCAACCCATGATGCCACACGCAGACAGTCCTGGAGCTACCACTTCTCTCTGACTAGCCCTCTTTTATACTGAGCATGAGAGTTGTATGGTATGTAACACTCCTTTGTTTAGTTTAAGTCACTTGTCTTGGCTGTGACTTCCCAGCTTCTGGTGAAAATTAACTCTATCCTAGCTGAAAACCAGGACATTATGTATCTCTTATTCTGTACCATCTATGTCATGCCCAGATCCCACACTTTCCAATTAATCACCACCACTTTCCTTATCTTTGAGATAAATGTGCACCTACGTATCAATATGCACATACACAGATATCAGTCCCCTCAGTCCATGGACCATCCCTCTAAAATGTCTGTTGAGTTCATGTAATCCGTGACTTTGGGCTCTCTCTGCTGTAACAGTATCTCAGGGCAGGAGAGATAGTGTGTGCCCTTGGATCGCTGCATGCAGAGCTCACGGCTGGTCTACCTGGTGCAGTCCACGCCCACAATCTGTGGGCTAAAGATACTGATTTTGAGGAAGTTGCTGGGTGCCAGTTGCTGAAGTCACGTCTAGCTCCATCATTGCTGCACTTGCTTGGTTTCATCAAAGTTGATCTCTATTAATTTAGGTGATTTTTACTGTAATATCTTTGATTCAGCATGTAGCAAACGTAGTAGTGATGACATACAATGGCAGGGTGTGGTGGTTTGGCCCTGACTAGAAGCCAAATGCCCACCAAGCCGCTCGCTCACTCCCCTTTTCAGCCGAAAAAGGGAGAAAATAATATATCATGAGACTTAGGATTCAAGGTAAGGACAGAGGGTTCACTTTCCAATTACTGCAATGGGCAAAACAGGCTCAACACAGAATAAAGGAAAAGTAATTTATTACACTACAGCTACACACCCAGTGAACCAGAGTCAGGTAATGAGAAGTGCAGCCAGGTCTTAAAGCACCTTCCCCCCCACCCCTCCCTTCTTAGCAGACTTAAGTTCGTTCATGATTTTACTCCCTTCTTCCCCCCCCCCTCCCCCCGCCAACATGGTGTGGGGAGAGGCAGGGAATGGGCAGAGGGGTTCAGGTGGTTCCTCACAAACTGCTTTCCTTCCCCAGATCTTAACAATTCTACTTCCCCCCCACCCCTCAGCTCTTCGCACACTTGACTTTAATCATCAATTCTCTCCCTTCTTCCCCCCTCCCCATAACAGCACAGGGAGGGGCAGGGATGGGGAATGGGAGTTTTCAGTCTGTTCCTCACGAGTTGTCTTCTGTCTTAGCTGGGGGGAGGCATTCCACACATACACACCCCCTTCCCCTGCGGCACCATGGGGTCCCACCCACAGGAGACAGTCCTCCACAAACTTCTCCAGCATGAGTCCTCTCTATCAGGGAGTCATCTCCTCACCACGTGCCTCTGCAGGGCTCCCTTCCATGGGGTGCTGAACTTAAGGCCCAGACTGCTCCAGCCTCCTCCCCCGCAGAGTCACAAGTCCCCCAGCAAACCTGCTGAGGTGTGGATAGATCTCTTCACAGGTTGTAGATGCTCTCTGCTCCCTGTCCTTATCCACAGGCTGTGAGGGAACACCCGCTCCACCATGGCCTTCTCCACAGGCTGCAGGGGAATCTTTCTCTCCTGCACCCCAAGGGCCTCATTCTTCTCCCCCGCCTCCTTCAGGCCTGGTCTTAGTGTCCCCGCAGCTTGTTACATCTTCTCACTCCCTTCTCTGGTGGCAAAATGCACCTGCCTGAAGGTTTTTTTCTCCTGTATGTGATTCCCAGAGGCGCTGTGACCATCGCCAATTGGCTCGGCCTTGGTCAACAGCAACTCTGGCCTTGAATCGGCCGATGTTTACAGTCTGGGGCCTGCAGAGAGCTTCTAGCTGCTGCTTGCAGAAGCCATCTCAGCAGCACAGTTACGCAAAACTGCGACACAGGGTTACTTAGCAATTAACATCATACAATTTAATTTATTGACTATTCTAATGCAAAAGCAAATCCCCTTGAGGTACACATCAGACTCCCCCATCTTTCCGCCTTATCCATCAAGTTCTTGAGCAAAAGCAATCCCGTGGATGGGTTTCCTTTTGCCTGAAGCAGTGTAACAATGTAGTTCTAACACGCTCTGGTCAGATACACAGTTATTTATTTCAAACTCTTTGGTCCCCATGTTGGGCACCAAAACGGATTGTTGTGGTTTAGCCCTAGCCAGCTGCTGGGACAGGTGGAGAATCGGAAGACGAATAGTAAAACTTATATAGGATGGGATAAGGACAGTTTACAGGGACAGCAAAGACAGAAACAACAATACTTAGAATATGCAGAGTGAGTGATACACAGTGCAGTTTCTCACCTTGTGATGCAGTGGCTGCACACTCAGCCCAACCCTTCAACACTGCTACTCCTCAGCCAGCCCACTTTTATGCTGAGCATGAAATCATATGGTATGGAATACCCCTTTAGCTAGTTTGGGTCACAAGTCTCAGCTGTGCCCCATCCCATCTTCTTGCAAGAATGAATTAGCTTCATGGGTAAAACAGACTCAACATGGAATATAAAAAAAAGTATCTAATTTATTACACACACACACAGAGTGAAACCAGAGTCAGATAATGACAAGCACAACCATATCTTAAAACACTTCCCCCTCCCCTCCCTTCTTCGCAGACTCAACTTTATTCATAATTGCTCTCCCGTACTCCTATTCCCCTCAGGTGGCAGGACAGTGAATGGCAGTTTTGGTCTGTTGCTCACAAGGTGTTTTCCTTTGGGGGGGGAGGGGGGGGGGGCATTCCTCATACCCTTCCTCTGCTGCACTGTGGGGTCTCACCCATGGGAGACAGTCTTCCACAAACTTCTCCAACGTGAGTCCTTTCCCATGGGGATTCAGCTCTTCACCAACTGCCCCAACATGGATCACTTCTATGGGGTGCAGTATCTCAGGCCCAGACTACTCCAGCCTGGTCCACCATGGAGTCACAAGTCCCCCCAGCAAACCTGCTCTGGTGTGGGCCTCTCTCTCCACAGGCTGCAGATCTGGCCAGGAGCTTGCTCCAATATGGGGCACAGTGTCTTCCATATGCCTCCATTTGCTCCAGTGTGGGGTCTCTCCATGGGCTGCAGGTAGGTTCTCTGCTCCCTATCATCCTCCATGGGCTGCAGAAGGACACCCTCTCCACCATGGTCTTCTCCATGGACTGCAGAGGAATCTCTCTCTCCAGCATCTGGAGCACCTGCCCCCCCACCTTCTGTTACCTTGGTGTCTGCACAGTTTCTTATATCTTCTCACTCCCTTCTCTGGTGGCAAAAAGTATCTGCTTTCAGTTTTTTTTCTCCTAAATGTGATTCCCAGAGGCGCTGCGATCGTCACTGATGGGCTTGGCCTTAGTCAGCAATGACTCTGGCCTTGAGCCAGCTGGTGTCTGTTCCCCAGCGGAAGCTGCTTCCTGCAGAAGCCACGCCTGCAGCCCCATGCCCCCTTCACCACCAGAACCTGCCACGCAAAACCACAACACCAGTACATGATTTATCCTTGGTGCAGAAGTTTAGTTTCCCTCAAACTAGAAGGTTAGCTTGGGTGATTGAGGAGGAGAAACAGAACTATGATGAAACGCACACCAAGGATTCAGAAAACAAATAGGTAGAAAAAGTTTCAATTTTTCCAGAACATCACACTTGATGGCTTTTTAACAGCAGTCCAGAACTTAAATCAAAAGGAAGAATAAAGAATTTATGTCGTTGCTGACAGAAGGGATTTCAGATTGCCTTTTCTACAGCACAAGGTGTATTGCAGGTGAAGAAAAGGAGAAGAGGTCTCCACTTACTCTCTTGCTAATTTCAAAGGCTTTGTCACGCTAGAGAGTCAGTGTCAGCTCAGCCACCACCAGCTCCAGAGAAAGTGACATACAAAGAGCTTGGTGAAGCTTGGCATAGATTGGTGAGCTGGGCCAGGTCCTTTTAAAAAGAAATGAACATGAGAGCACAGAACTTCTGTGTCTTGTCTATGAATATAAAAAGATTTTTAATTTTCTGCCATTGCTGCTCTGCCTGGAGTAGTTTTAATTTGCCTATGTATGCCCCTAAGGTTCTCTGGTCTTCATCCACTATGTAGAACCATGCCTTCCTTGCTCAGCTCTAGTTTCTTCCCTCTCTTCCAAAGAAGAATCCTCTTGCTTTCCAGATTATTTCATAATTTTCTCTTTCTTCTCTAAGTTACCCCCGTCCACTGAAGAAGCAGTAAAAGAGCTTTTCCTTTTCAAGTAGACGTGAGTTACAGGGTGAGCTGACATAAAATATCACTTGAGTCCCCCAAATGTCCCCTTTATTTTCATGAAATAAGGGCAGTAAGATGTCCCTGGGACTTCCTTGCTCTTGTCATTTTGGTGGCGCTTGCAGGGCGCTTCTGGATAAATTTATTTTAAGCAGTGTAGTTTGCAGTTCTTTGGAGTTGCCTCTGAAATTCCCTCAACTACAGCGAAGGCAGGTGAGCACAGAAGACTTCTCATAAGAAGCAAAATGCGTGGGCAGGACTGAGGTAGGTTAGTTTCCGGGGCCCTGACTCTTCATGGGACATCCTTGGCAGCCAGGAATTGCGGGGGGCAAAGGCAGGACGCGGCGGCTCAGGGCTTTCGGCGCGCATCACGAATGACATTGGCGGTGGGTTGGGCCTATCAGAAGTTAAGTCCTGAAACTCAGGCTGTGAGGGGGGCCGCACTGCGCGGCACAGCTGGCTCCCAGCCTGTCCAGAAGGCTGTGCCGGGCCGAGCCGAGCCGAGCCGAGCCGCGCCGCGCCCCCAGCAACAGCGTTCTCTCCTTTCTTCGTGGCTTTCCAGGTACCAGGCCGGGAGTAACCAACCCCCTCGCTGCTTTGCTCGCCCCTCCTGTGCGCGTTTACAGGTTCGAGGTGGATTTTGGGAAGGGAGGTAAGCAGTGCGTGTCCGTGCGGACTGGTAGGGGAGCAGCGGGATCCCCGGCGGGGCCTGTGGCTCTGGGAGCGGGATCCCGCCGGGAGGGCGCGGAGCCGGAGTGGCCGAGAGGGCAGGGCAGGGCAGGGCAGGGCAGGGCGGGGGAGAGGGGAGGTCGGTGCCCCGCCGCCCCTGAGCCCATCCCCGGAGGTAAGCGTGAGTCCGGGCGATGGCGGATCGAGCGCCGAGGCCCCTTCCGGCCGCTCCCGGGCGTTGCGGTTGGTGCCCGATCCTTCCCGCTGCCTGCCCTGAGGAGTCCCCGCGGAGCCGTGCTGCCTGATGGCCCGGAGGGACCCCAAGGTGCGGGCATCACTCGAGTACTTGCTGTGCGAAGCTTGGGTGAGGCCGGCGGTCAGCGGGCATGAGTAGCGCCTGGGAGCTAGCGGCGCTGGTCGCTAAAAGTAGGGTTTGGGTTTTTTGGGTTGGTTTTGGTTTTTAAATAAAAGGTTTTAAAAGTCAGGGTAGTTTTACCGAAAGTCACAGAGGATGAGTGAAGGAGGCATAGGTCGGAAATCTCTGAGGTGCAGTTTAGGAAGTCACGGTGCAGTGAAGGATTTGTGGATTTGCTCTTTGTTTGCCCAAGTCTCAGAAGGCTGGTTTCTTGGGGAGTTCGTGGGTTTTTTGTTGTTCTTAACTTATTTTCTCTTGTAATAGGCTAGGTTGGGTCTGCAACCAAAACGGACTCTCTTTGTGTGTGTGTGACCGGAATAGCTACACAGCAGGTTGAGTCGGGTGGCCTCTCCTTGTATGAAGTCCTGTAGCCACACGGTGTAACCTGTGGGGTGCTAAGGCCTTTCATAGGCATTAAAGCACCGAGACTGAAGATTGTTACTGAAAACTCTGCTTTCCTTCACTGGTTCTTGATTTTTTTTTTCGATATTTTAGCAATATCTGAGCTGCTTAGAGCCATCCTCAAGTATACAACTGTGCTGTATTGCTGCCTGGCACGTTCGTTACTCCTTGGCCTTGATGCCATGAAAAGCTGAAGCAGACGCACAGGGGATCGATCACTATGTCCTCAGAGAGGAGTTGTTTCTCTTGAGGTATTACAACTCACACAATATGCTAACATTGCCGTGCTTTAGGCAGAACTCTGCGCATCCCTTACCTAGTTTGTTCTTGACACTCTTTTGACAAGGTTATCTAATATTTGTCATGTTTTTCGCATCAATCTTGTTGCTGTTGTGTACTGGTGGGAGGGGGAGGGTGTTGAAGCGAGCAGCCATGTGGTGTGTAGCTGCTGGCAGGGTCTGAACCATGACAGTCCTTGTTGGTGCCCACCGCGGGGCCCAAAAGGCTGGGATAATGGTAAGATCTGGCCAGACAGTGTTAAAACACAGTTGCTAGATGCATTTAGTGTATCAGTGAAACAGTCACTGGTCACACTGGTGTGTTACTTGTTCACATGGCTATGCTATGTAAATCCTTGCTTGCCATATGTACTCCCTGTGGCACTGTTTATCACAGGGTTTGGGAATACTTTCTCCTGCTTTTTCACCTCCCCTTTTCCCTTCCGGTTGGTTATGACAGCTTTTGAGAATTTTGAGTACCCTTGGGATGTTCAAACCAGCCAGCATGCTCCTCTTGCAGTGTGTCCTGGATGTGCTTCACCTCTTTTTTTAAGGGTTACAAAAAGTTGTTTTAAGAATGGCCTGAGGCTGAATAGTCATGGGTGGGCATGTGGGACAGTATGAGCAGGTATCTAGAGACCTTCTCACCTTCAGTGGTTTGGAACGTCACTGCCAAACAACTACAGGACCCTGATAAAGTTGTGCAGTGCTTGAAAGGAAAACGCTGTGGCTGTTTGAGAGGCACAACTTTGGTCCAGGTTGGACCCAAAGGCAGCCAAGTGGTGCCCACAACTGATGCTGTGAATGCATTGCACCTGTCCCTTTGGTGGCAGAGCGTAGGCCTGCTTTTACTTGGAGGGATGTCTAGTGCACCTGGAGTTAGTTGCCCCAGGGATGAAAACACAGCCCCACCATCTGCTGTGGGCTGATCCAGACTGCAACTGGAACAGGGTGAAGCTTTGGAGCACCTGCAGTACATTGGTGACATCACTGTATAGGTCATCACAGCTGCAGAAGTCTCTGAGAAGGGAAGAAAATAGTCAAAATCCATCCAAAAGCTGGTTTCACCTTATAATGAAGTGAAGTCAAGGGACCTGCAGAGGAGATCCAGTTTTTAGGAATAAACTGCCAAGATGGATACCATCAAATCCCAGTAGGATTTCAAATTCTATTTGGAGTAGAATGAGCATGGTGGTCAGCTGCTGGCTGGGGCTAAACCATGGCATAATGGTTTATTGTTTCTATATTTTGCACGTAAGAACTTGGTCTGTATTCATGCTTGGTAACTGCAAAGTTATATAGGAGTTGTTTAGCATGGTAGTTGAAAATGTAAAGGCAGGCTATACTGGTTGTGCATGTATGCATTCTGTTCACTGGGAATTTGTTTCTGAAATAGGTTTTTGTTTCTCTCCCTCTCATTTACTCATCATTCCTTTTTTTAAGCCATGTGATAGATAACACAGAAAAGGCTTTACAGTTTAGTCTGTCATCTGTTTTTTGCATGTTGTGAAAAAAGTTGGGGTTTGCTTGTGGAATTGACAGAAGATGCTCTCTAGAAGCATCAGCTAGTTTTGCAGATACTGGCAAACCCCCTCAGATGTAGCTGATGTTTGTTACAGAGGTATTTTATATGAAATAATATTTCTACACAAATATGATACCAGCTTCAGTTCCAGGCAAGCCTACAAATCCACTGTTAATGTTTGAACCCTAGGGATGCATCTGTCCTTAATCTTTCTTCAGGTGAAGCAGATTTTCCTTTCCAGAATGACTTTGCAAGCTCTGTTTCTCTCTCTGGTGTATCTTGGGCTTGGAAAGGCAAAAGGTAAGTTGAAATTCTTGAAATCTGCCTGGAAATGACTGGGGAACTGATTGCTGAGGGTTGAACAGTCATAGTAAGAGGCAAAACCAGGTGAAATGCAGATGTGCTGGTGACATTTGACATACACTAGGTTGCTGAGGCATAGATGCAGAGCTGGCAGATGTAACCCAGGACTTCCTGGAGCAGTTTTTAGAGGCTGGAGGGACATGTGTCATCCCATTATCTACAAATTGCTGGACAGTGGTGTTCACAACTTCCCAAAATGGATCATCCCTTCGGGAACAAATCTCTCTTTCTTTCCTTCCTTCTCAAACGCACTGCAAACTCTGAAGCTACTTAGTCCAGAAATCCTCCTTAGCTCATTTTGCTGATCAGCACTTCGAGCCTGGCTTGGTGTGCGCTCCCCTTGTGCCTTCAGTCTTCCTTTTGGGAAACCAAAATTGTGTCTCAGCTGAGAATGAATGGGAAGCCACGAGCTAATTTAATAAAACTGAGGGGAGATGTCTGCAGGGATGGGTACAGAAAGAGAGTGCTTTTTTTTTTTTTAGAGTTTGGAAGAAAGTCAGGGCCTCAGCCAATGTAAGCCAATGTACTGCATTGATTTCTAGGAGGATGCAGGAGAAGGACTTTGGTGGGGTAAATCACAGAAACAATATGTAATTGATGAAACTGTTGTGTCTGTGAGCAAGCCAGGCCTTAGAATCAGCTTCTGAATACAGGTGATGATACCTGCCCATGTCACTGTTTCATGTCATTGCAGTGGTTCCACAGGCTGAACACAGGAACGTGACAGTGGGTGAAAGCGTGACTCTCAGCTGTGTCCTGACAGAGCCCGAGGAAGTTCTGCAAGTGACGTGGCAAAAGGACTCTGAAAAACCAGACAATAACATAGCTACTTACAGTACCACAAAAGGACTAAGGATTCGCGAGCCCTATCAAGGCCGAATGAATTTCACGAGTCTGGTACTCAACGAGACAAGCATCACTTTGTGGGACACCAGAATGGAAGATTCAGGGTGTTACCTGTGCCTCTTCAATGCCTTCCCTTTCGGTTCCTTCTCGGGACGTATCTGCATGACTGTCTTTGGTGAGCCTCTCTGCAGGGACATGCCTCTGGTGGAAAAAGAGGCGTTTTCTCAGCCACAGCATTTCCTTGAGCAGTGTCAGGAGCTGCAGTAGCAGGAACATCCCTCGGAAACGTGGTGTAGAAACAAACTCTTGCTGCTGTCAGCAAGACTCGCTGGGGTCATATTCAAGTCTGTTGTGGTGGTTTCAGATCTGGGCTGTCCTTGTTTGTTGTTCCATGAATAGCATACTAAAGGAAGCATTGGGGTCTCTGTAAGCCCCTGAGCAGTCCCAGCATGGAAATTGGGCAAACAGACATTGCCTGCTGTGGTTTCCTCTCAGTGCCAGATGCAACCCCAGTGCTGTGAGCTGCTGTACCAAACACCACAGTTGGTAGGCAATTAGCAGATAGGAGAGCAGCATGGACCAGGAAATGGCTTTAACAGATTAATTTAAGTTCAGGGATTTCAGGTTGAGTGGAAACCCCTGGGGTATATAACTTGAGTATAGGGGAAGGAGTATTGAATCATGGGGGGAACCTGATCCAATGAACTCTTCTTGCATTTCTATGCTGTGGGGCTCAGTGTGAATGCAGTAAGCTCTGCTCTGGTTGGTAATGGTAAAACTGCTATTACTTCTTACAACCTGGAGCTCATAGTGGTGATGTATTGTCTCTTTTTTGTGTTGGAAGGTCTCAATGGGTCTGTCCATTACAACATATCCGACGATCGTTTGATAGCCACCTGTAGTGCTTTTGGCTTCCCAGAGCCCACTGTCACCTGGAGCAACTTGTTCAGTTCTAGTCCCACACAGGAGGTGGTCAGGCACGCCAGCGGGATGGTCTCCATCACCAGCAAACTGGAGGTCCACAACACTCAGAGTGTTGGTGCCCAGGACTTGACGTGCAGAATAAGCAATGCGAATAAAGAAATGGAACTGCCAGTGAGAATGGCAGGAGGTGGGTGAACAATACGAGCCGCTTGGTAGCGTTCTCTTGGCCTCTCTGTTTTGCAATAGTGTGTTTGGATCGGAATCTGCCAGGAAGAGGAGGAGGTGAAATGTGTGTCTGCCAAGTAAGAAGAGAGGAAATCCTGCTTTACTTTCATCGCTGCCTTTGAGACAATAATGTATTGGGGTCTAGTTGCCAAACTAGTCAGTTAGGGAGCTCTGGGTTTTAGAGGCGCCATGTGTTGTACAGCAAGTTGAACGCCAGTTTTTCACGCAGGCATTCATAGTTCCTTTGACAGTCCGAAACTAGATATAAATCTTTGCTGCATGACATCTATCTAAATGAAGTAAAACCTCACCTAATCAACACTAAAGTGGAAGTTTTGAAATTAGTAACGAACTACTTCTGAACAATAATTAAACAAACTTTTCAGTAAACTGTACCAAAACATGTAGCTGTTTTAACCTGTGCATTATGTTTTAGTTTACTAAGACATGTGCACTGCAGTAATGGTCAGGGAGAAATAGTGGTTTTGGGCAGACAAAAATCTCTTGAGGATACTTCTGCTCATGTACTCACACTACCTACCATATCAGGTGTGCGAATGAGAGTATTCTTTGCCATGGGTGAATATAAGCACATCTTTTCTTCACAGAGCATTTCCTGTTGGCAGGTAGGTCTGTTTTTGAAGATACACATGTTCACTCTCTCTTTAGAGCAACTGCTGCCTTCATGTAGTGTAGCAGTAACTTTCACAATCTCAATGAGGAGCCACTGTCACTGATCTTATGTCCTCTTGGCTCTTTTTGCTCCTTTTCCTGAATAAACTAGCTGAGTTAGTATTTTTTTGTGTTTTGTTTTCACAGAAAAGAAACCTTTTTGGCATTGGGTGTTGATTATTGTGACTGTAGCTATAGTTCTGGTTCTGATGATGGTGTGCTGGAAGACAAGGGTGTGCAGGACGAAGATCTGCAGGAGGGGCTGAAGCGGTGAGTCAATGATGCATGGAAACCTACAGTTTTTGTAGAGCCCATGATAATGTCTGGTCATCTGCAGAGAAGAATGAGACTCTGCTGAGAGGTATGAGACGTCATATCAGGCAAGTAAGCTTTATAATAAGCTTTATAATAATGTGTCAACAGTTATTAGAGGTTGCCTCAGTTGCATGTAATTTGTAAGAGCTGTATTAAGACTGCTGCTGTCAAGGGACAATGCAAGACTACAAATTGGGAAGCAAGCAGGACATAGAATCTTTAAGGTTGGAAAAGACCACTAGATCCAACCATCTGTCCAGTACCACCAGGTAAACTAAACCGTGTCCTGAAGTGGCATGTCTGCATGTTTTTTGAACATCTCAGGGACAGTGACTCCACTCTAGGCAGCCTCTTCCAATGCCTGGCCACTCTTTTTGTGAAGAAATTTTTCCTAATATTCAATCTAAACCTCCCTTGACACAACTTGAGACCATTTCCTCTTGTCCTAAATGCTGCTTGTGCATCACTTCCAGATAGAAGCCAACACACTGAGTTGGTAACACACTGATGTTTTGGTTGCTGCCAAGCAGTCAGGGACTTCTTACTTTTGCATACTGCCCTGTCAATGAGGAGGCAGGGGGGTGCACAAGAAGCTGGGAGGGGACACAGCTGGGACAGGTGACCCAGACTGCCCAAAGGGATATTCCATACCATACAATGCTATGTTCCATATGTAACTGGGGGGTGTGCCAGGAGATGGGATTGCTTGGAAACTTGCTCAGCACCAGCTTTGGGTGGTAAGAAATTTTGCTGTTCATCACTTGTTTTGTTTGGGTTGTTATTGTTGTTGTTCTTATTACTGTTGTTGTTCTTACTATTACTATTGTTGTTATTTTAATTTTCTGTCCTATTGTCTATCTCAACCCATGAGGGGTTTCTTTGACTGTGTTTTTGTTATTGTGGTTGGTTGGTTGGTTGGAGTTTTTTGTGGGTTTTTATTTCTTTTTCCATTTTCAACTCTATCCACATCCTACTGGAAGTGGGGAGTGAGTGAATGGCTGTGTGATTGTTTTAGCTTCCTGCCAGGTTAAACCACGGCAGCTCAACAGAAAGATGTATGTATATTTATTCTAGACCAACCAACTAAGCTTATAGAAAGTACATCTTGAAGGAGAGACCTTCAGTCAAAGGTGGCGTGGCAGAGCTCTGAGATTACCTGCTACAGCAGATCAGAGAGTGACCAGGCAAAGAGAGCACTGAAAAGTGCAGGTGCTGTCCTGGAGAGTTTCAAAGCCCATGTGTTGCATGCTGGGTGAGAACTATGCTGAGATGCTGTGACTGCACTGGTACCTGAAGCAGGAGCAGGGTTAGTCGGTGAAAGACTGCTTGACAAGACTAGGTTGTTCATGTTCAGACTAGGCTGTGGATGTTAAAATACTTCCTGGCATGATTCTGGCCCTTGGATATGTTCCCCAGGCAAGGCCTACATAAGGTTCCAGGAATAGCTTAGATCAGGACCACCCCCAGTGAGGCAGTACGGTTGCCTTCACAGCAGGTTCCATAATACCCTGCACCACACCCTAGGCATCAGGCTTTGACGTCTCAAGCCATTTCACGTGTCCTTGTGCCATGTCATGGGTTGTGCCAGACATGTTTTCTTGCTGTGGAGACACCACTATGATGTGCAGCAAGAGAACCTCTGTATTATTTTGGAAACTTTGAACACAGCCCCCACCTCCCACCTTGTAAGGTAAGCATATGACACAGAAAAGTGTTTGTTTAAAGTGGATGCACTGTGCCCCTTCTTCCTGAGCACAGACATGAAGCCCCCTCCTGTGTCTGCAAGAGAAGTGGGGTCTTATGCCCATGACTCCTGGCCCCATGCATATGTTGGCATCTCACAGGGTCAAGACTTCGGGACCCTCCTGGGTCAGTGGACAGCAAGATGAGGCACAAGGGGGTAAAGCCCCTCCCACTGTAGAGGAAGACCAGGTTCATGACCACCTGAGGAACCTGAACATATATAAGTCTGCGTGACCTGATGAGGTGTATCCCAGAGCCCTCAGGGAATTGGCTGATGTGGTTGCCAGGCCACTCTCCATCATATATGAAAAGTCATGGTGGTCAGGGGAAGTCCCTGGTGACTGGAAGAAGGGCAATGTGCCCATTTTTAAAAAGAGTAAAAAGGATGACCTGAGGAACTACCAACCTGTCAGCCTCACCTCTGTGCCTGGGAAGATGATGAAACAGATCCTCCTAGAAGCTCTGCTAAGGCACATGGAGGACAGGGAGATGATTCAAGACAGTCAGTATGGCTTCACCAGGCAAATCCTGCCTGACCAATCTAGTGGCTTTCTATGATGGGGCGACCACATCAGTGGATACAGGAAAAGCAATGGATGTAATGTATCTGGACTTCTGTAAAGCCTTTGACAGTCCCCCACAACATCCTTCTCTTTAAACTGGAGAGATATGGATTTGATGAGTGGACTGTTCAGTGGATAAGGAATTGGTTGGCTGTTTCTATTCAGAGAGCAGTCGTCAATGGCTCGATGTCCAGATGGAGATCTGTGACAAGTGGTGTCCCTCAGGGGTCCATATTGGGACCGGTATTACTTAATATGTTCATCAGTGACACTGAAGGTGAGGTTGAGTGCACCCTCAGCAAGTTTGCAGATGACACGAAGCTGACTGGTGCAGTTGACATGCCAGAAGAATGGGATGTCATACAGAGGGACCTGGACAAGCTGGAGAAGCGGGCCTAGGTGAACCTCATGAGGTTCAACAACGCCAAGTGCAAGGTCCTACACCCGGGTTGGGGCAATCCTCATCATCAATACAGGCTGGGAGATGATGTGATGGAGAGCAGCCCTGCAGAGAAGGACTTGGGGGTGCCGGTGGATGAGAAGCTCGATACGAGCCAACAACGCGTGTTTGCAGCCCAGAAGACCAGCCGTAGCCTGCTGCATCAAAAGGAGCGTGGCCAGCAGGTCAAGGGAGGTAATTAAGCTCCTCTGCTCTCTTGAGACTCCCACCTGGAGTTACTGTGTCCAGTTCTGGAGTCCCCAACAGAAGAAGGACATGGAATTGTTGGAACAGGTCCAGAGGAGGATCATGAAGATAACTAGAGGGCTGGAGCACCTCTCCTAGGAAGACAGGCTGAGAGTGTTGGGGTTGTTCAGCCTGGGGAAGAGAAGGCTCTGGGGAGATATTATAGTGGCCTTCCAGTACCTGAAGTGGGCCTACAAAAAGCTGAGGGTGGACTTTTTAGAAGGGCATATAGTGATAGGATGAGGGGGGAATGGTTTTAAATTGGAAGAGGGTAGTTTTAGATTGGATATTGGGAAGAAATTCTTCACTATGAGGGCAGTGAGGCCCTGGCACAGGCTGCCCAGAGAAGCTGTGGCTCCCCCCTCCCTGGCAGTGTTCAAGGCCAGGCTGGATCGGGCTTTGGGCAGCCTGGTCTAGGGAGAGGTGTCCCTGCCCATGGCAGGGGGGTGGGACTTGATGTCCTTTAAGGTCTTTTCCAACCCAAACCATTCTATGATTCTGTGATTCATGACTTGTTCAACAATACCTGTTCACTCAGACAGAAGTGGTAAATTAGATGAGCAGTGTTTAGCAGTGGGTACAAATTTGTTATATTACAGTTTATTAACAAAAGCAGGATTTGAGGCACTTCAGTGGTTGTACAGCAATTTAAATTCCATTTATCATGGGTTTTGATTAACTGTGATGCCTTGGTGTGACTTCTGCGGTGGGCTTGTAAGTCATTCCATTTCTGCTCTTTTAAAGTAGCCTAGTTTTTATCAGTCATCGTCTGTACCTTTTCACTTGATTTTTGGTCTTGAGTTTTGAAAATGTAATGTGCTAAACTAAATCTTTTTTGCATAAAGGCAGCATTACTTTATCCAGAGCAATTCTGACCAGCTGATCCTATTCCTCCACACACTGACCAGCGTAAGGAAACATTTTCCCAATGTGCATCTGTTCCTGGAAGCCTCATTAACTAGTTTGTTGTAACACTCCAACACTGGCACATTGTGATCCCTCTGTCACCATCTGATTTCTTGATTATTTTATTTCCTGTCTGCTCTCTTCTGCCTGTTGCTGAAAGTTCCTTACCACTTCTCTTGGTGATTTCACTGCCGCTTTCCCAGACAGAGATGTGGAATGCCAAGAATACCAGTGGAGCTATAGTAACTTTTGATGCTGTACTTGGAATGCATTACCACTCCACAAATACCGCATTATGATGGGGAAACGCTCTACACCTCCTTATCTTCCCTCTGAGCAGCACATGGTGGACCTTATGTGCTTTTGCCATGACTTGTTTCCTCCCCCAGCATCTGTGAAATTTCGTTATGGTCTGCAAAGCGTTGGTTGCAGTTGATTCACCCAAAAGAGAACAACATCTTGCAGAAAGCCCTTTATTGGTTTTGCTCTCTGTTATCCTGGGGCTGTGCTGGAACGCAGAGCCATGCCTACGCATGTATTTCTAGATCCACTTTCTGTAATGGCACAATGGAGAGCTAACAGCGCTGGCAGGAGGACACCGATGACTGTGGAGGCCATTCTTTGGGACTTCAATACTTCTTTTCATTCTGCACTCAATAACAAGTGAAGCCTTTCCAGCTTTGCCAAGATGTCTGGTTTTTAAAATAAAGCAACTGGCATTTTATCAGGGTGCCGAGGGACCCGTCTCATCAAAGTTTCTTCTCTTCTGCTGTTGAGATTAGGGTTGATTTTTACTTGGCTTTTTTTTTCTGTTCTTTCCTTCCACCCTCCCTGGTGCAGATGCTTCGGAACTGGTTGAAGAGCTGGAGGTCAAAGTTGATGGCCCACCCCCCAGGCATTTGCCTTATGCACCAGTTACGGAGCATTCATACATTTTGGTTCTCCCAAAAACATCCCAAGTGAAGCATCTTTCACAAAGTTTGCGAAAAGTCACTTACTTGGAAACAGGCTGCACAACAGTTGTGGGGAGGGCTAGTGCAAAAGCTCTGGCAAGTTTCCACCTTTCCTCCTCTGCCAAGCAAAGGCAGACCATTGTGGTGCCTCCCCCTTGATTAAGTAGGATGAGTAGGCTGCAATGAGTAACCAGACATAACTTCACTTGTGCTAGAGGTTTCTCAGTGTTACTCTTCTGGAAAATAGTTACACATTTTTCTATGTGGCTTAACTGCAGACCACGCCAGTTTAAAGCAGTCCAGTTAAGCCAGGTGTCTGGATTGAAGGGGGAAAAAAAAGGGTCCTGTGACTTCACTTTCCTACTGTTTACATGTTTCAACCTGAACGCTTTCCACAGCATCAGCTGCTAATTTAAAGACCTGCAGGATGCTCCTGTTTCAGGCTGGCCAGTGAAAATGCTTTGTAGTCATTTATCAGGAGCTAGCAGGCTTGGGCAGGGGGGGATATAAAGTTCCATGTAAGCAGTTCTCTGAAATAGCCACACAGACTGCCACAAGCTTCCACAAAGAGATATAAAGGCCAGTGTGGTTTTTTAATTTTATTTTTTTTTTTTAGCACTGATATGCTGATCTCTCTTCTGTGGTTTGTGCATATTTTGCCACAGGGAAAGAAAGCTTTAGAAATGGTTGAGTAGCACATTTGTGTTTAAGAAGTTATAACAATGGGGCAAAAAGATCTTGGAGCTTGTTACTGAATAGTTGTGATATGATCTATGAAGACTGAGCAGATTAGGTGAACCTGGAAGAAGAAAACTTGAGAAATCATGGGAAAAAAAAACCTAGGTCAGATTAAAAAAAACCTGTTCCGCAGAAAGCTCCAGCATAGTGATGAGTTTTTCCTTTTTGGAAATTGAAACATCCAAGCTTTCCTTCAACTGGAATTTTATGGAATTTAGGTTGAGCAGCATTAAAGTCCTTGTTTCCAGATGTTTGTGGCTGAATACAGCCAACTGACTGTGTTTTGAAGAGGTGCCGAACCTCAGTGTACCTGGAATGTTATGTCAGTCCTATAAAAAGGATTGAAAATCCCTCTCCGTTACCAGCTACAGATTGCTTAATACCCTGGCTAGGAATTCAAAAAAATTTTTTTAAAAAGTTTGGAAGCTCCACAAACAGGGATTCAGCTCTGTTCAGATCCAAATAGCACCTCAGTGATAACACATAGATATCGGAAACCTGAATTTTAGCAGCCAAAGGTGTCCTGAAAGGTTGGGAAGTATGGAAGTCTTGCACAGGAGATTTCAGTTAGTTGGGAAAGTTTACAAGAACAAGTACTTGCACACATTTTCCATTGCTTTGTTTACAGCAAAGATAGGAATTGTTTCTGAAGAGTGATTATAGCAGTATGCCCTAGTGTTTGTTCATTTTGGGGAAGGCTGTGTTTCTAAGGTTTGGCTTAAAAATTATGACAGCTCTTATTTTATCTGTATGACTTTAACTTGTTTCTTCAGTGGATTTGCTTTGGCATACAACTCTGTCTCTTTTAATACTGAGCGTCTGGGTAGTCAGGAAAAACAAAGCAGCAGGTCAGGTTGAGGAGACTTTTAAAAATAGTTTTTCCCTGAAGAGACAGCTAAATATGAGCCTTTCAAATTATAAACTCGGGACACAACTCCTTCTTTTGTGAGGTAGATGCACATAACACACCCTTCTTGCAGAAGAACGGATCTCTAGCCATCGTGTCTCAGCTGGGGAGGCACATTTTAGAATCACCTTGGTTTCCTCTCGTGCCTTTATCATGAATAGGAGATTATATTTGTTCTGTTTTGAATTACCCAAAATAGTGAAAATATGCAGTGGTGTAAGTGAAAGCTGTTTTGCTTACAATAGCCTCATTCTTTTACCCTCAACACCACACCAAAAAAAACCCCCTTAAAAACCACAGCATAAAAATGTTGTAGTCAGACCTAAAAAGAGTTAAGGAGGGAAGAAAGAAAGAAAAAAAACCCAACAAACCAAATAAGCCCTACAGAAATGTCAGCGGAGGAGTAATTCTGCTGTCAGGCTATCCATCAGGTTTCCCACAGACGTAAGTCTTTCCCAACCCAAGAGAAGATATTTTCAGGGTTTAATCACATGCTGCTTTCGGACAATTCCTGTTCCCTATTAAGTCACTTAATTTTCTGTTCACAGAAATGGTCCTGGCAGTACCCTTCAGTCTATACAGAGAGAGAGAGAGAGAGAGAGAGAGAGACAGGGCATGCTTTCCACAATTTAGTGGTACCTGTTTACGTTGCAAAGGACAGGGATGGCTGGTGCTTGCTCTGTTTTCCCATTGTGTTTCCCCCCCCCCCGTGCATTTTGCTGTGGGAATGCATACTCTTTGTCCTGCTTTCCACTTTTGGAGAGGAGCTGGGAGAGGGTGTAGCAGAGAAGGAAGATGGGGAAGGCATGTGGATGAATTCTCAGGTCTCCTGGGGCACGGCTGGGTGTTTTGTCTGGAGGGATGAAATAAATCCTGCAGGATGAAGTGGTGTAGGAAACACCTCTGAGGTTGTCCTGCCCATCTAAAGGAGAGGCGTCAAAGTTTTCAGGCTACTGAACCGAAGCCCTTTCCTTGTGAACAGGGAGGCCTTTACGATGTGTGATCGACGCCGTCTCTATCCCAGGCATCATATCTGTGCTTGTATTTCATTATGAAATAATTTTCTAGTCCTTTGCTCTCTTTTCATTCCAACAAGAGGGCTTTGGATATAAACAGAAAACAAAACATCCGGCAGCTGAACAGGAGGGAAAAACAGCATTTCTGTGATACATTAATAGTTGCCTCGCTCTTTTAATTTCTCATTTATTTCCTTGGCAAGAATTCTTACGTGCTCAAGTCCAAAATGGTTTTTCTTTGCAAAATACTCTGGCTGTATGCAGTGTTATTAGATAAGGAGATGGAAACCTTTTTCTTAGTCTTCTACATGAAAAGTAAGGACGCTATATATTTCATTATCTTTTTCAAAGCCACATAATGGTTGTGTCAAAGTTGTGTGCCAGACATCTGAATGATGTTCTGAAATACCAAGCTATTTATATATTCAATAAATAGCCTTATTTGTGTATTACCAAACCCAGAAGATTTAGTTTGCTTCTCAGTTTAAAAATCCATTTAGGGTTTTGCATATTCCCTATCCCGCTGTCTGAATTCTCCAGGTTGTGGCTTCCATCATTGAAAAAAGCCCACCTGGTTAACTAGTGGGTACATAATAACTTTCTTTTAAAATCCACCTAATGTTGTCTTTGGATCAACTTTTTCCAAAATCTGAAATACTGTTTGGACAGGTGTGGATGGCTGTAGCTTAGTGAAAATAAAGAACAGTGTAAAAAGTTCTCCAGTTCATTTGATACTGTGTTAGTAGGAAATACAGAATGCCTACCTTTTTTTTTTTTTAAGATACAATTCCTATTGTATACAAATAGATCAATACTAATCCTGAAAATTTCTCATGCCATATTCCATGTCTCTTGTTTGGCAATGTGCCCTTTTTTTTTTCTTTTTTTCTATTTAAATATGCAGTAAAGCTTTGTACTCAGTTGCCAATTTTCCACATTCAGAAAAGGGACATTACAGTCCTCTAGTTGCTTTCAAGTTACCTTATCAAATTTTTGGAAGACACAAGCAAACAGCTCTTGAGCAGTGCTCTACGTTGAAGCAGAGGGCGAGGTTTTTGGGGTGTGCTGTGTAGCCTGCATGGCTGCAGTCAGCTGAGGGGCTATCTGTCTGTGCTGGGCAGCACGAGCAGTGCCAGGATGTGTCTCCTATGCCAGTGTTTACCTGAAGGTAGGAACAGCCTTTCAGCTGATCTTTCCAAATTTCCACCCTGTGCGTTATGTTAGGAGGTGCAAACTTCATCCTGGTATGTGTGTAGATCCGCTCCAGGTTTCTGAGGAGAGGTGGCTGCTCTTTAAAGCAATAGGAAAGTAAAGGGCAGAATAACGAGTCAGGCATGCCGCCACATGTCCCCAAGGAGTGCTCCAAGTGCTGGTAGAGTAAAGACTAGGGCTCTCTTTTAACCACATCTCTTTGGCCCATTGTCTCTTGGCACTGTAATCGGAGCTGTAGAGTGATTTAGGATAACTGTAGGGTGGGGAGAACAATCATTTCAGAAGGGGGGGGTGTGAAAACAATCTAGCAGTTGCCTTTCCTAGAGTACTGTAAACGGGACTGATTTTTAAATCTAGGTGATTGAAATCTCTAGGCAATAAGCTTTGATTTAAATCTTTCCTTATAATTCAGCTTCCTCCTCCTCTGTTTTCGTTAGTTTACATAAACTAATGCTGTTGTGGTTGTGGTACGATAACTTCAAGTTTTTCTTCAGCGATTGTAAACTGAAATTCAGATGTAAACTGGTATCTTGTGTAATGTAAACTACCTGTTTTTTAAGTAGTCTTCTTCAGTCGCCCACTTCCCTCTCCACCGGTAATGTCTTTTGGCAGCCACTGCTGCGCAGGGTCACTTGGCTTCTTCTCAAGCAAAACTGTAAACCTGCACCTGCCCTTCTGCTTTGAATGGCTTTGAATAGGGTGTTGGAGAGCTGGGTTGTTTATCCTCTCTCAAGGAGAAAATGCTGTTGCCATAGCATGTAGCATGATGTTTCCAGCTGTTTTCAGGCTTTTTTATAAATATGTCCCCAGAGGATTTTCTGCTGCCAAAGGGGGAAAGTTGAGGAAAAATCTTTCCCCTCTACCCCCTCTTCCCCCTGCCAGTTTTAAGAGTGTTTCTCTTTGAAGCATAACAAAATAATGAGAGGGCTAAACATCTCCCAGAGTATTGCTTTTCAGTAGTTGGGGAGGACAGGCAGGGTTGTCTGTGTGGGGCAAGCTGGACGGAGTGAGTGCTGACCACTGTGACCAGTGCTTGGAGCAAGCAGTGCTGCTGAAGATAAGATGGCTTCTTCAATTTAAGGTAGTGTATCATCTGTCATGAACAAAGGAAGCAGCAGAGAACACAAGCTGAAGCCTGCCTTTCATTGTGTTTTAGGAAGACGTACGACTTTTACAGAAGGGAAGGTGCTATGGTTGTTCACCAAAGGGCTGTTTTGTGACTGTTCCTCCCCACTTTTTCCACTGTGTGCTTTCCCCTCCCACCCCAGTAGTAACCACGCTGCTCAACAAGACCTGAGGCAGCAACACAGTGGCCACGACTCATCATTTTTCCTGTTTTTTCTTAGTTTTTTTTAGGATCCTGGACGATATCCATTCACCTACCAGATCATTACCACCCAGCAGCCTGAAGTCAACACTACAAGCTTGACTGGCTCGACACCAAAGGAAAATACATCGTGTACACTACCCTATCTGGACACCAAGTTGATCACTGAAAACACAAGCACAATGTTTCTTATCCTGTCTGGATGCTTAATCATAAAAAACAGAACGAGAGAGAGAGCACTTCGCTCCTTTCCTGCCAGGCAAACCCTACTCATTCCACTCTTGATACTGATAGTGTGCAAAATATATTTTCCTTCTTCCAGTTCATGTCCACAGACGGAGGCTCTGCAAGCAGTCAGGGGTTTCTCTTCAGTAACTCCTGGGAGTTACCGAATGCCTTCTTTGCTTCAGTCTTTACTGCTAAGGCCAGCCCTCAGGAATCCCAGACCTTGGAGGTAGGGGAGGAAGTCTAGAGAAAGGAAGACCTTCTCTTGGTTACAGAGGTGTTGTGGTTTTGTGTCCCAAGGTTCTGGTGGAGGAGGGGTGGGGCTGCAGGTGTGGCTTCTGCAGGAAGCAGCCTGGGCGTGACAGAGCAAACACCAGCTGACTAAAAGCCGAACCCACCACTGACCAAGGCCGAGCCCATCAGCGATGAAGAGCTGAAGCCCTGTGGGAAAGGACTCACATTGAAGAAGTTTGTGGAGGACTGTCTCCCATGGGTGAGACCCCACAGTGCAGCAGGGGAAGAGCATGAGGAATGCCCCTCCTGCTAAGAACGAAAAAAATCTCATGAGGAACTTACAGAAACCCCATTCCCTGCCTCCCCCTGTGACACCTGGTGGGGAGGATGGGAGCAAAATCATGACTAAAGTGAAGGCTGCTAAGAAGGGGGGGTGGGGAGAGAAGTTTAAGGATCTGGTTGCACTTCTCATCCGGCTGTGGTGTCACTGGGTGTGCAGTGCAGTGTCATAAATTAGAGAGGGTTTTTTCCTTTATTCTGTGTTGAGTCTGTTTTGCCCGTGACACTAATTGTGGAATGATCTCTCCCTGTCCTTATCTCGACTCCTAAGCTTCTCGATATATATTTTCTCCCCTGTCCAGCTGAAAAGGGGAGTGAGAGAGCAACTTTGATGGGCACCTGGCCTCCAGCCAGGGTCAAACCAACACAGGAGGATAGGGTAGAGAACATTTAGGCAAATTTTGACATCCATAAATCCATGGACCCTCATGGGTTGCATCCATAAGTGCACAAGTTGCTGCCAGCTGTTACTACTATGTCAGTCTCTATCACCTTTGAAAGATCATGGAGAACAGGACGTAGAGGTGCTTGAGGACTGGAGGAAAGCCAGTATTAATGCCCTTCAAAAAGGACAAGAAAACTAACCCCAGCAACTACAGCTAGGCCAGTCAGCCTCATCTCCAGTTCTGGGAAGGCAATGGAACAGCTCATTTTCAGGTCATCTCTAAGCATGTGAAGAGAAATAAATTTACCGAGGGTGGTCAACATGGATTCACCAAGGGGAAATCATGCCCAATCTGATAGCCTTCCATGACATCATGACTACCTGGGTGGATGAGGTAGTAGATGTTGTCTGCCTTGATGTCAGTAAGGCTTTTGATACTGTCTCCTGTAACACCCTCACAGTTAAGCTTAGGCAGTGTGAGTTGGGTGAGTGGACAGTGAGGTGGCTTGAGAACAGTCTGAATGGCAGGGCCTGGAGGGTTGTAATAAACAGCAGAGCGTCTAGTGGGAGGCCTGCAGCCAGTGGTGGTGCCCCAGCTGTCAGTAATGGGTCCAATCTTATTCAACATATTCATTGACAATGTGGATGAGAGGTCAGAGTGTACCCTCCGCAAGTTTGCTGACGATACAAAACTCGGAGGAGTGGCCAAAACACCAGAAGGCTGCACTGCCATTCAGCAAGGCCTGGACAGGCTACAGAGTTGGGTTGAGAGAAACCTAATGAAGTACAACAGGGGCAAGTGTAGGGTCATAGAATCATAGAGCCACCTAGTTTGGAAGAGACCCTTCAGCTCGAGTCCAACCACAGCCTAACCCTGACTAGCCCAGCTCTAGATCATGTCCTTACTGACTTCATTTACACGTCTTTTAAATACGTCCAGGGATTGTGACTCCACCACCTCCTTGGGCAGCCTGTTCCAATGCCTGACAACCCTTTCAGTAAAGAAATTCTTCCTGATATCTAACCTAAATCTCCCCTGGTGCAATGTTAAGCCATTCCCTCTTGTCCTGATCCCCTGAGAGGAGATCTCATAAATGCTTTGAAACATCTAAAGGGTGGATGTCAAGAGTATAGGGCTAGACTCTCTAGTGGTGCCCAGTGACAGGACAAGAGGCAACAGGCACAAACTGGAACATGGGAAATTCCGTCTGAATATTAGAAAAAACTTCTTCGCTGTGAGGGTGACAGAGCACTGGCACAGGCTTCCTGGAGAGGCTGTTGAGTCTCATTCTCTGTACATACTCAAAACCCGCCTGGATACAACCCCGTGCACCCTGCTGTAGGTGATCCTGCTTTAGCAGGGAGTTGTCTAGCTGATCTCCAGAGGTCCCTTCCAACCCCAAACCAGCTGTGATTCCAGTGCCTAATTGTTCTTGAAGTAAAGGGGGATTTAACTTTTACCCACATCAGTGCCTGCAGTTTCACTTGCAGCAGCTCTGCGTTCATTGCCCTTCTGCTGGCGTCTGGTTTTCCTTCCCTCATCCAGCTGATCTCACTCCTTTTTCTCAGTGAATGTGTGAGGCTGCCAATGACCGTGTTGATGAACTCTCTCTGGAGAGACCTGCTGGACTCAAACCATACCAAATCTGCCAAAATTATTGGGGAAGATTGATAAGGCTCAATTAACTGTGTTAATACCCTAGCCTAGCCCCTTCTTATCTGTCAAAATGCCTGGACTAGGTTTGTGGATAGTTGTCACGGTCATCTCTTGCACGTTCAGAAGAGTGTCCCAGCTTCATCCTTTTTTATTGTGTCTTTTTAACACAAAGGGCTCTGCTGGCCCAAAGCCATTAGTCCATACTTGGCCTTGCTGTGTGGGGTGTTACACCCTGGGCTAACTGTCACGCATCACTGCTGTGAATTTAATGGAATCGATGGAGAATTTGAGAGAGGCAGAATTTGCTGCTTTGTCATGTTTTCAGTAGCAGAAAAAGATACTGCACTGCTCTTATGAGCTGGGACCTAACTCTGCTCCTGCTCCAGGTAGGATTGGCATCCCTCTTCCCCCACCATCACCCCTGGCTACTCCTTGGCGCTTGCCCAAGCCTGCTGATCTGGCTGTTCCCAGGCTCAGTGCTCCCGCTGCCTGTCCCTGGTGCTTGCTGTGCCACAGCAGGCAGCTCCTGAGAGCAGAGCACTCCAGGCCATCGCCTTGCAGCAGCTCATCCTGCTCAACCGGGTTCCCTGCCCACTTTGCAGGGTGAAGGTTGCTAAAAACAAGCCTACTTTTGGGAGTATGGACTTCGTGGCCCATTTTGCTGACAGAATAGACAGTTGGGAGGACTGCAGGAGGTCCTCTGGTGATTTTTGTTCTGATGAGTCCTAATGTTTAAGGTGTTTCTTGGTATTCCTTCTGTCTGAGTATTTGTCATCCTATTGAGATCACTACCAGCATCCTCTTGTCTTTTGGGTTCAATTAGCATTTGTTTGTGCATCTGAAATAGTCTATCTTATTAAGTGTGTAGCATCTTGGATTGTACTTTTTATGTCATGTGTTTACAAACTGTCAATCTAAAAAATCAACAGAGAAGGTTTAGCAGATGCAAGATGTATGACTTAAGTGTTCAGAACCAGTATTTTGTTGTTCCAGAGCGGTGGCCTCTGGCAAAAAAGTTTTGTGTGAATGTTTATGTCTACGTGTATTACTGGGGGCATCAAGGGTGACATTTGCTGTTGCTGTTGCAGTCACAGTACAAAGTACTTATTTATATATTTCACTTTTTCTAATTTTTTTTTTAAAGTCCAGCCAAAAACACCAACTGGTCTCCCTTTTTTTTTTTTCCTTTTACCAGAAACACTTCACTGCAAGTTGGCCTTTTCAGTAGTTTTGATTAACACTTTGCTTATTTTCTGTACAGGAAGTGTGACTCAGAGTTTTTTTAACATGTTTTGGTTTTGGGGTTTATCTTTTTTTAAAATAAGTAAAACAACTCTTGAGATAAATTTGCAGAAGTATTTTTGATACAGCAGCTCTTCAGATTTGAAAATTAATTCAGTCAATCAAAAAAAAAGTCTGGCTTATATTTTTAGAGGTATTGTGTGTGTGTCATGTTCACTGCTTAATTAATCTTACCTGAAGTTACATGCTCTACCGATGGGTTGACTGTTCTGTTTTCTGTATTTTCTTTTGCTGAAAAGAAACCAAATAAAGCAACTTTGAAGATAAGGCTGCATGATTCCCTTCATTTCTAGCACACTGCTTGTGAGCTTTTATAAATGGATGAGAGAAACATCACACATGAGCTCTACGTGTATGAATAGTTCCTTTGGGAAAGGCAGTAGTGACCTGGTGTATCCTTTAAGACTTTTGACCTTTGGAGGTGAATTGTCAAACCACAATAATTTTTGTTTGTTGTGGCATCAGCTGGAACTTTTCTTCATAAAGATGTGTGTGGTAGTTTGGCCCTGGCTGGAGGCCAGATGCCCACCAAAGTCGATCTATCACTTGCCTTTTCACTGACCTTGGTGCCTTACATCATCTCACTACCTTCTCTGGTGGCAAAATGCATCGGCTTGTGTTTTTTTCCTCCTAAATGTGATTCCCAGAGGTGCTGTGACCGTCACTGATGGGCTCGGCCCTGGTCAGCAACGACTCCGGCCTTGGGCCGGCTGGTGTTTGCTCTCTGGGGCCTGCAGAGAGCTTCTGGCTGCTGCTTGTAGAAGCCACCCCGGCAGCCCCCCCTTCTCCATCAGAACCCAGACACCCAAAACTACAACAATGTGGTAGTGAAAAACTTGGATCTAGTTAAAAAGATAGGTCAAGGCTGCTAATTCTCACAAGGAGCTGAGTGTTGTGGGATGATGTCTTGCAGTATCAGTGGATGGCAGCAGTTTATGATTTCTGGAGGTTTTGAGATTGTAACATAAACTCCCACTCTTGATTTTTTTGCCAGGGAAACAAATGTTTGCCACTGATGGTTTCTAAAGAACTTCATCCTAGATGCTGGCCAGCTGCACAAGTCTCGTTGCTGATGTACCTCACCCTGAGTGAAGGGAGTTAGTAGTTTCTTCTGGAAATTTACTGTTCTGAGATCAGAACGGTTACTTGTCTGTGCACAAAGGGAAGGCAGCACTGCTCTGAGCACAGTGCAGGGCAAGATGCAGTTTTCCTGGGCAGAAGAGTTATTTTTACTTTCCAGATTGCACAAAAGAAGAAGGGTTGCTTGCCATGGCCCAGGAACTTCTGGCAGACCTAGGTCAAGCGTTACTTGAGGTGAGTTCTGCTGGCAGAGCCAGGCAGGAAGCAAAAAGTGAGGGTTGGGGCTGCTGAGGCTGAGGTACCAGGATCTTCTGAGTTTAGAGAAACTAGATTGGCTACCCTGAACTTCACAAAAGGGAAACAACTGCAGAATAGCAGGTTTCCTAAGTGTCCTGGTGCTGACCAGGCCAGAGTTACCTCCCCAGGCAGCCAGCCCAGGTGAGCTGAGTTAGCCCAGGTTGTTTCTCACACCACCTGGCATCACTCCCCCATAAAAGGGGCTGGTTGGAGAGAGGTGCTCCTGGATGTCTCCAAAAGCAGTCTGAGTGTGTCTGGGGTGCTGGGTCTGTCCTTGCATTGTGCAGTACTCTGTGTTATCACTGGGTGTAAGTGAAGTTTGCCACAGGCTGTTGTTCCACATTCGTGGTGCTTTTGTCAGTAAACTGTCCTTATCCCAACCCATGGAGGTTCTGTCTGTTTCTCCTCCTGGAGTGAGTGATGTGTGGTGCTCAGCCAATGCTTGGAGCTGAGCTACCATGCTAAGGGAAGCCTCAAGGTTGCTGTAAAACCTGTAAAAGGTTGCTTTTTTTGCCTGACTGCTGCCTCCTCAGAAATTGTCAAGATGTTTGCTTTTGGTTTTGAGTCACAGTGAATTGTTCTGTTCCTACAGCTGTATCCTCTCTTTGTGTGATTTTGCCCTTGGTATCCTCAAGGATGCTGTTATTCTTGGTCTGGAATTGTGCTGACACAGGGCAGGAAGGTTAAGAGTCTGCTAGAGATAACAATTTCCATGCAGGGCTGGCTGTATTGATGGAAAGAGACGGTCTTCTTCAAGACCCCAGCAGGCAGGGCTGAGTTTCCAGAAAAGAGGTATTTTGGGGAAGAAGAGGGGGACAGGAAATCACTTCTGATGACAGTATGAGTGTGGCTTTTTAATTTTTGCCTTGGGTGTTTTCTCATTGCCTTGCCATACTGAACCACCCAGCCTGAAGTTGGGCAGCTGCTCTGGCTGCCTCTGAAGAAGTGGCAAATGCATGCTTGGATTTTTTTCCTGTATCCTTTCCTTATCCTTCCCTAATCCATCCGCTTTGCCTCCGCACAACATACTTCTCAGACTTGGAAGCTGGAAATAAGACTTTATGGATGCTTCTGGGCGACTCTTTCCCTGTTGTGTCATGCTGTGTGCCTGCTGACTTCACTCATCTGGCACCCAGTTGATGCCACTAGCCAAAATGCTGTTTGCTTTGAAAGCAGTGCGGCAGCTGCATATCAAGTCTGCTGAGCACCAAGGAAGGAAGTCCACCATAATTTTAGAAGCTAAAAGGATGTATGGGGAGGTTTGCCTGGATTTTTGATTTTTTTCTTAAGATGGGGTGATGTAGAATCAGCACTGGACAAAAACTTTGCATGTTGGTAATCAGTATTTATCACCCAAAAAGAACAAAAGAGCTTTCAATTTAAAGTTAAGGCACTTAAATGTGTTTTTCTGAGACCATGTGCAGTGAGCAAAACTCACTTTCTATATTTAGCTATCGCTTGGCGCCTCCTCTCCGGGACCCTATGTCATTTTGCATTCTGCATAGGGTGTTTATGTTTCTGTGACCCTGATCTGGAGACCTCAACTGCTTTCTGCAGGTCTCTTGGTATAGTCAGCCACCTGATGGTGCACTGATCATTTTGTGTGCCAGAAAAAAACTTGCTTCATGGTGTTTCCAGTAGGTCCAAAAGCTCACCAGCACTGGTGCTGGAGTGGTGAGTGTGCCTTCTGATGCTCAGCAACATTTTTATCTTTAAAAAAAAAAAAAAAAATAAATCTGCTTGGGTAGAGTCTGAGGCAGGAGGCCTGCCCTGTTGTAGTAGGAAAACGTGTGGGTAGCAAGATTTGTAGTTAGCACCCCAATTGCTGAAGCCCTCGTGCTGAAGCAAGAAAGGCAATCTGCAGCTTCCTTGTGCTGAAAGGATCCCTATCTTCCCCAGGGACCGAGGGCCCTTCTGCCATGGGAGATGCAGGGATTGTTCAAAGGAGATGGGAATGATGGGAGCTCGGTGCTTTGAGTCACTCTACCTGTGAGACAGGGAAACATACCTGCCTGGATGGACAGAACATAGCAGCAAAGTAAAGGATTGCCCTGGCCTCAGGAATCTGAGTGTCCTCAAGGACACAGAGGAGATGGATTTCCTTACTAGCTGCAGCCTAATATATCACTTCTGGGAAAGAGTGTAGCTGAGTGCAGGAGGCTGACAAGAGGAAGCAGGGTGTTCCCTTCTGCTTAATTGAAACAGGGTTTAAGCAATTTGCTCCTTGGCAGATGAAGCATCTGCCAGATCACCTGTTTTGGCAGTGGTAGGTTAACCAACTATTAGGTAACGTATTTCAGTAAGGATATGTACTGTGACTGATTTATCTTTGATTTCACCTACTAAAGTGTTTCTCGTTTCAGCTCCTTTCTTCTTGATTATGTTCTTCCCTGTTCAGACTTCCCAGACCCCTTGTTGCTCTGTCCTGGACAAGTCCCTTCCTGGTCACTCTTTTGTTCTTTGTAAAGGATTCTGCCTGGAGAGTGCTATTTTCTTGCTTATCCAGACATGCTTTCTATCTGACCACTCCCTTTCCTTCTCTGATATCGGAAAGTTCACAGTGGTTGTTCTGTCATTTGAAGGTGTTTATTATCTCCCTGGGTCATAGTAACTACAAGGTGAAAGTAGCTCTGGTGAAAGCTTGTCCTTGTTGCCAAAGCAGAAAGCAGCCGCTCTAGAAAAGGTAAATAGCCTGGACACCACTAGACAGATCTGGGAAAAAATGGAGGTGACTGCCTTGTCTGCAGGAGCTCCACAGACCCCAGATCCTGGGCACACCCTGTCTGGACCTCATGTGGAGCCCACTGATGTCTCCTCCCTTGCTGGGCTGCATGATTGCCCTGTGAAGATGCACAGAAAAAGAGAATGTATAACCGTGGACCTGACTGAAGAAGTGTGATGGGTGTTTCACTGTGGGGAAGAAAGGAAGCATACTCTCACTACTGTTGCACTAGTGTTGATTTATATTAAGCAGGTAGGGATTTCAGCTACCTGATGTTTATGTAGGGGTGATAAGTATTGGCACTGTTCTGCCTCCTTTATCATGGCATAACCTGAGATAAACAATCAAAAAGTAACTATGAAATCTGCTTTTTAAGGCTTGTTTCCTTGCTTGACCAACCAGCCTGGGAGTGAGCACTCCATGGTGATGAGAGCAGGACTAGGAAAGTGCATGAGGCTTTGATGATTCTCTTGGACAGCATGAAAGGCATAGTGATTGATGGGAAAGGGAAGTCTTGGGGCTAAGAGGAATCTGGCCTGTCTCCTTGCTGGCCCTGAGTGTCCAGGCAGAAACCTGCATAAGAGTGGTTATCCTGGGAGGGAGAGATGAGAGAGCTTCTATGTCCTGCTCTAACTCCAAATCACATGTCTGGTGTCAAGTAGCTGCTTATGCAAGGTCACCTGTGTTTTCCTCTTGTCCTGACTGCCATTGGAACCTGAATGTGTAGCCCAAAGGACTGTCTGGTGGCCACCTTGCTGCCACAGAGGGCACTCTGTCTTCCAGCCCAGTGTCCTCCTTTTGTGTTCCTAGTTCTTCCTTAAATTTCTATGTTTCTCTACTGATGGGGAGATGTAAGAAGAGAGATATGAAACATTTTCCAGTCTGTGTGGAAGAATGGGGTTGGGATTCAGAGTTAAGCAAAGGTAAATCTATTCTGATTGATCTGGAGCAATGATAGGGTTGCAAATGAACTATTCAGGAATATTTTTGCACTGAGCTGTTTCCTGAAGTTTGAGATTTTAATTTCAGGACATTTAGGGGGTTTGTTGCAGTGTTATCATTGATAGGGTATGAGCGCTGTTGGCCAGCTTTCTTCTGTGGTTAACAGCTCCTCTCTCCCCTTCCTCCATCACTCCCACCTCAGTGAAGTCCTTCCTCATTTGTAGTTGAGAATTTTACCTTCTAAACCGATTAGGGCAGCAGAGAGACTAAATCTTATTGCAGCTTGCAGTGTTAACCATAACCTGAGATCCTTTTCCCATCTGTTACTCTGTCCATGCTGACTGGTTATGTTTTGGTTTAACTGCCTGGCAGGACTACAGTATTTGAGGAAAGGCAGACCAATCACTTGAGAAACTGGAAAATTTGGATTAGAGAACAGTGGAGAAACTTGGGTTTTTGAGCAGGCTGGACGCCACCTAAGTAAAACTGTGTTTTCACTGAAAGAGCAGAAATCCCAGTGTCAGGGAAGAGTCATGATGCACATTCATAGAGTGCACGAAGGAGGTGGTTGGTGGTCTAGCAAGTGAGAAGTGCTGAGGGATAGCTTTCTGAGTTTTGGTCCTGTTTCCTCTGAACTGGTATGGGAGTTGCAATGGTGTGAAGCCCCACAGCTGACCCACAGGATCAGACTGCAGAAGCTACTCAGCACGGACTTACATAACGCCGGAGGCTGAGGTTTTTGTGGCAGTCTGTTGTGTTTCCTATGAAGTGCTTTTTCAGATTTCAAGGAGGCTTTTTTGGCTTGGTTCATTGTTTTTATTTTTTCTGAGTGAGATCTGGACTTTTGAGTCTTCAGATGCATTTCTGTTAGTGCTGTGAAGGCCAGATTTAGATGAGAAACTTTAATCTGACGTCGTATTTGGGAAAGATAAAACTCCCTGTGATAGGATAAACTTGGTTCCGAGCAGTTGATAGAAAAGGCTCGCTCGATGTGCCTTTCATTTTTTTGGCATGTAAGCAGCACTCCCATTATGGAAAAAGCTCTCTATCTGCACAGTGGTAGAAACCATGTCTCTGCCAACCCACATATTTTTCCTTTCCTGTCTGACAGAGCTTTTCAGCCAGTGTAAAGGACCTAGGGGTAAAATCAGCCCCGGAATAGCAGTATGGGCACCTCAGCATCTAGAAAAGTTGTTGTGATAGTGGGAAAGATGGACCCATTGCCAAAGATTGGATGGTTTTAAGCCTCTAATGATGTAAGCAGTTAACAGGAGTGAATGTGACAAGTTACTAGTTTCTTGGAAACACTCCTCAGGATATTTTCCCCTTGTGTTTACAGTGAGGTTCCTTCTGCAAAGTCTCCCTTCTCAAGCTCTTCTATATCAGCTGCAAGGTTAGTATTTTAATATGAAATGAGATACTCCCAGAAACAGCACAATTATATCTTCTGGTCTTTATGACCTTTGTATAAGCCTGAAAATTTTGAAGGGATAACTGGTAAACAGCAGCCATGAACTTACTTGCTATCAGCCTAATTTGTATTATGTGGATAATATGACTAATTATTCAACACAAGCTATAAATCCTCCGTTGTGGTTTACGCCACTCTTGGGATGATGCAGGCAGACTTAACATCCTGACTTTGTTTGCTTGCACTGCATACAGAATGGCTGTTTTGGTGGTGTGTATATAATCCACTCCGTTACAGCGGGGGCTTGGGCAGCTTTCACTTAGCTACGTGTTTCATGTGCAACAGATTGTATCGGTATGCATTTGTTAACCCTCTGCTGAAATCTTTGCCAGAGGATTGAGCTGTGTTTAGAACTTAACAGGCATTTTTATCACTTCGAGGAAAAAAAATTAGCTTGGGGCTGTTTCTCAAAGAGGAAATGCCCCTGAAACAGGTATTTAGGAGAGGGCGGGGGGGGGGGGGGGGGGGGCAGTCTGTACCGCCCTGTCCCAAAACACTTTACTATGTAAGTAAAATTTAGATGTTTACAAATCCCTCTTCTCTGCTGGCACGAACGTATATGGGATATTCTATTTTTAAATAAAACATTTTTATTCATAGTATCACAGTGTAAATAATTTGAAGTCAATAAACATAATAATACTCCTTACTCCCAGGAGTTTTTCTTCCAAAAATAGAGTAAATATAAATGACTGGGGTTTTTGCCTTTCCCACTGAAATGGTGGACAGTACCTTCAGGGGAATAAATAAAAGTTTTGTGATAGAACTAATTTAAGATTTAATGAGTCTTTAATTTAGTGTTCTGTCATTTTTTTTATTTTGCCTTTATAAATTACTATGAAAATGTTTTATGTTAAGGAATAGATTCTTTGTGAACAATACTAAATAATGTAAAATTACATCTTCTAACTCTGATTTGCATCTCTGATTGAATGTAGGAGGCTATAGTAGAGGGGGGATAAAACAGACCAGTGACTAGGATGTACAACTAACTGAATAAGCTGTACTGAGACTTTATGTAGAGGTTGGGTTATTTTAGTCAATCTTCTTTCTCAGTGGCATTTCCAAACCAGTAACTATTTGGAAATGGAGTTGCCTCAATTTTTCCTCACACAAAGTATGAGAAACTATCTTAAAGGAAGAGCTGAGAACAACCTCCACACTGCTCTGCAGTCTTCAGAGCACTGAGAGGGAGGCGATGGTGGCGCTCGGGCAGAGACCCTGAATCTGTCCTGTGTGACAGGGGTGCCATCGACTCTGGGCTGTGGGACAGAAGAGGAATTACAGTGGGAACTAGTAAGATCTAATGTCTGTGGGTTTGCTGATTCATTTATGTGTTAAACAACCCCAGAAACCAGACCTTGCTAATTCTCATGTTTACAAGATGATCTCTGTTGATATAACTTTAGTTCTAGATATGACTTCAATTCTAGATAACAGGGTCAAATAGAAATATGTGGAAATACAGATGCTAGTTTTCATTCTTGTGGTTTTCTGCCTTGCATTGGATTTTGCACATAACCTTCTAGCAGCTCCTCATCTACTCTTAGCTGCTCATGGTGCTTTCCTTAGGGGATGCAGGTCCTAGGCTCTTCACTGGGACTCTCCTATGTGATAACTTCCAGACTGGAGCTTTCTTTTCTGGAACAGATATAGTTACTTAGAAGAAAAAGAGGACTTCTCCCTCCCAGGTGCTAACTTGAACCAATCACTCCCTTTCTAAAGACACATGCTGCCCAAATTGGAAAAAAAAAATGACCCAAAAAAGGCACATCAGGAATTTCACTTCTCTAAGCAGCCAAGTATTTAGACCTAGTGGAAGACACATCTGAATGGCCTAGGACCATCTTGCAGGAGCCCTGATTAGCAGCTACTGGAGTACAACTACCCCTGTCCTCCACAGCAGCTCTTTGCGTGAGCAGCAAGTCCAGGTTGTCCAGAATATGTTGTTTTCCAGGAGGAAAATGTCTGATTTTGCTACGTATCAGAGAATTTCACTTTTCCTCACAGGTAATGGGGAAATTCTCATTCCACCGATTCTTCTGGGAGGAAAAGATTTGAATGCAGAAGATGCAATACCAAAAGTGCTGTCAGTCTCCCTACAGAAGAGGGAAAAGTGACATAACCCAGACATGTAAACCCAGTGGGTTTAGGCTGGAAAAAAAATCTGTGGGTGTTAATGTAGAGATCTAGCTCTTCTTTTTCATCTTATTTGTGCAATATATGATTGAAGCAGTGTAGTGCCGAAAAGTGCTAACAATGATGCTTCCCTGCCCAAATGTGGAAGAAATACTCTTCTGTCCCGTGAGGGTAGGAATTAAAATTTTTGGCAGAATCCTAATTTTGAGTGTGTTTTCTTTCCGCTCCATCATCTCCAGAGGACGGGCTGCCAGCAGCCCCTCGTTCCTTCCACATCCTGAGAAAGTTCAGACTACTTTCTTCACAGTGTGACTTCTTCCCTTCTCAAAGTCGCACAGGAAGAATGGGGACCCACCAATGTTGATTTAGTGACCCAGCCCAGAGGAGGAGGGTGAGGGCTGAACTCTTTTAGTCATGTAGTGAAGCTCTAAATGGTTAACTCCCATCCTTTGTTTTTCCTAAAGATTTCTGGTGGCTACCACAAGTTTCCTACAAGCAGAGTGGTGCGGAAGGGAGGAGGAGACATGTACACGTGGGAGTGGGTTGGTTGACAAGTTATTTTTGTATTTCATATCCTTCACTGCCTGAATGCATTGGAAAATTGGATGCTCTTCCCCCTGCACCCCTTATGTTTTGTTTGCCCTTTTGGCTGTTCACTTGCCAACATCTTTGTAACCTGTCATGCCCAAAGGTTGTACATAGTGCAATGGAAAAAATGGAACAATGTGCATTTTGACTCCCAGTTGATTGCATCTGTTCTGGCAGTATGGCTGGGATGCTGTAGCCTTTTATGTGCAGATTTCATGCTGGTGTGGCTGTGAATAGAAAGGCTTGCTTTGGGCTAAATAAGGTTGTGGAGTCATGAGAAGGCCTCGTGCCATTTATTTTCAGGCATGGAGTAACATGCTGTGAGGGTGTGGTTAATCCAGTATGTGCCATCAATTTTGTTAAGTTATTGGCCTATTCTTTATAGGAGTATTTTAAAAATTGGATTTTTTTGTTAGTTTAGGGTCTTTTGTGTTTTGGTTGGGATGTTTTTTACAATAAAATGTCACTCCTTAGGTTTTGTGCTCCTGTTCACCAAACCACTTACTCAACTGAAATGCTTGTACACCAACGCATGCAGTATGAGAAACAAACAGGATGAATCAGAAGCACTGATATGTTCCCAGAGCTATGATGTCCTTGGTATTAGTGAGGTGTGGTGGGATGAGCTGGGATGGAGGTCTGTATGCTGTTCAGGAGGGACAGGTGAAGTGGAGTCTTTCTGGACATGTCCAGCTATGAGATGAGCACGTACCTGGTGAAGATCTGGCTGAACAGTAGAGCTCAAAGGGTTAATGGGGGCTACATCTGGCTGGCAACTGGTTTCCAGTGGTGTTCCACAGGGCTCAATTCTAGGGCCAGTTCCGTTTAGTGTACTTGTCAATGACCTGGGTGCAGGAGTTGAATGCACAATTATAAAGTTTGCTCATGATACTAAGCTGTGAGGTGCTGTTGAGGCCTTGCAGAGGGACTTACGTAGGCTGGAGCATTGGGCAGTGGTGAATGGGATGAAATATAATGAGTCCAAATGCTGGATTCTGCACCTGTGATGGAGTAACACTGGCTATAGGTATAAAATAGAGAGGAATGGCTGGAGAGCAGCCCTGCAGAAAGGGATCTGGGGGTGCTTGCCAACAGCAGCTTCATGTGAACCAGCAGTGTGTAATCAAGAGGGAAAATTGCATCCTGAGGTGCATCAAATGCAGCATAACCAGTTGGTCAAAAGAGGGGATTATCCTGCTGTGTTCAGCCTTGGTGCAGCCTCACCTGGACTGCTGTGTGCAGTTTTGGGCCTCACCAATTAAGAAGGGTGTTTGGGTACCTGAATGTGTCTGGATGAGGGTACCAAAGCTGGTGGAAGGGCTGGAAGAAGTGTCCTACAAGAAGCAGCTGAGGACTTCGGCCTTGTCCAGTTTGGAGAGAAGGAGGCTGAGGGGTGACCTCGTTGCTCTCTACAGCTTCCTGAGGACAGGCTATGGAAAGGGAGGTGCTGAGCACTTCTGCCTGGTACCCACTGACAGGATGTGTGGGAATGGTTCAAAGCTGCACCAGGGGACACAAACCGTTCTATGTTGATTAGGGAGCATTTCTTTACCAAGATGGCAGTCAAACACTGGAACAGGCTTCCTAGAGAGGTGGTCGATGCCCCCAGCCTGTCAATGTTTGAGGCATTTGTACAGTGTCCTTAATACATGCTTTTAATTGTGGTCAGACCTGAAGCGGTCAGGCAGTTGGACTAGATTATCACTGTAGGTCCCTTCTGCCTCAACTACTCTGTTCTATGTTACTCTTTTTCTGTATGGGAAATTATTCTGCATCTGTATTTCCAAAGGAGGTCAGCATCTAATTTGGGCAGGGGCATTCAATTCTCCTCCAGTAAAAATGATGGGTTACATAAATATTATTAGGCTGATATTATTAACCTGATACTCCAGGAAAGACTGTCCAATTGATGGATTGCAGGAAACTCCTGAGAAAGTCTGTGTTCAAGTAGGTCCCAAAGGACACAGATCCATGAATTCTGGTGTTTTGTCCAAGTTCCCTACAAGGCTGCACCAGTCTCAAACTGGCAACTGTTTTCCTGTTACTGTGTGTTGCCATTAAATATTTATTTAGATAATATGTAAGCTTACTTATTTTTGCATAGCTGGCAAGCTAGCAGCCTTCAGTTTCCAGGAATCATAATTAGTAAAAAGAGGGACTGGTTTATGTTTGGAGTACCTCATACCCTCTATAGGCTATGCTTGAGGGCAAATAAAGCTGAATATCAATTGGAAAGAGATCTGCCAGTGAGAATGTAAACCCCAATATCTTTGGCTTGCAGCAGGCCAGCAAGAGAATGCCAAGGTTGACTCCAGATTTGTTACTGTCCCTTCCTAATCAGCCACAGCACAGAGAAAGAAGCAGAGGCAGCTCCTTCTCTTGCTGAAAGATGTTATCTTGCTCTGTGAGCTGAGCTACAGAGGAATGTATATCTCAGTGGGAGTGAGAGCATGTTTCACAGAATCACAGAATTATCAAGGTTGGAAAAGACCTAGAAGATCATCCAGTCCAACCATTCACCTATTACTACTAGCTCCCACTAAACCATATCCCTCAATACAACATCCAGTCTTTCCTTGAACACCCCCAGGGTTGGTGACTCCACCACCTCCCTGGGCAGTGCATTCCAGTGCCTGACTACCGTTTCTGAGAAGTAGTGCTTCCTAATGTCGAGCCTGAATCTCCCCTGGCGCAGCTTGCTACCATTCCCTCTAGTTCTGTCACTGCCTACACGGGAGAAGAGGCCGACCCCCAGCTCACCACAACCTCCCTTCAGGAAGTTATAGAGAGCTACAAGGTCTCCCCTAAGCCTCCTCTTCTCCAGGCTGAACAATCCCAGCTTCCTCAGACGCTCCTCGTAAGGCCTGTGTTCCAGACCCCTCACCAGCTTAGTAGCCCTCCTCTGAACGCGTTCCAGAGCCTCAATGTCTTTCCTGTAGTGAGGGGCCCAAAACTGAACACAGTACTCGAGATGCGGCCTCACAAGTGCTGAGTACAGGGGGACAATTACCTCCCTGCTCCTACTAGTAACACTATTTTTGATGCAAGCCAGGATGCCGTTGGCCTTCTTGGCCACCCGCGCACACTGTCGGCTCATGTTCAGCCGTGCATCAATCAGTACCCCCAGGTCCATTTCCTCCACACAGTCCTCCAGCCACTCCGCCCCAAGCCTATAGCGCTGCCTGGGGTTGTTGTGGCCAAAGTGCAGGACTCGGCATTTGCTCTTGTTGAACCTCATGCCATTGGCTTCAGCCCAGCTCTCCAGCCTGTCCAGATCCCTCTGTAGGGCCTCGCTACCCCCAGGCAGATCCACACTCCCAGCCAATTTAGTGTCATCTGCAAACTTACTGAGGGTGGACTCAATGCCCTCATCTAGGTCATCAATAAAGATATTGAAGAGGACAGGCCCCAGCACCGACCCCTGGGGAACACCACTCGTGACCGGTCGCCAGCTGGATTTAACTCCATTTACTACCACTCTCTGAGCCCGGCCCTCCAGCCAGCTCCTTACCCAGCCGAGGGTGTACCCATCCAAGCCACGGGCTGCCAGCTTCTGCAGGAGAATACTGTGGGAGACAGTGTCAAAGGCTTTGCTGAAGTCTAGGTAGACCACATCAACAGCCTTTCCCTCATCCAGCAGATGGGTCACTAGATCATAGAAGGAGATCAGGTTGGTCAAACAGGACCTGCCCTTCATGAACCCATGCTGGCTAGGCCTGATCCCCCGGCCATCCCGCACATACCGCATGATCTCCCTCAAGACTATCTGTTCCATAACCTTCCCTGGAACCGAGGTCAGGCTAACAGGCCTGTAGTTCCCCGGATCCTCCTTACAACCTTTCTTGTAAATGGGAGTCACATTGGCAAGCCTCCAGTCTTCTGGGACCTCACCAGTCAGCAAGGAGGACTGATAGATAATGGAAAGCGGCTCGGCTACCACCTCTGCCAGTTCCCTCAGCACTCTCGGGTGGATCTCATCCGGCCCCATGGACTTGTGGCAGTCCAGTTGGAGTAGGAAGTCTCTGACTGTTTCTTCCAGAATCACAGGGGAGTTAGCATGCTCCCCAGCTGAGACTACCAGGTCAGAGAGAGGGGTACCCTGAGGATCTGTTTGACCTTTAAAGACAGACGTAAAGAAGGCATTCAGAACCTCCGCCTTTTCCTTATCCTCAGTGATCACATTCCCAGCCTCATCCAGTAAAGAGTGGATATTCTCCTTTGTCCTCCTCTTACTGTTAATGTACTTATAAAATAGTTTATTATTCTTTTTCACCCCAGCGACCAGGTTAAATTCAAGCTGGGCTTTTGCCTTTCTGATTTCACCTCTACACATCCTGACAACTTCCTTGAATTCATTCTCAGTTACCCGTCCCTCCTTCCACAGGCGGTAGATTCTCTTTTTCTCACGGAGCCTCAAGAGTAACTCCCTATTCATCCACGCTGATCTTCTTCCCCGCCGGCTCATTTTGCGGCTCAGGGGGACCGCCTGCTCCTGCGCCCTTAAGACTTCCTTCTTGAAGAGCAACCAGCTCTCTTGTACCCCTTTGTTCGCTAAGACTGAATGCCAAGGGACTCCCCCTACCAGTCTCTTGAACAAATGAAAGTCTGCCCTCTGAAAGTCCAAGGTAGCAGTTTTACTATTCCCCCTCCAAGCTCCACCATGAATTGAGAAATGTATCATTTCATGGTCACTCTGTCCAAGGCAGCCCCCAACCTTCACATCTCCTACCAGACCTTCCCTGTTCACGAACAGTAGGTCTAGGGGGGCAGTTCCTCTTGTGGGCTCTCTGACCAGCTGCATCAGGAATGCATCCTCTGTGCACTCCAAAAACCTCCTAGACTGCTTCTTCTGTGCTGTGCTGTACTCCCAGCATATGTCAGGGAAGTTGAAGTCCCCCATGAGCACAAGGGCTGATGACCGTGCAGCTCGTGCCAGCTGCTTGTAGAACACCTCATCTGTCTCTTCACCCTGGTTTGGCGGTCTATAACAGACACCCACCAGGATGTCTGCCTTGTCAGCCCTTCCTCTGATCTTTACCCATAGGGATTCAATGTTATCATCCCTAGTCACAATCTCAGTGGCAGAAAAGGATTCCCTAACGTATAGAGCCACACCACCACCCCTCCTTCCTTGCCTGTCTCTCCTGAAGAGTTTGTAGCCATCCATTGCAGCACTCCAGTCATGGGAGCAATCCCACCATGTTTCTGTTATGGCAACCAGGTCATAGTTTGCCTGCCGCATTATGGCTTCCAACTCTTCTTGCTTGTTGCCCATGCTGCGTGCGTTAGTGTAGACGCACCTCAGCTGAGCCCCTTGCCTCTCTCCTAATCCCAATACCACTTCCCCAGGCCGATCTCTAGCAGACCTGGCTTTATCCCCTTCCCCCTTCCTATCTAGTTTAAAGCCCTTTCTACAAGTCCTGCCAGCTCCTGGGCAAGTATCCGTTTCCCTTTCGGAGACAGGCAATTCCCATCAGCTGTCCTCAGGCCAGGTGCCGAGTAGACCGCCCCGTGATCAAAGAATCCAAAATTTTTGTGTTTGCACCAGCCTCTCAGCCATGCATTTATAAGATGGCCTTTTCTGCTTATCTCAGTGTTTGCCCCTGCCACCAAAGGAATACTGGCAAACACAACTTGTATGCCCGCTCCATCGACTAACTTCCCCAGCCTCCTAAAATCATTTTTTATAATCCTCAGGCTTCTATCAGCAAACCCATCACTGCTGCATGTATTACCACTTAATGTCTCAGCTCCAGGATGAAAGCCTTGCGGTGAGGAGTCATGCTTTAGCCTTCTTGATTGTTCTTTTTTGTGTAGAGCTTGTGGTTGTGGGACATTAAAACACCTTGGTTTGTTCAGTGAGACTTCTGGGGCTTTTGATGCAGAGCACTTTTCTACTATGAAGTAAACTCATTAAGTAGTGACATAGACAACAGTTGCTTATATTCCATTTTGTGGTTTTACATTGCCTAGATCTGTTATTCAGCTGTACAAAGATGGGTGGCAGGCACTGATGTAATACTGTAGTATTACTACATAGCTGTGCATTATGGTTTTGACTAAGCTGCAAAGGTACTAACCTGATCCTACATGACTGTTTCCACTAACTGGCCCAAGATAAATCATTTTAGAAGATGCTAGCTGTTACCTACAAACTTAGATGAATGCCTACTGGAAATTTACTGTCTCCCAAGCAAACAAATAATACGCAATCTGGACCTGCTGGTAGGAAACATCGTAGTAGAAGGTCTTCCACCTAGAGACTGAAGTTGAAATGTATCACAAAGGTCAAACAAGTTTAATGTCGAGTCTCCTGTCCATATTTTACTCATGCAAAATTGCTTGTACAGAGTTTGCTTATTGCATTGCTGACTTACTGCTGAACCTGAAAGTTGGGAAATTAATCTAATGCATGGGAGGGAAAACGAACTCATTGTGAAGTATGGGATTCATATATGGTCTCAGCTTCTGTTTAAAATGAATCTGTGCTTGAACATGCACTTCAGCTAGAGGCCCCAAGCAGCACAAAACATTTACACAATTCTTTGGCAAACTGGAAATTTTTAAGAATCTTGCATGGAAAAAAAAAATGCATGTGTGCCAACTGAGATGGAGTAAAAGCTTTCTCTACTTAATTGTAAAGATGTTGTAGTTCTGTGTGACCAGGCTCTGGTGGAGGAGGCAGGGCTGCCGGGGTGGCTTCTGCAAGAAGCAGCCAGAAGCGTTCTGCAGGCCCCACAGAGCAAACACCAGCTGGCTCAAGGCTGGAGTCATTGTTGACCAAGGCTGAGCCCATCAGTGGTGGTCACAACACCTCTGGGAATCACATTTAGGAGGAAAAAACTGCTGGTATCTGCTTTTTGACTGCAGAGAAGGGAACGAGAAGATGTAAGAAACTCTGCAGACACCAAGGTCAGGGAAGAAGGAGCGGGGAGGAGGTACTCCAGGTGCTGGAGAAAAAGATTCCCCTAAAGCCTGTGGAGAAGACCATGGTGGAGTAGGTGTTCCCCTTCAGCCCATGGAAGCTGATGGGGAGCAGAGACCCTGCCTGCAGCCCATGGAGAGGCCCCATGCTGGAGACATATGGAAGATGCTATGACTCATGTGGGAGCAAGCCTCCGGCAGCATTTGCAGCCTGTGGAGAGACACAGAGAGAAACACACACCAGAGCAGGTTTGGTGCGGGGGGGTAATTGTGCCCCCATGGAGGACCAGGCTGGAGCAGTCTGGGCCTGAAAGACTGAGAGACATTCTGTGATTATGACTGCACCCCACAGAAGTGACTCACTCCAGGGCAGCTGGTGAAGAGCTGAAGCCCTGTGGGAAAGGACTCACCTTGGAGAAGTTTGTGCAGGACTGTCTCCCATGGGTGGGACCCCATGGTGCAGCAGGGGAAGGGTGTGAGAAATGCCATCCCCTCCACTGCTGGCCAAGAAGGAAAAAAACTCATAAGGAACTGACTGAACCCCCTATTCCCCCATTCCCTACTGAACAATGTGGGGGGAAGAAGGGAGCTTATGACTAAAGTCGAGTCTGCTCAGAAGGGAGGGGTGAGGGAGGTGCTTTAAGAATTGGCCATACTTCTCATTACTAAACTCTGGTGTCACTGGCTGTGCAGTGCAGTGTCATCAATTAGAGTTTTTTCCTTTATTCCATATTGAGTCTGTTATGCCCATGATGCTGATTGTGGAATGATCTCTCCCTCTCCTTGCCTCGACTTCTAAGCCTCTCAATATATATTTTCTCCCCTGTCCAGCTGAAAAGGGGAGTGGTAGAATGGCTGTGTGGTGCTCAGCTCCCAGTCGGGGGGGCAAAACCATGACAGATATGACAGACCTGTTTCTTTGTCCTTGCCTTATCTCAGCTACTCAGGAGAAGATTTTTCTTGCTTTTTAGCCAGAAATATATTCACATGAGACATTTACATTATTAAAATACTATTTGTGTGATGCTCAGATGAGATTGGTAATGTGTTCAGTCTCCAAGGGCTGCAAAAAAAGTTGGGTTTGAATGTGAATGCATACTTGGGCTGGCCACCAGAAACCTGCTATGTTGACATGGTAACAGGGCAACCACTCCTGCAGAGGTCACGTCCCTAGTAAAGATGAAAAGCCTGAGAGCTGAGCCACAGAGCTCTTCATGAACATAGAAAAGGCTCACTAAAACTAAATGAAACTTGCACATCAACACTTCCTGAACTGTCCTGAAAAGCTTTTATGTCCTTCCCTTTGAATTAGCAGAGTCTGGAATAAATTGTTTATTTCTATTTACTTTAACATATTTAGCATAATCCCTCCTAGTTCTCCCTAGCTTCTAGCTTGACAGCTGGTGCCATTTTAAGGCCAAAAGTGAATGGCTCTTCCCGGCTGGCCTAAGCTGCAGTTGAGTGACATCGGCAAGGACATCCCCTCTTCTATACTCTATTTAAAGCAGTGGGCCTTTTAAAGGCAAAACCCCCTTGTATTTTTAAAAAGTGTGTATGCAGTTGGATTACCTGGGAAAGGAGGGGACTTTCTGAAAGCTGTGTGCAAAATACTCAAAGCACAAGTGCTAGGTAACAACTAACTGTATTTACTTTTTGCTGTGACTTACTTAGTTTCCTGGACTTGCTTAGACTGGAATTAGCCTGGTGGTGCCACAAAATACTCAGTGAGGCCCAAAATATGGTTTTGAGAGCTGAAGGGGAAGTCCGCTGCCCTCAGAGTGCTGCTGGGAAGCAGTTCACAGAGGGCAACAGGAAAGACAGTGTTTGTCCTAAATGGATAAATGGTGATTTTGGTTACCTTATCAGTGGGACTTAACAGGAATGGACAACAGGGATCCCACTGAGAGTGGGCAGTCAGTAAGGCACAGGGATGTAGAGCCCTTGGGAGCTACAGGGATGCCTGGAAGGAGGGGTTGGAGCCTGACAGCTCAGGAAATGAGTAGCATGTAAACAGGTTGAAAGGGCTTCCTATCTTTGTCTGCATTCTTTAAGGAATGTGAGTCATGATGGAGTAAGATGAGGATTGATGATGCAGACATAAAGATGGCAAATGATTGATTTCTCTACTGCAAAAGCCCTATTTTCCATATCCTTCCAGGGTCTCATTTTTTTTCTTCACCAAAGCAACCACTTCTAAAATTGCAGCTGATATGGTAACAGGCTAGCTCATTTCCAATAGGCACAGCAGAAAGCTGCATGCGAGTTAGAACAGCATGTTCAAATGAAATGATAAAACACCCATTCAGATAGAGAGGAAAGTATACCTTACAGGCTTGAAGAAATGATGTTTTCATTGTTTGTTAAATCAAAAAATTGTATTTTTCATCAAAAATATTCTTTTCTGAACATTTCTGTCAACTTCGTAGGAGAACTTAGAGGAGGCAAATTCTGTGAAGCTTTCCTGTGGAAAAAAGTCAAAGGGTCATTTATGACAGCTGCATTAAAGGTTACAGGTACATGCATCACACTGACCTGACCAGCAGTGCAATGGCAGTGTAAACATCCCCTTCCTTTGGTTTCCAGACAGAGTTGCCGGATACCTTTTGTGTTTCTTCAGACAAAAATGCTGTTTTCACACACCTGGAGATTTTACAGAGTGTTGGTTTGGGGTATTTTGCCTCTCCCCAAAGTGGTTGGACCCAGTTTGGCACATTCTCAGCCCAAATCCCAGCATTTAATTCCAGGTGGTGGCATGTGGCTGTGCCAAATTTGACGCCTGCCTGCCTTGTTGGGGCCAGTTGCCCCCTCCTCTTTCTTTGGCTGTTGGCAAAGCCTCTGGTTTTGGCATAGTGAAGCAATTATGAGGTGGCCAGATCCATGAAAAATTACAGGGTGCTGCTCTGTGTCTGCCACACCCAGAATGCAATTTGTCATCCACTACATGTGTAGCCTTCCTCCATTTTCAGTAAATTCAGGGGAAACGAAGATGAGGTGGTAGGCTAAAAATGGGGTTTGTTTTTTTTTTTGCAAGATAGGATGTTAAAATCTCTACTTGGCAGTTGAAAAGCAATGCTGGGCTTGCTCATCATTCCAAAAAACCTTTGCAAGCTCTGGACCAGCTCAGAAGAAACTGACACTGTTTATTTCTCCTTTATCCTAGTCTTTCTGCTCTGGGGAGGTGCAGGGTACAGTCATCATTTGTAAGAAGCACACCCACACTTCATTCAGATCTCTTTCCCTTGGAAGTCCTTCCAGGGGGCTGTTGCTTCCATCACCCACACCCTGCTGTGACACTGCATGTTGTCTGTTGCCAATGAAGGCAGCTCCACACCTTTCTGGGGATTTCCTGACCCCTGAGTGAGTTTGGAGGAAATCTTATGCCAGATCAGATAGCCTAATGAGATGTCTTGAGTCTTTCTGCCAGTATTACCTATCATTACCCCCTGGGACACTGCCTGAGGTGGCCACATAAAACACCTTTTACTTTCAAATGGCCAGTAGCCTTCAGCTTGTGGAGCCCAAATTTTCCATGTGTGAATAGGGGAACAAGTATTTTTTAGCTCAGTTGATTGCAGAAGTCACCTCTGCGTGAAGTTTTCTGACTGCCTGCCACCTTTTTTCTTGGGGGACATTGACATCTCTTGCCCTCACCAGTGACTTAAGCTCTGTAGGAAAGGAAAAAGCCCCAAAGGCTGCAGCATCCTCTGTGTGTGTGTGTGATTTGCTCCATGGGATCAGCTGGTGCCTACGGTGGACGTGTTACTGTATCAGTGATGTTGAAGCAACACTGGGAGTACTGGTACGAATTTGTTCTGTGTACTCCAAAAGTAGGAGCTGTCTCAAAACACTGCCTGTGATAATGCATGATTTTTAAATGGGGTCTATCTGCATTTAAGTAACAGGCCAACCTACCAGAGAGCTCTAGAGACCTTCAGAATGTCAAAGCAAGATTAAAACTTAAAGATAACCTAATCCCGTGCAACTAGTAACCAGAGGAGGAATGGAGGCCTGTGACTAGCGGTGTTCCCCAGGGCTCGGTGTTGGGTCCAGTCCTGTTTAATATCTTCATCAACGACCTTGATGAGGGAATAGCATCCACCCTCAGCAAGTGCCGATGATACAAAGCTGGGAGGGGTGGCTGACACGCAGGAACACTGCGCTGCCATCCAGCGAGACCTGGACAGGCTGGAGAGCTGGGCAGGGAGAAACCAGATGGGGTTTAATAAAAGCAAGTGTAAAGTCTTGCACCTGGGGAGGAATAACCGTCTGTATCAGTACAGGCTGGGGGATGACCTGCTGGAGAAGAGCTCTGTGGAGAAGGACCTGGGGGTCCTGGTTGATGACAGGTTGGCTATGAGCCAGCAGTGTGCCCTGGTGGCTAAGAGGGCCAATGGGATCCTGGGATGCATCAGGAAGAGTGTGGCCAGCAGGTAGAAGGAGGTGATCCTCCCCCTCTACTCTGCCCTGGTCAGGCCCCACCTGGAGTATTGTGTCCAGTTCTGGGCTCCCTGGTATAAAAAAGACAGGGACCTCCTGGAGAGAGTCCAGAGAAGGGCTACAAAGATGATTAAGGGCCTGGAACACCTCCCGTATGAGGAAAGGCTGAGTGAGCTGGGGCTGTTCAGCCTGGAGAAAAGAAGACTGAGGGGGGACCTAATTAATGTTTATAAATATCTTAAGTATGGGATGCAGGGGGAATTGGCCAGCCCCTTTTCAGTGGTCTGTGGGGACAGGACAAGGGGCAATGGCTGCAAATTGGAGCACAGGAAGTTCCGCACCAACATGCGGAAGAACTTTTACACAGTGAGGGTGACAGAGCCCTGGGACAGGCTGCCCAGGGAGGTGGTGGAGTCTCCTTCTCTGGAGATATTCAAGACTCGTCTGGACGCCTATCTGTGCAATATGTGCTAGGGAGCTGCTTTGGCAGGGGGGTTGGACCCGATGATCTCTGGAGGTCCCTTCCAACCCCTACGATTCTGTGATTACGTGAGAGGTACACATGCTGGTAATGCAGCCTCATTCTGGAAAAACAGTAGCTGGGAAAATCGTAGGTGTTTGTGGGAAAAGACCCATAACAATGCTAGGGAGATTAATTTTAGACATCTTGTTAACATTTTCAAGACTGAAGGAGTATTCTCCCTCTCCCATATTTAGGCAAATGGCAGTTCTCTGGGGCCCTGTAATAGGTTGCAGTTTTCCAGTCTCTGGGAGCTAAGTGATAGTTAAGCTCAGTAACTGCATTTTGGCTGTAGAAAGCTGTACTCTGTGTGCCTCGCTGGGACAGTCCTTGGGGTGAGGTATCTTACAAGGGTCAGAAGAGTAACTGCAAGGAGGAAAGTTCCACACTGCGGTTCTCCTCAGCTTTGCTGCTGATCCCAAGCACGCTCTGCTAACCACAGGCTTGGCTGACCTGCCCGTGCTTGCACTCATCTGCTGGATGACCCTGTCTTTCTTCTTCCCTTCTCCTGTGTGTAATTCATGAAAGAAGGGTTGTGCTAAATGACTGACCCAGTGTTCTCCTAATTTCATGGACGTTGGTCTTCCAGATTCTTCCAGGAGCCCCATCTTTGGCTAATAAACAGGGGAGAAGCAGTAGTTCAGGATTTAGTTTTCCTTTACTCTCTACAGTGATGCTTGGTGCGTGTTTCTAACTGTAAGCTTTCAGCTCTAACAGTAAATGGTGCCAGGAAATTTAACACCCCTTGCCCTCACATATTTCGAAGGAGCTGCCCTCTGATGGAAAGAGGTTAAATGCAGCTGCAGCAGTTTGCGTGGTATGCCTCCTCCCCTCAAATGCTCTCTGCTAAGGCAAACATGAAACTATAAAAATACTCTTTTGTTATTAAGTTTTCTTCCTTCTGGTTCACCTACCTCATTTAGGGGGGGAGGGGGGATGGAACGGGACATGGACGACAACTCTGTTCTGCATTGCTGGGGGGTGTGCTTCAGCTCTTGCCCTGGGACCTTCCTTGCGTTGTCCATCACCCTCGCTGCTCTGAGCTCCTGGGAACAGCTCTGTAGCTCAGTTGCTTCCATTCCTTTGTGTCTGAGGGGATGAGGCAGCTACTTTCTGCCATGGTTTGTGGTACCTTTGATTTCTGCTCAGTTTTTATCTGTTGTTTTAGCAGGAGGTCCACAAATTAACATGGATTGAGGATCTAGATGTGATGGATCAGACTCAGACCCAGCGTACAGATCAGGTGAGCAGATCTCATTCTTGGACCTGTCTTAATTCACCCAGGCAGATGTACTTCACTGCTTGGAGAGGAGGCTAGTGGATGGTGGAAAATCAGTGCCTGACAACAAACCAAAGGAAGTTGTGTTTTCCTTGAAGCTTGTAGCAAAGTCACTGGGTCCCTGCTCTATTCATGGGAAGGCTTTCTTCACAATCAAGGAGTGAATCAGCTTTTTTTTTTTACTGTGTGATTCATCCAGTGCCCTCTGCACAAATTGCAACACAAGTCATTTTATCCCGTGAGTCTTAAGGGAGCTCAGTGGTGATTAATATCCCATGTGGCAAATAAGGTTTTATTTTCCATTTTCATGTTACTTTCTGAAGGAGAAAGAAACTCTGAGGAAAGACGAGCGAGTTTTGAAATATTTTATTTGTCAGAGACAAAGCTGAATGGGGGTAGAAAATGTAGAGAAGGCCAGTTCAAAAGCAGCATGTTGTTCTAAGAAAATCAGTTATTTTGGCAGTCAGTTTGGGCCAGACAAGAGAAGCATGCCCTGCAGATGTGTCAGCCTGTTGGCAGGCTGTGGGTGTGAGTTTGGACCTGTGGCAATAAGAGAGTCACCAGAATGAAAACTGTTCAGTTCCCTGCCTAGGCTTTGTGTGGTCAGGAACAGCAGGGTCTCAGGGCAGGGATGGGATGGGGGGCAACTTCCATCCTTGCAGGGGACTCCCCTGAATCGGGAGGTGGCAGAGATTTGGCTAAGAGGAACCTTGTCTCTGTTTGGAATATAACTTTTTGGATGATGTTGTCTTTCACTGACACCAGAGTAATTAAAAGGCTTAGAGAAAAGAGCTGAAACAGAGTCAATACTGTATAATGGGTTTGGTGTTCTCTGGTTAAGCAAATCAGAGTTGTCCTGGCCAAAAATGCCCATAAAAATGATACCCCAGATGGTAGTGCTGAAAACTGTTTGGTGTACGCCTGCTTAGCCCTCAAATTTCAGTGGCTCTGTGGAATTGTCTGGATACATAACACGTCCAGAGACAGGGCAAAAGGGCGAGCAGTTAAAGACACAATTTCAGGTGAAAGGGTTTTGTTTTGTTCTTAATCAATGAAAACCCTTTTTGGCTGGGGGTATGTCATCTTGTCTTCCGAAGAACTGTAGAAAAGCACCTGCTCTTCCCTAAAACCTAAGCAGGCTGTGTTCACAGGCCGCCACCATGCCACAGCTCAGTGGCATCCCAAAGCCGGGGCCGGCTCTTCTTTCAGCTTGGTAAGAAGACAAAGGAAAAAAAAACCCAAATTACCTTCCCCTCTCCCCCCCACACACACACACAAAGAAAAAGAAAAGCAAAAGAGAAACTCCTTTGAGGTTCGCTGGGTGCAGAGAGGCCATGCCTGTGCTCTGACGCCCTCCCTGGCTCCAGGCCGGCCGGGCTCTGGGGAAGATGGGGGTGCCGCGGGCGGGGCGGCGGCGGCGCGCCTGAGGCTCCGTCCCTGCCGCCTCCTGCCCCCTAGCGGCGTGACCCAGCGGTGACGTCTTGCGGCGTCAGAGCGCGGGAGGGAGGGAGGGAGGATGCGGGAGTCGGGGGCGGGGGGGCAGAGCCGTGAGAGGCGGTAAGCGTTCCGCCCGGAGCCGGAGCGCTCCGGCGTCCTCCCATCCGCGTCTCTCCGCGCTTTCTTCTCTTCAGAAGAGGGAGCAGTAGCAGAGTCCTTTCCAGGCTGGAAAGGGCTTCAGGGTTTTACCTTCGGTGGTTGCTGAGTAACTAAGCTGGGGTTTTGCCAACATTGAATTAGATGATGGTGATAGCTCAGCACAGTTGTTTGTTGGGTGGGTTCTATTATTATTATTGTTATTTCTCCTTTGTGTTACTGGGCTGGGAGGAGCTGCATCCTCCGGGCTTCAGCACCCTGATGTGGTCAGCCTGGCCATGGGTGTGCTCCTAGCATCACTACCAGCCATTCCCACATAGCAACAGGCAGGTAAAATACTGCCAAACACTGGGAAGATATTCCCTGGTGTAGGCAACCCACCCTGAGGCGCTCCTTGATATTTGACAAGTATTCCCTCAGTAGTATCTACTATTTCCTTGAGACTTTACCTTCACTTAACCATTTGGGAATAACTATTAAATTAGGATGGTGTTGAACTCCGATGCCAATGTCTATGATAAGAGGAGACATAACTTGCACGTGTGGGGGAGTGGGCTGATCTGATAGTTCAGACACTCCTATTTGCCCACTTGTAGGAACTATAAAAGGGTTTTTTCCCTTGTGTGCTTTTGATCTGCTGCACAGGTTTCAAGTGGATTTTATTTTTTTCCCTGGAGGGAGCCTGCTTTGGCAGGGGGGTTGGACCCGATGATCTCTCGAGGTCCTTTCCAACCCCTACGATTCTGTGATTCTGTGACTTCAAATTTGCATTCAGCTTTTTACACAGCACCAGCCCTACACTTGTGACTTGCCAGACAGTTCATATACAGAGAGTAATCCAGACCTAACCTTCAGGGCACTGGTTTTGCAAGCAAGTTCAGATTGCCAGGGGTTTTAGTGGAATCAGCTCCCAGAGGAAGTAGGATGCTTTGACATATTTGTCCAAAATTTCCACAGATGCAGAAAATGAAAGATAAGAGTGTTCTTTACAAGTCTGGTACTTTCCACCTAACCCCTTGTGGTAATGAGATAAAGTTAAAACAGGAGATTGCTTTGTCTCTCTTTATATCATTTCTGACTCCAGAGGAATCAGAGCACATCTCACAGCAATGAAGTGGGATGGCAGGTGATTGTCCTGCCTGTGTCGGGGCACAGTGGGGCTGGGGGTCCCTGGAACGGCAGGGCAGAGTCTGGCAGCCAGGACCTGTCCCACCCCCCACTCAGGAGCTGAGCAGCCAGGTGACACAGCCGCAGCCCTGGGCATCAGGGATGGGACAGCAGCCTGCAAGTAGGTTCAGCTATGTAGCTGTTAGAGCCACAGGCATTCGATGCATCCTCTGGAATATGGAGAAGATGTTTGTTATCGTGGCCAAAATGAGGGCTTCTTGGCTGTGGTCCTAGCAGGGTGTAGTCTTGATGGGTTAGTTGCAATGCTCCTTCCCCTTCTTTAAGAGAGATGCTCTTTCTGCTGATGGTGGTTGTTGTGGACCAAGGGGACAAGAGCCATGTCCCTCTTGCCAACTGGCCGTGGTGACTGTGGCTGCTGCAGGGTCCAGCAGAGCAGCGCAGCCTCCCCAGCATGCATGACCCTCTCCTAACTATGCCTCTGTGGTGAGGATGCTCACCCTGTGTATCCAGCAATATGTTTGCCAGGTAGCTTTCACAGCTTTCAGCTAAGTATTCAAAAGATTTAACTTTCTGGTCTGTCTCAAGGCCCCATCCTATGTAAGTGACGTGTCAAAGCTCATAACTTGATCACCTTTTGTCAGGATGGGGTTTGCAAGGAGTTCTCATGATACCCAGCCAGAGAGCAATGAGGTGACCTATTTGCATATGAACTCACCACGGAAAGAGCTTGGCTATTTGGCCTAATCAGTATGCATCTCTCTGGTTTCTATGGTAAGAGGATATTATGTCATCCCTGCAGGGGAAGGAAGGAAGGAAGGAATGAAGGAAGGAAGGAAAGAGTTATGCTCCTAGCTCCTCTTTTTGCAGTCGGTGCAGTAGGTGCTGACAGATGTATCCAGGTTCAGGGGACAGCTTCTGGCAAAATACATGCACATAACTTGAAAATTCATTTTTATCTCTATAAGGAGTTTTTCACAATCCATGCTCCCCTTGACATTATGGCCTTAAAACTCTTTTTATAGATTAGGGTCAGAGCTTATTACATAGTACCTGTCTGTTTTCTAGAACAAGAATAATGCTGTTTCCAGATCTATGAGTTCACACTCTTTTATCTAGCACAGGGCACTGCTTGATATTCTTATCTCCTGTAAAGCAGCTAAAGAATTGAGAACTGTATTTACTGATTCAGAGAAACAGGATCTTAGAAAGTAGTGAGTCTGGTTTTGGTTTGTCTTTTTTTTTCAGGCATTGTGCTTCAAGAAAGATGTCAACCAATTTGAGAGCAGAGAGAACAGCAGCAAGACTGCTAGTCTGAGGAAAGACTGAAAGACTTCTAGTCATTTGGTCTGCGAGATGTGGTGTCTTCAAATACATAAATGCAAACATACAAAGAGGGTAAGAGTAAATGTTCTCCAAAGAGTAAATGTTCTGCATATCTACTTCAAATAGAACAAGAAGACATGGCTTTAAGTTTGGGAAAGGATTTTCAGGCTGAACTTTAGGAAAAGCCTCTGTTGGTAATGATTATAAGATGGAATGGATAGTCTTGAGTGACCATCACTAAAGGTCTTAGAAACAAGTTAAAGAAAGGACTGTTTGGGATGGTTCTGGTATCATGATGTTGTCCTGGCTCATCCTGTCCTTCCCAACCTTCTTTCTGTTGCTTTTTACTCTGAAATTGTAATGTAATTTCATTGTTTGTATAGATAGGAAGGGTGGAGCAATGAAAAGCACCCACTCCTGAGCAACCCAGCATACCTTTAACGTTTCCGGAAGGTTCTGTTCCATTTCATCACTGGAATTGACAGCCAGAAATTGTTTGATTTCCAAGTAGTCAGCACTCATATTTCCTAGATGTGAAATGGGAGCATTTTTGCAAAACATGTTGAAAAAAGCAAATTTGCAAAATTGCAAAGTCTACTTCAGGGATGACTTATATTTCTTTCTCTTTTTTACTAGGCAAAAATGTTCCCAGGACCTTCTGTGCTGGTGACAGTTGCTGCAAGGCTAATTCTGATACCAGATACCCTCTTTGCCAACAGACAGTTGCTGCAACCCTTCAGAAGGCAGGAAAATGAAGCCTTACACATCCACCTGATGTAGTTAAAATCTCTCTCTGATTGTTTGTCAGTTTGCACACCTCAGTGGAAGTCTGTGCTTCAGTGAGGGCTGAGCCCCTGGAGGACCACTGCAAAGAAATATGAGGTTCTGGGATACCAGGGAGAATTTTGATCTTGTTTTGTTTGCTTATACTCTGACCTTGCTTCCTGGCAGCCACTCCCATAATCTGAGGTCATCCAGAGTACTTTAACACTTCTGACTTGTCTCTGATTGGTCTTTCACTTCTCTTTTGCAGGCTTAGAGCTCCGAAGCCCCTCCAAGGAAGAAAACAAGTCACGCTGGAGGATAAGAGCCTTGCATGGGTGTTGAAAGCTGTTGCCACTCAACTTTTGTTTCACCATGACAACTGGGTGTCCAGAATCAACGCATGCTTGTTACTCCCCATCACTGGCTTATAATGCGAGACCACTGTTAGAGTCGAGTCTGTTCCTGGGCTGCAGGGAAGAAGCAGCTGATGGATCACAGGGGTTTTCAGCCTCTGCGTGAGGTTGTCCACCACTGTGTGCATCTGCGAGGTCCCCAGCTGGGGAGTTGGTAGTGATACTGTAACCACAAATTACATACGGTGAGCTTAAGTGTCGTGCTTTCCTTCCATGACAGAGGTTGCCACTGGAGTTAAACTTTTAAATATGACCCTCTTGAGAAAATGGAAGGTCTACTGAAGCTACAGCTCCTTCCAGAAAGCCAGAACTGTTGATGATTAAGGCAGCAAAGGGAGCTGCAAGTTGTTAAATTCTTTTTTTCTTTTATTGAATGCAATTGAAATGGGATTTCCCAAAGATTCTGAGCCTCTGCAGAATTCATGAAAATGCAACAAAATGAGGTTAAATCCCCAACGTGAAGTTTAGGTGGTAGACATCTGAGTATTAACAACTTCAAAAATGAAGAAGGAAATTGAGGAGACGCCACCCCTGCTTCACCAACCTGCCCATAATCCAGAAACACTGGAAAGTAGACAAGTTTCTTAGTGCATGCTAGAAGCCAACAATCCTGTCTCTTTCACTGAGGCAGGCTTTGTTTTGGGGTACACAGGAGAAAATAAATGTGGCCTCTGAGACAGTAGTCAGAAGTCTCTGATCTGAGCTCTGTTTGAAGAACCATCGTCTGTAAAACCTGGACACCAACATAACCGGCTGGTGTGAGGTGAAGTAGCTCCACAGACTTTGATGATGCTGAATCCCTTTGTGTGAGGTGAAAAACTGTCTCTTTGTCATCATAAAGCAAACAGTGCTGAGACCTGAAGAGGTCTGGTCTCAGTTCCAGGTCTCCATCAACAGACAACATGCTGGTGGATCTGTCTACTTGCAGAAGTGCTGCATATGCAGTAGGTGTGCCCCTGCTGAGGGGCAAGTCATCCCCAGAACATATTATCAGTTACAATTTCAGATAGAAAGACATAGATACATGGTTATTAATAAGCTTAAGAGACCTTTATTAGCCAAGGCAGCTTGATTTTAGCAGGTGTGGAGTTGCTGTGCACATGTCTTGCTGGGATGGACTGCAGTGATTATCTTAGTTACTGGTGGTTTCTAACCACGGTATCATAAAGTTCTTTTTCAGACACCTGTAGTGTGCTGCAGCATAGAATGTTGCTGCCTCTGCCTTTCACCTTCCTGAAGCTGCAGTGTGAACGCTCAGTGTGTGTGATTCACTGCCAGATGGCAGGCTGGTGTCTCAGCAGCAGAGGTGGCTGAGCTGCAGCAGACACCACAGCCCTGCTGTCGAGTGGAGTCTCGAAAATGCCACGTGCAGACGTGTGATAACTAGAAAACCGCCTGTCTAGAAAATCTCATCTGAAAAGAGAATTCAAGTTGGTTTATCTGAGAATAAACGCCATGTGGTTGAAAACTCAGCTGCCATATTGCTGGCCAGCAAAGTTTGTCTTCAATCATGCAAAATGATCACTTATCAAAGTCTGGTTACATCTCTTGCCAAGCACATTCTTTACTCCAAACCTTATCTGATTGGGCATGTCTCCTGACTAAAATCAGTTATACAAAATACAAAATTAATTGTACAAGTCCAGTATAACACAAACTTCTCTGTCTCACAGGCCAAGGTTCCTAATAGTTTGCAGCTCTGCCTCTTAACAGTGTTTCCTATGCCGATCATCCCCTGTTGCTTTAGTTATATGTCAGCAACTATGGCAGTAACGCTCCTTCTGTGGCTCCCTGGAGGTATGTGTGAGCACAAGGCAGGACAGGCGATAGAGGTCTGAAAATGGAGTTCAGGCTGGATACGTAGTTGTGGTGGTTGGGATTGGGATCTCCTGGAGAGAGTCCAGAGAAGGGCTACGAAGATGATTAAGGGCCTGGAACATCTCCCGTATGAGGAAAGGCTGAGTGAGCTGGGGCTGTTCAGCCTGGAGAAAAGAAGACTGAGGGGGGACCTAATTAATGTTTATAAATATCTTAAGTATGGGATGCAGGGGGAATTGGCCAATCCCTTTTCAGTGGTCTGTGGGGATAGGACAAGGGGCAATGGCTGTAAACTGGAGCACAGGAAGTTCCGCACCAACATGTGGAAGAACTTTTACACAGTGAGGGTGACAGAGCCCTGGGACAGGCTGCCCAGGGAGGTGGTGGAGTCTCCTTCTCTGGAGATATTCAAGAGCCATTTGGATGCCTATCTGTGCCACATGAGCTAGGGAGCTGCTTTGGCAGGGGGGTTGGACCCAATGATCTCTGGAGGTCCCTTCCAACCCCGACGATTCTGTGATTCTGTGATTGTGAAGGTCAGATCGTGTGTGTGGAACTGAGCCTGTGAGTGCACAGGATTCGCAGTGGCTGACATACGCTGCTGACCTGCGTGGTTGGCAACGTGGGCTTAGGTGGGTCTTGGGCATTTTGCTTTTCATGAGGTGAGTGTGAGCTGGCCTGGCCCAACGTAGGCTCTTTTAATGGAAAGTTGTCACATAAAGCTAGCAGAAAAATGAGATTTCTTCGCTTCGTCTGTACTGAGGGGGCATGGGATTGCTTTCATCTCAAGCTCTGGGGCTAGCTCAGCTGTTCTCTAGACTCTGGTGGTCTTCCTTGGGGATCCTTTCTTGGGTACCTGTTTAGGTCTTGCTTTCCTCTCTGTCTTCCCCTGACATTTGCTCCTCTCTCTTCCCTGGCCACTGTCCGTGTGTCCATTCCTGTCTCTGGTTCCCATTTGCCTGGGCTGATGTTTGTATGATATGAAATGGAGTAGAGAAGCAGAGCTGTGGAGACCACAAATGAAGAAACCTGTGTGAGGAGCAGGACAGGGAACAGCCCAGTCAGGGAGATGGATGTTTGCTTCTTCCCTCAACCTGCCTATGGAGCTGGGCTGGCACTGCGGTCTGGTCCCAGGACTCAGCTCCGTGCTTGTGTCCTCTGGCCCTGGTGAGGATGTGGGATGTAGGGAGACCCAGGGGAAGGTACCACTTTCCTGCACTTTGGAAAGATCCAAGCTGGCAGCACGGGGAATGGCTGGGGTATAGGGAGCAAGGCTCTGGTGTGGGGCTTGGCTGCCGAGTCCCGAACCACCCTATGATTCCCTCTGTCTCTGCTGCCCCTTTTGAGTCCAGTGCCAATGGTGCAGGTAATGAAGGACTGAGGAGGAGCAGCAGCACAGGCAAACCCAGGAATGATCATTGTGTACCCTATTTCTTTGCATTTTGGAGATACTCCTACAATTTACAGCCCTGTCCACTCTCTTAGGGGAAAAGCAGCAGGAAACTTCGCAATGTGAGGTGATGCCTTTTTCTTGGAGGTGCATGCTCCACTTCTCACCTGCTTTTAGCTGCATCACTCCCTTCTGCGTTCTCCTCACTGCCTGTGAGCCTTATGAGCTAAAACAGGGCTCAGGTTATTGTGGGGATGTGGGGGAAGGTATTGCATAGCAGGTAGGTGGAGAAGCAAGGTTTGGCAAGCTGTTGTTTGATCGAGCATTATGAAGAAGTTTGTGGTTTGCTAGAAGCAGTCCCCTGTCTGATAGACATTTGGGGGCCAGGGGCTGGCAAATGAATACACCTCATGCCATTCTGCTTTTATGTGTTTACAGGGAAGCATGATTTGCGGTGGAGGAGGGTGGAATAGCTGAATAAAGTGAACCTAGGATGGGTGATGTGCTTTACCAAGAGCCTCTCATTCCAGCTAGTCTTGTAAGAGGCTTGTGCACTGTGCAGGCTGCTCGGAAGGGAGTAACCAGTAACAGGTCCCTCCCTTGTAAGAAGAGATGGTAGTGAAGAGCGACAGCAGGCTTCTCTGGCACTATCAAACCTTTAGTTCCACAGGCTTCACTGTTTTCTTTCCATGTGGGTTTGTGGGTGTAACTGAGAACTGTACAGCTTTGTTTCTGTTCTTTGGGCTTCCTGTGTATCTGCACCTGTACGGCATATTTGGTGCAAAAAATAGCAGAGGAAAGACATGTAGTAGAAAATTCTGTAATATAAATTGGAGCCCCTTGGACTGTGTCTTAAGGAGGCTGCACAGGTGGACCACCCCCCCCTCCCCAAATGGATCCCAAGCCTATTTTTTTCCTTTAGTGTACTGTCATGATTGTGTGGTTTCACTGCATGCTTTAGCCCAGTACTGTCCCCTTTCAGTCACATCGTGACACTGCTTCCACTGGTGTCCTTGCCCCTCCAGTTGGGTGCTACTCTCTGAAATCTGGAAGCCATCCCACAAGCCTTGACACAACTGCTGTTGGGTGGGATAAATCACATTGTTATTGAGAAGTGCATTGGATTGAGATGAATGTCACAGAATCGTAGGGGTTGGAAGGGACCTCCAGAGATCATTGGGTCCAACCCCCCTGCCAAAGCAACTCCCTAGGACAGGTTGCACAGGGAGGCGTCCAGACGGGTCTTGAATATCTCCAGAGAGGGAGACTCCACCACCTCCCTGGGCAGCCTGTCCCAGGGCTCTGTCACCCTCACTGTGTAAAAGTTCTTCTGCATATTAGTGTGGAACTTCCTGTGCTCCAATTTGAGACCATTGCCCCTTGTCCTGTCTCTGCAGTCCATGGAAAAGGGGCTGGCCATTTCCCCTTGTGTCCCACACTTCAGATATTTATAAACATTAATCAGATCCCCTCTCAGTCGTCTTTTCTCAAGGCCGAACAGCCCCAGTTCATTCAGCCTTAATATGTATCGCTATGTCATGAATATGACATAACACAGTCATTGATGGCCAGTTTTCCAGCCAGCAGATGGTGGAATTAACTTTTCCTTGAAAAGGCTGTGAAAACTGAGCAATGCTGAGCCTTGTCTGAATGCATTATCTGCACCTTAAGAGGCAGAGGGTTCAGTCAGAACCTTTTGCTTCCCTGCTTCAAAAGGCACGGTCTTTCAATTTGTTCACTTCAAACAACAAACCTACTGCAGGCTCCTGTGCTTCATGTTTGATGGTAAGGAGGTGAGGTGCTTCCTGTTTATCTACAAAAAAATCTCATCTTCCAAATCAAACTTGTCTCTCTGGGGACCTCATTAAATCAAAGTTCAGCCTTGCTGTACGACTGAAACAAACCCTGCTAAGATTTCACTTGCCTTTGCATCTCTTGGTGGTGCAATACTTCTTCCACATGTGCTTGGTCTTGTCCTAGGTCCCAGTTCCATTCCTCATTCCGTGGCTGCGCTGAACTGACCTGCTGGAGCTTTCAGCTTGCTGGGGTAAGAGGGAAAGCTGTATATGCCTAGATGAATGCAACACAGGGCTCATTGGAAATTCAAACAGGTAACCTGCTTGTCCCCAGCACCTCTCCTCACCTTTCTTGAGGGTCTTTGGACTCTTCCCTATATGTACAATGGTATGAGCAGAGTATTGCAAAGCACCTTTGAGAAACATACTGTTTCACTTGTACTTGTTCTCTAGAAGGACTGCCTTTTTACTTTTCCTCTACTGCCTGCAAAGCCTGTATCCAGGTCATGGAAAACAAAGAAGTTTCACACCTTTTGTTCTAACCCATTTTTGCTCTCCATTGAATGGCTGTCCTTCTTTTTCAGTTTAGGACCACTGAAGTAGAATTTATTTCAGAGAAACATTTTTTTTCCTTATTCTGAAAGCTACTTGTAGTCAATGAAAATAACTATATCTTTATCAGCTGAGCAATAAATGCTGTTAAAGGTCTATTTCTGGGCCTATTCATACCCAACTTGCTCCAAATTTCCCAATCCTTCACCTAAAATAGTCTTTAGCCATACAAGGATTGGTCCATTAAAACAAAAAGAACAAATGGAATTTTTCTAGTTTTCTACTTTTTTTTTTTAATGAGGATTATCAGTGATTTACTGGTTTGATAATTTATATATATTTAAAGGAAAACCCAAAATATCAGCATATCTAACTAACAACATAGCACAGAAACAATTACTGTGGATTTTCATCCACACAGCTACTACAACTGAGGTCAAAAGTGCATGGGGAGGTGGAACACAAGTGTACCATAAGCACAATGAACCATCTAGCTTACCAAAATAGCAGGGTGAGTGCGTGGGTGCTCACCAGCTTTGGTGCTAGCTGGTATGATACCCAGGTGTCACATGAAGACAGGAGAGCCTTCCTTTCTTTCATTAACTCAGCTGCAAACCATCTGGTTCTCTACGTGCAGCCCGAGGCCCAGCACATCCTTCCTTTTCGGCTGCGGTGCACGTCTTGCTAAGAGGAGTTTTTAAGAGGGTTATTTTGCAAGAGCAGATGCACAGTATCTGAGCTGGGGCTGAATTGGTGGTGTGGAAGAAAGGGGTGAGTTTCTTTCCAGACTTCAAATGGCACCTTGATCTTTGCCTCCTTTTTGTCGCCTTTCCCGCAAACCTGAGTGTGAAGCATAATCACAGTTTTTTGTGCCAGTGTTGGGAGGAAAAATTAGCATGACACAGTTATACATGGTCATTTTTAAACATTTTTTTATTATTATTTTTGAATGGGGTCAGTCACTGTGATCATTTGTTATTTCCATGATTAACCATGGGCAAAAGCAATATGCAATCAATATAGCTAAGCAATCACCTCACCCAGAGAAAAACAGTGTGTGCTGTGTTTCAATTTTTTCTCACACAGTATTGTGTGAAAAGAAAACAGCCTTCTCCTCCTTCCCTGTCTTCCACAAAAACCAAACAGACACACACGCACAAGTATCCTCTTGATTTTGGTTAATAATAGCTTTAGATGTTGTTTAGAGAACTTTGCAAGGAGAGAAACTGGAATGAAAACCTGAATCCTGGGATGGATGTTCTTAGAGAGGAATTCTCCCACAAATTTTCTTGGCTTTTACTTGGGAGAAATGAACCTGACTCAGTATCATCTTCCTCACAGACTCATTTTGCATGTTCCTAGCCTAGGAAAACCTTCCCCTTCTGCCCTTTGTCTATATTCAAACCATAACCAAAGTAAAGTCAGGCTGGAAGCAGAATCCTGAAAAAAAGGAAAAAATAAGAAAGCTGGCTAGTTGATTTTATACCTCCACTTCGGAGACAGGCACACAGTGCAAATACCTACCCATCGATATGGGCAGTGCTCTGAATTCTGGTGTTACAGGGGAGCATCTGTAGGTTCTTCTTAACAAAAGGGGAGTTTTCCCCAAGGGACGACACCTTGGAGGGAAACTAGAACTGGGATTTCATGGAAAATGGCTGTCTGGAGAAGTCCTTTCCACCTTTAGTTATCTACGTTAATGGAGGCGTATTCTGTGAATTCATTTTCTACAGCTAGTTTCCTTCTCTGGCATCTCTCTGCAGGAGTGGGATGATTCAGTGCAGCGTATGTGAGGACATCTGGGCTTTCAGATAGAACTGGGATGGAAGGAATAACGGGGTCACTGCTGGGTGCTCTCCTCTGAGCATTCCCGGGTGGGACATGGCTGTCATCAACTGCGCTGCTGTGCCGTGGGCTAGCCATGGAGCAGTAGTAAAGCAAGGAGCTTTCTTCTGATGCTTGAGTTGTCCCAGCAGCATGGGATGGAGCAGCTGCCTGGCTTCTGACCTGCAGAAAACAGAAGTGGGTATGGCTCTGTGCACCTCTGGTTGTTGCCTGGGCTTCTCCTAAATAACAGGCATGTTAAGATTTTGTTCACGTTTCTTGATCCTGCTTTTAAGCACAGGAAGATTCACCTGGCCACTGGATTTTATATTGATCTTTGAAATAAAGTTAGGAATCTTTTTTTTTTTTATCTCCTGCCTTTCTCCATTTCCCTTCCCAAATTCTAATGAATTCTCATGTCTTTCTTTTTTTCCCTTGCAAGATGCTAACTTAAGGCAAAACTGATTTATCATTTTGTGAGAGCTCTTCTACACCACTCACTCAAGGCTTCCCCCTTTTCATGATCTCTTGCCTCTTATCCTTTTTGTCTTACTATTTTCCAAATAAATTTTTCTCCTCCTCCAAAATCTGCAAATTCCTCTATAAATTCATCTCTATCTAATGAAGTCCTCTTTTGACATGCATTTCTCTAGCCACTTGGAATATACTGCTTTAATTTTCTTTCCTCCAGCTTGCTCTCTGGGAGCTCTGCAACCTGTTTGGTGCCCTTTGATCCCTGCCAACACTACCCCTGTGATCGACAGATGCCTGCTCTGGTTGCATCTTTCGTGTTCTGCCCTCTGCCCATCTAATTTCTCTGGAACTGATTGCAAGACCTGTGTGAATTCATGCTAGCCACATAGGAAAGTCTGACTTTTCAATCATTTCTCTCACTCTGTGGGTCATTTTGTTGTCCTACAGTCTAGACCAGATGGAGAGAGGTGCTTTAGGTGCCTAAACTCTTAGTGGAATGGTACTTAGAAACTAATAAGCTCTAACAGAAATGTAGATGCCTAAAAACCTTTGTGGCTAAGGCCCTTAGTTCCTTGCCTCAGCTCAGCCATGCTGCCCAGGCACCAAGAGGGTCACCAAATCTGTCTCTGAACCTATGCCAGGTTTTGTGCTACACAAAGATTTGTCCTCAGTACGTGGTTATTCAGGATGTGGTCAGGTTGTGATAACAGAAAAAATTAAACATACCAGGCTGTCTTGCCTCCGTTGGGTCAGTGGAGTTCTCTTGTGCTTTGCTGGGAAAAAAAGATACATTTCAATAAATCAGCATTGAGAAGGTGCCTTTTTGCTTATAGAGGGAGTATTAATTACTATAGGAGTCCTTGCCTTGTTGAGTGGGCCTCAAGGAATAAAAATGTATTTCTAAAGTGGTTTTGGGAATAGCTTTCCTGACAAATACTGGCCAATACAGCATGATCTAATTATAAAATGAGTTTCTGTGTTCCACAGAGCTCTTCTCTGAATAGGAGCAGAAAAATTCCTAGTGTACTTGTGGCCAGTTTTCTCTGTCTAGTCAATTGGTGAGTAAACATGTTAAAACTTATTGGAAGATGAAATAATTTCATTTTCCTGAGATAAATAAAACCCCTGTGGGATTATAACTGGCAAATATGAGAGTGCTTGAATTGAGATATCAGGGACTCCCAAGTTCCACTCTTGATTCAGGACATGTCAGCTGTGTAAGAGTTCCTCTAAAGCAGGTGAGATTAATACTGTAATTATTTGACAATTTAGAGGGGAAATTAGGAATATAAAATGCAACTTGACTGCATTTTCATGACTGAAACTCCTATTTCTAACCAGATTATTTACAAAACAGGAGGGGAAAAAACCCCAATCTCTCTAGGCCTGAGATTTTTGTTTGTTCTTTCTTTACTTCCATCCCTCTGTCTCTGGCAGGGAGCAATACACAGGGCAAATCAGATTCTTAAAGGTTCAGTATCCAACAAGAACAACTTGGGACTCAGGTGGGGTAATTGTCAGGGGCTTCTCACAGAGCTCTGAGGGCACCTTCTGTGAAGCTGTGAAAAGGAGGGGAACTGCAAAGGTTGGATGGCAAAACTACTCACCGTGGTACCTCCTTATACACAAATACATGCATGCAACGATGAATGGGCAGCATAGGCCCATGGATGCTGAGGCATAAATAATGTGCATTACATTGTAGTTTCCAGGTTCTCGGGCCCCTTCTGAATTGCTAGTGCCATCTAAAATTGAATTAGCATGTATTAGCACAGAGAAATGTTCAATACTAGGTCTTTCTGATTCAGCTGTTGCCTTAATGTGCTTTTAAACATTCTGTAAGTTGGTACAGCATGCTGTGAGGTAACCTTATCTCCATGGGCATCCTACAAACCATGAAGATGCTGGAAGGAAAAGCGCATGGGGAAGTGTGAATGATGAATGATGGGTGGCAGAAGGCCAGCAGAAGCAAAGAAAGGGTCAGAATTAGAGCACTGCTCTGACCTACCAATATATTTTTTTGCTATTTTAATCATGAACAATGACCAACTGTGAGTAAAAAACACACTTCAGGGTATGTTAAAGCGATCGTGTAGCGTGATTCCTAACACTCTGTAAGTACAAGCCATATATCACTGGAATATTAAAAAGCATGTCAGAAATGTACAGTATACCACCAGGAGGTAATTTGTTTGGCTCTGACCTTTTTATGCTGAGTGCTGGACAGTCCTGTCCTTGGAAACAGTGACCCTTGAGAGACTGTATTTTATTCAAGTGGGAAAAAGCAATTGTAGTTTAGCAATGAATTTAAATTTGTCTTGACTGCACAAAACACTCTAACCAAAAATTCACAGCCGTACAGATTAGTTACTCTTGAAAGAGGAAATAATAATCAAAACTTACTTTCTGGTGAAATTGTTACAATGTTTGCAGACTTTTCTGAAAGAGAAAAGCAAGGTAAGGAAATGAAAGACAGGAAAATATCAGACAACCAAACTGACAAATAATCCACGAGTGGCTGTTTGGTCTTGGCAACGTTAATTATTTTATTTCTTCCAGATCTTCCTGTTACCTCTTTATTTTGTTATTTCCTTTTATTTTTATTCTACCAAGAGGCAGGATAGACACGAAGAAGGTGTTAATTACCAGGAAAACTGTGCTACCAGTCAAACATGTTGGGAGAGACCATCCCCCACCATACATGAGCATTTTCTGTACCTGGCATCCTTTTGTTTAAAAGGGCTCTTTCATAACATAAGGGTCTCACCTTCAACAAATAACCTTTATTCACTGGGAAAGTTGCCTGCTATTGCTCAACGATGATAGAGCCCAGGATCATTCTGGTGAACTGAGAGAACCTCTGGAGCAAACATGTTGGACTTCCACTCTGTTTTGCCTTCCTTTAGCCACATACATGTAACCTGCTCTGCCTTGCACCACTGCATGGCTGGCTTTTTCTTGCAGTGATGAACTGGACAGTCTATAATCAAAGAGTTCCCAACACAAGTTTCAAACTGTGAGTGTCTTCTAACTTGAATTTCAACTGGAAAATCGGTGGCATCAAGTCTTTGGAAGAAAAAAATCACAAAAATCATGGTGATGGAGGTCTGCTACATAGTCCCCATAACACTAATAATGGGTTCTTTTCTCTCTCATTACTCACGACTTCCCTTCTCTACTTGCAGCAGATCTGATCTCTATACGGGACGGTGATAGCAGCTGCCGTCAAGACTATTGGTTCTTTCATTTTTAGGAGGACTGTTAAAATGCACTTTCTCCCTCTGATAGGAATTTTTCACCCTTTTTCTATATCCCAGTCGAGTTAGAAATGTAATAGTTTAGAAAGAAAATATATAAAATATATCTAGCAAGCTTTCCTGTGTCATCCTTCTCGCAGACTTTTTCCTGTTACTTTTAGGTTTACTTCAGCTTATTGTTGACTTCACAATTTTTGTTAGCTCACAGAAGTAAAGGCTTTCCTTTGGAGTTTTTTATAACTGTAATATTGAAAAGAATGATATTTAATGCAAATAAACCTTATCTCTATTTTTATGTTTTTGTTATAATTTTGTTAAACTCTATGTTCAAGCTATGGTATGTCACCTTAACTCTGGGTCTTGGTCTTTAATGTCCTGACCTTCTGTTGAAGATTTGTGTTTCTCGTGGTGCTTTATTTCTCTGGCTAGGACAAATTAACAAAAACTATGTGATACCCACATGCTCCCTGCTTCTCTTCCCCATCTTACAGCACAGTGCTTGTGCACCTGAGAGAGTGATTCCTTGCAAGTCCAGAGAAAGAAATCTTGAATGTGTCTGTGTCTTCTGGTTGAGAGAGGGAAGTAGGGGAAAAAAAAAGGTAAAGTAAGTTGAAGGGAAGTTTTGTAAGGGGGAGAAACGTAGGGGAGGAAAGAGTAGGAGGGGGGTCTGTCAGCAGCTCGTGCTGGTTCAAGGGATGGAGCCTCTGGGCAGGCAGTGCACATAACTGCAGCACGGAGCGCCTCGTCTCCACCGTCAGCCAGGATTCCTTAGGCAGGTGACACAGCGACCCTTGTGAACTCCTGGACAGCCTATTCAAGAACTGGGGACGGACAGATTGTTTTCATTTATGGCCCTCTCATTTTCAAGCCTCTTCTCTACAAATCTCAGACTACTCCACACCATAAATAAACTGTAGAGCACTGAGTAATGCCAAGTTGTGAGCGTAAGTGTGTTCATAGCCTTCATTACAGCAGAGCTAATGCTTTGCTTCTGTTGATTTCTTTGGTTTACCCTCCTTAAGGTGACTTCAGGAACAGGCATCTAAAATTAGGTGGGACTCATCTGCCTCCAAACATAAATCTTTACTATTGTTCTTGTTTTACCTGTGCTTGATAATGAAGAAGAAGCTATTCATTATAAGGCTGTTATTTGCAGCCACCACAAGAAACTCTGGTCTCTGATATATCTCAGCCACATACAATAGAGAAACTCATCTGTTTACAGGATTTGGCATCCTGGGAAGTTTCTGCTTTGAGGGGTCCAAGTCTGAAAACACCCCTGTATGCCAAATTTCCCTTAGTCAGGATGGCTTCAAATGAGGATTGAAGCGGGATGAGTAGACTGGCAAAAGCACACAGGTAACCAACTTGGGCAAAGACTTCAAATTTGGTCCTTGCAGAAAGAGCAAGAGGAGGAAATTCAGATAATTTGTCTGGAGATGAGAAAATGAACAAGTAGGACAGTAGCTCTGGGTGCAAACAATGTTTTTTTACGAACAAAAATGTCTGCATAAAAACCAAGGGGAACAAGAAGTCTTCATTCATTCAATATCCCTGGAAGAGAAGGAAGGTGAGCAGCCAGTAAAAATAATTGGGTTTGACAGAGAGACCTTTAGTAAGTTTGGAGACCCGGGAGGTAAGAACTCACCAGATATAAGTACAAAGCAAAAAGTTGTAAACAAAGCTGGTGGGCCATCCAATAAATGATGAGAGTACCAGCACTAAGCTGCTGCACCACAGCAGCGCAGTAGAAGACTAGCTTGGCTAAATCATGAGCAAGCTTTTCACTGAGGCAAGAAGGAAACCTCCAAAAGCATAAAGAAGGCCGGGTTACTAAGGAGAGGCACAGAAGAACTGAGCAGCATTGGAAAAGTCATGGCAGAGAAGGGCATCCACTTAGGAAAACACATCAAAAGTAAGTACATTGATTGTAAAACTCAGACAATATTAATTCACTTGTTAGGGGGGAGAGAAAGCTGTCGACAGACTGCCAGGCATAAAATAGATTTTGCAAAGAAATTAGAGAAATTATTTGAAATAAGGCAGGTTCGGGTCAAGAAGATACACAGGGGACATGGCCTAACCTTTGTGTTCTGCTCAGCACAGTTAAGTGTACCTAAGGCTCATCCAGCCTTTTGCACAGCTCTTCAAGAAAGAAGGGGACAGTGCTTGGGATCACCCCGAGCTGGAAGGAAGCCAGCAAATACCGTGAACATGGTAAGAAGGCCGTAAAGGGAAACTTGAAATTCTTTGGGTTGTTTCACTTAGAGAAAAGCAGTGAGAGGAAAGGACATCATAAAAACACGTAAAGGCACAAAAGAAGAATGCCATAATCTGGTTTTTTTGTGTTTCTGTTAGGTATGGGGAGAGATAACAGGCTAAAAGGGAATTAAGGGAGGTTGATTACATAGTTTGAAGACTCCCCAGTTGTGAAAACAATAATACTGGAAGTGGTTTCTGTGGAAGCTCGTAGAGTTTGGATCACTGGCGGCCCTGAGGACTGGCGTACGCTGACATCTGTCGGGATAACATAGCTGAATTTACCTCCTAACTAGTGCATGGAGTCATGAGACACGTTCATGGATGTCAGGTCCACAGATGGATACTGACAGGACTTGGGAAAGATGTACATGCTGACATTCCCAATGCAACTCTTCTGCTGTTGGGGAGACAGGAGGGGAACAGACCATGGAAAGGGGTCATGTTCATGTGCTCTTCCTGACAGCCTTTTCTCTTGCTGCTGCCAGGGACAGAGCGCTGGTCTTAGGCAGTACGGCATTTCTTATGTGGTCTCCACTGACATGGGAGACTCATAATCCACTTTCTGCCACAGCATTACCTCAGTAGCAGCCCCTGATTCTAAATAAATATGTGGTGTACAGGAAAAGAGATCTTCTCCCAGTGACCATCCGTCTCAATGCAGTAGCAACAGCAATACATCTAATATAACATTTAGCATATTGTATGGTATTTAACATTAATAAAATCATTAAATGTATTTGATATATTTTATATATACACTTTTTTAAAAAAAATTTATATGATGAGGCAAATATATTGCAATAGCAACAGCTCTACCATGTAGAGCCTGGCCATGTTCACAAGGTAGCATTTAGGCGTTAGGTCAGCATGCCCTTGCCCAGTCATCTAGTCCCTTTTCTGCTCCCCTGAATAGGATCATTCTGAAAGACATCATTTTAGCTGTGAAGCATGATCACTTATCTTTCATTTAGCCTCTTCCATCTCTGATCAAAGGAAAGCATGATTTGGTTTCAGGCAAGCAGGTTATAGCTACTTTGGTCACACCACAGTAGCAGCATATGGTTATCAACAGTCTGAAGATAGAAATGAAAAGCTCAAATTAGAAAGTAGAGGTTTTGGTTGTTTGAGCAATGACTGCCACCAACAATGATGATTCATTGTACCTCCATAGCAGCCTTCCTTCTGATATAATCCTATCTAACAGGCATTTCCAGAAGGATGTGCAGGTCTCTGGAGAATACTTTCTGATATCCTTCATTTAATTATCTTGCCAAATAGTTTTTATCTTTTTCAAAATTCTCTTTTGAAAAGAGCAAATGAACAGAAAACCAAAATAAACTCCAAAACTTGTCTAGAAGGTCAGAAAAATCCAATTTTAAAAGTCCAGTTTTAAAACAGTGACACTGTCTGATTGAGCATCATTATTAACCAGGAAGAGAGGTGGGAATTGTGCCTCTTTTATGCTTACCTTTTTCAGTGCAGGGGCACCGTGTTTTCCCTTGATTTTGAATCACCTGGTGCTTTTACAACAAAGTACACATCACAGCCCACTGTCACTCTTGGAATAATCACGGGATCAGCACTGAGTGCATTTTGTACATCCAACAGCACCCACCTGGGACGGGGTTAGCAATCCCCATGAGTTCACGTGAACATTAGCTGTGCAGGTAGTTGGAAAGGAAAATATCTTGTCAATATGAAATACTGCCCTAAAGAAATTATTGTCCTGCACCAGTCGGGGTAACCCAGCGTAGTGCTCAGTGGCAGAACCTCCTCAGAGAGGGAACAGGGGTGGTACTGGGGGCACAGGAAGCGTTGAATTACCCTCCAGCCATATCCTTAGCAAGAATACAGAAATTTCCTGAGCAGAAGCCTTCCCGAGGTCTGGATATACTTCTAGAGCAGCCTTTGTGCAGCCCTTGCTCTCCAGGAGAAAGGTACAAGCAGCTCAAGCATTAGTTACATGCTTGCACTGACACCGCAGCAGCACACTTTCCCTGTACAACTCCCTGCACTACCACCAAGGCAGAAGGACACACTCCCCTGGGTTCCAAAGGATTTACTTGGTTACAATTTGTTGTTTGCTGCTTTTTTAAAAAGAAGTTTCCACCGGCCTTGATATTATTGGTGTTACTTTTGCTCTTAAGGTATATTTTTAAGGGAATTCAGATAAAATGCACCACTACATCTCTCAGTTAGTTGAGCTCAAATAGTGCCTGCACCACAGCGTGCCACATCTTTGCTCCTTCATCTTCTGGTGGTGTGCATTCTTTTTCAGTGCTGATCATTCACTTACTATATCACCAGGTCTCATTAAGTTACGTTTCCAGAGCAAACTTCCAGCTCAAGCACCCTTGCTTTCTCCACAAGGTTCCCTATGCAGCTTTGGGAAGCCACCCGTGGGGAAACTCAGGCTGCACTTGCCCAGCAGTGCCACTGGCTGCCCACGGGTTCTGAGCAGCCAAGCTCTCCTGTCCCAGGGCCCCTTCTGGGAACTTTCAGAGAGAACTTAGGTGGTCCCAGCCCACACACCCCTCTTAACATTTAGCCTTCATTCCTGGCAGCTGTGGCTGCTGCAGGTGGAAGCACTTGACAGCCTGCTGTCAATTAACCCCAGCCTACAGATCTGCTCCCTCTTCTCCCTTATAAAGTAAGTGGGGGTGGAGGCTACTGGATTTCAGTTGGTTTTCTATTTCTTCTAGCTTGTAATGCTTTTTTTTTCCTTTACCCCTTTCTTCTTTCTTTCTAGTACAGCTACAGGCCTGGTAGAAAGAATTTGGCTTACTGAAAACTCATTTCATTGGTTTTCATTTGTGGATCCATTGGAGGAAGCCTGAGGTGGCTAGGTAAACACTGCTATTTTATTCAGTGATTTTGTGTTTTGTTGTTTGGGTTTTTTTCCTGTCAGTCAAATAGAGGAATCTGAACTTCCTGACTGGGAGCTCTACAAGCTCCTGTTTGCCTTTCAGTGGGTTTAGGAGTTTGTAGGCTGCCTTCAGAGCATGCACCAAGGCCTTCCTTTCAGAGGCTTAGAGCAACTGGGCTCCAGGCTACCTTTAACTTCTTCTTCTTGTTACAAGGCAATGTTTGGAGTGTGAAAAATAATCACTGTTGGTTTTGTCTGTCTCTGTGTCTTGTTAATGGCTGACAGCTGAATGACTTGGCCTTTAGGTTTTCAGATTTTTCTTAGGAAGAAGCCTAGTTCTTGATAAGCATTATTAGCCATTGACTTGGGAGCTCTCTAGAACAGTATCATCAGAAGAAATGAGCAAATAAAAGCTCAAGGTTTTTATCAGGCACTGTGAAATTTTTAGTTTGAATTATTTTGCACTTCAATAACTGAAATTCTGGGCTACAGAAAGGCTTTTTCTATAATCCAGCCTTTTTTCCTCATCTAGTAATTAAGTGTGTGAACTCTTAATGAAATCTCTAATTAACCTTTTCTCTCTCTCAAATCACACCTCACATGGCAAGAAACTTCAAGTGGATAAAAAGCAGTGGAGAAAATCCCTTTAAAAACCAGAAAGATTTGGGACATCTTTCGTATAGAGTAAAATATTTTAGGCAAGCTTTTAAAATATCTCTTGCAGATTTCCTGTAAAGGCCATTTGGCAGGAATAGGTGTTGGTGAAGATTTGGGATTAAATAATGATATAAACCACAATACCCTGGAGAATGAGGGATTTTTTTTTTTTAACAGGGAAAAAAATCAGCACACCACACAAGGTCAGGCTTGATGGGGCTCTGAGAGACCTGATCTAGTGAAGATGTCCCTGGTTACTGTAGGGGGTTGGGCTAGATGACCTTTAAAGGTCCCTTCCAACCAAGCACATTCTGTAATTTTATAATGACAACCTTTTCTGTCTGTTGGTCATCATTAGAAAGACAAACACAAAATAAGCTTGAGGTAATGACTGAGCACAAACGTGGCTTGACATACTTTTCCTGTGACAGTGTACCTTAAATTTTTCTGCCTGCTGCCTCCGGTGGCTTATGAAAAGTCAGTGGCAGAGCTGCTGCCTGACCGCTGTATTCTGTATGTGCAAGGGCTTCCATGATAAACTATCTGAAACCAGTTACAAGGGCCAATACTGAGTCTTAAATTTTCAATCTCACTTATCTGAGAGGTCATGAAGAGTATCTGACTGTGCAGCCTTCAAGAGGGTAAAAGAATCCGTAACATACGTGAGCTTTATACACCAGATTCAAACTGCTGCTCCTCGGTAAGGCTCGGACTGACTAAAAGCCTGTTTTCTTTTAGATCACCTGGGTGTGTTCTGGAACAGTCTGCAGCAAGCCAGGCTCTATTGCACCCAGTATTGATTTGTGCAGGTTAGGAAAACCTTCTGCACAGGGTGCTGCCAGGATACGGATTTCAAACAAAAGCCTGTGTTCCTTAACTTGTACAACAGGGAAATACCCATGACCACACTTTCTTTTTAAGAAAAGAAAAAGTTGATTTCCCCCCCCCCTCACTCTTATGTTCCAGAAAACATAGTCATTGCATGACACACTAAGCAAACAAAAGGTGCTTAATAGAGATGGCTTTCCATTTCCCTAACTCAACCCACTGGTAGAAAAATAATAGCTGAAAACTGAGCCTTCTAATCTTTGAATTATAAATGGTGTCATTCACACCTGGTCAAGTGAGAACTCAGAACAACTCCAGCAAACTAGGATGGTTTAATTGAAATCTCTAAGAAATATGACCTCAAAAGGATTTGTCTTTATCTTGTTTCCTCACATCTCTTCTCCCTTAAACACCAACTAAACAAACAAACAAAACCCAACAAATAACCAAAGACCAAGGAATGGGATAGAATACAAGTCCCATGTGTCATTCCCCAAAGCAGATAATAGCTGAGGTAAAAGATGTCATTTATTTGTGAAAAATAAATGTCTAGAATTAGTTTGGAGTCTTCCATTTGGGTTTGTCTGTGAACACAGTGAAACACTAGTCATGGCTTGTAAGTCTGGGATGTTTCTAATTAGGGCCACAGCACAAAAGCTGCACCAGAAAGTGCATTGATTTGCTGGGGCTTCACATTTACCACCAAGATCCTTATGAGTTTGTTAATTCTAACAAAAATGGCAAGAGGCTGTGAGGAGAACTCAGAAAAATATCCTCCCTCCTTGAATTTAGGTAAGGTGTATTTAGAAAGAGAAGCATTCTGGAAGGCTTTATTAAGTGATACCTGAACAGGCATTTTCAGACTTCTCCCAGCTTCGGAGAAGGCTCACCAAGGAAAAATGTGAAATTTTATTTTAGTCATTTTACATGTTTATATCACAATTTGGATATTTTGCTAATGGAAACTTAATTTTAGTACTTTTCACTTAATTTTTCCCATGTCATCTTAAAAGTACAGTAATGTGGGTTTTTTTCTGTTTCCTTGGTATACAGAGAAGGATTTTCTGGGTTTCTTTTCTCTTTTTCTGCTTTTTTTCTTTTTTTTTGTTTTTGGAGTGAGGAGGGAGGGTGTGTGCAATGATAGCATTTGTAAAGCTAACCTGCTCACTGAAGTAGCTGATGGAGGTTGCATCATGTTTTAACTATTCCTTAATGGAGGTTACATAAGAGCAGAAAACATGCTTTTGCATTTTGATGACTAAACCTGAAGATGGAACGTGTTTGGTTGTATGTTAGCACGTGCAGGCTGTCCCACAGGAAGGCCTAACAGCAAGGAACCACTTGAGCTGAGAACTGTGCCCACCATTTGTGGGCATGTGCCTACCTGCTCAGGTAGTGGCTTCTCAGAGTGAGGGCAGGTTGGGTTGGCTGCATTTTATTTTTCTTTGGGACCAAATGCTTCTTTCCCTTTGTGTGTTCTGTCCAGGCTTTGTGAGGCTGGATGGGAACAACCTGTTCTTGGGTGTTACAAGGGAGACAGGATCTCACCAAACTAATGTTACTGGGGGTGGAGAGGTTGTTCCACTTGTGACTCATCAAAGATGCTTACCTCTCCTTCCCTAATTTTGAAAAGATTTGCTGGTTGTTGACTGTATATGAAATCTGATTGGTCAGTGTTGTTCCTGTTAGGAGTAAGGGAAACTTTGGATAGACTTGCAACATACAAAGTTTACACGGGTTGGCTTCAATTTTCACCTTGCTTCTCACCAAAATGAGGCCCAAACAAACTGGGGAAACTTAGGGCTAAAATGTAAATATGTATTAAAAAACTTTGCTTCAATGTTTTGTGAGGACTGACTTGCAAAATGTTTCTCTCTGTAATGCTCCTATGCACGTGACTGGTATTTGTAGTAATGCACGTTTATAGAAGGAAACAGTATTGTTCTCAGAAGTGGTTCTGATGTGGATCAAAGAATAAAAGGTGGTAAAACAAATTCTATGTAAACAAGACTGATGCAATAAGCAGCATAACAAAAACTTACATGCCATTTTAAAAAGAGTATCTGGGGACCTGGCCGATGAGCATGGAGGGTTTGTCCAGGTGTTAATGCACTACACTGGATGCTGCAGAGGGGCGACTGCGTGAGGGACTGATGACACAGACAGGCTTAATGCAGCAAACAGAAGCAGTAGTTAACTCTTAGAGGGCAAGAAGATACTTCTGTTCAGGGTATGAAGTAAGCTACCAGCTCTAGATACCCCCCTTTCACAAGCATTTGTATTCATTTGAAAGCCAAATGTGAAGCAGTTATGGGGCCTCCTCAAGCTCAGATCACACCCTGGTTAAGGAACAGCTGCATCTAACTGATGTGGTAATTCATGTCTCTTAGGCCTAATATTTGGGTTTCCCCTTCCTAGGCAGCTGCTTTGCACGCTTGTTCCTTTGAGTATTAACCCTGTATTTTATTAATGAAAACAGAGTGTTGAAAGATGCTATTGACTTGCGGAGTTAGCCATGTGTGCCAGCGAAGCTTCACACAGCCAATTTGATTTGTTTGTGTAATTTCAGCAGTGTCTAATAAGAAGTGTTATTTTGATCAATTTATCAGTTGATACCTTAAATGTATCAAGAGCAGCTGAGTGCATCCGTAGAGCAACTATTATTCTTTCTGTATGACTGCCTTCCTTCCAGTGCTAACATGTCCCCATATGCTACTAGCAGGAAAAAATGTGAAACAACAATCTCATTGTGCAAAATAAAAATATTAGGAATATATTGGACACAGTGATGTCCTCACATCACTCCAACTGAGGACTGTGGAGATTCCAAATTGAAAGGGAAATGACAAATAGGTGGGGTTAAGCTAAACAAATTGAAGGTACACTCATCTGGAGAGTTTGACTGTGAACTGGATCTAGTGCAGAACTAGTTGAATTCACAGATTTTTGAGCAGAGGCTTGAGTGCTGCCAAACGCCTCAAAGGCAGAGCTTTTGACAACAGAGCAAGATGTATTTGGTCCCCAAGTGCTAGAGTTCTGGTCTAGATAGTTACTGAATAATTCTCATTATTTTCATAATCATACTCTTCAATTAAATTAGGAGTCTGCTATGGTGACAAAACAACACACAGATTATCCCTGAGGTACGCTAAGCACCCCTTGGTTTTGTTCTCCCCTTGCAATGTTTAGTAACTACCAACAGGTTAAATTATAAGACCACATCTTACCATCAACTTGATAGTTGCTCTGAGCCAGCATTACTAGAAGGATGTACGGCAATATCCTTTTTATCAACATGACTGGAGGAGCCTTCATTGTCTGGGCATGGTAGAGAGAAGAGGTTCCGGAGGGTTAAGATGTGCAGTTCAGATGGCCTCCTGCATCCTGCTCGGCTTACCCTGGGTGTGTGTCTGAGCTGATCCCCTTTTCTAGCTCTTCTGCCAAGGCAGCACGGAAAGGGGGAGGGAAGTGATGCGTCTGTAAAGATCTGACGGGTTAGGCAGTTGTCTGTCTGTCACTGTGTGGTGGAAATGTGATCTGCTTGATCACCTCAGAACTCCTCTGCCACTCAAGGCAAAACATCTTTTGCCTTTCTCTGGCTCCCCTTTCAGTGTAAGAAACACAGCTGGGGAGTCTTTTCTATTCTCTTTCTTTTGGAAGCTGCTCCTGCAATCAAGGCTTTGATTTTTTTTAACAAGCAGCAATACAGCAGGGAGAAGTGATGCACAATGGTATTTTAAACGTGTCCAGTTCTTGTGTACCTCTCAAATTCAACATTAACAAGAAGCTGAACAAATTCACTATTAACAAGCTGGTGGATGTCAGAAACATGCACCTGAGTAGTCTTAATTTGCATCAGATGAATTCACAATAACCTGCACTACAAGAGACAATTGCTTCCACTACTTACTTTTAGCATCCTCATAACACAGGGACACGTAATTTGGGTTTGGATTTTGTGGGTTCTTTTTAAGCACATCCTGGACACCTTTTTCCCACTAAATATTGCTAAAACACTGAACCTTTCCCCCAAAACATCAACCAATGCAGCGTTTCTTCCTAAAGTTAGAACAAAACAAAGGCTGAACAGGAACTCTGTATATAGCAATTATCACTTCTGCTTTTAATGCAAATACAACCACCACAAATAGAAACCAGGAAATAAATTAATGCAGTTATGAAATCCTGTGTTAATGGGGAGACTTAGGCTTGACAAACACTGGAACAGGCTTTCCAGAGAGGTGGTCTATGCCCCCAGCTTGTCAGTGTTCAAACTGTTTGGGCAATGCCCTTAATGTGCTTTAATGTGTGGTCAGGCAGTTGGACTAGAGGATGGCTGTAGGTGCCTTCCAACTCAGCTCTTCTGTTCTAAGTATTTGAATGTTCCAACAAACCCCTAAATTATCTGGATTTTTTTTTTTTCAGAGTAATATTTTGGAGAAAAATGTTGAAAAGCTTTTCCAAAATTCTGTGTTTGGAAGTGCCTGGCTAAATACATGATGATCATGAGAATCATAGTGATGTTTGTGAGAAACTGAAAGAACCTTAAAAAGTTACAGACCAGCCTAAAAGGAAAATATTAACAAAAACAAAGTCCTTGAGTATAACTGTGTGCACAGCGCGCTTTGGCTCTGGACAACACAGGCTTTGCTGCTTTTGTGTGCTGCAAAGACATCTAGTGGCAGAATCCCCAGCAAGCTTAGAGAACCAAGCTGTCATCAAGGGACGTATTTCCCTGCAGTGTAGTTCCTGCTTGTGTCGATGCTGGGTTATCTAAAGCTTAAGTTTGGAATTTCATAGTAGCAGTTGGTACTCAATCTCTGCTTTTTTATTAGAAGAACTGTTTGGGTCTTGGTCCTTTGCTGCAGACCAAAGCTTTTTTGGCAAGACAAGGTTTTGTGTGTTCTCTAGAGTGTTTTGAGGTTGACTTTCTAGGTGGATAATTCCTTGCTGATAACTTTGTGGAAGCATTCTGAACTGTCAGGCAAGTGCTATTGTACATGAGCGTTTTTAGGGAGAGGTGAGGTGTGTCAGAGTGGTGGGAAGGAGCCAGTATTCCCTGTACTGCATGCTCTGTGTGGCTTGTGAGGATTTTTTTCTCTTTATATTTTCAATAACAAATATCTTGGACGTTCATCTATGTGTTTGCAGGATTTTACTTTAAAAGGCTTTGGCAAATGTGAATTCCACTATTGCTGCTGACACTTCATTATTTCCTTCATCTCCTTTCTGCTTAAGAGTAGGGTTGTGGGGTTTTTTAGGGTTTGTGTTTTGGTTTTTTGTGGGTTTTGTTTTGGCTTTTATTTTTAAGAATCTGATGGAAGATGGCAAAGAATCAGAATTTTTCCTGTTTTCTTGTTAAGACTTTTTTCCCTCCTTGAGAAAGTCCCAGGAGTTTGCTTCATTTTTTTTTTCCATGTTAAGTTATAAGATCTTTCAGATCTCCAAACAATAACTGATAATCCTTTTGTTCTGTTTTGGTTTTGAGAAAAGCAGTCCCTAGATATGAGATGCTAAAACACCCTAGTTTTGCTTTAAGGGCATGTTTCAAAGGATAGTCAATAGTTGGTTTATATTTACTTAGTATTTAGCAAGGAAAGGAATGAGAGTCCTTATCTAAAATTGTATAACTAGAAGAGGGAGAGCCATTAACATTTAACTGGAGATGAGATACCATTTGAGTGTGGCAGAAAAGGATGTCACTAGGTGGCACTGACTCCACTATTTGCAGTAGCTCTGTAACAAATTTGCTATATGCAAATCAGACCTCAGCTGAATCCTAACAGATACCAAGTATTTAAAGAACTAACAGAATTCAACTCAGTGCAAACACGACGATATTAGCACAGTTCTGTGTGTGCCGGATACTATTTTCAGGAAGAGGCTCAAAAAATACAGAGTAAAACTCAGATAGTCTTAAACCCCTGAGGAATGCTGTCAGTAGAAGCTTCCTTTGCTTGGTTCTCATGTCTGCTGCTTCTTTACTGAAAGCCAGCAAGGAAAAAACCATAACCCTATGTAATGTTCCTTCTGTTCCATCCCACTTTGCCTTTTGAGAAGACAAGGTTGTGTTTTCCCTGCTTGCAGGTGGTCAGGCAATGGCCTCCACACAGAGAGAGAGAGAGAAGGGCATTTAGATAGAGGGCTCCAGTAAGCTTGCTGAAAACTGCCTTCGTTACACTACGTGAAGAAGTTTTAGCATATTCAAGGAACAGCAATGACTGAGCCTCTCATCCTGCTCCTTGACTGTCATTAGCAGTCACACACCTTGCAGCAGTAAGTGCTGCCGTGTAAGCTACCATGGCAAGGGCCTAACAGCCTCCTCATGTGTCTTACCATGGCAGCTCCCCGTTAGAGGAGGGATCTGCTGCTTCTTTTCTGTGCGAGTCCTTTCCTTTTCCCACAGCATGAGATTCTCTGCATCTCCCTGATTTTTTTCCTAAGCAATTCCTGTTCAATGAGATGAGCTAAGCTATGTTAACATACCTGGCAGCAGGTTCTGAAAGTGCCAGATGGAGAACAGGCCTGGATCCTCTTCCTGGGAGAGTCAGTTCAGTCAGTATTGAGTTGGTTAAGAATCTGCTCAGGGTGCTGCTGTATATAAAAGCACTTCAGCAAGTGTAAGTGTGGGTGTTCTAGTTATTGGATTGGCCTTATGGTAACAACATGCTTCAGAAATGAGGGGAGGGAGCAAGCAATTTGAAGCTAATTACAGAAGAATTAAGGTAAAGCGGTCTTGCTGCAGTACTGAATTTGGGAGCTGTTCTGTACACTGAAGGGCAGATTGGAAAAAATGCCTAAACACTTGAGGCAAACCAATACACAAACCCCCATCCCCATCCAAGAACTTCCAAGGTAATTTACTATTTTTCCTCCAGCTTTGAATAGAATGCTAAATGGTGCCCTCTCCCTGCTGCATTACTGTAAGCAACTTGTGTTGGTTAAGGAACTCTTCTGTTTTCCCCTATTTTCCTCAGGGACATAATAGTTCTTATTGAACAGAAGGATCAGCTAGGAGGAAAAGTAGAAATATCCACTGAAAGATAGCAGAACCTACCTAATGAATGTCTACGTTTGCTTCAGTGTGTTCATGAAGCACATACAACGTGAGTGCTGATCACTTCACTGCACTTAAGCAGCCTGCTGCTTTTACACCCTTTCCTGTGCACTACTAGACAGAAGACATGTGGAGATCAGAGTACTCAGATACATCTAAAACTCAAATAAATTCAAATTGCTTGTGCCTTCTTAGCTCAGCTGAACACGGCTTTTGTGTATTAACTGGAACCAGTAATCTTCCTCTTGTGCTTCTCCAGGTGTAGGAGAAACCTCCGAGAAAAATAGATTATGTTCTTTTGCAAGGCTGAGTCTTCAAACGTTTCTGGCTTCTGAAACCTAATGTGAGCATAGAGTTGGGACACTTAAAGGAACTGAAATACCTACTGAGCAATTGTTTATCACTTCTCCTGTAGGCTTAATTTTCTGTTGTATAGAACTGTATTAAGTATGCCTAAAATAACATCTAGTTCCAGGGGTAACATTGATCTTGAGGCTGCCCTCTGTGAAGCCTGAGTGACAGCTGCAGTAGCTGAGTATCTCCTCTCAAAGCCTGTACCTTGTGCTTTTACTTGTGAGGCATGCTGTCTGCTTTTGAATATGAAAGAGGTGACCTCTACCAGTGACCTCTACCACCAGAAAACCCACAAATTCCAAACCCCTTGTAGAAAGAGGAAGGCGGTAGGGTGTGTGCAATAAACCACCTCACCCCCCAAAAAAACCCCAACTCCCCAAATGCTTACCTAAGCAGATCTGCCACAGCTTGTCAAGCTAGCCCATCTCTGCTGTCCAGCCTATGTAAATATCAAACCTACTTAGCAGTATAAATGTGGCCTAAAAGCAGTTATGTATACTCCATCCTATTGCATCTTGGATATAGGTTAAACAGTATGATTCACTGAAAGTAAAATGACATCATACAAATTTAGCATGGCCCAATTACCAAACTTTAAATATATACTTCACCTGATTCTGTGCATCCCCTTACTGATACACTAGTTTTGGAAGTGTACAGGTGCTGGCTCAAAGAGGAATAGTCCACACAAGAAAACTTTACAAAAGGGTATGTTTATTTCTATTCTGCTTTTCCATTTGGTATAAAGGCAATAGAAAGCAATCTGATCTTAATGTGTTGTGAACTGAAAGTGAGAAAGTAACAATCCACAAATCTGAGTCAAGAGTTTGCACAGGTTCATCACTGATTCACCATGAGATCTCAAGCCAGGTAAGAATTCAGGAAAAAGGAATGCACTTGGTAATTTTGATGAGCTGATACTATTTGCTCAAGAAATCCCTAAGGGAGATGGAGAACAAATTGTCCTTTTTGCAGTTAGTTTGGCAAGACCTGATTCTTCCACATTGGAGAAAGCCCTTCCTGAAAAGACCTGAAGTGTTAGGCAGCTGCAAGATCCCGTGCCTACAAAGCATCTACTGCAGTGTCAGAATGTGTACTGATTATTTCACTTGGTGCTCATGTGCAGGAAGGTGTAACTAGGCAATTCCTGTCACATACCTGAGAGGAAATGGGGGTTCTGGATAACCAGCCCTGAAAGGGACTTTGGTGGGATTGTACAGCTACATCGACAAACTGCTTCAACGCGCTCTTTCTGCTACCTTGTCATAGGTGACCTACCCCATGTCCTTTATCTGCTTTCCTGTCACAATAAGAGATCATGCATAAACTCTATGAAAAAGGAATTCCTTTATTTTTTTATTTTTTTTAAAAAGGACCATTTTTCCATTACCAAGTGAAAACTTTACAAAGTAAAGTACTTCTTTTCCAAGAATGTTTTAATATAAAAACTTAAATCACTTACTCTGGTCATACTGTTCTAACAGGCAGTCTTGTGGCACTGCTGGAGCCAGGTATTTTCAGCCTCACTCTAATTCTAAGTTTATCACTTGTTTAAATAAAACCATTTCTGTGGCCACTTACCATCAGCAAAACAGCCTTACCACAAAACCAAAAATAAAGCATCTTCTCTAGCCCAGAAGAGACTGAACTCTTAATAGCATTATTACAATGAGGAGCTTTGTTAAAAAAAATTTATTTTGAAAGTTAGACACAACTTTAAAAGTGTACAAAGACAACAAGCACTCAAATTACACAGAATTAGCAGTGAGTACAATGTGAACACAACAACAGTGAGTCTTGCCTCTCTTTATATGTAAATATAAATAGAGATTATCCTTGCCAAACTTCCAGCTTTTTTTCCTCTTTTTTTTTTTTTCCCCTCCCCTGAAAACTACCTCATTATGCTGCAAAACCTAGCAGGGAGCATTTCACTGAATCGCTAAAAGGGACTCTGGCTAAAAATAGTCCTATCATGAGAATATCCCATACTTTGCAGAACCAAGTTTCTTTCTCAATTGGAAAACAACTTTCCCTTTCATTATGTTGAATGTTTCACCTCCACTAGGGACCTGCCAAATTACAGGCTTCAAAATGCTCAAAAAAATTGGACCTTGCTCATGTTTGGTTTTTTTTTCCCCCCAAGAACACACAAGCTGAAACTAACATGGTGCATACATGTAAGCAGTCACAAAACAGAGAATGGTCTTTTTTTGTATTTTACTCTTTGAAAGTGGCGTTGCAAGCAAAGCACTTTGGAGTAACTTTAGCTGTGAGTTGGTTAAATTAATGTAAGTATGCTGCCAGAGAAGAATTTTTTAAAAATTTGTTATTTAATGTTACACTTAGAACTTCAAATACATTGATAAAACCACCTGCAGAAAAATATCCCTTATGGCTTGTTCCTGCACATGTATGTAAAATGAAAAGCAGGCATTGCTAGCATCCTCCCTTTACTTCTGGGAGTACTCTTTACAGGAAATATATGGAAAAATAGCATGCAGTGTTCTTGCAGGGGAAAAAAAAAAAAAGGAAAACCCCATGGAGACTGTTAAACAACTTAACCACAGCCTCTGTTCTAGGAATTAGCTGTAACTCAGGTTTAGATATACCAGAAAACTTCAGCTGTAAATCTTTCCTAAGATCAACGGCAGCAAACCCAAGGTCATGCTTTATCTGGCTATAACCACACTGGCAAAATCGTGCTCCGGACCTGCGTGTTTGGGGGACTCTGTGCCCAGAATGAGTGGGACCAGTTTTACTTGTTAAGAAAACAAGCGTTAACTGTCTTCTCGGTGATCTGGGTTCTGTCTGTGAATATACACTGATTCATTATTCTTTCTAGATTACCTGGAAGTGCTTTATTTTTCCACTGTTTTTACTCCATTATGAGTATTTGTTGCAATGGGTCAGCATCTTGATTTTCATAAAGCCTGAAAAATGTTGTGGTGCTTTTGGTGGTGCCTTTATTTTTAATTTTTTTAACAGAAATATCCTGTTGTTGTATCTGTCCCCTACAAACTACCGGGCATTGAAGTCTGTTTCACTCAAAATGACAGTGATCAATTATTTGCTTCCAAATGGTTATGAGCTGGTAGGCTCACCAGTCTCATACCCTCCACAGTAATTCTGCAGAAAACATAAATTGGGACCAAAATAATTATTGAAAATACTTACAGAATTGTATTAATTCCGTAAATTGAGGCCCGCACAGGCAGCTTTATAAGTAAAGTAAGCTTTTGAGAAACTAAGTGTTCTAGTATTGTTTTGCCGTACTGAAAATGACTTTTTTTTAAACAAAAAGCTGTTGATGTTTCTATTTAATTTTCATGTGAAACCATGTAAGTGAAAGTAACTTCTTTTTTTGCTTTGTTTTTGTTTGCAGTTGCGCAAGAGCCTATTTAACATGACTATTAAACTTTTCAAAATGTCTGTCAGTTTGCCAGGCAAGGGAAAAACATACAGCATACAAACCTATATGAAATGGCTATGGGGTGTAGCCAGTGAAATCCCATGTTAGCAACAACTATGCTAACTAGCCCAAACTCAAACCTTTTGATCATACCATCTTCTCTAGAATGCTTTTGCTTAACAGAAGCCTGTTTTTTCAATACTCTATTGTTTTCTATTTTCTTCAATTCTATGATGGCATTCATAAGGTTAAAGAAAAAATTAAAAAATTAAAGCAAGGATGTTGTAAAGAAACAGCAGCTGCAAAAGAACACTTTCAGTTACTGTCAGGACAGAAAAGGCTATTGGCAGTGTACCTTTCAGTTGGCTTAAGAAGATTTATAAAACTGTTCTCGCCCAAGGCAGTACATGATCTTAAGCTAAACCCAAGCTTGTGCAATAGCAAACGATATTTTGGAAGGCATACTTTGATATCTAAGGTTAAAGGAAAAAAAATTGCTACTGTTATTTCTGTCCAAAGTTCTAAACCAGCAACCATTATCGCTGACAGGATTGCGATGACTGCATGGAGTCCCGCTGGCTTCAGTGGGGACCGAAGGTGCAGCGGTGAACTGAGTACATGGACAGGCAGGCTCTGCTCTTCAGCTTTGTCCACTTACTCCAAGAGGTCTCATAGCAGAAGGCTACAAGACATGGTTATAATGTAACACAAGTGTATTTCCCTAGGAGCTGATTGCACAAAAAACAGTTATTAATGAGTATGTAAATCTCTCTCAATCCAGCAAAAGAGACTGCTCTAGAAATAGCTAGGGAAACAGCTCCAGAAAAAAAATGACCAGGTTTATTTGTCTCTCTTTTTTAGCAATTACTTAGTATTGCTGTAAAAACCTGGAATAAAGAAATACTGAGAGAGATAACTGTGAGACTCTGCTGAGGAAGGGAAGATGAACAGAACTGGCTCCACCTGAGGGAGTTAAAGCATGATGCCTACACCACTGTGCCCACTCAGTGGAGGATTTCAAGATGCTCTGCACCTGCACCTCTCTGAACTCAGAGCATCTCAAGGAAATCTAGAGCAGGCAGAAGTTGGTCACATTCCAGCACTTTGCACAGTGCTCCCTCATTGGATTCAAAAACTTTGTAGAGCAGTTAATTGAGTGGACCATTTGGCATCATAATTTGGAATAGTCTGGTAACAGTTTGCTTGATTTCTGAGAGGTGCAACGTGATTGAAATTCTTGTTTCCCATTCTGCCAGTCCAATAGATGTGGCTGTGGCACAGAGTAAGAAATACAGCCTAGTTCTGTAATTCCAGTATAGCTTCAAAGTATACGTGCTTTCCATTTGCACTTACAAGTGCTGAACAGCCTTTTGCAATAACTATTTTGAAAACTACTTTAATTGCTTTACCTCCTTTGACTAACAGGCTGAGGACAAGGCCACAGGCGTAAAGGACCTTCAGGGATGGAGCCTCCTACGCACTGCAAGAGCTTTCTCAACTCCACAATTTAGTGCCTCCCCCGTCCAATTTAGATCTAGCATCCTTTATCCTGCTAGTAAGAAAAAGGCATTAATCCACTCTACTAAGACCTCGGTCCAGTGTAAGTTTCACTGGCCAGCAGCTGCACTGCAAGCCACACTTCAGTTACTGGTTTGTCTGCTCAGCTTGCAAAGGCTGGCTCTGAAACTGAAGGGGACACATTAAACTGAGATAACGAAACAGAGATTTTAAGGAAGCGGGCATGATAAACCTGCAGAACTCCCAGCTTTATGAGAACAGAGGAGTTCAGAGCTCAATGCAAGAGACCGGCTGTTTAAGCTAGATAATGAGCACATCCACACTAGCACCAAACAGCATAAGAGAGTATTCTAGAAGAAGAATGTATGTTTCCCGTTTTAGAATGTAAACTGAACTTGAACAGGAATCTGCAGTAATCCTCCCCCAACAGAGCAGTGGTATTTTAACTAACCATTCTACAGCTGCTTGCGCTTCAAATGTGCAGCACTTCTTGGTCACTCATGCACAGGATACTGGATAGAACACTCCACTGACATGATTTAACAACCCCTATCACACCATCCTCCTCGTATATTTAGGTGCACAGTTTTGGTAAGCAAGGTGCTCCATCCGAGTGCCTTTTCCTCAGCGTCAGTTACAGCCGGACTGAACACAGGTAAGGTGTGTATGCCAGGTGCATTCCCTACATTCACCAGGAGTTCTACACCCATGTAGCTCTGGAGTCTACAGCAGGGTCAGCAACAGTCTCTGGCATACCATTAAGTTCACAAATAGATTGTCATTTTTACAATAATACAAAATAGCTGTAAAACCAATATGTAACACTGTATATATGCATGAATATAAAAATAAACCACACCATCAATATGCAGAACTTCACAACGATGATGAAAACAGTTTTCTTCTCAACGGTCTTCAGTATTGATGAGTTGGTTCTCATTGTCATACCCGTCAGGCAGGTATGCTTTCCTTAGCTGGTCTGATTTAGGTATTGAACTGCCATTCTTGACATAACGGGACAGGAAGGCTCGCACAGACGGATGATCTGCCTTCTCAAGGGGAATATTGGCTTCCAGGCACATTTTCACAAAGTCCTGGATGACGCTGGTTTTCTCTGTCTGGGCAGTACTGTTGCACTGGAGGGAGGCAGTCAGAGTCCTTTGCTTCTTCCTGACGTTCTGTTCTTCAAACTCTGCCTTCCGCTTCGTGTGCGTTTTAGACTTGAGGTGGTCGTTGATGGCGGACTTGCGCACGTGGTTCAGAACCACATTGCAGGAAGTACAGAAGAGCTTCCCCCCGTCTTCGTGCAGCTCGCTGCCAAACTCAGTCACACGATCCTGGGGAGTGACATACAGAGCCGTCTTCGAGCGGTTACGCGACGGAGCCGACTTCACTCCGAACCGTTCCATTGCTGCCTTCAGTGAGCTTTGCCTGGAAGCTGGGAGGGAAAGAAATACATTACTCTTAAGGTGGCCTAATGATTTTGACCAAACAGTTTGGCTATATAGTGCTAAAAGATAATTTCATGGAAGATCCACGCCTGAAACTACCATCGAAAGGTTCTTAATCTCGAATTCCAAAGAACTCGGGGGGAGAACAAAGTTCCTCGTGGGTCAGAGCAAAATACTTTTTAGTTTCTACAACTACGAAGCTCAACAGAACCCTCAAAACTCAATGTTAATCACTGAAAGTCCAATAGAAAGGTTTTTGCTTTTTCTTGAAGAGTTCCTTTACCCCTTAGGGTAAAGGGTGCTTTCTTCTTAGTAATATTTGACAGCTTCTTAGTTATTTTGAGTCAGTATTCTTCTGTTTACTTCCTGAAAACATGTATGAGATCTGTTAGCAAAACCTTGTTCAAGTATCAGGCAAGAAGGCCATTACAGTGGATTACAAAAGCCAGTGGAAAAAAACCCCAAGCAAACAAAAAAACCCCAACCTGTGCTTTGTCAGCACTCAGTTGGGAACAGCCATCACTTTTGCCCCAGCTCAAGCCATGACCATTAGATTGAACCTCAACTCCGAGCCAAAAGCAAATCATCAAATCATTTTGTCATTGCAACTAGGGAAGCAGCCTAATCTGAACAGAAAATTGGAGACATTTCCATGCAAAACAGGAACCTGTATTTTCAAAGACCACAACTTCTCTGAGGAAGGTAGCTGATAAGTAAGAGCGCTGGATACTTCCAACATCACTCTGACTCACACTGCACTACCAATGCAGGCAGTAACCTAGTCAAGTGCAGTAGGGTTGGTTTCTTTTCTTGCTGAGAAACAGAATAGTTGGTGTAAATCTCATCTGAGATAATTTACATCCTTTTCAAAGTGAATTTGAGGAAACAACTCTGTTCAAGTTTGAGGTTTTCTGAGCAAAATGACCATTATGTGAACTACCCACTTCCTATTCAAAAAAAGGAGCGACAGATGTTCATTAAAAATATATATATTTGGGCAAATACTATGAGGAAATATGTTGTCTGGGTATTTACTTATGAGTATGAATGAAGAATTTCATATTGACTGTGCTTACAAGGCAAGAGATGAGAATACCCCTTGATGTATTGCACTCTGTGCTTATTTTGTTACACATACAGAGTTTACTCTTACAACATTTTTAAAGAGCTGCCTTTAAAAGACCAGAATTTCCAAACTAACTGTAAGTTCAGCTTGTCCAGCTCCAAGGAGTGAATGGAGTTCCTGCTGTCCAAAATGCCTTTTCCTTGTTCTGGAAATAAAGGAATAGAGAACTCACTCTTCAAAATTATGGGGTTTTTTTCTTAAACCATTGCTACTCAAGGATATGGCAACCTTTTGGAAAAAAAAAATGACACAAAGATCTTGCTATCAGCCAATTTCCTAGTTATTTTTTGCACTATCTGCTGCTTTGCAGAACTATTAAGTCCTGACTGATACTGCACAACACTACAAAGATAATCAATGTGGTTTTTTAAACTGTTGCTTCATGCAATTATCTCAATTTATGCAATAACTCCCCCTGAGTTTCTGTCTCCGGAAATCAAGTGGAAAACAAGTCTTTAACACAAATTTGTCGGTTAGATTCTTAAGTATCAAAAGAAATCCCCTACCAAATAGGTGTTTGCCCTTATGCTTTGTCAAAATCCATGGGAATTGTGTGAGCAGTGCAACTGCTGAAACACAGGGCTTTCGGTCTTGGGCTTTGTTTGTTTGGTTGGTCGGTTGTTTATTTTTGCCTCGAGTTTTGGCACAGATTCCTTGATGCCTGGTAATGCCTGAACTACTTGCGGGACCCCGAGTGCAGGGAGGGAGGGTGTGGGTGCAGACACGGCATCACGGGACGGGCACCCCGTCTACCCTCCGGTACCCCTTCAGCCGAGGCAAGCTCTCCCGCAGTGGTGGGGGCCCCGGGGAAGGCGGAGGCGCACGACTTGGCTACAAAGTGTCACCGGGGCAATTACAGCCGGTCAGCGTGTGGTGGGAGAGCCCGGGGAGCGTTTCAGGTGCGGAGAAACCCGAGGCTGGATTTCCAGCCGCCAAACGCATTTCACTGTGACCGGGGGCCAGAACTCGACGCATTTATTCCCTGGGGTCGGTCACCGGGACTGACGGCGCCATTTAACCCGTGAGGGCCTCTGACGGGCGGCGGTCTCCTCTCCCTCCCCCGCCCCGCGTGCGGGGCGCGTAGCTGGGAGAACAGAACGGCCCGGCCCGGCCCACGGTGGCGGCAGCAGACCCACCCCAGGCCTCGCCGCCCCTCCCGCGGCGCCAGACAGGTGCGGCCCCTCCCGCCCCGCTCCTTCTCCTTCCCCCTCCCGGCACGGCGGGTGTTTCCATGGCACGGCCGGGAGGTGCCGCCGCAGGCGCCCCTCTGCCGACCGGCCCCGGGACCCCACAGGCGCGGTGCCGCGGCGCGGGCCCGAGCGGGCCCCGCCGAAACAGCGCCGCCCGCCGCACCCCGCCGGCCCCCGCCCGCCCCCTGCCGGGCGCCGTTACCCGCTCCGGCCGCGCGGCCTCCCCGCGTCCTGCCGGCGGCCGCCGCGCCGCCGCTCCTCCGCTGGGCCCCGCGCCGCGGGTCAGACGCGCCCCTCCACCGACGGCCGCCAGCGCCGCGCTGCAGCCAGACGGACCTACCCACCCTGGCGGCCGCGGTAGGCGGGACCTAGCAACCCTCCTAGCAACCGCCGCGCCCGCCCCGCCGCCCGTCTCCTGGCCGCCGCCAGAGAACGGCCGAGAGGGAGAACCCCCTCGGTGATTGGTTCTCCCTAGCCCAGGCGCGTGGAGATGGATGGCGCTTCTGCCCAGTCAGAAGTGCGGGGCGGGTGTAACTGCCGTGACGGAGGCGTGCTCGAGCCAGTCAGAGCGTGCGAGGGCGACGGCGGGGCCTGGCGGACAGGGACTTTGGCCAGTCGTCGGCAGGAGGCTGCAGTGGGAGGTGTAACAGACGGGCGGAGCAACCAATGGCAAGGCGGCGACAAAGTAACGAAGAGACTTTTGCGCCAATCGAGGGACGGTTCGGCGGGTCTGGGTGGAGAGGAGGGGCCGGAGGTCAGGAGTCACCAGGCAGTTCTCCCGTCCTTAGCCGTTGATCGGCATGGTGGTTAGCCCAATAGGAGCGCGGCGGGTGGGCGTGGCCGGACGTGAGGCGGCGGGGAGGAGGGAGCCCCTTCCGGCGTGGCGGGGTGGGGGCAGGGGGGTGGTCGGTACGCGCAGGGCGGCCGGAGCAGCATGGCGGAAGACGAGAGCGATCAGGAGTCGGAGCGGCTCAGTGAGGAACTGGAGGCGCTGGTGACGCCGGGCCTCCCCACCGGCCTGCCGGCCCTCCTCAACAGCCAGTATTACTGCCGCCGTTTCTGCCAGGTGAGTGCCGCCCCGCCCCCCCGGCCCGCTCCTTGCCCCTCGCCCCGCGGGTGGGGGTCGGGCGCGGCGGGGCTCGGGGTCGTCGCCCCCCTCCGTCCCCTCGGGGTGGCGGGGTAAGGGGACGCCGCGGAGCCCGAGGTTGCTGCCGCGCAGCCCTTCGTGGGGCGGGGGTCGGGCCGCTCCCCGGAGGCCTGGGGTCAGTGCCGGGGCAGGGCTGGGGGTTGGTGGGGGAAAGGAGCCCGCTCCACCTCCGCCTTTGAGGAGAATAAGGGGCAGGGAGGGAGACACCTGTCTTTCCGCGGGGGGCGGCTGGGGTGCTGGCGTTCAGTGCCCTCGGTCCGGCCCGGGGAGAGGGTGGAGGCCGGGGCGGGCGCGGGGCCGGGCTGGGGTTGGCAGGGATGTTTGTGTGGGGGAGGGGAGGGACGGCGCATCCCGGCTGGGGAGGGGGGCGAGAGCGAGAGAGGAAGAGCTGGGGGCGTCGGAGGGTGACGGGGCCCCGCCGCTCCTGGGAGTTTTTGTCGGTTCTGGGCCCGGCGAACTGGGACACGTGCGGTCGCGGCGGTGCTGCGGGCAAAGCAATTGCGGGTGGCTTTCCCTGGGCTGGGCAGTTGAGCGGGGCGGGCCTCGGAATCGGTTCCCATAACGGTGGCTAAGCTAGACCAGGGTTTGCCGTTTTGATTGCCTTTTTAAATTTAGTTCCTTCACCCTTCTTTTCTTTGGGAAGCAGCGTCTCTTTATGCGGGCCCGGAATTCTTGTGCTCTTTCCAACCTCTTTACGTGTGCCTTGGGAAGTAACAAGCAACAACAGGTTGCTCTTCCTAGTTGCTTTCATCAGCAGGTGTTGATGAACCATTAGTTACGCTGGGTGTATTTCAGCCGCGCTACTCGCTGTTTTCAGAAACACAGTCTAGAGGCGACTTTGTATGGAATTACTTCATTTCATCAGTTCGTTTCTTGGCTGCTTAACTCGCCGCTATGATTTTTTCCCTCCATTTAAATATACGTGGGGTTATGTTCTTATTTTGTTCTTCCTGTTTTAACATACGATGTCAGTTTGAAATGTTATTTACTGTAAGAGGTTTCAAATCATCACGGGTAGCATAATGCTCAATAAGTCCACAGATTGCTTTTTGGTTTTATCAATCCTTCTGCGTTTTCTTTTGTTCAGTGATTTTTCTGAACTTAGTATATATGTTTAAAAAAAAAAAAGTGAAGCCAGTAGAAGTAAATTTTTTGCAGACAGAGTGTAAACTACAATTGTAAGAAATCGCAACCATGTTTGGTTAAAGTGGTGGGCTGGAAACACATTTGCTTCTGCTGAGCACTGAGAGTTTTATCTTAAAATTTTCTAGCTTTCACACTTACTGTGTGTTGAGTTTGTTGTACTAAGGAGGAAGTGTAGGCAGAGTGATTGCTTCATACACTAATGCCACCCCTGTTTCCCAGATGAAGCTATGAATTAGTAGGGAACAGAAGAGAATAAGACCAGGGAAGGAACTTTACTATAAAATAGTTATATCGCAGTTATTAATGGTAGAGCATCTAAATAAGTTGACCTTGACTTCCCCTGTAGTTTTGTGTAGAAAGATTGCTAAGCCCTCTTCCCCGCTTTGTTTTGCGTTGAGTTTGAGCTCTCTGCATGGGCAGCCAGTGTTCTGAGTCTATAAAACTCTGTTTATTTTCTCCTAAATTTTCTTTTTAACAATGCATAGTTTAAATACTCCTGATGAAAGCAAGTGAATATATTAACACTTTGTCTGGAGGGGTTTTTTTGTCACTCCTGTTGTTTAAGTTTGGCCTGGTGCGATCAGCAGTCGTGTGCTCACTCAAAATAGTTTTCCATATTTTGTTTAAGTGTGTGTTTTAGTAATGGATTCGTCTACTGATTTAACTGTCTAAATGCAAGGTCTTAACTGGTGTAGTGTACTGGTATAAAACACTAGTACCTGTGTGACATTTGTGGTTTGACAAAAAAAATCAAGTTGCGCGTGCGCCACATGAGCTCATTCATGAGACTGACAGTGGTGTAATTATTCTGGTCTATATATGCCTGTATGTGCAGAGGGCTGATAAGGCCCTCAGTCTATTTAATGAGCGGTGAAGCATATTTATATTTCTACGTCAGAAAGTATCATGAAGTTTAGGTCACCTCTTTCTCATAACATTTCTTCTAAAACCAAGCTTTTTGCTTAAGTGCTGTGTTGGTTTTGTTAGATTTGGCTTTTCCCCCACGTGCCTTTTTTTACTGCAGCTTTTCCCTTTGGCTCATTTTTGACAGAGGGTATTGCTTTGTACTTTCCTATCCAGATCTTCAGAAGGTCATATTTGGCTGTTGTGCAGATGAAGCATCTCTACCTCATTCCACTCCACACTGAAAACACACTTTTGCTTGTTTTAGTGGTTGTTCAGCACTTAGAAATGTCCTAGTTTGTCTTGTATGCTCCTGATTTTGGGTTGAAAGTTGAATAGCAGTTGTAGAATTAATTGCTTAGGGATAACACTGTGGGTTTGAACTACCTTCTTATTTTTGAGAAGAACAACCTATTAAAATATGCAACTCTGCTTTGATCATAATGATGAAGCTTGATGTCAGCTGAAAAGAATATTGGTTAGATTGAAAGAGTAGAAGGGTGGCTTAGACCTTGGAAAGCATTGGCATGCATGTGTCTTTCATCTTTGAAATATGTTAGAAAGGTAAAATATTGCCATAAACAACCAGGTTCAGTGTTCTTGTAGCCTGTGTAACTACAGCTGAACTTCACTTTCAGATAGTAGATGATTGGCTTATCACAGTGTTTTCCTTAAATACATGTGTCATCACAATTCAGTGGTACAAGATGAACTCACAACGTGGAGTCTTTAAACCCACCTGTAGTTTCTGGGATCTGTTTGTGCGTTGCAGGTCTGCGTGATCACATGGAGACATTGCAGCCTGAATCTTACAAGGCAAAGACAAATAAAATGTTCTATTAGGTTTATTACTTGAGATTGATGACATGGGGAAAACAAAAATCAAGATTTCTGTGTTTGGAAATAAAAAGTGACAGTTGGAACACAAGTGCCCAGATTATGCGCCTCACCAGCTGTTTCTGTGCTGCTTTCTAAAAACTGCTGACCTGGCATTTCTTCCTGCTTGTGAAGTTTGCCATGTATTGAAACCACTTACATGCTGGGAAAAGCAACTCTGCTGCTCCCAACTTTTGACAAGCTAAAGAACAAGGCATCTGTAACTACTTTGTATGTTTAAAGAGATTCGAAAGGTGGTACTGAGCAGAAACCCCCTTAGTCTAAACGTTTGGAAGAGCTTCACAAGTTTCAGCTTGTTACCTTACACAGACTTTTAAATTCTTTCATGAGATTTCTTGGGGACCAAAGCTATGTAGAGGTTCCTATGTGAGCAAAATACAAATGATGAAGAAATGATGATGAGAAAGTAGTGTAGGTGGTTACCTCTTGGTATGAGGGTGGAGGGAGTACTCCTATAATTACAAGGATGGATTTCCAAGTTTACTTGATTTGAAAACAGACCTTAACATCAAGCTGGAAAATGGGTACAGCTTACTTAATTGCACTTGAAGTGGGTATAGTTTTATCCTCCAGCCTGAAATCTTCTCCTCAGAACCTTTTCTCATAATATTAAGTACTATGAAAGTACAGCAGGTTACTCCAAGCATTTCTGTAGTTGTCCACATGGCTGCATAACTGTACCACATGTTGTTTTAGGTTGTTCAGTGCTGACTGAAATAAACACAAGGTGAGTCTGATCTGAAGTAGCAGGGTACTGCTGTGAGGGCTAAACAGTACTCAGTCTGCTCATATTGTGGCATCAGCTTGTGGCCTTCCAGCATGGTCGGACTTCCCAAAATAAAGATTACCTCGTTTGCTTACATTAATTGGTGGTACCTTGAGTCACTGCTAGAAAAAGACCTCTTGGCTTTATAAACTCAAAAGCTAGGAAGTATAATTTAGTAAGGCACTAGAGAAGATAGTATTTCCTGGGTTTATTTTAGTAGACAAAAAAACAGGGGTGTATGACTCAACTGTTTGTCTTGTGGGGATGAAGGTAGAAAAACATACGTGTCTCTGTTTATTCTGATTTGGGGAGTAATACACTTTTGCACTTTTCATGCTTAAATTTGAAAGTACTTGCTTTTGGCTCTTACTTTGAACTTCAAGGCAATAGCTGTTGAGTTGCTTTTATATTTTATATGAAAAAATAATAATCCACTCAACCTCCTCTTTAGATTACATCACGCTTTTATTTTACTGCTTTTGGGATGCATATTTGATCTCTGTATATCATTTTAAATTCCAGCTACAGAAATCTTGTTCACGTGACTACTAGTTTTAGAAAGTGATCTCTTCTATTTCTTGGACGCTTAATTCTCTGAGGAGGTATAGTTTATAATTTTTAACCACCTATTTTCTCTTGTAATGATTTGTGCTAATCCTAAGGGGTTTTTTTGTAGCTTCCTGAATAAATATGATTTATACTGGTTAATGGCTGAGATCTGTGTTCAAAGTCACATTTGACTTGGTTGCTTGACCTCTTTCAGGTTGTTTTTTAAATGTGTGATGTTGCTAGTTACATGGAAACTTGTAAAGGGCAAACCATACATTGCAGTAACTAAATTTACCTGTGTATCGAAGAATACGATAACTACTTGAAACAGTTACATTTAAAAATTAATCTGTTGTCCTGTTCTCTATTTATTGGATCTTTTTTTCGTGTTTGACTAGTGAGAACAAGCATATTCGATTTACTAGTTATATCAGTTCAGTATTCTGCTGCTCGAGATTCAGGTGATGTTCAGGTTTAAAAGGAAATCCATACAAAATAGTTGGGGCAAGCACCAGATATTTTTTTTTTTTGCTCCCAAGCTGAATGCCAAAAGTAGCTCTGTGCTGTTGAGGATTACCTGTCTACAGAGGAGAGTGACCTGGGGTAGGAACTTCCTTTTACACTTAATGAGCAACCTGATAGTCGCTGTCATGCAAGACTGGGTTGTGGTAAATGTAGTGCGTTTGGCTGTTTTCAGTCAGCTGCTTGGAAGAATTCACAGTAGTAGCTGGTTTGCAACTTCTTTATTGCAGACCAGTGGGTTGAAGGAGTCAGTCTTCAATGCTCCTGTCTGGTACGATATAAGATCCTCTTCTTTTTCATATACTCACTTCTCTCTTTGTCTGGCAGCTTCTTGGGTTTTGTGCTTGCAGTCCTTTTAGCTTTACCCTGAGAAACTGTTTTAAAAGTGGAATTAAGGAATTAGTATGCTAAAAAAGGAAACACTGCACAACTGTACAAATATGATGTGTCCGAGAGGACAGCAGGCCTGCTAGCAGCCTTGCTCTCTTCTCCCAGGATTTAGGCCCTGACAATATTCTTCTGCTCCCATGAGAGAGGAAAAGTTACTCATGATGAGAGGATCCTAATAATCACATTCTCAAAACACAGCAGCCTCGATAATAGGGGTACAGGCTACCCTAAACCAAGAAGCAGTTATAGGAAGGCATTTGGGAGTAACGGAACGTGTTAGGAACCAACCATAACAAGAGGGTCAAAGCAGCAGGTGTGAGGATACTTTCAGGCATTGAAGGTAAACTAACAATATTTAGCTATAAGATATGCTTATCAGAACTCGTTATAATTACTAACCAATCCATATGGTGTGGACAGTGTGTATAACCAATTAGCAATATTTTAGCTTCCCACATTTGCAGTAACAAAGGTATATAATCTGTGTGATTTCACCCAATAAAATGGCTTCACCTAAAATTCATCTCGAATTGCATGTTGCTCATCGCCGGTCGCCACAATGATGTATACTTGGTGATTGTAATGTTTTTATGCCTCTGCTGCTTTGGAATTTTTCTGTTTCACACTCTGAAGCTTCTTGGCATTGCTACTTCTCCAGTTTTTAATGCCTTGTCTCAAAGTTCAGCTTCTGTATGAAAATAAGCTTTTGAGCTTATTGTGTGGTAGCTAGTTTCTCACCGGGGTTAAACCATGACAGTCGTCTTTGCCCAGTGTTGGGCTTGGAAGCGTTAAAATAATGGCAGATCTGACCAGAGCATAAAATAAATGTTATAGGCACTAATTATATAAGCTGAATTGTCACTGGTCTGCTGGTCACAATGTTGTTTTATTTGCTCTCAGAGTTGTTTCATGTAACCCCTGACTTGCTGTATTTACTCATTATCGGTGTTTGTGTGGTTTGTCACCGCTGAGTGCCAGATTAAGGTTATCATGCTGCTGTTTGGTGCACTACCGGCTTATGGTATAAAAGTACTGATAGTCAGACCAGTTTGGTATACGTATTCAGTGGTGGCAAAGCAACCACTTCATCCCCATTCTTTGGGAGCCAGAAGCTATTAATAATTATGCTTTTAGTTTTTCTCCTTGAAGAGCCAATATGAGGTGGAGATGCCATCCTTCACCTTATCCTTCTTCTGGTGAACTACAATAGCTCTCAAGAATGTTGAATATCTTTGGGATGCCTCTATCTCCTGAATGTGTTTCAGGTCTTGTTTAGGGTTAAGCTACTATTTAAGAATATCACCCCTGCCACAGGCACTACAGCTACTCAAAACCTGACAAAAAGCACTGCAGTTGAACCAAAGAGCCAGCTTGTACCAATAGCAGACATAAAGTCAGTTCATTTATTAAAAGATGACAAAGCAGGGCCATCGCTAGAACAGGAGGAAGAGGCAGAACCAGAGATAACCATGCGATCTCTATCCCTAAGTGCAATATAGGAGAAAAGATTGCAGTTGCTGATTTGGCGAGCAGCTTGTCACCTGACCACTCCAGTGCTGAGGTAGTGGGGCCAGTAGCCTGGAATTAGAGAGTTGAGAGGCCAAGCAGCTGGGGTACCTGTCCAGGGAAGGGGGCGTTGACCAGGTGATTGAGAAAAAGAAGGCCTCAGCCTCAGAAGGTGACTTCTGACAAGTGTGAAGGAAAGGTGCTCCTTCAGTGAGGGTGTTGTATGTTATCCATGCAAGCGGACCACTATGGAAAGAGGTATCCAGTACCAAGGGAATTAGCTGTGCAAGAAATGTTTTCTTACAACCCTGACATTGTGCAGTTATCCACAGATGCAGATGCAAGTCCAGTGTACGTGACCCATGTGATGGAGATCTGTACAGCATGTGCAACTGGATTATGTTACATCATTGCAGTAATGAGTGGGAAAGGCAAAGAGACACCAACAGTGAATGAAGTCACTGGCTGATTCCCTGTGGGACTGTGTCTCAGCCACGGAAGGACTGAAAACCTGTTAAAGAAACTGCCCTGGGAGGCAGTTGCACCTGTCCCTTTGGCAGCAGAATGTAGGTCTGCTTTTCCTTGGAGGGATGTCTAGTGCACCTGGAATCACAGAATATTGTGAATTGGAAGGGACCAGTAGGGGTGATCAAGTCCAAACTCCTGGCTCCACACAGGGCCAGACAAGTCAGAGCATGGGGCTGAGTGCATTGTCCAAATGCTTCTTGAACTCATTCAAGCTGGGTGCTGTGACTGCTTCCCTGGGGAGCCTGTTCCAGTACTCAACCACTCTCTCAGTAAAGAACCTCTTCCTAACATTCACCCTAAACCTTCCCTGTCACAGCTTCATACTGGTCCCTTGGCTTCTATCACTGGTCACCAAAGAGAGGAGATCAGTGCCTGTTCCTTTGCTCCCCCTTGTCAGGAAGCCACAGACCACGATGAGGTCTCCGCTCAGCCTCTTCTTCTCCAGGCTGTACAAACCAAGGGACTTCAGCCTCTCCTCGTAAGACTTCCCCTCCAGACCCTTCACCATCCTCATTGCCCTCCTCTGGAGACTCTCCAATATTTTTGTGTCCCTCTTGTGCTGTAGTGCCTGAGGCTGCATCTGTGCAATGTAGAGCAGGACAGTCACCTCCCTGGACTGGCTGGCAATGCCGTGCTTGATGCACCCCAGGATACAGCTGGCCCTTCTGTCTGCCTGGGCACACTGCTGGCTCATGTTTAACTTGCTGTTGACCAAGGCCCCCAAATCCCTTTCAGCATGGCTGGCCTCCAGTGTCTGATTCCCCAGTCTGGATGTGCAGCCTGGGTTACCCCTTCCCAGGTGCAGAATCTGGCACTTGCCCTTGTTAAGCTTCATGGTGTTGGTGATGGCCCAGCTCTCTGATCTGTCTGGGTCTCTCTGCAAGGCTTCTTCACCTTCAGTGGTGTCAACAGCTCCTCCCAGTTTGGTGCCATCTGCAGATTTACTGAAGACACCCTCTACTCCTGAATTCAGGTCACTTAGAAAAGTGTTAAAAAGAACCAGTGGAACCCTGGGGTACCCCACTAGTGACTGGCTGCTAGCCAGATGTAACCCCAATTACTGTCAGACTCTGGACTCGACCTTTCAGCCAGTCGCCCACCCAATGCATTATGGCTTTGTCTAGTTGTATGCTGGACATTTTGTCCAGCAAGATACTGTGAGACACAGTATCAAAAGCCTTACTGAAATCCAAAAAATAACATCAGCTGGTTTCCCTTGGTCAGCCAGCTGGGTGACCTTGTCATAAATGGAAATCAGATTGGATAGACAGGACCTTCTTCTTTGGACCCCATGTTGGCTGTGACCAATGCTTACATTGTCCTTTAGGTGTTTTTTAATAACTCTCAGGATGATTTTCTCCAAAATTTTACCAGGCACTGAGGTGAGACTGACAGGCCTGTAATTACCAGAGTCTTCTTCCTTACCCTGCTTGAAAATTGGGATGTTTGCTAGCTTCCAGTGAACTGGGACCTCTTCAGACTCCCAGGACTGTTGAAAAATAGAGAGAGGTCTTGCAATGACATCAGCTAGCTCCCTGGCTACCTTGGGCTAAATCCTGTCGGGGCCCATGGACTTACATGGACCCAGACAGAGCAGCAAATCACCCACAAGTTCAGGGTTTACTAGGAGTTTATCATTGCTGCAGTCCTCCACCTTAAGGCATCTGGAATCCCAGAGCCCATCGACTGTGTTGAAGACAGAGGCAGAGATGATGTTAAACGTCTCTGCTTGTCTGTGCCCCTGTTAGCGTGAGCATTCTTACTGAGTAATGGACCAATGTTCTCTCTGGTGCTCCTCTTGTTAATGTATGTGAAAACCCCCTTTTATTGTCTGCCACGGTATTGGCCAGCCTCAACTCTAATTGAGCTTTGGCCACATGAATTTTCTCCCTACAAAGGCAGATAACATCCTTGTAATCCTCCCATGCTGCCTGACCTTACTTCTGTTGGCTGTACGCTTTCTTTTTCCACCTAAGGTCTAGAAAGTCCCTGTTCAGCCAAGCTGGCCTTGTGCCTAATTTCCAGTGTTTTGGAATTGCCTGTTCCTGTGCTTTTAGAAGGTGGTACTTAAAAAAATTACCATCATTGATGAACCCCAGTCCTGCCATTTGCCATGGGCTGATCCAGACTGCACTGGAACATGGTGAAGCTTTAGAGTACCTGCTGTAGATTGGTGACATCACTGTATAGGTCATCACAGCAGCAGAATTCTCAGGGAAAGGGAAGAAAATAGTTGAAATCCGTCTGAAAGCTGTTTTCACCTTATAATGAGGTGAAGTCAAGGGACCTGCAAAGCAAAGGAGATCCAGCTTTTAGGAATAAACTGCCAAGATGGATGCCATCAGATCCCAGTAGGATTTCACATGGAACCCTGAGCAGTGAAAAGCCTTTGAATGAGTCAAATGTGAAATAGTTGATGCGGTAGCCCTTGGGCCAGTCCTGGCAGGGCCAGATGTAAGAAATTTTGCACCCATTTACAAGAGGGGTCAGAGGGAGGATTCAGGAAACTACAGGCTTGTCAGTCTGATCTCCTCGGTGCTGGGGAAGATCATGAAATGGGTCTTGAGTGCTATCACACAGCATAGGCATGACAACTAAGTGATCAGGCCCAGTCAACATGGGTTTACAAAAGGCAGGTCCTGCCAAACTAACCTGATCACCTCCTAGGACAAGGTGACATGCTTAGTGGATGAGGCTGTGGGTGTAGTGTACCTTGACTTCAGCAAAGCCTTTGACACTGTTTTTCACAGCATTCTGCTTGAGAAACTGGCTATCATTGGCCTGGGCAGGTGAACCTGCTGCTGGGTTAAAAACTGGCTGGATGGATGGGCCCAAAGTGTGGTGGTAAATGGAGCTAAATCCAGCTGGAGGCTGGTCACAAGTGGTGTTCCCCAGGGCTCAATCCTGGGTCTAATCCTGTTCAGTATCTTTATCAGTGACCTGGATGAAGGGACTAAATATTCCCTCAGTAAGTGTGTGGTTGACACTAGTGAAGTGTTGGTCTGCCTGAGGGTAAGGAGGCTCTTCAGAGGGATCTGGACTGAGACCAATGAGATGAGGTTCAACAAGGCCAAGTGCAGAGTTCTGCACTTGGGACATAACAGCCCTGTGCAGCGCTACAGGCTTGGGGGGACTGGCTAGTGAGCTGTTCAGGAGGATGGGACCTGGGGGTGTTGGTTCACTGCGGACTGAATATGGGCCAGCCGTGTGCCCAGGTGCCCAAGAAAGCAAATGGCATCCTGGCTTGTATCAGAAATAGTGTGGCCAGCAGGTCCATGGCAGTCATTGTGCCCCTTGGCATTGGTTAGGCTGCACCTCAAGTACTGTGTTCAGTTTTGGGCCCCTCACTACAAGACAGACATTGAGGTCCTGGAGTGTGCCCAGAGAAGGGCAACCAGGCTGGTGAAGGGGCTGAAGAGCAAACCTTATGAGGAGCAGCTGAGGAAACTGGGGCTGTTTAGCCTTGTAGTTTTGCAGGGGTGGCTTCTGCAAGCAGCAGCCAGAAGCAGGCCCAACAGAGCAAAAACCAGCCGGCTCAAGGCTGGAGTCATTGCTGACCAAGGCCAAGCCCGTCAGCAATGGTCACAGCACCTCTGGGAATCACATTTAGGAGAAAAAAACCCCACAAGCAGTCTCTTTTTCCCTCCAGAGAAGGGAGTGAGAAGATGTAAAAAACTGTGAAGGCACTAAGGTCAGGGAAGGGGAGGGGCTGAGGTGTGTGAGGTTCTCCAGGTGCTGCAGAGAAATTCCCCCTGCAGCCTGTGGAGAAACCCATGGTGAAGCACACTGCCCCCATGCAGCCCATGGATGATGACAGGGAGCAGAGATCTCATCTACAGCTGGTGGAGGACCCCATGCTGGAGCAGGTGGAGATACCTGAATGACACTGTGACCCTGTGGGAAGCCTGCACTGGAGCAAGCTCCTGGCAGCAAAGCCTGCAGCCTGTGGAGAGTGACTCATGCCAGAGCAGGTTTGCTGGGAGGACTTGTGACTCCATGGGGGACCAGACTGGAATAGTCTGGGCCTGAAGGTTGGCACCCCATGGAAGGGAGCGACACTGAGGCAATTGGTGAGGAGCGGAAGCTCTGACAGAAAGGACTCACATTGTAGAAGTTCATGGAGGACTGTCTCCCGTGGGTGGGACCCCATGCTGGAGCAGGGGAAGAGTGTGAGGAATGCCACACACACACACACCCCCCACCCCTGACTAAGAAGGAAAACAACTTAAGAGGAACTGACCAAAGCCCTCATTCCCTGCCCCTCCCTGTGCCACAATGTGGGGGAAGAAGGGAGCGAAATCATGACTAAAGTGAAGGCTGCTAAGGGAGGGGTGGGGAAGGTGCTTTAAGATCTGATTGTGCTTCTCATTACCCAACTCTGGTGTCACTGAGTGTGCAGTGTCATAAATTAGAGACTTTCTTCCCTTTATTCCATGTTGAGTCTGTTTTGCCTGTGATGCTCATTGCAGAATGATCTCTCCCTGTCCTTACCTTGACTCCTGAGCCTCTCAATAGATATTTTCTCCTCTGTCCAGCTGAAAAGGGGAGTAATAGAGCGACTTTGGTGGGCACCTGGCCTCCAGCCAGGGTCAAACTACCACGAGTCTGGAGAAGAGTAGGCTGAGGGGGGACCTTATAGCTGCCTATAATTATCTGAAAGGAGGCTGTAGAGAGATGAGTGTTTGTCTCTTCACTCAAGTGACAGGTGATAGAACAAGGGGGAATGGACCCCAGCTGTGCCAGGGCAGGCTCAGATTAGACATTAAGAAAAAATTCTTGTCTGAGACGGTTGTTGGGCATTGGAACAGGCTGTCCAGGGAGGTGCTTGAGTCACCAACCCTGGATGTATTTAAAAGATGGGTAGATGAGGTGCTCAGGGATATGGTTTAGTAGAGGATGGGTATGATTGGACACGATCTCAAAGGTCTTTTCCAACCTAGTGATTCTGTGAAATGTGCTGTACACCACAGCTGGGGAGAATGGCCCAACCCAGAGTCTCTGGTAGAAAATGCCAGGGGAGACTCGAGGCCAACTGCTGGGGTTTTGGAGTTGGGGCTACAGAGGATATGAGGCCAGTTACACTCCCGCAGAAAAGGAAATACTGGCAGCATATGAAAGGGTTTGAGCTGCTGCTTCAGAAGTGATTGAGACTGAAGCCCAGCCCCTCTTGGCACTCCCAACTGCTGGTGCTAGACTAGGTGTTCAAAGGGAAGGCCCCTTCTGTGCACCATCCTGTCGATGCTAGGTGGGGCAAGTCGGTCACACTAATCACGCAGCGGGCTCGAATAGGAAACCCCAATTGCCCAGGAATCCTGGAAGTGATCACTGACTGGGCAGAAGGCAAAGATTTTTGTAATGTTGCCAGAAGAGGAGGTGATGTGTGCTGAAGAGGCCCCGCTGTGTAATAAACTGCCAGAAAATGAGAAGCAATGTGCCATGTTTGCTGATGGGCCCTGTGGGACTTTGTGGGAAAGCAGGCCATCAGATGGGCTCGTTATAAAGGGGGGGACTTGGCCATGGACACTCACACAAGTTTTTCATTAATGTGAAGCATATGCTGCAATCAAGTGGGTAAAGCCCCACTGGTATGGGGATGGTGGCTGAAATGTAGGTATGGGGAGGCCATACCAAGTCATACGCTATGCTCTTATAATGATGTAAGCAGCCACTGGATGTCTGGAAACCTATCCCATGCCACTGCCTGGAACGTGATCCTGGACCTTGAAAATTAAGTCCTGGGGCAGCATGGCACCCCAGAAGGAACTGAGTCAGCCAATGGGATTAATTTCCAAAACACCCTCATAGACACCTGGGCCAAGAAGCATGGCATTGAGGGGCAGGGGTATCACATCCCCTGTCATGTACCAGCCTCTGGGAAAATGAAATGATACAGTGGGTGGCTAAAACTTAACTGAGAGCAATGGGTGGTGGGACCTTCAAATATTCAGATACAGACTTAGCAAAGGCTACTTTGTTAGTGAACTCTGTAGGCTTTTACCAATTAAGCTGTCTCTGCCCAATCAAAACTTTTAAGAAGGCGATAAAGTCCCCATAGTGCCTGTGAAGAATATGTTGGACACAACAGTCTGGGTTAGCCCTGCTGCAGGGAGAGACAAACCCATCTGTGGGATTGCGTTTGCTTGAGGACCTGGGTGTGCTTGGTGGTTGATGCGGAAGGATGGGGAGGTTTGATGTGTACCTCAGAGGGATCTGATTATTGATGAAAATGGCCAATTATTTAAAATTTATTATGTTAACTGTTATATAATACTGCACGTCATCACTACTATGATTGCTGTCTGCCATAAAAAAGGTACCAAGTGAAAATCACGTAAACTAATAAAAGATGAGCTTTGATGAAACCAAGCAAACTGGGGACATGATGAAACCGGAACTGACCTCAGGAAGGACCTCCCAGGAACTTCCTTGAAATCCACACCTTTGACCCACAGATCATGGGCATGGGCCATGCCAGATAAACCAGCTGACCAGCTGTGAACTCTGGATGTAACATGCAGCAGTCCAACAGCACACACAATCTCTCCTGCCCTGAGAGGCTTGTGACGGAAGGAGCCCAAAGTCATGGACTAAAGAACTTAACAGACATTTAGAGGGGATGGCCCATAGACTAAGGGAATTATATCTGTACATAACTATCAAAAGAGAGGAAAAGTGATGGTGATTAATTGGAATGTATTAGGAAGTATATATAGAACCTGGCCATGATATACATGGTATGGCCTCAGGGGGTGGATACTGTCCTGGATTTGGCTGAAAGTTGATTTTCCTTCTAGTACCCAGCATAGTGCTGTGTTTAGGATTTAGTATGAGAACAATGTTGATGACAAACCGATGCTTTTAGCTGTTGTTGGGTAGCTGTAGTGCCTACACCAAGCCAAGGACTTTTCTGGTTCTCAGGCCCTGCCCCAGGTGCAGGAGAAGCTGGGAGAGCACAGCCAGGACGGCTGGCCCAGGCTGGCCAAGGGGATGTTCCCTGCCATAGAGCATTGTGTTCTGGGTATAACTGGGGAAGTGAGCCAGGAGATGGGATCACTGCTGGGAAACACACTGGGCATTGGGTTGGGTTTATTTTCCTTTTGCATGTGGTCGGCAATTATATTTGTGCATCACTTGTTATTATTGCTATTATTTTTTTCCTTTGTTATCCTACTAAACTGCCTTTATTCCATCCATGAGGTTTTTTCCATTCTCTTCCCTGTCCCTTTGGGGGTGGGGGGGGAGGGGTGAGCAAGCACCTGTTGTGGTGCATAGTTGCTGGCTGGTGTTAAACCACAAGAATGATGAAAAAATCAGAAAGTTAAGTCATTTTGTGGAGCAGTTGTTCAGGTGAAGGAAGAAATTAGTTATTTTTTTTACTTGAAATGCATCTTAAGTTGTGTTTTACTAATATCACTGGTCATCTGGACATATGCATTTCATGTGTGTGTTCACAGGGCTGGTAGTTCTCTTCCATGTATAATCAAAACAATTCGCTAAATAAGTTGTCTTTCACTCAGGGTGGGTGAGGCTAATTAAAAGGTGAGAGGAATATTACTTCTGTTGAATATAAGTATTCATGGTTTAGTCATAAAATCTCCGAGGCACATTTACTACAGTGTTACAAACAGTCAAAACTGCTTTTTCTAGGATTAATACAGTTTTCACTGTTGTGTGATAGACAGTAAATATGTATGGAAATGGACCCTTTGGTTTGCTAAAGATAATGGGCATATGGAACCCAGTCTTAGATATTGCTCGTGCCTCAAGCAGGCTGAGGAAATGGATCTTTTGTTGATTAAGGGTCATGGTGGGGGGGGTAGCATTTATCTTTAAGGGTAGAGCTTTGGCAGAAACTTGCCTCATAGGATGTGTCATGCTGTTGCTGGGTGATGTTTTTTTCTTTTGCCAGAAGTGTGGTTGGTTGGTTACTCCTTCACATGTGAATTGCAGTAAAGTCATTGCTTACATACCTTATTTACACCATATGAAACCATATTAAACTTAACTTAAATGAAGTTTTATGTTATCTTAAAATCTTAAGGCATCTTTTACTTTCTGTTTGGGTATGGAATTCTTTTTGGAAGGACACAGGTTGTTTGTTTGCAGTAACAGAAAATGCTCACCACCCACTAAAAAGGTTTAAAAGACAGTAAAAAAGGTGTGATTATTTCTTCTGATGTTTCCAGTAGAGTAAATTTAGTATTTACTCAAGTTCTCTTCTAGAACCTAACTTTGGTATCCAAGCTGCTATCAGTACTTCATGTGAATGGGGAACCATGCTGGGTTTTAACTACAATTTTTAATTTTCAGGGAACTTTTTTTTTAATGTGCCTTTTTTTTTTTCTTCTTGGTGTTTTAAATCCTTTTTGGTTCATTCTCTTCTGTGACAACTGCTCTATTTGCTGCTTCTAAGAAAAGATAGCTACTGTATTTGCCAACCAGCTGTAGCAATTTGAGGCCTAGCACTGCATAAAACATTTGTTTCTTGTGTCCTACGTATTTGCAAATTTATTTATTTACAGTATTATTTCTCTTAAATGTTTGGAATATAGTCAAGTAAATTCATGTGTATATTTAACCAGTTAAAACATTCAGGAATTTAAATATATTTTTTTACATTGGTTCAGGTTTTCAGTTGCTACCTTGTTGCTTTTGGGGTTAGCTGCTTCAGCTGTGTGCTTAGAAAGCTCTTATAGGAGACTAGTCTTGATTGTGCACTTAATAGGACACATCTGAATCATGACTTTTCCTCTGAGATACTCAAACATATTGAAGAAGGGGAAGTAGTTTATTGGTGTGGGAGAAAGTTGGAGCTGAATTGGAGGGGTAGGTGTCATAAAGATGCAAAGATGTTTCGCCTCCCTTTCACCATCTATCCGCACTTGAATGAGAAAGGGAAGAAGAAAGGCCTCAGGATCTCTTCATGGATGGGAGTCATTTAAGAGGTAAAGACGGCCTGGGGAGTGATTCATGGAGGGACTTTAGGGTCTCAACAGAGTCCTTGAAGGGAATTGTTGCAGAGTCACATAAGGATCTCTCACCTTTCTTGAGGTTTTCTGCATTGCATGTTGGCCAAGGAATGGGACATTGTTTTGACAACATTATGTGTTTCTGGTTTGTCTGACTTCATTATACTGAAACTGGTGGGCTTGTTAAAAATGTGCTGAAGAACCAAAACTTTAAATAAAGCATTTACGATTGTCAGGATAATTACCTGATTTTCTGAAGTGCTCTGATAACTTTACGATATCAGGGTGAACATACACATGCCACTTCAAAGGTTGTTTTCCTTGAAAAATGTCAGAAGTCAAGGGGGTTTTTGGGGATTTTTGGGGATTTTTTTGTTTGGTTTGGGGGAGTCTTTTTGGTGTTAACCCTTACTAATGTGTTCTGGATTACAGGCCTCTTTCAAAGCATGGCATGTTGAGTATTTCGAACAAAAAAGATCTTGGTTTCTATTCTAAAAAAAAAAAAGCTATTCCATGAGATGACTTAGAAACAGGCATTGAAGTATACATAGTACTGTAAACCAAACATAGATTTCCCTGGTATCCTGGTTCTGGCCAGAACAGTTACCTCCCCAAGCAGCCAGCACAGCTGAGCTGGCTGAGCAGCCCCGGGCCGTTTTCCACACCATGTGACATCACGGCCGCCGTGAAAGGGGCTGGCCGGGGAGGGGTGGCTCGGCACGGCTCTGGGAGTGTGGTCGTTAACACATCACCTGGTTAAGTGACCGTGTTATCACTGTGCGTGTATTCTGCCCCGAGCTGTGTTACTGTTCCCCTCTCCCGGTGCTGGGTCAGTAACTGGCCTTATCCCAACCCGCGGGGCTCTGTCTGTTTCCCCTCTGGGGAGGGGTGCTCACCACACCTGCCCCAGCCTGTTCTGTGTAGAATGTGTGTGGAGGGTGGTTTGGAGTTGATTTTGTACTTAGTTTAGCTTTTTCTCTCGCTGCCTGCCCCCATCCGTTTCTGGTGATTGGTCCAAGCCTGCTGAGAATTAGCCAATTTCAGACTTTTTACCTCACCCCTGCCGCCCCTGCCCCCTTCCCCCCAGACTGATGAATGTATGGTTGCAGGTATCCATACTCAGAAAAAGGTGTGTTAGTTGTATTCTTCCTGACCAGTTTGGGGTGGGGAGGCTGTTGCTGTGAATCTTCTGAGGATACGTTTTAGTGGCAAGCTACCTCCTTGCCTATGGCAGGGTTGCTGTTGTGGTGTCTTCCTTTCTGTGCAGCCTCTGGTTACCTGTGTGGCAGGGTGGCTGGCCAGTTCAGAGTTCTGATGCTGACTGTGACTGGTGGCTTTTTCTGGGAGAGGAGGCTGTGCGCTGTCAGTTCCTGAGCTAGTTCGCTTTGGGTTCAGATGAGCTCTGTAGGTGCTCTAAGAGCAACTGGTAGGAATGTTACGAGCCCTTACAAAGTGTCAGCAGTAGGGCCACACCTTTTAGAGACTACAGTGTCTAACTAATACTGTCAGCATGAGCATCTTAATATGGATTATTTGCAAAAGCACTACACTAATGTTATGACCAGAATCTTACCACAAGTTCGTATATGCCCAACCAGAGTGAAATAAGCAAATACAGTAACTTTCCCATCTGTATTCAGTTCAGCTAATTTACTGTAGTTAGTTTTGGTATGTGTCTTTTTAAGCTTACGCAGCCTCTTTGAATTCAGCTGTTCAGCATCCACAGTGTATATCCCTTTAGTAAGGAGCTTCACAGCCCAGCTGCATGCTGTGTGAAAAACTACCTCCTGTAATTTATTTTGATCCTGTTTGCCAACCTCATTTGGCATCTCCTCCTGCACTTGTTATTTCTTTACAACCTGAAGTGTCCTAGTTAGCTTCATCGATCCTTATGTGAAATTATTTTGCTGCTTAGCATTTCTTGTTCTCCTTCAAAGCTTTTCTTAAACGTTCTGTATTACCTTTTGAGATAGGAATGGGTGGGTATCAAAGCAGCATGCAGTTTTATAGCTGTGGGGATGTGCTATGGTTTTGAGTAGTTAACACTGCTTTGTTTTATTTTACTACCTTCCTAATACTCAATTTGCTTTTTTGCCCATTCTGGTGAGCATTGAGGTGATTTTTTTTTGTTAAAACATCTATAGTGATAACACAATCATGCTCCTGGGTGGTAACTGTCAGTTACATCACGTTACATGTTTGGTTTGTTCCCCAAATACTACTGCACGCTTGTCTGTGCTGAATTTAGTGACTAACTGTCGTGTATCCTTTCTGCAGTTCTTTACAGTTAGTACTTTATGCTGCCAAGAAAAAAAAAACCCCACAAGTATCATCTCAAAATGTTGTCTCATTGCTTGAAGTAATTTCTGAACATATCTGTACCGTGCCTCTCAAGTCAAAGTGTTACAAAACATTGTGGTGAGAACTGATGTTCTATGTCTATCTTTGACCATTTGGAGGCTGAAACCACTAAAGGACATTCGTTCTCTCTGTCTGCTTTGTTTCTCCTAAGGCTTTTGTGTTTCCTATACAAGGGACCTCACTATAAGTATTTCAGAGAACTCACAATAGACATATGAGGCAGTAGTGTTTCATAAAGTATTTATTCTTCCTTGTAAGAGGAAGACTATTTATCTACAAGTCTGCTAATTCTCTTCCAGTTGACCTAGATATTTGCTGCATTAGGATAGCAGATTTTTCAAATAGGCATTACTAAAATAAATTTGGTGCAAAGTCAAAATCCACTTATGAAATATATTTCAGCCCTAGCTGTTGTTGGTGAGGAGAAAAAATTACCAGTCTGATTGTCTATCAGTGACTGCTTTGCTGTGGAGCAGCTATAGCCAGACTGTCCGTAACGGGACACCAGCCAGGTCATGTTGCAGAGCCTTAAACAAAGTTAGGCACACAGCTTTGGGACTGAAAGTGCAGGCTGCTTAACTGGACCTTTATTTAGTTAATGGGAATTAAGACAAATCTAAGTGGGATTCACAGGCTTTTAAGTCAAGAAGAAATCCTGAAGAGGAATACATCTGATGTTTGGTTTAGTGTATGCTTTGTTGGCCAGTCTGGCTCTTGAGATAGGTGGCCAAGTATGACTAGGATTGGCTTTCTTGAAGTCAGTTACTTGTCTCTTCTGTATGCTATGAAGTACTTTACTTTCTCTTTACAAGGTGGCTGATGGCATTGTGTTTCCTCTCCTGCTTCTGACTTTCTGACGAGGTAGGATGTCTCAATTAGGTTTCCTCAGCTGGAGAAGAGGGACCTAGGCCCTGAAGTGTGGCCAGTCCACTCTTCTGTTTGTAATGAAGCTGCACCGTTACAATGAAAAAAGAAAAAGGCAAGAGTAAGTGAACAAAGGAGCCTGACTGTACCGCAGTGAGAGAAGTTATGTACCAGGCTGTGGAAGAAATACAGTTTTCAGACTGCTTGGAATGCTAAGTCTATGAGTCATGTCTTAGCTGTCGATTAAAGAAGTAGAGATGACCTAAAGCCATTGGCCTTCTACGTGCTGGGGGACTGCAGTGTTACAACTAGTCTGTCACAGAATTGGTGGGTATCTTTGGAGACGTCTGGTTTATTCCTCTGCTTGGTGCTGAATTTGGTGCTGGATGTTTTATACATTGTATTCTAAATGGAATGAACCTTTCAGAGGATTTCAGCATAGGGGATACCCATATAGATGTATCAGATGGTGCTGGCTTATTGACCCTCCAAATGTCAGCATAGGCAGTGCCAGGAAATTGCATTTATTAATACAACAGATAGACTAGGTGACCAGGCAAGCATTTTTCTACCTTGAAACACCTGTTTTTCACCTTCAGCTTTCTAAATACTGATGCAGTTCCATAACTGTAGATCAGGGTATAACTAGACTTAGTTCTATCATGTAGATTAAAAAAATGCCAACTTTATTTAGTTGATCAGATAAGACAGGGAGAGTGTATGCTTATACCTTTCTGTACTGACAGGGAGATTAGAAGACTGCAGTCTAGGGATTCCCCTCTTTGAAAGTTTTAGAATGGAATATCTGCATATTGTCTATATTTGTATCCTCTTGTAAAATAAAAACCTGTGTTTAAATGCAGAGTGTAATCTCTACTATGGTACTGTGTAAGAAGAAAGGATTTCCTGCCTTACCCTCTGTGGTAGTTTGACCCTGGCTGGAAGCCAGATGCCCACCAAAGTCACTCTATCAGTCCCCTTTTCAGCTGGACGGGGGAGGAAATATCTGTTGAGAGGAGTGAAGATAAGGACAGGGAGAGATCATTCTGCAATGAGTGTCACCTGCAGAACAGTCTCAACACAGAAAAAAGGAAAAAACTCTCTTATGACACTGCACTGCACACCCAGTGACACCAGAGTTGGATAATGAGAAGTGCGACCAGACCTTAAAGCACCTCCCCTCCCCTCCCTTCTTACCACTGCATTGTAGCCCAGGGTGGGGTGGAGAATGGGGTTTCTGTCAGTTCCTCATGAGTTTTTCTTGCTTCTTAGCTGGGAAGGGCATTCCTCATGCTCTTCCCCTGCTCCAGTGTGGGGTTTCCACGAACTTCCATGAACTTCTCCAGTGTGAGTCCTTTCCCACAGGGCTTCAGCTCTTCACCAGCTGCCCCAGTGTGGGTCACTTCTATGGGGTGCAGTCATAAATCATAGAATGTCTCTCAGACCCAGACCACTCCAGCCTCGTCCCCCATGGAGCCCATCTGCCATGGGTTGTGGGGGGACAATCTGCTCCACCATGGGTTTCTCCACAGGCTGCAGGGGCATCTTTCTCTCCAGCACCAGGGGCACCTCCTCCACCCTATCTTCACTTACCTTGGTGTCTGCACAGTTTCTTGCATCTCACTCCCTTCTCTGGTAGGAAAAAGCGACTGCTTGTGGGGTTTTTTTCTCCTAAATGTGATTCCCAGAGGTGCTGTGACCGTTGCTGATGGGGTTGGCCTTGACCAGCAACAACTCTGGCCTTGAGCCAGCTAGTGTTTGCTCTGTTGGGCCTGCAGAGAGCTTCTGGCTGCTGAGAGCCACCCCTGCAGCTCCCCCTTCTCCACCAGAACCAGTATTAGCTACTTATTTCTGACTAAAGAGAGTTGTTTTACCTTGTAATAGGTGTTTCAAATTTTTTTCTCCCTAGGTTGTTGAAGACTATGCTGGAAGATGCCAGGTTCCTTTGCCTCAGCTTCAGGTGCTTCAGACAGCTCTCTGTTGTTTCACATCTGCCTGTGTATCATTCCCAGCTGAATGTGAGCACGTACAATATGTATTGAGTAGCCTAGCTTTGTAAGTACATCTTTTTTTCTTTTTTTTTCTTTATTACTTCCTTGACAATGTAGACTTGCTTGTATTACTTTTATAATAGTGTTAGGGTTTTAGGGATCCTCAGAGCTGTTAAGACTGATCTATGTGGAACCAAGAATTGCTAACTAAAGATACAAAAATTAGAATTCAGTTTAGTCTTTTTATATCCATGTTAAATATTCAAATCAGGTATTGCAGTGTTATGTCATAAGGATTTTCTGGCAAAGTGAATAATCTAAAGCAATAATTTATATATATAGATTAATCACTATACAGACTCCTTTTTGGAAAATCTTTTGGAGTATCTGAAGACCAACATTTGACAGCATATAACTGTAAATAAAAGTTATGCAAAGTCTTTGCTGTTCTACCTCTAGTGATGTAATAAGCTAAGTACTTAAGATAAATTTATTGTAGTATTTAAGAAATGAGTCCATTACTTTAAAATGGATTTTTATGTTTCAGTCATGAAAATATTTATGGGAATGACTTGTTATACATTTAACTGACCAAATATTATATGCAACTTAACTGAGGAATGATCAGTCATAAATCTTGCTATAATCTCTATTTTCTTGATGCATTGGTGGTTTTCCCATGTGAAGGCTGAAAGTATCCTGGTAGTAAGAGTAGATAAAAAAAGTCCCCTTTTTTTTTTCTTTTCTTATCTTGCTCTAAAAACCTACTTTTCAGGTCTCAAAACCTCAGTGTTGAACAGAAGAAAAATCTTTAGCTGAGTTAGCTTAGTTACTTAGCTAAGATGGAGTGTACTTGATCTTCTCTTAGCTAACCGTATTGTGAATTTGGTGTGAGTAAATTACATTTATTTGTCCAGCTGGTTAAACTGCTTTCTTGTTGAGTGGTGCTTTCAAATACAGCTTGATATCTTTGTTCAGAATTTTGTGTTGAAATACCTTATTCCCACTTTCAGTCTCAGCAGAATCACAGAATCACAAGGTTGGAAAAGACCTTTAAGATCATCAAGTCCAACCATTCGCATCCTAAACTAAACCATATCCCGAAGTACTTCATCTACCCTTTTTTGAACACATCCAGGGAAGGTGACTCAACCCCCTCCCTGGGCAGCCTGTTCCAGGCCCTGACAACTCTTTCAGTAAAAAATTTTTTTCTAACATCCAATCTAAACCTGCCCTGGCACAGCTTCATGCCATTCCCCCTTGTCCTATCAAGGAGAAGTGACTCCTCTCCTAGTCTTCCTCTCAGTTTACATGGTCAGGAGGACTGGGTTGCTTGTTTTTGCTGTTCATGAGGTATTAGTACAAACTGCATAGGAGTCAAATCTATTCTGTACACTTAGAGTCTATCTGCTGTCTTTAAGTGTTGGTGGACTCCACCAAAGAGATTTACTGTTTTCTATGTGGGACTGTTTATGGAATCAGATGATCACAATTTTTAAAACTGGAATGCTCAGATACTGGAGAATGACTAGCAGTTGCATTGAAACATGGTAATTTTTTTCACTAGTTTCTAGGGAAAAAAAACGATCTCAACATTCAAACCATACTTTGATATGCTTTCACATATCAATGCTTGGGAGGAAAAAAGGTAGAAATGCAGGTATTTGTTGTATGTGAGGTCGTCACTTCCTGATAGTCTGGAAGTTAATTGATCACTGGGTTTCTGTCACCCTTGTCTATCTCGGTATTTGGAGCCGAGTTTGCTCACTGAGATTTTCTTCCATTCTAAGGCCAGCTTATTTTTCCTTCCGCCTCAGTTTGACTGCTGTAGTTTTGCATGGGATAACTAAAACTGATGATGGGTTCTGGAATCTACTAGTTACAGTTACCTGGGAAACCCTGTTCAAGTCTCTCTTTTTTTTTTTTTTTTAATTTGATGTATATTAGACTTTAGTTCTTGGAGAGCAAAAATCTGCCAGACTGTACTGCCATACTTGAGTAAGATTACCTCGGTAACAAGACAAACTATTAACAGCAGTGACTGTTGCATTTCCTGTATTTACTAGCCTTGCTGTTCATCACAAGTGAAGCAGTGCCTGTGTTATATCAGGGCTTTTTAATAATGGTGCCAGCATACCAGTGTTTGTGGGCAACCTTTAGAGGTCAGTAATATCAAAGCAGTGATGTGATAAATCTGGAAACACTGTTGTTATAAAGAGAAAGGGTGTAAATGAGGATGTGTGATGCTGCAGACTTGTTCAGGAGAACTGATCCAAGCTGGAATTGACTACAGTAATTTTAACTGTGTGGAGACTGGCAACGAGGAAACAAATATTTTTATGTAAAGCAGGTGCATTGACCAAGAAGAAAACTGTAGTTTACACTTCATTATTAATTATCTTTTTTTTTTTTTTCCCCCCTTTCAATATCCTGTTCTCTTTAAGTCAGAGCAAACAAAAAAGCAGATGCATGAATCATTTGCTGTAATGCATTTTGTTTTACTATTTAAGTTCCAGTTTGGCTGCTTTCCAGATCATGACATGACTCATTCCTGACCTTTCCCCAGAGTCAAGTATGCCGCAAAATTTTATTTATCAACACAAAACGAGATGATGTTTTTCAGAACAAAGTACTTATTTGGGTACTTGGGTGGGTTTTTTTTTTTCCCCCACTCATATTTGAGTTGAGGTTCAAGGACCTAATCTGGAGAAAAAATTCTGTCATTGAACATAATGAAGGTGTACCTTAATTTTTCCAGGTCTGTTTTTGGCATAGCTTATCATTGGTTAGGATAATAAATACTGCAGCACTTTTGTGTTATTCCCATACAAAACTTCATTTTGTTTAGGTTATTAAGATCTTAAAATGCACAGGATTTCTGCAAATGTTATTGAGAGGAAAAAATGTGTTTTCTTTTTAACTTCTTTTGAATTCTCTTTATTAAAAATTAAACATTTTGTGGTTTTGGAATACTGTGGGTGTAAACTTCAAATATAATAAAGTTTTACTTTAAATTTGGGGATAACAGCAGTTCTGCAAAACAGTTCCTTTACCAGTAGTTCATGAGAATCTGCCTTACCCATTAACAACTGTCACAACAAAAGACTGAATGTTGTAGTCAGGAAAGAAATAACCGTCAGCAAGATCTTGAGTCAGAAATCCTGTAGGTTGGAAGAATGCTGGAATCTCTTTCAGGAGTCATATTCTAATTTTACCTCTCTTCCTCCTTATTACCCCTGTTCATTTGGAAAAAAAAAAATTACTAATCTTTATGGAAATTTGCTTCTGAGACCAAAGCTCTTGCTGTTTGGTCCTATTTCTAAAACACCTTAGATACACAGTTTTTCTTTCAGTACTCTTCCAATCCTGCTGACAGGGTTATTTTTCTCTGTCACTGTATTAAAAATAAATAAAATGCTAGACTAGTGTTTTCAGATGATGGAAAGCATGGAGGCCACCGGTTTGGTGGCCACTGGGCTGGTGTTGAAGAGGATCGGTACTACCTTCTCCCTTGTCTGCCTCCTCTTTTGAGTTAACACTTGTGAATTCATGTTGCTGTGCAGACCTGATTTGCTTTAGTGACAAAGTTGAAGTGTTACCAGTTCATATGAATGCCACACAATGCTCAGCATACTTGCAAATATGAATTCTTAGGAATCTGCCTTCAAGTGAAGTTACTATTCCTCGCGTGTAACTGCTCCGCATACACCATGCGTACTGTAGTAGTTTTCTAGTTGTCCTCTCTCTTCCTCAAAATTGCTGCATATCTTGACATAGTTGGGCTTTTGAGGAAGGTTTCTTACTGAGGATGTAAGAGTTCTCGAGGGAGAAGATCAGGGAGGTAGTGTCAGTCTAAGTGTCCTGAATTTATGAAAAAGGTATTGCAGAAAGGGTTTTAAGTTGTACTTAAGTATAATCTGGTTTCTTGCTGATTTGGCCTTGTTAGCTTATCTGTAGCTGTGTTGTATTTGCGACTTGATGTCTAAGGAAAATGTGTTTGGGGGGTGTGTGTGTGGGGGGGGAGTCTAACTGCCGAAACCAGCTCAAAAAATCAGACCAACATCAAGCTTTTGAAATGTGACCTGCTTTTGAAGAATGTGGGCATTAGCCAAACTTTAGAGCGACTCTGGCATGGGCACAGGTCTAGAATTTAAGAAAGTCCCACTATTAGACTTATATTTTTGAATAACATTTTTAGCTTGGTTGACTTGTCCCTACTTCTGTTTTTTAGGAGTTTTTTTGAATTGCTGCTGTTCTTTGGAAAGGATGAATTCTATGAAGATCCTTTGAAAGACATTTTAGGTTCAATCCAGGTATTGTTGCCTACTCTATATACCTTTCATATTACTTTAGTACATGTTAAGACAGTTTTTTGTGGATATATAACCTGGAGGAAACATGCCACTGTAGTGGAAGAAGGTAGCTGCTTTACTTAGATTTATATCAAAGGGAAAACAAAAGTATATTTAAAGGGAAAGCCATTTATTCCTACATTTATCAGCAGTGTTGCTATTTGAATCTACTTGGATTCAGTAAAATGTGTATGTCTCTCTGCAGTACTAGTCTTGTTAAAGATCTGTTTTGTGCATTTCCCATATAGAAGAGGGAAGCTTTGCTTGTTTATATCTAATGAAAACTTAACGTTATCCAGTGTTACATAGCAGTTCATTACATGAAACCTCAAGTTTCCCCTTGTGGTTATAAACAGTAAATTTGAAGTTGAAGCTCTATTTCAATGAACTCTTCAAGTCAATATAAACTTGCACTGTTTAAAAGTGTTATACTCTGGGCAAGACTGGGACACAGTTTTGTATGGCTATATACAAACACATAAACTTAATGATCCTGTATTTAAAAACTTGCCTTTTTTGTTAGTTAAGTTTTGAAGTTTTTTGATTGTGGGTTTTTTGTTGTTTTGTTTTTTGGGGTTTTTTTGACCCAAACTGATTTTGAGAGGTCCCTGCATGGGAACGCAAGCCCTTGGGCCACCATGAGAGGAAACTTTGCTGTAGGGAAAGAAAGGATGAAAAACAGGGTTGTTTCTTCTTCTGATACTGATCATGGAACTGCAGCCTGAGAAGTAGCTATCCCATAGTTATTTTTTGGTTGCTACCTGTTTGTTACTGCTGCTACAAATGAATGTGTCAGTACTGCTTACCTTAATTATCAAACCAGCAGCAATTATATGCTTGATTAGAATTGGTGGAAGAATGGGGTCAGGGAGTGGCTTAGCAGCCTCAGGAATGGGTAAGGCTGTGTTGTAGAAGAGTAATGGGGTGCTCCGGCAGTCCTGCAGTGAATGTTCTTCAAGTGAACTAGACAAAATTTTGGGAAAAGGGTGATGTATAATACTTTCTTCTCTAGGCTTTTGAATTGCAATGCTCAATAGCCTTGACTTTTAAACAATGAGTGTATTAAAATATATTTTGACATACGTTTCTTGATAAAGAATTTCTGAGTCAGCTGTGTAATCAAAGTGGTAGTGAAAACCGTTGTTTTGGTTACTTAACTATTTTTACCATCAAACTTACTCGCCTGAACATAAAAGAAAATGAGATTAAACTAAAAAATTACAGAGAAAAGCTTATGTGAAGAAGTTAATTGTGTTCATTGAAGCCATCCTTCATCTTCATGTTTTAGTTTCAAAATTGGACACCTTGTGATTAAACTTCTACTGTTGATTAAGATTAATGTTGCTGCTTTTACCCACAAATAACAGGGGAGAAGGTAAATTTGTATATGTGAAAACCATGAGTGGTTAAAACACTCCAGATTATTTTGGGCAAGCATAATTTCTGTTGTGTAGAGACTTGGAGAAAAATGGTTGCTTGAGGGCTTGTGACTCATGTGGCTTAATTCAATTTTTCCCTCATAGAATTCAGATCCCATCACTGGATCACAAATCCAGCATCAACACATCTAAATCTGTACAGACTGGCATCAGGTGAAGACTTCTGCACCGTGTGCCAGTAATATCTCTAATTCAAGGAAAGGGGTTTTGCATTATTATGCAAATGATAGGTGCTTGCATCATTCCTATAGAAGACATGAGGGTTCTGGCTTCCACAGTTCTGCATGAGTGTTTTTAGAGAATTTAAGTTGCTGCTTTAGGGCTTTGTGTAGGCCTGGTCAGTAAAAGAGTTTATAGCTTGAATTGTTGACTGAAGAAATATTTAAACATGCATGGGTTTTCTTGTTTTGTATCTTCTGGATGGCCTGACTTTATTTTTAGAAAACTTTGTTTTCTTCTTTCTATTTGTTTTTCTTCTTACATGTAGGAATGTCAGAACCTTCTAAATAGATACAGGAATATGAACCTGGAATTAGTGACTCGAATCATCCGAGATGGTGGACCATGGGAGGATCCAGTATTACAAGCAATTCTTAAAGCAAAGCCTGTATCACAGGAATTAGGTACTTCATTTCCCATGTTAGTTTTTTAGCATACTGAAAAACATGTTAAATTATGTTTTCTTGGTATTAGGGTCAGGTGTTGTCGGCTGATGCTGCACACAATGTAACTTTTCTATGCAGTAAAATGTACTGGTTTCTTTTTTATTTGACAGAAAATTGAATTTCTTTGCTAGTAGTTTAAGTCTACTTGTAGATCACATTATTCAGAAACAAAAGGCTACTGAGCAATTATTTACAGAATGAATTTAGCAAATCCAGGTGTTCAACCCCTGAAGGAGCATGAAGAGTGACTTGACTTCAGTTGGGCTACTGAAGTAACATAATCAGGGAGGGCCCTGATCTCTATTTCTGTCTTGTGGTATTCAGGCTCATTTCATTTTTCTTTTAAACTGTAAATACTTGGACTTGTGGCTTTTCTTGGTTCTGTTTAGAATGAGGCCTGTGACTACTACACCTGATAGCTGCTTTATGTATATGTGATCCCTGGAGTGGGGAGTAGGAGAAGGGTTTCTGTTCTGGTTGCAAAGTCAACCAGTATTTTTAACAGCGTGTGGAAACGTTGCTGGAATGTTAATGAAAGATCACGAGGGGAACAATACCCAATCTACAGTAAAGTCTTTACTAACATCTCATGCAACATATTTGCTAACTGTTCACAGAGGACTTAAAGGTTATTCTAAGTGACAGTGTTAGAAAATAGTACTTCTTCTCTAGTGACTGTGGTATAATCCATTATTCAAATCCATTACTGTGTTCACGATGATGTTTTTGTTCAGGAGAGAGAGGAAGAGGACCACCATAAAGTTAGAACAGCTCAGTGAGCTGCCTCCTTAACCAGAGAAAGTATTTTGATAGCAAATAAACATGATTAACTGGGTAGTCTTCATTGTTTTGTCTCAGTGAAGCAAGTACTTGAGCGACATAGTTTACCCATGATTTTTATTACATATCTGATAAACTTCTAGTCAAATACCTACAGAAACAGAATAAAGATTATCCTTGTTTTGTTCTGCATTGCATGACAAACTAGAAGTTTTGGTCATTATGATCTGAAGTTAAGTCTTAATTTCCATCTCTGCATCAAAATAATTAGTACAGTCCTTTGCCTTAATGATTCCCTTGATCATCTTGGAGCCTGTATATGATGGGTAACAGTTTGGGGATTTTGACTTAGTTTTAACCTGGCAGAGTAGGAATGAGACTGCCTATTGTCACTAGATGATCGTTTTCTTTCCTTTTGTTGCAGGCCACATCTCCTTCCCCCCTCTGCTGAGGTATTCTTCCTCCTTTTATCTTCTGATATCCCCACACACCCCCTTGGCATTTCTCATTTGTGATGACAAACTTTTTATTTTAGATAATACCTTTGGGACCTTTTTCTTTCTGTCTCACTTCCTCTAAAATCTGATTCTTGTGAAGTCTTAACACAAAGCAAACATTCTGTGCCTCTTTATAGGCTGGCAGTATTCGGTGTATATTTTGAAACCTGGCCATATAGTTCCCTCAGGGATCACTATTTTAAACAAAGAAAACTGCCTGTTATTGCTGAATCACCAACTATTACTTGCAAGAGTCATTTTGATAAATACATACTGTGTTAACTACATAATCCTGTCTTGGATTCATTAATTACACAGAGAAGCTTAGGCCGAGACAAACCTCACTGTGTCTCTCCTTACATGAATTATAGTGCATTTTGAGATGTTGCAGTCTATTTTGAGATGGCTGGTAAGGAAGGCAGTCTTGGGGTTTAAAGAAAAATGACAGGGTTGAAACTGGAGCCATCTAATCTAATAGATTAGGGAGAATTACTAATCTATTAGATTAGGGACAATAAGGCAGCCTACCGTGAACGTGTAGAAGAGAATGTTGTACGCTCAGTTAATTAGTTTCTAAGCTGATAGTAGGCATCTATCACACCACATGTGCTGCCTGAACAAGAATAGATGTTGTTTTCCCCAAACCATTTTTAATATATGACAGACTTGGCTGAATGCTGCTATAGTTAGCAGTTCTCTCTTGCTTGGGGGGGTTAGAAGAGCTGTAAGCGCTGCCTTGGGAAAAGGGGACATTCCACTACAGGGAGGGAGCGCAATCCTGCCAGTGGTGTAGCTGGGACTCACCATCTGTTTAAAAACAGTGGTGAGAGGGTATACAAAACCCCATTCCCTAAGAGCTCATGCTGTCAGAAGTGGGATTCTCCTTTACCGAGTAAGGGAGGCATACTGAGCTGAGAGCTCCCTGCACAGAAAGTGGGAATGATGAAATTGCGGTGTTGTGGACTGCAGTCTCCCCTGGCTTGAGGGAAAAGGATGTTAAAGCCAGTTGTTAATGTTCAGCATTTTCTTAACATTAACATAAAGCAAAATCTACGTGTTTGTGGCCTAATTTTTCAGTGTGCGTATTCAGTAGTCCTTATTTGAATATGGAACCAATGATGGGGTTTATTATCTCAGGTATGTTAATTTAAAAAAAAAAAAAAAAGGCTTTTCCTTGGCTTTAAGGATTGTTCTGTATGATCACTTTTTCTTACAGTTAATGACCACTATGATACACTGGCTTTTCTTTCATTCCTTGTCTTTAATTAACCCAGAAGTGCTAATGGATAGTGGGAATGTGATCTCTTACAGTGGACCTTGTGGTACATCTATTAACAAATCTCATCTACAGCCTTATGTTACCTTGAATAAAATTCCTTACATGTTCATTAGCATATAATACCATTAGTTTATGTAGAAAGAAAGATGCTAGAGAAATAATGTTCCTGAACATAAGGAATGTCTTTCAAACCAGGTGCTCTTTAAAAAGAAATTCTGTGAAAGTTTGTTATGCAGCTAATCTTTTTATGTTGGGGGGAATAATGCTTTTGTCTGTTCAGATTGTGGTTTTCAATAACCACTTGTATTTTTTAATCCTTTCAAGTGTCCCTTTAAGTTGATTGTAACTTTCTTAACGCAAGGTCCTTCTAAGGTATAAACTTCCCATGCTCACTTCTTGCCTTCGCTGACATTAAATTGGCAATCTCTTTTCTTTTTTCTTTTTTTAAAAATATGAAACACTGTACAGTACTACAGGGTATGCACCATAAATTGTGGGGAGGTTAACTTTTTCAGATAGCTGTTGGAAAACACAAGAGGAAGATCAGGCCGTACTGTCCGATACATTACAGAAATGTTAATGCACTACTAATACCTCGGAGTGGGCATTTACTTTGGATGCCAACAATTCTCAAAATAAAAGCAGCATCATTGTATTTTATAGCCTTGAGGGATGTTTTAAATCTTAATCCTAGGAGATACTAGAATCTATATGATCTTCTGTAATAGAAATCTAAAGCGTGTCTTCTATGTTTTTTAAAATTTTGAAATACATAGTTTGAGTATCTCAGTTGAAACTCTTTCATTTAAATGTTAGCTTTAAGATGAGCTTTTAGATCTGAGAGGCAGATTTCCATACATCAAGGGCTAGAATGTAGATTTAGATTTAAGAATTGTGCCTAATAACACTTTCAGAGGAAGAAAAAGTATATTTTCCACTTCTCCAAGCATAATCAAGGTGTTCAAAGCTACTTAAAGCAATGGCATGTGACTAGTAGTTAACTTTTTCCACCGTTCCGAGCTCTTCCATTTTAATGGGTAATGAGGATCCTGAGTTTTTTTAAATATTTATAGTTATAGCATTAGAAGTGATGTCAATCCTGTGCTTCTGACAATCACCCAGATTGCAATGCTGATAAAGAAGGAAACGATCTTACCTGCTTCTATATGGTGTATATTTTACTAATCCTTTGTAGCACCTTGTGTTAATCGGTTAGAAACAAAATACTTAATTAGATTACTGTGTAAGAAAAATAACAATTTGTGTTTCCAAGCAGAAGGACAGATTCTTGATGGTATTAATATTTCATAGCTTTTTTAGCAGAGCCTTTTTTATATTATGTGTTGACATTGCACTATTAAAAACAACATTACATTTAAATATACTTGTTGCTTGGACTTCATATTCTAATTGCCTTTAAATCTTTCTTTTCTGTACAGTTAACAAATATTTAAGCTCTGAAAATCCACTGTTCTTTGAACTGCGTGCCAGATACCTTATTGCCTGTGAACGCATCCCTGAGGCAATGGCTCTTATCAAATCTTGCATAAATCATCCAGATATCAGTAAAGATCTGTATTTCCATCAAGCTCTTTTCACCTGTCTTTATATGTCACCATTAGAAGATCAGCTATTCCGGGAGGTATTGTTTGTCAGTATACATTTTTATAATGAAGTGCTACGTTATACTTACTGTATACAAGTTGTCAAGAGGAGCATATGGGACTCTGTTTTTGTAGAACCAAATGTCATGAAATCCAGCAACCACACCAGTCGGTGTTGCTTAACTTAGTGCTGGCTTAAGCTTTGAAAAGTTAAATGTTAAACGCCTACTAGTCTTGTTGACCTAAATGCAACTCTTTTGGTCAAGTCTACTTACAGATATGTTCCCTAAATAACTTGAGTCCTTAATATTTTGTAACTTCAATGTATTGAGTATGAACTATTTTACTATTGACTATTATTCTAGCAAAAGCACTTGTACCTAATTGATGTCAGTCCAGTGTTTTGTACGTTATATGGGTTTGCTAGCTGTAAGCTTTTTTAAATGATGCCCCAGGATGTAAAATGACAACGCTAGATAAATGTAACCCTACTTTTACCACTGATGGCACTTACTAAATAACAGTGCTTTTCTTGACCTTGTTTTAAGAAGAAGCCACAACTGTGCAAACAAAGTGCTTTAGTGTAGTCTCTTAATTTCTCTGATTGTCACTGCTCTAAGAAATACAAAAGAACTCTAAATAGCTCCAAAATCTCTATTTACAGACCTACACAAAAGCTGTTCCAAAGAAATCCTATGTTAATAGCAAATCCTGAAGTTTTCAGTAGCCTCTGTAATATAGCAAGGTCTGATAGGTTTTTATTTCATGTTAGCAAATTTATCTAAATTGATTTTATTTTAATTGTATAGCACTTGTTGAGGACTGATTGCAAGAGTGGAATTGAGATCATCTGCAACACTGAAAAAGAAGGGAAGACTACCTTAGCCTTACAGCTATGTGAATCGTTCCTAGTCCCACAGCTTCAAAATGGGGACATGTATTGTATATGGTAAATACTTTCTTTCTGGTGAAGCAGCTTAGCAGATAATAATAAATGCTTATTGCCAAAATGAAACTCATTTAACTTTGGGATGTAGCTCAAGTTTAAAATAACACATAAAAACATTCTAACCTGATTTTCAAATGTTCCTAGTACATTTGTTATGCCTGTTGCCTTTTTACACACACTCGTGCTTGGGGAGCCTGTGTAGTACATAAATAACACTGCTTCAGAGTAACAGAAGGGTGAGCCTTCATATACTTAAGGCTGTAAATACCTGTACATATGGCATTTATGATTAGCAGTGTGCAGCAATATGCAGTCTGTAGACTCTGTGGCAATGTGGATATCTTATTGTTCTGCTAGTTAAATGACACTACTTACAAATAACTAAGCTGTAGTATGTTACCAGTGTGTGTAAAAGATAATACACGGTTCTGAAAACGTGCTGTGAGTTACACCAACTTTTACTTCATAAACAGAGATGTAACATGAGTGGTGGTCCTCTAGAAAACTTTGTAAGAAAGAATGTCTTCATACACAATCAGCTTGATAACTGAGTGTTTTTATAGCTAAGAAGCATTTTCTAAAGAGTTTTCAAAACAAATTGCATCACGCTGGGGACTGGAAAACGGCTGAGATAAGCCTTCTGGTTAGCCTGTGTAATTTCTGTGCCTAAAGTAACATCTGCTCAATTTCTTTGCTTGTTTATATAGTTGAAGCAAAAAAGGCTTAGTGAGCAAGGTGGTGGGTTTTTTCCAATCAATAGATATCAAATTATTACCCTGCATAACTAATGTGAGGTTTAGCATTATATAGGATTTCCCTGTTTCCAGATTTCAGGGAACTGAAAAATAAGATGCCTCCTTTTTTTCTTGAGGAAGTAATGAAGGTCAGGCAAAAAGATGCTTGGTTTAATGAAATTTTACCTTAACTATTGGATGAGTAATTGATTGTGATGAATCAAAACCTTTTGAATTATTGGCTGTCCAGAAAAAGGTGGGCATGACTGTCTCTGTAGGACAGATTTAAGTTCAACCAAAAAGGTACATAGTTTGTGTGAGCCCAGTGAACAACTTTGGAATGGAATCCAACTTTGCTGATTCCTGCCTAAAATGCTGCGTTTCCTGACTTCTTACTTAGCAGCAAATTTGCAGGTCTACACTACACATACTCATTACATAGTACTTTCTAATTTGGGGATTCAGACTTTTAAGAAGTGTATTTTAAATATTGGAATTAATCCTATTTTTTTTTAAACCTTTTTCTGTAGCATCATGTTAACTTTGCTCTTACCCAGTTGATCATGAAATTCTACATCACCCATTTTGAAAACTCTATTAAAAACAAAATTCCAGAATAGACTAAAGTACTGTTTGATATCTATCAGGAAAAATGTTTTGGCATCTCTAGTATTACAGTCTTATCTTCAGAATATACAACTTGAGGAGCTTTGAAAGAGTCGAGAGCAGTTAGATCTCTTCAACTAGAGCAGCTATCTTGTTCTTTCCAGATGCTGAGCCTTAACAATTGTGTGCCCAACAAAAGAAACCTACAGAATGTTTAATAGATAATGCAAAGTGGAACAAAGCTTGTGAGGGCATGACTATACTGTAATTAACATTTTTTTTAGTAGCAGGAGCCAGACTAAATTAACCCACATCATCTGGTTTTCCCTACAGCAGATTTTAATGCCTTCAGCACAGTATAAATCATCTTGCCTTGTCTGGAACTAAGGACCTTGCAGAGTTAGCCGAAAACACCAATAGCCACACTAAGATATCAAAATAGATTAGAAAGCTGTAAATAGCAGATACTTGCTGTCTCTTCATGTGAAGCAGCCTATATGAAATCTTCGTGCTGAAACTATTAGGTGTCATTATCTCTGAGGCAGATGGACTTTAAGCAGCTCTGTCACAAAACTCTTACTGTTTTTATTGATGCGAAGAATAAATTCTAGATTCATATATTGTGAATTATTTTTCTGTCGTGAAAGTCCACTTACAAATGAATCACAAAGCAAGCTTTGCTTAGTCTTACTAGAAATAGTTGTGTGCAAAGTATTGGTCAGAGATCAGTCCATAATGATGTGATTAATTACCTCCTAGTATCAAAAAGTGATGTCACTTCAGGAAAACAGCTAACCTCCTGTTTTGGTGGAACAGACATAGAAGAATGGCTTGTCTTTTCTGCTAGGCAATTTTAAAATGCTCTTTTGGCTGATTATGAATTATTTTTATGTATTAAATCCAGGAAGTTAAGGATTTTTTTCCCACATTTGATCAGGTTTTGGCCTTTAGGTAATTTTTACGAATTGGATATTATTTTGGAAAGTGTGCTGTCTATACCCAAGGAAAGACAAACGTTCAACTTAAACACAACAAAGGTTTTAGATCTAAAGTAGGCTGGGCTTAACCAGTTTTTCATGTATCCGGTCGAGGTATGCCTTGAGTCTGGTATTTTACAGGCTGGAATACCTGGTTGCCTCTGGTGAAGAGGTACCAAGTTCTTTCAGCTTTTTCATAATTCTCCCTCAGATTTATTAAATTTCTCAGTCACAGATCGAACTGTTCCTTAACATTTCTGTAAGTGCTCCCAGTAACAATTTAAATTGCCCCAACATATGTGTAAAATAGGTTAAGCACAGCCCTCAGTATGAGCTAAGTTACACTATCCAGGAAGAAAATGTTATTAATGTCATATGCTGCTATGACAGAACAAACAGGATGCTACCTCTGCCTACAGTATCTCAAGTTTATCATCTGTGTTGTGGTCAGTGACACTGAAGTATCTCAGGTGCTGCTGACTTCAGCATTGATGTTGATAACTAGAGCATTTAAATGGTTGAAATAGAGTCCAGTCAGCCCTTCAACAATACTTTAATCTTTAATTCTAGTCAGAAATGTGCTTGAGAAGAAGCCTCCATGTCTTCATGGAGGAATAAGATTAAAATGCTCTTTCACATCAGGGTCTAGTCAAATGGTGGTTATACTGATTTAACAGCTTGTTATTCACCCGTGGAGCTGTTCCTTCTAGTTTTTGGTTTTCTCCATTCCTTTTTCAGCTCTTTCCTTGTGCCAGCCATCACACTTGGCTGAACACAGGGCAAGCCACTTCAACCACTCATCTCTCAGAAGAATAATTTGAGTTTTCTCAAATTCCCTGGGATTAGTGATGAAATGGCTTGCTGTGAAATGGCATGAAACCAAGCAGAGAAGAGGTTGTATTACTTAACTGCTGTAACATGTAACAGCAAAAATGTTCAGATCATGCTTTTGTACTTCAGATTGAGGCTTTTACTGAATTTTTATGAATGGTGCACAAAGACACTAGTTTCAAACTTGTACATGAAGTTTGCAAAGATTTTCAGGAGTTTAGATTTCCAGCCTAGGAAAGGCAGAAGTGAACAGCTTGAATTTTTAGAAAACTTGTAAGACTATTTTTTTGTGGGTAGAGCTGCTTACAGAACTCCCTTTTCACAGTTTCCCCCCTGTAAGCTTCATCTTTCTTTCAACTTCAGTTTTCTTGGTTTCTGAATGAAAGAATCAGTCGAGCTCTCTTGCCTAGCTCTTGAAATTTCAAGCAGAATTATAGAGCTGTCCTAAATTTAAAAGTGAAGTTGGTGTTTTGTCATAAGCCATGCTGACACTTCCCTTCATGCAGGCAGTAGACAAGCCTAAATTCAAAAGGTTTGTCTGATTTGTATCTGGCACAGACTAGAGGCTCCGGAAGATTAACCAAATATTTTGTCAGTAACTGGGTTTGTGTTTTCTGAGGGAGGAGGCTGGTGGAATAAAAAATGTGTCTTCCTTCAGAAAATCAAAGTCAATTGGTCCTGTGTTTTCCTTGTAGTGTTATGGTGGGATTTCAGCCTAACCCTAATGACATCTCCTCTCCTCTGTGTAATCTTTATGCTGGCAAGTTTTCTTACATCTAAAAGTTAAGTTCAGTGGCCTTTCTGAATCTCAGAATTCAAGTGCATAGAAATTACAGGCTGTAAGTTCCAGTTAGCTGTATTTTATACAGCAGACACACTACCTGTGTAGGAGCTCTGCTGCAGAGTCCAGCAATCTATTGTTGCATTTCTCCTTGTCAGTCAGAAGAGTTATTTGAGTGAAGACCCTAGAGATGTATGAATAGCTGTGGAGCCCGATACTTTGATGTAACTGCTATTGGCTGGAGAAACCAGTGATGACAGCACTGAAAGAAAAAGGAAAAAAAAGTGTTGTAATAGGCAGAACTGGAGAACATCCGCATTTCCTGTCAGTGGGCCGTTTCAGAAGCTAGCTTTCTCCAACACCCCCATTTTCCACATTCCAACACTTCTTTTCCTGAAGGATTCCTCATCCCATCCTTGCACTGAAAGTACCTAAACCCCAAGAGCACACTGAGCTTGCTGTTCAGCCTGATGTTTGTGGCTGCGGTGCCAAGGGCTAGATGCTGTAGCATCTGATGTTATTATGCAGTTCTCTGGTACTAAGCTGAATATGTTAATATGTAATTGGCTTAGTAATAGGAGACACCCTGAATGCTTTAACAAAGTAATTAAGTTGCGTTTTCCATTGTGCACATTGTGTACAGCTGTGGTGTTAATTAGACTGGTATTGCACCTTCAAATATTATTTTAGTTACAGAATATGCAAATAGTTGTTCTCAGTAATGCATCATACTTAGTGGTAGTTCTAAAACTGTAATTGAAATATTTTGTTCTGTACTTTTAGGGAGCTGATCTTCATTTGGAGTAAACTGCAGCTTAAATCTAACCCATCAAAACAAGTATTTGTTGACCAGTGCTACCAGCTTTTAAGAATTGCTACAAATGTCAGAGTAATTTTCCCTTTCATGAAAGTCATTAAGGATGAAGTAAGTTTTGCTTGCTTGTTTTACCCCACCCCCATTTTTCTTTGTAACTAGTTAAAGAGATGTGATGTTTATATTGTGTAATGGCCACATTTTGTTGAAATTTAAGAGGGCATAGGGAAGATCACAGAATTATCTGAAAAATTTTGTCAAGTTCCAAGAATGCACTTCAATATTATGGATGCCCTTAATCTGTTCTGTCTCCTGTGTCTCACTCTCGCGAGTTTCTCTTTCCATCTGCAGTAAGTTTGAGCAGTGTCATCCTCTGTAAAAAAGTAGGGAAATTAATAATAAACACATGGAGTAAATGTGAAAGATGCATCAGTTGTTGGGTTTTTTCCAGCTTGGCTCCTTAAGGAAATGGGACTTGTGTAATGCCATTGTATCTAATCTGCCTTTTACCCCTGTTAAATTCTGAATTCTTTCCCCTGTTCTAATGAAATCTGAAGAAGTGCTTACTAAGTGTAACATAAAGGAAAAGCTAGACTAAGATAGGAGAAGACATAATTTTGCTTCAGAAAAGCATGCTGTATTTCATGTCCCATACAAATATCTGCAAAAGATAAAATGTGCAACGCTTTGCACACAGGAGTGTGAGTCGTTTCCAAACCAGCGTTGCCTTTTATCATTAAGCTGACTGAACAGAGTTCCTTCTTATTCTATGCCCCAAACTAATTAGAAATTATTTGTCATGGGTGCAGCTCTGTGGCTCTAAATGCAACAATTTGCTACTGTTCAAGATTTTAATCTTGAATGTGTATTCTAAACTACTTGTGATGACAGGGATAACTTTTACTTGTACTTGCATCTGAATGGTCGTAATTTTTAACAGCCCTCTGCACATTGAGCATCGTCTGTTTTTGTTAACACACATTTAAATATAGGTAGGTATTATTTCTAGACCTACTGAAACTCTTTTTACTTCAATCTGCTACCTGTTGGGCAGTTTGTTTCTGACCATCCCTCTGAATTACATGTTAACACCTGAGCCCTCAGCCCAAAGTGTAGAATAGGGATTCTGCTGGCTGAACAAAAAGTTTGTTAGTTCTGAAAAGCCAGGCCTTTCAGAATGCTTGGCCATGGGTTGTTATGGTTTCCCTGCTGGTCACTTTTCAAAATTGAGGGCAGTGTTTTATAGCTTGTATTTTCATGCAGTGCAACATAAATGAGTTAGAACAGGACAAAATATGGAGTAAAACAGCCTAGGTAATGAAGATGCAGACAGCAGATACTGCTAGATTGGATAGGATTTGCTGCCGTCCTGTTTTATATCTCCAAATAATGAATTGATTTTGACTGTAGAACTGCACATGATGAAAGTATCTGAAGCTTTGTTGACAGTAGCTGTATAGATTTCAGCGCAAACCAGGTGTTATTTTTGAGCATTTTTGTATCTGTATTTTTTAGTCTTACTTGAGCATTACTTTAAAATGCTGTTATGCCTCTAGGTGAAGTTTACTAGTAGGGTGCTTTCTGAATGCCTAACTATTTTGCAGGTAGATGAATATAAATACATGGGATCTTGATGTTTGTAGGTCCATAAGGAAAACATCATTATGTATGCTCTATAATTATGTACACTGTAATTTCCTTTCTGCAGGTTGGTGAAGATGGTCTTCAGATATGTGTTGAGATATGTGGATGTGCTCTCCAGTTGGACCTCCGTGAAGATCCCAACATGAAAAGTCTTATTTATAAAGCAATTGCTCATTTTCTGCCAAACGACTTGGAGATCCTCCGAATTTGTGCTCTTTCAATCTTTTTTCTTGAGCGCACCTTGGAATCTTACTACACTGTTGAGCACTTATATAAATGTGCAGATGAGGAATACAATGAGTGCACTAGTTCTGTTCAGAACCGTGTCCGTTTTGAATTGCTTCCTATTTTGAAAAAAGGTTTGTTTTTTGATCCCGAGTTTTGGAATTTCTTGATGATCAAGCAGAATTGTTTAGCATTACTGGGGGATAAAGCCTTCATTGGCCTAAGTGAAAGTACACTGGAAAACTCTGCTGCAAATGCAGAGAAGATAACAGAGTATAGGGCTCTGAGCGAGGAGCGTGTCTGTTCGACGGATGTGAGCAATGGGGAGCTTGACCCTGAAGACCTTTCTGAAGCCCAGTCCAAAGGTAATGCCAGAAAGAACCATGAAGCTCTCGAGGCATCTAAAATGTTAGATCAAACTGTACCAAGGCACCGCTGTGTGATATGCAACAAGGAATTTCTTGGTGGTCACATTGTGAAGCACGCACAAGCTCACCAAAAAAAGGGCAGTTTTTCCTGTGTACTTTGCACCAGAAAGTTCAGGCAAAAAGGACTTATGCTGAAGCACTTAAAGAATCATGTCAGGAAGATAGAAAGGCAGCATCTTGCTGCAGTTCTTGAGGCTGGTCAGCAGGCTCCTGCTCCTAATGAACTAGAATGTTCTGATGTTTCCCCTTCTCTTGAAAACGGGAACTCTGATGGTTCCAAAGAAAAAGAACCAGAGACTGCCATAGTTCAAACTGCTGACCAAGTGGTCCAAGTGGAGGAAGAGAATGCAGGACAGGTATTTGATGCAGTAGAAAACCATCTAAGTGACCAGGATGATGCTACTGAAAATAGTAGTGACAGCTGTTTTAATAATATTCCTGATGCTTTAAGTACAGAAAGTTTAGCGGAAGATGAGAGCTCCAGCAAAGAGTCACCTGTTCTGCATAAAGTGAACGGAGCTTTTTGCCCTCAAAAAGACATTGATGCTATGGATGAAGAAGGAAGCTATAAGTGCCCTGCTAATGGTTGTGCTAGAGAGTTTAAAAAGATAAGATTCCTCAATAAACATGCAAGAAAGGCTCATCCAACTGATTTGAAGGTGCAGCAGCACATAATGAAATGGAATAAAGGAAAATGCCGGTTCTGCCAGAGAAAATTTGCTGATTCCCAACATTTTATAGACCACCTGAAGAGACATGTCTATCCAAATGTTTACTTTTGTTTACAGTTTAATTGTAATCAGAGATTTAAGCTGTCAACTGAGCTTGCAGAACATGCAAAAAGTCATCCTGTTTTTAAAGCTCAGTGCAATTTTGCAGAGTGCTGTGAGCTGTTTGAGGAGCTCCCTTTGCTGTACGAACATGAGGCTCAGCATTATTTAAATAAAACAGAGTGTTCAGAAGATGCAAGCGAAAAGGATTCTTCGGATGATCCTTCAGAACTTTGTAGTTACCAAGATGATGATGAATCTATTAATGAAAAAGAAACTGTAGATATACCGATTCCAACCTGGAAGTCACGAAAGGATTCTACAGAACCAAAGACATACACTCAAAGTGGTGAGAAGAAAGCAAACAATGTAATTCACAATGGAAATGAAAGTTCATCTGAGGGTAGCACTACAGTTTTAAGTTTGATAGACCAAAAGACACCTGTGTTACAGCCAAATTCTGAAAACTGTAATGTTGTTAGCGACCAACTAGTGAACGGGCACAGTGACCTAGATCAGACATCATCAAAGTCATCAGAAACACCTTTGGACAGAGTGGCTGATGAAACAAGGACAGAAAATGGGTCAGTGTTACCAGTTTTACAGAATTGTCATGATGCACCACAGAACAATGCTGCTGCCTCGCAATTACCTTCTAAACCAAATCCGACAACAGAGAATACTTCTTATGGTGTTATCTTAACAAAGCCCTATGTTAGACCATTGCCTCCCAGTTACCTTGATGAACGATACATTAGCATGCCAAAACGTAGAAAAATTTTGACTGATGAAGTAGATGCTCATTCTGAACAAGACAAACTTTGTAGCAAATCAACAGAAAGATTTAGATGTGGCAACTGCTTGACCATCTACTGTAATTCAGAAGCACTTGAGGCTCACCTTGCACAAAAGAAGTGTCAGACGCTCTTTGGATTCGATTCGGATGACGAAAGTAAGTCTTACAGTCCTTCTGGGTTGGTTTGTGTGGAGGTAGATACCAGGCAGAAAATGGTCTTTGGAAACAGGCAGTCTGATGGAATAGGTAAGTCAGACAACAACTGCTAAGCAATTGTAGTATGCTGGAACTTAGACAGTTAAATCCCAGTACCCTGCTAAATTGGAAGTTCAAATTGGATGCACTGCTTAGAATAAGACCGAGGTGGTGAGAATTGTTAGGGAACTCTAATGGAAAAGACTTCTCATAAAACGGAAGGGGGTAATTCACTCTCTTTCCTTGCATGTATGAAACTAAACGTGTTGAAAAGCATCAGCAGTGTTTTAGATTAAAGAATGATTTACATTGGTTGGTCTTCATTTTGATCCCGGTGCGTTCATTCTCTTTTACAGGTGCCTGATTCAATGTTGTGGGAAAACGTCTCAAACGAGGAGTGGTGTAAGAAAACACTACATGAAGAAGCATCAGTTTGTTTCCCAGTTGGCCTTAATCATAAAGCAGTCTCAAATTACTAAAGAAAAACATGACCTTGATAAAGACAAAGCACATTTTCTAGACAAAGCTCACAGAGGAGTACTAGGAGCTCTGCAGGTCTTGAGTCCAGAAAGGTTGCTACAAAATCCCCAAAGTACCAGTTATCCGAAAAGCCACGTTCATTCCAAATATGTGATTGAAGCTTAGGGGCACAGTCTTTCTAGCATGAAGGTTTAAGGAAAAGCAGGGCATACAGTTGAGCAGGCAGAGAAAGCAGAGGTGTTAATTGCCTTATGGAAGTAAATCCAGACGATTCCGAAAGCTGCTTTAGTTGGAGAATGTGTGGCTAAAGGGTATCAATCCACACAGCTGGGAAGGAATCATTCAAGAGGGTGTTACATTATTATGGATAAGAAATGTGTAGAGGAACTGTGTGTTCATTTCTCAAAGTCTGAGTATGTGATTCCATTGTCTGTTCAAAACCATGGAGCTCATTTAAACTCGGAATCCAAAACGAGGAACGCAGAAGGAAATCTGAGGTGGATGGAACGCTTGAATAGCCAAACACTTGAAGCATAGAGCGTGCAAGGAAAAGTGAGTAAGTGTGAAAGTAACGCACAGTGGAAATCAAATGCATGCAAGAGAAGCCCGTTTCAAGGCTGCGGTAAAGGTGTATGTGAAGAGAGTCCTGTAAAACATCTGTTGTAGGTGCGGGAAGACTCAGACATGGCAGTATGTGCACAGGTTGTGTGGGTACTAACAGCAGCAGATTGAAACAAATACAGAGTGTGAAGGGGGGTAAGCTTGCATTAGAGGGCAGTGTTAAACGAGTTTTATGCAAATACAGAGGTCCTTCAGCTGTTGGGATGACTGAAAAGAACTTGAGATGACTTCCTGTTTAAAAAAAAGTAAGTTTAAAAAAGGCAGTCAAAAGCAAAGCATATGTTAGGGAAAAAACATCAGGAAGAGCCTGTTTCACTTACGTGATACTGCTTCATGTTGGTAGGTCACAACTCAGTACTGTAATGACTTATTTATTGCCTGTCGGAAAAGAGAATATGTATTGACTCAACCTTAAGGCACATTGCAACTCTATCTAGTAGGAGCTCTTGAAAAGATAGCCTTTCCCAGGAGTTAGTGAAGGACTTAGATTTAAATGTTAAGCACTTTATCCAAAATTGACTGTTCCTAGAAACAATCAGAATGTGAAGAGAGAAAGGTTGAGTCATTCAGCTCTGTGCATAACATTGAAATACAGGATGTTTGGAAACCAAACAGATGCTGTTGTCACTTTTGGTCTTCCCACCCCAAACAGAGGTGTGGCAAACATGCACATCGTCTCATTACTGTGCTAATTTATCCACTGATTTATCTTACACTGTCTTGCCACCTGGAAACATTTTATTTGGAATCCTGTTCTATGCGGGTAGCTGAAAATTCTCATGTGATTGTAGCCATGGAAGGCACAGTGGTGAAAACTGGTGCGTACAGGTGGAGTCATCCCAGACATGCATGACAGCAAAGACCCAGCTGTTCCTGCTCAGCTAGTTTGCTTACTGAGTAGCTCGTCACAGTGCTCGTATGGCATAAGGTGATCAACTTGCTTAAAACTACAGATACATAAAAAAACTAATGAATAAAACATCAAGAGGTACATATAAGATCTGTTCCTTCTAGCAATGGCTCACACTTGCAAACCTAAGAGTTTCATTGTAAAATAGGCTGTCAAGTAGTTCTGGAACTTAATAGCTCAGTAATGCCTCTGCTAATAATCCTCTGTGAAATTAAACAGGTATTTGCATTAATTCTGCTTCCGTTTCCCTTCTTGGGAGGTAAAAAGAACAGAAATTCAAAATCATGCTCTTTTGAATTCTAAAAAATTTTTGCCTTGGCTTAACTTTGAGTTAGATTAATGTAAAAGGTTATAAAATTATGATCACAGGTATGTGTGCATTACATTAATACCGATGACTGGCCCACTTTCCCAGATTTATATGACCTTTGAGGCACCAAAGAATTATTTTTGCAGTTGCAAAAAAAGTTATTTAAATGCATCGCCATTATATATAAATGTATACACACACATTATATATATTTGCATATATAAATACATTTAAAGTTTTTAACATAAAATTAATGGGGACTTTAGCAGCCAAATGCACTTTCACATTTTTGCTTTCAAGTTACAGACTAATTTTTAAGGACCCAATTATCATCTTGAATGTTCCCAGGCTCCCCTTTATTTCCTTAACATTGTTAATTGAGCTAAATTTGCATCAATATATTTGGGGGGGGGGAAAGGTTAATTTTAAAATATTCCAGTTTTTAAAATCTGAAAACTCAGTCAATAGATATGACAGAAGTGTTTGTGTAAAAGTCTTCTAAATGTACTTTTAATCTTTGGTGCTTTTTTTGCCTTTTCCTGGAGCTCCATGTGTTTGAAGATGCTTTAAGAACATGATTGAGACTTGTATTTTCTTTGGTTCAAGTGTGTAGATAAATGCAACTATGTACATGCATAAACTGTGACCATAATTTTTTGTACCTGCATTAAACTCATTTTTGTTCAAAGATGCTTTTCTTGGACACCACCATTTGTTTATGCCATGTGTTTTCAGCGTATACACTTTGGAGAACTGGAAAACCGAATTACAGAATCACAGAATCGTAGAGGTTGGAAGGGACCTCCAGAGATCATCGGGTCCAACCACCCTGCCAAAGCAGGTTCCCTAGGACAGATCACACAGGTAGGCACCCAGACAGGTCTTGAATATCCCCAGAGAGGGAGACTCCATGCCCCCCTGGGCAGCCTATTCCAGTGCATAGGTGAACATAAGCATTGCCTAACACCGATCAGAAATACGCTAAATTGATTTAAAGTAGCAATGGGTGGTAACATTTTTTGTTTCAGTAATTAATTTTTACTTCAAAAGGCATTTTATTTAAACTGCTCCCATGAATACCTGTTGGTATTCTCAGATAGTTGCAGTGTTTAGCCACTTCAATTAGTAGCAGACAAGGTGCTTTTAATGAGTGGGGGATAATTCTACATGCTTTTTAAGGATTCTTTAGTATGTTGAGTATTACCCCATACTAAGCCTGCAACTTTTAGGCTGAAAAAGGTTCCAAACCTAGAATTGAAAGTGGTTTTGTTTGTTTTTTTTTTCCCCAGGCACTAAGCATTGTATGATATAATTGGAAATACCTCTTCAAGATGTATAGCTTTGATTCAGTAACTACTGAAGTACATGTGTAATGTAAGCATGCAAATATCTTAAAGCTGCCTGAAGTTATACATGAGCTTAGGAGCTTTGTTGGATCAAAGTGTGTGCATTTCACTGCTGATGGTCGCATTCTAACAACGTTCCTCTGGGTGGCTATAACTTGGGTCTGGACTTCCCTTTTAAGCCTGTCTACTCTAACCTGATCAGACTTCACTGTGAAGGTCATGCAAGCTCTAATTTTCAAAGAATTGCCGCTCAGTAGGCACTTTTCACAAAGAAAATACTTTAAAGTAGGTCGAAAGTGGTCATATCTGTGGGGAGAGGTCACTGGTACTTTGGTTATTTAGCCATATTCGTTAAAACTATATAAATTGTATAGTTTGGATAATTTATAACATTAAACTTTGTGATTTTGATATCACATTGAAGGTTCAGCTGTACTCATTTCTTTTATTGCTTAACACCAGTGGTATGGACAAAAGACTCAAAGGGGGTGGTAGTGTTACTATTTTCTTAATTTATTTGGTACTGTATAACACCTTTCTGATTAAATGCAGTGTATGCATTTTTGGGACTCTGTTAATTTGTAAAAGCTGTTACAGGTTCAGCAAGAAAGGAAATTTGTGCTTCCTTGTTGAATGTTAAATTATTTTACTTTGCATTTTATATGAGAGTACAAATTAAAACTGAGCCATCAAACTGCAATAAATCAACAGTAGTGTTTCATTTTAAAAACTTTTTTGTACTGTACATAGATTTGTTCAATAAAACATTGTCTTTGTTGTTGATACAATCGATCTTGTCCTTTGGGGAATCGCTCAGAAAATACTGCTGCCCTGTCTGTAGTGACCATGTTCTGTTTGGTTGTATAGATACACAGCACCTCTGTAAAGCTGCCAGGTCTCAGTGGTCCACCTCTGCAGACATTTGGATTTGAATAGACTAAATCTATTTGGGTATATCCCAGAATACCCAGGATTACCAAGGAAAAAATACTTTTTTTCTTCCCGTTTTCTTCCTCCTAGCTAATTAAATGTTCTGGTAAATTCAGGACCTCTTAGCTAAGTATTTAAAACATCTTAAGTCTTGTTACAGATCCTGTCCAAGTAGGTAACTGTTAAGGAAGGAAGCATGTCTGTGTGTGAGGGAGAAGAGTAGATATTTGTTTGGTCATCGGCCTGAAACATGAAGAACACAACGACTGCAGGAAAAGCTTCTGTCAGCATTTGAACCTGACACCCGGCAGTCCACTCCTCTGGTTTGGCAGGCCCTAACCATCTTCAGCCCACCAGCAATGTTAGGATCAGTTATTTCAGTAGTCAGCCACGTGCCCTGGGAACCAGGCTTTGCCATCACTGCATGCGCCCGTGTCGTTCACAAGCGTCATGCATCGATTTGCTCCTCAAAAAAGGGCATCAGTGGGAACCCCAGGGGAAATGGGAATGTGCTCAGCGGTCAGCCCGGATCTCAGCATCAGGACAGGCCCCTGCAGCTTCTGACCTGGTAGTGGAGGGTGCAGGTGGTGGTTTTTTAACGTGTGTGGAGAACAGCGTAAGGTTGAAGGGTGGACCTGGAGGTGGTAGGGGCTGGAAAAGTTGCATACAGCATGTAAAGAAACGTATGGGCCCACATTCATGGTGTTAGCCCCTGGGGGATGATGACTACAAAATATGGTGGGTGTTAACTGCTCTGAAACTTGTGTAGTGATCAAAAGCCAAATTTGGTGCCAGAGATAGGGCTGGGTGCAGCAGTTGTAAGAATCCTCTGCTGCTAGTTGCTGGCCTTTCTCCAGCGTAAAATTACTGAAATTCTGCAGCTGCCCTGCATTACAAGCACCAAATGCTGGCCTAGACCTCTTTGGGACATCGGTTGGCACCAATACCTAGAGCCCAGTCTCATTTGTTGCACTTTCATGAGTTTCTGTTTGTTTCTGATCGTGCTGATAATAGAGATAGTAACCTCTGGGGTGGTGCCACTTGTTTCCATTCCTTTCTTTACTCCCCTTGATTGAATACTGCAGTCCAGAGATATAGACAATGTAACTGCTTTTTGCTTCAAAAAGTTCAGTACTTCTTGAAAATGCTGGATTGTTGGGATTTATTATTCAGAGTCCTGCGAATTCTTCATGTTCTTTGATCACAGGCTTTGACTGTCTTTGCATAATTTTGCATGGTGATTTTTTTAATGTAACTTTTTACTTCAAATTTGCCTTATTTTCTACTTTGTATAATTTTGACAAAGTTACTAAGGTTTTAGATGTAAGGGCAAGGGTTCTCAAATCTCTGGTGCTATGGCACATGAGCTTTGCAGGCAAAATACTTATCCAAATGGCAGTGTATATGTTAAGCCATTGATAATTCTTTGCAAAATATGGGAACACACCACATGTAAGCTTTTATGCCCTGGATATTGTTTTAATTCCTTTCGTATGCTAGCTTTTCAAGCAGGAGGAACAATTTCTTGGTAGAACAGTTCCCGAAGTTGGTAGCCCGGAGCAGGGTTGTAAGTGGCCCACTTCACAACAGGTTACTGCGGCTGGTAAAGAGGGCAGGAAAAGTTTGGCATCCAGTGTTAAACAGCTGGGTTGTGAGGAGTAAATAGCTTTAAGCACAAGGAGAGGTTGGGGTGCCTGGGTGCACCAAACAATGAGAGTCAGCTGGACAGACCAAAGGGTCTTAAAATAGTCTGCAGAAGTTTGAGCCAAATGCCAGCTTTGAGGTTGGTTGGTATGACTTCCAAGTATGCTTCATGTGCAACTGGCTACTGTTGTCTGGTTGTCTAATATTCTTTCAGGCCATACATGTCATCTTCATCTATCCCCATAATCAATGCTATATAAGCTAACTTGTTGGAAAATATAGCATCAGGTAGCAGTGGTAAAATGAGTTAATGCAATGGCCAGTGTCATTTGAGTTGTAGCTTGTGACGGTGCCCACCTACAAACCAGCAACTTCTACAGAAGACTGTAAAATTTACAGCTGCATTTCCTAGTGTTGCAGTCAGTAATTTCTCATTTGTTTTGCTTAGCTTTCAAAGGAAGGGGTTAAAAGTCGGCAGCTGGTATTTCATTTCAGTTCCTGCCAGTCTAAATAACCTCAGATGTATTTTGTGTGGTGTTGCTGGTGTCAGAGCAGTGCCTGTGTGACTTAGAGCAGTATCTACCAACGCCTGAAGCTATATTCATGTGTATAGGTATAATTAAATCCAGTGCTTTCTGTCTCACCGCCTGGCCTGCACTGTGCTCATAGAAATGAGAAGACACTTGACTTTTTAGGGATATAATTTGCAGTAAATAGAATTCTGAAGGGGGGTGGGACAGGAGAGAGGGATAGCTTGTAGTGACTCCGTAGTAAGAGTTCTAGTCACTTCTTGTTTATACAAAGTAGCAATTTTCCTGTTTTTTTTCCCTTCAGGAATGCCAGTTTACATTGGTCGTCAGTGATCAGTCAAATTTTAAAGTTTGAATAAAACTCTACGGGGAATTCTGAATTACAGAAAAGACCAAAAAAATCCCCACCACCCAATTTCTGAAATTTTCCCCTTTCCCTCCACCACCTCCAAAGTGAAAGCACTTACAAGGTATAGGTATAATCCCACTAAAAGTCCTGTCCTTCATTTAAAGTAAGAAGGGAAAAATACCCAAATAAAAACCCCCAACCAAATAACACCCCACACACACATATTTCTGAGCATTAAAGAGGCTTTCCAATCTCTGTGATGACAATGCACTTTTCTTCTCTCGGGTTTAGTGGGAATGCGACTGTTCTGAGGCAGAAAAAAAATACTCACTGCAAATGCAGGAAACATCTTGAAGTAATCTATTTTTAATGACATCTTTGTGGGCTTTTCCCCTGAATTCTAGACTATTCAGTTAAATATTCCCCCAAAGTCTGCAAATCTACATAGTTTTATTGAAACATTACAGTGAAGGAAAGTTCATTTATATTTCTCAGATGCATTTTCTACTTGTAAGCTTGCAGGATTAATTTTAAGAAATTCCAGCACTTCAGCAGCAAAATTCCTTCGGTGACACATAGGTTGTCCTATTTTCAGTGATCCCATTTTGCTTTATAAACTCCAACATGGATATGTGGAATTCTGCACTGGATATTGTGGTGGGAGGTCTGTCACGAAGAGGGTGCAAGTAACTGGCCTTATGGAATGTGTAATAGCTGTATGGCAAGGCCATGTATATTATCTGTGAGGATGATCTTGTCAGCAGAAGCTGTTACATGCTGCCCTAGCTATCTAAAGAATATTAAATCAACGTATACATGACAGGAAATGTGGCACAGCAGACAGTAAACATTATTAATGAAACTTTACAGATGCTGTAGGAATTAATTTTTATCTGGAAGTTAAGACTTAAAATTCATGAGCAAAATCGGTTCAGCTGGTTTTATTTTGCATTCATTGCTGTATCTCAAGGGAATAGCTATTTCTCTGAATGCAGTTTTCCTTTTGATGAACCTGGGAGCTGTGCATGGACAGTTTCTAGACCTGAAAGATGAAATAATCAAAAAAATACGTATAATATAGGGCATAGGGATGAGTTCTGTGTTCATGTAGATGTTCTGCTGTAGCTTTACAAGATCCCATGGGTAGGCATTCGTTACTACTGATTTGAACAGAGCCTGCCATAAAGAAGTGTTCAGTTGTTTTGTCACCTCTTGGAGCAAAAGCATCACCAGTAATTTTAACTCGCGTCTTCAAGTGACAGTCTGCCTATCCTTACAGAATCTAGGTCTTCCTGTTTTCAAAACCACAGACAACTTTAGCACCAAAGGCTGGCCTCCTTTTGCTACCCATATTAAAGCATGGGTTTGAGTGTTTGCTTTTTCTGCCATAGTGAGCTTAAGGACTTGTTGCACCTGTATTTTTCTCAGCACCAGCACCATGTAGATTATGGTCCTTAACAGAAGCTTCTGCTGTCATATTTTTCCTCTTTTGTTAATCTTTCCTCATTCTTCCTTTTCCTTTTCTCTCCCGAACCCCATAAAGTGACCACCACTGCTTATTCTGCCCTTGACTGAGAAAATGTGGCCAAATGGAGGAGCAGCATAAGCCTTGCATGTACTAGAAAAGCAGCTTTGGCTTCCAGAACTTCATTTCCTTAGGCAGGCAGTGTGCCGTCAGATTTCCCTCCACTCCTGTGGCCAAGTGTAACTTGTTTGGTGTTAGTTCCTAACATGTCCCACAGCTCACGAGTGGCACAACTTACTCACTGCCAAGGTGGCTGCACCTCAGGTACTCGAAGATGGGCCAGCCCAACTGAGGCAACCACTGCAGACATTGCCACAGCTTGAGGCCTAGCACTAGACTTCCCCAGAGCTGTTCCCCAGGACCCTATGGTGTGCACAGCTGGGTTCCGCCTCCATCTCCAGCCAGGCTATGGCCCCAAAGAGCTGCGTGGAAATAAGCTAGGTGGGATGCGTGGGCTCTGCGACAGTGCTGACAAAGCGCTGTTACAGTAAATAGCTGCAGGAGATGGGCTTTCTGGTCACCTGTGGATCTCTGCCGGGCTTGCTCCAGCCGAAGAGGGGAAGTCACCACACGCCCCCGGGGCCAGTGACGCAGGGCTGAGGGGGTCACAGTGCTTTGTAGCGATACTGCGCTGGCTTAAGAGGTGGGGAGAAGAAAACCAGCACGGCAGCTTCATGGTCTGATGGAAGGGAAGGGTGATAATTACAAGCGCTTCGTCTATATATAATGTATACGTTTAAGAATACTGTCCTGTGGCTTTCCGCCACCTGCAGCTGGGCTGCAGCTGTTGGGCCCTCCCCTCCACGGCCCTTGCTCCCTGCGGACAGCTGCGGACCAGCCTCTGCCGGGGCCGGGACACGCTTCCCGGGGGGAAGCTTCTGCGCGGCCGGGCGGCCCGGACGCTCCGGCTCCTGGACGGAACCTCGATGCCGACCTCAGTTTCTGTCCGGCACCTAAAGGCAACGGCGCGGCGGCAGCGGGGCTCCTTTGGGAGCCGTACCGGAAGCTGCCGTTGCTAGGGCTCCGGTTGGGGAAGCAGCGGCGTCTCCGGCTCTCGCCGGGCCGGGCCAGGCCAGGCCAGGCCAGGCCAGGCGATGGCGTCGTTGGGCCTGAGCGAGCGGGAGCAAGCCGGCTGCCGCCAGCTCCTGGAGTTTCTGGACACTGAGGAGCTCCTGGCGCTGACGGACACCGTCACCAACCGCCTGGTGCACCCGGAGAACCGCCAAGGTGCGCGGAACCCGCGACCGGAACGCCGACTCCTGCCGCGGCGGCGGCCTTTCAGACCCGACCGCCTCCCCGGCCCCGGGGCGGGGATGCTGGAACCCGCCCCTGTGCTTTGCCGGCGGGGGCGGCTGCCCGGCGCCCGTGCTTCCTTTCCCCGCTTGGCCTCGGGCCTGGCGCCAGCCTGCAGAGGTGGGGCCGGGGGCTGCGGGAGCTTCGCCGCTCCGCCGGCGGCGGGCTGGGCCAACACAGCGGCAGGCTGGGCGGGGGTAGGCCGGTGCGCTCCAGCTGCCCCGGCACAGGGCTGCGTTCCGTTGGGTTGTAGCTCCTGGGAGCCTGTTCCTCCGGCGGGCCTGCGTGCGTCCGAACGGCACCGGGATCGGGCTGCTGAGAGCTGGGGGCTGTTGTGACGGGGAGCTTGAGACCGCGAGTGGTTCGGAGCAGGTTTTTGGGTCTCGGGTACGTCTCTCTTATGCCGCCCACCCGCACCAGCGAGCCTCGTACAGCGCTGCGCCCCTGCCGTTCCCCGACAGCGCTCAGAAACGTGTTTTACACCCCGGCTCCTCTTGCTGTTTCCGCTTATGGCGCTTGCTTGCAGGTTTTGGGAGGGGGGTAAACACAGAGCAGACATTGAACTTCCTTCTCTATAGAATAGAGCGCTTTCAGTTGCGACCGCCCCCAGGCACCTTGTAGGTGTTGAGATGTGGTTTGTAAAACCTTGAATTGTGTGTGTGTGTGCTACCCGCGGCCACTCTGCACATTGCCCTGAAGCAGGCCCGACCTGCAGGATGCCTCCTGTGACACAGCTCACGCCTGGCATATTGCCAGGCGCATCTCAAACACGCCTAAAGGGCCTTGTGCTTGTAGTGTTGCTTCTTGGTTTTTAAAATCTCTTTTTTGAGGGGGTTGTAGGTTAACCCAGAAGGGTTTGGGTTTTTTGTGGTTGGTTTTTGGTTTTGTTTGTTTGTTTTGGGGTTTGTTCTTTTTTTACTTCAGCTATTAGTCTCTTGTTTAAGCTTATGGTTTTTGCAGGTAACATGTTGAGCACCTAGTATCAGTTCAGGTGAGAACTGGCTGCCACAGCTACTTGGAAGGTGAATTTCAGTTTGTCAGGTTTTCTAATTTTGCCACGGTGCCTTGTAGCTGGTTTGTTTTGGTTTTTTAATGTTACATTTCAGCCCAGTGTCATGGTGCTATGATGCAGTGTTTTCTTATGAACCTGGAGGAGGAATTCTATCAGCATGGAAATTAAACACATGTAAATTACATTTCCATCAGTCTTCAAGAACCTAGATGGAACTTTAATTTCACAAACTACTGTGTGCTTTCTGAAATACTAGTAAACTTTCTAAGAAGGCTTATGTTGAAATATCCCAGAGCTTTTAAAATGGAGAATGAGACCAAGCCCAGCTTTTGCTAAGTGAAGGTGCTGAATGGTGACATGAAGCAGGAAGCCCTAAAGGATTTTGTGTTAGATTATTTTGTTTTGAAGCTGAGGCTAGCTACATCTCAGGAAGTAAAGGTGAAATATGTTGTGTGCAAGAATCTTCATACTTCTTGAAGCATTTAGAATTTCTAAACATCTTGAAAATACCTGAAGAATATTAGTACTTTCACCTGGAAGAAAAAGTAGCATAGTTTTCATCAAGCTCTAATAAAGCGTAGTAAGTTCCAAGCAGTCACTGACATTAGAAGCAGGGATCACGAGGTAGCAAAGTCTTTTGTGAAAGCAACACCGTTTTTTCAACGTGTTCTTGAATCTTGGGGTATCTTCTGTGTCTGATTTGGTCAGATTTCAGTCAGCAAATAAACTTCAGTGTTTGCATTTATGGTGGGTTGATCCTGGCTGGAGGCCAGGCACCCACCAAAGCTGCTCTATCACTCCCCTTTTCAGCTGGCCAGGGTAGAGAAGATACAACAAAAAGGCTCATGGGTGGAGGTAAGGACAGGGAGAGATCATTCAGCAATTATTACCCTCATGGACAAAACAGACTCAACATTTAAAAAAAAAAAAGTATTTATTACCCAAGCAAAACAAAGTAATGAGAAAATAAAACTAAATCTTAAAACACTTCTCTCCCTCCTCAGAGGCACAGGGGGATGGGGAATGAGGGTGATGGTCAGTTCATCACACCTTGTCTCTGCTGTTCCTTCCTCCTTATGGGGAGGACTCCTCACACTCTTCACCTGCTCCAAGCTGGGGTCCCTCTGATGTGAGACAGTCCTCCACCAACTTCTCCAATGTGAGTCCTTTCCCATGGGCTGCAGTTCTTCACTAACTGTCCCAGCATGGCTCTTTTCCACAGGGTGCAGACCTTCAGGCCCAGAGTGCTCCAGCATGGTCCCCCACAGGGTCACAAGTCCTGCCAGCAGACCTGCTCTGGCATGGACCCCTCTTTCCAGGGGCTGCAGGTCCTGCCAGGCGCTTGCTCCAGCACAGGCTTCCCACCCAGTCGCAGCCTCATTTATGTGTCTCTGTCTGCTCCAGCATGGGGTCCTTCACAGGCTGCAGGTGGATATCTGCTCCACTGTCAACCTTCTTGGGCTGCAGGATGACAATCTGTTTCCCAGTGGTCTTCTTTAGGGGCTGCAGGGGAATCTTTTCTCTGGCATCGGAAGTGCCTCCTCCGCTGCCTTCTGCACTGACCTGGGTGCCTACACAGTTTCCTACATCTTCTCCTTTCTCTGGTGGCAAAAAGCTGCTGCTGGCTTCTTTCCCCTTATTAACTCCATTATCCCAGAGGTGCTGCCACTGTCAGTGATGGGCTCCGCCTCGGCCAGCGGTGGGTATGTTTTGGAGCTGGTTTGCTTTTGCTCTGTTGGACATAGGGCAAGCTTCTAGCAGCTTCCGCCATCTGTTCCCTTCCCCCCAGCCCTTCCCCCCACCAAAACCTTTCCACACAAACCCAAAGCATCATTTCATTTAGGCTTGTACTTTGTTTGGAGGCGCTGGTCGGGAGTTTAAGGAATGGCGTAGGTTTGGGTTTTACCTGTGAGAGAAGGGACTGCTAAATTAAATTTCTTTACTTGCAGAAGCCATTCATGCCATTTTGGTTTACAGCCAAAGTGTAGAAGAACTTCTGAGGCGCAGGAAAGTCTACCGAGATACGATTTTTAAGTATTTGGCAGCAGAAGGAATTCCGGTGCCCCCCTCCTCCGAGAAGCATCTCCTCATCGATCGTGTGAAGCAGTACTGGAGCGGGCAGCTCGCAGCGTGCGCCACAGTGTCCGAGGACAGCAAACCCCACGCTGAGGTGAGTGCTGCTCTCTGAAGGGCCTGTGGATGCTGAGCTTCAGGTTTGCAGCCTAACCAGTGTCAGTGCTCTGATGTACATCCAAAATGTGGCTACTCACCTGTACTTGGGAAGATACTGAATCTCTTGGTTTGGTTTTGGTTGGCTGGGTTTTTAATTGCCAACTAATTTGAAGGTGTTTGTGCCAGCGTATTGCTTGTCTTCTGCTCTGTCATGCCAAGCGTATTAGTGTACTGAACTCTGATGCGTGGGATCTCCCCCATGCTTTTAATTTCTGAGCTGTCCTGTAAGCTGAAGTAGATGGTGTTTGCAAACAATTCTGTGGATTCAAGGTCAACTGAGAACGGTGTTTATGGCACAGAAACCCTGCGTAGCCCCTTGACAAATTTTAATGTGGTGGATCTTCTGAAACTGTTGGTATAGATCCAGGGTTTCGAGGCATCCTCCAGACGCACCAGGCACTAGTGATACCGTTGGCAGGGCACATCCCAGAGCAGAGATGCTCTCGACTATAGATCGCAGGGTAAAAATGCCTGTCGGACTGTGCTCTGAAATGTTGAGGGGGAGGGAGACAAGGGAGAGAGAGCTGTTCTTTTTTAAGTGGCCTTGACCTACTTCTAGAGACAGTGCAATCAAGGTAGCACTGTCTGCGAGCTGTTTTCCTTTCTCTCTCTTCCAGTTAGAGTGCAGAATTAATTCTAGCAAGTTTTATTATCGTTGCAATGTAAAGTTTGTAGCAGCGCCAGGTCTGTGTCACTTTTCCCTGTTGACACGTAATGCAATGTAACTAAATGTGTTTTGGCGGTTACAGGTTATTTTGAAGTTCTGAATTTTGACCTTTAGGAAATCCTTGTGGTGTAACGAACTTTCAGTGTTTTATTAGTCTTGGATCTTTACCGTGTGTGCTCCAGATAGCCACCTTGCTCTTTTGGTGTCGTACTTCTAAGTCCTGGTGGGCAGCAGCCCCACCAACTGGACGGTTAGAGCTCCGGAGCTGTGGATGGTCTTTTGCATTGAGATTTTGCTCAGGGACTGGCTCGTGAGAATCAGGATTGATCGGAGAATTGTTTTCAGAGCATTTTTGTGTGTGCATACTTTGGAAACAAAAGCGTTACTCTTGCGAGAACACTTCCCAGAGAGAAGTTTTATGAGCAGATTAAATCCCCTGACATACTTAAAACACATTCACAAAGAATGAGAAGTTCAGCTGGTTTATTTATCACACACATCTTTTTTGCTTTTGTTTTTTCTTAATTCTTGTGGCCCTTGCCATTATGAAAAATGGGTAACAGAATTAGAAATTAATTCTTTGGGGAGAAAAAAATTACAGCATTTCTATATAGAAGTCTCCAAACTTTTCATACTTTATTGCTGAATGCTTAGTTAAAACATAATCAATTTAATACTTACTAGACTTCAGTATCAGCAAATGTGACATCTGATTCTTCTAAAAGTCTCGCTGTCAAGTTGCAAATCCTGAGAAGCTCTACAAAATAACTGTACATTTAGTTGTTAAAAAACCATGTCACCTTCCAGTTGGAGGTCACATCCCTTCATGTTGGAAAGTTTGGACGATTTTTCTTGATGAAAACAAACTATTGTATGAGAAAGCAGAGGATGAAGAAACTCCATATATACAGATTAAATAGGCTCATGGGACTTTGTTGTTTTACTTTGGGCACTCTGTCTCAGAACACTTGAAGATGACTTAGAATGTTTACAGTAAGTGTTTACGTGAGTTTATGTTACTGTAAGTGGTAATCTTGCATGTCAAGGCAAAATAGTTCTAAGAAATCTGTGCTTGATTGCAGAGTCATGGAGAGAGAAAAAAGTCACCACAAGATGACATTCGTGCTCTAGGAGAAGAATTCTGTCAGTGGTACTTTGAACTCTTGAATTCTCAACATCCCCTGGGAGTAAAATCTGAAGAAACATGGGGACCACAGCATTTTTGGGAGGATGCTAAGATGAAGTTCTGTTACAACACATTGGAAAAAAATAAAGAAGAATATGTCGGTGCGGAGATGGTGAGCCTTCGCCTGCTCTCCCTGGTTAAGGAGGAGTATCTTCTCTTCCACCCTAATCTGCATGGCAGCGGACTGAAATGTGCCATGTCTCGACATGGGTTAGTACTGGTAGCAGTGGCTGGCACGGTACATAGAGATAATGCTTGTCTGGGTATCTTTGAACAAGTTTTTGGACTCATTAGCTGTCCTCTTAGGAAGAATACTTGGAAAATAAAAGTTGTGGATCTTAAAATAGTGGGACAGAATGCTCTGGAGCCTGGGGTGCAAATTGAAAAACCCACCATAAAATACGAGTCAAACCAACTGCAAGCATTATACGATGGGAAAGAACTGACTGAATCTCGGGAATGCTGACCAGTTCTTTCACATCTGAGTGACTGGGAGGGTGGAGGGAACATACACCACTTGTAGTGCGTAGTTCAGTATAGAAATGGTTGCAGCCACGGGGTGGCTCTCTTTTGAGTCAGATTTGCTGGTTGACGAGCGGAGTCTAAAGTCTTCATACAGGTGATGCTTTTGGGCACCTTTCCAAGGGGTAACAAATATTTCGGAATATTACTTTACATTTTGTACTCTGGTTGAAAATGGAGTTAGCTTGGTTGTTCTTGCTTACAAAACGTGCTTACGTTTAAATATGGGTTGGCAGCAGTATATAATGAGCTGGGATGACTTGGGGCTCCCAGACTGGAGGCTGGTTCTCTTCAGGACACCGGTTTAAACTGCTATCCGAGTTGTAACAGGAAGTCATTGCTCCTGGCTTTTTGAAGTTGGGATTGGTGAGTATCTAAAAGATATCGTAAGTCCCAGTCAATCGGCCACTTGAGATGTTTTTGGAGAGGACAGAATAATGTGACTGGAGATTGCTGCCATTTGTGCACTAAATGCGGTTCCTTCACTGAACAACAGAAGTAGTTTAACGGGACAATGGAGGGAGCTTATCGTCCCTGAAATTTCTTTGGCTTCGGGTTAATGGCTTCCTCTCCTTTTACCTTGTGGCTCCAACTTTCTAAGGAACACAGACGAGCTCTGTTCTCTCTTTGCCGCAGGCAGGCACATTTGAATCGGATGGCATCCGTTCCTTTTCTTTTGACTTTCTTAGGTCAAGTAGTTAGCTTCATGACTTAGCAGCACTGTATGACCAAATATGTTGATAATTATTTTGTATATACTTACAACAGAGTTTTTAATATAAAAGTTGTGATTTTTGTATATTTTCTCAAGAATTTTATCTACTCAGAGCTTCTTTATTACATTGACTAGAAGTCAGTTTATTAACACTGGGCAGTTACAGCGACAGGTAATGTTAAATAACCCATTTACTGCTTAATACCTGAAATCACCTGTGTAGGACTTGAATTTTTTTTTACTTTTTTTTTTCTTTAAAGTGAAAGGGGTGAAACGAGATGGAAAATCCTTTTCCTGCAGCTTGCTTGGATTGTTTGCGAGTTTTATTTTAATTCTGCAGCTTCACCAGTGCAAGTTGTGACATTGGAAACATTCCCTGTAATAAGAACAGATCTTTTCGTTTTGCTCTGTCTGTCGAAGATGACAAACGGTAAAATAACGAGCAGTGAGGGAACCAAGAAGGTTTCAGGTGTGCACAGAGCTCATTTTCATGAAACAGGCTGAATCTCCAGTTCACTTTGAAACTTTCTAAAATAGTTTCTTTTCCAAGCAAAATTTCTGATACTGTGTTGGAATGTTCTTTCCCAATAAACAGTTGAGTTGTGGCTTCTTTCAGCTACTGATGTATAATAAATAAAAAACCCAACCTGGATGTGAAATTCTCCAGAAGGTGGTTCCTGGTGTGTGTTGAGAATTGCATTCCCCTTCAGGTGAGGACAAAAGCCAGCCTACAGGCCTAAACGGGTACCCCAGGCCTAAACGGGTACCCCGTCCACATTCAGCAGGGCAATCTGCAGTTCCCCGAAGTACTTTGCCCTTTGCAGAGCTGCACTTTGCAGCTGGCAGCGTAGCTGGGACTTCAGCCGGTACTTCAGCCGGTGAGTTACACATGAACGTGACTAAGGGTGTAGTTTTCATTGCTGCTTTAAGCCGACACAGTGAGGGGTGTGTGGGTGTCCCTCTCCTGCACTCAGGTAGATGTCCTTGCTCCCTTCTTGCATCAGCGTTAGTGCTTGTGCTACCTGGACAAGAGGGAGTGAGCGCTGCAGCGGACGCAGACACAGCATGCGATTTACACCAGAACTGTTGGTGCTAAAGGTGCCCATTGTATAGCCCCACCCCTGCGTGTGTCAGTGCGTGTCCAAACAGCATGCTAAGTAAGGTGAGCTTGTCACAAACACAGCAGTGGGACTGATCCAGTACTACTTTGACCGACAGACCCTGAAGAACCGCTGAGGACTGCTGGAGAAGGAGGAACCTAGGGAAGAGGTAACTCAGGCAGGGGGAGACTGTGACCACTGACTCATGGACCACCCACCCTAATTATGCCACCAACTCAGACTGATTAGGCACACACACTTGTTTACATAGGAGGCGAAGGTTTCTTAACCAATCATACGATGACAAGTAATGAGTATGTAGTAGAAACACGAGTATGTTCATGCCAAGCCTATAACTAGCGGGTGCTTTGGAGCTTGGGTGTGCTGCCTTAGCACAGACACCCATATCTGTGCAAGTACACAGTAAGACACCTCTGCTGGGAGCGTGATACTGACACACTGCATCCTGGGCAAATGAGACCCCAGGTTTGAGACAAGATGAGGACTGGTCCAGAGGAGAGCAAACATTATCAGAAGCCCTTCAGGCTGAAGCGCTCTGTGAGAAGGCTGGACACCCAAGTGTTGAGATGAGAAGTTGCTTTTTTGTGGTGACAACCAGTATTTCTTTAGCAATAAGCAAGTGGTCAAACAGCTGTCTTTGCTAATCATTACAAATGTTCAGCAGGTTTATGCTTGGTAACTTCAAAATACTGAGAACAAGGACCATTGTAAATCAGCTTTTCACCAAGGCTGGTACCTAATGAACTTGTTCTCCGCAAAGTATGCAAGAGGATGTTAAATTGCCACAGCCGTGTCACCTCTGTGTAAACCCCTGTCCCGCTGCAGAGCGGAGTAGGTGCTGTATGGCTTACTGATGACCTGTTGGGGCAGTTGCTGGTTGCAGTTGTTGCAGTTGTTGATCAGGCTCTGTTGTTAAGACTCTGCATATGTTAGTCTGCGCTCATTAGCTACTGAATGATAAATTGATTTCTGCAGCAGCTAATTTTGGTGTGTGCTTACTGGTTACTTCAAACTGTAGGCGCGAGGAGCAGCTGGTGTCAGCAGTTGATAGCTGCTGACGAGCAGCAGACATCCCAGGCTGCTGCTGCAAAACCTAGGAAGGCTCTTTACCGTCTCACCACCTGGATGTTGGGTAGGCAGTGATGTCAGCTGATGCAGTGACTAAATGGTATGACTTTTTATGCTGTGGTAACACCTTCCTTTTTTTTTGGTTTCTCCTACCAGGCAGGCACTTGCTCTTTCAAAGGCACTCTTGTCCCTTCTAAATGCATTTTATTTCCACTTGGCAAAAAGGACCCCAGTTTTATAATGGTTCTCCAGGTTCTTCATCCTTGCAAGGAGGCAGAACTGTGTTTTGAAGGCTCCCTCCTGTTTGTGGTCAATTGTAGGGGAGACAGAGAGGTGGTGATGCCTCTGCTCTTTGAAGTGCCCTAGTTTCGTGCCCTGTGAGAGTCCAGGCCATATTAGTAGCACCTACACCACAGGATGCTGAGGGTATTTTTCTGGTGTTCTGATAATTGCTTATAATATGTTTCCTTACTGTCAGTTCAAAACTCAGTTTTCAAAACATTGTCACATTGAGAATTCTTGGTGGGGTTTTTTTTGAGAGTAGTAAAACACCAACTGCAGGGTAAATTTGAGAAGGTACTTTTACTTTAACCTTGACTTTAAGGAATATGTTAGGACTTGTTTAAATGGAATGCAACAACAAAAAAAAAATTAAACATTTATGGAAGTGATGTTTTTCACTCCCTCTAGATGCTGCTGTTGAGAGCTGAAGTAACTTCTAGTTGATTTGCCTTTGGAAACAATGGTCATTTAGGAGATTTGGAAGAAAAATAGATTAAGCTTTTCAAAAACTGTTTTTATCTATTTTCTTTTGTAGCACTATTTACCGAAAATATTTGTCTCGAGCTTTGAGTAACACTGTCTGATGTCTGCCTCTACTGCTGCTATCATTAACATAGTTTCCAGATCTGCCTCTGGAAAGTAACTCAATAATAAGCATAATGCTGTCTTGCAGCAACGCAGGCAGAACCTGCTGAACTGTATAAACATCAAACAGTGGAAATCGTGACCCTCTGTTGTAATCAGCCGCACCAGACAGGTTTAATTTCTCTGTCTCTGGAATAGGAAGCTCCAAAGTCTTAAAGCAATACGTGAGCAGAACTGCTGTGATGATGCAGGCTGGCTATACCTCACTGCAGGTTATGCTGTAGTGCTTTGGCTGCACTCGCTCTCCTGATGCAGAAAAAGAGCAGTCACAAGGGGACCTTACACAGAGCATTAGATGACTTCTGACCTGTGCCTGCGGTCCAAATACCCAGCAGTGCTCAATTGCATGTCATTTTATCAAGCTTGTAACGAAAGAGATGTGTTTTCTTTGGATGCTCGCTTCCTCTGTGATATTAAACTCTTTTGACTGTATTTAAGTGTATCTAGGAATGTGTAAAAGGTGTCTAATATTCATTGTGTGTGCCCTGCTTGCTGAATTATCTGAGCAGGAAATCTGAAAGTTGATGACTTGGCTTCATCAAAACACTTGCTAGGTTGCATATCCACCCCCAATATCTGCAAATGCAGGTGCACATTGCCTGGGCACACTTCACAGTCCCTTCATGCTTCACAATGTGGGCACCACTTGGCAGGCTGTCAGTTTGGCGCTGTTCCTCTGCATCCTACCTAAACCCTCCTGTGCTTATTTCAGGTACTGTTTCAAAAGGTGTGGATTCTTCATTGGTGCTGGAAAGACAACTTCACATCTCAGATTAGCTCTAGTCTGTTGGTCACAAAGTTGTTGTGATACATTCCGATGGTGTCTGTAAAGGTCACTCTGCTATTAAACCATCGGATCAAGGAAAACAATTTGATTGTCATAGTTCTCTCACCTGAAACTTCCGTGAGCAGTAGTGTGTCTTGCATGCTTGGCTGCTGAGGGCCTATGGTCCTCTTCATGTGTCCTCATAGATACTGGGCAGGATAGAAATGCCGGTGCTTCCCAGCAAAGCACTCTCAGAAAGTGTGGGCCCTTCGTTCTGGATGCCTTCAGAAGGATTGTAGGTTTCTTAATTAGTAGCTGTTATTTTGAAATGGGAAGCTAACAGTACATCAGATGCTAAATGATGCTTTTTCCAGCGCAGGGCAATACTGGCTTCGTGGATCAGAAGCTTATTTTGCTGTAGGAGGTGGGGGCAGGCAGATACCTGCAGGAGAATCAGCTGTACTGACCCTTCTTCTGCTCCACTGCTTGACCAGATGCTTGTGTGGTGTCTTTTCAGAACAGGCTGTAGGAAACTGCCTTAGTGTGGTATAGTTTAACATGGTACACCTGGACTTTACGCTTTTCAAATGGTATGAATTTGACTGTATCTGTAAAATCTTTGCTACCTTTTGTTGATGGTTGAAATAATTTGCATAAGTCATATTGCTTTTTGTGGCTTGTAGCTGAAAACTGATTGAGTGTGTACTGTACAATTGGTTAAAGACAGCAACAGATCTAAAGATTGCGAGGCGATGGATGGAATGTGTTGACTAGGTTCATCCTACAGAGTGGTGTCATTTCTTTATTGCTCTGCTTTTATTTTTTTCCCCTGTTCTAATTCCCTTCACTATGGCAGGAAATTTCCCATGTTCCCTCCTCAGGAGACACTACTACTTTTTGCATTGTTCTTGCAATCTCTTACCTATCTTGATAGCTTGTTGTTTTTCCCTTAAGTGTCTGAGAAGGGTAAATCCTGCAGTGATCAAGGTCTGTTCTGTAAAAAGAGAAGTGTAGGCCTTTAGTAGGAAGAAAGCAAAATTGGTAAGACTCAGCCTTTCGCTCATGCAATGTACTTCGGCATTTAAAGGATTTTGCTTGTGAAGTGTTAGTGCAAATTGAAAGTTTCTTGTTTTCAGGAAACACAATAGAAATCCTAAATTAAATGTCATGTTGCTCCCAGAGGTTGGAATTACCAGGAACTGCTGTCACCAGCTGTTTTTCCAGGTGTATTTTACTCGGAACCATCAGGCTCTGGTTTAGAGTCTGGCATATTCACCGGCGCAGAACACAGGGCTCTCCTACCTTCTGTGCAGCAATCATGTACGTGCAGCACTCTTGGCAATTCAAATACTACAGATAGCAGGGACCAGAGAGAAACTCGTTTACTTTGCCCACCCATCAGTAAAGGCTGATAGACAGTGGGTAAGGCAATGTATTTGGGCCCAGGTGCAGGGAGGTTGGAGGACAAAAGGAGCTGGCAAGTGGTAGCTGGCTTGCTGAAGTGCCTTGTAAATCGAGGAGGGGAAGGTGTTAAAGAGCAAAATTTTATGTGTACTGATAGCTTTTCCACCATCATTAAGATCCTTAATCTGTGCTTCTGCGTTTCGGTTTGTGGTTGGTGCGAAGCGCAGCCTCTCTGGAAGGGTCACTCAGCCTGTACGCCATCTCAGTGACCCTGGCATGTGCGGCCGTGCCAGTGGATTGCAAGGAACCCTCTTTTCTTGACCTCATTTTCAGCTGCTAGTAGTAGGAAGAGACGACTTCGCGTAACCGCAGGGGCAGTACCGGTGCTGTGCGTAACCATGGCCAGTGCCGGGTCCGCGGGACCCCCGAGGCTGGCTTTAGGCTCGGCAGGCATCATGGCCTCTGGGTGACACCTGCAGGCAGATGCGTTGCTTGCCTGTCGTCCCACGCGTGATGAAACCCTGCCGTGACCGGCTCTGGAGGCAGGGGAGGAAGCGCCTGCTTTACCCCATCCCTTGCCGGCCTGGCCTGCGGCTCCCTTGCCTTGGCCAGGAGGAAGGCCTGAAGGCAATCTGCCGGCCCGTGATAAGGGTCTGAGGGACGCTTTAAAGATTTCGGTCCATGGGACCTGTCAGGCTGTGATATTGAGGAAACCGGTTGTTCTGGGCTTGTAGAGGGAAACATGGCAATAAGGCAGCTTCCTGGCAATAAAATTTCAGCTTGCTTGCTAACAAATACATTTTGGCATCTGTTTCCTTTTTTTCCTCTCTCTTTTTCTTATTTTTTCCTCTCCTCTCTTCCCCCTCCCCCCCCAAACGCCTAGCTCAAGTGGCTGGGATCCTGGTGGCAGCACAGTTGCTGTTTCTCAATATTGCTTGTAACTGCAAATCTTAATCACCCAATGAGAGGAGCATCACTCTCATTTGGAGGTAGTCTGTGGCCCTCTGTGTCATGTGGTGTTGAAAGTGTACCTTTTGTTTGGTTTTGGGTTTTGTTTCTTTTCTTTTGGGGGGTGGGGGGGCAGAATCCCCATTCCTTATTGTAAATGCCAGGGAAATAGCCAAACTAAGTATATTCTAAATTATGTTTGAACAGAGAAGCTAGACATGCCCAGCCCTTGCATTTTGCATAGAGTAGGATGAGAAGCGAGAAAATTCCTGTCTTGCTTTCTGTGGTAGGTTAATCTTGGTGGTGGATTGCTCCTGGCTGGAGGCCAGGTGCCAACCAAAGCCCCTCTATCACTGTCCTCCTCAGTTGCACAGGGGAGAGGGGGTATAATTTAAGGTTCATTGGTCAAGATAAGGACAGGGAGAGATCATTCACCAATTATGTCACGGGTAAAACAGACTTGACTTGGGAAAAGTAATTTATTGTCAATCAAATCAGAGTAGCATAATGAGAATAAGACCAGATCATAAAAACACCTTCTGACACCCTTCCATTCTTTACTCCCAAATTTGTTCCTGGGCACAGGGGGATGTGGGATGAGGGTTGTGGTCAGTTCATCACACCTCGTCTCTGCTGTTCTAGCAGCTTCTCAGAGAAGCCATTCCCATAGTCACCCTGCTACTAAATTGCCACACAAACCTACTACACCTTGTTAAATTCTCTGATTTTGCTTTTTAAGTTTATTTGGTTTGTTGCCAGTAGTAACTGTCCTTGAATGGGGTCTTTAGAGACATGGGTTAGAACAAAACAGAGGTTTTTGTGATACTCTTATTTGTGAGCAGAGGCAATGGCTCAAGCTGTACTGGCTTCAGTTGTAAAACTGCATCCCGAAAGCTGCTAACCATCATTAGCTGTTAAAACAGCTGTAGTTGTTCTTCAGATAGATGGTTGTGGAGCCTGCCAGGCAGGTTTGTGCAGCCTGATCCTTCTGATCCTCCGTTCTGCTCTTTGGTCTGGTTGGCCCCTGCTCTGGAAGAGGCAGGTGTCTCCTGTAAGGAGCAAAGGATGTGTAATCTGTGCACACCCACCTCTTCTCTGCACTCTGAGAGGACACTTGCAAGGGGAATAACACTATGGTGTACGTGCTGTGCTGCTGTGAATCACTTGTTTTAAAAGCAGCAAAAGACAAAACTCTTCTTATCTAGATGAGGTTTTGGTACCTTGCCAAGGCTTTCCCACATGAGACTATTGAGAAAAGGAAATGGTCATTTTTAAGAACTTGACCATGATTGTGATTTAACAAAACCAAAGAGAAACTCATCTTCTGACTGAGTTTTCTCCCTCCTGAGCTGCTGCAGTCTACCACAAGCCTTGTGGCTTGTATCTGGGAATGAGTAGTTATGGTTCCTAAGGATGGGCAGGGGCAGCTTTTGGGCAAGGAATGAGTGAATGAACTAGGGCTTCTCAATCTAGAGATGTGGCAGCAGGGAATAGTAACTACCCACCTTCTCCACTCTGAGAAGCTGGGAACTGAGTAAAACTTGCCGGTGGAAGGTAGAAAACAAGGAGATGCTTCTTTCCACTCAGATAAGTGTTGGGGAAGGGTTTGCAATCCTTGTATTTTTCCTTTCTTTCTATGCTTTTGCCACTTGTTTTCTTTGCCTCTTGTATTTAGTTGGGTTGTAGTATCACAGCTCCCAGGAATCAGTATCACAGGAATTCTTAGGTCTCCTCGAACAAGTCACAATACACCTGAAGACTATGTACTCTGCATCCTTTCAACTACACAAACAAATGGGGGCAGAGGAGGAAGCAGTTCCTGTGGTAAAAATCATAATGGATAATTGGCCTGTTTATGATAGCTGTCTTGCACATTGGCATTTCCAGCATCTTCCTCTCTCTCAAGTTACTGTGTGACCAGGTCTTCTTCTGTAATATGGGAAGCTTTAATCTCCTGCAAAGAAGCATGTCCTGAGGCTGGTGCAAATCCCACCATGACATGAATCTGCTCTTTGTATCACAACTGAAGCTCTAGGAATTCCTTTCAGTGAAACGCCAGTGAAATTAAGGAGCAGTGAACATAGAGGTATTGGTGATGAAATTTGGGCCAGCCTGCACTGGAAGCCCATAGAAAGTTGTTACAAGTGTCCATTGAAGCAGCCTGGCTAACTCCAGGTGTGCTATTTGAATATCATAATGCCAAGGTACCGGACCAAGTGTTTGATATTTCCACTTAGCAAATTGCAGCAGCTCACAAGCATATGGAAAACCATGTTTTTACGTTCTGTCTTGACAGCTATCACAGACCATTGGTACAGAAAACTGTTTTAGATTCCTCCTCATTGTCACTGGATCATCTAGGTGGGTGAGTATTGCACTTAGAGTTCCGCTGTGTCTAGCCGGTTCTGTCCTGGAGTGAACCATCTCCGGTGTTGTGAGCACTTCCGCAGTAGGAAGCCCTGCAGTGCCAGTCAAGAGGCTGCTTTTGGAGAAAATTCCATGTTGTTTGCTGCCACACGCACAATCAGTGTGCTCCGATTCACGTTACGCCCTTGGAGCGCCCTTGGAGCATCCACTCCGAGTTCCCTTCGGGCAAAACTAAACTAGAGAGACCCTCTGGCCCTGCACCGAAGCTCCCCTGCGCACTGCGAGGTGCTCAGTCCAAAGGACCAGCCTGGAGCAAGCCAGTAGTAACCTCTCCCCGTGTTCCCCCAAAAATGTATGTATAGTTTGCGTGCTGGCAGCATCTCAGCAGCAGCTGTTTCATGCTCCTGTTGCACAGCCCTGTTTGCTAATGTAAACGCAGCTTAAGGCTGTTGAAAACGGTATTATAGCCTCCTTAAGACTAAATTAACTTAGTTTTCATCATAATACGTTTTTAAAATGTGTGTACATATGCCCATATATATTTTTAACAACTCTTTCTCTCGCTTTCCAGCATTTCCCTTACTAGAATTACATTTCAAATGGAGTAATTGTCAGTTCCTCTTTGATGGCAATAAGCATAAGGCATCGTGTCAATACTTGTTCATCTATTCCTTTTTCTCAGTTCATTAGTATTATTTATTGCACGGCTGGGTTTTGAGTATTAACGAATTCTTCTCAAAGTTTGCATTTTTTATTGAAATAAATGGATCCTTTTTAATATCTCTTCAGTAATTATGGGTTTAGATATATTTGCACAGTGCCCTAGCTCTAACAAGATTAGTGGCGAGAAAATCCCATTCTGAAGATTAGTGTGATGTATTGAGTTGAACTTTAGGATTTTATTCTGGTGTTTTCATTAAGGAGGTTTGTTACAGCAAAACACTTTGCCTTCTGTTACTTGTTGGCTGACGTGCATCTGAAATGCTTGGATGAAAAGCCGGGTTTTTTCCCCTGAAATTAGAAACTTCAGCTTTTGAGATGCAAATGCTTCAAAGGCTGCTATTAGAAATAGCTATTACGGCACCAAAAGGACCTCAATGTTTTCGAATAACAAGTAAATTTTCAGTGTTGCATGTGGCACAGTTATCCCATCCCTGTGGTAACTGTGGGCTCTCTGAACTGGCCTGTTGCAGAGGGAGGCGGTAGTGTTTCCATCCTCATCGGCTACTGTGTCGGCCTAGACCTCAAAACCTATGCGCCCTTTACGCCTCAGCTCAGGGGGCTACAAGGACTGATTTTACCTGTTCTACCTTGTTGTTTAGTACTTTGTGTGTGTGTGTGTATGTGTGAGTGTATTAGCTTTGCACCTCTGTAAAAGGTTTGTATATAATAGGATAAAACACGCTGGAAGCCTTCTAAAGTAAGGACAAATTTACTTTGGAATTACGTGCCATGGGCAAAACTGTCTTGACTTGAGGAATTTTTACGTGACTGAATTTACTGCCTATTAACAGAAAGTTTTAATTGCTGACTTGAAGGCTGAGAAGAAAGAAAAGAAACAAAAAAAACCCCTCAACACATGGGGTAACCCCGTTCCTCTCCCTTCCCTGGCGCCAACTTCAGCCAAACACTGTCCTGGTCTCCCTTTCCCTTGCTTTTGCTGTGCATTATCCACAGCCCCTCAGAGGTGTCCTGTGGGTGGGCAGTGAGCCACAGTCCCTCAAGGATGTCTCTAGCCCAGTGCAGGCTGGCTCTGGTCCCTCAGGGCCGTCTCTGCCCCAGCAAGCGTCCCTCAGCTGTGCACCTCCCTCCCCCTCCTTTGGCATGAAGCGTGTCTTCAGTTGTCCCCCCAACAGTGTCTCTTTCCACGGGTCTTCTCTGTCTTCTGAGGTGCTGCCAGCCCCCTGCAGCTGCCCCCCTGAAGTGTGTCTGAGCAGAGGTGCCATAGGCCCGCTTGGCTGTCTGCAGACCCATTAAAAATGGTGTTGATGTTACTGAGCCTGTGCCAGTAATGGCTAGTTCTCTGCCTGAGTGCTACCAGCGGGTGTATGACTTCCCAGCTGCCATAATAATCATAAAATTCTCTTTCCAGCTATCTTCAACAACCACTTTCCCCAGACATAAAGGGAGAGGGCTCTGTGGGGAGGGTGGGAAAATAATATGCTATTTACTGGGATGTCAGTCAGGGGTTAACAGTGAGGACAGGGTCTTTCGGAGGAAGAGAGGGGCAAATTCTTCCCTGGGAGAGATGAGTTTCTGTGCTGGCCTGTTACCCATATTGTCGCCCCAAGCTGGCGTTTTGTTATGAGCCTGTCAGGTGGTGCAGTCAGGGCGAAGGACTCCTGGTGGCTGCTGAGTCGCTGAAGGCTGCAGCACAAGTGAGAAGGAACTCAACCGGCAAGGCAATGCTTGCTGCAGCCCAGCGTGACACCTGTTTACAGGCAGACAAGGGCCTGTGCACGTAAGCCGTGTCACTGGTGTGCCCAGCGGTGACAAGGGCACAATCAGATCATAAAAATGTTCTGTTAAAGCATTCTAATTGCCACGCCGTTAGAGGCTCTTGCATCAGGGAGCAACCACAGTTCTGCGCTGGGGGTGCAGGCACTGTGTTTGCCCTAATGCTTTTACAAACAGAGCCAAGGGCTTTGATTCGAGCCTAAAGAAAGTTGGATGCTTGCAAGCTGTAGCTGACAAACTTTGGCAGCCAGCTGATGCTAAGTATGATGTATATAATTTCTTTTAAACCCTGTCACAGAAGATATCTGGCTGCAGGAACTAAGTGATCGAAGGCTCCACGGGGAGAAACTGGTTTGTGGATGACTCCTTTCAGTGGTCCCATGATGCAAGATGCAGCTCTGCAACTTCTTTGCAAAGACCACTGACCCTGTCCTCCAGCAGCCCTGGGCAGAGGTAAGAGAGTTTGCATATCCTGAAATGTGTTCCTTGGAAGTGTGACGCCACGTGTAGAAAGCTGCGAAGCAAAAGCATCCTGCAGTTTGCCTGTCATCTACTAATTCCTTCTGCTCAAGGAAATCACTGTGATTTCTCATGTCCTGGAAGGCAGAAGTATATTCTACATGATACAGTTTTCTTATTGTCTCGTGTATTGCCCACTCTCCCAGTTCCTTATTCCACGGAGCTCTGATGCTCTGTGCAGCTTTTCAGTTCCTGAGGGCACACCAGCCAGTGTCCTCAAGGGACAGTGTCAGATTAAATACTCAGTGGAGTTTTGTTTGGGTTTGGGGTTTTTTTTTTGTGTGTGTGTGTGTGGGTGTGTCCTTTTTTTAAAAAAAAACCCACCTTATTTTACAGCCAGAGGTGTATCTTGAAACCTGAGGTGAATAGAAGGGGAAGTTGTCTCTTGCAGTAGTGCTAGTGGTTGCGGTCTTGGTTGTTAAGTCAAATGTTACCTCTGAATGTGTTTGTTCTCATATTTAATGTAGATACAGAAGTGACTTTTTTTCTTTCCAACCAAAATACTGTTTCTGTTGATCAAGTCACTCTCCTTTTCTAATTTTGTGCTATCCCCGAAGAGTTACTCACACAACTAACTCCTAGCCTGACCATTTTCTTGTGGTTGATGATACGTCTGATAGCACTGTTACCTCTGTATTTTCTTGATGGATGGGTTTGAGAACCCTCCCGTCCTGTCCTTCAGTAGCACATGAGCTATGTATGTCTTCCATATGCACCCAGGGCAGGAAACATGTTCACAGCATTCATACTGATTCTGCAAGGTCTTTCTCACTAAGGTTAAACTGCTTTGAGGAGGGTGCACGTTGATCTTTGATCTTTGCTAGAGCACCTTTCCTACAAAGACAGGCTGAGAGAGTTGGGCTTATTCAACCTGGAGAAAAGAAGGCTCTGGGGAGACCATATAGCAGCCTTCCTACCTGAAGGGACCTACAGGAAAGCTGGGGAAGGACTGTTTGCAAGGGCACATAGCAATAGGATGAGGGACAGTGGTTTTAAACTAGAGCAGGCTGGGTTTAGATTAGGCATTGGGAAGAAGTTCTTCACTATGAGGGTGGTGAAACAGTGGAACAGGTTGCCCAGAGCCGTGGTGGAGGCCCCACCCCTGGAGACATTCAAGGTCAGGCTTGATGGGGCTCTGAGCAACCTGATCTAGTGAAGATGTCCCCCTGCTTAGTGCAGGGTCGGTGTGCTAGATGGCCTTTAATGGTCCCTTCCAAACTAACACATTCTGTGATGCGATGATCTGAAAAACACCACTGTGAATGCTGGAGCGAACCTGACTTAATTATGAGACCTGGGCAGAGAAATTTCTATGCCTGTAATTGTAATGTTCGTCTATAGCTACTAACGTGTGTGCGCAGGCAAGGTCTTAATGCAGGAAGGCATGGTCAAGAAGCAACTCTTCAGCATAAACTAGGTGGCTTTCCTTCAAATCCCTGGTGTGTGTGTGTGTGGGAGAAAGCTGCTAATGGCTGTCCCAAAAGTATCAAGAGGCTTTGACATGCAAACGGTATGCTAATACCGTTGGAGGGAGCCCTTCATCCCCAGCTGCTGGAGCAGGAGATCGCAAATCCTAGCAATCCATGCTGGCTTTCCTGGAGTACAAAGGAAGCCAAAGCTTTGCCTGGAAGCAGGCTGCTTGTTCAAGGTGTTGATCGCTCCAAATGTCTTGAAGGAAACAAAATATGAACATAATTGTGAGGGGGCTGTGACCCCCCCTCCCTCTGCTGTGGGCCTGGGGGTGAGGGGATGGTCCCTCTTGCTCTGAGCTCTGGGGAACCATAGAGGCCAGGGAGGTCTGTCTGCGTGTGACATACTCCTAAAAAGAACATGCAGTAGTATAAAAATATAACAGAAAAAGCTTTAGTAAGCTCTAAGGGGCCTTGATTTTGAGAAGCCTGGGAAAGGAATATTTTCCAGCACTTCCTTCCATGTGGCTTTTTTCATACTTTCTAATTGGTACGTGAGCCAAGGTTTGGAACCCATAGCAACAGGTTAGGGGGTAGGGGGTTTTTTCTTTCTTCTTTTTTTTTTTTTCTTTTCTTTCTTTCTTTTTTAGGCTTTTTTTCATATCAGGACTTCGAGCACTGCAGAGGCACAGCTCAAACCTGGCAACGTTGGGCTGATGCCTTTGGCTGGTTGTGTTAACTCCATCCGGAGGGTGGGAAAGGGTTGAGCTGTTTCCCAAAGAAACAGATTTTACAAAGTCCTGTAGGAAGAGCTGTGAGTTCGGAGTGCTGAGCTAAAACAGGAGTGCTGAGCCAGAATGTTTTGTTCTGTTTCAGTTGGCAAAGTCCAACCGGAGGAGGCTGACAGGTTCCAGCTCCACTGATGTGTAGGAGCAGAGAAGAAATGCTAGGTCTTCTCCTCCACCTCCAAGTAAAAATAGGAACAAAGAGGAGGAACACCAGTTTGTTCTGTAGCTTGTAACAGCAAAGGGCTTTGGCTTTTGCTGTGCCCCAACCTGTGTTCATGTTTGTGCAGATTAAGAAAAAGGAAAATGTTTTCAGGTGTTGATGGATTGTAGACACAAACTCGTGATGCTATTCTATTAGCACAGTAGAAAGTGTGAGGCTTTTGTTGCGAGGAAAGCTTTGGTAAAAATCTCACACCTGAAAAATGACACTGTGCAAGTGACTGTGTGTATCGTGTAGCTGTAACTCATCATGAAAAAAAATCAGTCAGTAGGGCTATCAGCTGATACCAAACCATACCTCATAACTAGACACGTTTCTCTTGGGTTGTATTTGCCAGGCAGTGCAGATGACTGCGTTCTGGTGCGGTCAAACACCTTAATCAGTATTTACACTGTAAACTGCAGTATGGTGTAAACTCTCCTGAAGTCTGCTTATGTTGTCAGTAGGCAGTAGTTGTGACAACAGAGAGAAAAAATAATGTTATCATTTGCCTGGCAATGTCAAGCTTCTTTCTGCTCCTTGAAATTAATTCTAATGGCCATGGAGTCAATGGCAATGACTTTGGGCCAAAGTAATGGTGGTGCAGGAGCAGTAGCAGGGTTGCTACAGGGATGGGAAGGAGGAGAGCAGGAAAAGATGACAACGGATGGAGTCAGGTATGAAAAAAATGGCATCATCTGAGCGCCCTGAAGCGTGGTAGGTATCAGTGATCATGGTAGCAGTAGGCAGAAGCGATGGCTTTCTCAAGCCGGGCAGCTTCCAAAAGATGGTTGGGAAAATATTCAGGGGTAAAAATCAGAATTCCTGCCAACATTCAGCTACATACTTATTCAGAGCTGAACTTCACAACAGCTGCAGTTGCAATACTGTTTTGCAGATTTAACACTTCCAAGATGTGGAAAATAAAATTCTGGATGAATTTTAAGAATGTAATAGAAATAGCTAGTGTGGCAGATGCAGATATAGGATATTCTGCACATTCTGAAGGATTTGTTTTTAATGTGCAGCATGTACCTTCACACTCTGTAACATGTGCTCTGATTCACTGACAGATTTGCTTTGTGCGGTCCCGCTGGAATATTGGCACTCACGCCGTCTCTAAACAGACAGTCAAGGTTTGTGTCTGTCAGGACCATACTTCATTTTATTTACCGCACGGTCTTTGGGGGTGGGAAGAGAGGGAATTAATCAAAAGAAGCATGCAGTTCTCCCTCACTCCTTCCCTTTATTTATTTATTTTCGAACTTGAAAGGTTTCTGAGCTCTTTATTATTCCCAGAGTTCATTTTTTATTCTTTTTCCCAATAGGAAAGTGGCTGATCTCAGCAGGTGAGGGGCAGGTCGATTAGCTGTCGGAGACAAAAGGCAATTCAAGAGGTCACCGCAGAGATAAGGAGCCCTCTGGGGACTACCCGTGCTGATGGGGTGAAGGGAATAGGGTCCAGAGGAACTGGAAGAGTGAGGAGTGTCTGCTTATCTGCAGACTGGGGGAGGAGGGTGGGAATTGGTACCGTGCTGAGCTGGGCTGGACTCTGGCATAGATAGGTGCAGGGTATGGGCTTCTAGGGGGTGTAGTGGGGAAATTCGCCTTCGTAGGTGTAATGTGTTACGCCCGAGCAGGGTGTGTGCGTGACTGCCTTCTGTCTGGCGATTTTCATGGGGACAGAGACCACAGTGTGTGTGATACAGTGGTGCTTCTGTACAGGATGTTTTGTCTGCGCTCACTTGCAAGTAAGAAAAACCCTACAAACACGAGGGCCTCAGTGCCAGTGGTAGGAGATGGCATGAAAGTCGTGATTGAAGTGATTGTACAGATTAAGAGTCATCTATAATCTTTTTCGGGACCAGTGAACTAACCTCTGTAGGTCAGAACCAGCAGCCCAGAACAAGGTCGTCCCATCCAGCAGAGGCTCACCTTGAGGATGGGCCAGTAACGGCCTGCAGCAAGCTTGTGACAATCAAACTTTCCCTGCAGAGAGGAACATCTTTCCAGAAAAGAGCATTTCAGCTGTAATTCGCCACAGAACAAGTGGGATTACAAAGCTACAACGGGAGCATGACATTTAGGAAAAGAAATGCCCCTTGCAGCAAGGGGTAATTCAGAGACCTGCCTTCAAGAGGTCGGTTAGAGAAAGGAAAGTTCTTCCCCCGCTGATCGCTGCTGGGGATTACTGAGGCTCACGGCAAGCCCAGAGGCCGCAGCAGGGCTGTGGCCGTCACAGTCACGACCCCCTGACAGACCAGACCCTCGGCACTTTCACAGCCAGGCGCAGAAGTGGGGACCGGGGGAAGCGGGGCGAGCGCTGCCCTGTGAGCAGGGCGAGGCGGCGGCGCGGCGAGCGCATCCCCGGCTCCTCTCCGGCTTCTCCTGTCTCGGCTCGAAGCCGCCGCGCCGCCTCTTGCCGGCCGGGTTACCCTGTCCCCGCGGCAGCAGTGTCCGCAGCCACCCCCTGCCCCGCAAAAGGCTGGGCGAGAGAGGCTTTCGGAGCAGAGGGCCGTACGCCAGCAGCCCCCCATCCCCGCCCCGCCACCCTTGCCGGCGCAGTGCGGGCGGCGGGCGCGGCGCGGCGCTCTTGCACCGCGGTGGCTCCGGGCGCGCCCCGGCGTTTCCCTGCCCGCCGCCGCGCTGCCTGCCACGGGGACGGGGGTCGGGCTCCCCGCGCCCTCGCAGCCCGGAGGGGATGAACCCGGCAGAGCCGAGCCCTTAAGGTGCGACGGAAAGTGGTGCGGTGGAGCTGCAGACTGATGTGTGAGTGGGGCTGTGGCGTTCCTCCCTCCCCCCCGACCCGGGTCCTACCGAAAGCGAGTATTTATTGCGATTCGTGTACGGGACAATAAATCTCATCTGCAGTGCAATTACAGCATCTGCCACCTGTGCTCATTGATTAAACCAACTACTATGCCGTAAATAAGGGCGGCAAGAGGTGGCACTGTGTGTTTTGAATCCCCGTGTAAGGGCGATTGCTCTCAGAGCCGCTTCTGGCTGTGTGGCTTGACCCAGTTACGGCAGACATCCCTGGGAGGCGTGTGCAGTGGCATCTCCCCCTGCCCCCGCTGCAGCGCCATCGGCCAAGCCCACCACAGCAGGACAACTCCCAGCAAGAGGGGACAAGTTTTCCTGACAAGATGCGCCACGGAGTGACAGCAGCAGCACGCAGAGCAGCGTGCCGGCATCCTCCTGCCCGGGACGGACCCTGTCACGGGAGCTCATCCACACGACAGGCGCCTTCCTTGCGGTGATGCCGACACTGTACTGCTCGCCTCAGGGGATGTGAGCAGAGAGCTGCTTGGCGAAGTGGCACCTTAGCAGTGCCTGCTCCTGCCTGTGCGGTTCAACAAACGCAATGATCCGCTTACCGCCGGCTGCTGCCGCCGAGCGTCCCTGTCAGCGCTGCGTGCAGGGCTCGGCTGCGCTGGGCGAAGCCGAGGAATGTAATTCCTTCTTCCTCGTGCCACGAGAAAGTGGGAAGCCACTGCCATCTTTCAAGGGACGGGGGGCCGAAACAGTAAGAATTGCTCATCAAAAAAACTGGCAGTTTTGCCCTAGTCTGGAGGCGAACTTGGGGGTGAGAGTTGGCTGGGGTACTGCTGTGTGATTCCTTGAGCCACGGGTATCAGATGCACTGAAGAGGTGGCAGAAAAGCTGTTGGTGATGCTTGTGGCATACTCATAGTGAAAGCCAAGAGAGGGTTTTTTTTTGTTGTTGCTGAGGTGACTGGGAGCTTTGGCTCTCCAGTGAAGTCACTGCCTGTTCTCGTGCAGTTCCTCCTGTGCCTGGGAACAAGCTGTGTGAAGGCTTTCCTAACCCCATCACCTGCTCCCCCCCCCCCCGAGGTAAGTTGTTGACAAGACTCCAAGTCTGACTGATGGCTCAAGTTGAAAGAGTGGTGGTACCAATACGGGTCATTTCTAATACCTCTGCTGAAACCCTGGCTCTACAAAGCTTCCTTCTTTTGCAGTGCTCACCCCATGCAAGGATATTTGCAATTCAGCAAGCTCTTGCTCAGGTCTGCTTTTCTTCCAAGCTCAATAACTTCTGGTGCAGGGAAGGGCACCTAGTCTCCATATGAGAAATTTAAACAAAGCAAACAAAAAACCGCCTAGCTTTACCCCCTGGCAGTTCATTTCAATAGGTAGCTGTTAAAAACCTGTACCTTGCTTCTCATTTTAAATCATCTGGATTTAGCTTCCAGCCACTGCCTGTGATTATGCATCTCCCTGCTAGGCCGAGTCACCCTTCTTTGCCCAGCATCTCCCCCCCTTGAATGGTCTTTATACACTGCAGAGCAGTGACGCAAAGCAACTGAGGACTGTGTGCCTTAGGGTCAAGTTGCTGGCCAAAACCTCAGGCCACAGTTTGTTTTCCTTCCGTGAAGAAACAAGTTTGTGCAGTTGGCGATCCCCATCCCACTGTAAACCCCTCATCCTGCTCCTGCTGTGAAGATGACAGGCTCCAACCTGGGGCAAATCCATGGGAACAGTGGTTTGGAGGGCAGTGGAGGGCTTTCACACTGGAAAAGCAGCATTTGCTTGAGGGAGTGAGGAGCTTTTACCTTGGCTCTGGACCACAGGCTTTCTTCAAAATGTTCCTTTCACATGGAAATTCCTGCCAAGTGAAGATTGCTAGCTCTGGTTGGAATGTCAGCCGTGTGGCAAGAGGCACAATGGGGTTTGTATCATTGGATATACGTGATACAAAGAAAAGGAGAGAGGTTCATTTTTTGCTGTAATCAGCCAGCGGCACGCAGGGAGCCTTTGTGGAAAGGGTGGGAGAAGGGGAAGTAAGTATAGGACCAGAAAGCTAGATTTATTAACATTAATTCCAAATAATCAGTTTTCTGCTGAAGGCAGAACCACTAATCTCAAGTTTCCCTGCTTCAGAGTCACCACTTGAGTCCCTGGTCTGCTCCACATAAAGCCCCAGCTAAGGCGGCACACCTGCGTTAACTCTGCTGCACGTAATTCATCCACCCACTTCCACCACAACACTTTTTTTATCTCCCACCACCAGCAAAACAGAAGTCATTCCCAGCACGGCTGTCCCACGCCTTGGTTTTTAATCAGCTCTACACTGTGCAGGCAAGGCTGGTGCTGATCTGTGGTACAGGCCCTGCCGGCACCGTGGGTGTCTGGAGATTTCCTCCAGCCAGAAGACCTGAGCAGGGAGGTCTGGGAAGCACCGCCCCCATGCCAGGAGAGCACAGGTTACCTACCCCTTGTAGAAGAATGCCAGCTATGGATGAGGTGTGTGTGACACCGGCAGAGCCAGGCAGCTGCTGCTAGTGCCATCGCAGGAGTCCCCTGGGAAGGGCCGGGTGCTGCTCCCGGGTCACCACGGGATGTCTTCAGGAAGATAGAAAAGTGAGCCGGGATTTGAACAAGAGGTTGAATGGTCAAAGCACATTATCCTCTGGCCCCAGAAGAACAGACAGCAACAAATTTGCAAAGTTTATTTTGTCCTTTTGCAAATATTAGACCCTCTTTTTTTTTTTTTTTCTTTTTTCTTTCCTTCTTTTTCCCCCTGCCCCTCCCCTCCTTCTGTCTGTATGTGCAAAACTTCTCCTCTGTGAGCTCCAAGGTGTTTTCCAGTGTGCCCTAACATGTGCAAAGCCTCGTAGGAAGGAAGGGCCAACAGCTACAGCTGCCTTTTGCCACAGGATGAGAGCAGAGGAGGGGGACGTCATCAACCACGGTCCCTGGGAAATTTGGAGGTTTTCTGTGTCAAATTCCCAGATGAACCTAGTCGTACCGTATCTTGTGGTAGGGAGGTAAAACTGAAATGACCTCACTCTGTTTCACCTTTGAGAATACTCCTTACCTCAAACCTGACAACTGGGCACCGAGTATTAAAGCATGTAATATGACACAAGCAAATTCCCACCTTAGGCATCTGGTCAATCTTCAGCACCTCACAGAACACTGAAATTTTCTAGGATAAGGCCAAGTTGTGTATCAAGGGAAGAAATACAGTTCATGCTGGACCCCATGTGTGACCACAGAGCACCTGAAGTGTGGAACTACTGCAGCACAAACAAGGGGGAAACAAAGAGTGATCAGCTTCTGCTGAAACTCCTTGGAGACACAGCAAGGGTTCTGGTATCACCAGCTGAACTGGCCTTCTTTAGGGATCCCTCTATTTTGTTGTGCAATCTCGTACGTCAGGTTATCACACTTGAGCTGGTGCAGTGGAGGTTCCTTATCCTGCTTCACAGGCCATTTGAGAACTTTGCTTTTCTGGTTCTTAGAAACTTTCAGATGGTTAATTTAAAAGTTATTCATAAATAAGTTATAACAATCTGATTTTGTGCATGTGTTGCCTTCAAATTAAATTATTCTTCTCTCTCTCAACATTTCTATTCTTGTAATTTTTAAAAGAGTTATACCAAACTGAAAAAAACCCTCATTTTGAGTCTTCAGCATTTATTTTACGATTTCCCTTTCTTCCTTCTTGAACACAAAGTGAATTTTATCCACACCTCATTTCGATTCCGTGGATGACTGGAAACTTGATAGAGAATGAAGCGAGCTGTTGAATTTGCGTGCATTGTAAGTGCCTGTCAGCATCAGCCTCTGGTCTCTGCCACAGGCTCACACGCTGTCTCCACGGGCGGCTTGCGCCAGGAGAGCCTGCAGCAGCTGAAACCTTCTCGATAAGGGACGTTATCGACCACGGTCCTTTTCCTCTTTCTCTTGATTCTTTCTTTTCCACAGACCTCTGCTGCCCTCACTTTTAGGCAAACATGCCTTAACCTATTTTCTCTCGTTCGTATTCTGTTTCCTCTGCGTCGTAAAGCTGTGAATGTGGCTTTTGCTTCGTCTCACTGTTCATTAGCGTATTTAGGCCTCTTCCAGCTGCTCCAGCTGGGTTTTTTAATTGGAATGAGGATGCCTGAGGGTGAAATGAAGAAAAGAAGACTAGGGAGCGAGTGGGGGAAGAAAGGTGTAGTTTGAAAGGGCAGAACACAGATTATTTTATTGTTTTTTTTTTTTTTTCAGCTGGAGGAAGGAGCTTCCCTGTGAGGAAGCCAGAGCTCAGCAAGAGAGGAGGGGAAACGGGAAGGAGGGAGCTAGGTAAGAGACAGGTGACAGGCGTTTGAGAAATGCTGATTAGTTAATGTTTGTAAAGTGTTTCTGAGAGTGCAAAGTTATATGTATATGCTAATCTACTAATTACTATTTTGTGGAGAGTCTTGGTTTATGCAATCATGTATGATTAATTGCAGCTGACTTGTCAATAGCAATGAATGATGGGAGTGTAATACAAAAATTAAGCAGCAATTAAGGTCAACCTCTTTCCCTTTTCCAGAGCAGAAGGGGATTTTCTTGAGGCTTGATCTGAATTCTTTAGAAGATGCCCTGTTTGAGTGGAGAGAACTCTTCCTCCAGCAGAAGGACCCCCTGGTGTGCCCCCTGCCCTGAGGCAGAGAAGGTTGTTGAAAGTGGGTGAGACCCACCTGGTGAAGAGGGGTGCAAGGGTTACTTCTGTAATGCTTTATAACAGTATCTGGCGGAATGGCTGAAAATAGTAACAACATAAAGAATAATCATTGCCTTAACTTTTAAACAACTCTGTCCTGTGTTATGTGTCTCACATAAAGGCCTCATCCCACATGGTTTGTATGAATTGAACATAGATTGTGAGGAAAAAAAAAAATTAGTGAGTGGTAAGAATGTTTCTGTGTAGCTTGTAAAATCACCATCACAGTCTGTGTGAGCTGGCTACCTTGTGCATCTTCCTGCACATCTGTCTTTCAGGTGCATGGCGGGTCTGGTTACCAGAATTGATATGGTGACAACAATAATGGTCAGGGAAAGATATTATTGCTAGAAGGAGCCTGTTGTGGTCATTTTTAGAGGTAGAAAGAGACACTAGTTCGACCTTATTTGTGGTAACTATTAGAGTAAAACATGTAACTCTACAAGCTGGTGACTGTAGCGAATGGAGCAAGTGATGAACTTACTCCTTGCTGACCTGGTCTTCATTTGTCATGGTGAAAGCTGTTCCTGAACAGAGGAGGCCTGATGGTCAGTGGCTGCAGGAGCTGTTGCTCTCCCTCTACCTGCAGAAAGAAGGGAACTGAGCAGTGGCTGAGGTACTCTGAAATTACAGAAATGAACCTTGGCCTTGCAGCCTTAATTCTGGTGTGTTCTAAATATGAAATGTTGTGTTGTAAAGTGCTCTGAACTTGGGAGACCTGAGGACATGCTGTGAGAGATACCTGCCTGGGAATAATGGCAGCGAAGGCTGCTGTAGAACTCTTGAATGCAAGAAAGTTCTGGTTTTATTTGCCAGTGGCTACTGAGTTTCCAGCTATTGTCATGGTGTGGCTGAGTATGGGATGTTTTTGATTATGTGCTTTGTTTGGAAATGAATATTGTCTGTTTGTGTTAGTGCTCTTACACAGCTGCTGACCTTTCTGGGAAAACTTAATGCCTCTGATGTGCAATCTATAAATACCTGTGTAGCTTCTCGGTGCTCTCTTTTTTTCCTACTCTCACCCCTTAATTTATCTCCTCTCTTTGCGATTACAAACAGTACAGCCCAAGATCAAAACAATCTCCTTTTTAAACAGAAAATCATTTCTTGGTGTGAGAGAAAGGTAAAAGATATCAGAGTTGATGCTTTCATGCTAACAGGATAGTTAAAAACCTTGCTGACCTTCACCTATTGCTTTTCTATTTAAGGGACAAGCTGTGAAAACAGTGGCTGAAGCACACATATCTGCAATAGATGGAATATAACTCTTTGTATTCATGCCTGAAAGTTGTAAAATCTTCCTTAGAGTAGAAGTTGCTCATGAGAGTTTTGGAGAGGGTCATCTTAGCCAAGTTCTGGGCATATTTACTGATATAATACCATGTTAGTACCCTGGAAAGTTGAATTTAGTTGTGTAAGGTAGAAATCAGGACAAGAGTGGCATACAAGTGGTAACAGAAAAACTGGCTTCTGTTTACAGTGCACACAGAGTTAAAGCTATTTATGTAGGCTCCATTGTAAGGGTGTAACTGGGGCACCCATGTTGGAAGATGTGCTTAGAGTAGGTGAGTCAGCACAGGGAAAGGTGGTAATGACATTCAACTTCATCAACACCTTAACGGTAACAAGGTGAGGAAAAAACCCACCCCAAACCAAACCCACCTACCACCCTTGCTGCTGTCTGCAACTTTCTATTTAAGAATTTCTTCATGCTTGTAAATGCCTGTGATGCCAGCAGTGCTGCTTCCTTGCATGTTTCCAAGGAGCTGTGAAAGGAAAGCTGTTTGTTTTGGATATCATGGTGACTGAGGCTCTCCCCCTGCTCCAAAAGAAAACTTGCTTCTCCGAGGGAAAGTCCGAAACGTGCCAAAGCAATGAACTGTAGATAATGCAGTTCTCAGACTGTGCTGAAGGGAACTGGCGGAGCTGTTTATCCTTGGGGGAGAAGAGGTGGATGATTGACATAATTTCCAGGGAGGGAAGATGGAGAATGATATATTCGTCACTGGAAATATCAGATAAATGACTCCTGAATGACAGCTGGAGCAAGGACACTTGGAGGCTCCTAAGCCTCCTTGCTGGGGAAGGTGGTTCTTCCCACTGCCTCCCTGTGCCTGTGTGTTCATTGGCAAAGATGGGCGTGTGCAGAGTCAAACCAAAAACCTGAGATAGCCTGGCATGCCAGAAAGCCTTACCCTGCTGCAGTCCCTGCTCAGCAAAGAAAGAGCATCTGCAGAGAAACATTCACTGGTATCTTGCTAATCTGCCTAGCTAGGCACTGCTGACAGAGGTGAACTCTAAGCCTGTTGAGTAAACATCAGCTGAACTATGTATCTTCATCATCTTTGGCTGTGAAATCCAACTGGTAAATGAACAATGGATTTCTTTGTCTGTGGTGTGGTGGAAATGCTTGCTCATGTTGTTGTCCCATTGAAGTGGTGATATGGCAAAACACAAGCTACAAGTACCTGTACTGTTATTCTACCATACAGTGATACAAGGCTTTGTGGGTTTAAGGTTAGTATATTGAGCCTTTTTTTTTTCCTTCAGAAGGAAAAATAAATGACAAGGTCCCTGATGTAGCTGGTTTTGGTGGGAAGGCTGCTGAAGGTCACTAGATCAGTCCTCCTAGTTTTTGTGGTTGATATCCAAACCTGAGGTAGAAGAGGGCATGGTAATTGAAAATCATTGTTATTACTATAGTTGAAAGACACAGTTTTCTTTTACCTCCATGGGAAAGACAATATAGGGCAAGGAGGAAGTTGAGGAAGCAGGGCTGGTGGGAAATAGGGAGCCTTTCTACACTGATGCCCAAACATGTACATTAATGTGAGACCGAGTATGTGATTTTTAACCTAAGCAATCTATCAGATAAACCTTTGGGATGGGCTTGCTGTTGGAAAAATGAATTGCTGCAGGTAGACTGCCTAGAAGTACCTCTGGTGTCACGGTGATCTGGTGCACAAGTTACTTGCCCTACATAATATGACCTATATAGTAAAATCTAAGCCAAGGTAGTTATGCATACTTGTACATGTAATGCAGCAAAAGAGATTCTTCAAAAAGTTCTGTTTATCTAGAAAACCTGAAGTGTCTCTGTCCTGTTGAGATTATTTTGGGCAAGGGAGAAGATTTTTGCGTTTCTTTTGAGGTACAACTTAAAACCACCAAGTAAGACTTTCAGGTTGCATTTGGTGTTACAGTAAACATACCAATCCAAGATCCTTTTTAAGATGCACTCTGTTCTGATACATTGGCTTCGTTCTCTTTGCTTGCTGGATCTTCTCTCCTCTTAGCTCTTCCCTCCAAAGCTCTGGATGGGCTTCCTGCCTGGGGAGCCTGGTGCCAAGCAGGGCATTGCTGTGAGTCCCAGGGCAGGGTGTCTTGGTTTCTGGAGCTGAAATATGGCTGACTTCTGATCTTAAGCATCTCCTAGATGCTTAAGATGTCTCCTAGAGGAAACTTAGCTGAGATGTTTTAAGATAATGTGTTTATAAATGTTGAAGTCCGGTAAGCAATGAAAAATGTGCAACTTATTCCCCTGACCACCTTTCTACCCCTTCTTCCACAGGGAAAAGGAATGCTGAGGCAACAGCAAAATCTGTAAGATTCGACTATGAAGGTGGCTTGGACAGTGTGCCTGGAAACACCTTTTGAATGATGTCCTTTCTGTAGTCTTCTAGAAAACTGTTCTCATCTCCATCTCAAAAATTAATCTCTTTATTAATAGAAATCCTTATGCTGGTTAATTTCAAAACCAGAAATGTCACCAGAGCTTGTCCCTCTGAGAGTATGCACGTGCACATTTTTAACCATTGCTTCAGTTTTTGCGGAAATGTTATTTAAAATGAATGTGGGTTGGTGGCTTTATGGTTTTTGGGGTGGGTTAGTTTTATTGTACAGAAATCCTTTAGGGTTTTCCTTTTACACATTCTTATGCTCAGTTAATTAAAAATGAGGGAAGGAGTACTAGAAAGTGGAAGGGGTAAATCTACAGACTGAGATTTTCGCTGCTATCTTAATTGGGACCAGAATTTCATCTCAAGAATTGAGTTTTTTCTCTTAAATTTTTCTCTAGCTTAAAAAAAAGTTATTGAATTTTTTCTTGGATATATAGACTCTTTCTTCAGCTTTCTCCCTGCCATAAGCTGCTGGGGAAAGAAAGGAACAGAATTATCTTGGTTTTAGTGCAAATCCAGCAATTGCAGGACCAAAAATCCCACATGGATAGCAGTCAGCTGTTTGGGTTTTTTAAAATCAGTATTTCCCAGTGAAATATACCACGACTGCATTTTCCTATGAAAAAATAATTTAAACCAAAGTCAGGCTTCTCTTGCAGTGTCTGTAAATGACCTAAAGAGCTAATATTTAGCTGTCGACATCCTTGGTCAGCATAGGGAGGCACTTTGGCTTCTTTCAGGTGAACTGTGTAGTCTTCTGTGTGACTCATTCTATTTCCTCTACTCAGGACACCAGAAAAGTTCATGTCTTTTAGCACAGTGTGTCCAGTGTGGAATAAATAAAAGAGCATCCAGAGACAGCGTGTGAGCAAGCATGCCAGCAATGGCCGCTTGTGAAGCGCTTGGTGGATTGCTTGGATTCCTTCTTCCAGCTTAACTTTTTGCTGTGGATTTCATGTACTTATTCTGGATTCAGCAGCGGCAGGGTCTGTGTGCTGGCCTCTACTAGGGTTTTAAAGCATTGTTTGGGTGACACAGCCTCAAGCCTTTTCCAAAAATTTGCTGCAAGGTTAGGGCTTTTTGATTTTGTACTAGTAAGTTGGTTTGGATACAATACAGATAGATTTCTGGGACCAACAAATAGAGCTTAGAGACGAACGTGTAGGCAAACTTCAAAAACTTGGAATGTATTTTAGCAGCTCATGGATATGAATGTTCAGCTGCTCATCGGGAATTGTGCATGACTTACTCTACATATTTTTTTCCAACTCTCTGCTTCTTCATATGACTCTTTCCTAAACCATTTTGCATGTTTGACTAGCTTTTTTCCTTGTGCCCATATTGCCCATATTGCATAGATAGCTCCTGTCGTCTTCGGACACCAGCCGTGCAATACAGTGTGAAAGAGAAATGCTAACTTGCCTTCAGTTTCCTAATGAAATGACTTTTTGACCTTTCCAGTATTTAACATCTGTCTCTGTCCCCAGGTTTCTTTAGTGTGAAAGCTATTTTCTTCTGGGGGGGAGAAGAAGGAGGGAAGGGAGATCTTGGAATTAAAATGATAAAAAGAAAGTCACAACCAATAGCCAAACCCTGTGTGTATAGTAAATGGTAGAACAAAACATAATTAATTACTGTAAAATCAGTGATTTTAGGGTAAAATCAGTGTTTGACCAAAACCATATGTATTGTAGGCTAGTTAAGTCACCCAAGCATCATCTAGTGATGTTAAATGATGAAAGCCAAGATTAGTCAGTGCGGACTTGATCATGACTTTGTAATTTTATTAATGGTTGCAGAATGTTATTACTGTTTTGCAAGGTATGAAAAGTAGGCAGGATGCCTGTGGATGTGAGCGACGGCTCACTAAGATTTCATATAATTTGCTTATATGTGGTAGATTCATATATGAAGTAGACTTCAGTGTTGGCTGTGGAGGGATGTCAGCCTCCGAGCTCTCTATTTGAACAAAAGCAGAATTATTGGCAATTCCTATTCAGGAGTTAGAGGAAAAAAACCCCACCCAAACAAAACCCCTAAAAAACCCCACAAAAAATGGAATTACATAAAAATGCCAGTAATTTGAACAAAAAACCCACATGTGTTTTGTGACTTCTGATCTATAAAATAACATAAGCTTTTAGTCCCAAAGCATGGTATTAAAAAAGGAGGTTTGCCTAATGGGGACAACTGCCCCCTCCAAAAAGAAACCCAACCCATACTCTGCCACAGATTAGATCAGACACAAATGCTGAAAAGGGATCTCATCATTATTCTCTCTTCTAAAAGAAGAGAAAATTGAGGGACAGCAGCCTTGATCTTATTGAGAAGAAGATTGAAGTGAAAGACAAGGTTGGTTGTTCTCACTTCAGAAGGGTCTGAAAGCTGAAATTGCAAAATCAATTTACTATCGTTACCGTAACAATTAAATTGACGTGATGAAAAGATGGAGGAGGAGGAGGATGGATCAGATAATCCACCCCCACAAAATATCTATGTGTGCAGGTGGCAAGTGTTAGAGCTGCCAAGGGTAGAGCTGCCACGACTGTCCTCTAACGTTGACAGGCAGCTGCCTCCTCCCCTTTCTCCATCTCCTCCCCACGTCCCCGCTAATGCGGTCGGGTCCATGCTGGCTTCCCCCAACACCTCCGCTCAGCGGGATTTCCTCCTGTGGCAATTTGTGGTTGGTTTTTTATGTTTTTAAAACACCACAGTTTTGTTTCTTGGGTGTCCCTCAAACCTGAGTGCTTTTGCTGGTTTAGCTTGCCATACTGCTTGTGTTTGTACAATATAATAAGACATCTGCTGCCCACCAGCACTCATCTGCGCCCCGGCGGAGCGCTGCAGTTGACTGCTATCCTATTTATATTAATTGAACATGCCGTATTCTGCATACGCTGCTGATTACCCTCATTTATTTCATCTCCTAAAGACCCAAGGATTTCTGCTGCTTGCCCTTACAGCATTGTTTTACTCATTTGGCTCCAATTAGCCTCGGCTAATGAAAATACATTATACTGAACCTCTTGTTACCCGTTGCTGTTTCTAATGACATAATTTGTGAGTTTTGAGCCTTTTCAAGTAGAGACATTAGGAATTACGTTATAGTTTCTTCAGTGGGGTGGAGAAATATTAATTGTGGGCATCTGGGCTCCTTCCTTTAAAGAAGACTGGTGATTTTTACTTAACTAATAAATGTTGACATAATCAGGGAGCTATCAGCACCATATGTTGGCCTTTTGCGAGATGCAGATCTTATCCCTGCCTGGCTGGGTAAGGAAATGCTTTGGTGTTAGCACTGTGTCTTGGTGTATTTTTAAAGCATCACTCAGCACAGGCAGATTGTTGTGAGAAAGAGATGAAACCTATTTTTAAAAACAGGTGGGCTGGTTCCCCAGCCATTCAGGTGAGGTTATCTTTAATCATAAACAGATGCCAAAAGCTGCATATGCAACTGTGCTTATCTAGCATGGTATTTGCAAAGCCCCTTTTTGTTAGCAGAGCTCTGCCCTGGGGAATTTTACAGTGGGGGTGGAGGGGAGCCAGTTTGAGCAGGCAGCCGTCTGTTCGTTGGGGGTGCACTCCTCTCTTCTCCCTCCCTTCCCCTTTCAGGGACGTCGTGTGCAAACATAGGGCCCTGAGGACGCCATTGCAGTTAATGAGATTTGAGGGTCAAATCTGAAGGAGAGGTGTGCTTCTATCCTTGGTGGAGGGATTGATGTGATTCTCTTGCCCAACCACACAAAATCTCTTTATTTAATTCCTTGGTTAATTCAGGAAAATATATCAAGATTAAAAAAAAAAAAAGATAAATTAAAAATAATTCATAGATGAGCTGTGTACTGCCAAAAGGCAACAGGCAACAATAACACTTTGCTGTGTCTAGTCCAAGTCAGGTTCTGGCACAGGATTGCTGCAGTCTTGAGCACTGTGCATATCTTCCCTCCTAGCTCCTTCCTTACCTGTTGACTTTCTTAGACAGGGAAGCTTCACTGGACCTCCCTCCATCTTACTCTGTTATTCCAAGCAGTGTCTTCAGTCTGGATTCCTTTGATTTTTCTCAAAGCATTTTATGGCTGTGTTTCTGACAGAAAGTGGATGTGACCTGTGGCGAGTTGGGTGGATAAGGCTGCCTTACCTTTGGGGGATGTTTTTTTCCACTGTCAGTCTTCAAAGCTGGTAGAAAAGGAGGCTGTTTAGCGCATAAGTAGCTGTTAAAAAGGAAGGGGGTACTTAAGCAGGGGAATGTATGGGGAGGCATTATAAGCTGTGGCATGATTTGAGTGACTGCCTGGTAGGGTTACACATAGACCTCTTTGTTTAAGGTGGAGGTTGGCTGCCTGGCAAGGACCGGGTGGATCAGTTCTCCATTAATCACTCTGCTTTCCTTAGTATCGGTGCTACTCCGGGCAGGGTCTGTACTGCCACTGGGAAGGATCAGTTTCCCCCAATGTGAGGTGTCCCATTTCCCCATTAATGCAATCAATCAACCCCTCCCCAGCTCTATGAGCATGAGGGAACTGTGCTGGGTGGCAATGGCTGGCTAGCTGAGTCCTCCAGCTAAGTACGGCTGCTGTAAAGGTGCAGTAGAGCTCCTTGGCCCAAGGAGCCTGCAGCTGGCCATGGCTTGGTGGGAATGAGAAGTCGTGACCCCTGGTCTGGAGTAGGTACTCAGGATCATGAAGTAGACCACCTGCTTTTTAATCACCTTTGGTTTCAGGTGTTTACATCTTCTTGTCAAATTTATCACAATAGGTTTTATGGAATGGAGAAGCCTAATGCTTCACTCTTAAGTCCCTTTAAATCAGTGTGAAGAGGTAAAATGGGTTGCTTCTACATATACCCTGCTTCTGGTTTTGCTGGTGCAAAACCAGTTATTATTTAGGAAGTCATTGTCTTCATGTACTCCAAAAGCATACAAGAAGATGTGTTTACATGAATTGTTGGTTAATATTTTTTATTTCTTGCCTGAAGGCAGCATGGTAGTTGACAAATCAAGAAGAAAAGCTGCATAGCTGGCTGAGAAGATTTTTTTTTTTTTTTTTTAATAAGATGGTGACCCTTCCAGTAGCTTGTCCCATTTTTGCATTAACTGCTGGTTCTTCCTCCCCATGTATCAGAAATGCAGGGAAACTCAAGCCCTATCGTGTCCCCGGAGGTAACAAAACAGCATTTCTCAGTGGATAGGAAGTGTGGTTAGGGACCAGTCCTGACTCTAATCCTTTATGTGTGGCATGTGTCATCTATTCAAAAAGAGAATTAGGTGATAGAAAATGAAATTATTGTCTAAAGAAGCTTTTAGGTGGAAGGAGCATAAAAATCCTGTAATACAATACAGCACTAAAATATCGAGTATGATGACAACCCCCCCATGTCTTTCTTTGGTTTCCACTAGGTTGCAGCTAAGTCCTTTACTGTCCTGCCAGCTTATCTGGTTTCTTATGCAACTTGCAATTTTGTTAATTTTTAGCTAATGCACACTCAGAGTTTAAACATGTAATCTGCACAAGCTCTTCAGCTCCTGTCCTGGGTGACCACAGTTTACTGCTTTCCCCACGGGGCTTGTATTAAAAAGGCTGCTGAACTGCTGTATTGAAAACACTGTTAAGCTGCTTGGAGTATTTTTGCTCCAAACCCTATCCCCACACAAAGCCACTCTGCTCAGCACCTCCCCTCTGCAATCCAGCCTTGCCCTCTGCCAGCGCACAGGAGGCACCCTCACCTGTTGTGGTCCGTGGTGGGTCTGAGCTTCAATTCTGTTGCTACGTCTCCATGAGCAGCCTTCTCCATTGGTTCTATTGTGCATGAAGTGTGTGCTTGCATGCTGATGTCTGCTTTTGTCTGATGCTAGTCCTAAAGCATCTTTGGGCTCCTTGTTCTAACAGGGAAACTTGTGTTTTCCTGAGGCTTAGAGGCAGGAGCAAAGTCACTCACCTATTCTGGGCAGAGAGGTGGGCCAATAGTTTGAGGGGCAATGGTAAATTTTGATTTCTCTTTAGTTTGGGTTGTCCCCTGGCTAAGGTAGATTAGTGTCTCTTAATGGTGGTCTCAGTGGCCAAGTTTGAAGGTGGGGATTCTTAGTGGCAGGTGTGGCTTTGGAGTCTCTCATTGGGTGTGCTTCTTGCTCTCTGAGTCCGCGAGTGGCTTTGCAGAGTGGTGAGTGGAGCCGAGAGGGAGAGTAAAAATGAAAAGGTGGTTGAGGTGCCACCAGAGAAGGTTTGGCATGTGGAAGAAGGCAGGTTGCCAGAAGGGCTTGTTCTCCTCTGCTGGCAGTGTGGCTCTGAGCACGTGGAGCGAGGAAAATCTACTTGAAAAATTACTGTTTAGATGAAGAGTGTCATTTAAGTAAGAAAGCAATATGTGACTGCTCTGCTTTATTAGGGTATGACACAGGCTTTATCTTAGAAATAGAATTTGGAGTATCCAGAGTACCACAACCCACTTTCTTTTTTATTTTGCCCTCCCCTTTGGCTTTTTTTGAAGGGGAAAGCATGGTGCTAGAGTACAAGAGTAGAACAGAAACTACTGGGCAATCTTCAGCTAATTTATACCATACTTTTGAATGAATCCGCCCTGCCACAGAATGGAAGCTAAGTGGGCCAAGAGAAAAAAAGCCTGTAAGAAGGCAGGCTTATTGATCATGTAATGAATAGTGTTGTGTTAATCTTGCTTAGGCAATATCTAAAGACTTATGGCATTTGGCTCAAGGTAAGACGTGTGTGTAAATTCATGTTTGTGTAGTGTTCTAGCCGTGTTTTGATGTGCTGGCTGAAACGCTATGGCTATGTTTAACCCAGACTGACTGCTTCTGGTTTGCCTCCTCAAATCCCATCACCCACCTCCATGTTTTTATTGAGGAGAACAGGAGCTGTTGCTTATGGATACCTGATTGTCCCCTTTTGACAACAGAAAGGCATGAGAAACGATTGTGCTAACTCTGAATAAGGTGGCTGAAGACACAGGTTTAAAGTTAACTTGAAGAGAAGGCCTGCCCAGCTGTAGAGGCTGTTGCTGGTGAATCTGGGACCCTATGTTTTGATGACAGCCTGTCTGTGCATCTGGGCCAAGACCTGATCTCTCTGCAATACGCTGCATGACAGCTGGTAATTTTGTGTGCAAGTCTAAGATGGTGTCCCCTCTGCTCTTGATTAAGGATGATGGCAAAGTCCTTTCTATATTAATTAGCAAAAACCACATCCAATGTAACTGGAGGGAAATCCAGGAATGTGGTGGAGTTCATCTGCTTACTTGAGGCTAAAATCTGTTCTAATGGCCTTTAGTTGAATGGGGGTTGAGCAATGTCACCAACGACTTTCAGTGCAAATATCCCAGGGCTGCCTCCTTGATTAGATGTTGCATTATCCCTCCCTTTTTTTTTAATCAAGGGTCTCTCTGTCTGGGCACGCTTTACATTCTTCAGTGTAGGATTAAAAAAGTTTTGGAGAGTTTATTTTTCAGAGGTTTAGTGTCACTGTTCTTGCTGGATTGATAATCTTAATGGGATATGTTTGGAATGACTCCAAATTCTAATTTTGGAAATTGAATTGTTTTAGTGATTAAACAAAGTAACTGAGGGCATCACCCTATTAAATAAGATATTTCATGCATGTGATTAATTGTAATCTCAATATAAATCCTTTTGATTTACAGATTAATGTTGATTCTTTGCTTCGAATTTACTGTCCATTTGTTTTCTTAATTAAAATTAAAGGTAGAAGACAGATAGCAGAGGAACCTCTTCAGGATGTTGATGTTCACTTTGTTAAATAGAACATTTTTCATCAGGAGGCTCAGAAGTAATAGGCTCGGTATAACTATATTAACCCTCAGACAATAGAGGATAGATTGTATGGGTTTTCTATTGCTGGCTAAGCTTGTCATGCTTCAGATCACTTTAAAAATATTGGTAGCTGATCTTCTAGCTTGAACGCAGTCCTTTTAAAAATTAAAAGGTAGCATTTGAAAAATAGCTTCCTGCTTTTTACAGAGGAAATTTCTCCAGCATGCTGCTTGGAGAGTGCGTATTTCAAATTATATCATGTTCCCAAATGAAATAGTCCATGAAAGTAGAGGGAATGTCTCCTATTCCCCATCACTTGCTTTCATATGGGGGCATCTATACCTGGTCTCGATCCAAGTGGATCCAATATCATACCAAGTTTTAGAAATGCTTATCTTTTCATTACTCAGCTGTTAACCTAAATCCACTGGAGTGTGTTAAATGCACTGTGTTATCTCTGGGTATGAAAGCCAGAAGCAGTACAAGTGTAGTATTAATACAATACTTGGGGTCCTGCTATACATTAAGCAAAATGCTGCCTCTGTGTACGTGCATTACTGTGTTGCAACACACAAGGAAGCACAGAAAGGAGTTGTCATGCTCATGCAGGGAAAATATGGAATAGGTAATTTAACATTATACACTTTTTGGAGCAAGGACACATTGGGCTTTCTGTGAAAATGCATGTTACAGATAAAGGTACAAAGCTGCTTTGTATTAATGAGGTATGTCATGATACAACTTGATGATCTTAATTCATCTTAATAAGAATGCAAATTATTGCGACAGCAAAGCATTATTGAAAATCATTTGAGATCAAATAATGACACGCAATTCCCATATGTCATGGCTCTCATGCCTAATTGTGGCTTGCAGCCGCAGCATCTCATGCTTGATTTCTAGAAGATCTTGAGATAGATCCATGGAAGTACAAAGATGATGGAAACCTGGGAAAAAAGGGTTCACCAGAGTGCTAGCAAGTATGCTGAAGTGATCCCTCATGGTTGTCTGACTGATTGGATGTCTGGCTGATCTGGTCCTTAGGTGCTTCATGTTTTTTATGGTGTTCCTTCCTAACATCCTGTTTGCCTGTCTCCTGATGCAACAGAGAGCTGCTCTGCCCTTGAAGATGTATACCATGTGCTATGTAGCATAGTAGAAATGCATAGAAATCATCTAGCTAATGTCTAAGGTCTCCTGAATTGTGCCAAAATCCTTTGGTCTGCCTTCTACTGCTATCAAACTGATATTGATGGGAGTGCCTCTCCTTGCATAACTCCTAGTGACCAATGGGTATCGAACCATTTTGCAGCTGTAAACTTTTGGAGGTGGTGTTTGTAACTTACAGCTTTAATAAGTTTTTTTCTAAGAAATGGAAAATAAGTATGAAGATACTATAGTTGCCATTTCGATAACAGCAGTTTTAAATGTAAAATGTGTTGAATTGTAGATGGGTAAAAGTTCATTTTTGCATTCTTGACACTACTCATTAATATTGTTAAGCATACTTAAACTCAGTCCAATGTTTTCTACCTACTATCATGAAAGCGTATTTCTCTTATGAAAGCTAGTATTTTCAAACAAGAAATATTGGGAAATTCTCCATCATCTCCGCTTGCCAGATTTTATTTATCTAAAATCTAAGGAGCATTTTCATAAATCCTCACGTAACATTCACTGGGTGTGCAATATGTTAGCATAACGCATAACTGCGTACCAGTGAGCTTCCAGATTAAAAGCAGCTTCTACTGCCTCAAAACATGCTTTCTCATGTGTCCCATATGACTATGATTTTCTTAAAGGTCTGTTCCTGGTTGTAGTTTACCTCCCAATGCTGTTTAAAATTTTTCTTCCTCATTTTCCAGATGTGGGTATACTGCGTGTTTATGAGGCAAGTAGGGTTTGGGCTCTGGGCCTGGGCGCAGCCGAGAGCCTGCTCTGGGTCCCTTTCAGTTGTGCAAACACAGCTGGGTTAGAGATGGCAGTTAAATGCTTCCTCTCTGTGATTTGGTTTCCCAGAGAAGTCAAAAGATAATGATAGGGGAATGCTGTCCTAATTTAGGTTTTATTGGAGGAAACCTACCACTTCCTAACCACTACAGAAAGAGATGCGCACTTTTACAGGCCCAAGCAGCGTGAAATTTCCTAATTATCCCCTATCAATGGAGAACTTCCCATGGAGATCAAGTAGAACCTGAAGAACAGCAGAGAAGTACCTGTCTATTTATCCTTTTCAAAGGCCTAAATAGGAGGAAAAGGAGGAGAGAGGGAGCAAAGGCTGGAAATGAGACTTTAATCCCATCATTGTAATTATTTGAGGAATGTAATTTCTGCAAAGCTATCAGGTTTATCAACAGTTGGATCCTACCAAATGAGCTCAATCACATTTTATCAGTGATGTGCCTCCCTAACAGACCAGATGTTGGTCTGCAGGTGGGAACCTGTCCTCTTTGATTGCATCAGGCGCCAGGTACAGAGTCCCAGGTTTGAACAGAGCTAGGGTGGTTCTTGCAGGGGCATTAACCTGGGTGTTTGGCTGTCCTCGTACAAGCGGAGGGTGCTCTTTACTCAACACAAGTTGATTCTGTGTTCATCTGTCTCCAGTCATCTTCTCTCTCTCTCTATGCTGTGCTGGCTTGTAACGGTGCTCTTGCCTGCTTTGGAGATGGCCTCCCACAGCTTCTGACATTTGCCAGGGTAATGTCCATGTCTGACAGCTTGTGTGAAACTCGCCTATCCAGCACTTGGTCTGCTCTCCTGTTTGTTATCCTGTGAGGCTGAGGGTGCGTTCTCTTTTGGTGAAGTCTGTGGCACAAGGAAATAAAAGCTTCATCATCCTGCGTAGGAAGAATGTTTTGCTTTCCTTTGTTTCCCCAATCATATGCCAATGAAGTTGTTCTTGATGTGTTTTGTCCCTTTCTAGTTAGCTGTGTGTCTTGTCTTTAATGTACTTTGATTAATGTTGGTTCTTTTGTATTCCTGAGATATGTATACTTGTTTTTGACACATGATTTATGTTTCTTTCTGTTTTCAAGTGCCTTTAAATAACTTCTGGCACGGCCTCGATGGTCTTGCTATGCATTCTGTTCCTCTATATCAGGAGAAAAGCTGTTTTGCTTAAAATAATTATGTATGTGTATATACACACCCTTTTTTGATTGCTTTAATCCAAAGTGTTATTTATTGCACCCATATGTCAAATTCTCAATCTGTACTCTCCTGTTAGTCAGGACTGGAGCTGAAGTAGCTTTCCTCTAGTATTTTTTCGATGGGTTGGTTGGGTATTTTTGGGGGAAGGTTATCCAGCTGAAAGGCTATGCCATTGATTTCCAATCTGTCAATGTAGTGCTGTGCTGCTTTACCAACACGCCTAGCTGAAGTTCTATGCCTTATGCATCAGGGAACCGAGGCTTCTTTTCTGGTGTGTTTTTGATTTAGCTTTTGATCTAGCCATGATAAGACCCCTGTAATGACATCACTCTTGGGTTGGTGGTCACCCCCCCCCCATTTAACTTTTTATATATGCTCTTGAAATTTAAGGATTTAATAAATCCCTTCTTTCTTCCTACAAAATAAGTTATGCTCCGCTGTACAGAACTTGCCCAAGAATATCACTTCTAGTTGTGGTTCAAATACCAGAGCTTCTAATTCTTCCCTTTCTCTTTTCAACACTCATAGGGTTACTATATAGACATCTAAGCAAGTTTCTTAAAGCATCTTGCTGCTGCTTCTTCTGATAGGCTCTATTACGGTTTCTTATCGCTTCCCCATTCCCCAGATTTCAGCCCCCTGGGCCAGATTGAATAGCCGTGGATAACAAAATTCTCATGTTCTAAAAGCAACAATCTGGCTTAAAATCTTCCCTGCTTGATAGGCAAGCTGATACTTCCTACCCTGCTCCTCTTATCTCTGTTCAGAGACACTTCTTCGTGGGATAACATCCCCCAGTTAAAAGAAGCCAAAGATCTCTTGCTGGTGCCATCTGTACAGCTACACGCTTGTTTCCAAGAGGCATCTGTCTCTGTCGCTAGCGACCCGTGCGCTTCGCGCCTGGGCTGCGTGCCTGGCCTCCGCCCAGCCCACCACCCGTTGCAGGTGAGCGGGTGACTGGGTCCCTCCAGCTCCTCTGCTGTGAATCGGTGTGCTGGTTTGAAAGAAGGGGTGTGTGGGGCGGAGGGGAAAGCTTGCTCTAAGTATGGCTTCGGAGACTTCTGTACTTAAATTTGTGAATGGAGGCAGTTTAATACTAGCACAATGTAATTAGAAAAAGTTTATCAATCAGAAATTTAAGTTGGAAAGGGAATTGAGGTCTCTTAAGCTGCCCTAATGTGGGATGCCTGATCGCTGAAGAGGACAGTGCTTATTCTGACCTGAAACCCTCCTTACCACTGCTTTTCTTATATGGTAGGAAGAACGCTTGGAATAGGAAAGCAGACTTTTTCAATCAATTAGGCACAGTATATTTATATATATACACACATCTTTATTTTTTTTTACCCTTACATCACTGCTTATTAAACCAAATTTGGTTGTCATAATTTTTCAATGATTTGTAATTTAACCTTATGCTCTACGTAAATATTCAGTCCTCTGTATAGCAATCAGAAGGAAGCCTGGGGAAGCTATGAATAATGCAGCATTTAATGCAAAATGCTTGCAGGAGATAATTGGTGAAATGACCTTTCATTTGTGGTGGTAGGTTCATACTCCCAGTTCAGAGTTATTTTTCCCCACTTCCACCCCTTTAAGCTGGTTCTTTTGAATAATGACATCTCTTGATTGGCAGAGATCAGGTTTGAAAGATGGATAATTTTCAGGAGCTTGGGTATACCTGATAAACACACTTCTGCCTAGGGTGGAAACGTCTGAGAGAGCTTGTCAGTGAGTGAACCTGACCATTTCAGAGGTGTGACAGCAGTGTGAGTGTGCCCTAGGACACTGTTGAGCATTCTTGAACTATTAAGCATTTGTAAGGAGTATGAACCGAAGGTGCTTATGATGTTTCGAGGGTTGCTAAGTGATTCCAGACATTGAGGATTTTCAGAGCTGTCAGTGAAGTAATGGTGACAAGGGGTTAAATGCCAAGTCTGAGGACTCTTGCACGGGCACGATGTGTGGATCAGGGGACAGGAGGCAGTTGTGTGAGCTGAGCGATGTGAAGAACTTCCTGAGGTGGCTTCTAGCAACCAAAGCTTGTGGGTTTAGTCTGTCATGGGAACTCTCCTTCACAGAAGCCATCCTTTGCCAGCTGCTTAATCATGTAATTGTGCATGTGTTGGGTGAAGCAGACATTTCTGTCCTTGATGTGTCAGTGTGTGGCGGGGGGTGGGACAGCCTGTCTGGGAGTTGGTATGAGAGGTTGAGAGTTTTCTTCTGATTTCTGCAGAAGGAGGAAGGGAACCACCTCACCTACTTGGTGAGCTTGGCACTGTGGAGTCACTGTGGTGAGAAATGGCAATTCATGAGACAATTTAATGCTTAAATGCTGGATGAGAGGAGTGTGTGTCTATGGAAAGGCTGTTTGCCATGTCCTTGTTTTTCTAGCCGTGTTAAACAGGGAACTTCTGCCAGGGCTTCCCAAGAGCTGAGGTTCCTGGAGGTGGCTGTGACCATGGACAATGCTCCCTAGAGCCCAGTCTGGCTGTCTCCTGGGAACAGGCTGGCTGCCTGCGGCTGGAGGGCTTGGATGCTCTTTACAGAGGGATATTTTTGGTTAGAAGGGAACTACTATGATCATCTCCTCTAGCTGCACCACATCTTGCTGCCATGTCTCCATTTCCACAGCACTGTGTCTCATGCTGGCGGTAGTCCCTGTGCTTGGACAGATGTGATGCAGTAATGCTTCCTGGCCAGCTTTAATGAAATGTGATGAGACCTTTGTATAAAAGCAACTATATGAACATAAGCTCAGGAAATGGTGCATCTCATAGGCAATTAGTGTATTCAAATGACCTGAGACTTTGCATGCTTTCTGTATTCAAGGAGGTTCTCGGACACTGCAGCTTGGGTAGACGGAGCTTAATTGTTCATCCCTGTCTGAATATGTCAGTGAAAAGCATATTTCTGAGCTGCTTACATCTTTCTGCTGCAGGGAACTGAATTTCAAAAAAATTCTGGAAACGTATGTCTGAGTACTGAATGCTGTCAGAACCCAAAAGAAGATTACTTGTAAGACTAGAAATATGACTGAACTAATTGAAACCACCTTTTTTTTAAGGGTTTTCAAATTGGCTTGTGTGATAACATAATATTTTTTTGTTAGGATGAAAAGTGAAAGCACATGTTTGTTTTCTGTACGCTAAATTTATTGCCACCATCCCAGAGTTAGACTTTGCTATCTTTCTATTACCACATGAGTAAAAACAGCCTACGTGATAAATGGACAACTTTATATTTGTCTCGCAGTGGACAGGGGGGACCAGAAAGATTCCTTTAAATAAGTCTCCTTTTTATGTTACATCTTTGTCACTCCAGAGCACAGTGAATGACCATTCTCACATGGCAACCAGCAAGGCCTGCAAGCTTGGGTGCCAGTGAGGGTTTGATGGTGCTCCTGGAATTCATATCATCTGCCTGTCCAGTCCCAGAGGTGCATTATGCAAGCGTGGAAAGAGATCTTAGCTTGAGATATTTAAAACACTCTGGAGCTAAGAATTGTTTGTTCTTGCCTGTGAAACGTTGCTTCTTGAGGAATCCATCAATTTCTGTGCAACTGCTTGGAGGAAGGGTTTCTTCTTGATGAACCTTGATGTTTGGAAAAACAAGGTGGATGAGAGTAGAAATTTAGGATGAAGTCTCATTTCTCGGTATTTCCCCTTCTGTGAGAAGGGAAAAAAAATCTTCCTTTGTCCTTATGCCTCATGGGCAGCTAAAAAGCAAATAGAGAAACCTGAGCACACTTGTGTTACTTTTCAGCTGTTTACTAACCCATACCTCTTCGTTTGTGTCTGATCTTAGTATCCTGTGCTTACTATGGGGTTATGATAAAGAAGAACTGTACTGGACTTAAAAATCAATTAGACACAGACCTGTTTCTGGGTGACATGTTTGCTGAGCCCGAAACACTTGCAGTGAAAAGGGACGAAGGTTTATATTTTTATGGCTCTATAGAAAACTTCACAAGACATACTGTGATATTTTCTTTGGATGCTTTATGATGGCTCCTGTCTAGGAAATAGCTCTGTCAGGTCTGTCCTGCTGGCTGCCTCCCAGCTCTGCAGGAGCCCCGAGCATCCCTTGTTGCAGCAGCAGTTACTGAGTGTGCTGCAAAGACCATGTGCTCTAGAGAGAGGTTGAAGCTGTGCGTAGCCTTGGAAGAAAGCTGCCCTTCATGATATGGTTTTTAACACGTGTTGCTCTGTGTAGGTGAAATGGTATTTTCTTTCTGTTGCCGTGATATAGAAGTGGGAAAGGTCACACGGCACAACTTGAGTGATTTCTGTGTCATTGGTTTCACGTCTGCCTCGCCTGGAACCTGCTTCCCTTTACACGCTGTCCGGGGCCTTTAAAGTAGTACTCGGCATGCAGTTTCTTGTGGGAAGTTTTCTCATCAGAAGCTCTAACAGTTTTCGAAGTGGGTGGTAAACATAAAACTGGCCACATGCTCTTGGAATATGAATTTTGTGTGCCGTTTACCCCAGCCTTTCAAACAGAGGCTAGATGTATTTGGCTTTGTGTGATTAATTTTCCACTAGAGTGCTAGTAGATTATTACTATGTCTCAAAGCACACAAAGGTTCCATAATAGATATAATTCCCAGAAAAATGTACCAACCATGCGCAGATTAACAACAGGGGAGAAACAAATGTAAAAGAAAATTATTAAAAGTCTTCTGGAAATTTATATATTTTTTTTTTCAAGTTGTAGGCCAGCATTTTGAGGACACTTGTAGAGACTGTGAACTTTGAGAAGGTAGGGAAGGGTGGAGGTCCACTGCTGATAATGCTTTAGAAGGGATTTTCTTTATTTACAACAGCATTTATTTTGTGTTTTTGGAGAGTAGTCACTACTATGTATTGAACACGTGTGGGAAGGACTCTGGGCTGTTTAAAAGAAGAAAATGCAGACCTAAATGGCATAGGTGGTCAGATGTGATGCTTGCCTCATGATTGCTGGTTGTCTTGCAACCACATTTTGCAAGTTGTCTGTGACATGTTCTTCCCCCTTCGGGGAAAGTACTTGGGAAGAATGTGAAAGCTGTGACCATTTGTCTAGGATTTCTCAGTGTCTGCTGGTCAGAGTACAAATCTACACTGTGCATATGCAGGACAAATGATCACTGCAAGTGTACACATCCATTCAACTGCAAAATCGGTTTTTCAGTGGTGAACAAGATTGCTTTAAGTAGAGAATACCACATACATTGGAGCATTGCATCAGGGAATTTAGTAGCACTGCACCTTGCTGTCAGAGCAGGTAACTAGTCTGGTTAGGTGGGGGTAGAAGAAAAAATAGCTTAAAACTGCTTGCATACATAGCTGTCCTGTTGAAGTGATATGGAACCCATTATTTATGTTCCTTTTTTTTTTTTTCCAGAGTGTGATTACTAAAGGGACGAATAGTTTCCTATCATATCTGTAGTTGTTCATGGCATTTCCTAACTAGTAAGATGTGTAGCTGGAAAGTTTAAGGTTACTGCTATAAAAATGTCATCCTTTATTTAAAAAAAAAAAAATGTAGAGTGATGCATTGCTATATGATAATGAAGCACTTTTGATTAAAAGCATCCAACAGCCTATGATGTATGGGAGCTAGCTGGAAGACCATTGGAGTGTAATTAATTATTAGCTGCTCTTTATAAGGTCTAGTCCCTCTTCAGAGAATTGATTTTGAATGGTGACAAAGAAGCAGGCTCTTGTTTGCGAATGCTGCGCAATTAATATCTGGATGTTGGCAGGAGCAGGTGGTGTGTGATGGGTGACGGAGTACAGAGCCTTTCACCTGCAAGTGCTTTCTTATGCTGAAGCCAGACGAGTTGTTGAGGTGACGAAGTTGTTGCTGATGGACTGGTTGGAAGCCAACACGGCTTGTACGTGGTGGATGTGTGGCTGTATGTTAAAAAATGAGAGTGGTGGTGTGTGCTGGGAGTCTCTGCAACACGGAGTCTGCACGGGCGCTTGGCTTTACCTACTGGGCTGGACGCAGTTGTTGCTGCAACAAGAGCAAGGTGTGTTTGCAGAGGGTTGTGTACTGGTTACTGTGCCCGTTTCCTCTGCTCTGTGGTTAAAGAGAGGAGCTGGGTTACTATAGTTTATGAGAACTATACAGGTTTTCAGAAGGTAGTGGTGCTTATTTACCTGAAGTCTTGTTAGAAGATGGCAGTCTAAGAAGTTGCTAGATACTGCAAAGGACTCCCCAAATCCTCCATTCAATCATTCAATTTAATGAAACTGAAGTGAAGCAGTAAGAGATGCCTTTTTTTTTCATGCCTCCTCCCCTCTACAACTTAAATCTGTCTCCAGTGAACGCTGCTCCCTGCAAACAGGAGAACCCTGCACACTAATGGTAAATCTGGAAGCGTCACACAAGAAATTTAATTGAAATTTTTGTGCAGGTGAAAGACCTCACAGGGAGTTAAGTGTAAAGTAAGGTGTGTTGTGGATGGGGTCTTGCTATCCTTGTCTTACTGTGGCTGTTTGGGTAATTTGGCTACCTGAGCTGTCAGCTGATGGGAGTGAGCTGGTTAAGAAGCTGTGTCCTACTCCCCTCCTCTTCCAAATGCTTCACTCCTGGCTCTACCTGTAGTGCACCTGGAGATAGTAGATGCTCATTCTATACAACCACGTGTGAGGGGAGAAAAAGTCATTTTCGAGCGTTTTTCTGTCATATGTACCAATCCTTTAAAAGAGCATCTTTGTAGAGGGAAAAGCCTGATCTGAAACAAGAGAAAAGGGGTCAGAAAGTCTTGGAGAAAATGGACAGAGATACTGTAGGATCTCACTTCAAATGCAGGTGGAAAGCTTAATTTATAACTTATTTTCATTATTTCAATCAAAATGAATTTAAAGTTGTCAAAAGATCTTCAGATGTAATTTTTCTGAATGAAACTTGGAGACAAATCTGATACCATAAGTACAGATACCCTGCTGCTGAAAAGTAAATATCAAAAAGCCCCGAAACAATGACAAAACACAACCTCAGCCTTAAAGCTTCAGTGATCGTTTGGGAAGCAAGCTGAAAGCTTTTGTGAATTGTGTCAGATCCTGGGAAACAGGTGACAGGTACATGAGAAGTATGTGGGTATCTCATGAAGGAAGAGGCTAAGTCTTTGAAGTGTTGAAAATCTCTGCATGTCCCAGCACTTGCTATGATTAGCCTGGTACTAAAAAACTACCCTTGTTATGCGCTGGCCTATAGCAAAATAAAAGAATGGTGCAATCAGACTTAAACGTTGTGCTGTTACTTTTGGGTGAGAAACTTTGTTTTAGAACAGTTTTCTTGAAAAATAACATTAACTGGACTGACTGAGACAACTGCAGGCATTACTTACTCAAATGGTCTGTTGTGCAATGAATGATAACCACTGAGGCAGCAGTGGCTGGCCATCAGGATTGGGACTTTCTACCTTTTTCTTGACACTTATGTTTGGGGCAAGTGTAAGGAAAAGGGTCTGGGGGAAGGAGCAAAGCAAATGTGTCCAGGCATAGCTTTTATTAAATATGTGAAAGAATGAAAATCTGAGCACTGGCTGCTTGAGAGGCTCTGCTCTGCACTGATGATGTGAGCTTGGGGGTAAGTTGGTTTTTTTTTTTCAAGACTTATTTAGCAGCCCAGGAGCGTGCAGCTACACGTGTGGCTTTACTGGATGTGATAGGGGGTTTTCTAGTCCATCATCCACAGCCTGGAAGCTTTTGGGCTGCAGAACCCCCACCATAACCCAGCGGTTCCCAAAGGTCTGGCCTTGGGGAGAGATGATGTTGGGAGGTGAGGATTTCTTTCCCTTCCTCTGGACAGGAAAGGGGATCTGTGCTTGGAGGGGGGTCGCTTCCTTGCTATTCAGTTGGGAGATAAACCGAATCCAGCTATGGTAATACACAATGTCTTTTCTTCCTCAAACGCAGCTTTCTTTTTCAGTCAGTGCGGTCCCACTGCCACTTACTACGTAGCTTATTTCATACATGGAAATAATAGTTTGTAAATGACATTTGTGGTTAACTTTTGCTTATATGTCATAAAGAGAAATATCCTATAATTATTATGGTCCCCTAGTAAATTCACTATTATTACCTAGTTATTTTAGCCATATGGATTACACCATATTTAAGGTCCCTGTTCAATAAAAGTACATCTGGTTCCTGTGCTGCAAAAACCTATTAAAGATAGAGGAAACCATGCAAATAGATTTATATGGTCTTTTGTTGGATTTTACAGTGTTTAATTGGCCTTTCTATTGAGGGTAACCATGACAAACTCCAAATTCTGGGAGTAGCTACTATAAGTGATTGCCCTTAGTTACTACAGAGTTAACGTCTGCCATTCTTCTGCTAGTACACATTTTAAGGGTCTCATGTGTCAGAGTCTCCTCCACTTCCTTTGGGGAGAATATTCTACAACATCATAGATCTCAATGTCAGGAAGTCTTTGACCACAATTTATGTAGCTGCATATGTTTCATATGGATTCCTCCTTGGCCCATGCAAAATATGCCATAGGCTTCAGCAGGGATTTAAAAAAAAAAAACCAAACCCCAAGACTAACATGAGTGACTTAAAAAAAACTTTCTATACAGCCTGTAAGGCTGGTTCATTAAACAAAATTGAAAATGGGTCAAAGCGTATGTTTTTGGAGGGGGGCATTCTGCAGCTGGAATGAGCATCAGACCACTTAAAGTTCTGCTTGGGCAGAAAAATTGAGCAGAAACAATGTACTAGGCAAAGTATTTTTGCTTCCTCTCCCCTGACAGTCTCTTGGCCAAGCAGACTCTGTACTGCTACTGCACTCTTCAGATGTTCTTGCACCTCAACCAACCACCACTTGCGAAGCAGATTTCCCACCCCAATTTTATTTTAATTTACAGATTCCCTCATCTTCAGAGCTTTTAAAGAAGCACTTAGCACATCTAAATTTCTTCTGCATATTTACAGCAAATTTAAGGCTTGCTCCTGGTTTAGGTCAAGGTATTGAGTTCTTGCCCCCTACCAGAGAGGTGTGGGCTCATGTGAGCTCCTTCCAGTGCCTGTGAAATTGTGTGTGGTCTTTGCTGTCAGATGCAAAATCTGTGCTAGAGCCCTGAACTAGCACTTCTGTGTTATAAATGGGAGAAGACTGATGTTTCTTAGGCTCTAATATGCTGCCTGGAAGTTTCTTTGAAAAATCACTGCAACGGTTTGCCCGAGTCCTTCTCTTCCCTTCTTTCCTCCCAAGTGAATCTTTAATGAGGATCTGACTAATTCAGTATCTCTGTTTCTAAAGTGAGAGAGGAAAAGTTTTACTTATTAAGATATTTGTCTAAGATGGTTCTGGATCATTTTCTTGTCTGTATGATGATGACTTTTTTAGCTTTAGGCTCACTCAGCTGTTATTAAAGTGTGAAATGATAAACTCCCTTTATCTGAAAAGATGTTTGAGACTTAATCACACAAACTCCTGAGATAACATTAATTTCAGCTAACCAGTTTTAATGAGTGAGTTGAAACTTTTTATAGCATTCTTTGCCTTTCTGCAGGGGGGAAAAATAAAAGAGAAAACTTTGGAGGAAACTTGACCTGGTAACACATGCAGAAAGTAAAATTCTAATGCCTGAATGATACCTTGCACAACATGGCTGAGTTTCTATGCAGTCAGCTTACTGTAAATGGAGGAAAATTAGGAGTAGAGCCCATAAAACTCATTGCCCCTTTCGTTGGGGCCATCACTTTCCTTGAGGCTGTCTTCTCGGGAATGGACTGTGCTATACACTCAGGAATATTAAAAATAAAAAAAAACCCCCTCACCCCAACAAGCAAACAGTTCTTCTGAAAAGTCTTTGGACAATATTCCTCTGATTGCACCAGTGCCGCAGGCACAGTTCCCATGTACAGAGGGTGTGACACATTTTCTGCTGTGTAGCCTAAAAACAGTTACCTGAACTGTTTTTTTTTGTTTTTGTTTTTTTTGAGGGAGGGCAGGGTGAGAGTGCCTGTGAATACAGACTGGTTTTGCTGTGTGAAGGCATGTTTTGCTTGCAGATACTGCTGGCAGAGTGCGGTGAGTGGGAAGGGGGGAAAAAAGAAAGATGAGAGAAGCTGCAGTCAGAGTCTTAAAGCTTGGAGGGGGATGAAGTTTTGTGGGAAATCCAACTTCCTAGGAAGATAGATGAGCAGGCTCCAGCAGCAGGTTGCCCAGGAGCCAGGCTGGGTGCATGGCTGTGAGGGAGGGATGTCAATGGAGGAGGCAGAGGAAGAAGCTCCTGCCTGGGAATCGTGCCACCGAGAGCAGCTGCTCGCCTCGCTCACGCTCCAGCTCCAGTTCTGCAGCTTTTGCGAGGGAGGATGCCTGCCAGGGGAGGGAAAGGGGTAGCGCTCAACATATGCCACGCTCCTGGTTTCGGTGCTTCCCACGAGTCGCATTTCATGGGAACATACAAATGCTCGCCTCCCCTCTGTGCAGTGTAGTGGCAGGGACGGTAGGAAATGACAGTACTAAGCAGAACTGACCCGACTGAAAAAACCCTATCCAAACATGTTATTTTGCTGAAATGTAAATGTCTTGCAAAAACAGTGACCTATTTCCTGCCCTCCAACTCCCCAAATATGTCTGGAATGAAACGCTTCCTTTCTTTTTTTTTGGGGACAGGAGTTCGAGGCTTTTTGGAAGCCAAAGCCCTCATTTGGGTGAAAGAGGAGGGTAATACAAGTAAGCAGAATAAAACTTTCCATTAAAATGAGCATGTAAAATTTATCTTTGTGGTAGTGTTGTTACTCTCTTTACACTCAAATTGAAAACTTCAAAGCATCTGACTTCAGCTGAAGCCTATTGAGTCCTTTACAGCCACCTTCTCCTCCGTGCACAAAAGTAAAAAGTACTACCATGTTCCTTTGTTTGCCTTTCTTTTTTTAAAAAATTTTTCCTTTTCCCCCCCGTCTTTGTGTAAAAGGCACAGGTATGTTTGACAGCATAAACAAAAAAATGATCTTTAGTAAGGCAGTACATTTGGGGTCAGAACATCTGTCTTCAATGTAAATTGGACTGTCTTCAGGCATTTTCTCATGTGCTGCGTTTGCACGTTTTTGTTTATTATTGTCAGATGAGCTGCCTTTATAGAAGGGACATGATCTATTAACTATTTACATACACACATCTGTCTTGTATTGAAATCTTACTGGCACAGGAAAACGTGTCGTAGCTTATAAGTATGCAGGTTCAACAGACGGCTGCTCTTGTGAACTGCGAATGGCTCCCTTACTAACCAGCTCCTTAGCAGCTCTCACAAGTGGGGTTTGCACAGCTTTATAGCTGTCTTATGTGAGGCTGTATCTGTCTGTGATCTGCTGGGCTGCAGTCATGGTTTTCACCCTTTCTAGGGGAATGATTACATTGGGATGCTCCAAAAAATGAAGCAAATTTTAAAAATTAAATAAATCCTGACTAGATGTGGCTGTGTAGAAGTGTGTTAGCCTAGTTCACCAGATCCAAGCTTGGAGTCCAGGAACCTACAAGAGACTCTTACCTTTCTGTTTTTCCTTTGAGTAGGTTTCTAGCCCTGTTCCAGATCGTAGGTTCCAGGATTTTCATTGTAATAACTAAAAGAAATTAAAAAAGAAAAAAAATAATCGTGTGGTCAGTTGAGCCCAGGATTTTGGGAAGGTCTACCTGATGCTTCATTAACATTTGGGTTTGACAGCAGTAGGGAAACTGAAGTGTAGACCTGAAAATCGATGTTAGATGGCTTCTTAAGGTAATATGCTTGTTGCTGCATACAAGACATCATTTCATGCACAGATACATACGTCACTGGGCAAGAAACCCTCTGTGTATTGGAGACTAACAATGAGGAGAGCTCCCTGGAAGCAAAAGCTGTTGCTGGCTTTCAGAGCAGAAGTAGAAACGCTGACAGCACATCCGCTGCTGAGCGGTGTACAAATGTGTTGAGGCACCAAGGCCTTCTCCCTCAGTGCTGTGAGTGCAGAGCTGCCCCCAGAGCCTGAGGGTGGTGGGCAGGGCCAGAGACATAGCCTTCCTTGCAACTTACTGCATATTCCAAAACTATGGATGGCTGTTTGTAGCTCTTTTGCCTTGTCACCTTTCACTGCTCTCTCCAGAAATGGATGTAGCTGTTAATTCTTGTCAAAATCACTGATATAAAACTGGCCCAAATTTTTTTTCTTAGGAAAGTTCATTTTATCTTCATGCCTCCCATTTCTTGAGATTGTGTTCTAGCAAACTGCTTGGATTCTCTTCATTTCTTTGTGACAGAAGGCTTTAATACAATTTTACTTAAGAGAACTTTAAGAGACAAAGCAAGGTTCCAACTGGGCAGTTGTGTGTGTGTTGTCTTTTGTAGGTTACAGGGCAAGTTCATCTCAAATTGATACCACTTCCTTTTACTCTGTGGGGTGGCTCTGTATTTGATATAGTTATGCCAATAGCAGTACTCTTGACCTGTCTTAAAATGCATCACGATGAAAAATTCAAGTTTAGGTGTGGGTTTGCACCTTCAGGGCTTCTGGGCAAGGGCGCCTCGCTTCTGTATTTGGACAGACTTCCTTCTGGGCTTTCCTTATAGCAGCACCGGTAGTTGCACTCTTAGTTTTTCTTGTACATTAACAATAAAAGGTACAGAGGGCTGATAAAATGTGACTTAAACACCGGACTTCTTGCTGAGAGAAGAGAATGCAGCCTGGCTTTCAAATTCACAGCTCCCGTGTGAGTCTCACAGGGAGAAAACTGTAGTCCAGCATTTTAGATGTCAGATCTTTAACCTCTTCTGTGGTGTCTGATTATGGGACAGCATTAAATTTTTGTGTGAATGTGTGGTGCTAGGTTTTTGTCTGGGTGGGTGAGGGTGACTCTTTTGTTTGTTTTAAGTTCAAGTTTAGATTTGTCATAGCTGTGTGGGTAGATTTTTTTCTTTTCTTTTCCTTCCATTGTTCCTCCCTGATTTATGAGATGGTCTCTGAGCTTTAGAAATTGAAATTTGATAGAGATCAAATTTTAAATTTGTGGTTGTAAAATATGCTCAGGTTTTTAAGCAACTCTTCTATTACAGTATAGTCTATGTACCTCACAGTGCATGATGTGTCTAGATAAAAGGTGAGGGGAAAGGATTTTTAGGTGAATGGGGTTTTTAGAAGGTGTTTAGTTACATTTTCATTCCGGATGGTTGCTTTTTACTTTTCACCTGCTACTGTCTGATATGGAGTGAGAGATTGTATTGGTGAAGATATGCTAGTTGTGCAGGTAAGGATCATTGCTTTTTGCAATGATGTCATAAAGGTTTATGGGATGGGACAGGAATTTCTAGGATTAATTGATGTAGGGTGAGTCACGGTGCATCATATTTATGACTACACACACGCCTTAGCTAATGAGTTAGGCTGCTATGACTAATGCATGTATCAGTAAGTCAGGCGCTGTATGGGATAATGATATTTGTAGCATACTGGTGCAACACACTTTTTCTTGTTTGAATTGAGAAATCCTAGAACTGTACGAACACACACACACACACACGTATATATATTATACTGGGGGAAAAATAGCATAAGTGAGATGTCTATATTGACCCTTTCACACTGTTTCTGGAAAATGTCCATTTACAGAATTTTACAAGCAGGAAAGCTTGAATCTTTCCTGCCAAAAAATCCTAGACCTTGCTGCAACCTCTTCTGAGCTGTGTTGTGTTTTGAGAGCGATCTCATTTGAGGCGGTGGGGATTATTTGCAGAATTAGAGCTACATCCAAGGATGAGAACTGAATAGGTTAATTCAGACCCTATATTCCACATGAAGCGTCATAGGCTTTGTGAGTGTGCCCAAGACCCATGTGCCTCCTGATAAATCCGAGTTATCTCTGGTGGTTATAGGCAAGCCTGTCGTCCTGTGAACATAGTGGCTTTCTGGGTGGAGGCAGCTTGTGTCCTTCCAGCTTCCTGTGGTGGAAGCAGAATGTATCCCTAGGCTCGGACCAGCCAGTACTAGACCTTCCTGCAGCTGTTTCTAAAATTGTTGGTCCTGGTTTCTTGTCCTTGCTGCTTCTAGTAACTAAAATGCTGCCAACAGGAATTTCTACCTTCTTAGTCTCTGATCTTGTTTGGTGGCAGCTTGAAAGCAAAATTCAGCTAATGATGTATTTATTTCTGTATCGGGCTATCACGTTGCGTGTACTGTATTCCCTATTAAAAACCCAAATGTGCGATATCTAATCATCCAATATGTTTTGGAAAGAAGATTAAAAATATTTGAAAAATCAATTGAATTTAGGTCTGTATATTTTTTAAATGTGGATTGAATGCAGCTGGCTCTGACTGTGCTTTTTTGGCTTGCTTTCAGCCTTTAGAATACCACTGTTTTAAAGCTGAAAAAATATCTAACAACCAAGAGATAATAAAAACATTATTTAATATTGTGTTCCCAGTGGCTTAGGAAAGGTTACAAACTCAGATATCTGCTTAGTGGCCCCAATGGTTTTCTAGTGAGTTATTTAACTATCCATTTATTCATTTAATTTATAGCAGCTAATGAGAGCTAAAATGCAGCCACAGGATTCAGGTTCCCAGAAAAACAGACATAAATTATGACCAGGTTGAAAGAACATGACTTATCAAGCGATCATCCTGGTAACCACCAGGAGTTTGGTATCTGTACCATGGGTATTTAGGATTATTCTTCTCTGCTTTCCAGGATAGGGCTTTCACAGAATCACAGAATCGTAGGGGTTGGAAGGGACCTCGAGAGATCATCGGGTCCAACCCCCCTGCCAGAGCAGGTTCCCTAGGGCAGGTCACCCCTGGGCAGCCTGTCCTAGTGCTCTGTTACCCTCACTGTGAAAAAGTTCTTCCGCATATTGGTGCAGAACTTTCTTTTAGTCTTCATTGCTACTCTGTTCATGGTTGTCTTCAAGACAGGGAGAGATTTCAAATCGGGCATCACAAGGCATATGTGAATTGCAATTAAATAAAATGGATATTTGCAAATGCATAGAATAATTCTGTATGTCATACTTACTGATATGGGTTACAGAGCTGCAGGCATCTCTGTGTGGCTTTTGAAAAACAAAGAAGTATCCTTGTTATATTCTATTAGACTAGAACAAAATTAGTTCATGAATAAATGTTTTGTACTAGGGAACATTTTTTCTGAATCATAATATAATTCTGTCCACTATTTGCCAGGTTTTAAGGTCCAGATGGTTCAGTCTTGTATTTATGCTGGAGGAAAGGACAGTCATTTATCATAATATTCTTGTAGTAAGCATCAAAAACATTATATGGTCTTGGGGCTGGCTCCTCTGAAAACTCTTAGATGTGCTAATAAGTGTTTGTGAAACTGAGGTCCTAGTGGAGTCGGATCCTCAAAAAGGTGGTTGATTCAATGTTTATTTTTCGAGGCATATAGGGATGCAAAGGTTTATGTAAGATTATGTGTAATGAAGTTAATGGCCTAGAATTATGAGATATTTGATTAAATGAATGCTCAAATGTTCAACTCCTTAAAGACTAGCTTAGTCTGGATATATGAAAATAAGCATTCTTCATATAAATTGTTATAGTTTTGGTATTGTAACCAAATATATCCATGTTCATAGCAGTTGTAGAATAAAGTGGAAAGTGAAAATTAAACAGGAAAAAATTTACTGCTGTCTTGATCATGCTGAGTTATCGTAGTCATGTTAGAACACTTATAAAAGCATGGAGTAATATTGTAGAAACTTGGCATACTATCTGGCAAGCAAAACACCGCAGTATTATATAAATTAATATTTCTTGACACGCGCTGACACTTTAGTTAAAGCTTTTAAATTATTTTAGACTTTAATGGAGAATGCACATACCTTTTTCTGCATTCCTGGCAACCTTTTCAAGTAATTCATTGTGGAGCTAACTTGCTTGTGATCTGTCTTATATATTTAGGCAGTTGTTGATTCTGCATAGAGGTTGAGTGGGAACTTCTGACTTTGTATCGCTCCTTGGCCTGTTTCCTTGTCCCCTATTCCTGCTCAGCATGTGATGGGCTCCATTTTATGCATTGTGACACCATGTGTGTAGCTGTGTAGGCAGCTTCTCTTGGATGATGCCAAAGGATGCAAGCCAAGGTAAGTGGTCCTTGCAACTTGCCTGCTTGCTTCTGCTCGATCATGCAGTCAGACCTGTGTTGCTTTTCAGAGCTTGATAAGAGCTAAGGTCCTTTACCCAAAGGCTTCCAAAACAAGATGTGTAACAGCACCCAGAGGCAGACCTGGGGGCAGTGCGTTGATGCTGGGCAGCATTTCTTTGGTGGAGAGGTGCCATGGGGGTTTTAAGTGTGGCTTACTCTGAGCTTGACAGAAAAGGATTTTGAAGTAGTGAACACCAAGGGTTGCTCTGCTCTGCTCTGCCTGGGAACTGACCCAGCATGTAATGAAGCTGCTCTGACTGCTAGCAGTAGTCCCTGCTCTAGAGCACATACCCTAGATTCAATATTTCCTTGTCTAGGGAGAACACTTTCAGCTTGTAACATGACTGCAGTCCCTTCAAGTTGCTGGAATAGCATTGTGGAAAATGGCCACACCAAACTCTGAGAGAGAATAGAGCTCTGGAGCTGGTTTAGGAAGTAAAAATAGATCTTCTTGCTTTGTTGCTTCCAAGTCAGATTTCAAGACATGAATTGTGTGCTTAGAGTTGGTTATCTTGCTACTGCCTTGTTTAAGCCTGATTTTTAGGAGGATGTTACGAAGGTACTTTGAGTATCATAATGGCGTACAAATAGCTTGAGAGCTAAAATAAAGGCATATACAACAGAAACAGCATTGTCTAATATATCGTACAGAGAAAGAGGTGGATAAAGTCAGTGTGTCTATGGCCAGAGTAATTCCTCCTCATCTCAATACACCTCACATCGCCTTGCATACATTCCTGGTAGTCTGGGCAAGGAGACAGCCTGATTGCAGCCCTCCTGGGCTTTATGATGCAAGTAATTAAAGATGTTTACTATCTAGCTCTGGATGGCCATTTCATATGAAGGAATCAGATTACTAGTTCCTATTTCCCTTGCACTAAATGTCTGTGTATTAATACACAGATAAATACAGACACAGAGCAGAGAAGACAAATGCCCAGAGAGCGTCCAGATGGATCTTTATCCCTCTTGGAAAACTAAGGTGTTTTTACCCTGAAACAGAGAGGGTGAGAAATAACCCTGACCTCAGGAAGAGTGAGGTGTTTCTGTGTTGTATGATGAAGGGCATGTTAGGTGAGGTGTAGGGTATATTTGCAGTGATAAGTGGAGAATGCAATTTTAGTAGCTGTTTGTGAGGGCCAGTGTGCCTGTATCAGGGTTCTGGAGCTTGAATCCTGCTGGCCAAAAAGATAATCCAGGGAGATTAATTTTAGAGTATACTCTATGCTGCTTACTAGGATTTGAAGAGGGAACTGAGGGTTGAATTAAGTGTAAAGCAAATAGAATGAGTTGAGTCCCATGATTGTTTCATTATGGCCACCACTCGCTGTCTGGTGGATAAAGTGACTCACCCAATTTATCAGGTTTTGGGGATGTACCATGCTGAACTTGCTGTGGGAACTGCCCTGTGAAAAACTGGGAAGATAGTAGCTACATATCACAAAACCATTCAAATAATGTAATCTAGCCTGTATGTTACACTTAGATTTAAAATCATGGTAGATTTACTGTGCTTGTTCTGAATTCTAAATGTTATCTTGTTACCTCTTGGGTGGAGTTGGCTTTGATGCTTGATGCTTTATGGTCACCTAGTAAAAAGATCTTCTAAACCAGTTTAATACCTATGGCAGATTTAGGGTAGATCTTGGAAGCTACTAATAAAAGTTTAAATCTTTTCCATAGTATGTACATACTCTAGCTACCTTGGCTGTATGAGATAGTAAGTATTTAAAATATTTACATCCATAAGAGCCCCCCAGGCAATTCCCTCCTCCGGTAACAGTGCAGGAAGAGAGCAGAGACAAAATTTTTGTGGGTTTGATGTTGTGTGGTTTGGTTTTTTTTTTGGGGGGGGGTGGGGCACAGCACACATGACCCGTTTCCATATCAGTCTGCATTAAGTTGTAAAATGAGCTGAGCCACATACAGCTGCTGAACACCACATCTAACCACCTGTTAACAAACAAACAAACAAAAAAACCCAAAAGAACTTCAGAACTCAAAAGTGCCTTAAAGACAACTGCCATGCCCCATCCTGTCACGTGGTTATCCTAAAGTTGCTCCCTGAAATATGCCTTACTGGGAATAAAGTGACATGGTGGGTGGGAGACCAAACACTTGAGGGATGTTACATATCATAAATCATCACTGGAAAGACTATGCTGCATATCTTTAACCTAGAGTGGGGATTCAAAAGGTGGTCTGCCATCTTACCTACTTATGCTGCAGATGTTTTCTGCTAGAAATCGTTGTCACTTCAGATATGATTGCATCTCTAGTTATCCTCCAGTTATTTGACCTTCACCAGAGAAAAAAAGTCTTCTCTAGTCTCTTTTTAGAAGACTTGACTCCAATACTGTGAAGCTTTGCTTATTTTGTGCTTACTTTTTTGGTAAAGTTAATTAACTATTTTCTGCAACGTATGTAAGATACAATTAGTAATATATTTTGCTGTTTTGTTGTTGACAACAGGCAGATGATTACCTTCAAAAATAATAACAGATTTTAATCTAAATAAGTATCTAAATTATAGTTGTTGAGTTGTAAAGAAAAGCAAATTCAGCTAATCCCTATTTGCATGTGCCAATTAGCTAAGTGTTAATCAATCTCCTATATAAATGAAAATGAGAAGACTCGGCTCTCTGCTAAGATAATGTTTCTCATAATATCATAGGATAAAAAACTTCTGCTTCTCTTTGTCTTTATAAACCCAATAAAACACAGCTATGAAATAATTTATGAAAACTGGCTCCTCCATCAGAAGTTTTCTTTAAAATCCTCACTTGGTCTCTAGCAAGATGTTGTTAGAGCAAGGTATACAATGTATTACTTAAAAGCATGCTTGAGTAGCATACTGGATCTCAAAGAACCAAACTAACCAGCGGACTATCATAAATTACATGGACATACAAAGCAGAATAGTTGAATAAATCCAAAGTGCTTTTTTTTGTTACAAACAGTAACCTGTAACTCAATTATGATTTTTTTTTTTTTAAAATCAAAGTTTGTATACCTGGATGTTGAGATACTTTGGGTCAAAATGCTATGACAGCTTGTGGAAACAAACAAACAAAAAAAGCAGCATTATTTCAGTAGATACATTCTATAGCTCTTCACCTGCTTTCCCTGGTGGTGTCTTATGGTTTTGAACTGACATCATTGTCTGGGAAGCATGAACCTAGTAAACACAAATCCCATATGGGAGACTATGGTGTTGAGAATATAGTGTTCTTCTCTGGAGAAGCCAGGAACAAATATTTTAATGGCATTTTAGACATTCTATATATGAATAGGAAAAATATCTATTCTTCCTCATCTTTTGAGAGAGTTCCTAGATACCTATATTTCAGGCTGCGACCCAGTTGTTTTTATTAGTGAGGAAAGTGATAGGAAGGTGAGAGAACCTGTTGGAGGTTGACAGGCAAATCTGTCTCCACCTCAGCATCACAACTCACTGGTTTCAGGTCACCAGCTCTGTTGTTTGGCTCAGTGAGTTACCTTCCCACCCCACTTGACTCTTGCATCCTTTAAAGACACACCCAGCCAAGGAGCAAGTAATTCCCAAGGGCTGGTGGCAGTCACCGGGCATTTAGATTTCACTGAGCACCTGCTGTTTCTACATCAGAAACTTTGGGCAGAAAGTGAGAATTTAATGCCTTTTAAAATTATTATTATTTTAAATGGTGGACAGGCTGGAGTGAGATGTTGGTGCTAGATAGCTGATGTCTCTCAGTCTGTGCACCAGCCATGTGAGGGACAGTGCTGCTGTGTGGATCTCCATGTCTAGAGCTTTGAGAAGAGTCTTTGGCTGATACTGTTGTGCTGCCCTGGTGTGCACACAGCCTGGGTGTGTCTATGACATGCTAATGGAGCCAGTGCTCCCTGGTGACATCAGATCCTATATACGGGCACCACAAAGAACTTATATTAAGATTCAGAGATTATGGGTTTGTGGTCCTCTTTCTGAAAGTCTTTGTTTGTTTGTTTGTTTGTTTGTTTTGTTTGAAAGTAGAAAATGTCCAACCCACTCTTTGCAAGGGGAAGATATGCAAACCAGGATTTAGTAAAAACTCCATGAGGACAAATGCTAGTAGTCTGTGGATATTCTAGAGGCCCTGCTGCAAGCAAATCATGACTGTGTTTAGCAAAGATTAGGAATTCCTGAACATTCCAGCAATTATGTATATAAGCAGGATCATATCAGACTTCACATGCTGAAAGCACTGCCTGCCATATCAAGCCACTTCAATCACTGTATGATTATAAGCTTATGAACATCCCCAGAACTACTTGTACAAATAAGTAAGGAAGTATTTTTTGCCTATCTCTAGCCATCTTCCCTACATCCAGTTTAATACTAGTATTTTGGGGGGAGATTTTTTTTGTTTGGGGTTTTTTGGGTTATGTTTTTTTGTTTGTTTCTAAGAGCAAATTCAAGTTTTATGTGTGTGTCCTTTCAAAACTGAAACAACAGAAGTATGATGTGGAAAAAGCAGTGAGCTTTTTCTCAAAGGTGTCTAGTGATCACAAAGTGATGTGCTGCAACTGGATGGACATGCTGGCAGATGTTAACGTGCTGGTAAATGTGGAATGGCCCCTAGACAGGTGGGTGGCTAGATATTTTTTTTTTTCCCCACTGAGTTGTTTCAACTCCTATAATTGTATTGTCTGGTAACATCTTCGGAGACCGATGGTGAGTTGCTTGTGACTGCTTCAGGCTCTTTCTTCTGTGGCTGCTCTCAGCCAGGTGTCAGCTTTTGCCAGGTGAGCAGGGCTGACCGGGGAGCCCTGTGAGTCCGGACAAGCAGGTGTGCTCTCCTGGAGGTTGTAATTCTCTGAGCACCAGGCTGAAGAGAAAGGGGGTAAAGGTGCAAGTTCCAGAGTGAGAACTTAATTTTGTTTTCTTTTGTTTTGCTGTGCTTGACTATGGTAAATGAGTGCTTGATTGCATGGTATGAGGTAACGTTAAGTATGTAATACCAGTAGTAAGCTGCATAGGTCACCCTTGGAAGGGTTTATTTTCTGTAGTTACATGATGGTTTCAAGCAGTGTATGAATTCATCTATATCTTCAAGTGTGTTTTAAAAGACAAAACTAAAAACCTCTAATTTGCTTTTTATTATCTATACCAGTATATAATTATGCAAAGGTACTGATTATGCATACACTTAGCATAAATGTTAGCATTTTAAATATCATCCCTGTCAATAGTTGTTCTCTGAGGTTGAGTACATCCCTTTCCCTGGGAGCGCAGGGAAGCCTTGTATCAGTGGTCCCTAGCACGTTTTCATCTGTAACTAGCAAACCTTTTAGTTAAAGGCTGTTCCAGTAGTGCAGATACTGTGAAAATTACTCAGAGCTGCATCCAGCAGGAGAAATAACCGGTAGCTGCCTTTGGCAGTGGAAGCCTGTGAGGAGGTACTTGGGGCAGGGCAGAAAAAAAGCTATGGCTGCTATTTTGCTGGTGGTGATGGAGGGGCTAGTTTTGGCCCTCCAGATATATTGAGGGTGATGGCTCCTTTGTGGCCTTTCTCACCACTTTTTTCAAGCTCTGACCTTTCATTATCCTGTCCTTTTGTCTTCCTTGGCAGCTGTGTCTCACCTGGGGGAAAAAAAAAATCAGTTTGGCTTATGCTGAGGTTTCTGGAACTGATTGGGGTGCAAACCCCTTTTCCGAGTGTATCCTGAAAGCCCTGTGTGCTGGGGCAGAGGAATGAGGGAGAGACAACCAGGGTATCTGCAGGCTAAGGTTGTAGAGTCAGCTAGTAATTTTTTTTTATCAGCCTGACAAATAACATATGTGCAAAATTTGTACATTAAACTACATTTACAAATAGACGAGGTAGAGAGCGGAGTCTATAATGCTTGTAGGCAAAGGGCAAAACTCGTATGTTATCTCCATGATGAGTATGAATATATCTTACCAACTTGAATTTCAGTTTAAAACCAACCAAAACTGTAGTAACATATATAAAATTTCATGTTCTTCTGAAGGCCAGCTTTAACACACCTAAACATTACCTCTGGAAATGTCATCCCAAAAATTTGTTAGTAGGTGTTGCGATTTTGTGGATTAAATGTATGCTGCTGTGTTGTTTAAAAATTCGGGTATCTCTTGTGGCAAACTAATGACGTTAAAGAAAAAAGGGGGTGGTTAATGAACAAAAACAACAAAACAAAAAAAATCACCACAAAACCCCAGACCTCAATTAAACAAAACAACAATAACAACAATTAGATCCTGTGCTCTCAGTTGTGTCAATGTAGGCATTGAAGCACAAGCATACAACTGGTGAAAAAAGGAATAATCATTTTCTGTGTCATTTTCAGCATTTTGGGAAAATTGCAGGATATGAGACCAATTTTGGGTTTTTAGCTGCACTTTGGATGATGGATATGCTAACTGACTTCCCACCAAAGCTTTCTAAGCCTGGTTCTTAAGTCATCTCTGAATGTGTGCAACTGTAAGCTATTGAGTAGGCCTAAAAGGCCAGTGGGTGTACAGCTATACATGTATGTGCTGAACCATGTTGGTAAGTGCCTGTTCCTAGAAAGCCTGATATTAAAAGGGACAGTTAGGGAAGCTGTAAGGTAGGAATGCTTCTTTCATATTCAAATGTCAGGTGAAAACCGACCTTTTCTGGGCAAACAGCTCTTGTTGCAGGGTTGGCACATGGGCCTGGCCCATGCTGAGTTGCCCTTGGCAAGGGTGAGATTCTGGTTGGTTGTAGGTGTGCTGAAATGTCTGTGAAACAATGCTGGTGGTTGGGCAGGTGGATCTCTCCAGCCGAGGGGCTTTGGGCGCAGTATAGAGGTGCATGGGCAGGAGCAGTAGAGCAGCATGGCATGGGGAAGGCACTAAACTGCTTATGTGACCCCATTTGCTGTTTCCAGCCACAGAAATGCATTAAACTGTTCCAATAAATACATAAAATTACAAGGACTAGATAACATGCCTAGAGTGTAACATATGTTATTTTTCCAGTGCTAAGTCATAAAAGCATTTTCAATAAATGTGTTTAAATCCTCAGACTAGACTACATTTTCCTTAAATGCTTTTTCCATTTAAAAATGACATGAAATGATGGAGTTTCTATTAAAAATAACAGCACAACCATTTCTTCCCCCACCATTCCCCCAACCCCAGCAATAACAACTTTTGAGCAAGAACCCTGAAAACAATATGGGAAAACTAGGACCTCTTTGAGACATCAGTTTTTCTATTGGTTTTTTATGGGGAAAGGAGGATTAAATTTGAGACAAGTTTTAAATGTCTACAATAAGCTTCTACCTTCCCCTCACTGACCTTCTTTAAAAAAACTCTAAAAATACCTCCCCAGAAAACCCAACAATTAAACCAAAGAACAAACAAACCAACCAACTTGTACAAAGCTTCTCTACTAGGTTTCACTGGCTCTTGAACTGGATATTGATCTCACACCAATTTCACCTCAGTCAATTTGACTAACTTGAACAGAATTGGTCTTGATTGAGAGCAATGTGAAACTAGAGACCAGAGCCATCACCAGTGAGTTAAGTACAATTACTCATTCTCTTTTCAATGGTCTGCAGTTAATGTTCAAGTTAATCTGCTACATGGCAGGCCTATTACTCTTACCTTTTTTTGTGTTTTAAGATGAGTTAAAGCATTGAAGTAATTTCCCCATGTATTTCACAGTAAAGATAGATGTAACCATTTTAGCTAATTCTACATACCTTGGCATGAAGAGTTCTTAGGAAATGGAAATATTTTTCAAGTATATATATATATTTTTCTGGACAAAATCACTGCTGCAAGGATGGAGTCCTACTTATACCCAATTAAATTATATTTTGAGTTGGTGGTGGTTTTCACAGGAGCCTTTAGGTTTGTGAACTAGAATTTGTTTGATTACTACCCTATGCAATGTGTGAGCAGGTGATAGTCCAGTACTCATTATTTCCTTCTGGAGCAGCCTTGAGACAGTTTTAAAGTAATGAACACTTTGAACATCTTTCCACCCTTGTTTGAGACTTGGATCCCCATCAATTATTTTTCAAGAGAGCAAGTTGTTTTTAGAAGTATCCATAGGGGAAAACTGCAGGTGTAAAAATAATATATGAAAAAAATGTCTGGAACTTCAGCAAGTTCCCACATGCGGAATGCTTGATCATGGAGAAGTGTGATGTATTTTGGAAGTTCATGTAGTATGTTAATGATAGAGTTGCAAATACAACCCTGTGCTTCCATACTAATGAACAAACCTCACAAATCTTGTGTGAGGCACTTCAGACATTGCCTTGGTACCTGAAGTAAACACGAGGAAAAGCAGTGGGGTAGCTCTTTCATCAAACTACTTAAATTAAGGTCTTCAACACCCAAAATGCCCTCCTGTTTTACTTCTAGGTCTGATAATGCCATTCCTTTTGTACTTTTTTTCCTGCAACTTTTATGTGTCATATTGACCTCAGAAATAGCTTGGTATATGGAGACAATGTGCTAATAATGATCCTAAATGGGCATGAAAATAAATATCCCCAATATCGCAATGAGAGGCTTAAGTCCTCCCTTTGGGCTGCCTGATACTGGTGGTCTCATTGACTTCAGCACTGCTGCTGTACAGTTGCTGATTTCTGTTTTTTGCAGGGTGAAGTCTGAAGTTGAGTGAATGATGTGCAGGAGAATGCTGATCGATAAAGTAAAGGCATGGCAGAAATGAAATGTTGTTTAGCTTTGTAACAGCTTGACTTTTAACTATACCAGGCATTCACTTAGGTCCCAGTGTTGATACTATGCTGAAATGTTTTTAGGTTTTTGTTAAATCCAACCAGCTGGAGCTGGAAATAAACGTCTGGTGTGACAGTGAAAACCTGTTGGGTGTTTTAGTCTTTCAACAAGTGGGTCTTTCCAAACACGTGTTGGGGTGGGGGTGTCTTCATAGGTTGTTCTCTGCCATCCAGGTATGTCAGACTGCTGTTCTGAATCATGTGGAACTTCTTTATAGATCTCATGATGAAGGTGTACCACCCAACCCAACTGCATTTATTTTTCAGCTTCGTGGCTGTTTCTGTTTTTTTAATAGGGCCCTGTGATGCCATTTTTCTGCTGGTTAGTTCTTCATTGCCCACTTCACCCCTTTCCAGTGAACAGTGATGTTACAGTGCAGTGGCCATTGTCCTTCAGGCACAACTTGCAGTCAGAGGAAAATATTGTGTTATGACAATGCAGTTTTGTACAGTGAGAATGTGAAAAAACAATTTGATGCCATAAGACACTTTTATAAAGGGAGTTCATACATTTTCTTGAGCTGCTGCTTTGTTTTAAATGCCACAGCCAGGAAGGTAACACTAATTATTGTAAGTTCATGTAATGGGCGCAGAAAGAACTGATCTAACACTATTTAAAATTTCTTGTGCACCTGTGTTCAAAATAGCATGAAGAATTTACTGTTGTCAGCTTCATGTGCTGTGGGAAAGAGGGATGGACTTTTGAAACTTATCTTTGTGTCATCTGGATAAATCAGTAAAGAAATGAAGCTGCGACAGGGGAGGTTTAGGCTGAATATTAGGAAGGGGTTCTTTACTGAGAGGGTGGTTGGGCACTGGCACAGGCTCCCCAGGGAAGTGGTCACAGCACCAAGCAACTGAGTTCGAGTCTGGATGACACACTCAGTCACATGCTCTGGCTTGGCTGTCTCTGTGTGGAGGCAGGGGTTGTACTCTGATCCTTATAGGTGCCTTCCAACCCAGGATATTCTCTGATTCTCTATGGATAGGCAACTACCACATTGGTCATGCATTTGAATTCTTTTCTGTGTCTAATCTTTGTATTTGTGTTTCTGGTGGTGAAGGACTCCCACTGACCTATGAGCATGCAGACATAAGCTGTTCTAGTAAGTGGAGCCTCGGAAGTGTTTTTGTGCTCTGGCAACACACTCGCTTCTCGTTATAAATAGCCTTAATTCTTTAGGCATAGTCTTTCTCAGATTTTACAAACCTCAGTGAACACATAGGTATTATTTATGGGAGGCATATATTTTCTATCACTGGATATACGCTCTTGTTACTTTTTTGCAGTTTCCCAGTGATTCAGTTTCACTGATAGCAGCAGAATTGCCAAGGTAGAAAAGGTGCTGGACCCTTGCATCTTCTGTGAGCAGGTCATAGCAAGGCAGTGGATGACACAGATGCTGAAGCTTTGTACTGCTATTCTGACCATTGCCTACTGGAAACAGATTTGTAGGGTCCAAATTCTGTCTGAATATGTTAATCTATGTGAAGTTATGACAGGCGATGCTGTAAGCTGTGCCAGGGCATGGGAATGGCTGCGGCTGAAGGAAATAACCCCCTTCACCTACCAGGAGTGCTTGACCTCATGGAGAGGAAATGCATGAAAGAGCATAGTTCCCATCTTGGCTGATGTTGTGCTGAGGAGGAATTTTTTTCCCCATCAGTTCCTCAAGGACAGTGCAGGTTATTTCTTAAGTCTTTGTGGTGATGCTAAATTATTGTTGCCACCATCTCCCATCCATATGGACAAATGGGCTCCATAGGTGCATTTCATGTCTGTCTATGTTTAAATGAGACATTCTATGGAGGTATTTGATATTACACATAATGCCAAAACAAGTTGCTGCTTTTCTCCAAGACAGAGTAGGATTAAAAAAATCTCATAAAATTAAGTAAACTAGAATTTTATGCTAACAAGTTATGGAGGACTGGAAAAAGGAAAGCTCAACAAGACCAAGCTTTCAACTTTGATCCAGCCTTGTGCCTTCACTGAAAGAATGATCACTGAAAAACAGTGATGTGAAATAGATAGATCCTATGGTGTGTTTTTGTTTACCTCATATTGACAGTGTACCTGAGTTAGATTTTGAAGCTTTTCTTATAAACATGGTGGCTAGGAATGTAATAAACAAACCAGTCACTTTTTTTTTTTCCAACCCTCCCAAGAGCTGGGAATTTTAGAAAAAAGTTTACTCTGATGTTCTATGTCAGCAGCAATGGATATAGAACCAAAAAGTGAATATTTTTCTTTTGCCTATGCATGGTGACTTTCTCCTATATTTGAAGGTCATGTTTCTGATTAGGAGAGCTGCATCTTTCCTTTGGATGTTGCTATGCACAGATCAAAATACGGATTTTGCGTCTGCCTGGAAACCTGATCTGAGTTGGAAATTACAACAAAGATGATGTTTTCTATTGGCTTTATTTGCACTTTTGGGCCTTAAAATACACACACTTAAAATTTCCACAATACAAGGTGGAAAATACATTGGTGCATTCAGACTTTGTTCTCTCCATACGCGTGTCCTGCATCCCATGTTGAGTACTGTGTTTAAAAGCTAAGCTGTGAACAGAATGCATTTATTGCTATTAGAGCACACCAGCTCACTGGGGACAGTGTCCAACAGTCTTGTGCCATTTTGATTAAACAGATCAGCTAATATTTTTTGAACATAAATCCTATTTTAGTCAAGATATGACACATAAATTTTATGTGCATTAAAAATACAGCTGCTGCTTTCTGTCCCAATACCAGTTTTGTGCCGTACACAGCCAGAAAAGAATTACTGCTGTCATTTGAGCAAAATGGTGGGGGGCAAGAAAATGCTTAGGGATTAAATAGTAGAGATCATGAAGCCTTCATATTTACAATTACTGTCTAATTTTGCAGTTAAGTATTCAGGTAAAATTCATTAGACTGCCCTTAACACTTCACAGAATCACAGAATGTTAGGAGTTGAAAGGGACCTCAAAAGATCATCTATTCCAATGCCCCTGCCAGAGCAGAATCACCTAGATCAAATCGCAGAGGAAGACATCCAGTTGGGTTGGAATGTCTCCAGAGAAGGAGACTCCACAACCTCTCTGGGCAGACTGTGCCAGTTGTCTGTCACCCTCACAGTGAAGAAGTTCCTCCTTATATTCACATGGAACTTCCTGTGCTCCAGCTTGCACCCATTGCCCCTTGTCCTACCGCTGGCCATCCCAGAGAAGAGCCTGACTCCGTCCTACTGACTCTCGCTCTTTACATATTTATAAATATTAATAAAGTCACCCCTCAGTCTCCTCTTCTCCAAAAGGGGCCAACAAACACAAGAGGAAAAAAATCCAGTGTTTTACCATGTGAATTTGATCTGCTGGCATTTCTATATTATGTTGCCATCCTTGTCCTGGTGTTCAGCAAATCTTTTATAAAGGCTGACCAGCATGAGACAGCTCTTACCCAAGAGGAATACTAACTGGCAATATGAGAAAAACATTACCTATTTGCTCCATTCTTTGAATCTAGTTTTCTGTGTCTGTGGTGAAAATGTGAGGAGGGATACTGAAGGAAGGTAGAACCCACAGTTTGTAAACTTCACTGCCAGTATGTCTGTCAGGCATTAGATCAATGAAAATTAAGTCCGTCCTGTAATAGTAATTTCCTCACTTAATTTCTTCATCTAGCATGAGGGTGCCTTCTCACCTGCCTGCTGTAACAGCAGTAAGTCAGTTGAGCTTGCTTTTCAAGGCAATGCTACAGAGGTCCTTATAGACTCGGATTTACATGGTGATAATTTCCTCTCCTGTTTATGTTTCTGAGGCTGAAAGTATCCTGCAAGCTCAGTAAAAAGAAAGCAACACCTGTTGTGATTCTGTGGCAGTCTTGGTGCAGATAGCAGGTTTGAGAGATTTCAAAATAACTTCTGCTTTTCAAAGAGAGGCTGTTTTTCATCTTCCTGATGCTGCAAACAGGGTTTCAAGTCACTCTGCCCTTTTGACCCACGTGGGACAGCATGAGCTGTGCCCCTTTGTGAATGTACAAGTAATGAGAGGGAAAATAATCAGACTGTCCTGAGTTGGAAGGGACCTATAAGGATCAGAGTCCAACTCCTGGCTCCACACAGGACCAGCCAAGTCAGAGCGTGGGACTGAGTGCATCATCCAGATGCTTCTTGAACTCAGCCAAGATCAGTGCTGTGACCACTTCCCTGGGGAGCCTGTTCCAGAGCTCGACCACCCCCTCAGTGAAGAACCTATAAAATGGGATATTTTGTGATGGGATTCACCTACTGAGCAGTGCTAGGTCGAAGTATGTTGTCCAAGTTACTGTGACTGCCTTTCTTCTCCTGTCACTGCTTCTTGTGTGATGGGTTGGCAATAATATCCTGAGGCTAGAACTGTGGTTTTATTATGGGTATTCTTTCTGAAATCTTATGATAACATGGGGGTGTGCAGCCTTTTCCTTTAGGATAGAACAGCAAAGGGAAAACAATAGGAGAACATCTAAGGCAACTGCATTGCTCTTTGGGAATAGTCTTCATATAGCTCCAAATGATGTTTTTCTTAAGATTTTCAAGATTTTCTGAAGATCTTTCAGGGAATACTTTTGGCTGTTAATAAAGCCTGTTGAAATTAACACAATTCAGGGAGGTAATTCTTTGCTGCAGAAGTTTTCCACGCCTAGTAATCTGAACTGTTTGTTGTGTGAGCCCCTTCTGCAACTGCTGTAGTTGGAGTGAGGGAAAATGTAACACCTGGATAGCTTCCAAGTGCAGCTGATACTGGTTTGCAAAGGCTGTTTGGTAGCTTGGTATCAAATGTTTTATTCCCACCTAGTAAAAATTGTGAGGACTATGATTAAGTGTTGACATTTCTGTTGCTCAATTACTGTTTTCTTCCAAGCTATCTCAGAGCAGTTACCTCAATGTTATTTGGCTACGCTGACCTATAGGGCTTTCTTAACCTTTTTGTAAACCCAACTGCCAGTCACTAGCCTGGATATAATTACTCTATGGTGCTGAAATAGACCTTTTCTCCAACTTTGAAGGCTGAAAGATTGCCTCAGGTATTTAGTTAACTGGCTGAACTTTTTTTTTAATTGGTACAAACTGTCTATAACAATTCTAGTTTGTCTACCGTGCTATAGCTTTGCCATTTTAAATCTATACTCTCATTCTGTTTATATCCACTGATACACACTATCAGTGTGTGAGCACTGAAGCACAGCAAGATTCTGAGTCATCCCTGGAGGCCATCGAGCCAGAATTAAATAGTAATATGTAACTTGGCATCAATTCATTTAAAGTTTATATGATGCGTTGGCCAAGTTAATGCTTAAAGTTTGATTCTCTTTTAAATGCCACTGAAGAGTTCATTTCCCATTAATAGTTCATATGAAAACCACATTAAGGAATTTCTCTATTAATTGTGGAGTTATGTGATAAAATTGAAAAAAGGTGTTCCTAAGACTTGTATCAGATACAAAATTGTAACAGTGGTCTCTTAAATAATGTGTTTGCTTGAATAATAACAAATTTATTTCAACTCTATGGCATACTGTCTCAAAAATAAATGATGGTAAACTTTTGTTGACCAGTTCAACTGAACAGAATCAAGCAAGCTTACAGATTAGTAACTTTATCCAGATGGATGGAGACTCTACAGACACTTAATAAAAACAAGAGAGGCAAAGCAAAAGTTGAGAAATTAATTTTCATGTGGAGAAACTGATCTAGTGATGATTTGTTGTTGTGGTTGCTAGACTTTTGTAATGTCAAATGATTTATCTCTCTGTAACACACCCATGATCTAATACGACCTGTTGATCTAATAAGAGATCAACCATAACAGTTACTTAGTCTTATGGCTTTAAATGCCTAAAACATGCTTTTGATATATGTGTTTTGAATACTAACTCAATACTTTTTAGAAAACTTACTTTTCTTTTCTGAACGGTTAAATTCTCATTAGGGAGAATATATTCACATGACTCTGGTGGTCAGAAAGTACCTAATTCACAGAAATACCAGAGAAGTTCTCTTCAGAAAATCCATCATCCCCCTTAAGAGGAAGGATGTGCTTATGGCTGGCTTATGGGTTTGGATGTTGATTTAATTCACAGCTCATTCACAGACAAATTCTGATAAGAGGGCAAGTCTCTTAAACGATCTGTACTCTCATTTAATTTCTATACTGTAAGGTGGACTTGCACACTATGAGTTCACCCATCTTTATTTTGTCCATTTAGGTCCAGTGCTGCAACTGATCTTGTGTTTGCTTACTGGCTGTCTCTCCCTTTCCAAAGTCAGGCTGGTTTAATTGTGCTTCTGAAATGGACTGAAATCTGGGTGGAAGGAGGCAAGGGACTGCACATCAATATGTTAGTCTGTCACTGTAGTCACTATTCTTTGTGCAGTAACTTGAACAACTCCAGATTTCTTCTCCATGATGGCACTCAACCAATGGCTGAGGCGATGCTTCTATGATGCTTCTTTGGTTTTTTGTATAGTTAGAAGTATTGTGATGGGCTGGCAGTGGAGTGAATCCCCATCTTCATAGCTGATGACTTCTGCAGATTAACATTGATGCAGTCCCTACAGCAGGTGGCAAATCTATAGCCATTTTTCCTCACACAGAGTTATTTTTAATTCGAAACATGTGAAAGCTAAGCTTTTGGAAAAAAACAAAACCAAAAAGTGCAGACCCTTTAAGACTATGTGATTTGCTTAGGATAGAATCATAGAATGGTTAGGGTTGGAAGTGGCCTCAAACATCATCAAGTTCTAAGGATTTAAGAGTATATGATTTCAACCCCATCTACCAAAGATTGTCTTGAATTTCATTTATTTCACTAGATATATTTATTTTCATATTGTGCATATGTACATTTATACATATATATATAAAAAGTGTGTGCACAAACGCACAAATGTTTACTTTGCTAGTAGTAGATCTCAACTACTGTGACAGATGTCAGGGACTGACTGACTCTCCTATTATTCCTCAAAGCAGTGGAACAGTTTCAGGTGCTGAATTACCTTCAGAAGTAGTACACGCATTTCAAACATGATTAAAACCTCAATCAGTAGGGACAGTTAGGCAGTTCTTGACAAGACGTGGAAGAAAAAAAAAGTCCCAACCTGTAGTCCAAACCAAAACTGCTATAAGACTCTATCAAACTAGTATTTATCAGGAAATGCTTTATTTCACTTGATATTTTGGCTAGCCCCATGTATTCAAGTTCATATAAATGCTTTAATACTTTGATCCATTTACAACAGTAAATTTCATACGATGCCTGAACTGTGAAGCAGCTTGACATGAGCAGGCTAGTTTTTTTATTATCCACATTATGGAAGTGCATTTATATGGAAAATTTATGGAGTTGCAGTTTCACCCTGGTCCTACACCTGTATAGCTCTTTTTCCTACAGTAGATGGAGGCAAAAAAAAAAGTAATTCGGAAAGACAGAATGAAAGCAAGACAAGAAATAAAAACATGTATACAGAAAATAGAAGAAACGAGTAAATAAAGCTATGAAAATGGTTTATGTGGTGATGATAGGCCAGAGAAATTAAACTATTGCAGGAATGGATGGTTACAGGAACTAAGAATGCTTTTAATCTGCTAAACTTTAGATCACTGGCTCTGGCTCACCTTTGGCTGTAATAGTAGAAAGTATTTAATGGATGACTAATGAAGTGTTGGCTGTACTAGCCAATTCTTTATGGAGGGTGTGGGGAAGGGTTTTATGACTACAGCCAGTGCACTCGGCTATCCAGAAAATACCCAGGAAAATAATGTTAATCATGTTTTGGGGGTGAGGGTTGTGCTTTTGTGGGGTTTTTTGTTTTCTTTTTTTTAAAAAAATTGCATTCCCAGAGCAATACATTATGATCGTCCTCATCACCCAATGCATGCTGCCCATCCACTGAATGAAAATCCTGCCAATTTCGCTGTGATACCAAAGACGATGTGTGGGCTAAAGCAAGAGAGTTCTCCCTGGGAGGTGAGCTGGGAGTGGAGGTGCAGGCAGTACTGGGTGCAGACCTGCAGTACACTGGTGATGAAAGTGGGTGGCTGTAGTGGTACTAATCAGGTTTGGGTGATAGGCCAGCATCTCCCAGACCAATCCCACGTGATGAGATTGATCCGAAGCCAAGCCAAGGAGTCAGGATCCGCAAGGCACAGGCAGGGAAAAGACCTGCTGAGGCACAGACCTACCAACAGTATAGCTCAGGCAAAGATCAAGGCTCACCCTTTTTTGAGTGTAAGAAAAGGGGAATGAGGAAGATGGGGAGTACCTCCAAATGCTGTTTGAGGCAGGTTTTGAAATGCAGGAGAAAGAAGCCTCTGGGTCTCTTTATAAAGGCTATTTTAGTAGAACACAGACATGAGGTCTCTGTACAGGCTGTTTGTCTCCCATCAATCCAGTGTTCATCATTTAAGTGATAATACAAGCATGAAAATCCAGTAGTTCCCACTAGGAGCAGCATATGGGCACTCTCAGTGACCCTAAAAATTACTGCAGTCCAGCAATTCCATAGTTATTCTATGCCCCATATAGGGCTACCCTGACTTACACTGCCAGAGGTGGCTCAGATTAACTACTTGGTATCTCCTTCACAATTCAGGATGAGATCTCTTTGGTAGAAGGCAGGAATTTATTTTTATCACCTGCTTTTTATATTTTGCTCTCCATGTTTATTTCCCTGGCAGGCTCCTCATGCTTGAGTGAAGCTCTTCCTAGTAATTCACAAAGCTACTTCATTATTGTCCTTTGAAAATGTCTTTATAACTCCTATGATACGGTGATACTTGACAGTTGTTAGGCAGCACTTTGAAAGCAATTCTGATGAAGTGCTGAAAGGATAGTCTGTCACACTGACCAGTATTGCCTGTCATCCAGTCATGTATCCAACCCTCTGACAGATGGACACGGTCATTCCTGAACAGCTCTGCGTGCTCATACCATACATCACTGCACTCAGTCACATCATCACAAACACCCGTGACCATTTTTGCCACCTCATAATTGAGCTTTCAGTGTGTTTTGTTGGTGTGCTGAGGCTTTTTGGCCAAATGCCACATCTTTCTTGGCAGTATCACTGACCAGACAAAGCACATGTTGGGCCATGAGTACCCATACATATTTTTCCTTTTGTAGGCATTCTGAGGTTGTTTTTCTCCCGGATGAACAATGAGGATGTTGGGTGGCTGCCTGTTGTTTTCTGTCAGTGTAGCAGAAGGATGAATACCCACGAACCAAGCTGTGCCTGTGAAGCCCATGCACTGGATCTGGCCCTGCCAGTAGGCTCTGGCCCTCCCAGCTAGTCTCTTTAGGACTACCAGGTGGCTGTGCAGGCATGCTGCTCGCATGAGCTTGAGGGATGGCTGCAGTGAAGAGGAAGTACAGGGCACAGGGGGAACGTGACTAGTCCAGGGTGACATGAAATGTACCAGAAGAGCCACTCTGATGGTCTGAAGCTCTGTCCCAGCCATCCCCTGCTAGCTCACTGTCAGCACTTTCACCTGAGCTTGGTGCAGACCTGTGTGAAAGAGGAAGCTGTTGCTCTTATTTTAAAGCAACAAATGCCTGGGGCATGAATGAATAGTGAATTATGAGACTAGTTCTTCCACTGCTACTGCAAAGCTGAGGAAGAATATTGACCATTACTGTGCACAAAGGGCACAGTAAATTCAATCTCCTGCAACATTCTTGTGCTGTGGACTGGACACCATAAATTAACATGGCCCTTGGCAACCTTCTTTCTCTCTGGTTAGCATGAGGAATTCTTGTTTCCCCTGACAAAATAGGGGGTATCAGTGGTCTGCAACACCACCAGATGCATGTAGTGAAAATATTGGGGCAAGCCTACTTAACTGAAAGTCCCAAAGGGGAGTCGAGAGTGATGCACAGGACAGAGAAATTTCCCTTCAGGAGTGGCAGTTAACAGGGAGCGTTACCAGCCTGCTGCAAGCTTGGTCCCTGCTGCAAAACCTCTCTCCACCTAAAATTAGGTGTTAAAGCTGTGTGAAAATTTGCTTTTGCTCTTTGAGGCTGCAGGAGATGGCAATACTTGTCCCATGTCCTTGGGGAAAGAGACAGGCTTGCTAGCTGGCAGGGAGGCAGTTCAAACCAGGCACCTGAAACAGGGCTCCAGTTCCTTGGAGTGGGAGCCCTGGTGAGTGTTGATGTACACTTTTGGCTGCTCACTGCTGATGGTCTTTGTGTTTCAGATCTTGGAGGAAAACGGCAGATTTCATCCAAAAGCCCAACCCTGTAAGTCTTTGTAGGAGAACTGGTTGAATGTCTTGGTGCTATGGGTAAAAATACATTTGGTACCTTAGGTCTGGGAGAAAGGGTTATTCCTTCACCAAATGAGAGGAGCAGAGAGAGATGTGACAAAGTCTGGGGAGGCTTTGAGAGGTTGAGCAGTAAGTGTGACTTGGCTGGCCTAGGAGAAGAAACTGCCGTGCAGTGTTTTTTACCCTGTTCGGTCCTAGAGGGCTCTTCCCAAAGGAAAGCATGATCCCATCTCAGAAATTAGTTTCCAGTCTGGCCAGTTTCTGCACAGGCCACCAGAGGCCAGTGTTAGTTGTCCCAGCTCTGAGTATCTGTGTCTTGATTATATATTTCTTTAATGCCTGGGATGCAGGGGTCCTGGCTTGTAAAGACACATCAGCATGAGATAAATAAGATGTACAGTAATCCAGTTATGGTGGGGTTTTTTTTGTTCTCTGAGAGACCTCTATATGATCTCTCATGGCTGTAAGCAGACCTTCAGGGCACAAATTGCCAAAAAAACCCCTTTAAACACTGTATAAATTCAGAGCTCAGGAATACAAGGTGGCAGGAATGGTAGGTTTTTCTGAGGTATATTGTGTATCTGCCTAATGCATGCTTTTCTTTGTGAGCAGTGATCTTTCTCCCTTGATCCTCAGTATTCCCTGTTGTATGTGATAAGAGGTATTAAAAATAAGTGAGCATGATATAGCCTTTTTCCATTTTAGGAAGGCTAATTGCTTCCTGATAATTTGATTCTAAGTGAACTAAATAAAAGCTCCTAGATCTTGGAAACACAGATATAGAAGCAGGAAAGGGTTGCTTTTAACTATTTTGATCCATCTTTGCCTAAAAGACAATTGAGTTTAATTTTTTTTCACCAAGCCCATTAAACGATGACTGAGGCACAGCACCTCTTCTAGGGAGAAAGTTCAGTCTCGCAGTCTGATTAAAAAAACTTCTGTCGAAGGATAATTTTTACTCTCTTGGGCAGTGTCTATAACTGTATTATTACTATTTTCAAAATGTAAGGAAAACTTGAGACTTTTTCAATAATTTTCAGGAGCATGTTGTCTTTTTCCTTCACCACTGAAAGGTCTTTCTGATCTTTCTTTGATCTTCCTAATGCTCTTTATGTTGGGGCTAGTTTGCAAGACTTGTGAAAGCAATTGTTGGTTATGTCCTGATACAAAAGATGGATCAAGACAACATCTCAGTTTTAGAGTTTTATTTAGAGCATGTAATGAAGTCATATTCAAGATCTAATGAAAGTGAATGACTCTGCAAAGGTGCTTATGTCATTGCTGACTTCAAGGCTGTTTTGTGGTGGTGGGCTCTGCAGCACAGCTCTGACTCCAGCTCCTCCCCAGAGGTATGTGTGGGTCTTTCCCCAGCACCTGGCTGGGATGCAGCTATACCTGGGAGCAGGGAGGCTGAACAGCTCTGCAGGATTTCCCCTCAGATCTGTGTGTGTGTTTCACTGCTCGGCCTTTCCTGAGCCAGACCCTGTGTGTCAGTCCTGTGACACTAATCCTGTCCTCTTGTCCCAGCTGAGTCCTGCATTAGTCAGAAAAATAATAATCATGGCCTCCACCCCCTATGCATACAAAAAGGAGAGAAAGTTGGATAAAAGAGCAGAAACTTTCAGAAAATTGATATTCATCTTAGAGTACTTCATTGCTCTTATTCATTACATTAAAGATATTGATGTCATCACTAAGATCACCTTCAGTCTATGCATCATACTTTCTTAGGATATTGACAGGGAAACTTAATTGAGCAGGCATTAGAGGAAGGCATTAAGAGTGGAAGAAAGAGGAACTCTGTTGTACGTGGCATGATTCACAAGGACTCCTCACCAATCATTAATCTGTGCCATGTCTGCAGTACTACATCCATAATTAAATATGGAAGGGATACATTAGTGCCAAAGGGATGTTGCTCCTGGGCAAGCTAAGAACCAAAAACTGGCCACTGCTTCAGTTCTGCTGGCTTTCTTTTACTATTGAGACGCCTGTCCAAAAAGAAGTAAATCTTGAAGCTGTCTTGATAAATCTCATAAATAGTGCTGTAGCAGTCACCTGGTATACAAGTACTTGAATTCTCAGCTTTGGGGTAAAACCACTGTTCTCACACTTGATCTGTAACAGGTTGAAGGGTTTTGTCAAGCATTTCTGTGAAACTCCCTCATACGAGTGGGTTGAAAATGAGGCTACTAGGACTTGTAATGAATTTTAATCAGTTTTTTATATATTAATTCTAAAGAATTTTAAGGTCTTCCCATAATGTCTCCTCGAGGTTCAGTTGCACAGATTTTTTTGTGATGAAATTTGAGCAGATGGTGATGGATTGTCAAAGGGTCTCTGTCCTACACCACCTACTTCTCATCATTGTCATATATGACTGTGATTGCCAAATTAGCCAAATGAATGTCTATATTTGGGCAGACAAATGTTTTAGTGGTAGCTTGTGTTGTGGTTTTCTCTTCTTCCCCTCCTAAATTTATCTGAAAAAATTTGACAGCACATCATGTCTAGTTTATTATTTTTAAAACCCAGCAAGTTACAACTCTTAAAAGAATCCCAACAAAACAATAACACTCTCACCCAACATCGAATGCCACAAAACCCCCCAATCTTTCAAAAAATCAGAATCCAAAAGCAAAACCTCCCAAGCAACTTGTGCTCATTAACTGCACACAACAGTCTATCTGAGGGTTGCTGTAAATGAAGAACTAAAACCTGTTTCAACATGTTTGGCAAGCAATAGGTCAACTTAATTGTGAAAACACAATTTCTTATTTCTCATCAGTTTCTTCAGAAACAGGACATGATTATTAACCGCTTTTCTGGGGATTTCTCTGTCTTCATCTAGGTAAATTATTTTGTTTTGTTTTTCTGTGCATTTTTATGACTGTCTGCTGGGTTTTTTTGTGGGCACTGTTCAGAGACAAAGAGGAATATTGCACTGTTTTCCTTTACAGCTCAACAAAGCTGCAGATGGCAGTTGCACATGTTCTTTGGGGTTAGGGGCAAAGAAAACATAACCTGAACCTTTCTGGTGAGGCCTTTTGGGGAAAGGTTTCACAGGCTGGGGACTGAGGCTGGACCCTCCTTGGGCACTGGCGAAAGGCAAAAAGCCCCCACTAAACTCCTTTTCTCAGCTCCGTGCACCAACCTGGAGGCTTCCCCTGACTGACAAGTTACTCTCTTCCAACTGCCATCAAATTTCTATTACACTCAAGATGCCCTAGTTCATTTTCTGTAGCCTGCCTGCTCAAGAGCATGTGCTTGCGTTAGCGTGTGAGCTGTCCGAGAGCCTGACAAGCCTCTTTCCCTGCAGCTTAGTGAAGGAAGGGGGTGCATTAGCATACAGTTGCTCTCTGTGCATGGAAAAACATAATAATCCTTTTTACTGCTCAAACATTGAAACCAAGGAGCTTATTCTGTCACTTTTTTTTTTTGCCTGAATAATTGCTATTACTAATAATGGAAATAACATACTAGGTGACTAGGTTACCACGCTGATCATATGGGATTTGTGCAAACTGTTCCTATGGCTCATTTAGTTTGCAAGATTTCACACTCTGCGAGTCTTCTCACACTCAGTAGGAACTGGCACAGCTACGCAAAACCATATTACAGGCAAGCAGTAATGATGCGGACACATGAATTGGGCATATCTCCCTTAGACAGGGGCCCAGCCTTTCAGAGAACCGGAGCTGATGTTTGTATAGACAGTTTGAAATCATGCCAGTAAAATTTCACCTGATTTTTCTACTTCATTTTGGGTTCAATGTTGTTATTTTTAAAGCTGTATTACGAGTAGTTACCAACGCCTGTTCAGAAAAGCTGACCTTCAAGTATAAATTGACAAGGATTTGCTTTGAAGCTTCTTAGCACAAATAGGTTTTCCCTAATATTTGTGAGTTTTTTGTGATGGTTTTGGGTTTGTTTTTTTTTTTGGTAACAAAATCTCGACTGTTGAAGGGGTTTGGAGCTGTCCAGCTGATGAAAGCATTCTCTTTGCCTCATTTTTTAGATTTGGACAGAAATGTTTTCTTTTAAAAGCAAGTGTACATACATCCTTTGATTTATTTGATTGTGCATCTGCTTTTTTCAGTTCCTGCAAATATTTATACAAATCTTTGTGCTTTTCCTGCTCACTGTAAGATTTTTACTGGTTTGCTAATCTTGATTGTATCTCCGTACCCTCTTAAATATTCCAGTTCAGCACACAAAAATGTAAATGGGAAAAGCAAACACTGTACATTTCAGATTATTGTTCTTTGTTTGTTTTGGCTGAAGCAAAACAAAATAATTGTCTAATGTTTACTAGTCCTAAGTAGAAACTTCTTAGATGTATTTGAATCCAAAGGTCCAGTTAAATATTTTCCTTTTATTTGTGCATTGTATTAATCGTAGACTATGACAAAAATGTGCTGGTGGCAGATCAGCTATCTTGCACTAGATGAGAATTTCTCATTGCAGTATTCAAGCTCTTCCAGAACTGAACAGTCATTGGGATATTTTGATGGTAAGGTCTGAGTCAGGTTACAGAAATGAGCACAGTGGAATGGACTGTGCTCCCGTGCAGATAGGGTATCTTATTATCTTCATTTTTAATCATATGAAGTACCCAAGTGCTTTCAGCAGGCATTTATGGTAGTGATAAAACCAAATACAGTACTTGTTATAATCTTTTCCATAAAGAATGCCCTCAGAGTGCCTTCATATCCATTCCAGCTCCTTCAGCTCAGCAAGTCTTATAGATACTGTTCTTAAAATCAGAGATCTTATCTCTCCCAGGATGGAGGAGGGAAAAGAGAGATGCATAAGCCATCACCTAGTGAAATCCTCTTTAAAAATGGACTCTCTTTTTTTTTTTAACAAGAGGAAGTGTTTGTACATTCAGGATGTTCATGCAAGTGAGCTTTATGAAACTGTTCAAAAGAGCTCAAAATGAGTTGGAATGAGTCAGTCCAATATGGTGCAACAATTCACACTATTATGTAGTTTTTAACAAGTAGAACAGTGCTGTTTGTATGTAGTGATAGTCAGTGTAATGTCTAAATAAACACCCGTTTACATTTCTTATTCATATTGTAGTGGATGTGAATTAAGTACTGTTACCTCGAGACAGGCAAATACAGAGGTCTCACTCTGGTCAGAGGCTGGCACTGGGTAGGTAGGTAAAGCCTGTGTCAGGAAGAAGTACCAACTTCAGTAAAACTGTGTGGTCAGGTGGGTGAGAAATCAGAGCTGAAGACAAGCTGATGGTGACCTTTCTGATAAGTACTGTAGCTCAGACAGGGACACAGGGACTTAACTGTTTGCTGTCTCTTTTGCTACTTGCAAAATGAATGGCAGCATCAATAACGCAGCTACGTGATGATCTGTGGTCTTGTGAACTATGATTGGAGGTACACACCTTGATTTGGTAATGGAAATGTCTTTAATAAGACTCTTTATAGGTGCAAGTATAGATCCAGGAAAAGGGGGGATAAAAAGGGCAAGGAAAAATATAGTACTGAGAATCAAACAGGTTCAAAGTAATAAATATTTTTTTTCTGACCGGATGGTATCTTGAGCTGTTTTTAGATGAATTCTCATCGCCTGTATCAGAACCAAAGAGCAGCAACAGCTAAAAGTCTTGTTACTGGTCCAGAATCAACCTTCCAGAGGCGAGGAGCTTCCTCAGATCTGCAGAGCAACCTGCTGTGTGTAACATCCTTGCTTCTTTACTGTCATGTGCTGCACTGCAAAGCCACACACACATGGCCTGTTGAGTGAGGAGGACTTTGGCATATGCCAGTGGTGAGGTCCTGGTGGAATGGAGTGTTGTATCTTTTATTCCTCTTCTCATAGCAGAAATCTGTGCTGTATCACAACCAGCTGTGTCCTGGAAGTTCCTGCTAAGTATCTCAATGGCTTTGGATTTAAGAACACTAAAATGCATGCTGCACTCTGTTATCCTTCAAGGAAACAGGCACCCCCTACTCACAAAAGGGATGTGAGCCAGAAAATGTTGTGCATTAGGTGAGCTAAGGCAACTCCTTTCACGTTCTGACCTCACAAGATATACAAATGCATTTATAGTAAGATTTGTCTGCAATCAAAAGTAAGGTTGAGCAAATTTGAACTCTCTCACCTTTGCCACAAGGTTAAAAACATACATGCAAAGTGTTTCTGAGGCTCAGTGGGTGCTTTGTGTCTTTGCTGTGTGTTAGAGCTGTAAGTCAGGCCTCCTGAGGGATGTGAGGGCAGTACCGGAGAGCTGGAGCCCAGCTGGGCTTAAGCTGGAAATCCCATTTTGACAGTGGCTGGAAGCCCACAGGTACAGCTGGAAGGTCTGGCTTTTCAGTTGAGAAGAGGATGTGCCTATTTTGCCTTGTAGTTGTGAGAAGGGAAGAACGTGTATTTAGATCTTTAATTAGAGTGTGTTATAGTTATTGGAGTAAAGCTTCATTTAGTAGCACTTCTCTTTCTTGGAATTAAAAAAGACTTCCAGATTCTTATGGTTTGTTTTTTTGTGGGTGGTTCCCACCCCCCACACCCTTGGCATAGCTGATATGGTATGTGGGAAATGGGAAAGTGAATCCTTTTTCTGCTGTTACCAGTTTTAACCGAGTGCTCCAGAGTGTTTGTGGCTTACAAAATGGGAGAGAATGTTGTGTTGAATGATTATACAATGTTAATCACACTTTCATACATGCATGATTTCCTTGTACTTTAGTCATATAACTTTCCCGGAATACTAAGACTTTTCCATCCAAATTCCTTTGGATGAGTTTAAAAAAGAGCAAATAGAAAATTTCTCAGGTCTCAAAGCCTGCACATGACTGCACATAATTAATATTTGCTCAATGGTTGTTTGCTTTATTGTACTTTCTGGAAATAATTTGAGTTCTATAACCTATATTTTCAGAAATATTGGTGCTACTCTCTTATTTTCTTGTTTTGAATAATTTTATATTAGCAGATGTATGCATGCTTTCACTGTGGCTAGCAGGTCTGCATGCCTTACCCATTCCTCATATTAACAGAAGTCCTGTAAAAGGAACATACCTGACATGATTCTGACTTGGCCAATTTTTAATTTGGAGTAATGTTTGGAACAGCAGCAAAAAAAATTATAGTGGAGTAGGGACCTGCTTGAGGACTCCTGTTCGTGTTATTAAGATTTTAGGATCTGTTATTTGCATTACTATTATGGAAAAAGGGAGCCAGTTGTGACACAGTATGACAGAGTGCCACTGAATTCAAAAGCATATGACAATGTAAACAATCAGAGGACTGATCTGTTGTTTTTCAGTTGTGCTACAGTTAACAAGTGGTCCAAAAGCTTTCCCTAGGGAAGCCTGTCCTTCTTGTGAGATGCACTTGTTTTAATCCTTGAATTCACCTCTATCTTCTGATAAACACCACAGGTCATGTATATTTCCAGTATATGATGTATAGATTTCTGAGCATCGCTTGTTTCTGGAAAAAGGATGGTGGCAAAGAACATTCTAGTACTGCTATGAGGCACATCTCATCCTGAGGGGAATGATTTAATTCTACAGATTGAAAAATCCTAGACTTACACTGCATTTCATTCCAAATTCTTACCGTAATTCCCCCCCCCCCCAAATAATTGTCATTAAATTAAATAATTTTAAAAACAGATGTTTCAAGTTTTTTGGGGATTTTTTTAAAGTAGGAGTCTCAAAAACCTCAATGAATGCTCACATGCAGAGATAGGTACGCATTAGACTTAATTAAGAAAGAGATCTGGATTATTTCTAAGACAATCTCATGGCTCTAAATTGCTCTTTTTACATGCATTGCTTTAGATAGGCAGCTCTCCCCCTTCTGCAGAGTTTCTAGCTGAAACAGTGTTTGTTTGTACCAATTACTCGGCAGAATTCTTTCAAGCTGCCCATAATATGAAAGTTTCATTAGTAGGTCAGTGGTTTTGATTTCAAAGCCCAATTATGAGAAAGATATGTGTAAATATTGTTTTTCTGCTTTGCCTTTTATTGCTCTTTTGCAAAAAACAAGGGTAGCATAGCTACTTTGTGGGAGTGAGTCAAGCTGATGAAGGGTGAATCCATTCTAATACGCTGATGAGATCACGTTGATGTAACAGGGAAAGGAACAAAAAAGTTCAATTCTATTTAAAGGGAAAAAAAAATCAAAGAGTAAATAAACTATCACAATAAATATGTTTTACAATATTCTGTAAAATAGTCTTTAATGTTCTTGAAGTTAAGGTTCTTTCATTTCACCAGTTCTTTTGCATTTTGCATGGTACTGTAGCTGAAAAACATTCTTTTGTTAATGCAACCTCAATGCTGAAGTAAACTGTGCCACAAAGCCCTCAGTTTTACTGTAGCTCAGGCAACAAACCCAGAACACACTAGCACTGATTTACCATGGTTCTAATCAGCATTTCGCACATGGAAAACTCACCATGTGTTTCAGAACCCTTTGACACTCATCTCTTTCTAATACAAGTGCCTGTTTCTCCCTCTGCTGGTTTCAGAATAAACGCCTTGTCAAAAAAAGAATTAGATTTTGACAGCTTTTTTCCTATGGTTAATTGAGGTGATAGATACACTTGACATTTATCTCAGTGCAGAAAAGAAGATTAAGACATATTTTTCTACATGCATTCTCTGTATTAGAGGAGGTCACTTTCCAGGGTCTTTTTAATATGCCTGTGCAATTAATAGTGGTGATAATTCCACTCCATATCACAGCGTCTTTAAAGTTCTCTTTCAAATTGACAGATAAAACTCTCTCTTCTGTACATGGGACTTGAATTAGACTAATCTTTTTCAAGTTTGCCCTCCAGGCCTTCCCTCTCACAGTCCTGAAAATTAATACTGTCTGAAAAATACAAAGGATATCTTGCTAACTCACTTAGTTCAAAGAAAATGGGAAAAAAAAAAGGAGTCATATTTCAGATTCCTTTAATTATTCCCACTAAATTTTTGAGGCCGTCCCCCTAAATTGTTACTTTTACAGTAATGCGATTTGAACGTTCCACTTGTTAAGTGTCCAATCATATTGTGCAGTGGTTTCTGTTCCTTGTTGTAATGCAGGGCAGCTCTCTTGATTTTTCACAGAAGTTACCAGATGAATGCGAAGTTTAGATGCCCTGGCTTATGTAACATGGTTATATAATAATAATTTCCAAAGTTGAGTTAATTAATTCATTTCAGAAGACCATTGGTTAATTCATACTGTTAAACCCCTCTTAAGCAGAGCTATTAAAAGATCAAAGCCCGCATATCACTCTTCCATATCCACAAAAAGAGTGCAAGTATTCAAAGTCTGCAGTTCACACATGCACAGTTTTGGGTTAAGGCCTGTTAGATGTGCTTCCTGGGTAACATTATTATTATTAATTTTTATTTTTAAGCTTGGTATTTAGCAGAAATGTGATGTAAGGTATTAGAATAATATCCTTCAAGTATGTGACTTCTTCTGGGCCAGTTGACATTATATATCTGCATTTTTTTCACTTACCTCTTTTCCTGTTTTAAAAATTATTTTCTGTATTCTAATAAGTTTAATAAACATACTAGGTGGGCTCTGCCCTCCAAACTTTTTGCCTTCGGAAAATGCCTGAAGCTACAGCTCGATCAAGCAAACTAAAATTTTGAAATCTAAATATGGTAATGCTCTTGCAGGCAAGAATGAATGGACCTTAGGAGAGTTTTGGAAACCCCGAACATTCCTACTATTTTCTTTAAATTTTCATACTATCTTAATTTCTCCTCACTGAATATTTATAGTTGTTGACTCAGGCCAGGAATTTGGCAAAGTATTTAAGTGCTTGGTGGGTCCCCACTGAGGGGAAAAAAAGGTGTGTGAAGGTCTTTTTGATGAATATTTAAGTACTTATCAAAGGCTTTTTGTTTAACACTTTTGGTTGAGACTTGTTTTGCTCTAAATTCTGATTGACAGCAATCCTGACGCTATACTAAATGCAACCAGAGCACCGGTCTGTGCTTGGAAGCCTGAGTCTTTAGATTCTTCTTACCAAGCATAGCTGTTTACCATTGATCTGCATAATATACTTCTTGATAACCAGTTCTTGACTAAATTCTTGTCCTGTGACTCATACTCCTCAATCACAGAATTACAGAATCGTAGGGGTTGGAAGGGACCTCAAGAGATCATCGGGTCCAACCCCCCTGCCAAAGCAGGCTCCCTAGCACATATTGCACAGATAGGCGTCCAGACGGGTCTTGAATATCTCCAGAGAAGGAGACTCCACCACCTCCCTGGGCAGCCTGTGCCAGGGCTCTGTCACTCTCACTGTGTAAAAGTTCTTCCCCGTGTTGGTGTGGAACTTTCTGTGCAACAATAAATGTGTTCGCATGAATTTAGTTTAATCCAACAATTCAACTGGACTTTCCTATAGATGTTTCTTGAAAGAAGTGATATTAAGAACAGGAGTTATGAAAAGTATTTTCATTCCAATTGTCTGTCTCTTTAGGCTGTCTTTCCAGCAGGTGCTCATCCATTTCATACTCATGAAGAAACTAACAGGACTTCGACATACGCCTGCTTGCTATTGTTCCCATGGAAACAAAACTTTGAATTAAGGGTTAATATATGAACAGCCTGTATGTGTATATATGTGTGTATATGCACATATATACGTGTGTGTATATATGTTGTGAAAAAGGAGGGGTATCTTCTGTGGAGCTAAATGGGCAAAACTGGCACAGCTCATTAGACCTTTGACTGAGAATGAGGGACAGTTGGCAGCAAACCCCAGATCTTTCCATTCAAGGATCTATTTGCTACATACCCACCTGCTGTAACCTGAAAGTTTAATTATGAAACTAAGGATTTACTTTTTTACTGTGTGTTTGTTAAATAGGTTTGGCATTTTGTAGTCAATTAAAAATGCATGTTTTTTCTTAATCTGCAGAAAAATAGATTTGTTATAGAAATCTATCTTATATTAGCTATGTTGTGCATCTGAGCTTCTGTACTGCTGAAAATATCTGGGATTTTCTTTCCAATTTTGTCAAATAAAGCAGCTAGCTGATTGAGACATATTGTATGGGGACATGCTGTATTAGTTGTACCAGACTGGAGATACAGCAGATCTTCCTGTAACATGTTGACTTGCTGCTGCATCTAAACCTAGCAGGGAATTGGAGGGACTTTGCAGGAGTATCAAGGTACTGGGATGCCTTCACTATCTGTGGATAACCCATCAAAACTGCACTAAGTATCGGGGAGGCTGCATCTCCTACCTTAGAAATTTGAAACAAACTTCCACACTTACTGACAACAAAAAGCTTTTCCTACTGCTTCCTTTGCCCATTTAATATGCCATTTTATTTCTGAACTTTGAGAGTTGTTTGTTTTTCTCGTGTGTGTGTGTGCTGCAAGCAAGGTTTTGATGTTGTGGGGGTGTTTTGTGTGTAGGTGTGGGGTTGGTGATTTGTTTTGGATTTATGTGGTATTTCTTTCTTTTTTTCTTTTTTTTTCTTAAATTAAAGTGATCTGTCCTTATCATCTTAGCAAACTTGGGAATGACACAGTCTCATTTGCTAACCTTAGAATAAGGCTAAGGATGTGAGTCCTGAAATGCTCTGTGGTCAAGCTCTATTTAAAGCTCATACAACTAAAAAAGAAATACATATTTTAGGAAATTCACCTTTACTCTATTTAATGAATTTGATTTAATAACCTATCCATTCACTTAGGCATTTGCATAAATATCTACAGAAAGTTTTCTCTTTTGAATATATTTTGGTGTCACAGAATGGATCATTGCGGGTGGTTACATTTTCCAGGAATAATTTTTGTTGTCACGCCCTACCCCTAACAGTTAATTATCTTCTAAGATGGCCACTTATTTATGCCCTGGTGATCCCCAGATTTTACATATGCTGTGTTTCCTATTGAATTTTGAATGCATGCCTTAAATGGCTCTTAAGCAATATCAGCCTACGGGTAGCTAATGCACACTGCCCTGGGTGTACACTTATTGCTGTTTGCAGTTCTCAGGTTTGAGAAAATAATTTAAAAAAATATCTTGTATGCTTTTCAAGAGTGTGTTTTAAGCACAAAACATACCTGGAGTTGGTGCTTGGCGCTGCTTTTTCACCCTGGGATTGGTATACTGTGTCAAAGACAGACAGGCACTTTGCACTTAACGATTTAGCATTAGGTTTAAAGTTCCTGATGAATGTTCATGTCTTGCCTCCACAAAAGGCACTTGCTGTTTCTGATGGATTTGAAGGCCACAAAGGGATAGGCCATGTTTTATAAAGGGAAGGCAAATTTTAAATATCTCTGAAGAGGTCAATAGCTGTCTCTTAAAACTCTGGAGCAGCAGAAATTCTGAACATTTATTATCAAGGGCCAGCTCCTTTGGTCATAGATGTGAGGTAACCATTTTTAATTGGGAAAGTCTTAGACCATGGAAGAGGAAAACGTGCAAAACCCATAATGAAAAGATATCTCTGTGTACATTCTCTTCCCTTTAAGTAAATAACAGGTTTGTGTCAATTAACATGAAGTATTATATTCATGATGAGGAAAACTCCATCTCTGAGTTTTAGGCATTTGTTAACCACCTTTGTCGTAACTTCAAAATTGTATGATAACAATGTGGTTGATATTAAGGATCCAGTACAAAAAATGTTAAATATCAGTACCGTCAAAGTATAAGTCAAGTTTTTAAGGCAGTCACGGCTATTTTTCTCTTTGTGGTCAAATTATGGACCTTTTCAATAATGATTTTTTTGCCTTTAATTACTTTACATTCCTTAATAAAGAAGAAATATGGCATTACAGTGCAATTGATGCTGTGTTTTAAGCAGCATGTACAAAAATTTTTGGCTTCTGTCCATCAACGAAAACATGTTGCTGCTATGTCTTATCTAAACAAAAGAAAAGGAATTGGGGTTGTGAGAAAAGGATTGTCATAGGATATCTGGAAACCAGTACTCCAAACTCTTCTGCTGAATTAATATGCATGCCTTTGCCCAAGTAATTTCAGTGCTTTATTCTTCAATTTACGTTCAGAACTGAGGTAATATTGCTTGGCAGAGATGTAACAAATTAAAGCACTTTTACACCCAAAGTTAGAACGTACTGTGTGAGAATTTTGTATTGCTTGTTCTCTGTTAAAAACATGTGCCTGTACCTCTCTGTGGCACTTTGAAAACATTAATAAATACCTTGCAATACCTGTAAGAAGCATCTTTAACTTGATAAACAGTAAAGCAGATGACAGTAGTAGTAACTTTATTTAAACTCCTGTTGGAATTAAATAGCCCCGAGATTTGAGCCATTGTGTCTCTTATACTTAGGATTTAAGAAAAACTAACAGATGTTAAGAGATGCTGCTACCATTTATTTTCTTGGTTATATTTAAAATCTGTCAGCATCCTTTTTTTTGCCAAATGGGAGCCCATCCACTCTAATTAGTCTGCTTTCCATTGTGTCCCAAAGCATCCAGCCACCACTCTGTAGGATTTAAGACTTGGGGGAGAAGGAGAAAGTAAATTTTTCTGTACCATAGAAACAGGCAAGATTATGTAGTGGGTTCTCCTGTTCCTTATGATGACAAAACTTAGTTGTATGGCTTAGGGTGCTCAGCCCAAAGCAGCATTTCAGGGCAGGCAGGAGTGACGCTGTGGCTGCCTGCCCCCTACCCTTTGTGGCACCTCCATGCTCAAAGCAGTATCATGGGCAAGGAGTGGGGGCTCTTCTCTTTTCACTTATGTGTAAAAACCATCATATGCAAATGATGGCATGGGGCTTGGATCTACCAAGTTGAAATAAGAATCAAACAGTATAGAAGATGGACTTTCTAGTTGCTGTTTTTCTGAAAGTGGGCATCAGAAAGGGGGGCAAGAAAATAAACAAAGATGAAAGAAGATGCTTCTCCAAGTGCCTCTAGCCATCTCCCCAGAAATCTGGTGAGGGTATGTTTGTTTGAGATGAAAAATCCTGTTTTGGCAAAATGTTGGCTGAGGTCTCACTACTAGTCTGTCTTGATGAAAAAACAGATGTTAAATTCTCAAGCTGGCAGATGTTCATCTCTCCATTAAAATTCCTTCTGTTGGACTAATAAGAAGGAAAGAACACATAGGGTGAAGTTTTAACCATCCAGTCCTGGTTAAAGTGATAAGCTGTAGATGAACATAATGTGTTCCAGCTTTGATGCAGATACAGAGACTCCCAAGAACCTTGTCTGTTTTCTACCATGGAGTTTATTTGCTGACAGGAAAAATAGAATAAAATTTCTATTTACTACTTTATTTGGGAAATAGTTTTAAAACAGAATAGTTATCTTTGCAAACAAAGCTTTGCAATATTTTTTTTTTACTTAATATAGTTTCCCTTTTGAAATTGGCTGCAACTGAAGATTTAATTTTTTTAAAAAGGTGTTTCAGATCAAGTGAAATAATTTTGAGTGAATTCGTTGTTGCTGTTCAGTTTGGCCTGTCACTAAAGAAATCAGTTATTTACATAGGTCTACCTGGGAATATTTCAGGACAGCATAAAATCTCAATAGTCTTTATGAGAGGTTCAGATCCCCTAGATGAAAGATGCCAAAACTGTAGCCCATACATCCTTAAGGGCTTCTTTTGGATTCTAGTCAAGAATCTGTTCATCGTAGTAAAAGTTGTCATAATTCTGGATGCCCTATTCACACCATCAAAATCTGTTTGAAAATTTGGATACTAGAAGTTGTGCTTCCAAAGTCAACTATATGAATTCCTTTCTGCCATCTTAAGGAGTTTTGTCAGCGTGCTCTGAGATGAAATCTTAAATTAATTTTGCCAATAGGAGCAATACTGAAAATTCTCACTTTTAGGCTTGATATCAAACAGTCTTCACAGCCAAAAATCTAGTTTACTCAGCTCCTCCTGTAAGTGCTTTCAGATCTCTGCTTTTGTCCTTTGGCTGATTTTGGTCTGCTGCTTTCATTTGTCAGAGCTGTATATAATTTTTAGAGAGCTTCAAGGTTGACAATAGAAATGATATCATCTTGTAGCTTGGCAATGTCAAAGGATGTTGAAATGTTCTGTAGTTGTTGCTTATCTTACAAGCAGACCGTTATCATTACTCCTGTTTTACATGTTTAAAAGGACACAGTAGTTTGGTTAAAAGATTCAGGCATATTTATAACTTGTTTTAGGAGTAGGCCTTCATTTAGATCCAGGCTTTTGATCAACTAATGGGTGGTGGTTAGATCTGTTGTGTTGTTTATGGTGATGGAAATAAGGAGGTGTCGTGCTCCTATTTGGGCCGCATCTGTCATCAAAGCTGCGGCCAAGGATTTGTCCCAGGCTACTTAAAAAGGCTACTGCCCTGTGTGGCCAAATTTTATGTTGGGTATTGGTGTTCTTAACCTCAGGGTATTAACCCTGGGAGGATGTTATGTGTTAGGAACAGCCCTGTGCTCTACTACACCTGCAGGGATGTGAGATGGAGGGTCTTGAATGCCTCCCTGATGCCTAAAGTCAATCTTTTCATTACCTACTTATAAACCAGTAACTTCAATTTATTTCTGTATTTAGAAAAGCATAAACTCTTCTAGTGCACTTTTCATTCAGGACTGGTAGCTGATAAATTTTGTAAGTGGTGCTCTAACACTTGGCACTGCAGAACCATTTTTCTTGTTGATAAAGGCATGGTGGCATCTAATGTAATGGAAGTCATAAAATCATTATTGAAAAGCTCCATAATTTGATCAGAGAGAGAATCAGTTTTGAATACTCACTGGTGAGCCTGGGCTCATACCACACAATTATTTTAGGGCACTTAGTTTACTAGATGACAATATATTTTCTTCAATCACAGGCAGGCTTACCTTGCATTTCATTTGAAAGCTCATGTACTGTATCACATGATTATTGGTCTCAAACTATGCCACATCTTTTAGCAAAGACAAGCAAGTTTTGAAGTTGTTGCTACAGAATTAATGCTATTGATCAGTAATAACTGAACATAGCTGGATTTTTGTAGGGCATAAAGGCAATATTGTGGCTTAATTTGATTTCCTGATGTAACCGAGGCAATGAAACTTCACCTAGGAATTCCTGCATTGATGCTCTTAAATTGCAGCTAAACAAGATCATATGTTTCAGAAATTTCTATGGCTGTCTCACTGGTAGCTGCGGTCAGGTTTAGTGATCAACATGAGCTCATGGTTTCTAGAATAAATCCTGCTTTACATAGCTTTCTTTTTGCTTATTACTAAAAATGAGTACAGATTGTTACCAGACAGGATTACACAGACTTCCCCAGACTCTTCTTCACCAGTTTTCTGATGAAAGACTTGTTCATCTTTTCAGCATGTGTCTGTCCCTTGACGCTTTTTTCCTAAAGGGGCTTCAGGGATGGATCTGAAAACAACCTGCATCCATAGTCCCAAAGGACTGGAGCCTACATATGCTCCAAATTACTGGTGTTGGGAGGAGGAGGATTTTGTTTGCCTGCTCTTGACCAGCATTATTTTTTGGTGATCTTAATACTGTCTAGAGCTCTTCTGTTCTTCTATGGCTTTCAGCAGCTCTGTGTTCGCTTGCTTGCTCTGTGCTACTTTATCAGACCTGACCACAAGACGAAGACATGGCAGGTTTCTTTTCTCTGAGGAAAAACATTAGAACAGATTCAGTGTTCTAAATGATTCAGCCACAGAGGAGACTAACATTGCAAGATCGTGAAGTGTCTGAAGCACAGGCTTTAGGAGAAACAGTTGAGGGAACTGGGTTTAACTCCTGGAGCAACAAGGAGGCTGAGGGGAAGAGACCTGCTTGCTCTCCACACCTCCCTGAAAGGAGGCTGTAGCTTTGGTCTGTGGGCATTGATCTCTTCTCCCAAATCTGGTGTGATGGGGCAGGAGGAAATGGCCTCCGTGGTGCTGGGGGACATTGAGTTTGGATATGAGGAAAAGCTGCTTTCTTGGTCAAAAGGGTTGTAGCCAAGCTCCTGCAACAGACTTCCCCAGGGATGTGTTCGAGCACCTAGTGCCAGAGGCATTGTCGAGGCCCATAAGGGTGGTGGTGCACAGGGACCTGGTCTAGTTGGTAGGCTTGGTAATGTTAGGTTGGCAGTTGGTCTTTTCCAAACTAAATGCTTCTAAATGTGGCCATGTTATCATGACTAGCCAGTTTCTGCTCCAGCAACATTTTGAAATCAAAACAAAAGGGAGGGGTCAAAAATTAGAATGACTTCTATGTACTGTGAATAGTCACATATCACTGTTGTACTGGGAAACGGTCAGCCCTGAGGGCACTAACTGTCCTCGCTTAGCATCCCTAGGGCTTCCCCTGACCCTGCCCATGGGCCAGGAGCAGCTGGGCAGGGCCCACCTGCTGGCTGACATCTTGGCCTGTCTCCATCCCCAGAGAAGTGTCAAATGCTGGAGGCTGGGACAGCTCCCCGCTGTCCTCCCCTGTCACCCCAGGGAACTGCCATCGCTCCTGGGTTCTAGAGAGGCCCTGGCCCCTGCAGCACTCTGGCAGAAATCAACAGCCTGATATCTTGCTGCCTAGCTGTGTGATAATGGAAGCAATAAACCCAGTAATTCACATGACTAGAGGAAATCATTTGAAAGGTTTGAGCTAGAATCAGCTAGGGATGGAGGAAGCAAGTAAAAATCTGCTAGTCTCAGGCTGAAACAGACTGCTTAGAAAGTTGTAAAGTGGCCTAAAAGGGACTTTTGCCACTTTTACCCTGATTTTCTATTTGATAATACTATCTTCAAGCATTAATCATTCATTCTTCCTAGCCTGTGTAGTTATAATCTCTGTAAATATTTCAGAATTATGCTTTATGCATGCTGCCTTGGTACCCTGGAAGCGTGACAATGGCAATTCAGGAAAGGAGGCTGGCTGCTTCAGAGCAGACACATCACTAGCCAAACAGCTGATTTCAAGCAGTCTTCTACCAGCCAAACAGCTGATATCAAAACTTTTTGCAAAAGTATTTTTAAAAAAACATTGAATATTGTTATTTGGTGGGTTGAACTTGTATGTATGGCTTATGGTTGATATTAATCCTTATTTAGAAAGCAGGAATTGATCTAAATACTGTGCAGTTAAGTACATATGTAAAATGCAGCTACAATTGTTTGGAGCTAAGCTGTTTGCAGTGGTATATGGTGGGAGGATGAGAGACAACAGGCAAAAGCTGAAACAAGACAGTTTGGACTGGATATAATGAGAAACTTTTTTCCTTGAGGATGGTGAGATAGTGGAGCAATCTCTAGCCTTGAAAGATTTCAGGCCCTGATCTCATTATGGCTGACCCTGATCCAAGCATGAATTTGGACTTAAAGACATTCTGAGCTCCCTTTCAACCTCAGTTACCTTATCATGCTAACCAAGATAGTTACCACAATAATAAATTTCCCACCTGCATCCCCAACTGTAACAAGCTAAGATGTAAATACATTGTTTGAAAATTTGCTGCTCTGCCATAGAGTATTTTCCTACCTCAAATACACCATTGTATTGCTTTTCCTCTTGTAATTATACAAGAGCTTGCTCTGGACAAATTACTATAAGGTACCCTGTGAGTTCCAAAGCTTCACGTGCTTTCCTGAATAGAAAAAAATTACTTAAGTGATTTCCTTAAAATGGGGGTGGGAAAAAACTGAAAATCTGTCTTTATCCCACTGCGAAATTCAGAAAAACATTTGGGGAATGATACTCCCCTGTTTTTAACTTTCTTATAAACTTAAACAAGTGAGATGAAATCATACACTACACCTTTCAAAGAAATATCTGGGATGGAAAAGATGCAACCTTCAGATGTCTCTTTTGCTTAATCTCTTCACAGAGATTCCCAAAAGAGAAAGGAGCTGTGCTGTGCATAAGTTTGGCTTCTTAGTTGCAGTAAGTTTCCTGTTTTAGTATAACTGTCATATCCCTTGATACGTCTCAAAGGCGTGACATGGCCAGGCACAGGTCTTTTTCCTTCAGCTTTATCAGAACACTTACTGGAATTTTACAGAGAGAGTGGTAAGGTGCTGGAACAGGCTGCCCAGAGAGGGGGTGGGTGCCCCGTCCCTGGAGGTGTTCAGGGCCAGGTTGGATGGGGCCCTGGGCAACCTAGTGTAGATCCAGGCCTGGAGGTTGGTGTCCCTGCCTGTGGCAGGGAGTTGGAACTCTATGATCCTTGGGGTCCCGTCCTATCCAGACCATTTTATGATAGTATTCTGTGAGTTACATTATTTCCATAGCCTGGGGAAGGACTGAAACTTTCCTGCTCCTTCAGTAGCTTTGTGTCAGCCCTGCTGGCAAAGGACACTAAAAATTATTACTCTGAGAAAACATTTTCGAAGAGACATTTCTTTTGCTCCTTAGAATGCTGATATCTCTCTCCATTCTCCTGAACCTCTTTCCAGGAAGACCTAGCATCAAAGTTAAGGATGACAGTTGAAACTCAAGGCTTCGAAGATATATTAAAACTTAAAATTGCATTAGAATTTAACATTTTTGACTCTTTACTCAGTACTTGTATGAGAAAGAATTTTCAGAGATACCATGAGTGTTGAAGTGCTCTAGGGAATATTTATTTGCTGGTGTCAATCTCTGTAGCAAAGATGAATTAAGAACTTCTGGAAAAACTCTTTGAGAAGCTGAGTTTTAATAACTGAATATCGAGTTTGTATTTGTAATACCTTGGATATCTTATACTACTCCGAAAATTCATGCTTATCTTCTTGAAAAGTATTTCATTAAGGAAAACATAGATTAAATTACTTCTGGATTTTATGCTTTCTGCTCCTTTGAAATTACTGTATAAAATTCACCAAGCAGTTTCTTAATCTACTCAGTGACAGGAAATGTCTTTTCATAGCGTGTTCTTTGGGTTTAGCAAATCCTGCAACTCAAAACCTCTTCTACAAGAATACTTTAGCATTTCATGTTGAGCTGGTATCTTACAAGATTATCCACTCTATTTCATTGAGTCTATTTTCTTGGGCTGGTAATGTCTTTTTATGAATTATCTATCCTCCCAAGATTATGCCCCCAAAAGACCCTAGCATGACAGTCGTAGGTAACAATGTCAACTCAAAGCTTAGTTATGTTACCAGAAAGCAAAACAATCCTGGTAAAATATTTTTATTTTTATGGGGTCTGGAAGCCTATTCAATTGAGTGATGGCCTCTCTGTGATATTTTTCTTCTTAGAAATGAATCCGTGTTTACTTCTACTTTCTCTTAATTGGATGGCTGAATTTAACTTCTGTGGTTCATTAAGTTGCGTAATTAAGGGTTAATTAAAGCTTTGGTTTCAGTTTAGAGCTCAGCCTGAAGAAACCCACTTTTTAAATAAAACTTATCACATTGCTCTATTTGTTTCCACTTTTGTATTTTCCTAACACTGCACTGAATTAAAAAACTTGGGTGCAGCTTTATGAATACTTGGGACTTCCTGTTGAAGCATATTATATCCCTGACCCCTGTTTCTGAAGTTGTAGAAACAGATGAGCAAATGGGCCATATGGAAAATGGATCAAGTGTCTAATAAGGTTTGTTAATGACTGTATATACATAAAAAAAGGCATAAAGAGACGAGAATATTTTATTACAAAGATTAAGTAAGGAATGTGTGCGGTGTAGTTTTTTTCCAAGCATAGAGGTAGGTCAGTTTCTGGCACTCTGATGTTCATTGCCAGAAACTTTACCAGATCATACCAGAAATGTTCACCAAAGATCAACAGCACATAAAATCAGAAAATTCCAGTCTCTGTGGGCTTGTGTCGTTCCCTGTTGTTGGTAAGTCCTGAGCTGAGAAGATGCCTGGAGTGTTTGGAAGTGGGCCAAGATGAAGACTTAAATAACAACAAAACACAAATTAAAACCTGATAGTAGTAGATAGTCTCTTATATCTTATAGCCAAAGTACTCAAGTTTGAAGAGCCAGGTCTTAATAAAGCAAAAAAACCCCAGGAAGAATGGGAAGAATATTGTGAGTACTCATTTTCTCAGGGGATTTCTGAGTCGCTGGGCTACACCTTTCTTTGCAGTGAAGGCTGTTTCATTTCCTTGAGCAGTAACAGTAGTTTTGCAGACTTGCAGCACTTCTGAAAAATCAAAGTATCTTCAATTTCTTTACAAGCAGCTTTCACAGCCAATGAAATGCAAGAAAACACAAAAATATATGCACACAATAGTTTAGTGTACTTAATTGCTTAAAAAAAAGTAATTGCATACTGCCCTTCAGTTTTGCTGTTTAAAGGTGATATTTTCTGCTTATATTTATGGGTTAAATACTGTTTCTGTGTGTTTAGGTTCTGCTGACTCAATAGAGAGGACATGTAGGCTACACACAGGCTTAAGGTTTTTTTCCAGTTCTTTCTGATGGATATTAAGTTGGCTGAACTGTGTCCCAACATTAATCATGACAGTGACTGTAATGGTCACCTTCTATCAAAATACGGAGACTGACAAGATGCCTGTGATAGAAGTAAGAGTGCACCATACTTACAGGTATTCATAAACACTGGGCTGTGACAAGAAATGACATAATTTTTATCCAGGTTCACCTGTAAGGTCTCTTTGAACTGAAATGCCTCATTTTAGCTACCTGTATACTAAAACACTTTTTCTTTTTTTTTTTTTTCCTTGGAAGGCTGTATTTTTTGCTCTGTGACCACTGATATATTGCACTGTCAAAAAATCTGGTATTTAGAATACCAGAAAATAAAAGATACCTTGTATTTGCATGTTTTACAGTTCACCTGTATGCTACTTGAAGATGATGATGTTAATCTTGACTTCAGGGCACATTTTTCTGTTAATAAATTTAAGACAAAGGCAGCTATCTAACTTGGGCTAGTTCCCTGGTTCACCTGCTGTTGAATGCTGAAAAGTGTACCACATGTAAGTCAGCATTTGATCTTGAAAGTTTCTAATTTCTTTATCTGTGCAGTTTCCATGTAACAGAACATATTTTGTCAGTTCTCAATATGTGCAAATGTTGAGGTGTGTCCTCACAAGACATTTATTCATGTATTCTCATGTCAGAAGATCTTGGAATGTTTTGCAGGTCTTAGAAACTACCCAGGTTTTTTTTGGGGGGTGTGTGTTTATTTTTTTTATTTTGTTTTTACCCTTTGGAGTTCTTTGGGATGAATAAAATTTTGGAGAGATGCTTTCGTTGACAAAATACTAATTTTATTCTTCTACAACACCTGATTTTTTTTGTGATGCTCTTCAAATTTGGATACTAAGATGTAATTCTTCCTTTTTGCCTGTATCTTCACTGAGGGCTAAGTTACAGGAAAGTATTTTTTAGAAATATCTTTTGGTAGGAAGCTTAATTTACACTTAACGGCAGAACAAAAAAATTACAAAGAAATGATACTGTAACTATTATTAACAAAGCGTTGAAGTCTGAATATGGACTGCTAGTATGAGGAATATATTGTGCTGACAGGGACCATACAGGTCCTCTGAAGCTTAGGAAAGAAAATGGTAAATGTTTTAACATCAAGTATTGTCCATTCAGGTTCTTAAAACCCTTGGAAAATACTCTTTCCCACAGGAAAATATATTTGTAAGTAATATTTAAAACCTATAATGAAGTGCTGCAATTAACTTTGTGAAGGTCTGTATTCCTTTTTCATGGACCTAATGAGTTTAGAATTTGTCCTAACTGGAAATAGATACAATAACTATGTATGAATTTAAAATTACATCAGACTGCCAGTCTTCCCATTATCAAATCTTCCTTGAATAAGACAGTATATGCTGTTAGAGTTATCACTTCATCCTTGGTCTCAGTCATGCATGGGGTGCTAGAAGTTTAATAAACTTGACCTAAAGTTTCTACCTTATATATTTTAGCTGGAGCTGAGAAGCAATTAAAAAAATATTGAATAAACCTGATAAAATAAAAGTGTTTCTTAATTGAAAATCAGACACACAGGCATTTTTTTTTAGGGATCAATTTTTACTTGAAAAAATATTTTGTCATTATGGGTATAACTTTTCTCCATAATTTGTCTTTTAATTCAGACAGAACTACAGATAGATATAGAAAAGGATAAGAATTGCTTTTATGTAAGAACAAAAGTCACTGACTGCTGAAACATTTTTTATAGTGCGATATTGTATGTATATCAACAAAATATTAATCTTAAATATATAAAGAAATAAAATGCTTTATTGCTTAGAGGAAAAATCTCTTCAGAATAGTTACATTCTTGAAAATGGGTTCATCTGTATGAAGTGCTCTTGCTTTTAATATGGAAAACCATTTTGTCAAAAGATATTCAACCAGCTCTACTACTAAACAAAAAATTTGTTGTTTTCTGAAAATGGATATTCTTCTTGATGGTGTATGGTAAACAGTGAGCTACCAAAGTAATCTGAGGCATATATAGGTATTTTTGAAATAGGTGCCAAATAACAGATACTTACAAATCAAACCCTGCTTTTCTCTGTACTGTTTTTGGATATGGCATAGACTTTATATAGCTGGGACTTCACTCCATTGCTCTGTGGAAATTATCATGCAGTAGTTTAATTTTATTTTAAATGTGCACGGTGCGTGCACTTGCACATCCTGCAGAAAATCAATGTAGTCGTGTCACAAGACTGCATCACGATAGATTTCCTAGCTTACTTGCACTTAATATCACAGTATTTTTTTCCAGTGCTGTAGGATTTCCCCCCTCCATGAAAGAGTTACTAACCACAAGATTTATGAATTGAAGTAATTGTGGGAAGGAAGCAAGGTATTTTGATTTATAAAAGATAGGTAAGTTTCAATCATTTGTATTTACCTGACAGGCTGCTGAAATTAATGCTTATATTAAAAAAGTATGAATGTGATGCTTTTTTTCTATAGCAAAGGTGTTATTTAAAAAGACAAGAAGTCAAATTCATTCCCTTTGAATTCAGAAAGAAATTTGCTTGCCTCTGAATTTGCACTTGCATTTGAATCTGTGGGTAGACCAAAACCCAGTTTTTCTTCTTTTGCTGGCATAAATGGGATTGGTTTGCCGTACTGCTGATTCACGCTTTTCAGATGTGCTCCCTAATGTTGTCATTTTAGATACAGCCCACGTAAACCCCGTGGTGGACAGTTGCTTTTTGTGCACAGTTACCGTGCAGGCAGAGACAAAAAGGCACTGACACCAGTAAATATTCTGCACCTAAAGAACCGCTCTTTGCTGGAGCACGATGGCACAGCCGTCTTTTCCTGGTGCCATCTAGAGGAGTCTCTTACTTAAAAGCACAGGAAAGAAACACCCAGGAGAAGATGGAGTGGTTTTCTCCCAAACCTCTGTCAGGCTCGCATCCTGTTCCCAGCCCAGGGAATTCAGCCGCCTCCTTGTTAGCGAAGGGGAAGGCGGCGGGGGGGAGGGGGAGCTCCCTTCTGTTTTGATGTTTTGGTGGTTTCGTGATTGCTACCAATTTCCTGCAGCCAAAACATAAATTTGTCATAACTCTAAGCCTGTGAAAACTAATTGAAATAAATCAGCCGTGACCACTTAGGGCCAATTGTGACGGTTAGAAAAGGGGTAATGGAACATCATAATTAGTTGCTGTTTCACGGTGCTCACCTGAAATTTTTGCACAGATTGGGGCACTCTGGATTGCTTAAGTAAGTATTTGCACGCAAACTGGTGATATTTGATCCACCTCAGTGTCAAGTGCTTCCATAACGTTAAAAATTAAAGAAGTGGAGAGTCTCAAGTGGATTCCAGTCGGCAGTTTGATTCAGATTTTATTATCAGCAATGGGTCTATAATAAGCATGAACTGTCCTCTCAGATTAGCTATGCCTCAGCAGCTACCCACTCTGCATCTCCCTCCTCCCCTGCCTTTCTCTGGAAATGGAAGAGGCCATCTGCAGGCTTTAACTTGCTATTCAAACTGGCTGCTAGGATTCTGGATGAAACAAGGCAATATATGTGCTTGTCTTCCCACAAAATGATCTTTCTTTCAGGCCTGAAAAAACCCTTCTCTGCCCTCCTGCCCTTTGCTTTCTCCTTTGCGCGCCCTCGGTGCTCTTAAACATACAGCTGGCAGAATGGCGAATGTGGCACCAGGCAGGCAAACATGAAATTTAGCCTAATGATTGGGCTTTTCAGTTGAAAACTGGTGGGATTTATCTCCTCCGTAAATAGCAGAATGAATTGTAAAGATAAAGTTTTTTTTAGATACAGACAAAATCCCTAAGCAGCTGCACATACTTGTTTGTTTTGCAGAAATTGAACTTGGTACGCCTTACAACTCGGCGGCTTATAACTACACTGATGAACATGAACTGTATAATATTTTTAAGCACAATAACAGAGAAAGCATTTCCTTGGCTTTGGTACTCTCTGCAATACTGATAGATTAATTACCGCAGTGATTAATCTCTGGTGATCTCCCTTTGGTAAAGTCTGGAGCTTATTATTAATAGCCTCTTGTTATGGGCATTATGAACTTGTTACATTGCTCAGTGAGTATGCAAAAGTTCTGGAAGTGCAAGAGTTTAAGTGGAGACTGACAAAAGCAGCAGCAACAGCCTGCTTCTAACAGAAGTGAGATTTTTAAGTTCCCTGAAGCAAACATCCCTGAGTCATTGTGTGGCATAAGAGGACACTTAAGTTACTGAAGCAAAGAAGTCCTTCCAAATTGATTAAAACAATAAATCTGTCAGGGAAAAGAAAATTTTAAATGACTTAATCCATTACACAGCGAATGGGAAAATCTGGTTTGAAGAGATATCTAGGCATACAATACATGTTATCGTTTGCAATTAAGCATAACTTGCATTAGGGATTCTGATGGCAAACAAGTGTGTTGTGAAATAGAGGGGGCATGCTTCAGCTCAGGTGAGGGATCCTAGAGATTGTTGTTTGTTTTTCACGTGGTTGCAGTACAAGTGAAAACTCTCCCCTTTGGATCCCGGTGCTGGTGGTGAAAGTAGATCTGTAAACTTTCAAAATTTTTTTTCTAGCTCTAAAGTCAGTGTTTATAAAAAGAAAGATGGAGTGTGGTGTGTTTATTGGTGACGTAATTATTTTTTCTCTTATACAGTAAAAATAAGATAATTTGATGAGTCTGTACCCTGTTTTTAAGAATGGCTTATTTGTACTAAACAAGTTGCCATAAGTGGGGGAAAAATGGTGAACTATTGAAACTGAATTTAGGAAACCTGCAAGATCCTGTTGGTTTCTGTAAATGGCATTTTATACTTGAAAAATGAAAAGCGCAGACCCCAAAGAAAACCTATAACCAAAGGACTACTTAGAACTAATTCAACAGACTAAGCATTGAGTTATAATTTGGAGAAGACAAAAATGCTAGAAACCTAGACTTTTTTTTTGGCTTTTATGGAGATCTTAAACTGTACTTAGATATTTACTGTCTAAAAGTCAGGCCTTGGAATATAGCTCACCAGAAATATTTAGTAAATGTGAAAATAAGAGAAAGAAATGGAGATGATATTTGTAATGCTACTTAGTATTCAAAATATTTATTTATAAATACAGAGCTCTTTCTGCTTTTTTCCACTGTGAAAAACAATGTCTCTTGAAATCTGTGTTCAAGTCAATTTTGCTTGGAGATGCCAAAGTAGGAAAAAGCCCTTGGAGTTAGGGAATGAGTAAAAGGTATATTAAATGCTTTAAAAAAGCCAGAAAACAAAGTAGAGTACCCTGGAAGTTGATATATGGCTTATGTATATTATGGCTGTTTAAAGAATGAAAAGTCAGGAGACCTGTAATACGTTGTGAAAGCTTTGTACTTGGCTTGATGCAATTATTGGTATTCTAAAATGTATTTGCTTTCAAGATAGGCCGTGCAGCATGCTGAAGAACCATTAGTCATTTATCACACTAATACTCTACTGTGACTTGGTTCGTATGGCTTCTGGACTCAAATGGAACGGACTGGATGCTGATACAAATCCTGTTACATTAATTCTGATTTTCTTCTTGAAGCCTTTATATTTTGTTTTTATTAAAAATACATGACTAGGAAAGTTGATGCTTTATCCCATGAGCTAGTACCAGATGCTTTGTTTAATTTCCAAATTAGACAGTATTTCTTTTTTGTTATATTGCATGTGCTAATGGTCTTTAAGTGTGGGGGTTTATTTGGAAAAGCCAGGCGGGCAAGGCAAATAATGTAGAGTGCCATGCCTGTCTTGCTGAACTCTCCCTGGTTTACTGCATTATTAAATATTGCATAAATTATTCAATGTCCTTTATATCAAACAAATATTTTTTTGTGAGCAGTACTGTGTGAACAAATGGGTATTAAGTAAAACCCCCAGATGGAAATGAAATGGTGTTTCTTTTTCATTCCTCGTAAAGAGCCATTGCCTTTTCCTTAATATCACTCAGACAGTGGAAGGAAAAAATGGTGACAATTATGTGGACTACTCACTTCTCGTGTGATATTAAAATGCTCCCTTCTGGAGGCAGCCAGCACCTGGTACCACAATGCATGCCATTCAGGGGAAAGGCAAATGTAGCACATCAGGTCCGGGCTGTCCTTGGTTGCTCGCTGTGGCAGGTGAGTTGCTCTCACGCAGGCGAGACAATGAGGTTTTTGGTGTTTTGGCAGCAACAGCCCATGTAGTATGAGCGTAGGTAGCCTCATTAGCTGGTCAAAGCATGGCCACAAAAACCTACTGCAGAGGAGAGAAGGCTTGCTGGGAGGCGGAGATAATGCCACGCAAAGCACAACTGTGCCTGTGTGTTCACTCCTAAGTATCCAAAGGCCTGAGACTACGTATTTTTGTTTTGCTTTTTAATCTCTTTGTGTAGGGCTCTGTCATTCCTGGGCATCTTGGGAACTTTCCTCATGTGAGCAGTCCTGTTACGTGCATGAAGATGACACTCCTGGGTGGTTATTTGTACGTGCAAAAAGACCAGCTGGCTCAGGCTCGCCCGAAAGAGACTGTTACTGTTGGAGAGGGTCTTGAAACGGGGAGGCGTGTGGGGAGGAGAGGGGTGAAAAAAAGCTGCGGTATGGAATAAAAATGCTTTTAATGTGCAGGGAAGGTGGCTTGGGGGAAGGGTTTGGTTGCGTTTTTTTGTTTTGCTTTTTTTTTTTTTAAACAAAGGGGAAGGTTCCCTGTATGAGCACTTGTTCTGAATGTTGCGTGGTCAGATTAGCCATGCTGCTCTGAGCAGTTTAAGGAGGTCTGGGAACTTAGTAATACCTTCCTCTGCCTCCCCCACCCCCCCCCACAGCCCTCCCGCCATCCCCACCCATAGCAACAGCAAGGCGATGAACTAAATAGCAGAGAAATAAGGACCCAGGGATGAATAATGGCCCCTAATTCTAGAATGAGGAGTTGTGAATGCATTGCTGAGGTTTGTGCATCTTTCCGTTTCAAGTAACTAGAAACACGTAGGGGGAATTGGGTTGGGGAGTGAGAGGTCAGGGAGTAGGGAGATTCCAGGCTTCGTTACTGGATTTTGTTTTTAGGCTTTTCACAAATGCAAGGGTCGGTAGAGGGAATTCCAGTGCCTGATCTGTGGAGAGCTGGAAAGGAAGCAGAGGTTTATTCAGCTGCTTGTATTGTCACTTACATTTTCTTTACAAAGATGTTGGTTTTACAAAGGGCAAGCCTATGACTTTTGTGGAAAGCAGCTTATAGATTCACTGCTTCGTACAGAGGACAATCTGATTTTCATTTTGCTTTATTTGGGGGGTGTGTGTGTGTTGGCTTAAGCACATCCATGTTTTTGTGTGCGTGTATTCATTTTGCTATGGTTTTCCTTGGAGAAGATGACTGTCTTCAGTTTGTTTTCAGTCCCTGAAAACACGCAGGGTGGGTTTTGTTACTTGGCCTCAGCCTGCCCTACGCTGCACGCGATATTATGCAAGCCTTGTATAGCAGCATCTATATTAGTTGTGCTCAAAGGTGAAAATGAAGTGGTATTGACACATTAGAGACTGCGCCAGCATCCACAGTTTTTCCAATTGCATCTTATTAAAATAAATACTGGATTCTACATACTATTTTATTTCTGAGTGAGAGGCTTGCTGTAGTTGCTGTTATCAACAAAGCCATACTGTACAAAGGGAAGTGTTTATAATTATTTACCGTGCTGCAGCAACATCCACAGGGTGTGAGCAGGAAGGAGCACCCTCTTTGGTTTATATTGTGGAAACAGAGGAAATCATGGTCCTGGCTCCTGGAAAGTTTATAGCTTGTGTTTTCTGTCATTTCACCCTTTCTCTTTAATCCTAAACCATAAGCAATAATCCGCCACTTCTCATGGAAAGAATTTTTCTTTGCATGAAAATATTAATACTTGTATTGCATCAGCCAGTTTAGTTTAGAATTATTTAGTGAGTTAATCTGTTGTGTGATATAAGACAGAATGTGAGACAATATAAAAGGGGCCAGGATGGAGGGATCAGGGGCAGGATTTAAAAATAGATAAAGAAACGCTGCTATTTAGGAACTTAGTGGAGTTTAATTTTCATGGACATTGTTCAACACTCAGGAAAATCAAGTCATTTGGTTGAGATATTGAACTAGACAGTGTTGGACCTCTGCAGTGTAAAATGTACTGAGAGAACTGTTTTGTTTGTGTGTTTCAGTGGTCTGAAATCACTCTTGGTCTGGTTCTGAACTTCCATCTGTTACTAGTGATCACCAGTAGACTTTATTTGATTTCTAAGAGGAAGAGATTTGTATTAAAGGCTATATAAAAGAGCAGTGTTTATTTAAAAAAAATTAATAACTTCATAAATCTAAATTTTCTGGACAATTGCTATTTCAGGTCATTGTAATTAATTTTTTTTCCCAAGCTGTAAGAAATCTGAAAGGAATGAGTTCTTTCCTTTGTGGATTAACTACCACAATTACTTTATCATTTTCATGAAGGTTATTCCAAGAATAGTCTGGTTTGGGACATATATTTCAGAATGTATAGTTAGGGCATATTATAAAATTCCTGGTGTCCAGTATTTATCGTGATTCAGAAATGCTGCAGAAATTGGGTCTTTTTATCTCAGATTTAATTAGGTGCATTTTTAATATGGAAACTCCTACTTACTGGTTTCCTTTTTAAATGCATTTATTAAACTTCCAGAATAACAAATACAAGTCTCTTTTTTTCCTTTTTTCTTTTTCCCCTTTATTTGTACCTAAAATCTGTGTACTTGCTAGATTTTGTTGAGTGCGGAAGCTCTATGTCTGATTGTTTGCCTCTGTTTTAAAAGCTATATATTCTACCTGAAATCGTAGTGTAAATCTGTGTTTGTGTGTTTTGCTTAAAAAAAAAGAAAACAAAACTCTTAAAATTTTAATCTACTGATAAAAATCCTGTCCCCGAAATATTGTGTGGTGTGACCCTAATGGGTGTTGTCTGCCTTGTGCGTATGCAGAATCTCATTCAGCAATTTTATAGATGAAGACCAATAATTGCATTCCTGGCAGACGAGTTCAATTGATATTCAACTCTTTTTTTTTTTTTTTAAAATTAAAATCTCCTCCTAACAGCATTTTTAAAAGCATACATAGTGAATTTTAAAAAATCCTCTATCTGCCAGTACTTTATTAGGATGTAAACATTGTTGACTTCCAGTTTGCATGTTGTGTTTTGGGAACAGCCTCACATGCTATTCCCAAATATTTTGCAGATTTATGTGCTTTAAAAATAAGTCCTTTTTTTTTAACAGTGGGATAAACTGCATTTGTAGTTCAAGACAATACTCTGAAGGTTCCTATTGCTTTCGATAACAGGATGAAAAAATAGAAAAATTCATTAGAAATTAATTGGTTTTGATTATACATCACTTCTAGTTTAATAATTTTTACTTTTCCTTACTGATATTTATTACTTGCTTTTTAACCTTAGTTTTACCAAGAGAAGTTTTGCAGCATGTTTTCATTTATAGAAATTAAGTGCATTTAAGATTTGCTTCAAAGACCAATGGGAATAAGAAATTATCTTCAGGAATTTGTTATAATTACATTATATCCACATGAGCACCAAAAGAATTTAGCATGATTAATGCTATTATAAGGCATATGAGGGTCAAGAACAATAGTATGCTCCTGTTCTAAAGAGAATTAAGGACTTGCACAAGAAGAAACTCCAGAATTTAAACAAGTATTTTTTGTATAGTTGAGAAAATAGAAACAGTAGTTGTTTTATTATCTACTTAGGCAGTTGCACAATGAGAAGCTTAATAGCAACTACTGACAACTTTGATTTAATTCTGTTGCAGATGAAAGCTGACAAGTGGAATAAACTTGCAGAGAATTATATAGCGCATTTTCTTCCTTGTTTTTACTAGTGCCCGTTAATTGCGGTGCCTCAAAACTTACTTTATATCAGAACCTACCTATCATCCCCACTATAAAATAAGGCTCCTTATGTTTCAAATAATATGGTTTTGGTAAGGTGTGTATGTATATGAAGGCAAGGCTGGGGAATCTTTTGTTTGCTTGGGTTCTTAAAAAAACAAAAGATAAAACTGTATTTCAGCAGCGGCCCCAGCATAGAGAGCCCCGCACACTGCTTCATCCTCCGCTGTCGGATGTAGCCGTGCGTCCTCTGGCTTTACCCTGGTGCTGTCAGAGGTGGAACGGAGCCCATTACAACCCAGTTCTGAGGGTTTTGTGTGCAAATGGAGGGATGGTTAATACCAAACCAATTTTTTTGTATTTAAAAAAAATAACCCAAAAGCCAGACAGTCTCATGGACATGATGCATTGCAAAGCCAGCTTGTGATGCAAGATGCAGCCATGTTTAAAGCAATATGAACAAAGTAGTATTTTCCCTTGTAAACTTCCTGTCCCAGCCCTAGTTTTCATCTCTGAGAAAGGTTCTTGTTATCAAAGGTACGTTAAGCACCAGCCTGTTTGTTATTTTAATGTACAGTCCTGATCATTTGCTTACTTTCATAAGCAAGCGTGTTTTAGTACAGGTTGGAGTTTGTCCCCCCATGCATTTTCTCTGCAGCTCTTGAGCAGATGTATAGGGAGAACACACGTTACTCTGTGACACTGTCAAGTTAACCAACTTGTACAGCATTATTTGGCGTGACAGTGCTTTAGTTGTCTGTAATCCAGGGACTTTTCGTAGTTAGATTGTTTTTAATATATATGTTTAATTATGGATTGTTTCTTTTTCTGCTGAAATTACCACACTGAAGTAGGTTGTTTTTTCTTAGGGCTCTTTTCCTCCTTCTGAGAAAAGTGGAGGAGGACCAATTTTTAGTATATTAAACTATTTATTTAAGTGTGATTTCACCTTATTGCTGGCTCTTATAATACTATAAAATTAAGTATAGTGACTGAGAATGTGCTCTTACCGTTGGTTAATTTATTTCACTAAAAGCGGGAAGTTGAGTTCTTCATTGCACTTCATGTAGCTCTACTGCTAGCTAAGGAACTCCCAAAACATGGCTCGGATAATTTCCTTTTATAATGGGCAATCACTTTACAATACTATTTTATAGTTAATGGCAGTCAGACAACTGCAACTCCAGTCATGAACGGAATTTCACTGTCAATGTGAATTTTATACTGATATTTCTTTTTTACTCTGGATGGTCCTGATGCTACTTGCTGATTATTCCCCTCTGCTCCCCCCCATCCATCCCTGGTGACAATATAGAAAAAATAGTAGCTGAATGGAGCATGATAGGTGGATATTCGATTCTAAAGAATTTTTATTTCATATTTAGACATCTATTCAGTACATCAATTGTTTTCTTAAGCAAATCATAATTGCTTTTATTATTTACTGTTATATAAATCTAAATGTAGCTTGTGGTGCTTGTGGTTGTTTTTTTTTTCCCTCTCAATAGGTTGTGAGAAACATGGAAAGAACACCTTTAGAAGGGAATGAAATAATATATTTTTTTAATATTTAAGTAACAAGAAAACCTTAAAGGTGGATTGTATAGAGGCAAACACAGTCTGGGTGCACTGCTGGCACAGGCAGCCAGACTCAGCGGTTTAGAGTATTTGCAAGTAGTCTTGAAGAGAAAAGTGGTCACAGTAACTTCTGTCACCTTTAGCTTTGGCCCAAAGAATATGACTGCTTTCAGCTACTTTTTATTTCAGGGTGTGCTTGGTAAACCCATAGGTGTGGCTTTTAGAAAAAAAATTGCCTCAGAGTAGTGCTGTAAGTTGGTAACGGTGGGTCCTGGATGATGGCATTTTTCCCCCTGTTACATTTGAACCTCATCCTAGTGATGGCATGCATTGAAATGAAGGCATGTTGACCTAAAAATTGATGTAAGCAGGGATTTTCTTTGGTGGGGATGGGGGGGAGTATCTTTTCTAAGAAATATTTTCTGCAATAAATTGTGGTAAACATGTAAGTACAGTGCATATTACCATTTACAAACATTCAGAAATCCCAAATCAGATCACATAACTTGAGATGAGATTAAAATTTTTGAGTTTAAATGACAGAATTGTTGAGGTTGGAAAGGGATCTCTGGAGGTCATCTGGTCCAAACCTTCTCCTCAATCATGACCTACAACCAGTTGCCCAGGAGTATGAAATATACCTGAAATTCTTTCTACTTGTTAATATAATATTAACCATACCTTCTTTTTTTTTAAAAAAAAAAAAAAAAAAAAAGTAGTGCCTCTGGCATAATTCCCTGGTTCAAAGACTATATGGCAGGCGACAGAGAATAGATGGGCTGTTGAGGCTCTATGGGCTGGAGCTCAGTGGGCACGTAGTCGTGATTTTGACTCACTCCCTTAAGCAATTCAGCAAGAGGAAGATAGCTTTAGATACTGTTTCTTAGTACATGGCCTGCACAAGCATACTTCTGCTTCTACTGGCAGAAGTCAGGCTGAATATGTTGTACGTATTAGTAGATTCTCCAAGAGGGGATGTGGTGAGATTGCTATTGAACTTGTGCAGAAGAGTGCCAGTTTCTGTACAATGAAAACTATTTTAGACCAGTGCATTGAACTGAACCATCTCAAGTTTGGTAGTATTGTTTTCCATCCTATGGATTTTGCATGATACACTGCCTTCTAACACCATGCTTGGAGAAGTGATGAGCTTTATATTGAACTGTAGAATTTATTTCTTTAAAAGTTGTGTTACCTGCATGTAACAATAATTTAGTTGGTACAATATATTAATTAAATAAGTTTTGCCTGACTTCTTGAAAAGCATTGGTTTGACATAGAAGAGCTAAATAGTGACTATTTTCTCTCGTTCATCTCTCAAAATCTGTCATAAATATCACAGGTGCAAATAGATCATGGAAGCACAGACAGGTTTGACTTGAATCATCTTAGCGATCACCTAGTCCCAACCCCCTGCCATGGGCAGGGCCACCCTCCTCTAGACCAGGCTGCCCAAAGCCCCATTCAGCTCAGCCTTGAACACTGCCAGGGAGGGGGCAGCCACAACTTCTCTGGGCAGCCTGTGCCAGGGACTCACCACCCTCACAGGGAAAAAATGATGAGATGTCCATGTACCGTATGGACTTTTAAGTCAATTGTTCATTAGACAAATAAGAAAAGTGACAGCCTCCTTACATCTGCACTTAGAATGACACGTGAATTGTGCCTTGAGTTTGCTCAGTTATTTTCCTCCCCAAATCTGGGAAAAGCCTCTAAATTTTTAAATTTCTGCTTCTAGAAGATGAGTTTGACATTGGTTAAGGTTGGGGGTGAGAAGGTTTGCTGTCTGTTCCTTCCACACCTCCAATTTGGATAATGCATGCATTTACCTAACTTGCTTCTGCGTGCGTAAGGCTCCTGCATATTTAAAGGCTGGGTATTCTGGGATTATCTGTCGTGCTTTTTCTTTTTGTTTTAATCACGCAAGGAGAGGATACAAGCCCACAGAACCAGAGCAGAAGGGTGGGTTTTTTCCCTGTTGTGTGGGGTTTCTTTATTTTTTTTTTCTCCTTCCTGAAAGCTTTGCTGTTGCCACACATTTTGCCAGATATTGCATTTGGGGTGGTGGGGAGGAAAAGTTACCCAGTCTGAGTGTGCAGTTTTATAAATCATGTGTCTGTAAAATACTTGCTTGTTAACACGCACAAGGCATTTAGCTTAAAGGCACAATATTCCTTTTCAATCAGTCCTTAGCAGTGAAGTAGGAAATCTTGAAGGCAAGCATATGAAAGTCAGAACAGTGCTATGAACTACTGCCAGTAGCAGGGAAAGAAAAATATTAAAACTATAATTAACATTCAAGGAAAAACACAATTACAAAATGCCTTATGAGGCACCAGTTCATTAAAATTTCATGTTTATATTTGACAAAATTGAAAACTACATTCATTTTTCTAGGAAAGCCAGGAAAAAAACCAGTGGTACATAGCATCACTTAATTAGCCCGTTATTGTAGATTTGTTGCTCTGCTCCTTAAATTATATTTCAAATAAGATTCAAACTGTTCTATAGTTAATTAAAAACTTACTGTACATATTTTATTTCATAATCATGGTAGATCCCCTCCTTTCCCCCTTGGATATTAGTAGCAGGTATACAGGTAGGGTAAGGGAAGAAGTGCACAGCCCAATGTGTCAGGGAGCAGGAGTATTTCACCACACAGCTTGATTAAGCCCCAAGCTGGATAAAAAGAGGTTCCATGTTCTGATCACTTTCCCACCCTTGTTTTCAATCCAGATAACTTTAGTTTTCTTTTTAAAATGAATGTAGCCAAATTAAAAAAAGAAAATCTTTGGTCTCCTCTCTGGTCTCACGATTCTTTGGTCTTGTCTCTTCTCAGTGTTAAATTCTTAATCCCATTTTAAGTACCAGCAACATTAATGGCAGTTAATAGTAATTACTGCATGTGTACTTTGATTCAGAAAAAATAGAGGTCTAGGGATTGGTATTGCACTACAAGTATTCTGTGTTGCAAATTATTTGCAGATGAGGTTAATTGAGCCATCTCACTCCATGGCTTTTATTCTGACATGTAGGTCACAAATTGAATCATAAACCCGTACAGTAATAATCAGCACATACCCTTTAAAGACTATCCCTGATGAAACTCAGTGTGAAATAAACAGTTACATTTCTCAAAGCCTGCTCTGAATTAGCATCTACAGCACAGTCTGGTTTATGGTATTACAAAAAAGTTATTGGTTTAGTATAAATGTGCACATATTTTTATATATTAACAGAAATGCTAATTTGCACTAATTGTACATAGATGATTTTTTTATCTAATATTTTGTTTAAGTAAATTTCTTAAATCAATTATTATATAGTTTCTTAGATGTATTTGCTAATTTTGAAACCGTGCAACCATTAACTGTAGAGACTTTAAAGTTGATCTTATGCTTTGCACTGCCACATAATTAGTTTCACTTTATTCTCTCAAAGAAATAAAGTAAATAAATTGTATGTATCCAAAAGTCATAGTAATTGTACTAAGTGATCTCTAATGCAATGGAAAACACTGTAAGTGAAGCCAATTTTGATAATTTCCCATATGAAACTAGTTTTAATGCAGCTCTCCCAGCATTGTACCCACCATGAAAATTAGAATTATATACTTGTGGCTTTGAAAGCATGAGAAATATATGTCTTAGAGTTCAAAATAGGAAACAAAAGTAGTAAAGAATAATGGAAGCAATTCATTCCTTTTTTTAAAATATGCTTCACTTCAGAAATACTTTGGGAGTGCCCACAATATCCAAGCTATGTGGCAAGATCTAACTTGAACTATATAATGCTTAGAATTTCTGATATTTGGGGGGATGGAGGAATATATTGCTTAACTCAAATGATCTCACTTTATTGAGTAGTGTATATATAAGATAGAGGTCGAATCTCGTTTCACGTTAATGCTGAGAGGACCCAAAACCAGAGTATGAAGAGTCTGTGATCTTGTAATATCTGTTTGACTTAAAACCATTTTATAAGTGCTGTGTAATCTATACATGCAGGGCAGATTAACAAACATCATGACTTAAAGAAATGAGGTCTCCAGCCAATGTACCTTAAGCCATGCATGCCAGTTTCCTCCTGTGCGTGTTTTCACCTCAGTGCGCTTAGAAACTTCCGTTAGCTGTTGCCCTTGCACACTTTGGCATCATGTCAGTTCATATATATAAGAAATACGATGTTTCACTACACAGGGCAGCACAAGGCTTTGGAGAAAAGTGTGGGGTTTTTATTCTATGTTACTTTTGGAAAAAAAGAAAGTCCTTGAATCTGCAGTAAAAAGGCACAGTGTATTATAACATCGAGCTTTTTTTGCAGTGCAAGGTCAGAGAAACAGAAAACAATGGATGACACTTTTCAGCATAAAAGCATGAAACGTGTGATTGTGCAGCACAAAGGATGTTGGCTAATCAGTTATTCTGCATTTAAATATGGGTTTAAACAAGATTAAGAATCCACACTCTGCAAGAGATTTTCAAGTCTAGAGGTCAGAAAACATGCTAATGAGATAACATGAAGTATTCAGGAAAGCTTATCTGCATTAGAAATTAACTTCTCCTTAAAGAAATCCTCCCACCAAAATAGTTTTGGCTGTGGTTTTTTGACCTATTAATGCCTAAATTCTGTCAGACTACCTGTTTGCTTAGAAATTATGTAAGTCTTTTGTGGAAAAATCTGAATAAATTATAAATCTTTCTTTGGAGGGCTTTAAATACAAAACTATTTGAGATTTTTGGTGGGACTTACGTTGTATTTCTTAAGTGTAATTGCATTCTCTAGTGCACTAGTATAAAGCAGGACAAGCCTGATTCCTATAGAGTCTTAGTGATTAGATAAATACGTGAAAGAGAGAGGCAGCCTTATTCTCGGCTGGCTTGGTTGGTTCATCTGAAGGAATAAATTAAAAAATTAAATATTTAGTTAACCAGATTATCAGTAGTGGCTGTATTGAAAAGGTGATTTAAGGTTGATCATGGAGTTGCTTAGGATATTTGTTTTAGAAAGTACTGTAGAACAGTCCTATAGAGTAGGTGATTGTTGCAGGTGGCTCTGCTGGAACTGAGGGATGCAGAACAATTCCTAATACGGGAAACATGTTTTTTCTCATTTTGTCAAACCAAAAGCTAGTTTGCTGTATCCTTCTTTGTGATTAAACTTTTTTAACTTTTCTGATGTAAATTCTGATTCGAAATGTGGTTTTCTGGAAGTGTCTGTATTTTATAGACATCTAAGAAAGTTTTCAGCATACTCAACAACATACCAAACATTATTGTACAGTATTTTTCTATTTCAACTGTATGCCATTTCATCAGAAGTTTTAAATTTATGTTTTAAAATTGACAATTTTGGCATCTTAAACTTCAGCTAGCATTTTGAAAAAAAAATCATACTTGCATTCTAAATCAGCCTAAAAACTGTAGGGTCTTGGTTTGGTTTGTGGGTTTTTTAGGACAAGTCTTTTGATAAACCCTGATAATTGTGGAATACTTCTATAAGATGTCCTACAATGTGGCACAAAAGCAGATCTGTTAAATGTAATAACATGAGTAGTAGAGTTGAATAGCTGTAGTAAAGATAGCCATGCACTTTCTGTCAGGCTGGTTTGTTCAAGAGAGAGTTATCCCCTGTCATGGATATCATAGAAGAGAAAAATGTAAATTTTTTTTTTTACTTCCTCTTTCACTTTTTTTTTTCTGAAGATGAAATATTTATTTTATGTATGCATTGCCAGACAATACTTTAAACAAAAGTTTTTTTTTTTTCCAAGAAATTCTTCTGCAAAAATTTCTGTTTCTGTTCAGGGCACTTCTGAAAAATAGTTTCCACCAGTGTGGAATATTTTTCCTAATCAGCCTAGAGGTACTGTGGTTAAAAATTAGACCAAACAAAAGGTCTGTGACAGGACAGTATATCACATTCTTGATAAACTCATTTAGAATGGTAATGCTGTGGGGAAAGTGATTATTCCAGGAAGTTTATAATTGTTTGTATTTGTATTATATACAATTATAATTACATACATATATATATATATATAAATGGAATTGTTAATTTTGTTTTTCTATGACAGGGAAATGTGGGGAGGGTGGGAAATAGCAGGGGAAGGAAAATTTTGGTGCCTCTCCTTCGAACTTTTCCCTGAAGGAAACCTTTTGCGAGCCATGCTGGCAAGTGTGGGGTACGGCATGTAGCCAGTGGTGCAGGTGCTCTGCTTGCATGCAGGTGTACGCGTGGGCTTGCTGTGCTCTTGGGACCTTCTCCTGGAGGAGGAGGTCAATTGATGGGCTCCCTGAGGTGTTTTGTGAAAAGTGTCTCCCTGCCGAGAGGGGACAGCTGCCTCCAGCAGGCTGGGGGTGGTGGGGGTTACAGAGGCATAGAAAACACAATGTCTTTCCACAGCAGCCCTCCCTCCCGCCCAGCTTTGTCTCGGGAATGAGATGTCATTCATAGCTGAGTCTGCACCAATTGTGCTCTTATGAGCAATTAAATAATTAACAATGTTGACATCTAAATTATATTTGCTTGGCATCTGAGTTAACCCCTTACTGAGACCTCTGGGAAAATTACACTTCTCGCAGCCAATGCTTTAGGCTCAGGCAGGCATTTCTGCCGCAGTTCTGTGGCTTCACATGCATGTTTTCTTTCCTGCTGTTACACCTGGAGATTTAGGAGCTGATTCTGCAACACGTTTAGCACTTTGACGCAAGGCAGTGAGATGCTTTAATATCAAAGTCAATGAGACCATTTGTGCACTTGAAGGGAAGCAGGTCCTTAAGCAAAATACTAATTGGATCAGCTTCTTTACTGGCTTTTTTGTTTGCTTTCTCCTAAGTAAAATCAATTTAGATTTTTCACAAGGAACAGTGTCTGTTAAAGAAATATGCTTAAGCTGTTCATTTGGCTCTAGTTTATACAGAAAGTTCAGGCTTTGCTGGGTTTTGGGGTTTATTTTTTGTCTGGTGCCCCTCCCCTATTTCCCCTCCCCACGAGAAAAACAGAAGCATGGTTCTGTTAAGCTACAGTAAGGACAGCATCTCTTTTTGTGTTTCAAAAGGTCCTCTCTCATTCAGCCCTTGGGTTACCTAAAACCTTAGTTTCAGAATCAAATGATGGTCATGTATCAGCTCACTTGTTTTTTACATCTTCTTAACTGATGAAAGTAATGTAGTCTCTGTTGTTTCAACACATCTTAAACATTGAAAATAGTATTGTGATCAAGTCAAATCATAGCTCGTCCCTCAATAGAAGCTTAAAGAAGAGAAATCCTTCGGAGGCTTCTAGGCATTTATCTCAGCAGTGCAGGCTATTATCAGGAAATAAACTCAGATCCAATTAGCTTTATCACTTAATTAGAGACATATTCTTGGATTTATGCTTTACTGACCTCACTGCCATTGAAATGAAATGATTTAACTTCAGAAAACACCCAAAATCCTCTGCAAGTTCGCACCTCTCCACTCATTAAATTGTGAGGTTTGATGCCAATCAACCAGTTGTTCATTTGACTCTAGAAATAATAATACAATAAACATGTTTGGGTAGATAGATGATACTTTACTCAGCTCCAGGGATTCATTCATTCATTTTCTACCTGCCTTTCTGTCTCTCAAGCACTTGCATATGCTTTCTCTTCGTTTCACACTCCCATCTACCCCACCACCTCTTGAAAAATAAAAAGCAGTCAGACAAAATGATCAAAATAGGTTACTTGGAAAAAGAAGGGGTGAAACCATGAGCACCTTTGGAGAGCCTTGCCTCTATTTAGAGAGAGTGCCACTGTCTTGTTTTGGGGTTGGTTGTTTTTGTTTTGTTTTCCTTCTCATGTTCTGGAGCCAACCTCACAGGCTGTACTTCTTTAGGCTTACATCAAAGGAAATGAAGTTTAAGTTGTTTTCTTAGTCCCATGCTGTCTGTCTCTTCTCCCCTCCAAAAGTAACTTGAAAAAATCATTCCCCTGCTTTAACTCAACTTGAAAATGAAGCTGAAGTCTCACGGATTAATAAAGTACAGTAAGTTTCCAAATAGGTATCTGGACATAGGAGAAAATACCCCAAATAATACTTCAGTTGGAGAAGAATGGATTTACCTTGGCAATTCCACTTTAGAGCTGTTGGCCAGCTGCTCAGGGCATGCATACGTGCTCTGGTGGCTCGATCTTAGGGAGGATTTAGTTTTGTTATGGTCAGTGGGGGGAAAGCAGCCCCCATGAAAGTTCAGAAAAGCAATTTGTGACTTCTGCTCAGGGAATTAAACAGCCATGCTACAGCCCCAACCATTTTGTTCTCAGAACCACTGCAATCAGTGTAGAAAAGCTTAGCATGTGTAGTATGCACTCCAGGAGATTTCAGTTTTTTGGAGCTTGTTCATTTACTTCCATGTGTTATGGTTTATGTGAAATCCCTACTGTCTACTGGTGGGTGGGGAAATGCAACTTGAACACAGTGAGTGATATCCATCCAGAACAGGCAACAAAGCATTGGCATTTAAGGTGAGGTTGAGGGAGAGAATGGTGGGCCTTTCCACTTCTAAAGGTGATTCACTCCCATTAGTCCACCAGCAGTAGATAAGAGGTGTTCCACCTTTCTTATTTAACTCCATAATTTAGATTCTGCCTTTCTCTTCCGGAACTTTTCATTCTTGTTGAATTCTCTACACATTTAATCTTTCATGTATCTCTTATATAGAATCTATACGTAACTCCAGGGTTTTGACTGCTCACTGTGAGTATGGAATTCTTTCTTCAGAAATTGGTAAAAGCCTGGTAGGGAATCTGTTATCTGTATGTTGGTTGGCTTTCTGATATGTGGAATTTTTTAGGAGAGCAACTTGGAATGGAAGCTTGATAGAACTGAAAGTGAGAAGAGACTGAGGATAAACAGATGTCTAGAATTTGGCTGGTGGGACCTTGAGTTCCCCTTCAGGTATTTTCTACTGGGGTATAGAGTGAAAGGAGCTACAACAATCAAGCTGCTGTTGTGAAGTGAGGTTGTGAAGAATGGTGTGCTCCTGGAGTTGTGGCTTACTTCATGGGAGCCCTTGGCTTCCTGACACTAGACCCACTTAGTATTATTAAATTATTACGAATTTTCTGGGTTATTTAAGTCCATCTGTATATTCATCACCTGTCCTTGAAGTGATGTTATTAATGTTTTAATTTTTAGTGAGTGTGTTTAGCTAGAGTTTTTGTGTGTTTGTGTCCATCCCAGTTGAGAGGCTGAGAAAAGGAATAAAAAGAGAACTATGTAGAATTCTTCACTGAGAAACTGCTTTTTTGAGATTTGCATTCATAATTATCTGGAAATCATGGATGTACTCCAGGGCAGATTAACATCTGCTAGTGAGAGTTTAAGAGAATTAACCCTGTCATGATTGATTATATAACAGTCTCTCAAATTCAATCAAATTTGACCGACGATTTTTTTTTGTTTGTTGTTGGAGCAGTGATTTTTCAGCATGGGTGGAGAGCCAGCAATGCCTGGCTTCTCATCCAGGCTGTCATGCTGTCCAGGCTTGACCTATTGCTCCTTCATGTTGTACTCCTTTTCTCCTCCTTGGCATAGGAATGACACCACTTACCTTTTCTGACGTGTGGTGCTATGGTCAATTAAGACTTGTAACCTCTCTGAAATCTTTTGCTGAAAGGATTCAGAGAATCAAACCTCCTGTTTTTCCAGCCTTGCATGTACACACTCGGTGTTTCTTCTGCTTAAAAAATTGTACGTTATAATCAGCATTTCACCGAGCTTTTTATCTTTTGGAACGATTCAAAAAGCTTAGATCCTTGGTTTCAATATTCTGACTGGATATTATGTTAGGCTTTGAGATCTACTAAGAAGTTAACTTCAAATGTAATTTGCTTAGCTGAACACAAAGGGAGAAAAGCTACCATACTACGTGCTCTGTATATTTTAAAAGAATACACTGCACAGCAAGAAAAGGAGTCATTTTCCCAGTTAAGTCAAACTAAGGGCTAATGAAAGCAGTGCTATGTCAGTTAGCTTACAATTTATTACTGCTACATCCTCTTGTATTTTGTGACAAATACTTTTATTCTTGGACAATTTCAGTTCTTCTCCAACTTTAAACCAGGACCGTTCTTACCACTGGAGGATATTTCTTGGCCTGATTATTATGGGGTGCTCATTCATCATAAAGCACTTAAAAATATTTCTCTGTTCTGTCATCCTTGTGCTGTAGCACACCCCTAGAAGGGTCAGTCCTTGATGCTGTGGAAGTGGGAGCTATTTTTTTAATTTGTTACTGTAGATACTTCAGGGGAAGGGTGCCCGATAGGTGTTGCATGCAAGTGCTTCAACAAAGTAGGCATTAGAGGACTGAGGGAGAGAATAGTGAGCTGGGGTGAACAATTCACTGAGCAATTAGGAGAATCCGCGAGGGCTGAAAGATGAGTCAACACCGTGTGCTGCTTTCTCCAGCCTTTGAAAGGAGCACCTGTGAGCCCTGGCGCCATTCCTGACCAGGTCATGTTTGTCCGGCTGCTACGCCATCCATCTTGCAGTTATTTAATCCAGTTTAGAAAAAGGAAGTGAAATGTTTTAGCTGGTTTCCTAAGGAAATGAGGCTTAAGCAGTCATTCCACATGCCAAGTTTGAGAGAATTTTGTGGAAGTCAGCATCTGGGATCAGAAGAGAGACTAAATTAATGTCGACACTGGGAAAAAACAAGGCAGCGGTCATCAGGATGGTTAGTATGTTGAGGGCTGGACTACTCACAACACTTATTGTTCCTTGCCAAGCCAGTCAACAAGCCCCAGATTTTCTGCAGAAGTCATGGAAGGAAGCTATGAGAACTGAAGGAAAAAACAGAGGGAGCTGGGATTATGACAATCACATAAGTATGTTGATGAGACAAAGAACCATAAGGTTACGGTATGAGATACAGATAAGGTTTAAAGGCATTGTGGTGAGCATGACATAGAAGACCCAAGGCAGAAATCCATAGAAAAAAAATTTTCTACAATTCCATAATTCTGAAGCCGTGTGCTTTTCCATCCTGAGACAGCATGAAAGAGCATGCTCTGTTTCCAAGTTGGTGTGACATCTGATGCAAATTTCCTCTTCATACCTGGAAACCTTAATCTCAATCTGCGATTTCAGATCTGCGCACCTGATCCCTTTTCTCCAAAGCACCATCTGCTGCAATACCAGCATGATGTACGCATCATGGCATTTCAGAAAGAAAAGGAATTTGGCACAAGGCAGTGAGAGGAGACTGGAAAAGAATGCAGGAATGCATAGGGGACCACTTGCAAATCATGTGTGATGAAATATGCTGCCCCGGCAATAGAGATGGTTTAAAGAAGTGAGAAATCAGAGCTTCAAGTAGCAGAAATAGTTAGTGTGAGATAGGTGAAGAGGAGTGTTTCTTGGATGGAGAGGGAGCAGGAGAGAGAATACTGGCAGTAAAGAAAGGCCTGAATGGGTAATTGAAATGCACTGCTGAGCACTGAGAACCAGCCAGGGAGTGCGCCTGAGCTCTCAGTTGTTCTGTTTTCTTGTGGGGTGACAGAAACAAATCTATTGAAGTCAGAGAACACGTTTAAGTGCCTTTTGAATATTTTCTGTTAATGACTCTCCTGGCAGTCCTTCAAAATCCATAAGCTTGTTGGTTTAAAGAGCTTTTTTTTATTAACACACTCTCCTTAATCACTTTCTGTTGTTCTCCTTCATAAAGGGAAAGAAAAAAAAAAAAGAGAAAAGGAACGAACAAACCCCCCTTGGTCTTTCTAAGGGGATGAGGATTTGCCATCTACACAGGTGATACATTAATTTGAAATACGAACTCTCAGCTGTCGGGTGACACTGAACACCTTGATAGGACCAGACCACTATGTGCATTCCCACTGTTACAGCAAAGTGAGAATTCCTCCTTTCAGCTTTATGTGTTTGGAACAGTACTTTAAGGAGTTCACCATAAAAGCAAGACAGCCTTTTAAAAAGGGATATATTGTTGAATAAAAAAGAATTAATAAACTGGAGGTGAAGTCCATGTGCAACCTATTAAATTATCCATGATTTAGACTGCGTTCTCAAGTTTTACACACCAAAATGTCTAACCTTAGACATGCAATGTAATCAGCAGGTCCCCAAACGTGTAATAATGTTCTTCATAGGGTTCTTCTTCTTCTTGTTTGCACAGCTGCCAGATGGTGTATGCCATATCCCATTTCACCACATTATTATTATTTCTGTCTAAAGGTTGGTGAGTGCTACAAGCCGGATGGGATATTTCACACTCGAAGCTCGTCTGTGAGTTTGATCCATATATTAACAAAAACTGAATCTTTGCAAAGTCCCAGGCTGTGCAAGAAGTTCGCTTATGAAAAGTTAAGTTCTTTGGGGCCGACGGTCTTAATGCCTGTCCTTTAAACCCCTAATGAGCTTATCCCTGTGACTACTTTTCTTGTCCTCATGCTCATTCTAACAAACTCCTCCTAATCAAGTTTTTTCTTTACCCAGTAATAATACACTTTAGTCATAGAATAATTTGGGTTGTGTGGGACCTTTAATGGTCATCTAGTCCAACCTCCCCTGCAATGAGCAGGGACATCTTCAACTAGATCAGGTTGCTTAGAAACCCATCCAACCATAGACATTTTAAAACTTGGTTTGACCTTTCCATATCTTAATGCTATCCATTTTCTCCCTCACCTCTGAATTCCTTAAATGACCTCTCAGTGAACACTGTCTGCAGCTCTTGCCCTTCTGGTTCACCTCATATTCTTCCCAAACTGAATCCTTTCCCACATATCTCACCAAAACAGCCCTGGCTGTCACTCTTGTATGCTGCTTCACTGCATATTGTAGGGCAATCCCTTCATTTCATCTCTGTGTATCCTGTCTCCCTGTTCCTGCTAGAAATCACCTCTCAGTACTTAAGCAGCCCATTGCTTGCATGTCATCTTTGACAAAACCCCAATTCTTGACTACAGAGATTTTTTTGGCTAATTCTTACTCCTAGGAACTCAAGTCCAAGCAGTCATTTCTTGCCATCTTTTCTTTGGTCTCGATCGCTGCCATTGTGCTTGGCTCATTTGGAAAGCTGTTGCTAAAATAATCCTGCAGTGCATCACACTGGTTTCGTTAACTCCCTTTCTTCTTCATATCAGTGGTTCTCCTCCAATCTCCTTAGATGATTTCAGTCCCTGGCACACTCGTGTTTCCTAAAAGAAGTCTCTTTTTTCATGGCATGTGTCTGTGGAGACATACACAATAGCAAGTGTGCGCTGGATCAGAGGCTTGGTCTGTGAGTTGTTAAATGTGCAGTCCAGTTTTCCCAGGAGTAGGGAGAGAATGAATGAGTTGTGCTGTGGAAATTGGCGTATGGATGTTGCTACCTTCTATTCCTGTCTACCTTATATCTGCTTTTTACGACCTTAGGGAATTCATTTTACATCTTTGTGCTTGGTTATTCCCCTGTGCAACTGAGAGAATTGTAATCGGCAGCGCTGTGGAGCTAAGTTCAATTGTTTGCTATGAGTTGCTTCCATGGTACAGCTATAAGCATGACAGAAAATCCTAAAAGAAGGCATGAGCAATGTTTACAGCTTTTCATAGATGATTTTCACAGTTTTTTCCCTGGTGTGTGTGTCTGTGTATGTGTTTGCTTTCACAGTCAAAAGCGTTCTTGGCAAAGGTAATCTCTGAGTGAAGAGAATACCCCAGCTGTTTATCTATTATGGCTTTTGTCACCAGGGAGTCAAAAGTTGGACTCCACAATAAAGCAATCAGTTGCACAGAACTTGGCCAGCTGTAATGGGAAAGGAAGACAGTAGTGATTTTAAAATATCTATTCAGTAAATTAAATAATTTTTTTTATAAACTATGAATCTTGGTTTTTCCATGATCAATGTTGTTGTTTGTCCAAGAGTGTAAGAAAGTAACTCTTTGAAAGAGTTAAAAAATAGAAAATAACAGGATATCTTAGTCTGAGCAACCATTTTTCTAGTAAGTAATGAAAAAAGAGGCAAAAAGCATGTTTAGTATTGGAATGGGCTGAGGCACATCTATCACCCAGACAGACTGATTCCACCCATCTTCAATTTCTTGTACAGATACATGTCACAGCCACCATTAAGCTACGAGCATCCTACTTCATCTGCTTGTTGTCATCAGATTTCAATAATTCTCCAAAGATGGGTATTTCCTTTGCATCCCATAGGATGAAAGAGCACATGATTTCCTGCTATATAACTAGTAATTATTTTTAACAGCTTGTTTACTGACAACGGAATGGGTCCACTCTTTAGTATATCTTATTTGTAGTTTTAAAGTTTAGGCTCATTTTTCATCTGGTGTCAATTCTGTTCACTTCAAAGTCGTTCCAGTAATTCTCATGGGATTAGTCTTTAACTTCACATGTTGCATCCTCTTTTGTGTTTATACAAGCAACAGGATTGTACAGTCTGAACCTCATGATGTGAAGTAGAATTTAATAATAAATTCTGTTGACTTTCCCACCTTCCCAGCACTTTCAATAAATTCTTATCCCCAAATTTCTGGATAACTGGGCCAAATTATTTAAATATAGTGCCTTAATTAAACTTCAAAAAAAGCTTAATTTGAATTTTAAGGACAATACATGTCTCTGCATCAGTGCAAGAAACTTCTGTTGGCATCATGGTTGTTTCATTAGCCATCTATATACAGATGTGTATGTTCAGCTTCAGGCACTTTGATAGTTGCAGCCATCCTACAAGGCAAAGCTAGGAGACAATTTACTGTGTACAATAGAAGATGGTATTTACTAGCACAGAAAATCTGTAAAGCAGCACAGATGTAAAACCTCTTCATTTTCCTTTCTTTATTCCTTGGTGATAAGTTAATGACAAAATTTCTCATGGAATTACCACTGCATTTGTTCTGATTTCCAAGTGTTAATGAGAATTTGAGGCCAGGTGGGACTCAAGGAGACACCTCTGCACTTTGGGTCAAGGTCGATGCATAGCTGCAGGATTAAGATGAAAGACCAATTTCTTCCCACTGTTATAGTCATAGAATCAAAGACAGATTTAGGCTGGTATACTAGGCACAGATGCCAAAGTGTTGGTAGGTGGGGGGGCTGCAGGGGTGGCCTCTGTGAAGAGAGGAGACGGGAGCTGTCATGTGCCAGACATAACTGACCTTGATGGAGCCACTACAGGGCTCTAAAAATACATGTAAGAAAGTTCTAAAAATCAGTCCCCAAAACACTAAACTTGGAGAAGGAGATGAGGAGGTACTCCAGGTGCTGGAGCAGAGATTTCCCTGCAACCCATGGAGAGGACTATACTGGAGAAGGCAGCTGCAGCCTGTGGAGGAGTCTATGCTGGATCAGACCACTATGCCCTGAGGGAGCTCTGGCCTGTGGAGAGCCCATGCCAGAAGTTGTTTTATTTCTGAAAATCTGCAGCCCGTGAAGAGGGAACCACACTGTCCTGTTGACGAAGTGGAGGTAGAATATGACTCAGGAGGGACTCTGGCAGTCACGGTCAGGTCATCATACCTAGAAAAGACAGGTTGATTCTGTTTTGCTCCTTGTGCTTTAGTGTTTTCAAATTGTTGTGTTGTACAAGTAAGAGAAACCAAATAGGTAAATATAAATAATGATTGAGCTACTCAGGTCTGCGGTGCTGTGAATTTAAACTAAAATAAAACTTGATAATGGAAAAAAAAGAAAAAGCACAAATTAAAAGCAGAAATTATTCCCAAGTACCATTTAGGCTTATCTTGTACAGCATTAGCACTGGAATGCACAGTCAGAACAGACACAAATTGATTCATACTGAGTTTTATTTTATTTTTCCCTAGTCAATAGGACTTGTATTCATTAAAGAAATATTATATTAGCTTTCAGCTATTTTACAAGAAGCCTATTTCTTCAGGGTCAGGATCCAAGCTTTAATTCAAGATCAGAGGAAGTAAAGAAGTTATATGTTGATGGATCTTTAAAAGGAATATCCACCTGAGCCCTGTTCAAGACAAAATTCAGAGACATAACAGAGTGTTATCGATCATTTTTTGCATTGCTGAAACAACTTGGAAGTCTGGATAGACCCTTGCAAAAAGTGTGTGCAGGCCTGGTGTGCCATCTGTCTGGCTGTTTTTCCTTACTTGCAGTTGAATTGTAACTCCAAGTTTGGATGTCTGTAGTTAGAGTTCTCTAGAAAGAGAAACCAAATTCACAATATACTTCTTTGTCCTTGTGTACTTTCCAGTTAACATTTGTTTGTGAGAGAAAAATGCTCTGTCGATGAGTGGAGGTGCTCTGTTGGAATGTGGAGCTCCTGCAGATCTGTACTGATAGTTGCTCTGGAGGAGGGAACCTACAAGCAGAATTTCATGGGTATTTTAGGAGGAGCATCAGAAATAGTAACCCCAGACAGCGGGAGAGGGCAAGGGATTATGGAGCCACCTTGTCTCATAACATTTATGGCAATGTGAAATGCCAAAGGGTGTAAACCCATAGAGCAGTAATTCAGACAGAGAAAGATTTCTGCTTTCACTCTGTAGTGCCTTATTTCTTAATGAAGAGACTTTTTTCCTAGCAGATTTAATACTGCAGTACGTAACAATATTGTAATAGAATTTTCTGTATTGTGAAAGATTTAAATGATTGCTCAGCATTAAAATAGAAAGAACCAAGGAAGTTTCCCTGGAAGTGATGGGAAAAACAGCATATGACATTAATATATACATGTGTTTCTGTGGGTGCTGCGTTATCTGTAAGGACAGAGCACTGAAGTGTTTTTTCCTAATTGAAACTGTTAGTTGTCTCAATTTTGCCTGGATAAAATTTGATAATATAACACTGGTTATTCACTTACATGCTAAGGATAGGAGAAAACATGAGTCTTGTTTTGTTTTGTTTTTCTTTAAGGAGAAGATATTTCTTCAGAAACACAGATTTTAGAAAGAGTTGTAGTCTGTGATTGTCACAGTTCTCTGCTCAAACTTCATTAATTTGTAGTCAGAATAAAGTGCATCAGAATCACTTTTTCAGCTATTACATTCAGACAGCACTACAGCTTGATGGAAATATGCAGACAGAAGCACTGATGTGAGATATATATATATATTTTTGTACAAGAAGAGCTAACTCTGGTGCTTTGTATGAACATTTGCTTAAATTATTGCAATATGCCATATAATGTACCAAAGAGCCCAGAAAGTTCCCTCTGAGGCTGGCTGAAAGGTACTGAATGAAGGTAACTTAATAGAGAGAAGAAAAAATACCCCACCAGCCACATAAAGGAGGTTTCACAAAGTGCTTGGCTTATGAAGATTATACATTTTTCACTGTAGTGATACAGGATATTCAGTTGGAGTTTTCCTAACGTATATTCACGCAACCAGCACCTTTAAGAGACAAGAAAATATCAGTTTTAGAGTTTTTTCTGATAACTTTTTATCGGCAAATCTGCTGTTTCCGATCAGTCTCTGTCATGTGCAGGTTCAGCTGTAACTTGTGTGAGCTGAGTTCAGAAATATATCAAAACAAAAGCTCTCTTTCCATCATCAATCAATTTGTCCTGTGATTTTTTTTGAGCTATTCCACCTTGCTGCAACTAAGATTCTAACTGTTCTTTCACTTTGTGGGAGCATTCAAAATGTTAATAAATCTCCACAATCTGAAACAAAGTAAAAATATAATGTATTTTAATGACTAACACAAATTACCACTCTTTCAATGGCATCTGATGTTTGCGACTTGCGAACAAACTACAGAACTTGCTTTTCTTAAAAACTGCAATTCAAGTAGCTATTGGGTAGCTTTTTAAGGGGAAAAAAGAACTGAAAGAAAATCTTACTATTCAGATGAGGATAAACATGTTTCAAAGAAAATGTAACAGCTTAAAAATCTGTTTTGATTTTTTAAAAAATAGAAACATTTCTAGTAATGAAATAATTTTAACTGGAATAGTAAGTACAAATAGTTCAGTCTCTGGCATGAGCCTGGATTTACCATGTAGTTATTAAGAATTATTATAGTGGAATACAGTACTTACGCCTTGAGGATAAGCACTATAGAAAATGGTAAAAAACAAGCAAGGTAAAAAGCAATAGTTGTCCTTAATTTTGTATTTGGCATTCAGTTACAAAGACACAGTGCTTTGCTGTGCCTTGAATGGTAGAGAAAAGAGGAGCAGAGCTCTAGTCTGCTTTGCTGGGCAACAAGGCAATATTCTCTGATCAGAAATTATGCATGTTGTTCGTGTCACAAGGTCTGTAATATTTCAGAGAACCATTGTCAATGGGTGTCTGAAAAGAATTAATTCCTGAAGATGGAGTACTCAACACAATCTCAGCTATGAAAAGCAATGACAGCGCTGTAATCCAGTTCTCTGCTTCTGGGCACAGCCTGGTTTGGGATCCCTTTTTCCTGCCTCTTTTCCCACATTTTAAAGCACTGCTTAAAAAAAACAGTTAACATTTAGTTATATTTTTTGTAGGTTCTTTTTTTCTGTCTTCTTGTTTCTTCTTTTTTTCTGAAAGGTGTAATGATTTCTATTCCAGTTGTGAAATTCTGAGGGCCTGTATGTTACTTTACATGCTCTGCCTGTTGTGGCAGTGACACATTTTCCTTTTTGGAGATTTCAGTTTGTGAGTGCTACTGCTTCTGTGAGCATTTCTCTCCCTTCCTCTCTGTCTTTCTCTGTCCCTATGATAAAAAAAACCCAAACCAAACCCAAAATCAAACAACAACAAACCCTAAAAATCTTGATTTATGCCTAACATGGTTAACATTTTGTGAAACAGTTGCTTGAATACAAAATCTGCCAAAAGCGAGAAGAGAAATTGCACTGCAATTCCCTTGCTGCTGACACATGTGTAGTGGTAGTGAATGGCTGGTTCTTGGTTATCTTTTTTATTGTTGTTTTCTCTGAACTATGCAGTCTTAGCAAAAATGCGGAAAATTCTGGTTAGACCGAAGATGAATTGTCTGAAACAAATCATCTCTACAATCAGCACTATCTGTATACGAAGTCCTTAAATTTACTGCTCTTCTAGAACTTGAAAACTGATTATTTGATGAGAATACAAAGCGTAAGTGCCTGATTCACCTACTGATTCTTCACTGACATTTTGACTTTCTTACTGCTGGGGGACACAAATTCTGTGATCCTGTCTTCATGCCGTTTCTTTTTGTCATTATTTGTGATTCATCTTCCCCGTGACTTGTCAAAATTGAGTTATTTTTAATCCTTTGCTGGGCCTCCCTAAAGGCGTTATATCATATCTCTTGACACTGCACACGATCTCTCAGTCCCCATTGTCCTACCCTATTCAGATTCCCTGTGTTTATTTCCTATCCCTGACATGGGTCCAACTATTATTCCTCTTTTTTAATAAATTTGCGAATTTGGACAACCTACAGCCACTTTCATTTTTCCAAACAATTTGTATGAACCCACGAAACAGAATCAGTCACAGTAACAAATCCTTCAGGGCCTCTGTTGTTATCTTCTCATTTGCAGTAGATTGTTCTGGGACACAATTTTGTGGCAAAATATAGTTTAGCTGGTTTATTTCAACCTTACACTTCATTAGCCTGAGTAATATCTGGAAAAGTTGCAGCTCTTCTTGCTGTTTGGATTAACTATTACTGCAATTTTAAAATGTGGATTGTGCTTAAAAACAAGATAGAGCTGTTGAGCTGGGTTGGGTTTTTTGAACTATTTACTAACTATACAAAAATATGGTATCTTGTATTGGTGCTTCTTACCTTTTAAATGCCTTTAGGTGTTTACTCAAGAAATACTCTGTTTGCAAAGCTTTTCTCAGGATAACACCTTTTGCATGCTTGTGTCACTATTGATTCAAATTTGTAATATTTAAGTGCAAGGAGACTAAAACCTGTTTGCATTTGTCCCAGAAATGAAGTGAAGCTGAAATTAAACTGAAGTTTTTGGAATTAAGCTTAAGGGGGTTTTGGGTGTGGAATTTTTACCCCCCTTGATAAGGTACTAGTTAAACTCTTGCTCCTAAAAATACAAGATTTTTGGCAATTCTACTAAAAGTTAATCTTCAGAAACCTCAGGAATTTAGAGTATAATCTCATCTTCAGAGGAACAAAGTACTTTCAAAAACAGGAAAAGCACAGTTTAAACATCCAAGCAATTATAATTCTGCCATGTCATGACTTTTCAGTCCTGCTTCCATGTAAATTACTGTTTTCAGGATGTAGAAAATTATATACAAGCAGTAGAGTTGCTGATGTTCTTGCAGGGGTTTCAGAAGACACTTTCGGTGACACTTAGGATCCGCTTAACTCACTTGGGAAATAGAAAATGGGATTAAAAAATAAAAGCTACTTTGCTTCTAGAGTCTCCATTCAGAAATCATATCTATGTTTATTAATACTGCATTTAATTTTCAAAATCAAATTGTATGATAGTAAATGATTTAAGTAGGAATTAGTGTTTAGACAACTGTGAAATATATATGCAGTCCAGTGGAAGTTGTATGGCTGTGAACAAAGAACTACTTTCCACGTACTCATGTAGAATTACACTGAATATGTTTGGATGTGGGCCTGAACCAGGCAGCGTTTGACTGGCATGCTAATATTTGGGTTGGTTTTCATTATATTTTCTTGCACTCTCTACAAGACTAGATAAAGATTAAATGTATGTGACAGACTTGTATGTTCTTATTTTTTTTATTTCAAGAACATGAATTAAAACTCTCTTCATTGTGGAATAATAGTGAAATGTAAATTTAGGAAAAATCACGCTAAGGATGAGACAAGGATATGAGTTTTGAAATGCCATGGCTTGTTCAGCGTTACAAAGTCTTTATGCACAGATGTGCATAAACTCTTTGGTATCTCATTTCACTTAACGTGGGCAGCACTGGGCATTTATCCATGCCTGATGCTCTGTAGTGCCTGACAGTTCTCTTTTCACTACAAACTATTTCACAGAAGCTAAAGAAGCCCAAGACTCAGTTGTGTCTCTTGCTGAGTACTAGATGGATGCTAGCCACTGAGAGGGGCAGTACGGAAACCTTGGAGGGCTGCAAGACCTGATATTCAATCCAAGGGCTTGGTATCAGCCCTAGTCAGGCCTCCTGAACTGGAGATGGTCAGTTGGTTATCAAACTGCAAAACCTTCAAAGTTATGTGTATTTCTTGTCTTGCTGTTGTGGGTGCCATTGATCTCAAAACTCAGGTCTCTGAGTTTCATATGTATTCACCCAACAGCCTGTCCATTTTTCTAGCTCACCCAGTTAGAAGCTTATTTGAATATCCAGTCCATTATGTACAATGAAAGAAATTATTTTACTTTGTAAAACTAGTTCTATGTCCTGAAAAGATGAATTATAATGTTTTCCAAACACCTCAGGATTAAAAAAAATCAAACAAGCAGTAATATTTGCAAGGGTCATGAGCAGCTAGGACAGGTAAATTTCATGGGGTTTTTGGTTGTTGTTTCCAGCCTGATGTGTGTATTATTTCTTCAGTCTTTGGCCATTGTAGGAATGGGGAATGGGAGGCAATGAGGGAAAGGAAAGAGTGGGCATTTACATGCATGGATATATGTACTTTTCTTTCCAAATCAATTGAGTTAGAAGAGGAGGAATGTAAAAGATTGATTATTAAATACTTCCCAAACTAGTGGAAAACACTCACATAAACTTGTCAGTAATAGTTGAGCAAATTAATGAAAGGTTTTCCAACCTCCAGCCAAGCAATAGGCAGTAATAAGTTTCTTTCCTATTAGTAAGAGGCTTCTGGGCAGAACATGGTCTAAATTTTTTGGAGTGTTTCTCAATCATATGAATTTATGGATGAGTACATCTTATTTTTTCTGGTTCACATGCCCTGCCAGTGGTAGATTGTGAGTCTTAGAGCTTGATAGATAGTCAGCTGGCTTTATCTACTCCTTTCTTGCAAGCTTTTGGAAAGCTTGTTTAATTTTATTCTGCACCTTTCCTAGTTCAGGGCTGATAAATACTTAACATTGAAATAATATAAACAGTGTTGATGTTTTTAAGGTTTTTCAGAGCTAAAATGCATGATCTGATCTTGTTTCGCTTTTTCAGAAAAGAATCAGTATGCAATAGATTTTTATTATCATCTGCTCCAAAACGTTGTCAGATTAGCTGCAAAATAACTTTTGTTTGACAATGTTGTATAAATACTTTTTTCTTGAATGGTAGAAATACCAAAAGATTTAGAACCAAGGACTTTGAAGTAATGTCCAATTGTTTCAGTATATACTGCATTAAGAAATGTTTTAACTTTTGTAGCTTTGAAGGGTGTCTTAATATTAAGCAAAAGCTGGTGTGCTTCTGCACCACATGGAAATGAGGAAATATTCAAAAGCACTTTTCCTTTCTGATAGTCTTTTATTGGGTGATACTGAGTAACCACTTCAAAGATGAAACCCCTGCATTTGTGTGTTTGTGTAGATCCTAACTCCAGTCCAACTGGAGTCCAAGGAACTGATGTAGTACAAAATGACTGTTGAAGTCTTTGGGAAAAGGAACAATGTTTTAAATCACACTTTTGTGAAATTGGAATCTCAGTTCCTTATTGTAAGAAGTGATGGATGATGTAGGTTGTTTTTTATAAAATAGAGGAGAAGATTATTTCAGAAAACAGTATCAGGCAAAAGGAGGCAAAAATCAAAAGAAAAGGAAAAACCAAAATATATCTTGATATTATTCCTTTTATTGAATTTGTTAGCAGAAAGAAAACAATAAAGAGAAAGAAAACACATGAAATGTTAAAAAAGGGGGGAAAAAGACATCAATAAGTCTTTGAAAAAACACTGAAATTTCTGTGAGTTTTCAGCTTAGAAAGAAAATCTTTAAAATATCCTTTGAGTTAAAACACATTGTCTGATTCTACTAGCATCAGTAGTTAATAATACTATCCATTTTCAAATCCAGCAGCAGTTCATTAGGTTTCCTAGTGGTGTAGCGCAGTGGTTACATTGCACTGCATTGAAATACTTGCAAAATTCCATTCCAGCTGCTTGCATTTATTCCTGCATTTGCAAAGGTAGGTACAGTTTCAGGATGGGAACTGACTGAGTCTTTAGCCTTTATGAAGAACTTTCAGAGGAAAATCACTGAGTAGGAACTATCCTTTTAGTTTTGCCACTTTCTGCAATGAGGGAACTCGGAAGAGAAGCCTGAGGATAAAAGTAGCAAATAAGACTGACAAGAGCCCTTAGATATTCATCTGCCTTTTCAATCAGTACATGCTCTGTGGTCATTGTTGTCTTACCTTAAGACACCTTTAATCTCTGTGAATTTTTATCTCAATCCTTATGAAAACAGAACAAAATGTTAAAGGTTTTAAATAGTATTGTATTGTAAAATACTGTAACAGAATGCAGAATTTACTGGAGAGATGACTTTTTTGAGTAAACAATTGAAATAGGATTAAATTTTACATAATTGGTCCAAAATAAGTGAAAACTTCACTTTTTAAAGTGTTCTTATGTTTTATAGTAGTCTCCTTACTCAAAGGAAATATAAATCTAATAGAGATTTTCATAATGTGGGGTGATATTCTCACGATAGGAAAAGACATTGTAGAACAAATACAACAAGAAGAGTAACAAAGGTACTATTGTGCTTAAAACTGTTGGATGAATTTTAAAAGAAGGGGTATTATTCCCAGATTATAAGTATTCAATAATGTCAAAGAATACATGTTTTACACACAGACACATATATTTATTGTAAATAACTTATTTTCTCCCCCTCTTCTCAAAGATAATTTTTTAAAATTGTGCAAACTTTATTTCTGTGAACTGTTTGAAAGTATGTTCTGGTTTTGTTTCTCCTTTTTTGTTTTGTGAAATTTAGCTCAAATGGAGGTTTTTTTTGTTGACTTTATATCATTTCAATATAAAAGTACCTATGCAGCACGGTAGACACTGCCCTGTGATCCAGCAGCACTCATTGTCATTAATCTCACATGAAAGCCAGAGGTCATTTCATACACAGATAAAAATGGCAGGTAATATAAACTAGTAGAGTAGTCTTACTGGAAATAAAGACTTTTGTCATGGTATTTGGTTCCTCTATGCCCATTTTCTCATCCTTTTCCAAATAGTCACAGGAGACTTAAACAGCAACTGACTACTGGACTTGTGAATTCTCACTGGAATCAAGACTTTTTAATGTAGAAACCAGTGGAAAAATAAGTGAAAGGGAACATTTAATTTGATTTTGGGGATATTTATTATGCAAAATTTTTATTTTTCCAAGGAAATTTCCCTTTGAAATGAAGGTGTCCAATATGGTTGAAGGGCTCAGGTTTCCTTTTCCTTGTCTACGTAGGTCTGACATCATGACAGCCTTGCATGCTTTCAAAGAGAGAGAAGGGGGGGTATTGACAAAAGAGGTTCAGCACATACTTCCTCATTATGCTCCTGACTGACTTTTCAGGAAAAATAGGACAAAAAAGATAAAAGTCTATGAAAGAAAAGCTTCAGAGAAGAGGTGAATGCGGTATAGTTTTAGGGGAATATCTTGGAAAATATGGAGCTCCTCCCATGCCAGCCCATGGGTGCTATCAATAATGATATCAATAATGGTAGGGTAGAAAAGCAATTTGATCTTTGCCTGGGGCCCTGAGAGATGTCTGAAGAAATCTCTCTCCTGAAGCACTGCTGAATTTTATTTACTTGTAATCTATTTCCTGGCTTCTAGGATGATGCCAGTTGCACCTCATGTCTGGGCTGTCCTTCCTTTTTACAGTTAATATTTTGAAAACAGAAGTGCCTGAAGACTGGAGGATAGCCAATGTCACTCCGGTCTTTAAAAAGGGCAAAAAGGAGGACCCAAGCAACTGTACGCCAGTCAGCCTCACTTCTGTCCCTGGAAAGGTGATGGAACAGCTTGTTCTGGATGCCATCTCCAACCAACTGGAAGAGAAGAAGGTCATGAGGAGTAGTCAGCATGGATTCACCAAGGGGAGATCATGCTCGACCAATCTCATAGCCTTCTACGATCTCATCACCGGCTGGGTGGATGGAGGGAGAGCAGTGGATGTCATCTACCTTGACTTCAGCAAGGCTTTCGATACTGTCTCCCATGACATCCTGATAGAAAAGCTGAGAGATCATGGGATAGATGAGTGGACAGTGAGGTGGGTTGAGAACTGGCTGTCGGACCAGGCTCAGAGGGTCGTGATCAGTGGAACAGAATCTGAATGGAGGCCTGTGACTAGCGGTGTTCCCCAGGGCTCGGTGTTGGGTCCAGTCCTGTTTAATATCTTCATTGACGACTTTGATGAGGGAATAGCATCCACCCTCAGCAAGTGCCGATGATACAAAGCTGGGAGGGGTGGCTGACACGCAGGAACACTGCGCTGCCATCCAGCGAGACCTGGACAGGCTGGAGAGCTGGGCAGGGAGAAACCAGATGAGGTTTAATAAAAGCAAGTGTAAAGTCTTGCACCTGGGGAGGAATAACTGCTTGAATCAGTACAAGCTGGGGATGAGCTGCTGGAGAAGAGCTCTGTGGAGAAGGACCTGGGGGTCCTGGTGGATGACAAGTTGGCTATGAGCCAGCAGTGTGCCCTGGTGGCTAAGAGGGCCAATGGGATCCTGGGATGCATCAGGAAGAGTGTGGCCAGCAGGTGATCCTCCCCCTCTACTCTGTCCTGGTCAGGCCCCACCTGGAGTATTGTGTCCAGTTCTGGGCTCCCTGGTATAAAAAAGACAGGAGATTGTCCAGAGAAGGGCTACGAAGATGATTAAGGGCCTGGACCATCTCCCGTATGAGGAAAGGCTGAGTGAGCTGGGGCTGTTCAGCCTGGGGAAAACAAGACTGAGGGGGGACCTTATTAATGTTTATAAATATCTTAAGTATGGGATGCAGGGGAAATTGGCCAGCCCCTTTTGAGTGGTCTGTGGGGACAGGACAAGGGGCAATGGCTGTAAATTGGAGCACAGGAAGTTCCACACCAACATGCGGAGGAACTTTTACACAGTGAGGGTGACAGAGCCCTGGAATAGGCTGCCCAGGGAGGTGGTTGGACTTGATGAACTTAAAGGTCTTTTCCAACCTTATTATTCTGTGATTCTGTGACCTGTTCTGGAGAACCTGCTTTGGCAGGGCAGTTGGACTCAATGATCTCTTGAAGTCCCTTCCAACCTCTATGATTCTGTGATTCTGTGTGTGGTGGAGTCTCCTTCTCTGGAGATATTCAAGACCCGTCTGGATGCCTATCTGTGCAATATGAGTTAGGGAGCTGCTTTGGCAGTGGGGTTGGACCTGATGATCTCTCGAGGTCCTCTCCAACCCCTATGATTCTATGATTTTATGACGCCCAAAGCAACCTCTCTGTTAGGTAATCATGGAGAAGAGGAGGATGAGAGTGCCTTTGCCAGGGCTGCAATTCCTGGGTGCTCTTCTCTTGCGTGGGCACTGTGCTTAGGGAACAGTTTTGCTTTTAGCTCTTTCCCAGTGTTAACTCTTCTTGTATCAAATGCTGGATTTCCTGCACAGCAGAACTATTGCTCTGTCCTAGGTTTCTCATTCGGATTGTCTGAAACACACACTGTCTCCTTCTTCACTGTCCTTTGAAGTATACCCTTTTAATGTGAATGGGCTTCCTCCGGGGGAGGTTTAATTGCCTTTCTATTTTCACTCTTTTTTTCCCTGAAAAAGGGATAGCTATCTCTTTGATTTTGCTGCCTTTGGATGCTTCAAGCAGCTCTGAGTGAGAACATCTGAAATGATGCATCGACATTTCAGATGGACACTGACAGCCATTCATGGCTACTAATGCCAAGCTGTGGTTTTACATGGTGGCCTTCATCAAGTTGCTTTGTAAAAACTGCATTATCATGTGAAGTGTTCTCCTAATGTTTCATATTTTCAGCAGAAATAAGTATGCAGGAAGAAGTAACTAAAGAGGATCTGTGTGCACTGGGGTTATGAAAGGCAGGACTAGAAGGCAGAGGGGCATGGCTTATCTGTGGAGAACATCCTGGTGGCACAGAGCAGCTCCCTGCTCCATCCTGTTTTATACTCAGCAGTGCACAGGCTGTGAAGTACTGTTGCTCTGGGCGAGACGGGAGGTGACTTTCAGTGTTCAGCAAGTAGTGTATGTAACTGGCTGAACTGGTAGATTGATTTCCATCTATTTCTGAGCTGACTTGATTTTGGCCAGGATAAGGTGTGACATAATTTCTCCTCTGTGTTACAGAGGGAACCAGCTGTGCCACTTCCCTGGACCTCATTATTTGGTCCATAAATATTCTATTTATGATGGCAGGGCTTTCAAGTCATTTGGTACTGGCGAACTGCTAATGGGAAAAGTCAGTTTTGCTGTTCCTGAGGAAAGCAGTGCCTGAGGATTACAACAGTTTTTAAGTAGGAAAACACTGAAATTAAAAAATCCTTGGGTAGCTTTACACCACCACATATTTTGCCACTTTGAATCTTGGATTTCTCCTCTTTGTTCTGCTGAAGTGAAAATGTTGGTGGAGATCCGTGTGTTCCTATTATTTGATGGTAAACAGATGCATACTGTTGCTTGGCTCACGTGTCATGCATTAATGTCAGCTATATTTTCTTAGATCAGAAAACTCTACATGTTCAAAACCTGACTTTTTTTGGGAGGGTGGCATTTTTTATTCCCAGAGGGGCAGGTGTGAGGGACAGTGAGCCAGTATTCAATCTCAGCAGAGTCTTAAGTCCCCATGCAGCTTGATTGCTGTACTGAGGGCGTCAGTCATTGCTCTAATTTCAGGTATGGCTCTGGCATGGCATTCCTGCAGGCTGGGTTGTGCTGCCAGGCCGCTCTTCCATCACAGTGGCATTGCTCAGCACTAGAATGCTGAGGTGCACAGCCCTCTTCTAGAGGTTTCACCTTCCTGTGATTTACTGTGATTTCATCTGCTTTTCAGTAGACATTCTTCCTTTCAACGTGTATAGGTAGAAGTCTACAGAAGTAGACTAAAGGGAGACGACTTCTTGCCTTACATTATGGTAAAAAGCCACTGAATAGAATTCCTGTATAGCTAGCACTACAGCAGTGGTCAATTACTAAAATGTCAATTCAAACTGATATTCCTATGTAGTCAGTGAAGTAAAAGATATTGAGGCAGCAAGTTCTTTCACCTCCCATTAATCCAGGTGTGACTTCTCAGGCTGAACCCTGAGTGCCTCGTTTTCAAAATGCTGTTCTGTGCCCAAAGTCTGATCTCTACTGCTTATATTACCCGTTTGGTAGAGCTACTTCTAACTCAAGTATGCAGTAACATAATACTCAGGTCCTTGTGCCAGCTATGATGGCTCTAGTCATTTTAAGCATAAATGACAGATTACTATGCTAAAATATTTATGTATATACACACACACCTACATATAGACTCATACTGCTATAAAGGCTCTCAAAATTAGAATAAGGATTCCTTAAAACTGCACAATTTTCATAGTATATGTTTATGTGGTAAATGCTATGCTCTTACATTTTTAAAAGCTAAGAAAATATTTTCCCATTGTTTGCAATATCTAGGAGCAGATCAACAGTTTGAAACTCATTTTTCACTACTGCATATTCCATGAATTGGCTTTTATATTTTTAAATACCAATTACTTCACTAAATGCTGATTACATTCTTAGCTATATATTCAGGGCCAGTTAAAGACTGTGTTCTGGTTTAAATATATTACTTTTTATTTGGGGACAGGTTGTTTTTCTTTTTCCTTGGTAGGTTTGGTTTTTTTTTTAATAAGAGAAAGAATGTTGCTCTGTAGTGACTTTTTGTGTGTGTGTCTTCTAGTTTAGAATTCCTTTTCAGTTTTTGCATGTGTATGTGTCAGGGAGAATTAGGTGTTATCTCTTTGGTCTTTCTTGTATCCACTGAGTAGTCCATATTATTCCTTGAAACTAGCATGTGAAGAATTTTTCCAGGAGGACTTGGAAACAATGTCTATGTCTTTTGTACACAGGCTTATAATTCTTCAAAATCTAAATGCTCTTCCTGACAAGCGCCAAGGTAGCCAACCCAGAACACTGGACTGAGCTCTCCTGACCTTGGTGATAATAAAATAGTGATTTGGATTTCTGTTATTCCATCCCACTTTTTCTAAGAGCGACTCTCTGGGATAAAGAGTAGTCTAAACTGGGTTGGTTTAAGCTATCTTTCTGAGGCTGTCTCTGTAAAAGCTTTTATGCCTATTTCTTAAATTTACATATCCAAAATGCTCTTTGGAAAGCCCATATGTTTCTCTTTTCTTTTCTTTTCTTATTTTTTTTTCTTTTTTTTTTCCCATTAGCAAAGTTGACTACAACCTCCTTGGGGCTTTTCTGCAAAAGACTGTCTTGGGGGAACTAGTCCTATCAAAGTGGATGTGATGACAGCATTACTTTTTCGGGAGTATTAGGTGTGCTTGTACTCAATAAATGCTAGACTCTTTCAATAGAGAGAACAAAAACAGAGAACAGAGATACACTGAGGGAAGTGCTGAGCAAATGTGAGTGGAGCCTCGGGCGCGTGCCTGATCTTCAAAAAACCTCACAGTAAGATTCAGAATCAGTCTTCCCTCTAACTGGTCCTTCCTAAAACTGTAAGTGAGGTGTCAAGGATCAAGTGTTGCCCCACACTTGTGACCTGTGCCAGTGGACCCATGCCGCATCTCTCTAGGTCCCCATGGGCACCTCCTTTGCTGCTGGTGTTGGTAGTGGCACTCTGCTGCCACACAGATCCTGCATTTATTTATCGACAGAGCTTCAGGGTACAGAAAAGTACCCAGTGAAAAGACCCACATTTGCTTTAAAAGGTTTTTCTTTTTTTTTTTTCCTTCTCCATTTGAAAAATCCCACTCCACCATAAAATTAAGTCATTATAAGGCACTTGCCTTGTTAAGCATGACATGCATCTGACAGATGAGAAAGAAATTAATAATGGATGAGTGGGTTGTGGTACTTTCTGGTATTACCTTGTTTTATTCAATCACCTTGTCAGCTTCCACCCTTTTTTCTGCTCCTGAAAGCTGGTGAACATCTTGGCCAACATCAACCAAATCTCTCAGGAGCACCAACTTCCAAAGAGATGTGGTTCCTGAAAATGGGTTAGCTCCATGAAGTGTGTCACCAGCTGATGGCACCTCTGTCTCTCATTGAGGCATCTTCCTCCTTGAGGAGGGAGGATGGGAACAGGGGCCTTTCTGAGGGAGGCTGGAAGTGGTTGTGGTGAGCATGGGGAGCAGGGAGGGGGAGTCACATGGCATTTTTTTGTTTGTTTATACTTACATTTCTCATGGAATAACTGTTTTGGTTTTTAATGATGTGTGAGGAATGCTGCCAAAGATGGAAAATATTCATTTGAATCTTTAATGAAGCTGATTGTACCTTTCTTCCATTTAATTTCCATGCATATTCTACAGAATATAAAGGCAATATTCACTGGAGCAATAAATGTTATGCTAATTCTGTGGGACAAAAATGAGAAGTGAGTTTTGAATTCATAATTGTGAGTATGCACAATGATAACCTATTTTATACTGTACCCATCCAAAAACATGCTTCATTTACATTGAAGTCAGAGACTGGAGCATGTTTCTAGACTTCAGGGTATGTGTACAGCTTCTGTAGAATTAGTGTGTGAGCAGTGAATCTGAAACACACCAAGCAAAACTGTGCCCAAACGAAGTGTTACATATAGTAGGAAAAAAAGGAAAATATTAATTCCTAAAGTCCTGACAAACAACAAGATGTCCTGATTCTATGGAAGTTTTAATTATTCTTGAGCCAATCCCAAATGGTGGAAAAAATATTAGGCACCACAGTTTATTGATGGGTTTTTTGGTTTTCAACAAAATGCTTGCTCTTCATTAGGACAGTTTTTCAGACATTACAGATGTGGAATAACAGTCCTTTTTGTCAGCACATACAGCATGAGACCCATCATAGAGGGTAAAATGGAGGGAAAAGGTGTAGTGAACCAGTAGAGCAGAATGAAAGAAATGTAAAGGTGTCATGCACTTAATGCCCAGATTTAGCAGATTTAGAGCAATGGTCCTGACCAAGCTCATACAAACCTTGAGATGTGAGACTTTTTGAAAACCTGTTAGTATAGAGAATATTTTTTATGCATCAAAAATATCACATTATTTTCTCCTTATACTTTATATAATCTTACTTAATGGGTTCTGCCTGTAATAATTATGTTTTCTGTGGTTTTGTCAATCACTTCCTGGTTCTCCTTTCTAGGTAGTCGTGTATCTCTGATAACTATGAGAGAGATCCCTGCATCTCAGCCCTCGGGCCTGTCTTACCAACTCATGTAACTTTATTTAAATGGGTAAAGAATAACATTCCTCAGGCTTACTCTTTGCAAACCCAGCCTGAGTTTTGTTACTGCCCTGGATATTCTGCTGGTGCTCTTTTTTCATTTTTTTTTCTTTTTTTTTTCTTTTGGGCAAGGGGAGATGCCTCCTTCAGTACAGATAGATGTTTTAATGCTGCCTGTGTTAGCATGTGCGCTTTTAATTTTAAATGGATATTGCCTTTTATTTCAATTTAGTCTAGGTCTCTTACAAGTGCCATAATTTAAAATGAATAGGCACTCTGAAATCTGGAATAAGTGTCCAGAGAGGATCATTTCAGAATCTGTTGCATATATCCATCTAAATACATAGTTTGTTATACTGAAAAAAAATTCTTTTGTAGAAAGGAGAAAATCTAATATTTATGTGTTACAGGGCTTTATTTTAATGTCAATAAAATCTCAAGCTATTGCCTGTGAGACCAACATATTGAAACTTCTGCACCAAAACAGCTTGATTATCTTCTTTTCTTCCCTTTCAATGAAAATAGAAATCAATAAATAGTATTTAATTATTTTATGTGTACAGCTAAGTTGATTTAGCACTTAATTTTATTCGATGAGTGTTCTATGGCTGACGGGGTAGTTATAAGGCACGGCTGATTGATGCACTCTCCTTTCACCTTTGGAGACCTCAGTTTAATCCTGGCATAGGTCACACTGGAAATTAGTTTCGATAGGCATGTTTTACTCTTTATTGTCTGTTTGTCCACATCATAAACCCATCGAGCAACATTATGCAGTTAACAGTCAATGCTGCAGACAAGCTGGTGACCAGTTGAGTAGACAGGGTTTTGAAGAGCAATTTGTGTCCCTCAGCAGAATTGTGATTGAGAGCACCAAAGCTTGGTTTCTCCTCAATTTCTGGTTCTAAGTAGTCGCTCTGTTATTTAGTTTTTGTGGGCAGCAAATGCATGTACTTGAAGAGCATGGTTTTCCCAGTCACCTTCCTGAAACTCCCTGTTGCAAGTTTTAACAACAGGACAACTAGGACAACTCTAGAATGGGAGTTTTGATGCAGTGGGAGAGGTCCATTCGAAAATATCTTTTGTTGATTATTTGATCTTTAAAGTCACAGAGACACAGTAAATCCAATCATAATGTTAGCAGACATTCTCAGAAGTGATGCTAATGTGTAATCCAGAGTTACTTGTGTTCCCTGGGTAGCCCGGTGCCCCCATCCTGGGTTAAGCAAGAATCCCCGAGGTAGAGCTCGGCACCAAATCCAGATCCCCACGACAGGAGCGATGCCTCTCTGTGACTCGAGTGCAGGTAAGAGCTTTATTATTTCACATGCTCTGTATATGACTTCATCATGCACACCCGCTATTTCTCATAAACTAACTGCACGCTGAGCAGCAAAAAGGAAAAGCTAAGTGGAAAGCGGTAGGGATCTGTCTGCAAGAGGCACTTGTGCACTTACGCATGCAGGTGCAGTAGCCTCATCAGATGCAATACTTCTGCTTCACACTGAGCCTGCTTACGTGAATAAAGTTTCCAGGATTAGTTGCTAGGCCTTTTATTTAGCTCTTCAAGGTATGGCTCTATTTCTGACGTGACTGTAGTGTAATCACAGGGAATAATTTTGATGGATAGTAGGGGAGGAGAAAGAGAGATGCTCACTGAGCCCATCTGATGCATATAGGGTCATTTATGTCTTGTCCATAAACACATGAAGTACAAGAAAAGACCCCTGGGAGGCCAGTGACACTAATGGAAAAGTTGAGTGTGAGACTGTGCAGCTGGACTTAGATGCCTTTTATTCAGAGTTGTTATTAATTTAGACAAAGCAATCTGGAGCTGTCGGGAGTGTAACCTCAGCTTTCACCTCTGCAAATTATCATAGTCTCTATCACCGTAATAGCAGGAATTCAGACCTGGAAGTTTGTCTTAGAGGTGAGTCTCAGCCCACTAGGTTAACTTGTGATTTGAAAGGAAACAAGTCAATGTTGTTCTCTAATAAGTTCATTTTTGCTATTACCTTTGAATATGTTTCTTTTTTACTTTGTTAAAGGCTGATCTTCTTCAAAGTGGTACAAAGCAAAGATGTGAGTCCATGCCAAATGTAACGTGTTGGGTAATAGGCATTAGCCCTATGGGTAGCTAGACCATGTGTGGCTGGCAGAGGAAATGTAATCCAAGTTCCAAATATTCACACCGATTTTTTGATATTGTAAGGAAAGGTTAGGGCTAGCACTGCTAAATTTTTGTTCTCTTTTCCAGTTACGGTTGCATACCAGCTGTACCATGGAATAGTTGCAAGATTTTTTTCTTTAAAAGAGAGGATCCTCCACCGTGATGAGAATTGCAACCTGAAAAGACCATTCTGATTCAGTGGTCCCAACTGTCACCTCCCTGACCTTGCAAAATAGACTTTTCAGCTTTTGTATATCACCTCCTGCCTCCTCTGTACCCTCTGCACTCTCATCACATCCTCCTCCACACTGACATTTGATTCATTGAGCTGGATTCTGACAGAGAAATCTCATGTTAGCCTCTCTTCTTGCGAGACTGACAAAACCTTTGTGATAGATAAGCTTTCTCCTGAAATTTGAAATAGCCTAGTATATACACCTGCCTTTTTGTGATTCTGCACCTTTTGGGGAGGGCAGAATGCAGCTTAAGAACCAGGGCATCTGTTTCATGGTATTTTTAAACCCTGCAATGGAGAAGCAGAAGTGATTTCGTGTAATGTTAAACAACAGCTAGGTCTCTTTCCTTTGCCTTATCTAAGGAAACATAATTCATTCTGTGCCTGTGTCTCTAATTAGTAACACTTACAAGCCTTGACCTTTCAACAGAGAGCTCAGCTCAGCTTCATCTATACAGAATTGCCCCTATAATGTAGCTGTGCATAGTAATAAAAACAATTTTAAACACATTAAAACATTAAAAAAACCCCAAACAACAATAAACCCTTAAAAGTTTAGACCTAGACTTTTCCACATTTTTTTCACGGCGAGCCATAATTTGCTCTGGTAATAGTCCCAGTGAGACTGTAGTGAGATACTGTGCACTGCAAGGAAGGGAGGCAGAGCATTGCTTAATAAATAAGCCGTTGTGTCCTCCTGCTTTGTTTATGGCTCAATGGTCTCTGCGTCCAGTGCATGCTCTCTTCCCAGGATCAGCTTAGTTCCAACAGCCTTCTCCTATCACTTTATTATGCTTCTTTGGCTTAATTTTTCTGACTCTCTTATAACCTGAAATAATTATAGATGTTAAAGCACTAGCTGGAGTCTAATGCTTTTGTCCAGACTGGTGTCGCTGTCAGGGAAGACTGAAAAATGTTGTTTGTTTTCCAAATGACAGTGTAGGCATGCTCACTCTTGTGGCAGATTTCTAGCAAGCTCTGTGAAATCAAGTCACTGATACCTTGATCCTTCATGTATTTGGGAAACTTCCAGCTTGTGGAAAAGTTGGTTAGGCTTTGATACAATCCTTTACTCTGTCTCCTTTGCTTCTACAGCTTGGCTTACCTTTATCAGAAGCCTAAAATGCAAGGTGAAATAAGTCCTGTGTGAAAGTAAATCTTTTTTTCTTAGTTTAGAAGCGCAATTCCTTGTTACGCCTGGAGAGTGGTTGAGCTTCCACAACCATCTATTGCAAGGCCCTAATTCCTTATTTCAGATGAGGAAAGTGTTCTCTACCTGAAATTTTAAAGTTTAATCAGCTCTTATTCAGAAACTGTAATTTACTATACTTAGCTGTGTAGCTCAGAAGAAAAAAAAAAGGCATCCAGACTCCATACCAGAATGTTGTGTCCCAGCTGGTTCTGTGGTCTGAAGAAAACCAATCCAATATGCAACTCCTGTCCTTCTATACTATTCAGAGTGCTCATCCAGGGATTTCCATGATTATTCTAATCTGAACCACTTCTTTGTATCAGTCAATGATCATCCACATGATGAGTGCTTACAATCTGTGCTAAGAGACCAGCTATTTATAATACCTTGAATGTAACTTATGCAGGTTTTCATATTCCCTTAATTTCATTTAGTCTCATGGAAGAAATAATAGCTTGAGGTTTTATTCAGAGAGGAAATGGTGGTAAGCCCTTGTGCCAGCCAAAAGATGTTGGGTTCCCTTTCTTAGCAGGATGAAGTTATGTTGAAATAATTTCATCACCTTGCAGCTTTTGAATGTTCTGCTTTTAAATACAGCCCTGGTCTACTGTGATCTGGCCTGGAGTAGAGTCAGTTTGGTAGGCATTTATGAAAGCGCTGTCCTGAGTTTACTTTTGTATAAGCTGTTCTCTATCACTCCAATAACTTCAAAGGTGATTTTTTGAGTTGAAGAAGGGAAAGGCATCATTTGACTGAATTGCAATTCATGAGTAACAGCACCACATTCAATTGAGTTTTATTTCTGTGAAAAACATACAACCACACTGTGATTTGCATAAGAAAGAGAGAATGTGAGTAAAGCACGCTTGCCCCTCATGCTTTCAAAAACCCCAAGATGATGGAGAAACCAGGTATGAGACACTAGAAGTGAGCATTGAACCAAACGAGCACTTCCTCAGGAGAGCCTTCTTGTTCGAGTGTATCCTTTACACTGTGGAATATTCCTTCATAGGCTTATTGCCTCCATATTTTTATAACAGTCACAAAGACTAATATTACTCTCTTTGATCTAGTTATTGTGGATGTCTCTCTTCAACTTCCTCCATTTTATTTCTTAAGAAATAATACATTATTTCAGTAACTTATTTTCTTTCAACTGTTTAATAAGTGAAGTGGTGGATGTTAACACCCAAATGTTTAGAACATTTGGGGTTTTAATTCAACACAATTTATCATCAAATTTAAATCATCTGAAAAGGATAATGTGCCTATGCATATACCCCAAACTTATAGAGTTGTGATGATTTCTTCTTTAATCTTGTATTCATTGACAGTGGACTGCTTCAAAAATTGAAGTATTGACTTTTTTTGGTGGATATTAAAGTATCTTTAGCTGCTATTTAGCATAATAGCTAATTTCCTTTTTATATTGTAATCTAAACTTCCACAGTTCCATGCCATTTCACATGCTCCATTTTCTGCATTTGTCTATTAATGTTCTATCTTTTGCTTTTACATGTACACCTTGACTTTTGTAAGCGCCTTTCCCTCAGCTGTTATGCAAAACACTGTATACTAATCTCCTTTAAAAGCTACCAATGCAACTCCTCCTCCCCTTCTACATGACCAAGGCTCCGTCTGACCCTTCAGCTGTGGAAACAACTCAAAAGGAAACAGATAATGATGGTAAACTGGGGTGTCATGGTTCTCTTTCTGTATGGCCATTATAATACAGATAGAGCAGGCCAACAATGACTCATCAGTAGCGCCAAGCCTGCAATTTTGCTGTGTTTGCAATTTTAAAGAAGAAAAGCAGCTCACAATTACATGCATTAAACTTTCAGATGATGCAGAAATTATGATGTACATCACTTATGTTATCAGTCAAACTGTAGGGAGAGAACATCAGGTCTTTATGTGGCCCAGGTGCACATTTCTTATAATTTAATCAGCACAAGGCACCCTCATTTCACCAGAGAACTTTAATTCATGCTGTGAAAACCACACCATGCCCTCTGTCTTCCCTCCTGCCACAGTCAGTAAATTACAACTAACGATTCATAACTGTTACCTGCATTTAATCTCATGCCCTTTGCAGTGAGTTCAGCCAGCTCTGCTCTACAACCCAGTAATGTTATTCAGAAAGTCATGAATTATCTTCATGGAGATTATGGATATCAAAAGGGACTACTTTAAAAAAAACCCAAACCAACCCATAACAGCTAGTAGTTTGGTTTAGGCAAATGCATGTGTGAAATGCATTCATGCTGATGTCTGAGAACGATGTCCCTCAACTCAGCAAAGATGAGTTGTTGGTGGGAGAGAGCCAGGTACCTGTCTGCTTTCCTCTTCATTTCTTATTGTCTGCCGCCTTCCTTTTCTCATTCTGTCAGAAGCTGGGGAATTAGGGTAACAGGCTGGGGAAACAGCTATCATGATGTAGGAAACTCAACTCACCTCTTGGCCAGATCCTGCCAAAAAAGATGAATTTGGATACTTAGTAGGAGTGCCCAGGAGGGTGGGAAGTGTTTGCTGCATGTAGAAATGTGATGTAGGGCTGGGAGGGGACTTTCTCTGTGTGTGTGTGTTCGTTTTTCCTGCCTGTAGAGTGGCTGTCAAGAGCTTGCTGCCAGTGTGGATATGTGCTAACTCCTGCTGCTGGTGGGGAACCCTTATGAAGGGTGCTAGGAGGGGGCAGAGGGCTGTGATATGCCCGAGGGTGAGGCACCGTCTGTCAGAGCTGTGGGCTCAGGGAGAGCCCCAGTTCTGGCTTGTGTCTTTTCCCCTGCAAGTGTCCTGAGGGCTGAAGCTCCCTGGGAAGCTCCTCATGGCCTTACACTCTGAGAGCTGGAATGGCCACCTTTGGATTACCCAAAAAGCAAAATGAATACGTTAGGGCTGCTCTTCTGAGAGCTGTCTATAGAGGATTTGGATGCTCAGTTGTCATTAGAAACTGGTGGGAAAACAGTGTCAAAATCCTGCCTTTGACATAAATCTCTGTACACCAAAAAGTAGTGAGAGAGAGCTGGGAAAGACAAATGCCTCTTCAGTTTACTGAAACTAGCTGATCTCATGTCAGGTTCAAAGAATTTGTTTTTCTGCCTATCTTTGTACCTTTGCCTACTCCAAAATGAAGGGTAAGGGTGGAGTTAGATGGGCTTTAAGGTCCTTTCCGACCCAAACCAGTCTGTGATTCTATGAAACAGCCATTATAAATCCAAACTAAATCCCACTGTTTAACTGTATTAATAAAAGTTCATCCATGTGATTGTAGGGAAGTGTCTGATAGTGTCATACCCATGTCATTGCCCATGATACTCTAAGACATTTAGGTATTTTTCAGTTTTATGGACTTGTCAGTGTTGTCATGGCTAAAGATTAACAGGGCTCCCAGAGCATGCATGGGGGCGCTTTTTTTTTGAGTTGCAATTAAGATTAAACTACTTCAGATTCTCTTTCTAGAAAGGATCCAAAGTGTGTTTGAAAAATAACTCAGTTACACAGTTTCACGTAGCATACCTCACTGCAATTCAAGACTCCTGACCCTGATTTGTAAACATTGCAGATCCCAGAAGGGGTCACTGGATGAGGACCCATGTAGCACATCTGCAAATTGCTGTGCATCAGTATCGTGTATCCCAGCTACAGGTAAGCCTTATATCTTTTTTTTATATATATATTCCTGATGATTCTGGGGTTATCCATATTTTAGCTTAATACAGAACTGAACTGTGCTTTATTTCTTTCATATGTTTGGATATTTATTCATTATTAGCCTCTTCACAGTGAAAAGACTATTCCTACAGTAGCAGTGGTATCCAGGATTTTGCCACTTAAACTCTGCCAAGGGCTGTCCAGTATAGTTTGTCACATTGAGAGTGGTAGTGGATGCAATAGAGCAACAGGTTGAGGTTGCCCAATTACAAATGTAGCTCAGAACATACAGTAAATCACCAGAAAACCCCACTGTCCTGGAGTTTCTAACCAAAGGCTGTTTACAGATTAGTAAATAAGCCTGAATGCCTCTTAGTGTCATAATGATACACATCTCTACAGATTTGACTAGGAGAAAATATTGAAAATAGATTTGACTAGCCATTTCGAAGATTGCACATTGTTACTGAGGTGACGTGTACACAGTGTAATTGCCATGCACACGTCATGGATTTTGCTCAGTATTTATGGGATGCACAATTTGTATCATCTGACATTTTGTATGAGTAGTAAACACTTAAAATTTCAAGCAGATTCTCATCTATGAGAGCTGCCAGTGCCATAGAAAGATGAAAAGCTTCCATGAGCCTTTTTCCCTTAGCTTCTTTACTGAAGCACTTCCACTTATTTATTTAAGAAGGACCACATATTCCCCAGACAATTTCTTGGCTTTCCTGTTCTTGTAAGTGCCAGATACTAGTGCCAGTCATTTTTTTATTATTATTTTTTCTTCTCCTGCCTATTGTGGTTACAATATTTCTTCTATAGAAATTGTCTGGAGGCCACAGACTAATTTTACTAAAGTCAGTAGACGGGAATTACATGGCATTGACTCCTGGGCTCTCTCCGTCTGTTTCAGATTATAACTATTGACCTAGAGGTGAAAGGCTCTATATCCCATTACCAATTCCCTGAGTCATATGGTTCCTTCTAACAGCGCTTTAAGCAGATGATGCAGGATGCTAGTATTCAATAGCATCTGTACTAATAATGCTTACTCAAATTTATTGGCAAAGTTTCCTTTCCAGGCTTTGCTTTCTGAACAACAAATAAATAGCTGTATGTAGCTGCAATCATGAACTCCTTGTGAAATCCTCAAACTCTTGTGCATCTAAACTTCTTGCCGAAGACAAATACCTTAAATAAGAGTTTCAGACAGGAAGAACTGTGTTTGTTTTAAAATTCCAGCATGCTGTTATTCACAGCAATATACTGTATATGATAAAAGCCTAGAATTCAGAAAAACTCCTGGTATCACATTTTCTTATTTTGAACATGAGTGTAGTCCTTTTCATTTCTGATTGGGACTTAGAACGCCTTCTCATTACTGCAATCTTAAAAGCTACAGATCTCTGCATTTCAGTCCTATTGTTTAGTGCGTATCTCTGAATAGAAGACAGAGATAAAAAGGGATGAGAGTTAGGAAGGATAACTCTTCTGCCTATCAAATGGCAAAACTTTGTTTTTTCAATTTTTCCCCCCCCCCCCACTCACACCATTACTTTAAGCAACAGATATTGAGTCCCATCCTGTATGTGTTACCACCTGACCAGGTTTTTGGTGGCCTCATACAACACAAATGAAGCTGCTAGACATTTCCAAAATTATACTAATTTTTCCTATATTTTTACATAGAGTGTGACCAGATCCATTGAAGGCCGTCAAAGTACTAGGTCTTGGTATGAAAGAATTTGTTTTCTTGCTTCAATGTAATTTAATTCCTATGGTCTGATTATTTTTTTTCCTCATTTACTCTAGAATACCTCCCTTTAAAAGTGCTGCATTGTCAAAAAGCTGGTGTCAAATAAGTCTTTTCGGCCCATATATCCAAAACTTATTTGACTAAATCCCAGATGATCTTTTGTAGATTTATTGATACAAGTGTATAGAAAAGTTTTGCGCAGTTAGCACTATAGCTTAGCGATCGACTTCTGATTCATGTTGAACTTTGCTTTTCAGAGTTTATTTCTTATTAAACTGGCTCCAGAAATGCTTAAACTGTTCAATCATTTTAAAGTGCTTCAAAGTAGTGTGTGTATTTTAGATGTAAAATTCTTAAATTGCCTCCATTCCTCAGGCATCTATGAACTACTTACTTCCTGTACTGTCATGTGGCTATCCTGGTTTGTTGGGGTTTTTTTTTGTTTTTTGATTGTTACTTGTGTAGTGGTAAAGTTGTCATAGATTGGCAGCTTGACAAAGAAATAGCTCTTTAATATCATCCTGAGTACGTTTGCTTAGGAAAGAATTATACATTTTAAAAAGTAATATTGAAGCACAGGAACAAAAAGTGAAGGCATGTAAGACCTGTAAGTAAATTCTTATTGTTGTCCCAAAAGCGGGATTGTTACCCAGTGTGTCAATACACAGAGGTGTTTGATTCACTCCATGTCTGTGCAGAGGTGGGTGCTCAGTGGTAATTCCACAAAACCAGCCCCACTACACACAGAGCTCACAACCTATTGATCTTGTTTCAGGATTAGAAAGACCCGCCTAAATTTACACTAATTGGTTAGTAATTACTGTATCATCTACTATTGGTCAAGCGTATTCAAATTAGCATGTGTGCTCCTTGAAGGTGTGTGTGGGTCATTTGCATAGTTATTTAATTGGGTGGGTGGTTGCAAACAACTCCCCCCACCACCTTTGCCTTTCCCTTAGTTACTGCCCATGTTTGTTTGGTGCAGGCCCCTCTGGCAATGTCCCAGCCCTGGCACCTGCCCAGGCAGGGTCCTTCCTCTTCATCAGCCTTTCAGCTCTTCCCCAGGGATCCATTTTAGCAAAACATGTGCTTTATCAGGGTAGAGTTGTTAGAGAAGTAACTTAGTACATTTAACCCTAAATTAAACAGCGTCCAAGCACTAACCCAAGCACGTTTTTGTCCCTGTGAAAATTCTACTTTATGGATATCACCGTGGAGCTATGCATCTGACATTCAAATGTTTAATAGTAAGAAACAAGACACTTATAATTGAAAAATGAATCACACACAGCTGATTATGAAGGACACTACCAATATAAACCTACAAACAGGAAAAAGTGATCTAGTTTTCCCAGCACTTTGAATGTGTGAACTTTAAAATGTATCTGACTATTTTCTTTCTTCATTGATACTGTATGTGAGGAAATGAACAGTCAGTCTACCTTTGGTATCTCTTTATGTACTACTACAAAACAAATGTGTATCAGATGTGCAAATGGTGACTAAAATGGGCTGTATTATTTGGTAAGAAAATTGCTTAAGTGAGGAAAAGACAAGATTTGGAGAAGGGATGAGTTGCAGGTACTATATCAAAAGGGGCAGCAGAGAAAAAAATAGTAAATAAGCAATGAGTAAATAATGAAATAGAGCAGCATAGTTTAAAAGAAGTGAGAATAGAAAAGAAGCCTACATAAGAAGCATGCAGTACAGTGAAACAGCTGATTCAGAGTAACATTTCTGGTAATACAAAAAATCCTGGCTATAGGAAAAGGAGTGTAATATGTCTGCTTTCACACTGAAATATAGCAAAAAGGAATCTAAGAGTAAAAGGAGTCTTTTTGGACAGCTTTTCTTTGAAAATGATAACCAAATAATATTTATAACATTCATTTCACATCAAAATCAGAAATGGAGTTGTTTTTTTTTTTTTCCCCTCCAGTCCTCCTAGACACCTTGAAGCTTGTGAGTAGAAGTCACAAAATGTTTAGAAAAAAGAGTTTGGAAACTCTCAGTTAAAAATGCCCAGGGTTTCAAATGAAATGTCTGTTGCCAAATGAGAAATGGAAGCGCAGGGGGGAAGTGACCTGAAGATTTCATAGGTTTCATTGTCATTAGCAATGTTAAATGGAAAGTGGGGCAGTCTGGAAGGAAGTGGGCAGATTAAATATAGCTGTCTGCCATATTTCCATCTGCTTTTATGTATCCAAAACAGAAAAGAGCCACCTGCTAATCAGAAGCGACATGTCTCATTTATGAATGCAATTAGTCTTTTTTAGTTAATCATCCTAATTAGGTTTGCAGTCTTTAAACATATGGGAAAACAGCAGAAGATCAAAAGATAATAGTTCTACAAATGAAAGTTGTAAAAATATGATGAGTAATCAAATGAGTTCAGGGCGAAATCATGACAATTGCAGCATAAACAAGATTGTGGTAAAAATAATGATTATAAAACCCAACCAACCTAAACAAAACCTCATTTAAACAAAGCACATGATAAAAATATTAGAGGGAGAAAAACAGCAGAAATTATCTCCCCAGTGCCTCAGTACCTTCCTCGCATCCAGAAATCCCACGCTATAAACACAGGCAGATGAAAAGGCAAAGAAAACCAGTTCAGTTCACCATGTTTAAGTCTGTTAATAGCACAGACCTTCCTCATCTATGCAGGATAGACAGGTTTTTGGACTATGTGTTTTGCTTCACCAGTTACTTTTATAGAAAATCACCTATGTGACTAGATTATTTACAAACCAAACCATTTGAGGCAATGATAAATGTTTTTCTAGATTTTCTCAAGAATTTTTCTCACTTTTTTTGATTTTTTTTTTGTTGATACAGCTGTGAGCATGGTAAAATGCATTCATGGGATCTGTATAGAAAAAGGTATTGAGGTTCTGCAAAAGCTTTGACTGAGGATCCAGAGCACCCCAATGCTTTGCAGGCTGCCTTTGTAAGCGTAGCTTTGTGGTAGGGACAGAACTGGGTTTATTTGCCAGCACCACTTTTGACCTTTTCTCCTGGCTGCTTGGAGAAAGTTTTGGTTTAACTGTGGTCAATCAAATTCCTAGCCTTTTGGGCCAAAATTCATGCCTTGACTAACTTCAGTGGACAAGCCCTAATTTTTTTTCAAGTGTTTTACATCACTATGACATATGCATCTAAGAGTTCACCCTTATTTTCCCTTTAACTTTCCTGGCAGCATTCATCCTCTCTTTCTGCATATCTTCACTTCCAGGATAAAATCCTCCCAGGGCCAAGAACTAGAGGATACGTTCTGAGAGTCTGATCCTTTGGTGTGTGCTACAAACAGGAGGCTGTATTCGTGAGCAGATTTATGCACACACCTGTGGGTAAGGCACAGTGTGAAGCCCCATGGACTGGTCAGCATCAGCAGCCCATGTTGAATGGAGGTGCCACAGCACTGAAATTTGGGCAGGCCAGATTTCCCAGAGTTGCCTGTCACTCATAGGCAGCAGTCGCAAAATGGCTGCCTCAGTAACTAGTGTATCTGTGAGGTCTGTGGTATGTCCCTGCCCTCCCTCTGTGGTGACACCCCCACGGATGAGCAGCCTTAGTGTCTTGGCTGCTGACTTTGCAGGGCGCACCCATAATTTCAGGCCTAGGAAGACAAGCTGGAAGGCCAGTGTGCAGCCTGCTGCTGTAGGCTTTTTGCCTACATCGATATGAAGCGTGCCACGTGCTTTTTCTGGAGAAGTGCCACTTCACAGTGGATCAGTAGTGTCTTTTTCCAGGTTGGTTTGCTACAAATGTGTTCCTACCATTGAGTTCAGGATACGTATAGGTCCTGTTTCATGATATGTACATGCAAGAGAGCAAGCAGGTAGTCTGTGAGATGTACCTGGAATGGCAGGGAATGATGGAAAGATTGGCTTTTAACATGAAACAGACTTTTGGGATAAAAATGAGGAAGAGCGACTTTTAACTAAAAATTCTCTCAGCTTATCTTACTCAAGAGAATGTGATTTTTCAACGATTAAAAGCAACTGAAGCATTGCAGTCCTCTTTATTTTTTTTTAATGGAGAAATAGGTCCTAATAGAGAGGGATTTACACTGTCCAATTCGGGAAAATTCAAATGTGCCCTGTTTGCTCTGTGTGTGTTACAATATGGTGTAGAGAATGTAGTTTCTCAGCCTTGATGTGATTTTAGCAGTGGGATACATGGGAAGGCTAGACAAGGAGGGTACACGTAGCCCGCCTTTTCCAAAACAGCCTGGAAAACAGTGGGGTAAAGTAGGGAAGTGTAAGCTGTGTGTGCCTGTCAGGTCAAACACCCATCGTGCTAAAGACATGACCATCAGTTGGGCTAAACAGTAACCAGGGAATTGGAGTGAAACTTCAGGAAAAGGAGTCAGCTTGAAAAGGAGAGGCAAAGCATCCACAAGGCTGGATGTTTGTGAGTGCAAATGAAAGTTTTCTAAGTGTGAGGCATGTCATTTGCTCTATTGTCAATATTGTTCCTAAACACCTAGGTCACAGGCTGCCAGTTACTTGTAAGTTGTTAATAAATCGAAAAACAGATATAAACTACATGACTTGAGCAGATATTTTTTCCCCTGTGATTCTTGTGAACAAGAAGATCAGACTGTTGTCACGATGAAAAAAGCAAAGACTGAACTGTAGAGAACATTTTGCTCTTTTACAGTATTTATGGTGTTGCTCAGATATATTATAGCACCTCCATATGGGGTTTTTTTTGTCTTTAGTATGTGTGTTGTACAGTTGTTTCTTTGCTTTTTATTTACAAGGAGAAAAACTATATTTTAGGGCCTATATCAGACAACAAATAAACTTTTGTCACCCCTGTGCATACTCTTTATTATATAATGGATGAAAAGTAAAGAAACCAACAGGAAAGTAGCCCCACAACTCTACCCTTTTCTTAGTTACTAAGGAAAAGAAGAAAAAGAGCAGGTGTTTGAAAAACCCTGTCATATAAGATTTCCACTTTCTTTGGAAAGCAAGAACATTGAAGAGAATCTACAATTGCTAGTTTCCTCTAGAAACAGTAACGCTGACCTTCCTCTAATCCTTTTGACCTGCTATTGTAAGGCTGCTTATAAAGAGGAATAGAAACCACATGCTGTCAGTTAGGGCATCCTTAATTTCTCATCCCAAGTAAAATAAAGCTGTATGCTCTCCATGAAAGAGCTCATATTTTTTCTCCTTACTTGCAGCTGAGAAGGAGTGTAACTGTAAGCGACACTGAAAAATCACAGGTGGGTAAAAGTTGTGGCAACACATTTTAGAGCTGAAAAATATCCCTCCAAAAGATAAAAGTTATGTGGTTTTGGTTTTTGGATTTTGTGTGTGAATGCTTCTATGGACAGCTTCTCACTTCCCAAGTAGGTAACTCCCGAGTCTGTCACAAAATACTGAACAACCATTGATCACATTCCTGGTGACACTTGATAATACCAACATTTCTCTATTTGCAGCCCCTCAGTTTGCTAGAGAGACTCCTGGTAGTAAACACGGGGTGAGGCACACCTACCCGTGGGGATAGAGGAGCAGTGCAGTTTTAGCATGAGTGGGGGGACCCAGTTCACCCCTTGATCATCCCTATGCGTCCCATGATGGTTCATGTGTGGTTTTAGTGTTTGTGAACTGGATTCCTTTAAAGGGAAAATAAACTGCCTTGGGCGTTTGCTGGAGAGGAGAATGTGTCTGAACCAACAGCAATTTTGGGGGTCTCTCTGAGCCATGTGCACAGTGGGGTCATTCAGTCAGGCAATCAGACTGACTGTAGGCCAAAGCAAAATCCCCCAAATGCCTGTAGTGTAGATGTAAGGATCTCAGAAACATTTATTTCCACAAGAAATTCTTGCCCTTTTTTGCTGGTTTACTTGCTAACACAGATAAAGTTCAAAGTAAATTCCAGCTTGTGGAACTGGGTATCCCCATGAATTACTTTTTTTTTTTTTATATTTACATATGTAGCTAAAAGAGAATGATTAAACAGAAAAGCAATTTTTAGAGAAGCCCTGATTGCTTTAGATGTCTTGAAAGATACTGTCCAAGTAGGAACAAGATCAGAATTCAAGTTGCATGTATTCATAAATATTCCTTTAGAAGGGCTCATGTGCCTCAAGCCCCTAGAAGATAACCTGATTCCAAAAAAAAAGGAACAACAAAAACGTTGTGACTATATTTTTTTCAGAGCTAATTGGTATTGTTGCCAGTTTCCTAATCCTTTAGTCCTTTAGCTAGTTATAACTGTCCCTGTGCCTAAGGACTTCATCATGGCTTTTATGTGAAGGCAGTTTTGATTATATAAAAGAATGGGTTGCACAAACATCTCTCAGGATTGGGTTAGGTATTAATGATCCTGCTGCTGGCTTGGGGGCTGCATTAAATCACCTTTATTGATCCTTTAGGGCTCTATTTTTTTGGTATTATTCCATATTTTCTTGTTAGTTATTCATAGTAAGATATTGTCTGGTATGCTGTGCATCAGGTAGCTTAGAAGATGGACTGACATCCTGAATATCAAGCAATTCAAGTGATGGATTTTCATCCCATGACAAGTCAGGACCAATGGCTCTCGTGGTCAGAATAGAACTGATGGTGCAGCTGTACTTCGGAACAACACAAAGATTTGTGAAACCACCTGTTCCCATGAAGCTTCTCATTTGCCCCAAAGTTCCTTGCTTTGTGATAAATAGATGTGCCTGGATACTTAAGTGTTTCTACAATCACAAAAGGAGCGTTTAAAAAGTAGCAAAGAAAAATGAATATGACTGAAATTCTTTCTAAGGTACTTGGAGGCCTCTGGGTACATAAGGGATCAGTCTTTATTTCTTTTTCAGAGATATGGAGTGACAGAAAACAGCAACTGATCAGAAATCCTATTGCTAATAGGAATGGTTTTGGTTATGAAGCTGAGTTGTATGAGAAAAATACATTTCAAGTCTGAGATCAAGTTTATCCAGAAAGAAAAGTAAAACCAGTTAGCTGTTCACAGCAAGACCTCTGTCACAGATGTTTGGTAGGTGTTCAAGCCACACAGAACAGATTTAGGTGTGAACTCTTGTCCGTGTGTGCTGGTCCTATTGGAGAAACAGGATTGGGTCTCCCATTCCTCAAGCTTAGTACATGCCACTCAGTGGTTCCACCTGCTCACACGTGGGTCCTTCCTAGTCCTGCTGCTGTTCCACCTGATATAACTATTTCATTGGATTGGAAGATGATGGTGTAATCCATCCACCACATATATAAAGGCCTTGCTCTAAAGAGTGTGTGCATTTGTTTATATAAAATGGAAGGCTTATCACTAAAATGTCCACAACTGCTATGAAATGGCCTAGGGAAAATATTCTGGGAGATCCTGGTTTGTGTAATTCACACAAGACACTTGATTTAGAAAACTTTCATATGAAAAACAAATTGAAAAATGTACTGAATTTTTCAACTGAAAATGTAATTACAATATTTGCTGGGTGGTGTTTTTTTTTCTTCAGGCTGTGATTTAAAGTTGTGAGAAGCTATTGGTTTGGGGAAGAAATCTCTACCAAGGTCATTCTATTTGCTGCATAACTTGCATTTGTTCACTTACATCAGGAGGACCCTGCAGTGCACAGCAGTACCTTGAGATGACAATTATTCTGATTTGGAATTTTGTGTACAATAATTAAGCAGTCAGGTACCAGCAAACATGTGTTATCCTGAGATAACACACTCCTTGGAAGTATCATGAGGCAAAAGGTGAAATTTGTGCCTCCAATGACCTGGGAAACACATTATCTCACGGCTGCACAAGCTTGAGGGTGTATTGTTGCTGTATACTGACTATTAGTGTTATTAGTTGCATTGTGATTGATTGCACCAGGTAAAACATATGTTTAAAACATGTTCACCGTTGTGCATCATGCGATAATTATGTCTGACTCCGAAGGACCAATACATCAGGTGTGAGTCCATAGGACTAGGAAGTATTGGTGTGGTAGTTTTTGTTGTTGTTGTTGTGGGGTTTTTTTTGTTTGTGTTTGGGTTTTTCTTTTCCACTGGGATATGCAACACTGGCAAATGTTTACCTTGAAAGGGACGCATGAGACCCACAGCTTCCATAAAACCAACATCCATAATGCAGTGAGGAGAGCTCTTGCACATGATGGCTAGTGTTCACAACTGTTGCACATTATGGCTATGTAAAGTAAAGATTTCTTATGAATACACGTGTGTGTTTGCGTGCCCAGAGTGGTGATCTCAGCGTTTATTTTTAACCTGCACTTATTTTTGTCCCCCCTTCCTGTGCCTGGTGCTGTCAGTTCTTTCATTTTCCAGGTGACTGACAGGAAGCGTTTTTCCACCACCGAAGAGCCTGGCACTGCACCCGAGACACGGGCCGGCTGGGTAACGCAGCCCTGGCAGACAAAGGGCTTTGTGCTGCTCGCTCCTTTTCGCAGCTCTGCGGCGAGGCACCACATCAGATGGAAGAGAAGGTCTATCTTTAATCTGAGCTACTCGAGAAATCAAAGGAGGTGGATTAAAATAAGAGCGGCGACTGATTCCTGCAGGAGATCACTTTCCTGTTCCATTTGATATAATGAACTGGATAATCAAAGCAAGGTTAGAAACCCCCTGTACCTTTTTCTCTGAGGATTTTTGTGATGTCAGTTCACAAGGTATTATAATAATTGAACACACGTGTGATAATAATTTAAAAAATAGTTTCCTTTTCTACCTTAGAATAATTTACATGTAGCTGCTCTGGCAAGGTGCCTGTCTCATGAGTCATCAGGCTTGTAGTTAAACATGCTAAACCTTATTACACCTGCAGCTGTTTGTTTCCTTGCCTCTTCGTTGGTCTTCACTAAAAATAGTTACAGTGCATACAGAACTATACTTGAAAGATATGGTGGGATGTTGCTTTTAAAGTTCAAATCCAATAATGAAGCAGAAATCTGGTTCATACTCAAAGAGCATTAGAAGGAAGACAGATGCTGTGGAAAAGGGGTACCAGGCTTGGTTGGGTTGTAAGGTTAACAACCTACTGACTCATGGTAACTGCTCTTTCCTGACAACTGGTGAGCTGCCAGGACTGTGATGGTTTCTCAGCAAGGGTCTTCCAGAAGGGCACGAGTGAGGATCTACCCACATCCTGCACGTGTGCTGTGCCTGAGCATGCTTGCAGTCAATAAACTGGAGGCAGGTCATCCCTGGGGATTTCCCACTTGGCTCCACGTCAAGGTCTCCCTTTGCATGCCCTCGCTCAGCGCTGGGGGACACAGCTCGACAGGAAGATGGCCCACAGGCCACCTCCTGCTGCATTTGCTGCAGTGTCCCAGGAGAATCAAACAGAAATGTTTCCTGGGCTGGCACTAATGTAGAGACCCTGGGTCGCCCCCATCAGCTCTCGTCATAGCCAGTAGCGTGAGAAAGCACGAGTAGTGCTTGAACATGAAGTAGACCACTATGTCTTTTACTGGCAATACCTCCTATATAAGTGAAATGTGTAACTCTAATGTGTTTTAGACAAGTTGGTGGGTTTTTTAGCCCCTTTTTATTTTTTACAATGAGGTTAAAGTAGCAGTGCAGGATCTCAGCTAATTCTGTGCTAGCTTTCTTTGCACTTCAGTTGAATCCACATGGGATGGTGATATTCAGCTCTGCATTACTGCTATTTCTCACTTTAATGACCCTGGTAAATCTTTAATGATTGCCATCACTGTCAGAAGGGCACAAAGGGCCCTCGTCTGTCTTGATGCAACCTAAGAAGATATGCTCACACATGTCAATTAAAATAATGGCGTTGGTGGTAGGTCACTTGTATTTTTATGGGTACCCACCTCTTCTTGCAAAAAGCAGCATAAAAATTCCACTCATACTCATTATATTCACTAAAATAAGAGTAAATGTAGATGTCTTAGGTTTTGTTTTGATTAAGCAGGGCAGCACATTCCAGACAAAATGAATTGGGACAGGCGCTTCACAGAAATGGGCCTGAACATTTCACTAAGCCAGAGTACCAAAGACATAAGCTGTTATTTTAAATTAAGTATTCTGAAGTGTGATATTTTCATCCTGCAATACATGCTTGAAAGTCTGTGTTAGAGAAATTAATTAAACATTAGAACCAAGATTTTTCCACCACTTAAACATTGTTTCATCGTGAGTGACTTCTGTATCACAGTATAGCCTTTAAGACATAATTCTCTCAAATTATGGGGTATGTTAGCAGCCCTGTGGGCTAGGAACTGCATACACAGATCTCCTGTTTTCAATAATAGCAGTTGCCTGCTTAAGTCACTGAGCAGCACAGAGAAAATGTAGCCCCATGGGGGCCCCATGGATTCAATGAGGTCTTCACCTTCTAAAAATGTCATTAGTGGGAGTAATAGCTGGCTGTGGGCCCTGGTGCTTGCTACAGCTGCAGCAAGCCAGCTCTCTGGAGAGCAGAAGTCTGAGGCAGGAGTGCTGAAGCTTGTTTGGGGAAACTCCCATCCATCATTCACTGCTGGCCTGCAATTTGGGGACTTCAGAAGTCTGTAAACCTTTTTGAGAGCTTGACTTTCAGCCTAAAATTAAGCTTACCTCAGTGAACCGTGGGCTGTATTTATCAGGGTAGCAATGTCAAATACAGTTCTCATTTGTCCCACTTGTCTTGTATCACCACCTCACTTGAATGTAAAGACAGACCCTCACCCATTGTCACCTACCTCCACCCCCGTCAAAATTAAATTTCCATGCTAAGTCAACCTAGGTCATGATGGGGGTTTACTGCCTACCAGGAGGTGCCCCCATATAGTTTTTCATGCCTAGTTCATTTACAAGTCTGAGGACTCAGTTGGCAAGCTGAGATACAGGCTTGCATCAAAGACACTGAGAAGGTTTGTATGGTCACCTCTAAAACAGGGACTTGGTGGTACTTCTCCTTAGAGGTGATGGAGTGTAGGATCAAGTTAGTCTGTTTCCCATATTAAAAAACTGGAGTTGGGAATTTATTTCCTTATTGTTATGTCTTCAACTGCATTTTATAATTTCATTTTTTTTCTGGAAGATGATTTCCATGGAAATTCCAAGATACCATGGCTTTAAACCTAATAAATAATATGTGATTTTATATAAGAATCCACCTTGTTGTGCTGCACTTCAAAATAGAATAATAGAGAACATTTTTGCTGTATGTGGCAGTTAGTATTTTAATCCATACAACATCCTGAGCATAAGTAGGGAAGGGTGGATGACCTAGGAGAAAACTGTGTAATCTTAATCTTATTTAAAAAAAAAAAAAATGTATCCAAGCATTAGTATTGGATACTCTAGATCATTATGTTATCCATAAAGCAGATTTTTATTACACTTCTGTGTTCACCTAACTTTGTAGTCTCTTTTGATTTTTTTTCCTGTAGTTATTTTCCACTTCTAAGTCATTTGATCTATGTTTTCCTTTAGACCTCTGCCTCTTTGTATAGATTACTAGAAAGGAGTTCAATTACAATTTTGTCTCTGATGTGGATATTTCTTTAGTGAAGGTTGTACAAAGACATGTCCTTCCTTAGACTCCATTTCAAACAGGGCTTCAAATGCAAATTAAAAAAACCCCAAAACCCCTAATCTGAGTAGTCCAAGACATGCTTCATTTCAGCTTTCATGAATATTTGCTTGATAAAACATTGCAGGGTATGTTTCACAATCTTCAATGCTACATGATCCGTGTAGTCCCAGGTCTGTTAATTTTCTACTTGCGGATTTTATGTACAGCTCCTTAAAAAAAAAGAAAAGAAAAAAAAGAAAGTAGGGTCTTGAATAATTTATGATAGTGCCAGATTTGGTTGTGATTTTTAGGATGCAAAATTCCACTGTTAAAGATGCTTCTTTTGCTTGGAAGTGGGATTTCCTGTCTGCATTTCGGTTATCCTCCTGCAAATAAACAGATCATGGAACTTTATAGCCTGATCATGACAGTATTCTTGTGGCGATACATTTATCACACATTTTAATGTAAACTATGCGATAGCCACTTAGTTAAAATTTTCACTTAAAATATTTTAACCCAGTTTGTCAGATATGAATTATAGAAAGACTCTTCATCCTACATTTACAGCACTTACTCTGATTGCTGAGTGAGTTCTGTGAGAATTTATAAGTAACAGCATTAATTAGTTGCGTTATACATTTTATTAGATATAATTTTCCAGCAATATAATTCTTGAAATTAGAAAGATGAAAATTAGCCTACTTAGAATTTATTCCAAATTCAAGGCTATACATTTTTAGTCTTTCTCTCTAGGCATGTTTTTACATAAGGGTATCATTATTTGTAGCCACTTCCTTTTTATGTTTAGTATTTTCCTCATTTTATTTTGTGTTCGGATTATCTCTGAGGCAAGCATCCAACTGATACAGTGCTGCTTGTTTAGGAAGAGCTGTGTAAGCTGTGTAAGAAATTAAAGAAAAGAGAATCTGTACTACTACTACTAAGAGATATTTTCAAATGATCCTTAAGGGATAATTTACTAAAAATAATCCACAAAGAAGCTGAGGCAACTAACAGATTTCTGTGTGTATGTTAACACCTACCCTAACTTATTATTTCTCCTTTGACAGCCATCAAAAGTTCTTGATTTCAGAAGTTTCTTGAAGATATATGCATCTCAAAATGCAGGGGAAAGCCTTTATATACAGGCTGCTCATGCAATTTTTTTCTTCTTTTCCTTTCAGAAGGCACGTCGTGTTGGATTTTGCAGTAGATTTTGGAATATGTATTTCATATTTTTAGTCTGCATCCCCGTATTTATTATTCATACTGTAGATAGAACTTGAGGATGAGAAGTAAATGAGAACATTTCATCATCATTTGTTCGTGTCTTTCTAAAACTGATTTTGAGTTGGAAGTGTGAAAGATGTCACGTTACCGGTACTTGATGTTGTAATTCAGCCACGCATTAAATCAAAGCTGCCACCAAAAGAAAGAGTCATCCCTTGCTTCTTCTCCTGTTCCAACAAAACTGTTTATGACACTGAGTGGGGACTTTGCAGTCTTGCTATTGTCCATCTACAAGACACTGTGACCTACAGCCGTTTCAAACAAAAGCCTGTTGATAGTATAGATTATTTTATTTCAACTACATTTTACTGTGAACACCACCCAGGGTAACTCTACTGTTGCAATTTAGTATGTGGAGATTATAAGCAACTAAACTCTTTTTGTCAGATTAGTGTCTTTGGAAAGGCAATGGTAAAAATGCCCTGTGTACAACAGTCTTTGTGCATTTATTGCAACTGTTTATATTGACTCTTGACTTATATGTTTCCCAGAAATAAATAGGAACACTTAAATATTTTTACAAACTGGTTTTAAAGGATTTTCAAGCTGATAGTTATTAAAGAAAAAAAAGAATATCTGTTTGAGATCTACTGGAGTTGTAACATATCGAGCTCTGATTTTTTCAGACATCAGCTGTAAAGAACCTTCCTTCCCCAGGGCACAGTTTTCTTCCAGAAGTTGCCTCCAGATTTTTACCTATGAACTCTTAGCCTTGCTGGCAAAGGTGGCTAATACACCAATGAAACCCTTGATCTTCTCCAGTGTTTCTCTGTTACCTTTAGGTAGAATAGGAAGCCGTAAAATAATAGAGAGCAGTGAAGAGAGATTTGCTTGTGAAGGTGCACAAAGAAGATCCTCTGCCTGTCCTTATGGACTAAAGTTCATCTAAAGGCTTGATATTTTGTGCGGCTGGATTGACCCGGTAGATCCCTCCTAGCCTTGCGTACTGATCTTAGAAGGGAGAATAATTGACAGAGCTGCTATTTTGTTATTTAGCAGTACATACGTCGATTCCTTTTGTAATCTTAGTAATTTCCCCTCACAAATGTATTGTCTGATGTTTGATTATGTGATTTATTTTTTTTTCTCCACATGTTTTTCTAGGTCTGGAATTGAAGATTTGCTAATTGTTTTGTCCTTATAAATATGTAAAAATACTTTTCTTTCCTTATCATCGCCTCACCAGCATCTCATAACAAATAAGCGTAGGCCTGTTGCATGTGTTTAACGTGAAAGGAGTAGTAATATTATTTAGATTGCCTTGGACAATGGCCTCCTGCAGGATCATGACATTTTTCAAAGATGGTCCATGCGCAGGGTTCTTGATTTTGTAGGTGTCATTACAGAAAGGATTCAGATGTTTTCATCTTCAGCATTAGGAGTTTAGAATATGTAGATAGCTATGCTTAGGACAATGAATATGAAAGAAGATAATGAATGGTATTGAGTTCTTTATGTGCAAACTGCTCTGTATGTCTAACTGCATTTTATTACTTATGTATTGTCTTTGTTCCTATGTTAGTTTTCTGGGACCGATGAAATGATGACAAACATCTAATCTGTGTTGACCAAATTTGATTTTTTTTTTGTTGTGTGTGGGTTTTTTTCCCTCCCATGCCATAAGAATCAACTATCAAAACATTCTCACTTTATTTCTGCAGCTGTAGGAAAGACAGGAATACATTAAAATGTAAGCATTAATGCAACACAGTATATTCCAGTTTGGGAGACAAGGTTAACAATAATGCAAGGTTATGGTCAGGTTTCCTCTTGCAAAACCCACTCTGCCAAAATATGAGATTACTGACTGTACATTGCTCTTATTCCTCCTTTCAAAATGCCTCTGCTGGCCTAACAAATCTTGTGAGTAGTCCTGAGTTCAAAGGAGTCCAAAGTCTTGGAGGCATTTATGTGAACAGTTTGTGTCATTTGTTTTCTGTCACTTTAATTTCTGCAACTATACTCTATTAAAATGTATTAATATCAGCTAGTCATCTTATAGCATTAGCATACAGCTGTTCTTATTATATGATGTTATAAAGTTCTCATTTTTCTGCATGAGGAAGATACTAAACTTTTCATGTTCTTTTGAGCTTTTATTGAAATGATTTTAACTGATTTGAATTATTAATTGCTTTTGTACTTTCTTGCTGATTATTGTTATACCAGTAGATTGGCACTTGAGTCATGTTGATATCACTGCAGGCCTCCAAGAGTTTGGATGTGTCTTTATGTTTTGCTGCTACAAACACCCCAAACTGATATCTGGTATCGTTATCTTTTTACCTTTTTTCATCATGCACCAGCAGTACTTGGTAGGACAAGTCTTTACGTCTGTATAGTTATTAAGTGGATGATGTGTGTTTATTTCAAAGATAAAATTTTGGAGTGCTTTCTACTCTCCTAGCATTATCGCTGTGGTGCAGCTTTGGAAGAATGAATTGATACGGACTATGTAACATCTGAAAACTGCAACTAAGTTTGTACTGCAGACTTTTAATCACTGCTGGAGAAATGTGACCAAAAAAAGAATTCATCTTGATAATCCTGATCCTAGACAATAGTTGCAGAGTTTTATAGTAAGAAAAATCCAAAATCCAAAATCTGCATTTGTGTTCCAAGTGTATGTGACACCTCTGAGACACAGTGAATGATGTGCTTGCAGACTAAATTAAAACTTGTACTAAGATGTTAACTTTAAAACCTGTGTGTGTGAACAGATTTAAATGGAAGCAAACTTGCTCTCTGAATTTTTTTAATAGCTTTGTTACCTAATTTTTTGTGTAAGATGGTTGTACATATGATAGCAATTTCAGGATCAAAATAATACATGACATAAGTCAGTATAATTTGAAATTACGCTAGAGATTGACGTATTTGGCCCAATGTCTTTGTAATGATTATATAGTCAAGTCTGAAGAGTTAAATTATCCTAATTGCTTTATTGTTTGATTTACTAGCTTCTAAAGTCTTCCTTCTCCCAGCCCCCTTCCGTTATCTTAATAGCTGGTTTTGTACTTCCTAGAATAAAAAAAAATATTATTGCAATTATTATTATTGTTGCTATTAAAGCAAGAAACACTTTTCAGCATCTCACTTTTAAGACGGCTTGAGCAATTTTTCCTTTGGATCTTCGGTCTATTTTTCTACCCTTATGTAAACTTGGATTTACACTCCATCTCATATTGGCAATCTGCCACGTCCTTCTGTGTTCTCATTTACTTGTCTCTTTGTTTCACTGCTATCTTCTGGTGTCTTTTTCAGTAAAATTAACAAGTTCTTGCTTACACCACGGCTGAAGTTGGTCCACCGCCTGATCCAAATATGCTGTTTGTGTCTGCATGTTCTTTGTGTCTGGGATTACTTCTGCTTTAATGTTGCAATTACCATTTTAGCTGGCTGGAAAATCAAATTTTTGCATTAAGATGTTTCACAAAAAAAATTTCCATTGAAATGCTTCCGTTGAACACTGTTCCCATTTTCTTTGTGAAAGACTGCAAAAAAATTTTGAGGTGTTTTTAGTATTTTGTTGAGACTTTGATATATGAAAAAAGAGAAATTACATTAGGTATTGTAATTATAGAAATCATAATAGTGTAAAAAAAAACCCAACTAAAATACCTTTATTTATATGGTACTGAAAGATGTTGCTGAAGTACAAAAGTCAATATTATATACCATGATAATGTGTAAGGGTAGTGTGTCTTGCCTTACCCCAGACTGATATTGGTTTTCCTAAGGAAAATCATAAAAATAGCCATCATGAAGAATCACATGATTAATTTTATTTTTCAAGTTTATCAAGCAATTTCATCTAAAAGATTACGATAGTGTTTCTGTACCATAGTGGTCTATTAATTGTGAAGCACACTGTAAATTAAATTGCAGTATGGGAGCTCTGACTGACTGTAGTCACTTCACGTTATAGTTTCTGTGGCTAGAGATTTGGGAACTATGACCAAAGATTTATAAAAAACCCCTTAAACAGGTGAATAATTGCTCTGAATCTGCAGAAGACAATGCAGTGTGGTATTTCTTCAGCTGAAAAAAAAGGGGAAAGCATTCCTATGGACTGTGTTTGCCAAGAGGTCTGGTTGTAAGGGCATCGAGACAAACTCTGTGCCTTCTGTAGAAAGAGATCTAAGCTGGAAAACATTGCACTGTAGCGTTACCTAATCCTGGGGGATGAAAACACTGATCTCGGTCTTGAAGTTAGCCCTGAGATATACACTCTCAGGGGAAAAAAAAACCCAAACCCTGGCTACCTTGTACATTCTTCCTTTCTGTCTCTGACTGAGGCACATAAACTGAATCTAGCACACCTATGTATGTATTACACAGTTACAGATGAGCTGACAGTGCAGCCGTGCCAGTGCTATTACTGAAGCTAGTGTTTGTCATTCACCTGTTTATTTTCCATAAAATTTAATACATGTGGAGGCCATAACAGAAAACCCTGTCATTGTCAGCCTTCAGACAATGTTTTGTTTCTTCCTAGCCTCTGTTACAGTCAAAAAGCTGCACAAGTATCCATTGTCTCTCGTGCATCTTGGTGAGAAAGCAGAGAGGAATTTCTGGCCTCTTTCATGGATGGGAGAATGAGGCAGCACAAGAAAGGACCTGAAGGTCTCAGCTGGTGACAGAAACTGGATCAGAACTTGCTACTTGGCTTTTAAATTTATTTACTTTTGGTTTTGTTTTGGATTTTTTCTCCTTTGAATTAAGTATGTTTTTGGGTGAGGTAGGTTGAAGTGCCTGAGTTATTTTCAAAATAGGTAACGGGGAACCTGTTACTCACCATTCAATCCTGACTCATACTAGGTCATCCTGCTTCTCATGCTTTTCCAGAAACTTAATACTATGTGTTTAGCCTTTATACTAGAGTAGAGCTTTATCACTGAATGGATAGGAAACCTATTGCATTAGACTCTGTCTAACGCTTGAGTAAGTGGCTAAAATATGCAGCTTCACTTATAGCAACTGTTCCAAAAAGATCGTGCTGGTAATTCCTGACATTCTGGTCTGGAGCTGGAGAACCCTATATGCCATCCTCAGCTTTCCTTCAGACATGCCAGGAATTCATTTACTGTGTTTTTTCTCTTGTTTCACCATATGTAAGGAAGGGCAAATAACCACTCTTCATTTGAGGGCCTGGGTCAGTGTCTCAGATGCTGAGATAAGCAGCTGAAAAACCTGATAAATTCTGAGTTCTTCAGGAAAATAAACCAGGAAAGAAGATGGATCACAAGATGGGGACTTGGGAAGAAAGTCCCTCCTATGGTAAGAGAAGATCAGATTTGTGACCACCAGAGGAAACTAAATCTATGGGAACTGATGAGATCATGAGGGAATTGGCTGATGTAGTTGCCAAGCCATTTTCTATGGCAGTCAGGTGAAGCTTTTGGTGACTGGAAAGAAAGAAACAATGGATCCATTTTTAAGACGGGTTAAAAGGAGGACCAATGGGAACTACTGACCTGTCAATCTCACCTCTGTGCCTGGGAAGATCATGGAACAGATCCTCCTAGAAAGCTATGCTAAGGCACATAAAGGGGACAGGGAGGTAATTTGAAACAGCTAGCATGGCTACACCAAGGGCAAGTCCTGCCTGACCAATTTAGCGGCTTTCTATGACGGAGTGACTACATCACTGGACAAGGGAAGAGCTATAGGACTTGTCTATCTGGACTTCTGTAAAACCTTGACATGATTCCCTACAGCATCCTCCTTTCTAAATTGGAGCGAGATGGATTTGATGGGTGAACTGTTGAGCGGAGAAGGAATTGGTTGGACGGTCACATCCAGAAGGTAGTTGTCAACAGCTTAACATCCAGATGGAGACTGGTGATGAGTGGTGTCCCTCAGGGGTCTGTACTGGGACCAGTACTGTTTAATATATTCATCAGTGACATAGACAGTGGGATGGACTTCAGCGTCAGAAAGTTTGCAGATGACACCAAGCTGAGCGGTGTGGTTGACATGCCTGAGGGATGCCAGCCAATGGAACCTTGACAGGCTTGAGAGGATGGCCCATGTGGACTGCATGAAGTTCAGTTTTGTGCTACGAGAGTCAAGTGCAAGGTCCTGAATGTGGGTTGGGGCAACCCTCCTGGAAGCAATACAAGCTGAGGGATGAAGGGATTGAGAGCAGTCCTGCGGAGTCCTGGTGGATGAGAAGCTGGACATGAGCCAGCAATGTGTACTCACTTTGCAGAAAGCCAACTGTATCCTGAGCTGCATAACAAGAAGTGTTACCAGTAGGCTGAGGGAGGGGATTCTGCCCTTCACTCTGCCTTGGTGGGATCCTACCTGGAGTACCACATCCATCTCTTGAGCCCTCAGCACAAGAAAAGCATGGAGATGATCAGAGGGCTGGAGCACCACCTATGAAGATGGGATGAGAAAGTTGGGGTTTTTCAGACTGGAGAAGAGAAGACTTCAGGAAGACCATATAGCAGCCTTACAGTACTTGAAAAGGGCCTAGAAGAGAGATGGAGAGGGACTCTATTTCAAGGAGTGTATTCATAGGACAATGGGTAACGATTTTACATCAAAAGAGGGCAGATTTAGATTAGAGGTTAGGAAGAAATTGTTTGCAGTGAGGATGGTGAAACACTGAAACAGGGTGCCCGGACAGGTGGTAGATACCTTATCCCTGGAAAAATTTAAGGTCAGGTTGGATGGGGCTCTGTGCAACCTGATCTAGTTGAAGATGTCCCTGCTCATTTCAGGGCTGTTGGACTAGATGGCCTTTAAAGATACCTTTTGACCCAAACTGTTCTTTGATTCTGTGAAAAGAAGGATGTAATGCACAAGAACTTATGCCAGACCCTATCTGGGTCTGCTATTTTTTCCTCACTTTTATGAGTTGTAAAGACTTATCTATACTTTGTCTCCCCAGCCTGAAAGTTCCAGACCTCTGATCTCATGCTACAGATAGGTGATCCTTAAATGATGTTGCAGTTCTGAACACCAACAATTTTTGGGTTTTTTTGTTTAAATGTGATTCAGATCAGTGAAGTCTGCTTCTGTAGCAGCAAAGCTAAGGAGATCTGCCAAATTATTCAAAAATAATTAGAACAGATGGCAAAAGACAGCATCTCAAATCTTGCAGAAAGAAGCACCCAACATCCTGATTACATTTCATGGACTAAATGTTGACTGAGATAAGTGTAAGGCACTTTTTATAAATGTACTGACAGCTTTTGTTTCCCACAGGCAGAATTTTGGTTTAGTTGGATTAGTAGACACCTTGTAATGTAACTTTAAGGCACATTGCACAAAGAGCAGTACCTGCATTCTTTAATTTGCAACTGTTTGCATAACCAAGAGAGAAATAATTTGTCACTGGTGAATTTGAGCTCATTATGCGTTTTTCTTTTTTGCTGAAATATTATTTAGGTCTCTTAGTGCAAAACCTCATGGAACGTCTGACCAAATGAGCTGGCTTGTAACAAGAAGACTTATGAGGAGGTGAATCACACCCTGCAATCTAAAGTATCTCTTCTGTGCCTTTTGGCTTGTCAGATCTTTTCAAACTCCTGCTGTGAGGTAAAAGTCGATCAGCACCCGTGAAGAGGCTCTCTATCACTGCATGGCCAGAAATGGCCTCTTTAATCATGACTTGGAGGGCATTTCAGTTCTGCAAGAGCCAAGAGTTTAAAGCTCTTGGATGGGTGAAGGGAAGAAAAGAATTTTTTCTGTCATTTTAATGGCTTTAAATCTCACTTCAGTAACATTTTCAGGCTTAGGGAGTGAGATAGTGGTAGGAATTCCGAAGGTGAGTGGTAAGTGAAAATGAGAAAGAGAAGCGTGAAGCTTTTGCTTCATTGCTAACTTTTAGGAACTGCAATTCTAAGGAAAGTAGCAAATACAAGATCTACCAGAAAAAACGTTGGCGGTGTCAGCAATAGGGATATTCTATGGTTCCAGTACACTTTCAATCAGGTAATCTAGGAGAAACCCCATTTTATTTGTAGGATAGATGTAGGTGAAAAGATAAAGTCTTCTTACTGCTGAATCTTGGTTGTAGAGATGAGGAAATCAGGTCATCGCCAGCATTCAAACCCTAGGGACATTCAGTTACTAAGTCCCAGAGCACATGCTTAGGGTAAAGAAAGAAAGAGAGTTAGAAATTGGCAGTTAAAAAATGAATGGGGAGAGTCTTGTGCTTGGGAGAGCTGCGTTATATGAAACGTGATGCCATGGATAGAGCCAACAGCTACTTCACAAGTTCCTTTTCATGTTGGGAACCCTGAAAGTTTTTTGGTTTTGTTTTTTTTTTTAAGAAGGAAGTTTCAGGAACCTTAAAGGCTGTTTATAAGTTGAACTTGTAAGCTTATTAAATAGCTTAATTTATCTTTCTGGTTGCAAATAGATGGCATATCAGAATGGGCCAAAGGGTTCAGGTGATTATTATTAGCCGCTACCTCTCAGGCTTTTAGTGATGAGAGAGGAGCAGGTGAACATCTCAGTGCAGGAAGCTGTGGAGGGGAGGACAAACAAATTTTAATTAATTTCTAATTCTTCTCTTATTCTGGTGGTACTTTGACTAGTTTTGGCTGGTTAGTGAGGTGGAGTGCTGCTCCAGAACTACTCTTCCCTGAAGAAAGGACATGTGAAAATGCCAAGTTGTCAAAATGAATGTTGTTGCAGGAATGTGTTACTTGGGGTGATATTTTCAGCAAGAAAATTTAGGTCTTGAATAGAACATGCAGTGAAATGGGAACAGGGGACAGCTAAACCTGTCATGGAGGTGAGCAGTTTCAAGGTTCTGCTTTGAACTTCACATAACAAATTAGGAACTGCATAGTATATACAGTACTATATACAGAAACTTACTGGTGGGAAGAGAGTTTCTTAGAGAAAATGGGGCAGTGAAGCTGACTGGCAGGGCAGTGAGAGCACGTTTCCCAGGTACGTCAGGGGCCCTTGTGATCCCGGTTTGCTTTGAATCAAACACAGCTGGAAGCATAACCCAGATCTTCCACATCACAAGCGGGTGCTTTATCACCAGAAACTCAAAAGCTGCCGTATTGGTATGAAATGACCCCTCAGTCAAATGTAAAAACTTTGAAATACAGTCTCAAAATGGCATCTTTGTTTTCTGATATTTTGCAGGATGTGGAGACAGAAACAAATTGCTTCAGGATGGCTGTTTCACCTGCTGGGAAACTGTGTGAAGGCATGGATGGCAGCTCTGGGTGTCCATCTGTACAACCACACACCTGGGAGGCAGCACAGGAGTTTTCGGAGTAACCTGTTCCCCTGGCAGGTCCCTATTGCTGTGTCTGGGGTTGGAGAGGTTGTGCAAAGGTGAAGGCATGGGCTCAAGCAGCTCAGCCAGTGAACTGGTTTCAGAAGAAAATGCTTAAATCAGTATGTAATAACACCTGAACCTGACTTCTCATCTCTTCTCACTGCACAGCTTGGAGGTTGTTGCATCAAGTTCAACCTTGCTGCTTCTGCTGGGAGGCTGGAGGGAGAGGACCCCATGTAAAGACTCAGCATCAGTAGGGATTAATTTTTGTTATATTTCCTCCTTTGGCTGGTGAAGGCTCCTTGGCTAATGCTAAGCGAGGTCCAGGGTTAGGTGTAGTAACTGGCCTGGCAGGAGAATAGAAGCGGGTCTCATGGGGCTGCTATTAGGCATTGTGATGGACTATGGAGAGGGTTAGGTTTGTGGGTCAGAGTGAAGTGGAGTGCCCAGGCTGCTCATCTCTGTTAACGCAGGAGTTAAGTGGAGGGCTGTAGGTCAGCACAAAACCTAGGGCTGGTTGTGTGAGGATATATGAAACAGAAAGGTAGAAATTGCAAAGCCTCGTAGGTGGAGCAAGATGAATCTGTCTGCATTTAATTTATTTATTCACCTACAGTTAAATAATAAATTGATGCCAAAATAATGTTACTAGTGGAGTAGGAGAGCTGCTAACTGCACTTTTGCTTTTCAGCCTAACAATTTTATCTGAGCTTGGTACCAACGGTAAGTTTCAGTCTCCAGAGACATCACATTAAATGGTGTGCTGTATACACAAAGCGAGCTGCCAGGCTCGGTTTTTATTTTTTATGGTGTTTAATTTTTGTATTACCATAATTGAAAACTGCCTGCATTGTTTCCTGAAAACTAGACTGAGGCGAGACAGTTGCCAAAGTAACATCATCTTTACATTTCACCAAGTCACTGTAATGAAATTGCCTGGCCCTTAACATCTTAAAAGAGCACCAAAATAGAATTTTACTTCAGAGAAGAAAGTAAGCACAGGTTGCAAATAGGACTGGATTTTGTGCCGTTAAGTGGATTAGACTCCCATAAGGGTACTCTAGATTTTACGGACACAAATCTGAATTTAACATATGGCCCCAGCCCTAGGCCAGGGTCCTATTTGAATTATTCCCAGCTTGTACACAGAAAGCTGTGCTCCAAACATGAATCCAATTACCAGCTGCAGTCAGGCAACTGAAAAGCTACAGAAGAAATACTCTAATAGATGGGGGGGTGGTGGTGGTGGGATGCAGGGGGTAGAGTGTGGAGAGGACTATGATTTGTGCCATAATCAAGAAGAGAAGGTCAATTGTAATAGAACAGGCTGGTTTAGAAGACAAAGCTAGCGCAGGATGCCTTCCACTCTGTTGAGGGATGCTATCAATAGATCTACTGCTTTCACTGCAAAAAATGTCACTAACTGACAAGAAGAATATAGGCAGGGGAAGAAGGGTTTTTGATGGATCAGGTGATTAAAACCTAGACCGTAGATGAGCAATTAACAAACACCAAACTGATGACCTGAGTAGGAACTTAAGTATACGAAGGGAGGAACGGAAAAGGTGCAGCAGCGTGAGCACATGCGTGCAGCTGGTTTTGATTGATGACGCTGAATAGGCTTTTAAGTGTGTTTTCAACTACTGCGGGCTACTGAATAGAAACACCAAAAATGCCTATTGTCCCCAGAAAGCACATGGTTTTGTTAGAACTTTTATTGCAATTTAAGCAGCTAGCATTCTACTTTTCTAGAGGCAGTGGGACTAGGAATGAATACCTATTGATCACCCTTTGTAGGATGACTCTGCGCAATAGCTGTTCAGCGCCTGGTTTGAAGTGTCTGCTGTGTCAGTGCGCGGACGCGCCCATTATACATTTCAGCTGCTCATTTACTGGCAGCAGCCAGGGCAGCTGACACCCGTGTTCCTAGAGAATAGCTTACTTTCCCTGCTTCATCTCACGAGATGAGGACTTCTGAAAAATCTGAGGGGCTTGCTTTCTGCTGGGGCTGAGAAATACCAGCTAAACATCCAGTGCGTTCCCCTAGCCTACAGAGCAGCCTATAAATCAGAAAGAAAAAGGTTTTTGATACTTATGTTTGTTTTACTGCTGTTTACATAACGTTACATGGGACTCTTGAGATATGGCAAATGAGCTAAGACTTTCATCAGTTTTAAAATACTGGCATTTACCAGTTACGAGAATTGATTGTCATAATGCTTCTAGAGAAGTGCATACTCAATTTATGGTTGAAAGAAATGCCGTGGATTTCTTCAACTATTTCTGGGGTTTTAATTGCATCCTTCATAATATAAAGTGCTGAACCACACCTTTTATGAAGAATATAGGAGAACCTACAGGCTTTGTTGGAAACATCTGCATTTTCATTTTGAAAGAACCAGCTTTTAAAAAAAATGGGGCATCAGAAGTTATAATGAAATGTCAAAAGCTATTTATTCTATAAAAGCATATGGTGTTAATGTATCCATCGGCGCTGATAAATCCATCATGGCTTAATCTGTTGTGCTCAGTGTGGTAACAGGACAAGAAACAGCCATCTGCTTACCATATTTGATTGCTGTTTCTTTGCACAAATACAGTCCTGCTTCCAGCACTTAAGAGTGATTAGCTGTAACTTATGGAGCTTGCTGTGGCGTACCCACTGAGTAATTACTGGAGAAAGCAATCGCAAGAGCATCTGAACATGGGGGCAAATTGTTAGCAACTGCATTTGTGACAAGTTTAAGGTCTAACAAATCTTCCTACACGTGTGCCATAAGGGAAAGGAAAAAGGGCAGAGCACAGTCTGTAAAGGACAGGAATGTCTGTTACAGATACTTTCCAAAGCCTTCTCCGCAAAAGCTTGAAAAGCCTGATTTCCTATCCCTCCAAGCCCCCAAGGCAAAACAGCCCTTGATTAAAAAAGGGGGAAAAATTTAATTGCTCTTTCTCTCACATTCCAAGCTCAGTAATTTATTTTTCCAGTAGTTGCACAGGACCAGGGATGGGGACTTTACGCTGTGCCTCCCCCATCAGGCGGCGTGAGGCTGAGGCGGTGGTGTGAGCCGAAGCACAGGCGTGACGGGGAAGCTTCTGTCCCACTGCTTTAATAGGTTATTTTGTTTAGTATATTAAAAGGGGCTAGTTTTCCACAGTCTCTCTTGAAATGGCTAGTTTGGAGAGACCTATTCCCAAAACCGAAGCTCCCTGCGTCCCTCCCCTGTCCTGGGATTTCATTCGGCCAAATGTTTGTTTGCAGAGGGGCAGATTAAATGTATGATGAAAGAGAATTGATTTAGCAGAACAGCCTAAGATATTCAGAACAAGTCCAGTGTGCCTCTTCAAGCACTAATTTTGTCCTATTTCAAGTTCTTAAGTGGGATTTGAGGTTTTCTTATGGTACTTTGAGCAATTTTCTTTTTGATTACCTGTAACTATTATCCTTCTCCTTTTACAGCATTATACTATCTTCTTGTCCTCTGACCAAAGACCCCATCTCCCCCCTGCCCCCCCACCTCCCAGCTTCTCACTCTAAGAGAAAATTAAAATGAAACTTCATCTTGCCTGTCACTGGGCTTTCCTCCAAAAAAAAACTTAACCATGACTTTAGATTTCTATTGGCCTGGCAGAAAATTTATTTCTCTTAAATGCATGATATAGTTTTTTAAAGTGCTTTGGGGTATGTGAGAGTTTTTAGATGTCACACAACTAATGTACATGTATTTTGCCTGTTCCAGTAATGGTCAGCTATAGCTCAAGTTTGTGCTCTCAGTAGTCACTTACGCTTACTCTTCCTGAAGCAGGAGCAGCATACATCAACAAAAGAGCAGCAACTGTTTCTAAGGGGGCTGTCCTGATGGTTTTTTTGAGAGATAAGATCAGTCATTGCACAGTTCTGCCCACACAAAGTGACTTTGAATGTGGCAGTGAAGACTTTCCCTGGTGCTCTTGGGCTGAGTAACCAGCTGTGTGCCAGAGCATGCCTTACTGAACCCGGGAGAGGGGCTGAGAGAAAAAAAATTGTTCTCTAGGCAAAGCTTTCCTTTGCAAATTCCAGAGGGTACCTTGTGTAAGGACCTTCCTTAAAAGGAACAGTGGCCCAAAGCAGTCAATGATATATTGAACCCCAAGCAACACTAATCCATGCAGCTCCAGAGGCTTTGCCCTGACTAGGGCCGGGTCTGAGAGGTTTGGGGCCAGGGTGGTGGTTGCAGAACAGCAAAAGAAAGGTAGCAGGCAGTCAAAGTGGGGAAAAAAGAAAACAAGAAGTGTGGCAGTGAGTTTTGCCATGAGAAAGTTGATGGAGATTTTCGTAATAGAAGAAACACTTATTTCCAATTAAAAGAATGTCCTCTGGTTGCCCATTTGTAGAGGGATAAGACCTTGTGTGTGTGGGACAGTCTGTGTGGGCATGTGGCTCAGCCGGTAGCCTGAGATCAAACAGCTCGTGTACTCTCTGTTGGTTCAAAAAGGCAAGAACGATTGCCCTTCTGTAGCGGGGACAATTCAAAGTGACTAGGTAAAACCAAGCAGAAGGAATGTCAGAGAGAAGGAGAGATGTTAAGCAAATCTTCCCTTGCTTACTTTGTCTTTCCCAGGAGGGTTTGCAATGCCAGTTTCCAGCCTGATCACTTGCAGCCAACTCTGAACAGTCCTCAGTGGTTCCTAGGGATTCAACATCATTCCTCCCAGTGGCACTGCTGTCTCCGAGCTCCTTTGCAGAGAATTTTGCTCCTGCCACCCCCTCTGCCATGGCATTACCTCTCCTCTGCTCCATACTTGGCTGCTTTTCAAGGAAAGGCACAATCTGCCTTTTCTATCCTGAAGGGAGGAATGTAACATAGGATCACAGAATGGTTAGGACTGGAAGGGACCTTAAAGATCATCTAGTTCCAACCTCCCTGCCATGGGCAGGGACATCCTCCACTAAAACATGTGGGCACACAGGACAAATACATGGGATAAATGGGATCTAATGAATAGTTTTACTTGAATATCTTCCTAGTGCTTCTTCCTCAACAGAAGGATCCCATCCAGGTTTAAATTTTGGCTTCCTTTTGAGGCCAAAAGCAAGAAGTCTGCATGTATGAAAGCACTGACAGAGGTGCAGCTGCAAACATTCGAGGCTGGTGCAAAGATGCATCCCTTTGAAAATATCTCAGGAGGAAGGTGTTTAATTGTAGCTAAGGTTCTGCTGTAAGGGCAACCAATTTAAAAGAACAGGGAGATGTGCTAGACAAACACTTTCCTCTGGCGATAACATCCAGGTCCTGGTTATTCTGGAGTAACCAGATCCCTTTACATCTACTTAATGCTGCAGCATATGCTTGTTTTCAGTATCCAGCTGTATTTTTTCTTCTTCACACATTTTTTTGAGTAAGGTTTAATTAATTTTTCATATCTGGTGACAGAATTCATGTGCTCTCTAGAAGACATGAGAAGATGGCATCCCCCGGTTAGGCTGTATTCTGCCTCGTGGTAAGCTCTTTTAATTCAAAGTAGCTGATTTCCACACTGCCCACTCACCATGCAGTAATGTGTTGCAGTACTAATTACATCTTTGCTTTAAGAGCTGGGGTCACCAATACAGAGTGATTGTGTTGTTGTTCTTTACCTTGACTGGAAAGTGGTCACTTCTGTTTGCTGGTGCTGTTGACTGGATTTGTGCCAGAGCCATACAGCAAATTAAATATTACATATCTCCCATATAACCCCAGCTAATTTAGACACAAAGTAATTGCTTTTAGAGTAATTGATTTACATCTATAGTCAATATTTCTCTGTGTATTTTGTTGTTTTAATTATCTAATGATCTGATTGTGCAAGCTATACAGGATAAAGACTTCATGTTTATTTCGTTTTGCATCACAGAAAGTCAACAATTTGAAAAGCAGAGATTTGCAGTCCAAATTACATAGGACCTTTAACCTGGCCATCAATTTGACCTGCACAACTCAGCGCTCACATAGCATTTTTACATATAAGCATTACATGCAAGAAACATCTTCTAGGGTGCATCAAATAAATTAATTCTCTCATTTTATAAGAGATCACAGGATTTGCTCTTTGTTGAGGAATGAATTTGTATATTATTTTATTAAGAAAAATGCAAGATTAAGAAAAGATTGCTTGGGTTTGTTGTGCTTTTTGTGTTTTTTTTTAAATTTTTCTTCCCTCCCCCAATACTAGGATTTGATGTTGTTTGTGCCTGTTTTTTACATCTGATTACAGCATTTGAGGGTACAGAATGCAATCAGCTCTTAGCAAATTACTTTAGCTAGTTCATTATTAATTTGCAATGCAACCTCTTCCAATACAGCAAGTCTAGTGTCTGTGCCAGGCCAGTAACAGTGAAAAAGAAAGAGGAAAGGAATTTGGAGTTATGTGTTACAGTTTTATTCCATCATTGCTGACTGCAGGATCTGTCGGTGACAACAAACAGGAAAGCTTCCCACATGCCATCAGTGAGGGACTGGAGGGTGGGAATCCAGACGCTGGTTGGTTTGCTTACCAGTAATTATGTCAATCTGACGCTGAGAGGGCAAAATGTTGATAATGTCTTTGTGGAAACCGGGGCCAGAGTGGAGACCATAAATCTAGAGCATGTAGGGATTGAAGACATGAAAGAGGACAAGAGTTAGAGCGAGAAAGGTGCAAAGCTGATACCAAAAACTTCTATGAAATACATTGACAGAAAACACACTGTTGTTACAATCTGCACTTTTAAAAGGATTGAAGAAGGTATGTACTCTCAAGCACCTTGTCATTAATCTTATCTGAAATAATTTTTACTGTGTTGGAATTCATTGGAATCACAATTTAACAAACATTTCTGGAGGGGTTGGCAAGGCATTTCCTCCCAATGACATCCTAAGTAATCATTCTTCTGTTGCTGAGAGATGGAAATGAGCATAAAATTTTGCGAATTCTGCACCCTTAGAAGATGTTTGTGAACAAAATTAAGTGTGTGGTTTTCAGTAGAGCCACTGAATTTCATCAGATTCCTGAAGATAATGTTTCTGTTAAGAGATCTGATACCATTTACCCCCCCTCATGCCCCCCCTTCTCTCACATGCTGCAGGTTTTTTGCTGCTTTCACAGAAAGAAGGATCCAGGTGTAGTTTACACCAATATTGGACCTCCCACAATGTCTCAGTGCAGGTTTTCCAGAGATGCTATATTGCCTTGCTGCTATTTAATTTCTATGGTTTTTTAAGTAACTGCTTGTAAGTAACTTTACTACCACCAGAACTTCCTTCTCTGCCCAATATATTGTCCCTGCCTGATAATAACAGCTATATTGCCACTTATTTTATTGATGTTGAATTAGCTATGCTTTTAGTTGCTGTTATTTTTATTGTTATTATGGTAAACACAGTTTTTGTGCTGTTTCCCATTGCTGTATATTGTACATATTGTTTTACAAGCTTTACAACAAACTGCTTCCATAACTGTAAAATCCATGAACCTTAGAGTTTGAAATAGTCACATAGTGCTTTAAAAAAAAGTTATTCTCATTTTACAGTCATTTGTCAGGTAATCAATGTAAAGGTCTTCTGTGCTGCCCTTTCAACATGTAGGTGTAATTCCTCTGTTAATAGGATTTACATTTCCTATTTGCTAGAGACCAAATTCTTTATTTTGCTTATTCTTTCAGTGCATAGTCAACTGGAATCTGGTGTAGGGTAAAATACTACAGTGTACAGTGTATTTGCAAGTATTTTCCAAATTTCATTTTACTAACTTTGTCTTCAAATTTTTTTCTAGTCTGAGAAGCAAAAAGAATTATTTTTATCACATCTATTTCCTAGTAAAATGTTATAAGACAGCATGGCAATCTCTCTAGGTTTTATTTCATAGCTAATATATTTAGAGGGACATAAATCTGACTCTCAGTATTGATTGCCCACCCCAGGGAAAAAGACTCAGTGGATTAAATTCTGACATGGGAAGCCAGGGTGGTTCCCGAGGGACCTGCTGTCAGAGCAACCATCCAGGCAAATTAGAAGATTGCAAATTAGGAGGAAAGATGGGGTGGGTGTCATCCAGACAATGGTGAGTAAGCAAAGATCTACAAACCAAACTCACAAATCTCTGGGCATACCAAAACCCCAGCAGTTCTCAGAAGAAAAAATTTCAGAAAACATTCTTGAAAATCCTGGCTTAGAGAGATTTAATTCCCCCCTGCAGCAAGTGGGTATTTTGTGCACTTCTCTGCTGCCTTGCATCAGCGCTGAGACTTGCCCTGACATCTGGAGGCTACTGCATTATCCAGACTTTAATATATTAAAAAAAAATAAAACAACCCAAAAAAAACCCAAAAGGGGCAAAGTAGTAGTGTTCCATAGGGAGGAGGAAAAATCTTTTGCATAGGCAGAGCTTTCTTGAGGAAGAGTGAACTTTAGCACATGTTTGGGTATGAGTGTATGGAAGAATACAAAGTGAGTTTAGGTTCTATTAAAATTGTACAGATTCAACGTTCAGACTTCAGCAACCTCATCACATACACACCACAAATAACTGTAGTGCTTTCTACAGACTCCATTTAGTCAAATACACTTGAAAGGTTTATCAGAACCTACCAATAGAAATTGACTGAAAGCCGGAACGTTTTTGTTGTGTAACAATTCCACAGTAATTTTTAGGCACTTTTGCATGATACCGTACATGGTTATTTTAGAGAAGCCTACTTTTCTTCTGGTTCATGGAGTGATTTTCTACCTAGCTTTCCATCCTTGCCTCAGAGCTTGACTGATCATTTCTTTCATCAGAGGTCATCTGTGCTTCTAAAAATGAAACCTGTGTGGCCGTTGTTTGTTCAGTTGTTGCGTATTAGCTCCTCAGTGGTTAAAAAGATCTGAACAAATAAGAGGGCTTACCCTACATTATATTACCCTTTATTAGTAGGAAATTGAAGTATAGAGATTATTATTAAGCCTCAGCCGCTGAAGGCTACCCATGCTATGATAAAGACCCCTCAAACTGACCCTTGATCAAGCTGCATTAAGAGGATTTTACCCTTGTTACTAATTAAATAAACAGTTCTGATGGTATTATTCTTCCTCATAGCCTTTTCATGACATCAGCTCTCTGTGGCACACATGGACAAAGAGACTTGGGTTCCTGTTTGAGACGCAACAGTGTATTAAGGACCTGACACTTGGCCATCCGCTGCTTGCCTGCCCTGTTATGTTTAACACACTGGTGTATCGAGTGTCAGAGGGCTTTTCATTGAAGTTTGGGGAGAATAAGGACAAGGTTTCCATTAAAATAGAAACTTCCCGGATTTTGTTTTCCAAATGGAAGAAAGGGAATTTAATTTCTGCCTTGGTGTGCCAGAAAATACAGAAGGACACAGCTTGATGAGTTTGAGTGGCACAGACATCAAAAAAGAGGGTATTTGGGTAACTTCAGTGCTTTTTCCAATACATAACTCAGCTTTTCATTAAAAATGTATCTTTACAAACATGTTTCTTCACTTCAAGGTAGGCATAAGGTTAAGGTAAAGAACCCTTAAATTTTTGCAGAGTTTCAAATGGAAATTTCATTTTGAAAGGGCATAATCTCTGTGCCAGTGTGACCTAAAAGTAAATAAATTCCAAGTAGAGTATTTATTATTTTCTGGGAAAAAAAGTATCTCTACTTTAAACAGACAGAGTTCACTGGAAACAAAATAGAGATGGATCTGGGGTTTATTTTGTTTTTCTGATTTTTTGTCTGTGTGAAGGAAGCCCTGAGGTTTACACAGAGCTACGGTCAAATTAGAAGGTCCAGCCTGGATAACAGAAATTCTTGTCACTCAGAATGACATAAAGGATCACCCCATCACTCTGCTCTGGACTCCACTGCCTTCCAGTCCTGATTATGGAGAACATATGAGCAGAAGCCAGAAAAATAGATGTGCATATAATCAAAACAAATATTCAGCTCTTCCCAACATTATTGGTTTTGGCTTTCCATCTTTTGCAAAATGTGATCTTGGGGAAAACACATGGGCCAGGGCATTGGTTCTCTGACCAATGAAGACCTGACTTCAGATTCAATATTCAAAAGAATAAAATCCTAATTTAGCTAATTAAGAGAGAGCAGTATGGGTTTTTTTTGTCATTTGACTTATCTGAAATCTTGTAACAAGCAAAATTAATGTTGTTTGAATCAGTTTTAAAATTAAAAAAATCCAATTCAAATGCTAAAATTTCTAGAAAAGAGAACCATCCACTTAAAGTTGTTGACAATTTGTTCCAGTTGCTAATTGTCTTCACCATAAAAGAATTTTTCTTATTTTTATTATTCTATACTATTTTTCTTGTATTATGCTTTGTTAATTATTTTTCTTACACTTTTTGTGTTTCAGGCAGTAAATCCCCTCTACAATCAAATTTCTGATCTTCAGATATGTATATATAGCCTGTGGTAAGCACTCCTTAATGACTGCTAAATACATCAAACTACTTAGGTCTGTCCTTATTTTCCAGCCTATTCTCACAGCTTTTCTCCAAACCATCTCTTTCCTAACAACCTCATCAGCAAGGTGCCATCAATACCTCACCACAGCTCATAGGAAAATGTCACCGTGTCCTCACAGGTTGTCACTCGAGGATTTTGACCCAATCCTGTTATGACAGGTTGTCTGTCTGTCCTGTCTTTCTCTCTGTCCCATTTCTGGGAGAGTATTCCTGTGACCTCCTCAAACAAAAGGGCTTGGCTCTCCTTGGATGATAGTGGGCTTCAGCGTGGGCGTCACCCACCCCAATGCCTCCCTTGGCAATAAACCATGGCAAAAGAGAGGGCAGAGGATCTCTACCTGCTCTCCCACTTCCAGAATATGTATTTTATTAGCCTTTAAATTTACAGGATCACAAAACATTTTTCAGAGAAGCTGGCACCACTTAGAAGTCATAAAGTTTTAAAATTCTCCATGAAAGATGGATTTGTTGAAAAATTATTAATAATATATAAATCTTTATAAATCCAGGGTCAATTCTGAAGTAAGTCTGTTTATTTTATTGCTCATCTGTGTCACAGTAGCTCTTGATGACATGGAAACTTGAAGAGCAAGATAAATATTTTTTGTCAAACCCTATAAATTATCATTAACAGTGCTTGGAAACTTTTCTTTTAAGTGCCTTCTACTAGAAAATGAAATGTTGGGGAAAGCAAAACATCTTGTAGAAAAGTTAGGTAAATCAGTCCTTTGTTTTTTTCAGGAAAATGGCTAAAAACAGTGAGCTTGAAAAATTCTATTTTGATATTTCTGTATTAAATTCTTTTATTAGACTTTTTGTTATCATTCTTACAGTGGTGCTGGTTTTGGCTGGGATAGATTTAATTATCTTCATGGTGGCTGGCATGGGGCTATGATTTGGATTTGTGCTGACAACAGAGCTGAGAACACAAGGGTGTTGTTACTGCTGAGCAGAGTTCACACAGAGCCAAGGTCTTTGCTGCTTCTCACACTGCCCCACCAGCCAGTGTGGCTGGGGGTGTACAAGGATTTGGGAGGGGACACGGCCGGGACAGGTGACCCCAACTGCCCAAAGGGCTGTTCCATACCATATGACATCATGCTCAGCATAGAAAGCTGGGAGGAGGAGGAAAATGGGACACGCACATTTGGAGTGATGGTGTTTGTCTTCCCAAGTCACCTTTCCACGTGATGGAGCCCAGTTTTCTGGGGATGGCTGAACATGGGAAGTAGTGAATAAATATCTTGTTTGGTTTTGCTTGTGCCCACAGCTTTTGCTTCACCTGTTAAATTGCCTTTAACAGGTAAACTCATGAGTTTCTCAACCCATGAGTTTTCTTACATTTCCCCTTCCAAATCTCTGCTATCAGAGGAGAGTGAGTGAGTCGCTGTTGTGGTGTTCAGTTGCTGGCCGGGGTTAAACCATGACAATAATACATAATTTTATTAAGACTTACAAACTTAGAAAGGAAATTTTAATTTCATAAAAGCTAAATTTGTAGCTATTCTAAATGCATTATAATTTTTTTTGTTTGGTTTCCCATTTTGCAACGGAAACTTCTAAAAAGCACATAAAATGCTATCCTTATAAAATTTTATTTGCTTATGGTGTTGACATTTCATCTCACACTTTTGCTCGAGGCTAAAGTCAGGCTGAAAGACCTGGGAAAATGAGATGCAGAAACTCCAATGTGAACAGCATGGATGCCGGAGAGGAGACTTGCTTGAGCCTCACAGTGCAGTGAACCTGAGCCTGCGTTCACTCATGGATAGCACTGCACAGATTATTGCAGGCTCTCTGCAGGGACTAGCCGTGCTATGCCGTGTATGAGATCGCTCCTCCTGCATCGCTGTGCTACCTCACAGTTTTCAAGAGGCAAAACAATCTTTGTGTGTGAGGAAAGAAATGCTTCCTTTCTACAGATAAGTTATGGGGAAATTAAGGTTATAGTTACGGTCATCGAGAATCTACAGGTAAATTCATGGTTAGCCTAGTTTTTACTCTGTTCTGGTTCCTTTTTTAACTCAAACTACAACCTTCCTCTGGGAGGCTTTATATCTGCACATCTTTTGAGGCAAAATTCATTGTATTCAATTTTTGTTTGCTCATGCACCTATTTTTCCCCTTGTTCTTCTAAGATAATAATTTCTACTGAAGAATCATCATTCATCCATTCATAATTACTAAACTGTGGTATCTGGGATGCTGCTGTGATGATTTTTCTGAATATAAGTTGCCCTTTGAGCAGCAACTGTCATAATTAGGTAGTGATAAAAGTGATAAAGGGCATGAAAATACCTTCTCTAGAGGCATCACATTATAGCAAGGATCATCAGTATATATTTTTTGTAGCTTAAAACCAAGAACATAGATTATGTCAGAAGAGGACATAAATTCTTGCTGCTTGCTATACTGTGTCATAATATAATGTCACACAGTTTATACTTACATTGCATAAATGTCAGACTCTGTCACAATGGAGGAAAAAAGTGGCCTTGTCCCAGGGCAGCCTGAACCTTCCTTTGTTTAAATTTTTTTTCTTTTTCTTTTTTTTTTTAACCCCTTTTCCCTTTAGTGGAGAAGAACTGCCCCCCCCCCCCCCCCCCCCCCCCCCCCCCCCCCGCACAGTGTGACCTTGCATTCTCAGTGGAATGTGTGTGTAGGACACATCGTGCATTCTGGTACTGCAAAATTTGGTGCCCTCTATGTAAATCTCTGTTTGAAATACAGCTGCGCTGTGAGTTGATATGACTGATGAAATGTTGTGAAACTGGAATGAATCATAACAAGGTAGTTGTAAGGGATGGGAGAGTGTAAATAAATCAGAGCAGAGACATTAGAGCAATCTTTTAACCATAACATTTCAGAGAAAGCAGAAGAGGTGGGAAACACTGTTTGGGTAGTTTTTCTGAGTTGTCTGTGTGTCAGTTGTTAAGCTGTCTTCCAAGAAATCCTCAGGTGTTGGCATGCGCTGTTTGAGGGAGCTCAGTGGTGCGTTTCTACCTCTCACCAGTGCTGTGTTGGAGCCATTCAGTATGAAGTAAAAATTGCTGTACATGTTAGGAGAGAGAACTCTCTCTCCTTTTCCTAAGATTTGCTCCTAGGAATGGCGCCTAATGGAAAGAGGAATTAAATATTAGGGTATAATTACAGAGACTGTATTTAGTGTCAAGAAGAAGGTTGTTTCGGTTTGGGTCTGGATTGTTCAATTTGAGCCATTCTCTAATTCAGGAGGAAGCTCACTGCAACTCTTCAGAAGTCTTCAATTCATAGTTTTGTGTTATTTTAGACTAGGGCTTTGTATTGCTTAAATCTCTTGCTTCAGAAACCTCAAGGTATGCAAAAATGACCAGGCACAAAACTCCACATTTATAGCAGTTATATGAATATGTTATTTTACTTGCATATCTCAAAAGCAACAACAATTCTAACAATAGTGTCTCCCATCTCCTCTTCTCATGCTATGGTAGGTCAGTAACTATCTTAAAATTCCTTTTGCTTTTTATCTTGTTTTGGAACCTATGTTCAAATGTAGCAGACAAACTTCAGACTGGGACTTCTCTATAAAAGCAAGCAATGGCTTATGTTACATCTGGCTGGCAGCCAGTCACTAGTGGGGTACCCCAGCATTCCATTTTAGGTCCAGTTCTTTTTAATATTTTCATAAACGACCTGGACTCAGGACTAGAGGGTGTCTTTAGTAAATCTGCACATGACACCAAATTGGGAGGAGCTGTTGACTCTGTTGACGGTGGAGAAACCTTACAGAGAGACCTGGGCAGATCAGAGAGCTGGGCAGTCACCTGCGGCATGAAGTTTAACAAGGGCAAGTGCCAGATTCTGCACCTGGGAAGGGGCAACCCTGGCTGCACATCCAGACTGGGGGATCAGATGCTGGAGGCCAGCCATGCTGAGAGGGATCTGGGGGTGTTGGTTGACAGCAAGTTAAACATGAGCCAGCAGTGTGCCCAGGCAGCCAGGAAGGCCAACTGTATCCTGGGGTGCATCAAGCATGGCACTGCCAGCCAGTCCAGGGAGGGGATTGTCTTGCTCGACACTGTGCTGGTGTGACCCCACTTTGAGTACTGGGTGCGGGTTTGGACACCACAGCACAAAAGGGACACAGAACTTTTGGAGAGTCTCCAGAGGAGGGCAATGAGGATGGTGAAGGGTCTGGAGGGGAAGTCTTATGAGGAGAGGCTGAAGTCCCTTGGTTTGTACAGCCTGGAGAAGAGGAGGCTGAGGGGAGACCTCATCATGGTCTGTGGCTTCCTGTCAAGGGGGAGTGAAGGGGCAGGCACCCATCTCCTGTCTTTGGTGACCAGTGATAGAAACCAAGGGAACGGCATGAAGCTGTGACAGGGGAGTTGTAGGTTGGATATTAGGAAGAGGTTCCCTACTGAGAGGGTGTTTGGGCACTGGAACAGGCTCCCTAGGGAAGAGGTCACAGCACCCAGCTTGACTGAGTTCAAGAAGTGTCTGGACGAGGCACTCGGTCCCATGCTCTGACTTGGCTGGCTCTGTGTGGAGCCAGGAGCTGGACTTGATGATCCTTATGGGTCCCTTCCAACTCAGGGTATTCTATGATTCTAGGTCATTGGACTGCATACAGCAGGTAGTTGGAAGAGGCATTTCAATGGCTTAATCTATGTTTTCTCCTTATTCTTCTTCAGATAGTGGACTTTTGCTTTTATATGTTTCATCCGTTTCATCCTGTAATGAGATTAGCTTTTGCCATCTGTTAATTTGAGTCAGTTCCCAGCTAAATCATTTGGGAAAAGAATTTGGATCTTCTCATCTTAGGTTGGAGGAGAAATTTAAAGAGAGAAATTGCATTAATCGTGTTGCTGTTTACTTCCCTGCAGGGACATCTTTATGTTTTCTTCTTCATAGGTAGTTTTCAGTGATTCCATTATACCTTTTTATTTTGTTGTTGTCCCAGAGAGTTAATATTTTATATTTTTTAAAAATGAAGAATAGACATACCAGAGAAGATGACTTAGGTTTATCTTCCAAGATCAAATGCTGGCTTTAACCCAAGAGGCTTAAAAAGGTCTATGGATTTTATACAACATTTTTAGCTTAGGTGCGAAGATTAACAAGATACTTGAATAACAGAAGAGAGGAAAGATCTTAATGTATATATACTATAAAAAACCCTAAGAGTTAGTTTGTGATCATTAAGAAACCCGTATGTTTTGAATTACTTCATTTGCCTGTAACAGTTTGTATATTATTGGTTTCATTCCTTCATTGTATTTGCCCTGGTGCATTAATACTTCATAGACCTGTATGGTAAGTGATTATTGACAGATGTTTTAAGGCCGTGATTCATGAACATGTTTTGACTCACGTTGATGGCTGTTCAGGTGGAAGTCAAGTAAGTTAAAGCACTGCCTTGAATGGAGTGAAGCATGTGCTTAAATGCTTTCATGAATCATGGTCTAAATAATACTCCCTCAAGAACGAAAAATACCCCATTCCTTATTCCTTTAGCAGTGACAAATGTAGATCCCTAGGCTTTGTCATTCTGTTTCCAAGAGACCTCTTTGATTCATACCAAAAAACTTTCCTGAAATTATCATCACCAGAAAGAAGACAAAGCGAGGATTCTTACCAGGCCTTTGGTTGGTCTCGAACAAAACATAAGCAGGAACATTAAAGAAGAATGACTCTCCTAATGAAGTTGCTATGGAAATGTCAATAAGCAGAGATGCAAATTAAATAATCTCATTTGCACTTTTTGTTTCTGTTGTTCTTTCCTAGCTGCGTACGGGAAGGAATATATTCACGACATTTTAATGTGGCACCAGTGACTGTCACTTGGATGTCGTATAAAATGGCAATTAGATCAGTAGGTCTGCCATGGAAGGGGCAATTTGCTCCTGTTCTTAAAATGAGAGACAGAAAAACAATGCTATCCATTCAGAAGATATACCGCAGCGGAAACATCCCTGCCTGAGAGCAAGCAGTGCTACGGGATGCTCGGTAGCAATTCTCAGGTCTGGTCACACCACGGTGGCAGCCAGCCTTTATTTTGGCCTGCCAGCCATGCCCAGCCTGGAGTGTTTTAATTGCTGGCAGTGGCTGCCCTTTTGTTTTTATGTATTCCCTCTCTCAGTGTGCCTTCCATTATGGTTTGTTGGCAGCTCTGAAATGGTGGTGGTTCCAACAGTGATTGCTTTTATAAGAGTCATGAGAGAGTGCACCTTTGATATTATCTGCACTGTAGGTAGAAAGCAACAGTTATCCTTGGCGGCATGCCAGCGAATAGAAAGTGACATTTTAAATGGACACTACTGGTGCATCAAGCAGATGAAATTAAAGGGAGGCTGTGACAGTTAATGAAGGGCTTGTATGGGAAATGTCCAGGGTGAATTTGTTGTTTACAGGCAAGTATACCTGGCTGGCTGGGGGTACAGCTGATTGCAAGTTACAGTGGGAATAAGGAGCTATTGTATGACCAATGCAGATCTCCCAGGATGGCATTAGCTAGTCCTTGCCTGTGGAGATTCATAGGTTAAGCAACATCATTTGAAGTACTATCAGCAGTAGCTGGGGATTCTTTGGCTGAGAAAGAAATTTTTGCTGTTTCAGGCGGGGAAAACAGCTTCTTGCAGCTCATTTCTGGATGTTAATAAAAAAAGCACAAATGTACAGAGAGAAGACGTTAAATCCAGATAAAAATCAACCTGACCCCTCACCTTCATTAAAAAGTAAAGAAGCCTTGTAATCATACAATAAGCTAAGGCTAGTTAATTGCATCTACACCACTCGTATCACTTTCTAGTGTCTGCTAAAAGTGATTTCTGGGAAAATATTTGTGGATCTTCATGGGCATTTTAATAAGTTCTAGTCCCTGAGAAGTGGGTGGGCCTCAGTGTGACCATGAGTTGGATCAAATTAAGTCTTCAGTAATAGAGCAGTTTGTTCAGCAATGTCCTGGCTAGCATGGTCAGGTTTTGACATGACTGTTTTTATAGACATTCAATAGTATTTGCATTTGAGAAAGGTAATACAATTTCTATTTGCATTTGAGAAAGGTAATACAATTTCTATATCAAAATTTGATATTTTTTTTTCTTTTTCTTATGGCCCTTCTGCTTTTATTTTTCAGAATTCTCAAACAAATAACTCAGTTTAGGTTCATTTTTCCAAGTATGCTTTCATTTATACACAAAATTGTGCATCAAAGTTAAGAAAGCGAGAACCAAGGGCCAGATTTTCCAAAATTTCAAGACAAAGCTTCAAACACACAGATCCAAGCTGGATTTGCAAAGAAGTTTTCCAAATTTTAGGGATTAAAGATTAGGTGTGTTCTGGCATTTTGAATGCTAAAATAAATGCCATCATACTCTTAAGTTTTCAAAAATTTCTTAGGAAGATGTGAGTTAAAAATTGATCTGCTTAAGAATATTGGGGGGAGGAGGGGGTCTGTATGCATAGTTTTAGATGCACAGCTTTGTGGTTTTTTGATGGAATGGATTAAATCAAATTCAGCAGTGATGTTTTTGTGGAAATTAAGGCAGGTTCTTCCTTTGTGGAGCTGCAGGACCAGCAGATGTTTGGATTCTGTGAGTTCCTAAAAATGTATATTTCTTAGAGAAAACCCATACCCATGGCATCCTAAGAATCCTGCATGGTTATATTCACCATTGATTTATGTTTTGAATTTTAACACACTAGTGGCCACTTTGGGAAACCACAAGAAACAGACAGTAGTGTTAAAAGCTCATGAAATACACCTATCAGTAATAGAGATGATTGTTTCAAGGCATGATGTGAAAGGAACTGCAGGTATGTTCTTATTTTCAAGCAGCTTCATTCTTCTCAACAGGGGCCTTTTGCTACTGAATTATTTAGGATCACGTTGTTTGTTGTGATTTAATAGAGTTCAAATTTAGAAACCAGGAAGGCAACAAAAGTGAGAAACTGGGACTTCAGAATAAATAAGGATCTGAGACTCTGATGAGTTTTCATTCTGCCTTTTTCTTTTGCCTGTAAAAATCATGAACATGGCTGACACTTGGGGAGGACACTGCTAAGGCTTTAGATGCTTTAGACTCGTTGGCCTTGTGGCTGGCTCCCTCTGCAAAGGTCTGATGAAGAGACTGGTGGTCTCTGTATGCTGTTTATCTGGGGCACTGAGAAGAAAATCCTGCATTTCCTGCAACCTCATCCTTCTCTGCAGAAGCATGGGAACACCATTCAGCTTTGTTCCAGAGGGGAAAGGGGAACAGTAACAATTGCCAGGCTGATTTCTGAACCGACTGCTGGCCAACCTCAAAGAAAGAGATGACGAAAAGGCAGAGGGTGGAGGGTGCTACCCTGGGGCTGTTGCAAAGGGGAAGGGAATCCCCATCACCTGGGAAGGGAAGGCTGTAGGAGGAGATTTAGGGATGCAGTTATTGGGTGAGCAGAGGTGGGATGGAGGACCTCGTTTTCTCTTGCTGCTTGGTGGCCATGGGTCTTAGGACAAGATAAACTAGTCGATACAAACATTCTCACCTGTATTAGCACCATATCTTAACAATCGTGGCTGCAAGAAGACCTTAAAGACATCCTTGACAAGGACTGGCATCCTTTGCAGGAGGGTTAACTGAGACAGAAAAACAAGCTCCAGGGTATTGTCGTGGTTTTGCCCCAGCCGAGGGCTGCACCCCACACAGTCGCTTGTACTTTTAAAAGGAAGGGGGAAGGAAAGTTGGGGGAGGGGGAAAAGGGAAGGAAGAAAGGAGGAAAAGAAACCACAACCTAGAAACCAGAACCACGCAGGTTGGGATAAGGATAGTTTACTAAACAATAACAGAAAACTAGATATAACAATAACAGAAGTTTAAAGCACAAAATAGATGAAACCGGTGATACACAATGCAGTTTCTCACCAAACCACAGAACCCAGGCCGCACAGCTTAGAGCCGTCCCCGAACCCGGAAACTGCACGTCCTGGCGTTGTCTCCTCCTCTTCCCCCGCAGTCCCCCTTTATACTGAGCATGACGTAACTGGCATGGAATGTCCTCTTTGGCCAATTCGGGTCACCTGTCCTGGCTGTGTCCCCTCCTTTCTCATTAGTAAGGAAGTATGCAGAGCTGAGAAAGGTCCTTGATTGCCCGGCAACAATCAGAAACATCAGGGTGCTATCAGCACTGTTCTCATCCTAACACCCAAACATGGCATTCCATCCACTGCTAAAAAAAAAATTTAACTCCATCATAGCTGAAACCAGGACAGGTATATTTGGGGCTCAGGGTTCCAGTCATGGCACAGCACAAAGCTCCATAGTACAAGATTTTGCCTCTGCCACACAAGAACTCTTGAATTATTTTCAAACACAGATTGATTTCTAGGACCAATTTGTAATTACTTGACATTTTTAACAGACAACTGAAAGATTTAGCCCTAGCTTAAGGAAAACAGGATTATTCCTGATGCATGGCTTGGGATTTGTGAGCCATGGACAGTGATGGGGTATCACTAGTCTACACAATTTCAGGAAATACAGAGGCTGAAGCAAATTTGAATACAGATGTTTTCACTGGTACAGAAATGGACTCGCATTTACTGAAAAAATGACAACTTACACTGGAAATGGTCAAAGGTACGTACAAGTGCAAACTGTTTTGCAGTAACAGAGCTGTTCAAACTGAAATTTGTAATGGATTAGCTACATTTCTAAAGGATGTAGAGGACCAAAGGCAAAAGAAAGGTATAGAAAGTTGGCAGATCAAAAGCTATGTCTTAGCAGAAGGATTGTTCAAATTGAGTTTTATGTAATTTAGAGGACAAGAACCATATACAATGAACAATGAGAAATAAATTTGTTTTGATGCAAGTGAGGTAAAAGGTTATTTTCTGTGCTTTCTTTGTACAGACACCAGAGATGCTTTCTTAGCATACATAGTAAATTGAATGTACACATGCTATTTACAGACTGAAAAGACTTAGGTTTCCATTCTAAGTGTATAAAGCAGTTGAGGTTGGAAGTTGCACTTAGAAAATGTCAGTGAGTAGAAGGAGAGCAGGAGAATAATTACCTGGGAAAAGTAACTTGAACCATCTACTCAGAGCACTTCAATTGCATTTCCTGTATTTTCCAGATGTGTGTCTTTCCTTGTGCGTGTTCACTTCTTCCTAAATCAGGAATAATCCAGTGAGAGTGTGTGATTTTTGATGACTGAATCCATATTTAAAATAAGAAAAAAGCCCACAAACCACCCTCTCTGAAAACAAAACCATAAGTAATTCCAACTCATCAGCAAGTAAAACTGTTATCTGGATTAAATCAGGGCAGCTTGGTAAGCCTGGATTCATGGCTTCTCAGCAACATCTATGAGCTGTAGGAACACAGTCACACAGGAACGTTCAGTCACTGACTCCAGGAAAAGAAGTTCATGATTTCAGAAGCTTAGAAGGACCCTGAAGTAGCCATACCTACTCATACTTGCAGGATAGCAAAGGTTTGAGGACACTTTTGTTGTGCTCCATGTGCCACACACTCCACACTCAACCCATGTCAATCTGCAGAGCTGATTAAGCTTGCAGGATAGGGCCAGGGGAAGGAAAGAGGAGTACGGATATACGGATTTATGAAATGACACAGCTGAGAGCTAACAGCTCCCAAAGAGATGTATGTCTTTGAGAGCTCCTGCAGGGTGTCTGCTTGTCTGCAAACATGGTGGCATGTTTAGGCAGGCCTGTGGCAAAGACATGACCTGTTAATGTAAAATGATAAGCGCAAAATTAGCTATCAGAGAATAGATGCCAGTAGAAATCTCCAAACATGCCCCAAATAGATCAATTTAAATTTCTCCTCATTTGTGATTCCTCAGTGGTGCCTTAGATTCATGTGGAGTTTCTCTACTTACGTGACTGGAGGAGACCCAAGGAGAATGTCAGTCATAGCCTGATTAGCATGAACTCCTTAAACTAAAGCTTCATTTTTGACAACTGTGATATAAACTTATTCTTCCAAGAGTAACCAGAGGACAGGTACCTATAGATGTCATCCATCACCTTCAGGTCTACTGACTTACTTTCAACCTGCCTTCATAGACTCACTTTGTATTCCTTGACCTTGGTTGGATATATTTGTTAAGTGTTTGAACTCTGCTGGACAAGTTCTGGACTGAATAAGAATTTTATTTTCTTTACAGGAAGCTGTGGAGTCCTAATAATTGAGATGAAAACTTTTGCCAGATGCATAGTTTGTTTGCATTTACAAAATACCAATAGAATTAAAGTAGTACTTACGGATTTACAAGACCTTCTCAAACCCCAGGCTGCAGCATTGATTTTTTTTGTTTGCTCTGACTAGGTAAGAGATCTCCTTGAAAGCTGAAAAGGGCCGAATTGAGAATGGAAGAAGGAAAACAATGCTGAAAAGCAGAGATTTGTGAAATAGGAAGCAGGAGGTGTCACGGTATTCTCCTCAGGATCACTAATTTCATGAAAGTTTGAAGCAAGGACAGCCAGCACCTTCATCCACAGTCTGAGTAAATATCTGGAAATAATCCTATCTCAACATAGTATCTTGCTGTCATTTTTGCAGATTTTAGATTCAGACAATATTTTAAAAGACTAAATAGTCTGTGGGGTTTTTCTTCTGGTTATTCAATGACTTGTGCTTATTTTTGGACTATCTTCAGCTAATTTTAAGAGCACTAGGAACTTTTGAAGTGCTGGTGGTCCCCACATTGGCCGAAATATTAAAATATAAGGCACCCCAGAACAGCAAAGTGGAAATTTCACCTCTAGTGATAATTGTAAACCTTCATGCTGACTAGGAAGCACATCTGGGATTTCCTGGTTTCCTTGTTCAGGGTCTTGTTCTCACCAAAGTGACGAGTGGAAACATTCCTGTCTCCTTTGTGAAGAGCAGAGACAAGTTCCTCTGATGCTGAAGGCATGACTCAGCTCTCAGCACTGTGCTCTCAAAAAGTATCTGCTGTCAGAAGATCTCTGGCATTAAGTCGAGGCTTGTAGCATCTCTCATTCTTCTCAGTGTCTCTCCACAAGTTATCATGTGACACCAGGGGTGCAATGCAGGGATGCTGCCAAGTGCCAGCCTGTGGAGCTCGGCTGGTTCCTGCCCAAATCCATCCAGCTGTTGCTGTGACTGGTGCTCTGTCCAGCTGTGCACGCTCATCTGAATTTCGGATATTGATGAGCCCTCTGATAAAGTACATGTACAGTCAAAAGTGAAAGTGTTTAACAGCAAGGTTGGGACCTGAAGGGCACCACGGTGAAATCCAGCCTCTGTTGGCTACTCAGACGATGCGATTCTATGTTGGTTACCAACACAGTGTCCCCAGGTATGTATGTACGCTGAGGCAATTTTGATCGCTGTCTTTACAAGTGTTTATTTTGCATACATTCCATGTAACTCTTTCCAACTCCCCATGCTTTTTAGTCTATTTCACCTCTCAAACCCCTTTTCTACTTGAAGCACCACCGAAAGAAGTCTGGATAGGAAAGGAAATATGAAAATAAACATCTGTAGGCAATCGTTTCCTCCATCGCTGTGAATACTGGGTACTCAAGTCATACAAAGCTGTGAACATTATGTGCCAAATTTGTTGCAGGTGTAGTCAGAAACTAGAAAATACTAAAAGACAGAGAAGAGAGTGTTAAAACAGGCATACAAACATTTATAAAGAAAAAATAATTCTGAACATGTTCCTTAATATTAAATTTGTTACAGCTTTTTTCTGTCTGCTTATGAAATAATCTGCAGCCAATAAATACTTAGTGGAAAAGTAGCACAACAACAGAAGGATCAGATGCCTCCAATAGTACAGGACTTATCCAGATGTAATTTTTGAAATTGCGTATTTTCAGGCATGAAAAGTCCTGTGGACTCATTTTTAGAGAAGTTAGTTTCTCGGTGTATTCCAGCTGGTTATGAATTGTGAGACTGGTTAATTTGACTTTTCTTCCTGTGGCTAACATGAGCTTGTGCTGTTGTTTTACCATGCAATGTATGATCTATATGATTTTCTATACCTTAAAATCATTCCATTGAGGATATACTGGCTTTGATGGAGAGATTTAATATTTATATCTTCAGCCTTCCCAAATGACTTGTTTTCTTTTTTTAAGTTTAATTCTATTTTAAAATTACTTTTATATGGACCTAAACCCAATGAAAACAAAACTGAGAAAAGCAAGATGTTTCCCTCCACGTTTTTTTAATTAGACATTTCTGATTTGAATGAAGACATTGTTAAGGAGTGTTGAGCACCAACAAAAGTGAGGATCAGGACCTGATCCTCTATCTGACATTTTGTAACATACTTGGTCATGTAATCTGAGTGATGAAACTCTAGAAGAGCTCATAATGAAACACCGTCCATGTGTAGAAATTGCAAAAAGTAGTTACAGTCATATTTGTCTTTCACAGAGATATTGGCCAACATCTCCTTTTAAAAAAACAAATCAAAACAGAAAAACCCAAACTAAAACAAATCTGTTTTGGAAGAGAGTTCTGCTTTTCCCATGGGAAAATTTAAATAGTTTGCTTAACAGGTGAACATGGTATGGTTTGTGCTCAATAATAACCCATTAATATTTTAATGCCTGGTGTGATTTATATTTTGGCACTTCAGTAATTCATCTTTGCCTCTGGATCAGACTTCTCATGTCATTCCACAGTTCAGGAGAAGGGAGATGAATTTGATGTGAGGGAGGACTGGGAAATACTGTCTGACCTAGAAATCCAACATTTCCAGGAAAACTCTACAAACTGATTTCTGTAAATTGCTATGCTAGTTTTCACTAAAAAATGTCTGAGATCTGATTGTTTCAGTCAAGGTGCCAACACTGGAGTGTGGGAGATTAATTTTAGGCATTTAGATGTGGGGTTTTTTTCACATATGTGGCTATAAAATAGGTGGAACATGTTAGGGGACAGCAAGGATGCTCTGACCAGGAAGATAGACTTTGCCTTTTGGCTTGCAGCTTGTAAAAATTACCAGAGAAAATTACAAGAAGATCCATGCATTTGGGTGTGTAGCCTGTGTCACTTGAGTCAAGTATAATCTTGCACAACTTGTACCATTCCTGTTGACGAAATTTCAGCATACTGAAACCTGGGTTAAATCTGCATTTGGAATTTCTAAAGACTCATGGGATCCTTAGTCTGATATAAAACCTGAAAATGGCAAAGGTTGGGGATCTCTAATCTGTCCTCACTGCTACTGTGTGCAAGGTCAATTTAAGAGGATGGAGCAAGTTGTCATCTTATAAAAATATTTAACACTGTTGTGGCTGTGGAAGAGCAGTATTTCATATTTTCTCCTATATATCAAACTCACCAAAGCTGTATCTTTTTCTGGCACTTAAAACTAATGGGCATCTGCAGTATCAGGCCCCTATCCAGGGCCATTTCTAAATCAAGTTTATTTGAGAAAATATATATCTAAACTAAAAAGGCTAGTGCTTCCTTTTACCTCTCCTCTATATTAACAGTCCAAGGAGGCCTGACTAGTGTGGCCTGAACAGGTTGATGGATTTGCACACGCATGGGCTTCATTGCTTTGATGAGGGATGTAACCTTATTCATATTACTTTTGGAAGTGCACTTTGGTTTTTATTTGCCTGCAGGTTTGTAGGCACACAAAGACACATACCTGCTTTCAAGAAGTCCATCTTGAAGACTAAATGTAAGTTTGAATCAGAAGAAGTAACACAGAAAATTCACTGTGTTATGGAGATATTTGGTGGCATTAGTGAATTATGTTTTCTTAAGAACATTGTCTTTCTATGAGATGCTCTTTGTGGTAGTTTCCTTTATTCACAACAGAGTCAAATGATGCCAATTGTACTGCTGAATTAGGATAATGCTCAGTGCAACAGATTGCTGCGTCTAATGCAAACATAATCATCCACTTGCCTGTGTGTCCACATACATATTATTGTAGAAGAATATTATTAAATAACAATATTGGGGACCGAATTAATTAAAAATGTCAGTATTTGGCTGCTGTGTAATGTATCTTAGCCTGACAGACCATATATTTTCTTATAACCTTTGATTATTTAAGTACATACTGGTTTAGCTTCCCTGATGGGCAGCAGTATTTTGCCCTCTCCTCAGTGGTCTGCAAGTAGGTAACATTATAACTCCTTTACAGGGTAATCTTCAGACCTTGTTGTGCCAACTGAAAGATTAATTTCTTCACTAGCTTTTTATCCTGGCATTTCTGGGGATTCACTCCAAGTCTCTAGAATCTGCGAGGAGCAATTGAGATAATCACGGGAAAGTATTTATTAATGCTGGGGTTTTGATATTTAGAACTTTCCACAGGATGCAGCATAATTTACACATCACATATTGGGAAAGCAGATCCCACTCTGTCCAGCTGGAACTTAGTAACTCAGTCTTTTCATATTGCATCACAGAAATTCATCACATGAATACTACAGAACCAAATTATCACTCTTGTTAGAGGAGGCAAGAGTTTCAGCAGGTGGAGTAAACTTGATTTTCCTCCAAAATTTGCTTTCACCTTTCCATTTCAATTCCTTTAACAACGAACAGCACTGACTTTGTTAAAAACAAAGAGAAAACATGCTAAATAAATTTATTTTTCTTCACTTTCTGTATGCTTGAATTTGCACCTTTAGTTACATCCTTTTTGCATATCTTACTTTTAAAGTTTTCAATACTTCAAACTAACTCCCTGGAAATCTCCTTGCAGCACCCTGTGGACTTCCGTTCTCATTTGCTGCCTTCTGTGGGAACCAGCTCTAGAGCAGGGGAAGGTGTGCACTCTTTCTAGGCATTTCACTGAAGTTCCTTGACAGCAGAAGTACCACACTACTCAGTCTACAGTTTAGATCCAGCACAAACCTCAAGAGTTTGAAGCTATTGCTGCTGGTAAGAAACGTCATGTAAAGGTCTAGCAGTACTATGCACAAATGTTCTGTGGCTCTTGGTGGTTGTTTATTATTTGGGATTTTGTTGTTTGTTAGGGGGTTTTTTGTTTCTTTGGGGTTTTTTTTCCTTAAAAGGTTATTTTTGTCTTGGTCTTCTGGTGTTTTGCAGAAATGGCCGAAGGAACGTCCCTGACATGAGGGTCACCTGTGCTGACTGGCAGCTTGATGCTCCCAGCTCCAGCATTGCACAAGAAAAGGTACTTCCTTGGATATACTTTGCTGGAAATAAAGTAAATCATGAGGAGGGGCACAGAGGGAGCAAACATAGGTAGATAATTTACAGGAGAGTTTTGGTCAAAGTGGGTGAAGTTTTTGCAAGCATAGAATTGTGTGTTATAATTCAACTGATGGATAAGTTAATAGGCTGGAACATATGTCCTAAAACTGTTAAGGGTCATGTAGGCTTTTAAAACCTCTGTTTCTTCAGCAGAATGAGCAGTTTTTCATGAGCAAAAGGCAGTGGTGAGTTCTGTAATCTCCCTGATCTCTATTTGCTTGTTTTCTTATGGGGCTTGTGTGCTCATCTGTACTATTGCTGTTTGTGCCACATGTGGAAAAAGTTCAATGAGAGTAGTTGTCTATGTGTGTGGTACATGGATCTCCGTGTATATGCACATATTCACACATATATAGTCTTATTTATACTAATTTCTTTCAAGAACAGATGCTCTTCTGCTGTTCCATATCTCAGTGTTTCCCCACTCAAGAGTCCCATAATTTGGAAAAAATTGCAACTGTCACAACTCTGCTGCAGTAATGGTTTTGTAAGAACGAACTTAATAAAAACATCGGGCCTCTCTGTTCCAAACAATTTTATTACTGTTAACAACTCAGCCAGTTATCAAGTATGTTGTCACCGATGTACTCTCCCTCTGTGAATGATGACAGGGATGAGTTTTGGATTTCTGTAGCATCTTACACATATCTGCAGTGTCTTACAGCTGTGAAGCAGGCTTTCTCTAAGGAATTAAAACCACATGAGAAGAAATGGCAGCTAAAAAAAAAAAGCTATTTTGTGCAAAAACTATTATGTGATGATAAGGTTCCACAGGCATCAATTAGCTTACCTGCATTAATTTACACCAAAAAAAATCATGCAGATTCCACTTTCTGGACTTTGACTATATGGGTATTTATTTTTCTAACTAAATATGGATTTTTTAATAACTGTGTGAATTCCTTACAGGAATCAGCTCTGGCCTTTATCTCTTCAATTTCTTCTGCTTTCGTGTGGAATCTTAGTATTTATAACCTCCTTAGTGTAAATACTTCTATATCTAGGATTCATGTGTATAATTCTCACATGTACAAAAGATGTGTTCATGTGAGATTTGTAGTCTTTCAATTCTTTTTTGTCTTTTAAAAGTATGATGTTAGCTGCACTTTATCCACTTGTAAATCTCTGCTTAAATGGTATCACTTTTTAATTTTTTTTGCTATTTCTTCAATAATGTGCTACAGAAATGGTCTCTGTGCACCAGCTGAAGGTGGAACTGGGTATTATGTTAGTCAGACTTCAGTGATATCCTTCAGTTTTCCTCTGCTTTTTTAATGTCCAAGTTTGAAGCTAAAAATGTTGAACAGGGAATCATGACTCTTCTGAATAATATGAATAATTTTGTAACAAACTGATCCTCAAATCTTATGTTGGTATTTATGATGCTAAATAAAATGTTGGTTCTGTAGAATTTTACCTTTAGAAAATACAACTGGGTATGATTCATTGTGTCTTCTGGGAACCCGTGAATAGAAAAGTTGAGATTTAAAAAATGTATTCTCACTGACTTTTTTTTTCCCCTTCCCTCTTTTTTTTTCTTCTTTTCCCCCCTCTCTGCAGAGACATATTCAGTGTATAGTAAACTAAGGCCATTATATTTTTCCAAAGAACAGATGTGATAATTAAGAACAGGAATAAGTTTCAAAATTCAATGAGAAAATAGTTGTCAAGTGTATTTCTAAAATGAAGTGCAAACAAAATGCATGTCGATGTGTGGATGATTAATAGAGGAATGTCAGTGTCTTTCCATTAGTTCCTTTATATGGCCGTACACAATTATGCATACTCTATGTGGCCATCAGAATTTTACTCTCCTAAGTATACTTGAGCATAATGCCAATCAATAGTTTCTCCTGGCAAATAGAAACTGTTAATAGCTTCAATATAAAAAACCCAAAACTTTCTCTGCTTCAGCTGGAATGGTACAGTATAGCTGTTTGTCATGATTCCTTTCTCCTCAACCTGAAGAGTGTACATCTAAATTAACTCCTGTCACTTAGGTGCTCTCTTGATAAATACATTATCTATATTTAATGTCTCTTTATTCTCATTTTATTATACGTACGAGCAGTAGTGAAAGAAGATAACTGACAAGGCAGTGCATCATGGCAAGAGAATTTGTTATTGCTCCTTTTCACTTTTTGGCACAACAGCTATATTTAGAACACATGCTGTCAGCCATGAATAGTCTACCTATGTGCTTATCTTTTCCAGTCTATGATATAAAATTGCTTCTTTATGCTGCATGGAAAAAATCTCCCCAAGCTTCACTCATACAGCTATAGTATATGTTTCTACACTATGTATGTTATGAGCAGGAAGATTATTTTGAAGAGGAGAAGAGGTGTAAATCCAGTATAATAGGTGTTTGTGTAGGTGCTATAAGGCTTTTGTTGCCTGCACCGTAGGTAGTGATTTAGTTAAGGAAAATGAGAGGTTGAAACTCAATTTCCTAGGTGAGGAGTGATTTATGATTGCAAACATACAGGAGTGTAGGATTCAAAATAATAAACATTCAGTAAATTTGCACATTCCTCCATTTGCTATATATAATTATTTCCTGTGCATAGCATTAATGTCTCATGAGTAAAAAGGCTTCTCATAACATGTCCTCCTGCAGTGTTGCTAAGCTCAACCATTGAATACAATTGTTTGTGTAGCGTTAATTTAAAAGGAAAAAAAAAGTAGTACTTTATCTAAAAGGCTATATAGTCTTTCTATTATGGACATGGGAATTTACAAGTTCCCATTGTTTTTCAGTGCAGTAAAAATATATTGAGAACTAGCAGCATACATATATTACATTTAACATAAACAGGATTCACAATAAACAGTTCCCCAGCTTGCTCTTTGTAAATGAAAAACTATGTGAATATACAGTTGAACTGGTTTTTGTGGTTTCTGTTCAAAGCCAGTAAGATGCTGCTGAGGCTGTTGGCACAGAGTTCTCTACAAGGCTGTCTGCTAAGCTCTTTGTGGCAATGACCATGTTCTCTGTAGTTGATGTAAATTAATTCAAGTGACTCGTAGTACAGAATTCCTTGTTTCCTACCAAGGTTAGTTGGTGGGAAGCATCACCAGTTCCCTCATTTAAAATGTTTGGAGTCTCTCTGTCCACACAGCATTAATGGTGTGTTTGCTTTCTAAGTCTGAAAAAAACTTGGCACCATCAATTTTAGGTTATTTCTGGAAAGTAGTAATGAGAAAAATGCAACTGTTTCTCTACAATGTGAAATATAAAACTAATGTGGACTCCAAAAGCTGTTTTTGTAGACTGTGCTTTCTCTATTCCTGAACCCAGGGCTTGTAGCAGAGATCAGTCCCTTGACCAAAGTGTCGATGTTATAAAGACCAATCCTACCAGGTCTCAATGACTTCACTCTGGCAGAGCTGAGACTGAGCACTGTGAAAAGACTCTAGAGGAGAAAAGCAGATACTGGTCTGATGCTTTGGTGCTCTATAATTCACCAAATCCTTATTCCTGGTGTGTGGGTACCTGTCTTGGTTTTGGCTAGGGTAGAGTTAATTTTCTTTCTAGCAGAGGGTGGAATGCCATGTTTTTGAGTCAGGATGGGAGCAGTGCTGATGACACACTGATGTTTTAGTTGTTGCCAACCAGTCACGGATTTCTCAGTTGTTCATATTTCCCTGCTAATGAGGAGGCAGGGGTAGCCCAGGAAGCTGGGAGGAGGCACAGCCAGGACAGGTGACTCAAACTGGCTAAAGAGGGTATGCCATGCTAATTATGTCATGCTCAGCATAAAGGCGAGCTGGTGGGGGGGAGAAGGGCATGACTTCAGGATGTGGGATTTTTGGGGATAGTCGGGTTTTGGGATGGCCCTGAGCTGCACATCCTGAGCTGTGCGGTTCGGTGAGAAACTGCATTGTGACTATCACCAGTTTCGTATATTTTACTATAAAAGTCCTATTATTGTTATTTCTCTCTCTGCTGCCCCAGTAAACTGTCCTTATCCCAACACATGAGGTTTGCCTTTGGTTTTCCTTTTCCCCTTTCCCTCTTCCCCACCACCCCCCCAGAGAGAGCGGCTCTGTGGTGCTCAGCTCCAGCTGGGGGCAAAATGACGACAGTACCATGTTAGGATCAAAGGACATTTAGATACGCAAGGAAAACTGACAGAAATTAGGGGTCTTGGGCTTTGGTGCTTTAATATTCATAGACCATCAAGAAAGCAGATCCCAAGAAAGACAAGAGGTATCCAAAGAACATAAAAAGAATATAAATAAATCATTGTTTTAAAAGATGGCAAAGTTTAATAGGGTGTACCACAGTGTTCTGTTCTGTTCTAAGAAATTGTTCCTTATGTTAATGCATGGCTTGGAAAACAGGATAAAAATTGAAGTATCACAATTTTCATCTGGCAGGAACATTTACTTTCATACAGTGGGATTACATAAAATTCTCTACTGGAAAGTGCAAAAAAAAAATCTATGGGAAAAAAAATCACCTGACTTGGGTAACCTATAATTATTCAGAGAATCACTGAGTGTCACTTCAGTGTGTGAAATCTTCACTTCTCAGTGTGGAGAAAAAAAAAAAAGAAAAGAAAAAGATTTTAGACCGGACAAGAGCTTGGATCAAGTATCATAAAAAGGTGGAGGCAAGTTTCTGTTTCAGGTTGCTGATAAAGGCCAGACCATTATGTTACATAAAAGCTTAATCTACAATAAGAAGTGAGTTCCAACTTTTTATACTGTTGAGGGTACATGGCCTAAAGGCTTTCTAATACATCTATAACTTTTCCTAATTCAAGACTAATTCAAATAATGTGGAAAGTAACAGCATCTACACAGCCCCATTGCACACAAGATGTCTGCAATGATATATCGAGAGTTCAAAATCCAAAGTCATTCAAATACCCCTTCCATAAATATATGTGTAATTAAAGCTGAGTGATCTTGCAGTCAGCCATAGTCGGTGCTACAGTCACTTTCCTCCCTGACAACTGCTGGAATGGGCAAAATCCTTTCAGAGATTTTCTGATAATGTGGTGTGTTGTACTTTTAAATGAGAGACCCCAAAGTTATATGGTGTCGGTATGCCAGATCCTCGCCTCCAATCCTCCATGTTGTGAATTGCTCAGAGTTTCCCAGGTTTCAGGTAAATCCACACATGCACAAAATGTATAGTATCTCTCTATTTTGGTATGAGGACACTTTTGTGCTCATGAGGTGAACTTCGTCCCCTGCCGCATCTCTCAGCAGACCACCTGCAACTCCTTTAGGTTGTTGTAGTTCCACAGCATGTCACATTATTTTGCCAGCAAAAATATTTAGTTCAGCTGCAGCTGCATCAATTAGCTCCTCAAGTCTGTAAATAGTGACACTGGTGACACTTTTTTGGATGAATGAGGGACCTACTGGAGAGTACATAAATGAAATGATCAACCCTCCCTTTCATGTGTCTGTGTTTAAACATTCTTTTACCATCATGTACTTTGAAAGTGACAATCCTCTGCCCTTAACTCATAAAACACATACAAATATTTTGCATCTGTCACTGCCAAGCTTCACAGTTCCACAGATGTGCAGCTGCAAAGATGCTGGTTTAAAAAAAAAAATCCTTTTGGTCAGAGATATTTGGTATTTTGTGATACCGACTACTGTATTACATGAATATGACCCAGCAGTGTGGCCAAGACAGCCAAGAGCCTGACACTTGTCTCAGGAATGACGTGGCCAGCAGGACTAGGGAAGCACTTGTTCCCCCTGTGCTCAGTACCAGTGACGCTGCCCCTCGAATGCTGCGTTTGGTTCAGGGCACCTTGCTACAGGAAAGATGCTGAAGTGCTGGAGCACATCCAAAGACTGGCAACAAAGCTGGTGAAGGCTCTAGAGCATGAACCTTAGGAGGAGCAGCTGAGGAAACTGGGCTTGTTTAGTGCTATGAGCAACAAGGAGGCTGAGGGGAGGAGATCTGCTCGCTCTCCACACCTCTCTGAAAGAAGGCTGTAGCTGGGTGGGCGTTGGTCTCTTCTCCCAAGTCAGGAGAATTAGGATGGAAGGAAATGGCCTCCAGTGGCACCAGGGAGGTTGAGCTTGAGTATGAGGAAAAATTCCATTGTTGAAAGGGCTGTCAAGCATTGGGATAGGTGGTTGCACAGGGATGTGGTTGAAACACCATCCTTGGAGGTATTTAAAAGATTGTGTAGGTGTGGTGCATAGGGGCCTGGTTTAGTGTTGGGCTTGGTCAAGTGTTGGGTTTGGTTAACAGTTGGGTTTGATGATTTTTAAAGGTCTTTTCCAATCTAAAAGATGCCATAATTCTACATAACTGGTATCTTGTGATCACTGACTTTCATTGTGTTTTTATCCTCTTCTTGTTCCAGATAACATCTCTCATCCTACGTCAAGTACATGAACTCTCTTAGGGGGCTGTCTTTATAGTCCCAGAATATGTACAGGACCTTCTTTTATGAGAAGTAGTTTGCTGAGACACTATCACCATAAAAACTGTCTAAACTAGCTCACTTGACTCCTCTGGTCCTAGAGCTGTCAGTGTTCTTCCAAAACCAAAGGTGAGATTTTGACTTCCAGGGTAAGATGCCTGCTAATTTGCTGCTTGCCTGGCCTTGGCTGGTTGTCTTTCTACAGAAACTAAAGAGTCTCAATACATTTTTAGAAGGATGAATCCCTCTGCCTGTGTTATTTTTGGAGTCTTGTTTGTTTTGGGTTGTTTGTTGGCTTTTTTTTATGTAACCAGAATGCAGATCAACTTGGATATATTTGGCAGAACAATTTAAAATGAATTGAAGAGTCTCTTCTGAACAAACTATTGAACCCACTTGAAATCCTTCAGTAAAAACCACGCTGTTAATATTGTGCAAAACACCTCTATGTTTTCTTTTGATTATGTCAGTCTCTGTCTATGTTAGTGGCTCACTTACCACTATCATCTGTCTTCATCCCATTTTCATAAAAGCATGCTATATCTGGTACTCCAAACCTTGTTTCAAGGTGTCGTCAGGGGACTGTTTCAATCAACGCTCTCAACACAGCATGCTGTCACACACTGGGACTATGATGGTGATGTGCATGAGTCGCTTCCTTTCAGTTGTTTTGGACAAACAGTAGGATGATCAAGAATGAAAGCAATGACAGACATTTGGATCTAGTGGAAGACAAGGTTGTCACCAAGAAATATGTGTGTGGTCAGCCAGATGCTGCAATGAGCAGCATCAGTTATGGATACTTGAGTGTGCTGAGAGGGACATGAGATCTGTAGGGGATTGTTGGGGTGATAGGGAGCATACCTATCAGTGACATGAGGAAAAATGGACGTTGAGACCCTGGAGAAATGGAAGTAATCTTGGAAGACTGGGCAGAAATATTACTTGACATTTTCATTAAAGAACAACCACACACAGCACTAGTTGCAAACTCCTTTACTTACCTTGTCTCTATTTTATTTTCAAGGGGAGGAACATCCCTTTGGCCCTCAGAGTGTTTAAATGCAGAGGAGCATGTCAGAGAGTGTGCATGTGTGTGTATTCACTTGCCTCTCTGTACATTTAGAAATCATAATGGGAAATATATCCTGAAATTAAAACACCAGAGGACTCAATTGTGACCCTGCACTGATATAGCTCTATTAATGTCATAGAGTTGGTGTTGATTTATATCAGCATGGGGTCAAAGAGCACAGCCTCATGGAACCCGGAGCAGCTGAGGTTTTCTCCTTTGCTGCTTTGCACTTTCAGGTCTCCATCAGTGATTACTTCTCACTTCTCCCTCTTCTTCCAGCAGGATGTGAAAGTGCCACGTCAGGTGTGCTTTGCAGGCTTTGCACTTGTGGAAATGGTAAGCAGTTCTGCAGAAGAACCATGCTGACAGAAAAAAACACTTGCCTAGCAAAAGGGAAGTCAGGATGGATAACTACCCATAATGTCTTCTCTCTCACGAAACCTGACGGAAAAGCACAACAGAAGCAGCTGGGTTTGCTTATCTTTAGCCTTTTGCCTGGGTTTGTGTTTCCTCTGTCTTTATGGTTTCTTGTCAGCTTTTGCTGTGTCCATCCTTCCTTTTCTCTGAGCCTCTACCGGCAGGGTGAGGAGAGGGGGTCTGATCTAGGAGATGGGTAGTCAGCAGCAGGCTATAAATTTGGCAGCATGTTATGAGCATGCTTCAATATGCTATGTAATTTATTAGGCAACACATCCATTTTTAAGACCAGCCCTGAATCGCAGTATATTAAAAAGCAGGAGACTGAAGAACAGGCCATGGCTGCCACTTAAAATAACCCCTCCAGAAACACATTGTGTGAGGGGTCTTGTATCTGTCATTAAAGTTGTTTTCTTTCTCCTTTTAGCTGCTATGTGCCATGTATTTATTAGATGTTACTGCTAGTATGACTTCATTGATAAAGCTCCATTGTATCTGGCATAGAAAGAGAACAAAAGATGTAATATTCCCTGGCATATCATGTGGTTTCTCATTGTATGGCATTGACTTCAAGGGACAGAGTTTTCTCTCATTAGGTTTTCTTCTCTGCTACTGAATTCTTGGCAAAATCAGAGTTCAAAAACTGAGCTTGAAACCCAAAGGGAGTTGAACATGTCAAAGCGCTTTAGAAATTGAAGGGATTGAGAAACTTTGGAGACAGCTTTAAAATATGTGCATCACTTTAATTGATATTTTTTGTAGGGGGAGATGTTCTGTCCCTCTGGTCAGATAAAAATTGCCCTATGGTCCTGCCCTGCTTCTTCATATCCACTCACATTCCACCGGAGTAAACTCGCCCTCTACTCTGCGAGGGAGGTGGACAAGGACCATGTGTCTGGCCACAGGGAGGGTAAGGAAGATGATCTGCATGTTTCCCTTCCCATTCTCATTCCTCTGCTCCAGTCTGATGACAAGTACTGATGTGCAGGAAATGAATCGGATTGCTACAAAATCTTTGGGATCCAAGTCCTCTTGGTGTTGCTTATTTATTTATTGGTTATCTATTAATTTATTTGCTCAGGAAATCCATGCTACCCAGAGGAAGTTCTGAATGGAGGAACTACCCAGAATTTGATTATCTGATGGGCCTGATCTGGAAGCCACATGTAACTTGGTCTGGCTGCTTATCATCCGAGTTAAGACATTTTGAAACAATTTGTCTGCTGCACCACAGAGACTCACAAGCTACTTAAAAATGCCAGATATGGACTGGAATAGTTGAAATCATGAGTAAGGAAAGAAGACAACTTCTCCTTCTGTGTCTTACTGCCTGCAGAGGAATGTCAGATTGGCACGGCAGCCAACAGAAGCCAACACAGACATGAAAAGTACTGTAATGCAGCCAAGATTAAATAGCAGAGCTATGCTGAGGGGCATCTGAGCCATCTATGAAAGCAGAAATTCACTGCATCACAGGTAGCAGAAAACAGCCATTTCCAGAAAGCAGAAGAAGGTGTTTTCAGGGGAAGAACTAAATCTGCCTTGGTGTCACAGCTGTGACCTTCATGCCAGGCTAGAAGACCAGTGTCCAGGTCAGATCAAATCTACTAGATTGATGTGCTAATATTATAGTTTGGGCTTTGGTACTAGTAAACTGTGTGGAAAACAGAAAAATCTCCAGATATTTTGAAAGCTATTGGCTTTGAGCTACACCTTGAGTTGGTCCTGCTCACTCAGGCACCATCAGTGAAGGTCTTCTATATAAAAGGTCTGACTGAACACTAGGATCCTAACAGCCTCCTTGGGATCAGCACACAGAGGCAATCCCTGGTTTACAGGTGCAAGGAAAGACAACTTGAGGCATGTTTACCCACTTTTCCAGCAGCACTTATGGACTTCTGGGAAATAAGAGGTCTATTTTCAGAGGGAGAACAAGACAGATAGAAAGTCTGTGGCTATTGACTTCCTCGCTTTCAGCAGGACATTGCTGCAGGATGTTTGCTGTGTTTTCCATATGACATTGCTACAGAGGCAGGCAGTCCAGGGCCAGTGAGGGATGGAGAAGTATCTGGTAGACGATGATTCCTTTGGGACTGTACTGTCTAGAAGATGGAAGAGGGCCAGGAGAGATCAAAGGCACAGTGTCTGCTAAAAAATAGTGATTACAGCTGCGTGCATGTATGGTTGTGGGGGGTATTCTGTTTTCTGTTTTGATTTAATTATTAGGCTGTTAGGAAATATCATTTCAGTTCAATTTCAGTTCAATTTCAAAGCAGATTATTTTTTGTGAATTAAAAAAAATGTTACAGATTCCTTTTTACTCAAAGGCAAATGCATGTGTTTCTAAGTGTAGTTGCAGCTACATAGGCTCTCATCGTGGCATTTTAAGAGTAAGCTTAGTTTCCTATGCAGTTACATTATAAAATTGCGTGTAAAACTGAAATGGTTCACTGAAAGGGAAACTATAAAACTGTATAAAGATTCATGATCCCTTACTGGTCTTATTTTAACAAGAAACTATAAAAGGAAACATTTATTTTCCATGATAAAAGTAAAGGTCACTCAGTAGCTTTTAGTTTTCCTTCCCTTTTTTTCCCCATTCTTGGCACTATGTTGGTTTCTGAAAATGTTTCATTCTTTTTTTCTTTCACTTCTCCCCTTTCAAGCTTGCCATCTTTCACTCCAACAGCTTCTTTCTTCTCTATCGTTATTTCCCAGCAAACTAATATCCTTAGGGGTTCTCCTGCCTTTTATTACAAGGAGTTCATATCATCTGGCCCTATGAACCAGAGGGCAGATAAGGAACTATTTTCAGCACTATAATGTTCTAGAGGTAGTCTGCACACCGATCCAAACGAGACTCGTCCTTTGGTTATTGCTAAACTTTCTTTTCCACAGAGCTGCTGGTGCATCTCAGACAGATGGTAGAGAACCAGTGGTCATTTGTACAAAATGACTAGGAAGTATTAAAAATTGTGTACTAGCCTCCAAAACACAAAAGCTACTGACACTTCAGTATTTTATTGAGATACAGGGTCGGTCACTTCTTATTTTTAAGAGGTCAGCTTCTCTGACTATTGAATACTCAGAGAATATATAGACTAGAACTGTAATTTTTCTTATCCCTGGGGTCTTTCCTGGGTCTTAACACTCCAGGACTATAAAATACATTAAGTGTTCACTTTCAAAGAGTGATTTCTGCTTCCCTGGCCAAACTCTACGCAGTCAGGTCCTGGGCTACCCAAATAATTTCTGCTTTTAATGTACTAAATTTCTGATAAGTGGAAGTCATGACACCTGCAGGGCCCTTTCAAGGTGCAACAACGGTTGACTTTATTGCAGATGTCTATCCAAAGCCCTGTACATTTTTAACGTGCTCTGTGCCATTCAGTAGCGTAGGGGTTCTCATGGGGTTTTCAGCACTAAGATTTTTTACTTTACAGGCAGTCCATGGGCTTAAGAAGTTAATGAACTACTGATTAACTTAGGCTTTGCAAAATCTTAGAAACCCAATATCATAATGATATTTTTGTCCCTTTCCTCTCTGAAGATATACTTGCTTTTTGCTGGCATTCTATGCTTTATTGTTCTTCCTAAATAACCTCTACGCATAAAAATAATATCTCTATGTTTCCCAGTCCAGTGATGATTTTGTTGTTTATATTTTTGACAAGAAGTCTTTATTTTAAAGCAGTAACCTCTCGGCTTGCCTAATTTTTCTTCCCCATTCTAGCAACTCAAGTAGAGTTTGTGTGGCAGCTACACCGGAGTCTCATGTCAGTTTCATAGCTTTTACACAGTAATTTATGTTGTGCTTTTGTAAAGCTGTAGACCACTAGAGCTACTGCAGGTGCACGTGATAATATAGTCCCTTTCTTCCTCCCCCCATTTAGAATTGAAAAGCTCTTCCTTATTTTTACTTTGTTTTTGTTAATTTTATTCAAGCTCCATCTAGTTAGTATTCTCATCACCTCTTTCCATTGAGTAAGTACCCGAGGAGAAATAAAAAAAATCCTAGTTATTCCACAGTTCATTTTTTTTAATCATTCTTTCTATGAGAAGTGCTTGGCTGGTAATATAGGAAAAAGGAGGGTTGTTTTTTTCCCCTGGAAGACTACCATTACATTCAGCGTTATTTTAAAATTAGGTATTTCGACTGTCTCCAGAAAACCTTAAAATAGTGTAATTTTTTTCTTCTTTAATTAGCTTAGATTTTGTACTTAAAAATGTGACATGACAGAAATCAAATTATAGCAGAATTCTATCTACAGCAAACTGGCAGCCAATAATTCTGAATTTCTACGTAGATTTTCTCCAAAATACTTGCAAATTAGTTGTTCGATGTTCTTCAATCATAGGTCTCTATCACCACTCAAAGACTGTAGTGTGTATATATGGTCTAGCTTGTAAATATAGTCTAGCTAGTAACAGGTTGGGAAGGCTGTGACAGGTTTTGTCAGTGTGTGCACCACTAGCCTTTTACTCCCCTCCCTTGCCCAGCTCGCTTCCCCTCCATGCCATGAGCACTTGCTCCACTGGCTCACCTGAACCTCCAGAGCTATTTAGCAGATAGCCTTCATGACCACATCTCTCACCGCCATTTAAGACCATGAAGCCAGATGCTGTCCCAGACATACTTGGAGAACCCTGGCAGGATGTTTTGTAAAGGAGTAACCTTGGCCCTGACCCTGTTGATGCACTGGCATGATGGTGGGGGTTTGCCCTTTGATTACAGAAGAGGAAGGTAATCATTGGTACATGCTATTGCTGGCAGTGCTTGCCAGTGCCTTGATGGCTGTCAATATATTGGACCTTGCTTCTGTTTTGAATAGAAAATTGCATCTGCTCCCACAGCTCATTACAGTCTGTGTTTAAAGTAACTATGTACATTTTGCAGGGAGACTCCACTAAATTAGTGGACTTGATTAATAGAACTGCTATAAAAGGAAAGTTATCTCAATTAAATTATCTGATGATTTGTTTGATAGGAGAGTCTGTTCTGTATGCACATGTCTAAATAACCTAGGGGTTACAGGTCTGAACCTTGTAGGCTAAACTTACGTGAAAGGTTCAGCACCTGCATGACAATTGATGAGAGTTCTCCAGGTGAGAAATCTGGGGTGATAAAAGTGGAAGGGTCTGAACATGGTAACCACACTCATGTCCTCTTTCCATGTAGCATCTTCTGCTGCTTCTGGGTTAGATGGAGTATTGATCCGATCTGATGTGGCAGCCATTAACATGTAGGTCCCTCATGCCCAAGGCTCTACTCCTAGATTCAAGACAAGTCAAACACATGTAAATGTTTTGAAGGACTGGGCTTAATATAACACAGTTTCTTGCAGGGTATGAAATGTAGCACTTTTTATTTATCACACCTTTAAAATATTTCAGAAGAGGTACTGTGGAAATCTGTCTAAGATATCAGCAGTTGTAATATGCACTTAAACACTCGGAATAGAGTAAATCTGTTCCACTGAAATGCAACTCCAAGCTTTTGAGGAATTTGGGTAGGTACATTGAAGCAGAAAGCACCGACAATTTTGGCAGCTTCTAAAATGCCACTGGGTACAGCAGAAGAGAGTAGAACAGAAATCTTTCCAGCCAGCATGTCTTCTTTCTTGCAGCTGCCTTTGTCTGCTGCCTATGCAAATACCTATACTATATGCCTCATGAGTTTTCTGTCCTTTTGTGTATTTCCTAGATACCTCATTATTCCAGGGAGGCTGTGGAAGTGTTTGTGTGTGTGTTTATGCACAGTGAACAATGCCATGGACTATTCATCGGAGTGATAAATTGTGCTCACTCTGATGTCATGTACCTCTCATTGACTTTAGTTTCTTTCCTATTGGACATGTTTAAGATTAACCAGGCATTAGTCATTAATCAAGGAGGTATCTGCAAATAAATTTTTCATCATAATGAGCTGTGTAGTTGAATTAATAGTATTTGCACTTCCATTATTTGTCATGATGTATGGGCATGGTACCAGTGCAGTGTGCCCAGCTTGGCTGCTGTTATAGCTTTGATCCCACAGATAACTCGGCAACAAATAACATGCCCATGTAATAATATGTCAGGACATCTTTTAACTCCATGCAGAATTTACGTCTAATGTTTTAGGCACTGCACTACAGTCTTCTCATAGCAGATACATATTTTTATCTAATTTTTGTCTGGGATTGATAATGTAGTATATAGCGAAGGGGTAGGTCATGACATGACAACTAAAGTCTTTTGGAAAGGAATATAATTTTTCTTACGATTAAATTCTGGGAAAGAAGGATGTGTGTAAACAACTAGTGAATACAGCCCATAAAATAATTTTCTTGTGGATATTTTCTATTTATTTAGTATTCACTTTAATAATGTATCAACTTTCATTGAAAAAAAATTGTAAAAATTAACATGGATATCTACGTCTGTTCACTCTCAGAGTGAGCTCATAGATGTTTTAGAAGCTTTTATTATTTTTTCATAGTACTTTCTTTGCAGTGTTGTAGGTGGCAAAAGGTAACTTTTGAAAAGGGATGATTCCAGGGAAGTTGGGAGTTGGACTAGATGATCTACCAAGGTCCCTTCCAACATAAACTATTCTGTGGTTCTATGTTTATTTGCCCCATGGGTATTGACAAGCCTTACTTTCTTTGATTGACTTTCCCAGAACCTGCATCTGGGACTCCTTCCCCTCAGCCCTGGGGCACCGTTTTGTTTCAGCCAGTGTCCCAAGCCTGCCCCAAGCAATGTTGGTCCTGTCCCGGTGCCCTGTTGCCCTGACTGGGCTCCCTGAGCATCACTTTGGGTCCCTGGAGGGACCCTGCATCTGCCCCTGGCCCAGACCATGGCCCAGGGTACTATGCCCTGGTCAGGAGTCCCTGCCCTGTGCTGGGGTGCTCCTGGCTCCAATCCCTATTCCTTCTGTGCCCTGATGTCTTCATAAGGTGAACCCCCCATGCAAATAGTTCATCAGCTGTTGATCCAAATAATGAGGGATTTATGGGCTGAAATGCTCCTGCAGAAGCTTACTCTCCCAGAGAGCAGAGTGGAGCCATTTGGCAAAGTGAAACCTAATTTCAGAGATGGAACCTGTTCCAGTTACTCCTTAAAATGCTGAATACTAACAGCAAAATAAAAACCCTGTCCTATATTTAAAAACAAAGGAAAGGACAATGTCATAACTACGGGCAAACCCCAAGTAGCCAGCGGAGAGCTCTTGATCACAAAAGAAGGGTAAGGAAAAAAGCACAACTTGTCAAATAGCTTAACTGGGACCTACTTTGCCAGTCTTTGTATTGTATTTTGTGATGCGAGGCAAAGCGGTGGCTTCATGTTGGAAGTTATGTGGCGTCATGACCCATTTCAGAATTTAAACCTTTGCAGGAGCTTGACAACACTGACAGTCTTCATCCTCTGGAAAAACTGCCTTTCCTCCAGCTCAGTCAGTGTTGATGTCCTTGCGGACATATAAAAGAGCAATATGATTGAGGAGAGCTTGTCCCATGGCACATTTATGCCAGGATTTCAGTCCCGTTGTGGCACTGAAAGATCACTCAGCTGTTGCAGATGAGGCAGGAATACCTAGTGCGAGGCACAGCTATTTGAGGTGTTCTGTAAAAAAATATCGGGGTCTGGGATGCATTTAGCAGCAACTGATGCTGACCTACTGCAAGGGCTAAGATTAGTTTGCATTCCTAATGCGTATCCTGAAGCAGTACATGGGCTTCACAGGATATTGCCAAATTGCATTTAAAAGGAAGTTCTCTCTCTGTATATGTAAAGATTAAATCCATTGAAAAGTGCTGTATGATCAAGTTAGGTCAGCAAACACGGCTAGCGACTTTGGGCTGTAAAGTAATCTAAACTTTCATCTAGAACAATGTGAGCCCTTAAAATTCAGTAAACTATCTGACAGTCCTTTAACTAAGTACGCAGAATTTACTACGTGGATCAGAGATCCCTCTTTCTTCTGCTGCGTATTCTCTTTGATCATGACTTAAAAGTGGGGATACCCTGTATGCAATGTGTGTGATTCTTCTACAGCCATTGTCTAGCCATCTTTGTTTTTGCAGTGCTTGGTATTCAGTGATGCTGGCATTGTTGAAGCCTCACTGTCTGTTGTGTGGGTTTTTTTGGTACTGTATTGCTAGTGTGCACTGTGTTTGGGCTGGTTTCCTGACCTACCTTTTTCCCCCCAGCTGACCATGCCGTATGGCTGGGTGACTGCTACTGCCCTCCAGCAGCAGTAAAACCCAAGCTCACTCCGCATGCTCTGCCTGGTGGGGAATATGGAGCTGTGAGTGTGGGACAGGAGGTATGTTCCTGGAAATCTCTGCTTACAGTAGTAAAAGCTACAGTCTAGTAAGAGGAATAATAGTCACAATTATCACTGAAGTGTTTTGACACGTGTTTGTAAAACCTCTTAAGAACTTACATAGAATGTATTATTTATTTTAATGAAATTCTGTCTAACCTAGACTATTACTCACTCTCCCGTCTTTGATTTCTGGGAAGCGCCAACTCAGAATATGCTCTTAATGACGAGCCCAAAGAGCTTCTTGGGATTTTCAGATATGAGCTTCTCCCAGCATGTATGGGTTTTGAGGGATATCACTGAAGTGGCAGAAAACTTGGAGTAAGGAGGTGTGTCAGCAGAGTGGAGCTCTCCCAGTCACATCTTTGTATTTTTTTTTCCGGGAAAATAATGGAAAAGAGAAGTTTATCTGATATGTACTTCAAGGGGCACGGTATGGGTGGAAGAAAGAAAACAGAGAAATCATCTTGAATCCTTTGAATCCCCTTGACTTCAAGACAGAGTGCTGCCTGTATTTGTGTTACAGTTTGGTGGGTGCTCTGAACTCCAGTGTGTGAGCAAGTATGAGTATGATAAATACCTCTAAGGCTCGGTCACCATAGTGGTCTGCAGACTTTTATCTACAAAAGAACTCCTGTGATAACAAAAGCAGTGTGCTGTGGTCATGCACACCAAGTGGTCCCTCTGTCCAGTACCGTGGGTGATAAATAGCTGGCCATGCTTGAGAAATCTGGAGTGCAAAAATGCATGTGCTCCCTCTTTTGCCGGGGCGGTGATGCAAACAGATAAGGCCAGGGCATCTCGTACCTGATAAAAAAAAAATGTCACCTTGTTGAACAGGATTTAAATCAATGTGAAGTTTAAATTCCAGCTCTGATTTGGGTATTTATAAACCTGACATCTGCATTTCTGTAGAAGGAACAGTTAACGGGTTGACTAATAGCCAAATTGCTGCAGGAAATGCAGAGGAAGAACATTTGGAGGTCAGATAATATTTAATCAGGAAACTTTTCAGCACATCTTTGATGTTCCTATTAATTTTATCTTTTCCCGAGTTCATAAATAATATCCATCTGGAGAAACTTAGGCACATTTCGCGATGTTTTACTAAGCAGGAAATAATCCACTGGTCACACATTTTTACAAAACCACACTTGGCTTTATCTTCTCTTCCCATGGAGAGTAGAATACATACATAGTAAAATCTCCTCCCGCTTATATCTCGGCTACAGCCACAGATTTTCTTGTGTTGCTCTCTCATCAGATCACCCGAGAATAAAACCAAGCACCAATAAAATTTTTTGTTTACCCTGGATGTCTTGAAATACCATGGCTCTCAGGAATTACTTTGTTGTTTTATTTAAAGGGTATGTACTACGATTGATTCCAGTGCATCATGACATTTACAAAAGTGCTTTTTGCAAGAAGGCTACTAATATAGGTGAGAAAAGACAGCGTCTGTAATTTAAGGTAATTCTTGCTGTTCTATGGTAAATTTTGTGTGTGTCAAAGAAGGGAGCATTTTAGAAGGCACAGAGGAAAGGTGAGCTGGTGGCAGAGGACCCATTCGTTTGACCCACAGTCAAATTTGTGACTTCCCCCATGGGAAAGGTTGGCACATGCTGACCTACATGCACCTTCGAGGGTGGCTTAGGTTAATGCTGCCTCTGGCCCTGGTTGCCTCCATGGCTGTATTGGCTATGTCCACAGTGGTAGGAGACTCCCAAAAATCCTGCAGTCCAGAGTGTTGCTTTGCATGGGTAAACAACTGCTGTGATGAGAAATGTTGACTTTGAGTTATTCTGCCACATATTACAGGATGTCATATCATGGGGAACCAATGTTTTGTTGCCCTCCCTGGAGTTACTGTGTAAAATGCTGTTGTGTTGAACGATCATAAGTGAATTTATAAGTTATTCTGTCCTATTTAATTGTTCACTGAATACAATGTTAACGTATTAACCTACCAAAAAAGGTAGGAAGTAAATGAAGGGAAGCTGTGATAATTCTTAAAAGAAATCTGAACCGGGATTTTGTGTTTTGATATGACATTTTATACATGATATTTTCCTTTCTAGTTGGCAGCAGAGGAAAGAGAGAAGAGAATCAATCTTTTTAGCTATCTATTATATAAATGCCCCTCAGAGATCCATAGCTAAGGATGAACTGAGCTACTTTAAAACAGGAATGATCCACTTGATCTTTTTATTTTTCTATTGATTTCTATTTTTTCTATTGATTCACAATTTAATTATTGTAAATTCAAGATAGTTTTCAGATAGATTCCTAAGTCCCCTGTTATTATTTTATTAAAATATAACCTCAGTTGCACGCTTAAAATGCTAGGCCTTTTCAAAATTCCTATCTCGTAAAAAATCTTGTGCAAGCTATATTGGGAAACTTTGAAAGACGAATGATTTTTAAAAATAACTTTCACAGCATTTCTACTTTGTCAGGAGCTGAACCACAGCTAAAGGCTTGTAAAAATACTTGCCCTTTGCTTCAGAGCTGTGGAAACACAGCTGAAATTTTAGATGGACTTCTCTGTTCCTGCTTCCTCATGGCACTGCTTCTTTACACAGTGCAGCAGGCTTAGCTTCTCTCCCGCTGTAACAGCTAGGAGTCAGATAATCCTAAGGGATAACTTTGCACTCTAGTCACTGCTAGCAGGGTACCTTTCAGAGGTGGGAATAAAAGCCTTAAATTCAACATCACCCCAAATAATTTCCAAATCTAGCTGTTGCAGAGAGGAGTAACTTGTGAAGAGGAGACTGGGGAGATGAATGTGGGTTTTCAAAATAGGAAAAAAAAAATGCAGATATTGTAAAAGTGATGAGAAAACTGTGTTATGCCTGGGTTGCTTTCCAGCATCTCTGTGGGCTTATCAATACCAGTGAGCTAGAGCAGCAAACCAAGTGTCCCAGCTGTGACACTGGGCAGACGTGTCCCCAGGCTGGCACGGTGCTGGGTGGGTGAAGGAGTCGTGCCAAGAGATGCTACCCTGTCCCCTTCACCCCATGCGCCAGAGCAGTGAGGAGAGGAGCCATGGAGAACAATGCTGCTCCTGGGCGAGACTACCAAAGTCAAGTAAGGTCTTTAGAGACAGCGCCCACTTCCAAGCTGTTTAAAATGCTAATGGGATAGTTTAATTAAAAATAAACAGTCCTACATCAGAGCTTTGTTTAGATTAATACATCACTAGATTATACCTTTTTTTTTTTAACAAACCAAGTGCTCTATATCTAGAAGCTATTACTGAACCAGGTCTGAAGACAAACACTTTAAGTTACGGGCATGTACAGCTTGACAAGTCTGACTTTGCTTATCTGAAACACTGAGTTACAGAAAAAAGCCCACCCTAATAACCTTTTAAACTCTCAACATTGGTGTGCGACTATGGCCAAAAAACCCCTATTATTTTGGTCTGTCTTAGAAAAGCTGTCTGAAAAGCTGCTTGAGTGTAATTTCACTGCTCAGGACTGTGTTTCTAGAAAGTGTTTTAATCCTGCTTTGTTAAAGCAGCAAGATTTATATACTTTTAACCTATGATTTTCTTCTTCACACCTTCCTTCCCAGTAGCTTATAATACCTTTGTCCAGTTTCTGGGCAGTTATTATAGAGGATGCTTCATTGCTGGTTTTGGGAGAAATAGATAGCTAGACGAAGGGAGAGATCCTATTAATGTCCCAGGTAACAACATGAGCTCAACCTTTACAGGCAACAGGAAATCCACAAAGGAGCTCACAGTGAGAATTGTAGGTACCCATGCCTCATTTATTCTAGAGACCTGAACTACTTTTTATCACCGTAGGCTACAGCTACATGAATAAATAGTAAGTTACTATAGAAGTGAATTTGAAGAGTGAAATAGTTGGCGCAGAGGTCCGTGCTGCATGTGTTTTGGGGATTTGGCTTCAGGCTAGCTTCAGCCTGGTGCAGCAGGCTCAAAGTCCCATGGTGGCTGGAGCGCAGTAAATGCTCCCCTGGACAGCAAGGTCGGGTTTAGGAGAGAATCCAGCTTGTACACACACCCAACCACCTTTTTGTATGAACCAAAATAAATTGGGTCAGACAGGAGGAATTCTCCTCAGGAGTCCTTGCACGCAGACAGCATGATAGATGCACTGCATTACGCACATAGCATGCTGCTATGGAGGTAGATCCTTTCCATCATCTAGATAAACCAGGCTGGTGCAAAAGACCTGATACTGGAATAATACCATCTATTCAGTGGCACTTGGAGTCTCATAGAGAAAATCAGTGTTATTGTTGCATTTTATAGATGGAAAAATATAGAAGTGTCTTGGTCAAGATCAACTAGTAGGAGGCTAACTGGGAAAGTTGTTTACATGACTCTGCAAGGGAAGAAACACAGGGAAATGCAATAATTTAGACAAGTCTAATTTGCAATTATGTTGCTTGAATGGTGCATCTGTACAAACTTAAATATATGTATGAGTGATTGATTTGCAGAGTCGCAAATTGTATGCAAGCGCATACAATACTTTACATTTACTGATGCATAACAAGCAGTTTTTCCAAAGAAAAACTAAATTTGAAATGTAAGTGATGTTTTTTTCTGACCTCATCCACTGAGGCGCATTTTACATTTTTTTTTTAAGTAGTAGGTGGTTTGCCTGTATTCCCTTTTAGTTTTCCCAAATGATAATTTCCTGCTTCCACCTGGCTCTGAGTCATTAGTTGGTGACAGCTATCTGAGGCATCCATACAGCTCTTCTGTCCTGTCTGTTTGAACTGCCATGTTTCAGATGTGTTATCAAGACATAGCTATTGTGCAGATACAGATTAGTTCTTGAGACTGATTTTTCTGCTTCACCAGTTCTTTTGTAGCTGCCAGAGCTAATTGCTTACATTACATTACCAATCTGTGCCTCTATCACTCCTTGGATGATGCCATCCGTTGGAATACAGCTGCATACTTAAGTGCACTTTTTAACTACTTCTTACTATTCCTGCCTATGTTTACAATTGACAGAATTGTCCCTGATTTGTCTCTGACCTCCACCACTTGCCAGAAATTGCATAATGGTAATGTATAACGGTTGTGTTGATTCATTTGCCTTTCCTACCTCTGGTTGCGTTGATTCATTCACATTTTCTACATCTAAAATCTGAATTTTTAGTCACTTATCAGGAGTGAAACAGAGCTCTCTACAAATACTGTGTAAAGAATCTTTCCTTTCTGGGATGAGCTCGAGATGCTCAGGAGCAACATTGTAGTGACCAGTGATATTTAAAAACCTGAAAGATTTAGAAAGGCAGAATGAAAAATGAGAAACATGTCAAAGCCTATACAACCTACATAATAAAAAGCTTTTTTTTTTATGGCCCAGCTGTATTATATTTTCCTTCCATGATATAAAAACCCAATGTCCACTAACAGTGATATGCTTTGACACCAATGCTGGCTGTCAATCTAAATTGCCAGATGATTCCTGCACACAATCAACTATTCATGTTAACGTTAGCTAAATGTTTTCTTATAACTCGAGCAATATTTTGTGTGATACCATTCCTACCTTGTATGTATTTAGATGGAAAATTGAAGTCTTGCTGAACAGACGTAAATGAAAGTGTGTACATCTGTTTATTTTCATTTGAGAAAAAACAATCCAATATTTTAATATTTATTTTTAGATTTACAGGGTTGTTCATGAGTATGAAGAACTTAGGTTTTATATTTTTTATGTCTCTGCTACATCAGGCTGCCATTTTAATGTTAAATATTAGTTATTGTTAATAATTATAATATGAACAAAATACAGTTCTGTAAATGGTATAAGAGTAAGAATGGCCTACATTTGGTGACTGGATATTTGATGCAAGTTTTAACCACTGTATATTCGAATACAAAGTACTGAAATGTAACTGAAGGTTCTCTCAACATTTGTAGCAATTATTTGAACAGTGTTCATTTTTGGGGGGGATAACAGTTTTAATACGAAGCAGAATGCTTTGCTTCAGGTTTTTTTTTTTTTCATAAAAAGTGATAAGTGATATGGAATACCTTTTAAGTGTGAAATATGTTCATAGTCCCATGTTTCATCATTGCAGGGTGGGTTGGCATTGGTTGATTTCATTATGAAGAAAGAACATCACTTCACTATATACTGTCCAATGTTTGTTAAAGAACCTTAAATGTTTGTTAAAGAACCTTAAGTTTGTTCTAGCATTGGCTTTTCCAAGATGCGCAATGCAGATCAGTTAGTGGCTTTGGACGTGGGGGCGGAAGGCCTCTTGTTAGTTTACTTGCTATCTGCCTGAATTATCAGACTTGCACGCACATAATTCCCATAGGGAGCGGAGTTTGTTCTTGGGTGAGCATTGAGATAGAAAAGACAATTTTGTGTAACCCATGAATCTTTGTTCTTGTGATATTTAATTCCAAAGGCTTTCAACATCACAATTTCTTCAGCCTTCTACTCACTTATCCCTTTCCTCTTCTTTGTTTATTGGTTGATAGTTTGTGGAACCTGGTGCTATTCCTGATGAACGTTGCACATCTCTAAATGGAACCGTTTTCTACCTTTCATTTAGCTGTGAGGTGAGGCATGTGCTACATCTCTTGGGATATTGCTGACCAATACTTTGCTGGCCAGTTCTAAATATTATCCTGTGGGAGGAGTGTTTCCAAACCAATGCACAGGGAATCTCAGCTTTCTGACGTGGAATGCTGTGAACAGGGTCTCACATAGAAGATGGGATTCCCAACTTTATCCCTACCACAGCAAATATAGGGCAAAGGGAAAGGAGGAGAGAGGCTAAGTAGAAGGAAAGCTGCTGAAGTCCTGAACCAGAATAAGCATCACAACTAAGTTGTGCTGTGCTTTCCTACAGACCATATCTGCTCTCAGATCATTGCAGCTATTTCCTTATGGGAGGTGGGGAGTAGAATTTATTCCAGTAGTTCCCGAATTAGATTTCTCAAAGGGAGAAAGGAGTGGGGAGAAACACAAACCACTGTGGTTATATTGGATGCTGATTTAATTTACATTTGTGGTGATTGGATTGCAGTAATTTCCCTGGGGAGCAGCTCCTGAGATAATAATTTCAAAAGAGAAGCTTAGCAATGGTGAGCTGAGAACTTCCTGAAACAGGATGGCCTTCAGAAGAAAATGTCTATTTAAAGGCATGTGGGTTCAGCCAAATTTAATAGGAATCCAAAAGAAAAGAGAGCACGGAGAGACTGTCTTACAGGCAAAGCTAGTTAATTTGTGGGAAAACTCTGTGATCGTAAAATTGTTTGCTATAAAATGATCTTCCAGGGAATTATATTCTATATTCTTTAAAAAGACCTGTGGGAAATTCGGGGGAGAGATTAATGAAGAGCCTGGTATATTTGCTTTTCAGTGATCCATGTCAAGCACTAAAAAATCTGGGCACCCATAAAGTCCTTAAAGCACAAGCGTGAACAGGGTTCGGCCAGGAATCACATACTATGCTTTGGAAGAAAACATCAAGTCCTGATTCTGGTTTTGATTTCTGTCCCACTTTTGTGTCAATGTTGTCACCTGTCACCCTACAGAGAAGGCGTTTCAGTCCTCCTCTATAGCTGGAGGGCTTCAATCCCGTCTGCTGTGGCCCATCTCAGCAGTTATTAGACACTTTAATGAATAACAAAAGAGAGAAAGGCTGCAAGTAATAAGGGTTCTGATTAATGCTGGATGAACAAAGAACAAAGCCAAACAAAGGAAACATTTTATTATCTGTCTCGGAACAGGGTACGTTAGAGTGCATTTGGGCCAGATTTGAGGTATATTTGTGCTGCCTGGTTGGACAACACAACAGAGCTGCAAAACCCACCTGATCTGAAAGCCCAGCATAGTAGTGATTCTGGCTCTGTTACAAAATCACCTTTGGTGTCTCTATTAATTAGTCGGCAGGGCTGTCATGCTGCCTTAGCTATGATCCATTTGTTAAACTCACTTTCATGCTAAAAATAGTCTCCTCTTGTTAGCCCTGGCTTCGATAGGACAACTTTTACTTGATTTGCAATGCTGTGTGAATAGAGAGAAATGAGCTACTGTGACAATACTGGATGGGCTGGCATAAAGTCAAGCCAGACATATACTCATAGCAAGGAAGGCAGGGAAAATGCTCTGTGTTCCACAAGAGAAAACCCTTAGGGAGACTGTATTTCATCTCTTCCTAGCTGCTCGCTTCTTTTACATCCGTAGCAGGATGATTGCTGCAAACCCATGTTAACAGCTGCGGTGCCCTTAAAATCAAAAGATACCTTGAATTCGCTCTGTACAAAAGGCAAAACTTTTCCATCACATTTAGTAAGCGTTAGCCTGTTCCCTGTTTCTTGGAGTCCATCCCAGATGGACTGCTGTGGATCAATCTTCATGATGGCTGATTACCTCATCACCCCCACTGGCCAGGTGTCCGGTATTGGCAGCTGAGCAGATCAATAAGAGACACATCACATGAAGATAGATGAGGTGGCAGGCATCTGCTGTGTATACAGTTTTTACAAGCCATGGAGCCGTGTTTCATAGTCTCCCTAGTACTGCTCTCTGTTCTTGATCAATTCCTTCACTCCCTTTAGTTAGTATTTTTAAAAATATGAGAGCAGAAAAGAGAAGAAAATGTGCTTTTTCTTTGTTTGTCTGTAGACCCAAACATAGCAATCTCCTGATCCCAGCAACCTTTTGCAAAATGCTTTTATTAGTGCAGTCATCCCTATCTGCTGTTGCAATCACTCATTATTTCCCTCTTTGAGTCTGTTCTTTGGCCTCTGTCTTAATTTTTTCTCCATCTTGAAGATTTGATCTCCAGTTTCAAGAGCTTGCCTACAAGCCCTCAACTGCTGGTGGGTTAGATGCTGGAACAGGCTGCCCAGAGAGGTGGTGGATGCCCCATTCCTGGAGGTCTTCAAGGCCAGTCTGGATGGGCCCCTAGGCAACCTTGTCTAGATGATGCCTGGAGGTTAGTGGCCCTGCCTGTGGCAGGGGGTTGGAACTCTATGATCCTTGGGGTCCCTTCCAATCCAGACCATTCTATGATTCTATGATTCAAGGTGCCTGCTGTGTCCATGCCTTTTCCTCCTATTACACAACTAAGCTATAGCCTTTTTTAAAAAAAAATATTTGCACATCTAGCGGAAGCCAAGACAGTAGAAAAACAAGCTTTACTTCCTTTGAATATGGACTGCATGCTGATTCCTGGACTTTTTTGCTTCCTTTAATGAGAAGATTTTAAAAAAAGGAATTTCTGGTCAATTAAAACTACAAGGTACACAAAGTTTAATTTCGATGATGGCTATTTTAAAATGACTCATGGTGCTCACTTCAAATTGAAAACATGAAAAGAAACCCCTTCTATTTGCTTTTTTCCATAAAAATTCCTTAGAACAAAAAATACATCAAAAACAATGTGAATCTATGAAATACTTCTGTGCTGTTGAACCCATCCGTTCAAACTCATACCAAAAAGCAAAGCAAATACAACCTTCATGTATAAAATTTCCCGAAACACTGTGTGGCTGCAGCCACTGTTGTGTGAGACCTCATGGGTTCATAAGGTCACAGTGCAGAAAGGTGAGTGTCTAGGAAGGATTGTCAGATTGAGTGTCATGCAGAGGAGAGCTTTAAAGGTTAAAAAAAAAAAAAAAAAATTTGAATCTTTTGGTCACTTGGTTAACAATGGGAAAAGTGCTGTCCTCTTCTGTCCTAACCTGGATTGTGGCAGCTCTCCTCAGCAGAGACAGGATGTCAAACCAGCAGCCTTTGTCAAACACAGCACAATTATTCTTGTCGAGGATCAGGTCACCAAGGATCTTTTGCTTCTGTGGTTCAGAGTCTGCATTGTACTGATTTTCAGGTCAATTGATTTCAAACATGGACTGCACTGGTACAGAGTGAGGACTGAGCTATACAGCATTGTTTTCTGATCATTTGGCCCAGGATCTGGGTTATTGGACCACAGCCCAATAAGAAAAATGACTGGTTTTGTTCCCAGTGAAGTCAGATACTTTGTTAAGTGCTGCCATTTTACACTGCTTTCCTGTTACAAAGGCAAAGTCAAACTTAACTGGGAAATTCTGTAGCTGTCTTGAAGGAGCCCTCTGATAGCGTAAAGCAGATATGACTGCATCACTTTCCCTGGATAGTGGGATCTCCAGCATAAGCACAATGCCCAAGACCTCTGAACGTAAGACCAGAGCTTGAACATATTTCTCCCCTAGACCAGCCTTCTGGAGGATCAGACAAATGCAAAGGTGGACACAAGCTGATCTGAGTGTTGAGGCAGCTGCAACTCAAGTAAGCCCAGAGATTTCACTAATCATTTCGGGTTTTGATTGCAGGATCCATAAACCAATCGATTTGGAGAGATCACAGCAATGAGATTTTCTATGTTGCTTTTGTGATGGCTGGGGAAACTGCTGACACTTGGATGTGAGAAAAGACAGGGGAAAAGAAGGGAAGGAAAGAGTTGGCGTTAAAAAGCAGTACAATATACAGCTCTATTTTGCTGTAGATTTCCCAGGATTACTTCTACCTTTCCCCATGCACGTATGATGCCTTTGAATGAGTGCTGTCAGTTTCACCTTGCTGCTCTAACGAATTTTTAGGAGCAGTAGCACAAATATTGTCTTTACTAATCTCTGTTTTGAAACATATTTGGCACTAGGAGTTTCCTGGCCTCAGGATACATAGCATGGAAATAATATATCTAATTTAAAGGAGTTATTTCATCAAAGCTTTATTTGTCTAGGTGCGCCTTGGTGGTGTGATCCATCTAAGTTGTTGGATAGCAGTGCTTAACAATCTAAAAAACATGGTTATAAAGAAGAAAAAACTCACACGCAATCAATCTCTCTTTTCCATCCTGCTGTCTTTTATGCTCTTGCTGTCACTTAAAAATCTTAAGATGGAGGTGTGACCCTTACTAATACATTCCCATACGTGTCTAACACTTCTGCTTAACAGCCCCAGACTTCCTCATGCACAGCCGTCCCTGGAAGTGTGGATTTATTCTCTTATGAAATCTTAGAAAAAGGTGCAAACTGAAGTGTAAATAACATTCATCTCGCCAAATCAATTGGGATGAGACTGCTGCTTTTAAGGTGGATCAGAGCTTGGGGGAAAGTTAAAAATCTCTAACTAATGCAAAGGCTGGGTAAGGGAACGCTGAAGAACACAGGGGCCCGCGGTAGCGGAAACTGATTTGTCTCAGCTTTTTCTGTTGTGCGGGGGATATTATTTGAAGAAGATAAGGCTTGGCTGTGCGCAAGAATATTTCATATTATAGATGCAGAGTGCGTTGCTTTTATGACCCCGTTGCTTTTTATTACTAATCAATTGTCATACATACAAAAGGAAAGCCATTTGGCGAGAGATGAGCCAGAAACATAAACACTAAAATGAGAAACTGACGCTGACAGCTCCGAGATAATTTCCTGACATGGAGGAGAATGAAGCAATGGTATCTCTTTTGCCACAGTGTCCGATCAGACCTTGAATTTATTTTCAGATGGTTTCAGAGCATCTCTCTAGCTGTCAACGCATCAAGCCTGTTCCAGAGCCCATTGATGTCAACATGAGCCTTTCCATTCACTCCACTCAGCTTTGATCGTACCCTTGAAAAGTTCAAACCTCGTAAGTGCATTTGGGAGCTTTTTATGTATGGAGCTGGATCACTTCTATTTCCATGTTTATGGGTGTAGTACTATGGAGATCTAGCTAGCTGTGAAACATATATCTTATTATAGGGAATAAAAATACCAAAACATTTGGTATCAATTGAAGCTTAGGCTCAGCCCACCCAAAGTTGCTTGAGTTTTTGTCATCATTTACGATATAGTATTAAATATCTCCCTATAATTTGTCATTCTAGAATGTAGTGCCACTGAGTAAAAATGAACTCAGTGTAAAATCTGTTAATTGGCAATTTCCAATAGGAAATCTGAAACCTCTGTGACCCCATCTGAATTATATACTATACAGAGATGCATCCCACATTGCAGACATTTTCAACTGAATGGGAAATAGGCCAGTATTTATAGAAACTAAACCTTCCTTCATAGCACTGAAAGTCTGTCTTTTCTTAGGCATGAAGATGCTTTTCAATTTCATTTTTGAAAATGGAATTTCCAATTTCTCGAATAACAGAGACCTAGGCAATTACAAATAAAGCTGGGGAAAATTCAGAAGTCCAAAGCAATTTCAGATAAAAGTTAGAACATGATGATTTGACTTCAGATAGTTCTAAAAATGAAGAGAGAAAATAATAAAAATCATCTGTGTAGCAAACCAGGTTATCCTCAGAAACAAGATGCATTCCATAATTTTATTACTGAGCTGTGTGACCTAGTTTTTCTGGAGTGTCTGCCCTCTTGACCTTTATTTTACACATATAAACAACCAGGCTGTGTACAGACACTGTTTTAGACTTGCAACACTTTTTGCTGACTATCCTAACCTGAAGTCATAACCTTACCCTGTTAATGAGGCTGATAATTTAAATCATTGTCAGCTACTTCATTTTAAATCACTGAATTATTCCACTGTGGGCAATAGACCACTTTTCATAATATATATATATATATTCAAATCCCCTTATTCACTGTTTAACAATGACAATTTGGGGATAGGTCCTCACATACATGGACAAAAGATTTGCATTCTTTTTTTTTAGTAAATGAAAAACTCAATCAATGATCTGCTTATGGAGTTGGTTTAGAAAGGTACCGTGTATTTGGTTGTTTGGGCCTTTTTGATAGGCATCTTTTCAAGTACTTGAAGCTGAAACAGTGTTGACTGTGGACAACACAGGTATTATTTAATGTCATAACAGATGAGCATGTGTAGTTCACATTAAGCTTTGAAAGCCTCGTCAAAAATCTCTATGTGGATTTAAGTCAAGGATTGGTTAGAACTCATCGAGTGGAGGTGACAGGAAAGAGACCAGGGTGTGTCAACTGATTGATCTGATTGGAGAATGACAGAACAGAAGAATACAACTGCAAAAATTCAAGGATAAACTGTGTAGTTTTAATAATGTTTGGGACACGTAAGTGCAGTTGTAGAATATATAGAAAAAATTATAGGAAAAAAAAAGGAATAAGTATAGTTCTGGTTGTTACTGCTGAAGAAAGATAAATGTAATGAAAATAGATGCAGAGAAAGTCTCATGGGATGATGAAATGAATGGAGTATCTCTCTTATGAAACTAGCCAGAAGAAAGCAGAGCGAACAGATGTGGATAAATGCATCTGCTGCTTAGGGGTAATTATCAATAAGGAGGAACAGACAGTTAAAGCATAACTAGTCATCAAATAATAATGAATATATTTAGACTGGAAGTTAGAAAGTTTCTAATAATTAGAAGAATGAAGTTTAAGGTTAGCAGAGTATGAGCTTTATTGGGATGGAGTTCTTGAAGCTGGAAGGAGATATTCTATTGGTAAAAGGATTTAATATACTCAGGACTGTGTTTTGCCTGCTGTTTATTTTGTTGTTTATTTTGTAGTGGTCCTGTCTTTCAAGGTTTCCACTGGTTGCCTACCCTGTCCCTTCTCCCCCACTTACATCCTCCCCACATTTTTCTTCCCACAGTCTTGTGACCCATTAGAGGAGCTTACAGAAACATGATGAAAGGACTGAGCTGCCCACTGCTCCTAGAACTTTAATACTTCATTCACTGATGGCTATTTTGTATCCAGTTCACACAATACAACTGTCAAATATGGGTCTGGAAAAGAATTTTTCCTTCTGCTCAGATTGGTAGAGTTCAGATTTTGCTCATTTTTGGCTGCCTTCTGTGGTAGCCTGCTTAGATTTAGCTGGGGCTTTTATTGAATTTTTCTCTGCTCTATCAGGAAAGTGGCTTATTGGCTTCTTGGCAATAATTCTAGCATTGGAACTTTTATTGTAGTTTTTAAGTTTGTTAAAGAAGTCAGGAAAGTTTTATGGTTTCTGTCAAGTGAAATATATGTTGTAAAGTGTTCTACAACTACAGTCTATGGGTGTAGTAGCCAAGGATAGAAATAAGGCTCTAGATTTTGTCTGCTTAAATAAATTCAATTGGAGGATTTTAGAAAAATAAAACAACCTGTTACTTTCAGCCAGACCACCTAATATCCTCCTCATTCACTATTTTTATTCATAGAGCTTTTAGCTGGACTGCTTTTAGTTTTCTTTGTATTATTTTTTCTGATTAAAAGATTTTTTATATGGCTCCATTCCAAACTTTCACTATGTGTCAGATTGGCTGGAGATATACTATATTTGGTAATAAAGGTCAAACCCCAAGAAAATTAGCTGTGGTAAAAATTTTTCAGGTTTTTGTCTTATGAAAAGTTTTTTTTCTTATTCTTTGTGATAGTTGTGATACTTGTTAACAACGGAGTGAAATTTCTTGTTGTCAAAGGCTTTTTTTTTCTTTTACTGATAGGTACAAGAAATGTAAAAACAGGAAGAAGGAAATAATGCCAAAGTGTAAAGATTTAGTGGTTAACAGTTATCTCAATATTTCTGGTCTATAGGTCATGTGATCTTCCATCAGTTATTTTATATGTATGTGTCTATATATGTATGTGTGTATATATATATATATATATATATATATATATATATATATGGTAATCTAATGACTGGGCCAGGCTGCTGGCAGGGGTGAGACTCAGGATTTGGGCTGAAGCAGAGAGTCTCAGAGCACCAGAGGTCTTGGGGCAGGGGATTCACACATTTGTGCTGCTTAGAAAACTGTCTATAAATGTTGTGGGCAGACTTGGTGTAATGATATTTTTCTTGTGGACAATATTACATATATAGTGGATTGTCCAACTGAAAAGATTACTTGTCTTTCTGATACCCAGTGAACATGCAGAAATTTGGGCTACCAGGACTCCCAAAACACAGTCTTTTCCTTTAATGTTTCTTCCTGTTGGATTTTTATGGGAAAGGAGCTGGAGCGTTTGGTACCAATGTTGAGCAAAATAAATGAATTTCCAACTCAAAGCCAATGAATGTGGAAGGCCCTGCAGCAAATCCTACAGAGTACCCTTAAATGCTTTTTTTTAGGAAAACAAGATATACTTGTTGGCTCACACTAGAGATGCAGTAAAAAACGGAAAGTGCTTTTCAAACACATGTATTGCATTAAGGTAGTTCAGCCAAAAGGTAACAAGGCTATGAATTACCAACACGAGGTCATTGTCCTAGCCATCTGAGGGTATTACAGTGCACTACTCTGAGACGTTTCTCTTGAAAGCTTTGTAAAGAAAGGGTTCCAACAGACCTCTGAAGTTGAGCTGACCAAACGGTGCTGTGAGCTGGTTCTCTCTCTTGGCAAATACTGTCTCTATCCTGTCTGCATTCAGCTGCCAAATCTTCCTCATCCAAGTACTCGGGATATATTTGTGGCTGTGCCTTGTTGGATATGTTTATGCTATCTGACTCGTCCACGTAGACGCTGTACGTAGGTGGCTAAAGGAGAGACAACGGATCCTTTCTTCTTCCTCAGTCCCACAAATCAGTAGTAAAGTGTGGGAAGCTGCATGCTTGGATGCATCCTTTGAGGAAGAAACAACATTTTTTTCTCTCTTATGTGAGACAGCAGCATATCGTGCTCAGCAGGGTTGAATGTTGCAGAGATCCAGGGGAATGAGAGTAGCTATCCACTGCTTAAGCTGTGAAAAGAATAGATCATCCTTCATTATCGCAAAGGATTGCAGATTTCTATTTTTTTTCAGTTCCATGTCCTGGTCTAGGTTCCAAATCCTGTCTAGGTTGTGCCTAGCCAAGAAGGTTACCCTCAAATAGGTGCATTTGACAAGATTTTCTGGAGGTTTCCTTCAGGAAAGATAATTTGGGTATTGCGGTAGTGTTTGGCTAGGGCTGCTGCATCTAGGCCAGGCTTTCAGATCCAACCAGATTAGCCTGTATTTAGAAGATGAAAGGAAGAATTCTGCCAGTGGTGCCAGCCTGCCTTGATCCAGCTCCCAGCATTTGCTATTTTATTAGTTTTAAGAGCAAGAGAGACTTTCGCAAGCCTGATATTAAGACACAATTAAAATAACTGAATTTTGTCACTGAGTGCACTAGATTTGTGAATGCAGTCTTGACCTAATTTATTAATTTGCTTGGCCAAATTTTTTCCTTTGATTTTGAAATTTCCATTTTGGAATGATTCAGCTGTCACTTATAATAGCAATATATGTTTAATGATATTTATTTTAGCAGTTATATTTATTTCTGTTTCAGAATATCTGTTGTTTTTTTTAAAAATACTTTCAATATATGCTGCATACTTAAAAAAGGAGATATAGGTATAAATTTTCTTGAAAAAATATTGATCATTCAGAAAAATTATTGATCTTTTAACATTTTGGGAACATTCTGGTGTTGGTTTCCAGGCCTTTATTTTTTTAACAGTCTTAAAGGAGTTGTCTTTTAACCTTCAGCGGTATCTTTTTCACTTTAGTGATTGCTAGCAGAGAAACTAAATTAATATAATGTTACTTGAGACATTGAAGGCTAAAAGATCTTATTTCTTAACAGATCAGTTAGTCAAGAGCACTGTATCACCCCATTAGTGTCACAGGGAGGTGTCTCTCTCCAGGGCACTTTGCAGCCAGTAAGAGTATAATCAGCTGTGATTAGCACAGAATAAAAAAAAAAATAAATTAACAGTAATGATCCAAATAACAACTTGGTGTCCTAGTCCCCTTGAGTTTTGGTTGCTGGAGCTTTTATCAGGTTTTCACTCTCATCCTGATCCCTGACAACTGAGCGAAGCCTAGTGTTGCATTGTTTATGTCCACTGTGGGCATGTTCTCATTTTGCAACAGAGACATTTATTGATAGAAATTCAGACACTGTCCATTCAGTCCTCAAGTCCTGTGGCAAACTCATAAAAAATCAACAGAGGGATGAGTTTCCTCAGACTTGGCATGAGACCACAAACTCATTTCAGGAAGGCCTCTAAATAGCCAGGAAAATAGATTCCCACCCTGTTGGCTGGATGGCATGCAAGCAGTAAAAAATGACAAGCAGCTATTGTAATGTTTCCGTGTTTCTCCTTTGCTGCACTCAGCAGCTACCTCAATACCTAATTTTCAAAGAGGAAAAAAAAATGCCATTTGATGGAGATATCATAGGAGTGCAAGGAAGGCAAAAGAGTTGCGTCTCCTCAATATGAACCTTGACTGTCTACCTCAAGAATAATCAGGCTGTTCAGTCAGGTTGACCTTTTTTCTTTTTTTTTTTCCTAGCTGGATATATTAATTTATTTTATTAATCTGTGCAAATAAAAATTAATCTTGCAGAACATGCTTGGAACAAAGACAGAGAGAGACAACACCCAGGCAGGATAGCTCTCCTTTAGAGGAGCTCTAATTAATAGTCTCATTACTTTTCAGTCTCAGTTTCTGTGTTTCTTGGAGGTGAAGCAATGGAGAGGGGAAGGTCTCAGATAGTACAACAGAAAAAAAAAAAGGCTGAAAAGAAGAGGTTTGGCTGCCGCGTATGTTAGTAATGCATCAGTGTGCCTCGAAATTGATGTTGATGCAGCCAGGAACAGAACCAAAGCCTGGTGCCAGAGGTGGCATATTTATAATGAGACCAAATGAATGGGCTCATTAGTTTCACAAACGGTGAAGAGCTGCCTGTTCCCTCTCTTATTATCTCTCCTCCATCTCCATTATGAGGGTGTACATGTGAAGGGGTGGGGAAGAAAAGCAAGCGTTATCACATTTAGGCTGTGAGCTGATCTGCATAGCCCTTCTGGGAAATTAATGAACATGCTGGTGACTCCCTCTCCAGGCTCCTCCCTCACCTAAATGGCAAATTAGAAATAAGGAAACCTAGAGGAAGCAAAATACTATAGATGAAATATTTATATTTGTCTTCAATCGGGAAAAAATAAACCCAAAACAGAAAAGAAGCAAGAGGTCTGCAGGAAAATAGAAATGAAAGGCATTACGGAGTTTGTGCTCTTTAATTTAGATGCCTGATGATCTGTTGATATGGGACAGGTCATAACATGCAACAAAGCCACCTTGGGTGTGATTTTCCAAAGCAGAAATGAGTTTTGACCCAGAGTGACTGGAAGGCTATGCGAATGACCCCTGGATATGTCAGAATGGCACTCAATAAGTAATTGCAAACATTTTTTTTTTTCTTTTACAGTTTTTGTTCATAGACAAGTCAGGCAAATACTCCATACTAATTCTGACACAGAACAAATAGTAAAAGCAGCTAGTGCTGGGAGAAAACATTCAATTAAGTTGCTGCAGTGGCTTAGTGACAGCAGCCTTTCACCTTTGGAAACCTAGCCTCTGGTTATCTGTCTTGGGTCACTAAAGAAAATGAGTTGATGTTCTCAGGCTAAGCCCTAGGGCACATTTTGCTCAGAATCACTAAACCACAGTATAATTTGGAGCTTTTGTCTGTGGGTACTTAGAAAAGGTCTAGGCCTGGAAAAAGCTGAATTTCAAGATTAGGATGTGTTAAGAACAAAGCGGCTTCCCTGAAAATTGAAATACTGACATTCCCAATACTTTAATTGACATAAGGTTCACTAACATGTCAAAGCCTAAAGAAAACTATGGGCAAAACAATGATGTAGGAATTTGGAAACATTCCTAGGTGCTGGGAACAGAAGGGAGTGTTCATAAATGTGAGGAAAACCTTTATTGTGCGGACAGGGATTTTAGACAGCTAGAGAAGCACAGCAAGCCTGACTTCCCTCTGTGCCACAGTAGTGAGGGCTGCAGTACTGGCACTGGTTTTGCAATTTCTGCATCAGTCCATACAGTGCAAGGACACCCTGTAACCCTCTGGTCCTTTCTGTATGAGTGGAGAGAAGCGTTACTTGCAGGACTGGGAGGGAAAGGAGAAGACCGGTTTGCAAGATGGGTCAGGTACTGTCTCTGTCACGCTCAGACCCTATCTCTCTTCCACACTAAGAGCAAGGATGGACAGACTGCAGGGATGGCATCCTCAGCCTGCCTGCTCCTCCACAGACATCACTTGCAGTGGGCCAGTGGGGCAGCAGTGCCACAACCACCCAGCTTTAGTTTGAAGATAAGTGTATGTGACTGATCCCCTGGTGCCCTTTCTTTAAAGTGAGGTCATCAAGAGTCATCACTGACTTCCCATGTTTAAAATTACATTTAGAACAAAACAAAAGTACCAAACCAGAACAAGGAAACCTTGTTCAAAGGGCAGGAGCTAGGTGAGGCAGAGCAAATATCTACCACACATTCCTGGACCATTTCTTTCCTCTGTGTTCGTTTCCTGTCCCAGCAGATTTCAGTGTCTCCCTGGCTTGAACAACTGCATGCACAAAGCCTATGGGTCTCTGCAAAAGGTTCCCTTTTTTTGTCACCTTTGACATTTGACTTTCTGCCTTCTCCATGTCACAGAGCCCCCCTGCCATGAGACTCTTCCACTTGTGCTGCAGCTGGGCCCATTACCATCCACCTTCCAGAAACTGCATCAGGTGTTACCTTTAAAGGGAAGGGAGGCGTAAAAGCCCCCTTTTCCTCTACAAGGTTGCACCTAATGCAAACAGCAGTAGTCAAGCCTCTGTCAGCTGGGAGATCTTGCCTCTCCTGCATGCTGATTTGTGTGCTGTAAGTGCTGGCACTTGGGTGGGCGAGGGTAGTGAATCACCCATGGCTTTGATTGGATAGCAGGCTAAATCCATAGCTGTCCATGGGATGTGGGTTCCTCTGATTTATCCTGGGTCCTGTTCTGTGTTTTCTTGTTTCTCCTAACTGCTGTGCTTATCCTGTGTGTTTGCTTGTGTCTCATTGTAGACACAGAATGCTGGTATTTCCCTGACTGATTAGTAACTGGGAGGTAGGGAAAGAAGTAGGGCTAGGAGGCTATGAATTGGCAGGACTGTCTTCCTTGTCCTAACTTACTCACAGAATTTAAATTTGGAAAGTTTTCCTTACTGTAGATGGTCCCTCAAAAGTATTTTCATTTATTTGATTTTTTTCAGTGATAGAAGCAAAATCAGTTTATATGTCTCTATATTGCAGTGTGCAGACATAAGCTGGAAAGCAATATAAACCAATCTTGGGAATGCTTTTTATGACATAAGGATTCCCAAAACTTTGTAATTCAATCTTTTTCTGTAATTGCCTGAAAACAGGCTGATGTTTCCCTTTCCTTTGCAGAGCCTGTGCTACATGCTGCTTTTACTGAAGATAGAGGCTACAGTGGCCTATTACCCTTAAGGCTGAATCTGAGTTTTGAATAGAAGATTGGAATGAGACACCAGTGTTTGCCAGCCACTACAACGGCTGGATTTACCCTTTCCTATGCCTGAATAGAAGGTATGGGAAAAGTGGACTATTAATGGAATTCCACTTTAAACAAATCTAATGGCAAGGTTTTAAACCTTGCTAGCTATCTACACATCACACCCTGCTTTCAAATGATCTGATTATGGTATATGGTAATTTGTGTGAAGGAAGCAATTTGGTAAAAACTGGCGCTATAGGAAGGAGGGAAACTGGCCTGAGCATCATTATCATTTTCTGTTACATTTTGACCACAGGTTGTCAGCAAATAGCCTTTAGAGTTTAATTACGTGATTGAGTTTGCTGAGAAGTGTGAAAGACAAAAGAACAAGTAAGTAATGGAAAGCAATTTTTTTCCCCCCCTCCTTTACTCTGGGGCAGTCATAATTAAAGTTAAAGTGCTGCTTCTTTGCTGGAAACCAAGTTAGGGAAGTGAATTGCAATTGCAAACGCTGTTTGCTCAGTCACTCTTGGCAACAGCATCATGTTAACTCAGTCTTTGTGTCTCCTGTGAATCCTCCAGATTGACGAAAACATCTTTTCTTATCCAATTTGTTATCACTGACTTCAGAAAGTCATTAAAGAATATCAGTAGAGCAGATTGGGATCTGGATTAAGAAATCAATTATTTCCAGGAAGTACCTTTATAGGCACTAATTAGGCCTTGACTGACATTTACGGTATTCCTTTAATGGTACGTATGGTCAGTTTTTAAAGGTACAAGGCAGATATCAGTGCTTTCTGTAACACCTGCTTCTTTTCAGCTGTCCAAGTGCCAGTTCTTTCTAGATCTGATGTGTACTGCCATGCCTGTAAATTACTTGGAAAATGTGAATTTTAATATAAGTAAAAATAAAGTCATCAACCTGTTCATTTAACTAGAAATTAAATGTTACCCCTGGGCCCAGATAGCCAGGATAGGCTACATTTAGCAGGATAGCTCCTGCTTTTCATGGCTGTTCTGCAGATTGCCAATGGCAGATGGATTAGGTCTTTGCAGGAAGGACCTAATAGATATACGACAGGAGTATATGGGTTTAGACGTCTGTGCAAGAGAGAAAGGCCACAGGATAAATAATTTTACCCAGTGAAAGATGGAAACCGCTGTAGAGATCTGTAAGAAAAGCAGCTGAGACAAGTATAATTTAATAGGGGCAACACAGGAACAGGGCAGCATCAGGGGACTGTGTCAAAGGCAAGGTGGGAACAGGCTTGTTTGCACTTTCTGCTTTATCTGTCTCTGATTGCAAACACTGTCAGCACAGTTCTCCATACAGATGAACATTGAATCTTTCTGCTTTATGTAGCATCAACTGGAAACATTAGTAAAACCTATGCTAATTTGCGTCCTATTCCTAACCTCCGCTCTCAAATCCCATTCAGGTAAATATCAAGTTAGTGTTTGATGCTCCCTTTATGCTCTTAAAATACAACCAGAGCTACTATTTTATGACTGCCCTTAGTGTAAGCAAAACCTGTTCAAAGACAGCTCTGCTGTCTCACACACCCAACCTCCCCTACCCACCCCCACAAAAAAATCTACCCGACCCTACATCTGGACACCCAAGCTAAAGATTGTCAAATGATGTAAACTGTAAGAAACTGGAGAGGAACAATCAGTAAAGGAATAAACAAAGCAATTGTGGATTATGTTAGGGTAGATGTAATCAGCATAATTTGCATAAGAACTAATGAATTTCAGCATTAGCTCTTTTATGTGGCCAACATCAAAATGACCTACAATACATGGTTAGGAGACTTGAATAGGGATGGAAAATTAAAAATTAAATCTATACATTTCTATCTCTTCAGGGCTTAAATGTTGAGGTTTTGTGTTAATATTAGATGCATTGCTGCTAAAGGACTGTAAAAGCTTGTGTGTCGTAAATCCCAGTCTAGATTTAGTATTTAATTTGGTACATGTAAACCATCCTGAAAGATAATCCAATATATTTTATTTGTTTGAAATATCTTCTAACACTCTGTGGTGTTGAAACACCCTATATTGTAGTTGTCAGTGGCTACTTCAGAAGCTCAGGCTCTCAATAAAGTCAACATAGGCAGAGAAATGCTTCTTCAAAGAGCAATTCAGAACACTGAAGTTAGGGTCTATCTCTGTTGATAAGATATGGACCTGAAATTTAACTGTCTGAAGATATACTATCATTCACATAAGTGCCAAATAAAGAGAAAAGGATCTCATTTCAGTTCTGTAAAATTCTAGTGAAATTTATAGGAGGCCTGTGAATAGTTTCTTCTCACACTGGGTCCCCTAACCAACCATGGTGAGTACTGCTTAATGGAAAGTAGAAAAACATCGGTGGTTCCTTCCTACAATAGATATGTAAAAAGTGTATCACCTGTCTTAAAACACAAGTGGAGTATTAATACAATGATTTAGCTATCCTTCTATGTCTTTAGTCTTACATGTCTACTGAGATGATAACAAATTGCTTTTTTTTGCATAATTTTATATATTCTATACAGAACCTGTAATTCTTTGTGAAGTGTAGAATATAGTATGTCCATTCTATAAACCGAAGTAGAAATAGCTCTGGTGTTAACATTTTTTCTCCAATATCTTGATCAATACTCACTCTGAAAAGGATTACCTGATTTAGTTTACAGTTTCCCCTGTTATATCATTGGTGTCACCACAAAGTAGACCTGGCTTCTTTTTTCTTTTTTCTTTTTTTTTTTCCTTGCTTCTCCCTCTTAATCTGGAGCAGGCACACTGCTTTCCCACAGGGATGTGGTGAGGTCAGTCATACTTTTAATCCTATTTTTAAATCAATGATGCAAGATTCAGCCATCTACAGATTTATCTGTGAAGAGGTTCTTCCGTCCTCCTAATCTCCAGTCAGTTATTAGCAGCTTTACATTATGTAAAATATGCTTTAATACCTATAAATATCTGTCCCTGATTTTTAAAAGTGAATTATCAAGTCCAAATGTGTCTCACCTGAGCATATCTTGGTGTAAGTTGTATTTTTTTCCCCAAAACATCAACTAACAATGAGTGTTGCAGGAACATTCCACCTCAGTTCTCCACCTCAAGAAAAGCAGCATCTTACCTTCAGACTAGAGTTTCAATTCAGTGCCTACCTTTGGCTATGTGATTCTGAGGCCCTGTAGAGAATACCCTTCAGTAACATGCTGTAAAACTCACAGTTCAAATCCACATAGGTATAAATGTGCTTTTATAACTATATAAGTGACAAAGAATTTGTTCAGTCCAAATAAGAAAGCCAGTCACAGCCTGCAGGCCTGTCTCAGAGCACTAGCAAAAGCTGCAGTTGCCAGAATTGTAAGATGAGCGATCAATACAGGATTTCTTTCTCAAGATCTAATGATCTCATTGAATCAGAGTCATGTGGATCAATAGCAAGTTAGAAATCCTGGAAAAAGTGGATTGAATTTGGATAGTTTCTCCTCGACGTGGTGTTTTCAGAGTATCTTGTCACCTCTTGCAGAATGCTTGCTGATGTGATGGCACGTATCCTCTTGGCGCCAGCAGCTCAGACTACTGCAAATGAGCGAGCAGAAAACAAAAATACTTGGGACTTTCAGTAGCAAACTGTCATGCCTCAAAATATAAGAAATTTATGTGGAAGGTGTGATGAGAGAAGAGCAAAAAAGTCAGTGTGCATCTGAGTTACAGCTATTGTTCCTGTTACAACTGTAAATGCAGTGGGGGCTGTAACAACCATAATTAAATGGTTTTGGCCAAGCAAGAGTGTAAACTGATTCAGGATGCTTGTGGCTTCTGCTGAAGATGCAGAACTGTAAGGTAAACCACTGAAATGGATCCAGGTGCTGAAAAAGAGGTGAACAAGGGGAATAGGTGCCACTTCCTGAGCTCTGATAAGTTCCAGTTCTCAAGAAGTGTTGTTTTCATGTGTGTGCATGTGTTTCAGCCTCTGTTACAAGTTGTGGGGAGAAAATTTTTCAAGAGGAACTAATAGATAGGAGCAGGTGCAAAGAGGTATAGTATTTCCACTGCTTCCTCAGGTAGTCGGAACAGCAGATACAGCAATTTCCAGCACGGGGCTTCTGGAGTGTATTGCGGAAATCCTAATTTATTTGTGAGTTGATTAGAATGTGCTGTTGGTCTGTGTTTAAGCTGGAAAGCTCAATGATGATCAGTCCTTCAACAAAGTACATTTCTCTTCTTGGCATGAGTTTCCCTACCCTTTCTTTCTTTCTTTCTTTTTTTTTTTTTTTTAAATAAATGTTTCTCTAACCCACCAAGTGTACAGCGTAGGCTGAAGCAGTGAACCGCAATTTCTGGAAGCGTAGGAATGCTCCTGACTGTACTGCCCGTCTCTAAAGAATACATTAGAGTTGCACTCCACAAAAGGGGGCACCTCCTGAGATAGCAGCCCTGTTAATTACCCTGCCGGTTTCTATTGCGCTCATTCCACTGGCGTACGAGGAAGACAAGGAAACAATGACAGATGGGCAAGCGCAAAAGCTGTGAAAAGTCAGTGATGCTCAGGGTTTTTGCAAGTGTGATAATGACCTCAAGATGATCCGATTTGTGTAAAGAGAGGCTTGTTCTGCGATTGTCATCACCATAGTCTCACATCAGAACAGGCTTGCTTTTTATACTTCTACATCTCCACCCCCTCTCCTGATTTCTGCCAGTCACATTTCCCATACTTCTAGCCAACATAAATTACAAAAAAAACTAACTAATTCCCAGTGTGTCTAACAATCAAAGTAGGAAGGTTTGGGAACAAGTTTTAGTCCAGACTCTTCTGCTGGCTGTTTGGGCACCTAACTTTAGTTTGTGTTTCTGTAAACAAACAATGATGCACCACTGCAGATTGTTTTTAAAACAAATGGTGATATACAGATACAGAGTGGAAATATTATTTGTTTATCATGAAAGTTGCAGTTTGATAGTACTTAGAAGTTTTGTCTTCTAATGTGAATGCTATGTTTTTTTATACTTGGAATGCATTCAAAAAACTCTATCATTTCTCATGCAGTTTAATTTACTACATCTTGAATCTGTGTGCAATATCTTTAGGAACACTAACTCATCCAGTTTAAGATGTGTTTTGCCTGAAAATAGATGACAAACAGTAGTGTAAACTAATACTTTTTTATTTTTGTGCCTATTTTATTTCAAAACAATCAAGCTTTAAACAAATATGTAAACCAAATAACTAGTTCAAGCAACTGAATAAGCAATGAACAACCCTTCTTTCAAATCTGCTCCACATTTTGATCATCGTTTGTTTAGCACTTAGGGTGAACAGAGGTGAAATATTTGGCAAGTGCAAGGAGCTACCTATGGTTTGAATAAAGCACAGTAAAACAAGCAGCTGAGTTGAAGTGACACAGTGCCCCAGCCTGTGCTGTTCTTTTTCTTTAGCCATGTCCCCTAAACCTGGCCATGCTAGGTTCTGCATTAGTCTTACACTGTTGCTGGCTCACATGAGCTCCTACCTTGATACCTGTAATTAATTGATGGCTGTACAAAGCCTGGAAATCTTCATCTGAAGAAAAAAACCCAATAAAAATCTTAGAAAGCATTTAGGTCTTGAGCTTCTTTCATCAGCTTAATTTGTAGGTGCTGAATAAAGTTCAGAACATGATGTACTCATGCCAATATTTTACCAGAGTAAGTAGAAAAGTAAAAAAGTATCACGTATTCCAAAGCAAAGATTTGATGTTATCAGCATATATTCATAAATTATATTTTGCTGAATACTTCAAGCCTGATTTCTGAACATGTTACAGTTAGAGTGGTCTTTAGTTTTAGGCAAAATAAATGCAGCACCTGTCTTCTGCCCCTGAAGCGGTTTTCTCTGGATCATCAGCATTGGAGCAGTGAGTGGAGATCTGGATCTCCTGAGCTCTGACCAAATTTTTCAACCCTAATTGCTCATGCCATCCCATCAGGAGTGTTGTGATGTATGTTGTATATATTAGGGAACAACCCAACACCTTGCATGTGGGCTTGGCCACTCTTACTGGCTTTAGGGTTATCCTGACATTCATATGGAAGGTTGGAAGTAGTATTTAGCAGTCAAAGCTTCCAAAAATCATTAAAATTTAATTTGCTTGTGGGGAGGGAGGTGTAAAGCACAGGAGATTATGTTCAGTTTATGAGCCCTGACCTTTCATGCTTAGCCATTTCTCCAGTTTAATTTTGGTTCATGAAGTACATATTTCATATGGCTCTGGTTATTATTACGTAGTTCTTATTTTATTATTACTTGAATGTATATGGGAGGCTATCATTTCCTTTATTGCTGTGGGAGACAGCATCCTGTATCAGTCAGGAAGTACAGAGGGGCAGCAGTTAAATGCTCTCTGGGATGAGGCTATGGTCTGCTTTAGAAAGGAAAACTGAACAGATGCTCTGAAGCTTCAGATGTGTTCCTGCCACCAGTGCTGAGAAGACATCAAGCTTTTTAATAGCAAACCCCCAAGCACATTTGAGCCCCCACAAGGCCTGCTGACTTCCCAACCATCTGAACGGATGTTCAGCTGTGGTAGGACCAGCTACTTAAAGACTCCATTGCAGCTGAATGATGTTTCCTTTCCCCCTATGCTTTTGTAGCTGCTCAGTAATGATATCATGGGTCGTTGTTTATTATCCCAGCTTCACAGTAATGTTATTTTTCACAGCCCCCCACATGACTGTTTTCATTCCATTCCCTCTTTCTTTTTGGACTTTAAACACTTCTTAATCCAAGACAGAAAAAAATCCAAACAAATAAAAAAGACAATGCCTGCTGTCTGCCCCCCCAGACCAGTAGACAATGCCAAAATAGTGCCTGGCTAGTAGCCAGATCCCTAAAATTGAGTGGAAAGATATGCCCCTATGCGTTCATGTATCCATTTTCTTCCAAACTCTCTCAGCTAGCTCCAGCTACCCCAAAAAACTCGAGCTGAGCAAGCAGACAAACATAACCCACCTGGTTAAAGAAAGCTTTGTTTCATGAAGTCCTTGTTTCTGCGCTCAAGGTGAAATGTCCCAAGATCAAGAAGGGCCAGGGAGGTCAGGAGTGATCAGCTAGTCTAAACCCCCCACCTGGTAAAACACTAAACAAACACATCCTGGTGTTAAATAATACAAAGACAGCACCATGGCTATGCTTTGATTGTTGTGTATAGTGTGTGTATGCACGGGAAAATTTCACTTAATTAGGAAGGTAAATCAGTAGTCTTTACAATAACATCTACTCTTTAGACAACACTCTCCATCCATTTAGCTGTTCTCAGCAAATTAATGAAGGGAGAAAAGGTGAAAGAAACTCAGTAAATAAGTCTGAAATCAACTATTGCAGTGCCTTGTGGAGCTGGAGGCAGGTGATTAAGGTCTTCTTTCATCAATATTTGATTTACACCAGGCATTCTTTATTTTAAGTAACTTCTCTCTGCATCTTGACAGGCAGGTTGGCTGCACAGCAGTCATCAACACACAATCCTTCAGTGCTGGCATTGTGCTGGAGTGTGAGTTGGCAAACTACACCCCTGCATGTAGATTTGGGCTCATTTGCAACAGAACACATAAAGCTCTTTAAGTGAGTGGTTACCTACAGAGGAGAAGATCTGTGGAGGTACATCAGAACAATGCATGCAACAAACTGCTTATGTGTTGAAATCGCTCATAAAATGTGCCTTCACAGGAACTGTGGTCATGTGCTAAGAAAGGTTAAGCAGAAATTATCTTGAGTAAATTTCTGTGTGCTTGAGCTAGCGCACAGCTCCGCGAGAGTATGGAGCTTCAGCAACTTGTCAAAAGGATTTTAATCAGGAATAAGCACAGCAGACAAATAGCACCCAGAAAGCTCTACAGCCTCATGGATCCATTTATTTTTTTCCTAAAGTTCTCTTAATTTTGAATGTTTCACGAGTCCATGATCAATCAGGAAAGCATTTAAGTGCTGTGTGAAATAGGGATGGTCTATAATTCGTAACCAGATATTGTCTGAATTAGGACCTGACTCTAGAAAATGAGACTCTCAGGTGGTATTTTCATTGGATACAAGGAGCTTATCAGCAAATTATATGAAAGTTTTTAAGCAGCTAGTAGGCCGTGCTTTTTTAATCTAGAATAGTAAATTCCATTTTTATTATCTCACTGTTTTTCCTCTTGTTCTGGACACTTTACTGACATCTAAATGCTGGGCAGAAGGTGCAAAGCTTGAATCAGCAGTACTTTACTAACAGTAGGACAGGACTTTGAGGAGACTGTATGGTGCTGTAATTTAGCAACTGATAACTATACATGATGTTGGCAGGTGAAACTTCCTTCCACAGTTTTGTCTGAGGCTGTCTTGGATTAGGAAGATAGCATGATCTTTCCTTGTTTATTTAATTCAGTATCACTTGCATTGAGCTAAGGGCATCTGAGAGACATGGGACAAAGAATGAAGGAGCTCTTGGCATGTGTTTACCATGGCACCAAGAACATGCCTCTTCCCTCCACAGCTGACTTGACCTTCATCACAGATGTCCTTTGTAAGTGTAAGCAAGTGGCTTCCCATGTCTTCTTAATCCCTAAGCAACTATGACAACTGCATTCATCATTTTTGATGTAGAAATCCCTTTCCTTAAGTAGGCAATGGAAATGAATGCCTATGGAAGTTAGCTGAGTGCCTGTCACCAAAACTTCTAAGATAGGTGCGAACAAACTTTCATGACAAGTGACACAGCTCTGCCTGGTTTTACAGATTTCTCTGATTTCATGGAAAAGATTCACACAAGTTATCCAGCTGAAGTGGGCAGCATGAAAAGTTGTGGTTGCTATAATTATCAGGGGATAAATGACCCAGATGCTTAGGATTTAAAACGGTCCTTATCTCTAATACTAACTAAAGTACCCTTGATGTAACAAAGCAACGTTTCTAAAAGCAAGCAAGAAAAGCAGTGCTAACTGAAAATTGTCTTAATATAACCTAAATTCTTTACATTGCTTTTAAAGTACCTTCAAAGTTGTTCTCTCATCCTCTACTGTTAGTGCACTCTGCAGTCTTGAAGGCTGGGTCAATGAAGGGGCACACTGTATATCTTCAAAAGAGATCAATTGCAATCCCCCAAAGACTATGCTGCATTACCATTACAGAGGATCGCTAATCAGTAGCAACTTGCTATACGGCATCAGACACATGTAACTTATCTCCCTGCATTATCCTCTCGTTTAAAAAAACCCCACAAATCTCCAACCAGCTATATGGAGGATTGAATGAGATTATGCTCTTACCCTGCTGAGCCTGGGGTAAATGGCAACTCAGACATTGGATATGGCTGGAATTCTGTCTTCTGTCAGTATTTTTTTTGTTATTTCATTTTTTACTGTTGGTTTGTTTGCTCACTTTGAAAGGAAAATGAAGCAAACAGGATGGATATTGGAAATGCTCATCTGTGTACGTTTAAAGTTTGAGTACACTTAAAATGTGTGCAATGTTTCAAAATGTCACTCTCCTTTTCATCCTCCTTGCAGCTACATCTGCAAAGCTGCAAGGAGGACAATGTAAAAGAAAGTGCATGGCAAAGAAGAGACAGTCAGAAGTTGCTTTGGCCTGGGTGGTATTGTGGAGCTCAACCCTCCAGTTTATGACCCCAGCTGAGCCTGGCCTCTCAGTTGGTCCTCTGGGCACCTGGCTCTGGGTGTACAAGAGAATAAGTGCATGCACAGTGTGAAGCGATACCCACAATTAGCAATAACAGCTCAGTTCTGTCAATCCTAACAGCTCAGCAATTCAAGGTGGTGTAAGAAATACGGGTTGTGATCTGTGTTCTCTGCCACCACCTTCGCTCCATGCTGTGCCAGGGAGCAGGGAATTAAAAGCAATGACTTCAACACATTAGATAAATAAATGCTAAAAGGGCAGTACCTTGAACTGTAGCTGTACCTGAAGAAACACTGTGAATTTATTTTTGTTTCTGCAAGTTTCTGTGTGCTGTTGAAACAAGGAGTTCTCATAGAGCTCTCTATTACTAAGAAATAAATCAGGATTGGGGTTTCTTTTATTTTTTTCTTTTTATTGAAACACAAACTGCCTGTTAATCACAATTTCCTTCTGTTTTGTCTAATTTTATTATGTGATGTTTACTCGATCCTTTGAAGACTTGACTTGCTTTGTCAGTTGTAGTAAGGCATCAGACAATAATTATTTATTAACATAGTAACTAAACAACATCAACAGCCAGAACATCTCAAACTCACCTTCACGTTATTGATATTGGAAAGTAATATGTTGCCAAAACAGAAGTCATGAGAACTGAAGTAGCTTGTATTAGATACAGAAATCTGAGTGATAAAATTTACCAGGATTTAAGTTGTTCTTCGTATTAATATTAGACAGAAAATTGCTTCAGGTAGGTGTGTACTTTACTACAGTATACTAATTTATCTTTTAGTTTAGCTATCAGATGCTGCATTTATGGTGATACTTTGCTACTCGCCTGCTAAATATATTTACATTTGGCACTTTCTTTTTTTAAACAAGGGGACAAAATAAGAGGTGGTGTTGCACGTAATCCATTGGCTTTTGAACATCATTTGACTTAAAATACAAACTTTATTAATGAGAGGATTTGCAGCAGTCAGGGGGATAACTGCACTTCCAGCCCACCCTGGCATCCTCCAGAATAAATAACCTCAGGCATCCATTACCTCTTAGCTGACTCACAGTCGGTTCCCACCACGCACAGACTGCAGTCCCCTGTGATTTATCACAGCTGCCTTAGCAGCCCTAAGTCAGCTTTGTTGTCTCTAGCTTTTCCTTACCCCCGGAAACAATATCCATGATAACTAACTACTAAATTACCTTCTTAAAGTGAGATGTACTTAGAAGTGAATCGTAAAGAAGCGGACACTTCAGAACAGGGAATGGTCTGTATCCACCCCTGCTTCGCCCTGTGGTTCACCACATCTTCATGATTTCTGATGGTCTCTTCTCCATGTGGTTTACCTGCTTGGTCAGACTGCCTCTGCAAGAACTGCCACCTGTGTCTTATTGCCTACCCAGAGACCCCTTGAGATTTATCCCATTCCCTTTCTGCTCTCTCATCTCCCCTACCTCTTTTGAGAAAGCTTTTAATTAATGTAGGGATCCTTTTCACTCCTGAGCTACTGCTCTGGCAAAATGGGGAAACACTGGAAACAAGTTTCCCTAAAGTACAGCTGGCTAATGAGAACACCACTGGAACACACTGGGCTGATACCTTATGCTAACATACTGCATGTTCATGAAACGGTTATGTAGCAGTACGATGCTGAGCCCAGGATGAGCAGTGTTTCTTATTGTAGACTAGTTTTCTTGATCAAAAGAATAAAGGTTTTCAGGTACAGTACTGATTTGAGATTTTATTTTCATCAATGTAGTTGCTGCATTTGTTAGTTGTCCACTGGACAAAGCAATATTATACTGACGGGGACTAGTAGAAATATTTGTTGTTTGTGATGATTATGATACTTGCAGATATTAAGTAGGCAATGGTTACTAGTATGCAAAATCTGTAAGTAGTAATCTGTCATCTCACAGCAAATGTATCGTAGCCTCAATACCAGATGCAATGGTTGTATTATACTAATTTCCTCAGTTTTCCCAGGTGTATAAGAGTGATTATAATACCACTTGCTTTAAAAGCTAAGGAATTTGCTAATAAAAAAAAAATCTTTATGCATTTATTCATAGGTCAAATATTGTGCAGGAAGTGTGAGAGAGGTTTAACCTCTATAGGAAGAAAGTGTTTCTAGCAGAAGATAATCAGGAATAAAATAAATCCACAATTAGATTATTTCCCCTGTGTTTTTCAGTGTACAAGTTATGTTTGAAAGACAGCAGCTTGCTTCTGCAGGTTGGAAATTGATACCAACTCAATTCCTACCTTTCATTGCCCCTAGGACAGGTTGTGGAAAGTCTTACCCTTATCCTCAAACTAGATGATTTTGAGAAAAGGTTTTGTTAGCCTCCTTAAGACCCATCTGCTCTCCTGGGTTGCAGTTTGTAAATTAAGGAATGTACATAGAAACCTCTGTTGGATTAAGACATCTTCTTGATAGGAAGCAGCTCCTCACCTGAAGAAATCAATGGTCCTCTGATGCCAGCTAAAAGCAGCGTATATGTGTTTGTCTGGGCCTTGCACATGCAACGTGGACCTCTCTTGGAGGCTCTGGTGTCTGCTGAATCGTGTGAGTAATGCATTCAAAGACCTTTAGCTGAAAAAAGGCCCGTTATTTTTCTTCTCAAACTATTTATTTAACCATAGGGACAGACTTTTTTTCTCAGGGTTCAGACCTCACAGTAAATACAGTAAATACTCTTTTGCCCACATGAATTTTCACATAGCTGACAAACCACTGAAAGCTGAAGTATGCAATGGAACCAAAAATTGCTGTTATGTCCTTACAGTTGTGTTATGAACCATGCACAAAAGTTGTAACATTTTTCATTCCATACTGTTCATAATATCTTTCCAAGTTCTTCAGTCTCCATCTTTCTTGCCTCTATATAATCTTCGCAATGTTTTAATTTCCTTGTGTTTTTCATTGTCAACAAAATACTTGCACCATTGATTTAACAGCAGAAGGTTTGCAGAAACATGCTGAACAGGCAAAGTGTCTTGTCTCGTGGTTTTTGGGGTTTTTTTTTAGTATAGAATCCCTGTTTTAATTTAGGCTCAAAGTTAACTTTGATAAAATCAGCGTTCTGGTTTTTTTCATCCTGACCTAGTAGCCACTGTTCATTGCACATAACCAAATAGATCTCTCTGTGATTCCAGCTGGAAGTGCACAGCTAGAAACTCTGTCCTGCTTCTTGGTTCTGTTAGTCTCACTTTGTTCTATCTTGGAGAAATTAGAGGTTTTATATTGTTACTACACATGGATGACAAGAATTCTAATTAATTACTTGTAAATATCCTAACAGAATGGGAATAGTACAGTAATAAATGTATTATTTATACCCACTGATTAATTTTTACAAATATAATCTCTTCCAGTATACCATGTAGCAAAGACCCTGAGATTTTTATCACCTGCTGCACTGTTGTTTTGATGGCTGTTAAAAAATAAGCCCATACTGTATCTGACATGGTCAAAGCAGGTCCTGTGTGCAGTGCCTGGACAAATGGAAGGCCCAAAGCAGACATAAAACAGGTTTAAAGCTCTGTAACATCTGAACACCGTTTCCTGTCTCTAGTTCTCATTTTTATATTTGGCATAAGCTGCTATGACCTTTACTCCTATCCTTTAAAGGGATAAATTTTACAGCAGTGGGGGTGATTTGGCCTCAGATGTCTAAAAGTTCTACTGAATTCCACTTGCACCATATGTGCCTATAATGGTGCGTGTTGATTTAGTGCTGTGGGTTGTAATCCCACTCTCCCCACCTTCCCATCCCAAAAGAGCTCATAGAGATCACTTGCACTACTTAATTAAAGACTTTATTACACATAGCTGGCTGTAACCAAGGTTGTTAGAGACCTACTCCCTTCCCCCATGCTCTGATTTTTATCCCAGTAAATGTTCAGAAGTTTCTTTTGCAAGTGCCCAGAACAATTAATACTAACTAAAGAAATGTATGCCTCACATTAATATCTTTTAAATCAGACATGTTTAGCTTTTGGGGTATGTGGAATTTATTCTAGGAGCAAATAACTTGGAAAAACAACCATAGTTTACTAGGCTCATGGCATAGAAATTTGTTTTCACTGAAAAAAATTTAGGGTTCTGCAAACTTTAAAACTTGGAAAACCATTGACTTAAAGACAGATTCCACGAGGAGAGTATAAGGAAATATTTTGGTCTTTTGTTTCTCTGTTTGAGGCAATGGAACTCTCCTTCCTCACTTCATCCCCACATTTCTGTCGACAGAGAACTCTGACTCCTAATATTTAATTTTAAACCAGATATTTTTGTCAGTCAGGAGAAAAAACAATCCCACTTCATTACTCACTTTTTTATTTAACTTTTTTGAGATGCATGCAAATATTCCCTTTCTCTTGTAGCGATCAGGAAAAGTGTTAGCCCTATATTTGGTATTCTGGCACCTCTTAAACACAGTCATCAGAACCACTCTCTCTAAAATAATCAGCTGCATTTTGAGCTCTAGAAATGTCATTATAAATTCTACAGGACAAAATTTTACTCCATTAAGTATTCGTTTCATCAAAGAATACCTGGAGCCCAGCTCTCCCAACCAAGCAAACCTCGGTCAGTTGTCTTTAATCTCTGTTTATGTCTTCCTTTGTTCTTTCACTATTTATTGCTCATTGCCTCTTTGCTGCCTCAACCATCTATCCATTTGTGAACTTTCACTGTCATAGGAGCATCATTAATGTTGGCACATAAACATCAATGAGGCTATTTCCCTGAAACAGAAAAGGTTCATGAAAAGAGATGGTGCAGCTTTGTATTGATCCTCTGCCATAAAAAAGCTATTTTGAGCATTGGCTATGCTGGGCTTTCCAGTTGTATCGTTACATGTTACCACTTCCCCTGAGCTCCATCAAAACGCCAAGAATGGAGATGTGATTGCCAGCCAAATATTGCAGCTACCCTTCCCAGTACTGCGAAAACTGAGCTAATAGTCTGAACATCTGGATGACCACAAGTTCATTATTCTCAGTCTGTCCAAGATTTGCCATTTCTTATGTATCTTTGTCATATCCTAAAAGCGGAGCCAGTGCTCTGCTTCTATTGCACTTATTTGGTAACATATTATGGACAACCTGACTTGCCTAATGTAGAAATACTGAGGCTGCTTCTACTTGTTCTAATGGGCTGCTTCTCAGCTTCGTGTTAGGTTAACGTTGCAGACTGGCAGTCTCAGGAACACTTGCTAGTGTTGGACAATGATCATACCCTTCAGCGGAATCAGTCCCTGCTTTCAGTATTAAAGCAATGGGATAGTGTCTCCTCAGGCTGGCATATTTTCTGTATATAAGTACTTTTGATAGATTGCCATTAATGGGGAATCTATTTATAGAGAAAAGGTGTATGATGGTATGTAAGGGAAAGGGTTAAGCACAGAGAAACTTCATTTATTCTCTAATGCTACATATGGTCTCCGAAAATCAAAGCATGAAAACGTCATGGAGCTTGGAAAACGATGAAACCACAAGTCATTTTTAACTAGTTCCTGTATGCCATGTTACTGAATTTTACAAGATACAGCAGAAAAACCCCACCATGTGGTTTTGTTTAAGCATATGTTGGATCTCCTAGGTAAACCCAAATGAGTGCAGAGAGGACAAGACTTGGAATATTGCTTGATACTGAAGTATTCTGCCTCTCTTTCTGCCCTGGAGCTCATAGTCCAGTGGCTAAGAGGGACAAACAGGCTGTGGGGAAATGGGAATATAGTTCCTTACTGATCTAAGTATGCAGGAAGAACTGGTTTTCACTTATACTTAGCTGCTCCTAAGGCTACTTGTGGCTTCTGTGAAGACCTAGGTATATGTTAAATAATACCTGATCTTGGATGATACTTATTTTCCTTCATTAAATTGGTACGCCTATTACCTTCCCACACTTCTGTTCCATATCTCTAGGATGATAACACTAACCTTTTCAGAACACTTAGATAACCAAATAATTGATATCAAGATAATGACAGATTTTTTTTTTTTCCAGGCTGTATGTATACAGAGCCTTCTGCAGTGGGGTCCTGATTTCTGGGTGGCCTTTGTGTGTGGTAGCAATTTTGAAATCTGAAGCACAACTCTGACTTATTTTCTGTGGTATATTTCCACATTGGTTTGACTGGCTGTTGAGCTGTTCAGGACTTGAGTTTCTTTTCAGTTACTCATATGGTGTTTTGAATGTAAACCTTGAGTAAGTAAGAGGGGAATAAATTTCTAAATTTCTGAGAAAACAGCATGATAGCAGACATCACTTTAATAGTCTTTTTCAAGAAAACATAGAGTTGAGAGAGCAATTCCTAATCCATAATCTATTACCCACAATATTCATAATCTTATGAGCTTTTGCACCATTAAAGTTGTTTATGAAGAAATTAAAACAATAGCCTAAGATCAGTTATGTGAAATTAAATATAAAATTATATTCATGACAATTATGCTAATCTTTATTAAAACAGCAAAGCACTTGGTCAGTTCTTAAAGATCAGTTGTAAAACTTTTCTTTGTGCCTGTATGAAACCGTCTTGCAGAATTACAACATGAGAATTCAAGTATGCTGCTGAGAAAAACTGTTTCCATTAAAAGATCAGTGCTTCATAGGCACTGAAAGAAGCAGTGAAGTTGGTTTAAAATTCTGAAACAAGCACTGTACTTGAGCAGTCAGTGCCCTTCTAGGAGCATTGGTTCAGCAGTCATTATGGGACCACGGAACAGGCATTTCTAAGTATGAACATTACTAAAATCTTAAAAAGTACTAAGTCAGTAATGTGCAATTGCCTTTACTTGACCAACATTTGGAAGACTTCATGCCAAAGTATTTTCTAAAAAGGGTAATTCTAAGCAAAACTTAATTTGATGCTTAAAAGCTTTAGTGATTCGAAGCCTTGTTTTTATCCTTAAAATAGCACAAAATATTAATGTAATTGCCAGTATGAATAGTGCAGAATGTACAAACCCAGCAAGGCTTACGGAAAAGCAAAAGCCACTTCTAGCCTTCCCTGGCATAAATTAATGTCTCTCTATTTTGTTGTTCAGCTGCAGTTTAAACAATATACAATTGATGCACTCTGTACGCTCTCTAAGAGTGAGAATTAAACTGTTATAGAGTAAGCCTGTCAGGGCGAAAAAGGATGTAGCATGCCCTGATAAACGCAAGCCCTTGTTCATTTCTAATAATTCCAGGGGCTGATGAATTCTATTGCCAAGAGATTTCGGTATGTAAATCTCCCTGACTAAAGCTTTGCTGAATTTTATAAGAACAGAGCATTGTCTTTGTGTTACTAAACACAATAGTTAGGGGGTCTTGTGATCTTACTCTCTAGGGATTGGATCTTAAAAAAAAAAATATAATGAAGAAAAGCCCCACAATGCACTGTGGAGTATAAATGAGACCCCTAGAGATTTCTAAACCAATCTAGGAGTTTACAATAAAAATTTGCAAATGCAAAAGAAATTTTGACAGAGCATGAATAGATGATGACTGGATATGGATATAAAAGGAGTGGAGTTTCCTAGTGAAGTTTTCATTCATGTGGTAAAGTGCTGGAGGTGACAGTTCACCAGCTACATGCTGTCTTACGAGGAGATTGCCTCGGACTTAATAGAGTAGTCAGGGCAGGTCAGGGGACAGCAATAGCTGATTGCTTAAAGGAGTTAATGCAGCAAATGAGTAAGGTCATTCAGGCATGTTGTTGGGTTATTTCTAAAGCAAGATACAGAATGAGCGACTAATTTCTTTGTACTGCTCTTCCCCTTCGTCTCACAGTTTGAGCTCGTTTATTCCTGAACAAATATTACAGCTTTGGTCCAAATTAATCTTTCTGTGGCTGCTCAGACACTGGCAGAGTGTCCTCCTTTGGGTTTCCCTTTCTCAACAGCAGCAAGTCTAAGCATTATTGATTTGCAAACACCAAATATTGAAAGTTGAAGCCGAGTCTTTAATTTTGAAAGTTGAAGACTGTTCACTTTGTAAAAATCTAGAATAAATGCTCAAAGAATGTGCAATTTAAAAGTCCAGCTTCTTTATTTAACACCGATAAACTTGCATACCTTTTATAGAACAATTAAAATTCATGTACCTTTTTTTTTCTTTTTTTTTTTTTTTCCTTTTCCTACTATGCATCTTTCTGAATAGAACAGTTTGGGAAATTGGCAGAACTGGTGAGGTCTTTGACAGGAGCAGGAAAATTCCTAGTCAGATGTAGAAGGGAGGTCTGCTGGAACGAATCTATTTGCAGACAATTTTAAACTCATGGTTTATGAGAGGTATCTACTCCTATTACTCCTGTTTCAGTTCTTACAGGCAGTGATTTTAAAGGCTTGAAAACACCACCTTTTTTTTTTTCCCCTGTAGCCTAGGCCAGAAAAAAGGTAGTGAGCTGCCCCAGGAACTACTCTGAACTCAGTAGTGGGTTAAATGTAAATGAAAATACTCTCAAATAGCACACTTTTGCATAAAACAGATGTGATAGTGTTGCAAAGGCAAATGGATTTTTCTAATTGACAATGGATTTTTCCTTTTCTTCTTTTAAAAGTCTATCTGTAGCTGAGTGTGAGTAGAAGATTGTTCAGACTGGAGGGTTGTCTCCCAAATAGCCATGTACAAAAAGATGAAAGATTTGTTTGCAATTCTTCTTCCATAAAGATTGATAAAAAGAACGGTCCAAACTTTTTATGCAAAGAACCAACAAAAAGACTTTTGAAAAAAAAACCCTTTGGTTATTTTTTCCTTTAAAAGTTGTTTTGTCATTTAAAAAAAATTTCAGGAATGTTTTCCCAATTTATTTGAAACTTACTCACTCCAAAGAGGTCTTCTGGGTAAGACTTCCAAGGCAAAGCCAAAAGCAGTTTATTTTTTAGAACTGTAGAACAAGCTTTAAAAAGAGTCATGGAGGATGGAGTGGTTACAAATATAGAAATCTGCCAGAAACAAACTTTTTAATTTTTCTAGCAGGAAGTAATTTTTATTAAGTCTTATGCAAACACCTGAAATCAGTATCCATGCTATTTACATAATTTCCTTGCAATTTTAACTTTTCCATCATCTTGGTAGTGGCCTTATTCTAGGTGTTAGATACTACTTTGAGGATTGGTTGATTAACAGTGAGGCAGAGGAGTAATGTGTAGATGTTTATGGCTCCTAAGTCTTGCTATGCTGTGTGTGTGTGCCCATAAGTTTTATATGGGATTTTCGATAAAGCTGAAGAGACATGTTGAATTTCTAGGGGCATTCAACTCAGCCCTTTCTGAAGTCTCCAGATAAAGGCAGAGAATTGATTTGCCTTTTATTTTTATTCCTATTTATAGCAATGTTTGCTGAAGAGGCATTAGTATTTATCATGACAGGTTCAGTCATCAGAGTGAATATCTGCTGTCTGCCTCATTCTGTTTTAGACTTATTTGATTTATGATGTTGCGGAAACTCTAATATTAGTGTTTTAAAGATTAAAACACTGTTTAGACTAGAACAGACGGTAATCACAATTTGAAAAGGTTGAGTACTGTGATTTATAGGATTCCTTGAAAACAAAGTTTTATCTTTAAATATTTTTATCCAGATCCCATGTCATATTAATGGCCAAAATTAAGTTGAAAATATTAGCATATGATTGACATTACAAAGAAATTAAGTATATTGCATGTAGAGATACATTAAGTTCTGCATGAATATATTACAGGAAAAGGTTATTTTTCACAGCATCTCTTTAATTTTCTTCATAATCCATTGTTTTGTGAATGTAAGCCACTGCCCTATTGCCTTTTTACGTTCCCTTATGGAGCAATGTAAAAATATCCATACAAAAATAATTTAGTCAATGAAGAAAACACCAGGGGGGACATTTCTTTGTAGCGCTAATGAGCCCTCTTCTCAAATCTGTCCTGCAATGATGAAACCTTGTTGGAGGTCTCTCCTGAATTAGGTCCTGAGATGAATGTTGCCCACAAACTTTCTTATTCTGATTTTCCTAGTTAGATTTACCTGGGAACAAGCTGAAGAGGAAAACCCAATTTATATTGGCCTGTGCTTTGGACATTTTTGTAGTGGAGAAAAATGCAACTGTCTGAGTTGGAGAGCAGGCACTAGGTACATTAAAGCTATAGTACACTGTGTCTCTCTTTTCCTTTATTTCAGTGTGAATTTAGTATTCATGAATTATGCCAGATTAACAGAAAAATAGCTTCCCCCTACCCATTATGCAAAAGTCCTGCATAATTTAATGCAGAAGAAACCAATATGGCTAGATATAAATTTATCAAAATACCATCATTTTAATAGCAGCAAGTAATTTTTCTATAGGTTTTATGAACTGACCTGTATAATTCAGTACTTCTAACTGTCTGAAGGTTATTAGTTCAGTGAAACTTCTCCTTGAGGGGTCTCACATCTAATCTAGGGAGTACTTCTAAAAGTGAAAAATAATTTGCTCCATGTAGTAACTGTGGTAACTAACCAGTGCTTGGTATCTCCCTAAAGAGCCTGTGATATGTCGACCACTGATGGTCACGATTTCCCTTTGGGGAAGCAGAGAATTTTGGACAGATTATTTTAACTGTTTAGAACCTGAATAAATCCAAACAGTTAAGAGTTGTGAATATCAAGGCTGGTGATCATGAATTGGGATTGAGGTAATTTTTAGTAAGCTAATAAAGTTCTATCAGAAGGTAATAGTTTTCAGTCTTACATTCGTAATGTCCTTAACTTTATGTTTTCATTTAACAACTTTTTTAAAAATAGCATTTTGAGAAGAGCTTCTCTGTAGTGTGAAAGGCTTCATCTTCATCTGTTATCCCTGTCCTGTTTGTATAATAATTACTTGCATGTGTTGAAACAGTTATTTCTATCATTAATTGTCTGTATCACGATAGAGTCGGAAGCCCTTGGTCAGGACTGGGTCTGTGCTGCAGTAAATGCAGTGCAAACGCATACCCAGTTTCTATTCTTGCTCTGAAGATAATAACTCTAATAATTTATTTTTGTATTTGAGATGTTATCACTACATTATCTGAACAAATGTTTATCTCACGGCACCTCTGTGAAGCAGTGGAATATAATCCCCAATTCAGAGATAAGGAACTGAAAGATTGCGACTTGTCCAAGGTCACATAAAAAATCTGTGTCAGAGCTAAGAGGCCAAAAATGTCCAATCTGGGCTCATTGCATTAAGCACAGTACCGTTGCTTATTTCTGGTTCCAATTAGAAATAGATTATCTCATGTTGGCTTTAAATTAGGAAACCATTGAAGCAGTTATTGCAGACCAGTGAATAAAGTGACCTGGGCATTTGTCCATTACGATTTAGCTACTAATTTCTACTTTTCATGGATGCCTGAATCCCTTTCTTTGCTTGACAGCTACTTTCCTTTCCACCACATCGTTAGCTGGTTTCAATTAGTGTAACTCCATCCACCTCAGGATCTTCCCCTTGAATTTCTCTTTTCTTAGCGGTCTGAAGCACACTGAAGTTTACCAAATCCACTTCAGGAATGAGTTCTTTGGACTAGGTTCAGCTCTGTTGCAGCACCCTCATACTGGTGAGGCTTCCCTAAGCCCATGGATTCACACTACTGTGAAATCAGCGTGTTGAATCAGACCCAATAATGTCCAGCACTCTTTGGCACTCTTGGAAACCATGTCCTTTGCCCTCTTCACATCTGGCTAACCACCTTGAATCGTGACTTATTGTGCCTGCAGTGTTTCATCTTTGTTATGTCTTAGTATGTGGGCCAGATGCTGATCTGACACAGCTTTGGAAGAATTTGGCATAGCTAATTTGCTCAAGATTCTGTGATTTTTAATTTCTTTTTTTGGGCTAAGGAATGCCTCTTTGTATTAAAGATAATGCAGGGTCTTTTTTCAATTGAGCTGCCTTTTATAGATTTTTTTTTGTACTCCTGGTTTAACAACACCAAAAATATTAAAAACCATGCGGCAATCCTGATGTGTTTCACCTGAGTTTTTTGTGCAGCAGTAAGGCTGACCACAAGGAGTGATAATGCATACTGGAATGTGGAACATACTCTGTAGTTAAGGATTTTAGTCTCAATAAAACCTTCCATTGAAAGCCACTAGTTTCAAGTAAAGTGAAGCAAAAAAGTGTGCGTGGGCATATCTAAAAGAAAGACATAGGAAGCTGTGCCTTTGAGGCAGTGCAGTCTGATCGGTACAGAGCAAGGTTAGGGGCTCAAGTAGCAGGATGCTATTCCTGCCACTGTGCTGTGCTGGACCTGACCTGTGACATTAGAAAAGTCACTTGCCTTTTCTTTGTTCCCAATCAGCTTTGATGTGTTCTGTATTCAGGTGTCTCCTTTGGGCAACCTTGCCTACACTGGTATTATGATAAACTTCTTGATCATTCTCTAAGCAATTACGCAGGAAGTACAACATGACTGAAGCACATTAAAAAAAAAAATCACTTTTCAATTTAACAACCAATAAAAATGACAAATTCTCTCTGGCTTAAAGGAGAAACAACCTCTACTGCAATTAGACACTCTATAGAAACACTGAGTTAGTAAACTAATGAGCTATGTTCAATCACTAAAGCACCTTGCGCATTCATAGATAACATAGTTTTGTAGGTATAGTTGTAATACCTTGGTGATACGTTGTCTGCTTTAGTTAAGTACCTTAACTTCTCAATTTTTGTTCTAAGGTTTGTCATGAACATATTATACTACATGCTGTTGATCTGGGCAGTTCCTTCAGCAATCTGAAATTCCAAGGAATGTTTGTGGCTTATATTTGTCTCTAGGGACAAGTACACTTGGAGAAGTGTCATTCTTACCTTTTTTTTTTTTCCCCTTAACATCTGTCTCCCAAATGACATATCCTTTATGTGGATATATGTTTTATTGGATTAACTTTAACCAAAGACTGTTGGTACTTACCACAGATGATCATGTTCTACCGCTTTTTTTTTTCCTTGCAAAAATTTACAGTCCCTCTGTAAACCATGGCCTGTATGCTGTGGAAATTTCATTGTATTTTCCAGCTGAATACCTCATGTGCTAAGCAATATCCAAATGGCAGTTTGAGGAAATGGTATCATCCCAAAGTAAGAATTGAATGTATAAATCTGCTGCTTGCCTCTCAACTGCTAATGCATCCAGGCTACCCATCTCTTCCATAGAATTTTTTCTTTACTGGTGTTGGACTTTGTATCAATTTTATTATTTTTCCTACTTGTGCCATAAGTACAGCAGACCCCTTTCCCAATACTCATTTGCTCTTTGCCTTTTAGCTAACAGAAACTTGCTAGGAGCAACAGGAAGGCAGGGGCTTGGGGTTGGTCTTACACAAAAATATTCTTCCCTAGTGTTTATTTTTTACAAATATTGCCTCTGTCGACTTTCTACTTAGGTTTTAGTGTTTGTGCCCTTAAAGGGAGTGTGCTCACAACAGTAAACCCCAACTTTCATCCATTTACCTTTGACTGCTTCAAAATTAAAATATAATTGTCTTGCTTATATGCTCCTAAAAATCAATTCCTTGTGTAAAACAGTATGAAAAATCTGCTGCAGCATACCCCATTCCTCTTAAGAATTCCTCTGGGCTAATGCTGCTATCCTCACTCTCTCTGCTCTACTTTGCAAGCTCTTCTAAACTATAGTTATCCTTTGTATGTCTTGTATCTTCTCCTGAATGTTGGCATTGCCTTAGTTTCCTGTGATTCCCATGACATATGCTGCTCCCTGTACTATATTTTATGATTTCAAACTTGGACCACCACATATTTTTTCCATATTCCAACTCTTTCTGGAAATAATTTAAGTTCTCTGTCACATCATAGTGCTGGACTAGTGCAAGGACCAACTAACTTCTTTTGTTTAGATAAATCAATATGAATATGTCGAAACTAATTTTGTATCTTTCAGTAGAGTCTGAGTGTTTTCTCTTTCTCTCTAAATCTCAGTCCTTTTCCTGTTATCAGTTAATCTCCACAAATTGTTTTCAGCCTTAGATTAGTCTGCAGTGATTAAAAGTTTTTTCCACTTTACCTTCTGTTAATATAAGCGCGTGTGTTTCCTTGCATATGTGAACACACACACACATATACTTACACACATGCAAAAATTTCTAAGAAGCAGTGTTCAAAGTTTGGTTTTCATGAAGTGGAATATTCTATGCTGATGGATGACAAGTTCAACATGAGCCAGCAGTGTGCGCTAGCAGCTCAGAAGGACAACTGTGTCCTGGGATGGAGTACCCCTCCTATGAAGACAGGCTGCGAGAGCTGGGCTTGTTCAGCCTGCAGAAGAGAAGGTTGTGGGGTGACCTAATTGAGGCCTACCACTACTTAAAGGGGTCCTACAGGAAAGTGTGAGAGGGACTGTTCATCAGGGAGTTTAGTGATAGGACAAGGGGGAATGGCTTCAAGCTGAAAGAGGGCAGGTTTAGGTTAGACATTAGGAAGAAATTTTTTACTATGAGGGTAATGAGGCCCTGGCACAGGCTGCCCAAAGAGGTTGTGGAAGCCCCATCCCTGGAAGTGTTTAAGGCCAGGTTAGATTTGGCTTTGGGCAACCTGGTCTAGTGGAGGTTGTCCCTGCCTATATCAGGGGTTTGGAACTAGATGATCTTTGAGGTCCCTTCCAACCCAAACCATTCTGTGATTCTGTGAAATGTTTCTATTCTTCAAATGTCCTTCCAAACTGGGTACTTCAGGTGCTAACTGTAGTAACGAAATGCAAAGTGCTGTTCGGGTTTCTGCATTGGTTATCCTCTTCTCCAACAATTTCAAACCGAATGTTAGTTTTAGGCGTGTTCCATTCTTCCAACTTTGAGTTCTTATTTAATTTTGTACCCAATACCACATGTTTATAGGTGGCTCTAAAGAGAATGGCAGAGCCTTCTCTCATACAGTGTAGGAGATTGGAAGGGGTTGGTATTCTAGGAAATTAGGTTTATGGCTCATATCAACACCTCAAAGGCCTATTTCTCTACGGTAGTATAAAAATGCTTTCTCCTCACATTTTGTTTCTCTCCACGAATATTTTCTCTCAACTGCTGACTGGCACTGCAATAGAAAAGAAGAATAATGAAGATTTTCTGTTGTGATGATCCGACCCTCCCCACCTCCCGTCCCTCCCCGCAACACATGTTGGCACCTGACCTGCCAAGAAATTGTATCTCAGTTCACAAATATTTGGTTACTAGGCTTTGTAATCTGAATCTATATTTTGGCATCTCCCATAAGGACAGGGCACTCTGTACCTTTCACTTTTACTTCTACCCTGTGTTTGTAAACTTTGCAAAGGGATGTAGTCTGTTGCTGTTATGGCATCTATTTTTCTCCAGCACTAGGCAGCGTTTTAATTTGTGTTGTTTGGGAGTGTTATCCAGATTCTACTTGATCCCTTAGCTCATTTGATGCTGACCTTGCCAATTTACTTCATCCTGCATGTCAGCTACCCTTTGTGTACTAAAAAACACATTCCACCTAAATTGCTTATAGGTTAATCCCTTTCTTATAACTTCAGTCACTGACATGTTGCTTTTGAATTAGTTACTATCATTTTGTTGACCTTTTCAATCTCTACAGTGTCCTTCCTTCTTCTAAAACAGCAACCAGAATTGAATTGTATAGCCTCACTGTAATCTCAAATGCACCTCAAAACCTAATGATAGTAATTCTGTTTACTCTCCAGGCTCCAAAATAAATGTCTGTGATGCTTTAGGCTTTCTTACTGTGCTGCACAGCAAACCACATGTGTCAATTAATTAATCATGAATACTTGAGAGATTTTGAGAGGCAGGAGTAAAAAGTGTTCTAAGTCATGCATGTCTTGGTTATACTATTAAGGTTCACCTTCCTGTTGCAGAGTCACAGAATATAGGAGGGAACAATTTCCAGGTCTAAGAGACTCATTTACTGGGCCAGTGAGGACTGTGAATGTTATGCAAGCAGCTCACTTGACCTTAGGGAGGAAGATGGTCTGCTGCTTTACAGTACCTGATTTCATGAGCAGAATTTATTTATAGGATCTGAAAAAGCAATTTCCCCCTCAGCCAGCGATAGGGGGTTCAAAGCAAAAAAGAGTTTCCCTGCAGGGTTTCCAGAGATAAGGCACGGGCCTTTCCTAGTAGAAATTAAAACAAAGCATGTTTCAGCTCATGGCTATCACTTTCAACTTTGTCAATGTTTGTGAGTCTTGACATTGAAGTTGTACTTCAAGCTTCAGCTCTGGGCTTCATATCTTCAGAGTAGGGCTAGTGTTTTAATTTTAAAAACAAAAATGTAAAAAAATTACTTTATAGTTGTGGGCAATAATTAAATGCTCTATTGCTAGAAGACAATTTGCTTTTTAAAACTCTCAAGAGTATTTAAAAAACTCACAATGCTTAATTGAAAGGCACCTATCCAGACATTTGCCCAAGCACATAGCTATCACAAGGCATGCCAGTACTGCAGGCTATTTTACTGTATTGTGTACCAGGTTCCATCTCAGACAAAATCCGTATGACACCTGTGAACCTCCTGCCACAGGAATAGCATTAATCTGAAAATTTCAGTCCAGTGATTACTGTCTCCAAAGTTTTAACTCCTGTAAAATGATGTAGGTGTGCCAATAATAGTCAGAGTGTTACCTGCATGATTGTCAGGGACTTTAGAAGTGAGTTGTTGATAAAATTTCAAAGGAGCAGTGAAAGCAGCCCTTTTCACAGTAGGAACTGAAGTCTCATGTGGCTATAAAATAAGAGTGATAAAATCCTAAATTATAAAGGATGTAGCAGAGGTGAGAGTCTAGAACCAAAGTACTTGTTCCAAATGCTCCTAAACTTTCAGTGTTGTCAACATGCACTTCTAATAACATTTCTATCCTCTTATGGTTACGAATCTTCTTAACAAGTTAAAAAAAAAAAGAAAATAGGGAGTCATTGTATTTACATGCAATTTTCTGGTTTTTAAGCAGGTCTTTTATTGAACTATTCTGAGTTGAAATCCAACTAAAATCCAGAAGCATTCACTATTTTTTCTGGTAGACCATATCATATTATAACACTGCAGGAAGACCATATCCAGTGTTCACTGAAATTATAACACTGCAGGAAATAAACGTTATAGAGAAAAATAATGATTCAGTAACCTATAATTGAGGTTCAAAATTTTCTGTGGCCTCAGACTTCAGTACTCCTTTGTAAGAAACTATCTTTGCTAGACAAAAGGGGCTAATAATTCTTTTCTGATCTTAGGTATGTTGCAATGATAAAATCTATTACAGTATGAAGTGATGAGGTGCTAGGGGTTGATGAATAGAGGATATAGATGTGCATATATATAAAGAGAGATGGACAATTACGGGAAAAGGGTGAACAAGTTAAAATAGCATACATTTCTTTTCATTATTTGATAATTACACTGAGAAGAGACTGAAGCTGATATTAGGTGGATATATGGAGATGATGTTGAGACAATGACAGAATGCAGAGAAAAAGTTAGCTAATGAAAAATACACTTGCCGTTGGCTTATCTCAGTATAGAAATATTGTTTGGTGGATCATAGAGTCGTAGAATCATAGAATGGTCTGAGTTGGAAGGGACCCCAAGGTTCACAGAGCTCCAATCCCTCTGCCACAAGCAAGGCCACCAACCTCAGGCCTGGATCTACACTAGGTTGCCCAGGGCCCCATCCAACCAGGCCTTGAATGCTTCCAGGGACGGGGCATCCACTACCTCTCTGGGCAGCCTGTTCCAGCACCTCACCACTCTTTCTGTAAAAGACTTCCCCCTAATATCTAATCTAAACCTTCCTTCCTTTAGCTTTAATCCATTCCCCCTTGTCCTGTCATTGTCTATCCTTTTAAAAAGTTGAATCCCCTTCTGCTTATAAGATCCCTTCATGTACTGGAAGGCTGCAATGAGGTCCCCCCGCAGCCTTCTCTTCTCCAGGCCAAACAAGCCCAGCTCCCTCAGCCTCTCTTTGTAGGGCAGGTGCTCCAGGCCTCTAATTATCTTCGTGGCCCTCCTCTGAACCCTCTCCAACAGTTCCACATCCTTCTTGTATTGGGGGCCCCAGATCTGGACACAGTACTCCAGATGGGGCCTCACAAGGGCAGAGTAGAGAGGGACAATCACCTCCCTGTCCCTGCTGGCCACCCCTCTTCTAATGGAGCCCAGGATACCATTGGCCTTGTGAGCTGCAAGAGCACACTGCTGGCTCATGTTAAGTTTCTCATCCACCAGAATCCCCAGGTCCTTCTCAGCAGGGCTACTCTCAAGACGCTCTTCTCCCAGTCTGTTATCTATGTCTGGGATTTTTCCTGCCCAAGTGCAACACCTGACACTTGGCAGTGTTGAACCTCATTAGGTTCACCCGGGCCCAACTCTCCAGCCTGTCAAGATCCCTCTGGATGGCTTCCTTTCCTTCTAGGAAAGAGAAGTAAAGAGAGAAGTAAAATCTTTCTGCCAGGTACATCATGAACAAACTCTCAGATTATATCACATGTGCTCCAGTTCTGCACATTAAAGTCCTGGTATTTCAAAACCTTTCTTCAAATCAGATGTCCATTCCGGTAACAAGTATGCAAAAATAGCCTTTCAGTGCGTGATTATAGCCTCAGTCCTAGTATACCAAGATAAAAGGATAATCTCAGCTATTCTGATACTACTCTGGTGACAAATGTTTAATTTTGGGGAACTTCTAATCATATGTGAAGAACTCCAGAAAACGTATGAACATAGACTTTCTGCAGGTAAGGTCCTGCCATCATGAGTTACTTCTTAGAGACTGCATAACTGGTAAAGGATAGGAAGTCCAGAGTCCATACAGTAGCAATAATGCATGTGAAATTGCCTTGCAATAGCCTCTGGCTTCCTGACCCCATCCCTAGCAGAGCTGTGAAAAATAAGCCTCATTATATACTCAAGTTACTGTTTTCAGATAACTTTGAATGAATAATTGCTCCATGACACAATCCTAGTTAGCAAATTCTGTGGCATCCTGAGTTCAACATGATCTGATGAACATGAACTCCACTGTGTGCTCAGTCTCATCAAGGACTCTCTCACCTTTCACCACAGTTGCTCTGGGATAATGAAAAAACATCATAAACACAGTTTCCTGGAGGCAGAGATAAGGATGTTGGAAAAGTGTTAACATGATCTATACATAGTACGTGAGATCATGCTGGTGATTATGCTTTCTTCAGAGGACAAATACCACTCAGTAGTCAGACACAAACTGAACTTTGACCTTACCATCTGACATTAGGGGACTGGTAATGTACACAATGGTACTGAAATGATAAACATCACTAAATATCTGCATTGTAATAGAAATCTTACAGAATGGTAAAATGCCAGTAACTCTTGCGTGTGAGGATTATATGTTAGCCACATGATATTTGCCTTAAGATGAGAATTTAAAAACTCAGAAGATAGCATTTATGACATATGTTTTGTACTGGAGATGCTGTTTTGCCAGAAATCAGTGTGTATTACACCTAACATGGAAAGGTACCATAGAAGAAAGTCTGATGTAAACCACAAAGAAGCTTTGTACAGTTTTACCATGTACATCATTTGGGGAATTTAGCACAAACGAATGCAGGACTTGAGAGCAAGTTCCACTGTTAGTCAGCAAGGAACAGAAGAACTGGATTTTTGGGGAACTCTTCTTTTTGGGAAATGAATTGTATTTCAGAATATGAAACTTGGTAAGGTGCCCAAAAGAGAGACAACTGGAGAGAAGAAAATGGAGGCATTAATAGGCATAAATGAAATGCTAGAGATCAAGAAGTTCCAATCCAATCCAAATGTTTGATACCATGAAATGTATTGCAGTACTAGGCTTTGTACATAAAATAGGCATGACTAGACATAACCATTGGCTTTCTTTATCAACTTTGAACTTCAGAACACTGTCCAATATTGAAACAAAGCAATTTTTCTACTTAGCTGCACAAAGAGTGGACATTTTTGCTGTTAAAAAGCTAAAAACTTCAGCCTTTTAGCAGTCAGACAAGAGCCCAACTAGAAGGTATAGGCACAACATATATGTGTTGAGACTCAAAAAATGTAGCAAAACCCAAGATATCTATTTTATGTATCATTAGTGTGTGATCTCCTAAGTTGTAATTTGGAAAGGTAAAGAACAAAAATCTGCCTGATAGACTAACCCAAACTCTCCTTTGTTTCTTTTTCCCCTTGTTTGCTGCCTTCTTCACAGTAATAAATTTGACATGTTTCTCCGTGCACCGTGAAGCAGTTACTTTTAAATCTGATGACAAATGTACTGTTTGTCTTCAAACAATGCTTTAGTGTCTCTGGGATGAGAGTTACAGTAAGCTGAGCACACTCAAAATTTCTGTGAAATGGTAACCCAGCTCCTAATATGCTTGTACTTAGCCCCACCCCTTCATCTTGGGTATCTGTGTGGGGTATCTGTATTTCAATGGGTCTATCATCTCTTTAGTCTACGGGGAAAGTGAGTGTCATGGCTTGAATGCGATGCCTTTCTGCTCTGCAGAGCTACAAGCTGTGGGGAGTTACAGTATCTTTGCTTGCAAGACAGAAGGTTTTAGGAACTACTTTGGAGCTGCTCTCTGGGGCTGTAATTCTTCCCTTGTCATCCTTTTGTCTCAGTAACCTTGTCTTTCTTAATCTCTGCATTTTTTAACTTGATATTCCCCTCTTTATTTGTTTTCCAATTTATTCACTTTGTCTAACAGAATAATCTCTAGCCCCATATAGTCTGCAAAATTTAAGAGCCCCAGCAAAAATAATTGGAAAGATAATACAAACACTGAGCTCAGAAGGGGAGACATCACACATAAATTACCAGGTGCCTGCAAGCTCATGCCATTCTCAGTCACTGTTTCTTTTTCCCTTCTGTAATTGCTGCTGTGGAATGTATGTAAAGCTGGCAAAACAGAGGTAGTTTACAATTAACTCTGTGCATAAACATGGAGACCCTCTGCTATGAAAGATCACTTAGTTTACTGTTTAAATATTTTTCTGACAACAATTTTATTTCTGAACTTTTTTTGCAAATACTGAAACCCTAAGCAATTATGGAATAAGCAGCTATTCAGCTGAGAAATTCTGTTGGAAATGTTTTCCTGATAGTGTTGGTCACTTTTCTATTAAAAGAAAAATCTTCATATTATTTAAGAAACATGATTAAAACTATACAAGATGGACAGTGAGTAGCCAGGTAATGAATTTAGTAAACATAATTGAGTCCACTCTTGATTTAGTCACTTTGTTATTGGTAGTGTTGCATTTAAAAAGGCTTTATAATGGGTTAAGAAATTATTAACAACTGCTATAGACATGGTAAACTTTTGACTGATTAGACTCTAACAATGATAAATTGTTTATCCAACTGGTTGATAAATTATTATTGGAATCTTAATTATAAATTCAGGATTTATTAATGAATGATCTGTGAGGGAGAAAATATATTACATTTTGTATCACAACTTGGGCAACTCCATGGGCGCATGCTGTGCCTGTTTCTGTGTAACAGGTTCCAAGCCACTTATTGACATAAAGTGAATGTCATCCTCAAGGTATCAATGTAATGAAATAATAGTTAATTAGGAAACAACCCCAACTGCAAGCTCTTGATCAGAGAGGTAGAATTAGTTGTGTGTGAAAAATCACCCCAGCTGTAGGAGAAGTTACAGGGATGGGTTTTATCTTGAATGATAGAGAGAGGTGTTTCCTTTTCAAGTGCTTTGAAGAATTGTTTCATTTTGGTGTCTACACAGTGAGTATAAATTTTTTACACCTTTGAAAGAGTTCTTGATAAAAAAATATGTTGGTGAGGGGTTTCCTTTTCTGTTAAAAGAACAGAACTTATATTCTGTTTAAATGAGAGAGAGTTTCCTGAGGTATTTTTGTCTTTTCATGACAAAATTAAATGAGTCTCTTGAAGATATTTTTGTCTTTTATTGTTGAGAAATAATTGATTATTTATCTTTGTACAAATTAACAATGATCCAAAGATTAGAATATCAGAACAATGATGTAATGATGAGGCTTCTTATTCTTTTCTGGTCTGTGTGCTTTGTATTTGTGTATTAATTGGACTCTGTGGAGTAGTATCCAGGAAGAAAATATATGGATAGGTTTACATGGTTGTCATAGGTATGCGTGTTCAATCTGTGAATGGCAAGTGTCATCGCAGAGCTGTGCTGAGGTTATTGCTCACTACTGAGAAAAGCTACATTATAATTACAGATTTATAGTTTCTCCAATTTGAAACTGTCTCTGTATTGAGCCTGTTTGAAGTGCAGCTACTGAATATAGTGTGAATAGTGAATAAGGTAAACAGGACCTGATGGACAGCAACCAGCTGTAGCATACTGAATTTTCTACCATTCTCTACCTGTCCTTGAAATTTGTTGGTTGGTGTTGGATTGGCTGAAAAACTAATCATCTATATTTATGCATTGTTTGCTTTTCCAATCAGAATTGGCTGCTTCTTTGGGTTTTTTTTATTACTCAGCATATTTTGGATGTTGCTGTGATACAAAGAGTGATAAACTCAATCCTAAAGTTAAAAGAATAACATTAGGATTGAGGAATTCACACTAGGAAGTGAAGTTTTAGGAGTAAGCAATATTTGCAACATCAGATTTGGATGAACTTTTTGTATTTGCAATACAAGATAATAGGTTTTCTTCCATTGACATGAAAAAAAATCCTAGTTTAATGCTAGAGTTTTTTCATGTGTGTTGGAGTGTGTATCTACTAAAAGTCAGAACTTTGCACTTAATGCTATAAAGCAGAATTTTAGAAGTACTTATTTTACTCACCAGTAAATTTTAGGAGTAACTCTAGAAGCAGGAATATATTTTTTTCCCACGTACAGAACTTCTCTTACTTTCCCTTCAACATTAAGAGGGGGACACAGGAAGTTCCGCACCAACATGTGGAAGAACTTTTACACAGTGAGGGTGACAGAGCACTGGCACAGGCTGCCCAGGGAGGTGGTGGAGTCTCCTTCTCTGGAGATATTCAAGACTCATCTGGACGCCTATCTGTGCAATATGTGCTAGGGAGCTGCTTTGGCAGGGGGGTTGGACCCGATGATCTCTTGAGGTCCCTTCCAACCCCTACGATTCTGTGATTCTGTGACTATTGAGTCCATCATCTGAATCTCTTTTTTGATGGAATCCCTTTTTTTTGACATAGATATTCTCAGAATGGATCTTGACATGCTGTGAGGTGAATTAGAAATATTTGCAGAATTAATTGTCTTTGCTATTCCTACAAATAGTAAGGGAAGTAAAGTAGTAAAAACGGAAATAAAAGTATGTAAAAACAAAGTAGCAAAGCTGCAAGTAGTTAGTATCTGGCTTTGATGCAATTATCCTGGGAAAGTTTCCCTGTCAAATTTAGGAGGTTTTCTTCCTTTTTTAGTGTTTGAGCTGGCTGAGGATTTTCAACTGAATAAACTTTCATTATATGCCCCTTTTTGAAACCAAATTATTATAGAGAGTGAGAGACAAATTCACCAGTTCATGGTCTGTATCTTACTGGTTAGGGCTTTAGGCTGGGATGATGGTCCAAGTTTAAGCTGTTGTCCCGAGTGAATACATTTGATCAGACATGAAATATTTTGCTTGGAATCAAGCTGAATGAGAACAAATTGCAGGCAAGCGCTCGAACCACAGCACTTCATGCAGATTTCAATTCCTACTTAAAAAATAGAAACCTCAAATTTTCATTAGAAAAGAGACCATTCCACTTTGGGAAAACTTTTGTGCAGTTTTGTTTTCATTCCACCACAGTGCATAAAGCCTTCAGAAACTGGACAATCATCATAGAATCGTAGGGGTTGGAAGGGACCTCGAGAGATCATCGGGTCCAACCCCCCTGCCAAAGCAGCTCCCTAGCACATATTGCACAGATAGGCGTCCAGACGAGTCTTGAATATCTCCAGAGAAGGAGACTCCACCACCTCCCTGGTCAGCCTGTGCCAGTGCTCTGTCACCCTCACTGTGTAAAAATTCTTCCCCATGTTGGTGCGGAACTTCCTGTGCTCCAATTTGCAGCCATTGCCCCTTGTCCTATCTCCACAGACCACTGAAAAGGGGTTGTCCAATTCCCCCTGCATCCCATACTTAAGATATTTATAAACATTAATTAGGTCCCCCCTCAGTCGTCTTTTCTCCAGGCTGAACAGCCCCAGCTCACTCAGCCTTTCCTCATACGGGAGATGTTCCAGGTCCTTAATCATCTTTGTAGCCCTTCTCTGGACTCTCTCCAGGAGATCCCTGTCCTTTTTATACCAGGGAGCCCAGAACTGGACACAATACTCCAGGTGGGGCCTGACCAGGGCAGAGTAGAGGGGGAGGATCACCTCCTTAGACCTGCTGGCCACACTCCTCCTGATGCATCCCAGGATCCCATTGGTCCTCTTAGCCACCAGGGCACACTGCTGGCTCATAGCCAACCTGTCATCAACCAGGACCCCTAGGTCCTTCTCCACAGAGCTCTTCTCCAGCAGGTCATCCCCCAGCCTGTACTGATACTGATGGTTATTCCTCCCCAGGTGCAAGACTTTACACTTGCTTTTATTAAACCTCATCTGGTTTCTCCCTGCCCAGCTCTCCAGCCTGTCCAGGTCTCGCTGGATGGCAGCGCAGTGTTCCTGCGTGTCAGCCACCCCTCCCAGCTTTGTATCATCGGGTACTTGCTGAGGGTGGATGCTATTCCCTCATCAAGGTCGTCGATGAAGATATTAAACAGGACTGGACCCAACACCGAGCCCTGGGGAACACCGCTAGTCACAGGCCTCCATTCAGATTCTGCTCCACTGATCACAACCCTCTGAGCCCGGTCTGACAGCCAGTTCTCAACCCACCTCACTGTCCACTCATCTATCCCATGATCTCTTAGCTTTTCTATCAGGATGTCATGGGAGACAGTATCGAAAGCCTTGCTGAAGTCAAGGTAGATGACATCCACTGCTCTCCCTCCATCCACCCAGCCGGTGATGAGATCATAGAAGGCTATGAGGTTGGTCGAGCACGATCTCCCCTTGGTGAATCCATGCTGACTACTCCTCATGACCTTCTTCTCTTCCAGTTGCTTGGTAATGGCATCCAGAACAAGCTGTTCCATCACCTTTCCAGGGACAGAAGTGAGGCTGACTGGCCTATAATTGTTAGGGTCCTCCTTCTTGCCCTTTTTGAAGACCGGAGTGATATTGGCTATCCTCCAATCCTCAGGTACTTCTCCTGTTCTCCAAGAGCTGTCGAAGATGATAGCAAGCGGCTCCGCAATCACTTCCGCCAGCTCCCTCAGCACACGTGGATGTATCCCATCCGGGCCCATGGATTTGTTTGCATTAATCCCTTTGAGCCGCTCCTGGACCACCCCTATCTCAACTAGAGGGAAGCTCTTCATTCCCCAAACACTCCTACTTTCATCCAGGATCTGTGGGTCCCGAGGGGCCTTTGGAGTGAGGACCGAGGCAAAGAAGGCATTCAGTATTTCCACCTTCTCATCATCACCCGATACCAGGACACCCGCCTCATTCATCATGCCATGCAATTGTCATCTCTCTGTCAGCTCTAGTACATACTCATTGAAGTAGCACTTGGAGATGAACATGTTTACCAGAATAATCAAACAACTGTTTGCTCATGTTCTTCCATCAGTTCCTGCTGATGCTCAGGTCCTTACTAGGCCTGCCAGTTTTATGGAACTAGCTTATCTGCTGTCAACACAAGAAGAAATTTCATTTTTCTTTTACTGAACTTCACACTCTGGTATAAACCATATGAATGATTTAGCTGAAATTGCTTTTCTCAGCTGTCTGTTCAGTTCCATCTATTTTATGCATCTGTGCCATTTTACCATTGCAGCGCTCTCATGCAAACCAATCCAAGGAACTCCTGGTTTGGATTACTTTCTCAGGTTGTGGGCTTTTTGAACTAGTTTTTGAGCATGCCTAAAATCTAATGTTTTGATAGTTTACATATTCTAATCTTTGTTTAATTCAATTCCTAGGGCAGTACAAAGCAGACATTCCCATTCTAGCATCAGCATATTCATTCTTCCTAAAACATTGCACAGTTGAGTTCCCCTTGGTAGTCCTTACTCACCTTCAGTATAGTAACCTGGAAGATACAGAAATAGTGATGATTTGTGGAACAGATTCCAGTTGAGGGGAAAGAGGAGATGTTTGTGTGCAAAGTAGATACATAAATTAAGGGAGAATTATATGCTGGTGTGAATTCACAGAATAAAAGGAGAAAAAGATACACTTGTTAGCACTCATCAACTCTAAAATAAATCTTGCAAAATAAATTTAATTTTGAAGTTGTGATGTAGTTGCCATCCTGCCATTGAAATCTGGTGTAGGTTGTCCATCGTGCACTTTGCAGGTGCCCAGGCACTGTAAGCAAAATGGAAACAAATAAGTTCTGCTGAACAGGAACAGAAAGTACAGAAGAGGTCACCAGAAGTTCACCCCCAAAACTGTGAAGTACCTGAGGAAGGTTTAGAATAATTTTGGAGGAAAGGAAACTATTAGATGTGTTCTCATCTCTCTTGTGGTCCTACAGCCCTCATGGCTTCTCTCACTTTCCTGCTCCTTTCCCCCTTTACCTTGGTGTATAACCAACAGACCCATGAGAATGTCTCCTTGTTTTCCTCTGCGTTTAAATTCCCCAACACGGAGACCAGAACTAGAGTGAGAAGAGCTTGCTCCTGTCCCAGTTGAAGGGGGAAGAGCTGTCAGAGAAGTAGGTGAAGGAAGCTTTTGTGATGCAGGGCTCTTGGCATGGTCATGGGCAGAAGGAGCATTTCTGCTTGTGTTTTTGAAAGTGCCCACCTATTCTGACCATAATACCATGGTCCTTCGTCTTTCTGCTGCAGCAGCAGAAGCGAATACAGGAGGCATCTTAAGGCATAGCAGTTGTTCCTTCTCCCTTTACATATAGGTATGGTGGCTAGGATACCTGTCCTAAGCTACTACTTACTCTGTCTGTGCCTTGATATGCTGCTGAAATCATGGAGCAGAATGGTAACTTGAGCAATAGCTCCTTGCACTCTTGTTGTATTCAGGTAATATGAAAAAGTTCTATCCCTCATGGTACCTCTTTGAAAAGCTAAGAGAAATAAAAAGAGGATGCAACAATTATGGTTATTTAGCAGTCATGCCACTCAGGTTTCTCCGCTGATTCCTTAGATACTGCTAAAAATATGAAAATTCAGTGTGCTCGTTACCTGTGAGGTGGCTACTAGAAGGACTATCACCAGTCAGAAATAACAGCTCTAATTATCTCATGTCAAATTATTTTCTGCTGCATTTGTAGCAAACCCACAGATTTTTACTGTCAGCTCCAACTTCATTTATTTAGCATGAAGCAGAAACTAGGTTGAAACATCTGTAAATTGTTCTTTTTTTTTTTTTAAATCTTACTGTTTTTCCTCACTCCCTTAAGCTCTTCCATTGCCTATACTGTGACTCTGGTCAGTAGGTATCCAATGCTTTATAATGTATTTAAAGCGGTCCCAATATAATGAAGGGATACCTCTAGGCTTCAGTTCTCATTGCTTTGACAAATACTATAAGATATTTAGTTGCAAATTTCAGCTTACTTCCTACATTCAAGTGGAAAACTTTCACTAAACCTTTTCTCCCTAATTTAAGACCTGTTCACTAATAAATGAAGGTGACAGGAAATATCTCTGTATATTACAGTATGATGAGGTGCAATTTGAAAGTGACACGGATGAAAAATTGTTCCTGTAATAAACTATTGATTTTGTTCATGATCAGGACTTAAAGAACAGGATATGTAAGCATAACTGTGTCTGAATCTGAGCAACAATAAATGTCGGGTTTAGTGCTTTAATATTTGTATCTATTATAGAAAACACAAGGAAGATGATGGGGGAGGTAGGGAAAAGTAAGGATGGCTTTTTGAAGGAAAAAACAACAAAAATTGGAAGAATTTCTTGCAGTCCTTGAAATATATTTAGGCATAGATTAGTGAGTAGAACTAAACATCTTGTTCAGGCAAACCACCTCTAGAGCAACGAGGTGTCACTGAGGCAAAAATGCACTTTCAAGTGATTAGTATCACATTGAATGAAGTAAATGGACCAACTGTTTCTAAAGGCTAAACAGTACAGTTTGTCAGAAAATGTGATGTTTTAATCATATACCAACATTTAAAAAAAGTATGGGCAGCCGTTCTGCAGCAAACTGTGTGCTTGGTTTTAGAACAGTACTGTTCAGACCTCCTTAAGGCCCAGTTACACTGAAATGCAAATAAATTCTCAATGGATATCTATTTATAAAGTTATTTTATCTAAGTGTTGCTAGAGGTTCTTAGAGCAAAACATTAAGAGGATTATCTCTTTTCCTTTGAATGAGCTTACTGTCATAAGGGGGAAAATCAATAATTAGTTTGTGTGTTGTTCAGAGTCCCCCAACTTAAGCTTCCAATATTTGCTGAAATTCAAAACTGAACTTTTAAAGACTGCTTTGAGAAAAAGGGTCTTAACTTGAAAGTGCAAGGTAACACTATGGCCTTTGGGTTTGGTTATTGTGGTTTGTTTTTTTTTGTGTGTCACCTTTACTGCAAGGTATGTGTTTGGCATATGTACTTATGTTGTACCCAAGTCCAGTGGCCTGACCTCACCCCACCTCCCCTCTCACAAATCCTCCAAAAAATTCCTGAAGTGCAAATAAAATCAATCCAAAATGGAGGAAAGCTACACACTCTTTACAATAATCTATTTTTCTTTATTTATTACTATTAACTTTAAACAAAACGTTCAAAGTCTGCAGCCTAAGTCTTTCAAGCTTGTTCAGGTGATAAATTGTGTGTGGAAGCCAAAGATAAGAGATTGGGAAAGACTGATGAGGAAAAGAAAATTATAGAGTAAGGGCATGTTGAGTTGACAGTCTACCTTTGAAGCAAGGAAGTCCACGGTGGTCCCGACAATTGAGCTTTCTCTGAACATGCAATTAGAGCTGCATGGAGCATTGTGTCATTGCCATAGGTCCTAAAAGTAACCCAGCTATATCGCGCATGGTGCTACACCCAGCCTAACAGTCCCCAGCACCAGTAATCCTTTCAGTCCCAGTGCTGCTCCAGCATAGTACAGCCTTTATGAAGGAAGATTATGTCCAAGAAGTGTTATTGAGAGTTAAGTTGTGTTTAAACCTCTGTCTCCAATAGCCTGAATGTTCTCTGTGCTTGATTTTATTATAAGGAACACCCTTGAGTAATGGAGTGTACAAAAGGATATCCTTAGCAATACTTATGGTTACATATGGCCACTGTTGTAAGGGATGATATAGCTAACCACAGTGAGGGGAACAGTGACAACACTTCAGATCATAGATGTCTCTGTGCATCAGAAGACATGATCTGACAGGCTATAGTTCAGATAGGAAAAAAAGACAAAGCAAAATTTACCTTCTCTGTCTTTATGTCCTCTCTTTGATTTTCATCTGGGGAGAGTTGTATGGGAATTATGCAGTAGCTTATTTCAGATGCCTGGTTCTGCAGGAGGGATATGACACTTTGCCTTTGATATCCATACTTCCTATCCTGCTTAGAGTGCTTTGTAGACTAAATAATTTCATCTTGGTTGAGATTTTGAGGGACTGATGTTCACAGTATTAGTCCAACTTTGATTACATAGGTATTAAAGAAGCTATTTCGTCTCTTGGACCATTAAGTGTCTTAAACCAAAATTTTGAAAGAATACCATGAGATCCAGTATAAGATAGCACAGGATAAGAATGGAAGAGACTACCACCACATTACCCAAATGTTAGTTATGTTATCCTGGCTAATGCTGTAGTGAGCTCAGTTAATGGCAATAAGAGAGATAGGATCTTGTATAAGCAAATAGGACCAAGCACATCCTGTTCAAGTGAAAGCCTTATGGAAGACTTGGCAGGGACAACCAGGTGGTCTAACCCGTTATGACAGCTCTGGAAATGCTCTGAACTGACTGGGCTTTTGCCATGAACGGCATTTGAGAAACAGAATTCTGGAAAACAACAAACATGCCTGACTTTTTAAGGCAGAATAAACAATAGGAATGACTTTCAAGTTTTGAAAGAAACAGGAATATAATTTCAGTTATGGGAATTAGTCCTTTTCATGAGTGACAGATCCATCAGGAGTTAATGTTGAGTGGCAACAAAGTACTCAAAACCTGGAGCTATCTAAGGAAGAGGCAGCAAGAACTCCTTAATAACTAAATAATGAAAAAGCACAGAGTGTAGGAAGTACATCCACACCCTGGCTTTGCTTGGACTGCTGCTGCTGTGCATCACATCTAGCTTGATCCACCTACAATTCAAAGGCAGATGAGAGAGATCCTTGATTCATTAAAGAATCTCAGCAGAGGTTTTGTTTATAGATATAAACTTTTTTTCTTTTAGGAGTGTCTAATGTTTTTAGGTGACAAAAATGGACTCTGCATTTTGTTTAGTTCCACTTGGCCAGCCCCTTTATACTACTTTTTCTTCAGGTTTTTGTTATGTGTTGTCTTGTGATGTTAAAAAAACTACAATGTACTAAATGCTTATGAGAAAGTTGAGGCTTAAATTTAGGAAAAGTTTTCCAGTTGTCCAAGGAGTGAGTGAAAGCATGGATGTGTTCAAGTGGGGTAGTGGTGATGGGAAACAAAAGTTATTTAAGGTAGCAATTGATACTCCTGCAGAGTATAGGCTATACAGTAAACTAGGAAAAGTTTTGGAGATGACAGCTTAAGCCTATGAGACAAAGCATGTCTTGTCCAAAGTGCTGATATATTTAAGGCGATCTGTCTGTTAGTGCTATAGCTGCATTCTGTTAATCCCTGTGATTTATGGAAAAAGGGGGAGGGGGTGTCATCCCCCCTGCTCCTTGATGAATAATTTGCTATTGGGGGAGGGGGTGTGGGGGTGGCGTGTGTGTGTCACTTTTCTCTGAAGCGCTGGAAACAGTCTGCACCTTAAGCAAAGCAGCTGCATTCATAGTGAAATTAAATTCTCCCGAGTTTGGTTTGTGTAACCATGACATGCTGAAGATTATAAATTGACAACCAGGCTTAAAGACAGAGTAGTCAAAAAACCCCCCATGAATAAGGGTCTCCATGGTATTAGCTCAAAAACTGTGGGATATTAAGGGTACTTCATATCTGCCTTGGAGATGGCTGTTGTTGAGTTTTCCTTTCTTTTTTTTTTTTATTTATTTGGCAGGGGGTTGGTGGGGTAGAAATTTCTAGTCTTCATGAATGAAAGGCGAAGTACCAGGATTTGTTTATTTTTATTTCAATGCTGGCAGTACAAAAGTTGAGGCTGGAAAGTGGGAATAGCTGTTAATGCCAGAATTAACCTCCTTGCTCGGTTTTTCTTTGTTTTGCTTCAAAAGTCAGAGACTTCAGGTCTCTGGCCATTAAAACAAAATCTAGATCATAATTTGGGAGCCTGTGTTTTTAACAAATGTAGACATATCTGCAGGCTTAATGGGTTACTCATTAAGTTTTTCTGCTCCCACATAGAGTATTTTTCTATTTCTGCATGCAGTTCAAGACAGTAGCAGTGTAAAAAACTCTGCAAATTGCCAAACTGGTGGGGGGTGTTGAGGGTTGTGTTTGTTTGTTTAATAGGCTGTCCTGCGTACTTCCTGCGCCTTTCTCTTGTGTAAGGCACAGAAGACTGCCCTTTCCACACAATTTGAGAAGAAATAGTAATTGTGCGTGAGACAGCTTTTGGTATGTCTTCAAGTGGCTTAAAAGAGTGCAAGCCTCAGTTTTAATAAACATTTCTGGCAATAAAATAAATGTGGATTACAGATTCCTTACAGAATGTGCTGTGCCTTTGGCACACAGCTAAACTGGACTGACTTTGCCCAAGGCTGCAATACTGGAGATAGCACAGGAAAGAAATCTGTTAACACCAACAAGAAAAGGTTCTGGAACAGGAAGGTGAAATAGAGCTCCAGGGCTGGGGTGATAGTGTCAGAGGTAACAGTGGGCTAAAAAAGAAGGAGTAGTTATCTTATGGGTTCTACAAAACCATGATTTGGTGGTTGTAATGGGATATTAAGAAAGAATTCATTTAAAATGTGATTTGAATTAGGCTACCTAGAAGAAATATGTCTTGCATTTGGAAAATAAATTGGCAAAGGTAATCAGCTGACTTTGTTTTCAGCCTGTTATGCCTTGATAACAATATGAAACACACTGACAATAGATATTTAGCAGTTTTTGTCTAGACCAGAAAAGTGATTTATGGCATGATGGAATAAGAAAATATCTTTTAATAGACTATTTATCAAAAGAATTTCCAGAATACTTTTATATTAATTTATTAGTTGTGGTCTTTCACAAAGAGTATGTTCCAGGACTAGTTTCTTTGACAATTGTAACAGAGTTTGTTAGGAAGATTCTTTGCTGGGTAGTTCTGCCAGTGTAAAATGGAAAATGAACCAAGCTTGACTTTTAAAACTTGCAATTGTAAGGAGTGAGGTTGGTTTTGGTTTTAATTCAGTTATGGTCGATTGATATGCATTCTCCAAAAAACATGTAGGTTTTGTTTTGTTAATGCAAAAATACCCCAAATGTAGCATTAAAGTATAACAGAACTGTCTGAACCAGCCCTGTTCCATGTAAAGACATATCCAGCTTCTCAGTTCATCTGTTTGTCAAAGTTGCACATATGACTCTTTTAAACAGACTTTGGTAGGAGTTGCTGCTCTCAAGTTTTCAGATCCTATTTAGTTCAAAAAACTAAAAGGAATGAGACGTAAAATAACTGTGCTTCCATAGTTTCACTTTATTTTTCAGTGTAGTATAGAGTTCTGCATGCAATACCTGTAAATGAACTCAAAGGACTAGCAGATGATCAAGCAAATAGAGTGAAATAATTACGGCTGGCCACTAATACAGATGAGTATCAAGCCACCCTGCCTTACATCATAGTCTTGTTTTTCCTGCAGTTGCCAGCTTTGCTACCTCACTGCGATAAACAAATTCTTACTAATGCTGTCTCAGTTCCAAGTGGGATGAAGAGCACATACACGCCTGCAAAATTGGCAAGAATCGCTAGTAGTCAAACTCAAGAAATACTTAGCCATGAATCCAGATCTCACTGTGAAGGATCTCTCAAAAAGGAGTTAGAGTTGAATGGGTATCCAGCCTTTTGAGCAATTGCCAAAGGGTCCTGGATTTTCTGCTAATACTCACTTATGGTGGAAAAGGTACACTGAATCTAAGGCTACTACTCTTTAAGGGAAACGATGAAGTAGTACTCATGCTGGACTAGATCTTGCATGGGTTTCTGACCCTTTTAGAGTTAAAACAAACTGCACCATGTATTCAAATATATCCATGTAAACAGCTCCATTTGCCTATCACTTGATTCTTTCAAACCAGATTCCTTTGCTGTCTCAATTTACTACAATGTAAATTCGAAATATGTATCTTAACATTCTAGATTGCAGTGGTCACTGACATCTGGGAATGCTACCTTTTCCTTTTGCTCAAAGAAATCTTTCTTTACATGCCAGATGATTTTTCTGTTTAATCTGTTACTACCAGATGTTGTGGGCAGAAATATCCAAAAGTTTTGCATTTTGGAAATACTCACTTGTAATACAAAGACATTTCCATAAATAAGAAATAATATAACTCCTATATCTCATTATTTTGGCCTTTGGTATGCAATTTTTTTCCCCAAAAAAAAATCTATGCACTGTGTTTCATCTTTGTGTGCTTTTCAAACTAGGAAGGAAAAGCTTTTATGCTTGATTTTTGGGGGTAAGATTTAGCCCTACTCTGTATGGAAAAGAACGTGCATCCTATGTACATTCTTTGTTTTGATTTAACGTCAATATAAATTTTCTTTTGATTTAAAAACTTTGAAATTGCTGCTTATTATTTCTACTGTTACTCCAGTATTTTACAGACTTATTTACTTATCTCTCCTTATTAGATCAGTTTAGTGCCAATTACACAAAATATGATCCATATGTGGATTGTGGTTCACATTTGTAAACTATGTAAACACTGTCAAGCCTTATGAGTTTAAACAGTGGAGTTTACATCTACTAAGGAGTATTCTTAAGTCCATTATAAACACCACAGTTTTAGAATGAGTGATTTGTGCAGAGAAACAAAAAAAATTGTTTAAAAAGAAATCTTAAAGAAATTATTTCAGTTGATAGTGCAGAAATGGCTACCTAGTTTTTCAGCTCTGGGATGCAAAGTAAATTTCGAAAAAGAACAACAGCCAAGCCTATAACAAATCTTTTAAAACTGCAGAAGATGTTGAGTAGTATTGAGCTCGATTCAAGTGATGCTGTTTCACATAGAGCCCAGCTATTTTCTTAGAAGTGTGCTGCACAGCACGTCAGGACCTGGAAATATGTTGCCTGTGTAATGTCAAGACCTGACTCAATCAGCAGTTTATCTTTTGGGCAAGAACAGTAGGATCAAAACATCAGGGTGGTGTTCCCTGGCAACTTTAGGTTGTTTCAGAGCAACCTCCTATTGAATAAGCCAAATCTCCTGCATCCTTCTTTCTCCTGGCTACAGTGTGTAGCCTAATGTGGCAGGTCCCTAGAATATGTATATATCCACCTATGCCTACCAATTTAATAATGTAGAGCGATGCAATGGGAGAATCACCACAATTTGTCTCCATCTTGTATTAAGCTGTCAGCGAATATCTAAATCACTTCCTTTTCTGTCACTTCATCCCTCAACTACATCCTTCAAGACACAATACCATTCAGAAAGAACCACCAGAAATACCCTCTAAAATGATATGTAAATCCGGCAATTCATCATGCTCTGTGTAGTACAGGTTTAATTCTTCCTGCTAGGCCTCAATCTGCTGAAACATTACTCTGATATACAGTACAAAAGCAGTAACAAAGATGTTCATATCAGCCCATTGTGAGCTGGTGGCAGGGAGAGAAATCAATGAAGCCATGGGGACAATAGCTGGGGTTTAAACAGGCTGCAGAAATTTGCTAAGATGCAGACAAAAGGCCTGCGCTGAAAAGCGGGCTGCCGAGGAATTCCTCGGGCTCCATTATACGGCCGAAACAATCCTCACTTAGAGAGTGGATTTGCATCTCTAATAGGGTTCAGGCTCTGTTTGTGAAAGGCTTTCGCTAGGGCTGACCCCATCTCTCAAGATCACATTGATACCCGGCGCCTCGCCTCTGCCCTGTCCCGCACCGCGCAGGGCAGTATCATGGGAAAATGCACCCGCTTAAAAGGAAGCGGAGGAAGGCAAAAAAAATTAAAGGCTTGAGGCAGTTTTGGTGGTACTTAGCAGGGAAAATTACTTTGGCAAATAATAGAACCTACTGCTGGTAATTACTGCTAACAAGCTTCCCCCAACCCAAATGTGACACTTGGACTGATGTGAGAAAAGCTGATATAGGCCAAGCTTATTAAGCCTGAAAGAAAGAAGGCTCTTCCCTATGAAAATACAGCACTTGGAACCTGCAAATCCTGTAATCTAGTGTTGCCAATTATCCATTAAAATAGAAAATAAAGCTGTAATATTTTCAGTTCTTTCTAGTGTGTGCAGTGCCAGATGCTCTAATCTGAAGTGATTTTAAATGGAAAAATATTTTGTTTCATTCATGTGCTCCTGTTTAAACCAAACTTGGCTTTACTTTCTTCATCTTCTTCTGGAGATAGGCAACATTCTGTCTTTTAATAGGACTGTGTTAATGACACTGTTCTAAGTTTTCAGAAAACACAACTGTCTTTACCCTTGAAACAAATACTTTGAGTCAATTGAAACACTCTTCAGACCTTTCTGTGTGTAGGTTCCATATGTACATAAGCCTCTCTGTTCTCTCTCAAAGTGCATCACTTTGTTTATGTAAAATTATCTCTCTAAAAACATTCAGAACCACCCTGTTGTCTTCTATCTTTTATCTGGATGAGGGAAGCATTTCATTACTGTCCCTTTTTTTTTAAAGAAGGTTATCTAGAATTCCCAATTAACCTCAACTGCCCACATCTCTTAACAGTAGAGGGCCATAAGTATTTTTTCCTCACACTGTTGCCAGCAAGTGTTTCATTAGATGCAAGCATCTTTGCACCAAGATGAGCTCATCATCATTGCACCCTCTTTTACTGGGCTGCTTACACTGAGTCAGGTTCAGTTAATTTCATCTACTACTTAAAAGGAGATTGTAGAGTATACATGTCAGAGGTGCACAAGAAGAATCCAAGAGGAAGCAGTTACAGGCTTCCACAAGCGAAATTCCAGTTGAAAAAAAAGGAGGAAACAAAATGCCATGAGAAAGGTGTAGCCCCAAAACAAACTCAAAGAGGCCAAGAAATCTCCATACTTGAGAAGTTAATAGCTTGGCTACATTGAACACTGGGCTTCTTACGCTAACCTTGAAGTTGGTTCTGCTTGGTGTAAGAGGTTGGACTAGAAGTTTTCCAGAGCTTTTTTTTTTCCAACCTAAATCTTTTGGTACACCTATGAAATCTGCCTTTCTAGTTTGCTCATTATTCCCATTTTCTCCACTTCCATGCTGTGGCAATCTCTGAGCAGACAGACAATGACTTTGAATACCTTTTATGTCTTTGGATAGCAAAAAACAGGAATTACAGTCAATGACTAAGGTTTAACAGCACGAACATTCAGAACAGAAACTTGCTGAAAGCAACCTCTAGTGTGCAGTAAACAATTGCATAAAACATATATACTTGTTGCTACAAAAGCACCGATATCTATATGTTTTCAATTATTTTTTAAAATAAAATTGTTTACAGTCAAATATCTTTAATGGCTTGGATTTCAGAAAATTTCTAAGACTGTGGTGTCATAGAAGCTATATTTGAGTTTACAGGACCTCTTTGGACCAAAGAGAGCAAACTTAGCCTTTAGCAATCTATGATGACCATTTTGCTATAAAATTGCAAGGCAACTCTTAATCTGTGTAGTCTTTATGAATTTTTGAAGCTGTATTCTCTTCTTCAGCTGGGACATCAGGTAAATTGGAACAAAATCCATCTGGAGGCCGTTCATGAGTGGCGTCCCCCAGGGCTCAGTCCTGGGTCCAGTCTTGTTCAACATCTTTATCAATGATCTCGACGAAGGGATTGAATGCTCCCTCACTAAGTTTGCAGATGACACTAAACTAGGAGGAAGTGTTTATCTGCCTGAGAGTAGGGAGGCTCTTCAGAGGGATCTGAACAGACTGGACCAATGGGCTGAGACCAACAGGATGAAGTTTAACAAGGCCAAGTGTAGAGTGCTGCACATGGGACATAACAACCCCATGCAGCGCTACAGGCTTGGGGGAGACTGTCTGGAGAGCTGTCAGGCAGAGAAGGACCTGGGGGTGTTGGTTGACTGCAGACTGAATATGAGTCAGCAGTGTGCTCAGGCAGCCAGGAAGGCCAATGGCATCTTGGCTTGTATAAAAAACAGTGTGGCCAGCAGTTCTAGGGAGGTGATTGTGCCCCTGTACTTGGCATTGGTGAGGCTGCACCTCGAGTACTGTGTCCAGTTCTGGGCTCCTCACCACAAGAAGGACATGGAGGTCCTGGAGCGAGTCCAGAGAAGGGCAACCAGGCTGGTGAAGGGGCTGGAGAGCAAATTCTATGAGGAGCGGCTGAGGGAGCTGGGGCTGTTTAGCCTGGAGAAGAGGAGGCTGAGGGGAGACCTTATCACCACCTACAATTACCTGAAGGGAGGTTATAGAGAGGTGGGCGATGGTCTCTTCAGTCAGGTGACAGGAGACAGGACAAGGGGAAATGGCAAGAAGCTGCTCCAGGGTGGATTTAGATTAGATATTATAAAAATTTTTTTTACTGAAAAAGTTGTTGGGGTTGGAACAGGCTGCCCAGGGATGTGGTTGAGTCACCTTCTCTGGATGTGTTTAAAAAAAAGGGTAGATGTGGTACTTAAGGATATGGTTTAGCTCAGGATGGGATTGGTTGGACTTGATGATCTTCAAAGGTCTTTTCCAACCTTGTGATTCTGTGAAATTCAGACACTCATACGTGTTTACAAATTTCAACATGGATTAGAGGAAAGAAAAATGTAGACTGTAGGGCTTTTTTTTTCTTTAATAAAAAGGCAAATCACACTCAGATTTCAACATTATAGTAGATGTCGAAACTAATAGCTTGCAGAATAAATAAAATATTTGTGTTTATGTAGCATTTTATTATGTTGCAAAATTACAGTTATACACATAGCAGTGCCTTAACTGAGATTTTGTAGAATGTTTTTCTTTTAAGGCTTAGATTTGTAGACCTGCTTTTTCCTTTGTGTTTGGGGAAGCTGTTATATCTATAAGATGGAATCTCATTACTGCGTATAATTGTAATTATGTAAATAAGGTTACTTCTGCCTATCTTATGTTTAAAAAACCACAAGAAAATGTTGATGGTCTAGTTAGTGTGATGCATTCAAAGTAACTGTGAATGAACTTTTCTGGAACATTTCTAAAAATCTTAATTTTCTAAACGTGTGACTAGATTTCATACTGACCAGCTGCTATTTTAGCATTTATTCATCTCACACTTTAGGAGAAGAAGAGTCAGTTTATTTGTCTAATTAAAAAACCACTCTGATCAGAAGCAACAGAAATTAGGAGCAAGCCTATAAGCTTATAAACCATATAATTTCAGTGGGGTTTTTTTGTTGCCCTTGTTTGTTTTTGTTGGGTTTTTTTCTTCTAAATAGAGGGCCAACGCCAAAACCATGAGAGGAAGGTAGAAGATAACACTGGTTTCATCTGGGGCTGGGTTGGTGCTCTGCATTATCATCTTGGCAAATTCGCCGGGGTTTTATGTCTATAGTCTGAATGTCTGTCCTGTCCCATTCTTCCCCTCTCAATCTTTCAAGAAAAAGGAATCATCTTGCTGAGTGTAAATGTAATCTGTAAAGTTAGTTACTTCTGTGAGCAAATTTTGTCACCTGGATATAGATTTAATTGGTCTTCAATAATACCATGGTCTTAAAGTGCAGTGTAAGGAATCGTTGGTATCCTTGTTTGCTCATGCAGATAAGAAACCCAAGATATAGGCAGGGGAAATCACTCTTCAAGGTCATTTGAATTAAGCTGTTGGTGGATTTGGGTATAAACTCTTCTCTCCTAACTCCTAGCCCACTATCTACCTTTCTAATCACATTATCATTTTAGTTGTTTTCCTGCCTAAGAAGCTTCATGAGGTTCTTGTGGATTTTTTTTCTTGTGGTCTCAAGAAACCCACCAAATTATGTCTTTCTTGAGTTTTTACATGGAGGGGGGGAAAAAAAAAATTATTCTTAGTGGTAGCCTAATCAAGCTGATGCAACATTTTCCCAAGCATTAATTGAACAGAGCAAGAATATGAATACAGCTCATTTTGGTACGGCAGTAGATTAAGTTATACTTGCTGGTACCCTGAGTTCAGGGAATGCATATGTACTCATTGTGGGCTGGTGCTGCATACTGATGTGGAGTTTCACATGTGTATGAATGTTCTGAATTAACCTTGCATTTAGCTATCTCTGTGACACTTATCTTCACTTTTTTTTTTTCCTTTCTACTTGAGTCTATATCATGGGTAATGCTGCACTTCTTCATAGCCTATAGAAGAGTGAATTTAGGAGGCTGATGAAAAGTGAATTTCCATAGGAGCAAATCCTTTTGTACATTTTTGAAGAACAGTGGATTATTTAAACAATATTTTTTAAACGGTGCAAAAATGCAACACTTTTTCTTAAAGTAACCTGTAATTAATTTTATTTTGTATTATTGCAGGATTAAGTGATAGCTAAAATGTTCAGATAAGGATTCTCATTAGGTATGCATAAAAATTGCATGTCTATTGTGCGTGTCATAGGAAAACATTAATTCTGTTAATTAATCACCTTTCCACTCATATACTCTAATATGCAGGTTTACAGTACTTGGCCACTAGTTGAATACATGAATTTTCAGATTTTGATCAGGCAATTTGATTTGTCCAAGATAACATAAATTTGAATGACCAAGAATCAATGTAGAGCTGCCTGGCAATAGCAATCAGTATTTAATTCTGCAGTGGAGGTAGTTACTTAACCTTCCTTCTAACACAGAGATATTTCTGTCATAGATAAATGTATTATTCAGATGCCTCTTAAATTAGTTCAATCAAATCTTGTGTATCTTTAGGAACAGGCTAAAGGGAGAAGAACTGTCTTTTAGAATCTTCCCCACACCAGCACATCAAAGTAAAAAATGCTGTCAAATGTTGCACTCTAGCCAATACTTCTTAGTCTGGCAGGTTTGGGTGTTGTGGTTTGGGGTTGGTTTTGTGGTTTTGGTTTGTTTTTTTCTCATTGAATGTATGAGGCACTGGAAAGGACTGTAATTAGCTGATGTAGTAACCATGTTCTGTCCTGCCCTAAGAAGGATGACCTGTGTAATCTGGCCAAAGAGAAAGCAAGTCATCAAACCTGGTGAGCAGCTGCTGGTTGGAACTGGTCTTCTGAGCGACAACTTTGCTTTAACTTGGCTGATGCACACCGAAGTCTGTGCTGGAGGCTTAAAGATGTCTGAGGTTCTGTTAAAGGCGAGGGTGTCTTGTTTTCATACTCTCTTCTGGAATTATTTTACAGGTGCACTCTTCTAAGGCTGTTTCATAGTCATGATATGCATACCAACCGGTCATGTTTCCTAGAGGCGTAGCTACAAGCTTTGTTGTGTAAGTGGAAACAAATATATAATGCTTTAACTTTTAATCTTTCCTGTAAATGAAACATGCTAATGCTCTTGCTAATGAAGGAGTAGCAACTCTGGCATGCAAAAGGTAGGGTAATGTAAGGTTTTTTATAAACTTTGTAATGCAACTGGTTTACACCAAATGACTTATTAGGACACCAGAGCAGTTACCTTTGTTTTTTTGCTTGGAAAGTTAGTCTTCAGCAACAGTATAGTTTTGGTGACAGAAAATGAAAGACTTATAGGTAGAATCTTAGTATCAATACTGCAAAGTTCCTAACTGGTACATATGCCTTACAGATCCATAAATTATTTACATATTTTGAAGATTCAAAGCAATAGAAAAGAAACTGTTTTGAAAGGATAGATCTCCATCCTGGATCTGGCCAGGCCAGGCCAGAGCTAGCCTCCCCAAGCAGCCAGTCCAGGTGAGCTGAGTTAACCCCAGGCTGATTCCACATCACTCCTCCATAAAAGGGGCTGGTCGGGGAGGAGTGCACCTGGGTGCCTCCAGAGCAGTTTGAGTGTGTCTGGGGTATTATGCAGTACTCTGTGTTACTGTCAGGTCATAAGGTACTCTCTGTTATCACTGCTTGTGAGTGAAATTTGCCGTGGGCTGTTATTGTTCCCCTTTCACAGTGATTTTGTCAGATAACTGTCCTTATCCCAACCCACACAGGCTCTGTCTGTTTCTCCTCTGGTACTGACTCAGCAATGTGTGGTGATCAGCTGCCGTTTGGGGCTGAACCACCACAATCTCTAACATCTGTCTCTGTCTTGATTTTATCAAGTTACTGTGAAAGATTGCAAATGCAGGAACAGCATGCTTTGGCTTCCAATGTTCTGATTGATGGTCCACTGCAGAAAGTAGCCCTGTGAAACTGCTGAACTGGGGGTAGTTCTCTGCTCTTTCTCCTGTTCTTTTTCTAAATTGGAAAACACTGAAACGACCAAGCTCTCCAACAACTCTCATGTTTCTGAATTTAGCCCTGTTCTTAAGCTTGCAGTCTTTTACGCATTTTGATTTTTGTAATGTATTTGGTGATGATTTTATTAGCTCAGGTGTACACAGGAGAACTGCCTGCAGCCACTGGAACTCTTTCAAGGGAAGAGCTTCAGCAGCAGAGGCATGTTTGCTTCTGGGTTTGTTGTACATAGAAATTATTTCAATGGGTGAATAAACACAGCAGGTAAAACTATTTTTGAGAGGTCTTTGCTTAACTGGCAGTCCTGTGATGTCCATCAAATGTTACTTCTTTCAGTGGGTGTTCTCTTCTTTGGCATTAATGGCACAATGCACTCCCAGCTAAAAGGCATCCTGAGTCCACGCTTCTGTGGTGTTGTCCAGCAAGGCTCTTAGTGACAGCTACACAAACCTTAATCATCAGGTGAGTAGAGCTGTGTAGACACAAAAGATTGTGGCCTATTAGGCAGTATCTCTGATGACAAGCTGGAACTGAATGTGCAAACCTGTTTTAGCAGCCTTGGATGTTCTTCTGTTCATAGGAGTAAACAAAACCTTTAGATAAGCAGATTTTTAGTGGTGTTTTGCTGGCCTTGTTCACACAAAGCCCCACTCTGTTAGTTACTGATGCTTAGTACCTGTTAAAACTTGAACAGGGGCAGCCTGAGTAACTATTCTGGCTAAGTGTTGTTTAGGAAATGGAACTTTTGGTTGCTCAGGGTTCATTACAAAATTGAACCTGTGCTTGCATCAAAAATATTTATGTCTTGCTAGGTTGAGCCATAGGTTGGGTAATGTTATCGGTAGGGAATGAAATTAACATTCTCTTCTGTGTTCTTATCTTTAGTGATAGTTTGAGATAGTGTTTTCAGTAAGCACCACCACAGCTTGGACCTGTTCAAAGAATTTCCTGTTGGGATGAGTCATACCAAGTAGGTGGCAGGTTACTACTCCCTTAAATGCTTTAAACCCATCTTGTGGATTCATCTTCCCCCTTTACATCTTGTCCTATTATGATTTTTATTTCCTCCCTTCAGAAATAAGAAATGGCTGCACTTGGTTTAGTTTTAGCAAACAAGAAAGCGAAATCCTACATCTGAACTTAAATTTTAGACCATAATAACATTTCTTCACTTTGAGGATTTTCTTTCTTACAAACTGGACACCTTTGTTGAAGGGAATAAAGGGAAAGCGCTTCATAGCGACAAGGGACTGATATCATTGGAGAACAACGCTCTCTACAAACGACATATTGTACAGGCAGGCACAGAATGAGCTTTCATGCAGGGTTCTGTCAGTGTCATTCAGCCCTGCCTGAATGGACAGCCCTCTTGTGATTTATCTTCCATTCATCAGTCAATACCCAGTACTTTTTCAGCAGTGATGGATAAGATCTCCTGCTAAATTGACTACTGCCTGCTGAGCATTGTTGAGCCTGAGAACTGAATGGGAAGGCAAAGCTTAACATCTCACACATGGAGCTGCAGGTTATGAAAGTTACAGGATGATTCTGAGGAGCTTAGAAAAATACCTGCTTAATTTTGGATCCCACAGATGGAGGGAACAGGACTACCCTAGTTATCTTACGTTTATATATAAACTGATTTATTTTTTAGCTGTTGTCTGCGTAAGAAGGATGTATCTAGGCTTCAGAATTGTTTTTATTTTCTATCCCTTTTCAAACCTTCTGTATTTGCAAGATATTCAACATACACGGTGCAGCCCCATGTACTTGCATATTTCAAGGTATTAAGGTATTTAAAAAATGCAATGTACTTTGTGCATAAAAAGAGAGACAGACTTATTTTATAGCAGAGCTGACAGACAAAACTATTTTTCCAAAACCAACCAATCAAACCACATAAAATCCTTGTAATATAATAGATTTTGTCTAACACATAGTCCATCTGCCCCTCAGCAGATCATTTTGTAGTGTATTCAGCTGTGAAGTTTGACGTTGGAACATGCGTCCTTTCCCACAGCACAGGGGTGCTGAGCAAGCCACTCAGGCTTCACTTCTTGGTATTACCTGGCTTCTGAAATGTAGCATCCTGTGTTTTCTAAACCCAACCCACATCTTTTCAGAGAACCATTTTATCTTACATATTTGTGCCCTCTAGAGTGCGGTATAGGGAAGCTGGAGGTATCTCTGGGCAGGAACTTCTCTTGTTCCCTTTTAAAGTTGACTTTATCTGTATATTTTTTTGGAGTAGGGTTGTGTATCTTTACACGACAATGTGATATGCTTGAGCAACATATACAACTTGTTAGACAAATGTGAGGGCATACATATGGCAGAACATAAGTGTTGAGGTAAATGAGCAGGAAATACTTTCTATCTGAACTCCAGTACTTCTTTTTTGCATCTTGAACAGCAACCCTTTTCATTATTTAAATAGGGGGAGTAAGATTTCTATGGATGAAAATGGCAGTTGAGTTGGAAAAAACTATGGAGCTCATAGGTATATCCTTTGAGGGATTTGATAGCCTCAGGATGTTGAGAATGGTGGAAAGGGAAAGTAGCATTCCTACTGAAACTCCAATTTGATCTGGTTGCTAGTGCACCTGAATTACTCCTTAATTGTGTGCCTATCCTGATTTTGCTGTTCATAAATAACGCCAACATTGAAGCACCACAAAAAAAATGAATGTGAATTGGTGCATTTAGAGTTGACTTCTTGTTCCACATTAACTATTACGTTATGAATTAATATATATGAACCCCCTATCACAGTGGATGAGGAGATCAAGCTGTGCTCTGTGCAAATCTCACTTGTCTTTTATTTTTTTCTTTTTTTCCTGGAAACTGTTGAATATCAGTGTCAGCGGAGTCCACAAAGAATTTCAAGGTAGTTGGTAGAACTTGCTTTGAACACAATTTTTAAAGGACATAAATGATCTGAGAAACTTAAATTCATGAGCTATAGGTATTTATTGCCAATTTTAATAGTTCATTTCTAGTATTACAGGACGTAGGACACTGAAGTAACTAATAATCTCTTGTAAGGGAAAGAAGGGAGAAAGGTTTAAAAAAAATTCTGCTGACAGTAATGTCTATTTCAGATACTTAAATATAATGATGCCAGTAGGTGCTGCTTTAATATTGCTAGCTATAGTCATTTTGGAAGGTGTTCTTTTGTTTTAGGATGGCCATAAGTATGGTGACATGTGATATATTTAGTGCAAATGAGTACTTAAAGAAGCAGCTGTTAAAAGATTAAACAGTCACATAAAAACTTATTATGGTTTTATACAAATTAAAGCTGTCTCCAGGTAATCTAATTTTATATGCACTTATTCAATTTTTTTTAGATTTTCCCTTGGAAAATCAGCTAAAAATATTTAATGGTAAAAAAGAGATTTCTCCTTGCCAGAATAGTAAGATTTTCTGCTTCTAGTCTTTTCTTGTCACTGACTAGATGGAAGACAGCCAAAATCCACATTCTGTTTGGTCTTTCTCTTGGGCTTCGACTAGACTGTGATCACTTCATCAACTGTTTATCCTTATAAAAGGGAGGCCTCGACTGTAAGGTGGCCACTGGTGGGACTATAAGGAATTTTCTTTAAACACAGTTTTTTGTCTAAATTATGTTGTAAAGAAAAAGCACTTTTAACAATCTTATATGCAAGCCAACCTAAGTTCCAAGAGCCTTCTTGGTGAGTAGTTAGGTAGCCTGAGCTTTTAGAATCTGAGTATCTTGGGGTGAGCATCCAGCACCATCTTCTTGAGCAAAAATTTGTGAGGTCTTTCTGGATTTCTGCCATTTGGCCAGCCCCAGAGCTGGGCCTCCACAACATGTAGCTTTCTGGTGGGACTTTGCAGTCCTAGGGAGCTCTAGTGCAAGATGAATCTCCCAATTCTGAGCCTTCAAATCGTTTGGAAGTAAAAATGAAATTCAGCAAACCAAGTTCAGTTGCTCCTATCTCTGCTACTGCTTCCAAGATTTACTGGCTGTCAGTTCACTTCAGATTTTCATGGTCTTTTGAATGTAAATGTAATTTTCGAAATTTAGAATTTTGATTTGGGGGAGAACTTAGTTTGTTAAAGTTGGCATAGTTATGTTTACCAAATGGAATTTTAAGTTACTCTATGTGTTTGAATGTCTTATTTTGACTATTGAGAAACACAGATCTAAAAAGCAATATAAAAGGAAGAGGAGGAATATTTTAACTGCTTTTTACAGGGGATAACAAGTTTATAAAGTTGCAGGTGATGATTCACCAAAAGTGGGAATACCTGTTTTCCCTCATACGCTAGGCATTTTAATGGATAGTCTGCTTTCACAGGCATCGTATTGGAATCTTAAAGGTGTTTCATATGTTATATTCTCATGCTTTTCTTTCATGGATGTAGCAGAAGGGTTCTAGCTGTTTTTTGGTTTTTCTTGCTCTGGATTATCCATCTGCTTAATTGGATGAGGGGTGTGCATGTTGTTTCAGTTAGTTAATTTCTGGAGTGTTAATTATTTGATAAGCTCTAATGAGGATTTAGGCTTGAAGACTCCCATAAATTTGAATATTAAAAGTTTAATAAAATGAATCCAGAAAGTTAGCTTTTTTTTGACAGCTTTGGCAAGAAGGTGGGTAATTAGGAGGAAAGCACTTGATGCCATTTGCATGAGAATAAAATAGACAGAAAAAGAAGGATGACATGTTTGTCCTCTGCCTTCAGAAATTAAAATCGGGGGGAGGGGAGGCTGTGGGGCTATTGAAGTCACCTCTTGAATCTGATTTTATACATTACCACTGTGTAAATGAGATGACAAATCTATTCTAATTTCTGGGCCCTCTTGGGGATTGCCTACTGTCTTTTTTGAATTGCTCCATTTCAGCCATATTCCCGGAATACTTATGTTAAAGTTGGCAAGAAACCTGCACGCATCTAAATAGCCCCATCCCAACTAATTTTAGAGAGTTTAGAGATGAATGTCTGCATCTTAATTTTCTGTGGCCTTGGTCCTGCTTGAATCCTGGTCGGGATTTCTACGAATATATTTTAAACTGGGATGACAAAGACTCGGGTGGGAGATTTATTCCCTGTAAGTCTCCTGTAGGCAGAGGTTCACAGACCATTTGCAGTCATTTCCTTTTGAAGCTCTGGGCTCTTCTTGCTGAAACGGGGAGGAACAACAATCACAGAACTGCATGTTACTGTAATAAGGTCTGCCAAACACTCAAGAGAGTGCCAGAACACGAAAGTTTAAGGAGGGTTCAGTTTTGCAGCAGTGTGAGTTTGTAAATAAAGTTTTATTTCATGGTGTTTTCCTGTTTAGATAACTGCTAACAGTTTCAAGACTCCTTGGAATGAACAGCTGTGCTGGAATGATTCCAGCAATTAAGCTTTTCAGAGTAGCTCCTATGCCTTGATATTGAAATGTTATTATTTTGAATATGGAACAAGACTATTCTTATTTAGTGGCACTGAAGTTCCAAGCTTTAATTTTAAGTAAATACCTGACACTCAGATGGTATATTTCCAGCTATGATTAATTGTTAATGAATCAACAGTATGTTCCATGTTTCTTTGTGTTGCTTTTAGTGTCGTATTTTCATACAGGTCACCACCCCAATTAACTGTATAGTTACTCAGAAGTTATAGATGATAACACTGAATCTGCAGATTTTTGCAGAGTTGTTTAATTTACTTCTGTCTCCTGGCAATTGATGATAGCTTTACAAAACGAGACCACCAGGGTTGGGATGCAGTATTAATTGCAAAGGTACTGTGATGTTTTTCCAAAAAGAAGTTTATAGAGCTACATGTTTCACTGTCAATATTAATTCTTAATTTATTTTAGTTGGTCTTATGCATTTGATATTCTTTGCACAAGATGGTTTGCAAGGTGTGCAAGTATATTCTTAACAATCCAGCCTTCCATATGTGGGTCAAATAGAGGGAAATGGAGTTTTTCTTGCTTTTCTGAGATGGACACTGCCTTTGCATTGGATGCTTCAATTTGGTTTTAACAAAATACTTGTCTTATAACTGTTGCTAGTTTTTGGTATAATCTTAAAGATTAAAAATTGCCTTGTTGCTTAGTGCAAAGAGGTTTCAGATTGCTTGAGTGTAGAATTCTTTTGGTTTTAATACTTCTGTCTTTTGAGCTTCTATTTACTCCAAAGAAGCCATTACAGTTAGAGTATGAAGCATGCAGTGTTTACAGACCTCTCAATCTTATTATAGAAGTAATTATCATGAGATACTAATGCAAAGTTTAAGTATGAATAAGATTATGGCTACTGTATGTCTTTTCCAGTCTACAAACTAAAACTTCAAGTGGAGTATTCTAACTTAACATCTATGTTTTGTGAGGATTTTTCATAGCACAGGAACAATGCCGATTTACTTATTTTATTTAAGATGGTACTGAAAAGACTCATGACACAAAAGCCCGAAGTATCCTTGCAGGGTACATATCCTGGTTGTTGATCTGATTTCTCTTGATGTTTTGGGCATGTGATCTGGAACAGAGCATTAAAGACACATGGAAAATTAACTTGACGTACAAGTATCTCTGATTTTTATTGAGCGTATCTGTTTATAGTCTTTTTGCTTTAAGATTTATGTTGCTCAAGAAAAATATCACAAGCAGGTCAATAAAGATTTTACGTTTGGACTGCTGCACAATTCTGCTTTTAATCATATAAGCATTGCAAAAAATAAACATTTATAGTAAGCTTGAAGGGATTTCTTTATCAATGGTACACTTTTTGATGTATCTAATCTCCCTTATGAAGAAAATCCTTTAGTCTCCCTCATAATGCTGCATCTATTATGACTAATTTCTTCTGTTTGGGTTCATGTCAACACATGAACACGTGCATGCTAACGCTAGCATCCAGACTGCTTATTCAAAAGCAGTAGTATTTTGACAGCAAAATCTGAACCATCTTTGGAAGTTCAAATTTCAGCCGCTAACCCAATAGCCTTAACTAGGATTCTATGTAATATTGCATTTCCAGCAGGTACAAGACTGAGTGAGGACTGCATTTCTCTTTCCCTTGCAGCTTTTTGAGTGTTTGATAGCCGCTTCTCAATTCTCAGATTTCAGTTTATCTCTGGCTGTTGGTCTTTGCAACACAGTGAAAGTTAGGCGAATATTATGGAGTTTTGTTTAAAACATAATCTTTCACTAATCACGTGTTTATATGTACCACATCAATCTCTAGTCATCCAGGTTTGTTTTTAATCAGTTTGTGGTCCCAGTTCATTAACACCTGTTCTTCTTCATTTATTTAAACATTGTCTCCTTTTGTGACCACATCTAGTTTTCCATTCTATTAGAGATTATGATCTATGCAAGACCAAATCCCTATACAACATGAGAAATATTGTGTGCAAGAGTCTCTAACATACTGCACAGTGATCCTGGAGGGAGGAAAACTTTTTTTTGAGGGATCAATATACTCTGTGGGCAAGACTTGGCCTTACCTGCTTCTATAGCTTATCTATAAAATCAAGGAACTTGTATGTTTTTCTTCTAATTTTGACTTCAAATCAACAATATGATGTTTTCTAAAATGTTTTTTTATGGGTTGGAAAGTATATATGTTAAAATGGTATATATTGTGAGCCCTGCAAGTTTTTTAGATGCAGAGAGGTTTCACTTCCGGGGCTTTAAATACAGATCAGACAAATGTCTGTTAAAAAAATTGCTTTGTTGACTTGCTTAAGAGGCAAAGGATAGCATATACATTACCAATCTAAGAAACTAACTGAGAACTGAAAGAAAGAAACACTCTGAACCTTTAAAATTGATATTGCAGCTTTACTGTTTTGATTTATGAATATCAAATAAAGACAGAATTCATACATAACAAGGCTGAAGGGTTATTTTTTCCACCCCTTGAAACTCTCCATCAAATGTAAAGTTGCTATCACAGAAACCTTTTTCAATGTTAATTTTCAATTTTCTCCACTCGCATTTAGCTTTACTAATTACATTTGGAAAAATACATGGTGCTAGAATCCTGTAGAGGCAGCTACTGGTTCTCTAATCACTACTTACTCTGATTTTCAGTAAGAATTGGACCCAATTCATCCAAGGGTAGATTGTTTTCTCTGCTGTACTCTTTTCGGAAAGCAGTTTCCCTCACTCCATTGATAACAATGAAGCATGTTTAAAGAAAAGTCCTGTGGAGGAAAAAGATTTCATTAATCATGAATCATTACATTTGTCAGTTGGCAAAGGGAGACTTCCTAATTTATCCCTTCAATGAAATTAGCTCTGGCCTAGCTGCAGTTAGAAATTCTAAATTACCTTGGCATCTATCTGTTACTGTTTATATATGCACCATAAAATGGCAGATGGCATTTTATTAATAGCAGATGAGCTGAGTCTTTCAAGATACTTTTTTCTGGTATTTGGTTTCCTTGAATTTGACATGGCACCTACTTATATAATTTCATGGTGCTTCTGTATAGTTTTCTGAAGTAAAAAAAACCCAAAACAACCAAAACCAACGAACACTTAATGTTGTTTTAAGCTGCACCTGCCACTTTCCTCCCAACTCTAAGATGGCTGATAGAAATCACATCATGACGACCTGTATAAAGATTAAATTCGAGGAATTTTTATCTGAGAAGCCTGTAAGTACAACTCTGCTGTATTGTGTCAAATGCGCTGATGCTACAAGACCTCACGTTAAAGCTTATTTACATGGTATGGTTGGGTGTTCCCCCACCCCAACTTTAGATTTTTGAATAGAAATGTATGGCATCATAAATGATACTGGAACAAATATCAATCATCTGTTACCTGTTCAAGTTCCACTGAATGCATTGATATGCATTGATGCTAACGTTTTCTGCTTAAATTGGAGTTTGCCTGGGTTCGCTTCAAAGGTTTAAGAAAATTGTTGGAAGCACAAATAAAATACAATTTTCTGCTTAAACTGTCTGAGCTAGCTCCTTTGCATTGACTAGTGTGCCAAAAGTGGGTTACTCACTGTGCTTGTAAAGGGCTGAGATTCAAGTTCCTGTCTTCCTGTCTTGTTCTGAAACTTTTCCCATGGAAAGTTTTGCTGCAGTACTTTATAGTTGTGAATAACTTTGAGTTCTGAGAAGCAGATCTTTCTGATTTTCATCAGGAAATTCAGTTGCCTCTGATTTTGACTATGGCTGTCAGTCTGCTTGTCACCATCATGTCTCATGTAATGCAGGGCTCTAAAAGAGAGTCCCTATCCGAACCAGGGTCTGGATTATTAAAGAAGATGTGAGAAGGACTGAAGAAGGCTGACTTTCTTGTGGAAGATTCATTTGAGACTGCTTCCATAACCTGAAGACAGGTAGCTCATCTTGTGTCTAGGTATTTTCCATTGCTTTGTATATTCATCTCCATGCACCAATAAGGATTTGGGCCTTTGACACAAAGTTCCTCAGAGCTACTGCCAAAGTTGTCAGCACAAGCAGGGCTTTGCCACTTCTAGCCGGTATGTTAGACCTTTAGGAGTACAGAGCACAGGCAGTGATGCATAAGAGCCAAAACCTAACAATGAGACAGGGTATGATCTGTTGGCTGTAATGCTGTGTTCTTCCCAGAAAAATCAGAAAGTGCTTTTTAGAACACACTCTACCTTTGTAAATATTGTGCACTTTCTAACAGCTTCTTGGTCTGTCCTTTTTTATTGCTTTATCTAATAATATAATAATGCTTCCCACGGTGTGTTAAAGATGCAGATGCTGAAGTTAGGAAAACGTTCATGAGGAAAAAAAAAACCCACATCCCAAACTAGGATTGCTATGTTTATGCAGCCTAACCTGTGCAAGAGTGTTGTCTAATGATGAGATTAATTCCATTTTCACAGAAGAAAAATATACCCAAATATCAAGATATTTACTTTTTCTGAAAAGATTGAGACACAACTTACTGGGAACATGGAAAGTGTCTTTGGATATAAGCTGTATGATTTCCTTCTTCCTTACACTGTATTGCTTGCCTTGTTCTTTAACTCTTCCCTGGAGATCTCCCATGGGTCATTGTTGGAGACATGATGCTGGGCAACATGGGTATTTGATGTGGGCTACTGTGGTCACTCTTACATACTTAAGAATGTTAAACCTTTCATTAACGCAGAATAAAAAGTTCATTCTTCAAATGTATAACCCATGAGCACAGCAAAATACTTCAGTAGAAAGCTCTAGAAATTGGGCAAAAGACCATATACTTGGAACAGTTGCTGAAAGACTGGATACTGATATTCCCCAGTGCTGATCAGGAGAAAATGCAGTTCGAGGAAAATGGAATTTGAGGAAGAGAACAAACCTCATATATGGGCAAAGAGGAGACAAAGTATATCCATATTCATACACTTTAACATAGAACTTATAGCTTCTGCAAAAATTTGCCAACACTTTATGAACTGTGTGCTTCCTTCAGCATCTGAGCTCCCTCATGGTGAGATGCTTTTTCCTTCTAACCTGTCAGAACTTCCCCAGCTGCAACCTGTAACTTGCCTTTTGCCCTCAGCACTGTGTAGGGTTGATTAGACCCTGTTTTTGTCATCTTTTAATCTGTCTTTGGGTAATGTAAGACTAAAAGTATGTTCTTCCTTAGCTGTTGATTCCCCAAGCTAAAATTCTTCATGTCTTTATGACATTATTAAACTTTACAGAAAGTTATTCCCTTTTTTACTTTTCTGTAAAGCAGAAGAAATCAAAAAACTGTGGGATTTGCCTTTTGCTATAGGTCATTGCAGTAAAATGGCATACAGTGGCAGAGGGTCCTGGTTTTGTAATGTTTATTCTCAAAGTTGCTGATAGAGTAACCAATAAAGGCCACTAAGAAGTTATATATTCTGGGTTTGTCTGTGGACCAAGCAACTTGATTACTGACATTCATATGGCCCTGCCTTCCTGTTGGATACATCCTTTATTTACTTGTTCTTCCCTATACACATATGTACATATATATACATATAGATGAAGAGTCTGGGCTCCAATTATGTAGGACATCAACATTATAATGAAATAAATGACAGTGTCTCTGCAAATTAATGCCACAGCAAGTCTAACAATGTTAGCTTTTTTAAGAGCCTTCCCTGGAGCCGGTATGAAAAACATACTTCTTGTATGTAGATCAGCCTTAATCATAAGTTAGGCAAAACACTGTCCAAATGATGATGGGACAAGATACATACCTTTAGCTATCATAGATGAGCCTCAACCTCCCTATTGCAGGTTGAGATTTTGAAGAATATATGACAAAACTTAAGTAGCTGGTAAACTATTCTGTAAAGGGTAATAAGCTGAATAGCCAGCAGGCTATCCTGTGTAGGGGATTCCAGCAGTTAAGAACTTCTAGATATATGTAGATTTTTAATTTTACCCACATGTGATGTGATACCACAAAGGAAAACCTTCTGCTTACTTCCTCTTCTTTCTGGAGGTAGCTGAGGAAAGAAAGAATATGTTTTGCTACTTGAGTTCTGACTTGTTGCAGACAAAATTAATAATACCTTGGGGAAACTTGCTGCAAAGCATTTATTGCAAAATATTATTGACATTTCCAGGTTGATCTCTTTGGAAATCCTTAATGTCAGCCAGAATAAACCCATGTAGGGAATCTTGTATCATAGTATTTGCTTTCTTCTTTTTATTATCTATCTTCCTATGTGTACATAAACCAGACATGCTTTCAAAGTAACAGATCATGCATACAAAAACTATACATTAGTTTTGAATGGCAACCTATTTGTCTCTCACTGGAGAGACTACTGCTAGTTGCAAAGAATTACACCATTTGGATGAAGTCAGATTTGTTCCTGTGACAGCCACATCAGAATCTATAGAAGATAAATTCTGAAAGGTTTTTCTCTCCTACAGACAGTTTATTAACTCTAGAAGTTGTAGCATCTTTCTCCCCCCGTCCCACAGTGTATAATTTAAACGATGCTAATGGAAAATTTTATCATTCCCTAGATCTACTCTAGATGTATTCCTAGTTCTAAACTTTACCCATATCTGTAGGGTGGTTCTAAAAGGAAAATCTCTGTGTTGCATGGGTAAACAAATATGGGGTTTTGTTGATTTTTTTTTTTTTTTTCAAATGTGGTTCATCGAGTTGCCTATTGCTTTGAAAAGTGAAAGAGAAATTCTCCAATTATCTTTTTTTTGTTTTCTCCTGCTGTTCCTGCAGCAGTTCGGATGTAACTCATGTGCTCTAAAATTCTAAAATCTCTAATCATTTCTCTTTTAATGGAAGTGTAAGTACTTTTCTAAGTCCTGAAGGAAATAATTTAATTAGGAATTTAGGAAGAATTTCTTGGAAGTGGATGAACATGGAAAGAAAAATAGTTATAGTCTTTGTTTCAATGTATTTATACCTGAGAGAGTATTTAGTGTGTGTCTGCTAAGGTAGATGGAGTCAGGACAAAATATATGTGGAAAACTTACTGTTGCATGTGTGAGAGTCAATTGCATGTGCAAAAAAACCAGGTACAGGACATGTTGGAAGGGCTACTTTCAGAATTGGTGGTATTCCCTAAGAATAGAGAGATTTTGGAAAAAATCGACAGATTCAGACATGACTAGGTTTTTGTTTCACTAGAGATGGCCAAACCAATTTTATTTATCGTTTATCACTTTTCAGTGGTCTGTGGAGACAGGACAAGGGGCAATGGCTGCAAATTGGAGCACAGGAAGTTCCGCACCAACATGCGGAAGAACTTTTACACAGTGAGGGTGACAGAGCCCTGGCACAGGCTGCCCAGGGAGGTGGTGGAGTCTCCTTCTCTGGAGATATTCAAGACTCATCTGGACGCCTATCTGTGCAATATGAGCTAGGGAGCTGCTTTGGCAGGGGGGTTGGACCCGATGATCTCTCGAGGTCCCTTCCAACCCCTACGATTCTGTGATTAAATGGGAAAAAGATCCCAAACAACTATCACCTGTCGAAATGTTATCATGAAATTGCTTCATTTAACACTTTTCCTCATTGTCAACACCATTTTCCTAGATTTGTCTGCCCTGGAAAGACAAGATAAACTGTGGATAACAGAACCAACTAAGTAATTATTCAGGGTTCTATGAAATGTTTTCTTGCCTATTGGAAGACTTGTATTTCTGAAGGAATAGTGCTAACTGTTCTGGTCTTCCCTGCTACTATTCTTCTATTAACTAGTGTTATAACTTTACATTTCCTTGGTTTGATAATCACCATCTCATTTTCCTATTGTGGATGCAATCTATTCCTAAAAACCAATCCATAATTTTGAATTAGTATTTTATTGTATACTCACTGTTTTCTGAGGCCAGCCTTGTCTATCCACCAAAGCTATAAGGTAATAGTCTATATCCTAAAGTATTTAAAATTATTGATTTTTTTGGTCATTAACAAACTAATAAGCAGACTATTTAACATTGATGCTAAATGTAAATCGTCAATGACAGCAGCCAGTGGTATCCTGCTGACAAGTGATAATGTCATTTAAACATGTCCTCAGAGCATGGTAATTACTGCTGTATTCATGAATGTATATAGCTTGATGTTTACCTGATTTGAATATGAAAGACTTTCTGAAAAGTTCATACGTGCTCTCTGCATGCTGAATGCACTGCATAAAATATGTTAGGACTAACTATCTGCAGAGACAATTAATTCAGATGCCACTGACCTGAGGCCTTCTATCATGGTCTCCCTACAACATCAACAAAAACCCCTTTGTGCAATGCAGAATTGGTTTGCTTTATTAAAATGTTGGTCTTGATTCTCAGAGACGGAATCGGCATTGGGTAAGAATGGCAAAATAGGTTATGCAGGACATAGATTGCACAGTAACTAATAACCCTTTATATAATTTCACTCAGACTATATAGAACCATGTTCTATACAGTTGATGGTTAAAAACTTGTTTAAAAAAAATTGTGGAATATATGCATGGAATTCAGCATTGTTCATTCCCCGCCCCTGCCCCCCCCATGCAAAGTACTATTAGGTCTGTGGCACCAGTGTTGGTGCTCTGTTGAACCAGAAAAAAAAAAAAAAATCTTTCAAATGTTATTTAAACATGGAGGAAAAATCCCAGAGAGACAGCAGATCTGCCTTTCAGAGATTAGCAGAACAGGGGGATCAGGTGCACTGTGAGGCCCTGGGATCTGAAGGAAGGAAACATGGATGTGGTAAGGCTATAAGGTAGCACTTTTCCCATGTGTTGAGGAAACAGTAAAAGTTCAATACTTGTACACTTCATGTAAATATGGAGCACTAGAATTCCTTGTAGCCTCCCCATGGCAGTTGTTATAGATACTTCAAGCTGTACAGTTGTTTCATGCAGTTTGTACTGTATACAATAGACCTCTCTGTGTGTACTTTGGAACTGATAAAGATAAAACCAAATTCATACAAAATGGATGTAGCTGGGGTTAAGACAAAACCCCAAATACTCAAAGCCTTTCCAACACTGAAATAATCAGATCTTTCCAAAACAAACAAGCAAAAACCCAGAAATTAAATCAATTGCAGTCTGTATCCTATTTTGTATCCCATCAGGATAAAAAAAATCCAAAACAACAAACCAACAAACAAAATAAAGCCTGAGGAAGCAGATTAAAGTCCAGTAAACATCAATTTAATTTTTAATTGTATTTAAAAAGCGATGTCTTAGTAACAGATCTGATTTGCCTCCTTGGAAAACTGTTCAAACCTCATTACCTAGTGGTTATATACCTTCTTTTAATTTCTGTTTTGAATTTACTCATTACGTCCTTTGTTCTTATGTTAACATTGTCCTTTTACACCCTGGCTTTATGCTCCTTACTTTACTCTTATTCTATTTATAGAAAGCAGTCACATCCCCTGTCAGCTTTTCACAAAGCTGAACAAACCAGCTCATTTCACCTCTTCGCATAAAATTGCCGTAACCTTTTCCTTCAGCTCTTCCACTCCTTGTGCATGGCTGGCCATGATTTATCTCTCAATGGATCCTAGGCTTGCATTCAATTCATCCTCAGACACGTCACGCTCGTGGTTCATAATGTCCTGTGATTGAGTAGTATGCACAGGCTTGTCTTCATTGTTTTGTACTGATGACCAAATTTGTTGGTCCCCAAAGGCATAACCTTTCACTTTGTTTCATGCAGTTTATTGTATTTGCTTCTTTAAGATCATCCAGTGCTTCCTGTAGACTCCTTGTAGACAGCGATTCCAAATGTTGAGGTGTCTGCCTGGTCTTGTATAGCACATTATTAACAATCTCAGCAAAATTTGTCCCCAGATTGTTCTGTGAGGAGCTGTAGTAAGCAGCTCTCTCTAGCCAGTGGTTCTCCCCTTTATAGTTGGAGGGGGCACAGTCCTCTTCTCTTAAACTTGATCTTAACCAGTAACTTTCACATGGCAACAAGTCAAGATGCTTTACTAAATCCCGATAGAGGATCCCTTTGTTCTCTGTTCCTTCTAGGAAGCCAGGTTTATTATGAAAGTGTACTGGGTCAGTTTGGATCCATCCATTTCTCATAAATTTGACTGTACTTTACCCTTTTTCCTTTAGAGCTCGAGCCAGAGTTCCATGTATTATTAAATCTGCAGTCGTGCAAAGCATTTCCTTTCTCAACAGAGTTACTGTATTTGCAGTTTTCTAATTACAGGGGCACTCTATGCATTGTAATAGATCACTTAAACATCCTTGCTACTGTGCATGTTATTTTGTATGCAGGTTTTTTCCAGTCTTCTGGGCTAGATATTTTCCAGTCTGGCTCACATGATGCAATTCTGCTACTAGGTTGTATCTCTGTTGCTCTGTTTCCTTTTGATACTTATGTTGTATGGAAAATCTGGCAGTGATTCTGGTTGTTGTTGCTTTACTGTTACACCTTTAGATCTCTGAGACAGCTTTGGCTGTAGTGAGCCTATTTTCTTCTGCTCTGTGTAGGTTCTTAGTTTCTTCCCAGTATTCTTCTAGGGATGGTCAATTTGATGCATCCTTTCTACAAAGTTCCTTCCCCTTGCCATTCTCCCAGCCCTCTTCCTTTCTCAGCCCTTGCCCACTTTACAGATTCCTTGTGTTTGTAGGAGCTTTCCCTAAACGGAGTCCAATCCTTCTGGAAATTCTCAACTGCTTTAGACAGATTAATTCATAGCCTGGGTAAATTCTTAGTCTTCTCTTTTCATGCCACAACAAACCAAGCCTGCTTCTGACTCTCTTGCTATTTCAGATGAACTGATTTGAAATAGCTCGATTCAGGGATATTCTGGAAACACTCGCAGGAAGTGCTCATCCCCTGCTTACCAAGGAAAGATGTCGTCTCTTCACACTTCTTTTTGGCAGAACGTTTCCCAAGTGTTTTCTGCCTCTGTGGGCATGTATCTGCAGAATTTCCTCCTGTGGTGCAGGACTCAGTGGTGTTCAGATGCACCAGAGCTTGTCCTTATTCAAACCCAGTTCTGACGCAACATATTCCATCCAGATCTACCACGATAGCACAATTTATCAAAGTAGCCTTAATATTTTATCCTTGCATACTTTTTTTTTTTCCCTTGCAGGGTGTCATGAATTTAACTAACAGTGCTTTTTCCTTTCCTTCCTCTTGACCAACTTTCCCTTCATTTCTGTCCATAATGAGTGGGAAATATGCTTCGATACCTATGGAATTACCATCTTTACTAAAGTTATCACCTTTTTGTTACTCATTTGGTTTCTCCTGTATCTTTAAGGATAAAATTCATTGCTTTTGTCAGTGAGGAATTTTTGTCTGAAAAACCCACTAAAGTTTGGTACATCACAAAAATAATTTAACCTTGAAGGGTTTTGTTTGTTTCTTTCTGTAGTTGTGAAGCTGGAAGTATCTTTGGGCAGCTATGTATTATAAGTTATTTATCTGAATATATTTATTTGGTCTTGCATCTGTGTGGTCTTGAATTTTAGATATTTTTAAACTTTTTTTTACTTCTCCATCTTATGACAATTGAATAGTCAAGTAGGAAATTCAAGCTTAAATAAGACAGCTTTTTTCCCCTAGTCATCATTTTAATTTTTACAAATGTATTTGAGTTAGCTATGTGTAATCTGAATTGCAGATGAAATTTGTCTCGCTTAGATCCTTACCTCTTTATCAGAAAGAAAAGAAAATACTTTTTTTCTTTCCAAGAATATTTGTTATTGTCAAAACAAGGTATTTTGAAAACAAAACAGTTTACAATCTCTTTCTCCAAGGGAGGTCCCCCTCCTGCTTTCTTCTTTCCACCCTAGTGTCTGGACTCTAAGGCAATGAAAATGCTTCTTTGTATTCCTTATATAGGTGGATGTCTAGGTCATTGTAATTTGATCCTATATAATCAGAGCATCTTCCAAGATACTCTGTTTTTTCCAACTGTCAGCTAATATTTTGTCCTGGCTCTTACTTAAGTCTCTGTCAGTCTTCCTATTATGTCAAGCTCAGTCACAGTTTAAATACCTAATCTTCTGAGGGGAACATCTCCTGCAGTGTGATGTGCTGTCACACTCCAATTACTTAAACAGAGCTGTAGAGGCTTCTTTCCTCTCAAAAACTGTTTACTGTAGTGGATCCAAATAATTAGGGGCTGCTTTATTTTTGAGTAAATAGTGGAGAAAGGGGCACTGGAAAAACTTGCGAGTGAAAGATGTGATTTCCATATGCAAGTGAGAGGAGACAATGGAGGAATGTGCAAAATGACAATTAAAATTTGAAGAGCAATGCCCAAAGTTTTCTCAAGCACATTTGTTTAAATACTGAGACGATATACCTACACGCAGGTCCCATTATGGTAGGCCTGTTTTCCAGGTACTGCTCTTAAGAATTAGTTTGCTTTTGGGGGTAGGGGGAGAAAGGGGGAAAGAAAAATCACACAAGGTTCTATCTGGCAAATAGTTTTATAATCCTTTTCATGGTAAAACACAGATGGCCGCTCGGCAGCAATCCAGATGCTCCTGCAGGAAGCTTAGTCTCTCTGTGGAGCCATTTGGAGGGTATCCGTGGGTGCTGCTAGCTTGTAACAATGCAGCGTTTATTCCCTTCTTTTGAGAGATGATCTGAAAGAGCAGAACTACGTTCTTGTGTCAGTAGGGAAGTAGCTTTTGCTAGTGTCAGAAACAAACTCTGGTTTCACTTGAAGCAATGCCTATGTCCACCTACCTGTAACTAGGATGGCACTAGGATGATAATACATAGCTCTCATGGCATAACATGTGGTGCCACATGTGTTCTGCAGCCAAAGCACACGCATGTAAATGTGTACGTTAGTCTGATACTGTATCCATTGGCAATAATTTTATCAAGCAGAATGCTGCAGGGAACACTGTAATCTAGTGAATAAAGAATGCTTAGATTTACAGCACAGGCATTGTAGCACAGTGAAGGGCATATTTCAGAAACCAGTTTTTATTGTTGTTGGGTTTTTCAGGGGTTTTTTTTCTTGCTCTGGATAGTAAAATACAGAAGGAGCTAAAAAGGACACTAAGAAAACTAAGTAGACAGATAATATAATTCAGTATCATTACTTCAATGAGACTACTAATAAGCATGAAATTGAACATCTGCTTAAGTGCATGTCTGGGTTATGGCATAAAGATAACGATCATAATTGTACCCTGATATTTCCATAGCAGAGATTTTAGTGGATGATAACTGGTGTAATGCAAATATGAATGTTACACTGTGGTAGAAGCTGTACAATTACTTTACCTGTGATTGATAGGAAGAAAGTGTTCTGCAGTTTACTTTTTTGAAGGAAATCCAATGAATCTATTAAATAATTGAGGAAACTTTTATCATGAATTTAACACAAAAAATTTAATGTCAAAAAGTATTTTGAAATAAGGGAAACTGCTTGGAGCTATTCTTTGGCCCTACAGCATCTTGCAATGGTGGTTGGGTTTTTTGGGTATTTTTTCCCTGAAAGAGACATTTCTTATGCTGCCAGTGAAGTCTCTATGCTGTAGAAAATACTTTCTAGAGCCACATAAAGAAATTCTAATGTTAATATTGCTGAATGGTGAGGTAAATATGCCAGAGGGACAGGATGCCATCCAGAGGGACCTGGACAGGCTGGAGAAGTGGGCCCTCATGAACCTCATGAGGTTCAACAAAGCCAAGTGCAGGGTCCTGCACCTGGGTTGGGACAATCCCTGTTATCCATACAGGTTAGGAGATGATGTGCTACAAAGCAGCCCTGAGGAAAAGGACTTGGAAGTACTCAGGGTTGAAAAGCTGGACATGAACCACCAATGTGCATCTGCAGCCCAGAAGGCCACCTGCATCCTGGGCTACATCAAAAGGACCGTGGCCAGCAGATCAAGAGAGGTGATTCTGCTCCTCTACTCTGCTCTGGTGAGTCCTCACCTGGAGAACTGTGTCCAGCTTTGGAGCCCTCAACACAAGAAGGACATGGACCTGTTGACGCATGTGTAGAGGAGGGCCACAAAAATGATCAAAGGGCTGGAGCACCTTTCCTATGAAGATAGGTTGAGAGAGTTGGGCTTGTTCAGCTTGAAGAAGAGAAGGTTCCGGGGAAACCTTTTAGCAGCCTTCCAGTACCTGAAAGGTGCCTATAAAGCAGCTGGGGAAGAACTGTTCATGAGGGCATGTAGCAGTAGGATGAGGGGTAATGGTTTTAAACTAGAAAAGGGAAGATTTAGGTTGAATATTATTAAAAAAATTTTCACTATGAGGGTGGTGGATCACTGGAACAGGTTGCCCAGAGAGGTAGTGGAGGCCCCATCCCTGGAGATAATTAAGGTTGGGCTTGATGGGGCTCTGAACAACCTGTTCTAGTGAAGATGTCCCTGCTTACTGCAGGGGGCTGGACTAGAAGACCTTTGAAGGTCCCTTTCAGCCTAATATATTCTATGATTCTATGATTTTACAAACTTGAATAAAAAACCCTTCTATAACAAATTTTTGAGATGAGGTCTTGTGTTAGCTTCTATTGTTCTGAATTGAAGACCAAAATGTTCTGGCAGGAATAGTGTTCGAGCATGGTAGAATGAGAAGTCAGTGGTGTAAAGCAACTGTATAGTTAGTTCAACTCAATATACTGCTTTCATACTAATCAGTAGAGATTATGATGTAGTAGAGGCTAGTTTATAACAGTTTGAACTTGAGGTATTGATCTTCATGAGCTAAATGAGATGATACTTACCCTTCTGCAGCAACTTTGTAATATGCTTGAAGTTCTTGAGATTTTACGACTACATGAAATAGGTGCTGAAACACTTGGAGGGGTTATTTGATGCTGCTAAAAAGGACTGGATCTTTGTAATGCCTCATTGTTATTCAACCATGTACAGCTTTGGGGCAGCTGGTCCATTGTAAATCTACATAGTCATGAGTGAGAGACTTCAAATTTGTAATTCTAAGAAAGATGCATTGTTTCTCACCTATATGATTAATAACTGTGGCTTTCCAGATTTTTGTGGGATTTTAGCATTGAGAGGGTGGTTAAGGTATATGAGAATATTGTGTATTTTTAAATGAAGTATATGAGTTTTATTATGCAGTAACCCTTAGATTTCTCTGAATGCATGTAGGAATATGGTACCTTATAAAATTTAGTGACTCAAACTTTAAAAAGCAAACAAATCCATCAAAAAAATCCCAAGGACAACAATAAAAATAAACTACTTTGGCTAAGCCTACCTAAATAGTAGCTGAAAATTGAGCAAATAGTCCTCCATGATAACTAGCTGAATGTTTGATTAATTCAGCAGTATCTTACGGAATCACAGAACATTAGAGGTTGGAAGTGACCTCAAAAGTTCATCTAGTTCAACCCCCCTGCCAGAGCAGGGTCACCTAGATTAGGTTGTCCAGGTAGGTGTTGAATGTCTCCAGAGAAGGAGACTCCACAGCTGCTCTGGGCAGCCTGTGCCAGTGCTCCATCACCCTCACAGTGAAAAAGTTTTTCCTGATGTTCATGTGGAACCTCCTATGCTCCAGCTTGCACCCATTGCCCCTTGTCCTATCGCTGGCCATCAATGAGAAGAGCCTGGCTCTATCCTCCTGGCACTCACCTTTTATTTATTTATAGCCATTAATGAGGTCACCCCTCAGTCTCATCTTCTCCAGGCTAAAGAGACCTAGTTCTAGGTTAATAAAGAAATGCGTCTACCTGCCTTATTGCTTTACAATTTCTGGTATTTAACACTAAAGGAGGAATGAGTTTTCCTCTGCTGCAGGCTTTGGAGCTTAAGTGCCGCCAGCTCTCCAAGACACAATGTAACAACCTTCATGTCTTGAAGATATGCTGCTTTATAAGGCTTAAGCAATCCTATGCACATTTGAAGCAGCTGAAATGTCCGTGACATGAGGGTGAGCTGGTCAGAGTGAGTATTTGTGTGGGACTTCAAGTGGTGACATTTGTGTGACCGCTAAAAATGAGCAAATACAGTGTTAGTGCAAATGGTCTTCAGCCTTGGGCAGCAGCTGTCAAGAAGGTGCCCTTGAAGTTCCAATATTTAAGCTGGCAGATTCTGATTAATACCTGTACAGTCAGAAGAAACAGTAAAATCTGGGAGGTTTAGTGGAAAGCTAATCATAGGAAACATTTTTCCTTGGCAAACACGCTGTTTTTTTCTTCTTACCAATATGTAACAGAACACTTTAAATCAATTAAGTACCGCACTGAGAAGTTAAATGATATAAGTGATACACACTCCTATTGTGGATGCTTGACTTAGTTATTGGAATTTAGGAACAGTAAGTCAAAACTAAGTTAATGTTGAAATTTATTTAATAAATACAAGGTTTACCACTTTCTTTTAAGACATAGAAATATTTTGCATGCTGAAATGCAGATTTCCTGATTAAAAATACAATAGAAATAAATTTATTAATAGCTGCTTCTCCTTTTTCCGGGCAGTTATAACTGAAATGGGAGAGGAAAAAAGCTTAGTAATGACTCTTCAGCAATGACAATTCAGTAAGAAAGTGTCTGTTATGTTAAATTCAAAAATCAAAATTAATAGCCCACCTTCAACATTTTTTTTCTCTAATTTTGATTTTTTTTAACAAATGCATTTTAATATAGTACTTGATTGTGAATTAATCTTTGGACTCAAAAGGGAAAGCTTCTATACTGTACAGCTTAAAAGGCTCTGCTTGGGAAAGTAACATTAAATAACTGTCCACAGCACGCAATAGAATTGAACAAGAAATTTCATTCAGTAGACATAAACCAAGTCCAGTTTGCCTAGAAAATAACTTCAACTCAAATCTTGGGTAATTATTCATTGAAATAAATATTCAAAGTGTCTCTAGGTTAAAAAAAAAGTCCAAAACAGATGCCTGGATTTTAAGAAAAAAAATGTATTAAAGGGAAGAATAAGTTGTCTAATGTGAAGAGCAGTAAACTCCAGAAACACAGATTTAGAATCACTTGAGCTGATTTTTTTATTTTGTGGAAATGAGCTGTTATATTTTAATGCTGTTGCCATCAGACTAGTTTACCTTGCTCTTGACTACCTATTCCTTATCTTCCTCCAGAAGCAGTTGCTTCTTTACCTCCTTGTGGTGGGACTATCTTCAGGACCTGGGATGATGGCTCTAGTTTCTGTCCCTGTCTGCATTTTAATGAAGGATTCAGGAACTGCTGTCTTCACAGTTGAAGTAATGCTGAGCTCACAGCTCCGAGTGTGCTGATTGGCATACAGTATTCATTATTTGTCCTGTTTAGACTGTTTGGGACTAAACTAAACTCCAAAAGCATCATTCTTACTATAACAGAAATGTGTGTTTTGTTTTAGTTTCCCCTGCCCAAGTCATCATTTTGTCCACATCAAAATGTCTCAGCAGAAGGGGAAGGGATCAGCTTCTCTGGAAACACCTACTGATCTTTACTCCATCCAGGGTGCTGTTGCACAAGGTAATTTGGCCATCAGTTGGTCAGAGACAGAATATCAAGTGCAAAGTTTTTAAACTTCCTTCAAATAACATTACCTGTGACTTCATATTTCCTTATAAATGCCTTGCTCAGCTTATTATCTTCATGCTGAGATGAAAGACACGTGCTTCCCAGTGCCCAGTAGTCCTCAGCAGTAGCCCTGGAGACTAGTGACTGCAATCTCTTATGCAAACTGCTGAATTTATTCAAATGCCCACAGAGGTGACACAAACCCCAGCAAAATGCAGCTAATGGCATCACTGTAGAAATAATTTGCAGTGGTGACAGGTTTACTTTTAAAACACCAGAGAGGCTGTTTTCCTGGTGGCCATCCTTCATAGATTCAGTTACTTATTTTATGATAGCAGTTAAAGGCGAACCCCAGATGCTCTCTGACCCTTTTAGGTGGCTTATGGGTTTTTAATAGGACAGCTGAGAATTAAGTCCCCAGTAATCACCATGGGGACGTTATGGAATCAGCTCCATGTATGCTTGCAGGATTAGACCTGAGGTCAGCTCACCATTACTAATATTTTTTCTTAAATGTCAGAGATACAATAGGTGTAACGCTTGGTGTACTTCAGAGAGATGACTGCATCTGTCCACAAAAAGCTCTTTGTGGTCACTGTAATTAGCTTCAGTGGCTGAACTCTCTCCCATGATGAATCCAGTTGTTTCCAGGACTGCTGTTTGAGTTTTTTACATATAATAATTGGGTATCTTAAAAATGGGTGTAGATGCAGAGAATGCAGATTCTACTTTATCATTCCTTCAGACACTGTAGGGACAGGTACAAATGAGGAGTGTCTTTCATATTTCTCTCTCAGTAAACATGAAAATAAAGGCTGCTGTTGCTCATGATAAAATCTTTATCTTCCCTTTCTTGTGCTTATTGAATTAATCTTTAGTATTTTAAATGTGGAAGAACATTTAATATTGCTTATGGCTGATTGAAACACGTGCAAAAAAAATTTCCCTATGGTGCACGCGAGCTGATCAGCTTGATCTCTACTATTTTTCTGTCCTGAAGTAACTAAGATTAGCAACACTTAGAGATGTATGTTAAATATTTATCTTATTTCTATGACAACAGATTTTGTGTTGGCTTTACGAAGCAAATCAAGAGATTTGCGTGTCCCTTTTTTGCATCAAAACTTGTCTTTGCTTTTGCTTTCGGTTAGAAATACACAGGTAAATGTTGCTTTGTTTCCCATAGTTCAGTCACTTCTAGATTAGACAGCAGTGTAACTCAGTCTGCATGGCTTTAGACTAACTCCAGTGTCATAATAGTCCCTACATGGAGCAGTTTTGTAAGGCAGAAGTCTCAAATTCACGTCAGCCTTGTGCTCCATAAGTTTAATTGCATTTCGTGGGGAGTGTGTGTGTGAAGCTTCTGGAGCCTTACTCTGCAGCCTATCTATCTGTCTCTACGGATTTCTATTCTGTAGAATTAACATCTTATAGGTTGCTCTCAATAGAGATTCTTAACCCTGAAGATTGGGTAATTTCTGGTTTGGGTCAAAAGTAGTGGAATTGCTGCTGGTTATGATGCTTAGAAATGCTTACAAATTTCTCATTCTCCTATTTGAAATAAAACATATTTTTTCCTTGTCCTGCCTGCACCTCCCTCCTCCCCCCCAATTTCTTATCCAAGTTGAATTAAGGTGTAACTCATATTAAAAAAAAGAGACAACACTTGGGAGTACAGACAGTGTTGCTCATGTGAATCCCAATGGTCTGTAGGTAGACTGAGGATTGTCTTACATGTCAGGCCTGACTTGTAGGATGTAAGAAGAACAATTCACAGACTTGCATTAGAAAGACCTTGCTTTCATTTTGCCTTTTGGAAAAGGTTATTGGTTTCATGATGATCTAGAAATAATTAAAACTATACTATCAAGCAAAAGAATCCCATGAAAATGCACTCTAACTCACACTTTGTCAAATGTATGGAATATGAAATGGCACGAGTAAGGCATGGCTAGCCTTGACCATGTTTGGACAAAGCAAATCTTTGCCTTTCACTTAGATGTTATCAATCTTCAACAAAATCACAAAACATACAGCAGCTATTTAGCTTTTGAAAATGCTTTGAGTTTCTAAAATGCTTTAAAAAATAATCTCCTTTGGCCACCACATTACAACACACCCCCTTATTTTTTCCCAACTAAATTTTTGCATGTGTCTTCTCAAGTGGTGCTCTTGTTTAAATTCATGGGGAAAACCTGTAATTTTGTGTTCAGAATTGTGTGGAAAGTGTATGCTTATCACAATGAATTGGTAGAGAGGATGAAGGGAGGGTATTCTCACTTTTTTTTTCTTCACCATTAACATCTTAAGTAAATTGACTGTCCTTTAATCATGTCCTTAACAACCCATGATGAGCAATTAATTGTATGTGCATTACATCATTTGCAAAATCCCACTGTACTGTTATAGCTTTCACCTCTCTCAGGTTCTAGCAGCAAGAATTTATCTGGAAATGCTTTCTTTACCTTTTCTCTAATTCTGATTAGGACTCCACAAAGGTCATATCTCTAGAAAAATATGAAGTTGATTTTTTCCATTAGTCACAGTAACTTCACTTTATTTAGCATGTGGGCTCACTAAGACAGTTTGTCAATTTGTTCCATTTCCTATCTCTTATTTTTTTCATTTTGTCCACAGAAGTGTGGGGGATTTTTGTTTGTTTTTTTCTTCTTGTGAGAGCAGGAAGAAATTAGGACAGTAGTTGGTAAAGAGTTATGTTTCTGGGCTTTTTTCTTGGGATGTTTGTATTCTGCTACAGAATTATTTTTAAGGGGTTTTTTTTTGTTGGCTGTTCTTTATTTGTTTTAAGTAATGCTTTATCATCTCAGCTCTTATTAGATGTACTTTTTTTGCCTAACCTTATGGAGATGATGGCAATTTAATGTCAATAGATATTATGGTTTAAAATAACACTGTTCTTGCTGCAGCATGGTTTATCCCAAAACAAGTACACAATAGCAGGCTCTGCTTCTTTTTATTGCCAGTTCAGTAATATCTAGAGAAAAAAATCAGTTAATTTGTATAGGTCACTGTTACCTCCATATTTAACTGATAGTATTTAATTGATTTCTGATTTTTTTTTTCCTCTTACTTCCTCAGATTGTGTTAAAGTGAAGCAATCACAGGTTGTTCCCTGTTTGGGCAGCTCCTGTACAGCATTTTTGATGCTGTGTAGAGCGATGCAATTTTTTTAATCTTCTGCTTTACTAAATACACTATTTCACTTTCATCATAAAATTAATTAATTCATCAAGAGCCTTTTCAGTACAGAAATCTGTATTGTGTGTATAAGTAGGCTTGCCTGTGGTGTTGGTAGTTGTGGTGTTATATTTTCTAGGTTCTCATGGAAAAAGTACAAAAGAAGCAATAGGAGATGCATAATGTTGCTACAACACGCCAATTTACTGAAAGACCAGTAAAGGTTTTACGTGAAAACTCATTTGATCTGCATCAACAACATGTATGGATGAAAAGATGTACTTTGTAGACTACTGAAAGTAAGTTCTTTCTAGTATGTGTTATTGCCTGCTGTGCCCATCAAATTGAATTAGCACTTAGTGATCTGGTGAAAAATGGTGCCTGGATCAATTGTTTTGGGAATGGCTATAGGAAACCTGATGTGTATTCCATTCAGCATCCAAAAATCAATGAGATGTCGCTGACTGTGCATATATGTTGTCATCAAAGTAGCTGAAATTCAGATCCATGTTTAGTGTGCAATGAGAAGTCAGCACTTACAGGACGATAACAGCTATTTTTAGCTGAGACTAGTTGTTTGCATACCTGTTTCAGCCATGTAGATAGATGAGCTGCTGTGCAGCTAAGTGTGCTCTTGCAAATAAATAAGTAAAGTTAGTAGTTACTACTTTGTGTGAGTGATATCCCATGAGTTTTGGCAGAAAACTCATCTCACAAGTACCATTTGGCATACCCTGAGCTCTTCAACAGTCTTGAAACCTCTCAAGAAGAGAGACAACTGAAGTGACAGCACAAGAAATAAAATTTACAAAGAAACAGCAAACATAATATTTGACAATCAGAAGTCAAATATATTCTTAGCTTCAGTGAAACTCTGTGCATCCATCTTATTTAATGTTTCAGCCTCAAATGCAAAAATAGTGGTGTATAAAGCATGTTTAAAAATAAAAAAGCACCCCTTTTTCCTATCTATAACAAATGCTAATGCACAAATTTTTTAAGAAAGAGGAAAATCTCTTTAGAGTAATAGAAAAAAGAATTCCAGAAATAGGAATTCCTCTTGATAGAAATTAGTCTAGGGATTTCTTAATTTTTTAAAATCTTCCTATAAACTACATGCTATAAGCTACAGGAACTGTAAGTCACTCTATCTCTGCATCTGAGAAGTACGTCTTGCATGTTTAGATTTTAAAGTAAGCTCTCATACAGAGAACTTGTCTTAATACACAATTGTGCCATCAAATTAAAGGGATAAGCATCCCAAAAAGTTTACATTACTGGAAGTTGGGAAGTGAAGTTGCTGAAGCAAGTAAGTGGTTTTTCACCATAGTTTTATAAACGTAAGGGAGTTTCAGCAGATAGGTTTGCTAGGAGGTGTAACCTCTTATTAGCCAATTAAACACATAACTGCTACTGATCTTGGGTACCCAAGGCATTTCTTAACTCTCCTTTTTCACTGATGAGAAAAATACTTTATCAACCAATTCATTATGACTGAGGAAATCGTGCATTGAGTAACTGCAAAAAGTAGCAAAGATTATTAGACCACTCCAACGAAACTCCATTTGCAAAAATCAATTCTATCATGAGAAAAATATTTGTCGCTTTTTATCTTCCATGAAAGACTGATGCTTAATATTGTAGAAAGCATCCAGCCCCTGCTTGATGCTCAGAAAATACGCTACATTTGCTTAAGCTGTTGTGCCATTATAACATTGCATGTAAACAGAAACAAATTATGCACATTAATTTCCTAGAGGTGAGAAATTATAACACGGGGTGATTACACATTAGCAAAATCGTCCTTGTCTATTAGACATGTCAGAACATACTCACAAGTGATATCAATCGGCAGGTAAAAATATTTTATGTACCTAAAATCCCAGACTGCTAAACCTCTCTGTACATCTGTTTTTCTAAGCTTGTCTCGGGGTCTACTGTAAGAAAACTGTCCTCAATTATACAACCCGTAGATACGAAGTAAGATTTCAGTGGTTTCTCCAGTGTTACGATTGCTATTCAATGTCTTTACCCTGTAGTAAATGCCAGCTAACTTAACTGCAGTTTTGTCACAGTTAAGGGGTGGTGTGTTAAAATATGCTTCTTGCATGCTGATTGAAAAACCAGCTCATTATGGAAGTCTGAATCCCCAGTGCTTTGAAACTACTTGTTCATGACTAAATGAGCACTAAAGCGTTTTCAAATCAGAATTTTCAAACGCCTCCAATCTGTTAAGTGACCAAACAGGTCAGGAGCTGCAGAACCCTGCCCTGTGCTTTTGTCCATTCACCTGTAAAATAACTGGCAGAGTAACTGTATCTTTTCAGTCTGAATGGCTCTCTTTCAAACAAACAAAAAGAAAACCAAACCCAAGCCCTCTTAGGCAGCAAACACAGTGTTTCTCCTCTGTCTTGGCACCTGGGTTGAACAGCACAGTAGCATGTTCTTTGCAGACACCCTGAAATAGTGAGTTTCTGGTATGTTAAAAGGCTGTAGCCAAGACAGACCCACCTTTGGCCCAGCGCACCATTTTCCTTTCAAATTATTTGTGGTCTCCCTCTGACCTCACCACCTGCACACACTAAGCGCTCCAGGTTACCCCAAGCCTCTCTTCTTCTGCCTGCAGCAGCCAGACTGGGTTTTTCTGCACTAGCTCTCTGTTCCGGTCACCCACTTCCTATAGAATAAAACCCATCCTTGTTTCCAAGTTACAGGCAGGCATAACTCCAATTCCTTCCACTGCTGCAGCTTAGGGCACCTTTGCATCCCCCTTCTCCAGGCAGCAACTTCTTTCCTAGTCCCTGAAAGTTGCTTGCGAGCAAGGGTGCATCCCTTGCTGTCCTGTCCGCACGTGGAGAAATGTGGGATCTGCCCCATCTGCAGTGCTAGTACAGACAGGGTGGCATGGTCTCTCAGCTTTCTCCAAATTTTTCTACCCTGTGGGCAGGGGGGAGAGAAAGGCAGGGAGAGGGAAGTTCTTTTTCTGTTGGCTCTCCATTGCCATGAGTAGTGTGCCTCCAGCTCTTGCCTTGCTTTTCTCTCCCTGTCTGCCATCTCCTCTTTCCCCATGAACCCCTGGGTCACAGGAAATCTGATTTCCCTGCTGGGGAGGGAAGAATTTTTGGGATATATGTATAATGGGAGCAGCAGACAGAAGAGAGAGAAAATCAAATGGGGGAGAGAGAAAGGCCAGATGTACCTGGGATGAGAAGATTTTGTGATTCTCTTGGGGGTAAACTGCCAACGTAGTCAACACCTATAATAGTGTCTTTCTACCGCAGGAAAGCTAAATGTATTTAATGGTGAGGCACTTTGTAGCCATGTGTGTATGATATATTTGAAGTGCAAAGTGCTGTTATACTTGGCCATAATATAAAAGTAAACTCTAACTTTTTTTTTAATCTAGTAAAACAGCTTGAGCTCTTATATTAGTCATTACGGACACCAGCAGAGGTGTAGGAATCTCGTTAGGAATGTAAATGTCAGGTAGGACACTTAAAAGCCTCATTATGGGGAAGAACCTAAGTATCAAAAGTGACATAAATTGCTGGCCAACCTGAATGTTGCAGAAGAGAAATCCTGCAGCGCTCTGTAATGTGGTTTAATTGGAACGACAATTACTACCAGCTTTATCTTGATATAATGAAGATTAAATGTACAGATAACCAGACGTGTGCTTAAACTGACTGACTAAAAAAGAAAATAATGGAGAGAAAGCTAATAAGTCTCCTTAAATATTGAATAAAACTCTTAGGGAGATAGAAATATTTTGTACTAGTTCTGTGTACTTTAATACTGTTTCTTTTAGTAGTAATGCTACAGACTGATGTATGGTATCAGATTATATAGATATGTCTATTTGAGATGTAAAATTTAGGTTTACCCTGCAAAAACTACTTTCCTAATATAAACCTTAGCTATTAATTTTGTTGGTCTGATACTTCCCAGCATTGATTTATGAAGAAGAAGCCGGGCTTTATCTGGCAAGAGCATGAAGAAATACCTGGGAAGAGGGTAAACCCATGTAACTGTGCAGAGTTGGCCAGGGCCAATGCCCATCTTGTGCAAGGGATTCCAAAGCTGAGTTGGAAGAAGTGAACTGGTAATTTTTGAAGATGCACACTTACAACCTGCTGCTGTAAAGATGAAGGTTGGGTGGCTTGGCAGAGAGGAGCAATGACATTAGGAATTTGGAGAGGGGATGAGGAGAACACAGGCAAACTGCTTTTGATGGCTCTTCGCCTTTCAGCTGTGCCCCTGTTCTGTCTTTCTCTCCTTTCACACCTTTCCCCGTTATCAAAGAAACTTTGGAGTACAGTAGGATTGGCTGTTTTCTTTGATGTAAATAAAACTGAACTAGACCTCTCAGGCGATCAGTTTTGAGTATTTTGATTTCCCCGTATTTAAATAAATTGATAAGGGTGTTATATTGCACACAGAATTCCGATCACCTTATAGAGTGATAATCAGAGTACAGAGCTTTATGTACTGAATCACATTAAGATTAACCATGTAGTGAATAGGAAGAGCCTAACCAGGTTCAAGAACCTGCCTAACAAAGGCATAAATATCCAGGCAGCATCCGTGCACGTTCAGCAGCTAAGCTCTTCTGTGTAAGAGGTGTCATGTATTTTTTTAGTTTTAAATAAGTGACAGAAATGTTGTCCCAACAAAGCATAGTACAGCATGTGGGGTTATTTGTTTGCCTTTTTTTTTCTTTTTCTTTGAGGAGAGACATGCAGAACCAACAGGAGATGCAAGAAATGATGAAGGTACTGGGATGAGTTATACACTTAAAGCATAAATTACTCGGGCTCTAGTTTTAAATCTCCATTGGATTTGCTCATTCACTGCTGTCCTTATAAAACCATCACACTGTTTAGCACAATTAGGCTTGATTGTTTAAACAGTATGGATTGAAATAGCATTAATTAGCTATGTCATGCTATTACTCATTGTCCATAAACTTGCTGTTACCATTCAGATCATGCTTGAATTTACTGACAGAGCAAACCCTGAAAAACATATCAGACAAAGTATACTTTATGGAGTTGTTTCATTTTTTTTCTTTTTTCAGTTTTCTAAGGGAAGGCATACTATAAAAAACATTTTAAATCTAAAATGTGGTAGGGAAAGAGAAGGAAGAGGGAGCTGGGACCAAATTTTGTTTGTTTGGGTCAATAAGTAGCTTTGTGACCAGAAAACCTTTCTATATCTCCCTGTTTAATAGCCTGTATTAAAATGTCTAAATTGATTTCCTGGGTGCACAGAGTTGGTCTTCCCTTTTAACAGACATCCCAATCCAGCAATTTTCAGGCACAAGATTTACTTGTGTCTTCACAGAATTTTTTTTTTGCTTTGCCTTGCTTCTACATTTATTTTTTCTTTTAAACTCTTTTATAATGAACACACAAACTGAAGAAACATGGAATAGCTTAAATTAAGATTTAACTTGCTCATTTAAAGCAGTGCGAAGTCAAGCACAGAGGAACAAGAACATCACGCTTACTGTGACATAAGTTACTTAAAAAAACCCAAAGCTGAACGAAATACCAGCATTTATGTTCGTTTACACAAACAAGTGCCTGTTTGTGTATAGTAAGCATTTTTATATTTAAATGGAAAGTAATTTTCTAGTTGTAAAACCCAGACATTATCAGATCCCTAACCTCATCTAATGGCAGTAATGCTATGCTCCCCCATGTTCTGCTTTGTGCTTGGCTGGTGCACTGGCTTGCTCCTTTGGTGTGAGCAATTACTGTCATAAGGCATAAATCTGCTTCATAAAGCGACAGTTTAAGCTCAGGATTCTTAATGCTGGGCCTCTTAGCATAATGGTTTCTTAACATAACACTTTGAGAATTACACATGTGGATCAAAAAGAATTCTTGAGTGAAAAAATTGTTCGGTCTTCCAGCAGTCTCTGAGTAGCTTTGTACTGCTTAAGCATGTAAACTGCTGTTATTTCATTCAGCACTAAAACTTGTGCTGAGCTCTCTTAAGAACTTCATTTAAAGACACCAACACTATTGAATCTTCTGGAAACTTCCAGCTAATTGGATGTTATGGTCCTCAAATTCTAGACCCAGTTTGGGTTTTGACTTGCTGATAAGCTTGGCAATCTCCACTCTCCTTCCCTAATCGCAAAGGATAAGTATTGGCCTCTGGAGTAGCTGGCAGAATTAATGCCTGATGGTTCTACGATTAATGTAATCTTTATGCAGCAATTTCCACTGTTGTCCAATATCCAGGATGAATCTCTTCACAGTCACTATCAAATATTTTAAGAAATTGCAACTTAGTCAAGAGCACAAGATACGCATCTAATCAGAACTTTCTGAATGTAAATCATAATCATGCGGCACAGACACATTTCCTTGCTAAAATAAGTCAATAATATTAACTAGGAAAATGCATGCCATCAACCTTCTAGTACTTTTAACAAGCACAAATTTTGTTTGGTGCTCTTAGGCTGTCTTTTTAATTTAGATTTCCAAATACAGCTAAACCACAGCCTGGCTGCAAACCGTACCACAACTATAAGTAATTTTGATTCAGAAAAATTACTCTCAACTATCAAGGGCTAACCTGGAGATATATATATATATATAATCTATAATTTTATATTAAATTTCCTTTCAGTACTATTAACATCCAGGTAAGTCTCAACAAATATGTTTTAGTCAATTTTCTACTGGCATTACTAATATGTCTTAGAAGAGAGAAAGCAAGTCATCTACCAGACTTAATAACTGTATTAGGAAGGGTGCTATCTGTCACGCTGATCTCTGCCTGCATAGAGAAATTCAGTAGATGAGAAGGCATCTTAACCAACTTTATGATTTTTTAAATTTTTTTCCCCCCTTCCTCTGATTTGGCTAAATCTAGTTCCCCTGAAGCCAGTGGAAATACTTTGCTGATCTCCCATAGCCTTGTCTCACATAACCTTTCACAAATGTCTATTTTATTTCCTGTATCTGACACTTGCATTCATTGAGGAATCCCAGTAAATATTGCAAAATCCCTAGCATTTATGCTCATTTATAAATGAAACCCTTCCTCCATCATTCTGAAGACCTACAAAGCCTGTAATTAGGATCTGAATAACATGAAGCAAATGTGTCAGCAGAAGATTTTTGAAAATCCAGATCAGGACAAGACTCAAAAATTTTAAGGCTGAAAGCAAGAATGTGTTATTACCTCCCTTACTCTTAGCAGTTGCTCCTGATGGTTTGGTATGGATTAGTGACTGCAGACTGGCATATAAATCCAAACTTTATCCCACTGGGAGTTAATTTTTTGTATTTCTATTATATTTAAAAATTGGAATACTGAACTTTTAACACAAAGGTTTTCCTCCTTTTTGTGTTGCTATTGTATACATTAACTATGAGGAACAGTTTGCTTTGGCGAATCATAATCTGTTTTATCATCCAGACCTTGGTGGTGGAATACAGGGATGGGATGAGGTATACAATGGATGAGCTGCCACTTTTTTTACAACTGAATGTCAGTAAGATGGAGACCTTCCTGCCTCAAGGTCTCAGAATTAGAGAGAAATGCTAAAGAAAATTCCCTTTAAAGTAACACATGAGTTAGAGCAGTATAAACAATAAGGCTGCCAATTCGTTGCTATAGACTTCTGTCAGGAATCTGAGTGAACTTGGTACTTGATTTTGACGTGCATGTTTATTTTACACCACAAGGTTTGCTTTTTCCAATCATACTTCTCCTCAGGGTTTATTTAGTTTTGCCAATACTAACAAAACTATTTGTGTGGTACCTGCTGGATTATTATCAAAGACATCTAGCAAGTCATTCTACACCCTCTTCTTAATGTCTTTTTAACTCAACTACATAAACAGTTAACTTTTTCCTTAAGTAACTGCCTTCCAAATCCCAAGTCACTTAAGTATTCTCTGATTATGTATTTACTCAATGTCATTTGTTAAATTTTGTTTTCTCAACATTATTAGACTGAAATGCTCTGACCATCAGAACATACCAGTGGTGTTTCATATACTGCAGTCATCCCATTCTTTTCTGGGCCTCCCATCCTTCTTGTATGGCTTTTGCCTGTCAAAATGTTGGTGGAAGACAGTAATTTTCTAAACACTTCATTTGCTGTTTGCTTTTTTGCTGCCCTCTTCTTTATTTTGTGTGTGTGATTTGCCCTTTTAATATCTCTTAGGACTCTTGAAATGGACAAACAGAATGTTTTTATCAGCTTAATAAACTAGACAGACTAGTTCAGTGCTTAACAGGCAAGGAAATCAATGTCTATTTGCATGCTCGTTCTCTTTCTGCTTTAGGATACTCTAAATTTACCAGATCTCCAAAGTAATCTAATTTTGAGCTTAACATGCTTAACAGTTTAAACCATCCCTGCTTTATTTTCTGCTGGCTATCATTGATCAGTGCTGAGGATTCATACAAACTCATATATTAGATTTTTCTGTCATGACTGTTATTATGCATTGTGTTTTCCAGGGATGAATTTCACATGGGATTGGCAAACCAACATTTTCTGCCAAATTTCATGAGTATTTGGCAAACTGACAGTATTAATTGAAAAAACCTGCTGGCAGTTCAAGCCTGCTGATGTAAATTGGGGCACTTCTTGTTTCCAGCAGTGGATTCTAGCCACTTAGTGGCAGGATTTTAGCTCCTAGTCATATGAAAGCCCTTGTGCTGAATGGCAGGTCAGTCTTCCTTGGGGAAGAATATTATTCACACTCAAGGTTAAGTCAGCTGGAGTTGTCTCCCTTTGTGAGACTGCTGTTGGTTTTGTGGTTTGGGAGGGACATTTTCCCTTGAGGTGGTCCTATACCGGGAAAATGAAGTAGCCAAGGAAGGGAATAATTTTCCATCACTGGACTTAAATAGGAATTTCTAAATCTTCAGCATTGTTGTTTCTGCATCACTTGCTTAGGGGACGAGCACAGGCCTATTTTAACCTTAGGTGGTTCTTGAGCAATATGTTACCAAACTGTTGGTGAAATTCACGTGAGTGGGTACAAGTGAAGTCTCATTTAAAGTTAATAAGCAGGCTTCTAGTCTGGTATGAAGGTGTTGGTTATTTTTCTAGTGGATAGAATACATAAATTCAGGTTTGAAAACGATAGGAGAACATTTATCGTGAGAAGTGATGATCACCAGTTATATAGTAAGAGTGTTTGAGAGCCTGCAGAAAGATGGTTTTATCTCACTTCTTACCAGGGCAAATTCTTGTCTGCCACGATCTGCGGTGTTTGCCGGGACAGATGTTGATGTGCAGCTGCAACATGGCTTTATTTTCCCCCACCATCCTAGAGAGAAAGAATCACAACCTGGATGAGCCCAGGGCTCTGCCCATTTACCTGTTTTGGCATCGTTAGCCTCCAGGCCCTGATGCTTGTATGCTGCTCTCCAGCTGAGTAGACTTCCTTGCGGGTGACGAAGCGACATTTAGAGCTGAGCAACCTGGCCAGAATATTTTAATATTTAGCACTGAAAAGCTATTTCTGGTTCAGAGTGGGATTCTAATTTAAAGTAGTCCTGCTGGTTTTGATAGGACAGGGAAAACACTTAAGCCCTGGTTTAATCCAGTTAGTCAGTCCAGATATCAATAAGAAGGTTCCAGCCAGGACTCCGGGTAATTAGGCCATGTACTTATATGGTGCTTTTTTCTCTTGCTAATACCTGAGCTAGATGTCTCCAATTTATCCTGGGTAAGGATACATTTGCTGTAGTCATGCTTCTGACTGCGGTATAGACATAGCCTATGACTCTTATTTCTCAAGGGAAACAGGCAAGTTTTCCTGGCATAAATAGGAAAAAAAAAACCCACCCTAATGACTGCATCTACTTTTCTTCATTATCTTCATCATTTTGCTGCTGCTGTTAGGCAACATGTCAGCATTTAGCCATAAATATCTCTGCCGTGTAAAAGACGTATGCTGACTTACAAACATCATGCTGTCTTGCAAGCACGCACACAATTTCTGAGGGTTTTTTTCCTTCCCCTTCATGACTGCAGGGTTACTTCTGTGGGGGAGATTACTTACTGGACTGTATCCCTACTTCTATTTTTACTAATTGGCCCTTGATTCAGAAGTAAATCGAACTACACAGATATGTTTTGGATATAACAATGTTTCTGATAACAAAAATCACTATTTGTGAACTTAGGTGCTCAAAAAGAGAGAAACGCAGAGTTGTTATTGTGACTGTTTTATTTGATGGAAACTGATGTGCATCTTCATTAATTTCATTAAGGAGGAGGAAGGCAACCAGACTTGAGTTTTTTGTATAAAATCCCTGTTTGTGGGTCAGTTTGTAAAAACTAATGAAAACTTGATCCTTTTTAATTAAGCTGCAACTTGGCAAGTGAAAGAAAAAATGGCTTGGAATAAATTGATTACAAATGTAGAGAGGGTTATTATGGAATTTTCACTGAACTTAAATCTTGTGATGTATTTGAGTTAAATCATTATGTGCCACATTCACAATTTATACCAGCAGACTTTAAGTGTACTTCATTAGTATAATGCCAGTGAGAATTTTCCACTTACTGAAAACATAATGAAAGCAGAAGAAGATTTAACAAGCTTTTAATCCACATTAATCTAAACCATGAAGAATCAAAAATAACAATAAAGTTTTCTCTTATAATGCAATTGATGATGTTAGTGATCCCTGTAGCCTAGAATCCTTGTCTCTCTCTCTCTCTTGGTTTTTTTTTTGGGTTTTTTTTTTTTTTTGAGATCTTAAGGACAGTTAATCACAGGAAAATTATATGCTATGTATTTCTCACAGTGGTTCTGGTAGGAAACTCGAGCCTGACTCTGTTCATAGGCTATCTAGTTTGAACCCAGCCATTAGTTCTCTCCCACAGTCCATTTAAAAAAAAAAAAAAGAACAATGAATTTATATAAAACAAATTCCAAATTCTAGTGCTTCAGTATATCAGTCCTTAAGATGAGCTTTGCATGATCCTGAATAAACTTGTGCTTTGTAGGAGCATTATGCTCATTTTATGCAATGTTAATAGTAAGGCTTTTTTCTGTAAAATATAAACGGATTCATAGGTTGTTATTGACTTGTTAATGACTTGTTTGTTTATGGAAGGAGTGAAAGACTTCTTAATCTGAAAGTTTCCTTTTCACATTTCTAGGTAAATGGGGTAATTCTGATCTCATACTTTCTAGACTTGAGTGACTTCAGGGCTGCCGCTATTGTTTTTATGCCATTCAAAGTCACAAAATAGCTCAGCAGGAAATTAGAGACCTGAAGTTAAAATAATTAGCATTAGTTGATCATTATTTGGGGATTGTAATATTTCAGGCTAAGATTTTGTAATCTTTTTATTAAATTAATCCAATTTTACGAGCTACAATGAATACAGGAGTTGATAGTTCTGTTATGTGTCTGCATCCAGCTTTAAAACCATTTGAAATTGCTTTCTGTCTGCAACTTTTTAGCAGTCAGACTGAGTTAAGCTGTTTGAAAAACTCCACAAATGTCACTACGTAAAGATAGCTCACCATAATTGCTAAAAGAAATCCTAATATTGCCAAAAAGGAAAGCCATGTGCAATGGGCACAGAAATCGCAGAAATTAGTGTACTTTTTGAAAAGCTTCTGAGGTTTCTTTACAGCTCTGACACTATAAATCCATGAATATGTAATCAGTTTTTTCCATTAACATAAATCTTTATTATTATAGTGTCAAATAAGGGAAAGATGAGGATTCAGCATAAGAGTTTTAAGCATTTTGTAGAGAGTGATTTTAAAAGGGATGATTTGGTGACAGAGACAGGAATCTCAGTCTACGGTCTGTGCTCCACTAATGACTCTATCTTAGGCAGTATAATAATATAAATATAGTGACAGGGAGAGCCAAATGCGAGATTTTTGTTCCAGGAAAGAATATTGAGAAGTTTCAGTTGTTTTCTGTCATAAGCTAGGTTAAATTGTTGAAATGTTGAAATTTTAATTATGTTTGTAGAATATTCTATATATTTCCAAATTGTAACACTATCAATTATATGTATATCTTTAAAAACAATTAGAATTTTAGGGAGCAATTCAATTGGCAAATCATATTGGTCTGGTATTGCCTTAGAAGCACTGCACAATCACATCTACACTTCAAGTGCTGTGCGGGAAGGGTTGGAGGCCTTCAGCCATACACCATAGAGGATCTAAAGTAGTCTTATACACCATAGAGGATCTAAAAGAGCATCAGATGCACATGTTTAGGCAGCTAAATACCATACTTATGTTTGTAACATATAATTATTATTGGTTTGCTTTTATATCTTGTGGAAAGAATAATTTTTTAAGATATAAAACTAACTATGCAGAATTTAATGAAGTAGAGCATTTGATTATTTAACTCATGGTTGCTCTCACGTAGAATGGTTTGGTAGAGGAGGGTTTTTTTCCCTCTTCTTTTTTAGCTCTTTGTAGTGCCTTAGATGCTTTAAATGTCAGACAGTAGCAGTGGGCACCAAACAGGTAGGTGGTTCAAATTGTTGGAAATGTTAAGACAAGCAGTAGTTCAAGGAAGGAAATCCAACAACAGCAAATCGAGTGAAACTCATACCTAACAGACTTCAGATAGAATTGTTAGTGTTTCTGAAAACAGAAGGTGAGTTAATAAGAGTAAGAAACCTTCTTATGGAGTCAGGAAGCAAGTCTAGCCTACACCAGAGTCACAGAATCCCACAGCCATGTGGGCAACAGCCACGTCAAAGTAGCTGTAAACATAAGCTGAGACCTCAGAGGAATGTTTCTACTGCCTGGTTTTCTAAGAAAAATCTGTAAAAGCAACAGAGAAACATCCTGGGGGTGACAGCTTTAGACACGCTTATGCGTGTGGAATCTCCCTTCCGCAGGCCTCTAAAGATTTCTGTCCATGTTGGCCTGTTGCAAGGCACAGCTACTTCACCCACTCCACGTGATCCTGTGCCAAGTAGTTCATATTGCCTTAACAGTGTCATTGATCTGGGTCCAGTCCCCCTCTGTGGTGACTTGCATATGGTATAGAGACAACCCAAGGCACTACCAATAGTTTACCACAGAGAGACAACGAAAGGTTCATAATCTGCAGTAGGTTATGTGTGTAGATTTATCTATTTAGAGAAGGTTTCCCTGCAGCTTTGAATTTTTGAAGCATTTTACAAACCTTACATTAGGTTACCACCCACCTTTTATACTGGGAGAGACTGCCTGGCTGGTGCTGTATCATAAATGATAAAGGAAGACCCTACTTAGAGATTAATTCCTATGAGGAAAACCAATATTTTTACCACAGGAGCTGGTTCTCCAAGGAAGAGGAATGCTGACAGAAGGTGGTATACCAGCCCAGACCAAGATATGTTATTTTTCTTAAAACTTCAAACACTAGTTTCCCCAATTTTCATAGCTAAAGCATTAAAATTAGAATGTAGTAAAGGCAGAGGAAGTTAATGTATGGGTATATATAATTGCTGTATTTAATCTTTCACATGGAGAACACAATAGGGAGAATACATTGTGAAAAGATCTTTGTCGAGCATTACTGACAGAAGCGGTAGCAGAGAAAGCCAATAAACTTAACATGCAAATAGTGACTCTCATGCATCAGCCCAGTCTCCTGTTTGTCAGTGCAGGAGAAATACAGTATGGTAGACATAGGAAATCAATGCAACTGCCACACTTTAAATACTTGGAACTTCTAAAGGTCAGACCAGCCTGGCTATTCTGCATTCACTCACTTCTGTTACAGCCTCTTTCTCTCTCTGCTGAGTTTGTCTTAAAGAATATTTCCTCCCCCTGCCTTTTTTTTTTAAGCTTACATGGACTTTGTCCCTCTCTTAACTTTTGCAATGCTGCTACTTGTGGCAGCCCAGTAAATAACTTTTTTTCAGAAATACACGATGAAATAATTATTTATTTTTATTTTCTTCTTCTTAAGAAATCTTATACTCAAGGAATTTCTAGGAAAGTATGCCAAAGGGTCGTCTTTTTGTTGGGTGTTTGTACAGCACCTGCTACTGCATCTGTGCACCCTGTGCACAGGGGGGTCCCGCAGATATCCAGATCTGCGTGTTTGGTGCTATGGCTATGATAACAATAGAATAGCAAAACTGAGTTGATAGTTGAATTTAAGTGGTGATTGTCATTAGAGGTCCAACCTAGCAACTCTGATTAATTCAAACTTATGTTTGAATCAGGCCAGGATCAGGCATTGAGTGAAAGGAGGATTGGCATTGTCTTAGTGTTTGTACAAGGGAGTCCTTGAGAAGCATGAAAAGAGAAATCTTAATATGCTCAAGGGCATTTAGACTGGAAAATAATGTTGCACTAGAAAACAGCATAAGAAATGCAGTGCTAACTTCCATTTCACATATGAGACTGTAATTTCATACTGTAGGATTGCAGAAATATTGGCTGGAGGCGACCTATGAAGGTCCAACAATATGCTCAATGAAGGGCTGTCACCAATGGTAGGTTAGCTCAGCTGTGGCTTTCTCTAGCTGAGGCTCAAAATCATCTAAGAATGGAGATTTTAACATATCTCTGGGCAGAAACATGAATGAAAAAAGTACTCTGTAAATCCAACTGAAGCCAGGTGATGAGTTGCTTCTGATCAGTCATTTCTTTGTGAAAGAACACAATTAGAAGTGAGGATTTGGTTATCCTGCTTGTTTTAATTGTCACGGATATGTGGAGATCCATAATATGTTGCTGAAGAGATGTGTTATTTTTGACACAGCCATGTTCCTCACTAGTGTCTGGGTGATTTCTGCATAGCAGGGGAAGGCATTGTCACTCAGCCATAGGTACAGTCCCGATGAGCCTGTGGAAGTTTGGTAGAGAGCAATACTTGAAGCATTAAACTGATATTTGTCAAAAAGTGCTGTATTCATATATTGCTACGAGCTGCACAGAATAGACATCTATGTACAGAGGAGAAATATGGCTGTTTCCTCAGCAAACGTGACTTGACTTGTACCTTCCAACTAGACAAGAAGCCTCATCTGAAGGGACCGTGTACAGAAGGGTGTGCAGTGATCCCTGTTACAGGCACTGTTGGATCATTTCCCTCTTTTTCGGTAGTGACAGTTAGCTGGTTAGGTGAGTGTGTGCTTTAAGCCTAGCATAAAGATTTTAATGATTTATACTGCTGGGAAAAGGCAAAATATGCTGGTTTTTCCCCCACCTGGTACAAGATGTATGCAATACATCAGTACTTTTTACAGATAATTTGGGATTTCCTGAAGATTTAGGTGGCAAAATAACCCTTTAAAACTCTGGCTTGTGGGGGACAGTATAGAAATATGTATGCTGCAATGTCACATAGCAAATGGTTTTCAATCATAGGATTACTTTTCTCTTATTGCCCTGCGATCTTGTTTCTACTTGCTGTTTCTGAACGCTGTGAAATTTTGGCTGCACAAGAGAGCTAATTTAAATGACTGTTAATAATATTTCTACATACTTTGCTATGGGTTTTAAGAGCTATGTGAATGAGAATTACTAATTTCATGTCACTCTTAAGAGATGGGTGCAATGAAAAGATGAATCCATAGTGCTTGAGTTTTGAGAGTACACTGGAGTTTGTTGTCAAAGCAAAATGATAAAGTTGAGGTTTCCTGACGTAGTACTGGTGTAGTATTGGGTCTTGCTATACATTTTGGAAGTAGGAAATATACTAATTCAAATATGGATTCTGATGTTAACTGGAAAGGAAACCACTGAGTTTCCACAGGATTAGAAAGATGCGTAGAGCAGAACAAGACCAAACTGTCATGAGGGAATTCAAATTCAGAACTTGGGGCTTCCATACCATCACATCCTGCAAACACCACTTGGCAAACCATAGTAATATTTAGTAGTACACAAGTACTACTGACCAATCTTGATGAGTTTTGGATAATATAGTTATCACCGAGTTACTTGTAAGTGTTCTGACACTTCTTAAGGCTGTCAGTACTCTCAAGCTGATTGTAGGAGGCCAGGAGAATTACTGGGTTTTGGGTGCTCCAGCAGTAACAAAAGTTCCTTTAAAGAAACAAAATAAAATAAAGCCACTGACAGAAAACCTCTACTGTCCACAGAAGACAGGAAATACTAATTTTGGGTTTTTTTTAGAATTTACATGATGTTTGTGAATATCACAGGACATACAAAACTCTGAATATTCTGCATCTTAATGCCTTGCAATAGTGCAGTGATACTATCCTCAGTCTAAATATGTAACTTGAGACAGAGAAACCGATCTTTTGAACTATAATTGTTTTCTTAGAGTAGTGTTTTCAAACATTCAAGTCATATGCATGGTTTGGAATTCCTTTTCAGTGTTTAAGTTCACTGTAGTCCGAGTTATCCTGGGGTGTCCCCAAAACCAAGACAAAATCTGTGTAGTGTGAGGATTCTTCCTGACTGAGAATTTAAATTCAGAAGTATTTTTAAAAATCTGCTTTACACATTTAAAGATGGTGTCAGTTTTACAGAACTGCTACTCTAGACTTGTTTGAAAGTTGTCATCTACAGGTGAAGTGATATTCCCAAGTTGCTTCATATTTGTCTTTGTTAATGGGATTTTAGAAAAGTGACTCACTTAGAAATCTACTCTGTATTTCCTCCAGGTTGGACTAAAAATCTCACGTGAAAGGAGCTAGATCTGCCTGTGTTTTCTTGGGAGAAAGACCTCATGTTTTTTCTTGATCTGGTTGTACTTAAGTTCATTAAGTCTTAAAAAAAAAACCCTGGCAAACACAAAGTCCTGTTTAGTTTTGTTTATTTATCTGTCTTTTACCCAAAAATGTCTGTTGCAGGAGTTTACATCTGTCCTCAACTGTCTCAAAGCTGGGCTTTCTCTTGGAAAGTGTGCAGAGGTTACAGGATTTCTTCTTTGATTTTTGTTCTTAAGGTTTTACAACGTTCATTCTGGTTCATTCTGAATAGCAAAGCAGAAAGTCAGCCACTTATAGCGTGCAATTAAGCTCTTTATGTTCTGAACATTTGTCATTAGTATGGGAAAAAAGTGTTTGCTTCTCTCGTGTAATGTTCTGACAGTAAATACTGCGCATACGTTTCTTTCATTGTTGTAGGTGGATTTTTAAGAACCCAGCCCTTTAAACCAAGCTTTGCTTTTCTTCGCAAAGGAAACAGCTGAAGTACAATAGAAGAGGCTGCAAAAATAGAAGTGATGCCTAATGCAAGGAGTGTAACAGAAATCACACTTCCGTCGCACATCTTCACAGGGCACCGCGTGTGATGTTTTATGACAATCAGCGCGAATCAAGTACCGCGCCCCATGCCGGGCTTGGAGTCAGCCTTCAACATGCAACCCTCGGGACAGAAATAGGTGGTACTGGTGGGGATGAAAAGTAGAAAAATAGATCTCCTGACAACAAAATCACACCTGGTGTTAAAGCCTAGCCTCTCATTAAGCAATGATTATTGCCTGCTGTGTGTAAAAATAGCCAACACAAATAGCAGAGCTTAGCGGTGCTAATTTAATAGCTGAATGTGCTTATGAGTGTTCAGTGGAGCAGAGAGAATAATCCGTCAGGAGTAGTATACGGAATGATTTTAGTCCCTCTTTTCTACTTACAGAATAACCACAAACAGATCATGATTTCCTTGAGTTCATCTCTTCAAATATTTTTTATTAATAGCTTTTCCCAGATACAATTTACTGAGTTGATTGATCATGAATATTCTGAATTTAAATGGCGGTGTGCTTACTGGCGGTTAATCAGATAAGTCCCGTTTTATCATTCTTGTTGACTGACTGGGTGGAGTACACAACAGCGTTCAGGGACCTCAACCCAGGCTTATGTAAAAGGAAGCAAATGTACAGTATCACACAGAAGCTGCTACCTTGAACTACATTTTATATATAAATATATATATATTATATAAACACACTAAATACACTAAAGTGTATTTCCCAAAACAAGTTTGTTTTATTTATCTTCAATACAGGTAGAGCAGAACCTTCAGTACATGTGTTAACTATAGAGCAGAACGGGACTTGTAACTTTGTGCTTAATGAAATGTGATATTTCCCTATTGCAGTTGTGTATTTCAGTGGGTAACACGAGTGCCACCTTTCCCTCGCAGGGTAAGGTGAAATAAGACTTATCAGTTGGCTTTCTGTTACAGGAAGGAAAAGTCACACTGGAAAGGCATAGAAGACAGAATTTAAATCCTGTGTCTTCAAACCGAAGGTGAGAGGCACATGGGGGCTGATAGCCTGCATGCCCAATGATGAATCACAAGTGAGAGAATAGGATGATGTGGTGCCATCAAGCAGGGCTGCAGCATGCTGGGATTCATTTGAGAGCCGTAAGTGAGCGGGGAACATTGCACTATTAATGGTGGGGGGAACAGAAGAGTGAAGACCCTGCGCAGGAATAGGGGCCTGCTGCTAGGTTAGGAGGGTCCCATGCCAGACAACAGGGCATCTATATGATCCTCTTTTAATTTCTTCTGCTTTAACTTTGGGTATGTTGTCCCACCTCCACAGAATAACAACAAGGTTGGAAAAGACCTATAAGATTATCAAGTCGAGTTATGCACTTCATGAAGTTTTATTGAAGCTAACTCGTTTGGATTTGGTGAGCACTTCAGCTTGTGCTTCATAATCTGTGCTTTGTATTATGAATTTGCATTTTGCATAGACCTACAGGGACCCAGACCCATTCTGGGTTTTGGGCACAATGGTAATCAACTGGTGCCATAGCCACCAAAATACAGTGGAGGTTGGGGCTTTACAGATCACTCTTATGCACTTCCTCATGTACTGTGTATATCACAGAAAGCAAGGCTGTTCTTTTTTTCCTCAGTGTTTGAGCCAATGGGGAAATGGAGGATGTGCCTTCCTGATGAAAATCCACTGTACCTCAGTTACATTTCCCTTTCAGGTAATTACTGCTAAATTTTATCTCTTGTGCCTGCTACTTCTATGGCCAGCAGATGCTCAAGAATCTTTTCCATGAGACTAAAATCACAGACACATTAATGTATTCTTTGTTCAAAAGGGGAAATATCTAAGCTCTTGATCCCAGTTTTACCTGGATTAGTTGAAATTTCTGAACAACCATTAATGCACTGAATGTTTTTGTTGTGTTCTCTGACTTCTGCTGGAGCAATAGTGCAAACAGTTAAGAAATGCACTGTTATGTTTATGTTATCCTATGGTCCTGAGGTGATGGTTTCTGAGGTGGTGGGAGAAAATTAAAGATGAAATATAAAGTGAAAATCCTGAAACAAAGCTGGTATTGATTGTCTTATTTAATGTTTTTCCAACTCTTTCCAGCTCTGGAAATTGCTGAGAAATTATCCTTATAAAAGACAGGAGGCAAATTAACAATAATTAGGAAATAATATATTAAACAGATGCTTGAAAGAAGAATCTATTAGACTTGTTACAATATTTACAAAAACAAATCCAGAGAATCACTGCAGACCTCTGTTTTGGTGCATGAAGATTGTTTTAATTCAGCTTTCCAGTCTCTTCCACAGAACTTCAGTTGTTCAGCTGTAGGAATTCAAGATTACTTTCATAAGGCTAGGAAGGGCGAACAGAAGTCAGGAAGCTCCTAATACATTGAAAATTGATGGTGCTGATTTAAGGTACTAAGGATGGAAGGTATTGCCTGCTTTCATGTAGGGCATAACTCTCCTCCATTTAAACTCTCTGACTTGCTAGACTGATCAGATGTTGGTTGTGGTTCTGCAGTGACTAGGATGAGATTTACCCCTGTAACTGTGTAATATTTAAATATTCATTTATAAAACTGAGAATACTCATTTTGAAATCAAACTAAACACCTTTTATTTTCTGAGAATATTTTGTTACGGACCACATTTGCTTATGCTTTCATCCACTTGCCTTCCCTTCCTCCTTTAAAAATAAACAAATAAATAAATAAAACCTTGTAAAAGAATTTTTCCCAGCCAGATGCACTTGCTGATCCAATTTGCTGTGGAGGGAACTGTGTTAGCCCTGCAAGAAGAACAAGCATGAGAGAGAGGATGCTTCAGCTGGTTTAAAGCTCCTTGCGCAGCCCTTCTCCCAAATGTATGAAACCACAACTTTAGCACCTTTTGACACAAGGTAGCATAAGAAAGAGTACCTCCAAATGAATGGTTCATTTTGTCAGGAGAAGTAGGACAAAAATTGAATTTTTATACGGAGAGGTGCTAAGCGGCTTCAGCATTTAGTGAATCACTGACAAATACCCGTGTTCCCTGCTGCCTAATCCCAGATTGCTTCTATTTGCAGATGTAAGTTTTAATTTAACATTCATTTCATTGCAGACTGAAAAACAAACACTGAAATTTTCCACAAAATAGAACTTCAGTTCCAGTTATGGCAAGTCTTTAAAACATGTCTAAATAGGACCCACATTTCAACTTTCTCTTACTTATTTGGATGATTGATGAGGTTTACAAAATATGGATAACAAGGCATTGCAACAGAAGAATTTGCTGAAATGAAATGAAGGAATCTTCACCTAAAGAATAATACCCTGAATTCAATAATAATAATAAAAAAATTAGCCAGGATTACTGTATGGTTTAAATTACATCCTCTGTCTCAGAGTGGTATGTAGCATCATCTTTTCTCAGAAGTCCTTCACTCATTAATTCCCAGCTAGTCTCCTTCATCTAAAGCTGGAAATTTTGGGAGTGAATTGAAAAATCCTCTCTTTATTCCTATCCAATTTATGTGGAATGATTAAGAATTGTTGATTCAAAGGATGCCACAAGGCTTGCTCTCTCCTTTTTTCTAGGAGGAAAATGCTTTTTTTTCCTGATTTTGGAAAGACTTTTAGTTTATTTGCATAACTTTTCTTTAAAACATAAGCATATCTGGAGTTACGTAGGTGCCTCTCAAAAGGTGAGTGTGTTGTAGAAGTATCCACCCTGGGATACTGTACATTGTAATCTCCTGTTCCCTTCCTCCCACTTGTAACCCTGTGCCGCACACGCTGGCTTTTCTCCCTGTTTTCCCACTCACTCTCCTCCTTTGCTTCTCCAGTATCCTCTCATAAAATCTCCACAGCCTTCCCCTCGTCCATTAAGCGGGTCACCTTGTCATAGAAGGTGATCAGGTTAGTTTGACAGGATCTACCTTTTGTAAACCCATGTTGACTAGGCCTGATCCCCTGGCCATCGTGCATGTGCTGCATGATAGCTCCCAAGATGACCCTCTCCATGATCTTCCCTGGGACTGAGGTCAGACTGACAGGCCTGTAGTTCCCTGGATCCTCCTTCCGACCCATCTTGTATATGGGTGTAACATCTGCCTGCCTCCAGTCAACTGGAACTTCCCCAGTCTGCCAGGATTGCTGATAGATGATGGAAAGGGGTTTGGCAAGCACATCTGACAGCTCCCTCAGTACCCTTGGGTGAATCCCATCTGGCCCCATTGATTTGTGGGTATCTAACTGGCCAAGTAGGTTGCTAATCATTTCCTCCTGAACCATGGGAACTTTGTTATTCTTCCCCTCCCTGTCAGCCAGTTCTGGAGGATGAGTACTCAGGGAATATCCATTTTACTGTTAAAGACTGAGGCAAAGAAGGAATTAAGGACCTCAGCCTTGTCCTCATCCCTTGTCACTAATGTGCCATTTAAGTAGATTTCTGTTGTTTAGTCTAAAATGAATTCCAGTATGTGTGGAGGAATAACATTAATAGAAGGAGAATTAATGGTTTCTTTTAAAAATTATTATATTTCTCAACTGGCTGTAATAAGACTTTTGTTAGAATTAGGAAAAAAAAGAAAGTGAAGCAACAGACCTTTGACTCTTTTTACTCGATCTGAAATCACAGGTTCACTCTGCTTCATAGACTTTGTATAATTTGACCTTGAGTGAAAGAGCTTTCATTCTTGATAGAAACTAATTGTATGTGTGGTGTTCAAATCATACTGTTAAAATGAAATTAGTACTGCACAGGAGGGGATAATACAAGGAAAAACATACTGTCTTAATGGACTATAAACCTTCTGAGTCAAGTGCTATTTTCAAACCAATGAGAGCTATAAAGTCATCTTTACTATCTATGATTCAAGAATAGCCCAGAAAGTTGTAATTTATACTTTAAATAAAAAGACTGTAGAGACTGAAAAAGTACTCTCTGATGCTGTGAGATGTCTTCCCCTGGGTGAGCAGCATCAGGCAATGTTCTTGGGCTGCTCGGGAAATGTAAAAGCTTCCTAGAGGAATTAGATTGGGGCGCACGTTCCTTGTGTCATGGCATTTGCTAATAACCTCCTTGTAGTCCATTGTCCAGTGCAGAAAGATGCTGTTATATCCTTCTGGGCAATGCATGTGCTTCAATAACATGACGATAAGCCTTAGAGAGTCCGTGACACATGGGATTACAGCTGAGATAAATAAAGTGTTTTACCAAATTTTAGTGCCAAGGATTGATGTGTAAAGTTTTTAATACTTTCTTTGAAGGAAAGTCAGATTTCATTATATTAATATGAATCTTTGAGTTGTGCTTCCTTTTTCTTAAGACCATATGTTGTAAATTAATGTGGTTTCCATCTTCCTTCTTTTTTCCAGCACGCTTCACTTTCACAGTGTACACAGTGATCAGATCTCAGCTTGTTTGCTCTGAAGATAATGTAAGTTTTGCCAATGACTTTGACAAAGAAAAGCACTTTGCCCAGTAATTGCTTGTAATATGCAGATATAGATATCTATAATAATACGTGCTGTATTTCAAAAATAGAAGGAACAGGAAATGTAAAGCCATAATACTGAAGAACTCCAGGGCTTCGGTTCACACTTGCACTACAGTGCCTGTATGTACTGGTCAGCTCTGGGAGCATAAAGCTCTCTTGAAATGATACAATTATAAACTTGGGTCACTCCAAGGTTGCTGTACTGTGACACAATGTAAAGAAGCCTTTGCATACCAGGGGACTAGAGCACAGGAATAACTGCCAGCTCTTCCCTTCCCTAGTCCACCTATCCGTAGTTTTTAGGATGTGTTCTTTGGGGTCTACACACTGCAGGTAGCTGCACTTCCAGCTGTGATGATCTCTCGGGAAATGTGCTAGAATAGAAAGGTACAAGAAAAATCTGTTTTAATATCTTCTTTAAAAAATTAGTTCTGGTACTATTTTCAAACCGTCTTCTTCCGTAAATAGCAATATGATATTGAAGGCTATGTTACAGAAGAAGAGCTGGGCCTGCAGCACAGAAGCCCTTGTGACAGTAAGTCTGTGCTGTGCTCTTGCATCAGGTTAAGATAGTCTTTGCTGGCCTAACTGCCATCTGCATCCAGAAGGGTCTGCAGGTGTTTCAGTACCTACTGCCATTTAGATGGCTTTGACTCAAACAGTAGATGGCAACAAAAAAAAAAATGTTGATTTTTAAATCAACTGCTGCTTCTGCACTGTGATGAGAAGGGACTTCCAAGGATACATGGGAGCACTACCTCCTCTGTTGGGGGGCAGGAAGCCCAGCACTCCTGCTTCCCAGGTGGCATTACGCTGGAGCAGTTTGGGTGGAGGACAGGAGCACAGTTTGGGTGGAGGAGAGCTGCTCCTTGTGACTGAATCGGGGACTGTTGTAGGATATAGTGAGCACTATCACCACATCCCACCCTATTTTAGCGAGAGTGGTCATTATCCTGGACAGGGCTCACAGTCAGCTGGAGAAAAGCTGAGGTGTTCAAAAGCAAGTGGCAGGCGTATGTAAACTGAAATCATTGCTTGGTAAACCCCACATACAAGTATGAAGCTCTTCACTAGTTTAGACAAGGGAATAAGAACCTAAACTGCCATGTCCTTTGTTTTTTCCATCCTCTGTTTTGGAAATACTACTCTGCAGACTGAAAAAGGATCAAGATTGTACTGCTTCCAAAACCAAATTTAGCTGTGCAGCGTGAAGGTAGCTTTCTAGAAATGTTGGAATATCAGCTATGATATCCTGCCCTCTGGAATATTCAAAGACATTTACAAAGACTGCAGAAGAATTATACCTGTTGCCATCCCTGTCATAGACATTTAGTGGGGATTTATTTTCCGCCTTTAAAACTGTATTACTGAGTCTGCTTTTAAGTGGAAAAAGTCTCGGGTTTTATTTAAACAAACAAACTTCTATATCGAGATAAAAAAAGACTTGCAAGTGTAAAATAAAACCAGAGGCAAGAAAAATAAAATTCTTTTCTGGGATTTTTGTGTACTGCTTTCTCAGTTTAAGCCAGGCTCAATATTTGTGCATGCCTAAGGCTAACAATACTGACTAAGCATAGTCCTGAGGCTTCAGGAAACAGAGATGACTGTTAAGATCTTTCCCCTTCTCTCTCTCTCTCTCTCCCCTTCTGTGATAAAGTAAGGCAGAGTGTAATTATAACAAAATTATTTTCTGAAAAGTGGCTCTGCAGGCACATCACCTTTGTGGAGTTTCTGATTCAAAGCCGGTGGGTTACTGGAAAGATGGGGATCCTGAGGCTGCCTGGTTGGCAGTGTGTCAGGCACATGCCCCTGTTTCAGTTCAGCTCCACGTTGCTTCTTCCCTTCCTTGGCATCTCATATGGAGAAATCTGGCAAGACAGCTAACCCAGGGAAGTAGGTGTTGTTTTCCCTCAGAAGTTTAGTGAAGAAGGGTGTCTGCTCAGCACTGAATTATTTGGATGCCCTTTGTTATTCAGATAACTCTTGTTGTCTGAGAGTAAGAAAGCATAAAAACCAAGGAAAGAGCTGGTGACATGAAATTAAGATATCCCCATCCACTTACACCCGTTTTGTTACAAATAAAGCAAATTAGGATCCTCTTCCTACTTCTCTGTAGAGAAAAATCTGATGTTGCAAGTATGTTTAAGAAAAAAAAAAAATCTGAGTAAACGTTATTTATTAAGTAAGCCCCCATTCCTACCAAGTTCTCATGAATGAGCAATCACTTGTGATCCTCTTGGGTTCTTTGGAGCTCCTTCAGACAGAGTAAAAAGGGCTGGATGGGTCTTAAAGAATGTAGTATCTCTTCCATATGCATTCCCTCTTCTTTGGTGTTTCTAGCTGAGGGGAGTTGTTCAGAGATTTTGATTAAAATGGTAAAATGTATAACATTAATATACATTTTCTAACAGCAAAAATGTTGCTAAAGTACAAACTGTGCCGGTTCACACCTCTGGACTCTCGTTTCTAATTTATTTCTTGTCAACAGCACAAAATGTATTTGGCATCTTTGTTTAATGTTTTAACATCTGAAACTGCTGCTGTGGCTTTTTCCAACAGGCACTGGAGTTACGCTCCACTGAAAATAAAGAAATTTCATTTGCTTATATTGTTGGCAGCTGGACAAGAGAGTTGATAAGAGAAAGTCTTTGCCAATTGTGTAATAGCTTCGTAGTGATGCAGGATAATGTGGGTGAGGTATATCTGCAAATACCTGTCTGCATTTAAAAATATAATAATTTGATTAAAAAAACCCCACAATTATACAGTATCTCTTGCACAAAAGAAGGTAATTTAATTTCTATATAATAATTGTCAATTTATGGTTGAAGGAATGCCTGTTACCAGTGACTAATAACAACAAAAGAAAGACAACAACTTTAATGGCACTTTGCTTTTCTAGTATTTTAATTGTTCTTCTAAAAACAAGGAATGTTTTATCATTTACAGATGCAAAAGCATCACTGTTAGTAAACAAATTGTTAATTTTGAAAAATTGTTAGATTTTGAAAAGCCAGAAAAATAATGCAGTCCTTGCTTCAAACTGAAGGCTTCCTTAACTTTCACGGTGCTGGGAGCTGTCATTGACTCCAACAGGATCTGAATGCATTTTTTTGTTGTTACTTTGTTTCAGAGTACCCAAAGTGAGTTGCCATCAGTGTTCACATTGAGAGGAAAGCTGGCTAGAGGTGAGGATGTAATGGAAGCATGGTATTTTCAGAGAAAGGTGCATTTTTTTCTTTTCCATGGAAAGTGGTGGAAGTCTGTAATATCTAATTACACATAAGAAACTTTTTTTCATCAAACAAGGGCTACTGTAAAGTCATTTGAGAGCTTGAAAAATAAGACTGGTGTTTTATAAAAAATATCTCTTAAGAAACATTTAGAACAAAACCTCCCCCAATTCTGTTTCTTTAAAAATAAATGAACTACAAATAATGAGTTTGAGGTAAATCGCCAAATTACTTCAGCTGATCTGAGCATGAATGTTGGTGTGAGCAAACAGCTCGGCTGTATAGAAATGAAAACGTGCATATTTTCAATTTAAAGTGAGGGAATATAGATACCCTCCAGACTGAAGCGCACAAGATGAAATTTGGAACATATTTATGGAAAAATGCAAATATTTTGCACGTGAATTGCAACGTGGCTGTGACTCTATTGTTTATAGCTGAAATTTAAGATATGCAACGTATGCAAAATGAAAACAGTTGTGAGTGAATAGGAAATTTTTCTTCATTCTGCAGGAGTATCAGATAGATATTGAGAGTCAGCAAAGCAAGCCCTTGAGTCTTTAAGTCAAGTCCAGTGCCAGTAGTTCAAGCCAGTTTCCACCTATCTGGTTTGCCGTGAGCAAAGGGCCACACAAAATGCCACTTTCAATAGCGGAGTCTAAAGATTTTCCACTACATGGTATCACCCCAAGGGTAATAAACACAGAAAGGATGTCCATTTCAGTGTTGATTAACGGAGAAAACTTTTGGAGGATTAAAACATTTGTATTTGGTGAAATTGCTTAAAGCTGAGGTTGACGTAACAGAGAATTCAAGCCCTGTTAATTTATTCAGCTAATTCTGGATGAATTAAAACCTAAAGATAGCACTTTCTGAGAGACCCACACATAACGACGCGCAGACTGAGAGAGGTTTTCTCTCTTTAGTTTAAGCAGTGGTCTTGGCTAGGAACCTTAAAAAGAACAGCTCCACAGTTTTAACACTGTATTTTGATTTTTTGCGGTGATTTGAGGGTAATCTAACATCTAAATTGCCTTCACACTTTTTTCCACAGGCAATCTGTGACAAAAAATTAAAAAAAGGAAAGTGAAGCATTATCTAAACGATACAAGGAAAGGCAGTGGGACATCCGAATGAACCGCAATTACCCGCGTCAATAATCAGAGCAGTCGTATTTATAATTGGTGTGATGTTGACCCTGTTTAAGAGTGTAACTCAGCACATATTTTGCTTCCTTTCTAAAAGAAACAGAAAATACTTTCCAGTATTAATTTATAGGACGTTGTGAACTTTCAGACAGGCAAACACGTCCAAAAGTTTGTGAGAGTCCTCAAATGGAAGCATTCATGACAGTTCCTTTTTTCCTTTTCTTTTTTTTTTCCATAATCCCATTATGTAGAAGTGAGTGATTGCTGGAAACAACACTTTTCCTTAAAAAGGAAAAAATGTAGTCACTTTCCCTTGCAGACGGGAGGTATCAGGGAAGCAGCCTTAACCATGGAAAGGGAATGGTTTTGCTGCAAGGGGTAACATGAATCAGATGCATCTTCAAACACTACACTATTTTGCCACTAGTTTCAGAATCTAGGAAAAATAACCCATAAAGAAATTAAAATGTTGTTGTTTTCTACCTTACGGATGCAGAATGGATTAAATCAATTTAATTAGATTAATCTGCTGCTTAAGTGGAAAACATTTCCTTGGTGGAGTAAACAGACGGGGAAGCTAAACTTCTGAAACTTTGTTAAAGTCCAAGTTAAGCTCCCTCCAATAAGTTTCCCTTTTTATTCCTGGAGGGAAAAAATAAACCCCCAAAAACAAAACCCCAAAAGACCAGAGAATATTATCCATTCTCCCTGACCACTGAGATGAAGGGATTTTTCATAATCAGACAGAGCTGTTACCTGTTCCCATCCTTTTGTCTTCAGATTCAGTATCTCTTTGTATTCAGTTTCATAATTTACTTTTTTTCAAGATTAGTCACATCAACTATTGACTGCTCTTCTCTCCAGTAGACACATGCAAGATAGTGGGGAATGTTAGTATTTACCTTGATTTCAGGTCTTTCAGACAGGAGAAAGTGCTATTAGAATGCCTGCTATGCCCATATCACAAAATTAGTGCCTTTTCATGAAAGCAGAAGGGGAAAAATGTGAATATAACAACAAAGACATCACATTCATTGTGTACAGAACCTCCCTCTCTGCAAAACCAGCTTATTTCTGAAGTTGAAACCTCAACCAGAGTAAGAGTCCCACATTGGTTGTAATTTTTGTGTGTAATTGGAATTTAAAGTTTCATGTTGCTTTAGTATTAATGAGAAACAAATGACAAAACAATTTCTGTACTCACACACACACAAAAGATGTATATCTCTGATAGAAGAATTAGGGTGATTTGCATTCTCTTACCTTCTTTAGATGTTTGGTTTGTTTATATATTTGATTTTGCCTGCTTGTAATCAGCTCTAAAAGAAACTTACTGTGTTCTGTCTTCACTGTTAAATCTGGCACAGGGCACGGAATCAGAGCTGGAAAAGATTATTTCTTTCTGAAATAATGAAGCAATAGGAACATTGTTGGGGTTTTTTTTTGTTGGGTTTGGTTTTGGGTTTTTTTCTTCCTTTCTCTTTTAAAGTAGATTTGAATACATCCAGTGGTTTGAAAAGATCATATGCTGATGTTTCTGTCAAAAATCCCATGAGGAATTAGATGTGCTTATTCTTGGATTTATTTGAAAATGCCAGCTCAAGTTCATAAATTTGATCTATGGATAAGAAATCATATCAAACGAGGAGTAATTTCACTCAGGACAGAGGGAACTGTCCACACCTAATTCACTGCAGGCAACAGGAGACACAAAAGAGAAAAGACAGTGATTCAAATTTGGCATTTAGGAGTACTGATGGTATTGCCTGCTTAAGAAGCAGCTGTGAAACTTCTCCTTTTATGTGTAATATTTCTCAATAGATTAGTCACTGTGACTGTAGTGACAGTCCCACTCCTGCTCTTGTTTTAGAACATTATTTGATGTCTCTTTCCTCTTTTTTTTGCCTCTCCTTTTCTCTGAGCAAGTTTCTTTTGGACTTCACATTTCTAGTGAGGTTTCATTTATGTTTAGAATAATTCTATTGTGTTAACAAATTTGTTTGCCTGCAAGTTCCTACCAGCTGTCTTAAAGTCCTAAAAAGCCTTTGTAGACCTTTGTCAAAGATACTAATGTGTTCCCTGAAACTTAGTTTTAAATTGACTATCACCGAATAATAAGCATTGCCACTGTGAAATCAGTTACTGACCAGTTCCAGGTGACTTAAACTGCTGCCTTGCCAATGGTTAGAGCGTCATACATTTAAACTGCATGACTTGTATATGATAGTGTTGGCCTGTGGCATCAGTAATACTAATTAAACAACATCCTGATAACCTTTTCCAGCAGGTTCAGTTTGATTTGAGAGAAAACAGCTCTGCTGTAGAAGTATTGTTTGCATCCCATGTGGCTGATGTTTTTCTGATTGAGCAACATGCATGATCAAATTTCACTGCTTATCATACTCTCCTCTTAAATTCCATGTTATTTTTATTTTCTTGTTTAAATTATTGAAGTAAACTTATATTAAAAAATTTATTGCTGGAAAAAGCCTGAAAAAACTCATCTACATATTTCCAGAGTATAAAAACCCCTTAGGAACAGATGTTACAAGCTCCCACTAGTATTTATAAAAACTTTAAAAATAGCCCAGGTTCGTGTAGAACTTTTGGAAGTGTGACTCAAAACTTGTGATGTTGGTAATACTGCACACAGTCCTAGAAAATCTCTGAAGTGGTTGCTCAGTGTGATGCTTAAGTAAAGAGCACGAATTGGAATACTGAGGTGGGGTGATGAAGATGGCATTTTGGCAGAAGCTACAGGTGCCACCAGGGTTTGGTAAGGAAGCAAGCCTTGCAATTGTCTGAAACAGGTGAGGAAGTCTTGTAAATGAGCTGTAAAGAAACGAAGAATCCTACTGCGTGAAAGGTGTTTGACTTCTCTGCCTCAGAGCAAGCTGACATTTTGATCCTTCATAGTCTTTCTTGTTGGTATCATTTCTGTTAAGGATGTTTTGGGACAAGAAAGACCCTTAACACCTCTCTTGTCTCTCAGCATGCTATGAAGAAGTCAGAGCTAATAACAAATTTGATGTCGGACTGTAGCTGTAACATGTAAAATGTGTGACATAATTACCCATGTATTTCCTAAGCGTATGTGCTTTCTCGTTTCTCTCTTGGCAGTTGCTGGTGTGATTGTGAGCCATGGCATAAGGAATATAATCCTCTCAGGGTCAATGCAAGTATGCGTTTGAGCGACTAAACACCCTAATTGGGCACGGAGTACCCTGCCTTCACTTGGCTTCTGTGTCTGATCTAACCCAAGGTGAAGCAAGGCAGATGAGGCCCGTTCTGTTCCGCGTTGCTGCACGATACTGGCGGGGGTGGTGTTTGGCAACAGGGCTCCAAGGCCGTGTTTGGCCTCACTGTGCTGATGACAAGGGTCACGGCTTTGCTGAGACTTGACCTAGTTACACAGGTACGTTGTTCATCTGTGTAAAGCAGGAAGGAAAGCACAGAACAAGAAATGCAAATCTATTTAACAGACAAAAAAAGCAAATGGTGTGTTTATGAAAACATTGAAACTGCCCTGATTAGTATTTAGAAGGTCAAAAATAATTTAGTCTCTATTTAATCCTAAATGTGTTTACCAATTTCTTTGCAAGGCAGTATCCATAATCTAAATGTTACAATCAGCATGTTCTGTCATTCCCGTCAGTTTGCTGGATTCTCTCATATTGCTGATGAACAGTAACAAAACCAAACCACTGTTTTCTAAGAGACTCTTGGTACATTTGAGCTTTCACCTGCTTGAAAGAGCTGGAAGAATAAATCATGTGAATCTTCTTCTAAACCTGGTTGATCACTTTGTCCCACAAACAATGTCTGTATTCTAACACAAAATGCAATTCCTTGTGTTGCTGTTGATGGTAATTGGCTCGGATGCACTGGGCAGGAAAGTTAAAGGCTCAAGAAGTCACTTTTACCAGTGTATCCTGACTTTATTGAACGTGAAGTAGCAGATTGCTGGTTGCCATTACATTTACACCCAGTTCCTAGATAAAGGATGCCCAACTTTATGGCCACGTTTCAGAACACCAGAATCTCTTCTTTCCCTTAGGGAAGATGCAGAAGAAAGAATTAGGAGACCTACTTCTGTGGTTCTCAGAGCTCCCAGACCACACTCTGCCTTGGGATAGCCCTGGGCCAGCAGGGCCAACAGCCCAGGTTTGTATTTAAGTATGTGGGTCGGCACTGACTATCTGGTTGCTTATAGTCATGTCCTCTAAAGGTGTGACAGCATTCAAAAAGCTTGCCAAGCAGCTCCTGCTTTTTCTGGTACTATCAAAAAGCTGGGAGTACTGATGGCCCACTGCAGCTCGGTTTCCCAAGAAAATCCTGTTACACTCTGGCTACTTCAATTAGATAGTACATGCATGGTCCTACATCTAGTAGGACCGACTGAAGATGAACTGTGGAGCTTTGCTACATTGACCTCCATGCTAGTCAAGGCACACCAGTGCATTCTCCGTGTAGCTACCTTTACATGCAGGTCCTGGTAAGGGGGTGGACATTGCAGTAAGTGTGACTCACTTTGAGTTGGGACTCCCTAGACATGTCATTTGCTTAAGTTTACACCTGGCAAAGATTTTCCTGTGGCAATCAAACAGAGAGGGGAGGAGTAAACAGCCAAATGATATGTCAGCAGTCAGAAGTCAGTGCAGCAAACGCTGCTTTAGCATACAGAGGTTAGTACGGCTCAGTACTACTAGTCTACCAAGAACTTAGAAGAAGAAGTGCAGAACAGAGCAGCTTGTAGTTTGTCACCTGCCTGTGTTGTTTGAGAAGCACCAAAGGCTGTAAGAAGCACAGGAGGGATGTTGCAGGAGCATAAAGGGGAGGCAGATGAAACAGAGGACCTGATAACTGCAAACTAAAGAGCCTGGCAACCACAGATAAGCAGATGTTTATTAGTTAATCTATGAAGAAGTATCATGAGACAGGTAGTAGGGCTGGCATGCTACAGAATTTATTTGATATGTCATTTTTGGTTTGCTTCTAATTATTCTTTGGGTTTTAGAGGCTCCGTTGGTAGGGGAGTGCACTGGCTTCTGTGCACTTGTCCTACGAAGCTTACAGGCTTCCTTCACAGCTTGTGGGTTCTGTCGCATCTGCAAATAAAAGTGGAGGCACAGATGTTCTCTCTTGGATGCAGAGGTGCCTACTAAGCCACATCTTTTCAGTCAAAAAACATGGTCCTTGTTGAACAGATCTGAAGAAAGAAATTAAATTAATTTCTATAGATCTGATTTTTTGTAGGAGAGCAGTAACATGGGCAAAAATAGAATTGCCTGTGTCATACAGCTGGACCATAATGTACCATCTCTATTAAAAACAATAAAAAAAAGGCTTTTACAAAGTCTGTGGCCCCTTAAAAAACATAAACGATAAAAACAATAAAAAGCTTGATGTAATTACGCTTGATCCTGTTCAAAGCTTCTTTCTACTGACAGAAACATGAAAGACTTGGTAGCTACAAGAATGCAGACATATAGTAGAGAAGGACTCTTTCAAAAGCGTTGCAAAGGGAGAGAAATAAGCAAATAGAAAGGGAGAAACATGGATTTCAACCACAGAAGTCAACACTGGAGTGTTCAGCCCTGGGAAATTCAAAGAGGGGGGAATCTACTGTGAATTTAAGAACACTGTGGTTATGCTGTAGTTTATATCTTGTGGCATTCATGTAATCTAGTTAGAAAATGCGTTTTCTGCACTTAGTGAAAAACAAGAAAAAAGTTTTGCTTTGTGCTTTGTAATGTTGAAAGCATTAAGATCCATAAATAATTGCATGGTTTAATCAAGTTTTACAATTAACTCCTAGAATTGTTCCAAAAGTTCCCAATGTTCTGACAATGTTTCCCCTTTCTCATCTGCACCCCCAGTTCTCAAGGCACTCTCTCTGGTCTCATTGGATGCACACAGGCATCGCTGCAGAGGTCACCATTTCTCTGATTGCAGTTCTTCACTGGTAAAACTACTTTTTAGTATGAACTTGAAGTTTTTGGGTGAATGAATACCTAGTCTCAGCCTTTTGATACCAACCAGGGTCATTCCCCTAAAAGATACCTCTGGCATGATATCTTTTAAACTTCTTATCTTGAGAACACCTGCAGTTTTTTGCCTTTTGTGGTTTTATTGCAAACCCAAAGGTATGGGATGATTTATGTTTCACGTGGAACACGTTTGATTCATGTATAGCTGCATGTCAAAATATCCACATTGTAAGGTTAATAGCATTGTTTGTCAATTTAGATACCCTCTCATTTGTTCAGTCATCTTTATTGTGCAGCATCTCTAGTGAGTGTCTCTACTGGAACCTTCTTGGATGCTTTGGCCAGAGTCACTTGCAAACTTTGTTGCATCATTAGCAAGAGCACTGATCTTAAAGTGATGTCATTTCATTGTGAAAGTGCTTACAACACGTATAGAGACCATCCTCTTTATAATAGTCCGTCCTTAACTATTTCTTTTTTATGTTTACATTTATGAGTAAGGAATTGGTATGTGGGAAACTTATGGTCAAACCTTGACTCGCAGCATTTCCTGGTGTACAGCAGTATCAGTGCTTGACAGAAGTCAAATCTGATTTTTTTTTCCTTCAAATTTCTGACAGTCTGTATAAAATGCTTTACAAGTTTACTCTGTTTTAAGGTTACATATGTCTTTCTTGGTCACATGATTTGCTATTTGACATTTACATGTAAAACACTTAAATGTTTGCTAGTGTAAACTTCCCTAAAGAATCTGCCGGAATCTACCAAAGCAAAAGTGCTAGGGAGGAAAAATAATAAAATAGATGTTGTGTATTTACAGTAGAGAGGTTTGGGGTTTTTTCCCCCCATTAGCATTTGTTCTATTATATCTTCGGTCTGAAGCAAGTGTTCTGAGAGGGTCTGTCCTCTAAGCAAAGATAGTAATTATTATCAGCCAAACTACAGCTTTACTTTTGCTCTGAACAATGTATTTAATTGTTTCTTAAATGTTTCCATTAAAAGAAGCATTTAAATCTCACTGTTAACAATTGGCCATTGCTTTAAATACGGAAAAACTACCATGATTTCCCTTCCTTTTTTAAAGTAGTTGAATATGCAGAGATGATTTTGAACATAACCAAGAACTTTTATTTTATAGACAAGGTCAGAATAAGTTTCTTTTGTGTTAATTGTAGGATAGTCGCTTGGCTCAAAACAACATTTAAAAAATGCCATATTAAGATATAGGAACAGCTGTCCCAGGTGAGAGAGCATCTTTCTAAATCAGATGCATTCCTTTAATATAAAAAGGAAAATACTTGAAAACTTCATTATCCAAAATACGCAGAGAAGGTTTGGATGCCTTCACAGCATCAAGTCCTTATATCTATGTCAGTGCATCCTGGAACTGCTTTCTTCCCAAATAAGCTTTCTAACATCTGAACAAAGAAGCAAATGCTTTCCCTCTCATCTCTCTTCTTGCCCCTACTGTTTCTAATAATGTACATGTGACATGCTAACAATCAGGCACATGTTCATTCATTGTTGTCTCATCTCAGCTGCCTGATAATGGCTTAAGAGGGATGATGAGTGGAGTGGCACATCAAGTATCTCTTCTTGATGGAGTAACCAGGAGCAGGTTTCCAATTTGCAGTTTGGTTCTGGGGCTTCAGAAACATCACCTATGTTTGGTATCCACTTGGTTGTTTGCCACCAAACTTGGGGATCAATCACTGTGTTATGAGAGGATCTACTTAAAAAAAAAGCCAGGAAAAGAAAAAAAGCTGGGAAAAAAACCTGACTTGCATTTTGAAAATAGTAGGACATCTCACAGTTTGAGAACTTGTCTATCACAAAACATGTGGAGGAGCAAGTGTGTGTGCATGTGACTGAGGGGGAACATATGTATGTCTGTGTTGCTAGTCCATAGTATCTCAAAGGCAAAATAACTCAAAATTTGATCCTGCTGACTCTTTTTGAGTTAAACCAGGGATTATACTGAGCCATTCTCAGACAACCATTTCTGTGTTAGTTCAGGACTCCGTGTGGCAAATCTGCATTCTTGTTAATCACTTGCAGTCAATCAGATTTTAATTTGTCTTTGTCATCAGCCCTGCAAAGTTTGGGCCTGGGATCCCTTTGCTTCAAGGATCAAAGAGTCTTTTCCTTGTGTATGTCAGGCACGCTTAAGGAATGCTCTTGTATGTTTATTTAGCTCAATAATTATTCAACATTAACAAAAGCAGATTGATTCAGGAATGTTTTTCAGGATGGCCTTTCCGGAATTGTGCTTTGTTGGAATTATGGCACCTCCAACTCTTTTATTTTCCTTTTGAAATACTTTGTAGGAATTCACTACAAAATCTATAAAAACACTGCTCAGGGATGAATGGCTTATTCTGCTTCATATCTTGTTAATCAATATTGTTAACTAGCTGTGATGGACGTAATTAATGGAATGACCATATCCCCCCCTAATTAAAGATAATTGCCTTGTTCAGTCACATTCACTCGCTAAGACATAGGTGCGTGAGCATAAATGTCATAATTTATTTTAGACTCTATCCTGATCATTACATATTCTGTTTTCTCGTTAACAACTAATTTTCATTCTAGCTCACCCAGCAAAGTTGAAAGCCATAAAATTGCCTGCTCCCTCCCCCTTCCCCCCCCCCCCCCCCTTTCTGAGCTAGATGGCTAAATAACACATTACTGTATTGCACACTTACAGTCAGGAGGAGTTGATGAGGATAAAACCAGAATTCCCCTACTTGGCTCCAACACTGGCTTGAATCCAATGCCCAGCAGCTTGGTAAGATGCTGCCTGATGAGATAGGTGTCTTGGCTTGAAGTTAAATGGTGCTGATATCAGAATAAACCTCCTGGATTTTGGTATGCGTTTCATGTATCCTTTTATCAGCTTTATTATTTGTTATGCTTTTGCTGAGCTTCCTTGAATAAGAACAAAAGGGTACACTTATTATGCAGCAATTTCATGAAAGCTATTTAAAATAATATTTGAGGAGGAAAAAACAAATCAAAATGAATAAAAGCCCAGGAAACACATGATGAAACAGAATGAATATCAGAGCTATTAAATTAATAAGCTTGCAAAGCATTATTTATGGTATCTCAATGAAAGTTTAGAAATTGATACTGATTTTCCAAAATTAATTGAGTACCTTTGTTGTATTTCAGGAATACATATTCACACTCACTGTACCTGTTCCTTGTGGGGAAAATTGCTCCACTTGCCAAAAAACCTCAGGACTTTCATCTGATTTTCATCTTCTCCAGGTAAACAGCTGAGGTATTGACTCATGGTATTCATTCAGCAAACCTCTGTACTCTGAGGTTGTCCGCAGGTGGTTGTCCTTGGTTTCTCAAGTTGCCCGTTAAAAGAGTGCTTGAAGCTGTGCAGAAGCAGCAGCCTGAATCAGAGACCTGGCAACTCCACAGCCCCACAAGATGTCCTGTCAAGGAGGGATTACTTCTAGGCACACCCTTCCCTAACCGGTACTTATGCTGCTCATGGAACAGTAGAGATGCAGGTGAAGGATTTCTTATTAAGGACTCAGGGAGACTACGGGCTCAGCCCAGATGTCAAGCCAGATGTCCAGCCAGCAGCATGTTCCTTTGTAGCACCTCATGTTCTTGGGGCTGGAGGACTTCACTCAGCTGTGTCCCCTGTCCTTAGTGGCCTGCAGAGAAGCTCAGGGTCAGACCTAGCTGCGTCCTGCTGTACTGATACAGGCCGCCAGTTGATAAGACTGGAAGGGTAGAAGGCTGAATGAATGAGCACAGGGCCTCCCAGTACAAGTTTCTTTGGGTATTACCTTCACAGCATTGCACTAGTACTCTCAAGTGCAAATTGAAAAGAGGTGTAGAGGTTCAGTTCTCTGAAGAATGGGTGTAAACAAACTAGACCTGTCTCCCCAGTGTTAGCTTGCTCCTTTCTGATGGCTTTGAGTTGTAATGAGTGGCCAAAGATCTAGTCCTTTTTGTTACGGCTGTGAAATCTCCCTGACTACGCACATTTCACCATTAAAAGTAGATTTGTTAATTTTTGCAGGACAGATTACTTCCATATGACAACAGTTTGCCCTAGATTTACTGCATTGGCTATTTCCGTTATGGCTTCTCATTCAAGAATGACACATGAAGTGACCCACCAAAGAGTGAATAGGGAAGATGCAGGAGTACTGACAGAAATAATCTCATACCTGTTATTGTTTGTTTGTTATTCCCTTTCTCTTCCCTCCTTTTTTGCTTCTCCTTTTCTCTGAATGAGTTTCTCCTGGACTTCAGCAATTTTTTTCAGTGAGGGCTCTTACTTTTCTTTTTCAGAACTCCACTACATGACGACTTTTTTCTAAATCCTGTTTTCCAAGTCCCTAGCAGCTGCACCTCGAGGCTTACGGTAACGAACAAACCCCACGCATAGTGTGCCGCAGCGTAGCTCCTTATGTCACAGTGTTAAACTGCTAATGGGGTGGTAGCTTAAGCTTTGCATTGTTTCTCCTCGGGCAGCTGGGTGCTGTGGTGGATAAGGGAGCTTGGCTTGTACATAACACGCTGGAAGGACTCACTGCTCTTGTGGAGGTGTGTAAGGTGGGCACGTCTGTGCATCTGTAAACTTGTGTCCGCACCCATAGCAAGTGCAGTTCTGTCTGCACGCTCTTCCTGGCCTCCTCGTGGCTGCTGGAAGAAGTAACCGGGTTTGTCAGGCTGCTGAGGTGCTCAGCCCAGCAACATCACCTGGCTCCGCTTGTTTCTGGAAGCCTTTAACACAGGAGCTTGGCAAAACTGGAGCGATTTCAGACAGAACCGAGCTTCTCAAAGGTGAACTTTAAACGATACGTTGGATGAGAGCTCATGATTTCCAGAAAACATTCAAGGATATGCAGAAGAAGCAATAGAGTGAGTTGAATAATAGCACGGGAACGGCCAGTTCCATGTTTAATCTTTCTTGCAAATCTACTTCTGCAAGGATTTGCAATTATGCCAACAGCTACAAATGTTATTTGCTAGTGCAAGGCATCACTTTGTAGAAAGCAGTAAAAATCTCTTCTATATCAAGCTAGTTTTCCCCTCATTGTCTCGCTTAGAATAGTGACAGCTTGGCTACAAATACTATTGTTTCCAACCAAAAATTCAAAGCTTTGTTTATTAGAGAGGTATTCACCACCTGAAAGGGGTGGTATTCACTACCCAGTGAGTTCTACCATCTCCCCAAGTCCTCCCCTGCTTTAATGGAGAACCTTGCAGAACCCTGGTACAGGCAGCTAAGGAAGCTTTTGTCTTTATTTCTTTGTTTGGAGATATGATTAAAGCAGTATCTTTCCCTTTTACTATTGTCTGTGCTAGCATTTTTTTCCCCCTGAAATGTGCCTAACTTGAGCTTCTGTGATTAACTAGTGATTTAATTACTTAGGGTTGCTCTCAGGAAGGATGAGAGACCTAGTAATGGTTTGGGCCAAGAAAGGCAGAGAATGGATTTTTACGAATCCAGCTTCTACCTGCAAGGTAGCAATGAAGAAGTGTTTGTGGGTTTTTTTTCCCCTTGGTTTCTTGTCTGCACCTTCCTTATCTTATTGGGTTGATACCAAGGACTTCACAGCTGAGCACTACATTCTCATAGATCACAACTCCAGAGGACATTGTTCTTGGCTGGTATCTCCAGGCACTGTTATAATAATAATAAAAAAATAGGGTAATTGTATATACTGTTTATATTCTTGTTTGTACCTGTAGGGATGTGTTGATGGGGAGGTGTGGTGAAATGATAAAAATGTTATGAAAGGCAGTTTATTTCTTTCTGTGAAGTAAGGAAAACCGATGGCACCAATTTAATTCCTGGGAGCACAGTGAAAAGGACTAGGACTATATAAAGGTAGCACAAGAAGGAATTGAAAAATAATAATGGAAAAATCTATATCTAAAGCACTGACAAGAATATATTTATGCACAAAGAGTATTCAGTGATTGATCTACAACAAAACTAAGTGAGACACAGAAACAACACATAGATGTTTGTATCACTCTACAACCTCTGCTGGAGATAAATATGAAATATAGTCATATTTCATAGGAGACCTATTTTTAAGCCTTCCTCATTCCAACATGCCTTTAACTTTTGTAGTGGATTTGTAACCATTTCCTTGCTTCTGCTGGAGTCACGTTCATCTTTTTCACCCATTATATGCTTTTGGAGATTAAGCCTTGTCTTCAATATTGAAATGGTTACCTTAAACTACAGAGGCTGTAGTTCTCAGAATACATGTTGAGACAACAGCCCTGATTTCTCCCAGTCCTGTCTCTTTACTCCCCTGTTTTATGTTACACAAAAATACCCCGCTGTCACATTGTCACTATACTCATTTTTCTATTAACCACAAAGTAGAAAAATGTCCAGTGGATTACTTTTGCACAGTCTTTCACTGGGGTCATTTTTGTTCAAATATGGGAAAAATGCGTGGATAACTCAGTTTTTCTCCTCTCTTATTTGTAAAAAGAGGAAAGACAACTAAGCTTTAGTGGATTCTCTTCTAAATTTCAGGACTACTGAGGCGTAGTGAGGATTTAAGTATTCTCCTTATTAATGAATACATTTGAATGTACACAGAATGGAACACACTGGAAGATATATTAAGCAAAACCCCAAGGCTGAAATACAGAAACTGACAGTCAAAGCCACCAACATATCTCCTGGGTCTGAAACACCAAGGTCATTCTCCTGGCCTCAAATTTGACATCCCTTGCCTTGAATATAACATCATATGCTTCTTTAGGAAAAACTTTAAACATTCAATTTCTCTGTAAAGACCCGTACCACGTATTCTTTGGTTAGAGTTTCTCCAAATAGATACAAAAATGAGGATACTCCACTTTTTATGAGAAATTTATTTGCAGCATTCATCTGTTTAGCCTAAGGAGGATCTGGTCCAGAAATGAGACACATGGATCAAAGACAGTTTTGCATCTCTTAATGTTTAGGGCCTCGCAGTATTTTTAGTGGGAAGAAGTGAGACTGGTTCATTAGCAAGTGGGAGGGAGAGGACTCCACAGATCAGGAAAAAGAACATTTCATCCCATCTTTCTTTGATACCTGAAAACAGATTGCCAGTACTACTATTTTCTTTCTTATTTCAAAGCCTATAAAAAATTAATTTAAGAAGGCAGAAATGGACAAGTGAGTTCAAGTGAGACTTGGTATTTATACCCAAGATGGAAAGTCCAAAACGACGAGCTGTGTGGTACAGTAAGTGGCACCTGAGACTCATTGCCCAAAATAGCATTTGACAAAGGAGATGATATTTAAGATCCCCATGAGATCAAAGGAAAATCTTGTGTGATATGGTTGGCCTTTCCCCTTAGGAAACAGAGTGATTCATAATGCGTTTTGTTTTAAGGCAAGTGATGGAAGTATCAGGTGAGATGGCGACAGAGTTTTATGATAGAAATCTGTTTTCCTTCTTGGCTTTTAAAAATCAGTCTCAAATTTTGTGGCATTTAGTGTCACAGAACCACATAACTACTTTGAGACAGAACTTGGTAGTTGACAATGCAAAAGGCGAACCGTATTCCCTTTTGAGAATATGCAGTCCTGCAGAAGTCATTGGGGTGTCTGCAGGCTGATAGACACAGTGAGGCAGGTCTCTGGAGTGAAGTATTAGCTTAAAACCTTACATTTACTGCATCATATACTGTAAGATTCATGGGTTTGTTCAGCATTTGGGGAAAAAATCACAAATGAGATAATTGTTCTGCAATTATTGATGGAACGGAATACTCAGCAGTAGAAAAACTAATCTAAAATTCAAGTCAGGATAAGGGAAAGTCATTAGCTATGCTGTGTAAAGCAGACATATACAATCAATGTGTGAATGTCACGTTTGTCAGGCCAAAGTGATGGGAAAAGACTTCTACTAACAGAGAGAAAATTGAACACATCTATAACGGTGGGGGATAGTTCATATCCTGTTGTAATTGCAATGCACTCGAAGCCGAATGAGAATAGCAAGGGGGGGGGAACCCTCTCCTGAGCTTCACCGCAGCACTGCCTGGAATGCGTGACAAAGGTAAAGGCTTGAAAGGTGATGTTGTGAAGAAACCTGAAGCCAAGCGAAGAATCTCAGTGAGATGCTGCGAAAAATAGAGCTGGATCGAGCTGTAGGCAGCCAGGAAGAAAGTAACTGTAAAAGAACCCCAGATGGTGCCAGGGAGAACTGATAGTTTTGTTCCTTCTGTCTATTAAAACGTGTCAAGGATGCTGGGTCAGAGTGCACATGATGATTTGATGGCAAACAGAGACGTGGTAAAAAAATAAAAAGACTTTGGGAGTTTCGGATATACATTATTGATATGTGTGCCTTGGATAAGATATTTACGTATTGGTCCTATGGTGTGAGGTGAATGAGGCGCCGCTAAGGACAGTCCTCTACAGAGAAAAAAGCTGAAAATAAAATAATATTACCACTTTAGAAAGCCACGAATCCCAGGTTTATTTCAGTCTGTCAGTTAAAAAGTCCAAGTCCCCTTGAATGTGCCCAGAATGAGGAAAGTTTGAAGGCGTGAAATAGTTCTTTCTTGAATTACTGTGGCATACTAGATGCCATAGCAATGGGCAAGGATCCCACTATGCACTAATTAAAATTACAATAAAATAGCCCACAATCAAAACTCCAAGGCACTAAACTACTACATATAAAGAAAGAGAAATAACAGGTACAGCCTTGACAGCTCAGTATAAAAAAACCCCAAATAATAAAAAACCCAAAAATATTGTTCAGCAAGATAGTCATTTACTCTCCAGTTGCATTGGAATGAACCAAATTATTTTGTGTTTGTGTTTTGGGGTGGATTTTTAACGGTTTGTGTGAGCGTAGAGCTGGGAACAGCATGGTTCAGTGCTATCGTTAAGAGTGTGCCATTCCCTGAAGTCGCTGGTGCTGCCATGGGTTTATCTGACGCTAAAGGAGTTGAAAAGAGATGCAAGACAGAAGAGCACAGTCCCTGTATTTCTTTGCAGGCATTTCTGTGGTTAGCTTGGAAAGACTGCTCACTTGCCTGAAATATCCTTTCCTTTTCGTAGGTTACTTCATTGTCCAGAAACATAAGCAGCAGCTTCTGTGCGTTAAGGGACTGAAACAGTAAATTTTACAGCACAATTCATCAATGGCGTCAGTCAGATTTAAGAGAGAGAGCGCATAATTTTTGCAAAGCTGGAGAGATTGCTGTAACTGAGGTCAACAGCAAACTCCTAGTGCTTTTAAAAATTGATTTTACTGAAATCTTTCTCCATTTTCCTAGTAACAAAGGCCTCCAAGGATTTAGACTGCTGTAACTGAGAGCAGCGTTTGGCCTCAATCTCTTAAGTAGGTGTGGCGTAGCTCCATTACAACTCCAGTGCAAATAATAACATCCTTTAAAAACTGAGTACCCTTCCTAATATTTTAGCAAGCAACCTTTTGTTTTCTCTTGTAAAAGCTCAGAGGTCATAAGCTTAAACTTCTAAAGCCTCCAAGAAACCTACCTACCTCCTTTTCAAAAGGTCTAAAATGAAATAAGAAAACTTATATGACAGGACTATAAGTATATTTGCTTATCTGACAAATCCAGTGCAGATTGCTTCATCAAAAAAGCCTGGCAAAACCAAGAGGGCTTGTGTTTTTATAATTCTAGACAGAACATTTTATACTGTATAAAATAATGGAAGGTGCCTTGATCGTTCCAGAACTCGCAAGAAGCTATCATAGTTTTCTTAAGGAAAGCTGAAGGGCAGGTGCCCCAGCATATATTGATATGAACTTGATAGAACAGCAAATTCTTTAGAAGTGAGTAAAGTTATAATTCTTTTATAATAATTTTAATTAAAACCAACCGACCAACCAAACCTTAAACAGCCCAACAATCTGGACCTCTACTAGAATTTACCTGACCCTATCTTCTGTCTTTGAACGTTGTCCTCTCTGTGTCATGGATCTCAGGCTTTTGCATTTCTCTGAAGGCATTTGCATGGCTCTCCATACTTAAGCAGGGGCGCAGGTCACAGTCCTCCTTCCACTTCCTGTGACTTATCTCAGCAGCTCTTACTCCTGTATATACTGCGGTTCCTTTTTTCCTTCTGGGTGACAGTAATAAGTCACCCAACTGCCGCCTTAAAGCAAAGTATTTAAAACGTCAGAGGAAGCGTGTCCATAAACCCAGCAGAGTACACTGTTTGCATATATTGTGTTTCAATAAAACCTTACCCTCTGCAGATCTGGCGAGTGCCCGGAATGTTTTTCCACAGACCCTCTGCAGAGCATCTCCTCCTTTCACTTTATGTAAGGTTCTCCTGTCACTTTTGATGAGCATCCTCTTTTCTTTTCATGAGAAATACTCTTTGATTCTAGTGGGTTTTAGATTTTTACTTTTGCAGCTTGACATGATGTTAGTGTCAGTTCAGCTTAGAAGCTGAATGTGGACTGTTTTCTACTAATGGTTCCCAGCTTTTCCAATTTTTGGGGGGGATTTTGGGGGTGGTTTTTTATGGTTTTTTTTCTAAATTTTGGTCCCTTTTCTGCATGTGTTTTCTACGTTGCTTTTTGAGCTAGCACATTGCATTCATTTAGAAAAATCTTGTGATTCTTTGTAATAAATTTCCCCAACCATATTGCCAAAATTATTTAATTGTCACCTCTTTCTATTCATCCTGCTGTTACTTCCCAGTTCCAGACCTGATGCAGAAGGCATCTGAGTGAAATGAATGAATACCAGAAAGTTTATTTCTGTAATTAAAGACTCCAGAAAGATGTCTGCTTTCAGTGTTGGTGCACCTTTTCCTAGCAACTTTTCTTTAGTTTGGTGATGCAAATGACTGGGAAACAAACAGAGGCTTTCTCCATTTCTGATATCAAAAAAGTAGCATACACGTTGCTCCCTGTTTTGGTGACAGTTCAAAAAAAAAGAAAGACGCTATTATGGAAATGCTTAAGCTAACAATCCCACTAAGTCTTGGACTATCTGTTTGATGAAAAATAACACTTGTGAATAAAGGTGTTTTAAAGATTGAAAATTTAGTTCAGATAAACGGAATCTGATGCTGCAGTGGGAAACACCAGGTTTATCATGTTCGAGAGAAATCTTTGTAATGCATTTTCCTGATATAGATAATGTGCAGAATATGAAATGTTTGCATTTACAACCCTCTTTGGTGGGCCTTCTGAGTTAGGTTGGAGAGCTCCATCCTTTGCTACAGAGCTACAGATGGCTACAGGACTGGGAAGGAAAGCAGGTCAGCAAAAAATCCTATTTGTTATATCTTATCCTAATGGATAAGAATTGCTTGACAGGCTGCCTTGCTGTAGGTCTTTTATTCCCTCTTGGGCTGGGAGAAGACTAATGGTAAAAAATTATTTATTGTGTTTGTTGTATAATAATTATAGCAGCAATAATATTTAGATAATGTAAGCCTAATTCTGCAGAACCTGCAATTCTTTGTTGCCCATGTGACATAGAGGATTAATAAAAACTACCTGGTCCATTCTGGCAAAGTGATTTGCTCACAATAATCAAGAAGAAAACACTGGAATACTTCAGAGCTTCCCAGGATGTCCAGAGTTGTCTTGAATGGTGGGTCAGGAGGATGGGGATGTTTCATACCCTGTGGCAGAAGTTGAAGGCATTCAGTGATACAGGTGAGACTGCTGACTTCTTGTTCTGCACCCGCATTTTGCTGGCTACAGTTGAGGGCAAGTCTGGTTTGGAGGGCTAGGATAGGGGCTCCCTTGACTTTATTTTGGTTGGAGGCTCAGTAATTTGGATAAAAGCTGGGAGTGTACATTTGCTTCCATGAAGGGCTTCTGAAAGACCTGTGTACCCTGGCGAGGATTTGTTCTGAACTTACATAGCTCTTAATCATCATATACGATGTTGTTCTCCATTTCTAAATTAATTAATCTCTCCCCAATGACCTGAACTTAGCAGGTTTCAAGGCAAGTGGGAACTCTTCTCCTCCATGCAGTCATTAGAGTTGGGAATAAGTCTTTTAAGAAAGGTTGCCACCTTTTGAATTCCGACTTTCTTCCTGGGGAGGCATTTAGTTGGAAGGTACTAATTAAACGTACTCCGTGAAAGCAAATATGTATCCTGCCATCCTGAGCAGAGGTGTGTGAATGATTTCATACCTTTGTGCTAGATGTGAAGTTGGGTCTTAGAAGATAATGCTGCTTTGTGGCCTCTTACCAATCTCATTCCACCCTCAGATGCTTCCTTGGACTGTGACTAAAACTCACAGTGCCAGTTCCAAGAGGGATAAGAGGAGAAAGCCCCATTTTTGACTATGAGGGAGGAGGTGAGAGGATTTGAGGAAAAAACCCCAAACAACCCAGAAAATCTACACAAAATATAAAAGGGTCAAATTTATTTATGGGACCTAAGGTGTTCTTTATGATAGCTAAAAGGTGTGCAGCAGCCAATCAGCTGTCAAATGCAAAAAGTTCCCTGTGAAAGTGAAAGTGGGGAGGAGTTTCCGCACGTCGCAAACGCTGACTTTTCTCACAGTTTGCAAGGCACTACTCACACTCCCAGTTTATGATGACCATTTCCGTGGTTAGTTTTTTAGCCAGCAAAAATAGACGACCTATTTTGCTGTCAATATGCAAGCTTGGCTCTGCAAAGACAAGGGAATACTTCCAATCCAGCTCAGCCAGATCACAGAAATACATCTGTGTGCTAAGTGCATTCCCTAAATTGGATCCTGATCCCCAGTATTAGAAGCACTGCACCATTTATTTTAAAATGTGTCTGCCTATTTATTGTCCAATACTGCCTGGCATTGTCTTCTGAAAGGAAAAAAAATGTTAGTTAGTTGAAATACCTGAGAATAAATAATTTAATTTCTTGGTATCTTTTTTTAAAAAAAAATTATTTTCAGAACAGAAATCTTTCTGAACATCCATTGTAATCTGCAAGAAAAAGTAATAAAATTATTAAACCTGCCATTATGCACCCCGCTGGAGGGCTGCCAGTACCTCCATAATACAGTCTGGTTATACAGGATTCATAGATTTCTACTGTAAATGCTGAGTCCAAGCTGAAATTTGGCAAGCTTGCTTTTTCCTGATACAGTAGTACTCTCTCTTCTGCACGTAAATGTTGCTTTTCTCTGAAAACTGGCAGTAATGTTAGCAGAGCTTTTCTTTTACGGCTTCTATAGATTTTTGTTTACAAATAGGTAAATTCAGCCTAAGTGCTTGAAGTGCCACCTTTTTATTGTGTACTTAACAAATGATTCAGCCTTTATGGGGAAAATTTGCTGCTAAACTGCATTTGCATTTTGCATGCTTTCCTACTGTCTTCCATCTCCATAATAAGTCATACTTTTTTTCATTACGGAATTGGTGTGCAGTCGCTTCGTAATTACAACTGCAGCTATGTCGCTGCTCAAAGCTGAATTTCTTATGCTGCCTAGTTAATCCCTTTTTCTGGATTTTCACGTAATTATTGTGTAAGTATTGATTAGAAAGAGCTATAGCTCGGCTTTAAATAACTGACTTATTTAAAGTAACTTTTCACACTTCATTTATCACTTGCTTTTATTGCATCCTGTCTCTTACCCTTCCACATTGTGCATTTTCTCATCGGCTCATATTTTCCGGGCAACATCGCACATTGGAAGACCTTTGGGTTACATTACAAGGATCTCTCCCAAAGAATACTTAAAACAAGTGAATCTACTTCCTCGGTGGCTTGTAGGAGGGGTTTTCCTCCTTGGTCACCATTTGCAAGACTGGCCCACAGCAGACCACCGGCTTATGATGAATTCAAGCAGTGACACTTTCATTTATGGTATTTTGAGCTCAACCCTTAAGCAGTCAATGTGCAAAGGTATGCAGATATGCTTATTTGGAGGCCTAAATGATCACCAAAGGACTCTGAAAAGCTGCCCCTGGTATGATTTATGTGGAAGCGTTGTGTCAGTCCAGCTCTTCATGAAGGAGAGGGGGTGTGTGGGGATATCAACATCACAAACAAGAACCTTCATAAATAAATACCAGAAATTGAGGAGGAAATGTTCTCACGCCTCCGAACAATCCCATCGAGTTGCAGGCAAGGCATCTACCGATGGGGAGCATTGTTCTGCTGTGCACATTGCCTCCTCCCCGAATAAATGGAGGATTGTCCGGCCACCTTTCTTTATGAGTAGTGAACCTATCGTTAATTCTTTTGTTTGTTTTTAAGGAAAATATTTTATCTTTAAATCTCTAAGATTAGAAGTTTCATGTAATTCAATTAATTAAACAATGCAACTCCAGAGCCGCAAATGTTAAAAAGCCTTCTTGGAAACAGACTGTGGCCCAGTCCATTGGATAAATTGATTGATTACTTCTGTGGCTGTTCCTAATAATCTGTAACATTTTTTCATTAGGCAGAAAGTTGTTTTCCTATTTAGTATGCAAACGTGAGATCTGGAGCATTCTGCCCATGTGTTATGATTTCTTTTTTCCATTATGCAATCACAGAATGTGTCACTTCCCTGTTTACAAAAGAAAAATGTAAGAGATAAAATTTGTGTTTAGTAAGGATTTTGATCTTCGATATATTAAAGAAATTAAAGTCCAGGGTGGGCAGAAAATCATAAATCATGTTTATGCGTGTCTCTAGAATGATTTTATGGATGCTAGGGCAAAGATATTACCATGTGCACTCTGGTTATGTAGAAATGCCACTAGAGGCTATTTTCTTTCTTCAAAGGTGCCCTTTAAGCTCACACAAAATTACTCTTAATAGAGTAAACATGCAATTTGCACAAAAATAACACAATGCATTTCAGGTTACGTGTCACAGAGAAAAAAGCATAGTGAAAAATTTATAATGAATTTTATCTTTCTTTCCTGCTGAGAATTTTTCCCAGAACCTTCAGTATTCTGAAACGTGTAGTTTATTTCATTTTTTTTCCCCCAAATATTTCTGCTGTTCATTTTTAGCTTGAGAGGTGGTCTTTGTGAAGTCCCAGTGCTAAAAATTTGCATGATATGGATCATGTTGTTTAATATTCTTTCTTTTCTCAGATGAGAAGAGTTCTCTGCTGCTGAGATATTTACAAATTCAGAATATGTTTGCTATGAGTAACCTCAAAATATTTGTTATGTGTCTCCAATCTGGAGAAAAATTCCTGCAGAGTTCAGCTTTAGTATTCGGCCATATCCATGTTGCCGCGTGCTGTGAAACTCTCCAACAGCTGTCCACAATACAGTGTGAGTATCTGATCTTCCATTTGTTTCCAGGAGATGCATTTCCATCCCCCGCAAGGAGGAAAAAAAGGCCGAAAATGCACCTTGAGGCACGGATGGTGAAACTAACCCAAAATATGTGTCTGTGCGTGCGCATGCTGTCATGAAGCAGACTTGGGAATTCACAATCTGTTGTTTACTGTATAGACCTTAATTTGTTCCTTCCTTTCCTTCTTCCATCCCCTTTACCTTTTTAGTTTTAAACAAAAACTTTACCTGGTAACCATATTCTCATTGTGGAAGAAGTCATGGAGCTATTTCTAACATCCACCCTTGATTTTCTTGCAACCAACCAGTGAAGGAGTTAATGGTGACATTAATACTTAGAGCACAATCACTTGCAGCATGTATTATCTTTTCCATCATGTTTTGTTACCAGCTATTTTCCATCAGTCTCACCTACCACATTTGGTTTTCTTTTCCTTTCCTTTCCTTGTTGTTTTTCTGCTTAGATTTGTGCCCATAGAAAATGACATCACAACCAAAGATCGAAGCGGTTTGTCTCAGATGTGGGCTTTGTGGGTGACTTGAGAGAACAATCTCAGACCTCCCAGTTGTAGGTGTGGGAGCAGTTACTGTGGTGAGGTGATACCGTGCCCAATCTGGAGGAATGCTGGTCAGCCCAAGCTTCAGTGTGATTCAGGGTGGGGAGATGTGGAGGGATGCTTGGGGTGGGCTCAGGCACTGGCTGCATCCCACATCCCTTGGAGGAGCTCTTTTCCTCCCTGATAGGTGAAGCTGTGCGGTGCGTGTCCTGTGACCACCAGCCATGTGACAACATGGAAATCTGGTTCAGAGGATGGAGAAGGCTGTGTGAGCTGGTGGAAGGAGAGGGTTGCATCCTGGCATTTGGCAGTGTGCTGTGCTCTGCTTATTGTCAGGATCCAGCTGGAGAATAGTTACTTCATGTGGACTCAGAGGAGCTGCCTCTCCCACCTCCACCCTTTGCACGCTGTAAAAGCTCCTGCCTCCTAAATTAGTAGCATGGGAAGGGAGATGCTGAATGTTGCAGCTCTTCCCAAGAGGCAAAAAAAAAAAAAAAAAAGGTTTGGTGGTTGAATGTGGTAGCCTCTCCTTTTTCCCTTTCCCTTATTCAGCAAATCACTGCTGTGTGGCAAAATTGGGATGGGTGCTCAGCCTCCTGCTCCCACAGAGGGAGTAAGAACAGACTCAGGTGTTGCATCTGGAAGGTGCAGATATTTTATACACACACAAACAGAAAACAAACAAAAAATATCCCTTCTTTCCTTCTTTGGAAATATTTTTTCTACTAACTGAAAACAGAAGTGTATCTTTGTTTCTTCCCCCCCGCCCCTGAGATTCGTTATGTCTCCTCACGCTTTTCCTTCTACCCTTTTTTTCACTTCAAAAACCCAACTTATCTGAAGTCAGTATTGGACTCTCCACAGAAACCAATACTAGTAGTGCTAAGAATTTAGTAATGTTTTAAATAGCAGATTTGCCTCTGTTGTACAAAAGAACTCAAGGACGAGAACTGTGCATTCTAGAAAAGATTAGGAAAAGGTCTGGAAACAAGAAACAGCAACCAACCAATCTGAAAAAGCTTTTATTACTCGGGAGAGTAAACTTTAGAGGAAATTGGGGCATTTTTCTTTAACTTTTGCTGTGTAAAATCATCTTTCTCATATAAATGAAAAGGTATAATGAAACTAGATTTAAAAGAGTCAGAGAAGGACAGGGGGTCCCTCCTCTGGGCCATACACTGCCAAGTGTACAGCCAGAACGTGCTGCTCTTCTCTCTGCTCCTGCAGGTGCCTGCTCAAGAGCCCCTGGCATCTCTCTTGCTCCTTCTGGAAATTTGACAAGAGAAGGAACAGGTAGGGTAGATGGCAGAGGCAATGGTAAGTGAAAGGAAGGGTTGGAGACATGAAATCACAGATGCTATTAGACTTTATGGTTCCTTAATCTGATTGACTAATCAAGCCTGGAAACAGGAAAGGAGAAGGAAAGTAAGGCTCGTGTCCCCAGCTGTACTCCCTTGAAAAAAGCACCCAACTGAGACTGACTTCTCTGTGTCCAGATCTGGGGCCCCAATACAAGAGAGATGTGGAACTGCTGGAGAGGGTTCAGAGGAGGGCCACAAGGATGATCTGAGGGCTAGAGAATCTCCCCTATGAAGAGAGGCTGGGGGGAGCTGGGTCTGTTCAGCCTAGAGAAGAGAAGGCTGTGGGGGGACCTCACTGCAGCCTTCCAGTACCTGAAGGGAGCATATAAACAGGAGGGGAATCAACTTTTTAAAAGGGTAGATAATGTTAGGACAAGGGGGAATGGATTGAAGCTAAAGGAGGTTTAGATTAGATATTAGGGGGAAATTTTTTACAGAGAGAGTGGTAAGGTGCTGGAACAGAGAGGTGGTGGATGCCCCATCCCTGGAGGTGTTCAAGGCCAGGTTGGATGGGGTCCTGGGCAACCTTGTGTTGATACAGGCCTGGAGGTTGGTGGCCCTGTCTGTGGCAGGGGGGTTGGAACTCTGTGATCCTTGGGGTCCCTTCCAACCCAGACCATTCTGTGATTCTCACGGCCTTCTCTCTCCCTTATTCCTTTACCTACATTTCCGAGCCCCTGGTGGAGCTAAACCAGATGGTTTGGGGAATGCCAATATTGTGCAGGAGGGACATTAGCACAGGCCCTGAATTGTGACCAGCCCAGCAGCTCCTCTTCTGCTGCTGAGGGTCAGGAGAGGTACGTCAGTGGCCTTTGAAAAGAGCTGGCACTGCTGTGTTGCAGTGCGGCCTGGCCTCACGGGCGGCATTACTGGTGGTAAATTCGGAGCTTGGATGCTGTAGGCAGCAGTTCCCAGCAGTTCTGGCTGATACCTGTAACACTGAGGACTTACAGGACCACTCTTTCCTATTCATGGAGATGATGGTCGCTTGGATGTTTAACACACTGGTTTATGGAACATAGGGGTTCAGTCCCTGTGGTATCAAAGATTTTTCACTACTACTTCAGCACTGTACTTCCCCATCTGTTGCCAAAGGCTCCATTCCTCCCGGCCTGATGCTGCCTGTCCTGTCTGCGCAGGCGCTGTATGCATTCAGGGCAAGGCCTCGCACTACCTGGGCGTGTAAGATTGGTTTGGAGTAAAATATTTATTTGACCTCAGTATTATTCAAGTATTTCCCTGTTTCCACAGAACCAGTCTGGGTGGCTCTGGAGACACGAGACGAGTCACTTGGGAAGATAGATGTCCATACTCTGAAGAAATGATCTGTAGAAGAGGAAGCTTGGGAAGCGCTGCTCTGCAGTGATTCCCCCCGGGAGCGGAGGAATAGCAGTACTGTGTGCCTGCTGCTCTGCCCTCGGCTCTAAACAGGTACTCTAGGGCCTGTGATGGGCTGAGAGGACTTGGAGGGAAGGAGCATGCATGTAGAGAATCCTTCTAAAAATCCACATTTTGTGCAGTAACTTCTGGAGTAAAGCTGCACATCCCTAGGAGAACAGCATCTGGGAGGCGGCCCCTACCACTGCAAAAGCTCTAGTTTGCTTCAGTGAGGTCAAAGTAAGTCTGTGGTCTGGGGTCAGAGTTATGGTCCCACACGAAGTAGGTTGGGCTGGAGTCACTGTGAGCAGCTAAGGGAGGAACGGTACAATTGGGGATTTTCTAGCTAGCCCACTATGGCTGCACTCAGAAGCTCTGAAGGCTTTACTGCTGCTCTGAACTTGCATCCAGCCTAGGAAAGGCCGGTAATTGGGCATGATCAGATTGTGGCTGCCCGAAACATCCAAGCAGGGCTTACCAGTTATCTGCCTTATGTCATCCACCCCGTATCGCAGTGACCCCGAGACGTGCCGCATACGACAGGGCATCTTTTCGGGCTCGGGGGCAAATTCTGCGCCTCGCCCCTTGCCTTGTGCCGTTGCTGATTTCGGCACCCACCCGCCCCAACCCCGTGCGACGTGGGGAGTGTCCCGGTGCGCGGACGGCGACCTCCGAGCGGGCGAGTCCCGCGGAAAACCCGCTCGGGAGCGCCGCCCCCCACCTCTCTCCCCGCAGGCAGGCAGGTGGGCGGGGCGGCGCTAGGGCCCGGGGCGGCGCGGCGGCGGCGGCGGGGCCGGGCGGGGGCGGCCCCTCCCGGGCGCAGCGCGAAGGCGGGCGCGGGCAGGCGGGCGCGGGGCATGGTCCCGGTCCCGGCGGCGTGGCGCAGCGCGGAGCGGAGCGGGCGCGGAGCGGTGGCATGCGGCGCGGAGACATGCGGCTCTGTCTGCGCGCTGCCCCGCCGACATGGACCACCGCCGCCGCTTCATGCTGCCGCCGCCGCTGCTGCTGCTCCTGCTCTGCGCTGCCCCCGGCGCCGCCGGGCGTCTGAGCGCCCGCCCCGGCAACGAAGGTGAGCCTCGGCCCGGCCGGGTCCCGCCGGGGACGGGTGGGTGGGGGACCCGCTGCGCGCTTTTCCATCTTTCTCTCCGTCTATTTTTTTTCCCCTTTTTTTCCTCTTTATTTCACACCACCCACCCCCCCACGCCCCGCCGCCTCCCTTTCCTCTGTTAAGGTGGTCCCGGGCGGCAGCGGCTCCTCGCCCCGGGATCGCGGGGCTCGTTCTCGCCTTGCGTTCTGGCAGCGCGGCCGCGGCTCCTCTCACAGCCGCCCAGGGGCGGCCGCCGCCCGGTGCGATGCTGTGGCGCGGGCGGTGGGCGATGGCGGGGGAGGCAGCCGCCCCACCCGTCCCCGAGGAAAGTTGGCGAGGCTAGGGCAGCCCGCGGCGTTCCCCGGACCCCCGCCAGCGGAGCCGTGTGGGGCACGGCGGCGGGGCGATGCTCGGAGGAGAGCCGCAGCGCCCGGGAGCGAGGTGGAGAGCCGGGGAGGCGGCGGGGAGGGGAATGGGCAGCGGACGTTGCGGGCCGGGAGCGGCCGCGGTCCCCTCGCTCCTGGGGAACAGGAGCGCCCCGGCCCCCCCGGCAGGTGCCCGCGTCCCCGCGGCCGGTCAGGGGAGAGTCGCCGCCTCCCTCCTCCTCCTCAGATAGCTGGCTGAGGGCTGACAGCGGTAGGAATCAGATTCGCCTGTTAATTAATAAAAAATAAGCTGCGAAGGCTAACGGGTAGCCCCCGTCTCCTTCACGCCCGTGAGAACTGAGCCGTGAGCTCTTTCACGTGTGCGGGGCCGTGGCTTCATTAGCCATCCCGTGTTTCAAAACTTTTAATTCATACGGAAAAGAAGCTTGCTCCCCTGTAAAACCTCTTTTTATTTGGCTCCATAGCTTTTTCAGGTCGGTGGTTTTTTTTGGTGTTTTTTTTTACCCCGTTCAAGCAGTGCGTGTGCATGTGAAAGGGTGTAAATTTTTGGAGGTGAAGCGCGAGTGGTTCGTTCTGCTTTGCTGTGGTAATTTTTAGGATGGCATTGATGAAAGCCCACGCTTGGGTTTCAGGGAAAAATAACGACCGCTAGAAGCTGTTTGAAAAAGTGATCAAAATACTTTAAAAGAAAAAAAAAAGCGATAAAAATTGCCGTTTTCCTATGAGAAAAAAAATGATAAAATGCAGCTTTTGCTCCCTTGCAGAGCAGACACGGGTCAGCATGACAGGGATGTCCAGCGTAATCGTCTTTAGGGATAAAATCTAGAGGCCAAAGGTTGTGAAGAACTTTCAGCATCAAACTGCTGTGTATAACTTGCACCTGCCCGAGTTGTAGCGTTTCTGTAGAGAAATGGATACTAGAGCTGTTGGAATAATCATTTCTCCTGCAGAACTAATGCTGATGGATTTATTGATACTCTGGGTGCTTGTGGGATAAGGCAGTGAGATAACGACTTCAAGTGGTTTCTGTAAGGAAACAAATGCAATATAAAACAAATAAGGAAAGATTCAAACTTTACAAATTCTGGGCAATCTTAAGTCACTGAGTTTTATTGCTAAAGAGAACCTATGGTGCCATCATAACAGAGCAGCGATACATCATCTGCCTGTATGCTTCATGTAAATTTGTTGTGCATGCACAGTGCTTTATAGGTTATTTAAAAGAATATGCTCTTAACAGTCAGTCTCTTTCAAGCCTCAAACTGGTAAATGCCAGTTTGTAAGTATTGTCATCTTTCTCAGAATAATTTCAGAACTGAAACAAGGATTGTTAGGAGGGGTTACTCCGGTCTCATTATTAAAAGCTTTTTTGGGAGCGTATGTAGTTCTGTCAGTCAGCGGAGCAGCTCTGGTTCCATGGCAGCGGAAGACAGGCACAGTCTGTAAACTGAGACTAATTATGCAAAAAAGATATTAGAGCATTTTGGTTTGCAAAAAAACCCCACAACCCCCAAAACCCCAAACAAAAAACCCCAAACACTTTTTTTTTTTTTGTTTCTTTGTTTAAAATCACTGTTACCGAGAATTGAGAAGGGATGAAAAAGAAATTGGTATCATAGAGGGTGTGTGTGAAGCTTACTTGTCCGAGCCAGCCTCCAGCAGATACCGCTTCCATTCTCTCTTTCCAGCTTCAAGAACTTGTAGGGTATGGGCAGGGTTTTCAAAATGGCTAGTGAAAGCAACAGTGTAAGTGCAGTTACCAGACTGTAAACTGCTTTTGCATGCTTACTTTTTTTGAAGCAGGGATTTTGCTATTCCGTTCAAAGAAAGGAACACTGACAGTTTCTTTTAAAAATGAGATCAGCTTTCTGGGACTTCTTCCCTCCCTCCCTGCTGTGCCCCCTCCCTCCAGGAAAGCTGAATAATTCTTTTATTTATGTACAGCATATTTAAGATGATCATGTGAGTTCAGAAATCTGAATTATTATAATTCACTGACACACTAATTTGTAAGATCAAGTGTTAGCATGCTGCTTTAAATCATGTCAGAGGATTATGTTTTCTTCTTTTATATAATCTTTTTCTCACCACTTCACTTACAACCCTACTGTTGTTAGCTTAAAATTCCTCCCAAAACTAGAAATACATATTTCTGCACTTCTGTGGGGTATTTAGAAAAGTTTTTTTTTTCCACCACTGAGAATGAAAAAGATATACTTTGGACAGAGATTGTTAGTATAGGCATATGGACAAAAATGTACGTATTTTTTCTCCCCCCCTACACTTTATATTAATGCTACTGTTGAAATTCTTCCCACAGATTGCTTTAACAAAGGATGGAACAAACTTTGTGCTTTTCTATAGCTTTCTCTAACTTTTGGGAGGACATGAATGTTGCGGTAGGCACGTTATGAGAGATTCAGAGGTACTAGTAGTATTTCCTAAATGTATTTGACTTGAAAGAATTATTTCTGTTTGTTAAGTACAGCTTCAGTTACCATTAAAACTGATGTTGGTCGGAGTTAGTACTGATGCTGCAAAGGAAGTGGATGGGACAAAGAGAGAAAACGATGAGAGGGCTGAAGGCAAGTTCGTGGCTTACTTCACTTTGTGGTGTTAGGCACAGTCTTTTTTTTCCTTTTTTTATTTTTGCCCCCCTCTCCTCTTTCTTGAAGCGCTTGAGTTAATTTGCTTCAGCCCAGAGAATTTTTACTTAAGAGTTTTTTTTTTTTTCTTGATGAAACGTAAAAGTTTCCGCCGAGTTTATTTTTCAAGCGCCTGCCGCGCTCACCGCAGAGCTGCGCGCTTTACCTACGTAACCACAGGAGCTCAAGAAGGTTCCCTAAAGTTCAGGTTTATCTGTTTGCAGTGGTAAGGTGCGTGCCATTTTCTGCGAGGCAGGAAAATGTCAGGAAGATTTAACATCTAACTTCTCTAGTTTGAAGGCGCAAACCGAAGCCCATAGGTGCATAGAAACCACATGTTCTGCTCTTCCATTCCGCTGGATATTTTCCACTTAGGAAGGATTGTGGAGTTGGTTTTTTTTTTTTTCTTCTTTCTTTTTTTTTTCCCCCTTAGAAGGATGCAGTTTCTTTCTGAATAATTCCTACGGTTTCAAAAAATCGAAGAAGCTGTATCCTTCTGTAATTTAATTATTTTTCCCCAGTCTCTTCTGTAACTGCCTTGCTTGCCTTGAGGGTACCAGCAACCTTAATTTCACTGCTTTATAACCCACAACAGTTAACACTTGACCTAGGTCATTAACAGGATTATCAGCAAATTTGTTTAAGCTTTTACTGACAACCCGAATTGCTTCAATAATATTTTGACTGTGCAGACAGGAAACTTCTTGTAACCTCTCAATCTAGCATAAAATTAATTTCTTGCGAATGCAGCTACCAAAAGATCAATACGGTAAATCTGCTTACAGTACTTGGTTTCAGTGTCTGTTTTGGTTTACAGCAAGAAGGTTCCAATCAGCCTCTGTCTGTTCAGCCCGTATTGGATTCGGAGACGCGGTTTCATCTTTTATTCACTGATTGCCATCTCAGAACTTTGATTAAATGCACCCATTTATCTGGGCTGGTCCCTGCTAACACTTAGAGTCACTAAAGGCGACTTACTGTGCCCCTGTAGTAATGACAGCTCCTGGTGCGGTTTTGAAAAGCACGGCGTTTGCACGTGGAGCATAGATGCCTGCCCAGCTCTCACGTGTAATTCTGGGCAAGGCTGGCAACACTGCAAGCTCCTCAGTGGGAGCAACAGAGATTTCTTCAGGGAAGATGCCCCTTGCAGGTCTCACCTCGCCGCATGCCAGGTATCGTTAGCTCCAGCAAGTCCTTGTGTGTCGTGACCCAATTCCTGCTGGTGCCTCTGGCTTTCTCTTGAGCCTTCACCTGCGGAAGAAGTTAAAAAGCGCGTTTAGAAATCCTAATGCGATACCTTTTAAAATTTGATTTCAGAAAGCTTGAAGTCATGGCAGTTCAGAGGCTGTTTTTCATACAGCTGTATCTTATTCACAGCTTCTGTGCTTAATCCGAAGATCCATGGTCAGATAAATAAAGAGTGTGTTTTAAAATTCCCACCACGATGTTTCTCAAAGCCTGTGCAACAAGAGGAGTAAGTTGGGTAAACTCTGTGTTTACTCTCAGCACTTCTGATAGCGGGCTGTAACACGTGGAATAATGTATTTTCTTTTCTGTTTGTCACTGAAGTTTGTCTTGACTTAACTGCTGATTTCAGTACGGTGAACTGAGAAGAAAAATTGCTACGTTGTCTTCAGCAAACTTAAAGCAGATGTTTGAAATATAAAGATGTTGAAATTGGACACAGCGATTAATTCGTATTGCAGTTAATTTGGGTACGACATATTTGCTACCCAGTGAAGCTGTCAGGGCATAGAAGCGGGTTAGAGCTCTCCTGTACTCTCAGCTTCAGGAAATGGGGCTTCAGAGGAACTACCAGGAGGGAAAGCATTAAGCAGGTAACAGGCAGGCTAACTAACAATTGTTTACATGAAATCGTTGCAAATCAGGTGTGCATTCCAACTGAACTTAGATTTTTCATTCCCATCTGGGAAGATACACAAATTAGTTTTAATTTTTTAAAATTTAATTATAAAGTAAATTGCTGTTAACATACTTACTTTTTGATGCTGCCTGAGAAGTTTTCCTCTAGGAGTGTATGTAATGGCTCTTGTTCTTGTAATCCCCACTTGATGAAAGTTTAGAAATAGGGATGCAGGTGTTCATTTCCTTGTTTTCAGAGCTCTGGATTTTATCACCAGCGAGGGTCACTACCGAGCTGTTACTGAATGTAGCTGTGCCTTTTATCGATTTTCACAGCGAGCCCAAGTTGGTTACATTCATGTAGGTAACGCTGCTTTGTAACTGCTGTTTGGTTTTGTTTTAAAAAAAAAAAATATATATATATATTAAAGAACAGGAGATATAATCATGTCCTTACTTTTGTTAAAGTTCAAATATCTACTCAGCGGAGCTGGTATTGAGACACAGAAAGGTCATTTTGATACCCTCAGGTGCAAAACTGACTGGACTTGTGTAGAGATTTTGGATGAAACTTCAGAGGTGGGACAGAGAGATCTCACAAACCATTGCTTTTCTAAAAGCTAATTGCCGCCCGCATCCAAAGAGTTGATTTTCTGGAATGAGATGTAGGGATGTGGGGTTTTTTAACATTTCCTTTCTCATGAAAAAGAATTTATTTGATTTCTTGAAGCATTGTTAAAATCTGTTGAAAATATATTTGAGGGAGGAAAAGGTTTTCAGTAAGAAATGATACAGTAAGATGGAAGATTTCTGTTTACAAACACGAGTACTGTTAAGCCATCCATTTTGCTAAAAAGTCGCTGACATGCTGTAGCCCTTCTCATTTCCATAGACACGGGAGAGCAGTAGCCTTTTTTTTTTTTAAAAATTGATTTAAAGCATTATAAACAAGCACCAAAACTTAACACAGAATAGTTTAATTCGGTAGATGAGATACAAACTCCCAGCGGTGTAATTTTGGAAACAGAACGTGGTAGTAATTTGCTGGGTTAGGATTGTATTCCCCACTGGTAGTCTTGTGCTTCTTAGTTTCTCAGGCACTCGATAAATCCTAGCACGAGTACTCGGTTTGCAGTGTGAAACTGATATAAAATTGAAATTTGGTCCCTTGGACTGAAGATTCTTTTTAAATTTCTGCAGTGAATGAGTGAAAGAAAATAAAAAAAGATAGTGGAAAAGATAATCCTGTCTGAAAGACATCTTGGGACAGTGACAAAAGAGTTCCAGTCTGTGAGTGACGGGTAGCCTGAATGAAACACCAGCATGTACAGCCTTAAGTTTGCAGAGATGTTATTAAACCAGACACACTGTAAGCAGAAACTTCAGTGCCACGCTCCTTTATTTCCTCCTCCTTTTTTTTTAATTCCATTAAACTACTGTGTCCTGCTGTTTCAGGCAAAATATGGAGGAAAATCCCATTAATCTGCTGGAAAAATATTGATGAAAGAAGAATAGGAAACCAAAGGAACAGTGGTTGAAACTTGCTAGCAATTAAATGAACAATAGGATGAATGTTAAGGTTCAGTCAGGGCAATTTTGTGTAATAAGGTGTGGGAATGGTGCTTTTTAAAAAACTTTTAATCTGGTTTCTCACACCATTTTCATATCTATATTTGCATGGAAAGGTTTGCATTGCATTGGTCTCTTTTTTTAGTAATAATTTAAAAAAAAACTGTTCAAACTATTTGCCTCACATAAGAGGACAATAATTAAAAATGAAAACTTTTAAATTGGTGCCTAAGAAAGGAGGCATTTGTAGATCTAGATCTGAAGATCTAAGGTAATGAGTTACCATTTATATAAATAATAATTAAAGCAGCAAAATATGTTTTAGTGTACGGTAGGTTCCCCAAAAACTTTGTGCAGTGACAAGCAGCAGTGAGTGATGTTTGGGTTTCTTGATATAGTTAGAAGCTAGAAGGGACCTGGGGGGGGTGTGTGTGCTGGTCAATGTTTCTGAGGCAAGGCTTTTTGAGATCTCTCTCTTGGAGGGGGAGGTGAGGATTAAAGGAAAAGGATAGGCAGGCAGAGATGAAGCGAAAGTAGAATCTTAGAAAGATCAGACCAAAATCCAAACTTTCTCCGATTAATGTCAGTGCTAGGAATCCAGAATTCAGTGCTGACAATGATCTGAACACCAGGCAAAGCACAGATTAAGAAATTCCTTGCCTCCCTGAAAGTCTAAGCTTTGTTTACATTAGTAAGCTTCGTGACTATGATTTACCAGTGGTGAATTTCAACAGAGGCTGCAGTTAAAACAGGGTAGAGGCATCTTTTGTCATTCTATTTAATCTCTATGTAATGGTCCTTTCTTTAAAAAGAAAAAAAAAAAGGCAAGCTATGGACTGTCCAGCCTTAACGTTCGTGAGCAGCCATGGAGAACACCCACTTAAAGCATTTATCCTGAAACAGGTTCTTGCAAAAACTTTTTCCTCACATGTGCTTTATGACATGAAAGAGAGCAAATGTTCCAGCAACAGCTGAGTGTTTGGCTTTCCTGGAGTATGTGGTTACAGCTATGGAAAATGTACTGTGCTCACCCAAAACATCTAGAGATAATACCAACTGTAGGAAACCTCATTGGTCTCTTGTTCCCAGCCCGTCTCCCTGTGCTGCTCCACAGTCTCTCTCATGCTTCTGCTTTTCCTTCTGTCTCTTCCTTCCCATAAATCAACATTCAGCCATAAAGAGTAGAAGGCAAAGATCATCTTTTCCTGGTTGGGAAGACCATGTGTCCATTGCTTCTTCCTAAATGCTCACTACCAGAAGGGGGGTGCTTTGATCATATACAGAGCCAGAAAAAAAGAGACAGGAAAGTAGTCATGTGGTTAATGCATTGCATTTTTCCATAGTTAGTTGGTTGTGTTGATACCAAAAGCTGGATTAAAGCTGGACAGAGGGTGTTCAAGAAATTGAATCAGAAGTCGTTCATGCCAACCAAGGAAGGCCATTCTGTAGAAGAGGCGTGGGGAACATGGTCATTTTGTGGAGATTAATAGAAACCTGAGCCTTTTGTGGGAAGATAATGGAAATAGAGGAATATGCAGAAGACAGGGATCTGAAAAACTGGCTTGTGGGTTGATGGGAATAGAACAGTCATTTAGGCATTTACCTTCGTTATAAATATTTGTATTTCTCACATATGGAAATAGTGAAAAAAGATGTTAGCGGGGCTTTGGTTGCAAAGGCAGCAAATGAAGTCAGGGGCAATTCCATTTTTCATATGGATAGCTCAGCACACATGTTCCACATTAATTACCTCCATAAATTTTGTTAACCTGGCAAACAATGAAAATATCATGTTGGTGACATCACTGTATTGGAAAATAAAGCTGGGTTTTGCATCTTGATTTTCTCAACATGACATTTGAGGAGATTTCTTATGCTATTGGCATTTTACTCCCCCACTTTGCACCAAGATGTTTGGTTGCTTGCTGTGTGGGTTTATTGTATCTGTGGAGTAGCTGCATGAAGACCCAAGTGTTTCATAGCCCATGCAAGCTGGAGCTCAGGTTGTGGAAATAGAGAAGAAAAGTTTGACAAAACTCTGTTGGGGGCCAGGTTGAGCCACCTGAGTGGGTAGCTTCCCAAATGAAATACTTCAGGATTCTTAGATTATTTTTTAATGATTGTTAACTTCTGTGTTTCAAACTTATCAACAGCAAAACCCAAAACACACAACAGAACCCATAGCCAAACTGGACACAACTATATTTACTTTCAAGGGTTTTTATTTTTCTGTGCCCCATGCGAGGAATTTCCTAAAAGCAGTTTTTGTTGGAATTGTGTCACGCTGATGGCTGATTCACTTTTGGGGCGTTGGAGGCCTTTTAAGAAATGAATGATTGTTTGCTGGACTTATCCTCCGATCCCTGTCTCAAAGAGTTACGTCTGCAGTGGACTATTGATTAGTTGCTGTGATTTTTGGCAATTTCAGGATCTTGAATATATTTGAACTGCAGTTAATTTTGTTGGAAATCAGGAACTTTTAGTCACGGGTGCTGCACGTGGTCTCTTCTGTGACACTTTCTGGTGTCTCAAGTTCTAGAAACTGAGCATGACATATCAGGTTTTGAATTCTTAGTTTACCATAAGTGAACATGGGCACTATGACACAGCATTCCCCTCCTCCTCCTTTAAGTTGCTAGAAGATTTCCCAAGGGGGATCTTTGTGATGCTCTGGTAGATTCCAACTCTGTCAGACCTGTGGAGAGCTCCATTCTTCAAAACTAGTGAATACTGGTTATTATTTTTACCCTGAGAGAGGAGGAAAGCAGAAGTAAAAAGACGTAGTTGTGAAACATGTTTGAACCCCTTAGAGAAGTGCTTTGGAACGTATTAAATTTTTTGGTTTAATATTTGCTGTTGAGTTTTGCCCAGGCATAGGCATTTAGTGCCATTCTATGTGCCTCGGGATTTGGGGCACCCAGTGGGACTGACAGCTGTGACGTACTGTGAGAAACCCACTTCTTATCCTGGGCTGATGAAAATCATGGTGTGGCTGGCTGGGTATAGTTAACTGAATCTCACCCTTAGTTTCTGGTATATATTTCCCCCTGACCCCCCCCAAAGAAAGCTGAACTTGGGGTTTACAATTTAAACCTTTTTTTTTTAAACACAGGGGTCTCCATTTTGCATTTACATGTTTGATGCTCGGCTTCACTGACGTCAGATTTAACATGAGTAGTGCAGTAGAATGAGGTTTGGAGGATTTGGATTTGAATGTGAGTTTAGCTGAACAGTAATTCAGGTATATAAGGGTTCATGCCTCTTGTAGGAGGGACTGGAAAAAGACCAATTGACACGGTTTTTTGAAAAAAAAAAAAAGGCAAAGAAGTGAAAGCAATGCAGTAATTTGGGACCCATTAGGTTAATCCATTTTTAATTTTTATATCCTTGTCTTAATGAAAAGAACTGGCACATATCAACTTACAGGAAATAGCCTAATAAAACCGAAACCTTATTAGGCCCCTTTGATAAACATTGCATTCCAGCCCAACAGTCATATGTTTTTGCATACTTGGAAATTGAGCTTTAGACTACTTTAACCATAGCGAGAGAATGCTCATGTTTCAAACTAATAAAGAAATAAAATCTGTTTTGTCTGTGTTTGTCCATGAGAATGGATGGGCAGTTGTCAACATAACGCAGACAGGTACGCCAAGAAAAAGCAATATATAGATTTGTCACCTCACTGCTATGAAAAGAGCTGCTAGTTCATATGTCATCATCAGCGCAGGAACGGCTGTCTTTGTTTTCTCTTTGCAGTAGCTGGAATAACTTCTGCGAGGTGCTAAGGTAGGAGGTTTGAATGTGTCAGCACACCTATAGAGATGCCACACAAATTGGTGAGAGAAGATGAAAGCTTTATGTACATAGCCTTGCCTTAGTTATCACTTGGAGTTCCCACTGCAGTAGGATGTGGGGGATGGCTTTTGGTGTTACATGAGCACTCCTGAGATTTCTAGCAGTTAAAAAAATAAAAAAAATTCTTATTTTTTTGTCCCGCTTTGAAATCGGCTCTGGTGGTGTCTGCCACGGAACAGTGGAGTTCTGTGGTTTTGCTCTGTGAAACATCTCACTTTTGAGGCTTTTATTTTTGGACCTGCCTTTTCAAGATGTGTAGGGTAGCGTTGTCCATTTTCCACATGCAAGCTCCATCCCTGGCGAAAGGAGGAAGGCTCTTGGAGACCATCTACTTGGCGTTGGGTGCAGGTGCCCACAGCCAGGATGGCTGGGTTGCGGCACGCAGTGCTGCGTCTGCCGGCTTAGCGTGGGCTGAGCCATTGTCAAGGGAGTGCTGCTGAGCCCTAGCAGTATTGAAATTCTTTCTGTGCCCAGCAAGAGGGCTGCTGTGTGGTGGTACCGCCTCCCCCGTCAGCGCTGGCTTTGCAGTTTGCAATCTGTGCTTTTATTTATAGGCATCCCTGGGTTACTCATCACTGTCCTGTTTTCCCGCCTTCATGGCAGCCTTTTGAGGGAAACTTGCAGGAAGGTTCCTGCTTTGGCTGCTTCAGTGTTCAGCTGTAGGAAACACTGAGGTATCTCAATCTGGCCTCACACGCTCTTGGGAATGTGTTTGAGAAGAGTGAAATCTGGGAGGAAGCGTTTCCTGTTCCTCTTCAAAAGCTGAGGACAACTGCCATAGAAATGGAGCTTGCCAAATAATCCAAACGGATGTGGGGACCTTCTAGAGAAGCAGTAATCTGTGGGGTAACTTGACACGTATCACAAATCTTTTGCCTTTTTATCTGAGTGTTGTAAGGCAATCTCTTACTTTTGGAAACAATTATTTACTGAGCGTTTAAATGAAAATAATGGAGGCTCAGGCCATCCAGTCATCTTTTGTGAAAACTCTTTTGTTCAGTATTGGAGTTTTAATTCATTTTGGTTTTCCCGTGTTTGTTCATCCCTTGGCCCCACCCAGGTGGAGTTCTTCGGTCAACCATTTAACCACAGATTGAATGTGACAGTTGCCAAATTTGGAATGTTCTGCACAAAATCATGCTTGCATTGTACAGTGTAACGGCACAGGCAAGAAGGGTTGAAAGGGCAGACCTCACAGCGTTGTGCCTCTCAAAGGACCACAGTCTGGCTTTGAGCTATAGCAGAAATCTCACTGAGAAATCTCACATTTGGAAACGAGTTGTGTAGTAACTGGGCCAAACTTTGTTGGCACCTTGGGTTGGGTATGTGTTGCAAAATATGTTCTGTTGGCTGTTTTAGGAGACTTTTACTCTGTGTAGCTTAGTGTTGCTTTGCTTCTGGGGTGTGCTGGGATGGAGAGTGAGACAGCTGTAAAAGCAGAACTGGTAGATGGGACCTAGCGTATCTCTCTTATGCTGAGGTGATTTTCATCCAGGCAGTAGTTACATCTTCATTGCAGCATCTGAGGGTAAATACAGGACCATAAAATCAGAGCAGACTTGACATTTTGCTAATGGAGAAGCAGCAAATCAGGCCTCAAGTCTGCTGCTTAGAGCCAAGCTTTGCTCTTGAGTACCTTCCATGAAGAGACTATCACATTGGTTAGCACTGCTGTGTGGAGTGGTTTCTGATCTACTGATTTAATTTATTTGTTGCCCCTTCCCAAAGATTTTTGTGGTCTACCACAGCAAATTCCAGAGTGACTTGAGCAACGTCAGCGGCATGGTTGATCCTAGTTGGCAATTACAGTGAGTGCACCATGGTGCAACTTGGACCTTGCCTGGGCTCAGCCTGTCTGGCTGTAGATGTTGCTTCTAGCTTCAGAATAAACCAAAGACATAAAGCTGATTTGCTGCAGCTCCTCTTGTTTCACTTTTCCCACTGCCAATGGAATGGAGAGTTGAGAAGACTGGGATCTGTACTCGTAGGTGGGTGAAAGTCCAGGTGCAAGTCCCTTCAGCCAGGAAGAAGCCACCATTCTAAAAATGTATGTCAGGGTTTGTGCTGACTCCGCTCTGTCCCACCCCAAAACCAAGTTTTGGCTGACTTCCTGCCGCAAAGTATTTTCTCTGCTGCTCGGGATTATAGGACACATTTCAATTATGGGCATTCACCCTTTTTTTAATTTATTTTGGTTGCATAGCAAATTTAATTTTCCCATTTGTTAGCATTTTTTTAATAACTAACTAGCATATTTCTAAGCTGAGAGCTGATGCCAAACAGGAAAGCACAAAACAGTGGTGGTTACTTGTTCTTTCTTTTTTTTTTAATACTCTTAATTGGAAATACTAATTAGCTGAAGAAGAAATATTTTATTTATTTCACCTCATTGGCTATTACCCTGTACTTTCGATGTAAAGAACATGATTTGGAAATGCTTTCCTATGGCGAAGTTGTTTGTATGTGTGTCTCTAGATAATGCAAGATGCCTCCTAGCAGGCTTTTCTCTCCGTTTCTTAGGCAGTGGGTGGGAATCTTGGGGTGTTTCCACCTGGCACAACGTTTGTGTGTGTATTTTTTACTGGGGGGATGTATTTATGCTGTGTAGCAGTCATTAAACCACGTGTTTCTGGAAATGCTGCTCCTTGCAAAATGCATTCAGGTACCTTGTTAGTTTTACAGTTCTTTTTCTTTCGCTGGCATTTCTTACTCCTGATGAGACCTGCTGTTAGTGAGCCCCATGGCAGACCCTCTGCCATCACCCTCAAACTGCAAGCAGTTTCTGATAGCACGAATGGTCCCACATGTCAAATTCTACCCGAGCCCTCATTCATCTTCTGCCTGATGCCACAAAAAGGGGAGCTTTGCATTTTGTGTTCATGTCCCTGCTCCAGTTGCTGGAAAGAAATTCATCTTTACCCGCTGGGCTGAAGCACATACTGAGGGAACTAACAACACTTTGGCTTGTGGCTGTGAATGGGGAAGGCCAGAAGAGTCAGGCAGGAGAGAGCTTCTAGAAAGAGAAAGTGGTTGTCATCAGCATTTATGCCTCTATGTTGCTACTTGGCAGAAGTAGCTACAGTACGGTGAGCAAGGCTGTTAGATGGAACCACCAAGTTACTGATTTTTAGAGCCAGAAGTGATGGTTGCTCAGTTTGTGTAGCACTGCAATATTTTAATATCAGCGAATGCTCCCTTATACTTTACCACTAGTTTTAAAGGGAGTTAATTACTTGATGGGACCCGATGCAGGACACTGAGATTATTAGACAGCACTTCTTAAAAGTAGTTTAATGAGAACTCTCCTGTGTCTTCTTAGCATAACCAGTGATCCTTTTCAAGGTGTTCTGTAGGAAAGGATTGTTGGTAGCAGCAAAGCTGTGCAGCTAGTTTAAGAGTTACCCTTACTCACGGGCTAGTCAACTGTAGAGGAGTTAGCTGGATGATGCTCACACAATTTTGCATGGGTAGGGGTTACAAGGAGCACAGATTAGTTGTGTGATAAATGTGTAAGCTTCAGAAAGGACCTGAAAGTCCTGATTCTCTTTCACGTGTCCTCACTTGTTAAATGAACTCTTTACTCTGTTCTGGAAAGCAGTGAAGGTTAGAAAGGATGAAGAGTTACTGGCATTATTGTGGGGAAGTAATGTGCTAACCCTTCCTCTTCTTCTGTTCCCTGATACCCGAGAAAGTATCAGGAATCAGGAGAGTGGTGGGTAATTGGGCCCTGGAGTTAAGAGCATATCTAACCTGCAGTTATGGTTGCTTGCAGAGGCATACTCTTCACTGGGCCAGTTGTTCTGGAGTACCTGGTTGTCACACTGGCAAGGAAAGATGTCTTTCTTTGGTTCTGTCTTTTCTCAGAGATGCACCTTCCATTGGACAGCTCTTTGAGAGAGGTTAAAGTCTTCTCTCTGGTGCTCTCTTTCATCTGGTAAATACACGAGTGTAGGCAATTGTAGTATATTTAAATGTTGACTTTTATTTAAGTTTAATGGTATGTGAGAAAATGTTAGGGTCTCACTGACATATGCCTACTGATTGTGATCTGACTGGAGATGTCTTAATATTGCACCTCATTAATTGGTCAAGTCTGTTTTGTGAAACAAGTGTTGCCTTTGGTTACATTAGAGGATATAGTGGGGTTGAAAGAAGTTGAAGTGAGTTAATCATTGTATGAATCGACTGCTTGTGTTTTACTTCTCACGTAAATCCCACATATCTGTGCAAAAAAAAATCATCAAACAATATCTAATCCATTGTTAATGTATTTCTTAGCATTTCCCTATACTAAGGCCTATTTTTTCTTTCGATTTCCAGATTAATATGTAATGTTAGGACATTACACAATGACAAAACATAACACTACCCTTGCCTATCATTTCTGTCTAAGGATGATGATTATTGCAACCTGTAAGTTCTGTATTAATTTGTTTACTCTCTATCAAGGTGTGCAATTCTCTCTTGAAGTCACAGGACACATAAGTGTCATAGAAGCTTTCTTCAGGGACACGGAAGTGGGGGTTTTTCAGGTGACTAGCTGTACGGAAGTGCAGTTTGCATTTTAGATACTATTAAAGAACAATACACTTCTGGTGAAAAGGTTCTTTTCCCCCCATTTTTATAATGGGGAAAAAGTATTGTCTATATGAATTTCAGTTGGATTCTAAACAATTTCAGCATTCAGGCAGTCTGTTCTGTGTTTTTGCTTGCCTGTAATATATTTATTACTAGAAAACCATAAAGGCATCCAGGCAAAGTGACAGTTATCTCTAGGGATCCAGTATAATTATGTTTTTCTTCTTTTAGTATTTTTTCACCTCCCCTGGTCTCTTATTTCTTGGCATATCACCAGAAAAAGGAAAAAAAAAAAAGTAGGTGGTCTTTATAATCACTGAAGACCATGTGGTTAGACAGGTGAAGGAACTTGAGGTTTTCTGGTCTTTTTTTGATAGACATTAAATAGTTACATGTCATGACAAGATTTGCTCCTTCTTGCAGAAATGAAAACACAGGGAGTCAAAGACTGCAGTATGAAAGCATATAAATATGTTTAGCACAAAACTACTTATTGATACGTTAAAGGCCTAGAACATAACTGACTTTTTTTGTCAGTAATAGTGTCAGCATTCTCTGCCACTCTCTTTAGGTTCCTACTCGCATCCTCTGACTTGCATCTGAACTAGAATCCCACTGTAGTCAGAGAGGAAAGCTTCCTTCTAAGGATTTCTGGGATGCAGTGAAACATACATGAGCACAGAAAACTAGTTTGCATAGCGGTGCTGGTTTGAAGGAGGTGAGGAAGATAAGGGTGGTGGAATGAAGGAAAGAAGCTGAAAAACGTTAATGTAGGTTTGATCTCAGGGTGTTGCAGCACAAGTTGGGGCATCCACCTGTCATGGGGCACATATGGCTTGCACTGAATGTTTAATTCCCCCCATGGCCCTGCCGTAATTCCTGTGAGTACTTCTCTTAGGAGTACCTGGTAATGTGCCCTGAGAGATAAGTGGGCAATGAGGAGGTGGCATGGAGAGATCCTGATGCTGCTGAAGGCTGATCTGCACCTTGAGGGCATGCTCCAACTGCTAAGCTGCCTGTCAAGCCTGGAGAGGGAAACTACTGCTGGGTTGTGAGTCTGTGGCCTGGTTATATTTCTGGATGAGGCTGATGAATTTGGACCAAAATCTTAAATTTCAGAGTGGCTGCAATCATGTTTTCCAGAAGCTTACTCTTAAAGAATAAATATATTACTTCCATTTAATCCTGAGTGATTTGCCTTAGCAATTTACTGCCAAGTAATTTACCTTAGAAGTCATACTTCCTTCACCACCATATATAGCAGATGCACAGCAAGCATATATATGTCTTATTCCAGGAGATCCATAATTGATGGGAATTTCTAGTCACACAAGATAGAAGTGCATTTTTTCCTTTTGAATTTTTATTAGTATTTCCTTTTTATAGATGCAAACCTTGCTTCAGAATAGTCTGCCTAGGGCTCTATGCACTCAATAAAGGACCGCCTGATTTTTCTTTGTGTGAGTGATTGAGAATTTAATTATTGATAAATTTACAGCTAGAGAAATACATAATGTGTTCTTTCTGTGAGATTAGGAATGAGATTTTGTTTATTGATGTAGGTAAAAATTCAAAATACTGTTGTTTTCTTTTGAAGCAGTCTTTAGCTGCAGGGGGAAATGCTTTTCCTCACACAGGCAGCAGAGCAGGTCGTTCGTGGTAGTATAACACTCCATATATATACACACATACACAACACAAATGCGTGTGCAGGCAAATGGAGAAAAATATGTATATTTGTGGTTGTTTATAACACGGTCTTATTTCTAATACTGTGCATCTGTTTTTTCCTGCTGTATCTGCTCCTTTACATCCCAGCAACAGGGGGAAAAAAAGCCTTCATAGCTCTATTTATTTCAGTGATGTCCAAAATTAAACAGCAATTAAAAGGAGAATGATGATATAATACAAATAGCTTAACTTAGCAGATTCATAGATAATCTCACTCATTCTTTCCTTTCCAGTCCCATTCTTCTATTTTCTCTGAGCACCAGTACCCAGACCATCTGGTTCTGGAAGCAGTGACAGCACTTCAGGCTTACAAATAGAAGCTGAAGCTGCTCAGACTGTGACAGTGGCCACCTCTAATCAATCCATCATTCTCAGGTGCTAACATTCCCTTGCTTATGATGTGATTTATTTCTTTTCACATTGACAGTAATTTCCATGCTGAAGGAAAAAGGTGGTGGTGGTGGAACAAAAATAAGCCCAAACTCCAGATAATAAATATTAAAGGTGCACAGATGGGTACAGTTGCGGACGGCACTGTCATGTTGTGTACTAATTCTTCATTCCTTTGTATACACTGAGAGGCTGGTTTTGATTTTGTTTTTCTATGGATACTTTGCATCAAGTCACCTGTTCTGATTCATGTTAATAAATAAATGGTTAGTTAGGAAACTATGTGATTAAGCACTTTGAGACTTTTATCGCCAGGATAAGAAACAGAGTTTGGTTTTGTGGCTGTAAAAAATAAGTAAATACCAGAGAAGAATAGCCTTTAATTTTTATCTCTTTAGTTGGTTATTTTAAACACCTGTCATGTCTTAAAATGGGTATAAAAGCACTGTGATTTGATTGACTGGGAAATGTCTGTATCAGACTGTTTACAAATAAAATCTTCCTTCTTATTCTGAAAATTGTTGCACGCCTCTGAAAAAACAAAGATAACGGCAAGGCTGGCAATGCATTGAGGGCCCTCTTTAAAAGTAGGTTTGTCTGAACTTGTAACACTGTAAATAATTACTTTGGGATCTAATGTGTTACATATGACATTTAGAAAACACTACTGCAAGACAATTTGAGAACAAATTAGATCAGAAGGAAGAAAGGCCTGCAGGAAAGACTTTAATCATAATTCATTATTTATTCCTGTATTCTGAGAAAATTATATATGCCAAATACAGGTCTTTAATCAAATAATGATTAAAATATTCAGATCTCACCTATGTAGTTAGATGCATTGACCCAAATTTCAGGCATCCAAGGGGAAAACGCTGTAGTTTGTGCAGCTGATAGAAACAGTCCATTCCCACCCCCTGCTGTAATTAATTTGGCCAGTGATCCATTGTTTGTTTTTTGTCACTTTTTTTTTGTTTTGAAAAGTTTGCCCGGTCTGCTGTTCATACCAAGTTTTAAGATAAACAAGATGATCCTTTTCATTTATCTTTTTTCTTTGTAACTGCCAGGCCACCTGAACAAATCAACTGCTTCGCAAGGTCCCCAGATAAACATATCTTTTGGTATGGGTAACCGAGGTTAACTGGACAGAGGCGAATGAAACTCATTCCTCTTCATTTTGTCTTCTTTTATAGTTAATCTGCTGGATTCAAAAACAATTCAAGGGGAGCTGGGCTGGATCTCCTACCCATCACATGGGGTGAGTTCACTAGACTGTGAAATGGAAAAGTGCTGCTGCAGACCAATGTGCTATTTAACCATTGTTTCCTCTTCAGAGGACACTGTGCAATAGTGCTGCTGCTTTGGAGCTTCAAAAATAGCCTGCTCTGAACTTGCAGTATGTGGTGTACATAGGTAGGGTGCCTTCTCTTTAGAACATCAGATCACACTGCATGTAATCCCCAGGAATAAAGAGCTCACTCTTACTTGAGAAGATGAAAGTGAGCGGTGCATTAGGTTAAATAAATAAATAAATTGGTTTTAGGTACTGTTCCTTTTTCTGTCACAGTGTGTAGTTCTAAAAGATACCATGGGACTGTTTCATAATATTACATGCTAATATATTCAGATGGGAGTAGTGGAAGGTGAAATACCTGTGGACATAAGCAGGTGATGTAAGTATTTACTTGATAACTTTTGTGCTGAATTGTTCAAGTACTGTTACTTAAGAGTTAAAATGTTACTAAACAAATGTCTGAATTGTATCCTTAAGGTTTTGGGGGTTTTGTGTTTTGTTTTTTTTTTTTAATTTACCTTGTATCCAGATCTAATGAAACTAGGTATTCTGTGTGGAGAAGTGAAAGTGCTGCCTTGGAGCATTTGTGCTTTTGAACTTGTGAATGCCATCTCTACATAGCGTTTGCCACCAGTCTATTTTGAAGTGTTTGAAGTGACAACGTAATACAAGTGCATAGCCACCCAGGTGTGCTGATATATGGTCACTCCCCAACTTCTTGTCTCTGTGGAATGTCTCTGTAGGAACAACCCATACTCTCTCTCTGTTGCGTGGCACAGGTGTGCAACAAGACCCTCTGTTCTGTCCCCTGAACAGAAAAACACAAACACTTGACAGAAGGCCTGGTGCCTGGAGCTTCCCTTGACCTCAGAGAAGGCTCTGCCATCAAGCCTTTGCTGAAAGAAGGCACGCAAAGATCTGTGACTCCTCCTCTTGCTGCCCTGTCACTCATGCCTACCCTCACAGTGCTTTGTTTCCTTCTTCTGTGGCAGTCTTATTTTGATTTCCTACCTTTAGGGTGATCACTCCTAGAAGTTTTCACTGTCTCTGTCTGTGTCTTCTACCCTACGAGTAAACCTCTGCCAGAGAGTGCTAACACTTCTAAATCCATGGGCAATGTTGTCTCTAGTCTTGATGAGGGTGAGTTGTTGCTAGCTAAGGGTCCAGCCATTGTCCTTTTTCCAACCCAGCTGTGCTTTCAGTTCTCTGTGTTGGCTCATCAGTTGGTTTATTGGATTGTGAACATCTGCTTTTTGGCTCTTCTGTGGCACTGGGCAAGCTGTTACTTCACCTTTATCCCTTGTACAGGAACCGGTGGTAACGGTACTCTTGCATCTCTGCCTGATGGGGTTCAGTTGTTAATATTTAAGTAGTGCCTTCTTTATATTATGTGTTAGGCAGGTGTTAGCAGTATTTAAGGATTAAGGCTTAGTTTATTTTTTGAGTTTATACATGGCTCTCCCTCTGTGTCTCTGAGCAAATTGTTCCATTCTCATGGGGAAGAAGTGGGAAGAGGGTTCATGTTTCTTTCTAGTGGCTGTTCCTGCTGACTTTTCCCAACAAGAAACCTTTATAAACAGTATGTCCAAGAGGGAACTCTCCAACAATCTTCTAGCTCATCAGTTTTGGGGTTTTTTTTTGTCTCCACTTGCATTTTTCTTTTTTATTTCTTGCAAAGCCTTTTTTGTTGTTGTTGTCGCTCTCCCAGCTGCCCTGCCCTCCTCTCCTTCACTCTTCTTGCTCTGTTCGTCTCCTTGCAGCTGTGCAGATCTACTGCTCTGCTCCCTGCAGCTGTGCTGCTCTTGCCTAAGATGCCTAAAAGTGTTGGTAGGGAATGATACAGGGTATCTTGGGGGCTATAAGAAAACCAGATGTGCTGCATTACCCCACCAAAAAAGGGACCCCAGATCTCTCAAAACAATTTTATTAGCTTCTGCAAGTTTTTGTCAGGTAAATCCAGTACGATTTGTTTGTGCATGCTGTTCCTATTTACGGTAATATCCACAGATATCGAAGCCAAAGTAAATCATGGAATTGTACCGATGTTCCTAGAAGTTAATGAAATTCTTAGTTAAAAATCACATGGTAGTAAATTAATGTAGATCATATACTGTGTTTTTGCAAGAGCTGTAGCCTTCAAAACACCATGAAATTTTATTTAAGCTTACATATCAAAACATAAATGCAAAGTGTAGAAATAGTAACATCTATCTGATCTGAATTGGCATTTTCCTGTAAAATGGTGACAACTTCAACATCATGTGAGAGAGAGACGCCTTCTTTTTACAGCCCTTTATTTATAGTCAATTAATTAAACCTGGTAAATATGGCTGCATCTGTCTCTGAGCTAACTAAAATATGAACTTAAACTTTAGTAGAAAAACATTATAATAAAGATGTCACATCATATTGAAAGATTGCTAATAGCATAGCAGTGATTTACAAGGTGAAGCTAATAGAGCTACACTTGAGGCTGTGATTCACAAATGAGAATATTGGTGTTGTGCCAGTTCTTCTCCAGCATGCAGCAGTGTTCTCCTCTGAAGCCATAAATGTCAGTGTACTGAGGCCAGTGACTTACAGAATTTTGAAAAATAATTTAGCCAAAGTGTTTAATAAGCCTCTTGCTAGGTTAATAATTTTATCGTATCGATACATGATATCGACTGATTTCTGGCAAAGTGACCCATATTGGTTGTCTTTTTCAGCATTCAGTCATGGTTCTTTATTCTTTTAAGTCTGCCTCAACTCAGGCATATATAATAGCAGCTTTCCAGGAATTCCTGAATATTCATGTTAAGATTTATAGCTCATTTGTATTCAAAGATTTTCATGTCCCACATAAGAACACTCTAATGGCAGTGTTTTAGACCCTGGGTAATAATATCACCCTGTAAGAATGTGATCTCTCCTTGAACCATCCCACACAGCCACAGACTTGGCGTCAGTAACACTGAGCTGGTCAAGCTCATTAAAGTCCCTTAAGTACAAAACAGCACCCCCCTCTAGATAGCAAGGCAACGGAATCAAAAAATATAATAGCGGGCTTTGCCGATGCTTGAGCGTGACTGGCAGCAGCCACAAGGCCTGTATCCTGTGCTACCATCTCCAGCACCTGCCTAGGCAACCTTTTTGTAATGCCAATCAGTCAAATACCAGTTCCATTTCTATAGGTTTCATTAAAGGCGAAAGAAAGAAGAGCTACTTAGTGTGTGCAGAGTATATTATTGATATGCTGATTAAGCATAACACAAGTGATCATTAACTGCAATTCACATAAATTACAGCAGCACAGATGTGGGGGTTGGGAGGATAAAAAAGCAAGTCACTTTAATAATATACAATAGAAACGTGATGGATAATTCATGCAGGACAAAAAGAGTACAGTCTAAATCTCTAAATCCCGCTCTGCATATTCATTCAAGTAGTTGTATTGGTTTCAGCATCTTTTTTTCTTTTTTTTTTTTTAAGTAGTAAAGATGTTTCTAATTTAACTCTAGCTCCATGTTCTTTGGGAAGTTTGGAAAAAAAAAAAGTGACATAATCGCAGTACATCATTCTGCAGTCACCCAACTTGCGACTTGATCTGTAGAGGTTTAGTACTCATTTATGGACTTGAAATTTTTGGGCACTTTTTTTATGTGGTTAGTATAAAAGTAAAAGACAAATCATGCTGATTTTGTTTTGCCTATAGCTAGAGAAGAGAGTGCTCTGGCATTTGTTATTGTCATATAACAGGTAATTGTAAAAAAACCCTAACAAACCTGCAAAAAAACCCCCCAAAAACCCCAAACCAACCTATTCTGTATATGACCAAAGTTCGTAAATTGCGGGCAAAATTTTAAAAGCACATCTGGGAAATAAAGATACTGTCTTTGATCACGATAGTTTTCTTGGTCCTCGAGTTCCCTCAGAACCATCTGACCTTTGTGATGTGGCTGTGCTCAGTACTTTGGGCACGTGGTTGCCTGCTGATGCTCTACACTGAAGCGCCTTGAAAATCCCATGTGAATAGCTTCGGTTTTTCTTAGCGGTCACTCTCATGACTATTTGGGCAGAACAAGCTGATGACCTCAGTAATGGCAACTGGCTTGTAAGTATTACAGAAGAGCAGGGTAACATTCCCTACTTCTGTCATAGTTTGTGTTGTGCTATGAAAGCTAGAGCATGTGTGACTGAGATTAATGAGAGTTTTTCCATCAACTGAAATTGGGTTAGAAACCAAAAATCCCAGGGAAAATGAGGAAAATGCCTCCTTTCTTGTATTTCAGGAGCCTGAAAGTGGTTTGTCATGTTAGGCTGGGATACTGCCTACCCATGACAGTGGCGGTCTTCCTGGCTGTGTTTGTTCTGGTTTCCACAGATAGCAAATGTTGCCATCTAAAAACTTTTTTGCCTTCTTTTTTTGTGGGATATCATGGACAGAGTGACTGCAGAAGACTAACTAAATAAGTTATGGGATGTCCTGTGTGACTGGATGAAGGCAGAGTAGAACTTGTGCAGGGTCACATTTTGCCTGTGATTAAGCTGCCGGTTCAAGAATCAGTTACTCAGGCCACTGTGAATGGAAGGTTTCTCTTCTTCTATGGAAGACATTTTCAAGATTAATAAGTGTTTCCATGAGTGGTAGAAATCATGAGGTTTGTTTTCCTGAAGCTTTGTGTCTTGTGGTTAATTGTGTCCTGTGATTGAAGGTTGTTTTGCAGTAGGTCCTTAACGCCAGTGGGTTTCCCGGTGTCACACTTCAGCCTTCCCTTCAGCTGGGCACACACAAAGTGTCTCTTCCCTACAAGTGTCTTATATTTTCACACCACTACAGAATCTTAGGGCAGCTGAGCTGTCAAAAAAACCTTAAAACAGACCTACAAATACAAAAAATAATGAAACAACCTAATTATAGTTTTCTTTTGATACCAATTGACATCTTTGTATTAATTTCTTGTCTGAGACACTGGACTTAGCTTGTCAACTTCAAAGTGATGCAGTATTTGAAGTGGGGAGTATTAGCAAAATCACCAGGTGGCTGTAAAGATGAGTTTCAAAGGAAAACAAATTATATCAAACAACTGGTATGAGACAAAAGATTAAAACTGAAAGGTATATTTGTACAAAAAAAAATTAAGTACTTTTTCAAAACAAAAGCAGGCATATTACACAATTATATGCTTTCTTTTTCCTATTCATTAGCCGTGGAATTTCCTTAGTACTTCTCAAAACAATGCATGCTGTTAAAACCAGGATTTATCTATGTTTTGCCTGAGACCTGGTCTCCTTACAACTTTATGTATTTCCTACAGTCACACTGCCTTTCCTGACTAGCATATCGGTTCTGAAATGCAAGCAGGCTATCTTGGCGATTGAAAGTCTAACTAACCACTTGGGATTCTGTTTTTGGAATCATAGACTTTCTCTTGTCTTGCACTGGATGCCCAATTGGGAAAGTAATTTTTTGGTTGGTTGATTTTTTTGTTAATATACTTTTTTCCTACCCCAGCCTCCCAAGAATTTTGCTTTTTGGGTACAGAGTATGTTTCTTTCATTATATTCTCCCATTTTCAAAATAATGAAGGACAGTGATAAAAAAAGAGCACTTTTACTAAGCTTCTTACCAAGTTCTTACTAAATTCTTCCCTTCACCTCCACTTTTCTGTAATCAAGCATCTGCTATTTCTAGTTTTTAGACTTCCTGTTAGAATAAAACTATTTGAATTGATTTTTATTACTGTAAAGTGAATGACTTTGCTTTGGAGAGGGACATCTGCCTCTCTCCTTTCTTTTTTTGGAACTAAAATCTCTTAGTTCGCATTCAGAACCTCAAATCAGAACACAGTTGTAGTTTCTTCAATTTCTGGGTGATTCTTTTACATGAAATCTGAATGTGATGAAAAATAATTCTTTGTACTGCATTTTTTTCCCTCTTCCTGATAGGTATTACTTTTAGCAATCTAAAGCTATGAGGTATGCTGGATGTGGATTTTTTTAATTATATGAATATGGTTAAACTGATAACAGCATTGTTTAGTACTGCTTTCTGAGTGTAGTATTAAGGATTCATTGATGTCTTCAGAAGCAGTGTGCAAGTAGTCAAGGGTGGAATGTACTGTTGGTGTACTTTAGCTGGGTTTGACTCGTGTTTCATCAGTGCATTATCTTCAGCCGCTTGCATTAAGCATGCGTTTAAAATGGAAGTTTAAAAAAATTAGGTGGGTGTGATTAAACAAATGGGGGGAATAGATTTGAAATAAAAGAACTGAGATCATGTGTGTTACTTCAGAATTATATTTATGTCTGTCTCTTGTTACGATTTATCAGAAAGAAATGCTTTTTAAAAATGTGGAGTTAGTGTGATACTCTTTAGATGTGGTGTTTGATGACTGCGATCTGCATTGCATTCACTTGAAAAACGGAATATGATCATAAGGGTAGTGTGGTTTGGTACGTTTTAAAACCAACTTCTAGCTTGACATGAAGTAAAGTGTGCTAATTTCTATTCCATGATCATTGTTAAGGGATGGAGAAACCCCTTTCCTCCCACCCCCCGTTCTTTTGAAACTAGCATTTTTACCATGTTATTTATGAGATTTCTATTAAAAAATGCAGCAACAACAAAAAGCTGAATGTACAATAAGTACAATGTCCTTATGTAATTTTTTTCTAATGAAAAATATGGAACTCCCCCATATTTCATTACCTTCATCAGTCACTTTACTTACTGGTAATAGGTTGCTGAAGGTTGGGTATCAGTTTTCTGTGGTTTCAAATAAAAAATAAAAAAAAAAAAGAGTGAGCAAGTTTTGGCTTCTCTTCCAAGAGTTAAATAAAGATCTTATTTAGAGCTGGAATTGCAGATACTTCAGCTTCCAATTTTTCTTTTTAACTTTCAAAGCTTAGAAACGACATCATTCTCCTCATGGGCAGAGTTTTATTCCTGTCAGCCCTGTCAGTATTAACGTATGCTGTTTGTGAGAAGTTCTCTCAAATGGCCTGATCACCATGAGATATTTCTGCTGTTGCAAAGAAGTGCTTACTTTATAATTTTATTTATTTTCTTTTGTGCTGAATTCATTTGCATAAGCCAGACTAGAACAAAGTAAATACAGTAACTGTCAGGAAACGCAGCATTATTTACCACGGGGGCACGCTACGGTCGATCTTAAGACTCTTTTTATAACATCAAGACCACAAGAACAGTCACTGTAGTCTCCGGTTAAAAATGCCTATAAATGTTCCTGCCTGATAGCCTTGCTGCGGTTGTTTATGGTCTAAATAGCTGCGGTAGGTAATTTATTCTGGGTAGATTTTTTTTTTTCCCTTCCAGATTTTTGGAAATAATTGTCCGTGTAGGATAGTATTTCCCACAATTTAAAATTGTTCTCTTAAAAAGTACAGGGAAAGAGGTAAGTGCGCTGATGGCTTGCTGGCTTGCAGTAGCTTCTAGGCAGGAGACCCACAATGTGGCTTAGTTCCTCCCGCCCCAGTCCTCCGAAGTTGTTTGTGAGAACAACCTGAGGATTCTGTGAATTAATTTCCCCATTTCGCACACTTTAACTTCTCCGGAGTGATTTCCTAAGCTCTCCTGTCAGCCTTTCGAAAACGTCAGGCAATAGCAGCGGGGGAGAAGCTGCCTGCCCTCCCCGGGGCCAGCGGTGTCGGGAGGTGTGCGGGTTCCCGCCCCGGCGGCAGCTCAGCCCCGGGCGGCGGCGGGGCTGCGGCCGGAGGGCAGGTGAGCAGCAGCGGAGAGGGACGGGGCGGAGCGGGGCGAAGGCCCCTACGGGAGCTCCGTCCCGCCCTCCATTCCCCTCAGATTCTGCGGGCGGTTACCGTCCGCACGGCCGCGGGAGCTGTGGCCGTTGCGCGGGGCTGACCGTTACGCAGGGTCCCCTTCAGCGAGGCCCCGGCGCGGTTCAGTGCCTTTGCCAGCCGCGGGGCCGCTGTGACTCTCAGATGCGCGGCAGGTTTCCGCGGGGCTGAGCGCGCCCGTGAGGGAGGAGCGCCGCGGAGGTTCAGCCCGGCGCTGCGGTGTCAGTGCGGGGGACGTGTGTACGACGGGGCCTCTGATCCGCCTGAGCTTCCCCCCTCACAGCTCGGCCGGCGATCAAGCTCCTCGGGCGGCGATGGAATTCCCCTGGGTGCCCTCCCTTGTCAGGGGGCCACGGGCTGCCTGGGGGGACGGCAGGTTGGGTTTAAAACTTCAGGAGAGAGGGCCAGGACAACGTTTGGCACTGTGCTCCTCTGTTACGGCCCTCCTAGCGCTAGCGTTATTCAAAAGCGAAGAAGGGGCGCGGGTTCAGCGGGCGCGGCGGGGCAGCCACGGCTCACTCCGAACGAAACAAGCCCAGCGCCCCCAGCCTTCTCCCCTCGCCTTCTTTCCTTCCCCGCCAGCCGGGCGCCCACCCGGCCCGTGCCCGTGTCGTGTCCCGGCGCCGGGAGCGGCGCGGGCGGCTCGGCAGGTGGCACTGTTCCTTCAGCGCGGCCCCCGCCGCGGGCTGGGGCTGGCGTTGGCGCTGGGCTCGGGGCGGGTAGTGTCTCCCAGCGACATTCGCACCCGGGGCAGTGGGAGGTATGGGTCGCCGGCAGCTTTTGGCTCTAGCTTGGTTAGGTTTGCCACGTCCGTCTAGGTATCTGCTGTGGTTCCCTTCTGGGTATGTCACCCAGCTCCAGAACATAGCAAGTGGCCGATACTTCGGTTCTTTGTGTGCTTGGTTTGGGTTGGAGCGGAAGGTGTGATGGTGAAATGCATGTTGATACTGCTTTTAATCGGTGGTTGAGCTCTATGAACGATATGCCAGGGTTAAGGGCTCTTTGCACTGTGTGTAGATACTGTGTAGGTAACATGGGGATGGAATCTGTGAGTTTTATTCTGTGGTGTTTGGTCCTTGCCATCTGTGCGTCAGTTTTCCCTGCCTAACCACCATTCCTCGATGTCTTTCAGGCTAGAACTTTATTTCCAGCTGTTGGATTTTCAGTGGCCCCAAAGGCTAATTAAGACACACAGAATGATTGCTAGTTTTCTGTTAGTGTGTGTATGTATGGGTGAGGGCAGTGCTGCTGTGTGGTTTGTGTGCCCTTGCATTAGACAAGTAGGGGCGGTCAACACCATCCTTCCTGAAGGATTTTAGTTGGACTCCGGGGGCGGGGGGAAATTGGAATTCCTCTATGTTCTTGTTTGTAAACAAAACCAAAACTCAACATGAATCTTAAATCTCCAGGACAGTTAAAGTTTACAGTAGCTGAAGCTTACTTTCTAAATTGGGTGTCGACATTCACATACAGTGCTTTCCCTGTAAAAAAGCTAGGGAATGGTAGGAATTACAGGTTTTTGTATCCTTTACCAGTTGTTTATCTTAGAACATTACAGATAGACTTTGACCAACAATCCTTTAATTAGTGCCTGTTTAGACTTCATTGATATTGACAAGAAGTTCTGGTATCACCTCAAAAGTATGACTGATGGGAGTGGTTGATAGTGTTGGTTATGGATCAGACTGAAGAATGGCATAAATCAGAATCTACTTTTCACTTGGACACTTTTTAAAGCTTGGTACTGAAATGTATCTCATTTTCAGAGATGTAGATCATCAGAGAAACCACAAAATGTTTCTTTGGAAGAGTTGCCAGGGGGCTGTCTAGTCCATCCAGTCTCCTCCGCAGTGCAGGCCTCCTGCTAACATCCTCTCAGGTCAACAGCTATGGCCTTGGATAGCAGAGTTTAGGAAGCCTGTGAGGATGGAGATAGCACAGCCCTTCCAGGCAGCCTGTTTCACTGCTGCACAGGCTTCCAGCAGACACAATTCTGCCTGATACTAAATCTGTATCTCTCAAGACACAGTTTGTGGCTGCTTTCTTTTCTTACACCATCTGCCACTACTGAGTAGAGTTTGGCTGAGTTAAGTCCCTTTCAAGTTGTCGCAGTCTGTAATTAGATCATTCCTTAGCTTTTCTCTTTTCAAGGCTGAACAATCCGTGCTTCCTTCCATCATGTGCTTTTTTTCCTGTAACTGATTTGGTATTGATTAGGTATGATGATGCCATGCTCCTCACCATACTGGCTTCCTTAACTGGGGGAAATAAACATGTGTAAAACCTCTACTGGGATGGTAGAAAAACAATCCAAGGATGAGATGGAGTAGGAGTGTAGGTGCCTTATCTATCTAACTGAACAAGTGTTTCAGTCTAGAAATGTGTAGTATGGCTTACTTGACTGCAGCTCCTAAAAATGAGAAAGGTGGTCCTATACTAGCTTGTTATCCAAAAAAATCTTAAAATGGGAGCGCTGTTTGTCTAGAATGTAAATGTTTTCAAGGTCTTTTCCGATCTGAAGAGCTTTTTCCTTGATAGCAAAAGAAAATCTTAAACTTGTATTTTGTGCCTAAAGAGAAGATTTTATTTATTTAAGATTTTGTAGCAGGAGTGATTTTTGGATTTGAGGGCTGGGGTGGTGTTTTGTTGTGTCGGGTTTTTTTGTTTGTTGTGAGGGTGGGTTTTTAGTGGGTTCTGTTGTTTGTTGCTCTTTGCCATGCTTCTGAGGGTGAATAGGGTACAGAAAAGAAGGCAAAGGAAGTAATGGCAGCTGAACTGAAGATGAGAACTCTGGGTGGAATCGTATTAAACAGTCAAAGCCTGTGTGGAGAGAGGTGTCAGATGTGAGGGTGAGGGGTGAGTGAAGAATCAAGACTGAAATCTGCAGAAAGCAGTCTGGATTTAAACTGCTTGTTTGAGCTGCCTTCCATCTGGAAGACTTGGAGATTCTTCCCCATGAGGCAGTGGGGGATAAAAATGCCACAACAGCCTTCATGTTCCAGAGAAAAGGCAGGACCCTTTGGCTTCTGTGGGAGGGAGAGAGCTGGGGTTAACTCCTAGCTTCCCTGTGATTTTCTTCCTTCATACTGTGGACCTCATGACGTTTCTGCCTGTCTTCTGTTCAAAGCTCTGCCTTCATGAGCGTCTGTGTAAATATTTACTAGAAGTTCAAACAGGCAGGTTTCTTGCTTTTCCACTTTTCAACTAATGTAAAATTAAAATCCCAACCAGAACTTCAGAAGTTAATTTTCTTCCTGGCCCCGAGAAGTTTGATACATAGTGTGCAATGCATTCCATAAAACTTATGGGATGTGTAACCTGGCAAAGCAAACATTGCTACTGCAACTTGAACGTTTATGTTCCCTGATATCCTTGTGTTACCTGTTTAACTTTCACTAATATTTTTGTGACACTTTATTAATAAACATAATATATCCATGATGGTAATTTAATTTTGCTCTGAAACCTGGTAATAAATGTTTGAACTGTAGAGCATTTATGAAGGCGTGTTTTAGCCTGAAGAAATGTTTAGAGGAGAAGCTGAGCTGCGCTGCTCCTGATGGCACTGTAATTCAGCCGTGTATATTCAGAAGTAAATGGTTTTCAGATTAGAACATCCTTGTACAATTAAAACATCCAGAGGGGGGAACGTTAATGACGAGTCGTATGCGGATGAAGGACAGGCAGGGGGGTGAGGTAGCGCACAAAATAAATGTGCAACCAGGGTGGAAACTTCCGCCTGGCTTTTTTTTTTGTAACTGGTTTGACAGGAGCGTAGGACTCCTGCTTTGTTAGTCTTCTGTAGACTGGGAGCTAACTTGAGGTATCTCTGAAGTATGCGGGACTAAACAGAGCTATTGGTTTTAAAGTGCAGGTTATGGGATTGGATGGGCAGACAGCAGTTCCTAAACCTTGGAGCAAACCACATACTGAATGTCAGGACTGTCACATTTTTAATTTACATAGCCTTTCTTAAAACACTATGCACTGTCTCTCTCATGCTGTACCAGAGTGGTAGATTGTGGACTACCTCGATTCTGAGTTCCTGAGCAGTGTGTGATTTTATTTTAAAAGATTGCTAAATAAAAAGTAAGCAGAAACTGAGCGAATGGAGAACATTTTGGAAATAGAAAGTAAATGCCTAGTGTTGGTGTTCTTAAAATTTCAGGAAAACTAATAGACGTGTGGCATGCTGCATCATGAAAATTCAGTTGTTGCATGTGACTGTACTAGTGCAATGTCTTGATTTAGAAGGTGGAGGGCAGCAGTGAACTCAGAGCTAACTTAGTTAAACCACTATTAATAGACACTCAAAGGGAAAGGTCTACAGCTTGTGTTATGTAGGTTGAAATATAGTGACTTTGAGAACTGAGCAAAGAAAATACGGTTTTACTTGAGTGGAAGTTGTGTTTTAATTTGAAGAATGGCAGGTCTCTGTATAGCAGGCATAGAAGGAATATGATCTGTTATTAAATACATAATCTGTATTAAGTATATAATCTGTGTTTATGTCCTTTTAAATACAAATTCAACAGTGGGGCAAGGAATTATGTGAACTGAAGGTGCATACACCCTTGGACTCTTACAATGACTGATGTACAAAAATTTGCAGTATTATGTCTGCCATCCTATTTTATGTTAAATATAAAGCGTACATTTAGTTGTTTCTGTTTGGAAGTGAACTTTAAAACCATATGCATTTTAACTGGTGCATGTTAGAGATATTTACAAACACTGGTCAAATGTGATGTAGATATGTTTAACCTAGTTTACTAGTTGAGTTAAAGGCAGTGCTGTGACCAAATGTAAACAAGTTTTGGCATGGGCACTTGCAATGTGTTTTATTTAGAAATCAAGTTCATTTAGTAATGAGGGCACCTTCTTCTCCCCTTTCCTCCTTCCCCCCCAACCCCCCCGTGCCTTAATCTTAACTCTTAATCTTAAATACAGATTCAGATCTTCCTTTTGGATTCTTCTGTAAAGCAGAGATTTTGAATTAAAACCTTACAAGTTCTTCTTATTTTATTTGCCTGCTTAAATTTAATGAAAGGTACTAATCCAGTAAAGATGTAAGAAATGAAAAAAAACCAGTCTATTCCTTTTTCCTTTTAAAAAAACCCCATTTTTATAAAACAAAAAAAAGGGAGGGATGGAAGAGAAAAGCAAAACTGCAAGTGACAGCATTCCATCCAGCTTATCTTTTTATTGATGAATTTCTCTCCTTTGCTATTACGGGAAGAACAGAGCAATCTTTCTGTGATTGTTTCTTGCCAGTGAATGCTTTAGTCTAGTTGTTTTCTTGTGTTATATCCAGGGAGATGCTACCAACCGCTTGGGAGGAGTTTGCTGGATATAGTTGATTGCCAGGCCTGGATGCTCCTGAAGCCACTGCAAGATGGGAATAGCATAGAAGTCTTCAGTGTTCTGCTATAGATTGTGTAGAATTAACTGCGTGTAGATTTTTGACATATGTAGTCTATATTGCTTTATATTTCAGTTGTCATTTAGGATACAAACATTGTTGAGTTGATTTGGTGACCTTCTGTCAAAGTTTGAAGGATCCTGTAAGGTATACTGTCAGTTCAAGGACATTCTTCAACTGTGCTCTCAGTGTCCGTCTCTGGAACATAGGTGTATTCAGTTACGTGCTCCTGTACACTCTATTACTAAAAAGCGACCATTTACACAGTTACAATATTAGAATTAAATTCTACTCTGTTTAGCTTTATCTATTAAGGAAATATCTTTTTCCAATCTTGACACAAATTCTATAATTTTTCATCCACCCCTAATAACTTTTGATGACCACCTGTCTGGTTTCAGCCACATTTGACTGGAAGGTATCAAGCAGCATCAGTCTCAAACATATGTAATGCCTGCATTTCATGTAAGAAGGATTTAGTCTTTTACTCAGTAACCCCCCTCAAGCTATAGTTATTAACCATTGCAGTATCTACATGGAGGAATATCCATTATAAAAGTCAGGAAGTCATTATAAAAGTCATCATAAAACTCAGGAAGATCATGTAGATAAAGCTCTGCATCCTTAAACTTAGACAGATGAGCACCAGTTAAAAATCTGTATGAAGCTGGGCTTCCTTCATTCTCACATGAGTAGGAATTACTTGTTCTAGAAAGCTTCCTTTGATTTTTGAGGGCTTCTGAGGTATGGTACGTGAGGCACAATGGCAAGTGACAGGTATGACCCCACACAGGATGTACATGTTTCACTTTGTAAAACCATGAATCATGGGTAGAAGAATTTAAAAGCCTTAGAAGTACATGTATGCTTGAAAGTCAGTGTTTATATCCCTAGTAATTAATGTCGTTTGAGAGAAGCACTTTAAGGAGGTGTGTACCTGCTCACTGTGTTTCCCACTGAAATGGGGTTCTGTATCCTAGTAAAAATTTGCATTGCTTATTTTTCAAATATTATTAATACTCAAGTTCTGCAGTATCTGCTGTTAATGATGTAGGAGAAAGTGATACAGGAGTAAAACACTGGAGGAGTTAGTGGGAAGCGACTAACTGCTTCTTAAGGAGTTCTCTGTCGTGTATAATCTCAGATGTGTCAGATGACAAGATGGTTGGGTGCACCCTCAGCAAGTTTTCCAGTGACACTAATCTGTGTGGTGCGGGCGACGTGCTGGAGGGAAGGGATGCGATCCAGAGGCTTGAGAGGTGCTCACCTCAGAACTTAATCAAGTTCAACAAGGCTAAGTGCAAGGTCCTGCACATGGGTCAACGCAATACCAAGCACAAGTACAGGCTGGGTGGAGAATGGATTGAGCGCAGCCCTGAGAGGAAGGACTTGGGAGTGTGGGTGGCTCAACATGAGCTGGCAGTGTGTCAGCTGTATCCTGGGCTGCATGAAAAGCATTGTGACCGAGGTCGAGGGAGGTGATTCTGCCCCTCTACTCCATTCTTGTGAGATCCCAGTTGGAGTACTATGTCCACCTCTGGGTCCTCAGTACAAGAATATGGAGCTGTTAGAGCAAGTCCAGAGGACCATGAGGATCATCTGAGAGGTCTTCATAGACCTCTCTTATGAAGACCGGCTGAGAATGTTAGGGGTGTTCAGCCTGGAGAAGAGAAGGCTCTAGGGAGACTTTATAGCAGCTTTCCTAAAGGGGTCCACAGAAAGCTGGCCGAGGGACTGTTTACAAGGGTAGATAGTGATAGGACAAGAGTAATGGCTTTAAGTTGAAGGAGTAGGATACATTTAAATTAGATGCAAAGAAGAAATCCTTCCCTGTGAGGGCGGTGAGTCCCTGGCACAGGCTGCCCAGAGAAGCTGTGGCTGCCCCCTCCCTGGCAGTGTTCAAGGCCAGGCTGGGTGGGGGTTTGGGCAACTTGACCTGGTGGATGGTGTCCCTGCCTATGGCAGGGGGGTTTGGGACTAGGTGATCGTTAAGGTCCCTTCCAGCCCAAACTATTTGGTGATATGATGTTGGAAGGTCTCTGCTTCCTAGCAGAGCAGCGAAAGAACTGTTACCATACCTGCTGTAGTTATTTCCCATCTCACTGCTTTTAACAATGTGGGGTAGTTGAAAAGCTTTATGTAGAAAAACAGAAGAGGAATAATGAAAAGGATTTCTAAAAGTGTTGCCCTCATAAATTTCTTAAACTTAATTCTTAGCAGGAGACAGAATCCCTTTTATCCTAGCAAGTCTTTTATTCTGGACAAAGTGAAGGATGGACAGAGCTCTAGGGTCTATAGCATATTAAAGTTGTTAACCTACCTGTGAACCCACTTTAGACATAGGAATTGTGTTGGATTTGCATTGTAACTAAGAGTAAAATATGGCTTCATGTAAGTAATGCTCCTGCATTGTACGTAACAAAGAGAGTAGTCAGTGTAGTCTTTCCCTCCCGTCCTCCCCACCTCTGTCATCCTGCATGTGAGTAGTGTTTTGTAAATGTGATGAACTCAAATGAATATAAAGTGTTTTATTTTGGCACTGCATTTTGTGCCGGACATTCAGTGGGATAAAGTCATGGCTGGAAAGCACAGAGATAAAGTAAGTGTCCAAAGAAAAATCATTGGTTCAGAATGGCTATACCTGCCTTTGTTGTGAAGAGAGAATGAACACAGAAGTACAATGAATACAGATGTACAGAAGTAATCACTGATGGGTGGTTTGAGCACTGTATATAGTATACTGGACAATTGGAAAGGTTATGGAATGGTTAATGGCAATATTAAAATTATAATAAAGTAAGAATGCCAAAAGGTCAAAATAAATCATAAAGACCGATTGTGTTACCTGAGAGAGAATGGTCCAATAAAAAAAGGAAAAAGTTAAAAATCTCAGAAATAATCCAGAATAATTTAGTTATTGTGGAATTTGCATAAAACCAAAATTAGATTTAAAGAATGGTTTCAGTGTCCACAAATCTCGTAAAAATGTGTAAAGCAAGAATAATGCTAAGAAGATCATACTGGGCTTAACTGACAATGGGAATGGTTTAGTATTAATGTTTTCTGGTGACACACTTGGCATTTTGTGCACTGAAAGGAACAGGGATGACAATGTCTAGAACAAATGTTTCGCAGAAGGAGATGGAACTAAGGAGGATGAGATCTAAAGGGAAGGGTGTTCAGGAAGAGAGAAAAAGAAAATGAAGAATGCAATCTTACTCTAAAATATATAGCTATGTATGAGCAAACTGTGAACTGAGAGCACCATATGGCTTATAAATTGAGTATTTTCTCCCTGCTGTTTGTTAAACTAGTAGAAGAGAATCCCTGTTTGTTTCATGCCCTGTGGTATGTACAGCAAAATGGTCCGTTCCCTCTGAAGGGCTGTCTATGCTCCTGGGGGTCCTAACAGGCAGAGCATGCAAAGTGCAGCTCTGAGAGCAGTGACTCCTTCCATAGCCACCCTCAGTAATTCTGTCAGAATCCCTCAGCAGTTTCATGTTGTATCGTTAGGGTGTTACTCTTTGGCTAGTTGCTGACTCCTTTTGCTGGTCCTCTAAAGCAGCTGTGGGCTGAGAATGGCTTGGTGGAGGGGATGGGTGGGACTCCAGGAAGTAGGCAGGTGGCAGTTGCTGGATCCTTTTGTAATGTCTGCCCCAAATTGTGACTGCCCTTGTGTCATCCAGATAAAATTTTATTCAGTTGACAAAGCAAAAATTTACCATCAGCTCTGATTTTTAACATAAAGACACAATGTTTTTAAAAAGTTTATCAGTGGATTTGAAAGAGTTGGCATTGCTCTGCATCTTCAAGTCTGTGTTTTCTCTGCTGTTCAATGGAGAGAATAATTAAAACCCAACAACTATGAGACCTCTGTGCCATTCCAAAGCACTGGGTTTTGCTGCTGGGAATTATGTTGCTTTTTTCTTTCTTTTATTTTGAAAAAGAAGACTTCTTCCAAGGTTCAGCAGATATCTTAATGGGTAGAATGAATAGAGAATCTTGGTCAAAAGTATTAGAATATAAAAGAAAATTCTAATAGTTCTTTTCTTATACTTTTATGAACATGATAGAAGCTCTCTGTGGTCTTTTTTTTTTCTATCAAGGTAGCACACATGCAGGTAGCTTTATTGCCATGACATATTCTGCCTGATAAAGCAGTCGAAAAACAGGTGACTGCAAAGTTACCTACACTTAATATGGTATGCAGCCTTTTCTGTCTAAAACACCCCACCTCCTGTTCCATAGCCTTACAGTACATAATTATTACCTGTGGGCTGTGTAAATCTTGACAGTTTTGGTTTGTGATTAATTTGTTCCATGAATTAATTTCCAGGTGCATTCCACCATAGTTTCACAGGTAGATTGTTTCTGAAATGCTGAAGTGAAAACTCTAAATAGTTAAGTGTCATGTATACATTGTGAAATTAAATTTTTGCCTAAATTGACTCTGACGGAGGCAAAAAGATAATATGGTCACAGTTGTAAACGAGCTGGATGTCAGAACATTATGCCAAATTTGTGTGTGCAGTATAATGTGTATTATTTCTGTCTATCAATCCAGGAATTGACTGAGTCCAGCTGGCTATGGAAAGTTGCTGTTTTGGCTTTCTTTAAGCAGTTTTTAAATTTATTTTTTTAGTTTTGTTTATGAGAAGGTTTTTCCGTGGCTGCAGGGAAGAAATATAAAACGTTTTGTTAATGTAAAAGATACCACATCTCCCTTTTCCACATGGGATAGCATCTTTTGCCTGTCAAAAGCAACAGCAACTCCCTTTAGGAGTGTTCCTAAACTCTAGAGGTATGAAGATGAGGTCAGATCCCAGCAGCGGGTCACAGAACTTAGCAAATGTGAGCCTAGTCCTGAGGCTTAAGTAAGTTTTTAAGCATCAACTTGAGTTCTTCTGGATGTAGGTGTTTTTTGTCTGTCCGTTTATCTTCCTATATGTTGCATTTTCCTTGTTATATCAAAAACTTGATGGTTGTGAATCAGCTTGCTTGCGGTGTCATGCAAAGATTTCCAGTAGCAAATTTGGAGAAATATTGTTGCTTCAGCAATGTGGCTTATACTGCAGGTAAGAAAGGATGCAGGGACCACAGGCCTCCATGTTTATGTAGAAAACAAGGAAGCAGAAGAGGGAGAATGAGAACTGAGTGTGCAGGAAGTGTGTGCCCAGTTTAATGACTTGCTAACTGCCTTTTCTGGGGAATTTGCAAAAGCGGTGCTTAGGTTTGGGTACTGTGGGAGATTTCTTCTCCCACATTCTTCTCCCAGATTTTTACTTTATCAGCTACCTGTGGTACGTAGACACACACCCATGATAATGATTTACTCCTTCATTAAAAGTATGACTTTAGGATTTTAACCTGAATGAAATTGATTATCATGGATAGATACATAAGCTTTATCTTTCCTTCCCCTCTTCCTGCCTTTTGTACCTAGTCCCCAAAACCAGAAACGGAGGTTGGTTTTCTGCTCTTGCATTTCTGAAGTAATCAGTACCTTGAGCTGCCAGGGCCTCTTCTTTCAGTTTTTGTGTGAATACAGTTTATGAATTTAGGACTTTGGATTCATGCAATTTGAGACCAATTTTATTGAAGAGGAGTTTTTTCATGTGTATTATTTTTAGGTCCTTCTGTGTTTGGTTCTGATGTGCTAAGCTGATGAAAGATCTCTCTTAGTTGAGAAATAAGGTCTTGCTTTGTATTGTGAGGGTGGGAGCAGGTTTCACAGTTACCATTCAGCAGGATCTCAGGTGCCAACACTTTCCTAATTTGTGAATTTCTTTTGAGAGCAGGGTTTTTATGCTTCTTATTTGTGTTTTGACAGTGGTTTGTGTTGGAAGATGTTGTCCTCATATTGCTTGTAAATACACTGGTTATAATCAAAGAGTAGCTTTTTATGTCATATAAGTTGCTGACTCTGATGACTGGCAGCTGGTGCAAAAAGTCCTGACATCTCCTAGCAGTTGGCAAAGAGCAGCCCTACAGCACAGCATTTTAATTTCCAGCTCTGGAAATACATATATGTCTTAGGGAGACCTTACTAGTCGTTCCAGTAATTTGATGAAATCAGTAACAGGGAAATACAGCATTTGAATAATTTTCATGAACGAAAGTTGGTGTTATGAAGTATTTTCTGTTGATCGACTGACCTTTTGGTGCTGGGTGCTATGTGCTAACATGTTAGCTCTACCTACCTGTTAGGAATTTCCCACTGGAAAAAGTGCTGTTACCACTAATTTTAAAATAACAATAAAATCCCACCCCTGTACTCTAGGAACATAGTTATAGCTTATGGCATTCAATTAAAAATTATGAACTGAATTATATGGCGTTAAACACAAAAATATTTCACAGGTCAAGGGGTTTAATCATTAGTTGGCTATATGAAACTTGTTTTTTCATCATGCAAACATGTCCACAGGTTGGGTCTTTTTAGCATACACAAACTAATTTTTGTAAGAGTCTTCTAAAAGACCCTGAAGTATGCATGCTTTTTTTGTAAACTAGTGTTTGTTGCACTGGAACCTGTTGTGATAAACATTGCACGGGTGTGTCAGAGTAGCCCAGTGTGGTGGATGTGAACCAAGGGAAGCACTGTCAAGTCTTGGATATCAGATTTTAATTTTACTTGAAATAAACCCCAAACCAAAACAAAAATATCCCTACAAACCAAACAAGAAACCTCCAAACAAACAAACTAAACCCTAGAAAAAAGAAAGCATGAATTGTTAAAAGAATTCAATTTAATTAAAATGAAGGCTATAGACCAGATCGTTGTATTGATGTCAAGTTATTTATGATTTATGGTACAAGAGTAAATGAGAAATGAACTTGATAGTCATTGATCACGTACTGTAGTGTATTGACAGTGTGCAGTGTGATACCTGTCTTCCAGAGTTTGTTTTCTCATCAATCTTAAAATATAGCTTATTCCTTATTAGTCTACATCCTACTTTTTTATTCCTTAATATGAAGGGAGAAGCAGGTAGTCTGATCTTGCTCTCCTTAGTTTTGAATACTCATTTGATTTCACTGGCATAAGAAAATTTAGCCTGGACTGCTTTCCCCCAAATCTACATTTGAGAAATTAGTTGCTTCTGAAGCCTGAATAATGACATAAGACTTACTGAATGATTATATATACTAAAATCTCACCAGGTATGTAGAGGTTACAAGTCTAGGCAATAAATTCCTCTACTTTGAACCAGTTTACTTGATCTATATTCTCTATTTCCCTTAGGTGTATTGCCTTCATCTCACAGCTCTTGAGTAGTTTCAAATAGCTGCTTTGAAAAGTCATCAAACCACATAAATGTCATTTATTTTATAAACTTTGGAATTTAAGTTGCCATATAGACAGAATTTAGACATGAATGCAGACTTCAGTTTAAAGTCAGCTTTTCATGATGTTACCTCTGGCTATTTGGTGCTTGTAGGCATAGGAAACCTGTTCAGAGCTCATGTGTGTTCCTCTGATCCGTTCAGATCTGCTTTTAGGGGCTGGCTGCTGGAATAGCAGTACAAATGTATCTCAAGTATCACCTTTGTAGAAAAAATCTGCTGTAGTATCTATTTCTCTATCAGAAGCATAGAGGAAAGTAGTTACCTATCATATGAAATCATTTCACGGGTGGACTTTCTTACTAGAGATAATGGCCATTTCAGACTATATAACATTTTCAGGTGAGATGTGTGAACATGGTGTGCAATGGGAAATAAAGAAATTGATTTTGTCAAGCTTAGATTCATAGCATATCTGATTGTGACAATTTAATTTTAATAGACAGTGAGTGATGTTCCTTATCACAAACCTGGCCAAATCCTAACTTCTAGTAGTAAGGTGTAGTAATATATCTCAGTATTTCTTGAGGGAAAAGAAGAAATTATTACTGTTGTATACTAGTAACATGTGGCATCAACTTAACCACTCTAACCTGCATTGATTTAATATACTACAGAATGGGTCTTATTTAGGCTCTGATCTTACTAAAGGTTGGTGTATGGAACTAGTTTCACTGACCATTCTGTGAACTCACAGCATTGAGTCTTTAGGTGGTGTTAAAGTAAATCCATTTATGATATGAAAGTCATGAGAACAGAATGTGCGTGTGACTGACAGGTAATTTGCAATGAGCTTTTCCAGGGCTGCAGCATAATTTCAATAGCAGCTGTAATCATAGTGTCTGAAGAGTTTTGAGTGTGTGTGTGTGCGAGCTTTAGTGATTTATTTATTTTTTCTTCTTTGTTGATTTAAATATTAATAGGAAACTCTTTGGGTGCTGATCTGATCTCAATTTTAGTACCATTTACTGTAGCATTAGTGTGCTGATTTCTTACATGCTGTGGTTATTTTACTATATAACCAGAATAAATGCTTATTTTAGAGTACTGTTAATGAAATTACATTTTCTTCTCAGACAATCAGTAAATCTAAGTGGCTGAAAGTATAATAACATCTAGAGTACTAACTTAATGAAATTTTGCTGCTGTTATGATACTTATTTTTGTCAGGCTAATTTTACATGTTTCATTACTATTACAGCTAAGAAGCATCTCCCCCTCCCTTTTTTCTTTTTTTATGGCATAGGCATGAAGTTGGTTAACATGAAATATTGCTATTTTCTGAAATGAAATTAGTGGTTTGTGTAAATAATAAGAGAAAGATTGTTCATCTGCTGCTAAATGTCTCACTAGCATGTTTTCTTTGGAGGGGGAAAAAAAAAGGAAAAAAAAAAGAAAGAGAAATCCAGCCAAGGGCTGGAAGGAAAAACAAAAAAATCACATGAAACCATATTTTTTTTGAGGAGGGGAATAAGAAAGTAATTTTTAATGAGCAAGTAGTTTTCTGTTTCCTGATGGCAATTTGTGCCAGTTGCTGCAGTATAAACCAAGAGGTAAAATTTAAAACATGGGACAAGAAGTAAAATTACTGAAGTACAGGGTTTACATTTGAGCTTACACACTCTAAATTATTATTTTTACTTTAAGTTGTGTGACTTTGCTTTACTCCCTAGACTTGACTTTCAGATTTTCTGTAATGTCATTTTGAGCAGAAGTTCTTTAATCTTCTGTTAGTTTGGTTTGACACGTTCTGAAGTACAAGGTAATGTTTGCTTGTGGTGGTGTTTGTAAATAGTAAATTTGATACCAGTAAAAAGTTTCAGGCAGGCATTTTTGTTGTTGAAAATTAACCAGTAAACCACTGTTTAAGGGTGTTTCACTAGCTTCATTAACTCGATGTAGTAGGGTATTGGACCTACAGTTGCAGAAACCTTTTGTGTGAGCTATATCCTTTGGCCTCTCCAAAGATCTTTCAAAACCTCTAACTTGCAGCAAAATCTGAGTATTTGAGCTTCTGTGACAAATTATGGTCGTTTGTCTATATTATATGGAGTGTACCATGGGGGCTTGCATGAAGTACTGTGGTACCTGGAAGCTGGGGAACTGAAAAATAAGTTGCAGAATTCAAAAGGCATCATGCTGCTGTAGTAAGTACAAACTTAGCTGGAATTGACTCAAGGCAGAGTTTCAGTTCAACAAATACAAATGTTTGAGTTTGGTGGAATTATCCCAGCAAACAGCTGAAAAAAGTGGCAAAAATTACACATTTCAGTGGGTGAGTGGGATCATTTTAGAAAGAACTGCATTTTATTACAGAGGATTGAGGATTGCTGTCCATTTTGTAAACCATGTTATGTAACGCCGTGTGATCGTCATGAAAGCTGCACTGAATTTTAGTTTTCGTTTGTGGTATGTGATCTGTGTGCCATGTGCACATGATATGTTCATGACTGATACATCAGTCACAATGACACATAGAGTTTTAGCATTTTAATTATATGTATTTGACTTAAAATGATTATGCATCTCCTTTTATAGTCAAATGACTGTATGTCATAGATCAGAGGAAACCAGAAGGAGAATTGTGTTTAGTTTTGCGTCTTCTGTGACTTGGAGTTTGACACTAAAATTTTCATGCCATTTTTAAATTGGCGTGATCCAGATGTTACCTAAGTGTAAAGAACAGACATGAACCTCCAAAGAATGTTTCTGTAGGAGGAAAATTGTATTTCAATCACATCCATCGTTTGTATCATTTGAAAAATTTATGGACAATATATTACAAGGGAAGACTGCAGTGTGATAACAGAGAACAGGATATTAAAAGACATTGTATGTATATAAAAAAAGAGATTTACTGTACTCAGGAACTGCAGCATGGATGTAGAAAAATGAAAATGGAAAATTAGCTTGCAGATAATAAAAGAAAAAACTTGAAACAATTGAAGGTCAAACACTGACAAATTTTGCCTTTGAGTGATCGACAGGGCTTTGTCACTTTCTGCAGTATTCTCCTGCTCCTTGAGCTTTCTGCACAGCACTCATGAATGCCGAGATAAACCACCCTAGTCCTCTCCCAAGGCAGCCTGTAGGCATGTTTGTGTCTGCGCCCATGGACTGGATGATCTCCGAGGTCTTTTCCAACCTAGTGATTCTGTGATTTACGGCGAATAGAAGCAGCACAATTGGAGTACAATGTTTTCCAGGCTTTCCCAAAAAACTGAACTGCAGGCTGTTGTACCATCATGAAGTAAAACAGCTGTCCAGTGAGGGTTTTTTTTTTTTTGGGGGGGGGGCAGGGGTGGTGGTCTGTCTTTTTCTTTCTTAACGTCCCAGTCTTTTTCACCCCGAATTATGTGTATTTCATTGTGTGTAACTGACACCGCAGTTCACAGCATCTCTGAATTTGTTCCAGAGTTTGTCATAAGTACCTGATACTTTATTGTCCTGTTGTTTTTAGCCTGCTTGTACAAATGCAGTGAAGATGATTTTCTTTTTCTCTAAATATTGGTTTACTCAAAGCAGATGTTTTGTAACAAATAATTTGAGGGTGTGCCATTGGAAAGACATGAAATAAAGCTGCTTGAGAGCACTGTTGTCTGGAGGAAAAAAATCGAGGCATGTGTGGGGAAAAAATAATCCAGCAGTATCAGTGCCACTGGAGCTGAAAAAATCAATGTGTTTATTTTGGTAAAATTTACTGAGAGTAATTTATTTAAGGTGTTCATAGTATAATTTATTGCATTAATCTGCTTTATGGTAAGATTTCATTAGTTCCTAAACAGTATCTGGATGTAATAAAACAAGGATAAAATATTTGTGGGTAACATTAGTTTTAAAAAGCACTGAGAGGACTATAAGAAACAGATTTAAATTGAAAGGGAACAGGTGGATCAGAAACACAAGAACATTTTTAGTGAGCAGTGCAAAGGCTCACTGCTGCTTTTTTTTCTCCCCACCTTCCTTTGTCCTTGGAGTTTTCAGGGTTTTATATTAGGAAAAATGTGCTTCATAGGTACAAAAGAGCAGGAACTGTGGACTTTTTGCCCAATGTGCTATTGCAGAAGTAGTGTGAGAACTAGTGGCTGAGAATAGTGTGCTTGTGCTTGGATCAACAACAAGGTATTTCACCTATCTGTTGCTGAAAAATGTGATACGGTAGCTAGTACTTCAATCAACAGAGCTCTATTTCAACACTGCTGCAGAAAGTAATGGTGCAGAAAATATCTTCAGTTTATTTTTGCACCTCTGACGTTACCCATTACATAAAATATGTATAAGAATGCTATGGAGAGAAAAAAGTTAAAATAACTGAGGCCATAAGTGGATACTTCAGCCTTGTAGACCCCCACCCCAGGGGAGCATCAAAACTATTCCCTCAAGGGACTGGTCACTAATAGACATGACCAAGAGTTCCACCTTATTAGTCATAGAACTACTACAGCAGTATGTAGAAGATTAGTGGAAATTTTATTAGAATCTACGTTTTTAGTAGTCCACCTTAACTATTTAAATCTTGCTATATTTGGCTTCTTAGAGGAAAGCCCATGAGCCTCTAAGAATTGTGGTCAGGAGGTGCTTTTTATGCTCTTTGACTGTTTTCTTGTGTTTTTTTAATAAGGACAGGAATTTGTAGTATGTAACTGCAATAAAAAAAATTGTGCTTTCCTTAATCATTCTGTTTAGCAATCAGCATGTAAGTATGCTGGAATAAGCTATTTATTAAAGCCTAGCTTGAGCTATTCTATGTTCCTTGAAGTAATGTAGGTGGTCTTACTGCTTGGCTTTCTTCTCAGTACTTTTCTCACTCAGACCTTCTGACCAGGTATCACACCAAGAAGCAACATCCATCCAACTAAACTGAGTACAAAATAGACTTGAAAGGGCATCTATCTTTCCATCCCTTGACAAGCAGGTTGGATCTCTGAAGTATGTGCTCTTATATAAAAAACTGTATTTTTTATTTGTTTTTCCTGCTTCAAAATCAGTGTGACCAAAGAGGAAACAAAATTAGTTCCTTCCAAATACCTTTAATTTCTTGTATTGGTTGAGTGATTAGCATGTTTCTAAATTATATTCCATTACTTAAAAAATTTAAATTCTTCTGTTGTATATACAACTTGGATATTAGTTTCCATGTGTATATAACAATTGTAAATTTTGTGTATGGTGGCAGGAAAAAAAAATAATGATTACTTGTATTTACGCTACCTTTTGGTTGTAGTGAAAAATTAGCTCATGACAAAGCATTCAACTTGTTCATAATGAAAATAAATCAGCTTTGAGGAGTATTTAGCAGTATGCCTTGCATTGGACGGATGTGTGTGATGGATAGAAAACATGAGAAAAATAAAAGTGGAACAAAGTCACTTGAGTCCCAAGGCTTAGTCTGCCATGGTTGCATTAATTCAGTCTTGAAGGACCAGGAGACATCTACTCCATAAACTGTAAAGCACTTTCTATAACAAACACAAATAGATTGGTACATAACAAACTTCAGTAGCGTAAGATCCATAATAGTGAACCCTCCACAACTATATTTGCCACAGAACAGAGATCAGACATCAGCATCATCTCTCTCAGCAAGAGGAAATTTGTTACGTAAAATTGCAGATGTTCTTGGGAATTGGGCCATAACATAGGCAAGATGGCAAGGTAGGTAAATGAAAGCTTCTGAATATTGTTTTCTGATATGAAATATTTGGATAATAATCACTTTATACCTGCAATGTCAACCAGGTTCTATCAACTACATACATGAGACTTTAATGACATGGCAGCCACAAAGATACCCTATAGAAGTGAATTTACATTATTTTTTAATCTGTATCCTTTCTTTGGTATTCCCACCCTTTTTCTGATTACCTGAAGGTTAGGAATATGAGCTTTGCTCTGCACAGTACAGCAGGACATTCTCCAGTACAAAATAATGTGGTGCAAAGCCATCTAATGCAGCTGTTGTTCTAACTCAGGCTAAAATGCCAAAGCATCTGATACTTGAGAGAATTGCACTGCAAGTTTTGTTTTTTCTTCTCCTTTTTGGGCAACTTAGTAAGCTTCAATTTAAAACTTAGTAGCTTGCTTTGTCTGCTGTCAAAAGTCTGTTGATGATGCAGGTTTGTGTCAACTTTAGAACGGATCAGACCATGTAACCTTGATCCACTAATAACCTAAGTGTATCTGATTTTAATAGAAAAGCTATTTGTAATTAATGTTTTAAGTTGCTATCCAGAAGACAGCTTGACTTCATGTTTTCCTGTGTGTGTTTTATCTTTAGTAACAGCTTACCTTTTCTTACTGATTGTAACCTTTTTTAGAAATTTGTTTGCTTTGAGTTGTTTTGTTGGTTTGTTGGTTTTGGTTTTTTTTTTGTCTCAAATCAGCAAAGTACATAAGCATTTGTACTGGTACAGGCTCTGGAGCACAAGCCTTCTGAGGAGTGGCTGAAGGATCCAGGATTGTTTAGCGCCTGGAGCAACAAAGAGCCTGAGGGGAGGAGACCTGCTCCCTCTACACACCTCCCTGAAAGGAGGTTGTACCTGGGTGGGCATTGGTCTTTTCTCCCAAGTCAGACAGGATAGGATGGGAGGAAATGGCCTCTGGTGGCACTGAGGTAGGTTGAGCTTGGGTATGAGGAAGAGCTTCTTTCTTCTTGATCGAAAGGGTTGTGGCCAAGCTCCACAACAGGCTGCCTGGGGGTGTGGTTGAGTCCTCAGCCCTGGAGGTGTTGAAAAACCTGTAGAGGTGGTTGCATGTAGGGACGTGGTCTGGTGGTGGATTTGGTGGTGTTAGGTTGGTGGTTGGGCTCCATGATCGTTAAGGTCTCTTCCAAGCTAAGCGATTATGTGATTCTGTCTTTCACATCAACAACTTCAGAACTTAGCTGGACTGGTTCCTGCATGTCTAAGGCTGTTTGATGCACAGCAGAGTATTCATCATGTTGGTCTGATGTTTGAGTATTCCTACCTCAATGAAGTAATTCATTGATAGTTTTCCCTGAGTAAGCAATAGTTGCAATTTGTGCATTGACAGCTCTGGCTCCTGCTACATACTCTCCCTTGTCTCTGGAAGTGAAACATATGCACCATGTTCCCAAACTGGAATAGTTTTTAGGTATTATTAGTGGTATGTATGCTCAGTTTATGGTATGATACATGTTTCTTCTGGAATCTTTAGGGTAGGTTTTCTTTCTTTCAGCTGTTCTCATTTTAAAGCTGTGATTTTAACAGTTAAAGCAGTACAACGGTGTAGAAGGTACAGTCATTGCAATGAAGTAAGGCTCTAGCTCTACAAAGCCTTCTACACCTGAATCTCTCACCTCTTTGGGTCCTATTGGTATTAAAAAGTTTGCTGTCTGTAGAATTACCCACTTCTGAATTTTCAGGAGTGAGTGTTTTAATCTTTTGTTCTTTGAAATACCAGTATTACGGAAGCTCTTTTCTCTGTAAGGAGTAGGACTGTAATAGGGAAAGTTCTAGGGACTGAATCAGCTTTAGTTCTGGAGCATCAGAATTTACTTTGAGGTAGAGGAAGAGGAATTGTGCTTTTCTCAGAGCCTTATTTCACAACCTTACAGTTAGGTTGCATGTGCTGACCTTGTCTCTGAAGTTTTTCCTGTTAGCAAGCTTGTCAGGTTGTGAGATACAAAGGCACTGTTAAAAAAAGAAGAAAAAAGGAAGAAACTTACTGGCATTTGATTGGAAATGTTTAAAGCATCAGAAAACTACTAATAGGTTAAATGTTGGCATTGCATTAAAAAAAAGAAGTAATCTTGAACTAATTTGAAGTCCACAATTAGCCTGGATCACAGGTGGCAAGAAGAAGTTTTAATGATAGACTGGCCCAGGCCTTGAGGTAAATTATGCATAATTATTCATAACTGCTATTTTTGGCTTGCTTGCATTTGTCCTAGACCTCTGCCTGAGGAAACAATTTGAAATAATTAGTGTGTGAGTCCACTGACAATGATGAATGAATCAAATGCATCTGGTGCCAAGCGTGGATCTTGATAAGAAGCAGATAACTTTGGCAACTGTGGATTTTTTTGTTTTTAAATCTCTGGGACTGGGAACAGTTTGTTCATTTTATTAGTCTGACATGCTCAAGGTAGAAAATTACCACTCACTGGGCCATGATCAAAGTGCAGCTAGGAATTCTAGCATTGCAAACACGAAACAGGTCTGCAGACTGTGTGCACAAAAACCCAGGGCAAAGAAAATGAAGGGGACATTAAGGCAGAACATTTTGAACACACGGGTCAGAAGAGCCAAAAGTCAGTGTTCCAGCAGCAAAACGTGTTGCTTATCTTACACAGGTTGCAGGCACATTTTACGTAAATATTCAGCAGCGTAAATACAGCTGTATGTCATTACTCAGGGAAAAGCAAAAGCAGAAACAAAAAGATTCTGTTTGGGTTTGAGCATTATAACTTAGTTAAGAACGCTTCTGGAGTCTTCAGGGGGGGTTGTTTCTTTCTTTGGCTTGAGGCTCAGTTTTTTGTCCATGTAACTGACTTTGCATGATTTTAGATGCAGAGCAATAAGAGGCTCTTTTTAAATAAAAGTGTTTAATGAAGAGGGGAAGCAACACATTTAAATTAGCATACCCGAGGTAGGTCTTTTTTATCTCACTGGACCACTGAAAGAACTCTTAATAGTTTTGAGTTTGCTTATAATGACTTGAAACAAGAAGAGGGCATGAGACAGTGTTCAGGTCAGTGTCTCAGTAATTTAGCTATAACTGACAACCATAGAATCCTAGAATGGTTTTGGTTGAAAAAGACCTTCAAAATCATAGAGTCCAACCATCCAGCCAGCCCTACTAGGTCCAATGCTAGACCATGTCACCAAGTACAACATCTACTCTTCTTTTAAACACCTCCAGGGATGGTGACTCAACCACCTCCCTGGGCAGCCTGTTACATATCTGACAACCCTTTCAGAGAAGAATTTTTTACTAATATCCAACCTAAACTTCCCCGACACAACTTCAGACCTGTATGTTCAGAGTCTTTAAACGATCAGTTCAGAAGCTTAAAAACAAGTGAGCCCAAGTATTGCATGCTGTCTCACTGCATAAGCACCATTCAGCTTGGACACTCAGTGGCAAAATGTCTAGCTAAGGTGAGTCATTTGATATCATTTAACTGCCAAAGATCCCAGAAGCCAGACTCCTCACAGTCCTGAGAGTGACAGGTAAAATGCCAAATGAACCCCTGAGTAAAGGCTTGTTCACAGCCAGACTGCTGAGAACCTTTATCATTGCTTTCATTCTGGGTTCTGCCTCTTCCTAGGACTGGTAAGCTTCTGCATCCAGCTCATGAAGCTGACCCTACTCAGGCGTGTCTCTCTGCAACCTGGGCTTTCTGCTCAAGGCACCTCTTAAGATACATCTAAGTGGTTACTCCGTATCCACTGTACCAAATACTGGGGCATCTTGACTTGAGGCCAGAAGTTGGAATACCATTTTTGGGTCCTTGTGAACTGTCTCTCTCCATATAAGTATCTGAATCCAGACCAGATTTTACAATTCAGCAGAGTTTCCCACTCTGATGAACCTAAAGCTCCTGTGGGAAAAAAGGTGTATAATCACCTAATTAGGTGACTTCATAATACGTGTGCACAGTGGAGCAGAGTTAAATTTCCATGTCTCAAAGAGCATACAATTGATTGACATGTCAGCAGCCCTGTGAAGAATGAGAGGAAATGATGTTATTTTCTGCATTCCTGTCTTTTTGTGGATCTGATGGAGATGCTTTGGGGGAGAGGGAGAGGGCAGGGATGTGGTACTGGCCTTTAAGTAAAGAGTCTGCAGCTCTGAAGTCAGCCTACCATTTGTCTTCTATGCTGTCAGGATCTTTTGACCTGCAGGGCAAACCCAGCATCTTGATTCATTCCTGCCTCCCATTACCACTCGGAGCTCTGTGGGAGATGGGGCAAGGACAGTGTTTCTTGGTAGGCAGAAGTGCTAGCTGGTAGTGCAGTAATTTTTAAAAGATGATGGCTGTAGCACTGGATGAATGTCTGTTTTCATGCTAACAGGACTAATTAAAAAATAGGTTGTGAACTCTTAGAAGTTGTTAAAGCTGCTTATAATCACAAAGTTTATGTAGGTTTCTAACTTTAAAACCTTGCCACATGGTGAAAAATGCTAATGTGCCTGTGAACATCACTCAGCTCTGTGCAGTGGCTTAAAATGTAATGAAGCTCAGACTGTTTTGTCAGTGTTACTGAAATGTATCTGGATAATTACGCTCAGCACTTTGTTCTACAAGTGGGAGAAGTTTTTATATTCTCCAGTTTCATATCCTAACCCTGACTTGCCCGCAAATGTCCTGCGATGCCTCCTTTCTCACCAGTGCCACTACTCTAGTCTCCATCATCATTCCTTTTGTAGAGTTCAGTACTGATTCCTATACAGACTAGCTTTCTTACTTTACACTTCCCTTCATCCACTGCTGCCTGCACTTTGATGGACAGCCAGTGGTCCTCTTATGTTGGCCTTAGCTCCGAAAAGTGTGTGCGTGTGTGTGTACGCACACGCTAACTGGCTAGCAGGCCAAGCAGCAGTTAAGTCACACCGTAGCCTTGCCCTTCAAAAGGGGCATTGCATTTCTCTCCTTTACCTGTCCACTGACTTTTACAAGGTCTGTAGACATCCTCTGAAGCTCCGCTTTTCTAAAACATAGTTGAAATTGGCCAATAGATTCCAAAGTTAGTGAGGGCAGCATGCTGAGAAGAGAGGAATATGAAACTGGTTGGCATGATTTATGAAGCCCTTACGTCATGCAGGAAACAGACTAAAACACCTATATTTCTGCCCTGTGCAGAGGAAGTAATGTGTGATTAGCTGAACCTCATCTGTTCATTTGGGATCTTGAAGTTCTCCAGAGTGTGTTATGTATCTGTCTGATTCTCTGAAGTGTCAAATTTGCATGCAGCTCTGGCTAGAACTGAAACGTGTGAAATCACTTTTAGTAGTCAGCTTCTTGCTCCCTAAATGCCTGATGTGGTTCATGTAGGACGCATATCGGGAGTTACAGGGAGTACTAGTAAAATGTCACCTCTCTACACACCCTAACCTTTCTACTGGGTTTGCATAGCATGCAAACACTTTGTGAAAAACGCTAAAAGCCTTTGCTTTGAACATGTTCTTGGAGACGTTCTTGAGAAAGTGTGTGCACCTTCTGGAGCAAATGCCACTGCCAGTATTACATGCATAGGAACCTCTTTGTCAAGCATGGAGGTTGCCCGATGAGAGTGTTTTGGGGGTTTGTGAAGTTCAAGTGTGTTCTGTTCCTATTAGCTTTGTTTTGTAACTGTTCAGTTCTGCTCTTTTTGGTCCCAGCTTGTAAACAGAAACACTGAAAAAAAAATTTGATTGTAGGTAGGTGTGTTCCTCTGTCAAGTTCTTTTGTGCACATGTTCCTAGCAGACTCCCCTGCTACCTGAAGTGAGCCTTGGTGAATATTTCGCTTTAATTTGTCAGTCGGTCAAAATCATGGATATGTAGGTTTCTTGATTGAGGTTTAATAAGACCAATTGATACTTCTTGTAATTAAAGAATGAAAATGGTATCAGGAATGCCTGCTGTCCTGAGTATTTGCAGGTGGAAGCCTGGCAGATTCAATTTCATGGTGTCACAGTGTAAGTGCAGACATCCGTGGGAAAATGATCAAATGTGAACCCATCAGGGTGAATGATGGTTTCTGAGGGAAAGTAGTGAGTGCTCTCAGGCTGGCTGAATAGGAAAAGACAGAATGTTTGGTTTGGGGTTTTTTTTTTGTGTGTGTGTATGTTTTGAACTTGCCATAATTGATGTTTAATTCTTGAGGTTTTTTTCTTACAGAAGTGATCCTGCAAACACTGATAACTCAGACCATCTTCAGAGGCCTAACTTGCTTTCTGGAGAAAAGGACTAAGCCCTGGGTCTTGGGGAAATGACTATTTCTCTTCTGCAGCCATTGAAAATAAAAAGTGACATTTCTATGTTATAAAAATAGGAAGATTTAACAGACTTAAATAAGTAAATATTTTAGCCTTCAAAGGGTGTTCAGTGGTCTTAGAACTAACTGGATTTCTATGTGGTCATAGAAACAAGACTAATTTACTCTTTACCTATAAAATTGCTCTTCCCAAGTCACATCTGTATACCATATTTCACATGGGTTTTGTTTTGCTTTGGTCAAATATTTTAATGTAGATTTTAATGTAATTTGAAATGACCAGATTTTTTTATTCTTTTTTTAATCTTTTTTTTTTTTTAAATATTTTTAAGCTTACTCATTTCCCAAAAAGCAAAATGGGAAGGGTTCTTTCTCTGAGGCAACAGACTGGGGCTGTGTACTGGCTTTTTCCTGATGGAAGTGTAGTATAAATAAGAAACCTCTTTGAGAAGGAAAATATGAGAATATTTTCTTTGTAGTGGATAATCCTACTTTGTTGTTAGCCTCTGAAGCTTTCGCTCTTAGAATGTGAACTGAGTATAGTAATAGGTGGCATGTAAGCTACTGGCTTCTCCTTATACATGCTGACAGCTGCACGAACATTGAGGATGGTGGTGTGGGGGGAGTTTTTTGGGGGGCTTTGTTGTGTTTGTTTTGTGTGTGATGGTTGTTAATAAAAGCCTACAGAGAAAGACTTTGTCACTCACTCTGTGTCCCCGCTTTTCATTGCCACACCTGGAGCCCACTGCGGGACTCACCATCTTTACCCACAGCAGTAGCTGCCCCTTGGGCTGGCTTGCAGTGCTGGGCCCAGGCGACGACACGGGCCCAGGCAGCTGGGTGCCACTGGCAGCCCTGTACAGACTGTGCAGCCTAACCCAACTTGGCTGCGTGGGCAGGCCTGGATAACAAAAGGCATGCATGTGTCCTTCCTAAGCTTCATTAACTCTTTTAGAAGAGAGTGTGCTACTTTGACACATTAATTAGTTGCCGTGCTTTCTTTTGCTCCAAGTTAACCTATGCTTTGGTCACTTGATTGAAATTGCTGATAATTGCAAGGCTGTCAGAGGTCTGTTTATGCGAAGTGTGCTTAAAGGGGCTTTGGTGTCTGAGTGAGCAGGCAAATGTTTCATATCACTTGAGGGCTGCTGGACTGTGCTTGCCCCACGCTCCTCTCCTTAAAGAGAGAAAGAGCAACCAAGGAGAAACAAAGCAAATATGAAAACAACAGCATACCAAAAGAAATCACTGCTAAGGAAACCAGTTCTTTATTGGAAAATAAATGGAATAGTGAAAGAGTGGTCTGATAAGAAGTCATTAGGCAAAGAGTATTTACCATGTTATTTCCTATGTTAAAATACCTCTCAGAAGTTACTGACTTTTTCTGAAAGTTCAATACATTTTTTCCACTTTTTACATGAATGCTGAATAATGTATTTAACTACCACAGAAAAAGAGTAAGATTTTGATTGTTCATTTGAAACTTTCTGACTAAAGCAAGACCCCCCAAAAATAATGTACAGGTTAACTTAAGCTGGAATAGTTTTGTGGATCTCATTTTGTTGTATAAATGTTTAGCATTGTGCTGTGTTTAATATTTTCCTTAACAGGGTTAAGACAAAAGTTGCCAAACATTATTTGTATTGTAATTTTTATTTTGACATTTTGTCTCAACTTCTCTCCACTATTTCAGTCAAAACTAGCACCCGGAATCTTTACGTAGTTTTGATTTGACCCCAAACACGATCAGGTTTTTTAGGTTTATTGGTAAATTCCTCAAGTGAAAAATTTCACTCTGACCTAATTTCCAGGATTATTTGCAATATGTATTTTCAATTAGCTAAGCATTGATTAATGAATGCCTGTAGCACAAACAAGAAAAAGATGTTTTTAGCCAAACTTCATCCAGTTATGTCATCTTAGCTAAGGTCTCAGTTTTCAGAAACCAGAGTGACATAAAGGCTGACTCTGTCCACCTGTATGTGCAAACATTTGCATTCAAATGTTGCAGAAATGTCCATTTGAGTTTTCTAACTTGTAGTTACTTTAAATCGGGACACTACAGTGAGTGTACCAGGACACTTAGACCAATAAAGCGTGAACTGTTGTTTTGAGATGTATTGTAATTTTCTTGCTGTGATAATTCACTGTGAAAAGGCATGGGACGTTTTTCTCAAATCTGTGCTATAAAATAGGGTCTGCCATTCAGACTGAAAGCTTTTTCTGGACAGAGATGCGTCATTCTTACATATTGCTATTATGCCTTGCACAATGGGATTGCTCCTTCTTAGTACTATCGCTTTTTAAGTAATAAATGTAGCAGTAAAAATACTTTTTCCTGAACTTATTTCCTACAAAAAGTGCCATTATCTTGCTGCCAGGAACATTAAAGTTACCTTTTTTTCTTCAGGTGACCTACTTTGTAAGGTAGATTTGAAATTCTTCCTTTTTCAACAGCCAACCTCTCTGTATTCTTTATTGTGTAAATCTCAGTTTCTGTGTCATTAGTGCATTATGAATAAATTTAATTATAGCTAAATTTTCAGTTTTAAGTTAGTGCTGTGTTTTATGACATAAAACAGGAATACGAACATGGATCTTAGTTTTTTTCTGGGAAACAGATTGGGTTTTATACAAATATAAGTATTTATTTAAGTTCATCAGTGTAGAAGATAAGACTGCTTTGAAAATGTAGAAATTATTTTTTAATTGGCATATTTTCATGTCAGGGTACTTACATTGTTTATCGTAGGAGATTTGGTCGATTTGTTATTTTGACTTTTTAATCTTCTAATGATATAAAGCACAGGACCAGGTGGTGTGTACATAAAAAAAAAAAAAAAAAGTTGTTTGGGTACCTGAAAGTAATGTACTGTAGCTTGGTAAAGTGGAGCAACCCTTCAAGTTTCTTAATGATCTGTTGCTCCTCGAGAAGACCTGCAATAAAGGGAAAGTGACCCCCAACGCTTCAGCACTGATGTGGGAAAAGGGCTTTTTTATAGTGGCAAGACAGCCTGAATAAAAAAGGCATTGGCTGCTTTGCTGCTCTCTGTTTTAGCTGCTACACTTGTACTGTGCTTTTTCCCAAACTTGGTAGAAGGTAGGTAATTCAAGCTACTTCTCTGCTATTACATGTTTTCAATATTGCAATAACTCAGCAAGACGTTTTTTCGTATAGGTGTATAGTGTGCAATGCTGTGCTCTAAGATCTGCTGCAAAGGGCCGTTTTTGCACAGATAGACCATAATCATCCACGGATACATGTGCCACAGGTGATGGAGGTTAGCATTCATTGTAAGGAATATCATCTATCTCCTTACGAGTTTTGAAATCTTTGCTTGCTGGGTGGCTTTTCTGTAGGGCTGTCTCTGGACTGCTGCTTTTTTTTTCATGTGCTGCCTGTGAGACAGCTTAGCCTGACTTCTTAGAATGAAGTATGCGATGATGGGGTGTGTGTTAGCATGCAGTGCTCTCACCTGACCGTCATTTGACTCCCTTTCCACTATTAAACCTCTGTTTTACTGAGGGAATTCTGTCACATTGATATGGTTTTCTCTTCCTCCTGTCAAGAAAAGAAATGAAAATGAAGTATTTCCCAAATACTGTCCTTAGCTAAATCATCTCAGAATGAGTAGAAGTCTGCCCATTGTTACAGGGCTGTCTGCCTTTGTCTCTTACATTTTTCTCTGTCAAAGCAGATGACTGTCTATACTGTTGCTGACATGAGTTTGGCCACCTCCAAAGGTGATTTTATAAAAAAAAAAAAAAAAAATTGTTAAATCACTGGTGTTATGCAGAGAAGGTCTCTTTCTATTTGTAAAAGGTACTTATCTTCTGAGTTTTTTTAAAAAAAACCCTTTTTTACATCTCTCAGTTACCCTGTATATGCTGATAGTCGTAGAAATCTGTTTGAGGCAGAATTGTCTCAATGAGGAGAACAGCTGGGCATACTTACTTGTACTGTTTGCTTGTCGTGAATGACAAGCTGTTAACTGCAATCTCATTTTGTTCTTCCCTGTTTGGATCACACATGTGGAGACACCCCAAAATTGCTGTCACTACCGAATTAGCAGTGTTTAAATAAATGACTGCCAAGCATAGCCTGGAAAGAGTTAACAGAAGTTGTATTCCTGCTATGAAGTGAGAATACCTTCCCTGCTGGTGTAGGGGACTCAGCCCTTAGGGTACAGACTTGTGGAATAGAAAATGCTGTTGATTGCTTCTGAGGGATCATAGAAGAAAGTATCTGAAGTGCTTTTATGTGAGAACAAAAGACCTTGCAGAGGTATTCTGTACAGCCCCGAAGAAGACTCTTGTTTCTCATCCTCAGTTTAGCTCACAGTTCTCTCATCATAATTTAAAGAAGCAACTTTTTGACCTGAATGCATACAGATGCTGAAAAGTGCAGTTACCAAGTTACTGCTTTAACCTTAAATCACCTGCAAAAAAGTTTGTGCTGTGGTTGCTGGTACTTCTGCTGAGATGGACAACTTAACTTGCATGGTCAAATAGTTTGTGCCAGACACAGGATGCTCTTCTGAGAATCAGAATGAGGTTGCTTTGTAAATTATGCAGGAAACCAACAGTGCTGGAACCTGGATGATCTTTGAGGGCCCTTCCAACCCAAAGCATTCTGTGATTCTGTTGTTATATAAACTCTTTGCTGCAGCGAATAGAGTGATATCAATGTGGAAGGGGAAGTAATCTAGAAATATGTGGATCTATTGAGTCCTGGCAAACTGATGATGTGCTTATGGGCAGGATAATCCAATTTTAAAAAGTAAAAGTTCCAAGTATGTTGTTCCTCCCCAGGTGTAGGACTTGGCTTTTCTGTTGAACTTCGTAAGGTTCCTGTCAGGCGGTTTCTCAGCCTGTCAAGGTACCCTGGAGCAGCCACACAACCCTCTGGCATAACAGACATTCCTCCTGCTTTTGTGTCATCAGCAGATTTGCTGAGGGTGCACTCAGCCTCATCATCCAGGTCAGTAATGAAGATGTTGAACAGGATTGATGCTTGGGGTACACTGCTAGTTACTGGCCTTCAACTAGACTTTGTGCCACTGATCACAAACTTCTGAACTTCACTGTTCAGGCAGTTTCAGTCCATCTCATTGCCTGCTCATCTAGCCTATGCTTCATCAGGTTTCTCTGTGAGCATGTTATGTGAGACAGTGTCAAAAGCCTTACTGACATCCGGGAAGACAATATACACTGCTCTCCACTCATCTGTTAGGCTGGTTGTTTCATCATAGAAGATGATCAAGTTGGTTAAGCATCGCCTTCCCCTGGTGAAGCTATGCAGACTCTTCATGGAGGCTTGTTTGTCCTATGTGTTCTTGGAAATTTTTCCTAGGATTAGTGGTTCTGACACATTCCTAGGTATGGAGGCTGACCAGCCTGGGGTTCCTCAGGTCTTTCCTACTCCCCATCCCTCTGTTCCTACTCCAGCCTTGGAACTGGCTTTAACACTTTGTGATCACTAATCATAGTAGCTGCTCTTGTGACTTTATTTAGGGATTCTGTTTCTTATTGTTTTGTTGCTGATTTTTTTCCTTTGGTCTGATTTTGGTCTGTTTTTGCAAGGTTGGCATTCAGATGGATTTTCCACTGTATCAGCTCCCTGGATCACCACTTTGACGCTAACGCAGGGAGTAGAAGAGAAGGTAGGAGTAGGGCAAAGCAGAGTCAGCAGTTATGGTGTTGTAGAGCCATGAGTTCACTTACTGTGCAAGTTCAATCAGTTGTCCATGTTGTGGTTAGAGCTCACGCACACATTTCTTCACATTATAAAGGCATCAGATAGAGGTTTTTGGCAAGCTATTTTGTTTGTAGTGTTTAATTTCAGCTTGATGTTGTAGTAGGCAGGCAGTGATTACTTCTGATGGACAGTGTCTAGGCAGTAAGTGAGTTTTAGATTATGCCTTAGAACATTGTATTAGAAAATCTTGAAAAAGATAAACTCATGTTCAAACTGTCTGCCCTGGTTTTGCCCCAGCCAGGAACTAAGCACAGCACAGCCACTTGCTCATTTACCCCTGGCAGAATGGGGAAGAGTGAGTAAACTCATGGGTTGAGAGAGGAAACAGTTTGATAGGACACATATAAAAAAATAAGATAATAATAACAACAACAATAATAATATATACACAAAACAAGTTATAAAGAACACAATTTCTCTCCACTTGACTGACTCTCCTTTGCCCTATTCCTACCTTCTCTTCTACTCCCTGCATTAGCGTTAAAGTGGTGATGCAGGGAGCTGCTATGGTGAAAAATCCATCTAAATGCTAATGGAGTCAATGCTATGAGACCCCTGGCTGCTACACGAGACCCCCAAACCACCCAGGGTCCAGCCCACATGCACAAGCAATGCAAGACAAGGCAGTTCAGCCATCTCTAGGAGAGCTGGGCTTCATCCCATGTAGCAGTTACTTGGGAAGATAAATGCCATCACCCTGAAGTTGATGCTGCACCAGCCCCCCAGCTGCTGCTGTGCAAGCCCTCCAGACCCTCAGCTGCCTCTCAGCCTTTGAGCCCAGCCACCAGTTAAAAATGGAACATGACGTTGTGTGGTGTGGGATATCTCTTTGGTTGATTTGGGTCAGCTCCCCTGGCTGTGCCCAAGGGATTTTTGGGTGCCCTTGAATTCTCATTGGCAGGGCAGTATGCGCAGCTGAAAATTTCTTGACTGCTTGGCAACAACTAAAACGTGTGTGTTATCAACATTATTCTCATCCTAAACCCAGACCACAGCACTGCACTGGCTGCTAGGAAGAAAATTAGCCCTATCCTTGCCAAAACTGGGACATTGGCCCATCTTGAATATTGCAAAGTTGTTACTCTTACCCACATTGCCATGCTCTGCATGTAAAGGTATCCCCTTTGCTGTAGCCAGACTACAGATTGGCCCCAAAGAACGTGAGTGTATTGCCTCTGTATTCTGTCTCTTTCACAGGCTCCTGATTTAATTAGGAGTTGCATTCCTAGGTTTTGGAAAGCTGTATGAATTTGCTCTCCTCTCTGTCCTTCGTTATGCCTATTTGCTGATTCAGACCTTGGTGTCTCTGCTTCTTGCCCGTGCTTCTGGGAAGTGTCTGGGAATAGTTCTTGTACAAACCGCTACCTTTATGCTTACAATGCCTCCTTGTTACCCAACTTCAATTCTTTCTTCGTGTCCAAGTCTCTCACTTGATTCAGTCACAGCTTGTTTTACTCCACTCCTTTGTCCATAATAGTTTCTGAATCATAGCCACTTTTGCATTGGATTTTTTATCATTGTTTTCCCTGTTCTGATGGCAGTGGCATTCATCCTTCTTTCCTCATTTCTTGTCATGTATTGTGCTTCTCTGTTGCCTTGTCTTGCAAGCTTGATAACTTTTCCCCCCCTATTTTTTCTCTCCCCTTTTAGAATTATGGTGCTTTTCTTTTAACTTGAAAATATGTATTTTAAAATCTGTATTTTGGTTTCTGTTTGGAAAAAAAAAAAAGCCCTTTCCTTTTTGTAGAGCAGTTAAAAAAAAAATGTTCTGTGCACTTAGATCTCTTCTATAAAAAAAAGTTTGTTCAAACTAGGAGTGTTCATAAATATAATCTGAATGTTTTGTGTGAACAAATTTCAGCTGTGGAGACTCACCATGAGACTTCCAGTGTGATTCACCCCATTTGTTGCATGCTGATGTTTCTGTTTCTTTACTAAGATTCCAAAAACTTTTGTCAAACACCTACCTAGAAAACAAGTTTGCTTGCTTGTCTGGCTCCCCTATGCTTCTGGGACCTAAAGCAAAACCATTGCTAAGCCAAATATGTAACCCCTGAACAACAGCAGCAAGAGTAAACAAAGGCTGGCCCTTTTCCTATGCACTACTGCCTGCCTGCTAGTGCAAAACAAGAGGGAAAAAAAATCCCTCAACAGCAAAACCCTCAGGGACAAAATCACAGTTTTATACTCGAATTTGGGAACCTGCGTATGTGGAAGGTAGTATAAATCATAACTATGTTGTGATTTTACTCTCCTGTCACCCTTTTTCAAAGTAGAAGCCTTTTCTTGCCAGTCCAGCATTTTTGTGGGAGTTTTCATAGAGTTCAAAAATACTTTAATTGAAAGAGAAATTGCATTACAAAATAGGTACATATGGGATATGTGACCTTTATAATGAAAAATGATGTCTCATTATTTAGAAAAAAATTAAATAATCATGTATTATTTTTAGCTACTTGAACTCTCTGTCCACACAATTATATTTAGCAATACTTGAAAGTCTAAGCAATGTCTTGTCAAGTAAGTAGACATGTAAATAATATTTTATTATTTTCCTTCCAAAATCTGAGTGAACTGTTAAATTCATGACTCTGAAGCATGATTTTTCAGTATTTTCACTGACTTTAATATTCAATTTAATAATTGATGTTTTTTCAATAATTGCAACAATGATTTTCTTGTTGGAAGCATTGTTGTTTATGGAGTGAAATAGGTGCAGTGTAACTACTGTAAACACAATTTTTCATGTAGTGAGAAATAATACTACATTTAAAATTAGCAGACCAGAATATTCCAGTGTTCAAGGCATAATTTATAAAGGTGTTGGGCACAAAGCATGTATTTAGCGTCACCCACATGAAAAACTTCCATGAATTCAAAGATATGCTGGGGGGGGGAGGGGGTTGGTTATTTATTTTTGGTTTTAAATCCTGCCTTTCTAAAATAGGATTGAAGAAAGAAACTCTGAAGAGAAACTAATTTTTATTTGGGGGCTGTTTTGGGCAGTAAATTACTACTTTCATGATAGACATGTTAGCCTTACCACTTGAGATTTTGGTATATGAAATATGGGATTTGGTGCTATTAAAGGTAATATGTGTATTTAACACATTGTTTTTTGCCTAACACCTTTGGGTTTGGATACTGCACCACAGAAGTTCATCAGGAATAATTTTGTTCATTATCATTTAAAAAATGGAATGTTGCATGTTACGGTTATCAGCTCCCTACGTTCTCTGTCTCATTTTCTGCTGTTGTAAGCTGTAAGTGGCACATGGGGTTCAAGCTGTAGTTCTCATTTCCCAAAACATTATCAATTAGGATGTTGGCTCTGGGACATGTGAATATGATACAACTGTGAAATGCACTTTTGAACTTTATTGCATATCAGTAAATCCGTATTGCTAGCTATATTTCATGGGTTATAAATCAGTAGCAATACTGAATTTTTCCTGTTTCCTGTGGCTTGAAGCACATTCCGAGTGTTTTCATGTGACGGGTTTCTCGCTGGGTCCCATCCATCTTGTAGGAGAGACTTCTGATTCCACAATGGTGAGGATTCTTGACAGCTCAGTTTCTCTGTTAGAAACATGTGGGCTTTTGAATTTCATTCTCACAACATGCTCAGGTGGACACGGGGAAGCAAATGACTAAAGCCAAAGATCTGAAAGACAGTTGCCTACATATGGTAGCTTACCTGACCAAGTATATTAAAATGTAATTTTTATCTTCTGGTTTGTGGGACTTCAAAGTCTTCACTTGCATAGGAAAGTCTTATCTCTGAGTCCTGAGATCGCTTCTGATAAAGAAGACTCATAAACTGACAGTTCCTGACCTTTGGGCAGGCAAAGCCCAAGGGAAGGAGATAGTGTGAAGGTTAGTTTGTCTCTTATCCTTTGAGTTGTGATTCATCCTTTGAATGTTGAGGTCATTGTCAGGACAATATGGAAGAACATATGGTTACTACTGCTGGGCTACCTTGTTGGAAAATAGAGGGTCTCATTGTATTCTGGTTCTGCGTAAACTTTAACCTCTGGAGCCACAATTCAGCAAAATAAGTAAAACAGTGAAATCCTTGTCTGATTCCACCCCCCACCCCCCCATCCCTCCTTTGCTACCTAGTCACAAATGCAGAGAACTGAGTCGAACACACATTTATTGATACACATTCCCAGTAGGCTTTCATTTACGTTTAGTGCTGTGGTTTGTGGAGAAAAGCCCCTCTCTCCTGCACGGTTGCTTTCATTTTGAGCTTGTCACAGCATGCAATCAGTGTCTTACTGAGAGCAGTGCGAAGGTAACTTCTTTTTTTTCAACCACAGGGCCTAGAACTGAGGCAAATTTTGAATTTTTGAAAATGGAAACTGCAGTGCTGTGCTAGCGAGTGTGTTTATATCCAACCTAGCTATGAAAAGGAAAGAAAGCTGAAGTAAATCAAAGCAAGCTATAGAAATATTTTCAGCGTTGCAGCTAACGAGCACTGTTTAGCTTTGGAGTAGTTCTCTGAACCATATTTAATCTCTGCAATAAGGTATTGATAGTAATGATAATAATTAGTGTAGCATATCTCTTGGAGCAGATTGTGCTCCGCTCTACTGTGGTAAGCTTGAAAATGAAACACAAGCCTTGTGTTTACATACAAGGTCTTATGGAGGAATTTTGTTAGGATTATAGGTCAGGAGTTTGTGTTCCTGCTAATGTCTGTCAACCTCCCACATAGTAAGTACACAAATATACCTATATAATGAGATTTGAATTTGAGGTTCTTTGTGAAGCTTTTCTAAAATATGGCCGCACGAGTAGTATTGCATGTGTCCTGTTCCCAGGAGACATTTGGCAGCTCCTTGGGCCTGCAATGACCTGTGGCTTAGGCCTACAGCAGCGATGCTGTGCGAGAGGCAGGTAGCGTGGTGTGAGGAACGGATGTTTTTTCCAGCAATTTGTGGGAGCTGTTTTATCTAATAAGCTTCTGTTTACCCAGGACTGAAACTCATTGAACCTGGAAGCAGCCCAGTGGCTACAGGACCATGGTTAACTATTTGATTTTTTTTGTACATGTAAAACCACCTGTTTCCATGACTTTTTTTGCAGTTCCCATTGTGTACAGTTTGTCAAATAATGAATGGAGAGTTTTTAGAAAAGGGTTCATCTCCCATTTTCTGCTACAGTATAGAACTGTGAAGATGAGCTAGTGCTGTTGCTCCTCAAGAGCCTTTGCTTGAAGCCCTGGTTGAGTTACTTCTGTTTATTTATCTCATATTAAATTAGGCATAAGTTCCTCTTTCATCCCTAGCTTGACATATGAAAAATAATTGTTTAATAATGTTTCAGAGCCTTGAGAAATTAAGAGCATCTTAGCCAGAGGTTGAGAAGATGTCTGGACTGTCTCCAGAATTCCCAGTCTAATTACTTTCTTCTTGTTGAACTGAAGCAAATTTATCTTTAGAAAATATGAAATGTCAAACTATGAGTTCCTGTATTAAACATATTTTTCAATTAAAATAACTATGGAAATATGTGCATAGAACTAACTTATCCTAATTGCATGGTGAGAAAATTAATTTCCATAGAATTACAATAGAAATATAATAATTATCATTACTCTTTTGACCCAGCAGTTGACAAAAGAATAATAACCTTTTTAGAGGTGTTTTTAAGTTAACCTTTTAAGCATGACTCTTCTCTGATTTCTACACGTGTTTAATTTTCAAGACCATATGCGATAGATTAAAAAAGTAATACCTGCACTGTTTTACTTGTTGGCATTTTTGCAGTACTTCCCAAGGAAAGGGGTTGGAGGAATTGGTATTAGGATTTTCAGGTACATTTCTTAACTATTTCTGGCTTATCCCCATTAAAGGGAAGGTGCGATGGCAAAGACAGGATTTCAGGAAAGGATGGGCATGTTGCCTTCTACAGGAACAAAAAAGCGAACTTAGGAGGAAAAGCATTGGGTTTTGTTGACAATTTATAGGAAGACCATAGTATTAAGTACATAATGTCATTCTGTTAACAGCAGAGCTGCTGACTGACTTTTGTTAACGGGTTGACACAGGTTCAATCAGTTGATTCTGAGGTGAGGGCCGTGTTAGACCTTGTATGAAACCTTGACTGTGCCAGAGTTAATGCCAGTCTGTGTGTGTAAGGATGCTGGTTCTGAATACCAGCTGCCTTCCATGCCTGAAGAAAGAGGTCTGAAAAGCATCTAGGCAGTGGGATGCTGTAGCTGCTGGCATCAGCTGAGTTGAATCTGAGGCCAAAGAATTGACAGTTAATCACCAGTATTAGTGTATGCCTCTAACTTTTTTTTTTTTTTTTTCCTGGTACTCATGGTAGTCAAATTAGTAGCTTAAATAGCTATACTGAAGAATGCAGGTTTCAAAAAAAAAGTATGAAATGATGAGTTGAAAGAATGACTCTCCAAGTCATTAGAATATTCTGCTGAAGACAGAGCGTGGAGGTGTGTGAGCGTGGAACTCTGTTTAGCTGGAGAATATCAACAAAGAGCATTGCCATATGAACTAAGCAAAAGGAAAACAACCCAAATACCTCTAAATGATGGTAATTACACTGAGTAGCCTGTTACAGAATTGACTGCGGGCTCCATCTGTCATGGAAGTTGTTAGAGTTTTCAGAATTAATTCTTCTCTCATATGATGTTATGAAACATTAAACGTGCTTCACTCACACAAATTAGACTTTCCCATTTCTGGATTAGTTCTCCATCAAGGCTGTGCCAGGGACTTGAAAGTTTAAAGGGAATCAAGGTCTTACAGAAGGGAAAGAGTATTTGCCTCTTGCTGTCTGCTGCGCAGGATTGCATCCAGTGTTGTGATCCTGAAGGCAGTCATCATGTTGGAGGCCACAGATCCTGAATCTTTTCTCAGAACTCGTGAAGCTACCTGTAAATGGGCACAACTCTTTGTATTTGCTGATCTTTTTGAGTTGGGAGAGAAGACTACTAGGTTCATTGGTAATCTGGTACACCCTTAACTTTAGCAACCATGTAGTGGCCATGCCCACATCACCTGTGGGGAAAGCTGAAAACAGGGATGTAAATCTTAGAGCATGTCCATAGGGCAACTCTGTTAGGCTTGCGTTCTCAGGTATGTGGTGCTCACCTTCCACTCAACATGGAGTTAATCTGCTTGTGAGAGGTGAAGTTGTCCTGCATGTGCATAGGATAATTTCTCATGGGAATAAGTATCGCTTCTGGGCTGGCTGGTTCTGCCTGTGTTCGGAAGTGATCCAGCACTTTCTATCAAATGAATAATGAACTACTTCCCACCCGGAAACTTGTGCTGTGTCTTGTCTTTCTAGCTCAGCATGCTGTCCTTGCCAATTTATCTTTATTCATGGTCTGTGGAAAACACTGCTTGAAGGCTGTGTTGGTCTCAGAGCAGCTGGCATAACGATGCCTGGTATTTTTTTTTCCTGTTCAGTTTTGCACTTTATAAAACAAGCAAATATTGTTTGGATTAAAGAAATAAGTTATGTAAAATTTGCTCAGAACCCTGTGTCCATCTTTGGTTTAATCACCTAAGAACAAATGGGATTTTCTGTTGGGAAGTAGTTTTATATGTATTTGTGTTACTTGTCCTTGTGCAGTAGTACTGCCAATTATATTTATTAGCCCTAAATATTAAACAGCTGGCAGGATTCCATTGTATATAAATAAGACATTTGAGACCTGGATGAATGCCATTTCTGATAGAGCCAGCTGGTGCTTTTTACAGTTACATTCAGCACAACACTACTGAATTTCACTGTACATTGTGTTTTTAATGACAATAGGAGAACCACGGGGTGGTTTGGGATTTCTGTAGGAAATGCCATTGTGTAAAAATACATTGTTTTGAAAGACTGACTGTACCAAGGAAATGCTATATGATGCACCTGTTTTGTGCATTTTGATGTAAATACTTTTGTGTTTGTGTGTTTTGTTGGCAAATACAGAGCAGCAAACTGCAGAGGCTTTTAAATGTGAATTTTTAAGTGTTCCTGTGCCACAAATGTTTTCCACTTTCTCTATTGCGTTGTGGTTTTTTTTCTATTTAAGTTATGTTTTCATGGTTAAAAATTCCTGCTTGCTGCTGCTTCTCAATCAATTTGGTAATGGTTTGGGTTTGTTTTTTTTTTTTGTGGGGGGGATGTTGTTTGTTTCTGTTTGTTTATTTTTTTATGAAGGCGCAATCAGCTCCTTGTTAGAGTCCAAGTAATAAAAATAGTAACTTATCTCCCCACTATTAATTTGTTCTTACTCTATGTATTAGAAAACTGAGGCATAAATGTAGACAAGTGGTATCTTCAGACTTACCAAACCAGCAAATAGTTTGGAGAAGATCTAGCTTCTTTCCATTCTTGAATACCTATACCATGATCATTTCTGTTTCATGGTTTGCCATCAGTACTTGTCTGGCTGCATCCAGAGGTAGTGCTTTAGGTGAAGCAGAGGGTAATGCTGGAGGGCCTGATGCTTTTTTACTCCTATTATTATTAAATATTAATAGGAGCTTATTCTTATGACCCATACGGCTGAAAGGGTCATGTCTAAACACAATTATCTCTAATTGTAATTACTGAAGACAGTTTTTCACCGGATTGCCATGTCCACGGCCTTGGGTGAGTTCCATGTTGGATAAAAGTCTGCTTCCTGAAGTACTGGTTGTACTAAACAGCTGCTTATTTCCATCTCTGAAACAGGCTGGATTTTACCTAGTCTGTACAATGCTCGTGGGTGAAAGGTGCTTCTGTGTGAGTGGTAGTTCAGCACAGATTTCACCTGGGGCAACTGTTTGTTGAGAACTTCTCAGAAATCTGCTTAACCTGTGAGATAAATAAGATTGAAACCTGTTTCTCAAGGAGCCATGCAGCCTAGAGAAAAATAAAGCTGTAAATGTTTTGCTTGTCCAAGCTCTGAATGGGCATTTGAATGCTGGATTCAGTTGTCTGTTAGAAAGTCAGATGTTTTCCTCATTTTAGTGACCTTTTTACTTCACGATAATTTAAAGGATTTTACTTGCAGGAGGGTGAGAATCAGCTGTCCTTACAAGTTTGATGATGAGGTACTCAGCTGGCTGGCAATTATAGATGGGGAAAAAAAGATGACTTTATTTATCTTTCTGTGGTTTGGTTTAACTACTAGTCTAATATTCCTGTGGTAAGATGTGTACTCTTACTTTCTCAAATATTATGTGTTTGTGCTTAGTACCTATAACGCAGTTGCACTTTTTAAACCTTATTTATTGTAATATTTATGATACCTTTCTTCCCCAGTAACACCTCTTCAGAAGCTAAGAGGTATTAGTGCATCCAACATATTTGGTGGTTTTGTTTCATGAGAGGAAGAGGGTCAAGATTTCTGTTAGGTTATGTATGTATGTATTATGCTGTGGTAAAGTGAGGTTTATTTACTTTGAAAGGCACTCAAACTGTGGTTATATATATTGTGCTGTAGGTAGCGCAGGATGACGTAGCTGTAGTAGGTAGAGGGAGTAGGTTCTTATCCTTTCCATCTTCATCCCTGTCTGCTGGATTTTTCTGACCAGGCTATGACTCTATAGCCATATTATGGGATGCTGCTCCTCTACAGTAGTCCCGTCAGGTCATGTGCCATTGTTCTTGTTGGGAGGAGGCTTTTTTTTTAAAGAAAAAAAGAGTGGTTTGGGTTTTTTTTTCTGAGTTTCACTATTTTGGCTTTGCTTATAGTGAAAGAAGAAATTGTGAAAAAAAAAAAACAGGAAAAAGGTTAGATAAAAAATTTCCATTAGATATGGTGGTTTTGGAGAATTTGGGGTAGATCTGGAGCTATGTGTGGTGTGGCAAAATGCTCTCAGTTTTTGTTGGTCAGATTTAATGTCTGAATACTCTTAATGCATTTTTAGTTCCACCTGAGCTCTTATCAGGCAAGAAATTAACATTTTGCTTCTAATCCTGAAACCATTTTGCTTAGTTATGAAGGAAAACCACCTTTTAGGTTGAGGCTGTGAACAAAGTCTCCTGAGTAGGATGATTGAGCTGTCAGGATTTTTCGCTTGCTCCAACATATGTGAAGACTTAACAGATAACTCAACAGGGAGGGAGAGGAGCACAGTGGTAATACTAGGTGTAACATGGATTGAACACTTTAAGTGTAATTTTATACCAGTATATTCTCCTTTCAACCTTACATTCTCTCTAATATGCTTATTTTTTGTCACAGTAGAGCTTTACATTTGTGTTATGACTGGTTGATAGAAAATCATAGACTAGTAGAAGAGCATGAAGAGAAAGTGTAACAAAGTCTGTGTCTTGGAAGGGTATATGCCATGATTATGGTAATTTCCCTCTGTGTGTAACTTAATCAGAAAACTCTTACAAGGCAACTTCCTCTTCTTTCATTTGCAACTTATTAAAAAAACCTGATAATTAAAAAAATGAGAGGAGACATCGGTACCAGCAGGTAATTTCATTGACTTTTGAAAGCCAAACATGGAAGAAAATTTTCATGGTATTTCCTAAATTTCTTAAACTCCCAAAGTGGGTCATTTTCTGCCCTCTGATCTCAGCTGATTGGTATTTATGGGTCTTGCTTCGGCGCCTTTGGCGATGTTATGAGGAAAGTGTTTTCATATTGATGAGCTGGTCTAGAGTGCATTCTTCTACGATACGGTAATTACAGGAGCTCTTGCATCATGTTACTATTGTTAAACTTTCATTTGTGTGGGAAGGTTCCACTTCTCATTTAGATTTGAATTATTTTTATTACCAGTCTCAAGCTCTCCTAAAGTGTGTGCTAATTTTTGTCAGTTGTTTGATTTCCTCACTCCTCCTCAGTATTTGATCACTTGCTTGTAGAAATCTGTCCTTGAATACATTTTTGCTTTCAAGTAGCTATAAAAGTTCTTTTTCCTATATATTGGCTAGTTGAGTTGGATATTGAAGTTGTGTAGGATACTTATGAATCATGTTCATCGTACGTGAAAGCTCGAGTCTCTTACTGATCTAAATTTGGACATATTTAATGATACCATAAAAAAGTCTACAGAAGATCTAAGTAGGCATTAAAATTATTTATCTTGTCTTAAATGTTGCCACATGTTTGCCAAATGTGTGCTTCAGTATGATGGAAATGTTTGAAGTATAGGACAGTCTACGTTAGAGAAAGTGTTAGACTGAAAAAAGAAGAGTTTAATTATGGTAGAATTCCCTACTATTGTACGGAAAGGTTTTGAGGTCAGATTCTCTTATGCAAAGTCGGTGGGTCTTCTGAGGTTTTGTTTTTTTTTTTTTTTAAAGCCAACACACCAACAATACAAATGTTACTTAGATAAGTGGCAAATATTCCCATGCCTGAAGCTTTCAATCTTTGCCTGTTATGTTGCTCTGGTATAAAGTATGTCAGTGTTTCATACTTAACATGAATTATATTGTCAGTTAATTAAGGTGACAAGCACAATGTTAGAAGATGACTTGTAGACTTTTTGGGTTCTTTTATAAAGATAGAAATGTCTGTGGTCTTTTTTTGTTTTGGTTTCCTTCTGCCCAATATTACTTCTTCAGTTTTTAGTCCCTTCTGGAAGCCTTGCTTATCACAAGGCATCTTTCTTAAGAGATTTCAACTCAAGCTATGCTCGTGCTGTTGTTAGTGGCAAATGTACGTTGAGAGTAAGACCAAGGATTCTTAGACAAATGTTAGATATGCACCAAAAAGAAAATGAAAGTTTTACATCAGCAAGGATTAGTTTTTCACACTTAAGTAGCAGAGAGCATTGTATAACACTGCAGGGTGCTTAACTGTTGCAGCAACAAAACCAAAAAAAACTTGTTGTGATATGAGCTTGACAAGGATGCCATTGGAACTGCATTTCTCTGGTTAAGAAAGTTTGTTGGTAGCACTTCCTTTTGCCAAAGTAAGAAAAGTAACTTACTGTTTATCTGTATCTGGCACAAAAAAAAATAGTGATTTTGGAAAAAATTGAAGAAAAGTCATAAACTTTTTTAATGGTAATCTCTTATTTCAAATGAAACGGACTTTTCACTGGGAATGCCCGTGCTTGTACTCAGTACTGCCAGCGGTAACGTCTTTCCTTTTGTTAAATTATTACTAATTTAGTAAGAAATTACTCACTGGGGAAAATGCTACTTCTAAATGGTATCAGTCTAATATAAATTAATATCTCAAATGCCGGCTTATTAGTGGTTTGGATACTTTCAGGAATTGAACGTGTACTGTACAGTTTAGGACTATTTCATCACTTTCCAAGTGCTGCTTCAAGCCCTCATATGCCTAACTTGAATCTCACAGTAGAATATTTTGGCCATTTTGATCTTCTGCTTGAAAAATCTACACTTTTTTCAATATCAAAACCTTAATGTAAGCATGGAGTGTCAGCACTGTTCTTGACAGTTTTAAATGCTGTGTCTGGCCTGGATGTGGCACCATCGCTGCCTTTTGGTGTGATCACAGAAGGAAATGGAAACTCCAGTGGCCCATCTGCACTTAGGGGTGTGTGTACACAAGGGGAAGGAAGATCCCACTTAATGGTTTCTGAACTCAGAGCTGACTTTTAACAGTTTCACAGAGGAGCAGGTGTCTCCAAAGGTTTAAAGTCCCTACAGGGTGTGCGAAAATAAGCAACAGGAGGAGAGGAAGGTGAGGGGCAGAGATGGGATTAATGGTCCCAGTGAGGGAGGGAGTTCTTTGCACTCGCTTTTTATTAGACATCAGTGTCCATGTAGGAGAGCAGGCATGAGAGGCAGATTTGCAGGGAATGAGGCTTCATGGGTTCTGTTGCTGGTGGCATGGCTTGTGTGTTTACCTCGCTTTATTGTGATTGCCTGGCAACTGAGGAAGGGAAAGAGGAAAAAAAAAGATTATTAGCCAGTTGGTATTCTGTTAGTGAAATGCTGAAAAGTTGCATGCTTTGACTATCTGAAATGTGAGATTCCTATCATAAAGGTCTTTTTGTTTGGAAAGGGAATTGCCTGAATGAACAGCAGAAGGCAGGAAGTGTGCATGCACAGGGATGCATACTTTTCTGTCAGTGCTCAGCAATGCATAATAAAGATTAATTTTATTTATTTTTTTTTTCCTGGCTGAAAAACTGTACTGAATAGTACAAGCTAGTAGATGAGGGCAAAGTTGGTTTTCAGTATTGGAACAAAAAGTGTTTTTCAGGTAGAATTTGAATGGTGTTTTTGTAGAGGTTTATGTGAACACCTCACAGATAGCGAAAAGCAATTACATTGGCAAAAAAAGCCCACTAAAATGAATATAGAAATAAACAATGATTTGACTATTCTGTTCAGCAAGAGTTGGACATCCTAGCACACGAAGATGTCCTTGTGAGGTTTCAAAGTCATTTCACTCAGGTACTATCTTTCTTCTGTTTTCTCAGCACTATTCCCAGTCTGTGCACAGTGATTATGTGGTTTCAGGTGTGTTCCACTGAAATACTAATTTATGTTAAAGTACAGTTAGACATCACCTGAAAATGATGCTTATATCAAATACATCATCATATCGAATTTCTGAAAGGAAAATAAAATTGTAAATAAATATTATTAGACTGCTGCCTGAGATTGCCAGTGGATTCTTGAGGAGTTAGCTGCGTGCGTTCCGTAGGGACCTTGAAAAATTATCAAACTTCATTTTTAATATGACTTTCATAATTTAAGGGTTTTACAGCATGTGACATGAAAAGATAAAATGTAGTTTATCGGAATTATGCAGTTGCATATGTGCTGTATTGCAAATCACAAACTAGCCTTCGGTTTCATAATATATAAGCTTAAGATTTTGCATACAGAGGATAAAAAGTCACAAAAACTGAAGTATGCCATAGGAGAGATGAAAGAATCAAGGAGATCACTCATGACCTAGTTTCCCACTTCGAGAGGGAAGTTTTTCGTGAGGCTGCTCATGGCATCCTAGGAAATGGCCTACATTTGCTTCTGTATGTACCCTTTCATAAAGAAAATGTAAGAGTAAAACCAAAGCCACAAGTCCAGTGTGCTCTGCTAGATCTGTTCTGGAAAAGAAAATCCTTTTTGTCCCAACTTTGTCAGTCAATATGACCAGAGCATATGAGCTAGACCCTCTCACTGGGGATCTCAGAGATTTTTCTGTAGCACTGAAAGGACTCGCGTGTTTCCTGCTGTTAACAGTATCCAAAGAAGATTTTAAAAAAGTGAAAAGCAAACAAAAGGCCACTTTCCAAAAGCCAAACTGCATGCTGGGGAAGGCATGGTACTGGGTCAGCACCCAGTCTCATATCACAGCCTCAGATTTCAAGCTCGCCCATCTTACTGCCATAAAATCCCTGACACAATTTTATAAATCTCTTTCATAAAAAACCCCATTTGCATTTATCATCCCTATTGGACTGCTTGGACTGCTTAGGACCCAGCTGTCTATTTCTAGTCCAGCCATTGCCAGGACTGATAAAGAATCATTAGTTCTGTAGCCACACTGTACTGTACTGAAAGAAAGAAAGAAATGCCAGTTGGGACGCCTTTGAAGTGTGAGGCCCCATGGACCAGAGTTACACAACTACTTTCCTTTAATTGAGGTGAGAACTAGGTCTGAGCCCCACCAGAGTCTGATGTGCATGGTACGAGTACAGATCTTTCATATGGTTGTTCTGCCAGCATCTCAGCAGATTTTCCTTAAGTTCTCAGACTAATCTTCCCTAGTGTCCTTCCTCCTCCTTGTTACCTGGTGCCAATTCTTTCCTTCCTGGCTCAGGTCACCTTCTCTAGGTCTTTACTAACTCCTGGGAAAGCACCTGTGCCCAAATTCTATACAGCATGTCTCTGCTGTCGCTGCTGTGTGGTTTGTCTGCCTCGTCGTGATGACAGATTCTCCTTCATCTTTCTTCCTATTCATCTGATACTTTCTGGTTTATCTTTTCCATCTACCTGGAGGATGAAAATGTAAACTGTTCTTATCTGCTCTTGGAAAAGCCTCAACAAGGTGATGTTTCATATGGGGAAAATGCATATCAGAAATAGATTGATCTTTTTTTGAGTTCCAGGTGGGTTTCCATGGTAACTACGTTTGGGTGGCTGGACTTTATTGCTAGATGCCTTTTACCCCCTTGCATCTGTGTTCCTGCAGAGGTACTAGTGACTGCACGATATGTGCTGTTCAGGAGAGTTGATTCAATAGAAATTAGCCCCCCAGCCTAAGCTAGTTTTCTATGGGATGGGAATAGTTCTGGGAGGAGGTAAAGCTGAGACTGCAGCAGACTGGACTCGGTGCATATGGTGAAAAGAGGAATGTCCCCTTCTCCTGTCTGGTTGCCGTATATAGAGCAGATACCTGCCTTGCACCTGGAGTTTTCTTTCAGTGTGTCTCATGGCTCTGCTGCATTATTCTCTTTGCATTTCATTGCCTCATTTCCATTTTGGCTGATTTCCTCTTGTTGAATTTTCAGTCTTCTATTGCTTGCTCTATAGCTATGTGCCTTTGGACCCGTTCAAGCCCTAGCCATCCAGGTTCCTGCATACTCGGAATGTTGTTTGTTTCTTTCTTTACCCTGATACAAACGCTCATTCTAATTATAAAATAGTAATTCTGGACCCTTTTTTTTTAGCTGACTTACCCCCCACCTCCTGGCAGATCAGAGTTTTTCTCATGCGTTTAAAATACCTTAGATACTTTCTAATTCTTTTTTCTCAATTCTGTGCATCTCTTTTGTTCCCCACAGTAAGGGCACATTTTCTATAGCTTTTGTTGTAAGGAACATCTGTGTCTTCTATTACGAGTAATGTGTCAGGTTTTCTATACTCTGCTTTTTCTCTAAGAGTTGGAAATAAACTTTATCCCATTCTTATTCCTGTTTATCTATCTCTTCCTTTACTTTTTGACTCCTACCTTGTTCTGTAGGCACAGCTAGCTGTGTGGGAATGTAGGTCAGAGTGATGCCTGTACGAACTGAAACTGCAGCCAACACCGTGATACTGAATAGGCTCCGTGGTGACGCCAGGCAGGAGGTTTGCTTCCTATCGCCACTGAGCCTCTTAATTGCCAGCGCATTTTTGTGACAATAAGTCTCTGAAACAAAAGGATACGTTCTCAACTACTAAAGGTTTTCCTGCTTATTGATTTTTGTCCTCTGTGTAATGATAGCTTTTTAGGGCTGGAAAGAAATGCTGTGAGAAGCATAGGCTTGTTTGGGCACCATCTAATACCTTGTTCTAAAAGAGCTCAAGCGCAGCAGAAAAGGGGGAGGTGGCTCTACACAAGCGATACTGGGAAAACAGCAAGAGATCCTAAGATGGAATATCTTTGCATTAAAGAGCATATGTATAGATAGTCTCCCCTTAGTCTGAAGTGGGCATGAATTTAGTGTTTTTCAACAGCAAAACACTATGAAACATCTTGATTATGTGTGTTCAGAACAGATTTTTTGGGCTGAGAAGTCCTTAGAAACGATGCCTCAAAATACCTATATTCAGGATGCCCCATGAATGTAACGTATAAGGATTTACAGTCAAAGACTGCTTGCTTTCATCTGAGCCCCTGAAATCAACACAGAATCAATTGACAAAAATTATTAAATAAGAAAACATTCAATATTTTATTAACCAACACACATTTTAAGTTTTTCCTCTCCTGAATTCCATCCCGTGAATATCTTCTTTGTCTTCTCTCTCTCCTCTCTCTTTTTTTAAAAGGAATTAATTTTGTAACAGTTTTAACTTTGCAGAGTGAGTTTAACACATGAATTAGAAACTTAGAAAAAAAAACCTAAACCAACTACAAACACAGGTGATGAAGAAACCTCATTTTAAAACTCATGGGTCACAGAGGGGAAATTGTCTTGATGTTCTTGATCTGTTTAGGATTAAGATCACTTGGGGATGGCAGTATGATAGTTTACTGGGAAAAGATGCAATGTATGAGCAATGCGAATGTACTGCTTGGTTTTTTGTTTGATCATAATAATCATTGAAGTCACAAATCTACTTGAATCTGGTACATGTTCGGATTTGGACTCTCTTCCTGTAGTTTCAGTGACTTCTTTCAGTGCAATTCTTCCTAAAGGGAGAGTTGTAATCTCTGTAACTTTATAATAGTTAAAAGTATTTGGTCAAGTTAGCACCTGGTGTGGAACTGATATTTCCATTCAGCAGTGCTTCAGCATTTTAAATGATAGATTTGAAATGTTGTTTATGCTAACGTGGACTACATTTGTTCCAAGGAATTTGGTCTTCACTGCAAATTAATGAACTTACATTGCAGCTTCTAGGTGAAGAAAGTACTGCTGGGCTGCCTTTATTGTGCAAGACATACATCTGCGTTCAACTGTGTAAGCATGTTGGATAAGAAAGTTGAAAAAAATATAATGAGACTTGTTCAGAAAAATAACATCTGCTGTGGAGATGTTTTAAATTCTGCAAGTTCCTGGTTTTGTTTCTGTCTCCCACTGGGCATGTAAAAAATGTTGAACTGGTTAGCAATTATATGGAAGAGATAATAAGTAGATCACTTATGAATCAGTGTGAGCTGCTTTAAATGTCCATAAAATTATAAAGTTATCTAGTTTCACCCAGTTGTTGTAACTGGATTTTTGTTTGTCCAGGTAAGACCTATAGTTAGAGGTACATCCAGCTTCATGGGAGGCAACTAGAGCATCTGGATGGCTTTTTACAACAGGATTAGATTATTGGCTGAGGGGTTGGCTGTAGATGTACAAGGACATCTGTCAGAGGAGGGCCCTCCACTCAATTTTGCGAACTTGGCAGATGCTGGGAGCCAGGGTCCAGCTGCCTCTTAGGCAGGTGGGAGCTGGTCCTTGTATGATGGGCTGCCATGTGGTGCCCAGCTCTCAAGTGCCCATGAGCAAATCAGAAGGTCCCTGTACTGCTTGGTCTCCTTGGCAGTGTGGCACACTGGGGCTTGCTGCTGTGCTTCAGCTGCTGTATACACATCCAAGACTGTTTTTAACTCCGCCGAATTAGTCAGGAAGAGATAAAACTTGTGTATAGCCACATCTGTAAAGTGAACTAAAATAAACTTTGTTTCAATTAAAGGAAAAGTATTTATATGGCTTTTTATCTACTGATTTTAATAACACGATTTAAAATCACATCTTTGGTGGTGTGTGGACAATTTCATTGTGCAGACCAGCTCTTAGTCCTATCAAAAATTCCTTAAGTCAGGGTGTTGGGACTGAGAACTCTCAGATGTTACTCTGATGTGGCCATGTTACTTTCCCTCTCTTCTTTCTTGGTGTGTGCATGTGTGTGTGATACGTGTATTGTGAACCCAGGAAGCTGTGAAGACAGTTAACAGCTCTGCACCTCAGCTTCACTGTCAGTGTAGCAGGAATAGTGTTTTCCTCTCCTCCTATTTGCTCTCCTGTGCACTAAGGAAAGGCGCTTATGTACAGCGAGTAATTGTTAGACTGGGATCTTAAATATAGCATTGATCTGACTTGATTTTTGAGGGAAGATATTTTTTTTTCTGGAAGTAGCTCTTCCCCCAAGAGTGGCAGTGACTTCCCAGGACACAGTTCTCTCTGCACATTGCGTCTCCAGCCCTTGCAGCGTGCGGCAGCCCTGTTGGAAGCATTGCTGCTCCCGGGCTGCAGTGCGTCTGTTGGCGTGGGGCAGCACCCGTGTTTTTTGCAGAGGCTGTGTCCGTGGGTGATAGCAAAGCAAGGACTTCTGTAGCTGCTCTTCTTGCTCCACTCTTACACACTTCGTTGCCACAATAGGAGTTTACGTTTTTTGTTTGTGTCGTTAACTTTGAAGCATGGAACAGAGGAGGCTAAGCCTGGGGAGGGGGTCTTACCAGTGCGTATAAACGCCTGATGGCAAAGTGTGGAGAATAAGGAGCCAGACCTCTCTCTGGCACTCAGAGAAAGGCCAAGAGTCAGTGGATGCCATCAGAAGTACAGGAAACAGAAGGACCAAGCTTTTTACTCGCATTACAGTCAAACACTGGCACAGGCTGCACAGAGAGGCTGTGAAGTCTCCGTCCTTTCAGATATTCACAAGCCTGACTGGACAGGATCCTGAGCAAGCTGCTCTGGCCCACCCTGCATGAGCAGGAGCCTGGACTTAGAAGATCCCAAAGCATTTCTTTCAACTTCAGTGGTGGATGTGTTTCCATAACATGTATTGTTCATTTTAATGAGTTTTAATTCTAATGCTCTAGGGGTAAAGTTCTACATTTTGTATTTTAAGACTTGGAACATAGGGCTACTGCAGTTTTTGTGAGGATAAAAGCTGAAGAATGATGACCTTAAAAATAAAAATAATAATAAACTAATTCATTTTAGTCATCCATTCAGGGAGAAAGCAAAGAAAGATGCATCCTAAGTAAACCAGTTGAGTATAGTAAATTACTAACTGTAAATATTTACATTAAGTGCCCCTGTAGGATTTTGTCCCATGATTGGTAAATATTCCTCCCTCGTAAATGTGGCTTCAGAAATCTGCTAGGACTGATACATGAGTAATTCACATATAGATATTGCATTCCTTCCCTGCATGGGTCAAGTAAGTGTGTTGGCTGATGAGTGATGTAATAACAAATGATAACTATGTAATCTTCAAAATAAATTTTAGTGTCATAGCCCTTATAGAAGGTCACAGAAGAATTAAGTAACCAAGATATGGTAAGTTGGCAGTACTTTTTAATAACTCTGAAAACTGGGCTAACTTTGACTGTTTATCCAGAGGACATGTATCCCAAGCAAAATCAGTTGTCATGCTTTGAACAAGTTGAAAGCTGTAACTTTTTTTACAAGTACGTGGAATTTCAGTGGGAGCTATTGACCCTTGTTTGTCAGATTTTAAATCTTGTTTAATCTTTGAAATACAACGTGATTCTAACAGGGGAAATGTGGTGGTGTCTTAGCGAATCTCTTCTGTTTGAGGTGAGTGTGGTTGTTGGGATCAGGATTGAAAGGACAGTGCTGCATACAATTCAAGAAGTCACAGGTTTATAGTGACGCCAAACAGCTGCAGCATCTCTTTCTCACCCCCTTGAAATAAGCTGGTAAAAACTGACTTAATGGTGAAGTCTGTGTTCCTTTGAGTTATTAATGCTTTTAATAGGAAAAAAGTAAGTGCAACTTCAACCAGACTTTATCTACTTTATAGTGACGTCCAAGCAAAGTGATTTTCTCTTTTTCACAGCTTTTGTCTCTAAATGTGATTTCTATTGGTATCATCATCAATCTTACAATATATCCTTTTTCTTTTTTCTTTTTTTTTTTTCCCCAGTGGGAAGAGATTAGTGGTGTTGATGAGCATTATACTCCAATCAGAACATACCAAGTGTGCAATGTTATGGATCACAGTCAGAACAATTGGCTGCGAACAAACTGGATTCCACGCAATTCAGCTCAGAAGATATATGTGGAGCTCAAGTTTACCTTGAGGGACTGTAATAGCATCCCTCTAGTTCTGGGCACTTGCAAAGAGACCTTCAATCTGTACTATATGGAGTCGGATGACGACCAGTCGGTAAAGTTCAGAGAGCATCAGTTTACTAAGATCGACACCATTGCAGCTGATGAGAGCTTCACCCAAATGGATCTTGGGGACCGAATTCTCAAACTGAATACAGAAGTCCGTGAGGTGGGGCCTGTCAGCAGGAAAGGCTTTTACTTGGCTTTTCAAGATGTAGGTGCGTGCGTTGCCTTAGTCTCGGTGCGAGTGTACTTCAAAAAGTGCCCTTTCACCGTCAAGAACCTCGCCATGTTTCCAGATACAGTACCCATGGACTCCCAGTCGCTGGTGGAGGTACGGGGTTCTTGTGTCAATCATTCCAAGGAGGAAGAGCCACCCAAGATGTATTGCAGTACAGAAGGAGAATGGCTAGTGCCCATAGGGAAGTGCTTGTGTAATGCTGGCTATGAAGAAAGAGGCTTTGCGTGCCAAGGTAACAATGCCCTCCATGTTCATAGTTCAATTATTAACAGGGGCTTCGCTTTATGTCCCTACTCTGTGTATTGGGTCGCGTTGATTCTCTTGAAATTCTTGAGAGAAATAAATTAAGTTCAGAAAGTTGCCATGAAAATGGGGTTTATCTAGTCTGTGTAAATAATGGAATTTGCTAAAAATATTTGATAGGGGTCAACAATTGATTTTTAGTTAATACAATATGTAGCAAATTTAGCCTTCTTACCTTTCTTGGACTTCCTTTCAGTAGATTATAGCTTTCTCAAATGCACTGTTTGTGTCAAAATATTTGATTTGGTTTGGTTCTTTTTTTTAAACTCTGTGGCTTGCTGTATAATTGTTGCTACTGAGCTGTGTAGATTAATTGGGATTCGTCGAAAGAAATAGGTAGCGTTGTTCCAGGTAGCATAGTTCCCAAATGCAGATACATTTGGAAAATTAATATTTGAATTTCAAAATTACATTTTGATGAATAGTCATGTATTTAACCCAAAATAACTTTCTCCAAACTTTTGGTTTCTGCAAACTGTGGTTATGTGAATGCTCCCAAGAACAAGACTGCACCAGGGGGTTTGAGTTTTTCCAGAAACGGTTTTTTAAAAGTTAGAGAAATGTGTATTATATTTACCTAATTTTAATAGCAACCAAAGCAATGGTGGTCTATGTTTTGCTTTTTATAAAAGTATGTTTTGAAATTTCGTGCTAATTGAATCTTAAACCTCTTTTCACAGAGTGCCTTAAAAGGTGCTGGCTGTGGCAAAGGGCCTTCTGTTAAATAAATAAGTAAAAGTTAAACAGCAATATCTAAAAATACCATATAATAGCTGAGCTATTTACTATGGAGTAGTTTTCTGAACCTGGTTGAGAGAGCGTCTGTTCCTTTTTCATAGGTCCTACAGCAGTTTCTATGTCAAACAAGTAAGTCCTGGGGAGCTACTAGGAGCTTATCAAACCGAAGCCAGGTAGTTGTGAAAAGTGTTGCTGTAATTAGGGTGATTTTTTTTTTCTCAGAAAATGCCAGGGAGGTGTGGGAATAAAGCTGTAAGAGTATGTTTCATTTGGTTTTGCTTTAAGTAGACTTCAAATTAGTTTTACCATCCAAATTAATAAATTGGGTAGCTGATTCTTTACAGTATGTTTTTCTGCAGTTAGATCCCAATGTTAAGGAAAACAAGGTAAACTCTTCTGTTAAGAGCTGCATCCAGGAAAGGATAAATTATTATTCAGAAATGCTTTATCTAGGGCCTCCTATAGCTACACTTAAAAAATTGTTAGCGATACTCTTTTAACCACTGTATATAGACTTGCTTACCATAGAGCCTGTGACCCTGTAAATGGTAGAAAGCTGTCGGTTTGGAATTTTGGTTACACATGAGCACAAAAAGAAGATAGCTCCCGAAGTGTCTGACTACAAGTGAGCAAAAGTTGAGTTATATAAAGAGTTTAGTTTTGACCTCAGACACAAGGCTTCTCCTGCACCTTTCCTTTTCTTTTTTCTTCTCTCTTCCTCTTGCTCCTTCTTTCAGGATGTTGGGGTATATGGGGTATTTTTGTGTCTCTTCCTACATTCAGACTGTTTCTGAATTTGTTTGTTTCCATAATGCTGTTTTTGGAAACAATGCCATTTTTGCATTAGCAGATGATCATCACTGATGATTAAAATGCAAGACACTAATAGTATATGAGCAGCCTATTTAAATGTCATTTAGAACAGCTTTTCTTGGTATCTGGAAAGTAAGGCACAGTCATGCTCCCAAATAACAGAAATTGTCCCATTTCCCATGATGGCTTTTCTTTCTCTGCATAGCCAGGAAGAGGTGGCATAAGGCTCAAGCATTTTTTTTTATTATTGTTGGTGTAGGTGTACATACAAAACCATACATGTTTTGATAAAGTATTTGCATCTCAGGTCTGAAAAGCCAATATTGGACTATTGGCTGTACCCAGTGTATTGGTTCTTATTGGGGAGATGATTGTTCTCTGCTGGGTCCTGCCAACTGATAAGCATTTTACCCGTACAGCAGTTACAATATCTACCTGTCAGAGTTGGGACCAATTTTGCTCTGACCGTCCTTTTCCTTGCTGTTGCTCATGTGTGGAGATTTGATTTCGCAAAAGCAAACTGTGTACCTCACCTTGAGGAATTTTGGTCTTGGTGGTATGTTTCAGGTTGCCAGTTTAAGATTTAACACCCCCTCTAGCAAGGATTTTCGCCCTTGGTCAGTATTTTGGAGAGATTAGGCTTGTATAAGGTAAGGTAAGATGTGTTGGGGAGCATGTTGGGGAAGTCACTCTTCCATGCCTTTTTTTCCTCCTAGGCTAATACGTATGTTAGCTATATTTGCTGTAAGTCATCCACTTTAGACTAGGCTGTTGTTACAGCTCTGTTAGCGCTTGCACTGTAGTGATCCTGTCTGTTTAACCTTACTGTAATATTTCTTGGCTGAATAGGACATCTTCCTTGCAATGGCTTTTCTCAATGATGTCTTCCTGCTGTTTTGGCCAAATGACATCTTTATAGCATCTTCTCTCTTAGAATTAGTGTGTTTTAATTTCTTTTAATTGGGGGAGGGGGAAACCCAAGCAGTTGACTGGAACTGCATACAAAAGCTAATGTCTCCATCCTATCCCTTAGTCAACAAGGATAACTCATCTTTTCCATTTGTTCTCTGTCAAACAGCCTCAGCAGGTCAGATGAGAGGGTTGCCTGCCCTAGTATTCTTTCTGTGATCGTGGCTAATGGCAGGTTCCTAAGGGGAAGCATAAGAAACTGCGTAAGGTGCTGCTTCACTGGGTACGCCTTTCGGCTTCTGCCAATCTACTGTTGACTTCCTAAATCTTGTGGTGCATCTTCTAAAAAAGGCTGTGGGTAGTAGGAATCAGTGACCTGTCACCTGTTAATTTGTCTAAATTCTGACTCATATTTTTAGTCTCTGTAAGTTTTTATGGCAGTGAATGCCATACCTTGTCTTGTGTGGAAGACCTCTTCCTGCTGTACTTCTGTTTTAAGTTGGATAAGGGTTTCCATCACCTTGTATAGTGAGAAGATAACTAGTCCCTTTTCAGCATTTGTATTAACAATTTTCAAGGTCTTTCACGTCTAGTATCTTATCTCTAATATCTGTTTTTCCAACTCTCCCTTTCTACTAGTGCCTTCTTATTTGGAGTACAGGCATATTGATCCATACCTCAACCCATCCTTTTTGACTGTCTCTGCGCATATTCAAAATAAACAATGTGATTTTTATAAAAAGGGCAGTGAGGCTTGTGTGTGCTATTTAAATCACAAGAACACCAGGAGATTATACAGTGGCACAGTGTTTGGGGAACAGCCCAAAGATCAGTAAAAGAAAAAGGAGCATTCACATCACCTTCCCAGTGAGTGATTCGTATGTGGAGAAGCTAGGCTCAGTTTTATTTCGAAAGCTACAGAGAGGAAATGGATCTCACGATGTGAAGGTTGGTTACTTGGGGTAATAGCATCAAAACAAATGGGAAAATACAGGATAAATGTTAGAAAAAATGTCTCTAGTTCTGTAATGGTCTTGAAGTCTTCTCAGAAAGATAATGGAAGTCTCATTTCAGGAGCTGGTCTTTTAAAAACGCAGTAACCAGATGATAAAGGAAATCCTGCGCTGGCAGGCTTGGACTAATAAATCTCTTCCATCCTCAATCTGTCTATTCTGTTGTTGGTTTATTTCATGCACTTCAGTAAGACTTAGCTGGACATGGAGAACGATATTTTTCATCAATGTGTATTAGCATTACACTGGGCAATTGCTTGTCCATGTGGGAGTATGAGTGAGCTTGAATGTTCCTTTGAATGCTTCCAATGGGTGACCCACTAAACAAAACCCCAACCTTTGTTGCTCCATTTATCAAATGGAAAATTACATTAGTGGGCCTGTACAGACTGACTTGAAAAGCACAGAATTACGGTTTTCTACATGCTATCGTTTCAAGGTACAGTTCTAAATTTTAGTTGCTGGAATTGAGTAAGCCTGAACTGTAAATTCCCAATGTAATACTCTAATAAAATTGTAAGTTTTAACCACAAGTGACTGACACATTTTCTATGACGAAGCAAGAAGAAAAAAAAGAAAGCAGTCCTTCCTTATGTATGTAATTTTTACCTGTTAATCGGGTGGGTTGAATGGGAGAAAAGGGAGCAAAGGGGTAAAAGAGCAAAAGGTGGAGTTCACCCGCTGTGCCTGGTTATTGCAAAACTGACTTCACAAAATTTCCCCTAACACTAAATTATTCGGTGCTTCAGGTTGTATCATGAGCGTATCCTAAATCATATCTCACTCTCTGAGTTTATGGAGTTATGAAAAGAATGCCATCTGTGGCTGCTAAATCTGAACCATCACGCACATCGCTTAATTCCTTCAGAGGGGAGGAATACTGTACTCAAAAAAAAAAAAAAAGTAAAATATCATTAATACTACGGGTGAAGAAGGTTTCTCTAGATTTCTTTTTTTTCCCTGAGCTTTAAATAACTACTTCATCTCTGCATAAGTAAACGCACTTTTTACTTGCTTATCTCATCAGATAAAAGATAACTTGGCGTATAGGGAGAAAAAGGTACTGTGAGGAACTACTCAGCTTTGTGCAAGTGGAAAGAGACAGAAGGCACACGTGCTTGCTGCGACTGCAAAGGTGATAAAATTTTCCCTTGGAAGTAGCAGAGGGGCTCGCATGTGTTGCTTATACTACAGAAGTGTATGGCTTCATCTCGGGCTCTGTATAGGAACAGTTATGTTTAATACAATATAGGAACTGATTGTATGAAGGACATGTGAACATATACAATAATGGAACTATTAGGAGGTTTTGTTTTTGCACAAAACCTGAAAAGTCTTGAGATTCACAGTTTTTAAAGCAGAGGTTTGAGGTGTGTGTTTCTTTTCCCCTTTTGGTCTGAAGTATTTTGATTTTTAAAAAGCAAGAGAGATGCTTTTTGAAAGGGACTCTTAATCTTTCAAGCTAGTAAACTAAAATGACAGCAGCTATAAATTATGGATCACTTTATTTGTAAAATATTCATCCTTTTTATCCACTTTATATTCTATAAGTACATAAACAGAGAACACAATGAAGGATTTACCTTCCTTAAAATTTATTTAACTGTTGCAAAAGTTATGTCAGAGGCATACAGATGACTTTTTCATGGGGGAAGAATTATGTTTCTCTGAATACTTTGGAGAGATCACAGCCAACTTTTTATGTAACATTTTCTGACTGTTACAAATTTGAAAAATATTATCCAATTTTTACATCATTAAGAGGTAGATTTAAAATGCAAGTGTCTAAGGTAAAATTTATTGGACGTATTCTTATGTTTTGTGAGAAGATTTGTCACCCATCCTAAAAAAAAATAAAATAAATGTTCTGAAATTTATTTTTTTTAATATGACAGCATATGGATTCGCAGATTAGAAAAGTGATTGTTCAATTCTCTGTGGTTACTTGAGAAGAATCTTCACTAAATATCTTGGAGACTGTGATACAAATATCTAACCAAAACATGACTGTAAATAATTCGATTCATATTTTTAATGTTCAATGATTAGGAACCTAGTGTTCGTGTACTAACACATCTCTGCAAGTTGTTCAGTACTACCGGGTCAACATATGACATGATTAGGAAATTCAGAATTGAATTTTTATATTTTAAAAAATATTAAAAAAATAGAGAGGTTCACTCACAAAATGAAATATTTTCAAAAGCATTACTGACTCAAAAAATGCAACTCGGTGCAGTTGTGCTGTGTGTGTGTTCAGTTCAGATCTCTTGTGGGGGGTAGTACTGTCTATGCCGCCTTGTGTGTATTTTGGCAACTTCTTCCTTGTCCCCCTTAACTGGTCTTCAAGCAATAAAAAGACACCCCTCCCCTTCCAAACTCCAACCCCCATCCTCCAGACTGCCCTTCCCTCTACCCCCTGCCTGAAGTACTGGAGTATATGGGGTATTAATGGATACTCCGTACAATTTAATAAGTACATGTGAGACATTCAGTTCCTTTATTTCAACACAGACATTTTTGCCTTAGTTCTCTGACACTTCAAGACCATTACAGTTGATTATTTTTTTTTTTTTTTGGTACAGGATTTTGCTGCAAGTATCTTATGGATGCCTATCACAGGAAATCCTAAGGGATCTTGCTGGCATTTCCTTAACCTTTTCATTTTAATGGCTCTGCTGCTTTGGAGGCTATCACAAGATTAAAACCTAAATTAATAGTGCCATCCTGAGTGTGTTTTGCTTGTGCTGTCTTCGGCAACTTTCAGTACCAGCTTAGCTCAGGGCTGCACAAAGATTGCATTTTCAGTGTGAACTCACTGGACACATGCTTTTTCCATCGGTTTCCCTGCCACTTGTGCCTGTGTGCAGAGCTGTTTGACAATCCCTTATTAGTTCCAGAGTGGGACTTGTAAAGGCTAACAGGGGTTTGCATTACGACTGACAGCTGGTACTGGGCTTTAATAGAGAGCAATTGTAGTGAGCGCTGGAAGTTTTGATAATGTTCAACAGAAATCCTCTTAAAAGTAAGAATGGTCTTGAAAGATGAGTACAAGACAACAAGTATCTCCTACACGTCTGCCGCTCCGCAGCGTGAAGCACAAGATGATGTTAAGGCGTGCTGTCGGCAGACATCTAAATATCCAGTAATGGATTTCAGACCTTATTAAAACACTCAGGGTGCAGAAGGATCGGAGTTGACTGCCGCTTTGGGTTGCGTGCTGAACAATGGTGGTTGCATTTGCAACGTCTTGTTTTCTTTGCACATGAACCTGCGGCTTCACTCCTGATAGCACAGCACGACCACCATAACTTGCACTTCACACGGCCTCTGTAGGGGGAGAAGACGAGAAGTTCGCTGCCTGGAATTTGTTCATGGCTTCAACTTTTAAGTACCTGGCTGCCTCGGGTACCCTGACAACTGGTGTATCTATTGTGCTAAGGCAGAAATAGACCTAAACGATGACAAATCCTTCCTAGGTCAAGGAGGCGAACTATTTCACTGTCACGAATCTGTGGGTTCAGTGGTTGTCTACTGTAAGGTTAAAATTTGATGTGATAATTTGGAACAGCTGCTCTTTGACAGAAAGATTCACTTTCAACAGGGGAAGAAAAAGCCATATGGTAAAAGTTGACACTGTGCCAAGCCTGACTAACTGCAGAAGTGATACAGGACAGTTCTCTTCAGCAGCGTGGTTGAAGGAACGCATTTCTCCTTGCTGTCGGTATTTCCAGCCTGTGTGGGTTTTTTTAGTCAGACCTTGTCCCGAGACACTTCTTCTGTAGTTATTTTTTAGTAACCTTTTTTAAAAATAATTTTTCACAAGGGTGATTAAGTGAGAGAAAAGGGTTGTGGGCTTTAAAAATACACAGTTTGTTCGTAACCCTGTCCAGGCCTCGTTTTGTGCTGTAAAAACATATCAAAGTTTCGGAGAACGACTGCTTCAGAATTTCCCACCAAAATGTCATGATTGTTAGAGGGGGGTCCTAATACCTGAGGTCATATGCTTTTAGCAGGCTGTTTAAGAATTCACTTAAGCTGTGCTGCCTTTATAGACATACTAAAATTTTAGTAAACTGAGTGAATAGCATGAAACCTAATGAAAAACCTTACTGTGCTCAGCCTAAGCAGTAGTGGTCAGTTTACACGTAGGAGTAAGGTGTCCATCAGGAGTTGAAAATGGTGAGAAAAATTCATACATCCTCCAATTTGGAAGAGCCATTTTTCACCTCAATTTGTTCTAGGTTAAAAAAACAAAATACATAAACTGTCTTCTCTTTAATTTGGCAGAGATTCTTAATGGAAGGAAAGTAACAGAAGAAAATTGCCCAGAAGTACCCAGCTCTTAGCTCTAAGAAATGCCTCTAAACAAGTGACCAGAAAACCTCCACCAACAGCGTACTTACCCGTAAGAACGCACACCTCCCCTTACTCCCACCCCTGCCATATAATGAGAATGGGGCCCAAGATTGTTGTTTAAGGAAGAAAAAAAATTCTTTCATTCTCATAGGGGGAAAAAAGAGAATGACTCTAAAGTGATTACTGTAAAGCAGTAAAATACATTAAAATGGTCATCTGTTACCAAGATGAAGTAAGAAAAGACATATAAAGTTTGGCAAACATATTAAAGTGAAATTTTAAATATTTTCTTTGACATTTTGCAACCTTATACATAGATCCTTCATACAGGACTTGACCTAACATCTGTAAGATGTAGTTCTAAGATTTGGATATAGAATCGTTTCGTTCATATACATATTCTGTGGGATTATTTCAATGTCATTTTAATAGTGGGAGGCCATATGATACAGTAAATAAGAATTGCTCCTTTGCTGTCATAATGAATGGCACGATGAAGTCATCAATGTTCAAAGAAATACAAGCAAGTTGTTCAATAGCATGCACTTCCAGTTTAACAGGGGCTCCTCCAGCTACTGCAGTGTGCTGCTTTAGATGACAAAACAACCTGAATTCTCTGAAGGTCTAACAAGGTTTTTTTGGGGTTGTTTTTCCACATTTCAGTAACGCAATCCTAACACTGAGATGACAGGTATCGGCAGTTATTTTAACAAGCTGCTCTTCAAATCTTTTCTAGGAATTTCCAGGTTTTGCTACCAAAAGAATGATACGAAAAAATAAAGCAGGCTGAGGGATTGTGCCTTGAAGTCAAGGTGTACTAACCATGCGTGTGAGATCACTGTTCTAGCTGTAAAACTGGTGTTCATCCTGGAAAAAAAAAAAGTTAGTTAGGAAGCAGGGCATGTTAACAAAAGTTGTTCAGAAATCTCAGCTAACCACGGCTAATGGCCCTTCTGTTTCATAAACTAATAGATTATTTATTAAGCTAAAATTTCTATACAGGGTATAATATTTCTGACTTCTTTGCCTGAGAAGAAGGGGTGTCCAGAACTTTCACCTCAGGGCCATATGAACAGGTATTTTTTTAACACAGGGAATGGAATTAGAAAGGGATACAATTCTACTTGTGCATGACACTTAATAACCAGTGATAGTCTTGTTTCTCATATTGTGTGAGGGGATGAACTGGTAGTGAAAAACTGGGAAGTCACCTTCTCTATCTCTTCTTTACCCACACTAACCCCAGCACATGGTGGAAGAAAACAAGCTAAAGACTTTTTTTTTAAAAAAAAAAAAAAGAATCAGAACAGGAAAGAGAACAGGAGGAGAGAGAACAGAGGGAAAATATTACCGTGGTAAGTAAAACATACCTATGTAATTGAAACTGAAATGCTGCAGTTAGTGTTCTTTTAAAAAAAAAATTAAAAATTAAGAACCTTTCATGAGAAAGGGAAGGATATTGACTTGAGTTCAGGAGCAGTATGATTTAATGGTGTCCGTAAAGGAAAATTATTATCTCTGTGCAAGTTTGCTGTGTGGCTAACTGCTGCAAAGTCATTCCAGTTTCAGGGGGAAAAAAATAATCTGGTGACTGAAGTCTGTGTTTGGGTGTCTGGTAGGTCCTGCATGGAATTGGTCTGCAAGTGATGATAATAAAATTATAATAATGAGCATGTTACGCTGAGAGATTTGAAGCTGCTCTGAACTACAGTAAATGGGGACACATCCCCTGTGTTTCAGTGAGTGCTGTCTAAATGAAGTTGCAGTCTAGAAAAGATTCATCGTGCTGTCAGGAGCATTCCCCTCAGAGGAAGGAGGTGTGTAAATGGTCTGATTCTCCTCTGCCTGGTATTTTAAGAATGCTTCCTGGACGTTTTTTAACATTGTTGAATTTTGAAGAGCTCTGAGTGTGCACCTAGCAATGCCTCAGAAATTATGGAAACAACTCAAAGGGCTGCAGCTTATCCTGACCTCAGTGGACTGGGGTTTTTTTTCCCTTTGGTAGAGCAATTCAGGGAGCCTTCTGTCCAGGGGACGTGGTCCTGCCCTGCAGAGTACTTAGCGGAGGGACGTGAGGGAAAGCACTTGCCAATGCCTCTCTGTGTGTATATGTGTATAGATGGATATATAGTTTCCCTTTTCAAGTATGACTCGGGTGCAGTTTATCATCTGCATCCTTTAAGAGCAGCTGCTTTGTGCCGTGTTTGTAGGCAAACAGCTGCCATGGGCTGGGAGGATGAGGTCTGTTTGGAGCGGGGCTGTGGCAGGGGGCACCCTGAATCCTCTGGGTCTCTGCCCTCTCCCGCCACTTGCTTGCAGCAGTGATGAGGAGGGTATCAGGTGACAAAGCCCTGGGAGGGCTGGAGGAAGAGGGTAGCAGTTTTTTGGGCTGAGTAGGAGTTAATCCTTGTTGGCCCCCACGCTGCAGCCATGCTGCTGATCTGTTCTAATCCACAGCGAATCTGAAATGTGGTTGTCATATGGATCACGTTAGTTTTTGCTCAATCAGATTTCTAGTTTTACTTCTGATTCCCATCAGCAGTGTGATAACAACTTAACCTTTTAATTCTTAATCTCTTCCCTGAACAAGTAGGCTCTGCTCTTCCCCCCAGAAGTTAAATATTATTCTTCTAATTGATAAACACACAACCCCAAATCCTGCGGTAAGAGCAGGTGTTCAGACACAAGTCTGTTTAGTATAGAGCCTATTTAAACATGGATTAAAGGCTTCTTTGGAACGGAGTACGTTGTTTTTCTGTGCAAGAATTGCTTCCCGGGGCCAGTGCTCTTAAATTACTGCCTTAAAACCCAGACATGCCATCTATCCCAAGTTCTCTTATAATTAGGGATTGTCTTATAGCCTGCCAGTTATCCACGTGTTGGGAAGCTTCCTTGTGTATTTTGCAGTTATAGCAAGTCAAGCTGTTACCTCAGACTTGGGTGTCAGCATCAGATGCCCAGATGTGCATCCATAGATGGCACATCCACTAGGTTGAAACAATCATCAGAAACCATCTACAGGTGTTTTCTTCTATTTTTTTTGTAGAGCAGGAAATATTCTAATATGTTATATATAATATGTGTGTGTATATATATACACACACACACACACATGCCCCACATGTGTGGTGGTGTAAGTAGTTTGTCTCTACTGGTGAAAGAAGTCCCAGGTTATAATTCTAAAAAGATAACAGAATAAAAGGCATACTGGCTTGATGGGGTTTTTTTCCCATAAATTATTGTCTAGTAGTAGCTAATATTATTTTCATGCCATGATTTAAAATTTCCCCTATTTAGAAGGAGTAGTTTTTCACTGTAGCATAGTCATTCGACTTCTGAGTTATTGTGCATGTTTTGTTTTCCCCTGGAGCACTGGGCTAGCCAGAGCTAGCAGTCAGATATCACTCAAGGGTACTGATGCTCCTCCAAGTTGACTTGTCTTAGGCACCTGGGATGCCAGGTTCTTTTCCTGCCTTCTCCGTTAATCCTTTTGGTGGGTTTGAGGTTTGAAGGTAGGAAGGGGATTTTTCCCTAGATTGGCTTGGTCAGATCTATCAGATTCCCACCCCCCTTCACCCAAACACATGCGAACGTGAGCTTATGCATTCACTCTGCTGTGGGAGACATCTGATTTTGTAAGATCTGAAAAGCAATTCTTTGCTGTTGCTGTGAGGTAGGACTTTGGAAATGCTCTTGACATTTTAGAAATGATGTGTTTTGATACGGTTGTGGCTTTTGGTCTTTTATTACGGACTGTAATCTGATTTGGGGCATTGCAACTTGTTTCGTGCTTGATGATGTGTTTTGTTGACTTTCTATGGACTGTTTCCAGGAGTTAAAAATCTGGCTTTATCCAAGGCTTGATTGAAAAACAAACCAAAGAGTAAATACAATGTTGCATACTGGCTCTGCAACCAATTTAGAAACACTTACTCTTTTTGGGTAGGAGTCATGTCCTGCAGTAATCTGAGGACTTTCTAGTTGGGGAAAAAAAACCCAACACACCAAACCAGGAAAACCCTGAAACCAACCAAACAAAAAACCCCCAAAACCAGAAAATGTGTTGGTCATTCCTTTCTGTAGTAATTATGAAGAAATCTGGAGTCAGACAAAGTTGACTGTTACATACTGGAGACTCTTGGATGCCAGCAGAATCACTCACATCAGATCCCATTAGAAGTTTTCTTTATGTCAAATTGGAAACATGAAGAGCTGTGATGATTGCAATTTTGTATAGAGATTGGGGTGTGGGGGTTAGTGGATGAAGAAAACTACTGATAGAGGTAAAAAAACCTCTTTAGAGTCCCATTGGAGAGCCACCAAGAGCATGCTTGAATGGCTTTCATAACTTATAATGAAATGTATCCTAAAAAGTAAAGGCTTGTTCATTCTGGAGGAGTTCAACTGAAGAGAAAATAGTAAAAATGGCCAGTGACTCTGTGGCTACTTTTCCCAGAGGAGTGGGGACGTGTGCAGAGAAGGCGGGAGGCATTGTGGTACACACAGCATGCCTCACCTTCTGCATCAGCAGTTATCCATGACATCAAAGCATTCGTTTTTCCTTTGTTGTTGTTGACATAACTTTTTGCTTCACCTTCTCATGCTGTGATGGACCTGCAGACCTTTGCACAGGCTACTTTTTTATCCTTGTCTACTTGTGTTCCTGTTTTGGGAAGAGAGTGGGTGGGTAGAGAAAGCCAGCTTTCCCATCTCAAAGAGCTGGCAGGCTGTTTGGCTGAGGATTGATGCTCGTTGCTGGCTCTCAGTAGGAGATGGTGGAACCCGTGACAGAGACAGATGATGGCATGCAGGAGCCTGTCAGCTGAAAACGGCAGTGGCCTGAATGGGGAGGAATGCTTTCCTCATCAGCAAAGCTTGCTTTCACCTTCTTTAAAGGTGGGATGTGGGGGAATGGCTGCCTGGTGGAGTATTATTTTTTTTCTGTTGCCTTTGCGTTTTACATGCCAAGTCTGTAACTTCATACAGGGGTTGCTTGTGTTGTCTCTGAAATCAGTTGCAAAGTTCCCATTGATTTGATGGGAACAAGCCGAGTGTTTCAAACAATAAGAAATTCTTGGATGGATGAGAACATGTGGTGCTTTGATAAAATCCCGCTCCTCTTAAATACCAATGTAGTGCTCTACAGTTAGGGAAAACAGTTCAGTAAATCAGTGAATACGTTTCTTTTAATATCTGTGAAATACCATACAAATCCAATAATGAAATTTTTGAAATTAGGAATGAATTGTTTAGCCAGTTTACCCAGTGAAGATCATTACCCCTGTCAGTCGTTCAAAACCACTTTGCACTCTGTCATAATTTAAAATGCAGGACGGTTGGTGTGCTAATGTTAGTCCAGTGGTGTTCTGTTAGATTCCAGTTGGCTAGCCTCTGCAGCTAACATCAACAGGAATTTACAGGCATTTTGGTGAAGTATGTAGCAGTTGTGTGGCACTAATCTGAGTGCACACTATCCAGTTAGAAGAGAAAAGCAATTGGCCGTGTGATTTTATTAATAGATGGAGCCCAACTTCCAAATGATCAATAGACAAATGCATAGCTAAAAAGATTTTTTTTTAATAAGTATTCAATCTAAAAATAGTCTTTGGAAAAAAAAAAAAAAGGCAGAAGCTGAGCTTCAGCAGCAAAAATATTTGCAGTAATTGTGCATTTGTGGATGTAATTTGGTCCAGCTGAAACTTTAGGTTGGAATGTGGATAATGGTGTACACACTGGTGTTTTTACAACTCTTTATTCAGGGGGTCCAGATCTGTTAGCTTTTGGTATATTGGGTAATTGTAGGAAACTTAATGGAATGTTTGTACATTGAGGCTTTTAAAATATAAATATTTATCAGTTACAGAAAACATCACCAGTTACCCACTGATGGATGTCTTGTTACAGAAGAGTCTTGATAACCTTTGTATTCATTGATTTGGTTTTGTATTTTACAGACCCCTCCTGCCTGATCACAGTTTCATTATAGCTGTGTGTGTGAAAAATGCTTGGATAAGCCTTGTATTGAAATGGTTTGCGACGGTCATGCTCCGTCCCTGTGATTTAGAAATTTGCATAAATTCCTACATTGATGGGACTGAACTTCCAGCATGCCTGATGGCTTTGGGTCTGGCCTTGTGGTTCAAATAAGTCCTTGCAATGCCTTATAAGAAAAACTGGCCTTTCCTCCCTCCTTTGTTTTGATTCCTGTTTTCTTCTCCGTCATACCTATACCTATATCTCTGTAGAGATACTCACAAGCATGTAGATACGTCCATCCCACAAAGAGAAGGGCTGAATGCCTGGCCTTCATTCGCTTTGTATGTCTTGAGAGAGTAATTTGTAAAATACAGGGCAGGGAGATTTATTTGAAAACATATGGAAACCATGGGGGTGAAGCCTGAGGGGGGCTGCTAGTCCCAGCATGGGGTGCTCCATCTTACCCTGAACAGAAGCTGCTGGATCAGCCTAGATGTGACCCCATGCTGGGGCTGCCGGCCTGTATGAGCTAGGCCTAGGGCGACCCGGACGGGGGATGTATCTGGCTCCCAGGCCATGGCGGCCACGTAGTGTGTTGCCCTGTCGGTAACTGCAGGTAACAAAACTTGCAATAGAGGAATTTCACCTTGCGCAAAGTATTTTAAAAAGCAACTGGTGAGTGTTATGCATTTCTTCTGAAAACACAAATGCAAAAAGCATTTATGTGATTTTTTTTTTTTAACTGAATCAAAGAAGAGAGGAAAAGCTTCATCGGAAATAATAGTTAATGCTTGTAAATGTGGAAGGTCTGTTTTAAACCTGTATTTTAATGGCTTAGCTTCCAAGGCATATGCAATGAAAAGAATCAAAATGATACAGAAACTAAGTATTAATGTTATTTAACCCCCACCCCCCAGCAGCTCTAGTGTCTGTAGCCAAAAAAAAATGTTTCTTTGCTGGGCTTGATTTGGTTACTCTTACAACAGCTGTTTTGGTCCGGTTCACCCTGAGGAGAGCTCATAATTCATTATAGAACACTGCCTAAAAATAATTATTCAGATAATACAGTGAATTATTACAGTCCAAATGGGTGGCTTTGTATTTCTGAGCTTCTCTGCTCTGTTCGCCAACGTTGCATCAGTGCTAGCAGAGCTTTTTAACTTGCAGTCTCTTGCTCTCTGTCTTCTTTAAAATTCTGAAATGCAATTGATTTCCCTCAGATGCCAGTTGCTGGTGGATGTATTGAGCTGGGTGCTCTCCCTGTGCTGTTGTGGGGGTTCTGAGACGGCAGGAGGCTTGATGCTGCCCCACCAGCCCCCTGGGGAGAGGCGGGTTGATGGCACCTGTGGTGAGGTGAGCCTGGACCATGTAATCCCTCTGGGCTGCTGATTGCATGGGTGAAAGGGACTGCTTTCCCTATCACAGTGTTGCACTGCATGCAAGTTTTATATGGGATTTCATCCCTTTTTTGGAAGGGGGGGAAACCAAAGGGTCTTTCTAGTACTCTGTATGTGTACAGTCATTGTGGATCAGCATGCAGCTGAAGGCGATGGCTCTGGCAGGTTGTGGGTGCCCCGCTCCTGTGCTGCACCGGGTGTTGCTCCTGCTCTGCCCACCTCTGCCTTGGGGTGGATCTTCTGGGCTGTCCTCTGTGACTTGCTCTCATAACCTGCTTTTTATTTGCTTCCTGCCTTCTTTCTTGTGTTTATAGCCAGTTTCTTTTTATTTAGCCCCTTTCTTTATTGTCCAGTGGTTGTATAGCTCATCCATACTGCATGGTTTTTATTGACCATTCACAGAATCACTAGGTTGGAAAAGTCCTTTAAGATCATTGAGTCCAACTGTACCTGTCCTTTACTAAACCATATCCCTAAGTACCTCATCTACCCGTACCATTAATACAACTTTGTCTTAGCACCTGGATTCAGATGATGTTCAGGCATTGGCTTAGTGAACATCTCATCCTCTTCACTTACGAAAATCATTGCTTCTAGAATTTCTAGTAAATATTACCCCAGGGGCTTTTTTAAAGGAAGATGGCTCTTCAAGATGAGTGCTGATTATTACTCTTTGACCTTCTCCCCACACACTATTCTTGTTTTAAAAAGATCACTGTTGTGCAGCTTCTGTCAGTGTTCAAAGAGCGAGCCCTTCCTCGTATAGAAACAGTCCCAGCTGTTTTTCAGACCTGACTGCAGTTTGCCTGCTTTGGGGTTCGGGGGTGAACGCTAGAGAAGTCAGTTCCCAGAAGCAGGAGCTCTGTTGGGATGTGGTGCCCAACTATGCTGTCCGGCATTGGGCTTGCCTCAGTCCTCAGCACACTGGAGCTCTGCTGGGGAGAGGGTTGAGGATTGTGATGGTACCAGTGTGACCCACCGGAAGGGGTGGGCAGCAGTCGTGCCATACAGGTGCTGCTAAACCAAACCCATCTGTAACTCAAAGGACTTGAGATACATGGCTGCTCAACGAGGACCCCAAAAGGGTCATGAGAGCCTACATCACTGTAAGGGCTCAATTTACCTCTATACTAATTTTCTTCATTTGATACTGAAGGTGGACTAAACCACAACTTGATGTTATGAAAGCGCTTTAGCTGTGTTAAATGAGAGGTTTCCTGCTTCCCCTTGCATCTCATTGAATAGTGTCTCATTCATATTTCATTGTGCTGATCATTATATTTGCAAAGAAGTCTCTTTGTTTAATGATCAATCAGGGATTTAAATTCATTAATCTAAAAGCACTCCGCAGCACAATAAAATAGCATCTACAGTTTACAAATAGAGTATTAAAATAGGTAAAGATGCATTTGCTTGGCCACATAAATCTGTTGCCTGGTGAGAAACAGAACCCAGCTTTCTTGAGTCTCATCTCTCTGCTTGCTTCATGAACCGTGGCCACCTCATCACTGTTTGAGAATGGTAAATGCCTCCCATTTATAAGCACATATGCATGTTCTGGTAATACAGTAAACAATGAAGTCTTTCAGTATCAAGTGAAAGTATTTGCAAGAGGCCAAGCCTGTGGTCCTTACGCAGACAAAGCTCTCGTGGGCTTGATTCGGAATTTTGCTTTGAATGATTACTAGACTGAGCTCATAATGTGTGTTTAAACCTTCTCAGGGGAGGAAAATGTCTAGCATGAAACAAATCAGAAGTGAGATTTTTTTTAACTTTTTTTTTTTCTTTTCCTGTGGAACGAAAGAGAATAAATGCTGTATGGCTCAGGATGAGATAGTACAGGAAAACCCCTTGCAACAGAAGCGAGCTGACGCTTGCTGTTCCTCAAATGGCTTTCCTGAGATCAGTTAATAAATTTACCTTTTGGAGTTCATCTACCCAGTGACTTACTGAAGACCCATTGCTTTTATTTGCTCAGTAAATTCTCTGTGAACGCAATGCGTGTTGTTCTGAATTCATACTATACAAAATAAAAGTTTAGTTGAAGGATCTTGCATGTGACATTTTGGTGGACATAATTGGACTTTGGCTTTAAAGGTTAAATTTCACATCAAAGGTAGTGTTTCTTAACGGTCTTTTCCAATCTCAGTGATTAACTCAACTACTGTGTTCTCCAGGCCACTACACTTCAAGCATAAAAAGATGAAAAAATTATTGTGGACAGTTGTTTTAAAAAAAAACAACCACCACCCAAAACACACAGACTTTACCAGAGAAGCATTCCAGAGGAGTAGAAGGTGCCTTAAAGTACTTCAATAATACAAAATATACGGAGAATTATTTTCATCTCTCCTCCTCCCTCACATAAGTGGGCATCTATATTCTAAATGAAATAATCTCTTCCTTGCATCCTACCAAACGGTGGGTTCATAGCTGCTCGTAGTGTTTGCGCTTCTGGTTTCCTTTGGCCATGTAGTTGGTCTTTCGTTCCTATAGTCTTTGTCTTGAACCTTTCTATGTTTATCTGCAGGGATTTTATGCAAAGAAACTTTAGTCTTTCAAGAGGAAATGGAATCAGATAAAGTTGGACATAAAAGTTGAGGCCATGTAGAACAAAGATGATACTGAAAAAGGTTTAAATTTTTTCCCCCTTATTATTTATTTAACTGTTTATCTATGTATTTATTTATATTTGTTTACTTCTTGTCATAGCAACTTTGCTGAGGAGTTGCCAGGCAGCTCAGGATAAATGTCCAGTGGTGGGCTGCTGATCTTCCACAAACTTGCTCCTCCCAGCAGCTCGTTGGCAGCAGCGAGCATCCTTTGGGTGTCCAAATTCCCATGTATGTGCACAATTCAGAGCAGAGCTTTGTAGCAGTTTGTACATACTTTGAGTGTGCTTGCCCATGTTTACGTGTGTGAAGCTCACACGTCCGTAATTGCTCTGGCTACAGCAATGCACTTGCCTGAATTTGCACTGAGCTGTTTGTCATGGTGGCAGGGCAGGATAATTTTATTGAGATAGCATATGCAGCCATGAGCAGTCCTTCAGCTCTGTGCTGTCCATACACAATGTGCCTCATGTACACTGTCATATCAGCTCAATGTGTTTTGGGTTTGCTTTTTTTTTTTCTTCCAGCTGACAATGTAGGGCTGGTAGTGTATGTGTGGAATATGAAACAGGTTAGAATATCAGAATTCGTGATTTAAACACACTCAAAAAAATAGAAAAACAAGAGTATTTTTGAAATACCAGATGGTAAGCTTCCAACAACCCTATTTTTTAGGATGACATTCTTGGATTTGTATGCTTAAGCATAGATAGTTCATTTACTTTCTCACAGTCACGCAAATATGTATGCACATGCACACATCTTGTCAGTTTTGAGAATGGATTTCAATCTTGATGTAACAGTATTTTTGAGCAGAAAATTGTTTGGTGAAGGATTTTCCAATCAACTGTAATCTTATATATCTGTGCCGCTTTGAAGTCATTCTGGTTTTGGAAAAGAAATACATTTCCTGCTTCAAATACTGAATCCTCCTACTGAAACCATGTCTGTCTGAACATGAAGGGAAACAAACTGAAATCAGGGATAACTTCCCTCTTTTTAAAAGTATCGTAGTTTTAAATTGGTATAATTAATACCATTAGCAAAGGTATCATTGTTATTTAAATTTATAACTATATACTAATGCATACAAAGCTTGAGGTAGGAGTTTTATCTCCTGGGAAAGAGAAAAATCTCACCTTTCTGTTAAATTTTCTGTTTCTGTCTTAGGAGGATTCAGGTTAAGGTTGTAAAACTGCACATTTCTTTTATGTATTTAAAAAAAATGTGTGAGATCCTTTTCAAGTATACACACTAAAACTATATAGTGACCTTGATTTTTTTAGAAGTTTTCTTGTTTTGATGTTTTCAAGCTCAGGCATTCTCAGTAATGAAGACTCTTAGTTTTGCAGGTGATATGATATTGAAAATAAACAGAATAAACATTTAGTACTCCTAGCTTCCCACACTACAAACTGGTGTAAATGGTGTATAGTATCTTAGTGTGTAGGGCAGTGGTTTTATTCTCACATTTCTAGAGGATTTCTGTAGTTATTTCCTTACCTTAACCTGTTTTATCATTGTCTTATTGCACTTTATGTTACGAAGCTTCTCACTGTGAGATGCCTTGGCTACTGAAAACGTACATGGATTCAAAAAGTGAATGTGTAAAAAATGATGAAAGAAAAATCTATCAAAGGTTATTAAATACAAAAGTGCCTTCTCTGGCTCACGAAGTCCCTTCACCACAAGTAGATGGAGTGTAGGAAAATATTCTGAGGAAGTGTCCAAACATTTCTCGTTTTGTTATACTCTTGTCGGGCATAGGAAATTAGAGGGATGGTCTCCAGTAAGGATAGGAAGCTCTACAGATGTCTGGTCTCACTCCATAGAGTAGCTCTTGTAGTAGTTCCTACATTTGTAAAGATACTTGCTATGAACTTTTATCCTTAAGAAGCAAAGGAACCTTATTTGCAGCAAACTGGCATTCAGAATAAGTAGATGTGAACGCAAAATATATTTGCATTTGAGTGGAGAAAGAGAGGAATACTACAGGAGGTCTGTCTAAAATTAACTGATATTTTGCATGTACACTGAATGCATCATACTTGGTGCCCTATTTCTTATACTGTCACTTAGTGGTGCCCAATATATGAATAATAAACTCAGGATTATGCTTTTTTGTTTACTCCAATGCAGTCAGACCAGATCTAACCAAGGTTTAAATTCATGTTTCCAACAAGCCCCTGGATTTTGTTGATGAGAGAAAATGGTGCATTTAGCATGAGATTTAATTCTGATATGCCTGTTGTAGAGATGTAAATGATTCATGTTAAGAAAGCATCAGAAGGCAAGAATAAGGATATCTTTATCAAACCTGCGATATTTCAAACTAATTTCCTTTTTCCTTGAGCTATGGCAGAGGAAAAACAATGAGAGAAAAACTCTGTGCTAGATATTACTTTCATAGAAACAGGGATGTTAATACTTTATATTTGTTTTTATTATTCTTATTGTGTGAAAGTAATTTTACTCCTTCATTTGAGAAAAAAAAAAATAAAAAAATAGATTTTCCAGATGATTGAACCATTCACTAGGTTGGAATACCAGATGCTGACTCAGAACTTAGAACTGGTACAATATTTTTTCCTTTTGTGCCCTTTCTGAAACAGCATAATTAATCAAGGCAATATTTTTCTAATAATTTCTGTGAAAAGTAATTTGCTTCCTTCTTGTCTCTCAAGTGACAGATTGCTGAAGTTGAGCCTGTAATCAGGCGCCTCTCTGACAGACAGTTTCATATTTCAGGGACTGTTTCCCTGGCCTGGTTGGCTTGATTTATCATAGCTGAGGTTAGTGTGAAATTAAAAATTAATTAATTTCAATGAATTTGTAATCAAGCAGAGTGGCCTGAGCCGTGGAGGTGCTAATAGGTCTTCTGTGTGTCCACCCGCCTCCAGCCAGCTGATCCCTCAGGGTGCAGAACAGCTGCACAGGCAAAACTGACATCTGAACGTAGGCCAAGGGTCGGGGTCTGTCTGTCTGTCTGTCTCCCTGCCTGCTAGTCCTGCTAGGCCCAGGCTGCCCCCTGATGCTTCAGGTTAAGGAGGAAAGCATAGCAGCTCCCTAGGTAGTAGGATGGTCAAGGGGGAAGCCTTGGTGAGGAGTCATTGGTGTTAATCTTTGGTATTTGCTGTTGCCTTCTGGGGTGTGGGTGTCCCGATACACTTAAACACTTGAGGGACGAGGTCATTCTTTTGGAGGTTTAGGAGTAACATGCTAGGTTATATGCCGATTGGAAAGTGGAAACATTTGAAAGAAAAAATATATTTGCTTTTTGAAATTAATAATTTGATCCTTTCTGTGGCTTCTGGGTGTTGAATAGCACTTTAGAAGCCTCTTCAGGAAGGTATGTTTATGTACATCAGCTAAGTCATTTACAAAAGCTGCAGCAGAGTTTTGGACGCTGTGGAGGGCTCACTTCTGTCCCATGCAAGCTACAACCTCATTCCTGGCAAACAGATTAAAACCAGTCCAGTCAACAGCAAAGGGACCCCTAAATGCCCAGAAGAATATGTCATAAATCTGACATGGCTGAATCCATCTTCTAAAAAAAAAAAAAATCACAGCTCCTTCACAGCAATTCTTGTATTGTAGGGAGACTTGATGCACTAGTTCTTCATTAGCTCTGCTCTGTATTTCCAGTGAGAGAAGAAGAAAATGATAGAAACTGACACCACAACACATTGCTTATATCAGTTGCTTTGTGAAACACATCACTAATGTATTTCAATGCAAGGTGAGCAACTAGACCCCAAAACACTAAGACACAAAATGTTTCCAACCTCCACTGAAACAGTAGGTTAAAAAGGCAAAGAGATGTGATATGAGCCCGATTAATACCCCTTTCTTCCCCCTATTGTGTGTGCAGGTGTACGTGTGGAAGTATCTATGTATGCATGTATAATGATTTCTCTAAAACTGTTGTGAGATTTCCTTTCTGCTGAAGGAGGGTAGGTTGTTTGGAGCACAGTTGGGAGCAAAGTTGTCTCACCTTCTCTAGAGCTGTTGCACGGACAATCAGTAGGAATATTTTCTAGCATGTTATAACCATAAATGCTGACTCAGCTGTCACGAAGCATGGCACATATAAATCTGCACATTTGAAATTTTGCTTGAGTTGAACATTCAGTCAGCTGCAAACACTCAAATGAGGTATCTGTGATATGGGAGGTAGCTAAGAGATAATGATGAATGGTTTTCCTTTTTTCTCTGTGAGCATACTCATGACTGACCCAAAACTGTTTGGTGTTAGTTTGTTTAAATGTATTTGAATTTGCCCAAGCAGAATTAGTGTCTCTTCAGCCATTAGCTTAGCAAATTTTAGAAAAACAACCCAGCTGGCCTAGGAGTGTCATGCGGGAAGGATGTGTGTGACGTAGGGGAATGGATTGTCACTGCTTACGGAGGGACCTTTGATGGACAGAACCACAAAGGACAGTTTCCCAGCTTCCACCTGCTTATTGCAGTTATAAGGAAAGATACTTGCTGAACAGAAATCAGAAAGAAGAATAAGACCAGCAATGAATATACAGGGCATTCAGAAAGACCCCATATGGATTTATTCCAGTAAGTGTCTGTCGTGGGTTTAGCCGAGTGACTTACAAGTATGTGGAAATGAGGGTTTGTACTTGAAATGTCACCACATGTTATTATTTAAATGTAAATGCACATCTCTTGGATTTACTTTGAGATATATAGATTATGTTTTTGCCTGGTAGGGTAATATTTTTCCTATTAGTGACAGTTATTTTATTAATATTTATTTTGACACTCTGTGTGCTTTTAACAGATACCTTATAAACACAAGGTGACAGGCAAGTTGCTTCCCTGAATATCTGTCATCCTAGAATATTTTACCACTCCAGATTAACTCAGAAATCCTGTAATAGTAAGAATTAGTGGGGCTTGGGGTGGTGGTGTTCTTGCATTGATTTTTTTTTTATTTTATTTTATCCTGATTTTTTTTTTCCATTGGAAAAGCAGAAACTATAGGTTGAAAAAACAATGCATAAAATACACAGATGTGTTTATTTTGGACCATTCTTTCCAAAAGTTTGATAGCTGACACTGAGACAGTGATACCCTTAGAATTTGACTGTAAATTTCTTATATATTCCTCAGAACAGAAAGTTATTGGTTTAAGTATGTTGTGTTAGCTGGTAACAAAAATTTAAATAACTAGTTATTTTTGCAAGTGAGTGGAAAGCTGCCTGATCCGATTGTATAGGGCTGATACTTGAATGAGCTTTCAAATGTGAACTCAGCAGTTTAGGTACCTTCTTCCCACAAATCCTGCTTCAGATGTCAGTTTGGAAGGAAGATCGAACCATGCCATGAGGTTGCTGTTCGTAAATGTATATTCTAAACATTAGTCTGGTAAAGCTCACAGTAGTACAAGCTGTTCTTTAGCAGTTACTGCCTCTAGTAAATCACCAATGTGAACCTGAAATCTGGTTTTTGAAACCTAGTGAGTTTTATCTCTTATTTAGAAATAGAGTTAAAATATATTTTCATGTGAGAACAACAGTTTCTCTGAACATGGTCTCTCTGTGTCTGTAATGAAATATTCAGCCCATATTACAGTACTGTGTTTGTTAACTGTAGGGCACAGACTTCTTTATCTTATACCACATTAAATGAATATATTTAAGATGAGCCTGGCCATAATATTTTGAATAAACCTCCTCTTAAATTTAGCTGCTTTAAAGAAATGTGGGAGTCCTTAGGGTATTTTTTCGTCCTCCTTCAATACTGTTCCCAGGTGTCATTCAGTTATTCCCAGCGATAATGAAAGATTTATGCATTGACAAGTGTGGAGGTGAAACAGTGGTTAAAGCAGTGCTGCAAGTGATACTCCTGATCCCAGCAGGAGTTACCAGGCATGCTTGCATTTTTGGAAGATTTTGCAAACTTTGCCCTTGTGAATAACCATAAATTATTTTCTGGAGACTTTGCTTGTGGAAGCTAATGTCACCTCTTCTGGCCTAGAGATTCCTGAGGTGTGTAATAGAAGTTAATCCAGTACATTTGTGCTCAGAGGATCTGAAAGGATTTTGGCATATAAGAAAAGAGGATTTTCAGGCTTATGAAGTAAGAACAATTACCATCACGTAATAGCTTGAATACTTCTTATTCCTTTCACCCACCACTTTCTTTAAGAAAAAAAAGGAATTAAAAAACCCTATCCAAACAAAGAGAGAAGGAGGGGAAAAAAAACCCCCTCAAACTTTTAAGGACTCAGAGTAAGCCTTAGTTGCTCTGATCGTGCTCTAACTGCAGTTGGTCTCTTGAGAGCTGTAACGTGGATTGAATTCATCAAAAGCAGAATGTGTGTCAGAAATGACCCTATGTATAATGGAGAGAGATCAGGTCCTGGTTTCATGGTCTGTTAAAAATAAAGACCAGTTTCAGGTCTCACATATAAAGAAGAGAGGGGAGGCTTTGGGGGAGATTAGAGTCAAGCAGCAATGTTATAAATAAGTGCTTGCCTTGATTAGTAGAGGACAGGCTGCACTTTCAAATATCCGCGGTTTTGAGCGGGCTTCAAAAGCCCGTGCTGATAGCAGGGAGGTTCTCTGAAGGAAAAAATTGAAATCCATAAAGTACAAATCATAAAAGTTTAGTCTTTCTGGGAACGAGGTATGGCATGTATCTTCAGAAAATAGTTGAATTTCAGCTGTTCTTTCCATTAGCATTTAAAAAACAACGGCTGTCATTCTACACTGCATCTTATTTGTTTCAGAGGGACGACTGTCCTCAAAGAGAGCCTGTACAGAGTTTATGTATCTTGTTTGATTTTGACACTTGAGGAAATTGAATTTATGATAATCTGGTCTGCACGGGGTCATTCTTCCACAGATTACAATAACAAAAAGGGACTGTACGCAATGATAGCACCCCAAACCTTGGACACAAGAGTTCAACCTTTTTAAAATCTAAAGTTAAAAAATCTTGTAAGCTTGATGGCCTGGATATCACTGTTTCAAAAACATCATTAGAAAATCCTGGTGAAGATCACAGGGGCTGATGAATTCCCCCTCCCATACTCAAAAAGGCTGATAGTGGCTGTGTTATCATTGCCACCGTGACATCTCACCCTCCACACACCCCCCAAATGCTCTGGATGTCTGTTCCTATTAAGTACATTTACTGTCAGAGGCACATTAATGTATAGCAGTGTCAAGGTTTAGGACTGGGCAGGTTAAAGGCTGGATTTGAAAATTCTGTAAGATTTTTGAGTGAAACGAGGCTGTGAAGGAAGGTTTGGATACTTTGAGGGTATCTTTGAGGTATCGTAGTATTTTGTACACCAGATTAGCAGTAATATTTATTCTTTTAACCTTTCACTGGCCTGTGTGCAATGCTATATACATAATGCTTTTTTTGATGCAAAATTAAAATAAGAGCAAGAGATAGATCAGTCAATATATATGTGTTCTGTCAGTCTTTTTTTGGAAATTGTCCGTCCAAACCTAATTTACTGTTAGCTCTTTTTCCTTTGGAGGTTTGAGGGGCACAGCAGAAGACATGGCTTATTTTTATAAGTAGACCAGTCTCCAGTTCACGATTGCAAGTGCTTATTTTGGGAGGCATGACATGACATCCTAAGATGATTGTTGAGAAACAGACCTGGTCCTAACACTACTCTCTCGTATACTCTTTCATATACTTGAGCTTTTCATGCTGTCTTAGGACACTGGTGAGGGAAAAATCAGGAAAGGAGGCAAAGACTGACAGAGGAAATCAGTCAAGAGAGTCAAGAAGTAGAATGAGACTTGTGGACAGCTATCAACTGGGAAGTTCTTCGTTAACTTCAAGCTGAAGTAGCAGCTCCAGGCCAGTGCTAATGGACTCGTTTCCCTGAGGTTGGAATGAAAATTGTTCCAACCATTAAAAATGCCTATCTAGGGCCAAAAGTGGGCCTTGGGCACACATTCCTGGACATGGAAGAATGCATCAGTGTAGTCTCTGTCTTCTGGCATGACCAGGTCATACCTACGCTTGACGAAAACATAGGACGCAGGTAGGTGTTTGCTGCTTTGCCTCATTTTTGCCAGTTGTTCTGTTGTACCTTTGGAGGGAAAGGTGCTTCTCTCAAGAAGACAGCGTACCTTTGGGAGTGAGCACAGATGAGTCAAAAATACTGTGGCTTTGGCATCCCTGACGGATATACATTTTGGGCGGGGGGGAGAGAAAGAGGGGGAGGACTATGTGCAAAAGCAGTGAAAGAAACATTAGAAAATTTGTGGGTTTTTTTCATGTTGGGTTTTTTTTTTTTTCAATATGGAGCGTAAATACTAAGTGCAAAAATGAAGCAGGTGAAGTATGATGATCACTGACCTTGTAATTTGTCAAACTCGCCATGCATAACGTTGTTGCACTGCTTCACTACCTTATGATATATTCTATTTTGCTCAGACACTGAGATCCTCCTACTCAACCTTTAAAGTCCTTCAAGAGTAGCTGACCTTTAAAAAATATTTAAAACAAAATGCCAAACGAGAATTTTCTTAAGTGAAACTCTTTTCCCTACATCCTTTCCTTCAGATATTATTCATTGCTTAGACACATTTTGTGCTCTCTTGCTATTACAACACAGCCAGGCTTGTCGGTATAAGCAGAGGCAAAAAACCACCCCAACTGCAGACCTGGAGACTGCTCTTTTTCTTTGGTAACTGAGATGTAAATGAAACCAAGTAAAACATGTAGCAGAAAATTAGTAGAAATCAAACTGGATCAGTGGGAAAAAGTAACCTTATCCTCAGAACGCCAAATTCTGAAAGTTACAGAAAATGTTTCAAGGCCTCCAGAAGTAATTTAAGGAGCTGGTGAGCAACGTTACTGTTTGCTTTGTAAATGAATTCAGTCGGCTGTCTGCTAGTGTGGGAGCTTGAGTTCTGGGGAGGCAGTTTGCTGTATATTCACTGAGAGCATGTAATTAATTATCTGCGGTTATTTTATGCAGTGGATAAATTACTGCGCCAGCAAACAGGAAAGAAATACGTTGTAGGAAACAATCAGACACTGGCCAAATTGGGAAGGAGGGAGGGGAAGCGAAGGCATGGGCTGGATGATGCAGGTCTTTTCCATCTCCAGCCTCTGTGAATCTATGAAATAGGCTTACTGGGGCCTTGGGATATTCTCATTAAAAAGCTGAGGAGTCAGCAAACACTCCTGAGGCGCACAGCATGAGCAACCACACTGCAATCCTGGTTGGAAATCAGGGAGGGAATGGTAGAAGAGGCTGTAAGTGTGAGGCACTGCTGGGCTCCGGCCTTGGTGCAGCAGTCACGGGGAGGGTATCAGCTCAGGCAGCGTTACTTCACCTGCAGTGGTTAAATTCAAAATGTTTTCAAAGGTACCTGTGCAAAGAAACAGGAAAATACACTCTGCCACTCTGCATGTACTGTGGCATCACAACCTGAAGATCTGCTTTGTGATTGAGATTTGTATTCATACCCTGTATCTCTGCCCATTTTTATGGGGTTGGATTTATCTTTTTTGCAGCTTCAGAACTTTCCTTGCTGTTACTTTGGACTTAACATGAGTCCCATGTACTTTTGTTCTAAAGCTGCTTAGATCTGACCTGTGGTATGCATCTGTACCCATTTCAGATTAGAGAATGAATGGTCTAAGGGGTCACCTTGGGAAAGCAAAGCAGGTACAGCGCTGTGCTGGGATGCTGTCCTGCCTCCTCCTCTTGCCTCAGCCTCACCTTCCTTCAGTCGACCCCTCTTCCTCCCTTCCCACTGTGGGAGAAGTGGCTGTGGGGAGAGGCAGGTGTCCTGCCATCCATACAGAGGGAGCCTCTGGGCTGGCTGCCCATCAGACTCTGGCACCAGCAGACAAGGGAGGAGGGCTCTTTCTGTCCTGTTGACTAGTGCTCTGTGTTTGACCTAAATATGGAACCCAGAGGCCTTCTGGACTCTGGCTGCTTTCTTTTTACAGATAAACCTAATTGTCGAAAGCCTCATCAGTCAGGAGTGTGAAAAAGCGTTCAGGTTTCACCACTCGTACGCGTTGACTCTGCACCTCTGTCCCGCTTTTGCTGTCTTCAGAGGTTATGCAGAAGCATTGGTATGAAAGTAGGGCATAATTTTGATATGGAGTAATTTATTATTCTGGTTTCGGGATCTTTTCATAAAACTGGTTCAAATCCTTGAATAAAACCAGAAACCAGGTTGGAGAAAATCTCTGATAGTGTGAGGGTTGTGTGAACTGCATTTCAACAGCAGCATTTCACACCACCTTATTCCTCACAGCTACTCAGGGCTGAACGCAGATCCTCCAAAGATCAGCTTTCCCCTTTGTTAAAACAGGTGAAGAATGTTCTTCAGAGGAATCTATTTATTTTACCATGCTACGAATTTTCTAAAGGAGCATTGTCAAGTTTTTATTTAGGTTATGTATGTTCGTAGAGAGTATGCTTAGATGCTTTAGTATTTTTCGAAATAAAATGAAGCTATGAAGACCATTCAGAAACAGGTCAGCATGCTTATAGAATTAAGGATTTCACTAGCAATTGCTTCTAATGATTATTATTTTTTTTAAAGTAAATCCATAGCAAAAATTCCAATTGACAAGTTTAGAAATGTCTAAGCTAAAGATGAAAGAAGACCTACTGGTTCTGTCTTTCTCTTTCAGTGTTGATTGCTCCCTGCAGTACGGGGTTTTTTGTGCTTTTCTTGATCCTACCTTAAATAGATCCAAAGTGCTGGGTTCCATTGTTTCTTTTGAGAAGTTATTCTGGGGTATAAGAGCTGTCGGTCTCATGTATGTATTTCTTTCTCCTGGAACTCATTAAATCTTTTCCCTGTAGTTTCAATCCCTTTTGCTTCCAGTTGATACCACCTTTTTCAGTTTCCCTTCGTTGTCTTGGTGTCTGATATTGAGCTACATTAGACACATATTGAGCCTCTCCCACTGTAATAAAGCAGCCTGGGAGTTAAATGTGAGACTGCGAAACTTCTACATGACATGGATGTTCAGATCATGGCACAATCGATGCTTTTGTTTCAGGCGAGTGTTTCTGTGTGTTGGGAGCAGTGTGTTTGCTGGCTGCAGCATTCCTCTTCCACTGTACTTAGGTCTTATAACCGCTCCCTTTGTTTATCTTTCAGGGACTGGGGAGGCAGTATGGGCTAGAGGAAGGCCACAGAAATGAGATGCTCGTTACACTAAGAAGGTCTGGTGTAATATGGCTGGGCAGTACTTCAGAGTATGGGATACCGAATTTGCATCGTACTGTAGACAGCCCTCATTTTCTAATTAGCAGTGCCATTAACTGACAGGTTTTCCAGTATAAGTATGTCTAAGGAAAGTTCTGCTCTCATCTGTCCTAACAAAGCTGTTCAGAGGATTTGGGGAAGAAATGGTTTCAATAAACTATTGGTGAGGGTAGTCCTTCTGTAAGGCTGATGTATCTTTGTTGTTGTTGTCGTCTGTGTTGTCTCTTTCCCTGTTTCTTGTCTGGTTGATGTCAGGACCTGTGTTCTATGGCCTTTCCCATCGTTGCCCACCTTTTCAATGTTTAGTTTGGTGCATCCTTTAGCATTGTACCATAATGACTGTTGCTCCCCAGACTGGTATCTTCACCCATTCACTGCATTCCCAGCTCTTCCAGCGAGTGCACTGTGTTCATGTGCAGTTCATACACCCGAGGCTGGAACAGGGGAGATGTAAGGAAGGAGGTAGTCCTCCTGCCTTTCACTGCATCTAGAGCTTTGCAAAAGTGCCACCTTCTGTGCCAGCAGAATCTCTTTAGTTGTGGAAGGAAAACACTTGAATCCCTTCCCACTGCTGATATTTACTAGGCTGAGTCAGAATAAACACTGCCAAAAATTGCTGCCACTCACTCCAGGAATGGCATGGAATTATACTTTTTTGCTGTTTCTTGCATCATAGCATTTCCTGGCCACTTCTACATCGTGGTCTGAGCTGCCTTCTTCCTGGCTAGTTGAATGTCAGTCTGCTGATAGTTTTTCTCTTTTCCTTTCTCCCACTCCCCCATCCAAGTATTTAGAGGTTAGTTTCCCTCAATTAATAATGATGGGGATAACAGAGAAAATCAAAGCAATGTTTATGGCTGTTGAATTAAATATAGGAAAACAATTTGAATGTGTTTTTCAGGTGACCCCTTTAATTTTAACAAGTAGTGTCCCTCTGGAAGAAAACTTAGGTTCTAACCTGATGTTTTCCAAAAGGATCAGCAAAGCTTATAAATAGACTGCTACTGTGGCTATCTATGTGTAGTAACTCACTGATGGTTTCTTTTGTTTGCGTAGCCACGTCTTCTGTTCCTGAAAACATGGACTGTGATCTGTCTTGTGGGGGAGTGAGAGTGTATAAATTAGAGGAGTCCTCCTTTGGGAACATGATGCTCCAAAGTAAAAACTGTACCATCATTTGTACTAAATAACGAAAGCTTTGACTCCCTTCATGGATTTAGGATGTGGGTGTGAGAAGCAAAAATGTTTCCTATGAAAAACAAATGAGAATTTCTTTACCAATTTTGTCAACAATGTTCATAGGCCATTACTTGAGATTGATTTTTTTTTTTTTTTTTTTAACCTGACAGACCAAGACACATGCTAAGTGAAAGAGGAATATAGCAGTTGTTCTACATAGCCGTAGCTTTTACTCAGTGGTGTTTGCATGTAATAGCAAAACCTACTGTTTTGAGTGCCAATAGAGCTTCCAAAGGGTTAATAGGATTCTTTCACTGTTAAAACTAGTGCTGTTATAAATGGGTTAACGTTTTACATGTAGTCACATGAAAATTCCCTTGGGAAATACTGGACATGAGGATTAAATGTGTCCCTCTCCTTTTTTTTTTTTTCCCATTAAAAAAAAAAAAAGTTTATAACAAAGTATTTAAGGGACTTTAGATGCACAGCAAGGCTACAAACTATTTTGTGCCCAGTTTAGAGAGGATTAAATTTAGCATTAGAAATTTGTTGTAGTACATCTCTTAAAGCACTGAACCGCATTTGGGCAGCTACCGTTGGCTAACAAGGCTGTCAGTGTTTGGAACAAAATCAGTAGGAGTCACTTGAAAGGAAAAAGTTTTCGATACTCTCACACCATTTCTGTACTTGCTTGGCAGTGAACATTTGAATTGCTTAAAGTTGTTTTTTTTTCAAATTTGTTTGCCTGTTTGTTTAAGCCCTATTTACAGTTGTCCTATGCAGTGTTGATTTTCAGTGCAGGTCTAGTCTGTACCTCACAAAACAGAGCAGAATCCTTCTGGAATTTTAGTGGAAGGGCTGAATGGACTCAGAATGAACCTCTGCTTTCACGATCCTAGGTGTCTCTTTCCAGATTACAGTGCTTTGCTGAAGCAGTGCTGGAGAGCTTCTATCTGGAATTAAAGCTTTGCTGCTTTGTCAACAGTCCTGTGAGTTGACTGCCATAAGTTTCTTTCCTAATCCACCTTCATTTCACAGAATCACAATGTTGGAAAAGACCTTTAAGATCATCGAGTCCAACCATACCTGTCCTCTACTAAACCATATCCCTAAGTGCCTCATCTCCCCCTTTTTTAAACACCTCCAGAGATGGTGACTCAACCACCTCCCTGGGCAGTCTGTTCCACAGCCTGACAACTCTTTCAGTGAAGAATTTTTTCCTAACATCTAATCTGAATCTGCCCTAGCACAGCTTAATGCCATTTCCCCTTGTCCTATCACCTGTCACTTGGATTTCCAGGAATCCAAGTTTGATTCTGCAATTTGGCCACCTTTGTCTAAGTTACAAAGGGTTTTATGATGGTAATGCTGGCACAACCACAACCCACCCCATAGCAGTGGAACGTGGTGCTGTCTGCAAGGCTTTTACTTGCCTGAGTTGTTGGCGTGAGGAAAGAGCCACGTGCCATGCTCAGACTTCACATCCAGCCTTCACAGAGTATTATCATTCTACCTGCCACGAGCTGGTACTTGCAGGCTGGGTGAGAGGTGGTTGAAAGGAAGAGAATTTTTAAGTGGTTGCCCGCTGCTGAGGAGAATAGTATTGTGTGTATCCTTTATGCCGTGTGCCTAATTAAACCCTGAGTAATAACATATGCGGAGGGAACTTCCTCTCTTCTGTTTTTTATACAGCAGTTTCACACAGGCATATAAATTAAAAGTCACAAGAGCCAAAAGCAGTGGTGAATGGTAGAGAGCTAGTTTTACTGCTTAGATGTTGTTTAAAAAAAAAAACAAAACCTTTATGAAATAAGCTTGATTAGAGTAAGAGAGTGAGTTTTACTGAGCTTTCTGCCTTTGGTGCGGAGATTTATGAGAATGAGCTGAATGGGGCTCTCTGGAAGCCGAAGTTCCCTCAGAATGCAGGAAGCCACGTAGTTTTTCTGTAGAGTTCTGCATTAAAAAGCATATTTGTGAGTCACTGATGTTCAGGGGGAGTGCAGCTGTGATTCTAATCCAGACCGCTGTAATGTTACTCCCATTTAAAAAGATATAACATCGAAAGATGGATTTATATCTGTATAGGGAATATCTTAAACTGAAGATTCAAGTAGGACAATTCAGTTTAGTCTGTAATGTTTAAATATTTTTCTCCCTGCTTCCCCACATCATACTCTTTCCAAATAAGTGTTAGGTGTCGCTTCCAGCATCAATATTTTCAGATCCTTGTTCTTTTGTGCTGTCTAACAGCTCTCCATTTCCTTGATTTTAACAAAGTGCAGTATTTGGTCTGAGAAATTTATTTCTTTTTTCAATTGCCATTTGAGTATTTCATGGGTGCACTTGGGGGGATGTTGCCATATTCCGGCCCTGACATCTGACAGAGCACAAGCATGCCAAGTGCTCTGATTTGAGATATGTTATTTCAAGCTCACTTTCATAGTTAATGTTTAATTTGCAAAATGTAAACATAGAATGTTACAGAAATACCAGAAGACCATGTTTTAGCTAAAACATAACAATAGCTTTTTTTTTTTCTCTGCGCTCTCTCTGCTTATGTTTACTGAGCATCACACTGAATAGTTAAACTCATTTTTAGCTAATTGTCCTACGGAATGAGCTTTCCTCTATTAAAGTTTTATAGATTGGAATTTGTTGTACAGTTTGAAATAAACAGGGTTGCAACTGAGGATCTTCTCTTCCTGGGAGACCAGGCTTTCATATTTAAGGGGGAGTCCCACCATGGATTTTCTAGCTGAGGTATTTTTGACATGGAATAGAAGGCTCAAAAATAAAATAATCTCTTAGGAAAGTGGGTAGAAAAAAGCAAGGGTGAGTTGTTAAACTACAATCCTGAGCTATGTTTCATGCCAGAAAATTCTGAACACAAACAAACTCCCTAAATTTTCAGGTTCAGGTTCCTTTTTCTTGTAACAGATAAACAATACTCACTTTGTTTAGAAAGATGCAGAATTGAGCTTCTTAAAATGAGCAAGAATGCTGTATGTACCATAGATGTAGGTAAGCATCCACTGCTTTAACAGAAAGGACAGGATAAGCCGTTTAGAGCGGCGTTCGACCCACATCAGAGAAGCCAAGTGTTTGCCTGGGTGGTTGTATTATCCTTTGTTCCAGTTAGGTGTTGTAATATAGTTGATGAAAAGAAAATGAACCAATAATTTGTTTGCATTCATGTGCTTGCCAGGGCAATGGTACCAAGACCACTGATTTAATCTCAGAAAGCATTAATATTGCTAGAAAATAGTTGCATCTAAAATTATCACCTTTTCCTAGGTATGCCTAAACTGTAAAGGCATTTCCACGTACCTGTTAGAATTTAAAACAGAACTTTGTACTGTCTTGCAATAATGAGTTGAGAGCTTTTTACAATTTCTTACTATTTCACATTTCAGCATGGATCTTTATTTGCCTGGATTCTAAGGACCTAGAGATCAAAAAGGGTTTTTTCATTTTAATTTTCTTCATTTAACAACTAAAGTTCAGTGCTGCTTACTTTAATTTCTGACTGTGTAAGACCAGGGGTTGAATACATGTTCAGTTTATCTGTATTTAATACTAATTTGCAGTAACAATATGATAGAAGTAGAGTTTTTAAACAGTAAGGCATTTAAAATTGTCTTGATCCATTCTGAATGAACTCTAAATTAGTGGGATTAACACAAGCGGATCAGTGTTTTACCTGGTAAAGACCCATTTGGGGAAAAAAGTGGTGTAGAGGAGGGAACAAGGCACTCATCTAGAACAGCACTTAAACATATGCCTCTCTTTATAGTGTGTAGGTGTGTGCTTAAGGTACACTTTAAGCACACTTCCTGAATCAGAGCTATAGAGGGAAAAAGCTCCTCAGGTACATACAATAAGGATTGAAGAATAAGGAGACAATGAAGTCAGACAAGGAAAGGGAGCAGAGTTCAGAATTTTTTTTTAAAGTATGAATAGCATCTGTTATGAAAAGAACAGCCGGTCATGCCAGTTCATATCTTCAAAGCTTTGATCAAACTTCAGGACATGACATTTCTGTCTGTCTTCTTCTAATGGGGAATAAAGTGACTTGTCATTGAAAAATAGTTTGGAGTTGAGCAGAAGGTTACATCCTGAACTTTTGATAAATCTAAACACAGAAACTGAGAAATACACAGCACCTTGATTTCCACTAGCTAAGTACAATTGATATTTGAGCAATGCCATTTCTGAAAATTTTGTTTGAGACATCAACTTGCCTCACAACATCTTTAATCTTTATGAGAAGAGTAGCAACATCTTGTTTTACTAGGTAGCTGGTCATGCTTCACTGTAGATTTAGAAAAAAAAGTAATTCACATATGATTTTTGGATTTGCTTTTAGAAGCTTAACAATTGTTTTGTACTTTTTACAAGCCACCTTTGACATAGAACCTTTTTAATTCCCCTAAAGCCTTTTAAAATGGGCTTTAGTTGCTTTGCTGCTAAATGAAGATTACCCCAAAGACAGATTTGTGGTAGTTTTTCTTGGTCAGCTTTCCCTTTTTGACGATGCATTTCTAATCCCAAGCAGGCTGTTGTGTGATTGAAGGCATATTGCTTGATCTTTATTCCAGCGCTCTGCTGGTTCCATATCAGTATCCAAGTACGTCGTATCTCTCGAATAAAGGCAGCAGCGAGCATGTGGTTATCTCCGTAGGTGGTTTCAGGTCGAAGAAGCTGCCTCCGTTCAGGTGGGAAATCAACCTGTCAGACTGAGTTATGGAAACATGATTAGTTTACCGAGTTCATTAAATGAGAACTTTTGCAGCTCTGGGTTCCCATTGCTCACTGTGTTGGTTACAGTGAAACAATCCCGTTTTTCATCCACTGAGTGGAATACCATGTGTAGACCCAGCGGGAGGACATTCCAGATTCCCCGTTGATTTCCTCTACCAGAAGGTTGTTTTGTGATCCAGTTGGTGTCACGTATAGTATCTGTATTGGCAGTTCTCCCTCTCGTTTTGCTCTCTTGCCGTTGTGTACACGCACACACCAGTGTTTAGATAAAATGTAGAAGACTATTGTGTAACAGAATATCTCAGGCTGTTAGACTTGCCCTTAAAATATTTTGCTTGGTACAGGGGACGTGGGTTGATACTCGCTTAGCTATGTGACATTTGCTACCCAAAAGGGTTGTGTCCCCACAAGAAATCTTTAGCACAAATATTGGACAAGATTTGATAAAGAAGGGGCTCTCTAGCTCCAGATGTTGCTGTCCTTCGCTACTTGGAGCAGCTGAGGAGCTCACCGGGTTAGACACAGTGATAAACTTCACTCACTGACAGCAAGGGACAGCAATGTGGTACCTATTTGCTTTTATCATAAGTTCACTGTCATTCTCCACCCTCGTTCATGAGCTAGTCCTTCCTGGTGAACGGGACAACCTGGGCATAGAAAGGGCTGCAGGATCCAGCATCAGCCTGCCATGGTGTAGCCCTTGTTGGGCTCTGTGGGGCAAGAACACTGTCTGGGAAGTCACTCCTGTAAGAAGCACTGTCACACGTAGTTTCTGTATTTCCCAGTCTGCTATCTGCTGTTTTATCGAACACAAACCTAAACAAACTGAAACTGTTTATGCAGGTTTTCAAGGGCACTTTGAAGATGTTTATCTGACGTCGACATTCATTAGGAGTCAGTTGTCTTCATCCCATTTTGTGCCTCTTAAAATCATCCCTTAAAAGGTTTTTGAAGAGGGGCAGGGTGCTTTCCGTTGTTATTTATTTATGTGTTTGTAACCGAAAAGAGTGGCCTTCTTCCTAATGAAGTGTATCATGTTCTGTTAAGCTAAATGTGGCCATTGCTGACTTAAAAGCAAACTGTTATCAGTCAGGTATAGATTCTTCTCTGAAGAGTAAGCAATACGCTTAAAAGGTTGCGCAGCCCTGGCTAATACAATAGCCACACTCTGCTTGTCTTTCAGGGAGAAGATGGAAAAGGTCAATGAGGTACAATTGCTGTACTGTAATATTTACAGATAAAGTACCAGATAAGAGCTAATTTATAAAAGAAACATTGTGAGCTATCCGTCATAAATTAATTTTACACTTTCCTTTTAAGCAGCTGTCTACAGATAATTGGTTAAGGGCTTAAAGATTTGTTTAATAAATGCCTAGGGTAAATGGAGCTGAAAATTCAAAGAAATGACTCAATTTGCTCAGTATTCAGCGAAATAAGCTGGTGTGTCAGCCAGTTGTAAGCATAGGATTTTGACTAATTGATCACAAGTGACATCCCACTGTTTCTTAAATGAGGACATTAATCTTCAATAGTGTCCTACAAAAGTGCATAGTTGGTACAACACCTATGGGATGTCTGAGGTACACGTGCATTATGCCTCTTAGTGATGGTGCCTTGTCCTCATTCAATTTTATCTTAAACTAGGATTAAAGCCTTTTAAAACTAAGATGCCAGCATGTGAGTATTGAGACCATTGAGGAGTACCATTTAGTATCTCCAGCGTTATTACTCGCAAGACGGAAAAGTATCCTCTTCTCAATCTGTTTTGGAATGTTCTAAAAGGAGAAGAATGAACACAATAAATGCGCCTAATCCCTTTTAAATGAACACAAGTGTTGTTTCTTGATGATAACACTGTTGCAGACGTAAATTAGCTCTAGCTTACTTTATTTTTTCCTATCCTATTCACGCATTTGAGAATTAAAAATCAATAACCACTGTTTTTCTCAAATTCCCTAAAGAAAACTTTTTTTCCCTCCCCAGTGTATAGTCTTTGGAATTAATAAACCCCATCCCACCCCACCCCCCAAAAGCTAGTAAGAAAAGATCTGCAAACCTAGATGCCTGGACCTATCGTGATCTTTCTTTGGGAAGTACAAGGCAAAGTAAAAAAATTTCAAAGGGTACCTAATGCTGTTTGATTCTGTGATACCCAATGATCTGGAAACGTAGAGTGGAATTAACTGCATCGCTTTTGCTCATCTTATTCATTATTCAGTCTGTGGATAATGCAGTGCAACATCGTATTTCAGAAAAGTCCAAGTTAAGCTGTTCCTCAGAAATTGCAAAGAAGTTTAGAAAGCTGAGGCCTTTTTACATAGACTGAGGGTAAGTGTTGTGCTAGACAGCCCATCTGAGTCCTCCCAACAGTGGTGCGGGGGTGGGGGAGCGCTTCTCAGATTTAATGCTAGATCAATATGAAAGCTGCCAGGGCCTGGTGAAGCAAACCAGGGGACACACTGTTGTCTTGTCTCTGCTGCCTGTTATACAGCTCATACAAATCAAAGCGCTTCAGCAGTGACAAGTGATGTTTCTATCCTTATCGATCTCAGCTGAGTGAACTATCCTAGAGGGAATGGCTGTTTTTCAGTGTCAGATGTCCTGTGCTTGGATTTCAGAGATTTTACAAGCCACATCCAGACAGCTGTTAGAAATGGTGGGAGTTTGTATTGATACTACCCCCTCTGCGTAGTGTCATGTGTGTAATGCATGAGTACTGTGAAAGTGGTAGCGTGTGTGCTGTGTATTTTTTTATCCAGTTGATCGGCAACCTGAAGGAGGAATGGAGCACAACTTTGTTAGGAGTTAGGTAGAGGCCCCAGGTGGATTGGCAGGGTTGTTGGGCTTGGTTCCTCCAGGTGGACTGAAGGCAGATGTGCCACATGCAGCCAACTGAGACAAATTTTGAGAATGTTAAAGGTTCAGCCCCCAAAACAACACATGCATGTTGGAGATGAAAGTTAAAGATGGGAAATGGTGAAGCTGTGTTATGTTTGGTGGTATCCTGTCTTACACCAATGGTCATTTCATCAGACACTACTTTTTTAGCAGAGGTCTTCTGGTTTATCATGGTCTTCTAGACCATGTAATAAACTCTTTAAGATTTTAGGTAGATAAGTGAGTGTACCTCCTTCAGAATTTCTTCCAGCAGGAGGACACACTGCAGGAGATCTACTTCCAAAGATCAGCTGGCCTCACCGTTAAGGAATTTAGGGTTTTTTGGGGTGATTTTTTGTTTTCTTTTGGGTTTTTTGGGGGGGTGGCAAAACGAACCAAACATCACTTCAGCTGATTTTTTTCTCTTTCCTTAAAGAAAATTGGACTGCAACAGCTTGAGTCAAAGCTGGGGCTAAGCAGTTGACCAAATCCAAAAACTTCCTGGAACAGTTGCCTATTTTCAGTACTCTGGCATGGCTGATCATATGGGATTCAGATTTTGCTGTTGGAATCCTTTACAGCTACAGCAAAAGGCAAAGGCAGCTAGGGACCTGTGCTTGCTGCATTGGCTTTGAAGGAGTTTTGTCAGTGGGGAACAAAAACTCGCAGAAGAGGAGATGTCTGTAATTGAATGTTTGTCATTATCTTAATATATTTTCTGTTTGAATTGCTACCTGCCATTTTGATGTTCAGTTTCTGGTGTTTTGACAGGGAAGAGTACTGAGTGTTGTAACGTGTGGTGAGGGAGACAGGCAGATTCCCTCTTCTGTTCTCCTGCGTGGTGACAGCAATAAAGAACTGAGCCCTATATTTATTTAAGGTTTTAGCTAATACTCTCTAGACAATATCAGTGAAATTTTTCCCATGCTGGTGGGCTTCAAATAGAGATAAGCCAGAAAACAAAGATGATAAAGTTTTACCTCTATTTGATTTTTACCCGTGTCTGCGAACATTATTACCTAAAGTGCTGATGTGTTCTGCATCATGGAAATCTATCCTGAGAGGCTGAGAAATTTGCCAACCATTACTATGGTGGTGTTGGTAAGTAATCTCAAAATATCAGATCTGCTGTCCAGGACCGTACTGCTCAGTCATCAGGATTTTCTTTCACTGTAAATCCTGCTTTAAAGAAAAAGGAGGGCAAAAGGTAAAAGTATTATTATCCTATAGAGAATTAAGTGGGACTGTGATATTCATGGAACTTGCATCATACACCGTTATTAACTCCAGGGAGAAGAGAGTGAAGAGTATGCCACGGGTAGGACTTTATACTGCTCTGCATTCATTTTGCTCTGGTTTCCGTGCTAGGCAGCGTACTGCACAAGCAATCCAGCCTAGATACTAGCAGCGCCAGGCAGAGGCAGTTCTGCAGTATATAGTTTTTGGAAACTGATACATAGTAAACCAGTAGTCATATGTTGCACAAGTTTTACAATAGCTGAAATAGAGTGATTGACACCATTTCTTCTTCCCTCCTTATCATTGGAACTGCACGTAGGAACTATTGAATTTTGAGGCATATGAGGACATCTGTCATGGTAAATCTATTTTTAAAGAAAGCCTCCGTGCCAAAGTTATGCAAAATTCTGTCAAAGTATATTTCTCATAAGTTACATGGTCTGTGCCATTAATAACGACTGTTTTGATGGGTTTCAGTGGTAAATGGGGCCTTCGGGATGGAGACATTGAAGCTTTTTTAAAATTATTTTTAGTCTTTTTTTTCTTTTCTTTCTCTTCTCCTTCCAAGATCAGTATGTTACAGTCGTAGTGAGAATGAACAGAATTCCTTTATTTATTTACTGATGGATGTAAGCACCTAAAGTCTGCTGGGGGACTTATATTAAACACATATACCATTCGGCTCTTCCCTACTTGCAGCAAGCTAATTTTCCTAAGATACTCAAACCTCCCAAGTTAGGCTGTTGGCAGTGGTTAGTGAAGCTAGCTTCGAGTGCCTCCAAAACCTGTTTCATCTCTAGCACATAGAAGTGATAAAGAGGAGAAGGTGATGAAAAGGGAGGTTGCAGCTGGCAAACAGGAGTAGAGGCTTCTTGGCTCCCTTGTTTAAGATTTTTGGGTTTGTTTTTTTCAGTAAAAATCTGAAAATAAGAAATCATCCCACCAACAAAGACTTGAGACAGCCAGGTAGCACTTTATAAATAATGTTCTGTATGGAAAAAATTCATTGGTGGTTTAGAGGGAGCAGTGGAGCTACCATGCAGATGGAGAGATGGAGACGCTCAGAACTTCAGCTGCAAAACCCTGGCTTCTTGGTGTTAACTCAGTACAGTGTGTCTGAATATCACTCTATTATAATACGTTCATAAATGTTTGTTATGTATGCTAATAAGTTTATATTTAGATATGAAGCTGTTTTATCTTCCTTAAATAAGTAGCAGAGCAGGATTTGCTTAGCAGTAAATGTAGCTCCTAAGGATTATGACACTTGCTTTTTCTGGTTTTTTTTTTTTTTATTTTAACATACAATGTCTATTCCACAATTATATATGGAATCCAGTATTCCTACAAGTTATTTATTTGAAATGTATTTAGTTCTTCTTTCCATATTTATTGCTGAATCATACTATATTAAAGCATACCTTAGGATTTAAATATCTTCTGTGAAGAATGACTAGTAATTGATGCTTAATTTTAAAATTAGAAATTAAAAAAGCTTAATTTGAGGACAATCTCAATTTTATAAAATCCAGTATACCATTTTAGGAGAGAGGCTTCTTGATAGATTTTCATTCTGAATTTGGTATTTTTTTGGCTTGTTAGAGAGAGGGTGGTTATACTGGCTTGTGTGGCCTTGCATTGGAGTTTTTCTGCCTTAGAGGAAGTTTGGTGGCTGAACACACTGGGAAAACTCAGGAGAGAGCAGCCAGGTAAAGGAAACAGAATTGTTGCTTTTCTGGTTTGCTTGTTACTTGGTGTGCCAAATTTCATATTATTTATGTGCTGTTCTTTCTAGACTACCAATCGGAAAGAAAGTTTCTTGTTCCTAAGTCTGCATGTAGATTTGCTTTTACAGATGATGTTCTCAAGATAAAAGCTGTAGGATGACTAATGTGTACGTGAGCACTATGTTAATGATGTGAAATGAACCATAGTCTAGTCTTCATGAATTTCTGACTACCCAGCGTGGCTCCTTTTCACATATACATTCCAGTACCTTCTCCAGTGATAATCAATAGTCTCTAATAGCTTGAAATTGAAAAAGTAATTTATATAAATGCTATTAAAATATGTTTTAACTTCTGGCTATGTCTGTAAACAAGAATATCTAAAACTAGATAGAAAGTTTTTCTCTCTTGATCTTGTTCTAGGGCAAAATGTGGTTTTGTTTTGGGATTTGGTGGTTGGGTTTTTTTGGGTGTTTGTTGATTTGGGGTTTTTTTAGGGGGAGGGAGATAAGGAGGTGTTAAGTCCTGGTTTTAGTTTTGTGATGGATAGACCATTGGAATTATAAATAATAGTTGACTAGTAAAATAATAGTTTTTAATTCATGGAAATTCTTGAAATAGCTGATTTTCAGCATGCATTCCAGATTCTTCCCAACGTAGTTCTTAGGTTATCCTGCAGGAATTGAAAAGTAAAAGCTTAGCAGGAAGCTTTTAGTTTTTTTCTATAGTCTATTTGTAAACATTTAAATGCTTTTCTGGGAATGTGCGAAAGTTGTGTTAACATCTCTCTAGGTCATTTTTATGATTATTTTTAGATATTTGGTTATAGCATCTTGCTTTGATGCAAGAGCATGCTTTGTAACTTAGTATGGTTGGGATTAGTTTTTTTCCATTCATGACAGAGTAAAATCCTTTGTGTTTTGTGTAAGATTCTAATATGAAGTGTGTCATAGGTCACATTTTGGCAAAAAAAAAAAAAACCCTACCCTTTTTACTATGGCTGATACAATAATTAGTATATTTTTTCTTTTTAACTTTTCCTTTTAAAGATGAGAAGTACTACTGTCATGGATAAATCCCTTGGCTTTGTATGGTTGAGTTTCTGGCTTTCTTGGATCCTTTTGAGAGCTGAATCCGCCTGTTTCTTCCACAGTTCCATGTCTGTGGTACCAAGCTCTTGTATCTAGTGGACAGCAATGGCATTGCCATTAGCCGTGGTGTGGCTGAATTCCATTTAATGTGTAGTGATGAGTTGTTTCTTTCCTCTATTTTTGCTTTTCCTGTAGATGTGTGAGCATATCCCTAGCGCAAGCAGTTCATATGAAATGCGAATGTGTCAGTTACCCTGGCAGTAGCTACCATGCATAACTTCTTTCAATGGCTGTGATGCTGGAAGGAACTATGACTGTACTGGTGTTACATGCATTTTTCAGAAGTCAAAATATTAAAGTATTTGTTGTGCTGATGAGAAATAATTCTTCTAATTGCAAATTTAGACAAATCATAGGTTTTCATGCTATGTACAATTTGCAATAAACCATCTTTATTCTTTACAGCAAGTTTAGCATGATTCTGGTATTGGTCAGTAGAGGCTACAAGGCTCTACCTGTGGCAGTTGGGCATTAAACTATGATGGTTGTTGCATGCCTCGCAAGATCTCAACATCTTGAATTGACAGCTTTGATACTTTATCTCTGACAGAAGTAGCCATCAGTGTTTTTCCCAAACCTGATCAATACGAGTGGATGGTGCTAGATTACAGGTTAGGGAGTGACCCCTCAGATGAAGTAATTGGACGTGAACTCAGTATTAGCAAACTGGTTATTATGTGGAACAGGGTGGCTGAAGAGAGATCCGCCTGGAACAAGTACCTGCCCAATCTGTAGCTCTGCAGCACCAGAAAAGTGTGTCCTCTTCAAGACTTTGTGCCCAAACCTTGCTCAGGAACCAGAACAGGGTAAGCCAGTGTCCTTTCTTTTGCTCCCAGAGCTAGGAAATAGCAGAGAATCTCTGCACCGGAAGGGGCAAAGGATCCAACATTTGTGTGGTTTTACAGGTTCACGTTCTTTGAAGGAGATAATAGTCAAGAGCTGGTCAAAAATCCTGGAGTTATCCTGTACAATTTGCAGCGATAAAACAGGTTTCTAAACCACCTCTAACTATAAATGTGGTTGTAACTACTACACTGTGCTTGCGTTGATAAGCATGCATAAATGGGAAGAGACTTACAAAAGCAGTATTTAGTAGCAAACTGTAGGACATTATTTCAGGCCTGTGATACTAGGGCATTGTTCAGTTTCAATTACAGATGTAGGTCTCGGCCACTGGAATTGCATGAAGTGCAAGTTTTTGTTTGTCTTGGTTTCTTGTAGAATAAATGTTGCTGATACAAACATTCATTACTGTGATGGTGCTCATCACATAAAGACCACTGTGTTTGCCTGCATACAAGCACTTCACAGAATCACAGAATCACAGAATTATCAAGGTTGGAAAAGACCTAGAAGATCATCCAGTCCAACCATTCACCTATTACTACTAGCTCCCACTAAACCATATCCCTCAATACAACATCCAGTCTTTCCTTGAACACCCCCAGGGTTGGTGACTCCACCACCTCCCTGGGCAGTGCATTCCAGTGCCTGACTACCCTTTCTGAGAAGTAATGCTTCCTAATGTCGAGCCTGAATCTCCCCTGGCGCAGCTTGCTACCATTCCCTCTAGTTCTGTCACTGCCTACACGGGAGAAGAGGCCGACCCCCAGCTCACTACAACCTCCCTTCAGGAAGTTATAGAGAGCTATAAGGTCTCCCCTAAGCCTCCTCTTCTCCAGGCTGAACAATCCCAGCTTCAGTACAGTAGGCTTCATATTCTCTACAGCTATTTAAGATAGGGCTGTGAAAAGGGCTGGAAATGCCAACACGGTACACAGCACCATAGTACTTCATTTGTGTCAGAGAAGGCATGTTACCAGTTAAATATTTAACCTACCCAGAAATTGTATTTGGCATTCATTTAGGCAGATGTTTAGAATGAAAAGCAGATTATGAATGGGATGCCTCTCGCTGTGTGACTGGCTATGAAAAATGGGTCAGTCGTTAATGGAAGAAAAATGCTATTGTTTTACAAATCTGACAAAGTTGGGATGATACTTTGATGTAGAATATGTACATGTCGATGTGTGCACACTGTGTACTTCAAGACCTGTGGTGGTACAGTGATAAGAGAGACATAAGGGGAGGAAAAAAAACCCCAGAAAAAAATTCACACCTTTTGTGGGGATTTTTTTTATTTCTTAACACAGATTGCTTCATTCCTTTGAGCATCAAAGGTTGAAATCTTACTACTTTGTGTGATTTCTTGAATTGGCAGCCCTGCCGCTGTACCAAGGACAGGGCAGCAGCGCATTTTTTCATGACTGGACCACAGCAATATTGAATGGGTGTCTTTAGATTAGAGCTTAGTGGGATTCCCTTTGAGTGGCCTAATGGGGTGAAACCTCTATTTTAATAGCTGATAATTAGTTGGAACCGTCTCTTGTTCTCCATGTAGTCATCATCATATACCTTTCCCTGAGAAGGTGATGTTGGTTTAAAAAAATCCCCACAAATTTCCAAAAGGAAGCTCACTGTGCACTTGGTGATTTTTAAAACAACCTCTCCCTCTCCTGCGGGAGAGAAGGCTGTTGGTGGCTGTGCTCTCTGTGGACATGCAGTGCAGCCCACAACCACTCCGAGGTGGGGTATCTGGCAGGTATATGCGAAGCCATGAAACCTTGAGAATGAAATTGTCATGCTTTAGCAGCCTTTTAATGTATGTTTTACATGGCCTTGCTCCAGCTGACTCTTTAGAGACCCACAGGGGCTTTCTGATGTAAATACTTGATGGAAAATTAAGGTCTCAGCTGAAACACCGTAAGACTTTTCATTATGTCAGATGTAAAATACATGGTTTGAAGAGGTCTGTAGTAGTTTCTACCACTGACTGTTGGTATGAACTAGGGAAAAGCTTTTAACTTCTTACGTTAAAGTGTTTCTAAAAATGTGGCAATGGTACCCACCAACCATCTTAGAAAGGTGTAACTTTTAGAAAGAATTTTAAGGATTTTGACCTATTTGGACGTGCATTTGAATAATAAAAAAAAAAAGATGTGCCTGTGCTGAGACGTGCATCTCGTTTGTTTGCTGGTAATAAGGGTTTTTGGTTTCCTGCTGAAAGGCAAGCTTGCCTTTACCAGGCTAAGTGTAAAATAAATTTCTCCTTACTAGACAGGATATGGGCATAGGGTAGGAGCTCCATGAGAACTAAGGCATGGACTCTCAACATCTGTGGAGTACACAGGCTGCAATTTGCTTCGCATGGGACTTGCAAAACCGTGGAAACACATACGTGGCAACACAGGTATAACTATGCACATAGATACGGCTGCTGATGGTTTGAGAGTATTCCAGAGCTCAGTTACACTGGAAAAATATATTTCTTGACAGAAACTTTAATGATGGTAACCTTCCAGTCTGAATGGAAATCTTTAACTTTTTAATAAAAAACTGAACACCTTAAATTGCTTTTCAAATCATACAGAAAGTCTGGATTAGAAAATGTCATTGTGTGACTGTGATATGAATTCCTTTAATTTTCTGTGTTAGGCTGCCTGTGTAGACAGGCTTAAATCTCATATATTCTGTTCCCAGAAAGTCCCTCATTAAAGGGGTTTTCCAAACAGTTCTGAATAAAAGACCACATTTATCTTCTTTTTTTCCTCTTACCTTTAGTTCCTTCTTGTGGAGAGAGGTTAATTTCTTAAGCTTTAATTTAAGCTTTGTCTGGTAGAAATTAAGAGCTTCCCCCTGTACACACAGAGTCATCTTGTCTGTTTTGGCTGCTGGGTATGTCAGGGAAATAATGCATTAATACATGAAAAGTATTTTGTGGGGAAGGGCTCTCTGTCTTAACCTCAAGTAGAGCAGAGTGCTAGGTTTGAATGAACTGGTCTGGTGTTTCTTGGTGGTGGTGGGGGGTTTGGTTTTCCTCTCTGTGCCTGAGGATAATTTACAATGCTTTATGTGAAAATTTTGAAAAAATATATTTCAGCATTTTTGGGCATATGTGTATGATCAAATGGGTTTTGATAAATTTGGTTTGTATAAAAGGATAGATAATGTCATCTTTCAGAGTTCAACTTCTGGCCACATGATGTTTGTAATACTTCTGCCCTTTAAGCGTATAACATGAGATGGGCTGTAGCTCACCAGCAGGAGTTTTTACTTTGGAAGTTGCATTTTTGGAAGCCTGGCTGATTTTCTGTGACCCAAGATGCTTCACGTTACTGTAGCTTTGCATGACGGTAAAAAGAAAAAAAGCATAGTATCCAATTTGTGCCGTTTGACCGTGTAAATGAACGTAATTCAGTGTGTAAAAGGGTTAAAATAAACCAAACTGTATCTTGTAAAAGAAGAAGGAGTTTTCACAGATAAACACTTTCAAAATTAGAAAATAGTAAAGCTGCCTGCTAACAGGACGTGACATCTCAGAGGCATCTGAAGGCCGTATTTCGAAGCTGTGAAGGTGGATGCAACCGGCTGTCATGCTCAAGAGACTCAGACTTGAGTCAGTGACAATGGCAGACTCAACTTTTATTGGTTTTGTTTTTCTAGTTATTTATTTGGGAGTCAGAATGTTTGGCCCAGTCAGCAAATCAAAAGCCCCAGCTCCCAGGATGTGCATAGTTGCCTGTGGGAGTTTCCCTCCAACGTTCCGTTATTGGCACCTCTCACTGGGCACGTAGATCTGACAAGACTCATCCTCACCTTTCCAGAAGGAGAGGGCGTTTGCAGGCATCCGAGCTATGCAAGGAACTGCTTTCTTTAGCATTCCCGAGGCGTGTGAGGGATGCCTGGCGTGGAGAAAAATCGTGATGTTCTCAACCTGCAGAACCTAATTATGTAGAACGGCTTGATGTATATGCAGAGATGCTTAAGGAAAGTAATGAATGCACTTTTAGTTCCAAACAAAAGCCCAAGCCTGGAAGAAAGGGGAGGAAACAAGAGAAATTTTAACAGAGTATTTGAATAATGAGATCAGTAAGAGATTGCATGTTGAAGATACTTTTAAGGCAATTTAGGTACTTAGGCTGAAGAGTTATTATTAAAGCTCTAACTGAGGACCTTGAAGTGCAATGTTGCATGAGATTATGTGCAAGGATCATTTCCTGTGCTTTATAACTCTGTCCCTTACTGACAGCAAAAAGAAAGGAACTTTGTCTTTGCACGGCTAAAAGTTTGGGCTGATTTATGTGACATGGGTGCCCAACTGGCATGATGTATGAAAACATCTCTTCTCCTGATGAACTTCTTGTTGTTTCGCAAGAGGCTTGATGTATCTTGAGCAGGTTTACAATCTGCCCTATGACAGCTTCAGTGCACAGTCAGTGGAGATAAATTGGAGATGGCTGGCAGTGAAATCTTAACAAATGTGCTGACAGCCCAGCTGAACCACAGGCATATGATTTGATTGATTTTTCCTTTTTTTCCTCTCTTTTTTTTTTTTTTTTTTTACCCTGGGTGGATGCAGAGACTTGCTACCCCTTGAGGCCCCTCTGCTCTGTAAGCCTCAGGAGATGAACATTTTTAATTGAGGTATGCCAAAATGCGTGACAGAGGACTTTTTTCACTTAGCCCTAATGCTTCTGTTGCAAACTTTGCTAGTTTTTGCTCGCTGTTGTACACACCAGGCTGGGCAGCCTTTTGATGTAGTATGATCTCAGATGTTGTAATACGTAGTCAGCATTTTCTCATCTGTTTCCCTCTAGTGTAATTATAAAGCCTTTGCAGCCTCCACCATTGCTTCTTTTCAACTTTGTTTAGTCAGGCTTATTTCTGAAGCTAAATAGAAGAGAAGAAACTGAAGAATTAATACTGGCACCTGCCAGTGCTCGAGTTAATAGGCTGTATGAAGGAAAGCCTTGTGAAATTTCCAATTTTTTTTTATTCCCCTCCCCCCCCCCCCCCCCCCCCCCCGTTTTAATTACTCTGGTTATCCTATAGCACCAGTCAGCATTCAAAGTAGTGTTAATTTATTTTCCACAAGAAATGCCATAAAAAGAGTTACTTCCACATGTGATTTCAACCCATGCGTTTTCCCTGACATCTGATAGAATTAGGGAGAAAGCCTAAGCCTGGCACCTGTGTCTCTCACAAAAGCTGAGCTTCTGTGGGAGGCGTTTCTGCGCTGTACGCTGAGCTGGGAGATGTGAAGGCAGGAAAAGACCCCGGGTTTTAACTGACCTTCATCACGACTCTCTGGCTCCACTCTTACCTGTTTCTGACCATCTGAGCACTGTATCTGTGCTAATTGCTGCTTTTGACTATTGCATGGAAAGGGATATTTGAACCCCAAGTCCTGTACAGGATCCAGCTACGTGACACGGTGCTCCCGTGCTGAGTATTCAGCAGCAACTTTGGGAGTTGCAAAGGTTTGCTTTGTTCTTATGTTTTTTTCTCCATTTGGGGTTCTTTTGGTTATTTGGTTTGGGTTTTTGGGGTTGTTTTGTTGCTTCATTGTTTTCATATGACTGATATTTGAAATAAAGTAATGGTTAGATGACACGCAGTAAGGCAACTGCATTTCTGTCCTGCTCATCTCTTGCGCTGTGTGTTTGTGTAGACTGGACAGTGACAGCAGCAGCACATTTGCGGCGCCCATCAAAAGGCCTCCTGCCTGTTAAATTTCAGGTGTTCAGTTACCTCAGCCTTTCTGAAACTCAAAGCAGCAGCACCGTATCCATCGAGACTTTGATTTTTAGATTGAAATAACACTCAGCATGTGAGAGTGAAACTCAGAACGGTGTGCTGAGTTTTGGAAGGGTCATGGGGGAAAGAACAAATATCGAAGCCATATTTTCGTCCAGATATTCATCGAACACTGGCTTCATCAATCCAAAGGCCATGCAGAGAGTGAAACCACAGTCTCAAGAGGACGCTACTCAGTAGAAAACCCCCTAATTAAGGGAAGACAGCAGTACAGCTTGTTGAAGAGTCAAAATGGCCATTTATCTGAATTGCCAGCAGCTTCCTGCTAACCCTTCATAAAGATTGAAAGATCTTTCTATGGTAAGGCGTTTGCCTGACTTTCTCCTACAGAGGTAGAAAGTGTAACTTCCAGAACCTGTGTTTCTAAACATTTGGTTTAACCACAGTGTAAGTAAAATAAGAGGTTCTCTTTCCCGTGTCTAAAAGATAAGCTTCCATTTTTTTTGGAAAACCGTTTAGTTTTTAGTAGCACATAAGAGACACTGCATAATTTCTGAGAAAACAAGCTGCATCTTTATCATGGGGCAGTGAGCAATGGCTTTATTTAACACTTAATTTTTAAAATGGGAATTGCATCTTCAGCTTTCTAGTAGCATTTCTTTTTTGCTGAAGACTGTTATTCTCTCCTTTGGGGGATGGATGAGTTGTTTTTATCTTAATCTCTTGCTTTCTGCTGCTGTTTTTCTTCTCTTGTTTGCAGTAATTGCATTCCACCGGCTTACACATTGCTGCTTCAAAAGTAGCCCTATTTTAGTAGTTGTGATGTAGCTGCCTCTTCCTAAAGTACAGTGTCAATGTAGTAAGAATTATTTTCCTTGCCTTTACGGAGAATGATTACTTAAAGTGGAGGAACTTGATTTTACAAGGTTGGGTTGTTTGTGCTACAGGCCTAAATGAAGGATTTGGAGTTGCTTGTGTTGCTACCTTGGCACCTTTCTTTAGGATTACTGAACACAATAAATACATAAATATAAATTCAGAGAAAGGAAGACAAGTTCTTCAAACTTTCCACAGCTAGGCAAACCAAGTATTTCTGGTGTAATTCATATGGCTTTATCACAGTATTTATTTGTTTTGTTCTTCTGACATCGTTTTTTTGTTTTGCTCTTGTTTTTGTCTGATTTACTATTAATAGTTAAGACTTTGAAAGATCTCACTGTCCTCTGTGAAAATCTGAATAGTGGACTGCAATGCTTTGCTCACTCTGAAATGTATCTTTAAAGTCTTTCTCTTTTTTACTACATATTCAAATCCTTTTCATATTTTTTGGCAAAAGTCCAAAGTATCTTATTTATGAGAATATTAGGATTAGAGGGCATGATTGAAGGATATTAACTTTCCGTGCAGTTGCATCACTTGGGCAAAAGGAGGGCCCCCCATCTCTCTCTGCATGCACGAATAGCACCGGTTCAGCATCTGCCATGGTTATTTAAAATAATAATTAATTTAGTTCTTCGGAGAGCAAAGGATTAACAACAGTAGCTCATGCCAGGATTAGGGTAGGGAAATGCTGCAACAACTTTTCTCAACCGCTTGGCCAAGACACTTGAGTTTTAACTAGTGAGAACAAAGCTGTTCAAGTCTTCTAAATTATACTTTGCAAGAGGAGACTCCAAGGTCCCAGAACACGTGTTCTCAAGATGTGGGTCGTAACCATGTTTCAGCCTTTGGTGCTCACACTTGCTTGTCTAATGGCTGACAGGGAACAAGGTCATTATGCTTCTTTGTTTATAACAAAGTCATGTCATGGCAAAGGTTGAAAGTAAGATCCTGAGATATTAGGGCTGAAAAAGAGCTTCTGGAGTAATTTTGTGCTTAGCTTTGGGTTATTACATGATAGTACTGCTAGTTTTCTACAGTAGTTCTTTGTCACATTGAACCTTGAAGCCTCTGTTTGAAATGGTGATCTCAGAATCTCCTTTGCCAAATCATTACGCTATTTGTTTTTAGTAGTTTTCTTTTAATCTTTTCAAATGTTAGCTTTAGTTTCTTTACTACAGGCATTTTTCTCTTGCACTTGTCTTACTTTTTATGAATACCTCCTTGGCTACAAGGATAATATTAAATTTTAGCCATTTTTTTCTTTTCCAGTTTAGCTGTTGAAACTACTTTTAAAAAACAAACTTTCTGAACAAATAGAGCACATTGTTTTCTGTGTGCTTTTCTGGACAGAATTGGTGGGCATTTCTAGTGAAAACACTGTACACATGCACCACCAGGTAATGGGTAGATGGATTGAATTCTCTCAGCGTACTGGGTGAGGGATTGGACATGTTTAGGAGTGGTACTCTTTCTTCAACTCCAAAAGAGAAATTTCATTGTCCTTTCCCTAATAAAATAGGAGTGGGGGTTTTATTTAAGTTTTGATAAGAAATGTAAGATGCTCTGATAGTGGCTTCATGCTAACTGTTGCATGAAGTTCAAAAGTACCATCTTGAAGCAACACATCATTTTACATGCCAACCCTGCATTGGCTTTTTTCTGCAGTAGTATCCCATTGCACAGCTATTTATGGCCTTAGTTTAGTACTGTCTGCTTTTGGTTAGCTTGTCTTCTCTGTGCAGCCTTGATTTCTCTGAAATGCCCCATGTGGACTGACTGAAGTCTTAAATCCATTTATCTCGTCTTGTCAACTGTATTTGCCACATCTGCAACAGCATCGGCCCGGGACGTTTTATGGGGAAGGGTAATATCCTTGGAGTTGCCTAGAGGACCTTGGAGAATTCAGATGCTGCCTTGATGACGTTCCAGTGTGTCTCTGAATGTGGTTGTATTTATTTTCACATTAGTCAGTGCATGTGCTTGTTCTGCCAGCTTTCCCCCTTTATCTAGGGAAATACTTTCCGTGCAGGTTCTTTACGCTGTATTTTGATAGTGCTGTTCCAAAGATCGTTCTCTTTTATATTTGGTGGCTCATATAGGTCAAAGCCTTTCCATTCTAATAAAACTTTAGCAGCTTATCTACTATCTTAACTGATCATCTTTCTCTTTCGTGCCCTACACCCCACCCCCCACCTTTCTCACTGATTCTGAATACCAAAGTTGAGCAGTAAAATAAACCAGATAATGTTGTTACTACCTTTCTTCTGTACTAGGTCTTAATCTTGGTGGCAGAAGATTAGTGCATGGGATAGCAAAGGGCCTTTAAGTTGCTGGTGCATGGCTCCAGCAACCTACAGCCTCAGGAGCTATGCAAGGAGGAGCTGTAGGTCTTGGGATTGTACAGTGAGCGAATGTTTCTGAAGAGATGGAACTGGAATGGACTCAAAAAGCCATTTCTCTGGGTGTAGAATCACAGGAATCTTGAACCCCATCAACAGATTATTCTGAAATAGGAATATGTTGGGCAGTCTGGTGCTTGAATCAGCTTTATGAGGACGAGAACATGAATTTATACACAGTACCACAGGTTCGTAGTAACATCGGACAACTATATCTTCGATAGTCAAACAGCTATGTTTAGTTTAAATACAGATAGCTAAAGGAAACAAACACACTGGCACTGAAAGTTATTGTGTTAAGTTTCTAATATATTATGATCAGGGATATAAACCAGTAAATAATAGAATAGATACATTGTTCTTCCTAATAAGAAATTCCCACAGCTAATGTTACTGCAATTATTTATTAGTGCTTACATTTTTCTCCTTTTATATAATATATATATGCACACACATGACATATATGCACACTCATATTTGTCTGGGCAAATGCCAGTTAACAAGAGCCATTTGAATCATCATAGCTCAAGCACAAATCAATCATTGTCCGAACTGGAAGTTATCCTGGAAACTGCTGCATTCACCAAACTTCACGTTAAGGGAAGTAAAGCTCAAAATAAAACAGCTTTAAAATAAGACTGCTGGGTGGGTCACTTGTACTTTAGAGACAGCTGTGACGATGAAAGTTCCAGTTATAGAACAACTGGGAAACCCTTCCTAGATGCCACCTCCAAGGAAAACTAAACATTTGGAAAACTAGGGAAATGTTCTGCTGTTATCTAGGTGACAGGAAGACGTTAGAACGTGACGGTGGTGTTTTGATGTGGTGTACTTGCACACTAGGGTGGCCAGCCAGGCCAGGCGAGAAGTGTGAGAGCTGCCAGGAGAGCTGCGGTTGTGGTGTGGCTCTGAGCTCAGAATGAAGGCTCAGGGGAATACTCAACCAAATAAAGTGATCAAAGTGAAAAAATAGAGGAGTCCTGGGATGCTATTTTGGAAAGGTGATGAGAATGGACAAATAGGACAAGGTGGGACTCAGCAGTTCTGTCCTAAATCTTGGGAATTAAGTAATTAAACTACTGGTGTAGAATTTGTATGCTCTTGTCCTCTTTCCAGTGTTTGTTAGGATTTTCCTGCAGAAATTTTAGAATTGCCAGAACCAGTCATTTTGTAATATGTATTTTAGCATAGAGTTTTGACTTGTTCATTGGGAGAACCTGTTGGCTCACATCCAGACTTTCTGTTTGATATGCCAATGACCTGATTGGGGAGAAGAGCTTAATTAGATAATTGCAAATACATATGTGGACATTATTCTGATTTAAGAAACTCTTACTTGGATTAAATGCTTATATTCTTGTTTAGCGTATCAGCAAGCTGTGTAGCTTTAGGTGAGGATGTTTGAAATTGATTTATTTCAGCTAGTGCTGCTCAGTATAGATCCTGGCTTAATTTCAGGCTAATTTTGTTTTAACTGGAATTGCTTAAGAAACTATTTAAGATAAGCTGATATAAATGACTATTAAGCAAAAGATACACACAGAGATTTACAGTCGTGAAATTAAAATAGGTTAATACACACATGTAGGTGGTCCATCTTTCTCTAGTAGTTACCTGAAATGCGATTAGCATCAGCAAACCAAATTAAAATTGAATTACTTTAAATCTGCTGAAGCCCCTTGCCTTTCTTTAATACAAGTTGCAGTTCTCTTAGAGCTGAGCTGTGCACGGGAGGTGCTGCAGGTGAGTGAGTCACTGTGTGGAGGAAGGGCGAGGGTCTGCCGTACCTCTTCCCGCTGCTTGCAGAGGAGGAGTGTTCCTATTTTATTGCTGCCTATAAAAATGCAGAGCTTCAGATCAGAGTATGGAGATACAGCTGAGGAAAATATTGATACATAGAAGTTTCTATAGCAATTGCCAAGAGAGAAAAACATACCTTACCCAGTTATCCTGGTGTAATTCTGTGAAATTTAGGGATTTGTAGGGACTACAAATGTAAGGACTACTGTGTAGAAGGGGTCTGCTACTCCAGTGTCTTCTTTCTGACAGTGATCAGTCCTATGTTGCTTGTGGCCTGCTTTTCTACTTGTGAATATGCAATGATGCTAAGTATCTCTTTCTCATGGGTTTTAAAGGCCCATCCAAGAAATTCCTGACCTTGTCTTGGGGTGGGAGAGGGTAAGGAAGGACCTCAGCTCAGGGCCATTTAAGTGGGCAGGCAGGCATCTTGAGAACTTTTTCTCTCCCCAGAATAAGGTCAACTTTACCTACTTTTCCCATGCTGACTGGTTATTTATCATTTACAATCTGATCATGTTCCCTTTCCCTGTTGTCACCCCTGAAAACAACTTTTTAATTTTTCCAGAGGAGAGGATTGGGTTTTTTCCCCCTCCTGCTTCTGTTTATGTTTTCTGTTCTCGTTATCCACCGCTGAGGTAAGTCACTGCTTCAGTAGCTGGTCAGTCATTTGGGATCTCTTTGACACAGATTTGGACCCTGTTTCCCAATTGTGGGCAAAAGACCAGCCTGTATAATAACTTTTTAATAAGTTTCCCATTATTTTGTATGCTCATTTTCCCAATCTCGAGTATATAATTAGAGAGATAAAGTCTATAGATAAAACCAAGCCCCTGCTAATCTGTTTTCACTACTCAACATTCCTGCAGTCAAAATCAGGCTAGATAGAAGCAAATGCAATTCCAATTTATTTTAATGGGAATTCAGGATTTTCTGATCGTGGCTGATTAAAAGTGCTCCCGATACCAATTTGTTGTAAATTATTCTTGTTTTGCATAGCCCTCGAACGTATTAACTTGCTGCTTAGAACTGCTGCTGGCTGCTGCTGACAATTAGAAAACTGGGTTGTTGCTCCAAGTTTTTCGCCAGCGAGATCTTTATTGTGTAACTGTCTCTCTTCCTTCTCAGCTCTGGGAGTCCATCCCCAAAGAGCCAATGTGAAATTTCACCAGCGTGAAGACTGATCACATGGATTCTGAACGGCTCATCCAGGCCAACTCTTCTCTTGCTTAGGTTGGAAGGGTTTCAAGAGCTCTTATAAAACTGAGTTATTTTCCTAATCTGGAATTCATAGAATATTTGGCTATGAAAATAGCATAATAACTCCTTTCCTGTATATTAGAAAGGATACTACTTAGATACTGCACACAGCTTCTAGTTTTTTATTTAGACTGTGGTATCTTAGTTCAAATGAATGTTGAAATAGTAGACTTATGTGAAAATAATAGAAATTAGATGGGTAAAATGCTAATTAAAATATTTAGTCTCTCCTCCTGTTGTTGCTTTTTGATTATTTTCTACTGTTTTCTTTATGCCCTTAAATATTTCCTTTCCTCTCTTTATGGTCCAGTAGAAAATTCAACTTGATGTTTGTTTACAGGCTTCATTTTGAAATTGTTTTGGCTGTACAGTGCTTTTCTCAGATGGAATGTACATAATCAAAAGAGGTCCAAGAAAGAGTCACAGGTTTCTTTTTTTAAACCTTTACTTGTGGAAATTTCTCTTTGTAAAATATCCTGAAGTAGTCACAGGGTAAAGAAAAAATGGAGAGGGAGCTGCACTGTGTCCTTTCCCATGTCTTTCAGATTCAAGGGGAAAAAATGGGTTGGTTTTGCTTGGTGATAGCTGCTGTTACAGCTTTCTTAAAATAGTTGAACGTTAGCCATACACAATGAAACTGCCATGGACAAGCATTCGTAATGTCTGAGAGTTTTATTTTCCTTCCCCCAACACTTTGGAAATCTTCTTACACTCTCCCAGAGACTGGGCTCATGTTGCCTTAACCTTGTGAGCTGGGCACATTGAAACCGAGGAGTTTCAGGAGGAAGGTGATTTTGTAGAAATTATTTTGGTACTGCTGGTTAAACCCAAACTCCTATTCTGATTTTGTTGTGCCACAGTCGGAAAAGACGGAGAAGTGATACAAAGTCGAAACTTGATTGGAGAGCAGGACGGGGCTGGGGCAGGTTTTCAGTACTGAATGCAAAATAGAATTGGTAATGTATGACAACGGGCATTTCTGTCCAACTGGATAGAAAGAGTTGGTAACATAAGGACAGTTTCAATTCTCTAAGAAGTTATGCATGTATCTGGGAAACTGGCTTTCCTGTCAGAGCTGTCTGTAGTATAGATATGCAGAGACTGATATGCACAAATCATCCTACAAGCCAGAAGTCTAGAACTTCTGTCCTTGGCCACTAAGGCAGCTGGATGTTTCTTCTGGTCAATTTTAGATAATTATTTTCCCACTATTATCTTTACTCTTCGCTTCTGAACTTTGGAAGTGGCCACCTATTAAATTAGATGAGAGTCTCATACTGAATTGATCGTGGTGGTATCAGTCTCTGAGTAAGTCAAGGAGTTGAGAGCACCATTGCTACAGATAAAGCAAAGCAAAATGAGGGTGCCACTGAGCAGGCAGGGCGGTAACGTTTCCAACTGCTTGCAGAGTAGCGGGGGGTTGGAGGGGGGGGTGGGGGTTAATGCAATTCCAGACAAATTTACAAGCATTGCATCACTCTTTTTCTAAACTGGGACTGTTGGCAGCTATTAAATCAGTTTTAAGTATTATGGCTCTTAAGTTACATTATTCATCAAGAATAACAAGGCTAGTTGCTGCTAACCATTTCAAGTATTTGCTGTACACACATTTAACCCAGTGTTTGCTGTGACCAAGAGAAGTGGCAAAAGAGAAAAGCATTCCTCAACAGCGAGTCCAATGTAGAAACAGTTTTCCTTGCTAGGGAAGAGTTAGAGAGGGAACTATAGATGTATCTCAAAGTGACTGGCTTCCCAGTCAGTGCATGTCAGTGCCTGTGTTCGTAGCTGGCCCATCTGTCCCTGAAAAGGGCAGTTCAACATCCCTACCCCAAGGAGCACAGAGCAGTGGAAAAAATTGTGATAGTGCTGGAGTAAGGTACCTGCCCTTATGTTGCTGGCCGTGCCTTGTCCAGATAAAGGGCATTTTTTCAGTATCAAATGCTGTCCTAAGGAGATTCAGTGCACAGTTAATTTATAGGATGGGAAAAAGCCAAAATGAAGGGTGGTGTGTGCCATTTTCTTGGCACGAAGTGGGGATGCGAATGCTTGATCAGCTGCTGTGGTGTGATGCTGGATCTGTGGTGTCAGGTTTATAACCATGGAAAGCTATCTTCGTCTTTCTTTGTGATGTCAGTACAGCAGACCACAGTATTAGTGACATTCGTGTTAGTGGAATATCATTTTAGATTGGTTATGCTCTAATATGGCATTTCACTAATGCATTTTGACAGTGCCTTCAAAATACAGTTCTACTTGCCTGTCATAATCGCTTGTTCTGTACTTCTAATCTGACATAGAGCACAGGCAGCAAGAAGAACGAGGGGGGAAAAAAGAAAGTGTAAAAGCTTTACTGACTTACATGGGGACCGAGGTTTACATTGGCTGCAGAGCATGTTTATGAATGTTTTTGCATTTATTGTTACGAGGTTACTGTTATACTTAACTAACTGGATTCATCTGTCTGAAGCACAGCTCGGGAGAAAGACTGCTCGTGGGACGCTCACGACTGATGTACGTGCTGAATTCTGTGGGTGAGGTGGTGAAATGAGAGCTTGTGATCTGCTGAAACACAGCCCTGCCGGGAGGCGTAGTTTCACAGAATCACAGAATCGTAGAGTTTGGAAGGGACCTCGAGAGATCATTGGGTCCAACCCCCCTGCCAAAGCAGCTCCCTAGCACATACTGCACAGCTAAGCGTCCAGATGGGTCTTGAACATCTCCAGAGAAGGAGACTCCACCACCTCCCTGGGCAGCCTGTGCCAGGGCTCTGTCACCCTCACTGTGTAAAAGTTCTTCCGCATGTTGGTGCGGAACTTCCTGTGCTCCAATTTGCAGCCATTGCCCCTTGTCCTATCCCCACAGACCACTGAAAAGGGGTTGGCCAATTACCCCTGCATCCCATACTTAAGATATTTATAAACATTAATTAGGTCCCCCCTCAGTCTTCTTTTCTCCAGGCTGAACAGCCCCAGCTCACTCAGCCTTTCCTCATAGGGGAGATGTTCCAGGCCCTTAATCATCTTCGTAGCCCTTCTCTGGACTCTTTCCAGGAGATCCCTGTCTTTTTTATACCAGGGAGCCCAGAACTGGACACAATACTCCAGGTGGGGCCTGACCAGGGCAGAGTAGAGGGGGAGGATCACCTCCTTCGACCTGCTGGCCACACTCTTCCTGATGCATCCCAGAATCCCATTGGCCCTCTTAGCCACCAGGGCACACTGCTGGGTCATAGCCAACCTGTCATCAACCAGGACCCCCAGGTCCTTCTCCACAGAGCTCTTCTCCAGCCTGTACTGATACAGACGGGTATTCCTCCCCAGGTGCAAGACTTTACACTTGCTTTTATTAAACCTCATCTGGTTTCTCCCTGCCCAGCTCTCCAGCCTGTCCAGGTCTCGCTGGATGGCAGCGCAGTGTTCCTGCGTGTCAGCCACCCCTCCCAGCTTTGTATCATCGGCATACTTGCTGAGGGTGGATGCTATTCCCTCATCAGGGTCGTCGATGAAGATATTAAACAGGACTGGACCCAACACCGAGCCCTGGGGAACACCGCTAGTCACAGGCCTCCATTCAGATTTTGTTCCACTGATCACGACCCTCTGAGCCCGGTCCGACAGCCAGTTCTCAACCCACCTCACTGTCCACTCATCTATCCCATGATCTCTCAGCTTTTCTATCAGGATGTCATGGGAGACAGTATCGAAAGCCTTGCTGAAGTCAAGGTAGATGACATCCACTGCTCTCCCTCCATCCACCCAGCCGGTGATGAGATCATAGAAGGCTATGAGATTGGTTGAACACGATCTCCCCTTGGTGAATCCATGCTGACTACTCCTCATGACCTTCTTCTCTTCCAGTTGGTTGGAGATGGCATCCAGAACAAGCTGTTCCATCACCTTTCCAGGGACAGAAGTGAGGCTGACTGGCCTATAATTGTTAGGGTCCTCCTTCTTGCCCTTTTTAAAGACCAGAGTGATATTGGCTATCCTCCAATCCTCAGGTACTTCTCCTGTTCTCCAAGAGCTATCGAAGATGATAGCAAGCGGCTCCGCAATCACTTCCGCCAGCTCCCTCAGCACACGTGGATGTATCCCATCCAGGCCCATGGATTTGTTTGCATTAATCCCTTTGAGCTGCTCCTGGACCACCCCTACCTCAACTAGAGGAAAGCTCTTCATTCCCCAAACACTCCTACTTTCATCCAAGATCTGCGGGTCCCGAGGGGCCTTTGGAGTGATGACCGAGGCAAAGAAGGCATTCAGTATTTCCACCTTCTCATCATCACCCGATACCAGGACACCCGCCTCATTCATCAAGGGACCTACATTATCCCTGATCATCCTCTTACTATTCACGTATCTGAAAAAACTCTTTTATTATTCTTTATATCCCTTGCCAGTTTCATCTCCAAGCGGGCTTTAGCCTTTCTAGTCGTGTCCCTACAGGCCCTGACAACATCCCTATGTTCCTCCCAGGTGCACAGACCCTGTTTCCACAGTTCATAAACCTTCTGCTTCCCTTTGAGTTTACACATTAGCTCCCTGCTCATCCATGCAGGTCTTCTGCCTCTCTTTCCCGATTTCTTACTCAAAGGGATGCACCTATCCTGTGCTTGGAAGAAGTGCTGTTTAAATGCTAGCCAGCTCTCACAGGCTCCCTTGCCTTCTAACAGCGTAGCCCACGGGATAGCTCCTAAAAGGTTGTGGAAGAGATCAAAGTTAGCTCTTCCAAAACTCAGGGTAGCTATCCTGCTTTTTGGCTTGCTTCTTCCACTCAGGATCTTGAACTGGATCATTTCGTGGTTGCTTTGTCCTAAGCTGCCCCCAACCTTCACCTCCCTGATGAGCCCATCCTTGTTAGTAAGAACAAGGTCCAGCACCCACCCTCCCCTTGTAGGTTCCTGCACCATCTGGAGCAGGAAATTGTCCTCAACATACTGCAGAAATTGTCTGGACTGCATACGACTGGCCGTATTGCTTGCCCAGTAAATATCTGGGTAGTTGAAGTCCCCCCTAAGGACCAGGGCCCGGGATCTCGAGGCTACTTCTAGCTGCTCATAGAAAGCACCATCAGCCCGCTCCTCTTGATCAGGGGGCCTATAGCAAACACCCACAACAGTGTCACTCTTCTTGTAGCCTCTTCTTGTAGCCCAGCATTGTGCCAGGCCGCATCCTTGATCAGGAGCTGTGTGAGCTGCAGCAGAGCAGCAGGTTGCCCCAGCAGCTAGCTGCTGCCTGCCACACACACAGCGTCCGCACTTGTGGCTGGGAGCTCCAGCTGTGGCCAGGAAACTTAGACATGATCAAACCAGTATGCGGGTAAAGCCTTTACCTCAGGTGTAGCTTTTAGATCTGCTGGTCCCGGGTTCTCAGAAGTGCATGTGGTCAGTAAGGGGTGTGGGACGTGTAGCTACTGACCGAGTCAGGGAGGAATCTGTGCCTTGCTCTCCTCTCTGTGTCAGGTTAGGAAGGCAGCAGGTATTTGCAGGATCTCCTTTCTCTCTGGATTTTATATCTTGTTTCTGATAAACAAAAAATCCTTTTAAGTGTGTTTTGTACCCGAGGATCATTTCTGCAAAGTGAGGTAATGGTACTGCATTAACTTGATCTATCTCAGTGTGGCTCTGATTTAAGAATCAGGGTCTGGAAGGGCAGTTCCATTGTCTATTTCTCGATGTTCAATTGGCATTTTTTTAAACATAGTATTTAGTGACAAAAGCTCCAAATGTTGTGTATGCTGGAAACCCTAGTCAAAGTCCTATTAATAATCGGAAAATTATTTCTGTTATAGCATTATTTTTCAAGAAAGGACTTTCTCTACTTGATTACTTTCATTGAAGACTCTATTGACTCATTAGCTACTGTATTGATGTTCAACAGCAGAACCCTTGGTGGTGTTAGAAATTTGCTATATACCCGATGTTAAATAACGTTGGGGTCACCCATCCTTTACTATCTATCGCTAAGGGCAGGAGTGCTGAGATGGCAGTCAGAAATATGCTCCACAGTGTGGATACTGTGGTCAGTGAGGCTTTGTGCCTTTGCAGCCTCTACCCTCTTGGTCTTCAGCTTCTAGACAACCCAAGGAAACTTAGGAGAATCAGGACAAGGAGTGGGTTTCTTGCTGTATGTTGTTACAGGGTGGTGGAAGAAAAGTGAGGGCTTGGGTGTACTTTTCTTACAGATTTGCCAACAGTAATCCGAGAACAATATTTTTTGGTTATCTGAACTGGTTTGTTTAACTTCAGTGTCCAGTTAGCAAGAAAACAAATATTTTGTGTCCAGTCTCTTGCACACAACAAACATGATACTGTTTGGGTTTACGTGCCGTTTTTTACTATTTAGCTGTAAGATCAGAGAGTACAGAGTGCTTATTTCTAGATGCTTTTTTATCCTTTAAAATAATATAAATCAATTCAAATATTGAATATGTGATTTAGCCAAGAAAAATACCCCAACCTTTTTCATTGTATTGAGATTTGCTCTATTCTTTGTGGCTGTAACTTGTTTTAATTTTTGCACATAATAGAAGATTTAAAAGGCTTTATTAAATGCTAACATACAGGGGTTTCACTACAGTTACAACCAGATCAAAACATGTCTGTGCTTGAATATATTGGATATTCTTCAGAGGGTTGATTAAACTACTACTCTATTAATATGCAACAATTTCCTGTGTTTTATATACCTCACTGTGATGGTGTATCACTTATAATCTAGACAGTAATGGACTGCCTTGACCCAGTAAGATTCAATTTTGGTTCAATATCCTACCATATAATTCTTTTCATTATCAAAAGTGCTATCAGGTTTTATGACCTGATTTGGTCAGAAAAAGTAAAATAGGCCTTTTAGAAAGAGGACTCTGATCAGGGTTTTGCTAAGCAAAGTAACCAGCTATAACTTGACTTCCCTGTTTCAAAGATGAAGTGGAAAAAACCATTTCGGCTCAAGTGTAGAGTGTGTGGCTCAAAACTCTTAGTCAACACCAAAGGATTCTAGTACGAGTAGGTGGGAATATTCCTAGTAGGAAAAAAAAGCAAACCACCACAGTTGCCCTTCTCCATCAGTTTGTACTGATAGATGCAGAATATCCTATCTTGAGGTGGATTTGCCTAAATGCTTTCAGATTTTGGGGGATTTGTACATCCTTTCAGACTCCTTGGTTTCTGCATTTGAATTGTTGAAGTGAGATGTGGAAAAATAAAAATAAAAACAGTGGTGTAGCTAAATCCTTTGTGTTTGCACAAAGAAAATGGTAGGGTGTCTATACAGTGAAAGGTTTTGTATAACATAATGCAGAGTCATTAAAGGTATTTCAATGCTGTTCTTCAGTTCATTTCCTGATAAAATGCCATGATATTAATTTGCTCTTAAGTATTGAGAGTCGCTGGAATTGAAAACTGTTAATTGAACACATGGCATTTTGTATTAGCTAACAGTATCGTTTGTTAGAGAAAATATAAACAGAATGTAATACTGGAAACTTCGTTTCCCATCCCTTTCAATAAATTTTCTGCATTGCAAAGTGAATGCTGTTGGAGAATATTGAGTTTTTGTTGCTGTTACTGTTTGTAAAGCTTTGCCACTAGAAAGAGAGATTCAATTCTGTGGCAAAAGCCCTGTAAAATGCAATACATCAGATTCTTTGTTTTCTAAACAGCTGAGATTCTACCCCCCTTGAATTCACACAGGTATCAGGCTAGTGAATAAAAATGCTGAACTGTAGTTTGTTTGTTTTCTTTTTAACTGGGTTTTTTTCAGCAAATAATTGATTACCCTGCAAAGCCAGACATTTTTAATACACACACAGAAAATGCATGTTAAGTATTTAAGAGTTTTCTTTTAAAAAAGGCAAAATACTGAGGAAGCCCAGATAAAAGCTAAAGCACACAATGTATAAATGCAGTGCTTGAGTGTTTAGATAGTTTTGCCAAAACCTTGGGCTTTTCCTTTCAGCAGCGAGGAGATCATCATCAGCGTACAGGAGTCCTCAGAGGCTGTAACCATGTAATTTTCAGGCTTCCCATTGGGAGGATGAAAATTCAGCCAGTGAAAAAGTGGCATGAAGAAGAGAGGTTATTATGATGGTGATGAAATGATAAGGTTTTGGTCTTCTGGTTAAAGCCTTTCTTTGGTAATCACAGAAACCTCCCTTTGTTCCTGTTCCACGACCTATTTAATATGGTAGGATACAGACTCTAATGTCTGTTCATTTGTATGGCTTTCCTCCTCTTTTTTTTTTCCATTACCGGGGCTTTTTGACTCTTTCTTTGTATGGAAAAACCTTACAGTTTTAGCAGTGCTGACTGGATCAAGATATTTGAAGGTTGGTGATCATGAGTTAAGTTTGTATTAGCAAGTAGTGTGGCCAAGTAAGAGCAGATTGGTAGCATTAAGCAGTTGGTGTGAAGGACCCTGTGCCAATACCACAACCATTTGAGCATGCTTTACTTCAGAGTATCTCTAGTCAGGTTCAGTAGACTTCCTGTAGCTACTGGATGATGTAGTAAGGAAAGCATTGCCCAGTGTACCGATTTGTGTGCTCTGGAGAGACTTTACTGTGGGAACCAGGTCATGGCAAGAGGGGAGGACTGGGATTTTGCTTTGAAAGTGCTCTCTGGATCTGAACAAAAACAAAACACTACCTCCGCAAGTTAGAGATAAACTGAAAGAACTAACTGAGGTGTGAGAGAGTTCATGAAAAATGAATGTATAGATATTCTAGCCACTAGTTATTAACTGAACCTTTTTCTTTTCCCTCTTTCCATTTCTCTCTTTCCTCCTCTTTCCTCCTCTTTCCTCCTCTTTCCTCCTCTTTCCTCCTCTTTCCTCCTCTTTCCTCCTCTTTCCTCCTCTTTCCTCCTCTTTCCTCCTCTTTCCTCCTCTTTCCTCCTCTTTCCTCCTCTTTCCTCCTCTTTCCTCCTCTCTTTTTTTCTTTTTTTTTTTTTTTTTACAGCAGCTGGAATATTTCAATATTATATAATTGATTGTCTTTTTTATGTCAGTGGGCTGCTTGTGACAGGTACTGGATTAACAGCTCCAGAAACAAAAGTCCTCTCTTTTTTTATCAACAAAACAGGTTTGAAGAGGGCATAGGGAGCGTAAGCTTCCTCCACACTGCTCAATCAATCAATATACCTCAACCATGACCCAAAAGAATATCTCTAAGGGAAAAGGCATTTGTTAGATTTCTTTTCCAATTAATTTGACAGCTCTGCTGAGACTACTAACAAAAGTACTAATTCATGCTAATTGCAGTAGTGGACCTATGTCACCAGGGAACTGGGCTGAGCTCTTGGTAACATCCCACAACCCACTAGACAGCATTTTGATTAGGAGGTGTCGCTGGAAGAAAGAACACTGGATTTGGAACCTGTTCAGCATTATTTTTTTCACCTCCAAAATAGGACAGCAGCATGCTCCTCCTGCACACATTAACATGGGTGGAAGGTTGGAAAAGAACATTCAGGTTCAGTGGATGCAAAATCCTCTCCCATTCCTCCCAGAGAGAAAACATAGGCCTTTCGTACATCCAGATTAACTGTTCTGGACTAGGACTTGTGCATTGACACAGGCAGCTGGGAGAGGTGAGCCTGGTCAGTGGATTGATGGAAATTTAAAAAAAAAAAACCTCTCAAATGTGTTAGAAACAGAGGGTAAGAGGTAAAGTTAAGTCCAATATATAAATCGATCTGTTTCATCAGAAGCATTATGAAAAGAATGAGAGTGTTTTCCACCTGATAAGTGACACTGCAGAACTAGAGACGGGCATGGAAGATATTCCTGCAAAAGCTGATTGAACAGTTTGCAATTGTACATCACAGGCAAGGTAAATTCAAGGTACATCTTTGTAACGGAAGGAATGGTTGAGGATGCATCAGGAGCAGCTGTTCTCCTTGTCTCATAATAAAAAATCAAGGATACATTGATTTGGTTAGAAGACCACCAAATCTGCAGGGAAACTGAATGAAGGGTGCGTTATTTCACTTCACATTGACTATTTAGACTTGAGAGGAATGTCAGAGAAATTCAGACCAATAATTAGCAAAAAAACATTGGATAGTCTACATCAAGGTCAGTACAGTGGAAGACTATCATAATTAATCTTTGCTAAAGAATAAAAAAGTTGATATTAGAGGGCAAATCGTATGAGGAGCGGCTGAGGGAGCTGGGGATGTTTAGACTGAAGAAGAGGAGGCTGAGGGGAGACCTTATCACTGCCTACAATTACCTGAAAGGAGGTTATAGAGAGGTAGGTGATGGTCTCTTCAGCCAGGTGACAGGAGATAGGACAAGGGGAAAAGGGTTGAGTGGATGTGTTTAAAAAAGGTAGATCAGGTACTTAGGGATATGGTTTAGCATAGGACAGGACCAATTGGACTTCTTGATGATCTTAAAGGTCTTTTCCAACCTTGTGATTCTGTGATATCGAACCTTGGGTTTCCAGGCCTTTGAAATAATAGCTAGGTTGTGGGAATGGGGGTGAAATAATGAGAGATGGCAAATGATCATCCCTGATTGGGATGTTCATATGTTGCTACCATTAGATGTAAGGCACCGGTGTAAGTGTAAGGTCTTGATGTAACCTGTATGATAATTCATTTGTTCTTTTTTATTTATTTTACCTTTCATATCGCTAACCTGTTAATCTGGCCTGGTTCAAGAGTGGGGAAATTATATAAACATCCCTACATTATGAAAGCTGGCTTTCACTTATTAGCTAAATCTAGCCCGGGAGGATTAGCAGGCACTATCTTGATTTTCCCAGAAAAGAAACGTCTTCCCGAGAGCTCATGTCCAGTAGGACCAGGGTTGCCATGCCTACCAGGTCTGTTTGGTTTGCTTTGGGGGGCGGGGTGGATGGGTTGGTTGTTCTTGTTTGTGGGTTTTGGTTGGGTTGGTGGGTTGGTTTTTTTTAGAGTTCTGACAGAGAGAGGGGAGGCAGAGGAAAGACTAAACCAGAGCGGTACCGTGGTTATCCCTTTATGGCACTCTTGGCCTGATGTTAGAAAACATCTATTGTTTGAAGCTGTTGGGATCCTATGTCTAGTTTGCCACTGAAGAGTCTGTAGTGTAACTCTAGTTGAAGGAGAAAGTATATCTTTACTTATTATACTTGCCAAATGGTCATTTAAAAGTTCCGTATTCCTTGTGTCTCTGTGTGTTTGTGCAGACCTTTTTTTCCACTTTAAGTTGATGCTGGTGGGTTTTCTTCTGGCATTTATTTATTTCAGATTTTCTTTTTTTTTTTTTACAGTGTTTCTTGAATTAGGAAGTTATTTTTCATCTCTGTGTGTCTTAAATTAAGTTTTTAAAATCCAGAACATGGCATTTCTTTGTTTGACAAAATGATAGCTTAATATATCTCTGTGTGTCCCAGCTCTGCTTCAGGAAAACATCTTGTTTAGGGAAAGTGAAAGACAGTACTTATAAACAGGGGCTTATTAAATTCCCTGATTAAATACTTGCTGAAGTGATTCACTAAGTATGGGTGGAATTAAGGTAGAACTTTTGTTTATTTTGTTTTAATTCTGAATCAAGGCTGTGGTTCTCAATGTTTTTCTATTAACGAAAGATGCAGTTTCCCCAAAACTGCCTGCAGAGAAGCTGAAATGCCTTACGCCTTTAGAAACCAGTTACTTGCATGCCCACAAGTGAGAACATCTTTGCTCTACTGCTCAGCTTTAGACCTGCTGACTTTGACATTGCACTATCAACAATATTGCTGGTAGCAATCACGGCTGTAACGTGCTTCATAAAAAGAGACGCAGGAGCCTGCAAGGCATAACGTGGAGCTATTACAGGCTGTAGTTGAAAGGTGCAGTGTTATTCCCTCAGGATAAAGCTATCTCTTATGTACATATAATTAATATGTCTGCCAGTAACAGTTATTAAACAAAGAACAGGAATTGTTTCTGCTGAATGACTTGACCTGGGAGTAAAGCCAATTTAAAAAGCATCTGATTAAAATACTTTAAGGTCACAGATCACTATAAAATATGAAGTGGGGAGGAAAAAGCAGAAATTTACTCATGAGTAAGATTAAGTACTACTGAATATGGTTTTTTGTGCTAGCAGCAGCTTTCAGGTGTAAAAAATGAAAAGTGCTCATTCCAAAGAGTATTTTTTCTTGAGGTGTTTCAGCATCCCATTGCAGGAAATCCTTGCCCTGTGCATAGCGCACAATCCATCCCTCTGGCACAAAGGCTGGAGGGGTAGGAGAGGGATGAAGAGAGGAGAGATTGCTTCCCGAGCCCTCAGATTATTGGTCTTTTACTGTTGGAGGAGGCCTGGTGATAGGAAAGGAGTGTGCACCAGTTTTGTTAATTGTTGGTTTCTTTTAGCAGTGGACAGCTGCAGCAGTTCTCCAAATCTGTCAGTGGCCTTGGCTATGATTTCTCTGTTTTCCAGCCTAAAGATGCAAAAGTACACGTGATGCATGTTTCCACCTGCAGTAGTTCCACACTGCCTTGTCCCCCCCCCCCCCAATAAGTTATACTAATAAACAGTTCCATTTTCCCAGAGCTATTGCACGGCTAATAACGGGCGTTGGGAATTCACTTCAGCATTTAGAATGCAACTTTTAATTTTATGCCTGCATTTTCAGAGTAAAAAGTATGGCTTGTGCACAGAAAATAAAATGTGCGTTTTTATCGATTTGTTCATGAAGCTTAACAAAAAACGACTCGGTTGCTTTTGCTGCTGGTTTGCAACACTACCCGTATGTAATTATTTCAGGTGTGTAGTACGCCAAAGAATACAGGGATGACAACGTAAGAATACTAAGAATGCTAAGAATAATTGTAAGTTTTTATTTCCTCAACAAACAGAAGAGACTCCAATGGGTGGTGAGAGAAAAGTGATGTCCTTACTTCTTCCTGAGGATACTCTTACCTTGATGGTACTGAGGTCCATTCTCGCCAGAGCTTTTAGCCCTCACAGAAGTCTCAATCCTGTTTCCCTCTTCTCCTGAGCATAGACAATGTATGTGCCAGCGTCACAGCCCAGCAGAGAAAAAGCGTGCTCTGCCTGTGCAGCAGTAGCCTGTAATGGGGATACCCACCCGCTGGTAAGCATTAGGGCTGTCCCTGCTTCCTCCTCCTCTTCCTCAGCAGGTACAGGGAGTTGTAGGAGTGTAGCAGTGCCATCCAACCCTGTACCCCTGCTTCTGCTGTAAGGACTAATACTTAGCTTGGAGATCTATTCCCTGAAGTGGCGTCTTTCCATTTTATTGGGATCTGGTGACTGAAAGGGTGCCTTCAGTGGAAGTAAGGTTTAAAAGTACACCGAAAATTTTTAGAAATTTGTGAATGACGCATCAGTCAAACTGGAGGTGGGATGACTCAGGGCAGAATTCTGCCTTTGTTTCCTACTCTTAACGTATCTGAGCCAGAACTGTGTAGACAGGACAAGGGGCAATGGCTGCAAATTGGAGCACAGGAAGTTCTGCACCAACATGCGGAAGAACATTTTTACAGTAAAGGTGACAGAGCCCTGGGACAGGCTGCCCAGGGAGGTGGTGGAGTCTCCTTCTCTGGAGATATTCAAGACCCATCTGGATGCCTACCTGTGCGATATGTCCTAGGGAACCTGCTCTGGCAGGGTGGTTGGACCCAGTGATCTCTGGAGGTCCCTTCCAACCCCTACAATTCTGTGAATCTGTGAACTATACGGTATCTGTATAGTCTTATTTTTAATATAGCAAGAGTAACATGTACAGCTGGGTGTAATTTCTGTTAGAAGCACTAAATGAACAGTTTTGAAATCTTCATTTAAAGTTAATAACAGTTTTCACCTTTTTGTTGTTTCTCAAAGATATAAACAAGCGCAAGAAAGGAAAGAAAATGCTTGTGTAAACAAAGCGGTTTTGAAAGTTTTATAAGGTTGCTGCTTGTTATACTGTCTTTTCTCACAAGCAGACAGCTGTGTTACATCTTACTTTGCTTGTGTACATGTATGTATGGGTGGGCAAATATGCAGGTCTATTGCTGGTGATAAGCATAGTGCTGTTGGCATCTCTGAAGTGTGACCATAATATATGCAGAGAGAAAAAAAGACCCATATTAATGTTTTTAAAAGGGGCTTGGAAACATTTTGAAGATGTCAGGCTCTACACAGGCATCGAGGTGAGCCAGTCTGTAGTGATCGCTTCCCTGCACAGCCAGAGGTCATCCTGTGGCTTCAGGTCCAGCATAGACCTCCACTGCTGCTCATTGGCATGCCATTACCACAGACGACAGTGGTAGTGGTTTGCAAAGCTCCTCATAACACGGACCACACACGTGAGGGATGCTTCCCTGTCCTCTCTGCAGGAGGCTTTGCCCCAGGGTGGCTGTCTTCTGTCTCACTAACACACACTCTGAGGCAGTGTTGAGGCAGCCGTGAGCTGTATGGGTTAACCACTGAATTTCCTTTTTTTCTGAGTGCTGTAGTTTAATGCCAGAATGGCCTTTCAACGCTGGGCTGCTTTACCAAAGAGCAGAAGGAACAAGGGAAGGAAAAATTCGATTGCGTGTTGGCTGCTGCTGGTTGCAGGCCCGATTTCATGGCTGCATGTGTCCGGTTCCACCGCATTGCAACACTTGATCCTTGCCCCGAAGCACAAAAAGCAGAGATCCTGTAGGACTAGGGAGTGCAGCAAGTTTTGCAAATCAAGTGTTGCTTTGACCTTGTGCAGGGAAATGGACCCCATCAGACCTGGAGTACCGGGCCTGAGAAGCCACCTGCTCAGGCAGTGCAGGCTCAGGTGGTTAGTTGGTATTTATGGCTGGGAATTGGCAATACTGCTCTGTGTGCAGGGGACTGCAGGGTCTGAATACTGAAATGCTCCTATTTACTAACAGCTTTATATTTTAATTTAAAATTAATTCAAATTTAAATGAATCATTTAACCCTTAATTAGGACCATGTGTTGGTCTCAAACAGATTAGAGGCAAAATTCACTTTGCTGTTGAAAAGGCAGTCACATTTCTTTAAGCAGTACCTACTATAGCGCCTTTGTTTTTCTTTTGCTCAAATAACTTTCCCCACTTTCCATCTCAGAGACAGACTCATTGGTTATAGCTTAAGGAAATTCATTACTACACAGTAACAAGGACAACTGCCACCCTGAAATTGTTACCAGTAGGTGACTCCAATAGTCTAGAGTGACTCGCACCCAAATAAAAGACACCGAAACCAGACAGCATAGAGTTTTAAAATAATATTGCGGTTTGGAGTTGTCACAGGAGTCACTGGGGGCAGCAGGTATCAGGCATCTGACTTGAGACCTCCCTGAAAAGCAAACCCAGACAGGCTTGCTGTACAGTTTATATCATGTATGTAGCAACTCTCAAGGTCTCCTTTTCTCACTTCTGGTGTGCCTAGAGGTTATGCTTCCCAGCCTATTGCATCTACTTCCTTTCACATCATTCCCCCTTATGAGGGAAAAGAAGATTTTTTTTTTTAGCTTCTAGAAGAGTATGTTGAGAAAAAGCAATTCCTGTTCACAGCTGGTTCCCATGCTGAAATTATGGATTCTGTGAAAACTTCTTATAGTAGTCCTTTTATTTTCAACCTGACTGAAACCAAAGTCATGGTATTCACTTCAAAATGCCAAACCTTCTTCCATCTGTTCATGTAGTCCATTTTTTCTGATATTAAAAAAAAAAAAAAGCCTTTTGAAGTAAAGGCTTCAATCTTTTCTCTTATATATCAAAATTAAAAAAAAACAAGTAGGAAAAGTACAACAATAGGAAGTATATTGACAATGTTTTCTATTGGCACCCCCTTTTCCAAGCTTCAAGGTATGATTGCTTTTTTTTTTTCCTTTGGGATCCAGTTGTGAATAATCTTAAATTGACAAAGACAGAAAGCATGAGGCAGCCTGAGGGGCAGACATGAGATTGGGATGCCCTCAGTAGGGCATAACAGGGCAGCAGGGATCTGACCAGCTCATCACCCTGCCCAGACTGTTCACTCTGTACCGCCATAGCAGAAGCACAAAATGATAAAACACTTGTCCCTCTGGAAAAGGAAAAGCCTCTTCTTGCATTACCAGCATGCTAACTGCATGCTCCTCTTTCTTCTCTACTTTTTTCTCCTCTGGCCCCACATCACCACCACCACCTTTATTTAATGAGGGCTATGAGTTTTCACCTGAGATGTGAAAGAGACATTTATTAATGGTGCAGTTTGATTCCTTCCTTTCTCTTCCTCACCCCCCAATATCTGGCTACTTCTTGTGCAAACTCATTGACTTATGTTAAATAGTTGTACTAAAATGTTGGTGATAGGTGCTTTGAAAGTGCCTCAAATGAACTGTCTTATTGTAGACTGATCCTGTAAATGAATGCTCATGTGTTAGGATGCTTTGAGTAGATTATGATTAATAAACAGTGGAAATAGTGTCTTGTAGGAAGATGGGCCACGTGGCAAAGGTTCAGTTTTAGGTTAGTAGTCTTTTTCCAGTCTTTACATTAAACTAGTATAGAAAATTATTTAAAAATTAAAAACAAGCCCAAACCCACAACTACTACACTGAATGTATGCATAGATGCATCTTTTTCATGTATATACCTGTCCATAAATATAAAAATGTTCCTTCAAGCTGAGTAGATATGGTTAAGCAAAACTATTTGAGTTTTATACCTGTCAGTAAGTTTCCATGGGAAGTTTTGGTGGAAGTGCTGTGTAATGAGCTGGACAGATGTAGTGCAATGCTTATTCCTAAGTGTGTTTGCTTAGTTACTAGTGCTGGTGAGAGCAGGATTAGCACCCATTCTTTTCTGTCTGGATCCTTATTTTAGGGCCAGGAATGGCAGTCCTGTGCCCAGAGGCTATAAAATCATTTGAGGCTCCTCTGTCAGCCAGAGGGAGACCAAAGAGGCTTGCCCTAGGGATAGCACATGTACCATGAGGCAGTATTTGGGAGGGTCTTGAAAGGCTGACACAATTACTGTAACAACAAAAAAAACCCAAACCCATCTTATCAAACAAACACACACACCTCACCCTGAAAAAAGCAAACTGTTTCCTGCAGCACTTTCTCCTCATGGAGGTGTTTAACAGGGACTTAGGTTTTCTTTATTTCCTCAAGTTAAACAGAAATTCCCAAACACCCTTGCAGGAGCAGAAAATGCAGGAAACTATGGCTGATGGAGAACAGGCTGCGTCAGATCTGTTGGTGTTAGGTTCTGTGAACGTCACCAACACGGTCATTCTCAGCAGTTCTGCTTTCGTGGTTTGCCTGTTGGGCCTACACCTCAAGACTGTTTCCTCGGGACATGCAAGAGAGACCTGAGGTGGGAGGTGTCTTTCCCAGGTGCCTGACTGCTGTGGAAGTGCGAGGGAGCAGCTGTGGCCCAGCACTGGGATTTGCAAGGGCTGCGGAGTGGCTGGGATCAGCTCATCCTCCTGAAACGTTTCATGCTTCTCCTGCCATGTACATTGCAGTGAGAGGAAGGTTTCCTTTCTTAAGCTGTTTCAGAGCAGGAGGTATGATCGTACAGGGATTTTGATCTCTCTCCACTTGCCAGTGTGTTTCACTCAGGTATTTGGAACCAGGACTAATCAACAAATTTGCCTGACCCAGATACTAAGTTGGGTTTTGGTTGTGGATGATGACGTGGAAGCTAAAGATCCAGTTCAATGCTGCAGCTTCCCTCTCTCCTCCATCACTCACAAAGATGCTGGGATTTTTTTTCTCACTTTTTTTTTTTTTCCACTTCAAGCTGCCCATCCAAACACTCTTCTGTTTGGGCAGGCCATGAATGAGCACAAAAGACCACATAGTCTTATGTCTTGGATTTTATACTACGTTTATGAATCAGTTCATCTCTGTGAGCGCGGTGGGTTGACCCTGGTTGGATGCCAGATGCCCACCAAAGATGCTCTATCAGTCCCCTCCTCGGCTGCACAGGGAAGAGCAAAAAATATTACAAAAAGGTCATCGGTTGAGATAAGGATAGAGAGAGATCACCCATCAATCACAGTAATGGGCAAACCAGACTTGATTTGGGGGAGGAGGGAAATAATTTATTACCAATGAAGTCAGAGTAGGGTAAGGAGAAATAAAACTAAATCTTAAAAACACACACCCCACACCTCTTCTCAGGCTTAACTTTACTCCTGATTTTTCTCTTCCTTTTTCCCCAAGTGACATGGGGGACAGGGAATGAGGGTTGTGGTCAGTTCATCACACACTGTCTCTTCTGCTCCTTCCTCCTCAGGGGAAGGACTCCTCATACTCTCCCCCTGCTCCAGCCTGGCGTCCCTCCCACAAGGAGGCAGCCCTCCATGAACTTCTTCAACATGAGTCCTTCCCCCAGGGTCATAAGTCCTGCCAGCAAACCTCTGGTATGGGCTCTTCTCTCCCCAGGCTGCAGGTCCTGCCAGCAGCCTGCTCCAGTGTGGGCTTCCCACCAGGGGCTGAATGGGGATATCTTCTCTGGCTCCTAGAGCACCTCTTCCTCCTCCTCCTTCTGCACTAACCTCGGTGACTGCAGAGTTGTTCCTCTCACATACTCACTTCTCCCTCCAGCTGCAATTGCACAGCAGTTTTTTTCCTCTTCTGAACTCTGTTATCCCAGAGGCGCTGCCTCCACCACCACTGGCCAGCAGCATGTCTGATGGCTCCACAGACATGGGGAAGTTTCTGGCAGTTTCTCATAGAATCCACCCCTGTTTTTACTTGGTAAATTCAGTTTCCAGAAAGATACATTTCGGGGGGGGGGGGGTGGGGAAGCAACAGCTGAACAGTAGAGTCTGCTGATTGTTATCTGGTTTTGGTGGTTTTGGTGTCTATTCATTTATTTTCAGATTGTGATACCATCTTGATGGGAAGGCATCAACACTGTTATTTCACTGCATGGTTTTTCATAAAAAGTTATTTGCTAAATTTTTCGTTTTTATAATTTCAAAGGCTACTTTCTTCCAATACAGTCACGGCCCTGAATCAGTCTAAAATGCAACAGGACTCAAAATAGAGGGAGTGTACCAGTGTTAACGAAAGAGCTTTTGTAGGTTCAAGCCATGTTCCCAGAGGACTGGGCTAATGTAAAAAACATCCTCTTCCTAGAGACCATGGATGTTCCTGGTAGTATTTGAAGCAGCTCATTGAGCTTGATGCATGGCATAGATCTTTCACTGTTCAGGTTATTTGCTTGGTTTTGGCTTGCTTAGTCCTACTGAACTGAAGAGACATATATTACAATCAATATGCCCTTGTAAGCAAACCTTGGCAGCAGAGAGAGGTTAAAGTTAGCTTCTTATGCAGGATAGGCCCAATGTTTTGGTAAAATATCAAGAAAAGAAAAACAGTAAGTGAAGTTCTAAAAATGCAACTTAGAAAAAGTTTCTTCCTGGTGGTGCAATACACTGTTTTGTTTTCCAGGCAAAATTAAATGCAAATCCAAATCAATGCATGAAGAGCTCCATTCTACTGAGAGGTTTTCTTTCCATCAGATTTTTCATTATGAGAAAAATCTGTATTTTTACACCATAAATGTCTGCAAACTATCATCTATATATGGATTGGTCCCACCACAGTGGCAAAGTCGCAAGTTAAAACTGAGATGTCCATGGAATTTCAAACTATACTCCTGTTATCTTGCAGCTTGTCGACCTGGGTTCTACAAAGCCTCTGCTGGCAACGTGAAGTGTGCCAAATGCCCACCTCACAGCTCCACCTACGAAGATGCATCTCTGAACTGCAGGTGTGAAAAGAATTACTTTCGCTCTGAGAAAGACCCTCCATCCATGGCTTGCACCAGTGAGTAGCATCATTGTGCTCGGGGCTGTCATTCTTGCTCCTCCATCTGTATCTCAACAGCTTGCTTGCTTCCTCTCATGTCCCATTGCAGTCAGCCATCCACTGCCTCCTATACCTTTTTATGTGTTGGACAGGCTACTGAAAATTGGCGGGCTGGGTTTATGTCTTTCTATTTTTTTGTTTTCTTCTTCTCATTCTCTGTCAGACTCAAGGAGGAGAGCTGGGATTTTTAAATTGCCACCGATATTTACAGCCCTCAGTCCTCAACTGCACCCTGAGGGCAGTGTCTATCGATAAGAAAATATGGCCTTTGATAGCCTAGGTCTGTAGTCCAGTGAAATATTTCAGGAGCATCTACAAGGAAATAACTGGAAGATTTTGGTTATGTATGGCTTTGACTTCTGCGTTTCTGTGGCCTTGTTCCTCCCTTTGTAGAGCACCACGGAAAATCTCATCCCTCTGATTTTTTGTTTCCTTTCATAGGACCACCATCTGCTCCAAGAAACGTTATCTCTAACATCAATGAGACCTCTGTTATCCTGGACTGGAGCTGGCCTCTTGACACTGGGGGTCGGAAAGATGTCACTTTCAACATCATTTGCAAAAAATGTGGAGGAAATACGAAGATGTGTGAGCCGTGCAGTGACAATGTGCGATTCTTACCCCGTCAGACCGGACTCACCAACACCACAGTGACAGTAGTGGACCTTTTGGCACATACCAATTATACTTTTGAGATTGATGCAGTCAACGGGGTATCTGACTTGAGTACACTTTCCAGGCAATTTGCTGCTGTCAGCATCACAACCAATCAGGCCGGTGAGTCTCCTTCTGATTACCCTTTCTTTCTTCAGAACTGCTGAGATGTGTGCACCTTTGTCTCCTTTCCCTGTTTTTCAGGAGTTAGGCAGCCTGCTTGTGTGCTGGGGCAGCTAATCGGCTTGTGCAAGCTGGTAGAAGTAAAAGCAGCAACAAACCCAGTGGCGGCTGCTGTCGAAGGACCTGGCAGCGTGACTGTTATGATTAACTCCCAGTCCCTAGTTAATAGACTCTAATAGCAGGCTCGTATGATTCCTTAGCCAGAATGTGTTTTATTAATAAAACCAGATTTTAATAAAACACTCATTTCAATAATCTCCAACATAAATTACTGTAGTAATCTTAGTGATTAATTTTGATTAAATAGAAGTGAAAAAATGCTTTGATGTTAGACACATAAAAAGCTAACATTAAATTAGAGAGGTTTAAAACGCTGCCTTCATTTTTCTTTTTTCTTTTTTTTTCTTTTTCTTCTTTTTTTTCCCCCCTTTCTTTACATGTTGTCTCAGCACCTCTGAATTGTTGCCAACACGATGGGGGTGTAGAGCTGGATACTGAAGTAGGTCCTGGTGCTGTAGCTGATAGTGTGCAAAGGGACTGCTCTACTTCTGTGGAGACTCATTAAAGTCATCAAGGCCCCGTGCGAGTGCAGCAGTGTGCCCTGACTCTGGGATCAGAGCTTTTGTCACTGCTGCACTATTCTACCATTTGTTTCTCATTAGACAGTGTTTCACTTACTGGAAAGAGGTGAAGAATCTAGACTCTTCTCCAATGTTTGTTTAGGTACCATTTGTTATGGGGCAATGTTTGCCAGTGAAGAGAAGGACTAGAGTTTGAAAATTCTGTAGTTCTGCTCCATGCGACTCACCATCAGGAAGCTTTGCACTGAAAACATGTGTGTGTGCAGTGTCTTCTCCTACCTTCTCCCATCCCGCACCCCATCCCCAAAAAACCAGTATTTCTATCTTCCTCAAAGCATCAGCCAAGTTAAAATCATTCTGAGGAGGTGTTCTACTGAGCTATATCACTGCCATGTTTTTCACTGTAGAGCGTATATCTCTTCTCCTCAGATCAGCTTCTAGTGGGAGGCATCAAAATGTGGGAACAGACTGTTTCCTGACAGCAGTCACTACATTCCCAAATGCTCTGGAGGACTCTTTGACTATGCAGTAGGCAGGCCCAGGTGACTCTACCCAGCTGAAGCATCTTCACATGATCTCTTTCTCATTTAGGCATTAACTTCAGCTCTGAAACACACACTTCATGTCCATTCCAAACAATTGGCTACTGTTGTAGTTACATTTTTTGGATATTTGTGTCAGCAACTTGAGCAGCCTTTCTTGAGTTGCTCTCTTTTCTTCTGTTGTTTCTTTTTGTTTGTGTTTTTTTTTTTTCTTTATAGTAGAGATATTGCCTTTCAGCCGTTTTATCACTGTAGCATCAGAAATCACCTCGAAACACTCTTTAGAATGACCTCTCTAGGCTTAGCGAAAGGTATTTCTCTGCAGAGGTCTCCTGCTTTGCAGTGTGCTTCCCCTGGTACCCAGTGCTGGCTGCCCTTGCACCATGGTGCAAGGTGGATTTATATTTTGGCCTGGCATGCACGGTTCCTGTGATGTGGCAGAGTCAGTGCATTTCTGGCAACAGCAGCTTTGCTTAATGCAGCCCACAAGGTGCTTAAGCAATTTGTCTGTTTTCTACTTTTACACATAGGTTGTTTCTTTAAGTATATTTAAACGGTGTGGGTCACTAAGGCTTAATTGTGCTTATCCCTTCATGCTGATTGGTGTACTATATTGGAGTTCCCCTAGAAGTTCTTCAAGTTGGTAAAATTGGACCTTAAATATATATGTCATCTTTTAAAGCATAATTACAAAAATGCAATTTGTTTTGCATTGCCTTCCTGGTTAGATCACAAAAGCTTAGATCATCCAAAGCTTATTTTTAGCTAATGTCATACTTAAACACCTGGGCGGAGGGTGGGGGAGGATGTCTGAAGATCTTAGATTACATTATAATTAAAGGTTTAACTGGGAAATGTTTCAGAAAAGATTTAAAGCACCGCAGAGCTAAATGTGGAAGAGACCAAAAGACTCCAGAAGCCAGTCGTGACTCCAGGGCTATTATTTTTGCTGTCTGACTTTGGGCAGGTTCCTTCAAGGACAGAGGTATCCACCAGTTGGATAAAACTTTGGTTAAATGACCAAGCTCTGCTGGACTCAAGGTGGTGAGAGAGGTGTATTTCTTTGGGGGGTGCGGGGGGATGTGTGTGTGTTCTTCTGTGGGTGGCACAGTTCAGCATGGCTGGCCTAATCTTGGGGATCCAGAGACCCAGGCAAAGCAGCAGAAGGAACAGTGTCAGTTAGTAGGCTGTGAGTTTTGGAGGCAGGATTGAAGTATCAAAGATTCATCCCTACAGCCTGGATCTCATCAGTTTCTCCTGAATCCAAGCTATTTCATTTCTGCCAACTATGATTTGAGAGGCCTTTACCCTTGCAATGGGTATGATGAAGTTGCAAATTTAATCCTGGATTGTCAGTGTCCACATGCTTTTTTCGAGCGCTTTCAGGGCCCGTCCCAGCTAAGTGAAAGCTGTTCTGCAGCAGGGACCCATAAGGATCAAGTCCAGCTCCTGGCTCCACACAGGGCCAGACAAGTCAGAGTATGGGACTGAGCACATAGTCCAGACTCTTCTTGAACTCAGCCAAGCTCGGTGCTGTGACCACTTCCCTGGGGAGCCTGTTCCAGTGCTCAGCCACCCTCTCAGTAAAGAACCTCTTCCTAATATTCAACCTACACCTTCCCTGTCTCAGCTTCATGCCATTCCCTTGGGTTCTATCACTGGTTGCCAAAGGGAGGAGATGGGTGCCTGTTCCTTTGCTCCCCCTTGTCAGGAAGCCATAGACCATGATGAGGTCTCCCCTCAGCCTCCTCTTCTGCAGGCTGAACAAACCAAGGGACTTCAGCCTCTCCTCCTAAGTCTTCCCCTCCAGACCCTTCACCATCCTTGTTGCCCTCTTCTGGACATTCTCCAGTATTTTTGTGTCCCTCTTGTGCTGTGGCACCCAAAACTGCACCCAGTACTCAAAGTGGGGCCACACCAGCGCAGTGTAGAGTGGTACAATCCCCTCCCTGGGCTGGCTGGCAGTGCCAGGCTTGATGCACCCCAGGATACGGTTGGTCTTCCTGGCTGCCTGGGCACACTGCTGGCTCATGTTTAACTTGCTGTCGACCAAGGCCTCCAAATCCCTCTCAGCATGGCTGGCCTCCAGCATCTGATTCCCCAGTCTGGATGTGCAGCCAGGGTTGCCCCTTCCCAGGTGCAGAATCTTGCACTTGCCCTTGTTAAACTTCATGGTGTTGGTGATGGCCCAGCTCTCTGACCTGTCTGGGTCTCTCTGTAAGGCTTCTTCACCTTCAGTGGTGTCAACAGCTCTTCCAACTTTGGTGTCATCTGCAGATTTACTGAAGACACCCTCTAGTCCTTAGTCCAGGTCATCTATGAAAATGTTAGAAAGAACTGGACATAAAGTGGAACCCTGGGGTACCCCACTAGTGACTGGAATGTTGCTGAAAAAATTGCTGGTAACCTTTATAGTGACTCGGAGTGTTAGAGTCTGTAACTAACGATCTCAATAAGATTTTCCTGGAGAATTTTCAAACCTGGTCTAGAAGTTAAGGAAAAGTGTGATTTCTTGTCACTTGTGATTCTGCTGGTGCTGTGAATGCAAGAAAGGTAATGCGTTGTACAGGACAGAACTGAGGGAAATTCTGAAGCATTTGGGAAAATGAATTGATTTTTTTCTTCCAACTGTCTTGCCTGAGTTTTGCTGCACTTTCATTGCACTTTTGTTTTCCTCCCCTTCCAGTGAAGGTTAATGAGCAGTTGTCACTCTAAAAAAAAAAAGAAGAGGTCTCTTGCAAAATGTGGCTAGACAGGTACGACACCGCAGTATCTCCAATTCCTTTATGTCTTTGGTGTGGAAGTAGAAAAGCAAGGGCACACATTTCTATTTAATTTAATTTGTCAATCATCCTCTTTGCACAGTAATACATGCTTTCAGATGCTGCTTGAGACAGCTTCCTCTGAATTACAGTCAGCCACTCTGCTGCTGCCTAAAGAAAGCTCTCACCTCATGTCAATATGTTGTATCACATGAATGTAATCTCCTAATAACCCCTGTCAGCCCCATTTAGAGAGGGTCACTGTGTGCTCCAGGAAAGGACGTGGAATTTGGTACTCCTGGAGGTGGCATCGTGATTGTGAGTGGGCAACACAGAGAGGCTGATGGCTCTGCTGCACCACCTGGCCTGTCCTGAGCATGGGCAGGTGTCTGGGCACAGATACCCTAGGTTCACTGGGGTTTCTGACCACAGTTTATGGGCTTTTTTACAATGCTTTTGCCTGTAAAGATGGGAAATTTGCCTGTTCCTTGGAACTTTTTAACTAACCCAAAGGGAAAAGACATCCAGTCTAAGTCAGCTCTGCATTTACTGTCTTCAGGCTATAGCAAGCTGAAAACTCCCACTGGAGGTTTTAAATGAAAATAGGATGTGGAATTCGCTGAAGAAAGACTAATATTTAGTAGGGATAACAGAATCATACTACTGGATAATCAGTTTAAAAAAAATAAAAAGAAGGATGAGGTGTTCAATGCAAATTACTGCCATTAAGTCAGGGACAATTATGGATTGAATGTGTTAGGTAGAGACTCTGTGAGAAAGTAACAATTTTTGTGCCTTATCACTGCTTTTATGATATCTCAAACACTGTCAGGCAGGTAGTAGGTGCATCTCAGGACTGCTGAGTGAGAATATTAATATTTTAACCAAGGACTTAATTGACTCTTCTGCAGAAGAAGGCTCCGGGGGAACCTTATAGCAGCCTTCCAATACCTGAAAGGTGCCTATAAGAAAGCTGGGGAAGAACTGTTCATGAGGACATGTAGCAATAGGATGAGGGGTAATGGTTTTAAACTAGAAAAGGGGAGATTTACGATGAGGGTAGTAGATCACTGGAACAGGTTGCCCAGAGAGGTAATGGAGGCCCCATCCCTGGAGATATTCAAGGTCAGGCTTGATGGTTGATGAGCAATCTGATCTAGTGAAGATGTCCCTGCTTACTGTAGGGGAGTTGGACAAGGTGACCTCTAAAGGTCTCTTCTAACCTAACACATTCTGTGATTCTATTCTATGATTTCTTTAGAGAAGATGAAGACAACTTTCAAAACTTGCAGAAATCTGTATCATTAGCAGATGCTGATCTGTCAGGTAGGTCTTAGGAAACCTTGGCCACCCCACTGGTATCCCAGCACACAATGCCACCCCCATCCTTTCCTCCCAGCAGATCTGATGTGAAGGTTCCCCATACAAGAAGTGGTTCTGTTTTAACTAAGATCGGTTTGCTTAGCTTTGGTTTTTTTTCATTTACTTGAATGAATACTTTGTATTCATTAGTTCTAGCAACTCTAAATTCATGCAAGTAATATGATAGTGGCACAACTAATAAGTAATAAGCACACTTCTCGCTGTATTTATGGTGTAAAACAAAACAAAAACTGAAAGCATCCTCCACTTGTTGAGACTTGGGGAAGTCCCAAAATGAGGAGTAACAAAACTTACTTTATTTCTGAAGGGAGCTGCACTTCCCATCGAACAAATAAATGTGGTGCCTCTGAGTGCAATCCATATAAGCATATACCTCATGATAAAGAGCTATTTAACTGCTTAAAAGCTAAGTCAGAACTACCATTTACTGGTCAGTACCTTTGAAAGTCTAGTTTTACCTGGAGAAGGTGTTAGAATTGGTTTGTAAAGCATTCTTGTTCTGGGTCTGTGTCCCAAAGTTGAATAAGGTGATGCATACAATCGATACAGAACATCTCCTCAGTGGTCATGTTTTTGGCACTGTGAAAAAGCTTTGAGTCTTTGTATTTTCCTGACTTCCCAGTATGTAATTCTGGTGAGCTTACTCCAGCATGCTATTTGCAATGTCAAATTTTAACCTGCCTGAGCTGAGTACCTCCTGCACCCAGGGAGGACTAATAACCATGGGTCCAGCATAGGCTGGAAAGCAGCTTTGCAGAAAAGCACCTGGGGGTCCTGGTGGAGCATCTGGGGCTGCACTAGGAAGAGCATTACCAGCAGGTTGAGGGAGGTGATCCTTTCCCTGTAGTCAGCAATGGTGAGGCCACACCTGAGGTGCTATGTCCAGCTTAGTCCCTGCCCAGTACAAGAGGGACGTGGATATATAGAGGCAAGGCCAGTGAAGGGGTTACTGAGATGGTTAAGGGAGAGCACTGTCTGTCATATGAGGAGAGACTGAGAGGGGTCGGACTGCTGGCCTGGAGGAGGAAGGAGGCTCAGGTGGATCCTCTCCATGTATTTAAAGGTCTAATGGGGGTGTGTAAAGAAGGCAGAGTGAGGCTCTTCTCATTGGTGCTTAGTGACCGGACAAGAGGCAATGGTCACAAACTGACATACAAGGAATTCTGTTTAAATACAGGAAAAACCATTTTTACTCTAAGGGTGATTGAGCACTGGAACAGGTAGCCCAAAGAGACTGTGGCATCTCCATCTGTGGAGGTATTCAAAACGTGCCTGATCAAGATCCTGAGTCACCTGCTCTAGCTGACCCTGCTGAACACAAGGGTTGGGCCAGGTGATCTGCAGAGGCCCCTTTCCATCTCTGTCCATGTCCGATGGTTGTGTGCAAAGAGGACAGCAGCCACTGGAAGGAGACATGGTAAGGTACTGATCTGTAATTACTGTCCTCTTTTAACCCTCATCTTTCATCCATGAAGCCAGGCTGTCTCAATTAAATTTGGGGCAGTAAACTCCTCTTACACTTGGGTTGGAGAGAGAGCACATCTATGGATGCAGAGGGGCTGTAAACCTCAATACCCCTGCTTCAAAGAAATTCAGAAGAGTGTTGGTGAATCATTTTATTATTATTATTATTCAGCAATGATAACCTCAAAGCTAACACAGCACATAAAGTTTATGCATACCTGAAGATGGGAAATTGCGGTAGAGTTGGGTTCTTTTACAGAGACTTTGATGGCTAGAGATTTGATTTAGTTAAATCACTTGTGGGCTACTGCCTCCTTCCTAAGTTGTTTTCATCAGAAAGCCTTTCAGGATCCAGTCCAAATCATCAGTGTGTTGTATAGCATTATTGTATGCTGTGGTACTTGTGACTTGGAGGCAGCAAGGAGTAAACTGAGACTTACTTTACACTAACTAGCTTTCCCCATGTGACTATCAGGATGCCTGATTACGGGGGGTGGGGGGGAAAGGGGTTTTAAGTCACATGCAGGCATTTCAGTTAAACTACTGCAAACCTCTGCATGGCCACACTTGTGTTACTCTAAGAATTAGTTTTTTCCTACTTCATGTTACACTAATTGGGATTCTCTGAAGGAAGAATGCCTGTTTGGGGATTTTAACTGATCCAAACAAATCCATTTATAAAGAAGTTTGCGTTACACTAGTGCAGTTTTTGGTATGGAGACAGATAATTTATGTTTGGAGAAGTCTTTGGGCTTCCTAAGCTGGAAGGAGTGTGCAAGCTCTAGAATAGTAACTGTTGTCCCAAGAGAGCTCCTCTACAGTGTTATCTTTAATTTCCATGTACCGTATTCAAATGGGCCTGAGTCACCATGTAGGGTAGAAAATCCGGTTGTCCAGGTTAGACCAGAGGGGACGCAGGGACAGAGCAAAGAGAATGAGCAAAATCAAAACCTGCTATGGGGTAGGAGGGAACAAGGGGGTTAAGTCTGTAACCCTCTTTTTGTGACAGTGTTTTCCTGGATAGAGCAGCTTCTCCATGTCAGGCCGAATATCTTGTCTCCAAACCCCAACTTTGCATGCGTGTATTCCTCAGCTTTTCCCCCATCTATTATTTCTGATATGATTCAGTGTTCAGGGTTCCATAAAAATAATTCTTAGCAACGTAGTTCAGTGAAAATCAGGAGAGGAACAAAGGGGAAATGTTGTAACAAGAGACTCCCTCAAACTCTGCCCTCCGTTCGACCCAGCTCTTCCACACAATCCATATAGGTTTCTGAGAGTTGGGGGAAAAAAGAAATTGGAGTCTAACAGGAGCTTCCACTTATTTGCTGCAGAAAGAAATGCAGATGAAAAACAGGAGGCTTTTTGTGGGCTAAGTTCTACCTAGAGATGTCAGTCTCTTCCTAGGAACTATGGAATGTGATTATGCTCTTGATTAAATGCCTATGCCTGTGTTTTGGTGTGTCCCCCTCCCCAGTTCAGTTGTGCACTTGTAAAAGGTTGAATCCTTTCTCTGGCTTTTTTCATATAGGAAACTTAAAGATAATAGCTACCAAATTTATTTTTAGTCCTTTTTCTTTCTCTTTCTTAAATGTATTAGCTGTCGAATGCAGCAGTTTTGAAACACAGAAGGGGTAAGTTTGTTTAGGACGAGGTAACTGATAAGGCATTACAGAGTTTTTGCAAGGGGCCAGGATGAAAAGAGTTCAGAAAACCTTGGGAACAAAACTGACCACCAGGTACAGAAATTAGCATCATTAGGAGGAGAGCCTTAAAGGGTGGACGTAGCTCGTTTGTGATATCTTGATCTACATGTGCTATTTGTAGATTGAAAATTTCAAGCTTGGGAAGAGAAGCATTTAAAACAGAAAGAATAAATACATTTTTCAGTGCCATTGTAAGCAAAGGCTCACTTGGCTCCCAGGAAAAATTGTTAAAAACCTCCTCAGAACCTCTTAAAATTTTAGTTGCCTGAAATCTGTGGCTTCAAGGGACTAAGTTCAGTACCAAGTCAAGCACCAGGCTTTATTTCAATATGTGCCTTTGATTTCTTGCAGAAACTGCAATTCTATTTATATGTTCATCCTTTACTTTGTTAAGTCAGACCGCACTGTCTTCAGCAGCTTGTGAACTATGGGTGATGCTCCCTGTTTAAATAAAATCCATATTTAGAAAGGGTTGTGTTCACTTTACAATCTATATCCCAAGACAGGTCCCTTAAGTAGATCTGTCTTCTAGGAGAGACAATTTGAGAAAGCTGCAGATGTTTGGTGCATGATATATTTCTTTCTTTCCCTATGGTCCTTATAAAAAGGACAAGAAGATAGACTTATTAAAAGTGAGCTAATGACATGATGTAGGGAGTCTCTGGTTCACTGACTGTTATTACAGCTGTGCCCCATTACGTCCTGAATACCTAGGACATGCTTCGCTTTTTGAATGACATTTATCTTTTGAGTTTCAAACATTCCTGGCATAAATAAAGATTTTACGCTTTTCAAATGTGTTTTACAGTTCAGCCCAGAGGCTATTCAAGGATCATTTTAACTCAATAAAACTCCTCCTTTAGGGATATAAAAGGGAAGTGTTTTAACAATGTCACTCCATGCATAGCCTGTTATTAGCTGGAGACGTTCTGCCTGCAAAGCCTTTCATCCCTTTTCCCCTTGAATGTCAAGGAAGCTCTGCCGAGGCTTCAAAGTCTGTGCCATGGGTTGGTCTCTTCTGTGCACACACAGCCCTCATGTGAGCGCTCGTGACCTTAGAGAAGGTTCCCAGGTGAAGTTTGTGGCTCGGCTCGTGTTTTGTCTCTTCCAGTGCTTTTTAGCTTCCTTTTCCAGAGGCGGTAGTGAAATTGTATTCAGCCATCAGCGGGCGCTGGGTTTGCTCTACTTGCTTCTATTGCAGCCTTTAACATGAGGGTATGTGTGGATTCCAATTTAATATCTTTGGTTAAAAAAAAACCCAAAAAAATGTAGGTAAGTAGGATGCCTAAAACTCGGTTAAATAATATTCCTCAGATGTCTGGCTCTCTTTCCATTATCTGCGCTAGCAGTCTCGATAATGCCCGAGGGAAATAGTCTGTGTTCCTCTTGATCTTAAACAAAACTATCAGCTTCACTTGCTTGTTGAAGCTTTTCCACCTGGACAATTTCCAGGCTGGGGACAGCTGGGGAAATTTACTTGTTTCTTTGGGTTTGGGGCCTATTCCTGCCAATGGGAATTATTAATGTAATAATTACATTTTTATAACATTTTAATATAAAGTCAAACTATAGTTTTGAAGTTAAGTACCCCTGCATAAAGACTGTAGTCCTCGTGTAGATGCAGCTTTGGCTTTACTCACACCAAATGCATGAGCCAATACGAGCCTGAGGATGTGCCACCCTGCTCCTGAAGACAGGTACCCTCTGAAACCAGTACATCTTGCTCTGAACACAAACAACTTGGCTTCTTCTCATTAGTGCCAACTTCCCGGTCTTGCAAAGTGAGATCCCTCAGGATTTAGATGCTTGAAAGAAATCCTTCAAGGAAGTTGTGTCTCTTTGTTGCTTTTTACTTTTCTTCCAGTGTCTAATTCTGTAGCAGGAAACATATGAAAGAGTTTTCTTTCCAGCATTCCTCTTAGTAAACTATGCTTCTAGATATAAAGAAAATGTTTTAAATCAAACAAAACCAAAGGTTAATTCATCCCACAGTCCAGAAGAAAGTGAAAGGAGATGTGATAACCTTTCAAGTCGTTTCAATCGGATACTTTCCTGCCCTGGCTAACCTTTGCAAAAGCAATCCGTCCAAAGCCATTTGTAAAACTGCCAAAGAATGGCAGGGCACGCAGCTAGAGAAATACTGCTCCCATTCATAGTGTTTTCTGACCAGGTTGAAAAGACTCTGATGGACCTTACTGACAGACCAGTTCAGGACCTCTTGGTGATTTCTTGAAAGGAGAGAAATACTTTGTATCTAAGGGCAATTGTGTTCACCAGTTTTGGATACTGGTATTTCTAGAGATAGTTGTTCAGTATATTTCTCTGGTGGGATTTGTCTGATGGAGGAAATAACTAAACTTTTGCAGAAAGGGAAAGACTGCTCAGCACCTGAACGTTGATGTTATGGGCGTGGTGAATAAATACTTCTTTCCAAAAACTTCACACCAGGAAGCCCAAGGTTCTAACGTCCTGTAGGGTTATGTAACAATGGGGTAGGGAAGGCAAAGTGAAACTGTTTATTTTAAACCGATATGGTCTTAAACACATTCAGTGAAAAATATGAAGCATTGCAATGCTCCCACCATCACCAGCTCAGACAGAGAACAGAAAGAATAACATTTGTGTTACAAGTACCTTTGGGCTGAATCCTTATGAAAGCATGTCCAGTGTTTCTCTCCTCTCTGAAATAACAGCTGGGAATGCCATGGCACTGTAATTTCCAGTTTCTGAAGCGAGTGCCTTGTGCAGCCTGATACTTCCCAAACGGACATGGCATTTCTGTGATTTATTACACACGTGTTAAACATATGAGCAAGTCTAACGCTGTGTTTGCTCTGTGGAAGGCATTTGCTATCTCTTTTTATTAAAAGAGGGAGAAACGAGAACACAAATGTGCAATACTTAATGAAGTTTGCTTTTAATTTAGAATTTATTTGTGAGAGTGAGAAATGATCTCTGGTAATCACTTGTCCAGTGACAGGTGCTGCCCAGAAGGTTGCCTTTTTCCACTCTTGAGAGTGAAATCAAGCAGCTGCCTTTTAGTGTAATTCCTGCTGAAGCTGCTCGTTTTCCTCTTTCCCGTTCCCTGCTGCCTTTCCTCTGCAGCACCTGTGCAATTCTTGCAGCCACTCTGGAGTCTATAACCACGGGCTGGAGTCTATAACTCCAGCTTCCAGATGCCTTTGGGTACTTCTGTCGTAATCCATGCAGCCCTCCAGTCAAATACCCACGGGCAAATCAGTCCTTAAATTGTCCTGTTTCTGGTGGAATCACACACCGCTTCCACACCCAGCTTTGTTTCATCCAAAGTTAGTGTTAGTCCATTTCTATTTGTCTTTAAGGTTTTGTCCTGTTTGTTTCCTTCCACGTTTTGATATGTGTCAATGCCCAGATCTTGATAGACCTCTCCCAGAAATGTGGAACCTTTTCACCCACCTCCTTACGACTGCATCCTACTAGACTCCAGCCTGGATTGGGCGTGATGGTCCTATAGGCTGCCATGGGCCTCTTGCTGTTGGGGTGGCTAGGCACCCTAATGCCTGGTCCCTGGTGACACGGAAGGTGCATTGTGCTCTGTCTGACCAGTCTCCTAACAATGTTAGAGAATCAGATGACATTTTGCAGCCCGAGTTGTAAAAATATACTGAGCCTGCTTCAGCTGAAGGTAAAGGCACAGGAACACAAACACAAGTGCTGTGCTAGTTTAACTACGTGTCCTGGAGATTAAAGGACAAAGGACTGTGTCTGCACGCGCACCGAAGAGTGGGTGATTGTGTCTGGAAGAGGAGTGTGTAGGGTTTAGCAGGTTTCCAAAGTGTTGTAAAAGTGGAATTGTTTCCTCCTCCTCCTGCCTCCTGGGAGGCACCTGGGGACCTGCTGCTGGCTGAGCCTTCTTGGAATGTGCCCATGGGATCAGCCCTGCTTCAGCACAACCATGTAGAGGGAGGCAGCGCCTGTAACTGCACATCACTGAGAAAGTAGATAGTAGCATGATCAGAGGAGGCTTAAAATAGTGCTGCCCTTGCTTGCTCTGGGCAGCCTTCTATAATAAACCCCTTGTTAGGGCACAGTTTAGACCTTGGAGTTGTAAAAGATCCAAGGACAAGGAAGGTGGTTCATACTAGCATCATGTTAATGAGAATGTGTCATGGAGATGTGATGTCATTATGCTGATTTGTGAATCATTACTTAGGACTCTGTCACAAATTGAATGCTGGTTTGTAGTGGAATTATGGGATAAACCTAAAGATAGAAAGACTGGTTTACAAAATCTCTTATGTTGGGTTGTTGTTGTGCAAGTAAGATGTGCACGTTGCAGCCTTGCGAGCAGTGTCAGACTAATGCTGGCACTGGTGAAACTTCTCTCATGGGTCCTGACTCTGCAGATGTGACTCCAGTTTTCTAGAGAAACCTCCTCTAAGCAAGAAGTCGGCTTGCTCATTCAACCATTGGTGTTTCCACTTTCACTTGTATGATAGTTTGGTGGTTTGGACACCGGTCCTCTAAGAGTTACAGATTTGAGGATGGGTCCCAGTGGATCCCGTCTTCAGAGGCTGCTGATTGAATTTTCAGATTATGATCTTTATTTACTGCTCCTGTTCCACATTACCTCCTAGTGGCATCATAGATGTCAAAGACAATTTATACACTGTATCAGTTGATTGTATTAAGATGAGATAATAAAATCATCAGATTTCTAAAGAAAGAAAAAGGAATAAGCCGTCCATTTATTCAGCAGTGCAGAAGAAGTTTTGGTATGGGCAATACAGTCAGTTCTGCTAGCTCAGATATGTTCTTGATCACCACCTTTCAGCATAGCTTGGGATATTTCACTCCCCGATGCTGATAGCTAGTTGCAGGCAAAAGCTGGAAGTGAGCAGGCTGTGGTCCGTTTAGAATGAAATCCCTCCTTAAAATGTAATTTGTGATCTAGAGACCTAAGCAAGAAACAACAGGACTCTAAATATTTCAGCAGTTGTACACACATGGCTTCCCCAAGTTAATAGTGAGTTCTCTCCGTCACAGGACAGAGTATTTTATTCTAGTATAAATATACATCTGTAAGCCAGGCGCATATGAAAACAATAACCAAGGAATAAGGAAAAAGTCAATAAGGAGATTTATATACAACTGCCATTAAACTGGAGGAAAACAAATGATCTGTTGGGGTCAGTTTCGCTGGGAAATCAATTTGAGCGGAGTTTTATTGTCCTCTCCGCTATATCCTTCATGTTATTTGCTTGCACCTTTAATAGTCATGAGTGAGGAGGTTTTTACACTTGTGAGTCTAAGCTCCCTGAATCATTGCGTTTGTTGCCTTTTCAACATCCACATTCCCAGTTGTCACAAATGCTACCTAACAACACCAAGCACTCAAAGTACATTTCCCCTTCTAACTCTGGGGAGTTCTGAAAGTTCATATTAACTGCTTAAACTAGTCATAAGCCAGCTACATTGTAGTGCCAGACAAATAGTAACCACCTGATGCATAAAAATATGTGTAACTAGTGGCTAGTGAGGATAAACCTCTTAATGCATGGCCACACAAGCCAAACGTTGATTATAAAAAAACCCAGAAAACCAAAACAATTGTTATTTGGTGAAAAGTTAAGAGTACTGATAAATTAATCAAGGCATCAATAAAAATGTAAATGCATAGAGGTATACAAGCCACAGGACTCATCCAAAAATTCCACATGTAATCCAACTTCTTAGTCTAAATAAGTACTCTTTTTATGTTTTACCTTGAAATGTATGTTTTTTAAATGAGAAATTAATTTAACCTAACTTTGTGTTGGTATTGGTGCCTTAGTATAAATTTTAAAAATTCTCTTTATCTGAAGAAGTTCCATATGTCATTTTTTGCTGACCTGTATTGACAAAATTCTATTTCTCATGGAAGCTGCAAACATTTAAAATAAGTGTTCTGACATTTTGTTCTTGCATAGTGTAACTGTCTTTTATTTTAAGAAAGGGAAACTTTTAAACTGCAAGGAAAAATAAAAGGATACTCTAAACATGAAGTACTTCAGTTCCTTTCTGGAGCCTGCTTCTGAATTCTCTCCCAGCCTGCTTTGGTTATTTAGTTGTGTTCAGGGAGCAGGAAGCTCTCAGCTCTCTCTTCCTTATCCAGAACTCTAGTCCTGAATACATCACAACACATGTAAGTCTTTACATACATGTAGTCTATAAGGTCTTTACATGCATCATGGGTCATGGAGATGATTTCATTGCTTAATAGCTTATAATGTTAACTAACTTGAACTGCAGTTTCCCTCCTTGATGGAATTTCAGACTTTTCCAAGTAAACAGTAAAATAGTTACAGATCTGTTCGGGTGGGAAGGGAGGACTAATTGTGCTACAGAAGAGAAGCTAAGGTGGACGACTTCTGTGGGCCAGAAATGGTTGCTCTCAGAGTAGCATAACTTTCTCAGCTCGATCAGAATTTTTCTGGACTTTTTCTGCTTCACAGGATATATTTAAGAACACTTGAGAAAAACATCTAAAAAAACCCCCATGCTTTTGCAATAAGTATGTATCAGAGGACACTATTTTGAACACAGTTTATATGTTTTGATTTATTATTTTTGTATTTTAGGGATGTGCATATAAAGAAGTGAGCAAGTGTCAAGCTCTTCTGAAATGCACCACAACCCTGAGCTGAGGCTTTAGGTCAGAAAGGTGATTCTGTTATCATATGGCTGTCCTTGTGCAGGACAATACCTTAATTAATTACCTTAATTCTTCCTGTATCTTAAATCTGTTGATTGTAGTAGATTTAAGTGTAAAGTTAAAAGTCATCCGAACCAAATATTTTCTTACAGTTCAAGGGCTTCTAATGCTTTTCAAACCCATATCTAACAGGTATAGCAGAAAACAAAAACAAAGGGTGAATTAAGATTTAAAACTTTAACAGTCTGGATTCTTGAAGACCAACAAAGAAAGCTTATGCCACGTACTGTGATGGATTTTTTAAATTTTATCTCATCTTGGTCAAACCAAAGGATAATTGGCACATGCTCATCAGTCAGTCACATAGAGGAATTGTTTCTGGATGTATGCAAAGAAAGAATTAAGTATATATAGAGAGAGGCATCAGTTGCGTGGGACAGCAGGCACAGCAGAAGAGCCAGGCTACCTCTGCCTCTTTTCATACAGCAGAGTCTGGTTTGGGGAAAGCCAGGCTCCTCGTGGGGCTGGGATAGCACATGTGGGCTGACAGGGCCTCTAAGCACAGGGACCTGATGCCTTTCTCTGTCCCCGTCCATGGGGGCTGCACAAAGATGGCTATCAGGGATGCTTACGTCAAGATTTACCCTTGCTCCTCCCTACTCTTTTGTAGAAGGGGGATCCTGATGCTGAAGCCATCCCAGGAGCACCACAGTTTGGTTCTGCATGTGCTGCGAAGAGCTGACATAGTGCCAGGAGAGGAACTGCAGGAAGAGGTTCTTGTGGGGGCTGTCCTTCCCAGTACAACAGAGGCATAGAAGGGGACCAAAATCAACTACTGCTTGTGAAATCCATTGTGAATGCATAGAGGGGATGGGAACAGCAGGAAAATTATGAAATCTGTGCACAGATTTTAAGTCTTTTTTTTTTTTTCCTTTTTTTAACATCCTGTGTACTCCAAAATTAAAATGCTCAGGTGATATGAGATGCTTTCACAAGCTCATAAAAGCATGCTATAAACAATATCAAATTGTTACAGATATGTATCTTCCCCTCTGAACGCCAGTAGTGTGGTTTATCTTCCAGAAATAAAGAGCTGACCACTGAAGTACCTGAAGACACTGTTCCTTTATGCACTGCAGATTAGTGCCTTAAAACCAGGTGACCTTTGTAATCGATGTTAGACAGTGGTCTGAACAGACTTGTAAAACAGAACTTTTGTAATATTGGGGCTCAGTAGCCATTGGAGCAGGCTGGCATGCAGTGCTGGGCTGCAGAACTCGGATCTCTTCTGTGCCTGGGATTAAACGTGCCTGAAACTTTGTGCTCCTCGTGGTTATCCATCTCCTCTGTTTACACATGCAGTGGGATGCTGCCTCTTCCAAACACTCCGTATGCATAATTTCTAAGCAGCTTTGGGAACCCCAGGGATTGGAAAAGGTATATGAATGTTTTATAATGTTATTGATATCTGCAGAGCAGACACTTTTCTAATAAACTGCTGTGAGATAAGTTAATGGTAGCATCTGTGGAGATGTGTGTAAATGAGCTTGAAATAATTAATACTGTGTTAGAAGAAAGCATTTTTAAAAGCACATCTGTATCGGAGCGTGTAGGATTTTTTCAGCCTGCCCTGAGAATGCGTTATAGCACAAATTAACATAATTTATTAGGGGAAAAGCCATTTCTGTTAATCATATATTAATTATTCATAAAATGTGTATTAATGTTACCTTAATGGGAAGTGTTACCAGCTGGGGTACTGGGCTCGGCAATCTATTCACATACAAAAAAAGATGAATAGCTTGGCTTAGAAACAAGACATAAAAATGATTTACAAGAGCATAAAAGCAGCAAGCATGGGTGTATGAGTTAACATCGAGCCGGCTATGGGAGAGCAGTCCAGCCAGCTACCCACTTTGTGTTTTGGCTCGAGTGCTGGTTTGTGCCTGGGTGGAATTCAAGTGGAATTACTGAAGGATGTTCTTTATGAACCAGTCCTGGGTACCTTGTCCTACCACTTTCCAGCTCTTTTGCAGGCATAGATCTGGTGGGTCCGAGTAAAACAGAAAGAGGCACTGTCCCATTCTACTGTAAAAACAAAGAAACAAAACCCGCCTACACCCAATAAAACATTAAAACCCACTCCAAAGTCTGATTTTAGTAATCTAAATTTGGGATAAATTCTTCCTCCTGGAGGAGGGGGAAAAAAAAGGATTTTTGCAACTTTTTAATCTTCTCAGAAAGCTACTGTGAGCCATTTGACATGAAAATGTTTCTCAGAGGACGTGTTTCAACCCAGAATGAATGTAGAATTGTGTGTGTACCTATGAGTATATGTCTGTGCTGGTGTACGTAGCTTTCTAGACTACAAGATCCCAATTTAAAGGAGGATGTCAGCATTTAGATTATTACTGAAGACTAGAAAGTATGTTTTGATGGAAGTTTAGCAAAATAGAACTCGGAATGAATTTTCCAAAATTTATTTTAATGAAAACTTCTTCTCTGGCTTCTGAAGAATTTCTTGTCAGAATGAAAACCCAAAGAGAAAGGGTACTGGCCAGCTCATGCAAATGCCTAGTGCCTGTGAAGTTTTATATGAACAGTAAAAGCCTCGTAGGATTCAGATTAAATGAAATTGTTTAGATCAGCTAGAGCCTTTTTACTAGGATAGCACAATGTTGAACTTATAAACACATTTGGTTTACATGTTAAGATAAAAGACTGTTTATTGGCAAAAGATTATTTTTTTTTTAAAAAAATGACTGTTACGACCTTTAATGTGTGATCTGTAAGTTATCATCTGATGAATTTTGGCCAAAACCATAGAAGAGAAGCATTTGGAGCAGGAAGCTAACCCAAAAGAAGTAGAAAAAATTATTTTGAAACTTGCGTAGCTTTCAGTGAGTCCAGGAAACCTAGGCCTGGTCTTGGAACAGCTCATAGAGCTGGGTGGTCTAAAACTGAACTGATGATCAAGAATTTTAGGAAATTATGATTTTTTTTCTGTAACATCAATAGCGCTTCCAAGTTGTGGGTGGCGGGTGAGTCTGTGGCACGCAATCGATTGTCATGCCTAACGCTGATTAATGCAGATCAGAAATGAGGTTATTTTGTATTTTAGACATTTTTTTCTTCAAATTTCACTTTCAAAGAAATGTGGTAGTGGGTAAGGATATATGGGAGCAATTTGTATCTGGAGAGCTTACCGAATAGTGTTATAGAAGAGGCTGTATTTTGCAGTATGCTGATGGTTATTACTAGCCATGGATACCGGGAGCTCTGTGTATGTAATGCATCCCAGCACCGCTTTATGCTTGCAATGAAAATGTTACCAGAGTTCTGCAGGGTCTGGTAATGATAAAACTTCAGCATTATAAAAAATAGGTAGTATTGTTGGGGTTTTTTTCCCCCAGTATTTTAGTGTATTGAATGCATTTCATTGCTTACACTGTAGTAGCAGATCGAAACCATCTGCTGCCTTGCCACTAGCCCTCCAGTCTGACAGAAAGTCTCAGTTCATTCTCCTTGAGGCCAGTATGCTTTAAGGCATGTGTACCAGGACTATAATCCAGCTGCTGAATGTTGATACAAGGCCAGACCTATGCTCCTGAGTCTTTTAAATGGAAACAGTGGTCTTTGCCAAGGATTGGAACAGAGATAAACTCAGTTTGCTTTTCTCTCTTCCCTCTTCCCCCCACCCCCTTTGCAGCTCCATCCCCCATCACAGTCATAAGGAAGGATAGGACATCCAGGAACAGCGTGTCTCTGTCTTGGCAAGAACCTGAACATCCGAATGGGATCATCTTGGACTACGAGGTCAAATACTATGAAAAGGTGGGAAGAAAGATCTAAGGGGAGGTTTTTGTGCTAGTAATACTGTAATGAAATTATTGCATCCTTGTTGAGAGAGACACCCTTATTCACTCGCTGTCCATCTCCATGACACAGAAGTGGTAAAACTGTTCAAATTTTGTACGGAGAACATCAAGAAAATATGGCTTGACATTGTTTAGTTGTGTTGTCTACCAAGTTCATCCCCGAACACATCAGAACAAATCTAGGAAGTAAGGCAGACAAGCTGTATTTTTTGTGTTTTTTCTCTCGAGTGCAGTTTACTTGCTCGGATCTGTTGTGCTGTCAGGGCCTGTATGTTTATTTGTCAGCATCCGTGCGCTGGTGCTTCCCTGTGGCACAAGCATCTTTTACTCAATGTTTTTTTGGAAAAGAGATGAGCGATCCTTTGGGATGATTTGTACTAGGAGAGTTACCACTTTTCATGAATAACTTAAATCTTCATAAATTGAGTTTTAATGACTGCAAACCAAAGGAAATCTCCCCTTAAATGTGCTCTGCTTTTTATTGAAATTTTCGTGTATTTACAGCTGTTGATTTCTACATCCTATCTAAATGTGTATTTATGAAAAAAGAAATCTTTGTAACAGAATAGGGGTTTTTAGTAAAACTTACTAGTAGAATTGAAAAGGCCATAAATTGTTGTGAAGATTATGAAGAAATGTCAGAAGTAATATTTTAATTTAGCATTTATTGATGATGTTTGTATCTACAAATCAGGCTTATATTTCATATATATCAGGGAAGGCATGGTACTAATATCCCCTTGGAAACATTGATTAAAAAGGCTCCATGGGCACTCAGTTAATCTTCAGAAAGTTTTTTTTATGGAACTTAGCAGTGAGACAATGTGGCACTGATTGTTCACAGCTGATCTTCAGCTGAAGAATAGGGATTGGAAGGCTGTATTCTGAAAAGACTTGTCTCAATTAATACATCATCTGCCTTTGGGAAGGTTTTCTTTGTGACCATTTCAACCTTCAAAGACCTTGGTCAAAATCTAAACATACGTAATGCTGCTGATAAAAGGGGAAAAAGAAAGCTTCCAAAACTTTTCAGTTCAGGCTCACCTCACAGAGCGCTACCCTGCAGACTTTCACAGTGGTTTTTTTCTGTTGATTTTAATGAGGACAGGACCAAGTCTGGATCCTGAGCTTAAGAAGTAAAAGAGAACCAGCTCACACATCAGTTGTCTCTATTTGTACATCATCAGCAGTAAAAAGGATGCAGGAACTATTTGGAATCTCTTATTTCTATTTTTTTTAAAGACAAGAGTTACTGCCTTTTACTAAGGCTTGGAAGATCTATTTGCCTCACAAAGAGCCTGTGCCCAAAAGATTGCAGAACTTTGGCCTGGTTTGCACAGACCAGTTTATTTCTCCATGAGATTAACCTGTGTTTCATTTGACACCTGCCTGGCTGCTCTTGCTGCTGTTGACTGTCCCGATGTTTTCCAAGAGCTGTGGCAGCCCTGTGTTGGCTCCAGTCTCCCCAAGTGAAAGTCCTCTTTGGGCAAGTGCCACAGGGTGCAGGATGTAAGAGTCAGCTGTGTTGCACATCGTGGCATTAGGGTGATCTCTTGGGCTTTAGTTGCTCCAGAGGGAGAAAGTTTTTCCCCTTGTGTGCATTTAATTTGTTTAATGCATGTATTTTGTTGTATTTGTGGTGTCTCGATGATCGTTCTATGCTGAAATTGGCTTTATTCGAGGAAATTGTCACCTCCTAGTGCTGTTGTATGCACAGGCTAGGCATGCAGCTTCTACTCCCACCCAGTATGCCCAGTCTTACAGAGCAACTGGTTGTCATAAGACAGCTTCAGAAGGCAACCGCCTTATAAGGCTGATCTTGCACATGTGTTTCTTCCCTTTGAAGTCTGCGATCGAGAGTTCATGCTCACCAGCCAGCTTGCTTAAACCAGAGAGCCAACTGCTCGACAGTGGGAGCCAGACCATTTAGAGCAAAGGGTTTAAAAAAACCCAAACATACGCAACCTTCTGACACCAGTGTTTTTAATGCATGTTCTGCATCCCCTCGGGGAGTCAGAAGCCTGTTCCTCGGGGTTTAGGAAAGGTAACTAAGAAAAGTAAATCTGTTATCAGGAGGCTCTAATCCATTGCCCTTCTCAGGTCTGCAAATTGTAGAAAATGGAAGACTACTACACTCTGTTAGACTTACCTGAGGCCAGAGCAGCCTGTGCTGGACTGTTACTCTTCATTCCTTCTCCAAACACCTTTAGAAAATGCCTCTTTTTAGTCTGAGATCTCTAAGCAGCTACCTCCCCACCCCCTGCCCACTCCCTCCCAAAGAGAAAGCTTTCTTTTTAAACTGGTCCAGGCCATTTGATTTTCTGCTTCAGAAATCATCTTGATTTAGCTCATCAAAAAACCCATTGCTGTTAAGTGGCAGCTGCTAGGAAATAAACATTCCACGGTTAGCAGTCTGGGTATTTCTCCTGGCAAGGTGTACCTGATTGCTGGTAGAGGATTTGTGTTGAGCCATTCTGGTCCCTCCTGCTTGTTTTTACTTTCCACAGCTTTTTTTTTTTTTAATCTCAGAAATTAATAAAAGCAGAATTAATAGAGTAATACAAGGCAGCCCAATTCTGTCATACAGCTTGTCCATGCAATTATTTCTTTATTTTTTGCTTTGATAGAGTGTTCTTAAATTTCAAATAATATGGGATATTTATGGACAACTGCATGATGCTGATATTCAGGATGTTAGAATAGATTTGGAATAAAAATAGAATTCCCTTTATCTAAATTATGATGCCATCTAGTCTTTTCTAATTCGTTATTGGCATAAAGTATGTAGAAAATATTTACTTTCTGCAAGGGTAATAATTAACCTATTCAGCTGGGTTTTTTTTTCCACCAGTGATTGCACTTGTGTAACCGAGAAAGAATAGAAATTTACATGAGGTTTCTAGAGAAACTAAAAGCTACAATTTTGGGAAACTATTTTAACTTTTTGGAATGAACCTATGGGGTTTTAATGCACAATATTCCGAACTGGGAATGTCAGGTTTTCCAGCTCAATGTTTGAAATAGAATTGTGTTTTCTGTAAAAATCTGTAGGACCTGGTTATGAGGTCCCAATTAGTATTTGTTCAAAACATTTAGAAGAAATAAAATCCTCTTTCAGAGGAATAATGTGTGGAACTTCTAGGCCTTCGTTTTATGTTAAGTTGACGGTATCATACAGCATCCCAGTTTATTCCATCTATTTAATGTTGTGGTGGATTTTAAGTGTCTCGGCCATCAAAGTACAGGGTTAAGGAGAGCCAGGACTTTTTTTCTTACACAAGCAGATACTTTGTTTACTCCTTGTCCTCACTCCCCTAATTATGTTCTCTGGAAGGAGTATATATTGTCATGCAAAGATACAAAAAAGCCATCTACTAAATAGTGCACAAAAACAATTAATTTCTTTATTTAAATATGTGCGTTACAATTATGCTTACTAAATCCTGCACATTGTGTTATGGTGATGTATGCTGTGAACGATGAGTGAAATTTAATTGCAGTCTCATAGTCCTGAAATAGATTTGCCTTTGCCATCAAAGCCAACAAACATACGTACATAATGGTATCTAGTTTGTGGTCCTTCTAAGGCTGAAAAAGTAAATTATATTCAAATGCACTTAGTTGCTTTCAAACTTTTATTATTCTGGCTTTGAGTGTTGATAGAAGACGTATACTCTGTGAGGTTTGGGGGAACCATTGCATGGATGAACAGTTCACGCCTGGCAATAAGGGGAAGCAGTGTCGGGACTGTAGGTTCTTCCCAAAGATGTGTAGTCTGGATGTGGCCTCTCAAGTGTACGTGCCCCCAAGGGAGAAAAAGTTCTTCCTCATTTAATATAAACACTTACTGTGCTTATCTGAAAAAGGATATGCTGTTCTCACTCTGACTAGTACTGCCCCTATAAATGCTTAAATGCAGCCAAAATATGTCTTTTCTAAAATATAGTTTAAAATTAGAAAATCTCATTTGCAGATGATACACTAGGAGTAGTGGATTTGCTTCCCAGCAAAGACTGTGTCTGGTAAACTATGCAGAAATATTCAGGAAGAATATGCTTTGTGCATCCCAGTTCAGATTTATCATCAGACAGAGTGTTTGATTCAAGTTCTGCTTGGCGAAGCCTGACTCTCCTTTTTGTATATTCCTTCTGCTTATGGCAGCTACAGTGCTGTATCTCTGAAGTTTTGCTTCATCTCCAAGAAAGATAAACTTGGGCTTTTATGTGGTGTTTCACTGATTTGATTACTACTAACATAAAAAATGACTTAGAAAATATGTGTGTAAAATAAAGCTTACTATAAACTAAGATACCATGACATCTTCCATACCATTGTTTTAAACACTTATTTTCCAAGTTCCATTGTGGATTATTAACAGACAGGGCCATGACTATATTCTCTGCTGCACGTATGTATCTGCATAAGAAGGAAATGTTTGTGTTTCATAAAAGCAGCCTGAAGTGAGATCAAAATGAATGTCCAGTCGTAGCGTACACAAAAGAACTTATGTTTTAAAGACAAGATTATTATGTCTTTGAAATGAAAATAGTTGCCTACATCCAGCTGAACAATGAGATAAGGAAAGCCTGCAAATTATAATACTATGCCTTTGTCAAAAATACGCAATTTTGGGCAAACCTGTTAGCTCCTTAAAACATCTCCCTGTAAGTTTTCTCCACTGAATTTGGAACAGAAAATTTTTCAGTGAAGTATCGGGAAGCCATGAGGAGGTCCAATGCTGATTGCTTTTTTTATTCTTAGTGTGCAGTGAAGATGGGCCATTTTTATAGTCATTCCTTGAAGATGAGGTCCAGCTCACTGTATTTGAGGTTTTGATTCTGGATTGGTAGCATTTAGGCACAGGGTTAGCTGCTTTTTTTTCTTTTTTTTCTTTTAACCCATGCATAATGTTTAATATTATGTGGAGATTCTGGCGATTTCCCTGACTATGGTGTAAATGTTTCTGTTCTCTCTATATCAAAGACCTCCAAGAACAGGGTAGTTACCCTTCCATAGCACCAAAATGAAGAGTTTCTGTTGTCAAGCTGCTACTTTAAAATAAACTCAACTCTCTTACTCCAGTCAGCACTACAGTGCAAACACAGTAAACTGTCTCTAGTCACCTGAAGATTGCATGTTGAAGGTGAGATGGCTTTGACAGTGAGTGTGCTGGGTAATTTCCAGCCTCTCTACTTGTGCATCTGTGCTCTGGTGTTGTCAGAGTTAGGTCAGTACCTTGCAAGATAAATGCAATGCCCTAAAACATAGTTTCTGCTTTCAGCCTGGCAGAAGTCAATGTTTTTAGTGACTTTCAGAGTGTTCAAAGTAAAAGGGCAGCATATGAAACCCCAACACCCTCAGAATAAAAAAAAAAAGTTGATTGTTGTGGACCTAAACAGCTGAGATTCTCACAGATCCCCATGTGTATGGCTCCTGTCCAAGATTTTTACTGAGGCGGTTCCAGCTGCCATTTTTAGGAAGCCAAAAATGCTCTTCTGCTACAGGATGGCTTTAGTAACATAAGCAATACCTCAGGCTCCAAATGCATGCTTAAATTTTTTAGACTATGTGCTTACAATGGGACCGAGACATACTTTTATCAGAACTAGCCTTATGCACAGTATGAAAGCGTACCCAAACTTACTGAATTGCAAAAGGTGGTCTGTTTCTTATCTTATATTCAAAGTTGTTATGTCAGAAATGTCTGACTACGAAGCGGAGCGGAGCTGTGAGCGTGTCACCTGTAAGGGACACACGCCTTGCTCTTCAGCAAAAAGCAGTAAGGCGCAAACATGTGCTCCTTTTCAAGCTGGTAAAGCCCTAGGCTCCTTCGGGAGTCACTTCAGTGGGGTATTGCCTGAATGAGGATGGACCCATCAATCTCATAGCATTCATAGTATAAGAGGAAAACAGTTACATTTGCCTGTTTGCAGAGCTGCAGCGAGGAGCCCAAGTGGTTTCTCTCCAGGCTGTTACGAAGGTAAACACTGTCCTGTAAAATGTGAGGCAGTAAAAACCGTGTCCTGCAATAGCTCTGCAGTGCCCTAGAATGTCTAAGTTCGCCTGTTACAACTTCCAGTTCAGTAAAGTAGGCAAATCTGTTTTATGTTTTTTAAACAAAGTTATAGTCTTCATTTTCTTACTGTATTAAAGACTATGGGCAAAAGGATGCAAAGCCATTTAATGAAATGTTATATACTCAGCAGGTCTAGTATTTGATTTACAGCACAAGGCTGTAGGAGCTCTAATGAGTTAGGTTTCTTGTTAATCAAAACATTTTTAACTGATTGAAAATGAATGGCTGTACAAGTATTTGTCAGGCTATAAATATTAAAAAAATATGCCAGTGCTCTCCAGATGATTTGTAGTAATATTGTACTGGCAAACTCGTGTTTCTGGGTTTTTTTAGGGTGTGGTTTTAATCTGATAATTTCTCTTCCCAAAAGCAGGAACAAGAGACAAGCTACACTATTCTGAGAGCCAAAGGCACCAACGTTACCATCAGTGGCCTCAAACCCGATACCACCTATGTCTTCCAAATTCGAGCCCGAACTGCAGCTGGATATGGGACAAACAGCCGCAAGTTTGAATTTGAAACCAGTCCAGATTGTATGTATTTGCTCAAATGGCTTAATGTGACATCCTGCCTCATTTCTGGCTGATCTGAACGGTTGCTTTCACTCCTTTTCTAGTTTAGCAAGTGCAGCTCGTAACTATTTATGATGTGTCATTCAAGGTAGTATTACTATATAACTTTATGTTTTATCATTAAACTTGAAACATGCTATAAAGAGTATACCACGACTATCACAGATGGTATTTTCTTCCGTTCCCTACCCGGCCCCTGCCACATGCCAGAATCGATACCTGCCGAGAGAGGAAGTTTGATAGAAAACCAGACTCGCAGCCTTGTGCTGTTCCAAATGTTTGACCTGAACCCTATGGACTATAAACCCCTGCTCTGAGAGAATTACTGTTATACTGGTCCATTGCTCCTGTGGGTCAGTGTGTAATTCTCCATGTTGCTGCAGGGTGTAGCTGATGTCTCCTGCCTCGCCTTGAGGTGAAACTAATATTCAGAGGAAGGATGGTTGCTCAGTTGGGCAACTGGTTAGGAAGTTTGAGCGGGTTTGGCTCACCCCTCTCTGTCACTATGTTTTGGGGTGCCCTGGGGAAGGTATTTACTGATCTGGCACTCCCTTTTCTCTAATGCCTCGATAATAACATTATTTAACTGATGACCTTTTTTGTATTCTTTACAAATTCTGTTGCTATATCAGGAAGACTCTTAATAGGGCTCATCATTTTAAGTGTAACTTTCCCATCATTCAGTACTATATAGTAAATCAGACCTTTTATTTGCTGGAAGCTGGAGTGGCTTAATGCATCAAAAAGACAGTCTTTGTTTAGGGACCCAGTTACTAATGTAGGCTAATGCTGCATAATCGAAGACTGTTTGCTTTTTAAAAGGTAGGACCTTCACAGAAGACTCCTATCTGCTGTTCAGAGTTAGAACACAACTAAAGACTGTAATTCTGACACGGTCTCTTAAGGCTTATTCATGTACTCATGATGAGGCTTTGAGACCCCATAGTGTAAGAAGAGCTCCGCTAAAAGCAACAAAGCTTAACCAAGAAGAGTAGCATAAGGCAAATGGTCTTGCACTTGGCATCCATGTATTTTTGAGATACATGTTTCATTCCCAATTCTTCCTTCCCCACCTCAGTTCTTATTCTGGAAAGCAAATGAGCTTTTTTATTAAAAAAAAAAAGCTTCAAATTGTTGTTAGGGTGGCTCACAGCTTTGGCATACTGGATGAAACTGGAACTCAAGAGAAGACAGGCCGTTATACCAAGGAGAAAAAATATCAGTTGCAGTGATAACAAATTTAATCATTTTGAAGTTAACAAGTTTTCTCTGCAAACTAATATTAAAAACAATAATAAAGCAGCTGACAAAAAATGTGGAAGGTGACAGGAAACAGTCATGCACATCTCAATCGTCAGCATACAAGTTGCACATACTGATGCCAGATCACAGAACTTGGTTCCTGTTGCCAGGTTATCAATACTATGTGAGTACAGTTGCAGGTGTGTAATAGTCATAGTCTTCTTCCTGGGGGGTATGGCGTGACTTCAGGCAGTGATGAAGGCAAACTGTCTGTTTTGTGGGGAGCAGAGGACTAGCTTTCAGCTCACTTTGAACAACTAACTTGAAGCGTAGTCCTGAGGGGGCTAATTCTGCAGTGTTCAGTGGAGTTCAGCAGGTGTCTGCTAAAGACAGTTCACTGTATCTGAAGGTGGCCCATCTCTGTACAGCAGCCTAGCGCACTGAAGCTCCATGCTTAGGGACTGCAGGGAAGCTGCCAGCGTAAGGCAGAAAACAGCCCTTCATTTTTCCTATAGGCATTGATTAACCATGGATAGTCCTATCTGCTTCTGTGTGCATTGGCCTTTCACAGCCTTCACAGGGGTACGTGGCTGTTGGACTGAACTGGGAAGCTTAATTTGTTAAAGCACTTTCCATCATACAGAAGTGAGAGTAAGGGTAATGATTATTCACTGACTGGGATTTCTCACCAAGGAAAAATTCCTTACTGACTGTGACAAAATATATGTTATGTTGTGGTACTTAAGTTTGTATTTAGTATATGTGTTTCTATATAAGTATCAGTTTAGAAAATCAGCAGTAGCAGGAATAACTGCAGTAAATTGTCAAAGGAGGCTGCAGTCTTTTGTTTTCTCCCCTTGTATTTATTCCTTTGTATTTATTTGTCTGATGAAAAATTACTTAGTAAATTAAATATTTGGCAGGAGACCAAAAGCTCTATAGCGATGACTTAATCTGACTTTTCCCTGTATGAATGTCAATTGTGATGCAATCAGTGTTTTGTGTCGGTGGGTTATTTATCTATTTTTGTGTTAACTTTACAGCATTCTCCATTTCCAGTGAGAATAGCCAGGTTGTAATGATTGCCATTTCAGCAGCGGTAGCCATTATTCTCCTCACAGTTGTGGTGTACGTCCTGATTGGGAGGTTAGTTCATCATCTGATTTGCACATTTACTTCCATTTCCCCGAGGGGCCTTGGTGAGCATGGCAAATTGGGTGTCGTTGGGCGGTAGTAGCGTGGCTGGTTTGCACCTTCTCCTTTGTCTGCTGCCCAGGAGCTCTGAATGCTGCTTCGTGCTCGGTAATGAGCCCGCTAACGTTAGCAGCCCCAATCATGAAGCAGTTGTTAAAAAATGCTATAAACACATTCTTAGGCAATTGTAAAATTAAACTGTAGGGGTCAAAAATCAACAAATCCTCTCATTAGCCAATTTCCTCAAATTCCCTGAGAACATAACATGCCTCTATAGAGCACAGAGAATGTAAATATCATTAAACTTTCAAACAGGCATTTAATTGTGGAGGGAAAACATTTTATTCTGTTTCCACCTGCAGTTAACATATAAAATTATTTATATTAATTTTTTTCTCTGTTTCTTATAGATTCTGTGGCTACAAGAAGTCTAAACATGGCACTGATGAGAAAAGACTACATTTTGGGAATGGCCATTGTAAGTTACTGAAGGCTTTTAATGCTTCCAGATATGTTGAATCCATCCCCTAGATAAATGGTATTTTTCAATTTAAAGGAAAAAAAAAAAAGGAAAAAAAGCCATACCTCACTTAAACCAAGGTAAAATTGGGAAGATAATTATCTCTTCTCTTGTGGGTAAGGAGATTTTCCCCAAACAATTATTCTTTGTTTCAAATTCTTTCATCTGTGTTCAGGTTAGTAATGAGCAAAACATAGCTGTCTACTTTCAAACGATGCGTGCGGTTAGTAATATGATATTGATTCTGCTGTGCATTACTGAAATGTGGAGTTTAACTTCAGCTTCCTCATTTTCAGCTGTATAAAGTCTAAGTAGTGGCTTTTTTTCCCCCAAAGCAAAATATAAAATCAATGAAACCTGTCTTGATGACTACTGAAGGGACCATGAAAATTGCTTGCTTGACAAAGTTGGCCAACTAATAATTTAGTTTGGAATTATTCTAAGCATAGGCTGGAAAGCAATTTGGAGTAGTTTCTTAAATGAAGAATAACTACTAAATTAGTGTCTCAGAAATTAATGGGGTTTTTTAATCCAGTTGTGTTTATAAACGTGTTTTGTGCAAGTCCTGATTCCCCACTTGCAAGAATGAGCAGGTCTATGCTTTCTTTGGGTCTCATCAGGTACTAAGAAGAGAACCTTTCTATTGACTTCCTTTGGTCTTGTGTCACAAGAACTGAATATAGTTAAGGATGCGAAACTTTACTCATCCTAAGGAATCTGGGCTGCTTTTGAAACGTGTTCAAAAGCCAGACCCAAAACCTGTCTGATGTTTGTGTACATATTTTTAATAAGGTTAGATGGCAATTTATTCATGGCTATTCTGGGTCATTCAGCTGTTCCCTGGGAAAGGAACACCACAGACCATGATCCTATACCGGAGATGTACAGGGGAAGAAGTGTTGGTTTTCTGAGCCGAGACATGGGTCCTGGCTTACCAGGAAGAAGCAGCTTCCAGTGGCTCATGGCCAGATGGGATGTCATCTCACAATGTTTCAGCTCCTTTCTTATCCTGGATCCTCTCTGCAGTGGTCATAACCCTGCAGCACTTTTTCCACAGCTGAGGAGTGGAGGACTGTGAAGACGAGATCATAGTCAACGCTCCCTCTATAATGACTTTAAAACAGAAATAAATTTGGTTTGCAGCAGAAGTAACTGAGGGGAGAGGAAGGTAATAGTTTAACATTCCTGATCAGGAGTAAGCAAGGTATTATTGGGTTTTTAAAACTGCATTTTGCATTTTTTTTCATCCTTAAAGGATGAAATGCACTTCATAAACACCAAGATGGGAAATTCCTTTTTTTTCACACAGAATTCTTTTTGTCTAATGAGTATGCTTTAATAAGAAGCAATACTTTGTCCTTGAAACGGTTTCAGCTCCAGATAAATATCCTGCTACACCATATAAAAACCGCATTGAACAATATATTTCTATATCTCAGCATGTTGTAAGGTTAATGTATGTGGGTTTTTTGCATGCAGCAGTGGCGTTGTACCATCTGCAAGAAAAGTGCTGTTGCTACTATTATCAGATGCCCCCACACACACCCAAATAGAATAGAATTAACATTTTAATGAGGGATTTACTTGCGGTAGTTGGAAATTAGAACTGCTTCCTAGTCCCCGCGACAACGGGTTCTCTGACTGTTCGTATTATTATTATTAAGTTTGGAGCCCCTCCTTATCTCCAGAGAGCCCTGAGCGTGCATAGTCACAGTGCATGTGATCCTTCCCCTGCACCATCAGGGGATATGCAAGCTGTCACAGTGAGTTTGCTTCACGCAGCCCCACAACTGCTAACCAGCTAGACTCAAAAAAAACCCCAAAAAACCTAAAAAAAAAAAAAATAAATCTATACAGCTACATGTGGCCCATAGAATTAATGCTTCATCATCCAAATTTAATGAGGTTATAAAATAAAAGCAGCCAGTAAAAAAAGTGTCACGGACAAATAACAGGTCATAGTTTGCTCTCCTTACTCCCACACAATGGAAAGCTGCGATCACTATTCTTAAGCATGTCAGTGCTGTTAAATTCCTGTGGATTAAATTGCTTTTAATTTGGCTTTAGATATTTATGTACTGTTTTCTGAGTAGTGCCATGCTGATTCACTGCGTAGTGAGAACAGAGACAGTCTTGGCCTGGGTATTTGTCTTAGAAATTCTTGAAAATTATTTCTTGATTTTTGTGGGTATTTACCTGTTAGGATTTGTGTGTGTGTGTGTGTGTGTGTGTGTGGTGGTTGAAACTTTATTTTAGTAAATAACAGTCTTTCCCAAAGAGTAGAAAAATAGCTCCTATGAACAAGTAACTTCCATGGCTGTCGTAAACTTTCAGCATCCTAAATACAGCAGCTGGTTTATTTCAGACAGTTTATTCTGAATTACTCTAAAAAAGGCTTCAGCCATGAACTATTCCCTGCAGCCTTATTACAAATCCTATAATATTACTTCAAAGGAGCAAAAATGTTTCACCTCCTTAGATCCTCTCCTCTTACCTTCTTTGCCTAGGCCCTTTTTATTTTTTTGCTACCCTTAGGGCAATTCATGCTGTTAAAATGAAAATGTAAATTATTATGTTTGCACAGAATGAGCTGTAAAGTAGTACAGCTTAACACATGTGCATGTGTTTATTATCTGTTTTTCATGACAGAACCCAGTTACTATACAGGCTGCCCTTAATTATTGGTGTGAAGGGATTATTCTCCTTGCAGTCGCCATCACCTGATCCTGGGAACCTCTGGGGTCAGCATTAAAATTCTGCAGCCGAAAACCCCACAGCGCAGGAGCTTTTAATTGTTGTTATTTTTATTGGGGGTATGAGGGAGCCTGTAACGTACATTCAGCATGGGCGGAAAGGAGCATTTACAAGATTTTTAACCAACAGCAATATACAGCCAATTACTTTTTGTTTTACTTGCAAGTAATTCTGTAATCATCGGGCTCTTCAAGGAAACACAGTTGGCATTTAATGCCGCGCACACGCAGCCCCTGTGCTAAGAGCATGCCTCTTAGTTTGCATTGTTTTTGAGGCAGTTAGCTGGGGAATTCAGTTTTATCATTTCTTTGTCAATTCTGAGTCAAATAAATCTCCATAAAATTGATTTTATATTTTTTTTTTAGGTACACTTGGGATTGTTTGACAAAACAACAGTGTGCTCGAACTAATGGTCCAAAGGCATTTTTCCCCATCTGTGTAACCCCAGCAAAAGAAGTTTAACTATTCTAGCAGTCAAAAAGTTGATGCAGTAGAATAATGCCAGCCTGGAAAGGATATTCCTGAGTGGGTTAAGGCAGTGTTTGTAGGAAAAGTTAATATCTTTTACAAGACCAGCTGGTACAGTTGGGGAAAGCTAGAATGCGTGTCCCGGAATGCAGGCTTTGTGTCAGAAGCAGAAAGCTTCAAGCTGGGTGAAACAGTTAATTCACTTCTTGTTAACAAAACATCTTAGTGTTCTAAACTGAACACAGAGGCAGGTCCACAAGGCACTGGGTACGAGCATGAGCAGGGCCTTGAGCCAGGGCGGTGGAATGAGGCTATGCTTTGCCTTCAGCATCCTTGCTGGTGAGAAAGATTGGGAATGATAACATGTTCCCCCCACCCCCAGTCCTGATGGAAGAAGAGATGTGGAGAGCTCGAAACTGCTGGTATAATCATTCATCCATTTGAAGTAGCTCTTGTGTCAGGCAAACAGAAAAATCCGTGGCAAGGAAACTGTAGAGGGGGAAAAAATAGTGACATGGATGTTGGGGTAACTCAGCACTAGAACCAAACGTTAGTAACAAAAACAGCTGGCTGATGTCCTCATATTTAGTAGTGAAAGAATTGAGAGAGGGGTGCATTTGTTCATGTGTAATTTTCTTATGCATGTTGGGGAGCTTAAAAAGATAAAGCTTGAGCTAATGTTCTTAATGCCAAAGAACTTTTCCAGTTGACTGTAGCATCACACATTTGGTTTTGTGTCTCTTTCTTTGTTACCTTGAAAGGATTGGTGAGATTGAGTGCACTATCAGCAAATTTGCTGATGACACCAAGCTGTGTGGTTCAGTTGACACACTGGAGGGAAGGGATGCCATCCAGAGAGACTTTGAGAGGCTTGAGCGATGGGCGCGTGAGAACCTCATGAAGTTCAACAAAACCAACTGCAAGGTCCTGCACATGGGTCAGGGAATCCCAAGCACAACTGCAGGCTGAGCAGAGAATGCATTGAGAGCAGCTCTGAGAAGGACATGAGGGTGTTGGTTGCTGCATCCAGCTCTGGGGTCCCTAGTGAAAGAAAGATATGGAGCTGTTGGAGCAAGTCCAGAAGAGAGCCACAAAGATGATGAGAGGCCTGGAGCACCTCTCCTATGAAGACAGGCTGGGAGAGTTGGGCTTGTTCAACCTGGAGAGAAGGCTCAGGGGACTCCATATGGCAGCCTTCCAGCAGGCTGGAGAGGGACTGTTTGCAAGAGCAGGTAGTGATAGGACAAGAGGTGATGGCTTTAAGTTAAAGGATGGCAGATTTAGGTTAGATATAAGGAAGAAATCCTTCCCTGTGAGGGTGGTGAGGCCCTGGCACAGGCTGTCCAGAGAAGCTGTGGCTGCCCCTTCCCTGACAGTGTTCAAGGCCAGGTTGGATGGGGCTTTGGGCTGCCTGGTCTGGTGAGAGGTGTCTCTGTCCATGGCAGGGGGGTTTGGGACTAGATGGGCTTTGAGGTCCCTTCCAACCCTAACCATCTTATGACATGGATATAAGGCAGTATCAAAACAGAGCAAGCTGGGAGGGACAGATAGTATTTTAATATTTGAAAAGCAGTTAAGTATTGGCAAGTGCAGATATATTTAAAATCAGTTTACATTTGTGTGTCTGCTTTCATCCTGTGTTAAAGATTCCTGGAATCCCATCAAAAGCAGTTTGATTTGAAGAAGCAGTATAACTTTGTCTTCTATTGATTTTATTTCTATTGTCTCATGAGCTTTCTTTAGAAGGATTAATTAAGTCTAACTAACATTTTCTCTCTGAATTTGTTTTTGCACAGTAAAACTCCCAGGCCTGCGAACTTACGTAGACCCGCATACATATGAGGATCCCAATCAAGCTGTGCATGAATTTGCCAAGGAACTAGATGCTTCTAATATATCCATTGATAAAGTAGTTGGAGCAGGTAATGAGCATCAGATATACATTTATAAAGACAGCTTTTTGCTCTATGTACTGTTTTACATCTTTGGGTGTATACTTGTGACTGGAAAGAAAATATTCTAAAGTCTTTCAATTGTAGGTGATATTTACAGCTGGCTTTGGTGAATACAAAAAGTTAAGGGTGCACAGTGTTATTTTTCTCCCCAAAGAGAGCAGACAGCAAGACAGTTTTTCAAAGGACACTTGTCAGCCCACACTTGGACACAGCAATGCTGGGAGTGCAAGGAGAGTTCAGCCTTGCTTCTATGTGTCTTTAAAATCTGTCAGTGCAGAAAACAGCATCAACTTTGAAGATGTTTCCTTTTTTTCCCCTAAAAGGACTGTCAACTATTACACCTTGAGTGAAACCACAAACTCATTTCATACCAGTCACCACGTATCCATCAGACTGCAATGACCTTTGGTCATTGGATTGATTTTGGTCACTGCTTTGGATTTGAATTATTGATTTAGGAGGAAAGGGTTGTCTGTCTGATAACTGATTGTCTGAGCCATACAGACGCCGTAGATTGTTGGGTTTAAAGAAAACAAACAGTCGAAATGAGAAGATTTTGTAGCAGATGAGTGGGATGACAGAAAGTCTCACCACATTGACTTGTCCATGTTGCAGTGCAGCATGTAGTTCCTGCTAGGATGGGTGCTGGCTCCTTGAAGTGAAGTAGTGAATTGTCTTCTCGAGTCAGAAGATCAAAGTGTTAGCTTTCCTGCTCAATTAAAGTATTTGTGAGAAGTACTATTAATTCTTAATCCATTGAAAATTGCTGCTTCTTTTATTATTGATTTTTTGCTTCTCTCTAAATTTACTATTTGAATTGAAGGAGAGAGACAGGCTCCTGGTGAACAGCAAATGATTTTAATTTGGAAAGAAATGTGAAACCAAGCAACTGTACTCAGCACACCTCCTGAATCACCCAGCAAAAAGAAACGTTATTCATCCTTTCTTACTGCAGCTCCTCAACTGCTTGCAGGAAGTTAGGTTCCTATTTTCTGCAAAGGTAGAATTTCTGTTCCTTGCTGGTTTTGCCCCACAAGAGTGCAGTGTTCCCCATCATCTTTAGCAAAGGCAGGAAAGCTCTGCTCATTGCACATTATAGAGAATTAATATGGGGATAGAGAAGGGGAGGTCTTTTCAGGTGCTTTTGTTCACAAACATAAGCTTGCTAAACTTGAACTGTACTCAGTATATGAATCTAGAAAAAAGATTCGTAAGGATCAACAGTACATCATAGTTTATCACTCATTGTTCTGACCTGTTTTTAATCAGAGTGCATGTGAGACTGAGAGGCAAACCAAAAATTTGCCAAATACAGCCTCTGAAGTCGGAGGAAGAGTTTTCTGAGAGGCTTCAAAAAAGGGATATATCCTAAAAGAGTTTAAAAATAAGTCCCTTTGCTCCACTCCACTGAAGCTGACAGTAGGTTCCTGCAGATCCTCTATATTGAAGATTGAAGTTCGTAATCAAAATATAATAAAGCTGTTTGTTGGAGAGACCATGACTCAGATTCATGCAGCAAAAACTCCATATGGCATTACAGTTAGTGTTTCCTGTTTGCAGTTGCCAGAGATGCCAACACAAAGAGCCAGACAGGGAAGAACAGGTGAAGATCAGGCTATAGAGTGCCAGGAGCTTCCAAAATACATTCATAGTATCATTTTACACTGTTGTCACGTTAAGCACGTGGTAGCTTAGTCAGAGTGAGTGCCACCAAGGCTCCTTCTGCGGGAACACTTCTTTCCACCCGAAAAGCAGAAAGGCATTTCCTGTCTCCTTCTTGAGTCAATGACTTATTTGAGTGAATGTCTTGGTCTTTTACTGCCCTTCTTTAAAAATGTAAGTGTGAAGGAAATTATAAAAAGACAGTGATTTGAGAAGAAGGGATTCATTTAACTGCATTGAAGTATGACGTAAGTAATGAGACCTTCAAGTCAGGCAAGTAATCTTGATATTTTGAGGTACTTTTCCAAAGTAGTTTTTCACAGCATTAGCTGGAATTCTCTGAGAATGGAGGGCAGCTTACATAGCTTTGAAAACAAACTCAAATGCAATAAGGAAATATTCTTGTCCAACAGAATCTCAAGAAAAAAACACAAGGGATTTTAGTGGGAGGCTAAGCGTAAAAAAATTGAGGTCAGGAGCTACTTTTTCCACATTTTTCTTTACAGTAATTCTTTCTTTTTAAACAAATCACTTGTTTTTATGGATCCAGTTCAGCAAACCACTTAAGAAGTTTAAATCCAATTGAATAGCAGGAGACTGCTATGGAAACTACTTTCTTGATTTGGCCATAGATTAAGAATGTGCTTTGCTAAACATGAAAGCGAGCACTTGCTTGTCTTTCAAAGTTTAAGTATACTTGCAGCCTAACATTTCATTGATCAAAGTATTTATAAAATGTAGGAGCTACCTGTTGAGGAATGCACTGGGAAGGTTTGCAGCATCTCAGTGAGGGCTTGAAAAATGTTGCTGGGGTTCACAGGTTGTTTGAAACATTCAGCTTAGCTCCCTCTCCGACTCCGGGGGAGTTCTGTGCACAGCAGTACAGTCATGATTTAAAGCACAGCAAAGTTAAAGCAGCAGCTAATTTCACAGAGTCATCTTTTACTTGTCTCCTGGGTCTAAATGCACAGCAAATGCCATTCACTGATGCATTAAGTAGCCTGTTTAAAAAGAAATTAAGATCTCCTGAAGAGAGATCTTTATATCATGAACAGCCCTCCTAATAATATCTGTTTGCTTGCCACATATAAATAGATGTATGAGTCTGCAGGGCAGGTTATACAATGTTTATGTGTGTAGCATAATTAAAAATAAACATTTCAGAAAGGCTTTACATGAAAAACCATCAACCTGATCTCTTGAAATCAATGCCAGGTTTTCCACCTTCCAACTGGAACACGAGTCCTTACTCCTCCTTAAACAATATCTGATGAGATCCAGTCCGTTTCTTACCGGGACCATATAAGAATATTTTGCAGGAAAAAGATGTAGTGTAGCTGCATGTTGCTGTGGTTGTTGACCAGGTAGACTTGCGTAGCACCCATACTGCCCTGTATGTGAAAGAACCAGAGGTTAAAGGAGTTGGGCTGCCCAGCTTTTTCCAGCAAAACTGTTTTCCAAGAAAGTAAATCCATTTTATATTTACAGACAACAGTAAGCTCCATTGCTCTGAAGGGTCCTAGTCTCTTGCAGCACCCACTGGCCCCAAGGTACTTCTGGAATCCGATTAATCACCCAAGTTCTAAATTCTGCTGCCTTGGCATTAATGGAGGTGTGTTGATGGACATTAGCCATAACCTTTTCCTTCCCAAAAGTCAAACAAATATCAGATATACAACTCTGGTCAGAAATGAAGGATTGATTGCTGGAGTGCTTGCTGAAATCATAGCGATAGTCTCTGTTAACAGTAACCGAACAACAGTATTAAGAGGTTATCTTGTTACAGCGTTTTGGACTGTTAAAGCATATAGAAAGAGGAACGCGGAGTTGGACATTACAAGATTTATATCAAGCTCTTTTTTCCTTTCCTTCTGTTTTCAAGATGTGCTCTGGTCTTCCTCTTTGTGGCTTTCTGACAGTATTGAGCTGGGGTTAGTATTTGAACTGAAGCAGTGTTTGCTCTTGGTAAAATATACTAGACATTTTGGCTTGCAGAGGTTGAATATTTTTAATTAAGGAGTCTGAACAGAATTCAACATCCATTAGTTACCAGTAATAGGTTTTAGAATTAATTTTCTGTGCTCCTGCTTGTCATGGCAATTGGAAATACAAATAACATTAGAAACAATGGATCTAATCTAACAGCTGTTTTAGTAGTGTATACGTATATAAAGATATAGCAGATATATCCTGTTCTCCATTTTTATAGTTATTGTACCAACAGCACAGTATTGTACCTACAGGATGAAGTAGCTCAGATGTTGGTGATTGAGATGCAGTGACATTCCCTTCCATGTTGTTGAGTCAATTCTAGCCTGGGTTAGCAAGAGGAAAAGGTCATTGCCCTATGATGCATTTGTTCAGTTTGGGTTTGGGGTTTTTTTTTGTTACATTGGTTAATAGGGAAATTCTAGAAAATAAAGCTGAAAAGTGACCTCGAGGTCATTAAGTCCACACCTTTGCCCAAAATAGAACTTGTTAGGTACCAATTCTTGACAGATGCTTAATCTTTACAGTCTCCAAGATGAAAGTGTTTATAGCCTCCCTAAAAAAAAAAAAATCTTTCATAGTGTCCAAGGTTACTGTTAGAATTTTTTTCCTGATCTAACTGACCTTTATTGTACTTTGCAACTGTTCTTTGGCTTTCCTGTTATCTACAGAAAAAGGAGTTGGTGTCCATCTTATTTATAACCGTAATTTTGATAAGCCAAAACTATTGTCATGGCTCTTCTTATTCCTTATTGCATATAGATAACACTAATTCCTTGAGCTTTGAACATGGATACACAGCCCTGACTTTTAAGATTCTGCTCATTGTCATCACTCCCTTTGTCATTCTGGAATTGCGGGGCCACAGATGGAACACGGGCTCTGATGGCAGCCATGTTGGTGGCAAGGCGATGAAAGAATAATTTCAGTGTACAGATAAATGGGCTGAATGTAACATCTAAGATGTGTCCCATGTGGCATCACGTCAGAAGTCAGTGGTGAAGGGCTGTCAATCCATCATACATTTCTAAGCATTAAATCTATGAAGAGCAACGTGATTAAAAAATATCTTCATCCTATTCAAAATATCTTATTTCTGTGGGGGTTGGTCATTTTTAGTTGTCATGGATGTTGCTTAAGGTAAAAAGTCAGCTGCAAAGGTAAAGAAAGAATCATTGTGGGCAGATGAGCTCTTTACAGGCATAGTGATGCTATTGCATTGAGGATAGTTACACATTAAGTTGGGAAAACCTTGTACATAAGCAATATAAGCACTCTTTCCATGGTGTTTCCCTCACAGATAATACAAAAAATTCCCAGTTTGCATTAAAGTGATCCCAGCTAGATTTAGACATATAGGGTTTGTTTTCAAGTCACACCTTCTGTACAAGGCCAAGAACACCCTCCATTCTCTTGAAAGAAAAAAACAGAACAAAGCAAACAACATTTATTTTCTGTCCAGTTAAAATGTTTCCTTGTCTTTAAATATAAATAATCATATAAGGATATTCTTGCCAGGGTATTTCTCAGGTATTTTATCTATTCTCTCTTTTTTATTGTATTTTTCATTATTTTAATTACTTTTTTATTAAAATAAGGAGGCCAAAAGTTGCTACTGTAATTTTATCTGAGCTGTTGTATATGTAGGCTATGTATCATATGAAATCTAAGATGGAGGGGTGAATAATTTAGAATAAAAAGCAAGTTTCTTAAATGTTTTTTAAGGTACTGAAACTTCCTTGTATGCTTTATGTAATCATGAGTTAAATACTGAAATTTTCAAGTCAGACATTTTCTTCCAGCAATTTGTCAACATATTCAGTCCTTGTTCATTTGAATGCTAAGATAAATTTTACTTGTGCACTCTTCTTGGATGTTACATAGCAAAGGATGAACAAGGTTTTATAAAAGCAAGCATGCAGTGATATCTGGTATTTTGTATTTAGGGATCTCACACAGCTTACAGTATTCATGGCAGACTGTCAGGTCCCATAGTCCCGTAGTGACAGTATATATTTGCGGATTTCTCTTTTCTTTGCAGCTGTGTAGATAAATTCTTTTGTTATGAATTATCTTGCTACTTTAATTGAAAAAAAAAAGTAAAATAATCAGGAATGTGTTAGAACTGAAGAGTATAATGTTCACAGAGATGCTTGACTGTTCTGATACTTCTGCATTCATCGGTTAGCCCTACTACTATTGTCTCAAAGTGCATCAAGTGAAACAAAAAGGGAATTTTCTGGTGACATTTATGCATTCCTCTGCTCTGCAGTCATCTGGATACGCAGTGTAAATAAGTGACATTGTACAGTTTGACAGCCGGAGAATCCAAGCATGGAAATGTTAAGTAGTTGTCCAAATATCTCCTTTGGAGCTCCGGTCCGTGGCCCACCGGTAAACACCACACTGCAGAGCTCTTGCTGAACACGAAGTCTTCTTTCTTAAATCCCCATGAAATAACTACATTTCCTCTTCTGTCATTTTTCCTTTTTTCTTTTTTCAGGGGAATTTGGAGAAGTGTGCAGTGGGCGCCTAAAGCTGCCTTCTAAAAAGGAAATTTCAGTGGCTATCAAAACCCTGAAAGTTGGCTACACAGAAAAACAGAGAAGGGACTTCTTGGGAGAAGCAAGCATCATGGGACAGTTTGACCACCCTAATATCATTCGATTAGAGGGAGTTGTCACAAAAAGTAAGATATGACAGAGGCATCTGTTTTGCATGGGAAATGTTACCGGAAGCCCCTTCCACCCTAAATTATTCTGTGATTGTCTGATCTTTCAAGGAAGAACAAAAACATATACAGAATCGAATCAATTGTGAATAAAGGCTGGCAAAACCTGTGAGAATGAAGGCAAAGGCTCCAATTATGAAAATAGAAAATAGCTTAAGCATAAGAGAATAAAATATCCAGATACAGTAATAAAAAAATCACAGTGAGGGTGACAGAGCATTGGGATAGGTTGCCCAGAGAGGTTGTGGAGTCTCCTTCTCTGGAGAAATTCAAAACCTGACTGGACACATTCTTGTGTGACCTAATCGAGGTGATCCTGCTCTGGCAGGGGGATTGGACTAGATGACCTTTTGAGGTCCCTTCCAACCCCTAACATTCTGTGATTCTGTGATCCACGTTTATGCTCTGCAGGCCCCTCTAGAAATGTTTATGCTATAACCCCATCAGTATGTACCAGATACCCTTCAGAAGAGGTAAGAGCAGAAACACATAGCTTGACTTCAGCAGCGGTCTCTTGTAGCTCCTCAAAAGCCAGAACACAATGACCCGTGTGCACCGGCTAGACCCGCACGGGTGGATCCAGTGAGGAATGGTGTGGGAGGCAATTGCCCGCAGTGCAGCTGCAGGGCCCTCACTGCCTTGCTGCTCTCAGGCTGTCAAGAGCTTAAAACCCGTACCCCAGGGTAATGAAATAGGGAAGAAATGGGAAATAAGAATGAAAAAATAGAGAACAGGGAGAAAAAGGAGCATTTCTGAAGAGCAGTGCAGCTCAGTAATAATCTGGAAGTTTTAATAAACTCCAGCGCTACACATTGCTAAAAAGTGGCCAAGAGGCTCTTGCTGATCATCTGTTAGGACTCCTGGAGTCTGATGTCCTAAGGTTTCCTAATTGCGCTGTAACAGTATGTTCTGCTTTCAACTAAATCATTAGATTTTTCTCATTAGCACAAATTAATGAACAGCCTACCTGGCTACAACAGTTGATAGTAATATATTACAACATAAGCCCCAACCTTTTTTAGATGGTTTTCATGAGGGATAGTCAGTATGTACCAGGGTGAGGCATTTTGAAGATCCTGATCTTCTAGGCCCTCTTAGTAAAAAATTTTAAAATAATTAAAAAAAAAAAGGGGGCTTTAAGCTATCAGTAGTAAAATTGATTTTATTTATATTTTTTCTAATAGACATTTTCTAAATCTGCCTTTGCGTGTCTTTGCTGGGAGTTGTTTGTTGGGTTTTTTTTTAAGCATGTTTTGCCTATGGCAACAAATGAGCTTCTCATTGTGAGACAAAAATATAACTTGAAGCTCCATCCACACTTGGTACCTTCCTGGAAATGTAGCATTTGAAGGAAGCCTCTCCAGCTCCACTTTCATTAAGATAACAGCAAGTTGTAGCAGACATCCCTGAATGATGGTGTCAGTCTTGGGGCTCCTACCCAGCTTTCCGAAGGCAGTCACAGAAGCCTCCTAGAAGACATTCATGTCCTGCATGCTCTTCTCCTTATGGGAAGCTGGTGGGATTTCGTGCTGATGATGCTACCTCATTTAGGCAAGTTCTGGCCCATGTTGCTTGTGCTGCTGATTTCTTCTGTAAGGTGGAAAGACAGAAGTAGTATTCATAAAGAGAAGGTCCGTGAAGTACCAAATCTGGCTTCTTGTTGTAGAGGTGAATTCATAGACTTTCTAAATTTCCATTGCAGCATAAGGTGAAAAATTTAATCATCAATGTCCTACAGTAGTTGTTAGGTGAGAAGTCAGTAAGATTTTATATGAGAATCACAGAATTGTAGGAGTTGGAAGGGACTTCAAGAGGTCATTGAGTCCAACCCCCAAAGTATTCTTCAATTCAGGAATGGTCTGAGATTTTTCAGGGGAGTGGAAAAAAATCAATAAGGATGTTTCGTAGTTTGTCCTTGAGGACTCCGCCGGCAAAGCAGCTCCTTGCCATTTCAGAACTGCTTGGAATGTGCTGAGGACCTTTCCAGTTTAACCCAGTAGAAATCTACCAAATACCTTGTTGTTAAGTAGATGGGTTTATTGGTTTTAAGGAATCTTGTTTTTAAAAATGCATGATTTGCCGTTTCACAAACATAGGCAGGCATGAAAGAATTTCATAGCTTACTGCAACAAATTATATGAAATAACCCACAAGAATGTTTCTAAAAATAACTAGTGGAAGACATGTAAAACCCTACATGTTATGAGGAGATATAATTGCAATAATAATACTTCCTCTAGGTGTGACTCATGAAAGTCTATTTTGCTGATTTAAATAACAAAGAAATTATTCTTCAGCTTAAATCTCACAATCCCGTTAGGAAAAGGCTGGCAGATCTGCCTGTGTAAACCCAAGTTATCTCCTGCTTTTTAATGACACACACAGTTTGTACAATCAGAAAAACATTTTGCAGTCCCAAAATTACTTGAAACACCAGCATCAGTCTGTACACAGCTGAGTAAAAGTCTGTTTTGTTACATCTTGTATTCCTGTGGCACTTAAGGAAATAATTTAATTGCTGTGCACGCAGGAATTTGTGCATTGCTTTTGAATGTGCATTACTAATGCTGTCTGTATTCTGTATAAGCAGCTATTAGTAAGTTTGCAACTCAGCTGTATTCATAGCAGACTGCTGTTTGGGGATTGGGGGGGAGGCATGGGGAAGGATGCCAGTTGCCTATCCCATGTAAGTAGGAGAGAGAGAGCTCTGAATATTCCCAGCTGAAGTTGAGAAATGCCTCAGGGATGTAACACCCTCTCCAGTTAGCTTGAATCCAGGAGTTGAGAAAACTGTTCTGCAGCTATTTGTGTCTATTTTAGTGGGTAAAATTGTGTGGCATATATGCAAGTAAAGATAACAGTTTATTTGCTTTAGCATTCTGTAGGGTGATGGAAGGACAAGGAGATGGTGGGGTTTGGTGATGTTTTGAAAAAAACAAATATACTGTAATATCAATTTGACAAGTTTTCTTTTTTTTTTTAATTATATCTATTAAATCACACTCAAAAGGGTTTGTTTATGTTCAGTCAGTAGAGAGCCTGTAGAATATTGGCTGAATCACTCTCAGTAGAGATAATGGCAGATAAACAGGCAATGCCACCTTTTCTTCATTAACCTAGTTCTTTCTGATGGGTGACCCTTATAGAATCATAGAATGGTCTGGGTTGGAAGGGACCCCAAGGGTCATACAGTTCCAAACCCCTGCCACAGGCAGGGCCACCAACCTCCAGGCCTGGATCTAGACAAGGGACCCAGGCAAGACCCTTAGCAAGGATCTCGCTTTTCGTACTAAGTTGATCTTCTGAAGCAGCTCCTAAGAACCCCAGTTGACACGATCCCTGCTAACAGGACAGTTTGGTATGAGAAGTTCTCAAGCTGGGGTGGAAGTGGGACAACCCATGGCAGTGTGAAGGAGGGGCACCCACCAGATAAGAGTCCAGTCCCTTGCTTCCATGCAGAGCTGCTCCCCTCCTTCACAGTGTTTTCTGTTCTGCATTTTCCTGCTACACGGGTCTCCTGAGTGCGCTGTAGGCAGTAGTCTTGATAACCAGCGCACATGTTCTGCTTAGTTTACTAATAGTTTACAGCAATTTGTAGCCTGTTAGCATAATAAATTTCGGCAACACTGTTGACACAAGTTGTTATCGTGTATAAACGGCTGTGCTTTGATAAATGAATGCAGAATGTTCTATTAAAAGTGCACGGTGTTGCTTCAGAGCATATGCTTCTTATTATGGACACGTGAGTGAAACCCTGTGCTTGGGGCTTTCCGAGTATGGAAGAGCAAAGCAGGGAGTTGCTCTCTTAATAATTTGAAAGATGTAGCTTCTTACTCTAATTTCAGTCATCTGATGTGTCATAAAGCTGTCAGAGTTTATACAGAAACCAGGCAACTGTCTCCCTGTTTCAAAGTATGTGGATTCATCATAGAAAGTTTTGGATAGCCCCATCAGTGTGCTACCCTTTACTTGAAAGACCCAGCAGCATTGCTGTGCTTTACCAGAAATGCTTTTGGGTTAAAGTTACACACAGAGTTTAAGTTATTTTAAGTTATGTTTTCCCTTGCGCTGCCTGTTCTTGCTAACAGGTTTTTTTTTTTTTTGAGATTTTACATTGCTAGGCCTTTTATCTGTACCATATCCTATATAATTCAAGATTAATGTTTTGGACAAAAAGTGTTTGTCCCTACTAGTTAATGTAGTTAATGGACGACAGAGTCGATTAGCCATTAGTGTAACTCCCACGGTATAACAGCTCATTTGTACAGCAGAAAGAAGGTGTTTTAACCCATTAATCTAAGCAAAAAGGACAAAGAATTTTCTTCTCATTACATTAAACTTATTCTTTGAAATTAATATTTATCTTAAAAGAATTTCTATTTGGTGGAAGTTGCATTTTTTTCTGAAAATCAATCGAAGGAGGAGTTGTTACCATTTACCTTGACTTCTATGGCTTTTTTGCTTTCAATTGTACTGGGTAACTCTTTGGAGCCTCATGCTGTTCAGTTTTAAAAGCTGAAATATCACCATGCCAGCTATACAATACACAGGCCTTTGTCATGCTTTTATGGTCAGATGCCTTCCTGTATTATATGTGAAATAATAATTCATCTCCTTAAATAAGTTCATGCTTTTACCCACCTTTCCCTCTACCAGAAAGAGAAAATAAACAAAGCTTCAGAAAATATTATGAAATAATAAAACCCATATGAGGGTAAAATATTAGCAGGGCAACGACCTTTGTCCAGAAACTTCACCGTAATCGCATTAATTTTTTTACATTCATTTCTCTCCAGCATGTCAAGAGTTGCATATAAAACTCTTGGTTATGTTACAAAATACCTTCGGGTAGAACAAATGGTCCCACAAACTGGTCTGAATCCTCACGGACAGGTTTTAAAAGATACTAGAGGCATTTCTCTTTAAATGTAGAATTATGCTTGGGATTTGGATGATGTGGGCACCTCTCTGCAATACAGAATCACAGAATCACAGAATCGTAGGGGTTGGATGGGACCTCGAGAGATCATCGGGTCCAACCCCCCTGCCAAAGCAGGCTCCCTAGCACATATTGCACAGGGAGGCATCCAGACGAGTCTTGAATATCTCCAGAGAAGGGGACTCCACCACCTCCCTGGGCAGCCTGTCCCAGGGCTCTGTCACCCTCACTGTGTAAAAGTTCTTCCACATGTTGGTGCGGAACTTCCTGTGCTCCAATTTGCAGCCATTGCCCCTTGTCCTATCCCCACAGACTACTGAAAAGGGACTGGCCAATTCCCCCTGCATCCCATACTTAAGACATTTATAAACATTACTTAGGTCCCCCCTCATTCTTCTTTTCTCCAGGCTGAACAGCCCCAGCTCACTCAGCCTTTCCTCATACGGGAGATGTTCCAGGCCCTTAATCATCTTCGTAGCCCTTCTCTGGACTCTCTCCAGGAGATCCCTGTCTTTTTTATACCAGGGAGCCCAGAACTGGACACAATTTTTATTGATTGTTGTGTATTCATTTTAAGCGCCTGACCCCTGTAATGTATTTGCAGGTAAACCAGTTATGATTGTTACTGAGTATATGGAAAATGGTTCCTTGGACAGCTTCCTGCGGGTAAGTGCCATAGGGGGAACTGCATGGTGCAGGGCTGGCTCTTGTTCTGCATTTGTTAGGCATTTGCTGCCACTGTACTCTGACTCATCACCAGCTCCGGTTGCTTGATTTTTCGTTACTTCTGTTTGGTTTTGTGTTCACTGTGAAGTGCTTGGAAAGCCAGGTAGGGATCCACTGGTCCGTTTTGACTGCTTACAGTAAGTATTATTCCAAACTGAAGAACATATTTGATTTATTAGTATGTCACATCAATTATAAAAACCCAAACCAAACCAATGTTCTGGCATTAAAAAAAAGGAAATTCTTTTTCTGAGGGTGGAATTACTGCTGTAATGCACTTACACTTAATGGTTGGCAACCTGTATGTCTTACCAGATGCTTTCCAAAGTGAGTGGATTTGTGGAAATTTTATCGGTAAGCCAATAGTTCTGAGCCAAGAGCCGTTTCCCTCAGTGTGAAAAGTTTAGGGAACAGCCCCATACCTGAGGGAGTTTGAAATGTTTTGCTAGCAAACTATTGGCCTGTTTTCTTTCCCCAACCTTAGACTTACTAATACTGTTGTTGATTTATCTTTGTTTGCTGTCAAAGTTGGTAGCGAGCCTAAAAAAATTTGAAAGCTCCCTGTGTCACCAAGATTTACTTGTGGCAAAACAAGAAGTGTAGCAGAAATGAAATCCCATCTGAGGGGAAACACTAGTTTAATTTTAATTTGTTAGGGCAAACTCAGCCATGGCTGGGAGACTGCTTTAGTTCTGCCATGGTTGAATGACATTATCCCCCAAATTCATAACACTGAACTAGATGTTTAACCCCAAAAGGGGATATATTGTCAACCTTAGTTTCAGTATGTACTATATATGTTGTGATGTCCACTGGAGCATGTAAAATACATATACATAACGTGTCAGTATATCTGAATGAAATATATCTGTACCAAACTGTATATATTTTGTTCAGGCTAAAAACCCTTGAAGAAACCTCTGAGGAAAGGAGAATAATTTCTGACTGTACAAAACAGTTGTTCAGCTTGTTTGTTAATTTGAATGTGGGGGTTTGGGGTTGTTTTGATTTGGTTTGGATTTTTAACTACTCTTGTGTGGAATAACCTTGTGGCTCATTAATACTACAGGCATCCCAGGGCATATAACCCTTTTTATAAATACCTTTTAAAACTATTTAGTTTGCTATCCACATTGACTTTGAAAGGCTATCTCAGCATCTCATTTCTTTCATGGTTAGAAACCTTCTTTTGATTCCTAGCGAAGTCTTTTCCAGGGTCTACATAGATACTCTTGTGTTGGCTGTAGTTAAAGGAGGTTACATAAGAGGAAGCTGCTAAGAGTCTTCAGTAATGACAAATTTCTTCATGAAAGGGAATTCTGAGAGTTTCTTTAAGCATATGTTGTGCCATATATTTGTCTAATGTTTACAGTGCTAATATCACCCCTAAGTATATGAATCAAAAATGGAATGAATGCAATCAGTCTTGCAGGCTGATTCATGTGAGCTCACCCCACATGGCAGAGCCAGCTCCCATGTATTTAATAAAATCCTGGAAGAAGCCGCAGGAAGAGCTGGAGACCTGCCCATGATGATACGTTTACAGCACTGGGGGATTCCTTTGAGAGCTGCATTAGGACATGCTATTGTCCTGTCATCTATGTATCTGTATATCAATATCAAAGCTAGATGTTAACAAACAGCATTAGTAAGAGCTGAGAGATTTAAAACACGTGTCTCTGAGCAGACAATTAGGAATCCCTACAACTGTTGGTTTCTAGGCAAAGTCACAGCGTGTTTAAGTTATTTTTGTGTTCCTGAATTTGAGAAAAAATTTAGAAATTCGTTTAAATTTTATGGAATCTGAAAACCTCTGAATCAGATAAGCATTTGCTTTTGTTAAAGAAAATGCTTGTGTAACAGAAAGCTTGAATTTGTCTGTTGAGTAAGGCTGGGATTTTCACTAACAATTCTCATGGCCTTTCAGGGAAGTTGTACACCTGTTTCCTTAATGTCCTGACACTCCTGTCCCATAAGCACACACAGTTTAGATTTATGTCCCACTTTCCAATAGGTGTCATCTAGGAAATTCAAATTCTGATGACAGCAAGAAGGGGAAAGAAGAATTTTTATCTGAACTGAAAGTCTGTCCCATTCCCTTGGCCGACTGGAAGATTATCTGCTTCAGATCAGAGTAGTTCAGTGTGTGGCATTTAAATCACAACCCCTGATTCACAAGCTCTTCACTTAAGGAGCTGCCAGGGTCTTTTTTAAAAGTTCCATGCAGGGAGGAACATGAGCAACCTCTGAAATTGCATTTCAAATGTTTTCCAGAAACATGATGCCCAGTTCACAGTCATCCAGCTAGTGGGCATGCTTCGAGGGATCGCATCTGGCATGAAGTATTTGTCAGATATGGGTTATGTCCATCGAGATCTAGCTGCTCGCAATATCCTCATCAATAGTAACTTGGTGTGCAAAGTCTCAGATTTTGGTCTCTCTCGTGTGCTGGAAGATGACCCAGAAGCTGCTTACACCACAAGGGTGAGTTTCTGTGTTTGTTTATCCTTTTTAAAATTCTTTTTAGTTGTGACAAATTAGACTGAAACCTGAGGGGCTCCTGAGGCTTATAATCTGTGTTGCAGAGGCCATCCAGTCCTGCATGCCTAGAGATGTTCAGTAAACCATAAACTTACCACAGCTATTTTTTAATGCACGTCTCAGAGAAGATAGAAGGAAAAAATTAATGTTTCTATTGGTAGATGATTTTTCTTAAAGTATGCAAAATTTATGAGTCGGTTTCTTTCTGGTGGGTGTGTAAGGAAGTGAATACCAAAGTTAAGGGTGGAGTTGGTTTGGCACACAATAATGTGAGACTTCATGTATGCTTTGAGCAGGTTTTGTTACATTGCCGATTTAGCTCCCACCCAATAAAGAAAAGATCCTACCCAGAAATATGTTTTTCTTTTACCTTTTTGCATCTTCTGGTATGCTGGGACATCTGTCTGATTTGGAGCATGCTGATACCACTGTTCTGCAAGTGTGTATCTGTTATACCTGCTGTTGTACCCCTGGCTGAGTAGAAACTTGAGTAAAGCAAAAACGAAACCTTGCTTAACAGTGTAAAAAACATTCTGAGCTTTCTCTGTCTTAAGTCACATATACAAACTGGTACCCAAGTTTTGGAGATGTAATGATATCAAGGAGGAGACTTAACCTCTGACCCTTTTGTCCTGAGATCCAGAAGCTTTTATCAGATGAGGGGCTGCCTGTAGTGTAGGCTACTGCTTTTTTTTGTTTGTTTGTTTTTCTGGATTTCATCCTGCCTGAAAAGCTATTGGGAAGCTACACTGTTGGCTTAGAGCCTTAGAAAAGCCCCAGTGTCTTCTAAACATGGCTGTGCTGCACCTCTTTGTCGCTTGAAGAATGCTTCTATTTTGTTGTGGAAAGCATGAAGGCATGCATTTAGTTTTGTGTATGTAGATGTTACGCTGAGGTGTTTGGTTGTTCACTCTAAATTGCAAGTAGATTTTATTAACTTTAGAAAAAGTGGCATTGATCTCCAGTATCTTAGTCAAGTGTAATTTTCACTGATGCCTAGTAATGTTCTCTTCTTCACTGTGCAAACCAAATCAGGTAGAATGTATCAGCAAAATCTTAATGTGGGTATCCTAGGGCTTCCTTTGCATCCTGATCACTGACAGGAGCAATCCGTTACTGTGGTACTTTGCATGCTGCCTTCTTCGTGATTGAATGTAACAAACAAGTAAAGGAATCCCACCTCTTCTCTTATGCATTATATATGTTTTACATGCATATATGTTTATTGCTATATATTTATCAATCATACCTTCATAACTTAATAGGCATAAAGACTATTCTTAACTTGACGACTCTGTGCTTTCTTTGCCCTTTTCTTTGGCACGTAGTTAGAAATATGCAACATGTAACACTTTAGGAAACTGGCTGCAGAGATCTCTCATGGTTTATATGAAGAGGCGTTAGTAGGAGAAAGCAGCTTTCACGCTCAGTATAGGTGCAGCATTCATCAGTAAATATTAATATAATGCAAGAGTTCCTCAAGAGAAAATTGTCTGTAGTTCAGCCAGAAGTTTATTGCCTTGTCAGATATGCTTGCCTGCCCTCTTCTTAAAATCTCCTATGAAACTAATGGGTGTTAGTGTCTCTGAGGTAAACAGTTTTAGATATGGTATTTATCTAGTCTCATATTTAACCTCCCTCCCGCAGGACGTACGCCTGCAAGCTCAGGCAATTACTCTGTGTCCTACCACTGCTGCCCATAGGCAGGTGATCGCTCTCCCTTTAAAGCAGCTGCTTTCACACACAGAGATTGCATCATCCACACGCAGCCCTCCATTCTTTCATTTCCCCCACAGTTTTTCCAAACTTACTCATTTTGCTGGTCTCCTTCAGATTCTTTTCTACTTAACTACATTTTCCTTAAACATGATGATGCCCACAACAGGATACTAATGCCCAGCACCAAGCCTAGCATATTTGTCCCATGTTTCTTACACGTGGCATGGGTGAGAAATCTCTATGTCTCCTTCCACCCCCAACACAGCTCTACCACACAGCTGGCTCATGTTCTTCTGCTCACACCTCTGCCAGGCTTCGAAGTTCTGTTCTCTTATTCCACAATTCACCTGGGCATACAAACTAATCTATGGTTTAGTAATTGGCGTTTTGTGTACTCACAGAAAGAGCCCAAGAAAAAAGTCCTAGTTAACTGAGATGGAAAGTTATACAGGGCGGAACATGTAGCTCTCCCCATCAAGCTGCATGCCATACAGCTTTATAAAGGGAAGCGCGCTTCCTTGAAAGTAAAGCGAACATCAGTGACATATCCACAGCTGAACTAGGACAAAGCAGGGTACACAGGGTGTCCGTGTTTCTGCCCAGTGTCATGTGTGAATTTCCTATGGCCAAGGGCATTGTTGATTTTTCAAAGCCTACCTGCCTATTTACATTTAGATAGTGAAATCAGATGGAAAACCATTTTGTAAAGCGTAATCATCTGCGCTCAGTAAACTCCATCTGGCATTTATGGTGTATATGCAAACTGCTGCAGGAAGATGTTCAGATAATTATAACCTTCAAATGCAGCCTGGGACAAATCTAATTTTCTTCAAAAGTAGTTATCGAGGTCTGCCACGTCTTGACCCTGAGAGAAGGACAAGGCTATTTGCTATTCATCTTTTTGCTCAAGTTCCCTTTGACGTGAATCATGTGTAGATGTCCAGGTAACATGTCCCTGGAGTGTGTTTGATTCCCAGTTTAAACAACTGGTGACCATGAGTGTGAAACAAAGCTCCAGCCCACTGAAAGAAAGCTAAGCAGTTCATGTTCCTGCGACGTAGTCATATCACAAAACACAAGACTGCTTCCTCCACTGTTCCTAGTGTATTTCACAGGCACTAACTATATAACAAAACCAAGAGAAAAAATAGTGAAGCGTTTTAAAATAATGGCATCATCCCAAATAATTCCATGCCTTTACAACTAAAGGATGACAACTATTCAGTGGCTCTTTGAAAAGACAAAAAAAAAGAAAAAACCCAGCCAAACCCAAAATATAATCACAATTCCAAACACTGAAGCAGTAGAGAGCGTGTTACATTAATGAGTAGAGACTTTTGCTTCCCCTCCGCTTCTTCCCACTCCCAATTCTCCATTTAGTATCAGCAGTGCTATGGAAATTTATGGAATTAGCTGCAAAGATAGGTAGACATTTTATCTATTTAGCCTCCTCTTCTACCCCTATTTTCCACCTGTAAATGTCAAAGCCTGAGGAACAATTCCATTGCTTTAATTCATAATTGCAATTTGGGATTGATCTACCCCCAAGAAGCCCTGTCAGCCCTTCAGGCTTTCAATACACACCACTGACTGGGCGAAATTTTACATTGCTCTGTTCTCAGTAGCTGTGTCTGAAGCTTCGCATAAAGGACATGAACATGTATTCTTTTATGTATAAATAATGTATGTACCCCTTTATATAGCAATACATGATCTGTGATATTCATGCTACTGTACAAGAGCTCTCAAGGACAATGCGGAGATCACAGGTGCGTGTGTTAAATGCAGGGAACCAAGAGTTGTAAGAAAAGTTTGCTAACTGACCGGGTCATTCTTTACCTCCTGAATTATTGTCACGGAGTCGATGATACCACAAAAGGCCTTTGGTAGCCTGGGGTCTGCCTGCTTACAGAAGCAGAAGCCAGCATGTGAAGCAGACTGTTTGGATAATTTTTTTTTTAATTTTTTTTTTTTTTTTACTGAGCCTTTGTGCCGGAGGGGATGTACTGTAATTACCTACCTTCTCCATAGCTATTCACTTTTAATTGAAAGGCCAAGATTGTATTAAAATTGTCATTGTCAAATTGATCCTTTTTATTCTTATTATTTTTAGATGGCTGTATGACAAGTAGGTGGACTAATGACACAGTGTGAAGTGGAAGTAAATTTAAACCATCGCACACGTAGAGGGCCTGTAATTATGTCTCTCAAAGGCATAATATTTGGGTAATCATTAGACGAACTTTGACTACTTAAACACATAGTTGGATACATCACTGGTGTTCATGGCATTTCAATGTAAAAACACTGTCCACTTGTTACATCTGCACGGATAACTTCTTGTTAAACCTACTTCACTCCAAAAAAACACTCTGCTTTGATGGCAAGTATGCTGGTAGCCTGTGCCCCCAGGTAAGGGAGCCAGAGCAGGGGGGGTCACAGCAAGGTGCTGCTCTTCAGCATGTCAGAGGGAAGAGCATGCAGGTCCTCTCTGTACTGCACACACTGTTGCAACCAGTACTTGACAGAAATCTTTTGTGGTTTGTTCATTCCCTTCAACTGCAAAAGCATGGTAAGACAGTCTTAGTGTATTGAAGGGTGTGGTTAAAAAAAAGGGGGACATCTTTTTCCCCCCCAGCCCTTTCCCCAAATTCTCTTGCCTGATAAGCATGAGGGAGAGCAGCAGGGCTCTGTTATCGTTTACCACTGGAGAAGGAGATAAGGTCAAGATAAAATATTCATTAGTAAGAGATGACCAAGTAGCATCAGGTAATTTTTAGGTACTTAAGAGGGTAAGTCAGGCTCATCTCACATGAAACCATCTTACTCTCTACCAGTAAGATGCCTCCTGAACTAGCCTAAGTACTCACGTAACGAGTTAATGTCAGGCTTTAACCTTCAGGTTTTCCTGCAAAGTTCTCTAATAATTCTGTTAGCATCCATTTTTCTTGATTCTCCTCTCCCCAGGCCTGTGGCTTAGGTGCCTGTGGCAGTCACCCTGTAACAGATTATAAATCAGAATATTGGAATGGGTTACAGAGGCCTGGAAACAGCTGCCTTGTGCCGGAGTGCCAGACGCACTAGAAATAAATTGAGGACTTCACTGGCTTCAGATGAATGATGCTGAGCAGCCAGATACTGTAGGAATTGCAGCTCCATCTAGAGCAGATAAAATGTTTGGTTACTGATGCCTCACTAATTTCAACCCCCAAGAGTGAGTCTCAAACCCAGCCTGCCTTGGGTTTTGAAGCTGCAGTAACCAACACCTACAACTTATAATACATTCTACTCAGATTCAAGCAGCTTATTTAGCTCCATGATGAGTGTGCCCTTAAAGGGGAAACCATGACAAAAACATACATAAAGCCTGTACTCATCTTCAGAAAATTATCAGTAAATATATTACTAATAGCTACTGATGCACACGTGGATTTCTCTTTGTAAGCCTGTATCAAATAGACTTGGGCAAGCCTTTTCCCTAGGCATTGTCTATAATGATTTTTCATTTAGCACGTTTGTCTTACACATTCAATCCCAACGGCAGTTTACAGAGCAGGTATGATTATATTCATTTTAAATATCAGGGGACTGGGGGAAGGGGGCAAAAAAACCAAGAGATGAATAAATAAAAAAGCACAGCACCTTAGCTTTCCCAGCTTCAGCTCCATGGTCTATGAGAAAGTGTTTGGTTTAATTCACGTGGAGGTAAATTATGTTAGATATCTTTGATACTGGCAAAGGATATTGTAAAGAATACCCTGGTTGCTGGCAAATCAGAAAATCAAACAGGTGATACCCTTTCAAATGAGATACATATTTCTCAAAAGGGGGGAAGGTGAAGAGGGATGGTCATGGGGGTTTTTAATATCAAAATAGGCTATTTGAATTACAGCAAGCCTTGTAATTTTCAAAGGTAATAGCAGTAGAAAGCCCTACATTTATTTTGACACAACTCTTAAGATTTTTTGCATATATTGATATTTGGACATCTGCTAAAATATGAATGTTGCATAATCCTTGGGGAGAGGGGATTGTTTTTGTGTTAAAACACTCATTTGTTCAAAAAATATTTACCAGAACTTTCCTTTTTTCTGTTCTTGCTCTTAAATTATTCAACAAATGAGCCAACAAAGCCCCCTTTTAAATACAAAGATCAACATTTTAATGACAAATTGGAGAGCAGAAGAGCAAAATCGTAGTTTTACACTCTATTCAGTGGATGTTGATGTTGGGTTTAGCTACATTGTAATACTTTCCTTATTTTATTTTTGTTTTATGATAATGCTACGTGCATCTGTAGGCTTGTATAGCTTTACAGCTGAGAATTAGCAAAGAAAATTTATTTCCTTGTAATGAAATCTAGGGAGGATGCACTAGAACAAACAAAGCTAGAAGAAATTTGTTTAATTGAGTTTATAATCTTCCTTATTGTGCAATAAAGTAGTTTGAAAATATTAGTAGACTAATTAATATAATTTTGTGTAAATGTGTTTCTCCAGTTGTATAAATTACTTCTTCTGTAAGATTATAGAGACCTTTTATCAAATACGATATTTCATGCCCTTGCCTAAAGTGCTCATGTTCTAGCCATGAGCACATTTTTCTACATGGCGCCCGGCAATTATTTCTCTAGGGTTCAACAAGAAGGGCTCCATTTTTTAATCTTAACATGAAATTAAAAGATCAAGCCTGAAGCCACCCACAGAAAGTGAGATTCTTTGGAGAGCAAGATTCTGAAAAATCCCAAGCGATGGTTTTTAAGTCAGCCATTATGCTGGCTCAAAAAAAAACCCCAGCATAACTGCTCCCTGCCTTGAGGGCTTTCTTATGCTGGACATCGTGGGTATATCATAGAACCACAGAATGGGTTTGGATTGGAAGGGACCTTAAAGACCATTTAGTTCCAGCCCCCCTGCCTTGGGCACAATGGTAGCCCCTCATGCCTGGGCTCCAGCTGCCCCACAAGCGGTATGGTCTTTTCCTGATGTGCTCCACAGGGTTGGGCTTGATCTGTTCAAGCCCTTTGCCATTTAAATCTTGGGTAGTGTAGAGGCAGTTTTGTCCTGGCCGTTGAGGTGGGCTGGGGTGCTTGAGTACCCTGTGGGCAGGTCTGCTCTGGGAGGGGTGTTGTCCGCAGCGTGCAGCCCAGGTTTTCACCCACCTGCTCCTCTGGGCAGGCAGCTTTTGAGCACCTTGGACTTGCAACTACACTGTAGGTCTGCCTAGGTTTGTGGGCGACTTCTGAGCCTGTGGGATGAGGGGGAGATGTTTGATTAGGAAGCTCATCCTGTTCCTGGTAGTAGGTTTTTGTCTGTGTAAATTCAGGATCTGGCTTTCCCCTGGCATTGACGTTCTTTACGGTAAATCAAAGTTCCCTCTGTTAGGATGCATTTAAAAAAAAAGGCTGAAAGAGTGGGATTGATTTCTTTATCATCCCACATCTCTAAGACATACCTAGTGATGTTTTACAGGTCTAAACTGCAGCCTGAGTGAAGCCTACCCGTGTTGCTTATATTTAATCTAGCTTGTGCAATATTAACCATGAAATTATAGATGCTTAGGCTCCAGCACGGGCAGTATTTAGGTTCCAACACTAATGTCCGTGCTTCTAGTGTTAACCAAGCTAGTTAATCTGAAGCCAGTGAGTACAGCTGCCCTCAGCGCAGGTGCACTGTATGGAAGCATAGGCAAAGCATTAGATCTTTGCATTGTGTTTCTTGCTGGCTAGCCAGCTCCTTTCCCATGCAGGTCATTGTGAGGATAGGCGTGTGGCCAGACTGTACTATAATGAGGGTTGCAGAAGTACCTTAAATAACTAGTCCAGTGTGAAGTCTTCAGAACAGAGCTCCGTACGTGTTACGCATCCCTGGAAATGGAAATGACTCTGAACCATCACAATTTTCTCTATTCAGATATATTAACTCCAGGATTATCTTAAGTAATAAGTTTTTCTCCTTTCAGGACTTTAGTCTTTTAGGACTTGCTGTTCTCATGTGTGACTCACAAATGAGAGTCTTAACAACCTCTGTCATGATGGCACCGTTGGAAATTGTCACTTTCCGCCAATTCTCATATTGCAGAGACTCAGCCTGAGGCTGCTTGCACACACTTCGCTAATTTGACCTGTGGCACCAAGTGTGGCCATAAGCAGAGAGAGATGTTCCCTTAACTGCAGTTTTAATTGTAATGGCAGCTTTAATTCTTTCCACATTTAAGTTGTTTAACGATGGCTTGCTCCTCTTGTGGCTGTAGAAAATGTTTAAGACCACTTTCCCCGGGTGACATTTTTGCACTCTTCCCTCTGCACAGACAAACCCATCCAAATCTGTCTTTCTGTGGCTGTCTCCAGCAGCTTTGGAGTGGGAAATTTGTGCATATGGTCACAGTCACCGCCTTGTGCAATTGGAGGCTTGGCACTCCTGAAACAGAGCAGCATCATGGTCGCTCATTTTCCTTGGATGCCCTAGAAAACATGGGGTGAAAACATGATGAAACCATGCAGGTTTCACACAAACAGGGAAGTCACTGAAAATGCCTACAGATAGCTGAATCTTGCCTCTTGTGCTGTGCAGAGGGATCTAGGATGTAAGCAAGGACCTCGTAGTAGCTTTTTCATCCTTGATGCTGTATGACTGTCTTGTCAGCTTCCAAATGTTTTATAACCGAATATCAACCATACTTAACTTACCACTTACAGTTACCTGTGCATACTACGCTATACATATATGTGTGTGTATGTGTATACAGTATGTGTACTATACAATATATCTGTAGTTTCAGTAGATTTTGCACTCCAGTGCATTTTGCTCTCTATTGTGTACAGGATGTTTTCATGACAAAAGGCAACAGCATTTTCCAGCTTACATGGTTTTTTACATCAATATAGCACTAATTGAGAATCTCAGAGATTAATTTAAAATAATCAATCATGCAAAATTATATTCATTGTATTAACACTGGACTGGTTTATTTTGTTTTGCTCCTAGGGGGGCAAGATTCCTATCCGATGGACATCACCTGAAGCCATTGCATATCGGAAGTTCACATCAGCCAGTGATGCATGGAGCTATGGGATTGTTCTCTGGGAGGTGATGTCTTATGGAGAGAGACCATACTGGGAGATGTCCAACCAGGATGTGAGTATATTGTTATCTGAGTTATGTTCTCAAATAAAGGATCAAGCTGTGAAAGGAAGTGAAGCATAATGAAACCATGTGGCTCTGAGTTTTTGACGTTGACATTAAATAAGATGTAGAAATTTAAATCTCAAAATCCCCCTATTCAGGTATAAGTTCTAATGAACTTAACAAAAAGGCAACATCTTTTGGCAGGGTTTTTTGGACCTCTGAAGGAACGTACTAGAGAATTGAATCATGCTGGTGGTTTTCTGTAGGATGATTCAAACGATTCCACTGCAGTGAGGTCATTGCCTTTTACATTCCTTAGCTTATTGTTAAAAAGCCCTCCTAAATTTCTGTTGATCCCCTTTGGTTCCACTTGTATAGTTTTCTTTAGAAGTTTTCTCTTAATGTCAAATACCCAGAATAAATTACTCTTGGAGCTTGTGAAAAAGAGAAGCAAAGCATTTCTACTAAGAGTTTAATGAATCCAAAACACCCCTGGAAGTAATCAACAGATGAAATAGAGCAGTGATCTGATTAGAAGACTTCCAATACAGGCTTCATTGCAACATCAGTAAACTTTCCAAGCCTGCAATCCAAATGATTCTATGGATCTTTCACGGTATTATTGTAAGAAGTGTTAGCGGTTGGACTGGATGATCTTAAATGTCTTTTCCAACTTAAATGGTTCTATGATTTTATGATTTTATTTCCCAAAATAAGATTTTTATTATATCTGGTTTGGGTTCTTTTTCTGTTGTTCTATTAATCTTAGATTTATTCTACATGAGTTACTTATGAACCAAATTTTCTGAAGTACTGTCACTAACACAAACAGATTTTCCAAGGAATTGGTATATATTGTTACTAGTACTAAATTAAAAAAAACCCAAACAAAAATGTAGCACATAGTCCTAGTCAGACATTTTCTGTACTACTACGTGTTAAACCAGAAAAAAAGATAAGAAAATTACTTTAAATTCTCTGGAATTCAAGTCTCTGCAGCAACCTGTATTTTTTTTTTTTTTTACATTAGTCGTAAATGTTTTGGTTTTTTTCTGTCCTTGGTGGAGATTAATTAATCGTGTTATGTAGGCTGATAGAGTAGTGGAATGACTTTAATAATAGTTGTTCACATTAAAATGAGAAACTATTAATCTATTTATGCATCTGCTTTCTGTCTGCTTAAAACATGGCCTGTTTTACTATCCCTGTTCTGACTCAGAATAGTTTTTCCTTCTTAAAATATTGTCTGGTCCTGTGAGATCAATTGCAACCAAACTTCTCCACAAGACCTCCTATCTATCAGTTCAGGATCACCCATGAAGCGGGCAGTGCAGTGTCCGCTGGAAAGCTGGAAACTGTGTATTTCTAAGTGCGATCAGACAAGAGATACTAAAGACCTTTTGAAGTTTGGCACAGGTAATCAAGCACCTTACTAGCTGTAGCTTTTGTTTATGGGTATAGCTCAACCAAATGGGAGTTCTGGAGATCCTTTTTAGACTCTCACCTTCCTCAAAGTCACATACTGTATCTTAACTCCCCTACAGCCCTTTCTGCATGCCTAATTTACTGCCTGGTTTACTTTGCAGATAAACCAGAGGCATTGCACAACAAGACAATTAGTGAATAAACACATTTGTTTAAACACGGAATGTCCATGTTAATGTGGTTCTCAGAACTGATAAAAAAAAGTCGATTCAAGTACCTTCTAAGTTTTCCAAAACTTTTATCCTTGTGCAGGTGATTAAGGCTGTCGATGAAGGGTACCGCTTGCCACCTCCCATGGACTGCCCAGCTGCCTTGTATCAGCTGATGCTGGACTGTTGGCAGAAAGACAGAAACAACAGACCCAAGTTTGAGCAGATTGTCAGCATCCTGGACAAGCTGATCCGTAATCCCAGCAGTCTGAAAATAATCACCAACGCAGCAGCAAGGTGACACATTAGATCTTACATTGCACACAAACACACATCTTTGATTTCTTCATCTTCCATAACTAGAATTTGTTCACCCACTTCTTTGATTTACAGCTGTAGCTGTTTGTAATCTTGAGGGCTAGAGGAGGCTTCGTGCCTCCCCCTTCAGGAGAAGGATTTATTTTTTTAAATTATTATTATTATTATTGCAGTTATTTGTATTAATGATTCACTATTATTTATTCAAGTTGTGGAGCGCTGTGAGGCTAGGGTTATAAAACCCATTGTAAGCTTGAGCAGGGGTTTGTGAGAAAAACACAGATGGAGGATTTGGCCGTTGTGTGATCTTCCTTCCTTAGGTGGTGTTTTAAGTGCTTAGTGTCTCATAGGTTACAGCTAGCCATATTCCTAAGTATCTTTCTGAATTGGGTCCAAACACACATCCTACACTCTTATGCTCCGCTGACAAATGACTTTAATCATAGGAATACTTTTATTTTTTTTGCTTTCAGGAGGACTCAAACTAAAAATACACTTAGGTTCCCTGTTAGATCAATGCCTTAACCAGGAATTTCCAACCTGTGTGATATCCTAATTGCATTAAAAACATTAATTTATAATCCTGATTATTCAACACGCTCTCGACCATCACTATGATGAGATAAGAATTATCTCATTGAGGGAGAGTAACTAAGAATGTGTTAACACCTAAGGGCACGATAAGGATGTGGTGAAAGAAGAGTTTTGGTTAAGTAGGGGTTAATTGAGTTGGTATATATGATGCACAAAAGGTTACATCGCTTAGGGAAGTGATGAAATAGACACACAACTAGTGTCAGCCTGAATGCTAGTGCGAAGTCCTCTGTCCGCAAGGCAGGCAGAGCCATGGAGAAATGCTCTCTGCTCCTCTGCTGCCTCAGCCCCAGGTCTTGGAGGGTGTTTCAGTGGGCAAGAGACCAGAGTCTGGCACAAGGTGAGCTTCCAAAAGAAACTCAGCAAAACATCCCTCTGTTGTGGCACGGCGCGCTTCTCGCCACAGCAGGGGAGGGAAATGAAGGGAAGGCAGCAGGAAGAACCGCACTGATACTGCAGCCTGCTCTGCACGTGGCATGGGCCGTGCCTCCTTTTTTCCTGGCAAAGTATCATGTCCTGAGCTCTAGAGGCTGGCCATCCAGGTTACCTCCTGCTGCCCCTCCAGAGATGTGAAAGAGAAAGCAGAGATGGGAGATGGGAGACCAGCCACGCTACTGGGATTTGCTTTTTAAAGTATAAAGTGAGGGAATACTGCTTGCACTTTTATTATGTTTCAATTATTTAATTGGTGAGCATTTAACACATACTGAACCAACATGCTTACCAAAGCAATTATTTCTGTTACCTGCCACATAACAGTACACATACACAAAACAAAACAAAACAAACCCTTCTCTCCTTCCTTCCTTCCTTCCTTCCTTCCTTCCTGCCTGCCTGCCTGCCTGCCTGCCTGCCGGCCTCCCTCCCTCCCTCCCCTTTTCCCCCTTCTCTCCCCTCCCTTCCTTCCCACCCCTCGCATTCCCAAGCAGCACACTATCTACCCCTCTTTGCATCTCCTTACTCACCAGTGACATGGAGCAGCTGTGGGGTCTGGGCAGTAGGCACACCGGCATGGGTGAGCCCAAGCCCTTCACCTCTGGGAAGGCATTTGTTGCAGTTTAGGTGATGTGTGATCCCTGACTCTCCATCTCATTCCCCGCCCCCGTCTGTGTCTGCAGACCAACCCAAGCTATCCTTGAGTACCACAAAGAATTAGGTATGACAACATGAGGGGTGCTGTGCAGTCCTATTCAGATTTGGAAATCCGTGATCACCCCAGTGCAACTGCTGCTAAAACAGACTAATCTCGGACATCAGACCTGTCTGAAAAGCTGCATCCAGCTCCATGCTCTCTTCGTGTCATGTGGAGAGGCACTTCTGGGAGGTAAAGCAGGAGCTGGTGTTGCTGCTGGCCAGGGACTGAGTGCTGGAGGTCCAGAATTGCTTTCTGACAGAGTGACAGAGAAAAATGAGAAGACAGATTTAAAACAGGTTTGGGTCTTGCTGGAGCCTCATGTGTGGAAATATGTAACTGATGTGAAAAGGCAGTGATTCAGGGCACTGATTCAGGGCAGTGGTTCTCCTGGAGAAGGAGACCAGCAGTCAGAACCTGCCAGTGTCCTTGTGCTGTTTGCAGCAGGAGAAGGACAGGCATTGCTGCAGAGGTACAAGGACTCTGCAACTCAGCCCCGAGAGCTTGGGGGGCTCACATCCTCTCAGATGGCTGCTCTCAATTGTTATTTGAGACTGTAGTAGTCCCGTAGCCCCTCTCCCCATTCTCATAATAAGCAATTAATCTAAATTACAGAGATCTCAGCTCTGTTTTACCCATGCCTGTGGTGCTACTGGAAGAATGCTAAAGCTTTATGCCCGCCAGATGCTTGTAGGTGTTCAGAATATTCTTGGTCAGGAAAAATGTTTAACCTGACGATGTCTGTTGCAGATGCAAAACTTGTCTCTTCTTACAGATTTTATACCTGATGTTTCGAATAGTCACAGCACTGTTGTATCCTATTTGAGAGCACATTGCTGGAGGTGCAGAGGATATCCCTGTCCTCTGGCACGGTACTGTTAACTGACTTCAAGTGGAGGATGTGCTTGACAATACATCTGATTCCAGGCCATAGCCCAGGCACGTTTTACACTAATACCTCATAGGAATAAAAGAGAGAAGTCAAAGCCTTCAGTTCTGTATTTCCTTTTCAGCTTTCTATCCCTTCTGGCCATTCCATGGCATCTAATAATTTCTTGATACCCGAGGGGATGTTTTTATCCCTATTGATAGTCTCTTCTCAGACCGTGCTACGTGCTTGTGAAACTGACATTGACAAAAGGTTTTTGTAACCTCAGCACAGCATATGTATCATAATACCTTTCCTGGTGTTGTGTTTCATCTCAAATTCACAAGCAAATACCTTTCCTATTCCTTGTAAATACAGAGTATGTCTGATTCCTTCTCTTACATGTCAGAATTAATTTTTCAATCAGGTGGCCTCCTTGAGCTCTTGCTAACAAGACCAGCACTGGCTGTGGACACTTGGGTGCTCTGCATCCTTTAGACTGCCTGGGGTTACCTAGCTCTGTAAAGGGCTGCAGGAACAGAGCTCAGTACACAAAAAGTTGTGCAAGTCATGCGGTTTTCTAAAGCACAACCTCCTGATATTTTTATTTGATTTATGTCTTGCTGTTCTTTCCTGTTTTCTAAGTATGATGTTCATTTTTATAAGAGTTGTTTGGATATCTTTAGGGTGGAAGGGAGTTCATAGTTCTTCCAGTTTTGATCAGGCTCATTATTTTTCTTCTTGAGCTTATTATTTTTTCAGTCCACTGTGTATTACTTCACATTTGTGAACATTTCATGCAGATAAAAAGCAGATGGAAAGTTTTTTAAACTTGAGTAGGAGAGACAGAGACACTTCACCCACCTGCTAACCAGTTGGTGAGGCTGTGGTCTGAAAGGGCTTATTAGCTGTTGTTTCATTTGTGTGGGGAAAAAATTGTAAGCCAGGACTCACGCTACTGGAAATACTTTTTATAAACTCAAATCTTTAATGGACCCATAAGATTTCATTTTCTTTTTTTTTTTCTTCTTTTTTTTAACACTTCTGGGCTTTTTTCTTATTTGTATTTCTGATTCTGATATATATATATTTATACATATATATTTTTATATATATATATGAGATGGCTCTCCAGAGTTACACTGTGTATTATGATTTTATGTATGTGAAACTTACTCTTACTCAGCCATTTAAAATATATATATATATGTAAAAGATAGTGTATGATTAGAAATATATTTAAAGCAGTTCTGTGTCCCAAAGTGAATTAATCTCCTGGTGGATAGTGTGACCTTGAGGTGTAAGGGTTCAGGTACAGGACAGAGGCAGCCCAAATATTATGGCAGCTTTCCTGTAGTCGCTGTGTATACTCGCACCTGTGATGTAGCTGTGAGTAAAGTTACCCTTTGTGAACTCAGTGGAAGGAAGGGCAGCAGCCTGGGAGGAATACAGAGAAACAGAGCAGCCAGACACCAGGTTAGGAAAGCTAAAGCCTGATAGAATTTACATCTGGCAAGGGGCATCAAGGGCAACAAGAAAAGCTTCTACAGTACGTCAGTGATAGAAGGAAGAGTAAGAAAAATGTGGGCCCTTTCTGAAAGGAAGTGGGAGACCTGATTACCCGAGATACGGAGAAGGCTGAGGTACTCAATGACATTTTGCCCCAGTCTTGAATGGCAAATGCTCTAGCCACACTACCCAAGTCACAGAAGGCAAACACAAGAACTGTGAGAATGAAGAAGCATCCACTGTAGGAGAAGATCAGGTTTGAGACCATCTAAGGACCCTGAAGATGCAGAGATCCATAGGACCTGACGAGATGCATCCGCTGGTCCTGAGGGAACTGACGAAGCTGCTAAGCCACTCTCCACCATATTTGAGAAGTTGTGGCCATCTGAAGTCCCCACTGACTTGAAAAAGGGAAACAACCTCCATTTTTAAACAGGGAAAAAGGAGGGTGTGAGTAGCACAAGGATGACAGACATCATCTTCCTGGAATTGTGCAAGGCTTTAAACACTGACCAGCATGACATCCTCCTTTCTAAATTGGAGAGACATGGATTTTACAGATGGAATATTTGATGGATAAGGAACTGGTTGGATGGTCACACTCAAAGAGTTGTGGTCAACAGCTCAATGTCCATGTGGAGAGCTGTGACGAGTGGTGTTGCTCAGGGGTCAGTACTGGGGCCGGCACTGTTCCGTGTCTTTGTCAGTGACATGGACAGTGGGATCAAATGCACCCTCAACAAGGTTGTCAATGACACCACAAAGCTGTGAGGTGAGGTTGACACACTGGAGGGAAGGGATGCCATCCAGAGGGACCTTGACAGGCTGGAGAGATGGGCCCATGTGAACTGCCTGAAGTTCAGCAAGGCCAAGTACAAGGTCCTGCATGTGGGTCGGTGCAATCCCAAACACAACTGCAGGCTGGGTGGAGAATGGATTGAGAGCAGCCCTGAGGAGGAGGACTTGGGGGTGCTGATCGATGACAAGATCAACAGGACCCAGCAGTGTGCACTAGCAGCTCAGGCAGCCAACTGTGTCCTTGGCTGCATCAAGAACAGTGCAGCCAGCAGGTCGAGGGAGGTGATTCTGCCCCTCTGCTCTGCTCTTGTGAGACCTCATCTGGGCTACTGCATCCAGCTCTGGGGTCCCCAGTACAGGAAAGATGTAGAGCTGTTGGAGCTAGTCCAGAGGAGGGACACAAAGATGATCAAGAGGCTGGAGCACCTCTCCTGTGAAGACAGGCTGTGAGAGTTGGGCTTGTTCAACCTGGAGAAGAGAAGGCTCCTGGGAGACCTAATCACAGTGTACCAATACTTAAATGGGTCCTACAGGAAAGCGTGAGAGGGGCCGTTCGCCAGGAAGTGAGGTAGGAAGAGAGGGCAGATTTAGATAAGAAATAAGGAAGAAATCCTTCCCTGTGAGGGTGGTGAGGCCCCCACACAGGCTTCCCAGAGAAGCTGTGGCTGCCCCCTCCCTGGCAGTGCTCAAGGCCAGGCTGGATGGGGCTTTGGGCAGCCTGGTCTGGTGGAGGGTGTCCCTGCCCACGGCAGGGTGTTGGGACTAGGTGATCTCTGAGGTCCTTTGTAACCCTAACCAGTCAGTGATTCTATGAAAACCTGCTGTAGAACAGGAATAGTGGGGTTATTCTACAGCCTCTGCCAAAATAAAGCATTTGAAAAAAAATTTGAATTTTTTTTTCTAATTCCAACACATGAATTTTTAGCAGTTCTGAATTTCTGCCAGGTCTGTAAATGATTTCAAAACTGCAAAGGAATCCTCACAAAAAGACCAACAATCTGCTTCTGTATTTGCTTTTGTGTCTGTATAACCTTTCGGTAAATTGAAAGTCAGTGTCAAACATTGCTGCTGTTGTTTCTTTATATGGCAAGCTTATATTCAGTACAGAAGGAAAGAACTGTGTAGCAAACAAGGAGAGGAGGCCACTTGAGAATTCAGGGCCTGTGTTTATTTCTTAAGTGGTCTGTAACGTTAATTTTTGGTGTTCAAGCTGCATTAGTAGATATATACTTAAGTGCAAGAATTGCAAATATTTGTCTTGTGTGTCGAATGCTGAAAACAACTGATAGTCTTCCTTGTAAAAAGGATCATTATTTTATGAGTTGCTCAGAGTTAACAGCCGACGGTCTTGTTAGTTTCTATGGGCCTTCATAGAGAATGCCATTGGATTTGCATTGCAAATTGAGAGGTTCTCAGAGGAAGGAGATTTTAATGAGACATTTATCGTTCAGTATCTTTATCCTCATTTCATATCTAGCCCAAGCATCTAAAATGGAAAGTCATTAGCATGTCTTACTGCTTATAGGGAGTTCTGTAAAATTATCTGGTGATTTCTGTCCACTTACTAATAGGCAGTGTGGTTTGAAACACGTTTGTGAAACAGTTTTCTATTTGGAAATGCAGTTACCAAATATTTTGCAAAATCAGTTTGTCGTTTTATTTTGGAAAATGTCAAAACATCATCCATTTCAAAGGCAGCTCCCTTACTGGGACTTGTAAAATCACCTTTTTGTTTAGCTAACTTTTCCATCTCTCTGAAAATTTAAATTACCTTCCTCACAGGAGGATTAATTAGCAAGTTTGCCCTAGATCTTTGAAGATGAAGGTGTTACTTACAGGCTAACCAGCAGTTGTTAATAGGATTCAGCATCTGGTTCTGCTGGCATAGACCTACCTTTAGTATGAAATAATGGAAATGTATGGGAAAGAGGAAGCTTGCTCAGCAAAGGCAGGAAATGACAAGTAAAATCGTTGGATTTCATAAACAGAGGCAGGGCACGAGCTGGCTTTCCTGCCCTTTGCAGGCTCCTCTCTCTGCTCTCCAGGCACTGCTCATAGCATCAGCCAGCCAAACCACTTTCCAGTCAGTCCTTGGGTTAAGATAATTAAAAGTCTGCTTCAGTGTTCTTACATACTGAAGCCTTTGAAGCAAAGTTTTATTTAGTAATTTCCAGTGTTCATTTTAGTCCACCAGTCTCCTCTGGATGACATGATAGATGTTGCACGTTGCAACATGTAGAATTTCTGAATAGATGTACAAAGGGAAAAGGTGGTTCAAAACAGGGACGCCAAACCAGGTTTTTAAAGAAATAATGCTGCTTACCAAAACAGAAAGATATTTAATATTCTATTTATGTGAATTTCAGAATGAAAACCGTTATGCATGTTAACTGTGCACCTTTTCTGTGCATAGAACTTAGATAAAATTTAACCTCAATTTTATTTTTTCCAGAATGAAGTATCTCATCTAGCTTGGTCAAGTTATTCTTGATTCACAATAATGAATATGCAGCTTGAACTTATTCTTTGTGTTTATGAATGACAATTAAGGTGCATGGATAAAAACTCTTCATATTTTGCTGGAGGATCTGGAACTGAAGTGTACCAAATGTGTAGCTGTCTCCCTGGAACTCCATTCAGAGGCCTGGGACTGCATGTTATATACTGTTATACAAATTTCACATCTTTCATTACTTTCCAAGTTCCAATTCTGTGGTGGGGAAATGGCGTTCCTGACTATGGGAATAAAAAATCCAAATTGTCTATAAACAGTTTATGTGGATTTTTCTTTAATCCCCAAAATACCATTTTTTATTCATTACATTATGTAACTGTATTGAGGAGGGGGGAAGTAAAGCATTATTTCTGGATAATACTGCAGCACTGGAAGTAGATCTGGCTTCAAATATCTCATGTGTTAGAAGTTCTCCATTTAGAATACGAGTATGTAACAATGCTGACATTGTTGTATCTAAGGCTAGAAAAACAAGAAAGCAACTTATTTTCAGAAAAAGCATAGCTGAAATTCTTTTAATATAGTTGAGGAAAATTAGGGAGGGTGAGGGTCAGTTACTCTTCCTGATAAAAATTTTAAAGAAGTGTTTTGAAAATGTTTATGAATAATTTGTCGTACATTCTCTTGTGTTGGCAAGTTGTTTTTAACCCTATCCAGATTTTCTTGAATTTTATGTGTTGTTCGAATTATTCACTGGAGTAATGTCTTTGAGCAGATTTTGGTCTGTAGTTGGTTACAAGTGTTTGCTGCTAAACATTTGCATTGTGGCACTCCCACTGGTGTCGAGCACGGCGTTTGCTCTCGAATGTCTGGAGGTTTCAACTTAAAATCTGATGATTCGGTGGAAACTCTCTAGTATGCTGTCTTGGTAGGTTATTTATGAAAATTAAACTCAATAGGAGCAGTGAAACAGGTCAACTAAAAAATCTAGGCTGCTCCATTATGCAGTATAATTCAAACCCTGCTTTTACAATAATATTTGCAACAAAACAGCTATTTGTATTGGCTGAACATTTTGTTGAAAAGTTCCCTCTTTTTTTTGCCGATTGGGTCAGAAGGCTTCAGATGCTTGACATAATACTGCTGACCTGCTGTATTATCCCTTGTTTGCTTCTCCCTGTAAGAAACATTCGGGCTAGAGGGCTGAAGGAAGATTTTGGTTTTACTTGGAGCGTTTCAGAGAGGGCTTACACTTTGTGGTTGTCCAGGCATTAACAACAGCGTCTGGATTTGGCCAAACACCCTTTAATGCAAGCCTGCATGTGGAGTTTTACCCTCGTTCAAAACCCAGCAACAATATAATCCGTGTCCTAAAATGGACTGCCCTCTCTAAAAGAATTCAAGTAATGTAAACCTACAGTGCTAGCCCACTTCCTGAAGCCTGTTAAAACAGGGAATTTATGGGAAAGGGGAGGGGGAGCAGAGAACAGAACATCGCTACCAATCACAAAGAAAACCGGAAGGTTACAGTAAATGATACTCCGTGGCGTTGAATCGTAGTCAGAGTTGTGTGGGGAATCCAGGAGTTAGACTGAGGAGGTTTTTAGGGAGTTCAGTTAGTTACCCTGCTTGCTAGAGATAGAAAAGCCTTGTTTTCACCTGACTTTTTCCGTCCGTCATTAATACTGCGCCTCAGGCGGGCACGAAACAGCCGTTGTTCCTTCAAAGTCAAAAGTTGCCGGGACTCGCTGCGAGCAGAGACAGTAAAACATCTATTTGCACTTTCACACCTCTAATTTGACTCTGCTGGCGAAACACAGACAAGAATTGACAGCAGACAGAGACGGGTACCGTATCATTTAAATAGCAACGTGACCCAACAGGGTGGGTGGCCTGATCACAAGCGTTGGCTGTTTGCTGTCATTCCAAGGGATTTTTGTTCTGCCGTTCCAGGCTCCACGTGCTGGGTTTACAATGTGAAGCCCTCGTTAGCATCAGTGGTAATTCTGCACAATGAGAACAGAAGCTGCACGGAGCCGTTGCCTGATGCCATGAATGCTGTAGCGAAAGTCTGTAGAAACTCATGGCATGGCCAAATGTGAGATGCAAGGGCAAGTCGTACACAGCAAACGGGAGATGTGAAGAGCCAGAAGAGCGTTTAAAAGCACTCTGAGGCATTTTTTTCCACCCTTTTTTAAAGAGCCTATAGACTGTCCTAACAGTAATGACTGGTTGTTGTTAAGGGTCTGTCTGTGGGCCAGCTATGAATCCCAGGAAATGGCTATGTGACATTATTTCTGTGGCTTAAAAGCACAGCTTAAGCTGTATTATGAGAGAAAGAAAACCATTTCTGCAACGTGCTGGTATTTTTTTCCTTCAGTGGTTTTGGTGGGGGTGGGAGGGGGAAGTAAATTGAGGAGCATTGATATGCTCAGACGTACCATTTATTATCCCACCAGGATGCTGAAAAGATATAAGCCCCTTGAAAAGCATGTTCTGAGGGGCAGCTAAAAGAATAGGGAAGACTGGAGGTCTGACCTGTGGGGCAGATGAAATTTTACTCAATCATAATCCTAGAGGAAGCTGGGGTAAGTTTTTTGACAAGAGACAAGATGGAGCTAGAAAATAAGAAATCCAGGGTGAGGTTTAGAGAGATGGATCATTTTGCAGCTGGCCATCAGTCTCACCTTCTCTTCTCTATTGCTTATTTTTATTACCCCTCTTCATTTCTCCAGCTCTCTTTTGCCTCCAAAGTCACAACTTGCTTATTCCAAGAGCATGCGAGAGTGATGGGAAGCCCCTTGGGGAAAGCAGCTGCGCCACCTTAAGAGGTGAATTTTGAGGACTAAGCTACCGATTTTGCTAAGGGAACCTTAAAAATGGGTGCAAAGAGGTAAAACGCCAAAGAGTTCTTATCTTAAGGTCTGGGGATAATCAAGTAAAGGCAAGGATTTTATTTCTTCTGCCCATGTCATGTATTTCCTGGCCTCCTGTTCGTATTTATACTTAGGATTCTGCTTGCTGTAGAAGATAAGACTAAAATTTGCTTTCTATACCAGCTGGGGGTTTTTTGGTTGGGTTTTTTTTGTGGGTTATTTTGGGTTGGTTTTTTTTTTCCTTGAAATAGGAGATATCCTTCTTGTCAAACTTCAATCCCATGTTTCAGCTTGCCATAATCATAAAGCACATAGATTTGTGTTCAAATCAGGCTGGCTCCCTCCTAGGGAGCAATTTCACTTTACAAAATTGGCTTATAATTATGTAAAATTTGCCACAGGAGATCACATTCTGTTTTTCAAATGCTTTCCCCTTTAAAAGAACCTGACTGTGGAAGGGGAAGTTCAGATTTAAAGACTGAGGATCAGTTGTGTTGCACGGAGGAAGGGATGGAAAGAGAGAAGGTATTGCAGTATGGAGCCCAGGACTGTGTGTGCACAACTCTCTGCGTATCTGCAGGCCACCACCCTTCATGCAGGTCTGGTGGCAGGACATTTTCCTTTCATTTCTCTGAGTTCCTAGATTTACCAAGTCAATGTACCCCTTTCTCGGCAGGCAGCAGCTGAGCAGAGACAAGATTTCCATGCCATACTGGGAAGGGTTCTGATGATGTTTCCTGTGGTCTTTGTTGTTGCTGTATGGTGCAGCAAAACCTTCCCTGTGTTGTGCTGATGATTACAAAGTATAATTCTCCCTGCTACTGTGGATGACTCAAAGGTTAATTCTGACTGTTAGCATGATGGGCACATCCAGAGAAAGCTTTCAGCAACAGGGCGTTTTGTAACAGGCATCTTGCTGTTAAATTTGTCTCTCTAACCTGAGTCTTGCTGATTTTTTTCAGGGCACCACATGTCTGTAAATACAACTCCGTGGATAGGCAGAGAGTTGGGATGAGCAAGATAGAAAGTCTTTCTGTGTCTGTTGAAAGATAACCCACGATGGGGCATGTCATAGTTGGTCAAAGCAACAGAAAAAAAGGGAGTTAAAAAAAAAAAAAGAAAGAAGAGGGGGAGAGAAGAGAAGACGGAGGGAAATGTTGTATTTCACTTCCCCTGAGCAAACATGTAATTTCCATGATTTCTTTTTAATGACTCTCTTCTGAAGCTAGTAGGTACTGATTTATGAAAAGCTGTAAAAGATCAGGTGGAACCCTGCAGGACGTCGTTTACAGCTGCACGGATTGCAACCCATCTAATTTGTCTAGTAAAGTGTGAGCTCATGGTGCACATCACCCAGACCATAAATTTCATGTTCAGACCTTCTGTCTAGGGGCTGGGTCAAGGGGATAAAAAAAACTGCCGATGTGTGCAGATGCTCTGAAAGCCCAGCTTTCCCTCGGTGCATGTGAGGAGACATCACAGACTCTTCACAGTGAGACAAATTCCCGTTCATTGATAAACTGTCCAGATGTCCTCTCTGAGGAGGAAAGTAACTAATTTTTGTTTGGAATCCTACAAGGAGAAAAATGATACTTTACAGTGCTGGTTATTCTGAGGTCACTTGCATTAAAATTAGGTCCTATTTTTTGTCCTGATGATACTTTGATCCAAGTAATAAACATAAAAGCTCTTTTGGGCCACTCTAATTCCTAATCCTAGAGACCTGTTCTATTTCAACTTGTTTATACTTTTTTTTTTCTTCATTAGTGGTTCTTGAGTTCGGCCTCATTTTATTAGATTTAAGTTGAAAAGGCCTACTAGGCTGGAGGGAAAAAAAAACCCCTCCATGCTTTATCACTAAGAACACTTCATAAATACTCTTAATAAATGTCTTGGGATTCCAGACACTATACCCAGAAATCTATAAATAAAAAGCACTGTCTCTTCATGGGACAAACAGTAGTCAGGGAGATGCAGGCTGTACAGCTACTGAATAAAAATATTTGGGGCCGGATTATCCAACCTGAGCCTTTAACTGGAGGGCGTTTAAAGCTGTATATCATGAAGGTGCCTAAGATCTAGTTCTAGCATGAGAACAGTAACATGAAATGTGCTCTACAGTCTGTCCCCCAGCTTTGTCTTTGTGCCAGTGCAGCCGTGCTGTGCTGTCCCTTTGTTACTGGTTGGAGGACAGAGCAGGTTTCTGGTGTCCTCTCTCACTTGTCAGTTTACGGCTGTTCCCAGCATGTGAGTGGTCTATAGCTGGTACCAGGGGTCACAAGCAGTCTGCAGCAGCTTCTCGCCCTGGCTGGGCCCAGGAGGGAAGGTAATCAGGTGAAAGGTGCCCTATCAGTAACGCCATTTCTCTGAGACGTGGTGAAAATGGATGGTGAATGTGTAGCAGAGCTGTGTCCATTTGAAGTTTTGAAGCTGAGATTTTCAAGAATCTAAGGACCTCTGTAATTACAGCCTGCAGGCCCAGAAGGGAAGAGGATACTAAAATAATTTTTCGCGTCTGAAAGAAATTGGCTGGTTCATAACAAGTGACAAAACATCAGAAGTAAAAGGTAATATGTAGAAAACACCTCTGAGTTACTGTTTAGCAAAGCTATACAGTTCTTTTCTTCAAAAGTAAAAGGTAAAAGCCTTGGTATGACTGATGCGGTACCTCCTGGTTCCAGTGCGAGCCAGATATGCTGCTCAGCATGTGCTATTGCCATGCTCCTGATCTCAGTGCAGCTTAATAGAGACTTGTTGGGGCTGAGAAGTTTTGTTTGGATTTTCTAGGCTGCATATGCACTGGTGGCACTTAGACTGTTCTCTCTGGCACATTTATAGTCTCTCCCTGTACAGTTTTTCCAATACTCAGGGGCTGGCTTGGGTTTGGGGCGAAGAGAGTGTTTTACAGTCTGGATCATTTCTCCAGTACCAGTAACTGTCCCTTACCTGTTGCACCACATCATCAGTGCCTTTACATTTCTGTGCTAGCCTGCCCACCTCTTGTTTTCACTCCTTCACAGTGACAGAAGGCACTTCAGGTGGATTCAGCTGAGGTAGTCAGATTCCTGCTCGGGTGATGTTTCCCTAGACCCGTGGGGAAGAAGAATTGTGGGGCCAGGAAAATAGGCTTTAAAGTTGCTCTGCTAACTGCTTTCAGCACCCCCTAGTTCGGTCTCCTGTGCTCACGAGTAGCACCATCACAGTGGCACAGCTAAGCATGTGCTTAGCCATAAGCTGAGATAGACACTGGTGTGAGGGTCTTCATTTAACATGGAGCATGCGTGTTTCTGAACTGGGGGTAAAACGCTGTCCAGTGGGGATGTACGTTTGTCAGTGGAGGGGAAAATGGTAATTAGAACGAGCGAGATGTCTTCTCAGTAGGAAGAAATTACAGATTGTACTGCTCTTCAAGGGCTTCTCACATCTCAGAAAAAATGGCAAGTTGGTGAGGAGGAACAGCTGGGAAGGGGTTCACCTCTCTGAGACCTGGGTGTCTCCTCCAAGCTGTTTGCCTGGAAGACCTGTTTCAGACAGGGCAAACCCCCTGCCTGGAAATACATGTGTCTCTCCATCGAGTGCATCAGTAGTTCAGAAAACTGCCTGGGCCTATTTGTGGTATTTTGAGATGGCTGAAGTGAGGTGTGGTAGACCCTGACTCTCTTGACTTTGTGGGGAAGCGCTTTGATTTATTTTTAGTCTTGATGCTCTCAAGTATGAAGTCAAAAGTACACTCACAAGGTGATGAAAACAAGCGCATTCATACCAGACAGAATGGCATTTCCGAATCAATAGGGGAGCAGCCGTTTTTGCAAAGTGCATCATCAACTGCAATATATTCCTTCTTGATATAAAATTACAGATTTATTCATTGTTTTGAGAAAAGTATTTTTTTCTCAATAGCTTATAGGTAAATTTATGCACATGGAAAAAGATTTAAAAGGGCAAAGAAGCATGGATGTATGTTCTGTTTGATTCATTCTGTGGGTTTTGTTTGTTTCTTTCTGATCTCTTCATTGTTCCAAGTAGAGAACTTGGATGCAATTCATGTCAGTTCAGCATCCTTCATCAGCACCAAGTTAATTTTGAAGGCAGGAGATGATTCAGTTCTCACTTCTAAACTATTTGTATGATCTCTTTATGGAGGTTGCAGTCTTAGAGTTGGCATCCATTTTAAACTGGGCATGACGATGGCATTTTATGTTTGACCCAGTGTATTGATAACAAATTTTCTTATTTTTGCCTCTGTGCGCTGCAGAATGCAGGTCATGTGCAGTTACATTTGTCTCACAAATTCCCTTAACATTTGATTTTGAGACTTGATAGAATTTTTTAAAGCATCTAGTGTGTTCCTGTTTGGGCTTCTAATCCAGTATCAGTGTTTAGGATTTGTCAGTGGGCTGCAATACTCTGAATATTTGATTTATGTAAATTCTGCCGACATGCTCAATTTGAAGTCTATAGTGTGTGCATCATTGGTGTGTTATTTGGGATTAGGTGAATCACATAAATATTATCTAAATTAGGCTCATCTTTGCTAATGCTTCATGCATTAAATTATAAGGTAACAATGCACTTCATGACTTCGTGATGCTTCAGTGACTTAAACGTGGGCACCAGAAGCTGGCGCTGTTAAGCAGGATGATTACACAGCACTCATCACAGCTGCCAGCGTGAGTGCACGTGGTGGCCTCAGCAGCAGGTAACTTCCACAGACAAACAGAAAAGCCTGGTCCAGCCTGGAAGCTCCTGCTGATGGCGGTGCTAAGTTTAGATACAAAGTAAACCCCTACGTATCCCTGCTCCCTAACTCTCATCACATTCTTTTTTTATTTCAGGCCATCAAATCTTCTCCTGGACCAAAGTAACATTGACATTGCAGCCTTCCGCTCGACAGGTGATTGGCTCAACGGTTTCCGGACAGGACAGTGCAAAGACATTTTCACGGGCGTGGAGTACAGTTCCTGTGATACAATAGCCAAGATTTCTACAGAGTAAGTTTGAATTGACTACAGCTCCTCACCGTTGGCTGTGGTTGGAGATAGAAGTTTAAATATAAGCATAAGATTTTTAGCTAAAATACTCTTACGTTCAAGGAGGCAAATGTAAATCACTGTTGCAGTTCCAATACACATGCAGGAGCCCTACAGGCTGTAGTGATTGCTTGAAGGCCGCGGTCCCACAGCTTATTCTCACTGATGTCAAGGAAATTCCCAATTTCTTCTGATAAAGCAGCACCATGCATCAACTGGTCGACCAGCATCGCTTTCTTTCACCCACAGCTTAGGAGTTTCTGTGTTGATTCTTTATATTCTGCCTTTTATATGGGAGTTTCCCCACAGCCAGCATGTTTGCCCATCTATTCCTTTTTTACCCATCCCATATTCCATCAAAGCAGGTGAGACAAAGCAAGTACTATGTAGCTGATTTCCTCCTACATGGTAACAATTAATTCGAGTGATGAATTCCCCCCTGCCTCTAGTTTTTACATTTAAACATTCTAAACATGTAAGTCTACAACTTGCAAATTTATTGCATTTAAACGCCGTCTGTCCTTGTCCTTGTGATGAGGAAGAGTAGGGTGATGTTCTCCCTGTACCCTTGAAAGGCATTGGGTTGAACTGTCTGGCAAAGACAATTTTGACTTGCTGCTGTGGTAGCTGGACACAGGCAGAGTTATGAAAAAGTAAGTGGTAGCTGCGGACCAGCCAATTAAACACATCAATGCCATTAATTAGTGTATTATTGCATCAATAAAAAGGCTGCTAATGGCTTTTTGTAACAATTGCCCTTTGGGGACAGTGCAAAAATCCTCTAGGAATGCCCAATTTCCTGTGAGCCTGTGTTACCCCTTCTCAAGTGTTAAACCACGCGTGTGTGTCGCTCAAGGAGCAAAGAGACTGGGCGGCCTGGTGAAAGAAGAGGTGAAAAACAGAGCAGGCGCTGGGAGCTTGGACATGTAGCTGTTGGTCTCAGTGTTGGTACCAGAGTTAAGAGGACTGTCCAGAGGGCTCAGCCGATAACAGCAATGTGTCAGCACTGCTGAGGAAAAGCGGGAAGGGGAAGGTAGAGAGGCTCCAGATGGCAGCTGGCCCAGAAATTAACCCCTTGCCCTTAAGTCCCAGCATGCGCATTGCTGGAGAACACTGTTTCATTGTCTTTTTTCCTTCCAGGTAAGCAAGCACAACAAGGCTAAATGAGCTTTTACACAGTTTTTTGAGGCCTCATGCTGTTTTCATAGAATGGCTCTCAGTATTTTTCCTACCAAGGTCTGTTTCAGCAGCACTGCCATACCTGCAGGCCTCTCCAAGGCAGAGATATAAGATGAGCGAGTTGATGTCTGTTTGCTCACCTCAACCCAAGGAAGTACAGAGGTGGTACACTCTCTCACCTGGTGCATCTTCTCTTTTTTCCAGTGACATGAAGAAAGTCGGGGTGACGGTTGTGGGGCCTCAAAAGAAGATTGTTAGCAGTATCAAAACTCTAGAAACTCATACAAAGAACAGCCCGGTTCCTGTGTAAGGTACCAAAATGATGTTGCTCAGGAGAGAAGAAGAGAGACAAGTGGCATCGCAGGGCAAAAGTGATGGCTGATAAACAGCAGAATTTAAAGGAGTCCTTTGCAACAGCTTTGGAAATGTAATGGTTGAAATTTCAAACCCACTAAGACACTCAAATATTGAGTATAATTGCCTTAAAAATAGGAGCGAACTTGTTTTCTATCTGTTAATCCTAAAGGGTGGGTGCTCTTGACTGACTGTCAATGCAGACAGTAAATGTCAAAAGAAAAAAAAAATATGTAAAAAAATCTTTCCAAGTAAAAACCAGTGATACTAAAACCTAGAGCCATTTGAATATTAAGCGACTGAATAACACGAAAACCCATGGACGCAAAAGCTGTGTATTTGATCTATACGGCAAACAAGAAGAAAGAAAGACTTGCAGTATTTTTATACAGAAGAGATCTGTAACAGGTATTTTATTTCTCTAAAAGCAAGGAAAATAGAGGACTATACCTCACTACCTGTCTGGCCATATTTACTATAATGTCATTGTAACATGCTATTTCAACTTCAGAAAGGAACGCAGAAATAAAGTTTGTAGTGACTTTGAGTTAGCTGAGAAAAGATTTTTGCCATTATGTTAGCTTCCCTAGTTGTGTTCATTTAAATAGAAACAAGTCTTAATTTTTAAAAGACTTATTTATTTCCTTTGGATTTTTTTTTCCCATTATTGTTTATATTTATGCTTAAATACCTTAACCTGGCGGTATTATTGCCATGTGCCAAATGTTATCAAAAATCCATTGTTTCAACCTGAGAAATTGTCTGGGGTTTAATTACAAGATTATTTTATACTCATAATATTATAGATGAAATACAGAAGGAAAGAAAGATGGTCTTTTTTCCATCTCTGACACTAGGCAAAGCATCCGGACTTGTTGAGATTCCTTCTATTAGCTGTGAGTGGTATTTTAACCCTGGCTTGAGTTCTGGCAGAGTTGTGTGTGTATCGATCTCCAGATCAGTATTTGTCCTGGTCCAGGTATATACATCTCATTTCCTTCCCGAAGGCCTGCTTCCCTGTTGAAAGAAGGGCCCTTGTTCCCAGGTGGTGTTCAGGTGAGAGATTTTCCTAGCAAATGTTAGAAAGAAGAAAGGTTGCATCCTGCATTAACTGAGGATGCTTTCTGAGCTCCTTGGGGAGCAGTCCATTTCTGGCTTCCATCCAGTAGGCTGGGAACTGGGAGGTGTACTGCCATGTGGGCAGCCACGTGTGGTTATGCTGAGGGGACGACTTGCAGCCAAGGATAAGAAGAGAGTCTAAAGGGGTGACTTAAGCTTGTGAAGTGGGAGTTTCGTATGTCCTTTTACCTGAGTCTGAGCTAAACCACCTCTGTTCAGGTGCGACCACCCTGCAGAAGCCCTGATTTTTGGTACAGGTTCCTTAGGTTCCTTGAAAGAAAGCAGAAAGGAATCTATCTTTAGGAGACTGTTCACATTTCCCAGTGGAAAAAGGAGCCTGGAAGGGTGGGATGCAAGAGTCCTCCCCATCTCCAGCATCTTTCCAGCAGCAAGCTCTTCAGCTGCTGCTCTGGAGAACATCAGTTCCAGTTCTGAGCAGATACAACTCTGCTCTGAAAGCAAGTGGTTTAAATCCCAGTGTGAGGCACATCTTGTGCTGCATAAAGAGGAGCTTAACACTCTCATCATGGTGCTAGGTACTCAGATGTCAGGCTTTGGGCACTAGTGGGACCCGCTCCGATCCAAATTTGCTATGCTGGAATCTAAGCCTGATTCTGATGAATGACAGTCCCTGTAAGTCCAAGACTGTGTGGGAGGCTGAGGACCATGTGGCATGTCACCTTCCATTGTGCGTGCGAAAGCAGGTAGCTAGTTGTGCTTTTTTGTTGTCTTGGCTTGGTTTTTAAAGGTAATTGTACCATAGGGCACATAAGTAAGGGAAGAATCAGTTCCCAGGATTTGTGGGGTTGAATCAGCTTCTAAATTGTTCTTCGTGGGTCCAGGACTCATAAAATGTAGAGACATGATGTTTTATCACACATTGCTAAATAGAAGCAGAATTAGAGGCTTTCTAATGAGTGCTGGCAGTGAGCATGCTGTGAAGAACTGGATTTGAAACACACTTATGGGATAATAATTAGTAATATTTTCTGAAAGAAAAATGGATGGGCTTAAAAGTAAGTTGAAATAAAGGAACAAAAAATGGAATAGAATTAAAATAAAGCACTTAAGATGTAAAGAGCACTTCTCCTTATCTGCCACAATCTACCATGAAGTGCAGCATGCTGAATAGAAAAGCTGCATTTTCGTTGCTTTGCTCATGTTCAGAATCTTTCTTTTCCTCACTTTGAGATTGCTCTAACACTGGCACTGTTAGTGAGTTTAAGTTGCCAAAATCCATTTGCAGACCCTGTCTGTGTGGGTGCAACTTTCTAGAGAGTATTCCTCGTGACATTTCTCTTCAGCTTCGTTCTGCTGCTGGAGAGTCAGGGAGAGGGGGCTGGGCTGGGGGAGGAAGACATCTGTGCAACGCTTCTGGAAACACAGAACCAGTTCTTAGAGTTGTAGGTGATGACTGAAAACGTAGCACCAGCCCCCCTCAATTTTCTCTTAGTATCATGTCATATTCCTTGCCCCCTGTTCGAGCATGCTCAGCATAGAAGATTAAACCTCACTGACGCTTGGGGAAAAAAGAAACTCAGTTTGGCTTTTCTTTGCTATTAGGAGTAGAGAGAGTTTTAAAATACGTTTTGTTTTCTCTCCCTGTCAAAAGTTGATTTGTACTGTAAGTGGCCTCTGTTGCAAGCATCCTATACTCCCTGTCCCCCTGTACATATGTATACATAGCAGTGTACAATTCTTCATTGTGGAGTAGAGACACTAGAATTCGTGTGGCCATCTTCCTGTACAGGACTCGCATCGCTTATCGACATCAAGCAAACGGCAACTGCTCAGAAAATGACATGCCCTATTATTGGTTTTGTATCTTTAAATATAGTTTCCATTTTATTTATTTCTGTTAACATATCTAGTTTTGTGCTGTTACTTAGCATTCAATAAGCAATGTATAGATGTGATTTGATTGGCAATATGTATTTACGTTAACTTGTATTTCAAAAGCATTACTTACTCATTTAGATTATATATTGTGCAATTGTAGATGGCCTCTTACTAATGTAAAATGATTTGTAGTGGAAACATTTATATTTTTATAATAAACATAATGAAAGTATTTTTTACATACTGGAATACTGAGGTGATTGCTTGGAGGAAAAAGTAAATTTATTTGATTAGAAAAGTGTGATAAAATTGTAATTAAATATGGATAAATTCTGAGTGTTAAAGCATGGGTTCAGAGTCAAAAGCTAGATATTGCCTATCTTATCTATTAAAAGAAACAAGTACTGCAGGTTTTAACTAGATAGACCAGCATTTGTGCTATGTTGACTTACATCACTCAAAGACTTTACGTTCTCCATGGATACGGGAAAACTTCACCTACTACAGCCTGCATATAGGATATTGAAAAAGCTGTCATTTATTTTAGTTGTGTCAAGTATTTCCAAACTTTTTTTTTTCTCCTCCCTTGCCAGTGGACCTCTTTTCATCTTACTACTATGTTGAATCCAGTAAAAGATGTACTTTTCAACAAAATAAAAAAGCCCACAGCTTACTGTAATTTAACCCCATGATCATTTCTTGCCTCTGAGTGTCTGTATTAGACAATATATTCTGCTCCTGTTTTGTTATGTCCCTGCCAAGTTGTTTGTTTGCTTCACTGAAGTGCAGTGCCTTTGAAATGCCAGCATCCATCCCAGCTTCGCATCTCAGCAGTTACCTTCCTCGTATAAACAGGAGCGAGTTGAATGTTCGCCACTTACTTGAGGAGTGAAGTTACGGGATCTTTCTGTGCTGTAAAGGATTTTGCATGCTTCTGTGTGTTGCTGTGCTTACTGGTGCAAAACAATGAGCGATATACCTCTCCTGGAGTCTGTAAGTTGATAAACTTTATGGACGTGGATGTAGCACACTTTTCTTTTCTTCTTTTTTCTTTTTTTTCTTTTTTCTTTGACTTTTTATCTTGGTATCTTCAATAGAAAGGGGAACCACCCAAAAGGAGGTACCCTGAATGGGACTTAACTTTGCATGGCAACAGCTTTTTCTCTGTAACATCGTCATGCCCCGCGCTGTGCTGCGGTGGGTACAGAGCGGTGTCACTTCACCTTCTACTGGGTGGGTTTCGATGCTATGTACCTGAATGACAGGGAAGGGGCTCTGTTGGTCTAACCTTTGCAGTATGCAAACTATTTATGCTGCGAGTAGACTTCACCTCGGCACTTGTGTTACACTGCGTCCCTATAGCCTTCCTGGTATGTTGTATTTGCTGGATATCCCAAATGGCACAGTGGATATCGATGCTTTTATAACTGTTTATTGTAAAATGGTGTTAACACTCACAGCCAGTTCTGGAACAGCAGTAGGATGCATTCAGATGAAGAGCAGCAGAACAAGCAGGTGCCTCACAGCCCACCACCATGTCTCAGCTCAGATCTGGAAGGGGAAATTGCTGCTAATCAGTTCCTCAAATTCAGATATGCCTTTGGGGTTTGGGGTTTTTTTTTAACTAATACCCAAGTGATGTTTTTCCACTTCTCATTCCATCTTAAGGGTGATGCCCAGGCTTAGATACCTATACCAGTAAAAGCCTAACCAGTACTAAGTAGGAGCAGACACTTACCTTTGCCTTCCCACATAAGTCACCCCTATTAATTCAGACAAATATCCACGCCATTGACTTCCATTCATTTTCAGAGCCACTATAATTCCTCAGACCCTTTCCAAACTGTTGCTGTCTGGTCAATAATCCCCCTGGATATGTGTGCACTCAGTTCCTTTTTCAGCCCCTGGTCCAATTCTTCGTGTATTTCTTCATTTATTTTACTTTTCTAGTTTAAAAGGTATTTATCCTAGGAGGTATTTCTCTCAGCCTGGATTCATTCACACATAGAAACGTATGCATGCTCATCATCTGGGTTACTAATGCAAATGGTAAGCAACACAAAATGTGAAGGACAGCCTTCTTTTGGCTGTGTTGTCGTGCTTTTTAGATGGCCAGAGAACCTCTGGTGAAGGAAGAGAACTCAGATTTTTCAGCTTGCTCTGCTTTCCCACTGCAGTGGTTTCGTAACAGCCCATATTTCCCCATTTAGCTCATAAGAATGTCATGTGGGACAGCACCAGAAATCTGGCTAAAGACAAGATAAATCACATCTACTACTTTTTAGATTATCCTGTCACAGAAATAAATTAGATGCGTTTGACATGATTTGTTTATTCTTGACAAATCTTAGTTAGTTTCTTAAGACCTTGTAATCCTCCAGCTGCTCAGAAATGTATTATGATGTGTATATATCTCTCTTTCTGGGTATTTGGGGTTAGCATACCTAGTCCATAATTGCTTGGCTCTGCTTCCCTCCCCTTTTTAAAGGTCAGGATGATCTCTGCTCTTCTCCAGTTGCCTGGACTCCACGACTTCTCCAAGAGAACAGCTGGTGTCTACCTTTGGTCTAATCCCTTAAATTGCTATAGGAAACCTCACAGACTCAGCAAACCTGAAGGCATTGATCACTTTTTCTTACTCCTTGCATTCCTAATTGTAAAACAGAAACAAAATGCATACAGGCAAATGTTTTTGCTGTGTACCCAGGTTTGCAGCCTATGTCTTGAATTTTTGCAAGCAAGCAGGTACTAAGAGTCACCATTAAAAAAGCATGTAGTGACATCTGTTTGACTAGCAAATGTCATTATTTGTTTTTAATCGGACTGAAATGAAGATGATGAGGGGACAGGAGCATATCTCTTATGAGAAAAGGCTGAGAGAGAGCTGGGTCTCTTTAGCCTGGAGAAGAGATGACAGAGGGCATGCTTATAAACATCAAAATATCATCAGGAGGAGGGAGCCAGACTCTTTTCAGTGGTGCCCAGTGACAGAACAAGGCCAAGGCATTGGGCACAAACTGGAACACAGAAAGTTCCATCTCAATATGAGGAAAAACTTCTTCACTGTGAGGGTGATAGAGCAGTGGGACAGGCTGCCCAAGAGGTTGTGGACTCTCCTCTAGAGTACTTGAAACCCACCTGGATGTGATCCTGTGCAACCTGTTCTAGGTGGTCCTGTTGGTCCTGTAGGGGTTTGGACTAGATGATCTCCAGAGGTCCTTTCCAACCCCTACTCTGCTGTGAACAACTGAGGTTTATCACTTCTGTATTACTTTAAAGTTGGATGGTAAGGTCAAGCATCCTACAAAGGTAGGTGAGATCCACTGTCTGGGATCCTTAGAAAACTTTTAATTCTTTCTGCTGCTATCTCTGTAGAAGGGGGGTATATCCTTTATCTCTATTTCTCTTCCATCCAGTTTATCCTAATATTAGTAAGCTAAATCTTTTAGAATCTTTTCAGTAAAGTGAGCCACTTGAGTTTACCTACCATGGATTTGTAATTAATGCTGAGTTTCATTTCTAACCCTTTCAAAAGTGTATGTTTGCAAGAGTGTGAAATTAGCCAGAGCTTTATATTCTTAATATTTGGGGATTTAGGAAAGCAGATGTTGAGCTTGTATCTCAACTGATTCATCACTAAGCCATGATACATAGCAGAAATTTCGGTTTCAGCTACAGTAAAGCATATCTTGGCATAAAGCATCAGACATGAGGTCTCAGGCACCCATAGATGTCATTGCCCTGTATGAGGTGTCTGTGGGATGCTGCTCTAATAGATATTATATATCCTTCCCAGGAGAATCTCTGCTGTGTGCATACATTCAGGCTGCTTCTCAATTGGCAAAGTGCATGTGCCTCCACGTTGCTGAGCAGCTGTGTGTGCTGGGAAGGCACTGCATCTCCAACACCTCAGGCAAAGCAATGTTTGCCTTAGGAGGGCTGCGGTCCTCACCCCAAAACACTGCGTGGCCCCCACAGGGATGAATTTATCTTCCTGGCACAAGACCTGCAAGGGTGAAAACCGAGTGTTTATTCTTGCTGCATTCGCATAAGCACAAGAGTGTAACATTTAATTTTAAGGCAATGAGCTGAAATGAAGCCAGAGAAAACATATATATGTTAAAAAATATTTGTTTGAATGAAACAGAAAATTGAGGTCTAGAAGCTTTGTGCTGTAGTCTGACCAGGGATTCAAATAAGCATCTCTGAGGCTAATTTTCCTGTCGTCATACCCTCCCCACCCAGCAGAAATGAATCCTTGGATATAGTTTACAGCTTGAAGTGATTTATTTCCACAGGGTGGTTCACTCCACTTTCATTACTCTCAGAGCTCACATCTTCCATCTTCCCTCATGCAGCTCAACAGACTCCAAAATCAGGCTCAAACCACCCCTTCCTCCCACAGACTTTCCTAGGTACCCATTGTCCCCTGATGCGCTGACCAAGCATCATGCTGACCCCTCCTCCCTGTGCTAGTGAGAGGGGGTCTTCATCCACAGTGACTTAAAGCTCAACCTACCAGAGAATCCAAGAGCTGGGAAGGGAGATGACTGAAGGAGTATTAGGGAGTTGAAGAAATGTTTCTGCAGTTGCAGTGTTAGTCACTTGCCTTGCTGCACTTTCCCTTTCTGATCTCTTGCCATACAAGTTCAACTGTGTGGAGTCCCACCAGACATTTAGATGTGCCTGTGATTTTTTTCCCCATAAATCTCTTTCAGTGTAGACATTTCCACCCACCTAGGATTTAGTGATTTAGCAAAACCAAAGGTAAATAATAAAAAAACCCCACAACACCCAAAATTATAAAAAAAATCCAGGTTACTGAGAGGGGTATTGCCCCTCTCAAGTTCATCTTTTGGACAGTGAATAGGTACCCTCCCCACCCAGACTGGCAAAGTTGGGAACCTGGGTGTTGTCTCACCTTTTGTTCAGTACCTGGGTGGCTTTTCTCATGGCTGGCTGGATGCTTGCTGGTGGGTTTGATCACTGCTAAAACTTTCAGCTTCTCCTCAGACTGGTTGTCAGTTCCTCAACAGCAAAAACTCCCTGCTTTTAGCATGCCCCTTTAAAGTTGCATCACCTTTTATTATTTTACTATTTTTAATCCCTTTCCTTCTCTCTCATAAAGTTTTTGTTGGGGGCTTTAGTGGAGGACTAATCCACAATCCCCAGTTGTATATACTTTAAAAAAAAAAAGAGTTATGCCTCATTAACTGAGTTAGTAGTTGCCTAATTGTAATAGCAAAGCAATAAAATTCAATCCCTACAACAATGTGATACTGTAACTTCCCTTCCTCTAACTGATGGTGCCCTGGGCTCCCTGCCAAAGAAGTCAGATGGAAATAGGAAACAATATGAACAAATAAAATCGCTTTCTGAGGTTTAGATATAGATTTATATTTTTTTTAGGTTTTTGGGTTTGGGGTTTTTGTTTTGTTTTGTTTAATTTTCTGTCATTACTTGATTCATTTTTTGTTTCTCTCTGTTCCAAACTTTCATTCTGTCATTGTGCATATGGGTTTTTGGGGAGAGGAGGAGCTGGCCCACAGAGGAATTCTTTTTCTGCTTCTTTTTACCTCTTCCACATAGATGTGCTATCCACTTAGTAGAAGGTTCATTTTGG